>JAZHRO010000022.1:62857500-67657500 GCA_037157565.1 Thalassia testudinum | reverse complement strand
GGCAGCCACGGTGGTGGAGGAGGCTCCGTCGGCGGCATGTCGTCTCCGACGATTACAAGAGTGACTAAAGCTAGCTAAGAGAGGAGTGGAGTAGTTGCAAGGGGGAGTGAATGCCTTGAATGGTGGTTGGAGGGGGTTTAAATAGAATTAAGAGTTTCCTGAAAGAAGAAGGGGCTTTAGCGACATCCAGAGCGTCGCTAAAACCGCTTCCAAAAGCGTCGATGTAGCCCTCTTGCCGCCGGTCAGCCGCCCACCCCGTTCCTTCTCCTCGCACGATCCGTGGCCACTGAACGAGATGAGAGTCTTCCTCGCCCGTGCCGAGATTGCGCCTCGGGCGCGCGTGTGCGCGCGCGTCTCCGCCTGACATGCACGCGTGCGTGGGAGCTCGTGCGCTGCGGTTGTGCCGCGTGGCGAGATCCTGGCCACCCGCTGCTGATCGGGCGGCCCAATTTCTCCGCACCCTTCGCCCGCCTTCAAATCCCCCCTGTGCGGCTCGAACGTGCGTCGCGTGGATGCGGGCGTGCGCGCTAACCGTTGCGCCACGCCCGCGCTTTTGTCGCGGAGACCGCAGGCGGGCGTGCGGAACTCGGCTATTCGATCGAAGATCGACGACCGAGATTTGTCCTCGGCTGGCTGAAGGCCTGCATGCGGTGGGGGCGGGGCTGACGTGGCACAATCTGGGCCGTTGATCTCCAGCTCGACGGTCAGAACTTCTTGGGCCCATTGTAGGTGCTCTGGATGTCGGATTTGGCCGATCTTGAGTCCGTTGGACTCCGTTCGTCGTTCTGTATCCATCTGTGCAGTCTGATTGCTCATCTGAGGCCTGCTTTGATAAATGCTTACACAAATGGCCATTAATACAGTTTATAAGCGATCTTAGTACATGATGCATGCAATGCTCCTATTCTACTTATATTGTGACTTTTATTCTAAAGATGGGCCATATTCAACATAATTATTAACCCCTTGTGTGGTGTTATCAGGCATCCGTAGGATCTAGGTATTATATGGTATCATGTAGTTTCCATTATACATATCCATCTATAAATATATACATAACTTAAAAAAAAAAGGGGAGTACTTAGCAATGATTTGAAGGCTGAAGCAAAATTACAATAAGTGTTTATGGATATTCAACCACTGTTTTGAAGACTCTCCAGGCCACGAGAATCTTGATTCGCTTAGGCTTGGCTTAATTCACTTGAGCATTAACACGATAGATCAGAATCTCTCCTAACTAAGGACGAATTCTTGTACCTGAGTCACCAGTACAGGATTCGTTGGTTTGCTTTTACTTCAGTGCCTAAGTAATCTTGGTTCACACTCCACATATCAAGAATGACCAAGTGAACATAAGATCCAACCCTAGTGTTCATTAGGGAAGGTGGAGTCCTTACGTGTGTGCGCAGGTAGACTTTTTATCCCTGGCTTTAGTCTTGTGTCTAGGAGAAACTCTTTCCACCAAAAATGTGTGCTCCTCCAAATAAAGTTGTACCGACACTTGTTTCGACACATAAAGTTGTGTGCTGCGCTGCGCTCCCCCTCACCCACCTGCACACGAAGACAACGCGTGCGCTTCCTCTTGTGCCCGCGCCTCCTCACGTATCAGACGATAAGGCTGCACAGTAGACGGCTTATCTGCTGCGCTCCCCCTCATCTGCAAGCGCGCACACACACACCCACTTGTACACACTGACTTGTACTCTCTCACACACACTTGTACCCACTCACACACCCTTATATGCTCACACCTACACACACACACATATATCGACTCACTTATATACATACATATATATGTACATACATACATACATATATATATACATACATATATCTATATATGTATATATATATATATATATACATACATACATATATATGTATATATATATAGATATATATATATACATAGATACATACATATATATGTATCTATATATATATATATACACATACCTATGTATGTATATATATATATATATAGCTCTATCTATATATATATATTTAGATACACATCCACCTACTCGTATCCATATATACACTTCACCACTCATACGTTCTTGCACTAGTCATTCCACCGCGCATCATATCGCGGGAATATCTGCACCAGTTGCTGATATTCCCTGATATCCGCGCAAAGCAAGCGCCTCCACACACTCTCCCACACATCCGCCCTACACTCCACGCGGCTCTCCGTCTTGTTGATTGCGTCTTTCTAGATGTGGACTAACTTGACACTGTGCTACACTCCACTTCCACCTCCACCCTTATATATAATATATATATATATATATACTGAATCTACTATATATCTATACATATATTAAGCTAAGTATTCCTTTCTTTGCCAGCAACCTACCTTGCTTTTATTTATCTTTTGTTTCTTGCTATTAAAAAGATAAAAAAGAGTAAAAGAGAAAAGATAATTCTTGTATTGCAGGTACTCGGTCTTGCGAATAACAGGACCAATTTTTGGAAACCCCAAGTTGGTTACATGCTGATGAGAACCTCGTCACAAACCCTAAACTAACACCATTTAACCCTTATTTGCAAGAAAAAGCTCATACATAACCTTAGAAAGGCTTGGCTCAGAGAGATTCTGAGTTTGCAAAGAAAACATAAACTGAGGGGTAAATATGAAATTTCACCAATCCAATCTGAAAATAGGGTAACTCAGGGTCCAAACATGGGTCAAAACAACCTAATAAGAAGAAAAGTGGGATGAAATGACTCAACAAGGGCTACAGCAACTCCGAAGAATTAAATGACATCCTCTAACCCTAAAAACAAACCCACTTAAATACACGAGGTTCGAGGTAGAGAAAAAATCAACTAAACCCTCTAAAATTCATAGAAAAATAATATCTAGGGTTTAGAACCTTCAATTTGGCCTTAGAAACCTATTTTGACCTACATTGAGAACCATGCCCAATTAACAACTTAATTTGAGCTTTTACGTAAATTGACCGGTCAAACAAGGTTTAACCTAGAAATAAAATTCACCATCAGAATCCTTAGGTCATAATTCGTCATGTATAAAAACTTGAGCCTAAGAAGAAACCTTCTTAACCAACTCTACACTTTGGTCCTCATATATTTACTTTTTGGCTCTCAACTTTTGAACCCTCACATTTTGGCCCCTAACTCTCCTTCGTTCTTTGCGTTCAGGTCCCTCCTGCAAAACCTGACCAGCACCATGCTCCGGCGACCTTGCGCGGAGCATGGCGCCGCGCAGGGTGAGGGAGAGAGCCTGCCAGGTCAAATGGGGGTGCCTTGCGTCGTCATCCACCACATCAACACCCCCCTGATAGATGCAACCACCCATACCAGCCGTGCGAACGCACGGACGGTATGGGTATCCTTCCTCCGGTGTCCTCCGGCGTGGGAGACACGTCGTCTCCCTCCGCCCTCCTCTCTGGTTCTGCCCCTATAAATACCCCCGTCGCTCCGCCGTTCTTCCTAGCTCGGATCTGACGAAGATACCCCCTCACTTCCTCTCTTCCCACTTCGACAGACGCCCCCTTGCTCCGGCGGCTTCTTCTCCTCCTCCTCCTCGTCGCCCTACCACACTACCAGCAGCAGGGTTGCCTTCCCTCGCTCTTCCCGCGCCGCACCGCACCCAGCGCGCGCTTCTCCGGCCCTCTCCTCGCCGTCGCCCCTTCCTCTGGGCAGTTTCTTCTCCGGCGACAGTCGATACGGCTGTCGCCTGCTCCGGCCCCTCCTCGTGCTGCTAAGTAGGTATAACTTCTCCTCTTCCTCCCCTCTTTCTTTTTTTTTTCACTGTAAATCTTTACTGTCGCCCTCGACCTCGCCCAAACACTCTCACCTTCCCCATCTCCGGCCACACTCCGGCGACCCGCTCCCATCACTCCAGCAACCCACACGGCTCGCAGACCCCCGCAGAACCTTCGCCTCCTCACCCTGATCATCCTCCGCCCTTCCACTTCCCCCGAATCGCCCTCTGCAACTCCACTGAACAAACCCATCTCGCCACCTGCAGTTTGACCTAGGGCGGCCCTTAGGCTCCGCCCCGCCACCTGCAGACCCCCCGATCACCTTCGCCGTGCTACGGCGAAGGTCCTCCGCATATCTGATTAGGCCGAGAGGCCCTTTCTCTGTAAACAGGTGTTGCGCCCGCCATCGCCATTGCTGAGCAGCGAAGCTCCTTCGACCTGCTGCTCCAGGCGCGTCACGCCCAGATCAGGCTCCCAGGTTGCGCGGGGTATCTTCGCGAAGAGTCCCAGGCTGCAGCTGGGGCGAAGCCCTCACGTGAAGCCTCGACTGCCCGCTGCTTCCTCCGCGCGGGTGCCCAAATTGGGGTGGGACATTTAGTCCCACCTCGGAAACTCGCAGAGGCGCGCGGGCGCTTAAAGGCAAAAGGTGCCTTAAGCTCTTTGCCTCAGATCACGGGGTGAGGTCCCCTTCACCCGCCCGATTACCCGGCCTCGTCCGCGCTCACGCCCCGCGGACCTGGCTCCGACCTGATTAGCCCGACCTGCACTCCTCGCCCACCACCGCACGCTGGTGGGCCTGGACCCGGGCGCGACCCGCGTACCCGATTAACCGGTTGCTCTGGGAGAGCTTTCCTAAGAGCGAATTCAGAGATAGAGATGCGGGGGGGAGGGTAGAGTAGGTTTTGCCCTCTGACTCTGAACCCTTGAGCGTGCAGGCACAGGAGAAGAAAGAAGGAAGGAGGACGCACTGTAGCAGCGGGTTACTTAAGTCGTCTGAGTGAACAATCAGACGACGCTCTGAGGACGAAGAAGAAGGAGAAGAAAAGACGAGCAGGACCGCAACGAAGAAGAAAAAGAAGAAAAGAAGAACAGAAAAGAAGACAAAGAAGAAAAGCAAAACACGAAGAGAAAAGAAGAAGAAGCTCTGAAGAACACGAGAAGAAGATCTGAAAGAAGCAAGAAAAGAAGAAGAAGAACACGAGAAGAAGATCTAAAGGAAGCAAGCAAAAGAAAGAAAGATTCAAGAGCCAAGAAGAGAGAAGACAAGAAGAACAGGAAGAGAAGAAAGAAGAGACAAAGAGGAAGAAAGGAGGAGAAGAAGAAGCCACCAAATTTCCATCTCTATCTCTCTCTCTCTTTATTTTTGTAATAAGAACTTTTGTACTTCTAGAATACGACTTGCTCCTTTAGTTCAACCTCGGGAACTCTTTTATTTTCCGAGTAAAAAAAAATATATCTGTAATGATGGCAATGACTAGCTGTACTACAACGCGATAACAAAACCTAGTTAACGTCACGACCATCACATGCCAAGAACCATTTGGCTCAAAGCCAAGGACTTGATTTTGAGGGTGTACCTCAAGGACAATATTATCAACAAAAAAAAATCTTAAATAGAAAAACCAAAAAACATAATAAACACAAGGAAGAGATACGTTTTAGGAAAGGGATAGAAACTCCTTGACCTTTAATTCCCGCCTCCCTGAGATCAACCTTGGGCCTAAAAGTGACCAAGATAAAATCAAGTAGGCCAGGTTAAAAATTTTTTTTGTGAAAGATGGTTAGACTCGATTTAGATTAACCCACTATAATAACTTCGACAATAATTTCACCATATTAACACAACCTGTTCGAGTCCAACCTGGGCCCCATCCCAACCTCCTAGAGATAATCATTAGAGGTTTGCTAGTTGTCCCTCACTAACTCAAATTTGAGGTTATTGCCTCCCCAATCTTCAATCTCATCATCTTCATTTTCGGTTCTTCTAGTGCGTGAATAGAAAAGTCAATTATCTTGATATTCCTCATCACAATTCTATGATATTTGGTGTCACTCCTTGCCTTTATGACCAAGATATAGCAAGGAGCTTGGATTGAAAGAGGATAGGTGGAGTTTTAGAGTAGCATTGGATAGAAATTTGATCAAGAAAGGAGGAAAACCCAAATAGAGAGGTTGGGCTTAACTCCCTCTTTTGATCCTCTTTTGATATGCATGTGTGGGTTTTTGATGTGTTTAAGATGATTTTCGTGATAATTAGATTAATAGATCTTGATATGGTAGTGATTGATGGTGTAATCTTGTTGAATTTCATGAGAATTTGGGTTTTATTTGCCATGAGTGTGGAGTTTGAGATATGAGGTGAGCCCATGGTTTAGAAGTGAGTAATTGGCTTGAAAGTTGTTAAAAAGTTTTCCAAAGGATGTATTTACATTTATAAACTAGTTTTCAAGCATCACATTACAAGTCTTTAAGCTATTGATCCATGGGTTTTAAGTTTGTTCTTTGGAAACTTTATTTTGTCCTGATCTGATAGATCAAAGTAGCTTTTAATAGATCAAAATCACAACGAAACGATTGATTTTTATTAATTTTTATGGATCAACTTAGTTTTAATTGATCAACTTGCAAATGTTTCAAAAAGTGACATTTCCCTGATTTTAATCAATCAAATAGGGAGTGGAATGACCCAACATGTGTTGATGAATCAACGCATGTTTTGATTGACCAACATGGGTCAACAACCCTCTTTTGGGTTGATTTTAGGGTCTTTGACTTGATTTTTGGTTTCCCTTGAAGTGGGTGCAGATCGTTTGAAATTTTGATAAATAGAGAGCCTGATAAGTGAAATTTTTGATAAGAAATTGTGTGACTCGATTGGAAGTGAAGAGCCTTACGTAGAGTGTAAAGTTGCAAACTCATATTCTAAAGTCATTTAGGACTTAAGTGCATTGAAATGAACTTGTTAGCACTTGTTTAGTGTAAATTGGGTTAATGTGACCTAAACACAAGAACAACATGTGTTTTACTCAAACCCATTAAATCCTCAATAAAACTTACCTGAAATATTTCAGATTTGATATTATTAGATTCCTTTTGTCGTAAACTTTTCAATGATTTTTATTTCGTAGAATTCGAGGTCTATAATAAAAGTTATGGAAAAAATATGAAAAACAAAAGGATGACATGAGTAAACTCGTTCCAAATATATTTTTGTCCAAGTTAGGTTTTCCTAAACCTAGTCGAGTTGGGCTTATAAATAGGTCATTTAGGGTGGCAAGGTGTCATTAATCTCATTAGTGGTGACACTTCCGTTGAGAAAAAGAAAGAAAAGATGAGAAGGAAAAAAGAAATAAAAAAAAAGGGAGAGAGTGAGAGAGGAGTACCACCAAAAAGGAGAGTAGGGGAGAGGGTAGCACGTAGGTGATAGGTCCCACACAAGTGGGCGTGTGTTAGGGGGTGTGGACGTGGGAAGGGTGTAGCGCAGCGAGGGAGAAGGGGGAGAGTAGGAGAGATGGAAATTGACGAGCGGGAGTTCTTGTGCATGCAGGTGCATGCACTGTGCGAGAAGGTGGGTGCGCACGTGGGGGTGGGGGTCACCAATCGGACGCAACATAGCAAGGCCCATGCAGGTTCGTGTGCCCGCGAGAGCACGTGGAGGTGTAACATGCATGATGAAGACGACATAAGTGTTAACGTCAACTGTGCAGAGCTGGCACAGATCTCAAGGTCCATTAGACGAGCGAAATCCATTTCGAGCCTTGTTCTGTGTTTTGATTCGCTCGACGGTTAAACAACTTCCGATTCATGTGTTCTATGACTCGTTGAAATCATTTACGTTAAAATTTTAGACTCTTTCATCAATGTTAAAATTTGAAAAAAACTCCTTGTGTATTTTTATGACAAATGCCTTGATGTTATGAGTTAGTGTTCAATTGGAATGCATGAAGAACACGTGAGTTCCTTAGATAGTAGCGAGGGTCTTCGGATATACACCTTAGAGTCACTGTGATCTCCCAGTGATATTAAATAGGGTAGCTAAAATTCCTCCCTCTATTTAATAAGTGAATATGATCCATTTTGTGTAATTACCTTGTCATACATGCACTATATCTCCTGCTGAGTTATGGAATCCAAAAATTCATAAATTTGATCATTCTTACTTGGGTACTACAATAATCCATGGAAATGATAATTAAAAAGAATGCTCAGATTATTTGATTGATAGAATTGAATTAAAAGATAATCCCTTGAATGTCTAATTATAAAATGGATATATCATTCTAATATTGGGTCTTGAATCAATGATTATTGATAAACTTTCTAACGAGAATTAAATGACCGTGAAGAAGTCTAGACTTGACTAATTAAATGACAATTGTATTTAATTCTTGACTTAAAAGTTAAATAGTGGTTCAAACGATTGTATAAATACGTAAGTTGTAAATGATAAATTATCCAAAGGTTTTGCACAAACGAAATAAATATGATTAATATGTAATTGGATAGAATAATAAATCAATCTAGGTTTAGATTAGTTGAATGGATTAGGGAGTAGGTTATTTTTCCTGCGAATTTGTGACAAACCTATTAGCTAACTAGGTAGAGAGGTAGGGATATGTTGGTGCATATATATATATTATTATGATTGGGATACATACCTAAGTCGTGTAAGGGACTATTTATGAACCAACACAAGTTGTGTCTGTGCATAGAGCTCATACCATGCAATCGCTACACTACATATGCCATGATCTTGGGATGATAGATTTCTGTATATTGCAACGAGATCTCCTTAAGTCTTCCGAAGAATTAATTTATGATAGAAGTCATTGTAATGTTGAGGGTAACATACTAGTTGGATACTTTAGAAATAATAGAGTAATGAACCAATAAGGAATAATTAAATAAATTAAGGGCTTTTTATATATATTATCCTAGAAACTTTGGATATTACGTCTATATCCTTATAATTTTGGTAATTACATAAATACCCACTCAATCTTCTTTCCGTTAACAAAAATACCCCTCCGTTAGTCTGTCATTTGGTCAAACTATAACGACCGTTATTTTAGGGGTACTTTTGTTAATGGAGGGATAATTGAGGGGGTATTTATGTAATATCCAAAGTTTATATGTAAAAACCCTTTCTTTTTTTTGTGGGTGCTTCATCTTCTCTTTCTTCTACTCAAAGGAATCCTATTTTTACGGTTCTAGTTCTTTGAAGATCCTCTATGGTGCCTCAATCCAACCAAAGGGGACGAGATTCTCTTGCTCCTCCCAGGTCGGGTTGCTGAAGTCGAGTGACGACATGTCCATGTCCAGCGAGGAATCCCCTTCGGAGCTCGACTCGGCCCTCAACGAGGAATTAACCAACTCGGAGCTCTTCCCTAAGGTCTCCCCTCCTCTTGTCGAGGTCCACGCAGATGGGGTGCAGCTTGGCATCCACGAAGGAGGCAAGGGCGTTCATCGAAATCGAGCCACGGCGGTCCGAGAAGTTGAGCCTGGTGCCGTTGCCGCGAAGCATTGAGGCGGCTTGGTTGTAGGCGAGTGTGACCTTCTCAGCGATGTCAAAGGTGTCGAGCCAAAGGCAGGTGCGGTTCCTCCAGCAGCCATCATGGTGGGTGAAAGTTGTCATCTTTGTCGTCGGGGAGGAAGGTGTTAGAGGGGTCGCCAAGGGCCCTCGACCTGAGGAGGCAGAGGCTGACATGGGTACCTATGGGTTTGGCTCTGCTGGGTGAGAAGGAGGACAGGGGAAGTGCACAGGAGAACAGAGGCTGCATGAGATGCAAGTAAGTTACGCCGAGCCTCGACACCATCTCCCCTTTCCCTCCCGCTCCTCTCCTCTCCTCGTGTAAGCACTTCTGTGGCTCTCCTTCGAAAACAGTGGAGAGGAGAGGAGATCACAGGGGTTGGCCCCAGAGGAGGGTACCCATGAAGTAGTGAATGGAGAAAGGATCGAAGTGGTTAAGGTGATGTTGGGAAGGAAGAGAGAGAGGAAGGTTGCGAGAAAGAGGAGAGGAAGCAGCGGTGAAGCACTCGAAGGGCTTTTGCTGAACAGTGGTGGGAGAGATGTGCCAAGCTCTAATATATACACAGAGCAAGTGGGCAGGGTGTGCACGTGCTATTTCCCCTTCCAACGACCCACTTAGCCCCTTCCACCGACGATGGCCGATTCCACCATCATCGCCTCCATGATCCTCCACATAGCTCTCTTACGAGGGTCGCACCCCAAGCACCACCTCCACCTCGCCCAGATCCCCCACCCCCCCTCAAATTCCATGGTAAAAGGCTCGCCTTTCCCACCAACCCTTCCTCCTCCTCCCGACGACCTACCTGCAATCTGTGCTATTACGAAGGAGCTGACTCCAGAGGCCCCCTCCGACCCTTGGGACAATTGGAGCATCAACCTAGTCAAGCCCTCCCGCCTCTGGCCTCCCCCTACGAATTGGTGGATGATGTGTTGATGGAGGTGGATAGGGGAGGTGGAGGGGATGATTATGCAAAAAAATCCATAATCTTGGATATTACGTAAATACCCCCTCAATCTTCCGTCCATCAACAAAAATACCCCTGACATAACGGCCGTTATAGTTTAACCAAACGACAGACTAACGGAGGGGTATTTTTATTAACGGAGGGAAGATTGAGGAGGTATTTACGTAATTACCAAGATTATAAGGGTATAGATGTAATATCTAAAGTTTATAGGAGCATGTATGTAAAAATTCTATAAATTAATTAGTATCCAAATTCTTGTGCTCTTGATTTTTCTTGCTTTTAGTTTGTACTATTTTACTTAGCATTTGTTAATGTGTTCCTTGGAATCCATATTCAGGTATAGTTGAGCAGTCAAAAGCAACTGTGTATGAAACAATGTCCATACTCAAGCATTAACAGACGATCCGTGACTTTTAGAGTCGTTTGTTGTAGTTGTTTACTTTTCCTTTTGCTTTTTATTTGTTGTACTGAGATAGTTGGGTAGTTTATTTACTTTGATTAGCATTACTTGCTTTGTTTAGTTAAATGCTTTTTGAATGGTTTGGTTAGTTATATTTATATTTTATGATTATGTACTAGGTGACTTCAATCCTGTTGAACTTGCTATTGGCATTTGATGAGTTGGATCCCATTAGGTTGGATCGATTGGTGGGGTTCGAATCATCATAGATGGTATCAGAGTAAGATCACTCTATCGATCATAAAGTGATTTGAGACAAACCTTTAAAGCATTCATATCTCATGCTACTATGGTACTTGATCATGTATTGAAGTAGTGTGGTTGTCTATGTCTTCCTCCCACCTTGAAACTTGATCATTCGTGTTGTGATCCTTGAAAATTATGGTTACCCACCCTTTGTGATTGAAGTCCTTGAAGTCCATTGTTCTCACCATTCCTCAGTTTGAATATTGTCTAGTCTCTCCCTCTTGGGTGCTTTTGGCGTAGCATGGTAAGGGCAAAGTCTTTGTTCTTAACACAATTATATCCTCTTTATGCTCTATGTTGGGACTCCAGGAGGAGTCAATGAAATGAGTTGACTCAACCTCCATTGAGAGAGAAAGGTAGGACAACTCGAAATTGGCATTGTTGACCACTTTAGAACATCTTCATGATTATTATGATCTGACTGGTGATGAATTTCTACGATCAATCCAAGAAGGATGCTTTAGTTGGACAATTGCTTATTCCTTGATTAAACTTTAGGACTTTCCACGTCATCCTAGCATGCCCAGTTGATCACAATGCCAAGGTGATCCTTCTTGGGTGCCGAACTCAAGCGATGGTTATGAACTACCATCTGAGTAAACATTGGTCAACGTGACAAATGTTTAACGTGGAAGTCAAGATATATATCCAATATTCCTTGGAAAATAGGAGAAAGTTACACCTTCTATATTAAAACCAAACTTGAGTTTCCAAAATAAGTAGTGACTTGAATAGCTGAGTGTACCCTACCTTGCAATTAACTCCAGGTTCATGGGCGTTGGGAAAGAGCACTACCTTATGCAATATTGGGCTAAGTGGAACGCTTGAGGTAGGTAACATATTAACAATATGCCTATTGAGCTTGTTGGGAATAACTTTGTAGCCCATTCAAATAGCAAGCTTATACCGGTAACCTTACCCTTGCAATTGGCCATTTAATGTCAATTGTTGCATAGGATGATGCTAGCTAGAGATCGAGAAATTTGGGCATCATTTCAAGAGTTACTGGTAAAGGGATTTAAATCGAGGTTAGGGTACCAGAACAAGGTGTGATAACCTTATTGCAAGAAAAGAAGTAGTTGAGAGTAATGGAAGTAGTTGGCTAACATGTGAACATGAATGGTCTTTAGGGATATTGAGGGTTATAAGGAAGGCTACGGGATGGTAGTTGACTTGATGGATATTGAGATGGGTGATGCCATTCTAGGCATTGATTGGTTGTCCACACACCATGTTTTCATTGATTGTTTCGAGAGGAAGGTTGTTTTCTTTATTCTTGGTGTGCCATAACTCGAGTTCTTTGGCTGGATAAAGAACGAACCTTTGAGTGCACCTCTGCTCTATGAGCTGCATCATTAATAACAAGAGGGTGTTGCATTTACTTGGATTATGTGGCAGCAATCCTAAAAGGGAAACTTGAATTAAAGCAATGTGTCAGTAGTCCGAGAATAAGCAGGTGCCTTCCTAGAAGATTTGCTTGGGCTTCCTTTAGACCTTGAGATCGATTTAAGATCTTACCTATTCCGAGCATGAAATCGATAGTGATCACCCCGTATCAGATGGCACCTGTGGAACTAGAGGAATTAAAGATGCAACTTTATGAGCTACTCGAGAAAGGTTTTGTTAGACCAAGTGTGTTACCTTGGGGGGTTTCAATTTTGTTTGTGAAGAAGAAAGGTGGCACCTGATAACGCTACATTTTATGGTGATAATTCTGCCAAATGAGGTTTATCTTAAGAGTAGCATGCATAAATAACACATCATAATTGGGCATGGGAGCATGACATGCATCGCACATTGAGATTGCTTACTAAACAGTATTAATGGCCATTTGTATAAGTTCATGTCAAAATAGGCCTCAGATGAGCAATCAGAGTACACGGATGGATTTAGAGTGACAAACGGAGTCCAACGGACTCAAAATCAACCAAATTCGACATCTGAAGCTCCCGCAATTGGCCCAAGAAGTTCTGACCATTGATCTGATGATCAACGGCCACACTGCCGCCACATGGCGGCATTTGACGCACCCCTAGTTACTTCTCACCGCACATCACTATAACTGAAAATGCATCAGATGCGCCCACACATCCACAGTGCTTGCACCCCTTCGCAGCTTCAGAATCAGATCTCGACCGTTGGATTACCATCCAACAGTCAACATGTTGCACACCCGACTCCTCTTCGCGACCATGCACGAGCTACAACGCAGTGGTTGATGCTCTCACCCGCACACACGCGACGCGGGGTTGAAACGCACCGCGCAGCAAATCAGAGGCAAAGGCACGCACGGACAAAATTGGGTCGTGGATCAGCGTGCGGAAGGTGGTGATCGCGAGATGTGGTGCCCGCAGATGAGCGCGCTCAGACGCCTGCGATGACTGCGTAGCGCACCATCCGCACAAGCTCAGTCGTCCGATCTTCGATCGGACGACCCTCAAGGTGACCACGCGAATTGCACGTGAGAAGAAGAACGGGGACGCGCGCGTTGAACTAGAGGGCAGGGGGCTACAGCGACAGTTTTGGCATGGGTTTAGCGACGTCTTGGACATCGCTAAAGCCCATACTTAAATTAGAAACCTCTTCCTCCTATATAAACCCCTTCCAACTACTCATGTAAAGCATTCAATACACTTGCATGTGCTCTACCCCACTCCTAGCCACCATTAGTACACTTTTGTAATCACCGGAGTTGACGAGCCACCGATGGAGCCCTCCTCCATCGCCGTGGTCGCCTCGCCATCTCCTCTCTTTCCCTCTCTCTCTCTAGCTTAGCTTTACTTTACTTGTGCTTAAGCATTTATCTAGTGTTGTAATTGAAAAACTTGAGTTGCATGTTAAATATAGTATTGATGTTGTTTCCATCTTGATCTAGGTGAATGCCATGACTGATATAGACACATCTATTTAGGTTAAAATGCCTATTCATGCATGTTCCTAGGCTTAGATTTGCATTTCATGTTATAAATATTGCATAACATGCATCATTGTGCATTTAGAGTAGTTGTATATATTTTGGGTTAACTAAGTTTTTTTGTGGTCAGGAGAGGAGAGGATTTATTTCAGGGCTTCGGATGGATGATCGGACCGTACAGATCTGATTAATACGACGATCGGAGTCTAACGCCTCTGAAATCGTTCAGATCGGAGTCCCGTAACATCACATGAAGCTCGAGGAAGATCAACGGCCAGGAGGGCAATGCGACATCCATATGGGTTTCGGATGGAAAATCCGACCATACGGATGGATCCGGAGCGACGATCGCAGTCCAGTAACACGAGAATCATCCCGATCTGAGCACCATGGCACCCTCTACAAAGAAAGAAGAATGGACGACCCAAGTGTTGCCACATGGCGCCATCTAGGTCACCCAACGCCAGCCAACAGCAGCACACGTGCACAATCGTAGCTGCGATAGTGCGTGCGCAAGGCGCGGGGAGCAAGGGCACATGAAGAGCGCAGCGCCAGCGGGGCGGGCGCGGATCTTCAGCGACACACCTTTAGTGACGCTTGCAGTTGTCAATAATGGTCTGCGCACGCTAGCAAGAGGATTTGAAAGGCGGATCTTCAGCGACAGCTGCAGCGACGTTTGTGGACGTCAATAAAGACCCAGATACGATTTTTGCCTCTCCTCCACTATAAAAGGACCTACACCCCCTCCCTTCCAAGCCATCTCTACCTACTCTACCCCCACCTACTCCCAAGCTCTAGCAAGCCTACCAACGCTCCATTAGAGCTTGTTGTCATGCTCCCAAAGTGTCTATTAGTGTAGCGAATCTCTGCCCCACCAAATATTCCTCCAACTTCCCATCTCCCTTCATAGGTCACCTTGGAGTCGTCCCCTCACCTCCATTTCGATAGCAGATCAACTCTGTCTTCTCACCTCCATTCCGGAGCTACGCCGAAGCTTTCCTCAACCCGACGTCCTCCAGCATCTCACATCCGTCGTCCCGCTCCTCACCTCCTTCATTCGAGCTTCCGCCAGGCGCCGTTGTCTCGCTAAACAGTTGATTCGGGAGATTTCCTCTCACCTTCCTTTCTTTTTATGCTTTTATAATTCATTGTAATTGACATTGAATTGATATATATATCATATTTGTTCCACATCTCTATCTTGTGAATCATTTGCTTGTCTTTTATTTCAAAAATACAAAAACATAACAAAACCCTAAAATATCAAAAAGAAACGAATCGAAGCGCGGTTTTTAATAAAGTAAACGTCGCCTCCCTGTGTTCGACCTGGGACTCCCTTGGAGTTTTGGTATAAATTTTATCTGATCGACGTGTTTTGCAACTACGACGATGGGTTACTTGTAACCCCGATTTCTAACACGCGAAACATGACACAACCATTTTGGCACCGTTGCCGGGGGAGGCAACGGAATTTGCTTTATTGTTTATTGCATTTCTTTGCATTTACATAGCATTAACCCTACTTGTCTTTGATCACTGTCTTGCAGGTACCCTAGCATGGAGATCCAAGTGCGGTAGACCAGAGTAAAGTGCAGGTAGAGTGTTTTGTAAGTGTCCCCCACACCACCCCCACCTTAGTTTTCATTCCATAACCGAATAACTCAAACCCAAATCAACTTAGGTGCTTTTTATGAACCGTAGGATATATTTGGTTGTTTGTTTGCCACCACCACTCACCTCGCCATCCACATAAATAAAAAAAAAAGTGTTATCTGATTGTGGGTTTTTCTGAAAGCTACACACTTAACACCCACAACTTCTCACCCTAAGGCGCATAATCACATCGATTCTACCACTTAAACAGGATTTGACTAGTGGACCCGGTACACTTAATTCAACACACAAATAAGTGAGTAGAAATTTGAATAGGTCAAAAATTTCTGTGTGCCTTAACTAAGTGGTGCAATACGCCAATTGATTGAACTGTTTAGGTCGCACCACTTAAGATAAAAGCGATTCATTAAGTAGCTTGCCACTTAGGGTTGATTCTTAGGGCTGAACCAGGCACTCCACATTTTTTTCTTTGATTTCTAAAGGAATATATCATCACCAGTGCTTGCGAAACTTGGAGTGTTTTCCTAAACATGATTGAATATACCTAAGATTAAACCCTAAAAGCTACTAAACAAGGTTGAACTCTAAAAGGCACATCATCAAATAACCTTGTTTGAGAATCCTGGTGTGCACACACACATTTTAACTGATCATTAAGGGCTCAACCCATCTAAAGGGCCCATCACATTCCTGAAGCACCATTGTCCCAAGCCTAACTAAAATTGATTAGACGTTGGCCCTAAGGACTGGTCCGCTCGTCGGGATCTAGATTGAGATTGTTTATGATTAACCTGGTTATACTAGTCAATCTGATGTCTAGCTAGGGGAGTAGCGTCAAACGACCGCGGCTGGGGGTACACTAGGAACCAGAGGCGCAAGCCAAGGGAAGAACCTTCTCCCTAATCCCTCCTTCTAATAGGTTGGATTGCCTGGACATAAGTAGAGTAAATCATCCATAATTTTAGGACGGATTCTGAGAGTCTGTTGACCTTTAGGCTACCCAACCTAAGGACAGGTTTGTATTTTTGTATTACAGGGCTCCTTTCTCTTCTGATTTCCGTCCTTTCTTCACCATGTACCCTTCCACATCCTACACACATTTCACATTCTATCCTCCTACCACCACTTATCCCTAAGATGATTACTATCCCAACTTGACTTGTAATTACCCATCCATTAGTTGGGATGACTTTGATTGGGGATATGAATCCAGACCTTAGTGTCCAGGGCCTAACCCTGGACAACAAGACTATGATTATTATCCTTCCCAAAGCTGCAATGATTATAGATCTTCATCCTTTGATGACCAAACCAACCCGATCTATAATCAAGAAGGTTATCATGATTATAACACCTACCCTCCCCAGCATTCCACTAAATATAGGTCGT
Organism: Thalassia testudinum; assembly: GCA_037157565.1. Lineage (NCBI taxonomy): Eukaryota > Viridiplantae > Streptophyta > Magnoliopsida > Alismatales > Hydrocharitaceae > Thalassia > Thalassia testudinum. The sequence goes on along the minus strand of JAZHRO010000022.1, from coordinate 67,640,642 downwards.
CACCATCCTTTGAACAACCTAGAATGACCTACTTTCAGGGAAGGGCCTAAGAACCTCGACATCTTGACTCCCTTAGATTCAACCCAAACCCACCCAAACCTGAATCGAACCAGTCGATTCAGGTGAACCAGATCCAAGATAGAGTGTTGGCTAATTTGAGGAACACCATACAATCTTTAGAAGCCCAGCCAACACTATGCACTGAAGCACTGGAGCCTATGATCAAAATGATTGATGAATTTAATAGTTCTCTATTGGATTTGCTCCAAAGTGTTAGGGATAGGGACTTGGGTTAGTTTCTTCTTGGGAAGTTGTCAAGGTTAAGGATGATATTGTGGTTGCCTTAGTCAAATCTTTGGATGATTCTTGAGATGAACCCCTTTCGGTAGAGCCAATGTCTGAACCCGCTCAGGTGCCTATCGGGGGGGATACATTTTCTGAGACCAGGGATGACCAGGTTGTGCTATAGCAACCATTTAAGGATGAACCGATTGATTCACCCGAGATCCCCAAGTCAGGAAACGAAGAAAATTAAGTCTTCTTGGATCAAGAAATGATTTATGATTTTGAGACATATATGAATGAGAATCATCAATTCTTTGACTCTGAGGGTGAAGAATCTTTAGGTGAAGTCTCACTTGAACATAAGGAAAATGATTTTAGTGAAATAAACGGCCATGAGGAATCTGATGAACCTTTTGATAGCCCGTTCATTGAAGATTTGGATTTGGTTGGGGTTAACTTGGAGGATTCGAATCTTGATGATTCAATTAGTGACCCCAGTCCTCATCTGCACCTTGAAGAGCTGACTTCTGAGATCTTTGTGCCCAAGTCAATCTTGATTCAGCCACGATTTTTGGACTTGGGAGAATCACATGGGGTGAATAATATGCTAGATGTCCCAAATCCTGAGCTCTTGATGTTTGAGGATAGAATTGTTGAAATAAATATTTGGGAGGCTAATTCTGAGGAAAGTTTGATTTTGGATCTAAAGGTACCTATTGACCTAAAACCGCCTACTTTCTATCAGGACCCTTACGATATCTTTCACGTGTGACCTAAGCCTGGAATAACTGATTATTTTTCTGAGCTAGATGTTAGGTGGACAACCGCACTTATTGAACCATCTTTACCCATTGTCCGACACTTTGATCTTGGGTTGCACACCACTAAACCGCAGGCCCGGCCCTTCAAACACAACAACCTTCAGTTCTGGGTGATTTTCATTCAGAACCTGAGAACCACTCGACCCTGGGGCATGGGTCTGCACCATAATCTCGTTTACGTCTGTGGACATTTTCTACAAACTGGTTTCAGGATCAACCTTTTGATTTTGATTTTGACTCGCACTTGTGAATTCTTAATTTCTTCTTTGTATGTATTTTATGCCTAGCTGAAGGCATTAATTTTAGCACGTGTTTATATTTCACATTCTCTGCGGAGCTAACCGGATTCCCCGCGATGTTTAGGTGATATTCTGTTTACTCCGCCCTTTTCACGCCTTTATTTTTACAATGAGGATATTGCATCATTTAGGCATGGGGGGTGGATAATCGATTCCTGAAATCATTATGTTAACTCTGTAGAATTTCTTTTAAAATTAAAAAAAAATGAAAATTTAAAAAAAAATTTAAGAAAAAAGAAAGAAATTAGGAAAATAGAACCTAGGCATTTGGAAGTTATTAACTTTAGGAAATGATACGAGAGGACCTAAACACTTAGACTCTTCAGATCTTCGGTCTTAATTATCTCAGGTGTCCACTCGAATGTGGACTTAGTCTCGAGTCCTTGCCAATTAAAATTTATTTTAATTTGGTAAATAATTTGGGATGATAAGTATGCGACTTATCAACCTACCCTTTGATTTGGGGGGACTTTAAGCCTAAGCATCTGCATACATTTTTTTTTACACTGACTCACTTTCCGGCGATTTTTACGGAAATTGGGTGGCTAATGGATCGACTTGGGTGGTATGGCTGGTAAGTTGTCGGTGGTAACAACTCATCGACCGGTTGTCCAGAGCCTAGCCACAAGACCATTTTCGTTGTACTTCGTTTAGGTAAATCTTAGATCAAGGAAGCCACCTGCTTAGAAAAAAAAAAGAAACACTCAAAAAAAAAAGAAAAAGGAGAAAATAAAAAAATAAATAAAACCACACTTTACCGCACGAGTATGGCTGGCAAGTTGTCGGTGGTAACAGCTCATCGGCCGGTTATCCAGAACCCAGCTTACAAGAAAATAAATGCACAATAATTCCCAAAACACTTAGGGAAGAAGCAGGGAAGTAGAATAAATCGGGAAGATATACACTAGGTTCGCCCTTGTGTTGACCCCATAAGTAAAAGAAGTAGGGAGAAAGCTATCGATCGTAAAGATAAACCTTTAGGCAAGGTCACCTAGGGTCGTAGAAACCCGAAGTCTGTCTTAACGGCCGTTTTGTGAGTCTATCACTTTTTCACAAAGATGCTTAGTACTTAGAGTCCTTTTCGAGTCTTGAACGAGTCAGGTAGCCGTAAAAAGTTATCCCGGAACTCTTAAACTCCAAAAGTACAAAAAAATTGAAAAAGAAGAAAAATAAAAAAAAATATCTTCCCTTTTCAAATAAGGCGAGAACTTGGCGATTTGCATTCTGGTAGACATCTGGGTACTGTTGAGTTTTCGTAGTTTAGGATCTTAGTTGAAATTTTCTATTGTTAACAAACGACTTACGCCTAAGAGATCTAATCCTAATTTTGATTTTATACATAGCATGTAGTTTAATTTTGCTAGGGACTAGTAAAAGATAGGCATGGGGGTATGATGTAGACACATCTATTTTGGTTAAAATGCATATTCATGCATGTTCCTAGGCTTAGATTTGCATTTCATGTTATAAATATTGCATAACATGCATCATTGTGCATTTAGGGTAGTTGTATATATTTTGGGTTAATTAGGTTCTTTTTATGGTCAGGAGAGGAGATGATTTATTTCAGGGTCTCGGATGGATGATTGGACCGTACGGATCTTATTAATAGAACGATCAGAGTCTAACGCCTCTAAAATCATCCAGATCGGAGTCCCGTAACATCACATGAAGCCCGAGGAAGATCAACGGCCAGGGGGCAATGCGACATCCATATGGGTTTCAGATGGAAAATCTGACCGTATGGATGGATCCGAAGCGACAATCGCAGTTTGACAACGCGGGAATCATCCCGATCTGAGCATGGTGGCACCCTCTACAAAAGAAAGAAGAATTGATGGCCCAGGTGCCGCCATGTGGTGCCATCCAGGCCGCCAAACGCCAGCCAGCAGCACAGCACACGTGCACAGTCGCAGTTGCGTGCAGCGCACGCGCATAGCAGCAGAGCAGCGCATGTCGCGCGCGCGTGCAAGGCGCGGGGAGTAAGGGCACGTGAAGTGCGCAGTGCCAACAGAGTGTGCGAGCGGGGCGGGCGCGGATCTTCAGCGACACACCATTAGTGACGCTTGCAGCTGTCACTAATGGTTTGCGCATGCCTGGAGAGGATTTGAAAGGTGGATCTTCAGCGATAGCTGCACCGACGTTTATGGACGTCACTAAAGGCCCATGCGCGCAAGTGAGACCAATTGAAGGGTGGATCTTCAGCGACAGCTGCGGCGACGTTTGTGAACGTCAGTAAAGACTCAGATACGATTTTTGCCTCTCCTCCTCCACTATAAAAGGACCTACACCCCCTCCCTTTCAAGCCATCTCTACTTACTCTACTCTCACCTATTCCCAAGCTCTAGCAAGTCTACCAATGCTCCATTAGAGCTTTTTCTCAAGCTCCCAAGGTGCCTATTAGTGTAGCGAACCTCTGCCCCACCAAATATTCCTCCAACTTCCCATCTCCCTTCATAGGTCACCTTGGAGTCATCCTCTCACCTCCATTCCGGTAGTATATCAACTCCGTCTTTTCACCTCCATTCCGAAGCTACACCGAAGCTTTCCTCAACCTGACGTCCTCCAGCATCTCACCTCTGTCATCCTGCTCCTTACCTCCTTCGTCCGAGCTTCCGCCAGGTGCCGTCGTCTCGCCGAATAGTCGATTCGAGAGATTTCCTCTCACCTCCCTTTCTTTTTATGCTTTTATAATTCATTGTAATCGACATTGAATTAATATATATATCATATTTGTTCCACATCTCTATCTTGTGAATCATTTGCTTGTCTTTTATTTCAAAAACACAAAAATAACAAAACCCCAAAATACTAAAAAGAAACGAATCGAAGCGCGATTTTCAATAAAGTGTCGCCTTCCTTGTGTTCGACCCGGGACTCCCTTGGAGTTTCGGTATAAATTTTATCTGATCGACGTGTTTTGCAACTACAACGATGGGTTACTTGTAACCCTGATCTCTAACACGCGAAACACGACACGACCAATGACTTAAATGAATTCTAACCCTAGTCTCTCTCTCTCTTTCTCTCTCTCGTACTCGCTTTTCTCCCGCATTTTCTCACGTAAGCAAAAAGCCGCAATTTGAGTGATAACTAAGTGATAGAAAAACCCGATTTCACGCCTCCCTGTGTACAACACTCGAACTCAAATCCGTTTCTATATTTAAAACCGACGCAGCGAACGCGAGCTACAACGACACTCTAAAACAAACACATCCGTGGCAGGCCGGCACTGATTGCACAACAATCATTGGCCCTAACTCGCCTGAATTAAGTTTGAACTTAGCTTAACATGAACATTTTGTATGCATATGCATCGTATTCTGCATTGTAGTTGGTATATGTGTTTTATGTACTAAACTATGTTATTTGAGAGGTATTAATGATTGTAGGGAATCCAGGGCTGTAGATGACGAATTCAACTTTATGGATATGTTCGGAATAACGATGGGAGTCCAACGCATCCAAGGTCCCATTGATCAAACTCCTGTAGCACCCCAGGGAGTCCGTAGAAGAGTAAGAGCCAACGGGCAAATTGAAGAATATTCAAATCTCAGATAACAAATCCAACCGTATAGATGAATCTGGATCGACGTTCGCAGTCCGATGGTGCAGAAATCAACTTAATCGGAGGCCTACGTCATCAGATATAAAGAGGAAGAACGGACGGCCACGATGGCACCACGTGGAACCATCGCAGTCGCCCCTTGCCGCGCCCCTAACTCCTGAAGGCACCTCTCCTCACAGGTTGGAAATCATCTAAATATTCCTACATCTCTGTGAGACGACTCATACTCCCGACATTATTCTCGTATTTTTAGGAGACGGTTTCATAAATTTAAAATGCCATGTTTTTGCACCTATGACGACATATTTATCATTATCACGCTTTCACGATCAAGCACCTTATGCCTCTGCTTAGATTATGGTTAATTAAATAAAGTGACCATCGGGAATAGATATTTACACTTGCAAATTGATGATCTGTTTAACCACCTACATGGTGCTATTATATTCACGAAAGTCGATCTATGATTGGATTACCAGCAACTCAACATCAAAGAGACAAATGTATTGAAGACTTCCTTCCGAACGTACTATGGTCACTACAAGTTTTTGGGAATGCTGTTTAGATTGACGAATGCCTCAACGACCTTTAGGACTTCATGAATCGGATATTACAACTATATATGATTTTTTTTTTCATTGTGGTGTTGATTGATGATGTCCTCATTTATTCTCACAACGAAAGACAGCTTGAGTAGTGTATTCACTTTTGGATTTTTGCAAATTCTGGCTGTGTGAGGTGATCTTTTTAGGTCATATGTTCTTAGGCATTGGAATTTCTATTAAACTAAGGTGGAGACTGCACTAGAATGAGTATGACCCAAAATAATGAAGGAGACACAATTTTTTAAGATTGATAGGATACTATAAGCAGTTTGTCCAAAATTTCTCATAAATTGCCTTGCCATTGACACATTTGACCAAGAAGGATATGCCTTTCACTTGGTTGGAGGATTGCAAGGCAAGTTTCCACACTTAAAGAGAATTTGATGCCCTTAGTAAGGAGCCGCTAGTGAGCTAACAATATGTTAGGTGCAATGATGGAGGTGGATGATTGAGGTGGCATGTTGGAGGCCACAATTATGTCATGGACACTTGGGGACCATGATAGTTCTAAGGAGGTTACGTCCCACACTAGCAAATCGTGTGATCAATGCTTAGATGGTTAACTCAAAGTTACAGGAGATTCTCAATCAAATTATGGCAAGAGATCTGTATGACTTCACCTTCACAAATGGAGTACCAAGTTTGCATGGTTGAGTATGCATTCCTCGAGATGATGCTCCATGGAGAGCCACTTGCAAAAGCCCACTATAGCAGGCTTACTATCCACCCAGGCAACAACAAGATGTACTACGACTTGAAGAATGGGTTTCGATGGCATAGTGTAAAGAAGGATATTGGTGAGTTTGCGAAGCAATTCATGACCCACCAACATGTGAATATAGAACATTAGAGTCCAGCTAAACAATTACAATCTCCTCCCATACTGGAATGGAAGATGTTGCATGGTTATGGAAAGATAACTCCGAAGATGTCATATGGTTACGAAGGGATATTCCAAGGATCTCAATAACAAATTATGGTTACCAAGAATATTGATGACAACTTCTATAAAAGGGAAGGGCTGCTCACATTGTGGGACGCACAAAAAAAAAAAGAGAGATTACTTGTACTCTTGATGTCCCTTCTTTTTCTATATACTTAGTGGAAACTTAGAGGGAAAGATCCCCTCTCTAGATGCACACGCTCTACTGAGGGTGGAACTAGGTTATCAATCTTTGTATTAGGGATATTGGTGGACTTTAGGGGAGAACTTCGATCATATTCCATGGCAAATATTACTCCTAGGTTTAAGAAAATCTCATTACAACTACTTATTGCCTATTTTCAGCCACTCAAAATGTCTAACTACATTTAAACGATTGCTTTGACCACTCTACAAAAGTTTCCCATAAAATAGCCATTGTGCCAAGTTACAATAGGTAGTTCCAGTAGAAAGTGATCATAACAACCCTTTTCCTACTCCGATGACCTATTCATGTCCTTAGTCCCTACTCCTGTTAGTTCTTATTTTTTTCGCCCTTCTGGCAATGGAGATCATTGTACTCACCATGTATATTTATATGCTTAAAATAAAGGGATTTTACACGTATGTCACTGAAAATCATTGAAATTATTTTTTTACTGTTGGATTACAAATATTGCTATTAATGTCATTGCAAAACTTTCACTGTTAATGTAAAATGCCGCCCTGTTATGTCTCTGTTAGTCCACTAACCATGATTAGGGATGTAACGTCCTGAACTTGGATTTCTGAGTTATTTCAGACTAAGCTTGCCAAGACAAAGCCATCAACACTTTTCATATGCACCAATTAAAAATGAGTAATCAGATTGAAAATTCGTGTGTTTTTTATTTTTTCAATCTAGACCTCGGATTAACGATCCAAAAGTACTATTAACTTTCTGATGTTGTAAGGATTTCTATGATATATTCTGTATAGCTATCGACCTCGGGTGTGCAAACGTGTGTAAACTGTGAGCAAACTTACACACAACCTAATTTAAGGATCACATTTTACAAATAACTTATATTTATAAATCTACTAGACCTATATTCATGAGAATAGAAATCCATTTGATCCGATTAATAGAGTACACGTTGTTATAAATAAAAGTAAAAATAAAAATACTCTGATTATTATTTTGTTTCCTAAAGCGAAAATCACACGTAAGATGTTCTGCAGGAGAAAAAAAAAATTTTTTCCTGATACCAAACCCCACGGCCTCTCCCTCCTCTCCCCTACCTTAAAAAATCCAAACCTCCTCTGAATTCCCACATGCACAACGAAAGAAAGGGAGAGAGAGATAAAGAAAGAGGTTGAGAAGGAGAGAGCAACCAGAGAAGAAGGAGAAGGTAGGGGAGGAAGGTCGGCGGGGAGGAGCTCCTCGTGGTTGGCGAACGGTCGACAGGTGGCCGAAGGCGGGAGCGGCGGCGGCGACGCCATTGCCATGGGTGCAACTGCACCCATGCATGGAGTGCGTTGAGCGAGGGAGAAGAAGCGGGAAAACGAGGGAACAGATGGATGAGAAGAAGGAGGCCGGAGGAGGGTCTCCGGAGGTCGCTGGGACGCCGGCGAGGAGCGAGGGGCGGTGAGGTGTCGGTGGTCGACCCCTGGCTTTGTATGCACTTGCGTACGAGGGTTCATGAAGGTGAAGCAGGAACGAAGATGCGAGTGGAAAGAGAGAAGTGAGGAAGAGGGAGAGAAGATTGGAGACCACGACGACGCAAGGAAGGGATCGTCGTGACCGGCGAGACACCAGCGTGGTTGGCAGGTGGTGCGTGCTTGGGTTTTTGAACCCATCACGCAGAGAGATAGAGAGAGCAGCGGAGAGAGAGGGAAGTAGGACGACGAGGTCGTGGGAGGCTGCCGGTGACCGGTGGATGTTCGAAGAGGTCGTTCGGATGGTCGGTGATGGCCGGCGTGATCGGATCACGCAAAGCGTGCATGGGTCTTCATGGCGTAACAGTGCGAGGGCGCATGGAAGAAGAAAAAGAAGAAGAAGAAGGAGCGGGGGAGAAGATGTTGGTTGAAGGGTTAACAGAATTTCGTTTTAAATTTTTAAAGTTTTTAATATTATGTATAGGTCCCTATAAAGGGAATTAGTATGTTACTTAGCATCTTACTATCAGAATTGTTTTGCTTATATCGAGGATCTCTAAAATCGGAAGTAGGTGATCTAGGAGTTGATCTTTGGGTTCTCAAGCATGCCGAATGCATCCTATGGTTGGATCAGACAATTTTCGCTCCGATTTTCCAGACGCAGATTTGGGAGATATATGTGGTATTAAGAGTCTCCAACTTGTTTTCGCGAAGTCGTCGTGACCCTCCAACAACATTAGGTAAAGTAGTTTTTCTCATTTTTTGTACAGTTTATCAACATAATGATTTCTTCGTGTATTACATTGTTTAGCGTAAGTTCTTGCCTCTTGTTGGGATCGGATCCGTTTACGTATTTCTTGCTGCTGTGGGTATTAGAATATTAAATATTAATGGTGAACATCAAGTCATTGACTTGGAATGTGAATAAACAAAGTAATATAATTAAGTGCTGGATTAAAAGGAGTTAACGATAAATTATTTGATAAGTTCATGAAGTAAATGAATTATAAAGAATTAAACTTGCTGGATATGGTTTTATCATGGCATGTACAAAAGTAACTCTATTTTTAGTAAAATTGACATCATCAGGATGGTTAAATAATGATTTGATGGGAACCACGATCGGAAATTGAAAATTTCCTGAAAACGGATAAGTTGGAGGATAATGTGAATATTGGTTAATTCTAGAATTGATAATGTGAAAACTAAAGGTGGTTTGAATGAAAATGACATATACAGTTATCTGGAAATGATTAAGTAATCTATACAATGGACTCGTAGGGAATTAAAAGAATTAAATAACTGGTTTTAGTTCCGCTACTCGCCGAATTTTGGCTGTAGCTTTGATCTTCCAGACCAGCTTTAAGGGCTAGTTTAGGAAGTTGCTAACTTCGTTACAACTCTTTTGTTAGGCTTAGCGGCCAACTAGGATAGTGGATTGCAAGATTCGAGGGTTTGGAGTTGGCTTTCTTTACTCGGCTGGTGGGTGGGTCATTGGCTGATTATGGTTCAGCGTGTATAGCTAACACGTGTTCACGCCATATGATGTAATCGCCACCCTTTTTCGCAATGACCCCAGGGTGATGGAGAGCAACAACTCAGTGGGTATGTGCAATCTTTTCGGTCAGGAGGGTGGCTTATATCGGTCTTGCGCTGCAGAAAGTTACACGAAATCGTCTCGTGCCCTGAGATGTTGATTGACAGATTGTGAACTATAATAAATTGGGCTTCCAATATATGAAATGGAATCGGATAACGAAATGCTTAAATAAATAGATTAATTAAAGCTATAGTACCCATTTTCTCTTGTGCTCGGTTACTGTTATATTCTGCTGTTGTTGTTTCTACTCTACTCAATTTTTATTAACGTGTTTTTGGATTTCATACTCAGGTATACTTGGTAGTTCGTAAGGGGATTCTCGTTGTACATCTCCTTGGGATTATATACTTATGTTATACGGTAAATCTTCTGGTTAGTATTAAATTTATGTTCCTTTAATTTTTGCAATATGAATTGTTTGTTGGCTATGTTTATATTTTATGATTATGTGTTAGGTGACTGCGATCTTGTAGGTAAGTTGTGCTGGTTATTATTACACAGAGGCTTGGGTTTCGTCTGTTGGAGGGACTCGAGTTATCACAAGGGAGAAGTCGATTCAAGTTAAGTTAAAATTGCTAATCTCGAAGGAAAATGGATGGTGATATTTAATTCATCTCTGGGGATGGATTGGATGATTGTGATTTATTAAAGATGTGAGCCTTAGAAACTTTTGGAGAAGAGACATCAACCCCAAGAAAAATAGAGGAGGCATGGGCATAGTGGGTGGAGAAAAAGAGGCACGGGATGGGGTTGCCAACCCTGTCTCGACCCCATCCTCTTCCCTGGCCAACCATCCCATGCTCTCCCCCTTTCACTCACTCTCTCATGTGCTCTCCCTCCCTCTCTCGGTGTCTCTCTCTCGCTCTCTTTCTCTCACACATGCACACTGTCTCTGAGGTATTTGGGAGGTTGCGGGTACGAGAATGGGACATGAGAGACTAGTGTGAGATCGAGGAGGGAGCGTGGGGCAGCGACGACGATCCACTTGATCACCAAGTCCTTGATGCGTGGGGCTCGTCATCGCTAGGGGAGGGTGATGTGGGCACAAAGGCGGTGGAGAGGTGGAGGTAGAGGGTGATACTCTTTGAGGGTCGTTGAGAGAGGGGACACGTGTCCAGATGAGCTTCCATTGGTAGGAGAGGACGAAGGTAGTGGTGTGTTGCTTGGTGTAGGGAATGAGGGAGAGGATGTGGCTGAGAAGCTCATTGGGGAGCGTGCTGATGCAGTCAATCATAGCAGCAATCATGGACGTGATTTCTAAAGTCGAATGTTTCCAATGACATCTATTACATACATATTGTCGAATCATTCAAGAGATTTAGATGTAAAACAACATATTGCATTACGTGCTTATCAACTATTCTTGTGAGACTTCATTTTTAATTTTATCACGTTATTTGCAAGGTATTCCAACAGCAAGAGTATGCATATTCTTCCTAAAACTACGTGATCGACCAAAAGTGAAAGATGTATAACACAATCGTCTGACAGATGATCTGTCAAAAAAACGAGAGGGAGGCCGGTGGGGGAAGGGGTTGGGGTTACTAACCCTGTCCCGTACCCTCTTTTCTCCTCCACTGCCGTCCATGCCTTTTATTTATTTTTTATTATTTCCTTCGGGTCGATGTCCCCTTCTTGGAATTTTTCCGCGAGCTTCCTCCTCCTTTTCTCCTCCACTCCCGTACCCTCTTTTCTCCTCTCTCTATCGGTGGTGGCAACACCCACACTAATGACTTGCTCCTCTTTCCTCTTCCTTCCTCCGACCCGCCTCCAGCACCCAACACCTCGAGCTCCTCCTCCAACCTGCTCCCCTCTACCTCCAGCTCCTCCTCCCACTTGAGCATCCACGTGCCGTTGCCGATGGGGGTGTGAGGATGCCAATGGAAGTTGTTGTCGCTGCTGCTTTCACGGTGGTGGTGATCATGGTGTCGAGAGAAGGGTGGAGGAGGGAGGGAGGAAGGAAGGAAGGAGAGAGTTAATGTTTGTTAACCTAAAACGATTGCTTCCAAACACTCCACATAAGTTGCAAATAGCCGTTGAAAGGGGTCCCAAGGACCCTTCCCTTCTCCGACAATCCATTCAAATATCGTCCTCACTCCTCGCGTGAGCTCCTCTTCCCTTCCGCCTCCTCGTCATGGAGGTCGTTGTGCTCCCCGCGGAGGAGCGCACCACCCTACTGTCCTCCAACGAGATCCACCCTCTTCCTCCCGCTCCTCCTCCCGCTCCCACCCCCTCTTCTCCTGCACTCCCCCATGGCGACCCCCCTTCCCCCCACACCCCTCGCCGGTTGGCCTCTCTCGACGTCTTCCGGGGCCTAACCGTCGCGGTACGTCTTGATCTCCACCGATTTCCTCTCGTTTTCCTTACGATGCTCCGATTGACGCCTTCTTTCTCTTTTTCTTTCTTCCTTTCTTCTTCTTCTTGGTGCGAAGCTGATGATACTGGTGGATGACGCCGGCGGGGCGTTCCCGGAGATCAACCATGCGCCGTGGACGGGGGTGACGCTCGCGGACTTCGTCATGCCCTTCTTCTTGTTCGGGGTTGGGGTCGCCGTGGCGCTGGTGTTCAAGGTAGATGAGGTGTAGGGATCGATCAGGGTCTAGGGTTTTGGATCCTCCCCGTTATGTTCTGATCGGGATTTGGTGCGCGTGTTTCGATATGTTTTGCAGAAGGCGTCGAATAAGGCGGAAGCCACGGGGAAGGTGCTAGCGAGGACGATCAAGCTCTTCTTGTTGGGGGTTCTGCTGCAAGGTTGTTCCTCTTGTCTTCACTGCTGCGAACTGTTTGAGATTTGGTTTGTCGATGATGCGGTTCCTGTTCAAGTCGTAAAGGTTGTTCGAGATTTGGTTTGTTATTTGTTCCTACTTGCACCATGTCTCTTTTACGTGTTTCTTTACCATGACGACTAGGGTGAGTGCATCCAAAATTTCACTTCGAATTCTTGAGGGCGACTTGGGAGGTGGAATATATTGGTTCCGCCTCCACACGAGTTGTTGATTCATTCATGAAAATTTATGTTCTTTATTTCGAGGGGATATCGTAGACAGAGTCTAATTAGGCAGTAGGCTCGCTTTTGGGGCAACGAGGGTTGATCAAACATCACAAGAGGTCTATAGATGGGGGTAACCAGCAGACATAGTTTCAACATATGTTGTTGTTCTTTAATAGAATGAGCATAGTATACCTTGGGTTTGGGGTTTCTTTTTTGAACTTTTAAATACTGCTTTTGCCATTGTTGTCTTGCTTCTATTCCAGTCTCTGTTGTTGGATTTTGTCTCTAATTGAGAGGATTGAAAGCAAATTTAGAGATTCGTGTACCTTATTCTTATAGTAGGGGTTGTGCTAATGACATCAATGACTTTATTTAGTGATATTTATTAACTTATTCCATAATAGGTCCTCAGTCAGTTCAATTTCAAGATCTTCTTATGAACTTTCCATTTGCCACTAATCCTATATAATATAAACAACTTATTTGGCACGACTTAATGAGGTAATGACATAACCTCTTTAAACGAACGTGGCTACTTGCAGTGTTTGGGGTTTGAGCACCATAAGAATGACATGATAAATGCAAAAAGTGTCAAATCTATGGAACTTTCTCATGGCATGATAAATGTGAACATGGATGTTACATAATCTTTTCTTGTTCTTCTAATTACTTACCAGTTTATTGAAGTTCTTGACAATAAATATCATGGCTCCATTCTATTTTACATTAAAGCTCTGAGTCATTAAGTTATCACATTTTTTCTTTTTCTCATTTTTTTGTTTGTAAATATTTTCACCATACATTTACCCTAATCTAGCACTTTCCAGGTGGTTACTTTCATGGACGTGGTAGTCTAACATATGGAGTTGACCTAGACCGCATTCGGTGGCTAGGTGTTCTCCAGGTATGTATGTTTCAGCTTAATAGAACATATTTGCATTCATTATCAAACACAATATCAATCATCCTGGAATTAGTGTCATAACCCCTTTAAAAAAAAAGATGGAATATATTATGGATTTTTTAAAAGAATACTCATCTTACGAGTTATACGCCATTTCTATAAATGCCATGCTACATGGAATTTGGTTGAAAAGGATCTGTGTTTTAGGCAAAGAATTCTTATCCTGACATTTATGGCAACACCGTGGGAAAATGTAGATGCACTTATCTATACCATTATTCTCATATATCTGAGGTAAAATCTTAGACACTGAATTAATTGGAGTCGTCTGCATTTTAAAATGCGGTGGGAGGGTATTTTTGTGCAAATCAGGCAGGACAATAGAGAAATCATAAAACTAATTAAGTTCCTGATAATTGCCCATTTCCTATTGCTTTTGAACTCCAGAACTGGATAATTGTAATGCCTAATGTGATGCAGTTTCTTCCTATCCTTGATAATTACGAAAGCTCATGTAGTAGCCAGCATAGCAATTAAATATAGTGGCCACACAAGATTGCATGTCTTATTTGTTGCATTAAACTCTAGAAGATTTTTAGCACAGTGGGGGGCATGGGATTGATTCTTGCAATGGCCATGGTGCTGTTTGATTTGTCCACTGCCAAATTTTGTTGTAGAATTTGCAATTCATGTCCTTTAGACACAATTAGATTTATTTGTTAGTCTTCCAAAATCTTAATTTCGTCATTTTTGGTTTCTGAATGAATACACTACACAAGTGAAACATTCATGGGTAAAGTTTCCTTTTTTTTTGTGAGAAAAAATTATTAAGAGACTTTGAAATTGGATTACATGAATGGACATTGTCAGGTTCTTTACTAAATAATAGGCATCTTATGGTCATTTCAAATGGTGTGTTTGAGCATGAGTCGACTGATATGCTCGCCTGGCACCCAAATAGGCATTTAAAGCATTGGATTGGGGGCAACATCAGGTGAAGTTGTTAGGAGCTCCTGAAATGGGCATTTTAAAGGCTTGTTTGGACATGTCTTTTGGTGGCCTTTGAAACACTTACTCAGGGAAGCACTGCTCCTCCAATTCTATGACTTCTCTCCCTATTCTTCTTGTCTTTGTTCTTTCTCCCTGACCCTCTTTCACTTTTCTTTCTCTTTAGTTTGGTTCTTTTTTTTTTTTTCTTCTAATAAGCATCTAAATAGGCAATTAAAGTATCTCTTTCAAGGAAAAAGATTAAAATGAACTTGGATAATTTGTGTTGCTACTACTTAGGAGCAGGAACGTGTATTGGAAGCCTTAAAATGTATGTACAAACAGGCATCATTAAAGGATTTGAATCACACAATTGGTGCATATGGCCATGGTACATGTTTTGAGAAAAAGATAGAAACAAACACAAGAAAATACAAAGACTTAATAGGGGGGAAGAAGGATCTTCATTCCTTTTTTCTTCCTCTAATGGGATGTGCCTTGCCTCGTTGACCTTCTGTTGTAGCTTCTCAAAGTTGGAGACCTAAGTGCGGAAGGGGAGGTGGCTTTATTAAAACCAAATTGAATTTCATTGGCCAAAGATCTAGGTATAGCTTCTTCAGTTTGGCCACATCTAAGAATAAGGAGGCTAGGACTTCAGTTCTATGAGCTCCTATAGTTCCTTTTATTGCAATTCCTCAACCTTGGCCACAACTTCTTTCCTCTGCGTTACCTCTAGGGTCAGTGAGGCCTTTAGAGATTTAATATTCTTTCCCAATCTGTATTCTTTTAGCTCTTTTGCTAAACTTCTCAAAAGTTGAATCTTTGGTCGTTAAGAATAATATCCAAGTAAATTTAGAAAAGTCATCGATCATGACTAGACAGTATTTGCACCCGTTTAGACTTTCAGACCTTGTTGGTCTGAAGAGGTCTAGATGAAGTAACTCCAAAGGTTTTGAAGTGTTGATCATATTCTTAGGTTTAAAAGTGGTTTTGTGTAATTTACCTAATTCCTAGGATTCACAAACATTTTTTTTCTTAAAAGAAATTTTAGTTAATCCTTTGACTAAGTCATGTTTCACAAGCTTATTTATGTTTCGCATGTGAACATGTCCTAGTCATCTGTGCCATAATATTGACTTATCATCCGAAGCAACCAAGCATTCATAAGTGTTGCATTTATTAATGTCAATAGTATAGATATCTTTAAACCCAGTTCTTTTAAGAAGAATTTCTTTTATCTTCTTGTCCTTGATTTTAAGTCTCTTAGAAGTAAAGTTGACTTTATATCCTTTATCATAGGTTTGACATACACTTGGTAAATTGTGTTTTAGTCCTTTAATTAAATGAACATTATTAAAAAAGATTTTGGAATTACCAATTTGGCCAGTACCAATAATACGACCCTTGTGGTTGTTGCCAAAGGCAACTGTTCCACTTTCCTTATGGCTAAGCTTAAGAAATAAATCCCCTTCCCCGGTCGTGTGCTTGGAGCAGCCACTATTCATGACCCATCTTTCCTTTTCTTGGATTTATCATTGGTTGAGCTCTGTGAGTTCCAGTACCCGGTAACTAGCTTTTAAGTTTGGATATCTTTTTAATGAACTCGAAATTTCCATCCCGTTCTCGATACAATAAACTATTAGATCTTAAGGATGACCAACATGCAATATTTCAAGACTATAGTTGGTACCCATTTTTTCTTTTTGCATCCACTTTTGTTAGCGTGTTGTTCCCAATAACGTGTTACTAGGTGCATACCTCTTCCCGACCCTTTGACTAGTAAACTAATGTGTGTTGTTTTGTACTTTTGAACTTGAAGCCTCAATCGTTCTTGGGGATGTATCTTAACCCAAATTTAGTGGTGGTTTGGGTATGTGTCCAGTGTCTCTAATAGTTTCTCCAGATTATCTTTTCCTTTTGTGTTTTTAAGGAAGTAATTTCTTGTGATAGTTGCAAATTTTGTGAAGCATAACTGTGCTTAAAGGTAGTTTCTACTTCGAGGTCCTTTGACAGTTTCTTGTTCTCAGCCTTTAGTGCTTTAGCTACATCATGTAATTCGTGAAATTCTTCTAAAGTTCATTAAAAGTAAATGAAGAAACCTCATCTTCGAGAGCCATAAGCCTGTAGATAGCTTCTTCGCTTGAAGCTTCTTCTTTTAAGCTAGAGTCAGAATCATCGCAGGTGACTTGTAGTGCTTTCTTTCTGTCTCTTCTTGATTGCCTTTTGGTCCTTTTATTGGCACCCTTTTGCAGCAAGGGGCACTCTTTTTGCACATGTCCCTTCTTGCAGTTATAGCATATAACTTGGTCATCCTTTGATTCTTCCTTCTTCTTTCTCCAATTCTTGTTTTGCAGAAACTTTATCAACTTACACGAGATTAGGGCAATGTCTTCTTCCTCATCATTCGATTCTTCTGATTTTTTAGTATCAGTAAGTGCTTTGAGCACAATATCCTTTTTCCTCTTTCCTTCTCCTTCATATGCTCTAGCTGACCTTCATAGGCCATTAGACTTCTTATTAGATCATCCAACTGTAATTGCGAAAGATCCTTTGATTCTTGAATTGCTGTTGTCTTCGTTTTCTAATCACTTGTAAGCGATCAGAGGATCTTCTTGATAAGAGCTTCATTCTTCATTTCTTGATCAAGGTTCCTTAGAGAGTTCACGATATCTGTAAATCTGGTATACATTTCCTTGACCGTTTCCCATTTCTTCTTCTTGAAGAGCTCATATTTTTGAGTCAGCAAGTTGATGTGAGATGTGCCCTCATGAGTGACTTCGAGGGTGTTCCAAATCTCATAAGCTGTTTTGCAAGTTGGACTTAGCTGAGTTTTTCCTTGGAAAGTCCACAGAAGATTGCATTCATAGCTTTAGAATTGTGAGTTACTCTTTTCTTTTCGTCTGTAATTTTTGGTCGAGTATACTTTGAGACAATGATGTCTCAAACCTCATAATCCATAGATTTCAAAAAAGTCTGCATATGAGTTTTCCAATATCCCTAGTTTGTGCCACTCAAGAAGGGTGGTTTTACAACATATTGTCCCTCAGCATAGATGTCAGTTGATGTGACAGATGACTTTGACATCATTTGTACTGAATAACCTTTGCTACCAGATGTGAGTACCTATAGGATCTACGAGTCTACATTAGGGGGGGTGAATATATCAAAATTTAAAAGTTCAAACCACAACAAGCAAAATAGATGGCACCTTGATTTATAGTGGAAACCCTTGTGGATAAAATCACTATCTAAGCCTTCTAGCTTAGGATTTTCTTGACTAGGTGATGCTATTTAATTTACTAATGTACCACTTGAACGAGGGTGACACAATCTTTTACAACACCTTCTATTTAACACCTTACAAGAGAAGAAACAATAATATGGGAATCCTAACACCTTGGGTCTCAATCAAAACAATAGGAAAATAATATTGGAATTTTTAAAAACTTATGGAACATCAAAGGTAATTAAGTAGCCATATCGTAATTTTTTTGCGCCTTAGAGTGTCGTGCTTTGGAAAGCATTGGAGTGTAGGTGCGAAAGCACTTGAGAGAGAGAGAGCACTTTTTCTTAGAAGTTACTTTGAGAGGTGTCTTGAAATGAAGGGGGCGTAGAGCCCTTTAGGTGAAATTCGAGTAGATTTAGAAGTTTTGTTCAAATGGTTTTGTTCGATAAAAGTTATTGATCAGTTGATGAAAGTCACTATGGTCCATTAATATATTAAGCTGGTTGATTAACTATTGGTCGATTAATCATATTTATTGATCGATTTTCAGCGTAAAGTTGATTTATAACTTAGTTAATTATATATTGATTGAATTTCATTTGAGTTAAATGCTTTGAGGTTCGTTATAGTTCTTTTAGACTCAAGAAAGATAAAAAGATATAATAGAGTACTAAATTTCTTACCACATGTCTTTCTTAAGTCCTTATGCGTATCATGCTTCCATCTTTAAGATAGAGAAAACTTGAAATGGTCAATTTGCAATAAAACATAATTTTGTTAACTTGATTGTGGTAAGGGTTTTTGCCAACCGGTTGGACCTGGTTCTCCTTGGTTTAGTATCTCTGGTGTAGTCTGCTTTCATTTTTGGAACGTACCTTTGTGATTCTTTTGCTCTTGCTAAAGAGATGGTTGTGGCTTGGAATAGAAGCTCGTCTCCTGGTTTAGTGTGGAAGGTTGATTTTTCTAGGACTTATGATTTAGTGGCGTGGACGTACTTATGGGAAATTCTTAGGAGGGTTTCTTGGAACCTTGGGTTCGGATAATGAAGAGATGTATCACGACGACCTTTTTCTCTGAATTGGTTAATGGGAAACCATGTGGAACCTGGATTCAACTGCAAAGAGGTGTCAGGCAGGGTTGCTTGCTGGCACCTATGTTGTTTGTCATTGTTATTGATACCTTGGTATCTTTGGCTTTCAATGTGTGTAGGCATCGCTTGCTTTCCAAATTTTCTTTGAGGTTCGATGGTTCGTTGCTTACTTTGTTATTACAGTATGTCAATGATACGATTTTCTTCGTCTAAGGGGCCTGGGTCAGGCTGAGCATGTAGCACAATTGATGAGAATCTTTAGTGATTTGTTAGGCCTTCTCATGAATGGTAGAAAATTAGTCGTTGTTCCTCTTCATATAAGTAGTTGGGGGGAGGTTGCGATTTCTGAGGTCCTTAATTCACTGATTGTTCGGCTACTGATTACCTATTTGGGGCTTCCTTTGAAGGGAAGCGGTTAGTGGCTGATTGGAGGGTAGTAGAGGAAAGGTTGAGTAAGAGGTTGGTTGGTTGGAGTGGAAAGCTTCTTTCTTGAGATGGGAGATTGGTCTTGATTAAATCGATTTTGTTAGCTGTACTGGTCTTATAACTTTCTATGCTCAGGCCATTGAAGATTTTCTCCAAATTGGATTATGATGGTCATTTTCTGTAGTTGGTTCCTTGGAGAGAGATTTGTAGATCAAAGAGGAGAGGTGGGCTTGGCATTAGGAGTTTGGAGAGGTTTAATGAGGTTCTCTTGATGAAGTGGGTGGTGAGATTTCTTGCTGTTAGTGGTGGCCTTCTTGAGTGGATTTTAAGAGACTCTTATGGAGATCTTGTTGATTTTTTTGTGGTCGATCCAAAAGGATTAGGTCATTTGCTTTCTGGAGGTCGATAGGGTTGTCTATGGTGCATGGTGTTGCTACAAGTCTATTTACACCAAGGATGGGGGGTCTTCTCTATTTTTTTTCCACGCTTGTTTGGTTTGTCTGTGACTAAGGATGCTACTGTTTCGGACGTTTGGGAGTTAGCTTCGAGTTCTTGGTCTCCCATTTTGGAGCTGAGTCTTTCAGAGCCCTCTATGTTGGAGCTGTAGAGTTTGTTGGAGATACTACACGAGCTTTTTGTTAGTGAGGAGAATTTTGATTGGTTCGCTTGGAAGAAGGGGAGATTCTTTGTTTCAAAAGCTTTTAAGTTGCTGTCTTTGGAGGAGGGACTTTTGTGGGTGCGTGCGGAGCTTAAGGGATCAAGTATACACTAAAGAGGGAGTGAATAGTGTAATATCTATTTCTATGAGAATTTAAAAAATCATTCACCATAGGTAAAAAATTAAATAAGCACACACTAGAAATATAACACCTGATTTAGAGTGGAAATCTTTTCGGGTAAAAATCACTTCTTAAGTTTCCTAGCTTAGGATTTTCTTGACTAGTTGATGCTAATTAAATCCACTAACGTATCACTTGAACGAGGGTGACACGACCTCTTACAAAACGTCTTCTCTTACACCTGACCAAAAGAAGAACAACGAGACTTTCAAGACAATTTGGATTCCCAGATCAAGAATAATAGAATATAAAGAAAATAGCAATAATTCTTATGGAGCCTCATTAAGATTAAAATAAATCGAGCTTTCTTGAATCGCAAAGGAATGTGCTTTGAATCACAATGGTTGTAGGCGCAGATGCGTGAAAGCACTAAAGAGAATTTGCATGTTTTGCTTTTTGAAAGCTCTTGAGGTGTGTTTTAAAAAAGGGGGTCGAAGGTCCTATTTATAGGTGTTTTTCGATCTATTTTGAAAATATTGAAATACAGCTTTGATCGATCAAAACATGAGTTTAGTCGATCAAAAATACTTTTGGTCGATTAAATAAAAGTATTGATCGATACAATGTTGATTAATTAAAAGAAGATGTTGATCGACTTAATAAATTCAAAGGAAATTTGACCGTTGAAATATTTTGATCAATTAAATAAAAGGGGTTGATCGATCAAAAGGCAATATGACCATTAGAGGTCTTTGATCGATTAAACTAAGGAGTTGGTTGGTCAAGGTCTGGTGATCAAAACCTGATTGTCGTTGATCAACAGTAGTAATGACTTAGGTTCAAAAGAGAACGATTTTTGCGATTGTTGAAAACTTAGTGTTTGTTATCCTATTAAGGTTCGTTACATAGTTCTAGACTCAATAAAGGTAAAAATAGTCTTCAAGTCTTCTTCACATGAAGCGTTTGAATAATTTTGATGATGACACATTATGCTTTGATTTGATTTACCTCAATAAAAACATAATTTTATTATATCAAAACAAGGGTATTAACAACTTTTGTTTTTGATGTGGGAAGACTGCTCGTTGTTTTGGAAGATGCCTGTGCCTTTGAAGTTTAAATTATTGTGGTTGTTTAGACAAGAGAAGCTGGTCACGAAGGTCCTTCAGGCTAGATGGGCTCCGGATTCAAATCTGCTTTGTCCCTTCTGTGGTTCTGTGGAGGAGGCACTGGACCATCTCTTCTTCACTTGTTAGTTATCGATGGAGGTTTGGTGCAGTGTTACGGATGGCAATCTTTACATCTTCAGATTCTTGGTGGGCTTCCTTTAGGTCCTTGATTCATGCGGATATGGCAGGTTGGGATAAGGAGGTAGTCACTTTGTGGTCTACTTGGTGTCAGAGGAATGCTGTCATTTTCGGGAAGGAACAAGTGTGGGTTGAGAATATTGTAAGGGAGGCGTGTGACCTGTCAGAGTTGAGGCTTGAATTACTCTAAGTTCGTTCTTTTTATTGATTATCAATCTCCGATAATCTTCCTTTTCCTCTTAAAAAAAAATTTATTATTCAATCTCGTTAAGTACATAATCCTAATTTTACTAAGGAACCTAACTCATTTACAAGAATATTAAATTCTTTATTCAGATGTAAATGTAATCTTATTACATAACTCAGATGGGTTACCTAAGGCATGCAAAATCCAATGTGAGGTGGGGGTAGAGGGTGTCGCTTGGAGTCGGTGGAGATAACTATGGGAGATATGAGGGATTAGTGAGAGTTGGGAAATGGGAATTTGAGATGCAGAAGTGAGATGTTAAGACTTGAGATAAGGCTTCGAATTTCGATCTTTAGCTTGGCATCCCTTATATATTATATAGTATATATTATATACATATAATATATGTATGTATGTATAAATTGGGTTGCAGGTTAGGTTGGGTTGGTTAAACCTCAATTTCAACCCAACCCAAACCATTATAACTCTTAACCCAACCCAATTCAACTCAATTAGGTTGGGTTTGGGTTGAACTCGACTCGTGTACACCCCTACTTTCAAAGTTATCAAGGCTCTTTTTACATTCTAAAAAGAAAATTCGACAAAACTTTAAGAAATCTAAACAAATCTATCAAAAACCTAACTATCTTCTCACCCTTCTTGAACTCACACTTTAGCTCCATCTTTAATTAATTTGTCAGTCGTTACATATAAAATAAATTATCAAGAACTTTTAACAACATGTCAACAATATTCTCCCTTTTCTAAAATGACGAAACATTTAGCTCCTCCCAACAATAAACTTCTATCAATTTTGTAAATAACTTCCCCTAACGATAAGCTTCTATTCTCCCCCTTATTGTCATTATCAAAGAAACATAAATTTTGAAACGAGAATCATAACAGAAAACAAAACAACATTCATCATAGATAAAATTAAAGAGAAGTTCAACAACAAAGTGATTACAAACCATTAGTTAGTACAAGGCATAACGAAGTTCATCAAAAAGAAAGACAAAGAGGGTGCGGAGCAGCCCAAAAACTAAGAATAACTAAATCTTCATGATCACCTTTTTCCATCTTAAGGTTCTTCATCATTTCTATAGGACTCGATATATGAAAAGCGTATTGATTGGTGAAGCTCCGGAGATAATCATGGTCTTCATGTTGTCATTTCAGTTGGGGCTCTATTCCATCAAACATAGCCTTTTGAGAGGCTTCTTGATTGTCCTGCACATCTTCCCACGAGTAATCCCACAAGGCATTGCGATAATATGAATGTGATGATGCGTAGAAGGATGGGGTAGCATAAGAGGAACTTGAAATGGAGTAGGAACATGAGATGGAGGTGCCTCTTGACTTGTCTCTTGGGTTTCTTCTTCGTTTCCCTTCCTAATGCCCATAAGGACTTTTCAAAAAATGCCCATAAGAAGGAGAGTGGTCGTATCAAACTTTTTAACCAATTCATCCATGTACTGTCTCTTAAGGTCTAGGTTGAAATGAAGAAACATATTGGAGATAAAAGGTTAAAAGCTTGTAATATACTAATATTGACAAGATTCATGTGCAACGCATGGGTTACATATATACTAATATGTTTGAATTGTAAATATATAGTTAGCAAAAGGATCAGTCCTGTTCCTTTTCAAAAAAGGCTCAACGCTTTTCATACCCTTTTCCTCCTTGAATTATGTTTGTACATAAGCATTTATGCATGAGACCATTTTCTGCCTTAATTTCTTAAACATGTCTTAACTTATATTTTATTGCTTTCTTTTCTAGCACATGGTATCTAACAATTCATCTTGTTCAGAGGATAGCCATTGGGTACTTATTTGCGGCCATTTCAGAGATATGGCTTGTCAAGAATATGTTGGTGGACTCAACAACAACATTTGTTGGAAAGTTTTGCATGCAATGGTTCGTATACTTAAATTTCAAATGTTCATTTCTAAAATCATGTGATATCTTATTAAGATTAATGTTATTTATCTCTTATTCTGTCTATTTTACATTTATCATTTTTATGTGGGGAACTTGTACTTTTGCCTCTCAACCCTCAATACATCGAGGATTAGGTTTTCTCAATGAGTTTTAGAACCCTAGACCAAAGCCCCATAGCTATCTTGTCTTCTCTTTCACCACCAAAAATCCTCACATTTCTTACGTTAAATGAATTGGTTATCGTCATAAGAAAGAACTGAAGGACTTGATAACCAAACTTGATAGACAGGAGCACCACCGTTGGACCATCAGCGCCTACACCACCACTCAAAGCGTTAGTGACTGCAAATAGCACTGTTGAAGCATGATCTATCATTTGCATGGTTGCCATCAACCTTTTAAGATCATTAGCATAGTTTTCTAGTGATGTGCTAGCTAGCTACTCTCCTTACATAGCCACCTGAATGGGTTATGATTGCTAATTACAAGTAGTTAGAACAAATGAACTTAATTATTTATTCCATAATCTCACCTCTATATATATAGAGGTGGAAAAAGTTACACAAGTTCTTCTCAAAGAAATAAAAAATTCAATAACTTAGGAAATAACAAAATACCATAGGGGCTAACACAGGCTCAATAGGAGCTTACTTTTTAGTTTCAATCCATATTTTTTCCTTGGATCTTTGGGCTTGATTGATCTTGCGTTGATATATTAGATCCTTTCTCTGCCACCCATCTGTCAAGTGAGGGCCTTTAGTTTCATGGGCAGCATCATTGGATTCATTGAATGTGATAGGATCATTACAAACATTGGACCTTGTCATAGAGTTTGGGGTCTATCAAGTCCCCTTTAAATTGGATTATATCAACTATGGCTTTTGTTCATAAACTGTGACACCTTGGATGACAGGACCAAACTCCATGGTGGTTACCCAGAGTGTACTGGAAAACTTGCCTTAAGGTATTCTCTGTACAGCTTTATCAACAAACCTAGACAGGACTTAGAAAACTACCTCCAGTGTAGCGCAATGCCACAAATAATCCTTAAAAGGAACTATTCTTCTTCAAAAGGGTATTGTTCCATTAGTACATAAATTTACAAGGAAATAATCATTTGAGACAACAGAAATTTACAAGGAAATAATCATTTGAGACAATCTTAAAAATTTGCCCTGTGATCCTTAATGGATCAAGGATTAGGTTTACTCAATGAATCACAATTAGTCTTTTCTTAGAATGCCATTAGACCTGCAATCCTAGATCAAAGTGATGCAGTGCAATGTGATTTAATTAGAAGTTTGAGGTCTTTTTACATCTTTTTTTGATTTTATAAAGGATGTCAACATAATTTTCCCCTCATGTATTTTTCTTTTTTTTTAGTCCTAGTTAATTTAGGTTAGTTGATTTTTTTCCTTTTTGATGTAAGGATTCTCATCTTCTATAAAGAGGGGTTAATTGGAGGGAGTAAAGGTAGATTGAAAAGTTGGAAAAATAAATCAAAAATTCCTTGTGCAAACCATCCTCTCAACTTTTCCTTCTTTTTAGGATTGTACACGGGTCAAGTTCAATCCGAATTAGGTTGAAAATTATAATGGGCTGGGAATTTCCCAACCTGATAAGAAATGAGTTAGGTTGGATTTGAGATTTAACTAAACCCAACCCAACTTACAACCCGATACAACCTGATTTATACACATATATATATATACATTATATGTATATAATATATATTATATAATATATTGTATGTGTCGGTGTGTTTTATTAAGTAAGTCTTAGACCTTTTTATTTAGAGAGTGGGCTTAGGTATGAAAGGAAAAATAATAAAACACTTACAAAAAAAGCTAAAAATAGGACAACCAAACCTAACTAATTAGGCACTAAAACATCTAATATAGTTTAATCTCTAACACTCCCCCTCCTAAGTTGGAGCGTTTAACGCCCAACTTGTTACAAGAAAATTAAAAATGAATTCCCCCTCAATGTAGACATCTGGACGAGTAGGTAGTAGATCAGAGGAGTAGATGGCAGTTGTAGCAGAAGTAGCAACCGTAGTAGAACATGAGACGATCCTAAGCAGGTGTAGACGAGAGATGATCTCAAGCAGATGGTGGTTGTAGTAGAACTAGCGGCCGCAATAATATTGGAGACAATCCCAAGCAGAAGGCAAAAGATGATCCCAAGTAGTAGATTTCTATAGTAGCAGTAGATGGGAGATGATCTCAAGCAGTAGTAAAATGGGTGACGGTCCCAAGTAGTGGGCTATTGTAGCAGTAGTTGGGAACACGTGTTTTCGCGCATAGAAGCATACACCAAGCATACGACAAATAGCTCATAGATGCAACAGGGATCACGTGCGCAAAGGCCATGTACACTAAGGCCTTTATATGCATGGACCCACATGTAGGATCGACTAAAAGATTGGTAGGGATGTGGACAAACCCAATATGGTGGTGATGATTAGTGGCCCAGATCAAACGAACAGGAATCACCATAGGGTTTGCAGGGCGATGCTTGACCAATCAGACAACGAAATCGTGTACATAGAAGTGTACGAATAGTAGATAACAAGATTTGAGCACCGTTCAGATTAGCCAATGGAGCATAGGTCGATTTGAGTGGCCTAGATCAGATCGTGGTTATCTGGATAGAGCAACCCCCAGATCAAATGGTAGATTAGATTAAATCAAATCATGGTCAGTTAGATTTGGGCCTAGACCAACCGTTCAACAGCACCCATAAGTGGCGATGCAGATCATCGCCAAAGGCTTGGGCGGCGTTGTAGTCACCAACGATGCTGGGCTTGCTGCAGTAGGTGAGCCGGTGTTGTGTAGTGTTTGTTGCCCCTCTCCACGTAGGTGCGAAGAAGCTATGAGTGCGTGGAGAGGGGCAACGATGGCATCAAGAGGCTCTATTTAGAGGTGGAAGTGGAGGCGGTGGGATTCCACTAGGGTTGGTTCTGCTTTGATACTATATTGAGAAAACAAACTTCAGTCTGTTTTATCAAGCAAGCCTTAGCTCTCTTTATATAGAGAAAGGGATTAGGTATGAAAGGAAAAGTAATAAAACACTTACTAAAAGTAAGGAAACCTAAAAATAGTTGGACAATCAAACCTAACTAATTAGATCCTAAAATATCTAATCTAATTGATTCTCTAACGGTATGTATATATATTATACATATATATAATTATATGTATATAATATTCTAAGAGGCACCAAGCTACATATCGAAATTTGAAACTTCATCTCGAATCTTGACATCGCTTGCATTTATAATAATAATATGACTCGGTAGAATCTTCATCTTATCGATCTCGACATCGCCTCACTCCATTCGAAATTTTTAATTTCCAACCCTCATCGACTCCTCATCTCTTCCATAGTTACCTTCATCTACTTTAGGTGGCGCCTTCGACCCTTACCTCACCTCCAAGCTTTACTTCAAGTAATGCCTCTCCTTAGCTCCAAGCTCTAGGCAGTGCCCTGTCATTTTCTAGATGGAAGTGACACCCTACACTTTTTAGGTAACCCTTAACCTTCTCTCGTGCCTTAGTCCCCCACCTCCTCCCAAGTCTGCAACGATCCACCTCCCCTTTCTTCCTCTTTGCAGGGACCCCCCCACCACCATCAAACGACCCACCTCTCCTCTCTCTACAGGGATCCCACCACCACCACCACCACCACCAGAGCACCCCTTCTATATTTGTTGTCAATTATTGGTATAAATGTGAACTTTTATATGCACCTATGAAATTTATTATCTGGTATCCCTTTGTCTTTTCTTGTTACTTCTAGATTATATCTTTATTTGTTTTTGTTTTTACCTATTTTTCTCACTTTTTTATAAGATACAAGTTGTTGGAGTTTAAAATTTTTTGTTATTAAGTATAAACACATGGGAAGCATGTAGGAGATAAACATAAGCTTTGACTAATTAACAACCCTCTCAACTTGACTTGATTTTATGGGTTGGTTCAAGTAGTGTAACGAGTTGGGTTAGGTTGGAAAAATCTTAACTTGCATACTGTGGGTTGGGCTTGGATTGAGTCTCAACCCGACCCATGTACAACTGTTACTTCTTTGTCCTTTCTACTTTCCCTCCCATATGATCTCTCTCTTACCCATCTTCTATTCTTTTCTCATCTTTTTCCTCCCTCCTGCAACTTTCTCCTCATACCCAATAGCTACCACTATCAGCCATCTCCCAGTGCCCTTACCACATGTGACTATTTAAGCACCTCAATGTGCCCCTAAAGATAGTATCACATAGGAAACTTAAGAGAGTTTCAAATGGTATGTAAAGGTGAAGGCATGCTACTACTTAACATGGGTTTAAGCATTTTGGGCTAGTTGGTGGTAGGTTATCGAGGCCTATGGTTCAACGATGTTAACTGGGTAGCAACCAGGTGACACACTTGGGGTGGGACCTTCAAGTGCTACAGAATGATATTAGGGCATAACTTTCTTCTAGTAGGAGAAAATGGCTATTCAAGAGCTGAAGCCACTAGGAAAAGTCTACTTAAGAGGTGGAGCCACCACTAGCAAGGAGGCTAGTAGGTCTACCCTTGAGGTGGTGTCACCACTACTATTGGGGGAGGTAGATCTAGGCTAGTGGTAATGAGGATATTGCCATCCTAAGTGGGGGAAAATGTAAGCATCTCAATGTCACCACATCAGAAACTTAAGAGAGGTTCAAGTAGGGTTTTAAATGCTGACGGCATGTCGCCGAAATGGCATGTTTTTGGAAGTCACCATGTCGATATGGTTTAGTTGTTGAAAAGTGAGAATTTCGCTGGCATCTCGACTATATCGACTGCATGCCGTTGATATGGTCGACATGGCGGCATGTAGATGCTGAGGCTGCTCTGCTTGTTGTGCGTTGCTGCTTCGCCACTGGCTACTCTGCTGTGTTGCTTGCTGCTGCTTCTCTACTACGCTGCCGCTACTGTTGCACTGCTACTGCTACGACGGTTGGTCGCTATCGCTGTGACGCTGTCACTCTGCTACCACTGCCATGGTCCCTGTAGCCGCACCTAATGCGGCCGTGCTGTTCGACATTGTTGGCTTGTTGCTTGCTCTAACTTGGTAGCAATTATTGAACAATCATGCAATTATTGATTCATTGAATAATCATTAAGTTGTACAATACACACTGAGTTGTACTTGTACATTTGCATTGTACGCCACGTCATCATTGATGCATGTAATCATAAAAAATCCATAAAATATTATCCGAGGAATTCGTTCGCACATTGACAGATGTAAAAATTTAATAAAGAATAAAATGTAATGAATCAAATGATTACTTCATTGACGGACGTATTCATAAAAATCCATGAAATATTAATCGACGTATTTGTTTGCATCGCGCATTGATGGGAATGTGACATTGACCGGTAGCTTTGTAAATATTCAATAAAAAACTAATCAAATCAATGAATCGCATGACAGTGCGACTCATCGACAATTATAAAAATTACATAAAAGTTCGAAACGATCGATTATAAATATGAACTATCGGATTCTGCAATAGAACTCACATTCACAGACACATCGATCGAGTTCACAATCCCAATTCACTATACGGTTTGTTGCTGGTGCCTATTGTCATCGATTACTGACCGACGGTGAATCAATGACTTGATGGGTCAATTTTTTGCAAAAATCATCAAGCATAAGGTTTCAATTACAGCTTCCGGGTAAGGACATATTATGTTATGAATTTGTAATGTTGTAATTTTAAATTCCAAATTACTTGCATACTCGTATGCTAGATATTATTTGTAATTTATAAATTTTTGTTCGAATTTCTGCTTTTGGAAATTATTCAAACACGTGATTGAACTTAATTATTATTTGGCATGCTTTTCACAATGTTCTAATTGATTAATGAGGACGTAATCATAAAAAGACCCATAAAATATTAATTGAAGAATTCGTTCATGTACTGACGGTTGTAAAAATTAAATAAATAATAAATGTAACAAATAAAATGATTCGTACAATACGTCACCGACGGACGTAATAATAAAAAATCGATAAAATATTAATCGACGAATTTGTTCCCGTATCGTTAGTTCAAAAAATTAAATAAACAACAAAATATAACGAATCAAATGATTTGCATAGTATATCACCGGTGGACGTGATGATAAAAAAATCATAAAATATTAATCGACGAATTCATTTGTGCACTGTAAAAATTAAATAAATGATAAAATATAACGAATTAAATGATTCACACAGTACATCACCGATGTACGTAATCATAAAAATTCATAAAATATTAATCGATGAATTCGTTCATGCATCGACGGGTATGCTTATAAAAATTTAATAAACAATAAAATGTAACGAATCAAATGATTCACATAATAGTTATCGACCGACGTGATAATAAAAAATTCATAAAATATTAATTGACGAATTTGTTCGTGCATTGATAGTGGTAAGAATTAAATAAATAATAAAATGTAACTAATCAAATGATTCACATAGTACGTTACCGATAGACGTAATCATAAAAAACATATAAAATATTAATCGACAAATTCACCCTGGCATCTACAGTTGTAAAAATTTAATAAACAATAAAATATAATGAATCAAATGATTTACATAGTACGTCATCGATGGATGTAATCATAAAAACCCATTAAGTATTAATTGACGCATTCGTTCACGCAAGAAGGGGAGTGTGACATCGACGGGTATCTTTGTAAATATATTCAATAATAAATTAATCAAATTAAATGAACTGTACGAAAGTGCGACTCACTGATGGACTTAAAAATGATAGTGCGCACAAGGTTTTGGTTATAGTTTTTCGGTAAGGGTACATTATGCTATGAATTTATAATATTTCAATTTCAAACTTCAATTTACTTACATACTCATATGTATATATGTTTTGTAATCTGAAAATTTTTGTTCGAATATCTACGTTTGGAAATTATCTAAACATATGATTGAACTTGATTGTGGTTGTTTGGCCTGTACTTCATAATGTTTTAATTGATTAATAAGCGCACCACGTCCTGATGCCCACGTCATTAAAAAAAGCACGATTCTTTCCATGTTTTAAAAAAGTAAACGTGCCAACTGGGTTGGATAATTGTCTAAGTCAGAGTAGACTTAATTGTGTTATTTTGGGGCCTTGTCTTCCTGGACCAACTGATGACAAGACAGGTCGTGCAGTAACCGCGTTAACTTATAGTGGTATCTCGCTGTGCGAGGTGTCCTAGGTCTCACCCATTTGATCGAAAATGTATTCAAGGGTCGGGGTAATTCAATCGGTCTGGTAGGACTTGGATTAGATTAATAGGTGTAACCCTTTAAGGTAGAATTTGCTTGCTTGATTGAATTAGATAGGGGCATACATACGTGAAAGGTATAATATGATTATGGCCTCTTCCTTCTGTCGGCTAGGTAATTATGATTGAAGAGGTTATAATCGTATTATACCTTTTACGTATCTATTGCTCTATCTAATTCAATCAAGTAAATTCTATCTTAAAGGGTTGCGCTTATTGGATCTAATCCAAGTCCTACCAGACTCAATTGGATTACCTTAACTCTTGAATTACCTAGCCGGCCAGATGGGTGGGATCCTCTAGGACACCCAGCACGGTAGGACACTGCTAGAGGTTAACACAGTTATTGCATCGACTCATCTTGTCATCTGTTTGTCCAGGTAGACAAGGCCCTAAAATGATCAATTAAGTCTTATCTAACTTAGACAATTATCCAACATAGTTGGCGCGTCACTTTTTTTTTTTAGTCTTGGATAGAATTATACTTTTTGGAATGTCATGGGCGTTTGGGGGTGGTGGCCTTATTAATCAATTAAAATATTATGAAGTACGTGCCAAATAACCACAATCAAGTTCAATCAGATGTTAAGATAATTTTTATAATCAGAGATTCGAACGAAAATTTACAAATTACAAAAAATATGACATGCAAGTTTGTAAGCACATTGGAAATTGAAATTGGAACATTATAAATTCATAGCATAATATGTCATTACCTGAAAGTTGTAATCAAAACCTTATGCGTATTGTCATTATTAAGTTCATCGGTGAGTCGCACTATCATGCAGTTCATTTGATTTGATTAGTTTTTATTAAATATTTATAAAGATACCCGTTGGTGTGACACTTTATGGGTTTGTTATGATTACTTTCGTTGATGACATACTGTGTGAATCATTTGATTCTTTACATTTTATTGTTTATTGAATTTTTACAACCATCGTTGCATGAGTGAATTTGTTGATTAATATCTTATGGAATTTTTATGATTACATTGGTCGGTAACATACTGTGTGAATTATTTGATTTGTTACATTTTATTATTTGTTTAATTTTTACAACCGTCAATGCACGAGCGAATTCGTTTAATATTTTATGAATTTTTTATAATTATGTTCGTTGGTGACATACTGATCGAATTATTTGATTTGTGACATTTTATTGTTTATTGAATTTTTGCAAGCATGCCCGATGTGCGAACGAATTCGTTGATTAATATTTTATGGATTTTTTATGATTACGTCCGTTAGTGATGTACTGTGCGAATCATTTGATTCATTATATTTTATTATTTATTTAATTTTTATAATCGTTGGTGCACAGATGAATTCGTTGATTAATATTTTATGGGATTTTTATGATTACGTTCGTCAATGACGTATCGTGGAAATCATTTTGTTCTTTACATTTTATTGTTTATTTAATTTTTACAACCGTTGTTACGCAACGAATTTGTCGATTAT
Source organism: Thalassia testudinum (assembly GCA_037157565.1). Taxonomy (NCBI): domain Eukaryota; kingdom Viridiplantae; phylum Streptophyta; class Magnoliopsida; order Alismatales; family Hydrocharitaceae; genus Thalassia; species Thalassia testudinum. Next base: position 67,608,280 of record JAZHRO010000022.1, on the reverse strand, counting down.
TATTTTATGGATTTTTTATGATTACGTCTGTCGATGACGTACCATGCGAATCATTTGTTTCGTTACATTTTATTATTTATTTAATTTTTACAATCGTCGATGCGCGAATGAATTTATTGATTAATATTTTATGGATTTTTATATGATTACATCCTTATTAATAAATTAAATCATTATGAAGTGAATGCCAAACAACTACAATCAAGTTCAATCACGTGTTTGGATAATTTCTAAAAGTAGAAATTTGAACAAAAATTTACAAATTACGAAAAATATAACATATGCGAGTATGTAAGTAAATTGAAATTTTAAATTGGGACATTATAAATTTATAGTATAATGTATCTTTACTCGAAAACTGTAACCGAAATCTTGTGCTTTATTTATGCAACAAATTGACTCATCGAGTCACTGACTCGTCATCGGTCAACAATCAATGACAATCGGCAACGACAGCAAATCGTATAGTGAATTGAGATTGTGAACTTGATCGATGTGTCTGTGAATTGAGCTCTATTGCAGAAACCGATAGTTCATATTTATAATCGATCATTTCAAAATTTTTATGTAATTTTTATAATTAAGTCCTTTGGTGAGTCGTACTATCGTGTTGTTTGTTTGATTTGATTAATTTTTTATTGAATATTTACAAATCTATCCGTCGGTGTTACACTCCCATCGGTGCGTGATACAAACGAATACGTCGATTAATATTTTATGAATTTTTTATGATTACATCCATCGGTGTCGTAATCATTTGATTCGTTTCATTTTAATATTTATTGAATTTTTACAAACGTCGGTGAGTGATTGAATTCGTTGATTAATATTTTATGGATTTTTTATAAGGACATCCGTTAGTGACGACGTGACGTACTGTACGAATGTATGAGTACAACTAACTGTATATTGTACAACTCAGTGATTATTCAATGAATCAATAATTGCATGCTTGTTCAATACTTGATACCAAGTAACAACAAGCACAAAGTCAATAATGTTGCATGGCATGGTCGCATCAAGTGCAGCTATAGGGGCCACGGTAGCGGTAGTGGAGTGACAACGAAAGCGGTAGTGGCCAGCCACCGGAGTAGCAACAGCAGCTAGCAGCGATTGAGCGGTAGCGATTAAAGCAGCAGTGTGGTGGCGGCTGGTGCTGCAGTGGAACGATAGTAGAGCAGCAATGGTAGCGGTAGGTAGCGTACCAAAGTGGCTAGTGGAGGAGTAGCTGCGCGTAGTAGGCAAAGTAGCCTCAGCATCTGCATGCCGCTGTGTCGACCATATCGACGACATACCGTTGATATGGTCGGCATGCTAGCGAAATTCCCACTTTTCGACAACTAACCATATCGGCATGGTGATTTCCAAAAAAATGTCATTTCGGCAACATGCTGTTGGATTTAAAACCCTCGAGGCACCACTAGCAAGGAGGCTTTTTGGAGATGTCTACCCTTGAGGTGGAGCCAAGGCTTATCAGGCTACTGGCCCTTTAATATCTAAGCACCTCAATGTGCCCCTAAAGATAATATCACATGAGTAACTTAAGAGAGTTTTAAGTGATATGTAAGAGTAAAGGCATATTACTAGTTAACATAGGTTTAAGTATTTTGAGCCAGTTAATGATAGGTTCATTGAGGCCTATGACTCTCAATGATGTTGGCTAGGTAGCAACCATGTAGCATGCTAGGGATGGGACCTTAGGGCATTACAGGCTATAGTCCCGATTGTGCCCCCCAATGCCATTGCCTGCCTCTATGCATGCTACTGTAGCGTGTACCTTTCTTGGCATGCGTGAGCAGCCCGTGCCTACCGCCACGCCATTGCCTTTTCGGGTATGTCTAGTATAGAGGACACAGAGTTGCTTGCTGATTCAATGCATCTCAGCATATATATGGGCTGGCCAACAGTTCTCGAGACTGCGGTCAATCCCATCTGTCACAACCATGTTGGTAGTTGATGGGGAGGCATTCCCTCGTTGCTAGTCAAGGGTAGGTATAGGTTGCCCCATACATACAACTGGAGAATGTTTTACTTACCTCAGAACTTTCCTTAAGTTTGTTTTCTGTCAGAAAAGTTACAAAAGAATTAAATTGTGGAGCAGTGTTTGACCATGTATCTCTTTTTAAGATTATACTGATGGGGTGGATGATTGGCCCTAGCCATGAGAAAGGAAGACGTCTACTCTCCTCCAATCACCTTATGTTGGTTACATTTCCCTTTCATCAAGAGGCTCCTCTAGGTACACCTACAATTCGTTGATCTTCCATTGACCAAATTTCATTGAATGATACTATAAATTCCATCCACTACCTCCCACTGCAAAGCTTGCCAATTTGAAAATGATCACAGAAATTCCTTTCCCAAATGAAGTTATGAATTTTCCAGTGTTGCATTTCTTAAATCATGCATAAGATAACCTGACATGGTGAAGTGTGTTTTGGCAGGGCAGACCAAACTATGGCTGATTATATGAAAAAGAACGTTGTTGTAAATTCTATCTCAACATACCTGACAAAGGGGACTTTTCTAGAAGATTTACTGTGGTTAGAAAAAAGCTCTAAGCCCATAACCTGATAAGGGAACTGCTCTAGAACGCTTAATGTTGTTAGAAAAGAAGCGAGAAAGCACATAATCGAAAATGGTACCTTGTTCTTGCATAATTCTAATTGAAATGCTTCGACACCTTTATTTCTTCCAGCTTGTGAGGAGCTTCCAATTTGAGTATCATAGTCAGTGGCGGAGCCACTAATATGCATTAGAGTAGGCACAAATAATGAACATAAATTTACAATTATGATTGCATTATATAGAGTTAGTAAATAAAATCTTTTTAATTTTGGAAAAAATTGCAAGTTTGAAGGTAAACTAGTTTTATGCATTGACTATTACGTGGTGCCTCTCATGTAATGTCAATAAATCTGATTTTTTTATTAATTTTCCAACCTTTTTTATGAGGGGAGAAATTTTGAACATAAAAAATAAAAATATAGACGTTTTTTCTCCAACGTATTAATCATACAAGGTCAGCCCTTTACATATTATTATATTATTTTTCTTTTTTACCTTTTGATGAGGGCACTTTTTATTGATAAAAATGGTATACGTGCAGTTAGTTATTGGACATTTTTGATAGAAACTAAAGCCCATTAATTACAATGTGATACCAGACACGGTCTCCTGGCATGTGCTTGGTAGTGGCACTATGTGGGCACAGATTACATCTATGTGACTACAGTTGAAGGAAAATGAGGGTTTTATATTATTTCTTTCGATCAAGGTGGGCACGTGCCCATCTATGGATGATGTATTGCAGCATCATGCTTTCCTTTTAACTTGTGTATAGTTTTTCACTTTTTATAATGAATTCAGGGGGTTGGCAACCCTTCTACATTCAAAAAAAAAAAAAAAACAAACAAAGGTGGGCATGTGCCCACTCTAATCAATGAGTCGCCCTCCTACAGATCACAGTTGTGAATAAATAATGCTTCAAGTGTCTTACATGATTGTGGTGCTTGGTTCCATCTCTGATGAGCTGCCAATACCCTATGAACTCTGGGAAAATCAAATCAATTTACTCTTGTAGGCAAGTTGCATGGATTGCTTTCGTAGGGCCTTTTATATCATTTTATATTGCTTGATGCTCTCTTATATCGGTGGTTATTATTTTTCTATTGTTGTGCAACCTCAGCTATTTGCAATTTTCCTAAACACATATAAGCGGTTCCCTTTCCATCGGAGTTTTGTGACATAAGAAATTCCATATGCCTCTAGCACCTGTATTAAATAAACTGCTACCTAGAACCATGTATTAAGTATGGTACATTTGTCTGATGGGGTACATCGGGAAGTACTGGCTCCAGCACCATCTATTAAATAAACTGAGGAAGCTTTTGCTTTGTTTTATGCGAAGGAAAAGATTGAGATTGTATTTTTTTAGAGATCCTAGTATATTTGTATACATGATATTCAAATCAAGGAATGCGCTTTTTTTTTTTGAAGTGTGAGTTGTGTGCTCTTTTCATGGTATGATATATTCTTTTTAATTGCTATTGACGTAGTCAGGAAGCAGAACAGTCATCTTAGGAGTAAAGGTTTGACACTGGGGAAATTCAATTGTCGAATTGCTTTTATCTTTCAATTTTTATTTCTAAGATGCCTCCTTTTGTGCAAAATTTCTTTCTGGTGATAGAACTTCATTAGGTAATTGTAAAAATCAAATTGAAGGTAAGTAATTGATAACTGAGTAGAGATTTGCATTTCTTTTAGTATAGAAAAAGATCTATAGTTATTTCTTGATAACAATATAGTCTGGTAACTATAAATTGGGATTTTGATAAAATTTCATCTATCTTGAAGAAAGATAAAGGTTTCTTACAATCAATAAATTCCATTTTTTCTAAATTTATCTGCTATAAAAGCGGCCTGGTAATTTTGCACAATTTGACATGTATTTCCTCATGTAATGTGAAGGATGATGGCTGCCATCCTTGCTGCAACATATGTTGGTTTGCTTTATGGTCTATACGTTCCTGATTGGAAGTTTGAAATATCAAATTCATCAAACTTAGTGATCTCTGCAAATGGAGTTGTATATGAAACCGTAAGTAGAGCATTCTTTTTCCTTGTTTTTTTAATAGGTTATGGGTTTATACATTATTTATCACATGCCAAGACAAGAAATATATGGTAAGATCACAAACTTATGTTAGTTGAAGTAAATGGAAATTCATTGCTTTCTTCTTGTCACACTAAGAGATTTCTTTGAAAATCAAGGCCAAGTAGTATAGTGCAATTATGAGATTGATGATGCGTTATTGATGAATATTGAGTTGTCAATTCTAGGTGTTGATCAAAACACAAGCACACACAAGAAACACGAGATTGCGTGGAAAACTTGTTACGGGAAAAATTATTGGAGCACAAGCTCATAAGGCTTTGGTGCCCACTGGTAAGTAGGGTTTTGTTTTTCACTATCACTTTACATAGAGGTGTGGTTTGTTACATATTTATAAGGACATACGTTATGTGGACCTACACCCAAGGGTCCATATATCCATTTACAATATGCCACTTAGCACTCCCCCTTAAATTGGGCATAGATGTCTTTTAAGAAATGAAAGCGGAATAAGAATTGACATAATATCAAAGCATAGCAAGAATGAACACTTGGGTTTATGTGGAAACCTCACTTACGATGAGCAGGGAGAAAACCATGGGAGAAGGTTCCAATGGGGCAAGATATTTATGTATTCTTCTTAAGGATAAACTAGTGGGTTACATAGGGGCCTTTTATAGGTACCTTCTCACACATACAAACCCAATAGGGTAAGATATTTCTATATTCTTCTCAAGGATAAACTAGGGGTTACATAGGATTTTTATAGGTACCTTCTCACACACACAAACCCACATGACACAATGTGGGACTAAAATTGCCCACAACTCCTTCAAGCTGGAGCATGGAATACTCTGCTTGTACAAAAGAAATCCTCACTCTACAAAGTAAAAAACGCAACACTCAAGAGACTTTAACTGATATTGCTAGGTCACCAGCTTCTCTGCATCTTCATTCTTGCTTGTAGGTGGGTGTAGGTCAGAGTCAGGAGATGAATCGCTGAAGCTGACTTTAGTGTCTGTGCTTCCCATTTTGAAGACTTTAAAGATGTCTCTTATGGAGACCAAGAGACTAGGCCTCTGTCACACGTAAACTCAAAGAGAGGTCTCTCCTTGGGAGACCTAGAGAGCAGTCTCTTCTATATGGGAATTTTTTATTCCTCTCATAAAGGGACCAAAAGAAAAGAGTTTCTATCATGTGAGGACTTCAAAAAAAAATCTTGTATGGGGTACACAGATATTCGAACGCTCTCCTTTTCTTGCATACTCGTATGGGAGAACAAACAAGATAGAAAAGAAAATCAAATAAAGAAGATCTTCTCCTATCTTCTTGTCATCATCAATTTTCTTTCAATATTTTTCTTATTTTTAAGTATTTTTTTCTCTCCTTTTTTTTGCTTCATCCTACCATCCTTTTCTTCCCTTTTTTTTAGTGTTTAAGGTTAACAAGGGGATATGACATAAAAGGGAAGAAATAAAGGGCCAAAAAGACAAATGATCCAAAAATATCTCATACCTCAAAAAAAGATCTCTTTAAATAAATCCAAATCACAGTGCTGCTATCTTGTTTCTCCTTCATCGGTGCCTCCATTGCTGCCATCCTTGCTGTAGTCGATCTCGCACAAGATCGATGCCGCCTTCATCTCTGAGCTCACCACAACCTCGATTAACAACATCATGATCGCTTCTTTGTTTTTGTTGCTACTATCACCGATGCCTTGTGCTCTTCTTTGTGCCGCCACGACTAAGTCAGTGCGCCTTCATTGTTGCTTCAGCGATCTCGTGATCTCGTGTGAGGACATCTCTCTCTCAACTAGAGAGGGATTGCGAAGAACTCCACGATAGTACATGATGGGCAACATCAACAACATCACACCAGATCGCGATGTTGTTGATGTTGCCCATTATGCATCGTTGTGGAGTTCTTTGCAGTCCCTCTCTAGTAGAGAGGGATATCCTTGCTGCTTCTTCATCGTTGATCATGTAATCGTCCCTAAGTTGTTTACCAGGTCTGACTTGGTCATGCCGAGGCCGCCTCGATGATTAATGAAGAACTTCGGTTGGGCATCGATTTTGCTCTTGTTCGTGGGGATCTTGAAGTAGATCTTATCCAGCACATTAGAGGAGTTGTCGATGATCTCATGTAGGAAGATCTCCTTGTTGGAGTAGAAGGTTGATAATGATCTAATACTAGAAGCTAATTGATTTGGGTCCTGAGAGGATATCTCTACCTCAAGGAGAAGGCGTGCCCTTCCTGATGGGGATCATCAGCCACGAAGACCTCAAGGATAAAAAATAATGATGTGGAACATAATAAAAAATAATGATAAAACCCAAGAACCAGCTCTGGTGCCATATTAAGAAAAAAAAAGTGGAATAAGAATTGACATAATATCAAAGCATAGTAAGAGTGAATACTTGGATTTATGTGGAAACCCCACACATGAAGAGAGGGGGGGAGAACTAGCGATTTAAATGTCGACAACATGTCGTCGGTAAGGTCATTTTTGGAAGGGGGCTTGCTGACACGAATAAGGTACTGAAATGTAGGGATGCCGACAGTATACCAGTCATATTGGCGATGCATGCGCACACACACACAACATGTGATTTTCCTTTTTTACTTTTTATCTTGAAATTGTATGTTACACAATTAGTATTTTGAAATTGTGTGATTTTTTGTCGGTATGTTGTCGGCATGCCCTCGGCATCTCCATGACGTGCTCTCGGCATGCCCATCAGCATGGCCATCGAAAAATAGGTATTTCCACGACGTGCCCTTGGCATGCTCATGAAATGCACACTTAGGATTTCATCGGTACGGCGTCGAAATCGGCATTTCGAACCTTGGAGAGAACCACAGGAGGAGCCCCCTATGAGGCAAGATGTTTTTGTATTCTTCTTAAGGATAAACTAGGGGGTTACATTATAGTCACCCTCTCACACACTTAAACCCACATTACACAATGTGGGACTAAAGCAACCCACAACAACTCTTCAGCTCTCAAGAAGGTCAAACATGCCCACCTTGCCCAGATTCTTCTCATATTGTGTCATGGGAAGGCCTTTAGTGAAGATATTAGCAAATTGGTATTAAGACTTGATATATGGGAGGCATAAATCTCTAGAATCAATCTTCTCTATGATGAAATGCCTATCAAGCTCGACTATTTGGTATCGTCATGGAGATAGGGTTATTAGCCAAGTTGATGGCAGCTTTGTTATCACAAGACAACATCATGGGAAGCTTTAGTTTAATATTAATATCAACTAGCATAATTTTCACTCACATCTCCATAATTCCCATTGCCATAGCTTTATACTCTAGTTCAATGCTTGATCTAGAACAAAGTGCTTCTTGCTTCTCTAAATGACAAGAATTCCATCAGGATAATGGAGTAGCTCATTGTAGATCTCCTATCATCTACCAAACTAGCCCAGTCTACATCTATGTAACCTTCAATAGTCAACTCATCACTTTTAGTGTACAAGATTCCTTTCCCATGGTTTTCCTTTAAATAACTAAGAAGCCTATACACAAACTTTAATATGGGCAGAGGTAGGAACATGCATAAATTAGCTATGGACATTCAATGCACCGGCAATGTAGGTAAATTAACTTTCCCAAGCTCAATTGATAGTTTGCTTAAATAGGGGTCACTACAGGTTTGCACCCTAACCTTCTAGTTTCTTTTAGCAAGTCCAAAATATACTCTTGCCGACACAAAAACAACACATCCTTTGACCTAGTCAATCCAGAAAGTAGTATAATGTTCCAAGATCTTTGATTTCAAACTTAGTTGCCAACCTTCTTTTTGGATTGATAATCTCTCATGAGCATCTTTAAGGGTAATCATGTTGTCAACACACGCTAAAGAGTAAAGCAACTTGTTCCTCGCAATGTTTCGCAAACAACATGTGATTACCATTTGTGAAGAGAATGAAATGTCCTATTCTCTATAGAGACCCTAAGCCTCTAGCTATAGATAAAGCCTAGGAGGAAAACTGCATACAACTCCATAAAAGATTAGAAATAACAAAAAAAGATAGAACAAAAGCATAATAACTGTGTTATAGAAAAAATAGATTAGATAGTTTAGGGTCAGATTAGTTAGGTTTGGTTGTTATATAGTTCTCTCTTTCTTATTTTTAGTAAGTGTTTTATTGTTTTTCTTTTTATACCTTGGCCCTCTATATAAAGAGAGCTAAGGCTTGCTGAATAGAATAATGTAGTCTATTTCTATTTTTTGAAAATGATATTGGAGTGGGTTTAATTCCTTTGGGAAAGAAACCCTAAACCCCACGAGAAAGACCACGGATGCTACTGTTGCTTATCTCCACACACGCATGGTCTCTCTTCACTCACGCATGGAGGGGGCAACAACCACCACGCGTAGTTGAGGAGAAGGCAAGCGAGATCGGCTTGTGGATGTAGTGATCGAGGCTTGTCAATGATGTCATTCTCTTCGATGGTGTGGGGTTGGCAATGGCTATTCTTTAGGTCCCTTTGAAACTTAAAAAGGGGAGAAGATGATTTGGGCATTTTTGCTTTGATTAGCCTTTTGTTTTTCTTTAAGTTGTGTTTTACTTCTTAGCTTTACAAAAAAAAAGAAAAAAAAAGAGGAAGACAAAACAAAAAGAAGGTGGTTGATTTAAAAATTTAATAATCAGAGATGGAAAAATGAAACAAAAAAAAGAAAGGAGAAAGGGGGAGTGTGTATGAGAGCCTATTGTTGATCCCATATGAGAGAATTCCATTTTTCGAGATCCCCACTTGAGAGAAACTCACTCGAGGTCTCCAAGGAAAAGGCTCACTTAAGAGTTTTCATATTAGAGAGGTGCAGTCTTGAGGTCCTCACATGATAGAAGCTCACTCAAGGTCTCTAAGTGAAGGGGCATACATTGAGCTTCCATGTGGGAGATACCCACTTCTGAGATCTCCTAGACTTTCTTGCGATCGACTCTTGTTCAACTGCTGTTGATTCTTTTGCTACAGTTGCCATCTACTCCTATCTATTGCTTGCTCCTCCAGATGTCTAAATTTGGGGGGGGGGGGGGGGAGTTCATTTTTATGTTTTTTGTAACAAGTTAGGTGTTGCATGCTCCAACTTGGGGGGAGTTTTGAAGAAAAATTAAATTTGATTAGATATTTTAAGGTCGGATTAGTTAGGTTTGGTTCTTCTACTATTTTTAGTGTTCTTATTTTTAGTAAGTATTTTATTGTGTTATTGCTTTTCCTTTTATACCTTGGCCCTCTCTATATAAAGAGAGCTAAGTAGAACAATGTAGTCTATTTTTATTTTCTCAACATGGAGATTTCTCTACACTCTTTAAGTTGGAGCATAGATATCTATTATGCTTAGCTTGGAACATCGTTTAAACAACGCTCGAGGTAGTGCCTTGGTGAACATGTCCGTAGTTTGATCTCTTCAGGCCACATGAGAGGTGCAGATGAATCCTTTTTGAATTATATCATGAATGTAATGGCAATTCACTTCCATTTGCTTGGTCTTATCATGGAAAATAGGATTGTTGACGATGAAGAGAGATACCTTGTTGTCCCATTTCATTTGCATTGGCCCATGTAGAATGATGTCTAGGTCACTAAGGATCAATTGGACCCACATAAGTTGACATGTTGCCTGGGCCGTAGCCCTATATTTAGATTATGTACTGAATCTAATTGCTACAATTTGCTTCTTGATTTGCCAAGTAACTAGATTTCCTCCTATAAAGGTGTAAATCTGGTGGTAGACTTTCTGTCTTTGGGACACCCTACATAATTCGCATCAGTATATGCTACCATGTCTAAGGACTTCTCACGAGTGACTAGCAGTCATTTTCCTGGTGCAGACTTCAAGAACTTGAGGATCATCATGGCTGTATCCCAATGTGCCTTCCTTGGCTTGTCTATAAATTTGCTTACCTTGTTTACTACAAGAGCGATATTAAGACGTGTAGTGATAACATGCAACAGTTTCCAATGAGACACCTGCATTGTTTTGCATCTATCTGTCCTGAATCATGATCATACAAATGCGTATTTGGATTCATGGGAATGGACATAGGCTTAGTACCTGGCAATTGGCATGTCAATTTCCTGAAGATCAACTATGTACTTCCTTTGAGGTAGTAAAACTCCCCATGCATTTTGAGCGACCTTGACACCAAGAAAATGTCGTAGTGGTCCCAAGTTTTTTGTAACAAAGTGCTTTGTAAGGAATTTCTTGGTAACCTCAATTCCACTTATATTATCATCACCCATTACTAGTTTAATGTCTTCGACATATACTGACATGACAATTCTTCCTTACCTTATTTTCTTCACAAGTAGAGAATGGTCTGAAGAAGATTTCTTGAAACCATTCTCTTTAATGACATCAAAATATCAAATAGCTTCTGGAATCATGCATGCGAACTCTGTTTGAGCCCATAGATTGCTTTGCTTAGTTTGCATACCTTACTACACTCAGCTTCGAATCATGGGGGTTGTTGCATGTAAACTTTCTCATGAAGATCACCATAAGGAATGTATTTTTCACATCTAATTGGTGAAGTGCCCAATCTAGGTGAACTGCAATAGATATTAGAATTCAGATAGTTGAAAGCCGTGCAATCAGTGAGAAAGTATCAAAGTAGTTGATACCATAAGTTTGAGTGTAACCTTTGGCCACTAAACGAGTCTTGTATTTTTCCATAGTACCATCTAGTCTGTATTTGATAGTGAACACCTACTTGCACCTTACAGTGATAGCATTAGTTGAGGGGTTAGCCAATCTCTAAGTGCCTCGTAAGACCAAAGCAGTCATCTCATTCTCCATGGCTTGCTGCCACTTCAGATCAAGAAGAGCTTCCTGATGAGTTGTGGATATGTGCACAATCGAGAGACCTAATATAAACTGCTTGTACTAAGGAGATAGACTTACCATGGACATTTGCTTGGAGATAGGATGTAGCGTGCAAGATCGGGTCCCTTTCCTCAAGGCTATGGGAAGATCAAGCCCACTATTTGTGTGGGGTCATTAACAAGCTCAATTGCCTTAACAACTTTAGGTTGCTGAAGATCTTCTTGATTCAATAAGGTATTATCTATACCTAGAACTTTAAAGATTAAAGGTATTTTAGTACTATTATGTGTAGGGATTACCTCAAGTACAGATGATGGTGTTGGCTCTGGAGGTGGGTCCTTTTGTAGATGAGACTGGTGAACATAAGCCACTTGGAACCTGCCATCAATCAGGCCCACCATGTTGAACAGGAGTGGGAGAAATGGTCTCATCAGGAGTCGATATAGGAATCATAGCTTCATTGTTAGTAGTAGGAGTAACAATCCGAGAGCTAGCAATGGAATATACATGACAAACTAAAAAAAGGAGACATCTGCACTAATATGGTAACGTTGGTTGATCGGGTCATCTGCACTTGTCAACCTGGGGAGAAGCCTATCTTTGTTGGGACCATAGAGATGGACAAAGGAAATGCACCCGAATACCTTAGGAGGCAACCAAAAGAGTTCCTTATCACGGAACAAAATAGAATAAGGGATTCCCTTAGCAATAATAGTGAAGGGCATTCCACCCCGTTCTGGTGGAAAGTATACGGATGAGTTTGATGAATGATTCCATACCGTTGAAATATAGAGCGTAGAGTATGGGTGCAGAATTCCAATGCATTCTAAGTTCGAATGATTTTTACGTGGGCATCAAATTGATTGTTTATGTCTGAGAAAGTACTTGATTACATCACTGTGGTGACCTGACACCTTGCGGTATCAGGTAATGGGTTTCAAACTTGAATTCGTCATTATCCAACACATAAATATGAGAACCATATCCAAAATCAAATGAATAACAACCAAAATATATAGAATAAAAAGTAAAATATCAGGTCCATATCTAAGCAGAAAATAAAAGTAATCCAAGAAAGGTCTACGAGTTTGTTACATCATGAAGAAAGCAAGAAAAGTAAATAACTACTACTACTACTACAACTACAAGGGAACAATAAGTAATTGAAATCCTCGAATCACTACTCTACATCTCACTCGAGGAGTTCTCTAATCATCGCCTGAATTTGGGATGATTCGCTTGCATTTGAAATTAGGCTAATGAGAAATCTCCCATGAGAATGTATCTAAAATCTATACAACTAATTATAGCAACAAGAATAGGCTTCGATATAAACAAAAGCAATTCTGGAAATAGGAGAGCGGGAAAATTGGAAATAGGAGGTTGGCATGAATGCATGGTTAAGATTTTGTTAATTTAGAACTTAGTAGCATCAATTAGTGGAAATCTTAAGTTTTGGCTTATTAATTCTTCAATCATTTAAACATCTTATTTTGTGAAAATGTGAGTTATAGAGCTAGACTTGTCTCTACTTGTAAAGTCCCTCGAATTGAACTCAATTGTGGCTAGCGGTGTCTTGCCCACCTCAAGGATTCACGACATAGGATGCGATTGTTGTATGACCTCAAAACAAATTCAGGGGTGGCTTCATCGCAGACATAAGGTGTTGTCTATCATTGATAGCTCTTTTCGTGACACCAATAGGTAGAACACTCAACGTCTAGTGCTAAAAGGAAATCCTGAGGTCATATCCAACTTGGCTATAAGCTTGAGTTGTAGGGAGACACACTACTCCTTAGCTACAAATGATCACTGACTAATATACATATGTAATAAGGTCAAGTATCGTTTGTGTTAGAATGCATTATCTAAAGGAAGATTGAATGATTTGCAAAGGCTGGATGTCAAAGTGGATGTTTTTAGCCCAAACTAGGGGGGCCTTGACTCCTTGGCCTAGGGTAAGGTACCTTTATGTAAAAAAAGGTGTCTAAGATCCGATGTGACAACACAAGACATGATGCACTCCTTGGTGTGAATTATGTGGCTATCTAGAGGATGATCTTCGCATGGCTTTTTAGATGTGAGGGACTAGTTACGAAGGGATGATGGGGTCTAGATGCGGTGATGTCTTATTTGTTGTGTGAGAAGAGAGAGGACATTATTCACTTGTTCTTTACATATGCTCTTGTGAGGGAGTGGTGTCTCCTCTGGCAATCTACTTTCTTGTTGACTTTTGGAGTCATTCCATTATGCAGGTACGGAATGATCCAGCATGGTGTTCCAAAATGCTTGTTGGTCTTTAGTCTATGTGGCTATAGTGTAATGTGTTGCTTTTTAGGGGAGTGAGTGTGAATAGAGAATGTTGTAAGGAGGATATTATGCTTTCCAACTTTTGGACGTAATTTTTTAACTTTAAGGGATTTTTACTTAGATGGCATTGTAATATTTTGAAATTACTTTCCTGTCATCCACTTTCTAATATTGCTTTAAATACTTTTAAAAAAGTGATGCGATTTTCGTAATTGCTACTCTATTAGTTGGAACCATTAAATCTAACGGTTGTAGACTCAAAAGTAATGACAATTTATTTTTTTTACCTAAAAAAATTTTTTTCTCCCCCCTATTCTTTTCCCCCTTTCGCTCCCCCTATGACACCACCTTCTTCCTTCTCCCAATTCCTTCCACCTATGATAGAGGCGGGGGAAGTTGTGGGAGGAGATGAGAGAGAGGGGCTTGGAGAGCTACGACTAGACGGGGGGAGGGGAGGAGAAGAGGGGGACGAGCTCCGACTTGATGAGGTCACGGTCGAGGAAGAGTGGGGATGGAGAGGACAAGGGCTAGCGGGAGCGGAGGTGGTTCTTGAAGTGAATGGCGAAGGTGTGGCAGACAAAGGGGTTGGTGGAGAGGGAGGAAGCGAGGTGGAGGGGTAAGGGCAAACCCCGTTTGGTGGGTGTTTATCTCGTTGGAGTCGGAGTTTAAAAATGCATTGTAGAATAGTTGACAAAAAGCGAAATCAACACATAAAAATTTGTAATTCTTAAAATCAAAGTGTATTCTAAGGTCATCTTTGAGAGCAATTAAATATGCGTAATTACCACTATTTAATTATTTACACATAATCTTGATGAGCTTGTATTAGAGATCAATTTTTTTAAAATCAAACAAGCTTAATTTTGTACCTCATTTTACAAACAAAGATATGAAATTCAAACTCTGTGCAAAAATTATTTAATGCTCAATAAAATAAATTAGTCAAGTGTGAATGCGATTAAGCATTTAATCAACAATTATCTAGAATATTTGAGCGAGAAATTGCAATAGAAATTCATTCAAAATCAAGTCTTGAACCAAATCCGCAAAAATTACAAATCAGTCCTTGAAAGACTGATTCTATCAAGCTTTGGTCCTTGTAGCCTTGTGGTTGGGTCCCTGAAATCCTTGCGAATTGGTCCTTTTATTGCGAATAGGTCCTTGGACCAACTCCTGTGCTTCTTTGTTGCCGGCAGGGGTCACCGGAGGTTGGCCAGACTTGAGCTCCGATCTTCTCTGAGGTCTGGCGAATGGTGGAGGAGGGTTGCCCGGAGGTTGGTGACTTGATGGAGGTGGTGGATCGGTGATTGGCGGCGTGGAGAGCAGTGGATGACATTGCCGGAGTTGAGGGCGACGATGTAGCTCCGGTAAAGCCTAGCAACACGAATATGGGTTGTTTGACCCTCATGAGATGCTTAGAAGCTCCGGTGTGATGTGTCGGAGCAAAGCCCTAAGCTAATCGAGCGAAGGGGCGGTCGTAGAAGTTCGTGAAGCTTCTCCGGCATTGATGGCGTGGATGACGAGGAGAGAGGTGGCTATGAATGGAGCTGCAAAGCTCCAGATATCTAATTGATGTCATAACTAAGAAAAGCGCTAACCTAATTTTAGCAAAGAACTACTTGGCGAAGAACGAACGGTGAGGAGGAAGATCGAATCGGAGCTGAGGAAGGGGAATTAAGCTGCGAAGCTTCTTGTGAAGCTCCGTGGGACAACGGGGAAGAAAAACCCTCTGCCTATTGTACGTGGCGGAGGGTGATGAGGTGATTTGGGGTAGCTCCAAGGTGCAACAATGGAGGTGGCGCGAGGAGGAAGGTGGGTACTCTCGGTTGAATTGAGCACCCGTCGATTCGGAGAAGAATGGTGAGGCTTTATAGAGGTGATTCGTGTCGAAATTAGTATCAAATCAAGGGATTTGAGTGGCAATTTGTTGGGTTGTAAACCCCACAACTTTCGGCCAAAATGGAGGTTGTACATGCCAGATCAAGGCTTGAGACCTTGCTTGCCATAGTCACCTAGATCTGAGGATCAATCCCACCAATTTTGGTGGGATTTGATTGAGAATCTCGCTATCTCGAGCTGCTGCAGGTCAAGCACGGAGAGAAGCTTCTCCTGCTCGTTGAGGAAGAAGATGGCTGACATCAGCATGACATCAGCCAGGGACCAGAATGAACGATTTCTGGACCTAAATGAAAGGAAATTGGACCAAGACGAGAGATTCAAAAATTGAGGGCCAATTTGCAAGGTAGGTGAAGATGAAATCCAATTAGATTTAAATTTTTATGATAGACTAATTTAAATCTAAGGAATCCATTGGTAACTTTGATTTTGGGTCTTGATGAAGTTTGATTGGTTGATTTAGGTTTTAACCCAAAATATATCAATTATTTGCCTTGGTCTCTATTTTTGGTCAAAATAGGTTTCTTTTACCAAATTGAATGTTCTAAACCTTATCAAATTTTATACAATGATTTTTAAAGGTTTAGATTATATTTATTTTCATCAGAACCTTTTAAATTAAAGTATTATGATTTTTAATGTGCGAATTAGCTTGATTTCTATGAGAAATCCTGAATTAATCAGTGGAAGTCCACTTATTTGACGTTAGGCTTATTTAACCTTAAATTAATTGTAGGTTCACTTAATTAATCTGAACTTGTAAATGTTCGTTTAAACAATAGAATTAATCCAATTTTCACTTATTTCTCTTAATTAGGCTAAGATTGAATTATACCATTTTAATGATTAACTAGGTGAATTTAGCCTTGGAAGTTAGTAAATTTGAGTTAGATAAGGAGGATGATGGTGTTACCATCATATCCCATACCTAACATTTGCTAGTCCCGTAGCAAGTTCTTCGAATTTAGCTCAGAGTTTAGTTCAAGGATATTTTTGTCATTTAGCTCAATTAGAAATGAATTTAATTTGTTAATCTTGGTCAGGCAAAAAATAGTGCTATTATACTTGGTATTTTAGACAACCCGGTTCCTTAAGACGTTAAGATCAAACGGCTCCCTAATTTAAATTCACCTGACTCTTGACTTTTAAACACAGGTGGACATGGTTCATGTTAGCCTCAGTTTCACTCCTGGTTTCGTTGTTATTAGGGTTGGAACACATGTAGTGAAAGTAAATTGAGTTAAAGGTCCTAAGTGTCAAATTAATAACCTATTAGACTCAGTCGGCTGCTCCCACATGAATTTGGCAGGTTTCTAGCCTCTAACGAGGTCAACCTCCGGGTATATCTCCCCGTAAAAGAAAGATAAAATTCTAGCACCGTTTTTTTTCTTTTTATTTATTTTTTTGTGTGGTGCAAGTGTGAGGCTTTTTGTGAACCTCTTGGGGTGGTGATGACAGGTACATTGCTTACTAAGACTTATGTATATAAGGCCCACCAAAACAAAAAATTAAAATTCATGTACCTTATTAAGGAAGTGGCTCTCCATCTTTCATGCACCTTATTATGGAAGTAGCTCTTCATCCTTCAAGGGCTGGCTACTATAACAGAGTTATTTCTAACTCTACCTAAGTGTAATATTTTATTAACTTTCTACTCGGGTCCTAAAACTCAATTCGTGCATGTGAGGCGTTTCGATTCTTCAAACTCCTAGACCAAAAGTAACAAAGAAATTGGTTTAAACACTCGTGCCTTTTAGTTTAAGAAATTAGATTATCCGTCTTTGCTTGGTAGGGTAATTTAAGCCTTGCATAATCAAACACATTTAGCCCGAGAAATCTAAGGTTGAGGATACAGGTGTCCTGATACTAGATTAGAGCACAAACAACTTAGAAACTGACCAAGACAAACAACTTAAGCATTTTAGCACATTTTCTTCTTCCTCTTTGCCATTTAAAAAAAATAAGCTCAAATAGTTTCTCCCTCGTTTCATCATAAATTCTCTTTCTTTTTGTTTGATATGAGAACCTTTCAAAGAAATTGAATTTTCAATTACTTGCACTTTAGTAACCCCATGGATAAGTTTTGCAATGCCCTTATTGCAAAAAGGATGGGTTTGAATTTAGTTTAGTTCATATTTTAGAACAGGATTATAGGGGTGGGCGAGTAGGTCGGAAATGGTTGTTGTAGATGATTTCAAGCTCCAATACGAAGATTAGTGGTGGAGTTGGTTGTTCTGAAACATGAACTTTAAAGTGCAATAGAAATGGTATTCAAAGATAATAAGCTCTCAGGTTTTTGAAAATGACGAGTTGCCTCTCGTTAATAGTTGCCATGAGCTGGGTGCAATGTGGCTCATGTGGAATGGAAGGTCAAACGATTCTTCAGCCAAGTTCGAATTAGTTAGTTCAAGAAAAGGTTTTAGTCTTTGACCGTTTACAACAAAAGGGTTCGAATCTTGGCTTAGTTCATCGATTTCAATAGCTTCATTTCTAAGATTCTCCGAACTAGAAAAGGTCCAGTCCATTTCGATCTCGACTTGCTCGGGAAAAGTTTGAGTTTGGTATCAAAGAGTAGCACTTTTTGACCATGATAGAAAGTTTTTCGTGAAATGTACTTATCATGAAAGGCTTTAATATGATCCTTGCAGATACGTGAGTTCTCGTATGCGTCATTGTGTAGTAAATCAATGTCACTCATCTGCAATCCACGGTGGATTCTGACCTTCCTGAGATCCAAGTTGTACTTCCATACTGTCCAGTAGGCCTTATGCTCAAACTTTATAGGAAGGTGACAGACTTCCCATATACTAGTCTGAATGGAGACATGCTTAACTGTGTTTTATGGGTGGTCCTATAAGCCCATAATGCTTCTGGAAGTCGGGTTGACCAATCTTTTCTGCCAGGTCGGATAGTTACTTGAAGAATCTTAATCTTCCGGTTGGAGAGCTCAGCCAGTCTGTTTGTCTAGGGATGATATGGAGTTGAAATGCGGTGAGATACCCCATACTTTCCAAGCATGGACTGAAAATGGACATTCACAAAATGGGTCCCTCTATCAGAGATGATAGCTTTAGGGATATCGAACCAAGAAAAAATGTGATCATGAATGAATTTGATAACCACTTTATGATTATTGGTTCGGGTCGGAAGGGCTTCTGTCCATTTGAACACGTAGTCCACAGCCGAAAGGATATATTCAAAGCCGTTTGAGTTCGGGAATGGACTCATGAAATCAATAAATCAAAAAATCTCGCACATGATAATCAGGCTCAAGGGAATTATATCGTGATGGCTCATGTTGCGTAAGGTTTGGCAACGAGCACATGCCTTATAATAATTATGTGTCTTTAAAGAGTGTCCGCCAATAAAAGTCACACAGGAGGATTTTTGTTGTGGTTTTGTGCCTAGAGAAATGCCATCGCAAGCCTGGTCATGGCAGAAAGAAATTATATCATTGACCTCGATATCGGGAATACACCTCCGGATGGTTAAGCTCCGATGCGGAAGAGATATGGATCTTCCAAGAAAGAATAATTGGCATTTGAAATCAATGTCCTTGGCTTTTGGCCAATCAAGCAGGATCTGGTTCGATACTATGTAATTAACAATATCGGCATATTAGGGAAGTCCAACATCAATGCTCAAAAGATGCTTATCCGGAAAATGTTCGGTAATAGGTCCAGAAGGGTCAATGATCGAAGGAAGACGGGATAAATGATTAGCAACTACATTCTGCTTTCCCACCTTATCCGGTATCTCGAGGTCGAATTCTTGCAAGGCAAGATCCATCTAATTAGCCTTGGTTTAGCGTCCTTCGCAAGCAAGTGCCTCATAACAGTGTGATCTGAGTATATAATAACATGGGATCTCAAGCGATATGATCTGAATTTCTCTAGACTAAATATTGCAGCCAGCAGCTCTTTCTTCGTAATTGTGTAATTTCGCTGATCCTCATCTAGTGTCTTGTTGGTGTAATATATTATCACTGCTTTCCTATCGATCTTTTGCCCGAGCATCGCTCCTACGTAGTCAGGCGCATTGCACATGATCTCGAATGGCTAAGACCAGTTGGGAGATTGTAGGATTGGAGCTTGGGTTAATCGCAGAAGATTTTAGATGTGCAAACACACTCACTAGTTACCTCAAATGGAGTGTCCTTTAAGAGAAGATTAGTCAAGGGGTGTGCAATCTTAGAGAAATCAGATTTAAAAGGTCGGTTAAAACCAACGAGCCCCAGAAAAGATCGAATTTCTTTGATCGAGGAAAGCAAAGGATGTTTTGAAATTAGATTCACCTTTGCTAGGTCAACTTGGATACCCTGCTCAGATACAAGTGTCCAAGAACGATGCCCTCAGGAACCATGAAGTGGCTCTTTTCCTAGGAAAGAACTAGGTTCACGTCAATGCATCGCTAGAGGATCTAAACTAAGTGCTACAGGCAATCATCAAAAGTCTGACCAAAAATCGAGAAGTCGTCCATGAACACTTTTAGGAATTTACTTACCATATCGGAGAATATAGCTAGCATGGACAACTGAAAAGTGGTAGACGCATTGCATAGCCTATATGGCATCCTACAGAACGCATAAGTTTCGTAGGGGCAGGTAAAGGTGGTCTTTTCCTAATCTTCAGGATGAATTGCCACTTGGTTATATCTGGAATAACCATCCAAAAAGCAGAAAGATCGATTTCCTGCTAGCTTTTCAAGAATCTGGTCAATAAACGGGAGGGGGAAATGGTCTTTCTTTGTGGGGGTATTCGATTTCTGATAGTCTATACGGACTCTCTACGAGTTCGCAATCAAGTAGGTATGGTTTCTCCCTATTCAGTAGTGATAATGGTGAGTCCCGCCTTTTTAGGCACAACCTGAATGGGACTCACCCAATGGCTATCGCAGATGGGGTAGATAATACCTACATCGAGCCACTTGATAATCTCATTTTTTACGACCTCTTAAAGATTCAGGTTAAGTCTTCTCTGCATCTCGCGAGAAGGTCGTGAGCCCTCTTTGACATAGATTCGATGAGTACAATACGAGGGACTTATTCTAGTCAAATCATCTAGAGTCCAACCAATGGCTCTACGACGTTGCTAGAGGATAGAAATCAGTTTTGTTTCCTGATCAGGAGTGTGTCGAGAATTAATAATCACAGGAAACGTCTGATTTGAACTCAAAAATACATACTTCAGATGGCCAGAGAGTGGTTTTAACTCCAAGACTAGGTTATCAGCAGCGGGTGGAGGTTTGGGGTTGGCCTTAGAGGGAAAGGTGAGAGCTAATGGTGAGTCTAAATCAGATTTAGGCTCCCTAGTTTGTGGTTCAAGATTTTCTTGTGATTGAGGCCCTCGGAAAATTGGGCATTCTTCAGAAATCGAGTCCTCAACTAAAGAACCTATATTACAAACTTCCTCAATTGCTCCACAATTTATTCCTTTATGGGCCTTAAAAATATCAATCGTCAAAGTTTTATCCTCGAATTTTTGTTCTATCTGGCCCTTTTTGCAAATAATATTTGCCTTAGCAGTTGCTAGGAACAGTGTCCCTAAGATAATAGGTGTATCTTTGAAATTTTCAGGAGTGTCTATATCCAAAACAATGAAATCTACTGGAAAATAACAATCCTGAACCCTAACTAGTACATCCTCAGTGACATAATGGATTTGTCAGCCAATTGCAATGTCACCTCAGTTAATTATAGCTCAATTTCTTCAAAGTGGTCTAGTAGGGTGGTGGGAATCAAGTTTATGGATGCTTCTAAATCTAATAAAGGTCGATTAAATTCTAAATTTCCTATCTTACATGTGATCAAAGGGGTACTAGGATCCTTCACTTTCTACGGGAGTTTACTCAGAATTACAGAGCTAGTTTGGTCTGAGAACACAATCG
This sequence comes from Thalassia testudinum, assembly GCA_037157565.1. NCBI lineage: Eukaryota > Viridiplantae > Streptophyta > Magnoliopsida > Alismatales > Hydrocharitaceae > Thalassia > Thalassia testudinum. The sequence continues at coordinate 67,586,726 of JAZHRO010000022.1, read as the reverse complement.
GACTCCCGTCTTTGTTTCACAACTTATGCTTAGGTGTACATAAATCCTTCAGGAATTGTGCGTAAGCTGGTATGTGGCATATAGCATCCATCAAGGGAATGCTAATCTGGACTTGCTCAAAGAGCTTGACCAAGTCATCCTCAGGTGCCACGGGTTTAGTTTTCCTATTTTTTTTTGTAAGGCCTTAGGAAATGGAACATCTTTAGGTTTTTATGCGATGGCTTCAGGCTTTGGGTTTTGGAGTTGGTTTGTCCTTAATGCCCATCCTTGATTTAGGATCAGAACTACTCGGACTAGGTTGGCTAGGGTTAGGTTGGTCCTGAGTAGTTTTGCCACTATGAGTAGTGACGACATTCAGTCCTATCTAGTTTGGGTTTGGAGTTGGCAAGATAGGAGGTTGATGCTGATAACTTGCATAAGAAGTAGAAGCCTCTGACCTATTAGCTGGAGGTGTAGAGGGGGCCTAATGAACATAATATAATTGGCCTTGGTTTGGGTTCACAACGCGTCTCTGGTTCGGCATGTTGTTCGAGTTAAGCAGAGGTTGGAAAGGAAGTACACCATGCTGGCAAGTCCCAGCCATCTATGCAAGCTGGCTACGAACCTCTATTATCTCTGCATTATGTTGGCTCTGCATGGTAACATTGGTCTTCTGCATATCAGCTAAGGTCTGCGTAATCATGCTCATCTTATCTTCCCTGTTAGGCCTAGATTGAAGGTTTAGGCTGGGCCTAGGATGAGCAGGCTAATACGAGTGCGGATTCTGTGGTCGAGGTTGGTATGGAGGTCTAGAATTCTAAGTATTTCCCGAATAGGAGAAATTAGGATGATTAAGTCATTTAGGGTTGGAGTTAGAATAAGGATCATTGTGGATGGTGTGGAGCTCCTCACAGGGTTGAGTAGCTCCAGAATAATTAGGATACAGGGATTCAGGGATCCCCCAACTGGAGTAAGAGGGTTAGGAGTTTCCTCCAAAACTTGAATTAGAAGTGGATGGATAAGCATCCATCCCAGAGTAAGAGTGGTGGTGGTGAATATTATACATGGCCTTCCTTCCTATGGGCGGGCGTGCATACGTGCTTTATTGAGAAAAAGTGGCCCTCTGGAGTTGGCGGGTCAAATTGTCCAACTTCTCGATAATGGAAACCTTATTCAATCGATTGACCACCAATTCCAGATGGACGGAAGAGGATAGTCGTGTCTCCCTCATGGGTTCGTTGTTGCGCGAGTAGTCGTCCGATCAAATATACCTAAGGACTCATTGTTGATGGAGTTTTCGCATATATTCTCGAGAATCTCTCAAATGATGTCATCATCCTTACCCATGAAGTTACCTCCACAGGCCACATTAACGAAGGGTATGATATCTTCACGGAGTCCCCTATAAAAAGACTGAACTTGTTCCCATTTAGGAATTTCGTGATGAGGGCATTTCTGCATGAGATCTTGAAATCGATCTTCATTCCTTATGAAGAGGTTCCCCCGTATTTTGCGTGAAATGCGTGATTTGGTGCCTCAGGCCATTAGTGTGCCCTACTGGGAAGAACTTCTTGAGGAACTTAGCTTGGAGTTCATCTCATGTATTGATCGATCAGGGACTGATACCAATGGACAGCCTTATCCTTCAGGGAGAAGGGGAACATCTCCATAAGCAGGATGTTCCGATTCTGAACATTTGGCCCAAGGGTCTGGGCCAAATGTTTCAGTTCCTGGATATGCTGGAAAGGGTCATCAGAACCCAATCCATGGAAGTGGGGGATTAATTAATAATATTTGGCTTTAGCTAAGTATCACGTTCCCCAGTCGAAATTTGCACCCTAGGTTCAATTGGAACAATTGCAAGATTATAGTGATCCCGTAGTTGTGGACGTTGTCGAGGGTTAGCGAGTGCATTGATCAGATTAGTAAGAGTCTAGTTTTGGAGATGTTGAATATCTCCCCTTCTTCACCTGGGTTCTCCGTAGAATCAGAAGATGGAGAACCGGGTTCAGATATAGATGGATCGGAAGAGATGATAAATGGATCAGAAAAGGATCCAACCAAGTTGATCAGAGCTTGACCCCAACGAGAATGAACCACTAATGGAGGTCTTAAGACTGGTCTTAAGGACCTCCTCCCGTGCATACACTACATAATCAGATGAGGATTACATGTCTTGGATTCAATCAAGGCACCCCAAAATAATTGGATAACTATGGTCGGTTCGAGGCACATGGACCTCTGAATCAGAAACTCACCTGTGAGACAATTACTTGGGCAGCTAGGAAAGGAGTCTCATAAAGACCCCTACACGGTAGAGCGTCCCTACGGATTATAAGGTTTTCCTCACCTGACTTTCCTAGTCACTGCGGTTCCAAGTAGACTGAATACGTGTGCCGATTTTAGACTTAATTATGCTTGTGTCTTGGGTTATCACTTGATTTAAAAGTTAAATTGAATTGTGACCTAATTTCTAGGTTGGTCGATTCACAATGTGAACCAACTTCACTTGGCCTGTCCTAAGGTTTGAGGATAAAATTTGGGTCAACTCACCCGAACCACCCTATTTCGGTTTGCAAATAGGTTATTAGGCCTCAATTTTCGGGTTTGGGTTTTTAAATCAATTCAATCAATGGTTTGGGGTTGCACACAATGCGGGAGAATATTCCTTTTTAATTGGCAAGTGTGTTTTAGCACTCCAAAAATCCTAGAATAAAAAAGCCTAATTGGATCTAAAATGGAATCTAATGAAACTTCAGATGCACCTTGGAGTCAAATAAGAAGGTGATAATCCAAGGTGCTAATCAAATTTAACACAAGTCTCTAATAGGCACAAGAATCAAGGATTAGGTGTATCTAATCAATTAATTAAAATCTCTTCAATCTAATATAATTCTTGTTAAAATTGAATTTATCTAGGTAAATAAGGCAAGGTTGGAGTCTTAATTTTTTTTTTTTTAATTCACAAGGAAACAGGGAGAATAAGGAAGAGAAACTCATTCAAAACCAAGTCTTGAACCAAATCTACAAAAATTGCAAATTAGTCCTTGAAAGACTGATTCTATCAAGCTTTGGTCCTTGTAGCCTTGCAGTTGGATCTTTGGAAATCCTTGCAAATGGGTCCTTTTATTGTGAATAGGTCCCTGGAGCAACTCCTGTGCTTCTTCTTTGTTGTCAGCAGGGGTCGTCGGAAGTCGGTTGGACTTGTGCTCTGGTCGTCTTCGAGGTTCGGTGTACGACGAAGGGTCACTTGAAGGTTGGTGACTTGATGGAGGTGGTGGATCGGCGGTTGGCGGCGCGGAGAGCAGCGGATGACATTACCGGAGTTGAGGGTGACGACGTAGCTCCGGTGAGGCCTAGCAACACAAATATGGGTCGTTCAACCCCTGTGAGATGCTTAGAAGCTTAGAAGCTCTGGCGTGATGTGTCGGAGCAAAGCCCTAAGCTAATTGAGTGAAGGAGTGGTCATAAAAGCTTCGTGAATAAGCTTCTTCGGTGTTAATGGCATGGGCGACAAGGAGAGAGGAGGCTTTGAACGGAGTTGCAAAGCTCTAGATATCTAGTTGATTTCGTAACTAAGAAAAGCCTTAACCTAATTTGAGGAAAGGAGAACTACCTGACGTAGAACGAATGGCGAGGAGGAAGAAGATCGAATCAGAGCGGAGGAAGGGGAATCAAGCTACGAAGCTTTTCGTGAAGCTCCGTGGGACAATGGGGAAGAAACACCTTCTGCTTATTGTACGTGGCGGAGGGTGACGAGGTGATTTGGAGTAGCTCTGAGGTGCAACAATGGAGGTGGCGCGAGGAGGAAGAAGGTAGGTATTCTTAGTTGAATTGAGCACCCGTTGATTCGGAGAAGAACGACGAGGCTTTGTAGAGGTGATTCGTGTCGAAATTAGGATTAAATCAAGGGATTTGAGTGGCAATTTGTTGGGTTGTAAACCCCACAATTTTCGACCAAAATGGAGGTTGTACATGCCAAATCAAGGCTTGAGAGCTTGCTTGCCATAATCACCTAGATGTGAGGATCAATCCCACCAATTTTGGTGGGATTTCATCGAGAATCTCACGATCTCGAGCTGTCGCAGGTCAAGCATGGAGAGAAGCTTCTCCTGCTCATTGAGGAAGAAGATGATGGCTGACATCAGCATGACGTCAGCTAGGGGCAGGAATGAACGATTTCTACACCGAAATGAGAGGAAATTGGACCACGATGAGAGAAATTCAAAAATTGAGGGTCAATTTGCAAAGTACGTGAAGATGATATCCAATTAGATTCAAATTTTTATGGTAGACTAATTTGGATCTAAGGAATCCATTGGTGGCTTCAAGTTTGGGTTTTGATGAAGTTTGATTGGCCAATTTACGTTTTAACCCAAAAATATATCAATTACCTGCCTTGGTCTTTGTTTTGGGTCAAAGTAGGTTTCTTTTGTTAAATTGAATGTTCTAAACCTTATAAAATATTTTACAATGATTTTTAGAAGGTTTAGATTATATTTATTTCCATTAGAACCCTTTAAATTAAAGTAGGGTTGAAATTAAGATTTTTAATATGTGAATTAGGTTGATTTCTCTGAGAAACCCTGAATCAATTAGTGCAAACCCATTTATTTGCCTTTTAAGCTTATTTGACCTTAAATTAATTGTTGCTTCACCCCTTAGTTAATCTGCACTTGTAATTGTTTGTTAAAATCGGAGAATTAACCCAATTTTCACTTAATTCTCTTTATTAGGCTAAGATTGAATTATACCTTTTTAATGATTAATTAGGTGAAGTTAGCCTTGGAAATTAGTAAATTTGAGTTAGATAAGGAGGATGATGGTGTTGCCTTTGGTTAGCTGTGATAGAGGGGGGAAGGGAGGAGCGGAGGGAGGACATCAGGAAGGGGAGGAGGGACGACTTGAGGTGGGTGAAGTCGTGGGAGATGAGAGAGAGGGACTTGGTGACCTGTGACTAGATAGGAGAGGGGAGGAGAGAGGAGGGGATGAGCTTCGACTTGATTAGGTCGCTATCGGGGAAAGGGAGTGGGGATGGGGAGGATAGGGGCCAGCGAGTGTGGAGGTGGTTCTTGAAGTGGATAGTGAAGGCGTGGCAAACAAAGGGGTCGACAAAGGGGGAGGAAGCGAGGCAGAGGAGGGTGAGGGCAAACCTTGGTTGGTTAGCGACGACGGAAAGGGAGGATCGATGTGGTAAGGTGAAGCGAGGCGGTGGTTCTTGGTGTAAAAGGACAAATTTTTTTGGATAAGAAAGCATACATTTTCATTACTTTTAAGGTCACAACCGTTAGATTTAATGGTTCCAACTAATAGTGTAGCAATTACGAAAATGACATCACCTTTTCAGTTGCATTTAAAGTAATATTAAAAATTTGATTGTAAGAAAGTAATTTTAAAATCCCTAACTTTAATGGTTGGTATGAAGTAGTTGATTACTAACCTTCAATAATCATTTATTTACCCTTTAAAATAAACTAACGTAGTGTCAAGTATAAAGTAAATAAATTTAAACTGCAAATAAAGCAATAATATCCTACATAAGTCGCATTAACTTGTGTCACTTGACTTGCAAATTATTCCACCATCCACACAGACACTAGTCAACTTAACACTTCCTAGAACTTATCTAGTCTCAAACTTAATCTACAACCAAATATTGAAAGGCCAACAGTAATGTGGTGCGCATTCAAGCTAAGGAAAATCAGCATTTTTTTAAAGGAAACTCTAGCCTCGTAGTGCAACGTCCTTTGTATCGTAATCTATACACGCTTTCAGGTTGCAGATGATTCTTACAAATCATGAATAGTAACTTGTACCATAACTTGTACCCTAATGTAATGTAGAACATGAAAAGTGGGTTAATGAGCAAGGTATTCAATTGATTACAAAAGAGATTGGCATGCATGTGCGTGCGTGCGTGCTCACGCACATAAGAACATTATTGTTCCGTTTCATATTCTAGGTATGTAAAATTATCAATTATAGATCGTTTTGCAATCGAACTTCACATGCATCCTTTCAATTTATGTCTTAGTATAAGATATCATTATAGGAAAATTATGCTTTAATTATAAATGTCATGGTTGTAGGCAATTTGTTTTAGTTATCAAGCTTACAACAATAAACGATGTGTGAATAATTGAAGCTGAAATAGATGAATGACTTGATTTATTCTGTAAACCCTACCTCTCTTTATATAGAGAGAAGTGAGAAAATTACAACACAACTCCAATTAGAAATAAAAAGGGTAAAACACACCTAAGCAAACTATAATAAAACCATAATAATCAACGAGGCACAACACTCCCTCTCAAGCTAGAGGATGAATGTTATTCATACTCAACTTAGAACAACAAACATCAAAGGTGGATTTAGTAAGAGACTTGGTAAATATATCTGCTATCTGGTCGTAAGAAGATATTGAAGTTGCATAGAGTAGGCCTTTATGAATAAGATCATTGGTGTAGTGACAACCAACTCCTACATGCTTTGTGCACTTATGAAGCATGGAGTTGCTAGTTATGTAAGTAGCAGCCCGATTATTGCATCTTATTTCCATGGGGTCAACTCAGTTGTTGTCTGGGCCATTGCCATATACTTGGAGACTTACCTACTTTTTGCTCTTTCAAGTTATAAGATTGCTAGTCATATAGGTACAAAAATTAGTAGTTGATTTCCAATCAATGAGACAACCAACATAATTTGCATCCAAATAGTCCACTACTATCATAGATGCCCCTTTGATAAATAAAAGATTGGTTTGGGCCCTTCTTGAGATATCTACTGACCATCATTGTTGCATCACAATGTTGTCTGGTGGGCTTGGCCATAAACTGGCTCAACCTGCCAACGATAAAGGCTATATCTGGTTTAGTAATGGTGAGTTACAACAACTGTGCAACAAGTTGCCTGTATTGCTTGCTGTCAATAGCCTTAGCCTCGGTGTCATACAAATGTCTTTGGATCCACTAGTATATTTGCTGGCTTGGCCTCCAGCATGGCTACCTTATGTAGGATGTCTAGAACATCTTCCTTTGGAACAAAACAACACCACTTTTGCTGTGTGCCACCTCTATCCTAAGAATATTTCAGTGTACCAAGGTCCATCCCAAATTGCTCAGCCAAGCATCTTTTGATCTCTGCTATTCCCGTAGCATCATCATCTTAGACAATCATATTATCAACACAGACTAACAGGACCACCTCTCCTTGTTTTCCTGATAAACGAGTGATTTTGTTGATGACCTCTCGAAACCAACAAACTCCTACTACCTTGGACAACTTCTAGAGCCAAGTACGAGAACTCTGCTTAAGGTCATATATGGCCTTCTTTAGCCTGCGTACACACTTCTGAGCCTGATAATTTGGGGGTTGTTGCATGTATACCTACTGTATATCTCCATACAAGAATGCATTTTTAACATGCAACTGGTGTAGCTACTAGTCTCTTTGTACTATAATTGCAACAAGGATCCAGACCGTAGACAGGCGCATAACAGGATAGAAGTGTCACAGAAGTCTACTTATAAGTCTAAGTAAATAGCCCCTTTGCTACAAGTCGTGCCTTGTATCTCGTAATGGAGCCATCTGGGTGATATTTGAGTGTGAACACCCAACGACACCCAACAACAGTAGCTCCCTTTAGTAGTGTAGTTAGTACCCATGTGCCTCTAGATTGAAGGCAATCATCTCATCCTTCATGACTTGACGTCACTTTGGATCAAGCATGGCCTCATGGTATGTCATTGAGGCGTGAGAAACTGCCAATGCCCGATAAAAACTAGCATATGACCCACCCATACCATTTGTAACTAGACCACCCGCAACTGGATACTTGGCATAACTCTGCAATTCCTTATGAATGGCTATCGGAAGGTCAAGATCAACCTCCTCAATTGCATCAGAAATGGACTTGCCTATATCACTGGGCACATAATCATCAATGTTTAAAGGTGCATACTCACATGGCTTGAAAAGACTGGAGGAGGCCGGGGGGGGACTTACAGGGTCGTATGAGGCCGGTTGTAACAATAGGCTCAACAAGCCTCTATTGGTCAGTAGTAACTGTGGTTGTAGTTAAGGTATTGCCTCATGGAACATGACATCTGCAGGCACAATGGCAAGTGAGAAGAGATAGGGTCAAAACAACGATATCCCTTCCGTGTCCGTAAATATTCCAAGAAAACGCACTTCATCGATTTGGGTGCCACTTTATCCAATCCAGGGCCAAAAATATGCACAAAGGAAACACAACCAAATACCCTAGGAGCAACATGAAACAACGGGTGATTGGGATGCAAAACCTACCATGGGATCTGGTTGTGTAATGTAGAATTTTGCATCCTATTAATTAAGAAACAAGGAGTTAACATCGCATCCCTCTGGTACAAAGATGGCACAAAATGATGAATCAACACAGAATGTGCAACATCAAGAAGATGTCTATGCTTTCTCTCAGTAACACCATTCTATTGAGAGGTGTGAGTATAGGTGGTTTGGCGAATAATGTCATTAGATTTATAAAAACGATGCAAATGAGTGGTACAAAATTTCAAAACATTATCCAAACAAAACACTTTAATGGTAACAGAAAATTGGGTCTTTATTTCAACAACAAAATTCTCAATGATAGTCCTAACAACAGACTTATTCTTTAATAGGAATACTTGAGAAACTCAGGAAAATTTGTTTACAAGCACCAAAAAATGTCGATGGCCCAATCAGTTAGGAACCCGACTAGGACGCCATACATCCATATGAATAAAATCAAAGCAAAATTGAAGTACGAAAATTGGCACGCTGATACCTGCTAAGTTGACAAGCATCACAGGTGATGGCAACAGTAGAGGGTATGTGGGGAATGACACATCTGATTCTCTCCAAGGGTAAATGACCAAGGCAGAGGTGCCATTGGAAGGGGGATCTCGAGGTAAGGGCACCCTCACCATGGCCAACAGTAGCAGCAATAGGAGAATGACTCAAACAGTACACCCTCCTTCACGTCCTCCACCAGTTATCTTCCCCGTGAGCTTGTCCTGCAAGACACATGATTGTGCATTAAATATAGCTTGATAATTTATCTCTAGTAATACTACTAACAAAGAGTAAATTGAGTGGAAAATTTGGCACGTATAAAACATATGAAAATCTCAATAAAAGAGAAAGGGGCACATCTCCTTTCCAACAATCGGAAAGTGCTTGCTTTCATCAATCTACACTGTCCTGGAAATGCCCCAATGATTCTCACACAAGTGTCTCAACGCTCCGGAGTCAATTGACCATTCACCAGGCCTTGGTGCATATGAGTGACAAACCAACTCTGTACTAGGGGAAGCTAAAGCTACAGTCTTGGCAGGTGGAGTAGACACCTAGGCCAACTGAGAGAACCTCTAAGGAAGATCATCAAACTCAACTCTGGAGACCATCTCTGCATGCATTTAAAGTCTCTGTCGCCTGATAAGCAGTGGTTGGCTTGCCATGCTTAGTCCAACAGGTAACCTCTGAATGATCAAGTCTACCATAGTAAGTGCAAGGAGTGCGAGTATGCCCACCTGACCCATAGCCACGACCACGACCACTTATAGAGGGTGCACCTTTACTACATCCAGGGGCGCAGCCAAAGTAGACGTCTGTCCAGAAGTATCAGTTGAGGGAGACTGAATGGCAATCCGACTCATCCTATTGTATGTCTCCTTTAGTGATGGGAGCTCTAGTAAAGTCAAGATCTAGTCTGGTGCAACAGTGAACTTGGGACCAAGACCCAAAAGAAAGTGTGATGGCCAGCTCACTCTTGAAGTCATGCCATGATGTGTAGGTACAACCAGACTTGTACAAATTATGCCTCTCCAAGAGACCCTTGTAGAATAGTATTGTGCTAGCGATCATCCCTCGACACAGGTGGAAAAGCTTGTGATAAACCTGGAAAACTCGAACGAAATTCTTATCATGAGAATGTCTCACGGAGAGAATCCCACATCTACTTAGCCGTGACATAATTTAATTATCAATCCGAGGAATAATGCAATTCATCAACCAAGTACACACCATTATGTTATCTCTATCCCAATTGCAATTAACTCCAACCTTCTGGAGAGCCATAAGTGGGAGAGTGGGAGGGGGCGAAGAGGAGAGGGGTGGTTTGTGGTTGCGAGGAGGTCGAAGCACAAGAGGGTGGTGTCGGACATCCTGTGCTTCAAGTGCAAGGGGAAAGGCCATGTTGCGAAGGACTATAGGACCTGGTGAGGCATCTCCGTTGTGGTGGGTTTGATCACCGGAGGGCTTCGTTCGGGGAGAGGGCGGTGATGCATGGAGGTGCCTCTATCACTCGCAGGGTTGCTCTTCCGTCGTCGCCGGAGGGAGCACCTATGGTGGAGGTCGAGGCCCTGTGGTCGGAGGAGGGTGTGGTCCTCGAGAAGACCCTAGCTGTTGTGTTGATTGGAGTGGTGGTAGAAGGCCAAGTGACGATGGAGGATTTGGGGGAGGTCGTCTCAAGGACTTTAGGACTGACAGAGGAGGTCGGGTTGAAGGTGGTCGGTCGCGGGAAGTTTGTGGTGTTTGGTCTGCATGCTGACCTACTGGGAAGATTGCTTTTCAAAGACCTTCAGTGTGGGTCTGGTGTGGTGCGCTGGAGGTGGCCCGTGAGATCGGATGGTGCGATGTCGAAGCGCTTGTCGAGGAAGGCAGAGGTGTTGGTAGATATAGAGCCGATGCCCCTGTTCTTGCGCACAGTGGAGTTACCGGTTGCTGTTATCGCCCCTTTCGCGAAATTGCGATGGTGTAGAGGTATCGGGCTGAGAGGGGCCAACCTCTCTAGTGCAGGCGTTGGTGGTTCTCACGTCGGGAGAACACTGGAGGTCGTGATGACTATGGGGGAGCCTCGTGGGTGGTGTTCATTAGGCTGGTGTGGAGGGAGCCTCACTCTTTTGCAGATGCCGTGAACGGGGGTGGTGGAGGTGGGGCGGTGGAGCTTTCAAATGCTTCGACGACGATCGTTGCTTGGAAATCAAAGGGGAGCAACGGGGATTGCGCGTCTGTTGTGATGCCTTCGCCGTGCATCTTGGAGCAAATGGCAGCCAGTCAATGCGCTGCAAGTTTGGTTTATGAGCTGGAGGCGGATATTCAAATGCAGCCAACGTTTGGAAGGTGCGTTGATGGTGGAGAAATGACTGCCATTCACACATGGGTCGTTACTGATGGGGAGGAGCGTGGATCTTCTTTGGAAACTGGAGGGGATGAAGGGCGAGATTTGCATGTTGAGGATACGAAGGGGTGCGTTTGTTTTGCAATGGGTGATGTGGACTCTTGGTGGGGTCCATGTGAAGTGGGGAACATGGGAACAACTTCTGATGTGAAGAGGGTGTGCCCCGAGGGGGCTTGAGTGGACTCGGTTGTTGAAGGGGGTTCTGCTCCTTGTATAGTGATGACAGGAGGGGAGCCGCAAGGATGGCTGCTGGTGGTGGAGTCGACGGTTGTGGAAGAGCAAGGTGGATCTGGGTGGTTCCACCATTAGAGGATGAGGTCGCTCTTCGACTCCATTGGGGATTGAGCCTCGGCCTCGATGTCGGACCTTCATCCGCAAGACGTTGGCGGCATGGAAGTGAGGAGTGCGAAGGACGTGATTGTTGCGGTGGCGGTGAGCAAGGTTTTAAAAAACGCGAGGCGGTACTGAGGCGGTTTGCCTTCGTCGAGGCGAGGCGTAAGCCTCGAGACAGCCGAAGCGTAAGCCTCAGGATTTGTATAAAAGATATAGAAAATGAAATGATATATACTTATCAAGTGCTAATAAGGAAATAATAACATAAATGACAGTTTCATAACATTTTTTCTTTATCACAACATTGAAAGAACGAAACTAAACGAGAGATGACGTTTAAATGAAAAGATAAACATCCATATAATATAGAAGGTTAGAAACCATAACAAAAGTACAAACTAAACCAACTTTCCAAACCATTGGGAGACTTAAGAGTTAAAACATACATTAAAATGAAGGTACTTGAAACATCCACATCAAAAACTCAAAAGAACTACAACACATTGTAGACTCTAGTCTCCTCCTCCTTGAACACCGTCAAGTTCATCAATGCTGTTGCTAGGGCTGGTCACATCACCCCAAGAGTCATCCATAAACTTCATCCTAGCCTCATTATCAACATCTTTCTCAGTATCTCTATCACTCTCTTGAAACTCTTCCTCAGCGTCAATAACAGCTTTGCCTAAAACATAAGTCATTTTAAATTTCTCAGAAGTTAGAACCTTAGCTTGTAACTTTAAACATTATAGTTCAGCAAAATATAAAATTACATATTACCTTTACCCTTGTCCTTTCTCTTTTGCCTCTTTTTTCTACTTCCTCCTACTTGTATTCCTCCCTTTGCTCCTACTAACTACTCAAGATCAATAGGATCCTCTTCTAGAGATATAGTTGCATCAAGCTCCTCATCAGCATCAATCTTTGTTTCACAAAGTTGTAGCTCAGCAATCCACTCATCATCTGAGTTCACTTCCTCTAAGCATAGAGGATCATCCATTGCCTTTTTCTTCACCTTCTTGTATTTTAATTTCAAATTGAATATACAATAAACCAAGTCATTGAGTTTATTTTGTCTCAGCCTGTTCCTTCTCTTAGTATGGACCTACTCAATGAAATGTTCACCATTAAATTTTGTAGCCTAATTATTATATATTACTCTAAATTTAAAATGCAAATTTAGACTTTTTACCTAATTAAAAACACTCCAATTTCACTCACATGCCGATGCACTACAAGTCAAACTTAAAATGCGCATAGCAAACTTCTTCAACTCAGGTGTTTCATCATCAAATACTCTCCACTAATCCGCTATAATGGAAATTTTGTGTATAGTATATAGGAAAAAATTAACAAAATTTATTAATTTAAATGATAGAATCATTGAAAGAACTTTACCAGGACTCCTCTTAAAATGAGTCTCAATGGCATTGGACCATCCAAATAATCCTCTTCCATTAACAAATGCATATGTTTGGAGATTCACATTCAACCTCTTATCCTTGTCAGGAATCAACTTCTGGAAGCATGAGTACAAGCCCTTCTTTACTTCTGAATAAACTTTAAAAGTTGGTTCATACTGACACTGGGGATTCAAAAAATAGGCAGCAGCATGCAAGTGTGTGTGCAATTGCCTGTCCCATCTTGTGTCAATGATGTCCCAGATTGTCTTGTATTTCTTTTCATCATTACCCAAATTTTTAGTAATAGCTTTCTTGACCCTATCTATAGCCTCATAACTAAATCCCATAGGTGGATATTGTTCAACGTCCACTATTCTTAAAACCAACACCAACGGTTTGATTGTCCTTATCACATAGGCTACATCATACCAAAATGTTATACTTTTGAGGACAATATTTTGTACAGCTTGCCCTTGAACCTTCAATGCATAACTGCTGCACTTCCACCTTTTTGAGGTGAAAAAAGACTTAAGAGCATCTTTTGTTGTTAGCAATCTCTGCAACGTAAGGAAAGCAGTAGCAAACCGAATGATGGCAGGTCTTACCAAGTCTCCTCCTACATGCTTCCTTATCATGGCTACCACCCAAGCATGTGCATATATGTTATTGATTATTTGTTTGGCCTTCTTGAAAACAGAGTCAAAAAGGTAGTTTCATGATATCCTTCAATATAAGCTCAGTGCAATTAGCAGTGCATGGAGTCCAATACAAATGTTTCCTTTTTTCCATCAATTTCTCTGCAGCTTTTTTATAAGCTGATGCATTATCTGTTATCACTTGGATAACATTGCTTTCGCCCACTTCTTCAACATCATCCATCAATTTGAAGAGAGTCAACATTCTTGATCTCATCAGAGGCATCAATAGATTTCAGAAACCACATACCTTTTGGGTTAATCAAAAAATTGATCAAGGTGCGTCCTTTTGTATTTGTCCAACCATCAGACATTATGCTACATCCAATCTCTTCCCAAGACGCTTTTGTTTGGTTCATCATAGTAGCTATTGTCTTGACTTCTTTCAAAATCCAAGTTCGTAACTCATGCATTGTAGGACCTCTGAATCCCCCTTCCATAGTTACTTACATCTTGAAGCATTTGCCAGTAAGATGGACTGGTGGCCAAATTGAATGACAATCCATTCTCAATGAAGAATCTACCAATACTAAGACACGTTCTAATTCTTTGTTCTTTCTTCCAAGAAGAATTCAAAGTAATATGCTTTGGAGGACATTGAGGAGCATTATCAGGTCCATCACTCCCAGGCCATACTTCCTGTTCAACTCCTTCAACAAATAAATCCATAGGACCCTTCACCACTTGTACACCACTTGATCCTGTAAGTGCATTTTCATCATGTTCAGATGGACCTTCTACTGTATATGCACCTATGCGATGAATTTCTTTCATTTCTTCAAGTGCTCTTCTTCTACCAACTTCCTTCTTTGCTAAAAAGGCCTTAATTTCAGTTTCAACTTCAGGTGGCACCTTTGCATATGCTCCCACATTTTTGTGTCTTCGCTAAGTACTCCTTCAGTCTTGCACTGCCACCTGTGATAGTTTTCCTACAGAAGTTACACTTCACATACTTATGTCCTTTCTCCCTTTGAGATCCTTGAAGGTCAATTTCCGTGCAATACTTCCATCCAGGATCAGACCTACCAGTGGATCCTTCTTTTCCTCCTCTTCTTGCCTTTGGCGCCATGTCTAAAGGCATAAAAGAGATTGTTAATCAAATAAACCTAAATGACCTAAACTTGAAAAATAAATAAAACTATCAAATAAATAACAAAGGTTCCACTTTGACAACTAGTACACATCGTGAATGAAGTTATTCACTTTGACCTCAACATATAGTCATACACTCATACTAAAGTTAAGCTCAACATATAGTCATTCATACTATAGTTAACCTAAACTTATAATAAACATACTAAGCTCAACCTCAACATACTAACCTCAACCTCAAATGCGTCCTGCTGGAGAGTGGAGCACTGCCACTGAAGCTGGAACCTGCGTTGGGGCCTGAGCTGCCGCTGCTTACGTTGGGGCTTACGCTGGAGTTGCGTTGCGTTGGGGCCTACGTGGAGCATTGCGTTGCCGCTGCTTGTGCTGGGGCCTGTGCTAGGGCCTGAGGTGTTGCTACTTACGATAGGGCCTGTGCTGGGGTCTGTGTGGAGCATTGTAGCTTGCACTAGGGCCTGCGCTAAAGCGCTAGGGCCTACGCTGAAGCCTGCTGCTACTTGTGCTGCTTGCGCTGCTGGCGTGGAGCGCTACTTGCCGGTGGAGGTTGCGATGCGGTGGAGCAGGAGCTGTTGCTAACTCGCCGGTGATGGCTCTTACTCAGGACTTTTTGAGGTTTGGATTTTTGGCTTAGGGCTAGATGAGTTACACCAAGGCTTGGGTAAAAAAAATGGTTATGTGACTAGCACATGCCCATTTTACAAACCAAACCAGCCTAGGCGGTGCCTCTCCAACGCCTTGGCCACGCCTTGGCAAAGCGAGGCGCATGCCTTGCAGACTGCATGCAGCTGAGGCTTAAGCCTCGAGGCGAAATTGGCGTGCCTCTCCTCGAGGCGCGTTTTTTAAAACGATGGCGGTGATTGAGGCATCGTTAAAGGTGGTGAAGGTTGGTGGAGGTGCACCCTCCGGAGGAGGGTGGCGGTTTGCTTGAGAAGGGTACAGGTTGCATTGAGGAGGGGGGTGTGGATGGTTAGGGTGGTGGGTTTGGATGTTGTGAGGTTGATCACGTGGCGGAGGCGGTGGGATATGGGCACGGTAGAGGGGGTGTTGTTGCGCGTTCCTGATGGTGAAGATTCTCATGTGGAACATCAGAGGGCTTAACAACCCGTTGAGACGGGCAGCGTTAAGGTCTTATTTCCAATAGTATGGCCTAGACATTATGCTGGTTTAGGAGATGAAGTTGCAGCTGTGTGATCAGAAAATGTGGAGGAAGATTGGGGGTGGTCTCGTTGATAGGCGAGTGGTGCTAGATGTAGTAGGCCAATTAGCGGGAGTCATAGTTGGGTGGAAGGAGGATGTCTTCTCACTAGTAGATTTGATGGTGGGGACATGCGTGGTAATAGTTCAACTGAGAAGACATAGTGATGGCTTCTGTTTTGTGATTTCAACAGTGTACGAACTGACTGAGGATGCTAGTAGGCACTCGTGGGAGGACCTTAGTTAGGCTGTCAAGTTATAGGGCTGCCCATGGTTGATTGGGGGGGGGGGGGGGGGGGATTTCAACGTCACCCTGACAGCGGATGATAGGCCAAGAGAGAGAGGTGGATGAGATCGTGGCTCGGAGGAGTTCTTGGAGTTCATTGCCACGCATGGCCAAGTGGACTTATCCACTACTTCTCGTGCGTACACCTAGAGAAGCTTTGGAGGGCTGATGTCTAGACTGATCATTTCTTTTCCTTGGTGGAGATGGCGGAGGTGTTCTCGATGGTGGGAGTCCGTGCCATGAGAGCATTCTTGGATCACACTCCTTTGATGTGGACATCCGGTGAAGGTGCTCTTTTTGGCACATATTTCAAATTTGACAGTGTGGTTGTTGGAGGACAGCTTTAGGGAGAAGGTGGAGAAGTGGTCTCTACGATTGGAAGGCTCGACAACAGCAAGGCTGGAGTCGGAGCTCCGGGATCTTAGGCTCTTAAGGAATATAGGAAAGAGTTAAAGGAGTGTGGGAGGCAGAAGGAGGAGGTGTTGGGGGAGGTTGGACAGAGTAGAAGATCTGAGCCTCTTGTCAGGGGAGGAGAGAGTGACTACAGCTGAACATATGAGGACTATTCAGGCAAAAGACCGGAAGGTTGAGGTGGAGTGGAGAACGAGATCTAAACAGAAATGGATCAAAGAAGGTGACTCCAATACCGGGTATTTCCATATGGTGGCTTCTGGTGGTGGAGGAATTGGATTGATAGACTCCTGGTGGGTGAAATAAAGTTTAGTGGTAAGGAAGGAGTGGGTAAGGCAGCTGTGGATTTTTTTAGGGAGTTTACGAGAAAGAGCGGTTGGGAGATGGAGGTGGCGAGGGTTTGATGTTCTCTTCTATTGAGTTATGTTCAATGGGTGTTTTTATTATTTTGTGTACTGAAAGGGTATACCTGTAATTTCCTTTCTGGTGCCTCTCTATATAAAGAGGCTCAGGGTCTCTTTGAATAAAACTAATCTATTTCGGTCCTAACATGGTATCAAAGCAGCGGTCTCAAATCGGGGCTCTGGTATCCCACCAAACCCTAGCCTCCTACCCCTCCCACCAAAACCCTAACACCCCAGACTTCTCTGCAGTGCCACGGACCACCTAGGCCAGTAGCATTGTCGCTGTAGGCCACCTCGGCCTCAAGACTCTACCAGCAACGCCGCAGGCCGATCCCCAGGCCAGCAATGTCGCCGTCATAAGCCATCTCGGCCTTCACAGATCGGTAGTAGTGCTGCAGGTCGATCCAGATCTGCAGCAGCGTCACCACAGGGACCTGCCGCACCACCGGAGGAACCTGCAGTGCATCTGAGGCGTCGTTGCAGGCCCTATAGCCTTCCAACATCGCTGCCCTAGTCCCTTCGAGCAGTCCAACTCCACCCCTTTCCTCTAGCTAGCGGTTGTGTTTGTCTAGAACTGTTTTTCAGTCTTCCTATCTTCGAATCTTCTTCCGGGGGAGACCGTACGGTGTGCTACAAGTAGGTTGGCGAGTTTCCAGTCCTTTCTACAGCAGCAAGCCATTTACAAGAGTACAACACCTTGAAGGGTACCATTAGGGCCTCTTCTATGCCCTAATGTGTGCAAAACTTGTTTTGTGAAGTACCTACAGAGCACATGATCTGAGATTGGCTTGGATACGACTTTTGGAAGGTATTTTTAGGTCTGAAAATTCAGATTTCAGACCTCATGATCTGACTTTTAGACTTATAGATTAGTGATTCTTCGTGGATCTCGGCTTCGTATATTATGGGAGGTTTGAAAAAAACTAAGTGACTTGATGGGCAAGAGTTCTACCACAAGCACTCCACCTCACATGCAGGGGACATCAATTAAGTTGGATGAATTCAACTTCTTGCTCTGGTCCACCTCTTTCTCCCGGTTTGTCGAATCCTAAAGGAAGAAACATATCTTGACTGATGATGTTCCTGTTGTTAACTCTGTTGATTGGGAGGCAAACAACGATTAGGTTGATACTTGTCTTCTCAATAGTGCCACCCAGACCATCGCCAAGCAGGTCATGGCTCATGCTTCGGCCAAGAAGATGTGGGAAGTACTTCATGAGATACTCTCATAGAAGTAACATTACCAGGCTGTATAGCGTTGTGGAATATTCACAATCTTCGAAAAGGCACTATGTCCTTATCCAAATATTATGGCATCATGAGGAATCTGTGGGACGAGCAAGATGTGTACCAACCTATCTCTATGGATGCTTCTGTTATAGCTAAGCAGAGAGAAGTTATTCGCTCTATTTAGCTTCTGTCTGGTCTTAGCTCCGAGTACAAGGCAGTCAAAGATCAGTTCATGATTATGGACGAGATCCCTACACCAGAGTAGATCTATGCTCGTCTTTCTAGGCTTGCCACCTCAGATCCCGTGCCCACTACTGATGCCTTTGCCATGGCTGTTGTTGGTTGTGGTAGAGGAAATTTAGGGGGAAGAGGTGGCAGCGCTCGTAGTGGTGGTATATGTGGACGTGATCATGGTCGGAGTTTCTTCTATAAGTACTGTCACAGGAATGGACACACTGTGGATTGATGCTGGGTGAAGCACGGTTACTCACAGGGTATGGATCCACGTGCCATCAAGTATTTGCAGAGGAGACTACCCATGTGTAGGAGGATGATAGCAAGATCACTACTTTTAGGGTTGATTACGAGCAATTCATAGTTTCTCAGGGATCTACTTCTACTTCTATTCAGAGGTTTGCAAGTACTTCTGCCATGTTAGTTAAATCACAGGCTCCTTTCTGGCTTGCGAATTCCTGTCTCTCCTTCCACATTGCTGGTGATAGTACCCTCTTTTCTTCTCTTCGGGACCTTGTTACTCCATTTCAGGCTAAAGTGGCTGATGGGGGTTTGTCACTGGTTCATGGGCTTGGAAATATCTCTATCTGTAGCACATTGCCTTTTTCTAATGTCCAAGGTTCGAAATGTCGATTTTGACGTCGTGCCGATAATATTCAAAGTGTGCATGTTGTGGGTATGCTAAAGGCATGTCGTGAAAATGCTCGTTTTTCGATGGCCATGCCGATGGGCATGTCACTGTGGGAATGCCGACAACTTGCCAACAAAAAATCACAAAAGTACTAAAAATAATGTAAAAATGCTCAAATTTCACTGAAATGTGTCACAAAACTAGTAAAAATAACGTAAAAATGCTCAAATTTCACTCAAAGCTGTATGTCACAAAAATACCAAAAATAATATAAAAAATGTGTGTATGTCCTACCGAAATTTATTCCTGTCGCCCATTTCAGATTTCAAAATTCAGGCCCGCCTCTTTTTAGCCAAAATCATCCCACCCGACAACAGCGCCTACCGGCATGCCGTTGAAATGCTCGACATGCTGGCGGCACACTTGCAAATTGATACTATTCTCGTGTCGGCATTGTCCCCTCCCAGAAACATGCCGTCGACATTTAAATCATTGCTAATGTCACGCATGCTCCTAAATTCGTGCTTAATTTAATGTCTATTAGCCAAATCACCAGAGATTTGAGATGTCGGGCTATTTTTTATGATCAGTATTTCTTCTTGCAGGACCTCCAGCCGATGAGGCGGATTGGTGGACTTGAGCAAAACGGTCTCTACTACCTACATATCCCTCCTAGTGCTGATGCTGTTTGTGCCACTATTGCTCTCGAGTGGCACTTGAGATTTGGTCATCCTAATTTGCATGTTTGCGTCATCAGTTTCTTGCATTATCTTTTTCCGATGTTTTGAGGTGTGATGTCTGGCAGTTAGGCAAATACCATAGGTCTTCTTTTCCACCAAATAATAAAAGAGTTGAATCTGTTTTTGCTCGTGTAGGCTGATGTTTGGAGCCTTTGTAGGGTCAAGTGTGTTAGAGGATTTTAGTATTTCTTATTCTTGTTGACGATCATTTTAGGATGTCCTGTGTTTTTATAATGAAAGAAAAATATGAAGTCTTTAATAGTGTCAAAAATTTTATTTTGGAAATAAAGATTCAATTTTCTACGGTTAAGGCTCTTCGAAGTGACAATGGGTTGAAATTTTTGAATGGCAGGACAAATGCTTTCTTCATATCCTTTGGTATTATTCACCAGACTACTTGCATTCATACTTCCCAACAAAATGTGGTTGTTGAACATATGCTTCGACACTTAATGTAGCTCGTTCTATCATGTTTCAATGAATGTCCTATTACAGTTTTGGGCTGATGTTCTTACGGCTACTTATCTAGTGAACCAAGTTTGCTCCTCTGTCTTAGGGGGTAAAACTCCGTAGTTTTTGTTTCCTAGCAAGGACATTTTTTCTGTTACTCCTGTTGTCTTTGGCTGTGTGTGTTTTGTTCATTTGCTTTAAGTGGATAAGATTTCTTCTCGCTCTGTGAAGTGTGTTTCTAGGCTATTCTAGGACCCAGAAAGGGTATAGATGCTATGATCCTCTTTCATGGAGATTTTATGTGCTGATGTCATCCTTTTTTGAAGAGATACCATATTACCAAAAACAAGGGGAGGAACCTACTAAGCCATCACATGAGGTTCCCCTTCCTATGCCTACTGTGCGACCACAGCCTATGTGTCACCTATACCCAGGGTTACTCAACCTGATCCAGGTCCTTTTCCGTATCGTCCTGAGATTCCTGATACGAATACTTTTCTTAAGCATTTCCAACGTAAGACACATGATGTTTCTTTGGTGGATGAACCATTGTCTACTGTTTTTACTCAGTCCCCACCAACTGCAGATGATTTGTTTGAGGATTAGGTAATTCCTACTACTGAAGATACTATTCTAGACCTTCCTATTGCACAAAGGAAGGCTCCACGTTTTTATGCTAAATACTCTGTCTCAATTTATCTCCTTTGGCCAATTTTTGTTACGACCCGATTCCCGAATCCCTACAGGACACGAGAATCGGACCGACTCGACTGATCCCAAGACTCAGTCGTCCAACGAAAAAGTAACCAAAAAGAGGTAAAATAAACCACATTCACCATGCAAGTAACTAACAGTAACAAAAGTACAGCAGTAAAGAAAAGAACTACTACAGTACATTCCACCACAACAGTAGAGAATTAAAAACATGTACAGAAATATGATGTTTATAATAAGGAGTACAAGGTGAAACAGAAATACTCACTACTACAGAAAAAATGGTACAACAAAAGTACAACTACTGGGATCTATTTTGCCCAGCACCATCCGCAACTGTAGGCTCTAGCTGCTCCGCACTTGGTCCTGGAAAAGGTGACAAATGTGACACGTCAGCGAAACGCTGAGTAGAGTGGCAATCAGCTAGCTAAGAAAACAGTAAAGTTGGACAAGTAGCTGTTGTTTTAATTCCTTTCTTTATTTCTCTATTTACTCTTTCTTGAATTATTTCTTAGATCTTTCTCTTGATTTCGAATGTTCCTCGTCGGAACGATCTCGATTGCAGTCTTTTCCGAAAAGTAGAAGTAGCACGTGGTGCTCTCCTGGTCGGGAGTCCCCCGTGGTGGTCCGACCCTCAGTCAACCACCCCAAGGCCACCGACAGACGCAACGGTGACTACGGTACGCGCGATAAACGCATGGGTAGCTACCCCGTACTGGCACGTCGTCAGTCGTTTCCGTTAACGGATGCGCCTAAAGCACAGCACGGAACCAGTATAGGGCAAAGCCCTCTCAATAACAGGGGTTCAACCCCTCCACAGTAACCAAACAGGGGTCTTGCCCCTCCACAGTCTGCGTGCCCTCGCCTGACTACCTTGGTTTACCCAGTGGGCCTAACAAGTCGATGTAGGATGGCTAACTGAATCCCGGGGCCCGTGGGGTGACTAGCTCTCTCCCTACACTAGTAGCTTTCCTCGGTACTGTGTACGCAAGGGTCAAAAGTCGGTACAAAGTGGTCAGACCTAACCCCGGATCCCTAGGGTGGCTAGCTCCGCTCTGCACTAAACAGGGGGACAGTCGCTTTCCTTGGTACTCCGTACTAAAGGGCCAGCTTACTTCCCCATCCACTTTTCAAGTTCCATTCTATTTATTTTCCAGGAGTTCTACTCCTAATTCCCCGTAGGGTTCATGCTCATATTTCTTAGGCCAAGCCATACTAGGTTTCATCATTTCAATTTCATTCACATTTAGCCCGTGTTTCCGACATTTAATACCAATTTATATACAAGCAGCTAAATTTTAATTTCCAAATAACAGGAATTACATGTAACTGTTACTAGCAGCAGTACTCTACATTTTACAGGTAGCTGTTATCCAATTTCAGGCAATTACCATTATTCTAGCTACTTATCCAAGACCGCAATTCAGGCATTCACGGCATTTGTTTCAGTGTTTCTATTCCTAGGATTCATGTCACATTCTAGGATCTATCATTCAATCTAGTTTCCAAGTCATAGGATTCATGTCATACCCTAGGATCTATCATTCAATCTATTTTTCAAGTCCTAGGATTCATGCTATATCCTGAGATCTATCATTCAATCTAATTTCCGGGTCCTACGATTCATGCCATATCCTAAAATTTATTATTCATCTCAAGGATGCATTAATATTGGTAAATAACTAAAGGGAGCCACTCTACCCGCAAGACCGGGAATGATGAGGGCGTGATTGGTAGGTCCACGTGCCTCCGCAACCCCCAAAGCCGCAACAGAAGGAGGTCCTAACACAAGGATCAATTCACAATGATCCACTTAGAACATGATACAAGTATTTTAACAAGTAGAGGAACTGAGAAGAACGAAATTTCAAATGCAGAAATCGGACCTCGAACGGACCCTAAACGGGTCAAAAATGACAACTCTGACTCAAATCAGACGTCTGGAACACCTTCCAGATGTCTTAAAAAGTGGTCCAGGCCATACCTCACACTGCGCTGCTCCTCAGACGTCCAGGGATCCTGCTGAATCGTCTGGACCCAATTCCAGACATCCGACCACCTCTCCGGACATCTGGAGATGCTCTCCGCCGTCTGGTGTTGTGCCCAGACGTCTGATCTGCGTGGGAAGGCGTGTCCTCGCGCCTTCCCGAAACGAAACCTGCACGCACGATGAAAGCCTCCTAATCACGACACGTCTCAACACTTCGGCGGAACGGCCTGCATAGCCGTATCCGCAAAAAGGAGGTGGAGGAGAAATTTCATACCTCTCAGACATCTAGAGCTCCCTCCTCCCTCTAGACGTCGCCCACGTCGTCTGGACGTAGGCCCAGACGTCTGATTCTGGGAAAATTTCCCAGAATCAGAACCTCCTCGCCTTCTTCCTGCTGCGCATGGCCGCGCCACGCTCGCCCACTAGTACTTTAGTATGCGGACGATACTCTATTCTTCATAGAAGGGTTAAAGACAGAGGCGAGGAGGGTCCTTATTTTGCTTGAGCTATTTGGAGAGGCCTCGGGGTTGCAGATTAATTACTGGAAGTCATCCTTCATTCTTTTTGGTATGGCGAAGGAGGAGGCCAATGTGTGTTGTGTCGTGTTGGGGACTAAGAGGGGTGCTTTGCCTATCTCTTACCTAGGCTTGTCGTTGATGGACATGAGGATCGATATGCAGGACTTGTTTCCACTGGTGGAGCGGATTGAGGAATAGTTGGCAGGATGGGCCTCGAAGATGTTGTATAGAGGAGGTAGATTGGTGATCCTCAAAGTAGTATTGGTTCCTATGCCCTCCTATTTCGCATCAGTGGTGAAGATGCTGCAGTAGATTGAGAAGAAGATCTTGAGTATCATGAGGAGCTTCTTTTGGGCTAATTATTGGGCTAATGGGAGCAGGGCGAAGTTGGTAGCCTAGAAGGAGGTGTGCAGACCGATTAAGGACGGGGGTTTGGGAGTTAGGGAGGTGGGGAGGATGAATGATAGCTTTTTGGCTAAATAGATTGTGAGGTTGTTTGGAGGAGAGGAGTGCTTGGTGGGGAGGATTCTGCGGTCTTGTTACGGAGGCTCTCTTTGCTAGGATTTGTTGACATCTTTATGGGGTGCTTCACATTTTCTTGGGGGGCTTTCTGTGGTGGTGCCAAAGGTTCGGAATTTCTTTACACATGTCCTTGGCTCGGGAAGCTCTTTTAGATTTTGGGCAAATGACTGGACAGGATAGGGGAGGCTATGTGATCGATTTCCCAAGCTTGCGGTGCTGGCTATTGATAGAGTAGCTACGATGGCAGAGGTTTAGGATGATTACTGGTGCTCCAGGGAACCTTTCTGACCAAAGGATCATGGAGATACATGAGCTCCTACTGGGTTTGGAGGGCTTTCAGCTTGAGAAGGGGTTGGATGCCTATGGCTGGGAGGAAGGAGATTTTTCTGTTCGTAGTGCTTGTAGAAGGCTGGGGGTCCGGATGTCTAGGAGGATATTGACCTTGTTAGAGACTGCAGACTTGTCTGGGAGGCGTCTTGACCCTTGAATTTGAAGGTTTTTGCATAGCTACTGAGGAGAGATAGTTTCATGACAAAGGTGTGGGGGCCAGATGGGTCCAGGAGGATGATAAGTCGTGCTCACTTTGTTATGGAGTTGACGAGGATATAGGACACTTGTTTTTCACTTGTCTTGTGGTGGCGTAGATTTGGAGTTAGTTTGGTGATGGGCGGTGGTAACGTCTCTCTCCTGACAGCTTCTGGAGGTCCTTGAGATGCAGGAACAGGAATGGAGGACAGAATTCCTTTTGGACAAAGGAGAGGGCACGGCCATTGGTGGTCCTTTGGGGTATTTGGCTTGGCAGAAATGTGTTGGTTTTCAGGGGGCAGCATCCATATGTAGAGAATTTTGTGGAGTAGTAACTTCTAGTATGGCGTAATTCCTTTCATTTAGTGAAATTCCTGGGTGGTTATCAGTTGGATAACCACCCTTTTACTTTTCAAAAAAAAAAATCTCCTACTTCTCCTCGGGTTCTAGATTGCGCAAGATATGCTCCTTGCCATGATCTCTTACCGTCATCAGAAACATCTGGGACTACCGAGGGTAATTGGTCTCATCTTACTCACGGGACCAAAGAATGGGTTGTTATAGGCCCCCTTGGCCATGGGAGGGTCGAAGTCACATCGGACGTACTCAAGGATGCCATATCTTTGTCACCCACAAACCTACTGCGTTGGAAAAAGATTAAATCACAAATCATGATGCTAAGCACATCAATTACAGATCTGAAATCTCGGAGTCTGACTAGCATAGCCATCGCTGGTGGCATCGGAACACTCGCAACGATGTTTATGGCATCGCTACCATCTTGGCAGTGACAAGAGAAGGTTGATGTGGCCTAGAAAATGGCACAGCATGGGATGTTGGCAACAATAGATTGCTCGCAGTAGCCCTAGTTGCATTGCAAGTTTGGTCGGTGGTTGGTGAAAGCCACATGGGGCTGTTGTCAACGATAGGTTGCTTGCAGCAACCATAGTGGCAGTGATAGGAGAGGAGAGGTCTGCGCAGGCTGTTTGCGGTGAGGGGCCGCTCGTAGCAGCCCTCGTGACAACAAGGAGGGGCTCCAGAGGCGACGCGTGGGTTGCTGGTGGTGAGGGGCTGCTCGTAGCAACTCTCGTGATGGCGAGAAGGACCTCCGAAGGCAACGCATGGGGTGACACGTGGTCGGAGGCAACCTGGTGATCGGTGACAGCATCGTCGAGCCCTAGTTCTAGTTTTTTTTTCTTGGTGGAATCAAGGTGGGTATCAGCCCTCGGTCTAGGATCACACTTTAATACCAAGTTGAAAGAAATAAATGACTTGATTTATTCTCCAAACCCTACCTCTATATAGAGAGGGTGGGAAAATTACCACACAACTCCAATCAGAAATAAAAAGGGTAAAACACAGACCCAAGCAAAACTATAATAAAACCATAATAATCAAAGGGTTACAACAATTGACAATCTACCTGGATATTGTGTTCTGACCCTCTGATTGTGATACTTCTGTGAATAGTTTAATCTAGTATTCCGTGCTTTAGTCGGGATTTTTTCATCCGTCAGGCTCAATTAACAAACTTCATTTTGTATTATCAAATAGAAGTCTTGCTTCATATTTCCCAAGTCTAGTTGCTTGCTTGTGTGTTGGAAACAGGTGGAAGGTGTTTCCTACAGATAAGCCTTTGAGGAAATATGGCAGGAATGGATCAAGAATTCATTCTCTTTGACTCTGTTCTTGTTGTCTATTCCTACTTCTGGATGTGGATGTATTTGGCCCCTCCTGACTAGGTTTCTATATTAAACCTGCAATAAAAGGTGACTTAGTTCCGTTCTGGCACAAACAAAAATGTTGGTCATGAAGAGGCGCTCTCCAATTTTTTCAGAATTTACTAGTTTTCAAGGCCCTTATCTGTAAAGAAAGAAGGGGAAAAAACAAAAGAATGTCTTTAAGGCCCTTATCTGTAAAGAAAGATGGAGCAGCAGCAAAAGAAGGGAATTCACTAGTCTATCCCACTAAGATTTATTTTCCTGTACACTTTTTTAGTATTTCTTTGCAAATAAATGACTGGTTTTTTGTTGCTTGCAGGTTCATTGTGATACAAGGGGTAGCTTTAGTCCATCTTGCAATGCTGCTGGTTTGATTGATAGGCTCATTCTAGGGAGCAGACATCTTTATCAACATCCTGTGTACAGTAGGACCAAGGTCATTTAGTTTGCATTTCCTTTCCTCCCACCTAAATACATGCACTGTTTATGGATTTTTTAAAGTTAGCAATCAACTTTTATATGAATAATATCTAACCATTTTTTGGTAGGAATGTAGTGTTAATTCTCCTGACTATGGATCTCTTCCTCAAAATGCCCCAGGATGGTGCCTTGCTCCATTTGATCCAGAGGGTATATTGAGGTCACTTCTTTCCTTTATCTTTCCTAATAAAATAACAAGTAGAATTAAAAGCTTTAATTTAGTCTTTGGCAATTTGTACTGTCATTCTCTTGTATGATCTATTTTTATGCAATTTAAAGTTGTTTCACTTTTAGGATCACAGTTACCATGCATGGCTTCTGGTTTCGACGGCTTGTGACAGCATCCAAGTTAAAACCTAGTACAGCTGAGTGGAGAGATCTAACAACCATTTTGAAAAATCCTCGGCTGTGGTGTTTTTTGGTCTGTACATGCGCCACATAGAGGGACTATTGTAGAGAGGGACATTAGTTCTTATTAGGACTTGGTCCAGAGTATGTTGTTGCCTATCACAGATTCTCACACTTTGTAAGCTTCCTAACTTAGGAGAAGTATATAGCTGCCTGAGTCAAATTGTTGTGATCGTACCTCAGACTTGAGATAATCATTGGGCATGGTGGTAGGGGAGCACCTTCCACTCATGGACGTGGGAGAGGACAAGGCATGTCTTGTAGGCCTCATACTACGTGCACCTTCTACTAAGATTGCTACCTTTGCCTCCTCATCAGATATAGATATATGCGCTCAGGTTTCTGCAAGTATGTCTTGGTTGGTAGATTCTGGTGCTTCCCATCATTTGTCAAGAGATAAGGGATACTTGGGCAGATAATAATAGTTAGTGCCCCTAGGCAAAACAGTGCAGGTTATTTGATGATAGACATGCCTAGATCGATGGTCAGGGGGAGGTGGTAGTTTCCCCTACCACGAGATTATTTGATGTTTTCTTTGTACCTAATTTCTCTTTGAGTTTATTGTTTGTCGGTAAGATTATAACGCAGCTTAATTGCCGTGCTATCTTTGATGATGTGGGTGTATCTTTTAGGACAAGTTAACAGAGAGGATGATTGGTGGTGGACATGAAAGGGAGGGTGTGTATCGCCTAGTCTAGACTCCACTTGCAATCACCTTGGTCACCTTTCTTTGGATATGCTCAGATGCATCATTCTGTATATTTCACCTGCTACCGAGATACGTTATGATGCATGCTAGCTCGGGAAACACCATAGATCTTCTTTCCTTCCCAATACTGGACCGAGGACCTGCTATTTTTCAGTTATTGCATATGGATGTTTAGGGTCCAAATCAGATTCCTGACTGACATGGTCATCGTTGTTATTTGATTATAGTAGATAATGTCTTGGTTATTTTTATTGAAGAATAAGTCCGATATTGGACATGTTATCGAGACACTTTTATTGGAAATAAAGCATTAGTTTTCTATTATTGTTACAATTATTAGATTAAATAATGCATTGAAATTTTGTACTAACCAAACTAGTTGCCTTCTACAGGTCTTGTGGTATTATACATCAGACCTCCTGTCCCCATACTTTACAACAGAATGGTGTGGCAGAGAGAAAACACAGACATGTGTTAGATGTGGCTCATACACTACTCATCCATCATTGTGTGCCACAATTGCACTGGGGTGATGCAATTCTCACAGCATGCTATTTTATTAATAGGATGCATTCTTCTATGTTGTATGAACGGACTTCTTAGCATATTCTTTATCCTGAGAGATTTGTTTTTGCTACTACCTCGTGCATTTGGATGTGTAGCATTTGTACATCTCCTAGGCCGAGGGAGAGATATCAGGGGTCGTGAAATGCATTTTTCTTGGATATTCACGAATATAGAAAGGTTACCGATGTTTTGATCCAGTGGTTAGTAGGCACTATGTGAGTATAGATGTTACATTCCATGAGCCAGTCCCATACTTCTGACTTTCAACACGATAGTTATCATAAGAGGCAAAGTTTGTACCCATGCCTATTCCTCTAGTTCGCATGGATGGGATTCCTATTTTTGAGACTAGTACAGCACCTAGCAGTGGTTGTGATGATCCTGAGACTTTCTGACAGTGGTAGTGGTGATCAGAGGTGCAAAGATCTGCTTGTCACATATCAGTTGCCAATTACTTACAAGCAGCACACCCCCCCCACTTCAGTCCCACCATCCTCCCTGCGTTAGGTATGTCTTGAGAGATTTGACCATTATGTGACTAGTGGACCATTATGTGACCTTTCGGTTGCTATTCGGAAGGCACCGTGCACTTGTGTGCAGTACCATGTGGTTGGAGCTATGTCTATAGCTAATTTAGGGACTGCATTTGGACTTTTTACTGCTGCACTGGCTGCCACAAAAGTACCTTCCATGTATCAGCAGACCTTACTTGATCCAAAATAGCATCAATCCATGGAGGATGGGATGGCTGCTCTTCAGACTCGACACACGTGGGAGCTTTTACTCCACTTTCAATGCCCGACTGGTGGGATCTTGTTGGGTTTTTGCCCTAAAATATAACCTTGATGGGTCTATTTCAAGATACAAGGTTCGATTAGTAGCAAAGGATTTCACCTAAACGTATGTGGTGGACTCCTTTGATACATTTTCTCTTGTTGCTCGCTTGTCGATGGTCCAGATTCTTATCTCTATTGCTACCTACAAGGATTGGATGCTTCACCAGCTTGATGTGAAGAACTATCTCATTAAACTATTGTTGATCATCTGAGCCTAATTTACTGATGTTCTCCACAACTTTATTTGCCATGGTAGTTCCTATGAACTATTATGAGGCTGCCTAGGATCTTGGTTGGCGGCAAGCCTTGGATGAGGAGATGACAACACTCACTTCACAAGGCACATCGGAGCTAATTGATTTTCCTGATGGAGAAACGGTGCTTTAGTGCAGGTGGATTTATATGGTTAAGTATTATCAAATGGAATAGCTGATGGGTTGAAATCTAGGTTGGTTGTCAAGGGCTACACTCAGACTTACAGGGTTGACTACTTTGATACCTTTTGTCTAGTACCACACCTCAACTTTGTGTTATTCTTTCTACAGTTATCAACAAGGCGTGGCTTTTGTATCAGTTTGATGTGAAAAATGCCTTCCTATATACAGGAATTTGATCCAACCACCATGCTATGTGGTCAAGGGGGAGAAGGTCTATTGTATACGAAAGGCTATATATGGTTCGAAAGAGTCTGAGAGCGTGGTTTGAGAGACTCAATGGGGAGATTCAGAAGATTGACTTTCTTAGATCTACCTCTGATCACTCTGTCTTTGTGAAGTACAGAAAATCAGGTGTTGTGATTTTAGCAGTTTATGTTGATGACATAGTTCTTGCAGGCGATGATGTCACTGAGATTTAAGAGACTAAGGACTTCCTGCAAAGTACTTCTGTTACAAAGGACTTGGGCACCTTTTGATGCTTTCTAAGCATTGAGGTTTCTAGGAACTCTCATGGGATGGTTCTTTCACAAAGGTAGTACATTCTGGAACTCCTTGAAGAGACCAGCCAACTTGGTGCTAAGCCTTCATTCATTCCAATGGAACCGCAAGGGTGATTAAGTGAAGAAGACAAACCATTGTTTGTGTTGGGATTTGGAGTTGGCCACGTGGAACTGCCTCATTGCTTGATGGTGGTCACGTGGCAAGATATAAGGCCCACATGGCGCTGGTGGTTCTTGGTCCAAAGGACCAATTTTGGGTGCATTAATTTGGTTGTTTTCTATTTTTAGTAAAGTTGTTTTTAGGAAATGTGTTTGGGATTTGTCTTAATTAAGATATAAAATCTTCTTAAATGAGATAAGATATTTTCTCAATAGGGATAGAATCTTTTGTTACCATTTTTAGGGATGTGTTCTCTCTATAAATAGAGAGCCTTCTGAGCAATTCTAATTTAAGCAATACAATTATTTCTAAAGAACCAAAGAGGCTCCTCTCCTCTCTCTCCAACTGGCGCCCACTTAGGCCACCATCTAGTCGGCCACCAAGCCACACATGCATAGTCTCCCTCACGTGGACGATCTTTTCTATGCACTTGGAGTCTCCACACTCTAATAGTTTGTCAATTCTTGACATAGTATCAGTGCCTTCAATCTAGGCTCCTTGTGTGTGTGGGTATCTAAACCACACGGTGATTCTCGCATCCAAGAAGTCAACAAATGTGGCACCTTACACAAGGAAGACTAGAGAAGATGAAGTCAATCACGATGGTCGAAGACGTCACGTTATCAAGAGAAGGTAAGGAGAAAAAGAAGAAAGAGAAGATCTATCAAGTTCTATGCTTGTGATATTCATACTCTTGACACTTTATATCCGATTTTTTACTCTCCTCCAAAAGATGAGATTTTTTCCGGAGAAAAGATGTCATGGAGAGGATACTACGATCCACGCAACGACTTTTAAGGTTGCTAAAAGAGGCAACGACTTCCCAAGTTGGGAAAATACTAATGGTTGATCCAAGCTCCTTTCCTAAAGATCCAGGCAAGTTCGAGAGACTACCATTTGGGGCTACTAGCACCTCACACGTGGACTCTCTAACTCATAAAGACCTCAAGAAGTTATGTGCTTTATTTCGAGAAGACAAGACAACGGCTGCCATAGCGACAACTACTGATGCTGCCACAGAAGTAACGACTTAGGAAGTCGCAAGAGGCTTCACCGTTGACATGTCAAAGAAGACTGAGAGCATGACTCTTGTAGAAGAAGCTGAATGGTGGGGGTTCTAACCTCACAAGTTGAATACCAAGTCGTCGGCCTTGTGGCCTTCGACTTTAGGGGGAGTGTTGGGGTTTGGAGTTGGCCACGTGGAATTGCCACATGGCAACCAGCAATCCACGTGGCACGTGCCACGTGGCAAGATTTAAGGCCCATAAGGGGCTAGCAGTTCTTAGTCCAAAGGACTAATTTTAGGTGCATTAATTTAGTTGTTTTCTATTTTTAATAAAGTTGTTTTTAGGAAATGTGTTTGGGATTTGTCTTAATTAAGAGATAAGATATTTCCAAATGAGGTAAGATCTTTTCTCAATAGGATTATGTTCCATTTATTTCTTTTTAAATATAAAAAATTCGAGCTAAATTCCGAAAAGGATGCGAGAGAGAGCAAGAGGGAGGGCGAGTGGCTGAGAAAGGAGGGAGGGAAGTTGATGGAGAGAAGGCGGGAGAGGAGTGAGGATACTAGGGTGAGGTGGAGGGCGAGGGACTCTGTCAGGCGGTGGAGGATCTAGGATGGTTGATCGCAGCGAATCAGAGGACGGTCTCTCGAGCGGTAGATGCACCTAGGAGGTCTACTCACGGGGGAGCCGATGCTGAGAGAAGAGGAAGGTGCTTCAAATGTCTTGGTTGAGATCACTGGGTGCGGGACTGTTGAGAGCCATGGCGCTGTTGGAGGTGCGGGGGCCTCGGACACAGGAGCGGTCGATGTTGCGGTGGTCACCACGGTG
The DNA here is from genome assembly GCA_037157565.1 of Thalassia testudinum. NCBI lineage: Eukaryota > Viridiplantae > Streptophyta > Magnoliopsida > Alismatales > Hydrocharitaceae > Thalassia > Thalassia testudinum. Next base: position 67,554,507 of record JAZHRO010000022.1, on the reverse strand, counting down.
GCGTTCGGGTAGCTCCACCCCGCCACCAAAGGGTGCTCCGCAAGCGGAGGTGGAGGTGCCATGGTCAGTAGGGTTACAGAGCTTGTGAAGGGAGGTGGAGGACGATTTGGTGGTTGAAATTCTGGAGGGGAAGGTGATGAGGGCGATGGTGGAGGCACTGGGTGGAGATCTGTTGAGGAAGGGGATTATGGTGCTTTTGCTGGATGGTAGAAGCCTGCTCGTCCTTGGCCTCCCCTCTTCGCAAAGAGAAGAGCTCCTTCTCTTGGAGTCTTTCACCAAGGGGGGAAGATGGAGATGGCGTCGGCCCTCCCTGCACGATGGGGCTTCCTCGGAGAGACCACTGGAGCGGCACTCGATCGGGGTGGCTATCGCGGGGATACCATGGTGGTTGAGGTCAGTGGAGGTCGTAGAGGCAATAGTGTCCCCCTTTGCTCGCCTCAGGAGCTATGACGTCGTCGTCTTGTCCAAAGGGTCGATGATGGTGAGGCTCGAGATGAAAATCAGTGCAGCGATGATGGATAGGGTGGTGCTGCGGCTGGGCGGCTCATCGTAGGTGGTGTCCCTATTGCCCACGAGAGAAGGCCAGGGTGCATCAGCTGTGGTCAAAGTGGTCACTCCGACCCGGTAGAAGGCGAAGCAACGATCGACAAGGGTGTGGGAGAGCCGATCGGGTGCTGACGTGGCCCGAATCCACGAGAGATCCGTGCAGATCTCACGTAACGAACCGCAATCTTCGCTCGATGATGGAGCGCAACCGAAGATCGCGGTAGAAGAGGTTGAAGGCGGCACATTTACGGGGACAACCTGTCCCGAGGTGGAGATGACGAAGGTTTTAAATGCGCCCACGTGCGAGGCACGTGAGAAGGCTGGCTGTGGTGGAGGATTCGGATTCGGGTGGGAGATCCGAAACTTTGGTTCAGCCAGACTCGAGCGTGAGAACTGCGGGAGTCGAATCCCCCTGCAGGGCTTCGCCGGAGAAGACCTCTGCCTCTTGGTTCTCGCCTTCAAGGATGGCAAGGGGAAGGTCAGAGCATGGAAGTGGTTCGAGGGTAGATCAACCCTTGACTTGCCTCAATGCGAGTGACATACGCTCCCCCTTGGCATCTCCCTTGCTAGGAGAGGGGGGCAGAGAGGCGGCGACGACAACAGACATGGCTGCAGCGACTTCAGGGGGACCCTCTGGTCGCCCTCTGACTGGCGAGGTTGGGAGGAGGCCCATGCTTGACGAGAAAATGATTAGCAAGACCCAACCTAAGGCTTCCTCGCAGGCGTAGCGATTGGAAGGAGGCGATGTGATAGAGGTTCCTTTGACCGGGTGGAGGCTACACTTGGTGCACGATAGTCGATGTGGCTCCCTCTGGTACAGGAGAAAGTGGAGCTTCCATGAAGGACAAAGGACGAGGGTGGTGGTGGATGGTCGTGGAAGGACGTCACAGGGCTTACAACAAATGACGATGTTGGATTACGAGGATGAGGTGTGTAAGACAGCGGAAGCAGGTGGCTTCCGACAGGTAGTGAAGTTGACTCCCATTGTTGATAAATGAATGGTTTGCTTACATGAAACGTGCGGGAACTCAATGACCCTTTGAGGGCATCTTTTGGGCAGTATATCAAGAGATGGAGAGCGGATGTCGTGTTGTGCAGGAAAGGAAGTTGTCAGATTGTGATGCCAAGGTATGGAAGGAGGTTGGAGGTTCTTGGATGGAAGGGTTTCGGTCCCTTGATGTGTCTGGCCGCTTAGGTGGACAGATCCTTGGATGGCGAGAAGATATCTTCTTCCTGGAAGACTACTTTTATGGAGAACATGTAATCTTTGCAAGGTTGGTGATGAAGGTGGGAGGGGCTAGCGTGACTGTAACAGGGGTGTATGGGCCAACAGATATACAGGCAAGGGGAGTGATGTGGGAGGAACTCACTTCTGTGGCTGTGGCATGCCATGGAAATCCTTGGTTGATTGGAGGTGATTTCAACATTACCTGCAGGTGGAGGACAGGCCCGGAGGTTGGGGGAGACAGGATCCTAGGACGGATGACTTTGTGGACTTTGTTTCTACTCATGGTATCGTGGACTGGGCTTCGACATCCTGTGCTTACACATAGAGGAATAGTAATGGTTTGATGTCAAGGATTGACATTCCTCTCCAACATGGAGTTGGCGGAGGCCTTCCCTGTGGCAGATGTGTCTACTCTGGAGAGACCTTTTTTAGACCATACGCCTCTCATTTTGAGACCTAATCTAGGAGTACATTTTGGCACTTATTTCAAATTTGACAAATCCTGGCTGATGGAGGAGGGATTCAGGAGTATGGTGGAGGAGAAATGGAAGTCGATAGAAGTGGAGGGTTCGGCAGCTTGTCATCTGGTGAAAAATTTGAGTGCTCTGTGGGATCACTTGAAGGTGTATAGGAGAGAAATCAAGACATCCAGGAAGGGTAGAAAGGAGGAAGCATTGGCAGAGATTATCATGATTGATAGACAGGAGGAGCAGGCCCCTATCTCGACAGAGGATAGGGAGGTCCGGGGGAGAATGGCACAGATAGTACAGGAGGAGGACAGGAAGGAAGAGGTGGAGTGGAAGACGAAGTCACGAAAGAGATGTTGAAAGAAGGCGACTCTAACACTAAGTTCTTCCATTAAATGGCTTCAGCCAGGAGGAGGAATTGGTTAGAGAAGCTGATGATACATGGAGATTTTTTCGTAGGTAGGGAGGAGATGGGTCGGGCAATAGTAGATTACTTCAGAGACTTTGAGGGGAGGTGTATCAGGGGGTGTTGGAGGTGGAGAGGAGAGAATGTACAACATATCACAGAGGCTAAGGCGGAAAGACTCACTGCTGGCTTCTCGGATGATGAGGTGAGACAAGCAGTTTGGAGCCTGAACACGGAGGTGTGTCCTGGCCCAGATGGTTTTCCAGTCTTCTTCAGGGAGTTTTGGCCCCTGGTGGGGGAGGTGTTGCATTTGATAGAGGAGTTTGTGGCTGAAAATAGGGGTTTTGATAAATTAAATAGATACTATTTGTTCTTGCTACCTAAGAAGGAAGGGGCAGAGGCGATCCAAGACTTTAGACTAATTGCGTTGTCAAATGCCATATACTTAATTCTCAAGGATCTTCTTGGTGACTTGATATCCTCGGTGCAGACGGCCTTCGTTCTAGGGAGAGGAATCTTGGATGATTTTGTGGTTTGCTTTGGAGGCTTTGGCAGCTTAGAAGAGGGAAAAGAGAGTCATTTCTATGGAAGGTGGACTTTAGCAAGGTATACGATTCTATCCAATGGGATTTTCTATGGATTTCCTTGTTGAGGAGAGGATTTCCCACGATCTTGATTGACTGGATGAAGAGGTGTGTAACGACATCCTTTTCAGTCTTTATCAATGGGAACCCGACAAGAGGATGGATACAGCCCAGGAGGGGAGTCAGACAGGGTTGCCCCCTTGCGCCTATGCTTTTTGTACTTGCAACAGTGCTTTAGCACAGGAGACACATATGGCCTGTGATAGGGGCCTGATTAGAGGTTTTACAATTGTTGATGACAGGGAGAGCGATTTTTGTAGTATGCTGATGATACACTATTTCTAGTCGAGGGTACGGTGTTGGAGGCTAGAAGGATGAGAATTCTTCTGGAGCTTTTTGGTGTGGCATCCGGGCTACAAATAAACCATCAAAAGTCAAGTTTTGTCCCGTTCAACTTGTTAGCCACAGATATAGAGAGGGTGGGCGATGCCCTGGGGATAGACTTGGGTTCTTTGCCATTAGTTTATTTGGGTCTTCCTTTATCGGATCGGTGGCTCAGGATGCAGGATTGGCTTCCCCTGATGGAGAGGATGGAAGGGAGGTTGGCGGGATGGTCTTCCAGGCTCCTTTCTAGAGGTGGAAAATTGACCTTGGTGAAAGTGGTTCTATCATCCATGCTGTCGTATTTCCCCTCGGTATTCAGATTACCGCGCCAGATTAAGAGAAAGATCTTAGGACTAATGAGGGATTTCTTCTGGGCCAATGTGAGATCGACAGGTAGGGGGTGAGGTTGGTGGCCTGGGAGGAGGTATGTAGACCAGTGCAGGATGGGGGTCTGGGGGTTAGAGATGTGGGCAAGGTGAATATCAGCTTCCTCACAAAGTGGATAGCCAGGTTGGTGGGGCAGGAGTAGGGGCTTTTCAGTGATACTATGCGGCGTTGGTGCCCTTTTCTTTCGTGGGGACCGCTGGTCTCGCCCCCCCCCCTTCCCGCCCCGCCCCCCTCAGGAGCTTCTCACCTTCTTAAGGGTCTGGCAACGGTGGCAGGGGAGGTGCGTGCTTTTTTCTCTCCCACTCTGGGGGTGGGGGATGCATTTCGTTTCTGGCAGGATGATTGGCGAGGGGCTGGATGTACCCTTGGCGATAGGTTCCCTCACCTTTTTGGGAATGTAGTCGACCCGTTGGCCTCAGTGGGAAGCTGTTGGGATGGAGCCTGGTATCCTACTTTTAGGGGGGGCTCTCAGATCAGAGATGTGAGGAGTTTCAGCAGCTGCTGCAAGAGTTGGAAGATTGGGCACCAGAGGATGCCCAAGACATTTTCTCCTGGGAAGGAGACTTCTCAGTGGCGAAAGTCTACTGCAGATTGAGGGTTGGCACGGCCAACTTAGACGTCGACCTCCTGCGGGATTGCATATTGCTCTAGGCGGCGAAGTGCCCTCTGAAGGTGAAAATTTTTGCATGGTTGCTGAGAAGAGGGAGAATCATGACGAAGCGATTGAGAGCGAGATGGAACCATGTGGACGACTTGACGTGTCCTCTTTGTAGTGGAGCCAATGATGACATCCAACACCTTTTCTTCCAATGCCCTTTTGTGGTACAGGTTTGGCAAAGGTTGGGGATTGATTGGATCGTTTATCAGGATGAGGTTGCCTTCTAGTCCTCATTCCAGAGAGGTGATGCAAGTGGCAGAGGGGTCTCCTTTAGGTCCAAGAAAGATAAGGCCAAGATTCTGGTGGTCCTGTGGGGTGTCTGGTTGGGGAGGAATGAAGTGATTTTGAGGAGAGGCCATATGTTGAGAATTTTGTTTTCTTGATTTCCTCCTAAGTGGCGTTCTAGAGATCTATTTTGTAACATCTGATGTAATCCAGATTTATGGAATATAATGAATTTGGGTGGTTATCATTTAGATAACTGCCCTTTGGCTTTTCAAAAAAAAATTTTTTCTCAATTGGGATAGAATATTTTGTTACTATTTTTAGGGATATGTTCTCTCTATAAATAGAGAGCCTTCCCAACAATTCTAATTTGAGCAATACAATTATTTTCAAAGAACCAAAGAGGCTCCCCTCCTCTCTCTCTTCTCTCTCTCTCCAATCGACGTCGCCCTGGGCTACCGTGGCCACCATCCAACCAACCACCAAGTCACACGGTGGTGCTCCTCCACGCTTCCAAGCCACATGTGCATAGCCCCCTGCACATGGACTATTTTCCCACTCACTTGGAGTCTTAACTCCAAGCTCCAATATTTTGTCAATTCTTAACAGTTTGAACACAAGAAGACATACAAAAGTATTATGGGCAAGTGTCTATATGTTACTATGATCAGACCAGATATAAGTTTTGCAGTCAATAGCCATTGGCAGGTTGCCTATCTTATCTTTAAATAACTTAAAGGGAATCCTTGAAAGGGTCTCTATGTGAAGAACAATGGCCATGCGGATCTCCATTCGTATTCTGATGCAGATTATGTAGGGTTTGCGGAGGATAGAAGATCTATTACAGGTTATGCTACCTTTCTTGTTGGTAGCCTAGTTACTTGGCAAAGTAAGAAGCAGACAATAGTTTCTAGATCCAGTGCAGAAGGTGAGTATCGTGCCATAGCTTATACGGTGTGTGAGGTTACACGGCTTGTACATTTCTTGGATGATTTGGGATTCAGGTTCCTCCTCCTGTGCTTATGTTTTGTAGCAATCACTCGGTCACTTTCATAGCCTCGAATCATGTTTTTCACAAGTGTACCAAACACATTGAGATGGATGGCCATTTTGTCACATGCTTACTACAGGGAAGATCTACAACCCTGCTACTACATTGGAGCAACAGATTGCGAACATCTTCACAAAGGTACTCTCTTGGAAGCACCATGATATTTTTTGTATCAAGCTGGGCATGCGTGATATATAGCTTGAGGAGGAGTGCTAGAGTTATTGTATTTGGGTTCTTTTATGTTATTTTTGATTTCATGTTGGGTCTTTTCTATACTTTACCTAACGCCTCTCTCTATGTAAAGAGGGTTAGGTTTATTTTGATGATTAAGACATTCTATTTCATTTCAACTGGTTATATAGTGTAACACTTCCCACCTTTTGCTGTAAAAACCGTAGATGCTAGTGAGGCACTAGATATTCTCATTCCTATGGTTTTCCCCTTCTATTAGGAAGGGTTTCCCGATTAATTGCCATTCTTGTGGATTTTCTTGCTTCTTTCTGCTTCCAGATGAGTGATTGATGGGTAGGTGCTATGCGAGTGCATGCACATATACATATGCCTAACGTAAAAAATGCGCATCAGTTTTTGGACCTTATCTGTTCATCTAGCATTGTGATTTTCCAATTTCAAGTATGGATTCCGAGTCCACAGTCCTCAGCACTAGACATAGGACCAGGTTATAAAAGGTTCAAAGGACGGATGGTTGTACTCGAGAAGAATTAATGCTACCATATCAAAGACTACTTTCAGATAGAATTGTATTTAGAAAACTAGTTCGGTTTGATTATCATTTCCCATGGGATAGCTGTAGCAGGTGTTGAAGTCATTCGGCATATACCTAAAGATGAAGATACTTAAGAATTTGCTCAATAACTCCGTTCTATTGAATTCTGTTTTCAGTTCAATAATGGCTGCAGTAACATGTTTTATTGGTTTGCACTTTGGACACTTGATGGTTCACGGGAAGGTATGACAATGCCTTAAAGTATTTTTGCTGTTCAAATTCTCATTTTCTTAAATTTACTACAAGAATGCATGCTTGTTGGTGGGGTGAGACTTGAACCTGCAGCGCAATGTAATTCGAACTAAGCTTTTATATACAACATAATTTGGGTCAATATAATCCCAGAATCACATGAAGATGATCCTTCTGTGGACAGTCACTTCTTTTGTACTTATAGCCTTCGGATTCATCGCTAAGACAATAGGTAAGCTTTTTGGGCTTATTGATATTTCATATAATTTGCACATAAAGTTCCTGCAGGTCCTTTGCTGAGCATGTGTCTTGTTTTTTCAGGTATGCCATTTAGCAAACCGTTGTATACATTTAGTTATATGTTTCTCACTTCAGGAGCTTCTGGTCTTCTACTGACGGTCATATACTACTTGTCATGTCCTTGGTTCTCACATGCTCCTTTTCTCCAATATTGTCTTTGTGGGGACAAATTATAAACTATTGTCCTTGATATCTAGTGATGTTAAATGACGAGGATCTGCAAGCTCATATCGTCTATGAATTATAGAAAAAAATATTTATTTGCATCAGAGAATTGTGACAAATTTTAATTCCAGTTAGTTGATTCCATGACGATTGGCAGTATCAGCTGTATAGAAGTAATTTTCTGTATGTCATCATGCAATAAGCTTTATGGGCTTCTATCGACCTTTCTCTTCTGATTTTGCATTGTGATCTGTATCCTTCTAATGACTCCTCATGTACATCATGCTATTATATTGTCGGCCTTTTGTCAAAGTGAATCCGGTCAACTACGTATCAGTGTTCTGCACTGCACGAAGCAACAAAATATCATCTGCAGCTTGGAAATTTAGCCACTGAACTTTGTGCTTAGGTTTTAGTGGATCTCTCCCCGTAGGTTCTTTGGGAAAGATAATGAATCGGATTATATTGAACTCTTCCCTGGATGGGGAATAATTTTGAAACACACAATAAGCGTGGCATCCAGGAAAGCTCCTATGATGGATGGTAATGGGACAAGAAGTTAGATAAATGAATATTTGACATAATTTTGAAATCGAAAAACTTCATATGTTGAGAGGATTGTGTGTTGGTTTAGTATCACATTGGAAGATATAGATTTTTCGTTGTGTGTGATGACCTATAAATAGATGTGTACTCTTTTCATTTTATTTTGAAAAGGAATCATAGAAAACACGCCCATAGGGTGCTTCTCCCGTGATTTTCTTTATGTTCCTCGTAAGTGAAGTTTCCACGTAAAATCCAAGTGTTCTTATTGTTTTATGCTTTAATTATTGCTTTTACTTGATTATTTTATTCAACTTGGTATCAAAACGGTTCGTTTCGTAGGTTGTCTTGATTATCATGTTTATCTTTTTTGTTCTTGCTGTAGATCTGTCATGTTCAAGGCATCCACTCTGATTTGGAGGCCTTAATCATGTGCAAGGAAGAGAAGGTGCAACTAGCATATGGTCTCTGATGGCGGCAGCATTGCGGCATTTGTCGTCTATGTGGCGATGGAGGCAGGATCTCTAGGGCTCTAAAGTCGGAGGTGACATGGACTGCAGTGCTATGCAGGATGGCGGTGCGGGCTTCGAGATGTACGTCCTCCGCCCCCTCCACCAGCGAAGACATCCATGGCGACATTGACCCCTACGGCAGCAACATGACTGCCTGATCCGACGAGGACGCTTCCAAGTTGGCGGAGCTCAAGCTACTAATGACGGATGTCAGCCATTGCGACACGCAAGTCATGGTGGAGTGCTTCGAAGGCGTCGATCCCACGGTCCTCGGCATTCTTGCTCTCAAGGAGCTTCGTGAAGAGCAACGGTCAGTAGGACTCCACCGAGACCAGGATATATTACCGATATATCGGTGATACATTGGTATCGATGGCTTGGGGCATATCGATTCCACTGAACGTTTCTTTTTCCATGATATCGGCGATGTATCGCCAATATATCAGGTGATGTATCCGAGATATCGGGGACACACACACATTCGTCTTCTAGCCATTTCTTGTCGATATGCAATTAGTGTTCATTCGAAATTAGTCTCCTAGGCATTTCTTTACTAAAATATTAATTTTCATAAAATCTGTGATATTTTTTTACTTTTCTGAGTGATTTTCCCAAAATTCACCGATATCGACAATATATCTCGATATATCCCCAGTATATCTCTTTTTTGACTTGTCGATATGATATCGATATTGATATTTAAAACCTTGACTAAGATGTTTGTGGCCTTCACTAGGGAGGCGATCTCCACGGTGATGGGGATGCCATCGTCATGGAGGATGATGCAATCCACCGCAGTGACGACGTGCTCGTCCTCAATGGCCTTCGAACCTTTCTGGAAGAGCTCGTCAGCAAGCACGAGGGGCTCTGCTTCCGCGTGGGGTCGAGAGGAGCAGTCGGTGTCACCACTGCTACCAGAGGGGACACCGTGGTTGGGGCCGTCATGCTCGTTGAAGCAGTCGATGAGGGTGCCCATGCGGTAGTCCCAAAGCTGGATGACGCTGATGTGGAGGCTTCCTGTGTCTTTGGCAGGTGGTGGTTATGCCGCCGCTGTGGCGGGGGTGCTCTTTAGAGTTTTGGCATTGGATGGTCAAGGAGACGGCAAGGGATGGCTTGAGCGGCGATATTTGGGAGAACCCTAAGGAGTGTTTAAAAAGATGCACAAAAAAAAAGGGAAAATGACATGAAAACAAAAAGAAGGAAAAAAAAGAAAGTAAGAAAAAGAGAGGACAAAAATAAAAAAAGAAGGAAAAAAGATAGAGAAAAAAAATCGAAAGAAAAGAAAAAAAAATGATGATGAAAAAAAAAGAAAGTTTATGTTTGAGAGAAGATGTAGAGAAGTCTTCTCTAACTTTTATTGTTTTATTTTCCTCTCATCATTATTATTTTTTCTCCCATACAAGTATGGGAGAAAGGGGGAGTATGGGAGCTATTGTAGTTACTTCCGTTTGGGAGTTCCTTTTGTTCGTGGACTCCACATGAGAAACCCAATTCTAGAAGGGCCAAGTTTCGAGGTCCTCAAAGGAATGACTTATTTCATGTTTCTATGTAGGAGATTCAGTTTTGTGAACTCTAAAGAGGGAAATCCACCTTCGAGGTCTTCAAAGGAAGACCCAATTTCAGGGATACTGAATGAAGAGTCACCAACACTAGATCTTCAGAGCCAACTACAATTCATCCAGCAGCTCCAGCCCATGTTCTCACCTATAAGCAAGAACCATTCCAAAGTATTGTTTGGTCTGCTGTGTAGAGTGGATTTGTGTTACAAGCTAAGCATTCCATGCTTCTTGAGTGGGAGTGTTGAGAGGATTGTGTGTTGGTTTAGTGTCATATTGGAAGATGTGGACTTTTCGTTGTATGTGATGGCCTATAAATAGGTGTATATTCCTCCTATTTTATTTGAAAAGAAATACAAAGAAAATACTCCGATAGGATGTTTCTCCTGTGATTTTCTCCCTACTCGTAAATGGGGTTTTCACGTAAAATTCAAGTGTTATTGTGTTATAGTTTGATTATTGCTTCCGTGTGATTATCTTATTCTACTTCCTATAAATCATCTTCTTTAGAGAGAGATGTGCGACTAATGACTTTGATTTCCTTTTTGTTCGATTCAGGTTGACTTCCAGCATTTCAGAAGGCCAACTATACTATTTCAGTGGATGGGGATGAATGCATTGATTGTGTTTGCTCTAGCTGCAAGTGAATTGTTTCCAGCAGCCATTCAGGGACTTTATTGGGGCGATCCAGCAAATAACCTGGTATTATTACCTCCCTTAGCCGTTTCTTTTGGCAAACAATGGATTTTTTGTTTTGTATTTTTGTTAAAACTTACCTCTAGGTAAAATGTATCTTCTGCTCCTTTTAATGAGAGTTATGCCCAACATATGCCACTATTCATATCTGCTAGTGCGTCTAGATACTGGTACTCTATCAAGAACATTGAAATCCATGGCTAAAGTCACAACCATTGCTTACAATGTAGGTAGATCTCACAGAGAGAACATTGCAGACCATTTTTCACTCCAAGAGGTGGGGCACAATGGCATTTGTTCTGCTGGAGATATTCTTCTGGTGCCTCGTTGCCGGATTCCTTCACAAGAAACGCATTTACATAAAAATATAAGTCCGGCAGTCTTTGTAAATACTAGGTGTATAATTTATTGCTTTAAATTCCTACAGAAGGGTCCACAAGTAAAAACTCATGCACAAAGCTACCAGCTCACGATCTTCGTATATAAGTTAAGTATTCTGTTGTTTACTTGTAGATGAACCATCAGTTTGCTGCAAGCCCTTTGTTACTTCACCCAACTTTTAAAAATCTGTCTAGTTTCTTGGGGGTCCGGACTCTGGAGTGGCTACTTCTGCTATTCCTTTTCAATGATTTTACCTAAACAACCAGGAATGGCTTGAAATGAAGTAGAAGCCACTGGAATTTATTGTTTGATGGGAAAGATGTGATAGCATGATGAGTTTTGGATATCTTTTTTCTTTCATTCCCACGGTCTTTGTCAACCAATCGCTCTTATGTAGACACCTCGGCAATGTAAGCCGCAGAGGGCGGTAGGGTCATCCACAAGCCATGAGGCGTCAGATACAGGCAAGAGCAAGGTGGTCACCGCCAGTTGTTTCCGCCATGGAAGGGTTACCACCACTACTACGTTGATCAAAACCTGCGAGGTGGTGCAAAGAGCACACTCTATGCCGACTTGATGGTGCCTGGATGGTGGGGCTGGGAGCAAGTAGACCAAGTTAATGCCAAGTAGACTTGGCAAGTCTCTGCAGTGAATGCCGTGGGAAATTTTCCAACCGATGCCACTGCAAACAAGAACCATGATGTACCATGTATGAGATAACGTATATCACGCGTCTCTAGCGTTCACTTTAATATAAATAATAATTGGAAGGAAGCAGCTCTAGCTGAGCTTTTAGTTGGCTCGTATTACATAATTGGACCACGGTCTCCATTTGGTGGCTGAACTATCTCCGAAGTATTATTTATACAAGTGAAAATGTACAAAGATATGGATGCAATAGACGTGCTCTTTACCGTACATTGATATTTACTGTGTGAGTTTATTAAATAGATTTAATACGTAAACAACTCAAATATCGTCACATGATGGGATATAGTTACCATAGATTATTAGTGAAGAGATTATCAATGTATTTTTATTTTAAATAAAAATTTACTTATATATTTTTATTTAGAATAAAAATTTTTTAATAATTTTTTCACTTGCAAGTGATGTTGGTTGTTTAGGTAATTGTAGAAGTGTGAGTTTTAGTTATTAAGTAGATATCATCGGTTAAAATTATTGATCGTTTCTTGATTTTTTTTTTTTTTTTTTTTCGGTGGTGGATTTCATCTCTAGTATTGCATTGCAAAGTATGATGCTGTACTCGTACCATATATGGCTTGATTTGATTTAAGTATTCTTATGCTGATCGAGGGAGACATTTCTTGGAAATGGTATCAACATGACTGGCATGGAAAACTACCCAGCGAAGCCTTTGTATATGATATTCACTCATGGATGAAGTGTATCTGAAAATTTATTCTTTCGATCATGCCTATTTAATATTAGACAACTGCTTTTATGCTGATCCAAGGAAATAGCGTTTAGGGTTGCCTTCGGTTCGGTTACAATTGAACTTTTAGGTTGTACAAAAAGGGTATTTGGCTAGCTGACACAGGCAGAGAAATGTATATTGTAACACGATTTGTAACACGGGGGTGATTTGATCACTCGTGCACACCATTCACACGTAGATGTCAAACAACATTAAAAAGACATGCACACATACTGTACAGAAAAAGCACAGGGATGTCCAATGCTATTAAATTAACATTTGAAAAAGTAATAATGCACACAAAATGTTCCTAACTTATCAAATAGCTTTCGTTTTAAGTCTTACCATCATTGCGTTCGATCATCCCCTAAGACAAATCGAAGCAACAATCATTTTCTACGTAAGAATACATTAGTGGAAAATTATAAAAATTAGCTATGAAAAGTGACAAAATTATCGTTGGAAGACAATAAAATCACTGGCTAAATAAATAAAATCGATGGAAACTAGAAATGTAATGGTGGAAAATGACGGTTCATCGATGTAAGGATGGTGGAAATAAGAATCCACCAATGGAAGGAGTGAACGGGTGGAAATTGAAAATTCACCCATGCAATAATGGAAGTGTACTGGTGGAAATTAACACGTTTCCTTTTTTTTTTTGGGGGGGAAATTGATCACAAAAATGGAGCCTACTATAGATGGAAAAAAAATACAAATGCAAGAGCTCATCAGTGGAAATTGGGGTTTCTTCGGATGTATAGATGATGGACATGAGAATTCATCGATGAAATGAGTACACATATGAAAAATGGGAATTCATCGATGAGATCATGAGTCCATCGGTGGAAACATGGGCATTCACCGGTGGAAAATGAGAATGCATCAGTGAAAATTAACACATCTTTCTTTTTTTGTTGAGATATTAACCACAAAAATGCACCTTGCTATGGATGGAAAGATAAATACAAATGCAAGAACTTCACAACATTGAAGTCCTGAGAAAGATAGCAAAGAAAATGCAAGACCAAGAAAAATCAAAAGAGGAAGGGAAATGAGAGTCTACCGGTGGAATAATAAGAATCAATTGATAGAAATTATCACATCTTCTCTTTTTAGAAAAGAGATTGACCATAAAGATGGGAGTCCACCTGTTGGTGGGAGAGGGTAGAAATTTGTTGGTAGTAAATGGGAGTCCACCAGTGAAAAAATAAGAATCCACCAATCATGGTGTAGGGAGGAGCAACGGAAGAACTATGGGGGAGGGAGAGACACCGGAAGGAATCTATGGAGAATGACAATAGGGCAAGAGAGAAACCTTTGCTTTTGTATACCCACATGAAATGGCCCTACACCACGACTGTCATTCTCTCTTGCCCTATTGTGTTTTAAACCCACATGGTTGGATTGTGTTTTAAACCGATAAAATCACTATTTTAATTAGTTGAAAATCTACGTACTCAAAATCATCTCTTATTCATTAAAATTTATAATCAAATTGATGTTGTCATTTATAAATAAGTTATTTATAAAATATTATTCAGAGACAAGTATAACAATTTTAGTTATTTATTAATTTAAATTTCATTATTTCATTCGTGTCATTCCCATACGGCATTTCCTCTTTTTTTTTTCTTTTTAAGAAGTCCATACGTCATTTCTTGATAGGATTATTCTTAATGTTCTAGAGGCAACTCATGTGGTGCATTTTTAATCGTATTGCTATTTTAAATATTAATTAACGTATTTATTGTGTTACGTTGGATTTATTTGATATGCAGAGTGTTTACATTTAATTTGTCATTTATGCAATCCCACAACAATGGATCTTGTAACGGATAATTTATTCGATTATATGTTAAACAACGATCCATCGAATATTTTTATGCCAAGATAATATTTAGTATGTTATATCTTTTTTTAATTTCGGTTACATTCATGAGCTCACATCACTCTTTTTTATTATAAAATTATGTTGCATCTCATTTCATTTTATTATATAAATTAATTTTGTATTATAGTCCAAGATACCGAGAATTTATTATAATATTATAATTTTCTGATTACACTTTGTATTACAGATTCAATTTAATTACACACATATTTGTATTACAACTTTAAGCTAGTTATGTATTACAATATATCAAGCAAACATTTATTCTAAAATGTTGTATTACAATATTGGTATCCAACTTTTAATGCATTACAATACCGCATACAAAAGAGGTTGTATAATAATTTTATAATATAACTTGTAAGACCAAGTTTATATGCAATTGATTTATAATATAACGATATATTTACATTATAAAATTATATGTAACATTATTTGTAACGAATGATAATAGTAATAATCATTAAATTTTTGTGTACATTAAAATTTTGACATATTTGTATTATAATATCTTTTTGTGTAACACAAATTAATGCTCAATAATGACATTTAAAATTATTTTAGTTGTTACATTATGCATTCTATTATGTTACAAAATATGTTATTTGTTACAATTATGAAATTTATCCATTACAACTGCTTCTAGTTCTTGTTACAATGAATATTCTTTGTTGTTGTACTATTTTCATTTTTTTGACACATTTCCTTTATTGTTTTGACCATTCAACATAAATATTTTCAAAATTTTTATAATTTCTTTTAGAACATACAACATTCAACCTTCTTTTAGAACATATACATAATTAATGTGTTCTTCATCCAAAGGTTATCAGGTGATGCTTATTTAATAATTTTTAAATATTATATTCAAAGGATCCGTCTCATATATATATAGAAACTTCGGTAAAACATATATACCCTAATGTATTCTATATTATGTGTGTACATTTGATATTTGTATCAAAAAAATGATAATTTAATATGAATATTCTTCATGAAATAATAGACAAAAAAGTAAAGAGCTTTTACAAAATGGGCACTTAACTTTCTCTTCTTTTCTCCAAAGCATCTCTCATTCTCCACCTCCCATTTGTCGCTACCTCCTCTAGCATTGGCATTGAGATCCCAACACTAGTGACCTACTGTATGGAGAAGGAAGAAGAGGGGAGGTAGGCGAAAGAGGAAAGGGAAGAGGACTATATATGGGCAGCAAAGAAGGTAAGGATGAAGATGACATAGGCGATAGTAGCACCTGGCGATGCCAAAACTGAGGTGCTTCTGTTGAAGGAAGTTAGTGAAGACTTGGACCTTAATGGCAAAGACTGCAATGAAAGTCAGTATGCTCTATAAGCAAAGGTAGACACAGAGAGGATCGACATAGAAGAAGATGGCAAACTCGGGGAGAGCAGAGTGGAGGTACCACTAGGTGAAGGAGGTGATCTCGAGGTCTTATCGAGTAAGAGGAGCTTAGACATATTGAGCCAGATGAGGGAGATGGACAAAGAGGAGCTTGAGTAGGTTGACATGCACAGGATGAAAAGTTCATTTATGAGAATTTTTATGAAAGCGTTTCAACTGTTTTTCTTCCATGGGAGTTTCATTTTCCCAAAATGTATCCTTATTGTTGGAGGAAGGGAGGTAGGTGCTAGTTGGCCTCAATTTTTGTAAAGACCCGTCCTAATTTAGACTTTAAGACGTCTAGAGTGTCAGTCAGACGTCTGACCATATGTCTGGACCCCTTTCCAGACGTCTGGAAATTGAAAAATCTGTACGCACCCTGCAATCTACGCGCAGGCGGCGCGTAGACTCTCCTCTCTCCTTCCTTCTTTTCCTCTCCGAACCCTAACCCTTGGCCCTATATAATAGACCCCCCTTCCTCTCCTCTCCACTCCACCACTACCACCACACCTTCCACTCCACTGCCGTGAGCAGAGGCGCGAGAGAGAGAGAGTGAGAGCGAGGAGGAGGAGGAGCCGACATGAGCTTCGTGGAAGCTCGTCGGAGGCTCGCACGGCCACCGTGGTGCGTGCGAGAGGAGGAGGATGTTGGGGCGTCATCCCCAACCTTCTGCAACAGTTGGGGCTGCAGCGGAGCGGAAGGAGTCGCGGCAGAGCGTGGCGAGAAGCGCAAGAGCGCAGTCTGATACTGGAATTTTTACAGTATCAGACGTCCGGAGTGTCTTCCGAACAACTGGCTGGACGTCTGGCGTCGACACCAGACATTTGAAAGCAAGTGTATCGCGAAGGTACGTATTCTTCGCGGTTACGACCATGCAAGCCGCACCGCAGTTGATTCTGTTTGGGCTAAAGTGGGTTGCTGCTCTATCGTGCGCAGGAGCAGCTTTAGGAAGGTGCGCGAAATGCCCTTCCACGCACTTTCGGACGTCTGGACAGCTTACCAAACGACCGGAGGCGTTCCTAGATGACCGAAGGACTGGTCATATGTCTGGAACTGTTTCCAGAAGGTCGTGGAGGGGTTCTGGACGTCTGAGGTCACTGCAGGAACTTGAGGTGAGTCTCTGTGACTTTTAAGACATCTGGACTTGTTTCCAGACGTCTGATTTGGGTCTGCAGACACGTTTTTAACCCATTTAGGGTCCGATCGGGATCCGTTTTATGCAAACAAAGTATCTGTGGCTTTCTTGTGAATTCCTCTATGTATTAGAAGCCTTTATATACTATTCTAAATCTTCTGTTGTGATGTGTTCATTGGTATAGGACTTCGACTTGTTGCGTGTTTGGGTCTTGCAGAGGCACGTGGGCCTGCAGTTCGAGTCCCTAGTACTCCCGAATTATCTGGTAAAGTGGTTCACTCCTGTTATACTTATAAAATATGAATGCATCTATGAAAATTAGACAACTGAAAACCTAGGATGTGGCATGAACCTTAGGACGAGAAATGGTTGAATCGATTGTTTGCGTAATTGAAATTGTATTTATAAATGAATGAGCTAAATTGTTAGCAACTGCCTGTTAATGAATATGAGTTGCCTGTTAGAATATGAACTGCCTAAGATAACTAAACAGTTACCTGTGATATCACTTATTGCATGTGTTAAATTGTGGAAATACGAGCTGCATGTGTATAAATGAGAACCGAATTGTGAATGATAAAACCTGGATTGGAATAATATGGTGAACATGAGCATGAACCCTACAGGGAGTTAGAAGTAGAGCTCCTGTGGATAGATGGAAAAGCTTGGAATGTGGATGGGAAGTGTGCTAGCCCTTGAGTACGTGGTACCAAGGACTGCGACTGTCCCCTTTTTAGTGTAGAGCGGAGCTAGCCACCCTTGGGTTGGGACCCAGGGTTAGTATTGGTCACTCTACATCGACTTCTATTGGCCCTCGCGTACACGGTACTGAGGCGAGCTACTAGTGTAGGGAGGGAGCTAGCCATCCCACGAGGCCTGGGGTTCATCTAGCCACCCTACACCGACTTGTTAGGCCCTCTGGGAAAACTGAGGTAGCTAGACGAGGGTGCGCTGACTGTGGAGGGGAGAGACCCCTGTTTGGTTCTGAGGGGCTAAACCCCTGTTTCTGAGAGGGCTAGGCCCTATACTGTTCCATGCTGTACTTTGGGCGTACCCACTAGTGGAAACGACTGACTACGTGCCAATGCGGGGTAGCTACCCGTGCGCTTATCACGCATGCCGTAGTCACTGCTACGTCTGGCAGTGATCTCGGGGTGGTTGACTGGGTGTAGGACTATCACGGGGGACTCTCCCGGCCAGGAGAGCACCACGTGTACCTTCTACTCTTCGGAAAAGAATGCAATCAAAATCGTTCTCACGAGGAACATGCAAGATCAAAAAAGAAATCAGAAAGTAAACCAATTGGGTGAAAAGAAATTACCTTTAAGATAAATAATTGGAAAAGATTAAATATACCAGCTAGTTTCTACTGCTTTAGATAGTTTGGTTACCACTCTACTCAGCATTCGCTGACTCTTTTTTCTCATAACACTGTTCAGGTCCAGGAGTTAAGCAGCCCGAGCTACCAGTTGCAAAGGGTGCTAGGCCCAGTCAAGCCCAGCCGAAGTTTACAGTACTTTTATTGTACTCTCTTTTCTGCTATAGTGAGTTCCAGACTTGTTATTACTGTTTCTATTACTGTTACGTTTGTTCTACTTTTCTGTGGTTGTGGTGGTATGTACTGAACTGGCAGCTTTTACTTTACTTTACTGCTTGTACGCATTTACTGTTAGTTACATTGCATAGTGAATGTGGTTTATTTTCCTATTTTCAATTATTTTTTGTTGGACGATTGGGTCTTGGGATTAGTCGAGGCGAGCTAGTCTCAGGTCCTGTAGAGATTCAGGAACCGGGTTGTAACAATTTTGAGTGAATAAAGTACCAAGGCTTTAGTCACCCATGTAAAACAATTTAGCATTGAGGCACACTGTGAAGAAGCCTGATGGGTGCCAAGGTTCTCAGGATCATTCTCTTCGAGGGTGATGTAAACACATTTACACTACTTAAGTTGTCTATTTATGCATGTTCTTAAGCATAGGAGTGCATTGCATGCTATAAATATTGCATAACATGCATCATCTTGCATTTAGAGTAGTTTGAATAAAATGGAGGTTAATTATCTCATTTTATATGCTTGGACAGGGTAAACTTTTTATTTGAGCCTCGGATCGAAGATCCAACCGTGCAGATGTGATTAGGGCGACGATTGGAGTTCAACAACTCCAAGATCGCCCTAATCAAGCATCTATAGCATTAGATAGTGACCAGGGAACCCTAGAAGATCAAGGGCCAAGATGGTGTAAATCCGCACATCAAACGACAAATCCGACCGCACGGATGGATTCGGATCGACGATCGCATTCTAACAGCCCGAAAATCGACTCAATTCGACAACCGTGGCACCATCTACATCATCTAGAAGATGGACGGCCAAGATGGCGCCATGTGGCGCCATCTCAGCCGTCCAACCGACCCTCAAGCACCGCCGCACCTTCTCTTCTTCAATCAAAGTGCCACTTCTGGGCCGTTGGATCTTTATCCAACGGCTGTGGATGCGCATGCTTGAAAACGTCTGCGCGACCATTTGGACGACGCAGCGCAGCGGTTCAGCGCCTTATCGTGAGGCGCTGGTCCTGGTTCGAGTCGCAGCGAGCGGGATTTGGAGTGGGGGAGTGCCTTCAATCGACCGTCAGATCGCGATCCAACAGCCGCACGCACTCGATAACGCCGACGCACTATCGCACGCCCGCCCCTCATGCAGGATTGTACGCTGGCGAGCACGCAGCGCAGCAGGCAAAGGTGCGATTTAAGTCGTCCTATCTCGCGATCGGACGGTTGAGGATGGCTGAACGTGCACAAGCATTGCATGCGTGGGCAGGCGAGCAAGCGCGCAGGCGCCGCCCACTATGCCCACGTTCAGACCTTTAGCGACGGTTTTATCCATCACTTAAGGTCCTAAATTAATGTTCTTAACGATGTAATGACCAAATTGCCCCCACTCCTTGCAACTATAAAAGGGGACCCCCACCACACGAAATTCTCATCCCTTCCTTCTCTTCTCTACCTCTCCAAAGCTCAAGAGAAGCTTGTCCCACACCCGGGATGCTCCTCGCGAGATAAAGTCAAATTTTCGTCCCCATTTCGGAAGTGGATCCCGCGATGACAACGACGTGATGCCCCATTCCCATTCTTCTGCTTCGTCCTCCATCGTCCTGCTCCATCCTCCTTCATCCAGGCGTCGTCCCGTCTGGCTCGTCCTCCAAGCGATCATCGAGGAGGATAACTTCTCTCTCCCATTCTTCTTTACAGCTTTTTAGTGTAGAATTTTCCTGCTTTCTAGTGCAGCTGATTTCCCTCTTTCTAGTGTAATTTTTATTTGGTTTTATTGTATAAACATTTTGAAATATTGAATGCATGTTTTCTCTCTCTCTCTCTCCTTTCTAGTCTGATTGTTGTTATAGTTTCATTGTAATTACATTGCCTCGCTTTTCAAGAAAAATTCTAGAAAAAAATATAATTGTGAATATAGATCGACGTAGCCTCCCTGTATTGGACCTGGAATTTTCATTTCAGTATAAATTTTATTTGTTGAACACGAGTTCTTCGCTTTCAAACTACAACGACAATGTTTTAAAAACAAACACATTAGCGTAGCAACTCGGAGCTTCAACATTTTGGCACCGTTGCCAGGGTGGCGACGATATTTTATTTTTTCTTCGTGTTTTTACAACTTACGAATCATTTACCTCACTTCTCTCCTTTCTTATTGTGATTGCAGGTACTCTTTTGAGACGAGCAAAAGCGGTAGATTGGAGTACAGTGCTGTGGAAGATTTTGTAATTTATCCCCACTCTTTCCCCCTCCATAGATTTCATTCGCCACATTAAATCCAAATTCCAATTAACCTAGGCGTTTGCATAAATCCTAAGAATAATTTGGTTGTTTGGATTTTCACTCACATTCATTCCACCTTCATTTATAAAAAAAAAAAACAATAAAAAGATAATCTTATGGGGCAATTTTCAACAAACACACAACGTACACCCACATTCAAGGCACTTAACCGAATTGATTTGTTTCTACTCAACTGAGTTCTGATCTGTGGAACCTGTACACATAAAGCAACACATAAAAGAGTAGAAATCATTCTAGGTTAACCATCTTTGCGTGCCTAATTTAGTGGTGCATTTGTGGCCAATTGTTTAAGTTGATTGGGTAGCACCAGTTCAATTAAAATCAACTCATCAAGTAGCTGCTACTTAAGTTCAACTCTTAGGGATTTACCCGGCACTCTACATTCTTTTTAAGCTTTAAAGGAAAAACATCTTCACCTGTGTTTTCAAAACCTGGTGTGCCAACAAAACTTGTTTGAAAACACCTAAAGTTGAATCCTAGAAGCTACTAAGCAAGATTTGAACTCTAAAATTCACCACATCAAAAAAAAAAAAAATCTTGCTTGAAAACCACTGGTTGTGCATGCACATACAAATCAATCAATCATTAAGGACACAACCCAGATAAAGGGCCCATCACATTCCAAAGCACATTCTAACCTAGCCCTAAATAAAATAGAGTAGACGTTGGCCTTAAGGATTTGACTCGCTCTTCACAGCCCAGAACGAGATTATTTTCGATTAGTCTGTTTCTACTGTTCAATCTGATATCTAGCTAGGGGAGCAAAATTAAACGATCGCGGTTGGGGGGTACACTAAGAACCGGAGGCACAAGCCGAAGGAAGAACCTTCTCCCCAATCCCTCCATCTAACGGTTGGGTTGAACAGACAGAAGTAGATCAAATCGTTCCTTTATCTCAAGACGGATTTTGGGAGTCTGTAGGTTTGTAGGCTAACACACTTAAGGACAAGTTTGATTGTTTGTATTTCAAGGTGCCTTTCTTCCTCCCATTTCTCATGAATCCTTCCACATATTACACGCATTCCCACTCTTTTCCCCCTATTTTGAATTATCCTCAACATGACGATTATCCCGACGCGTACTGTAATCAACCATCAGTTAGTTGGGGTAACTCGGATTGGGGATACAGTTCCAGACCTCCATGTTTAGGGTCTAACCCTGAACACTTTGATTGTGATTTCTATCCTTCTCAGAGCCACATCGATTATAGATCGTTATCTTTTCATGAACAACCTAATACGATCTACAATCAAGAGGGATACACTAATCCTTACCCATCCTCTAATTACTCTGCCTTTAGGTCATCGCCACCTTTTGAACAATCTGAAATGACGTATTATCAGGAAGGGTATAACGAATCTCAATTCGTTAATTCCCCTGCATTAACCCCAGACCCGCCCAACCCTAAACCAACTCATTCGGTTCAAGTTAACCAGGTTCAAGATAAGGTTCTGGCTAACTTGAGGAATATCATACAATCTTTAGAAGTTCAGCCAATACCTTGCATTGAGAGATTGGAGCCCCTGATTGAAATGATTGATGATTTGAACAAGTCTTTGTTGGACTGGCTCCAGGATGTTAAGGATAAGAACCCGGGTGAGTTTCTACTTGGGAAGTTAGCGAAATTGAGGATGAGATTTGTGGTTGCTTTGATTCAATCATGGGATGATTCCCAGGATGAACTCCCTTCAGGAAAGCTAATGACAGAATCTGCTCAGGCACTTGTTAGGGGGACACGTGTTACGAGGCTGACCAGGTTGAATTAGAGCAACCAATTAAGGAAGATCTGATTTCTTCACCTGAGATCCCTGAGCCAGGGTACGAGGAAACGTATGTCTCCTTGAAACAGAAAGTGACAGATGATTTTGGGATATACATTGATACGGATCTTGATTTCTTTGATAATGAAGATTCAAGTTGCGTAATCTCACGCAAGTTTTCTGAATACAATTTCTGTGAGACGATTGGGCCTAAGGAATCTAATAGGTCATTTGATAGCCCAATAACTGAGGAAACTGATCTTATTGGGGCACACATTACGAATCCAGAATTGCATTTTCTGGATGATTTAATTCAATGCCCTGATTGTCAGTTACACCCCGTTGAGCTTATCGATGATTCTATTTCTGAGATAATTAGACCCAAGTCAATTTTGATTCAGCCACATCATTTAGACTTGTAGATTTCAGATGGGGTGATTAATATACAAGAGGTCCTGGAATTTGACATGCTGAATAAGGAGGATAGGAGCCGGGAAGTTCTGATTTGGGAAGCTAGTTCCGGAGGAAGTACAAGACTAAGTCGAAGGGTGCCTACTAAGTTGAAACCATCAAACCAGGACCCTTACGACATCTGTTCTGAGGATGTCCAACCCAAGCACGTATTCAATGATTATTCTTTTGAACTTCAATTCTCTGTAACCCGACTTTTTGGTCTTGGGTTGCATCCTCATAAATTGCAGACCCGACCCCGCTTGCATACAGATTTTAGGTTTTGGATAATTTTTATCCAGAACCTAGGATATTCTCGATTATGGGGTATGACTCTGCACCACAATCTGGTCCACATCTGTGGACCTTTGCTGACAAGTCGGAGGATTCTTCTGTTTATTCTGATTCTGACCTGCACCTGTGAATTCTTCATTTCTCTTCTTTGTATAGTGTGCCTAACTGAAGGCCCTAAACTCAGCATTTATACAGTTCTTTTTAGTTTCTATCTCAGAGCAGACCTGACACTCACATAATTAAGGTGCTTTCTACGTTATTCCACTTTGTTTTATATCTTTCTAATACAATGAGGACATTGCATTAGATATGCATGGGGGGTGGATATTCATCTCTGAATTATTCGTCAGCTCTGTAGATTTGTTTATTTTTATTAAAAAAAAATGTGGAATTAGGAAGGAAAACTTGGGTTTAAGAAAATTTTCAATCTTATGAAATACTACATTATGATTTGAACACAAAGACCCTTTAGGTCTTTGGACTTAATCAGCCCATGTATCCACTAAAATGTGGATTTATTTTCGAGTCCTCACCAACCTAAATTCTATTTTAATTAGAGTAAATAAGTTTAGGTGATAAGTACACGACTTATCAACCCGCCCTCAGATTTGAGGGAATTTTGAGTCTTAAGCATCTACACACTTTCTTTGCACTGACTCGTTGTTCAGCGATTTTAACGAAAATTGGGTAGCTAATGAACCTTCTAAGGTGATATGGCTGGCAAGTTATCGTGGGTAACAGCCCATAGGTAGGTTGTCCAGAGCCCAGTCAATGGATCTTTCTCTTTTTGCTGCTTTTAGGTAAATCTTAGACCAGGGAAGCCACCTACTTAAAAAAAGAAAAAAAAGAATCAAAAAGAAAAGGAGAAAAAAAAGCCACACTTCGTCGCACGAGTATGGCTGGCAAGTTGTCGGTGGTAACAGCTCATCGATCGATTGTCCAGAACCCAGCTCAGTAAATGCATTGAAAATTCCCAAAATACTTAGGAAGAAGCAGAGAAGTAGAATAAACCGGGGAGATATATACTAGATTCACCCTTGTGTTGACCCCGTAAAAACTAAAAATAATGAGAAAGCTACCGGTTGTAAAGATACACCTTTAGGCAGAATTCTCTTTGAGGTCACCTAGAGGCGTAGAAATCCGAAGTCCGTTTTAACTATCGGTCAACGAGTCTATCACATTCACAATAAGATGCTTAAAACTTAGGGTTCTCATCAAATCTTGGGTCAGTTGAATGGTCGTAGAAATCCACTCTTAAACCCTAAAACTTGAAAATCCAAAAAATTAGAAAAGAGGAAAAAGAGAAAAAGAAAATTTTCTTTGAATAAGGCGAGGGCATGAGGCGGTCTGCATTTTGGTAGATACAAGGGCACTGTTGTGTCTTTGAAAGTTCAATTCCTAAGTAAACATTTTCTTAATGATTGAAAATAACTCATGCCCAAATAATCCAACCTAATTCTTTTATAAATAGCATATAATTTTTGCTAGGGACTAGCAAAAGATAGGCATGGGGTTATGATGTAAATACATTTACACTACTTAAGATGTCTATTTATGTATGTTCTTAAGCATAGGATTGCATTGCATGCTATGAATATTGCATAACATGCATCATCTTGCATTTAGAGTAGTTTGAATAAAATGGAGGTTAATTTTCTCCTTTTATGTGCTTGGACAGGGCAAACTTTTTATCGGGGCCTCGGATTGAAGATCCAACCGTACAGATGTGATCAGAGCGACGATTGGAGTTCAACGACTCCAAGATCGCCCTAATCAGGCATCTGTAGCATCAGATAGTGATCGGGGAACCCTAGAAGATCAAGGGCCAAGATGGTGTAAATCTGCACTTCAAACAACAAATCCGACCGCAGCCTAGCGGTGCGAAAATCGACTCAATCCGACAACCGTGGCACCATCTACATCATCCAGAAGATGGACGGCTAAGATGGAGCCTCATGGCGCCATCTTAGCCATCCAACCGACCCTCAAGCACCGCCACACCTTCTCTTCTTCAATTAGAGAGTTGCTTCTGGACCGTTGGATCTTGATCCAATGGCTGTGGATGCACGTGCTTGAAAACGTCCGCACGACCATTTGGACGACACAGCGCAGTAGTTCAGCGCCTTATCGCGAGGCGCTGGCGCGGGTTTGAGTCGCAGCTAGCGGGATTTGGAGTGGGGGCGCGCCTTCAATCGACCGTCAGATCACGATCCAACGGCCATGTGTGCTCGATAATGTCGACGTGCTATCGCACGCCCGCGCCTCACGCAGGATTGTACTCGGGCGGGCGCGCAGCGCAGCCGACAAAGGCGCGATTTAAGCCATCCAATCTCGCAATCGGACGGCTGAAGATGGTTGAACGTGTGCAAGCATTGCTTACGCAGGTAGGCGAGTAGGCATGCGCGCGCAGCCCACTACGCCCACGTTCAGACCTTTAGCGACGGTTTTATCCGCCACTAAAGGTCCTGAATTAATGTTTTTAAAGATGTAATGACCAAATTGCCCCCACTTCTTGCAACTATAAAAGGAGGCCCCCTCCACACAAAATTCTCATCCCTTCCTTCTCTTCTCTACCTCTCCAAAGCCCAAGAGAAGCTTGTCCCACACCCGGGATGCTCCTCGCGAGATAAAGTCAAATTTTCGTCTCCATTTCAGAAGTGGATCCCGCGATGACAACGACGTGATGCCCCATTCCCGTTCTTCTGCTTCGTCCTCCATCGTCCTACTCCATCCTCCTTCGTCCAGGAGTCGTCCCGTCCGGCTCGTCCTCCAAGGATCGTCGAGGAGGATAACTTCTCTCTCCCATTCTTCTTTACAGCTTTTTAGTGTAGAATTTTCCTGCTTTCTAGTGTAGCTGATTTCCCGCTTTCTAGTGTAATTTTTATTTGATTTTATTGTATAAACATTTTGAAATATTGAATGCATGTTTTCTCTCTCTCTCTCCCTCTCTTTCTCTCTCTCTCCCTTTTAGTCTGATTGTTGTTGTAATTTCATTGTAATTACATCGCCTCGCTTTTCAAGAAAAATTCTAAAAAAATATATAATTGCGAATATAGATCGAAGTAGCCTCCCTATATTCGACCCGGAATTTTCATTTCGGTATAAATTTTATTTGTTGAACACGAGTTCTTCGCTTTCAAGCTACAACGACGAGGTTTTAAAAACCAAACACGTTAGCATAGTAACTCGGAGCTTCAACAGAGGGATAAGTTGCTTTTCTGCCAAAGTACATATTGTACTAAGATTAAGTAACGCACATCAATAACTCAATGCTAATGGATCATGGCATAATCATTGGGAAATGCTTAGGTCAAGGATCCTAGGCACAGTTACCTCCAAAAGTTGAGAAGGTGAGCCTATAGGGTTACTTTACGGTAGGGGATAACTAACATAGGTTGGCTTCTTTGCAATAGGGGATAACCCTTATATTTTATTTACTTGAAAATGTGGATTAACCCTTGTTTGTGTTTATTAAACGAACATTAGGAAAGAAGGTTATCTTGTGATATGATGGGATGTGTGAGTTAATTTTGGGGGATAAGTCGGGGGTTAACTTATCCCCCAAACAAACCTAGTTACATTAATTCAGGATAAGGAGGCTGTGAGTGGTTAACTTATCTCTTAAGGTAAACAGGAGTTATCCCCCAGAAAGAAGGTATAACCCTCACCGTAAACCAACCCAAATGAATTTTTTTGCACTTCCTAGATTTCTATAGGCCAGTTGGTACTTCTTGTGGATTATTTTTCTTGATGTTAGATTTCATGTTCTTTACAATAATCATTCGATTTATCAGGTTGAGAAGGTGATTTGAAGTAATTTTTGGATTTATTTTTCAAGTAATCGATAATATCTCAATTTGTTAGGAAGAGTTCAAATAAAAGTTACAAATATTTAAGATAAATAAGATCTTAAACTATCATGCCTATAGATGATCCTCTTTAGCCAATCCATACTTTACTCTGAGATGCACTTAGCGTTTCTTTCTTCTTTATATTATTCAAAGGCTTAAATTCATGACTCAATATCTAGAACATATAAGAGATACTATGATGTTATCATCTCATCCAACTCCCCAACCCAATGTGGTCGAATTATAGGAAGCAAAGCATAGGGTTGCATCCTCATCCTTGGCATCCTTTAGCCACTCCAAGGATGAGAATGTTATGAGTGTACAATCGATACCATGTAGTTATGCCTTTAATTTTTGTTCCCTCCTCAATTCAATCACTTGGAGAGGCAAGAAAACTCTTGAGAACGGAGGAAAAGGATTACAATACCCTTATACAATATGAAAAGAAACATATCGAAGAGTTTCAACTATAGGGGTATTCAATTGATTGGTTGCATTGTTTACCACATTTAAATGTGGATTAGATTAACAATTAAGTGTGTAAATATATGTCTTGGAAGGGAATTCCTTCGGAAGAATGAAAATAATAATGGAAGTATAATAGAAGAGCTTTAGAGGGGTAAAAGATAAAAGAAAGCAAGGAAGGTTGAGTTTAACTGAGGTTTATAGCCTAAACCTTGAGATTATGCTCACTTGAAATTTTGAGGGACTCTTTTGAAATCTAACATAAAAATATTAGTCGTTGTCGCAACCCACTCCTGACTCCCTACACGATCGAGAACAGCTCGCCTTGACGAATCCCAAGACCCAATCGTCCAACGAGAAATAACCAAATGCATGCTCATTCCATAATCACACGAGTAATGTAACTAAGTAAAAAAATATATAACAGACAATAAAAGAAATAGAATAGGAAATCACAAGGATATTACATAATACAACGGAAAGTATAGTTATCGAACATAGCCATCACAACAGAAACTAGTAGAATTATAACAAAAATAGTACGAAACAGTCACTACAGGCTACCAATACTCACGACTAACAAGTGCTCTGCAGTAGAAACAAGAGAAAGACTACTGCTGGGCTTGACTGAGGCCAGCACCCTCAGCAGCCGATGGTGCTAGCTGCTCAGATCCTTAACCTGAACATGGTTACAAACTCCGTGGTTAGCTAACGCTGAGTAGAGTGGTGGTTAAGCCATTTACATGCAATTAAACAAGCAACTAACTACACATGTATGTGTCAGTTATTATTATTATCCATTTCCATTCGTCTTATTTACGCGTTTCTGAGTCATGATTTCTAATCAGGATCCATAACAGTGCTTAATATTCTTGTTACCTAAGGGGACAATCTTACTTGAAGTTTTCTTGAGATGTAGGATGTACACATGGCACTCTCCTGGCCGAGAGAGTCCCCCATGGTAGTCCTACACCCAGTTTACCACTCCAAGGTCACGGTCGCGACGTAGCGGTGACTACAGCACGAGTGATAAGCACACGAGTAACTACCACACATTGGCACTCGGTCAGTCATTTCCACAAACAGGTACGCCTAAACGTACAACATGGAACAACACAGGGTCTTACCCTCTCAGAACAGAGGTCTCGCCCCTCAGGGGTCTTGCCCCTCCACAGTCCGTGTACCCTCGTTCGACTATCCCGGTTCGCCCAGTGGGCCAAACATAGAGTCG
Organism: Thalassia testudinum; assembly: GCA_037157565.1. Classification (NCBI taxonomy): domain Eukaryota; kingdom Viridiplantae; phylum Streptophyta; class Magnoliopsida; order Alismatales; family Hydrocharitaceae; genus Thalassia; species Thalassia testudinum. Next base: position 67,525,668 of record JAZHRO010000022.1, on the reverse strand, counting down.
GTGTAGAGTGGCTAGTCCTAACCTCGGGCCTCATGGGGCGACTAGCTCCCTCCCTACACTAAATAGCTCACCCCGGTACCAAGTACACAAGGGCCAAACAAGTGTCGGTGTAGAGTGACTGGTCCTAATCCCGGGTCTCAACCCAAGGGGGCGGTTGGCTCCCCTCTACACTAAATGGACAGTCGCTCTCCTCGGTACAACGTACACGAGGGCCAGCTCACTTCCCATTACCAGGTCCGAACAACCGCCCGTAGGCAACATGTTCTGATGAGAACCTCATCATGAGCCATAACTAGCTCATTTTGACCCAATACAAAGGATAAAAGCTCCTACATATCTCAAGGAAAGGCTTAACTCAGAGAATTCTGAGTTTGAGAAGAAAACCAGTCATAAGGGGTAAAAGTGCAATTTATCAGTATAATCTGCATACAGGGTAATTCAGGGCCCAAACACAGGTCAAAACAGCTTAATAAGAATAAAAGTGGGATGAGATGATCTAGCAAGGGCTACAGCACTTCCAAGGAACCAAATAATCTGTAACCCTAAAACAACCCACTTCAATTCACAAGGTTCGAGGCAAAGTAAAAATAGAATAAACCCTCTAAAATTCATAGAAAAATAATCTCTAGGGTTTAGAACCTTCAATTTGGCCTTTAGAACCCATTTTGACCTACATTGAGAACCATGCCCAATTAATAACTTAATTTGGGTCTTTACGCAAATTGACCGGTCAAACAAGGTTTAATATGAAAATGAAATTTACCATCAGATTCCTTAGGTTCTAATTAGTCATGTATAAAAACTTGAGCCTAAGAAGAAACCTCCTTGACCGACTTTACACTTTGGTCCTCATATATTTACTCTTTGGCCCTCAACTTTTGAACCCTCGCATTTAGGCCCCTAACTCTCCTTCGTTCTTTGCAAACAGGTCCCTCCTGCAAAACCCTGCCAGCACCATGCTCCGGCGACCTTGCGCGGAGCATGGCGCCGCGCAGGGTGAGGTGGAGGACCTGGCATGTATACCGGGGGTGCCCTGCGTCGTCAGCCGTCGCAGGAGCACCCCCATGGTCATTGTAGCCCCCCATACCGGCCGTGCGAACGCACGGACGGTATGGGTTCGTATTCCGACCATTCTCCGGCGAGGGAGACACGTCGTCTCCCTCCGCCTTCCTCCCTGCTTCAACCCTATAAATACCCCCCGCCGCTCCACCGACCAAAGCAGCCTGGATCTGACGGAGAAAACCCCCAGCTTTCTTCTCTTCTTCCTCCGGCAGACGCTCACCAGCTCCGGCGGCTTCCTCCCCCTCCACCTCTTCGCTCTGCCGCAATACCAGCAGCAGAGACCTCCTCCCCTGCTCTTCCCGCGCCACGCCGCACCCAGCTGGCGCCTCTCCAGCCCTCTGCTCGCCGCCGCCCCTCTCTCTGAGCATCGTCTTCTCCGGCGACAGTCGATACGACTGTCGCCCTGTTCCTCCCCCTTCGTCCCTGCAGTTAAGTTAGACCTACTCCCCTTCTTCTCCTCTTTCTTTCCCCGCTTTCAATTTAGTCAATTAAACCCTCGACCGCTCCTGTTCACCCTCATCCTCTCCGCCTCCGACCACCCTCCGGCGAGCCGCTCCCATCACCTCAGCGACCCACACGGCTCGCCGACCACCGCAGAACATCCGCCTCCTCACCCTGATCCTCTTCCGCCCCTCCACTTCCCACCAAACACCCTCTGCAGACCCACCGAACACACCCACTTCCTCGCTCACAGTTTGACCTAGGACGACCTGTTAGCTCCATCTCGCCCCCTGCAGACCCCCTGACCACCTTCGCCGTGCCACGGCGAAGGTCCCCCGCCTGTCTGATTTGGCCGAGAGGCCGTTCTATTGATTTCAGGTTCCAGGCCTTGACCGCCATTGGCGAGGAAGCTCGAAGCTTGCTTGAGGTTGCTCCAAGCCTAGATATCCCAGGTTGAAGACCTAGGCTGCGCGAAAGAGTCTTGCGCACACACCCTGGCCCTCAATTGGAGTTGCGAGCCTCAACAGCTGTTGCAATTGGAAGCACCATCCCTATTGCAGGCGTGAGAGAAAAGGGGTGCGCGGATAGTCCCACCTCGGAACCTTCTGAAGCCACACACCCACATAAATTGCAAAAGTGCCACCATCTGTTTGCCTCAGTTACCACGGGGTGAGGTCCCTCTCACCCGACCCGACCCGACCCGGCCTCGTCCGTGACCACGCTCCGCGGACCTGGCCCGACCCGATTAGACTGTCCTGCACTCCTCGCCCACCACGCACGCCGGTGGGCCTGGACCCGGGCCTGACCCGAACCCGATTACCCGATAGCGCTCTGGGAGAGCTTCCGAAGAGTGATTTCAGAGAGAGATACGCGGGGGAGGGGGGTAGAGTAGGTTTTTGCCTCTTGACGAAAAAACTCTGAAGTGTGCAGGCCAAAGAAGAAGAAGCAGACCCGCTGAAGAAGAAGGAGCTGCGGCACTGTAGCATAGGCATCGTTAAGTCGTCTCAGCACCGGGGCAGACGACGGAAGGTCAGCAGCCAGAGCAGGAAAGAAGACAGGCTGAAGAAGAAGGAAGAGCAACGGCCAACGCGAAAGAAGCAAGAAAAGAAGAAGACGATCTGAAGAAAAAGAAAGAAAGGAAACAAGGAAGAACAGAAGAAGAAGAGCACGAGGGGAAGATCTGAAGAAAGCAGAAGAAGAAGAAGAACAGGAAGAACCAAAGACAAAGAGGAAGAAAGAAGAAAAGAAGAAGAAGCCAAATTTTCATCTCTCTCTCTCTCTCTTTATTTTTGTAATAGAACTTGTATATCTCTAGAATACAACTTGCTCCCTGAGTTCGACCTCGGGAACTCTTTTACTTTTCCGAGTAAAAAAATTTATATTTGAAATGTTGGTAACAACCAGCTTTACTACAACGTTATAACAGAACCGACGTTTCATTTTGGCGCCGTTGCCGGGGAGCAACGGCTATTCTAGAGGTAAACATTCCTGTTTCTTTTAAGTTCTGACAATCTCCTCTCTTTTGTGCAGCAATAGGAACTCAAGAAGACAAGCAACCACACAACCACTCCGAAGACAGGTAAAATCTTTTCTCTCACTATTAACCCCTACACTCTAAAGAGGAAGAAAAGAAAAGAACAAGCAATATAGGGCTAACCTGTCTTCCATATTTAGTAACCATAAAAGTTGCATGTTTTCAACTCATTATTTCTGCACACTATTAAGGGTATTTAAGGGCTAACACATTCTTGCTTGAGCCCTAATTACCCAACAAAGAATTAACTGGACCAAGTAGAGCCAACCTAGGATCCAACACTAGGGATTTAGAGACACACTCCTTAAGCAAGAATTGAGAAAACCAAATGAAGTGTGCCCAAGCCCTTGTCTGAAAATACCTATTCAAAGAAAATCTAAAACAATTGGCTCTCTCTAAACACTTGAACCCTAAAAGACAGGACCTAAAAAGCTCTCAAAGAAAACAAGAGGTAAAGTTGACCCCTTGGGTCAACCAACCTTAAATTAGGTCACTCTTTGCACTTAAAAGACTAAAGTTCAAGTGAAAACCTTAAGCACCCTGATCTTAAAATTGGTAGACTTAAGAGGTCAAGATCCCCATTCTGGTCTACCTGGAACCGCAGTGACAAGAGAGGTCGGGTGGGGGAAACCCTGTAACCCGTGGGGACGCTCTACCGTGTAGGGGTCTTCGCGGGACTCTCCCTCTCTGGCTGCCCAGGTAATTCTCAGGTGGACGATCTTTCTGATCAAGGGGTCCATCTGCCCCGAACCTCTATAGTCACCCAACAATTTTTGGGTGTCTTGATTGGGTCCAGCACCTGCTTATCTCATCCAGCCCTTCAGTATTTTTCAGGAGGTCCTTGAAACCTCCTATAGAAATTCACTCTTCCCGAGGCTAAGCCTCGGCTCCTTTGTTTTTGCAGAAATCATTAACAAAATCCCCTTCTTCCATCTTGATTCAAACTTTGATTCCACCACCTGATCCAATTATGCAGCCTAATTACCTAGCAAGACTACCATTCAAGAAACCTGAATATCGGAGATCTATGAAAGATAAAATGATCGAGGATGCCATAAGATTCTATGAAAAAGAAGAAAAAACCTCAACACCAATAGGAGATATTCAGGTTGATGTCCCAACAACCACATCCTTCATCATAAACTGTGCCCAAATTCTATTAACTGGAATTTCAAAAGGATCAACCCGAGATATGCTCATGACAGGATACATTGAGATGGAAAAATTACACCAATCTGAATACCTTCAATGCTTGACAAATCCTGTACTTTGGGAACAACACCAAGATGCCCATATAAAACGGGTAGAAATGATGAAATCAGTAGAACAAATTATCAACCGGAAATACCCGTATATACCAGAAACAGAGGATGAACCATCTTGGAACAGTATCAAGGAACCATTCAGTTTCCCAGATCCCGGGATTGAGGCACAAAGTGGTTGTAAAATCCCAACCCAGGTAGAAGATAGCATTAAAATAGGTTGGGAAGTTGCAGGAGAAAACAATGCTGAGCCAACCCTAGGCCATAAATCACCAAGCTTAGAACTCCAAGGCTCCTGCAATAACAAGATTAGAATTGAACCTCTGGAGGGTATAAATTCCACCCCTTGTTTTGATAAGGTGACCCTCGAAGGTTATTCGGACTTAGGTTCTAATAATTCTACCCACATCCTAAGCCTAGAACCTAGATCTGAAACTTATTGGGAAGATTATGAGGCCCTTTATGAGGAAGATCAAATTTTTACAGGATATGATTCCGGGCCTCTATTTAATGAGTATCCCTCTCCAACATCCTCAGGAAATCTGATCGATTTCTCAGAAAACATGCCAATTTATGATACAGAAACTGAGGAGTTGGATGAGCAAGGTTTTAATGGGGTCTATCCTACCAGCTTAGAGCTTGAACAGAACATCTTTTTGAGCCCAGAAGTGATATATAGGCTAGAACCCAATCAGGCTGCTGATTCCACATCTGATGATTTCTGCTGTGGTGGAATTCATGATCATTTTCGCCAACTCTCCGACAATTTCAGATCTGACTATAATTACGGAGAGATTCCCCTTCCTGAACACGCCAGGCCTATCTACGACCTCAGTTCACATGATTCTGACTCTGACTCTGACTCTGAGGTCCTGATTCCCGAGATCACTGATAACACAGAATCATTCCTTTTCGATCCTCAGGAACCAAAAACAGAAAATGCCAAGAGTGATTGCAACCAAGAATCCAAATTTTTTCTCGAATCCGATTTCTTTCATCCTACAAACACTCTTCCGGCATTTGATAGTTACCCAGAGGACTCTCTACAGAAAATCACCTATCATCTGTTTCTAGAAGAGCCCTCATACACAATGGCCACCTCATCCGCACACACGGAACGGATCAAAACCTCTCCCAAACCCCGACCCGCAACCGGACTCAATTTCTATGCTGATTCACCTCTCACCGAGCCGATTGCATTTCCACATCGGGTTTCGAACATTGATCAGACTACATACCATGCTCTATCATTCTCTGATCACCCCTGTAGGGTTCCTGCATCAACCACTGATTATCCTACGGGTCCCTACTCTGACCAGGCTGATTCGGCTCAGCCAAACCCTGCGTTTACACTTCCACATCCATCTGAGCTTCATAGTTTATGGTGGGCACCACACCTTTTTATCCACATCTATCAACCCACCAGATTGATTGGGTTTGGGCTGCATCATCAGCCTGTTGATCTAAACAAGCACCTGGTTGGACCAACCAGGCTCTTAATCAAGGTGCTTGTCTTACAAAACTCTGCTGATTTGACCATCCCCTCTCCATCGCATTTCCCGCTTGGCTGAAGGCATCAAATTTAGCGCTCAACGGGAGGCAGCCCGTCATTCTCTTTGAAAACCTGAAACTTGTTCTGACAGCTTTTTGCACTTGAAGTTCACACTTTAGGACAGCCGACTCCACCTCAGGTGCTTGCATCTGAGATTACAAATCGTCCGCAACAGTCACCCCGACCCATTCACTCATCAAAACAGCTATCCTAATGTATGAACTTAGTTGAATAAAAACCCCTAGGTTACAATGAGGACATTGCAAATCTTAGGCATGGGGGGGTATGAAAGTGCAAAAACTCGTAAGAAAAGGTTTCAAACAAAAAATTCACATATGCCAAAAATACCATAAAAATTAAAAAAATTTTCAAAAAAGAATAAGAGGAAAAGAGGAGAATTTTGTGAAGGAGAGAAGAAACAAAATGAAAAAGGAGCACAAAATTATAAGAAAAGTTGATAGTCATTAGTAAGGAACTAAGGAATTAACCTAAGTTCTAGACCTCATTCAAGAAAATAACTGAAAAGTGCACAATAAGATTAGTAAGAATGCAAACCTTAGGCATTCTTGAATAGACTCTTAGTACTCATTAAGATCTGGACACTCCTCAAGAGGTTGAGGAAAATGAAAAGCTGAAGTATTAGGTCTAAGGCTTAGGGAGTATTCGGCCTCGTTAACTAATTTTTGGTTTACGGGACTCAGTAACCTAAGCACCCTAATCTCACACACAGCCTGGTTCAGTAAGCATAAAAATCAGAATCACGCAGAAGCGTCGCAAAAATCTGAAAAGAACACCTAGAATAGGAATGGCCGATCAACACAAGTTGATTTGGACGAGTTCCCAGCGCGGAGAGGCGGGAAATCCCCTCGAAGATGCGTAACAAAATATCATCTCCTCGGTGCTTGTCTCTTAGGATATTTACATATCCTACGGGGGGCATGTAAGCACTCTGCTAGTTCAGATTCCATGGATGGCATTATCTCGAAGTGTCAATTGCCAGGGTCTGGATTCGGCCACGGAATACCATGGATGGGATTATCTCGAAATCTCAATAGCCAGGGTTCCGGGGGTTGCCATGGGCGGTGCTATCTCGAAGCATCGATCGCCAGGAACCCTTGAGGATTGATGATGGGAGCAAGGAATCTGATACAGACCGTGTTGAAAAGCCAATCCTAGGCTAGAACTAAAAAGAAAAAGAGAGAGAAAACTCTCCAAACAGAAAAAAACTTTCTATCTCTCTCTTACAAAACGCACTGCGAACTGGGCCAGGGCTAAAATCATTTCAAGCACGGGTGCTTTAACCACGAAGTCCAATAAACCTTAGGTTAGTTCTTGCGGGCCTTAAAAACCTTTGCTAAAAGACTGAGGCTAAGGCTAGACAGATTTGGATCTTGATTGGTACTAGAGTATCTTTTAGGCCTATGGTCAGCATTCTAACCTAATCTATGCTCAAATAAAAAGGCACTTATCTAAAACCATTGAAAACTTCATGGTCTAGAACAAGGGTTGAAACCTTAAGTTTTTTTTTTGCTAAGGGACTAGCAAAAGCTAGGCATGGGGGTATGATGAGAACCTCATCATGAGCCATAACTAGCTCATTTTGACCCAATACAAAGGATAAAAGCTCCTACATATCTCAAGGAAAGGCTTAACTCAGAGAATTCTGAGTTTGAGAAGAAAACCAGTCATAAGGGGTAAAAGTGCAATTTTATCAGTATAATCTGCATACAGGGTAATTCAGGGCCCAAACACAGGTCAAAACAGCTTAATAAGAATAAAAGTGGGATGAGATGATCTAGCAAGGGCTACAGCACTTCCAAGGAACCAAATAATCTGTAACCCTAAAACAACCCACTTCAATTCACAAGGTTCGAGGCAAATTAAAAATAGAATAAACCCTCTAAAATTCATAGAAAAATAATCTCTAGGGTTTAGAACCTTCAATTTGGCCTTTAGAACCCATTTTGACCTACATTGAGAACCATGCCCAATTAATAACTTAATTTGGGTCTTTACGCAAATTGACCGGTCAAACAAGGTTTAATATGAAAATGAAATTTACCATCAGATTCCTTAGGTTCTAATTAGTCATGTATAAAAACTTGAGCCTAAGAAGAAACCTCCTTGACCGACTTTACACTTTGGTCCTCATATATTTACTCTTTGGCCCTCAACTTTTGAACCCTCGCATTTAGGCCCCTAACTCTCCTTCGTTCTTTGCAAACAGGTCCCTCCTGCAAAACCCTGCCAGCACCATGCTCCGGCGACCTTGCGCGGAGCATGGCGCCGCGCAGGGTGAGGTGGAGGACCTGGCATGTATACCGGGGGTGCCCTGCGTCGTCAGCCGTCGCAGGAGCACCCCCATGGTCATTGTAGCCCCCCATACCGGCCGTGCGAACGCACGGACGGTATGGGTTCGTATTCCGACCATTCTCCGGCGAGGGAGACACGTCGTCTCCCTCCGCCTTCCTCCCTGCTTCAACCCTATAAATACCCCCCGCCGCTCCACCGACCAAAGCAGCCTGGATCTGACGGAGAAAACCCCCAGCTTTCTTCTCTTCTTCCTCCGGCAGACGCTCACCAGCTCCGGCGGCTTCCTCCCCCTCCACCTCTTCGCTCTGCCGCAATACCAGCAGCAGAGACCTCCTCCCCTGCTCTTCCCGCGCCACGCCGCACCCAGCTGGCGCCTCTCCAGCCCTCTGCTCGCCGCCGCCCCTCTCTCTGAGCATCGTCTTCTCCGGCGACAGTCGATACGACTGTCGCCCTGTTCCTCCCCCTTCGTCCCTGCAGTTAAGTTAGACCTACTCCCCTTCTTCTCCTCTTTCTTTCCCCGCTTTCAATTTAGTCAATTAAACCCTCGACCGCTCCTGTTCACCCTCATCCTCTCCGCCTCCGACCACCCTCCGGCGAGCCGCTCCCATCACCTCAGCGACCCACACGGCTCGCCGACCACCGCAGAACATCCGCCTCCTCACCCTGATCCTCTTCCGCCCCTCCACTTCCCACCAAACACCCTCTGCAGACCCACCGAACACACCCACTTCCTCGCTCACAGTTTGACCTAGGACGACCTGTTAGCTCCATCTCGCCCCCTGCAGACCCCCTGACCACCTTCGCCGTGCCACGGCGAAGGTCCCCCGCCTGTCTGATTTGGCCGAGAGGCCGTTCTATTGATTTCAGGTTCCAGGCCTTGACCGCCATTGGCGAGGAAGCTCGAAGCTTGCTTGAGGTTGCTCCAAGCCTAGATATCCCAGGTTGAAGACCTAGGCTGCGCGAAAGAGTCTTGCGCACACACCCTGGCCCTCAATTGGAGTTGCGAGCCTCAACAGCTGTTGCAATTGGAAGCACCATCCCTATTGCAGGCGTGAGAGAAAAGGGGTGCGCGGATAGTCCCACCTCGGAACCTTCTGAAGCCACACACCCACATAAATTGCAAAAGTGCCACCATCTGTTTGCCTCAGTTACCACGGGGTGAGGTCCCTCTCACCCGACCCGACCCGACCCGGCCTCGTCCGTGACCACGCTCCGCGGACCTGGCCCGACCCGATTAGACTGTCCTGCACTCCTCGCCCACCACGCACGCCGGTGGGCCTGGACCCGGGCCTGACCCGAACCCGATTACCCGATAGCGCTCTGGGAGAGCTTCCGAAGAGTGATTTCAGAGAGAGATACGCGGGGGAGGGGGGTAGAGTAGGTTTTTGCCTCTTGACGAAAAAACTCTGAAGTGTGCAGGCCAAAGAAGAAGAAGCAGACCCGCTGAAGAAGAAGGAGCTGCGGCACTGTAGCATAGGCATCGTTAAGTCGTCTCAGCACCGGGGCAGACGACGGAAGGTCAGCAGCCAGAGCAGGAAAGAAGACAGGCTGAAGAAGAAGGAAGAGCAACGGCCAACGCGAAAGAAGCAAGAAAAGAAGAAGACGATCTGAAGAAAAAGAAAGAAAGGAAACAAGGAAGAACAGAAGAAGAAGAGCACGAGGGGAAGATCTGAAGAAAGCAGAAGAAGAAGAAGAACAGGAAGAACCAAAGACAAAGAGGAAGAAAGAAGAAAAGAAGAAGAAGCCAAATTTTCATCTCTCTCTCTCTCTTTATTTTTGTAATAGAACTTGTATATCTCTAGAATACAACTTGCTCCCTGAGTTCGACCTCGGGAACTCTTTTATTTTTCCGAGTAAAAAAATTTATATTTGAAATGTTGGTAACAACCAGCTTTACTACAACGTTATAACAGAACCGACGTTTCATGTTCCATGATCCGTCAGATTTTTCGTATTACTGTATTATTGATTTTCTTCTAAATTCCCTATAGGGTTCGTACATAGACTTTCTCATTGTCACATCTGATTCAATAAATGCATAATAGGAAACTCACGATTTCACAATCACGTCCATCAATTATTCAATACATAGCATGTGTTTCTGTTCATGTCATGGTTTATTACAGGCAGCTCATGATTTACTACTTTCAGAGAATAACAATTTAATCATTCATTAAATGTGCATTCATATCTTTCAGCCCTTGGGTTTTTTCCGCATTCTAGGGTTCAATTGAATATTTCTAAAGTAGCATACAATTATCTCTTTCATCTCTATAGTTCATTTTACAACCTAGGGTTCGACTAATTCTACAACATGTAGTTTAATTATTAAATCCGGGATTAATGAGAGAACCAATCTACCAGGACAGCCAGGAGGTGTGGGGGTACAGTCGACGGAGCTTGCAACCCTCGCAGGTCCCACGCAAACCACGAATGAACGACCTATCACATTGACCCATATGTCAAAATGAGCTCAAAACTGTATAGACATTATACCATTACGTAGGGAAACTCGAACGGAAACTAACGATATCTCATTTGTGGAAAATTGACTCTGTTTGGGCCCTGAACAAGTTCAAAAACACAATCCGATCAAAATCAGACGTCTGGGAAGAGTCCTAGACGTCTTAAACGAACTCAGGGACTCACCTTGCTTGGGGCACCTCTTTCGGATGCCTGGAACTCCGTGCAGACGTCTGAGGGTGCCTTCAGATGTCTGGCGACTCTCTCGGATGTCTGAAACTACCTCGACCCTCGCACCGACGCGCTTCCCTAACCCTTGACATACGTATGCACGGTCAAAACTCGGTAGGCAAAAAAATAATAGAAAATTATGTGCTGTCAGACGTCTGGGATTACCTTCGGACGTCCGACCAAACATCTGGCAGTCCCTCCAAATGTCTGATTCTGCGAAAAAATTATTCCGCAGAACCGTTTGCGAGCTCCTCCTTGTCGTAGAAACTGTAGCAACTGCAGCACCTCCTCGTCTCTCCTTACAGCGTTTAGCCCTCCAACCTCCTCCTCCCAAGCCCTGCTGCTCCCCGCTCTCCCTCTCCTCCTCTCGACTGCGGTGGTGGCAAGCAAATGGAGGACGAGGGGGGTTTTTATGGGTGTGGGAGGCTGTTGAACGAGAATCTACGCTAACGTGTTTGGTTTTGGAAAAACCCGTCGTTGTAGTTCGAAAGCGAAGGATTCGTGTTCAACAAATAAAATTTATACTGAAATAAGAATTCCGGGTCGAACACAGGGAGGCGAACGTTTGATTTAAAAACTTCGCGTTTCATTTTTTTATTTTGTCACGAAGAAATTCAATTTAAACTATCTAAGTATCTACAACAAATAAAAGAGAGAGAGGGAGTAAGAGAGAGAGAAAGAATACTATACATGGAAATCAAAATGAGATGTAGAATAGACAAGGAATTTATCATAAAAGAGTTCGTTCCTTACAACTAGAAAACATAAAACAATTACTCTAGAAAGCATTAAAAGAATGGAGGGAGAAATGTCCTCCTCGACGATCGCTCGGAGGACGAATAGACTACTCTAGAAAGCAGTAAATCTATACTAGAAAGCAGTAAAAAGAATAGGGAGAGAGAATCCTCCTCGACGGTCGCTTGGAGGACGAGCCGGACGGGACGACGCCTGGACGAAGGAGAACGAAGCGGGACGAAGGAGGACGAAGCAGAAGAACGGGAACGAAGCAGCACGCCGTCGTCGTCGCGGGATCCACTTCCGAAGGGGGACGAAAATTTAGACTTTATCTCGCGAGAAGCATCCCGGGTGTGGGACAAGCTTCTCTTGAGCTTTGGAGAGGTAGAGAGGAGAAGGAAGGGATGAAAATTTCGTATGGAGGGGGTCTCCTTTTATAGTTGCAAGGAGTGGGGGCAAAATGGACATTACATCTTCAAAATAATAAATAAGGGGTCTTTAGTGACGGATAAAACCGTCGCTAAAGCCCCGCCGTCGCCGTCGCCGCCGCGCCCACGCGCGCCCGCTCGGCTGGCCTGCGCACGTAACGCAGACGCACGTCCGCGTCGTCTCAGCCGTCCGATCGCGAGATCGGACGGCTTAGATCGCGTCCGCGCCCGCTGCGTAGCGCGCCGCCCGCGTGCGATCGCGCGCCCACCAGAGCGTCCAATTGCGCGTCGGCGCTATCGGGCGCGCGCGGCCGTTGGATCTTCATCCGACGCTCGTGCGCGCCCGCTCGCCCGCGCCTTCGACCCCCTCTCCGCGGCTCGAACCCGCGACCTCCGCTTCGCCCGCAGCTGCGTCGCCGCTGCGCTACGCGGGCGAAATGGTCGCGCGGACGTTTTTAAACGCGCGCGACCGCAGCCGTTGGATCGAGATCCAACGGCGGAGAGGAGACGGTGCGCAGTCTTCACAGGACCCCCGCGGCCGATTGGGCGGCTGGGATGGCGCCACGTGGCACTATCTTGGCCGTCCATCTTCTGGAAGTTGTAGATGGTGCCACGGATGTCGGATTGACTCGATTTTTGTGTCGTTCGGTTGCGATCGTCGATCCGAATTCATCCGTGTGGTCGGATTTTCCATCTGAAGTGCGGATTTACACCATCCTGGCCCTTGATCTTCTAGGGTTCCCCGGTCTCTATCTGATGCTACGGATGCCTGATTAGGGCGATCTTGGAGTCGTTGAACTCCAATCGTCGCCCTGATCATATCCATACGGTTGGATCTTTGATCCGAGGCTCCGATAAAATATTTGCCCTGTCCAAGCACATAAAAGGAGACAATTAACCTCCATTTTATTCAAACTACTCTAAATGCAAGATGATGCATGTAATGCAATATTTATATCATGAAATGCAATCTTATGCTTAAGAACATGCATAAATAGACATTTTAAGTAGTGTAAATGTGTTTACATCATACCCCCATGCCTATCTTTTGCTAGTCCCTAGCAAAAACTATATGCTATTTATAAAAGAATTAGGTTAGATTATTTGGACGTGAGTTATTTTCAATCATTAAGAAATTGTCTACTTAAGAACTGAACTTTCAAAGACACAACAGTGCCCGGGTATCAGCCAAAATGCAGACCGCCTCAAGCCTCGCCTTATTCAAAGAAAAATTTCTTTTTCTGTTTTTACTCTTTTTTTTTTAGATTTTCAAATTTTAGGGTTTAAGAGTGGCTTTCTACGGCCATTCAACTCACCCAAGATTTGATGAGAACCCTAAGTTTTAAGCATCTTATTGTGATTGTGATAGACTCGTTGACCGGCAATTAAAACGGACTTCGGATTTCTACGCCTCTAGGTGACCTCAAAAAGAATTCTGCCTAAAGGTGTATCTTTACAACCGGTAGCTTTCTCCCTACTTTTATTTTTTAACGGGGTCAACACAAGGGTGAATCCAGTGTATATCTCCCCGGTTTATTCTACTTCTCCGCTTCTTCCTAAGTGTTTTGGGAATTTTTAGTGCATTTTCTGAGCTGGGTTCTGGGCAACCGGTCGATGAGCTGTTACCACCGACAACTTGCCAGCCATACTCGTGCGACGAAGTGTGGCTTATTTCTTTCTGTTCTTTTCTCCTTTTTGATTTTTTTTTTTTTAAGTAGGTGGCTTCCCTGGTCTAAGATTTACCTAAAGGCAGCAAAAAGAGAAAGGTCCAGTGACTGGGCTCTGGACAACCTACCTATGGGCTGTTACCCACGATAACTTGCCAGCCATATCACCCTAGAAGGTTCATTAGCTACCCAATTTCCGTTAAAATCGCCAAACAACGAGTCAGTGCAAAGAAAGTGTGTAGATGCTTAAGACTCAAAATTCCCTCACATCAGAGGGCGGGTTGATAAGTCGTGTACTTATCACCTAAACTTATTTACTCCAATTATAATAAAATTCAGGTTGGCGAGAACTCGAAAAATAAATCCACATTTTAGTGGATACATAGGCTGATTAAGTCCAAAGACCTGAAGGGTCTTTGTGTTCAAACCATAATATAGTATTTCTTAAGATCGAAAATTTTCTTAAACCCAAATTCTCTTTCCTAATTTCGATTTTTTTTTTTTTTTAATAATAAAACAAATCTACGGAGCTGACGAATGAATTCAAAGATAAATATCCACCCCCCATGCCTATCTAATGCAATGTCCTCATTGTATTAAAAAGACATAAAACAGAGTGGAAAAGCGTAGAAAGCACCTGAATTGCGTGGATATCGGGTTCGCTCCGAGATGAAAATGAAAAAGAACTGTATATGTGCTGAGTTTAGTGCCTTCAGCTAGGCACACTATACAAAGAAAAGAAATGAAGAATTCACATGTGCAGGTCAGAATTAGAATAAACAGAAGAATCCTCTGACCTGTCAGCAGAGGTCCACAGATGTGGACCAGATTGTGGTGCAGACCCACACCCCATAATCGAGAATATCTTAGGTTCTGGATAAAAATTACCCAAAACCTAAAATCAGAATGCAAGCGGGGTCGGGCCTGCGATTTGTGAGGATGCAACCCAAGGCCAAAATGTCGGGTTACAGAGAATTGAAGCTCAAAAGGATAATCGTTAAATGTGTGCTTGAGTTTGACATCCTCGAAACAAATGTCGTAAGGGTTCTGATTTGATGGTTTCAGTTTAAAAGGAACCCTTCGACTCAATCTTCCATTTCCTCCAAAATTGACTTCCCAAATCAGAATTTCCCAGCTCCTATTCTCCTCATTCGGCATATCAAATTCCATGACCTCTTGTATATTCATCACCCCGTCTGAAATCTCCAAGTCTAGATGATGTGGCAAAATCAAAATTGACTTGGGTCTAATTATCTCAGAATTAGAATCATCAATAAGCTCAACAGGGTGTAACTGATAATCAGGGCATTGAATTAATTCCTCCAGAAAATGCGATTCTGGATCTGTATCGTGTGCCCTAATAAGATCAGTTTCCTCAGTTATTGGGCTATCAAATGATCTATCAGATTCCTCAGGCCCAATCGTCTCACAAAAATCGTGATTTGAAAACTCGTGTGAGACTTCGCAACTTGAATCTTCACCATCAGGATCCGTATCAATGTATGTCCCAAAATCATTTGTCACTTTGCGTTCCAAGGAGACATACGTTTCCTCGTAACCCGGCTCAGGGATTTCAGGTGAAGAAATCAAATCATCCTTAATTGGTTGTTTTAATTCAATCTAGTCAGCTTCGTAACACGTGTCCCCCCCAACAGGTGCCTGAGCGGGTTCTATCATTGGCTTTCCTGAAGAGAGTTCATCCTGGGAATTATTCCAAGATTGAATCAAAGCAACCACGAATCTCATCCTCAATTTCGCTAATTTCCCAAGTAGAAACTCACCCGGGTTCTTATCCTTAACATCCTGGAGCCAATCCAACAAAGACTTGTTTAAATCATCAATCATTTCAATCAGGGGCTCCAATCTCTCAATGCAAGGTATTGGCTGAACTTCTAAAGATTGAATGATATTCCTCAAGTTAGCCAGAACCTTATCTTGAACCTGATTAACCTGAACCAAATGAGTTGGTTCAGGGTTGGGCGGGTTTGACATCAATGTAGAGGAATTAACGAATTGAGATTCGTTATACCCATCCTGATAATAGATCATTTCAGATTGTTCATAAGATGGAGATGACCTAAAGGCAGTGAAATCAGAGGATGGGTAAGGATCAGTGTATCCTTCTTGATTGTAGATCGCATTAGGTTGTTCATGAAAGGAGGACGATCTATAATCGATGCAACTCTGAGAAGGATAGAATTGAGAATCAAAGTGTTCAGGGTTAGACCCTAAACACGGGGGTCCGGAATTGTATCCCCAATCCGAATTATCCCAACTAACTGATAGTCTATTACAATACGAATTGGGATAATCGTCATGTTGAGGATAATTTACAACAGGAGGGAAAGAGCGGGAATGCGTGAAATATGTGGAAGGATTCATGAGATACGGGAGGAAGAAAGGTGCCCTGCAATACAAACAATCAAACCTGTCCTTAAATGGGTTAGCCTACAGACCTACAGACTCTCAAAACCCGTCTTGAGATAAAGGAACGATTTGATCTACTTCTGTCTGTTCAATCCAACCAGTTAGAAGGAGGGACTGGGGAGAAGGTTCTTCCTTCGGCTTGCGCCTCCGGTTCCTAGTGTACCCCCCAGCCGCGATCGTTTGACTCTGCTCCCCTAGCTAGACATCAGATTGAACAGTAGAAACAGACTAATCGAAAATAATCTCGTTCTGAGTTCTGAAGAGCGAGTCCAATCCTTAAGGCCAACTTCTACTCTGTTTTATTTAGGGCTAGGTTTGAATGTGCTTTGGAATGTGATGGGCCCTTTAAATGGGTTGTGCCCTTAATGATTGATTGCTTTGTGTGTGCGTGCACAACCAGTGGTTTTCAAGCAAGATTATTTTTGATGTGGTGAATTTTAAGGTTCAAATCTTGCTTAGTAGCTTTTAGGATTCAACTTTAGGTGTTTTCAATCAAGTTTCATTGGCACACCAGGTTTTGCAAGCACAGGTAAAGATATTTTCCTTTAAAGTTTAAAAAGAATGTGGAGTGCCTGGTAGATCCCTAAGAGTTGAACCTAATTGGCAGCTACTAGATGAGTTGATTTTATTTGAAGTGGTGCGGCCCAAACAACTCAAACAACTGGCCTGATGCACCACCTAATTAGGCACACAAATGATTACCTAATCTGATTTCTTACTCAATTATGTGTTTGGATGTGTGTACCGGCTCCTAAGATTGGTTTACCGGTTGAGTTAGAAAATCAGATGAGGTTGTGTACCTCTGTGAGATTTTTTTTATTTTTTTCTTTTTTTAATGTGGGGGTTGGAGTGAGTATGGATGTCAAACAACAAACAATCTAACCTTAGAGTTTATAAGAACACCTAGGTTGATTGATGTTTGAATTATTATGTGATGAAATGAAATCTAATGGGTGGGAGGTGGGGGGTAACTTACAAAACCTTCCACAGCACTTTACTCCGATCTACCGGTTTTGCCTGTCTCGAAAGAGTACCTGCAATTACAATAAGAAAGGAGAAAAGTGAGGTAAATGATTTGTAAGTTACAAAACTCGAAGAGAAATCAAAGAGCGTTGCTTCCCCGGCAACGGCGCCAAAATGTTGAACGAGAATCTACGCTAACGTGTTTGGTTTTGGAAAAACTCGTCGTTGTAGTTCGAAAGCGAAGGATTCGTGTTCAACAAATAAAATTTATACCGAGATAAGAATTCCGGGTCGAACACAGGGAGGCGAACGTTTGATTTAAAAACTTCGCGTTTCATTTTTTTATTTTGTCACGAAGAAATTCAATTTAAACTATCTAAGTATCTACAACAAATAAAAGAGAGAGAGGGAGTAAGAGAGAGAGAAAGAATACTATACATGGAAATCAAAATGAGATGTAGAATAGACAAGGAATTTATCATAAAAGAGTTCGTTCCTTACAACTAGAAAACATAAAACAATTACTCTAGAAAGCATTAAAAGAATGGAGGGAGAAATGTCCTCCTCGACGATCGCTCGGAGGACGAATAGACTACTCTAGAAAGCAGTAAATCTATACTAGAAAGCAGTAAAAAGAATAGGGAGAGAGAATCCTCCTCGACGGTCGCTTGGAGGACGAGCCGGACGGGACGACGCCTGGACGAAGGAGAACGAAGCGGGACGAAGGAGGACGAAGCAGAAGAACGGGAACGAAGCAGCACGCCGTCGTCGTCGCGGGATCCACTTCCGAAGGGGGACGAAAATTTGGACTTTATCTCGCGAGAAGCATCCCGGGTGTGGGACAAGCTTCTCTTGAGCTTTGGAGAGGTAGAGAGGAGAAGGAAGGGATGAAAATTTCGTATGGAGGGGGTCTCCTTTTATAGTTGCAAGGAGTGGGGGCAAAATGGACATTACATCTTCAAAATAATAAATAAGGGGTCTTTAGTGACGGATAAAACCGTCGCTAAAGCCCCGCCGTCGCCGTCGCCGCCGCGCCCACGCGCGCCCGCTCGGCTGGCCTGCGCGCGTAACGCAGACGCACGTCCGCGTCGTCTCAGCCGTCCGATCGCGAGATCGGACGGCTTAGATCGCGTCCGCGCCCGCTGCGTAGCGCGCCGCCCGCGTGCGATCGCGCGCCCACCAGAGCGTCCAATTGCGCGTCGGCGCTATCGGGCGCGCGCGGCCGTTGGATCTTCATCCGACGCTCGTGCGCGCCCGCTCGCCCGCGCCTTCGACCCCCTCTCCGCGGCTCGAACCCGCGACCTCCGCTTCGCCCGCAGCTGCGTCGCCGCTGCGCTACGCGGGCGAAATGGTCGCGCGGACGTTTTTAAACGCGCGCGACCGCAGCCGTTGGATCGAGATCCAACGGCGGAGAGGAGACGGTGCGCAGTCTTCACAGGACCCCCGCGGCCGATTGGGCGGCTGGGAGGGCGCCACGTGGCGCTATCTTGGCCGTCCATCTTCTGGAAGTTGTAGATGGTGCCACGGATGTCGGATTGACTCGATTTTTGTGTCGTTCGGCTGCGATCGTCGATCCGAATTCATCCGTGTGGTCGGATTTTCCATCTGAAGTGCGGATTTACACCATCCTGGCCCTTGATCTTCTAGGGTTCCCCGGTCTCTATCTGATGCTACGGATGCCTGATTAGGGCGATCTTGGAGTCGTTGAACTCCAATCGTCGCCCTGATCATATCCATACGGTTGGATCTTTGATCCGAGGCCCCGATAAAATATTTGCCTTGTCCAAGCACATAAAAGGAGACAATTAACCTCCATTTTATTCAAACTACTCTAAATGCAAGATGATGCATGTAATGCAATATTTATATCATGAAATGCAATCTTATGCTTAAGAACATGCATAAATAGACATTTTAAGTAGTGTAAATGTGTTTACATCAGAGGCATGGGGAGAGGATGGTGTGGAGAAAGGTGGAGTATTGGGTGGGGGGGGGGGGGGGGGGGGTATGGTGGTGGTGTATAGGGTATGGGGGGTATGGTGGTGGGGAAATTGCGGGGATGCCCCTGCAATTTTCCTCTTCCCCTCACAGACCTCAAAACAAAAACCTAAGGGGTTTAAAACTACACAAAAACCCCTATAAATTTCGGAAACACCAAATGACCCTAGCAAAAGGGTCATTTCAGTTGTTGAGGATACCCTGGTTAAATCCAGTTGTTGTGAGATCTCAACAAGTAGATCTTACGTTGGGAATCTCAAGATTGTTAAGAAAAGGATAATCCCGAAGATGTTGTGCACCGAAATATTGAAGTTGTTATGGAAAGATAATCTCGAAGATATTATGCAGTTATGTAAGGGTAATTCCATCGGGTAGAGTGGATTCCTAAAATCATTAAATGGATTTTTTTAAGATTTGAAAGAAAGTAAAGAAATCAAAATTAATTTTTGAATTCCCTAAACCATAGAGTGCAAAAGTGCGATAAAAACTGTACCTTATTTTTCCAAATTTGAGGTCAAGAAGGCCTTGAACCAATCCAAAATAATCAGAATAGGCTCTCCAGATGATTCAAATAGGCCTTGGTCCACCGATTTAAGTGAAGCAGTTGTCTTCCACCATCTATCATGCTTTGCCATGTGTTGGCATGCAATTTGCTCACCCCTGCCACCTCGGGTTGTTTTGCTGGAGCGATCTGCACGTCCCACACACATGAACATGATGATGCAAGGATTTTCTTCTCACATGCGATGGTGCGATTCCCGTCTATGATTCCTATGGGCATGTGCCTGCCACCTGATGCCTCTACTACATGATGTACGAGAGAGGTGATTTTAGCATAAGGGGCATTAGGTTGGGGAACATTTAGAAAGGGCTAAAGGTCGCTGGACCATCTATCGACCTTTGATTCACCGATCTTTCCCTTCACTTTATGTGTCAACAACTGTACGGGAAAGGGGAGACCTTAGGTCGTCGGATGATCTAGCCTGACAACTTCACCAACACCCCCATACTCTTCACATTCAAAACCCTTCATGAAAATCGCAACCATCCGTCGCTTCCTCTCATCCTCCACCTCCTTCCTCTACCCAACACTCTCCACCCCCATACTCCCCACAAACCTTGCCTTCCTCCCCATCCCGCATCGCTCCCTCTCTGACCCCACCAGCCAAGACCCTATGTCCCCCTCCCTCACCCCCTTCCGCCTCCACCACCTCCTCCTCAGAACCAAGGCTAACCTTGTCTTCTCCCTCGAGCTCTTCCACTAGGTCACCCACACCAAACCCCCCTCCATTGACCTCCGCACCCAATCCCTCCTCCACATCCTCGCACGAGCTAAGCGCTCCACCCTCTTAGAGCCCCTCCTTTGCGACACCATCCTCCACAACGCCCTCAAAGCCTGCGAGGACCCCTTTAACCTCCTCCACACCTACTACCTCTGCGACTCCTCCCCCCACGACTTTGACTGCCTCTTCTACATCCACACCTGCTCAAGGAAGCTTCGTGCCGCCACCGAGACCTTCTACTACATGTGCAAGTTGAAGTTATCATTAGGTCCTGCAATGTCCTCCTCAACTCCTTGGCAACCTCAGGTGCACTGACATCGCCCTCTTCTTCTACGAGGAGATGTGAAGGTCCTGGATCTCCCCCAACGTCTGGGTCATCTATTTCCTCTACAACTAGCAGAGGTTGGAGTAGGCGATGTGCATGTTCGAGTTGTCAGGCAATGGTCGCTGGATGATCCAACGATGATCCCGCGACCTAAGGTGTCCCCTCTCTGAAGGGAAAGATCGGTGGGTCATCTAGTGACCTTTGTAGGTCGTTGGATGATCCAATGACCTTTTGTCTTATCTTATTAAGTTTGCAATTTTCTCCCTCTTTCCTAAAGATTCCCCAAGTTGGCCTATGAGAGAAAGGAGAGAGGCATGGGTGTTGTCTCTCTCTCTCTCTCTCTTTCGGAAATAAAAAAAGTTTACCCAAGGAAAGGCAGCAGTATAAGTTTAGGGAAACACAAGAATTGACTAAAATACCCTCAAATTTGGTTCGTGTCAGCATGTATTCCCACTTAATTATTTTTCCAGTTACATTACTTGAATTTTTACGAAATAGGATTCATTGGAAAACTTACGATAAGACAAGCCCAATGATATCATATATGGCCTATTCCGAGGGTTTACAGTAACTTTAATTATGCCCAACAAATGTCGACAGGTTCATTTTGACATGCTCAATTCCAAAATGGCCTCAAAATTAAATGTTGGGTCATTGCAACACCAATTAAAACATTGAAATAAAGGAATGGAAAATAATAAGGTAAATTTAAGTGATGGAAAGTTGGAAAGAAATGAGTAATTAATTAAATAAAATAGATACTCGAGCAAATTCCTATTTTATTTATTATTTTTTTTATTAAGTAGTTACTCATACCTTACTTTTATCTTTATTCTACATGGGACTTTGAGTAATCTTTAGCCTAACTAATTAGGCCTGTGAATTAGGTTAGGTCGATATTGTACACTTAGCACCCTATTAAAGCTCAATTGATCAATCAATTTTAAATTCCAAACCCAACCCAACCATTTATGATCTAGTTATGCATGAATCTCCTTATTTGGACCACAAGATTGTTTGGTTACATACCTATAAAATCCAACCAACCAAATGGGCTAGAAATTCATTTATCAATCATTTTACTTGGTTGAGCTTGTGTTCCTACTTGGCTACCATCCCTTACTTTAAGATAGTCTTGTATAAATAAAAAATATGTAAAAGAAAATATAACATATTTATTAATAAAAAATAAGTAGGCTAATACCATTATATTTATCACAATATTATTTAGTTGAATTTGACCATATCAGGCCAAACTAGGCTTGCATATCAAAATCCTCAACCAAAATTGAAGCCTACTAATTATTTGATTGGGCATGGCCTAATTGCTAAGAGGTTAAAGTCTTAGTTTTTTATCCAAAGGACCAAAACTAGTCCAATTAGGTTGGACATCAACGAGTCCAATGACACCTGTCTTAATGTCCAGAGTTACAACTAACTAGTCTACAACAATCCTATAATTGAGAAGTCAAACTTAACTTTAACAAGATATAACTCTTGCATTTAGAGGTCAATTGGTTCAATTCTCAATCCCATAATAGAAGAAGTTGAAGTTGTGATTAAGCATTAGCTTTGAGTTTGTCCTTCTATGCTCTCTCCATGTTTCATCTTGAAGGTTTTCAATTCAAGTTATAGCGATTTTATTCCATAGAATTTATGGAAACACAACATATAAATAGGTTATAAGGTTTCTATGTTAGAGTTAGGTCTCTCGATTATGTAAGTAGTATGCAAATGGGATGTGTCCTTTTTCATCTATTTGAATGAATAAATAACAAATGCAAATACTTAGTATGGTTATTGTTGTGTTTCTAAGGTTACTCTTGTCATAATAATTTTGAATGGAGATATAAATTTCACCACTATCATTAGCTTATTTTCATGATAGTCTATGCTTTTGGAAGAAATGTCAACCTTCTAGTTTTTCTTGGGCAATCTTTTACACGAGCTTTGATCAAAGAGTTAATCGATTGAGTTAAGATCACAAATATGTTTCATTTCAAACGCCATAGTTGCTGTGAATCCATATTTAGGTTTGGATGTTGTGTATTGAACAATTCAAATAATTTAAGCTTCATTTGACGAATGGATAATTCATCCTCAAGTCAAAAGAATATCAAAGGAATGCCAAAAGAATAAAATCTAAAGTTAAAGGATACAACTTATCCCATTTTATTATAACATCAACATTAAACTATCCCATTACATTACATCACCACTAATATATATATTAAAACATGTCACTTCAAGATAATATATCTATTAAAATGTATTTACTATATCACATCAAACTACTCACACCCACATCATAATATTAAAAAATTATCAATTAACATCATATCATCGTATCAATCATTTTATCCCAAAAACTTAAACAAACATCATACTCTATTGATATTTCAATAACTTTACCTTAAAATAACTCTTATTCCACACCCAAATGCAAACTAACATTTTTGTAAAGCATAGAGTCAACGTATATGAAAACCATTGTAAAGTTTACCAATCTCAGGATCCTTCCCCACGCTGGAGATTCACCATCAATTTTGGACAAACAAACAAATGGGAGGTGTGGGACCACTTTGGAAGGATGGGAAAGGATTTAGAACGCAAGGTGGATTTTTCATTTTCCTTCCATTATCCGTTACATCGTCAAGGGATACAACTTCGGAACTTGCCCTTTTGATGGGACAAATGAGGAAGGCAGTCACCTCAACCCACATCTCAAAAATAAAGGGAGAAAAAAAAAGATGTGGGTAAAAAAAAAAAAAAAATGTAAATATCAATATATTTTATAATATATCGACATAGCCAAAGCAAAATTATAAAGAATTATTTTTATATTAATATAAAATTATTTTAAATTATTTTATATGGATACAGAATCACTCTGTACCGATATATCACTCCAACGTGTCGTGAAATATATCACAAAGATGTATTTTTATACAATTTAAGGAAAGAAAAAATAACCACCTCCAAGTTGTCTCCCTTCCAACCATGTTTGGTTTCCCATCTCAATCATAGCCAGCGAAGCTGCCAACACTTCCCACGATGCGGACTGTTCACGTCTCCTGCTACTGTGAGAGGAAAAAGGAGGAGGTCTTCAGACGCATCACAGAGGAGGAGAGAGGGAGAGGGAGAGGGAGAGGGCGTGGAAAACACGTTGCGTGGTCTCTCCGGACTTGCCCCTACCAACCCAAGCGAGATAAGGACTCAGTCAACCCCCACTGCCCACTGCCGCTGCGATCTCATCGATTCTGGGATCCCTCTCTCTCTCTCTCTCTCTCTCTCTCTCTCTCTCTCTCTCTCTCTTCGCATCTACAAACGTCTAAAGAGAGCATAAAAAGCAACCGGACCATCTCCTTAGATGCCTCCGAACGAGGAGAACTGCTCTGGGCCCTCTCCCTCTACGTCTACCTCATCCTCTTCTTCCTCTTCTTCTTCTTCTTCGTCTTCGTCTTCGTCGTCGTCGTCGTCGTCGTACATGTCGTTCCCGGTGGAGGAGATCGTGCAGTACCCTCTGCCGGGCTATGCGGCCCCCTCCGCGGTCAGCTTCAGCCCCGACGACCGCCTCGTGTCCTTCCTCTTCAGCCCCGAGGGGTCGCTGCAACGGAAGGTCTTCGTCCTCGATCCCTCCACGCGGAGGCAGCGCCTCGCCTTCTCCCCGCCCGACGGAGGGGGCCTCGCCGAGGGCAACCTCTCCGAGGAGGAGAAGCTCAGGAGGGAGAGGGCGAGGGAGAGGGGCCTCGGCGTCACCCGCTACGAGTGGAGGGTCCGCGGCCTACGCCTCGCCGACGCCGAGATCACGGTCCCATTGCCTTCCGGGGTCCGCCTCTCCCTCTTTCTTTCTTTCTTTCTTTCTTTCTTTCCATCTGCGTAGGTTTCCTGTTTCGCATAACTCGTCGAGCTTCTCGTTTCGTAGATGCTTCGAATTTAATAATGCACGCGGTGATTCGTTTCACATGCGCGCTTGTTTGCCCGCAACATGTCGGTGTTGGGAATTGAAATTCCTTTTTTTTTTTACTCAAAAATCAGAAGAGAAGAAAAGAGGGCACATTTATGAGGATGAGGAGAATGTGGATACTTTGGAGGTTGATTCTTGTTGCAAGCACTTGTTTGTCACCGTGAAGGATGAGAATAATGTATGCAGTTTGAGCATGAGAGTGATAGAGATTGAAGTTAAGCGAAGAAAGAAGGGAAATTTTACAAGTCTTCTAAGAGTTTTTTGGTTGTTTTTTTTTTCTCAAGCTTGTGATCTTGTCCATGGAGGTAGCTTTGGTACGGTTAGGCGGAAATTGTTGAAGGAAGTTTTTGTCACATTGGCCATGACCCGTGGAAAGCTATGGCTTTTAGACTTATGGTTTTTGTTGGTGTGGAGGGGTGAAATGAAACTATTTGCTTGGGCTAAAGTGATGCCTCTTTGTGTATGTGAAGGCATAAGCTGTCTTTGGAAACTCGTTCTTTGCGTATGTGAAAGCATAAGCTGGTCTTGGAAACTTTATGTTTGGTGACTCCTAAGAGTAGGTCGTCCTCACCTGCGGACTGCAAAGGAAGAAGGATGATCCCACCGTAGGCTATGGACGAAATGGTCGATAGAGCGAGGATAATGTCACCAATGGTGTGGGATCAAAGACCTTGCCTGGTGCTGTAATTTATTTCCTCAAAGTAGTGGCTGTGGACGACGGATTGCTTCTAAGATGCAGCAACAAAAGGGAATCCGATGACACCAACAAGGTCATTGAGGTTCGGCTCTTTGCTGTGATTTTGCAAGTGGTGGTAGTCTAAGACTCGAAGTGGCTCTGTGTTACTACTGTGCTCTTGGCACATAGGCATACAAGCATCTCAAGACACCTTGTATGTGGAAGCAGGCGGGGTATCCAAGTACCTCTCTCTTCTTCTACAGTGGGCTAACCTTTCTTTGCCATCTATAATCTTGTTGTCATGCTGGAGGTGCATGCATCTAGTCATCTACTTTATCGTCTTCTTTTCTACATGTGTTCCTATTAGCCACTGTAGTGAATGTACGGTAATGTAACTGTTGCTGTCTATTTTGTATGCTATAGCCATACAAGCATCTCAGGATTCCTTGTATGTGGAAGCGGGCGGGGTATCCAAGTTCCTCTCTTTGCTCCTACAGTGGGCAACCTTTCTTTGCCATCTATTATCTTGTTGTCATGCTGGAGGCACATGCATTTAGGCATCCACTTTATCATGTTGTTTTTTTATATGTGTTCCTATTAGCCACTGTAGTGAATGGATGGTAATGTAACTGTTGCTGTCTATTTTGTATGTTAAATAGTCAACATGATGAAATATTTTTGCTGACTTCCCAATTTTTTTAAAGTTTGATGGCTCTTCTGCAATGTTCAGAGATTGTTTGGAAAAGATTTAAGGGTTTATATGCAAGGAAATAGCTGCATGTTGTTTCTAAGATGGGAAGACCATACCATGGCTACAGCTTTAGCCTTGCAGACTGAGCTACAGAAAACTACAATTTATTCTTTTGAGAGAAGCGGAATATTTCTACTGGAAAGTTGTGGAGGTGAACTCAGTCATCAATGTTAAGATTGAGCACCATTTGGATTTGGAGAGGAAGAGAATGCTCTCTCGAGAGTTTGATTATGGTTTGGCATTTTAGACGTTTTCTTAACTTTTAGGTTGCGACAAGCTGGTTTCTCTCTACTTTGAGTTGCATTAACATTGTGGTCCTTTTGAGCAGAGTGTGGAATATATATATATAACCAAGTTTTCTATTTGATAGTGGTTGGACTTTATTTATGTTGTTTGCTCCATCCTCCCTCTATGCGCTCAAAGTTTGAGTAACATGATGTTGTCAACATGGATGTAAATGGGTTTTCTCCCCTGGAGACTGTTTTCCTTCTACGAAGCCATTAAAAATAATAAACAACACATTTTTTTCTTTTCATGTCGCATCTCTGTAATATTTCAAGCTGTCACATCTTTTCTCCTGTAAAGGTTTTAATGATCAATTGCTTATTTCCCGTCAAAAAATTGTTAATTGCTTATTGTTTTTTCCATCAGGTGTATTTCCAAGATTTATCTTGTAATGAACCAGAACTCAAGCTTCAAAAGACTGACCACTCACCAATCATTGATCCACATTTATCCCCTGATGGAAATAAGCTCGCCTTTGTAAGAAACGGTGCACTTTGTGTTCTGAATTTGCTCACCGGAGAATCAAAGCAGTTGACATCAGGAACAAAAGAATCTACAAAGGTGAGACTATCCTCTCTTCAAACTTTCGGAACTGAAGTAACTGGACTGCTGTTTCTGAGCATGTTATCTTTATAAGTGGATGCATCAATAATCAAGATATTGTAAACAAATGCCTGAAGTGCATGAAATCTTGAACATATAATACAGTCAAGTTATTTGTAACCTCTCATTTTCAAAGCAGAAAATGTTACCTCAAGTCTACTCATTTGCCTGGCAAATGTTGCCAAAAGAAGAAACAAAAGTACCTAGTGCAAATATAACTTTAAAAAAGGAATTTTTACATAAATGCCCTTATGTTCTTTTTAAATTACATTAGTATCCCTTCCTTCTCAATATTTACATCACTACCCTGAAAAACATGTTTCCATTAACATAAATTTCCTTTTGTTACTTGTCCTTTAGGTGCTTAACCAAGGTTGGGTTAATCGTAAGTTCTTAACCAAAGACCATCCAACGATGGAAATTAAAATGGGGGGAGAGAAAAAAAACCTCCTTGAATGTCTTTTCAACCTCTTGTTCTTCCTCCCCTTCCTACCAGATCTGACCTTGTTGATGACCTTCCCCTTGCCATATGACATGGCACCACCTTCCTGTCGCTGTCGACGCCCTCAACCTCCTTCCCAATCATTGCCACCCAGTGTTGTAAAAATCTGTAGGCAGTATTCAGTTGGCTGGGTTACTGATCAATGAGTATACAGTATGCAGGGGAGTAGTTGGGGAGTACTTGTTGGGTATTTTTTAGTGTTTAAATATATGTATCTATAAAATATATTAATGAGATATGTTTACTTGCACAATTTAAGATTTCAACAAATGTACCATCACATAAAGATCAAACATTTTAAAGATTAATGGCAACCTTGTTATCATAATAGAGCTTCATGGGTACAATGGGCTAAATCCCAATATTAGTGAGTAGAATTCTCACCCAGAGCAACTTAATAACCCCCATAGTACTCAGGTTCCGTGCTGAATCTCACCTAGATAGTTTGGTTTTTGCTCCTCCATATAATAAGATTCCTAGTAAGATATATTCAATACTTCTTCAAAAGAAAAAAAGAAGTAAGATATATTCAATACCTAGTAGTCGACCATCCATCATCCATAGAGCCCGCCCAATTGGCATTGGTGTAGGCATCGATATTCAAACTGTCTCCATCGGAAGGCCTTTTCCAGGATTTCTCTTAAGATAATGGAGGATATGATTGATTGTAAGGAGATGGGCATCTATTGGGGCATGATGACCTGACAACATTAATTACATACATAATATTTGGCTAAGTTAGAGTAAGGTAAATCGACTTTCCCATGATCTTTTGGTATTTGTTTTTCTTTGGCTCATCTAGTTGCTTCCCATCCTTCAAATTCAGGTGATGGTTGCATCAATAGGAGTAGGCGCAAGTTTACATCCAAGTTTCCTTATTTCTTTCAACAAATTAAGAACATACTTTCTTTAACACATGGGGAGATTATCCTTGGATCTTGCAGTCTCTATCCCCAAAAAGTACTTCAACGTGTCCAAATCTTTGATTTCAAACTTGCTAGCAAAATGACACTTAATTATGCTAGTTTCCTTTTCATCATCTCTAGTTACAATTATGTCATCAACGTATATAATTAGAAAGGTAGTCTTTGAGGGTGCACTAGAGGGGGGGGGGGGGGGGGGGGGGGGGGGGGGGGGTTGAATATTGCGACCAAATATAATATGATGAAATTGAAATGAAATGCACAAATCAAATCAAATCATAATAATGGACACAAGATTTTTAGGTGGAAAGCCTCTATGGATAAAAATCATTACCTAAGTCTTCTTGATTTAGGATTTCCCTAATCGCCAAGTGATTAAAAATCACTAAATCACACCACTTTAAGCCCAAAGATGGTGTACCTCAAATATAACATGCATTGGACTCAACTGATGCAATTTTGTCTTCGAGAGACGAGAATTGACAAACCGGATACCCTTACAACAAATAAAAGAAAAACAAGAAACCCTATAGAGCTATAAGGTATATGTAAATTCTAGCTTCTATAGGTTCGAGAAAATTTCCCTTTGATAGGCGTAGATTAGAGTTTCAGTGTAGTGAAATGGATCTCTCATATGATGAGTGAAGAACTTTGGGGAGCAAATGAGTGCGCTTAAGTTTTTTAGCACAAAGAACTTCAATTTAGTTAGGAAGAGTAGGAAGTATTATATCTTGTGTGTGTTACCATGGAGAGCCACTAAAGGTATTTATAAAGGTGTTAAAAAGGCTTTAAATAGGCTAAGAGTCTTTGTAGTCGTTAGAAAAGATTGGGAATAAAATATCTTGAAATCAAAACAGATTATAGAGAGATTCCAATAGTTATTACAGTATCAGACGTCTAATAGGTCTTTTGGTTGTTTGATCTGGTCTAGTTAGACATTTGATAAAAGAGGCGGACGTCTGATCAAATGAAGAGGCTCCAGAAAGTAGGTCAAGAGGAATTTTCTCAAGGGACGTTTGATCAAGTGATCATATGACTTTTTTGAAGATAAATATTGCCTGACTAGATGGTTGGACGTCTGCTTACTTCGACCAAATTTTCTTAGACTTAGGTCTAGAGTGAGCTAGGACGTCTGGTCTAAATGTTGGTTGTCTTATAGGATGTCTAAACGTAATGTTGGTCATTTGATATGAAAATTGATTTAGGATTCGAGTTCTGACACAAAATCTTTCTTGATTTAGATTTCTAAGGCCTAATGGGTAATTATGTGTCGTCTGATAAGTATATAGGACATTTGAGAGAGGTTTAGGTTGTATGATGATAAGGTTGGACGTATGATAACCCAAGATCAACATTGGGTTACTACTGGTCATTACAAGAGATGTTTGGTAAATATGTTAGTTGGCTTATTTCAAGTTTTCAGACGTAAATCTCTAAAGATTATCTAAGTGTCCTGAGGCTATGTGAGTGTTTAGAACATGATTTGTATGCTTGGGCTTTTTTACATCAAGTCTAAAATAAGAAAAAGAAAATACATCAATTGAAATAAAGATACAAGAACTAAAGAGTTAATCTTCAAGCTTCTATTTTCTTCTTTTTTCTCGACCTTCAACTTAAGTCTCCTAACTTTAATTTTTGCTACTATTTCAATCCTTATACCTGAAAACATAAAATCTATATATGTTTTGTTGTTATCGAAATTAAGTGCATTAGTGCTTATGTGCTTATAGTCTTGCTTGCATTTTGCTTCATGAAGAGGTTATGATCACCATTTCCTTATTTATATCCCTGATTTCTCATCGCAAAGTGGAGATGTTCAAATCATGCTCTGGGGGACTATTTAGCCCATATAATGCCGTTTTTAGCTTACAACACTTCCCTTCCTGCCCAATGTGCTCATATCCTAGGGGCATACTTATATAGATGATTTCCTTTAACTCACCACTTAACAAGGTATTTTTTACACCAAGTTGATGCAGTTTTCACGAATAATAGACAACAATAGCTAGAATGATTCACACAAAGTTCATTTTAGCCATAGGTGCAAAGGTCTCTGAATAGTCAATTCCATACTTTTGTGTGAATCCCTTTACCACCAAGTGAGCTTTGTATCTATTAATCTGTCTACCTACTTTGCACTTGATGGTATACACACATTTTGAGCCAACTACATGAGCATCCTTGGGAGTATCAATAACATCCCAAGTGTGACTTTTTACCAGAGTATCTCTTGCATAACATTCACCTACTAAGGGTCAAGTTGTTCCTTAGCAACATTCCTGGGGATCACAAAAGAGGCAAGTAAGGATAAGAAACACCTATAGTTGACTGAATTTAGAATAAGCCACGTATTTGTTCATAGGGTGTTTTGTACATTTTCTAACTCCTTTCCTGAGAGCAAAAAATAGGCATGCCTCCAGCACTTGAGGTATTTTCCACAATACTTGCATTCTCAATCCCAGTTTGATCATCGGTATCTAAAATAGGTAAAGGAGCATGCATTTGGATCTGGTTTGAGGACTAAGGAAGAATTGGGATTGTTCTCAGTTGGGTTCCTATCCACGTTGTTGTCTCTCCTTTATTGGTCATTCTCATTTACCTAATCCATGGCAGTGATCACAAGAACCTCAAGTCCTCTTCCTAAGTGATAACACTCTCCCCCTGAAGAGGATTTAGGGAAGAAACATAAGGCATGACTTCAAGGAACATGACATTGTGAGAAACGTATTTCTTGCCCGTAGTAGGATCAAGACATTTATATCCTTTTTGGGAGCAAGAATAATCAAGAAAAATGTCTCTTATAATCTTTGGATCCAACTTTCTACTTCCAGGAGCGAGGTTATGAATGAAGCAAACACAATCTAGAAGTGAAAGCAAATGATTGAGATTCATGCTTCAACATGGAAAAAGGAGTCCTTCCACTAAGTATCTTAAAGGGCATTTTGTTGATTAAGAAAGCACTCGTCGAAACAACTTATGCCAAAAAATTCTTAAGAACATTTCTTTGAAGTAGTGTCTGGGTCATGTCTAGTAGGTGTCTTTTTTATTTTTTCTTTTGAAACAAGGGTGGTTATTTGTACGATAATCACCCAAATTCATTCATTTCCAAGAAATTACAACTTCTATCAATTACATGGAGGACTCCCAGAACACCACCTAGAAAGAAATGGACGAAACAAAGTTCTCAACATAAAGCCTCTGCCAGCTAAAAGTTACCCCATTTCTCCCTAACCAGATATCCCAGAGAACAATCAACACCTTCACTCATTCTTTTCTTATCTAAAGGCACTATTCCTTCCCTATCTCCCACCCTTCCCAAATGATGTCCAGAAACTATCTAGGCAACCATGGTTTATTCAATCTATCCCCATTATGCGCCAAACCTACTCAACAAAGGCACTCTTAAAGAACAAGTGTTCAATGTCCTCCTCCATCATAGCACAAAGAGAACAAGTCCTATCATCTGCCAGTGCCCATCTTGCCCTATAGACCTTTGTAACCACTCATCCTTTCCTTAGCAACCACACAAAGATCTTCACCTTAAGTGGGCAATTAGCCACCTAAATCAACCTGTAGTCTTGTAAGAAATCAATATTGTGTATCTGTGCAGACCTCCTCAACCTCCTATAGACCTCCGCAATCGAAAACTCGCCCTCCAAGTGAAATCCATCCATCCCATCCCCTAGCTCCCACCCTTGCAAGCACTGCAGGAGCTCTTGCAACTCCTTCACCCTCTGATCTGAGAATGCCCCTCGAAAACTAGGGCAACAAGCATCAGACCAACTACTCCTCACCATCACCTTTTTATGGGTAGCTTGGGAGAAGAGGCTAGGAAATCAGTCACACAAAGGGCCATCCCCCATCTAGGTACAAGGGAGAAAAAGCCGCGCACCTCCAAGATCATCGAGGTCAGTCCCCTGAGAAAATGGGAAGCCCCAACCACATGTGACTCCAAAGTCACTCGGGACAGAAAGGATCATAGCACTTCTGCATAACACTCCCAAATAGGTCTTGGTCCCCTCTCAGCAATCTAGCTATCCACTTCATCAACAGACTCCTTTTCATACAATCCACGTCTCGTACCCCAAGGTCGCAATCTTGCACCGGTTGACACACCTCCCGTGCCACCAACCTAGCCCTTTTACTTGTTACCCCATAGTTTTTCTAGAAGAAATCATGCATCATGCCAATAATCTTCTTTTGTATCTTTGTCGGCAACCTAAACATCAATAGGAAGTAACTTGATATGGAAGAAAGCACAACCTTGACTAAGGTCAACCTGCCACCACTTGATAGCAACTTAGATGCCTACCTTGCCAACCTCTTTTCCATCCTCTCTAAAAGCGGCAATCAATCCTGCAATCTGAGACGGTCAACCGTCAAAGGGAGGCCCAAATAAGATAGAGGTAGAGCACCAACAACTGTCTGGAGAGCCCCACTACACTCACTCGCCTCCAAATCTAACATATGAAAGGGCAACAAACTGGATTTTCCATAATTGATTTGCAGGCCGAATGCCTCACTAAACAAGATAAGGCATGCAATCGCGATGGCACAACAGAGGAGTCCTCTACCAAAAATAATGTATCATCCGCATATTATAGAAGTAGAATCTGACAATCTCCACCAGGTACAAATCCCCTGAAGAGGTTCCCTAAACACGCCTTATCTGCAGCTCTTGCCAGGGCATCAATAGCCAAGACAAACAACATAGGAGTAAGAGGACACCTCTGGTGAACTCCCCTTCTGTGCTGCACCCAACCCCCTGTGGGATTCCCATTAAGAAACATCGAGAACGAAGTCGTTTTGATGCACCTCTTAACCCAATTAATCTATCTCTGTGGAAAGCCTCTCGTGGCCAAACTAGCCCACAGGAAGGACCACTGCATCGAATCATTGACCTTACTAAAATCCACCTTCTAAAGGAAAGCCGTTGTCATCCTCCTCTTCCATGTGGCCAGGGCCTCTGAAGCCATTACAAAGCCATCTAGGATTCCTCTCCCTGGTATAAAAGCCATTTGGACCTCTGAAATCAATCCTTGCAACACCTTATGCAGTCTATTTACCGAAACCTTCTCAACAACCAGATAAATTGCGTTATACAGGGCGATCGACCTAAAGTCTTCTATTGCCTCTACTCCATCCCTCTTCGGTAGAAAGTGCATATAGAACTTGTTGAGTCTGTCAAAACCCTTGTTTCCCTCCATAAATTCTGCAATCACTTGCATCACCTCCTCCTTGACAAGTGGCCAAAACTCTCTATAGAAGAAGACAGGAAAGTTGTCTGGGCCCAGGTACCCATCAGCGTTAAGCCCCCACATCGCTGCTCTAACCTTATCCTTCGAGAAACCTGTCGTGAGGATCTCTGCTTGGTCACTAGATAACCCTTGCACATTGTCCCCTACCCATCTCCATTTCCCCCGCTTGTGCCTCCTAGTGAACTCCCTGAAGTATTTGGTTGCTGCTTTCCTTACCTCCCTGCCCGAGTAGCTCACCCCATGCACCACTAGTCTGCCTATTCAATTCCTCCTCTTAGTTGAGGCCATCTGATGAAAGAATTTCGTATTAGTGTCCCCTTCCCGCAACCACTTCTTCTTGGATTTCACTTTCCACTCAACCTCTGCCTTCTTATCCTCCTACACCACCTGTAAGTGCTCCGTTCTGCGTGTCCTCTCCTCTGTATATAGAGCCCCAACATCTTCTTGCTTGTCTAATTCGCTGATTTGTGCTAAAGCCTCCCTCTTCCTTCGTTCCCTCGCCTACCTTACTTCCCCCCAATAAATCTTCAGGTGCCCCCCCTTAAAGTCGATAGCTAGGCGGCAAGCCGAGCCGTTGCTGTCCCCTCTGCCTACAATGTTTGCCATTTCGCCTCAACAATCTCCCTGAAATTGATCTCCAATAGCTAAGATTTATCAAACTTAAAATACATCCCAAAAGACAACCCTTTATTAGACTTCCATAATAATGAAGTGTGATATGAGAATGGCCTATCCATTGGATCAACATAGGCTAAGGGGAATACCTCTGCTAGCTCCACACTGGATAGGAAGCGATCAATCCTAGATCTCTGACTGTTGGAGCTCCTCCACGTATATGCACAAGAAGTCGGAGCCAAGTCAAGTAGACCATGCATTGCCACAAACTGAGCAAACTGGTTTGACCTAGGGTCTCGCCTCCCTCTCCCACCTGATCTATCATCAACTTGCAAATTGATGTTGAAGTCCCCACCAAATAGCGAGGGTATCCCATGGTGCCTCTCTGCCACTACAGATAGCCCATCCCACAAAGCTGCTCTCTCCAGCATATCTATCAGGCCATAGACTCCAGAGACCCACCATCTTCATCTCATCTTCCCTCTTCAACGAGACAAAGATGACATGCGCTCCCAGGAACGAATCAATCATCCCAAAGATATCCTCCTACCAACCTACCATCTGACCACCTGCCCGACCAATCGCATCTAGGGCCAAGAACCCCTCCATGAAAGACCCGCCCACCTGCCTCTAAACAACCCTGTCACACACCACTAACTTTGTTTCTTGTAGAAGAATCGCATCCACTCTCCACTGTCGAATGTATCCCCCCCCAACACCACCCTTCTAGTAGGTTCATTCAGCCCCTTAACATTCCATGAGAGAACACCCGTCATTTGACACCAAACTGAGCCTCCTCCACAATATGCCTGAAGCATACCATTGGTAACCTGACATACCACCACGTCGTCCTCAGACCTTCTTGCGGTATCTTGCTGCTGCACTCGCTCCCTCGAGCTACGTGCATCAATAATCATCCGCCTTAGTTGTTTTCCACCCCCATCAAGCCCCCTTCATTGTTGGACCTCCCAATATAAGACCACTTCCTTGCAAATCAAATACCACTGCCATCTCTCCGCACTATGTGCGACTTTCACCCTACCAACGGAATGTGGGCAGACCTCCAGCCACCCCCACCACCATCAACCACCACACTGTCCTGACCCTGGCCATCGCTGAGGAGTCACCCTTGCAGCCCTCCTTTTGGTTGCTCCTTGTCATCTCTACCCCCTTCTCTGCATTGCAGCGTGCTGCCTCCCTTATGTCGGAGCACCTCCTTCAGGGGCCCCTACGAGTGTCATCTTCAAGTCGATCCATCCTAGCTCCCAAAGGCTGATCCACACTAAGCTCCGATGTAGTGGATTCCGCACCATTTCGACTCTTCAGTTGTGTGTAGGAAGCCATCCGGTGGCACTCGAGTTGAGACCTTGAAGAGGTGACCCTTCATGCCTTAGTGAGACCTCTTCAGGGTCATGGGCAACTGGGCTAGGTTGGGGTCCAGACCCACTGAAGGAAGGAAAATCGTTCGCCTCCTCACGTACGAGAGGCGCTAGTTGCACCTATCCAAAAAAATCCCCACGATCCTCATAAATGCTTGCAGGATTCGCGTGATCCCTCCACTCTTACACAGTCGGTTTCTCCCTGCAATAACGTAGTTGCCCTCATGCCTCAGCGAAACCAGTGTCGTCGACCTCTCGCCTTCCGTCTCGGGTATCCAAATGGTCGCCACCTCAAAAGATCCTGTGCCAACTGTCCGATTTGCCATGTCAACCCTTGTTTGCCTCCGCCACGTCATGACCCATGAGCTTCCAAGTCCTAGCGACCCTTAGCGGCGACGACCTAGGAGCACTGCCGCCGACCATCATACTCACAAAGGAGCCCCTATCGCTCTACCTCATCTCGCTCACCCTTGTGCAGGAGACCACTTATGACGACCCTTCGTGATAGAGAATGACCATAACAAGGAGAGGCTCCTATTTGTTAATCCACTATCGCCACCACCCCCCAAGGCCAATTGAAGGCAGGCCTAGCCCTCCGTAAGCCTTCAGAGCTGTGAAAGATGAAACCACCGCCCTTACCACCTCCGTCGTCCTTAAGCCAAGGGGGATTCCCTCCAATCTCACTTTGGTTGACATCCTTTACAAAGGCCTCTCACTCGTTGCTTCGTCATGGGCACAAGGTTTCCTCCACCTCACTAGAGCTCTTCCAACCTCCACCACCGAGAAGCACAATTCCTCCCTCTCCTCCAACGGGAGGCTGGAGAGGAGAAGTTTCCCGGCCTGAAGTTTGACAACCTTGGGTCGCCCACCAGCCACAAGCCCCTATAGGAACTTCTTGATCCTCAGTGAGACCTCTCCACCCTACACCTCCCCAATCAAGGCGAGTCCAAAGAGGCCTCCAACTCCAGTAGCAAATCAAACCACGGTGCCTCAACCTCTAGGATTGGCATAGTAGGCAGTGGCGGCGACGGTGCATCAGACAGCCCACCAGCACCCTTCATTTGTCGCCCCACCTCGTAGCACCATGACTGGTGACCTAGGCAACCGCACCTTCAGTATCGTATGGGCTTCCTACAGTCCCTCAGCCAACATCCGTTGCCTAGGCACTTGAAGCATTGGCCTCCCCCTCCCCCTCTCCATAGCAGCATCCTCATTGCCACTGAACATCTTCGACGATGACCCTCCACCAAGGTACATCCTCCACCTCCTTCCATCCTCCCATTCTCACCCCTGCCCTTGCTCTCCATCTCCTCCCTCGTCCTGGACTTGAAGTTAGCTCCTCGCACTAACAACATTGCTTACAACCTTATCCATGACCATGTACTACCTCCACTACTAAAGCCTAAGTTGTCGAGAACTAATTCTCAATCCTTTATGTTCCACTACTCCTAGGTCTCTATTTTTTCTCTCTACAATTTGGGTATAGCTATTTGAAGTCTTATGAATGATGCCTTTGCTATTGAAGAAGTTAGCCAAGGATTTGTCAAGGTACTCTCAGGCATTATCAGAACTAAAGACTTTTATTATAGTGTTAAATTGATTTTCCACCATAGCAGCAAACATTTGCACAAGTTTGGGCACTTAAGTTCAACTTTTCATCAAATAAACGAAAGTACAATGTGACCAATTGTCGATGAAAGAGATAAAATATTGAAAGCCATCAATAGATTTAACACTAGCTAGTTCCCAAATATTAGAATGCACCAGTGAAAAGTAATGTCACTTTTCCTTTCAGATTCAGAAAAAGGCATGCGATAATATTTAGCAAGTTGACACACTTTGCACTTCAAGGAGTAAACATTGGTTCCAAAAAACAAAGTAGGAAATAGTTTTCGTAAAACCCAAAAAATTGAGGTGTCCCAATCTATAATGTCATTTGAGAATTTGATCCACTTTTGTATGTTCTCAATTTGATAAAATTGTGACAAGAGCTTGTACAAGTTTGGAAGGAAGTTTGTATAGACCATCACATAGCAAACCAATCCCAATCTCTCTCTATCACTAGATTCTGCAACACACAATGATCAACATAAAATATGAGTTTGTAGTTAAGTTCCTTTGTAATTCTACTTAGAGACAACAGATTATGAGGAAGATTAGGAACATGAAGAGCATCACTAAGGAGAAAACGATCTAAGATGTGCCCTTTCCCTGCAATGGTAATGTTAAAACCATTAGCCATAGCAACTTGGTCATGACCAGAACCCAGTTTGTATTGTTGCAAAAAACCAGTGTTTCCAGTTGTATCGTATGTTGCCTTGTTATTAACAATCCAATCATCCATATTGGAGTTTGAGGAGACTGAGGAACTATTACCCGACTTTCCAGCAACCTTACCGCCAATCACCAGTTTCCAAAAGCGATTGCCATTGGACCGAGGAAGCGCCTTCGCCCCATCGTAATCCTCAAGTCAATTGCCCCATCCATCGAAGAACCAATCGCCTCCTCCTTCGTTGATGTCGGTCCACCCTTAGTAGCCGAAACCTCCGCTACAACCACCTCCTCTCTAAGCTTTAGTCCCCCATCACCACACGATATAGGAGTTCAAGAGACCTTTGCCACCTTCGCATGAAGCCACATCACCTCACCTGGACCACAAGGGTGAAGAGGATATCCACATTTCTTCCAGGCGCCACCTACCACAAGAGGATCCAAAGAAAACTTGGGAAACAGTGCCCCCTCAGCAGCATCGGCCATCAACTCGAGAGAAGGTGTTGACCCATGATGAGTACTTTGTTCGAACTCGAAACTCAACCCGAGCCCACCATCCATGTTAACGTTCCCATTTCAATCATCGCCCACCTTCTATGCTGAAGGTGGTGTAGCACCGGGCAATAATACCTCTGTTGAACACTCCCTATAATTTGTTGTGGGATCACTAGGGAGCTTCGAAACCACCACTCAAACCTTTGGTTTCCAAATCCAACACCACCTTCCACCGATTGGATGGGCCTACACCTTTGCCACCCCACTGCTGCTCAACGTTGAGACCAACAAAACCACCTTCGCATAAGTCTTCCCTTTAGCTTCGCTCACCTCCTCCACGGGGAGAGGTTCCCTTGGTTACTGAGTAGTGTGGTGGACGTGTCAGCAAAGGTTCGAGATTGCTAGGACAGATCCTGGTGCCCCATCTTTCGGGGGGGCCTCTCGGAGCAGAGTTGTGAGGACTTCCAGCGGTTGCTGCAGGAGTTGGTGGGTTGGGCCCTGGGCAAAGGCCCCGACGGTTTTTACTGGGAGGAGGGTGATTTTTCGATTGCAGAGGTGTACCGCAGGTTGGAGTCCAGTGGGACCCCCTCGAATGTGGACTTCATACGGGACTGTAGGCTAATTTGGACGGCGAAGTACCCCCTGAAGGTGAAGATTTTTGCCTGGCTGGTTAGAAGAGAACGGATCATAACGAAGCAGTGGAGAGCTAAATGGGTCCAGATAAGCGGCCTAGCATGCCCCCTTTGTGGGTGGGGTGTTGAGGATGTCCAACGTCTTCTGTTTCAGTGTCAGTTCGTAGCGCAAGTTTGGCAGGAGATGGGGATTGGCTGGATCTCCCACCAGGACGCCGCTAGCTTCTGGTCCTTTCGTAGGGGAAGTGTAGGTGGCGGAGTTTTCACCTTCCGCTCTAAGAATGATCGGGCAAAGGCCCTGGCAATTTTGTGGGGGGTGTGGCTGGGGAGGAACGGGGTGGTGTTTAGGGGGGAAAGGCCTTATGTTGAGAACTTTGTCTCATCTATCTCCTCCCATATTGGTTTTTGGAGGAACATTTTGTAAACTCCTGATGTAATTTTATTTTGATGTGGAATGAATTTGGGTGATTATCTACGGGATAACCGCCCTTTGCCTTTTCAAAAAAAAAAAAACACCACCCTAGTTGGAGTAGAAGTCTCGAGGGAATAGAATACTGGTCAAAAACCTCCAACGCCTTGCACCCACCAAAGGTTCTCTGCATCGAGCCCCACATCTTGACACGTCTTCAAGCGCAAGGACCCTGAAATGAGGGCCCCCACCACTTCCATCGTTCGTAGATACAAGGGAATCTTGTAAAGACGGACATGGACAACAATCTGCTCTAGTGCACGCTCCTTGCATGCTCCATCAAAGGTCCAAGGCCTACACCATCGCCAATGATCAACAATGAAAAGTGAAGAGCCTTCCTCTCTTCCACACCACATCCGAGAAGGTGAAACCTCTTTGCACTAATGATCACAACCTTGATCCCAGTAGGACGAGGGTAAAAAAGTAGTAAAGCCCTCCTCACCACCTCCAGAGTCGGATTCTCGACCACCACGTCTCTAGCCAACGTGCCATCAAGCATGCTTTAAGGGACAACACAGGAAAGGACCAGAATGTGAGAATCAGCTGTGGAAGAGGAGGATCCTTGACCATAGAAATTCTTGGCACCCTAGATACCAGAACCAACCCTGAACCATCGACCTTAGACCATGTGGGCACTTCCATTGGCAATGATTGGTCCCACAACACTGAACCCACATGATCGGGTTGCGGTAAAACTTCGCGAGATGCCCCCATTGGGACATACACCCTCCCCCACCCCCCCCCCCCCCCCCCCCAGGTTCAGGAAGAATAGCACTCCATCGTCGCCCGTCCACCACCAGCCAATCATCTCCCTCATGGACTCCTCCCCCCTCCTCGCCCCTTAAAATGAAGAAATCAAGGAGGAAATACATGAGTTAAATTTTGGAACATAAGGCCATTTGCCCCTCAAAATAACTTCATTCCTACCTTGCCAAATTCCCTATAACACAGTCAAAGCCTTGGCCCTCTCACCTTTAGATCTTCAGATGTTTGTATTTGATTGCAAAGTTCCACTTCCGAAGTTCTCCCAAAACCTTTGGGCATCTGAAAAATCTATCTAGCTGAGGTCAACATGGTGCCACACTTCCTAGGAAAGCATACAGCCAAAGAAAAGATGTGTAAAATCCTCTTGGTGAACTCCACAATGAGCACAACTAATATCAGCTCCTGGGAACCAACAGGCATGCACGATCTTTGTCAAAACTCATCCTCGACGAAGAAGCCAGTGGAAGACCTTTACTTTCAAAGGGCAGGCTGCCGCCCAGATCAACTTGCAATTCCTAAGAAAAGCAACCTGAAACTGAGACAGACGTCCTCTCATTCTGATGTAGGCTTCCCGCACAGTGAAGGCACCAGAGTTCCATAACAAAGCATCCAACTCTGGTTGAGGCTGCAAATGACCAATAGAGAGCAGCAACTGTGTCAGATTCTCTGCACGATGATCAGAAAGAGGATCATCGATGACACTCAGAATTTGGTCTCTGTCTACTGCAGTTATGCCATTTAGTTGCCGATATTATGCTTTCTGGACATTCTGAGCATCAAAATGTGATACTGATCACTTTTATGAAAAAAGAAAATCAGCATCCAGCCAATCATGTATATTTTGCTTGTCACTTTATATTATCCCTGTATATTCATTTATTGCTTTTCATTTTCTTCAGTTATGAGGCATTAATTTTTTGAATGCATCAAACTTTCTTTGTTGTTTGAAGATTTGATTTAGTCTACATGTATGGTTTTACATACATATAACCTTACATTCTTATTTTTTTTGTATCTTTCAGACTTATGGTCTTGCCGAATATATTGCACAGGTACTCTGTCTCCCTACATTTTGCACACTACAGTTTACATTTGCATATACTTACAGCACATATTTCAGCAAATAGAAAAATTGAAATCATTGTAGTTTTTTTTTTTAAGAGGATTACTGTAGTAATTGTGACCTTTTCCCAATTTCGACATGCTCTAATAGGAGGAGATGGATCGAAAGAGTGGATTCTGGTGGTCACTAGATAGTGAATATATTGCCTTTTCAGAAGTTGACTACTCAGGGATTCCTCTGTATAGAATTATGCATCTAGGTAAAAACTCTGTGGGGATGGATGCTCAGGAGGACCATGCATACCCTTTTGCTGGAGCATCTAACGTTGAAGTCCGTTTGGGTGTAGTGTCATCTTCTAGAGGGGAGGTTATTTGGATGGATCTTCATTGTGGAAAGGACAATAATAATGGAGATGAAGAGTATCTTGCCAGAGTTAATTGGATGCCGGATAACTCCCTCATTGCTCAGGTTCTCAACAGAGCTCATTCAAAGTTAAAGATTCTGAAGTTCAACATTGGTACTGGTCAAAGAGAAGTTCTTTTTGTGGAAGAGCAGAGCATTTGGATCAATTTACATGACTGTTTTACTCCGCTAGACAAGGGAATTGGTGAGTTTAGTGGTGGTTTTATCTGGGCTAGTGAAAAAACTGGTTTCCGACATCTTTATCTGCATGATAAAACTGGAGCTTGCCTGGGACCAATCACAGAGGGTGACTGGATGGTTGAACAAATAGCTGGAGTTAATGAGACTGCAGGACTAGTGTACTTCACTGGGACAATGGATGGCCCTCTGGAATCAAATTTGTACTGCACACACCTTTTTCCAGACTGGAGCCGTGGTTTGACAATTCCAAAGAGATTGACCCAAGGGAAAGGGAAACATACAGTGATTTTAGATCACCAGATGCAAAGGTTTGTTGATACTCATGATTCATTGGATACTCCACCTAGGGTATTGCTTTGCTCATTACAAAGTGGTAACATAATATGGACTCTATATGAGCAGCCTATCAGCAATCTGCGATTCAAAAGTGAACTTTTGCCACCAGAGATTATTCAGATACCGGCACGAGATGGTACTATTTTATACGGGGCTCTGTATAAACCTGATGATAAAAGATTTGGGCCTCCACCATACAAAACCCTAATCAATGTATATGGTGGTCCATGCGTGCAGCTTGTTTCTGACTCATGGATTAACACAGTTGACATGAGAGCTCAATATCTGCGGAACAATGGAATCTTGGTTTGGAAGGTAAGCATTTACCATATATCCATCAAATTTAGGTTGTTAAGTTTTCTCATCGTAAATTAAGCTTTATTTCTTCTCATGCAAAGATAGGATTATTCCAATTAAGCATATTTTCCAGTAACAGTATAGCGAATGCATAGTTATCAATCCTTGTCTCTCCGAATATTATCATCCACCTGCATCACTTTGAAAACTTAAGGAAGTCCGAACTTTGTTGGACGATTTTTTATATATTTTATGCATCAGGAAACAGAAAGCACAATAAGTAGATGATGAAGTAAAAGGTGCTGGAAACATGAAGGAGGTGATAGGAGGTGGAGTTGACCGGGAAAAGGAGTGGTGATTAAGGAGAAAGAAGAGTTCATGGAAGGAGGAAGGAAGGAATAGAGGAATCTGGAGTCTAATCTAGAGTCTAATCTAGAGTCAAATATCAATGTCTTTTTCCATTGCTGGAAGTCAGTTCTATTCTTTATTGTAATAAATGCAATCATTTAACACTTCTTGATACAACAAATATTTCCAAGGGTTGTGCCCCTGAAAGACAAAATTTAAGTCCTATAATTACAATAAACACACCTTTTCAAAATGATTAACAGAAAAAAATGGAAAATCTTGTTCTTGACTTTACTCTTATTTTGTATGTATTTGCTTGAGCTGCAAAAGATCTCATCTCCAGC
Organism: Thalassia testudinum; assembly: GCA_037157565.1. Lineage (NCBI taxonomy): Eukaryota > Viridiplantae > Streptophyta > Magnoliopsida > Alismatales > Hydrocharitaceae > Thalassia > Thalassia testudinum. The sequence goes on along the minus strand of JAZHRO010000022.1, from coordinate 67,482,402 downwards.
CTCACTGGAATACTTGCCAAATCAAAACTGAAAATGGGACAATTTGTGCAAGAATGCCCAATATTTGTAGTCATAACTGAAAAAATGAGACTGTTGACTTCCAACACCATATTTAAGTTTGCCATGCTTTCCCTACAGTGATTGATTGGAAATCTAGCAGGGGTGGCTTCAAACAGCACAGATGAAGGGATGCTCATTTTTGGCAAAAGAAAAATGACCATCTGATGCAATTAACTGAGTATGTTTACAGGACTTCTCATGCTAATATTCTTCATTCTACAATTCCTGATTGTCTCCAAGTATGAAGTAGCATACTTCAATGACTTCAAGAAACAAGGTTCTTGGTGTCAAATAGTGTACCATCTAGGGTGGAAGTGGATCACAATCCTTTAGTGCAGGAAAATGCATTGTTATTATTGTCTAATTGCCTCAATTTCCTTTTAACTCTCCCTCCTCCAACTATCATCTCTTTCACCTACCAATACCATGGAGATATGTGTGAAGCCAAAAAAGATGAGGATGATGGGTGCACAGTGGGAATGTACGGTTGGTGGAAATATTGGGGTTGGTTTGCAAGGACAATGCCAGGACTGGTGTGCAGAAATGTACAGGAGTGGAGCAAATCAGAAGCAAGAATGATATTTGAATGTTTTGGGGTGGAGGCACAAATAGCAAAGGTGATGGAGTCAGGATTGATGGTAGCACTGGTTGGTGTTGATGGTGATTGCAATTAGAGGCTTTTTGTGAGATGGCAGGTAGAGGGAGGCACCAGGTTTTCCATCAGGCATAGTTGTGGGAGGGATGATGCATGGTGGATATCTGGCACTGTTGAACCTAGTGTGGTGCATGCAGACACCTCGTGCCCTTTTCATGGTGATGGGGTGGAGAATATCGACCACATTTTCTTTGGTTTCTTGTTTGCTGCCTCTTGTTGGACTGGCATGGGACGTTGGTCCATTGACTTCACCTTCTTCTCTGACTTTCGTCACAGTTTTCACGGAACACTCACTGATAGAGATGATTAGGATATTATGTTGTGGTGTATTTGGTTACATCATAATGATATGATTTTTAAGGGGCAGAGATTGTTGGTTGATGGGGTCTTGTATCACCATAACTTGGTCTGCAATTATTGGTGTTCTGAGCTCTCTTTGTAAATGAATCAGAACGGGGTTGGTGGGGCTGTTAACCCTTTTCCTGCTAAAAAAAAGGTGGCGGCAGTCTGGTGAAGAGGTGTCAGCCTAATTTGTTGATTGCCAAGTCAACAACTGCACATTGGCCTGGTAACCATGCAAATTGGAACAGCCAAAATTTTGTGAAGGGGTATTAGCCAATTTGTTGATTCCCGAGTCAGCAATCAAGAAAGTTGATCGGCTGAAGGTGGCACAAAGACAAATTTGGAAGGCTAAGGGATCCAAGGAAAAGGGTAAGTTCATTGAGTTGATTTGACGATCCCTGATTATTCTGGAGGCTACCATAATTATTGTTGTATGAATCCCAATACGGAAGATATTTGTAGCCACCAAAAATAGCCTCTGTCATGGGGGCATCCACAGAGGCATCTCTAACCATTATGGGGAGTGCTACATGCTCCATGCATTTTGTTAGTTTTCCAGATCAATCTGCCTTTGGGGGTCAAGGGGATCTGATTATCATCTTATCTTCTTTCTCTCTCTCTCTCCTTTTCTTTTTTTCTTTTGTGAAAAAGATTATCATTTTATCTTTGCAAGGTAACCCATTCCTTCATTAGGAGATTTTGGATGACTTGGTGTTTGGGTTACTTTGAGTCCCTTGGGCACAACTGCTTTGTATCCCCTTCATCAGTGTATGAAGGAGCAACACATGTTGGGTAAGATGCAAGGGGAGGGGAGGTTCCAAAGTCTATTGATGCTTTTCTAGGCACTAGAAACACTGGCAGCGGTTCATCTTGGAACATGGGAATGGAGATTGCCACGTCTAGGGGGACGAGGAGTGCTTTTGGACTTTGATGGAACCACGACCAACTTTTAGAGGTTGCTCGGGTAGGTGGTCTTCAGCAGGATTTTGTGGAGTGGCCACTCGAGGGTGTTGACAAGAAGTTAGGGCTCAGTGGAGGTATGACCTCTGTTCTTGGTGCATTAATGGTGTATTCTTGAAGATGATGATGGGGCATTACTTGAGTTTGTTAGTAGTTGAGATAGTTTTTCTTTAGAAGTTGGGGCAATGTGATTATTGCCTCTTGAATGAGGTAGGGTGTCCCTCTATATGGTTTGTTATTATGGATGCTGTGGAAAATATGGTGGCCTCCTGATTGCATAGAAATGGATTTGCTTCCAATGGATGATTCAAAGCAAGGCATTTGTTACTTCCAGCCCTGCCAAGTGAAAGTCTGATGCTAGCTGGCTCCTTTTTTTCTTGTATGTATGGACCTTACTCAATAAATAGTGAATGGAGTTATAAGAGGAGTTGATGGATATGGTTGGAGATTTTGTTGGCGTGACTTAACTTCTAGGTGGATAGACTGATATGGCTAGACGGCTGTAGGAAATAAACAAGTGGGTCTTCAGGTGCTTTGTTTATCCCAAGTGAGAAGCTTGCCAAGAGCATTGGGCCTTTCCCTCCTATCTTGCCCACCTTGCTTTGTACCAGGTCTTATCCATTGGAGTTCCTTTTTTTTGGAAAGGCTATCTAGTAGAGTTCTTAAGAGTTCTCTCTTGCTAGATGGACCATGGAAGAAGGGAAATCCTATGTTTACATCCACCTCATTCTTTTGGTTGATCTCTGGGACTGCAGAAGTAGCTGCATTAGGTTGAGCTGGGACATTTTTTCATCGAACAGACCTTTAGAACATGTGCTCACCGTGTGTGGACCTCAGCTACATCTTTTTAAATATGGCGACAATCCCACTGGAATGGTCCATAGCAGGATCTCAGACGAATCCCATATTCTTTTGCTTTCATGCAACCTCAGGTGGAGTTATGGCACATCAACTTCAAGATTAAAGATTCATAGGTTTCTTTGTAATATGGAGTTCGAGAGGATGTGCTTTCTTTCAGATGGTAGTCCTGTAAGTCAACCTTTTTTTGATGGAGAAGTTTTGGGATTTACTTCAAGTTTGAACTGTCCTGGCTAATGGTACTTGGCTTCAGGAGTTTGATGGAGAACTAGGAGTTGCATCCAATATTCTGCGGACAACAATCCTATCCAACAAGCTATTGGCTTTGTGCAACTCTTTGAAGGCTTATAAAAGATGGCTTTAAGAGAGCAGAGTGCAGAGGAAGATTGATGCTCTATTGAGGATATCTAGATTTGGACAAGGAAAAAAAAAAGAGATTTGGACAAGGACCAAAAAGGTTCAACACTTGCTAAGAAGACTAAGAACAGGGTACTTGATATTTTCCATTTGAAGGATAGGAAGGCGGAGGTGGAGTAGAGGTAGCTCTTGCAACAGTCATGGCTTAAGGAAGGAGATCCTAGCACTAGGCTTTTCGGCCTTTTTTGAGCGAATGTCAAAGGAGAAACTTCATTGATAAGCTGGTGGTTTAGGGGGATGAGGTAGGTGGTAGAAGACTGGTGATTCCTTGGTGGCCTCATTTTCACGATTTCTATGGAAGGCATGATTGTGGCCCCTAGGGATGGCCATGTTTTGGTATTCACTGGAGTCTCAGCTTGGCAACAAACTTTCTCGATAAGAGGAGGTTAGGATTGCTGTTTGGTGACTGCATAACAAGGATCCCCTGATCCTGATAATCTTCTTTAGGGTGATTTGTGCTGGGCCCTGTCAAGAATAATGTCATGGCAGTTTTGTGAGAGTTTGCAAAGAAAAGAGACTTCAAAAGGATCAATAGATTTTTTTTGGGGGCATAAATGAATAGATAAGGGGTTATCTAGTATGTTGCCTTATCCAATTCCATAGGCTTGATTATTGTCAAAATGCTGGCAAATGGATTGAGAGGGGTATTTAGGGGCTTGATTCTATTCGAGATGAATTTGTTTTCGCAAGGGAGATAAGCATAGGTCCGGGAATAGAACATTCCTGCGGAAGGCGGATTCTCCAAAGCTTATGATTATGTTGATTGGTGCTTATTTTGGTCCTCATTGTTCAAGAGAGGCTTCTTGTAGCAGTGGATTGTCTAGGTGAAGTGCTGTATTATGACTGTCTTTTTCTGTTTAAATGAATGGTAGTCCTGCTAGAGATTTGATGCAATTACACACTACGATTTGATAGGCAGCATGTCTGCTAACCTCTTTGCTCCACTCTGGTGGAAAATGCTTCTTGATGGCTTCTCTTAGACATCAAAAGAGGTAGCATAGGCGATGCACGAGGTTTCTGATCCCTGTGCAGCGATCGTGAGGGGCATCTTGCCCTGATCTAGGGACTACAGTCCCTGTTGTTGTTGCAAGGAGGCTAGGTCTCCTTGGAGCCATCTCGGGTGTTCTCCTTGCACCCGAGTTAGGCCAATGTTTGTCCAAGGGGGCCTCCTGGTATTGATGTAGATCTGAATTTGATTTGTTCCAAATCTATTGGTGTTCGCTAAGCAGTGGTATGCATTTCCCGTATTGTATGATCTTTGGGGTGTGTATTCCCCATATTCTCTAGATGTGGTCTGCTTGACACATATGGCAGAATCTGAGTCTGGTACATCAAGAGCATTACAGGAGCCACCATAGAGCAGGGTGGTTGATCGACTCTGATGTGTCACAGCATCTGTGCGGTGATCAGACTTATTTTCGTTCGCTACAGTCCATTCCCCTAGGAAAGACTGTATAGGTAGCCGATGGCAGATACACCCTAGTTAGGGGTAAGGGGGAGGTGTCTGTGACCCCCAGTTTGCAGTTGTCTGGCGCATTGCATGTGCCAGAATTCTCACTAAGTATGTTGTCAGTGAGTAGAATCACGAAGGATCTCAACTGCAGTGTGATTTTCGATGATGTCGGATGTGTTGTTCAGGATATACTCACCGGGAGGACTATTGTTAGAGGTACGGAGGAGAATGGTGTTTACCGCCTGAGACAGGAGCCATTGGCAAGAGTTACTCAATATGGTAGCGGGAGTGTTCTACAGGGGCATGTTCATCTTGGCCACTTGTCTCTGGATCGCCTCAGGAGGGTGATATCACATATTTCCCCAGCTACACCATACAGTGTGATGCTTGCCAATTGGATAAGCACCATCGATCCTCTTTTCCAAAAACCACCTCTCTTGGATCCTCTACATTATTTCAGTTGCTCCATATGGATGTATGGGGACCGAGTAGAGTCCCAGACCGAATGGGACATCGGTACTACCTGGTTGTCGTAGATGATTTCTCTAGAGCCACATGGGTGTTCTTGCTGAAGAGCAAGGTAAAGGTTGGAGGGTGCATAGAGACTTCTTCTGGAGATTAGTAAACAATATTCAGCCACAGTAAAGATTGTGCGGACTGATAATGTGCGAGTTCTACACTGCCAGACTTAAAGAGTTCTATAGGACTCGTTGGATTGTCCACCAGACCACTTGTCTTCACACTTCACAACAGAATGGGGTTGCAGAGCGGAAACATAGGCATTTGTTGGATGTTACCCATACACTATTGATTCATCACAATGTGCAGCAGAGATACTGGGGGGATGCAGTTCTGACGGCGACTTATCTCATCAACAGGATGCCCAGCTCAGTTCTTCACGAGCAGATACCGGTTCTTCGTTTGCATCCAGACGATGAGTTATTGCATGTGATTTCCAGGACCTTTGGATGTGTTGCATTCATCCATGTGTTGTCACTTGGTCGTGACAAGCTGGCTCCTCGTGCTGTCAAGTGCGTATTTTTTAGGTACTCGAGGACATAGAAGGGGTAATGTTGCTATGATCCTCTGTAGAACATACATTATGTTAGCGCTGATATGATTTTCCATGAGGATACACCATATTTCTCAGTCACTAGACAGAGAAGCTCTTGTGATGATGTTGCATTTCTTCCCCTGCCTATTCCGTGTACAGAGGCTCAGGTGTCTACTCACTCCAGACCTCTAGCTGATAGACAGATGAGCTTTTCCTCCTTGGATGACTTTGAGAGATTGCACGGGTTATTACATACCTATCACAGACATCACACTACTTTTCAGGGGTCTCATCTCTTACCAGCAACTAATGGTTCACAGGTAGTTGAGAACGCACCTGATGCCAATAACAGTTTGGTTAGACCTGACTCCCCAAACAGTATAGATCACCACAATGGTGAGGCTCCTGTAGCGACTCAGTCAGAGGTACCAGATGATTCAGATCTCCCTATTGCTATTAGGAGGGCATTGCGCACCTGTGAGTCCAGATACTGGGTTGCAGGTAGTCTGGTTACTGATGGTCTTGCTCCTCAGTTTAATAGCTTCTGTTAGGCCCTTACAGCGTCACACATTTCGTTTACCTAGCAGCAAGCTATACTTGATCTAAAGTGACGTTAAGCCATGAAGGATGAGATGGTAGCACTTCGGAGTAGACAGACTTGGGATCTCATCTCACTTCCTACTGGCGCACAACTGGTTGGCTTTCGATGGATCTTTGCCTTGAAATACAACCTTAATGGGTCTATTTCGAGGTATAAAACCAGGCTAGTAGCAAAGGGGTTCACTGAGACATATGGGGTGAACTTCTTTGATACTTTCTCCCCCATTGCGTGGCTTGACACTATCCGGATGCTTATTTCTATTGCTGCCCACAGAAACTGGCCATTATACTAGCTGGATGTGAAGAACGCCTTTCTCTACGGCGATCTTCAGAAGGAGGTTTACATGCAACTGCCCCTGGGTTTCGAGGTTTACGGGGAGTGTGTGCATATTGATGAAGGCAATCGATTGAAGCAAAGTCCCAGAGCATGGTTCCAGAAGCTATTAGAGGTGCTTCACCAGATTGGTTTGAGTCGCTCTACGTCATATGACTCCTTATTTACCAGGAAGACTAATAGGGGGACTGTGGCACTCATGATATACGTTAATGATCTTATCATCACCGGGGATGACAGAGATGGGATAGACGAAGTCAAGAGGCACCTATCAACAAAGTTTGTCATGAAGGATCTGGGACAATTGAGGTATTTCTTGGGCATTGAGGTTGCACGTGGCAGAGATGGAGTGGTGCTCTTGCAGAGGAAGTATGCTCTTGATCTTCTTCAGGAGACTGGTATGTTAACAGCTAAGGCTGTAAATATTTCCATGGATCCTAAGGTCCATTTATATGATGAAAAATATGAGGTGGTTGACAGTAGGGCATACAGGCAGCTGGTGGGTAAGCTTCTTTACCTCACCATCACTCATCCAGACTTGTCTTTGTCGATTGGTAGGCTTAGCCAGTTTATGGATAAACCAACTAGGCAGCACTGAGAGGCTACAATGCAGGTGCTTAGGTATGTGAAGAAAGCACCAGGATGAGGATTATTGTTCCGTAAGGAAATGCCCATGGGGATTATAGCATACTCAGATGCCAATTATACTGGCTGTGTTGGTGATAGAAAATCCACCACAGGTTTTTGCACATTTGTTGCAGGCAACATGGTTGCCTGGAGGAGCAAGAAGTAAGCGATTGTATCTAGATCCAATGAGGAGTCAGAGTACAGGGCCATCGCCCAGACAACCACTGAGATGATTTGGGTCAAGTCAGTTTTGTCAGATCTTCATATTTCTCTGGATAGCTCTATGGAGATACGATGTGACAACAGAGCAGTGACCTACATTGCCAATAACCCTATGTTTCACGAGAGAACAAAGCATGTAGAGATTAACTGCTAGTACACTCGAGATCTCATTCAATGTGGGACATGACATTCAACGAATGTCACTTCTGAGGAGCAAGCTGCAGATGTTTTCACAAAGCTCCTAGCGAGATCTGCCTTTGAGGCGTGTTGTTCCAAACTAAGCATGATAGATATTCATGCTCTCATTTGAGGGGGAGTGTTAGTATATAGTGTTTCTTATATATTTTATGCTTTTCTTGTATTGACTTATGTGTGTTTAGCTTCTGAGGGGTAATGTTGTACTTTCCACCCTTTGGTCTCTCTCTGTATAAGAGAGACTAAGATTTTCTATAATAAACTGTACTCCAAAGAAGGTGGAGATAAGGGATTTCTTTTTGATGACTTATGGGTTTGAGTAGTAAAGGTATCCCGTTGGTAGCTTGCGATGTTGGTCTTGCCTGTAATGAGGTCAGATTGGAGTGAAACATGGCAAGATGGTGAATAAGGTTCTTACAAGCTGAATGTGTTGATTGAGATGCTGGTATTGGAAGGGAGTTCTGGATGGAGGTATCATGGTCTTTCTATGGAAGGTGTCCCCATTGGGTGAATAGATGTTTGATACCGACACTTTGGACGACTAGTGACCTCGAGTACTCATCCTTCACTTTTTCAAAGATTAAGAAAAATATCTATAATGCATTCACTCATCTCTTCTGATAAATAATATCCACTAATTAGAACCCAATTATCTCTCTGGTTAAATAATAGCCACTCATAACACATTCATCCACCTGTCACATCCATCTTATTACTTAGCCCATCATCCAATTAACTCACATTTTTTGAACTTATTCCTTCTATCAAGTTATCCAGTCTAAAGTGAATTTTGCAACCAAACAGCCTTAATGCTAGTTTCATGATAAGGTTTTATATTTCTGTTTGAGAATTTCTATAGGATAACCTCTGATGTGACATGTAGTTATTTGGTAAATTTGTGAAGATAAGAAGTGGGATAAGCTCAGATGTTGACTTTCTTGTGGGTTGGGATAACTAAGGGATATATTCCAACTCATCTCGCCCCTAGAATAACTTAACCTGGGATAACCTGAACTATTTTAGGTTAGGATAATCCCCTAGCCAAACATGATTAGCCCAGAAACCTGTTACCAAATAATTCTGGGGCTTATTCCATGATTTTTCCCTTCCCATGAAGACGGTATTTCATGCAAATCATGTGCTCCTGTTGGTGCGATATTCATTCTGCTCTTGGTTTATGTCGCAACACTTCTTATTCTGTCTTCTAAGTGTGTAGTGCAGCCTTCATGTTCTGGTGTGCCTGGCCTAAATTTCGACTGCTATTAGGACCTTTGGGTTTTTATGGCATGTAAAATTTTGACCCCACCTAAATTCCTTTCTTGCAGCTTGATAATAGGGGAACTTCAAGGCGTGGGCTTAAGTTTGAAGGCCATCTCAAGCATAATATGGGTGATGTAGATGCTGATGATCAGTATACTGGGGCTGAGTGGCTTGTAAAGAATGGCCTAGCCCAACCTAATCATATTGGCCTGTACGGCTGGAGCTATGGTGGCTATCTCTCTGCAATGTTATTGGCGAGATTTCCGGGTATGTTCTGCTGTGCAGTTTCTGGTGCACCAGTGACATCGTGGGATGGGTATGACACATTTTACACAGAGAAGTACATGGGCTTGCGTTCTGAGAATCCAGAGGGCTATGAGCACAGCTCCATAATGTATCATATTTGCAATATGAAAGGGAGTCTGTTACTTGTGCATGGAATGATAGATGAGAATGTGCATTTCCGCCATACAGCAAGGCTTGTGAATGAACTTGTGAAAGCAGGGAAGCCATATGAGCTGCTGGTCTTTCCTGATGAACGGCACATGCCTCGATGGTTGAAGGACCGTATATACATGGAGGCAAGGATTTGGGATTTCATTGAGAGGAACTTGTAAGGATTGCTGTCGTCCTTCCTGAATCCATCTTGGGTAAGTTTATTTGTTTATGTTCACAGATGAGGTCGGTGGCTTTTTGCTTAGCCTTTGGTTTTTCCCACAGCTTTTGTATCATTTTTTCCAGAGAAACCAATAAAATGTAAGTCACATTTGCAACCCCCTTTGCCGACCCCGACCATCACACACACACATGCACACAAGGAAAAAAAAACCAACAAACCACCCAAAAAAAGAGAAAGATACAAAGGAGGAACAAAGAGGTACTTGGATGTGGGTTGCCATGCAAACGATTTCATATTTTTGACCGTTTTTCACCCCAGTGCCATGTGTTACTTCGCGCTGAAATTCCCAGTAAAAAAGTATATTGACATGGCCTTTCTATTGTTTTTGCTTGGAGGGTCCTGCAACCTTTTCACTGGGGTTTTTACATGTATTTGGATATACAGCCTTGGAATCTTTTAATAAGATGTGTACATGCCTTTATATACATAACTGGCCAGTTCAATCAAAAATTTGGACCAATTGATTTGGTCAGGAAAAGTCAAAATCAGGTGAATTGGTTAAAATTGAATGAACAATATAACTAGTTAAATCGGTCCACCAGTTTGATCAATATTTTTGAGAATTAAAAAAAAAAACCGAAAGTCTCTAGACACCCCATCCCTCGCCTTCAAACCACCCCACGCTCCTGAACCCTGACTCTATTCTGGTCATACCCGGTATCCCCACCCAATAATGCTAATAGAACTCTTTGTCAATGCCCTATTCATCGCTAGTTGCCCCTCCCCTTCCCATAATCATCATCGATCTCACTGCGTCCTGTTCGACCTTGGAGCTTAACTTGCGGTTTCGACCTTGTGTTGCCATTGGTCATACCCTCTGAAGCTACCACTGTTGCCTCCACCACCAACTGTATACCTCTTTCCCCTCTGCCACCGCTACTACCTTTGCATTGTCCCTCCTGTAGCCTTCATCGTCCTTTTCTTCAACTTCATGTGCGACAGCTTGACACAATTGTTGCATTCTCATGCACAACTCACCACTTGGTCACCTTTACGCATTCTTTGTGTTCTTCATTGATCAAAATGCACTTTTTATGCTCTTTGATTTCATTTAGGGATGAATAGGTTAAAAAGTCAACCGGAGGTCCAATTTAAAATAAAAAATGTTGACCTAAGCCCAGCTCAACCCAAAGAAAAATGAGCTCAGTTTGACCCACTTATGATTCATGTTGTTGCTGCATCGAGGAGGAATTGGAGCACCTCTATTCGCTTGAGAGAAGGTAAGGGACTAATGAAGTTTTTGCCATCAAGCGAGAATTGGGTTAAATGGACCACCATCTCTTTCTCCATTTTGGTCAATGGCTGGTTGAAAGGTTTCTTTAGGGGATCATCGGGGCTAAGGCAAGGAGACCCCCTTAGCCCTTAGCTCTTTACATTAGTTATGCAACTGCTCTCTGATCGGCTTTAAGAGGAAGTTGTGAAAGGTGCCATCAAGCCGCTAAGATTAGGAAGTGTTCCTGTGCCAACACATTTTTTATGCAAATGACTTGTTGCTATTAATGAAGCCCACGTTAAGGGGCTCCCATGTGTTGGGGGAGATGCCTTATTTATTTTGAGAAGATGTTCAGTTTGAGAGCAAACACAGATAAAAGTCAGATCTTCCTTTCGAAGTTGGTTTCCCAGTCCTTTTCCTTCTGTCTAAGTTTGGGATTCTATCTCAACCATGGAGGTGGAAAGCCAAAGTGTTTTATTTTGCTGGATGTCTTTAGTTGCTGAAATCAATGTTTTTTGGAATGATAAATCACTAGTTAGGAGGTGCCCTTATCCCCTCCTCCCTCCCGGATAAATTGCAAAGTCTATGCACTGTCTTTCTCTGGGACTCTTGTGCAGCTGGAATTGGGTGGGGTGCCCCATGTCTATCCCTAGCTAAGGGTGGACTTGGATTTGAGAACTTTGCGGAGATAAGGCAAGCTTGCACTCTGAAGTGGATTTGGCACTTGCTCACAGACCTCTCCTCAATATGGACTGATTGGATGACTCGAAGATACTTAGGTTCAGATTGCTTCTAGCAAGCCGTAACAAAAGCCTCCTAGTCAAGGCTTCGAAGGCACCTCATTTCCCATCGCAACCTTGTCGCTAGTGATATCTCTGAAGGTGCCCTTGGCTGGTGCTAGCGTGCTTTAAGCAAACATTGAAGATCACATTAGTTGATGCGTGGAACCTTATTAGGCGTAGGAGGGAACACATTAGCTGGTGGTGGGAGGTCTAGTTCCTGCATAATGTTCTGAAGTTCTTATGTTGCACGTATCAGGCTATTCTTAATCACCATCCCACTCTTGATAGGCAAAGTATGTGGAGGGAGATGGAGGCCTTGACATGCCTCCTTTGTGGTGAAGCGGGCGAAATCCAGGAGCACTTAATTCTTCTCCTGCTACTTCTCTGCCTACATGGAGGCTTAGGTTGGGGTTTGATCTTGCTGGTTGCTTTACCTTGGAGGATACCATTGAGGAAGTCAGCCAATTTCCAAGAAAATCCCTCATTGGATCGATTGCAAGATAGGCGCTTGCTGGCACCATTTGGTGGGAGTTGAGATCATGGTACAGCGTTTGGGCTGAGGGAGTTTCTCCTTCCCTCATTGATACTTCAATGCCTTGCAGCTCGACATTCGTGGATCCCTTAGCCACGCCAAGTTAGATGATGCATCCCTGTTTAGGAATGATTTCCTTTTCAACTGGAACAACTATGCTGCATGATGTTTTGTTTGGGTATTTTTCTTTTATTTTTTTCCTGTTCCTGACGGGAGGCTTTCTGATTCACTGATCTCTGGTGGGAGTTGGCACTGATGTTGCCTTTGGGTGACATCACCCTCCCCTTTTTTGGTATATGATAGCGCTCACGATGGTAATACAAATTTACTTACCACTCAAAAAAGAAAAAATGAGGGCTGATTTCTTTGGTGAAATGCCAACAACCAAACAACTACGTGATTTGATTGGCTTTGGCAACGCATTTTCTTGGCAAACGTAATGTTGTAACCCCGTGAAAATCTGAGCGTTGCACATCGAACATTCTAGACGAAATCTGTTCCGACAAAAATGTTGATGGAATTTTGTTAAATCTGGCTTCTATCAACAACCTTTGCCAATCAATATTAGATGCTATAGTCTAAGGTCTACATCCATGATATGGTTCAAAAGAGGAACATCACCACCGTACGCCTTTCTACTTTATGATTAAGTTAAGTTTGTTATGGCTGCCAACTTATGATCTGCGAAAATCCGGCTTGCTTACCTGTTAAACAACCACAATACCATAATGAGCCAAACTGATCCCATTTGCAAATGTAAAACTATATATATAATAACATGCGGGTATGCGTGTAGAAAAGCAAAGTCTAGGTGCCCTTCATGTAAAACCATGTTTTCGCCATTCCTTTCTGCAGCCTTTTCCGCAGTCCTGCCCTTCTCTTTAGTAGGATATAAAGCTTCAAGCTTTTGTGATTCAGGAATTTTTAGAGATTGATTTGGATGTGTACTTTTAATACTTTTGGCATTCAAGTTGAAATTGATTACACCAAATCACTGTAAACCAATTCAAAAATGGAATTGAAAAAATTCAGATCTTGGATACATCCAATTTAGTTTTGATAGCAATGTTTGAATCAAAAGTTCAAAATGGCTTGAAAAATTAAAAGCATGGTAATATTCCAATGGTACAAACCTAAGGGAATTGGTTTCACACCTTTAATGCCCCTTTTAGAGGTCCAATTCATCATATACATCGTCTCAGAAGGCTCTGGCAGACACTAGCTCTGTCTAACGATGGGGATATGCAGAAGCAACCGTCGAGAATTCTTGATATTGTTAGTCATAAGTATAAAGATTAACGATTCAGTTTGGAAATTCAGGCAACAAAAATGATTATATTCGTAACATCATCGCTTACCGGTGCACACCATCTAAGAACCTAATAGGCGCATATTTTCCATCATTCACTTTTTTATTATCTATATATAAGTATAATGCTCGACATATCAAAATGGGAAAAAAAGGTAGTTTGCCAGCAGCCTTTTGAGTCTTACAATGACGGATCAAAAAATTGGATCAAATCATTGCTTTGCATTTTAGGCTTAAAGCTGTAGAAAATAAAGAAAACAAGTACAAATTAAAGCTAGATTAAGTTAGTAGGTTGACGTATTCCATAGGTGCCATGCAATCAAATACCTTTAATCTACTTATACGGTATAATTGCCAAGGATATCTTCAAGGTATGTTCACTCATTTTCCGACGATAAGGGAAAGAAGACACTTTTAGCATCACGTTATAGCACATGATGAGAATTAGGAAACGTGAAGAAAGATACGTTCAGTAGGAACGTGGACGCGGGAACAGGATCGGAAGAAAATGCATCGCACAATAGGTTGTCTGCCTTTTAGTGGGCTCAGGGTCCAAAAAAATGGTAACGAGGAGATGGGACAACTTCTTCATGCAAATTTTTTTGTTTGGTATTTTGAAAAACCATAAGCCAAAGGCACACAACCTCAATATGAAAGCAAGCAAGTATACAGGTTTGCCAACATGGTAAATTTTATACTGTGGTATATATATTCGTGGCACATTGGAAATAGAATATATGAACCCATGGAGAAGCTTATGCCGGACGTATACATAAGCATACAAGAATTATGAATTCCTTTCCCCTAACTGACCATGATCTAACTTTAAACAACCCCATTGATCCAAAAGAGCCAAGAAAATTTTATAGAAGAAATATGAAGGATGTTGTCCTCTGCCAAGAAATTGGTTACTTCGACCAAGCAACAGCATCAATCTCTGCTTGGGCGCTTTTGTATAGCTCCAGTCTCTTGGCAAGTTGAGCCCTTCGCTCCACGACTGCAGGATCCTCATCAAGCAAAGCTGACAATAGCTTTTTCTGTGGTTAGAAAGTAGCAAAAACTGTTAGTTTAGATATGAGCATGAATAATCATTTACAAATAAAATTGAGAACCTGAATGAGTATGGGTTCGAGTAGTCTTCATTTGAAAATCAAAAGTTTAATCAAAATTTAAAGAAAAGTACAAGGTCCTTGAAAACAAGGAAAAAACCAAAATCCTAGAAGTCATACGTTTCTTAGCCCAGTTGGCCCCATCCTGTGGACAAAACCACACATTCTTCAAGTGAAATAGGCAAATAAAACATTTCTATCAGAGACATCGTAGCCTGCTTTGCCCGCAGATAGGCAACCGCCAGGTACTTCTGGTTTCATCTCATAATTATCACACACACAGTGTTTTGTCTATAAACACGCACCCTCGAAATAGAAAAGCACGATAGTTATGTTATCAGCCAGTTTGCAACGTCCATATGACCCGAGGAAAACTGAAAATACCAGGCAATTATCCAATAAGAAAATCATCAATGCATTGCATATCAAAGTCAATAGGCGATACTGAAAGCCTACGAAAATTGCTAAATGGGATATATAAACCCACAATTTTAGCTTTACTAATACTTCATAAAATAGTAAGGGCATATTTATAAATAGCCCTAAAATCCAAGGCTGGGTCATCCACCCTTAGCTCACTTGCCATTTGAGGCCCGTACATGATTTCAGTTTCAACCATCGATCACTGGAACAATTAACTCCAACTCGAGTGACCAAAGTTAATCCTTGCTTTTCTTCTTAAGTGTTAAGCAATCAGCCCATCCCTAGCTTCGACCACACTGCCTGCCACAGGCACCAACACCTGTTTGCCATGACAGCGTGGTTGCACCCCCTCCTATATGCCCCTGAGGCCCTGACATCCTTGGAATCATCTTTTTCTCCCAGAAAAACCTCGGAGGTTAACCTCCCGACATCTCCAATCCACATGCTGTGGTTGCCACTCAGCAGCTGCGCCTCTTCCAATCTCTACTCTTCCAAATGTTTCATCCCCCATCAATAATGAGGCACCAAAAGATACACCTGAAACCTGGGCAATAGAATAACAGCATGGATAGATCTTTGCTTATTCAGCAGAAATGCTTTGGCTTTAGTCGCAAATGAAGAGTATCAAACAAGTTGGCATAGAATGAAGAGAGAACCATTTATTAGCTACTGTTCCCTCACATCCATCAACAGGGTTCTCCAATCACAGATTATTCCAAATTGACAATCACGCAGCTGCATGAACCTAACCAAAGATAAAAACTTTATGGTAATATGGTTGGGTCTTCACTCAAGACAAATCGTTTGAGGCTTTGAGCTGAATGCACCCACATGGTATTGAAACCTAATCTGTGTGATGGTTGGGAATTAATCTCCACACCATCCATCGAATTGTCACAATGGGGTGCCTGGTGAGAGAGTATTTTTTTCCTTTTTCATTTTCCCAAAAGATGCCCCGTGAGAGAGTTCCCTCAAATTTAAATGTTTAATGTATAAAAACTGGGAAGTTGCTAATATAATTGTCGGGGCTCTCCTCTCAAGCTGATTGGCTTTAAGTTGAACGCACCCATGGTTACTACCTGGCAGCCGACCAATAAACGGTAGCTAGCCAAATTACAGAGGGCATGTATTTCATTAGCTGGCAAGGAAATAGCTCTTAAGCCATTTCTCATACTTCATATCAAACTGGCTTAACCTGATGCAATCCTGAAAGTAGAATTCAGTCATAAAGCAACTGCAACAAGTGAAAATCAAGAGCAGACAGGAAGGAATTCATCCATTTTTTCCTGAAAGCAGGAAACAATGTGCTTACCTCCATTTTACCCAATTCTGTGAAAAAATGGTCAAGCAAGGAGCGCTTGGCTTCGCGAACTTGACAATAAACAATGGACTTTGGAATAGAGTTGCGCAGGCCAGCCAAAACCATATTAACATATGACAAAACAGTACTTCCTGTGGATTTGTGCAAAATAAAGGTGAGAATTTATAGGATCAAGCAAAAATTTTAGAAGCAAAGCCTCTTTATCAAAGATAAGCGATAACTAGAACATTGTTTACAACATTAACACAGAGCAATGACCTAAGCCATTCAACATGAATTATAAGAAGTTTTCAGAAACTAGGCCTAACCTTTACATCATAGAAGTTTCTGAGATATAACACTCATTATTGAGGAAACATATCTTTTAAAAGAATTTCTTTTTCTTTTTATGGGTCTATCAAAAGAAAATGTTATCATGTTGATATGTGACCTCCAGGTGTTGTTAACATGGCAAAGAATTTATATATTTATATTATTTCCTAGATTTAAGCATATTTATGGTAAATAGATGGATAGTTTAGTTTCAAAAAATTAGGCTTGACTCATGACAATAAAGAACTACCATGATAAGCAATATATAGAAACCAAGCATCCTGAGATCAAAAAACAATCAGGTCTACAACAAAATAGGCTGACTAACATACTTGATAGCATCTAGAAAATCAGATTCTATTTTTACATATTTTTGCAAGAAAGTCCAGAATTTTAATTTAAGTACCTTACAGCAGCAAAGCTTTAGCATGTACCTATTGCTTGTATTGAGAACCATGTTCCTCTATGATGCAAAGTTAAAAGTAGCAAGCATGCAATTCTATATCTATTCACAAAAAGAATTTCACATAAGAATGCTACAAAACTTTTCTTTATTTTAACTGTAGATTTGATACAAAAAGCAAAAAGTTGGGATGCCCTTGAAACATGGAAAGAAAATCCAATCATAGAAGAAGAGAATATACCATCTCTTATTTAAAACCCTAATCTATACAAAAATTAGACTGAAATGCATAGTGCTACTTGGGAAATAGAAAATAGCAGGAAAAAAAACAAATAAATGAAACATCTCCTTTATAAAAAAAAGAAAATAAATAAATAAGACATCTCGACTGCTTCTAATAATAAAAAGTCAAGAGAAAGAAGTGGAAACATGATTGCTTTTCATACAGGTTATGCTTTATTCAGAACTAAAAGACATACCTATCCTCCTAAGGTATGAATCATTATATCTATCAAATATTGAATGAGTAGGATTTCCGCCCTTCTCAACATCCTGAGGGAGTTTCCTGAAGAAGTCAACAGTGAGATAACTGCACTCCATATCAACTAGCTTGAGGGTTGCCTTTTTGCTTTCTTCTCGCATTCGCTCCAATGAATCAAAAGCAGCATTTCCAACCTCAACACGGAGGGTAGGATACTGTTTGAGCTCCTGTGGCATGAAAATTATAGAACGTAAAAGTTTGCACCTTGCAATGTTCTCAATAGTGTTAGCTAGGTGAAAATGTGTCAAATGGCATTCAAGCAACTTAAACTACATTCTACAATCTAGAAAACATACTGCCACTTTGAACATAACCAAAATTTTTAAATTGATGCACCCAAAGAAAGTCAGCACAATACTTAATATGTTTTGGAAACAGAAGTGAAATGTAGGCCAAGAGAAATCTTCTATGGATTTTCCATTTATGCCATGTTTAGGAATATATCTTGCCACATCACTGAAATCTGACTCTCCTAGCTCCATGTCTACCACTAGGAATATTCAAGCCATATCATCCAACATATGAGTACTGTTCTCAACCTCGAGATGATGACCTGTGCATGCTTACATCCAGCCACTCTGGTCAATTGAGCTACAATTCCTTCGTTAGCAGCCTTCACTAGTTTTTTTTTCACTTGAAAGTGCCTTCCCTAGACTTTATCCATGTAGAAGGATCTGGTTATTCACACATCTGTTTTTCCTTTTTATATAGTTGGTCTTCACTCCTTGTGCTTTATTTCTTTGCTCCCGCACTCGCCAATGACAATTTGAAGTTTCCATGTGATCTTTTCAGGTATTCATAACAGTATTTTGAATCGCTCTCGAAACCGGCACCATTCCTAGCTCCTCGACCACCACAATTCTAGGTTCACACCACCATTCCCAGTTCCTTGACCACGTTAGGGCTGCTTCACCCTCAATGCCGATACCTTCGCCATCCTCCTCAAGGGATGGGAGCACGAGGGTTCGGATTGGTCCACAGTGAGTTTAGGAGTGTCTAGGACAAGGAATCGAGTAGGGGTGGTGATCCTTCCATTGGAGAAGATGCAAGGATTTCAAGGTCTACCGCGTCTCATCTTAGATCTGCTGCCTCCTCTGCTATTGACATTGCTGTTGCACTCAACCACCATGGAAGGAAAAGAACAAAGAAGGCGAGGAGGAAGAGGCATCACTAGGAGGCAGCACCTCCTCCATGGTTGCCTCACGAAGATACCAGTGGGTCCCCCAGATCATCCATGCTCTACCCATTGTTATCTTGACGTTAGTGTCCACCATGCCCACACAGCTTGTTCCACTTGTGCACTATCAAAGACAAATAAAGCAAACATAAATATCAAGAGCATCACAATAAAGCTTCTGCTTTTGTGGAAATCCCCACGGAAGGGACACAAAAGTACTCCTATGGGCATGATTTTGAAACATTTCTTCTCGAGGAACAAGTACAAAGCCTTCATATAGACCACCACATACCTTTGTGGTTCTCACTTACACAGGGTCAAAGTAAATCATGTACCTCGATCTCCGCATAATCCAATAATCAAACAAGCGACATTCATATCTCTCAACATTTTCTTGAAAAGAAAAACAGGTGGTTATCCTTGCGATAACCCCCCAGGCTATATATTAGAAAATGGCCTTGGGGCCAGGTTATAAGAGACTACATCTCACACAGCATATTCCCACAAATGCACCAACCCCAAAATAGAAGAGATAAAGTTCCCCACCTAAGGGTTTTGGCTCCTAAACACCACTGCATTCCTCCCAAGCCACACAGCCCACAATGTAGCCAACACCTATGCAACCTCCTTCCTTGATCTAAACACATCACTTTGAGATCGAGTTTCCCCTCTGGAGTGACGCCCAAAAAAGCTCCTGGCTCGAGCAATCCACCCAACTGAAGTCCAATCACCACTACACCTGAGTGGAGAAAGGGTAGGAGAAGAGGTGCTCTACGTCTTCGTCCCCTCCCTGACAAAGAAGGCATGTGGCGTCCACATCTTGTGCCCACTTGGCCCTCCAGACCTTGGTCATTATCCTCCCCTTCCTTAGCAGCCAGGCAAAGATTCTGATCTTTAAGGAGCAGTTCGCCTTCCAAATCACCCTACAATTGTGGAGGAAGTCCACATCTGTCATCACAACCCTATTGTGTAGCCTATCATAAGCCTTCCTCAAAGAGGAGCCGTCGTCCTAGGTCCAGCAACCCTACCCTCCTTCCATCCCAAAGTGCTCTAACTCCCGTAGGAGGGATAGAAACTCCTCCAGTCTATGGTCCGACAAGTTCCCCGATAATACTGGGCACCATGTCCCCTCCCAACAAGCTCTAATTGAGGCTTCCTTGTCTTGCGCCAAGGTAAATAATCACGAAAAGCGGGAGGCTATAGTTTCATCTCTTGTCCAGTCATCTGTCCAAAATCTAAGACTATCACATGTACCTACCAGCGGTAGGAAGAAATCTCCAACCTTCAACGCTACCGCCACTAACCCCTTCAAGAAAAAGAAGGCACCCTACCCCACCTCCACCAGCCTCCCCTAGTCTAGCGACCCTCCATAGCATGCCTCCAGAACCTCATTGAGCAAACCCGATCTACAGCCCATCCTACATTCAATTCATTTGGTCAGCAAGCTGTCATTCAAAAACCCTAGATCACGCACTCCGAGGCCACCCTCCACCGACTTGCAGACGTCATCCTACTCCACCAAACTCGACCCCTTCCCTGACTCTCAAATATTGGCCCAAATGGTATCCTGCATCAATCCAGTTAGCCTTTTCTCCACCTTAGGTAGTTTAAAGACGAACATGAAGAAGGACGAAATGGCAGAGAGGACCGCCTTCACCATAACCAACCAACCCCCCCCCCCCCCCCCCCCCCCACGACAATGTCTTGGAAGACCACCCTACCAGCCTCCTCTCCATTCTCTCCACCAACGGGATAAAATCCCCCACTCTGAGCTTGTTGTTAGATAGCGACAGGCCCAAGTAGGATAGAGGTAGGGTGTCCATTGGCGTGCCCAAGGCCCCAGGATAGCCCAAGACCTTGTTAGTCTCCATATGCATCGAAATAAAGCTGGACTTCCGGAAATTGATCCGTAAGCCTGATGCCTCCTCGAATAATTGTAGTAGCATGTCGTCTCCTCTCCTCTTCTGTAGAGCCCTCCACGAAAAACAAAGTATCATCTGCATATTGAAGCACCGAAACCATCACCTACAGCATCGAGAAACCCGAAAGTAGACCTCTATCACAAGCCCTGAAGGTAGTCATCAGCAGTGCATCACTAGCCAAGACGAAAAGCAAGGGGGCAAGGGGACATCCCTACCTAACCTCTCTACGCGGTAGTATCCATCCATCAGCCAACTTACCATTAACCAAGACCAAGAAGGACAACATGGTCACGCACCTCTTCATCCATTCAATCCATGTTTGCAAGAAAACCCTAGACACTAGGGACATCCAAACTCCAAAGGAAGGGCCAGTGCACCACATCGTACGCCTTACTGAAGTCCACCTTCCTTAAGAAGGTCTTCTTCCCCTGCCTCTTCCAGTGTGCCGAAATCTCTGATGCAATAACAACCACGCAAGATGATCCTACCAAGAATAAAGGTCGTCTGTACCAGTGAGATGAGATCATCCAGCATAGATCACAGTCTGTTCACCAAAGCCTTGGCAACAAGGAGGCATACGACATTGGAAAGCGTAATTGGTATGAAGTCTTCAATCATCTATGCCCCCTCTGTCGACAATAGGAACATACAAAAGCATTTAAGCCTATCAAAACCCTTGTTGCCCTCCTTGGATTCCCGAACCACCTATGACATCCTCTTTCAACATCGACCAGAATTCTTTAAAGAAGATAACCAAGAAACCATCCAACGCCGAGCACCCATCTGCATTTAGCCCTTGGAGTGCACTCCTGATCTTGTCCTCCGTGAGACAAGTCAGGTTGTCTGCCTAGGCCTCTGAGATACGTCTCGCATCCGCTCCCATCCATCTCCATTTTCCTTACGACCTCGCACCCGTGAACTGCCTTAAGTGTTCTGATGCTGCCCCCGCTACTTCCTCTCTGCCCGAGAATTCTCCCCATCCACCACAAGTCTATCAATCAACATGTATCATTTTTAATGACCTTGCTCAAGATTTGACTCTGATTGAGGATGTGACCTTTTCAGCTCGTTGAGTTTGGATCCAATAGGCCTAAAAAAATGTTTAAGCCCAAGTTATCAAGCATTAATCCCAACTCCTTGAACCTAAAATTGCTTCCTTAAGTTTCTAATGTGATTCCATTTATGGGATTATATAATATTGATGGATGCATCTACCAAGGTTTCTTGGGAGTTGTTGCCGACAGGGAAAGGTGATCCACCTAGCCAGAGGATGTAAGTTTCATGGTGTTGTGGTCCATGCAGCTTCAGAGGAACAGGACAATTTTCAAGAGTGAAAAACCTTGGGGAGAAAATATGGTGCTTGATGTAATGTACCTCTCTAGATTTTGATAAATGGTGCTAGTCTTTCAGTGGTTTAATTTAATCTGTGGAATTCTACTAGTATCTAATAGGCATTATTTTTTAACTAAGGAAAACAGTACTGTACAAAGTATGGATTGCATTAAGATATGACAAATTTCAACATCAGGTAAAGCAGACTACATGAAAGTCATAGAAAATACTAATTGACGGCAGAGTCTGAGATGGGAAACATACCGGAGTTTCATTCATAGCTTTGTGAACCAGATCCTTTAGTATGCCATGCACCTGAATGTATAATAAAGACAGATAAATATTCCAAGGCAAGTGAGGAGGAAAAAAATCCATTCAGACGAAGACACTATGCAGTACACCTTCATGGAGCTCAAAAGGAACACATGACAAAATAATCCCTCAGGCCATGCAACAAAAATTTGTGGTGACTGAACTTGCATTTGACATTTGAAAATCAAGTTAGCCCTTTCTTGTCGAAAAGCCAGAAGCATTAACTTCTATAACACTGATACAAGAGTGTAATTTGGATCTTCATTAAAAGATATTGACAATGTTCACTTCTTTAACCTTGATCAATACACATCCTTCATTCATCTTAAAATTGTTCGTGTAACTACCATTGAAGCTCCCGTGCTAAATTGATTTCGCAATTCATTTTTTTCAGGCAGTATTCCATTTTCATTTGTCATTATAGGTGTTAAGAGAATTTACGAAAAAGCACTTTAGAATTAGTTAAAGTTATGTTTTATTTCTTTCTATTTAAAGAGATTTGATTTGATTTGAATTGATGTAATTGAATTAGTAGAATTAGGATTGGGATCTCTATTGTAATCCCCTCTCTGGGTCTTCTTTTTTCATCAATTTTCATTCTAATAAAAATCTAGTTCAAAAACTCTCCAATGTGGTATCAAAGCGGGAACGATTCCTCCCTCCACAGCCGACCTTAAGGCCCTCTCCTTCATCATGGCATGTGCCAACGCATGTTGTGTTCTTTGTCCTACTAACATTGCACACACATGGGTTTTGTGCCTTTGTGCACCAACGCACAAGGTCTTTCCTACCCATTGCACTTCATGTGCGGGTTCCCTACCCATCGCATGCCAACACACATAGGTTGTTGCTGCTACACCGCGTAATCGTGCATGGTATCCTAACCTCTCATGTACCATGAATGCATCGCACCACATGCACAAGGCCATCACCACTATGTGCATCATATGCAGCACCCTCACAAATGTGCACTATGACACAAAGCTGCTTCTTGCGCAACACTCTCACGGACCACAAGCATGGCACGCACTCACTACCTGACCCTACACGCACTCACATGCATCCTCTATAACCTTTGTGTGCATCGTGCACTGATCTATCGCACCACACGCGCCACCCGAGTGCGTGCTTTCATGATTTCTGTACGCATCAAGCATACTACGCGCATCCCACGTGCGCGTGTCACGGTCATGTGATCAACTTCACAGATCTACATCCTACAAGTCCAAGGCATCCTCTATAACCTCTGTGTGCATCATGCATTGATCTATCACACCACACGCGCCACTCGAGTGCATGCTTCCGTGATTTCTACGCATCAAGCATACTACGAGCATCCCACATGCACGTCACAGTCATCTGATCAACTTCACAGATCTACATCTTACAAGTCCAAGGCACCTCAGGCTCACACTCGTCTTCTTGTGGTAGTCATCCTCTTGCCCTTCCTCATGGTGTCGATCCAACCCTCCCTAGACGAAATGCACTTGAAGCTCCAATTGGATCCACGACCAATCATGCTCCTAAACGAGTTCAGATATGCTCACCATGAGGCCCAAGTTGTGGGTTCAACACACTTGACTTAGGATCTAGGTGACTTAATGCTATGTTTAGAATCCCTTATTGCTATCGATTCATACTGCTAGGAGGATCTACCCACTCGCACCATTGAAAATTAGGATCTCTATTGAGGACTCTACTACCACAAGTCTTGTGGCCAGTAATACTGGTACCAATTCTCCTGATTAGATAACTATGTCTGAAGCATCCGATCTTGATACTACCCATTAGATGATGGTAATGACTGGTGGGGACTTTAGACAAGGCTCTCCTACATCTACTACTACGTACTTGGGAACATTTCCTAGTGTGTGGCCACTACTACTACTACAACTATTGTGTGGCTGCCACTCTTGCTACAGCCCTACTATTGTCTCTGGCAGCTACTACTACTACTTTACAGAAATTGCTACTTCTATTACAGTCTACATTGCTTTATCCTTTGACTATTGACATTAGGAGGGAGTTCTTGTCTTACATGCCTTCTTCAAGTTGGGCGTTGTACACTCCAACTTAACAGGGAGTCTTAGAAAATTTACGAAAGAACATTTTAGGATTAATTAAAAGTTATATTTTATCTCTTTCTATTTTTTGAGATCTGATTTGATTATATTAGGATTGATGTGATTGAGCTTATTTCTCTATTTAGTTAGTAGAATTAGGATTGGAATCACTATCATAATCCCATCTCTCTATAAAGAGGGGTTGAGATCTTCTCTTTTCATCAATTCTCATTCTAATAAAAATTTAGTTCAAGAACTCTTTAATAACAAGCATGAGGTTCACTAAATCTTATATAATCAGAAGCCAACTCTACCAACTTTATTGAAAAAGGAAAGGTTCACCAAATTGATGTTTAATTGATTATGACATCATCATAAGAACAATTCCGTATGTTACGAAATAAAATTAGAGATATGTTGACTATCCTATTTTAGTCGTTATTTTTAGTAACGATGTTATTGCTTTCTATTTTAGTCCTTGTTAGTTTTAACAGATAAGTTATTGTGGTTTCCTTATATGCTTAAGCCCTCTCTTTATATAAAGCGGGTTAAGGCCTCATTTTCAATAAAACGAAAATCACGAAGTTGATTTTCTTAACATGATACCAGAGCAACGATCCTAGATCGATGGTCTAGTATCCCACCACATATCCACTAAATATGATTCAATCACCAATGACTTGGTGATCCATGAAGACGATCAGTGAGTAAGAGATCACTGGCAATAGCAACATCGCGAGGAGATCCAGCGATATCGTCATCGCCTTACCTCTTCCCGCATGGCTTGCAGCACCACTAGTTGGAGGAGAATCCACCAATGGTTTTTTGTCCATGGTACCCACATGATAGCCTTCTCCCATGGGATACCTTGAAGTTGATGAGGGTGATGAGTCTTCTCTCACCACTAGTGAAAGAGTTTTTCCCTTGTTGGCATGATGAGTCTTCTCTCATGCAACTTAAGTTCATTTTGGCAAAGAAAAAGGCAAAATTCAGATTAAATCAAAGTTGGTTTCTCTGTTCTAGATGGAACAAGGTGAAGCAACAAGAGGCTTAGACTATGCATCATTGACTCCGGTGCCTCGTTCATCTCACCAGAAGAGTAATTGAGCTGCAGAATGTTTGCCAAGAAACAAAGAATCTGAGTGGTCCAGGTAGCCAATGGAGCAAACTGTCTGGTTACTATAATAGGGGAAATTCAGGTTTCCCCTACTATGAAGATTGTAGATGTGCACTATGCCCTAGAGTTCCCATTAGCCTGTTGTTTATTAGCTAGATCTACAGAGACCTCCAGTGCATGGTTGTGTTTGATGATGGGCATTGCTATTTCCAGGATAAACGCACCAATGAGATCATTGGTGGTAGGATAGAGAGAGACAACCTCTATCACCTAGACACACTGATACTATTTGTTGGAGCTATGTCCATAGCCAGTGACCCCTGGCTTTGGCATAGACGACTCAAGCATCCCTCAATCAAGAAGATGCGCCAAAATCCCAGGTGCATCCCAAGTTACCAGCATCGTTGACCCTAGAGTGCGAGGACTATCAAATGGGTAAGCATCACAATAGCACATATTCCCCAAGGCGTGGCAATGTAAGCACCACGCCCTTTGCACTAGTCCACTATGGCATATGGAGACCTGCACGAGTGCAGACTACAAGAAGACAAATATTATGTAGTATCTGTGGATGTTTATAGTGGTCTAACATAGGTTTCCTAATAAAGGCCAAGTCAGAGATTCCACAAATTATCTGGAGAATCTTTGTTAAGATACAGATGCAGTACTCTGCCACAGTCATACTCTTCCGAAGCAATAATGCTATGGAATTTGTTTAGAGGGAGATGTAAGCAAGGTTCAAAATGCCTATTTTGACGCTGTGCCGATGAAATTCTAAGTGTGTATTTTGTGGGCATACTGAAGGCACGCTGTAGAAATGCCCATTTTTCGATGGTCATGTCGATGGGCATGCCCGACAACATGCCGACAAAAAAATCACATAAATAGTCAAAATGATATCAATTTCAAAAAATACTAATTGTCTATGTGTCTCTGTGTGTGTTCGTTCTCCCAAGCACCCATATATTGCGCCCAAATCTCCCACCCAACGTTCCAAACTGGCACCTAAAATCTCTCTGGCGCCCGACATTGCACCCAAATCTCCCGCCGAGCATTTCAAACTAGCCACACACGACATCTAGCGGCATACTGCTCGTATCATCGGCATGCCGCCGGCATCCCTGCATATCGATGCCTTGTCCATATCGGCATGACCTACTTTCAAAAATGCCCATACCGACGGCATGCCGCCAGCATTTAAAACGCTAGATGCAAGAGTTCTTTGGTGCCTATGGGACCATTCACCAAATTTCTTGTGCCCACACATCTCAGCAAAATGGTGTAGTTGAGCACAATTTGATGCATTTTCTTCATATTGTGCGTACACTAATGATCCACATGCAGGTACCTAAACAGTTCTAGGGTGATGCCATTTTCATTGTTACGTACAAATCAACAGGGTTCCCTCTACAGTGCTCCATGAGCGCATCCCATATCAAGTACTTCATCCTAAGTGTGACAGGCCCTTCGCCTTACCTCTGCAAGTATTCGAGAGTACGTGTTTTGACCAGGCGTACGGTAGCCAGGATAAGTTCCCGCCACGTGCCACGAAGTACATAGTTGAGTTACTCGCGAATCCAGAAAGGCTATAAATGTTGTAACCCTATGCATAGGCGTTACATAGTAACTGCAAATGTGACTTACTTTGAGAAGGTACCTTATTATTCTGAGGAGAACTCTTACATAGAGTTAGCTTGCAAGGAGACTCAAGTTTACCATCGCAAATCAGCCACTCCTGTCCCTCTAAATTCCTCTCCAACTACACAGACAGTAGATCCAGAGTTGTCAAACCTTGGTGATGACAAGCCCGTAGTCATAAGGAGGTCCAGTAGATATTGTACTTTACATCCTATGTCACATTACACTGGATTTTGGGAGACTAGACAGTTCACCTCGACTATCACCATTGTAGTTATTCCCATAGACTCAAGTCAGGCTTCCCAAGATCCTAGTTGGCGTGTTGCTATGAACAAGGAGATGCAAACACTTGAGTCAGGGACTTGGGATTTGGTGCCCTATCCCTCGGACGCTATTGTTGTTGACTGTCGATGGGCTTATACCATCAAATATTACGCAGATGATACAATTGACAGATACAAGGGCTGACTAATTGCCAGAGGCTTCACCCAGACTTATGGGATTGATTACTTCGAGACCTCACAAGTGGCATGCATCTTGTCAATCAAGATTATTATTTCTTTGGCAATTAGCAGAGGATGGCTATTGTATCAGCTAAATATCAAGAATGCCTTTATATATGGAGACCAGGTAGAGGAAGTCTACATGAGGCAGCCACCTAGGTATCAAGTTTAGGGAGAGCTCGTATGTTGTCTGAGGAAGGCCATCTATGGCCTGAAGTAGAGTCTAAGGGTGTGGTTTGAGCGTCTAAGTTCGGAGATTTAGAGGATTGGCTTCCTACAATCATCCTCCTATCATTTTATTTTTATTCAAAGGACGATAGGTGAGTCTACAAGAAGAGTTGTTATTCTAGTTGTTTATGTTGACGACATTGTGCTAACCGGTGACGGTGAGGAAGGCATCCGTCAAACCAAGGTCTTCCTACAATCCACCTTTGGGACAAAGGACCTTAGAGACCTACGATACTTCCTCGAGATTGAGGCTATTCAAACGAGGCATCATTTGTCATTATCTCAGAGACAATATACCCTCTAAATACTTGAGAAGGCTAGCTTACTGAGAGCCAAGCTCTCTAGCATTCCTATTAAGGCACGGTAGGTTCATAGTAAGGCTCGAAATGTCGATTTCAACGTCGTTTCGATAAATTTTCAAATGCGTATTTCACCAACACGCCAATAAAAATGACAGTAGTTAAAATGATTAAAATTTTAAAAATAACTATTTTAATGAATAAATATTTTCATTTAAGTCCTAAATCCTATCTTTTACTTCATATGCGATATGCCGATACATAACCTGTGCAGCAGTAGAGCAGCAATAGGAGCAGCAACATGTCGGTGGCATGTCGACCTTATTGACGGCATGCTGACGATTTTGCTAGCATGCCGACGAAACACCTGTGTGTCAACATATAATGCATGTCGATATGGTCCTATTGCAAAAACTGCCATTTCGCTGGCATTTAAATAATCGGTTCATAGTGCTGGGGAGGATGATCCTCCTTCTGAGGATGTCTTCGGATAACGCAGCTTAGTTAGTCGCCTTCTACACTTGACCATCACCTGACCAAATATTAGCTTCGCAGTTAGTAAAGCTAGTCAGCACATGCAAGTGCCACGCTAAAGACAATGGCATGAGGTATGCCTTATTCTGAGGTACCTTAAGGCACGTCCGAGTCAAGGACTTTACCATAGAGAAAATAGTTACATAGACATCATAACCTATTCTTATGCTGACTACGCAGGGTCTATTGAGGATCATTGGTCTACCTCGAGATATGATCTATTTCTTAGTGGAAGCCTTGTTTCTTGGTGGAGCAAGAAACAAAGTATGGTTGCCTGTTCCAGTGCTGAAGCTGAGTATCGCACAATGGCCCCTACCACATGTAAAATCATGTGGGTTGTGGGTTCCCCGCGGGATGTAGGTGTGGAGGTGCAGGTATCAATTCCGCAATATTGTGATAATCAGTCAACAATATATATAGCATCCAACTTGATTTTCCATGAGCACACTAAACATATTGAAGTAGATTGTTAATTCATCCGAAATGTAATCATGAAAGGGAGGATTAGCACACCACAAATCTCCTCAGAGCTACAGTTGGTAGACATTCTCACCAAGACTCTTAAGAAGAAGAGGCATGATTTTCTGTGTGACAAGTTGAGACTTGAGAACATTTACACCCCAACTTAAGGGAGAGTGCTAGGAAATAAAATTAGAGATATGTCAGGTATCTTATTTTAATCATTGCTATTTTTTATGAGCAAGTTATCACCTTCTATTTTAGTCATTATTTTTAGCAGGCATGTTATTTCAATTTTCCTTGTATGCTTCTCTAGATAAAGAGGGCCAAGGTCTCATTTTCAATACAACAAAAATCACTAAGTTGATTTTCTTAACACCATTGCATCGGTAGCTTATCCACAAAATCAATTCTCTTACACCGACAAATTGACATCACCATTTGAGATTCTACTGAATATCAATGAATGTCCATTAGCCATTGCAAAATGTTAGTGATCGATATGGCAGAGGTTGTTGCCACTAGATGGCACAAGCTAATTTTCTTAAATATAGGTGTAGACCTCATCCTTGGATGCAGTTTTATTGTGTGATGTGTGGGCAAGAAGTGAGGCAGACTGGCTAGCACATTCATGGGCAGATTGGATAGATGCCTCATCGTGTTATGTTCAATGTGGTTACAGCAGAATGCTTCTTTTTTTCTGAGCCTCTGGGTATTATGTGGAAATTGAATTACCTTCTGCAGCTCACAAGAATTTTCAAACGCCTGGGTAGAAGGTCTTGATATACCTAACCTGGAACTTTTTTGTCTGGACCTAATGCAACTTGGGTCACTACGCTAAAAGTTGTCATCCTCTTTCTAATTTAAAAAACTTAAGTTTAGAGGTTTTTACATGCATGATCATGTAAATATTCAACATTACACGGATAGACCTGGGTTTTTTATATTTATCTTTTTTTTTTAAAGAGTTTTTTTATATTTATCTACATACCAAAGCATAGGAGAATTTATGTCTGACGCCTCCATTAACCTCCATCAGAAAACCCATCATCTCTACCACATCCAGAATGAAAGAAAGCTTTTCTTTTTTTTTGCAAGAAGTCACTTATGTCTTTCCTTAGGCTCTATCCCCATTGGCCCTCCTTAGTCACTCTCCTCCTCATCCCCTCCCCTCTCCACATTCCCAATCAAGGAGTTGCATTCTCTCCATTGACGAGACAGACTGATGTCATTAGCGATGTTACAGAGATAAACACAGTTGACTTCCAATCATTGCAGACTCTCTTTACTTGGGATTTCCATGAATCTCCTGCCCACCATCCATGTGGTGAGCTCGACACACTCCCTGGCTTTGCCGGGGATTTTATAGATGTGGGGCAAGCATACATATGAGGTGCAAAGGAATGTCAGGACAAGAGAAATGGTATAATAGGTAAGACAGATCATGCTGACCTCAGGAAACCAAGGCCTTGAATTGAGATCTCTAGGCCTTTGCTGTACAAGGCACTGACATTCTGGACTCAAGATAGTGGTATCAAGACTGTTTATTGATAATACCGCCTTCACCATAGTCCCACTTTGGGCTGAAATCTAAAGAAAGAATGGCATCAGGATATTTGTAGTGTTGAGCCATTTTGGGTGTGGCAACATTCTGGACAAATTTTGAAGACAGGGCTTTTGGATTATTGCATGTTCTGCTTTTCTGTCTGTTCCAAAAAAAAGAAAAAAGGGTTGGGCTCCAAAACATCTGTATTGTTTTTTCTTTACGTTTTTCAGCTTTATGGATGAGTGGCATTACCACCTGATGTTGACAACATGGGAATGTGAAACAAATCAACAGGTTTCAGATGTCAATTTGCCTTTACTTATTTGGTCACACACTCAGACAGCCAGGTAGGGTGTTCACAAATGTCAACTCTAGAAGGCAAGGACTTGGAGGAGGAGGATGCCAGTGGTTGCAGTTGCAACTCCATCAAACAGCTCTCACGTTATATATGATACTTCTGCAACTCCCCTTGATGAAGTTATACTTCAAACATGTATGTGGAAAGGAAAAAGGGCAGGAGAAGAGAGAGGGAGGAGGAATAGGGGGAAAGATCACATAGGGGTCCTCTTTCCCCAAATAAAAAGCATTGTCTAAATCTTCACATAGAAGGTCCACAGACAAGCATACAATGCAAATGAGAGAGAGGAGATTGATTCCGTGTGGGGGCATCTGCAGTCTGGCGGGGGCTTTCTGTGGTTATGGATCACATTGTTCCTTTTTTTGAGCTGGTGTTGGAGGATGGGAGGACTTTCAAATTCTTGGAGGATAATGGGACAGGGTAGGGAAGCCTCGCTCTAGGCTTCCTAGACTCTGCCTTGGCCCTGGACAAACAACAAGATGTGATAGACATTTGGGATGGTCCCATGGTCAGGGGTGGCGGCTCTGGCTACCTCACTTTGGGGAAGCTCTGTTGGAAGCAGGGGCAGGTGAATTGCAGGAGTTCCTAGCCTCTTTAGAAGCCTTTTGGCCCACTCAGGGTACAAAGGACCATTTGGCTTGGACACACGGAAATTTCTTCATCAAAAGGGCTTACAAACTCATACGAGGATAGGAATTATGTTTATATGGGCCTGGACTGTGATGTCATCAGTTAAAAGAAAGTCCCTTTAAAGATAAAAATATCCTGCAGCTCCAAAGAAGAGAGAGGTCAGCCACTAGAGCTTGGGTGCAGCGATGGCTATCCGAAACTAGTACGTCCTGCTCTGTGTGGCTTGGGAGATGAGGATCTGGCGCACCTCTTGCAGCAATGTGGATTTGTGAAGGGGCTTTTTGGAGAATTGGGCATACCAATATTGGAAGACGGCTCCTTGGATGACTTCAGGAGACCTTTGCGCAGTGGGCCCATGGCAGATCCCATCGTTCAGGTTAAAGTGGCCACTGCTTTGTGGCCTATGTGTTTACAAAGAAATCGGGCCATCTCAAAGGGGGACAAGATCTTGTCGGAGAATGTTGTAAGAGAAGCAGTTTATCTTTTCAGCACTTGTAATTTTGCCCATTTTTTATTTATTGTGGTAATATTGCAGATGTCCACCAGCCTTCGGTAGCTATCCTTCCCCTTTTCAAAAAAAACTGCAAAAGATTTTATGTTTTCGAGACATGTAAATATGAAAAACTTAGGGTTATCCGAGTAAATCAGATGCTTCCTGGGGCAAGTATGTGTAAGTATCTCAAATCAAGAACTCACGCATATTACAATATCATCTACATAGGTAATATTCCCCCTTCAACTTAAATGTACAAGTAATTAGCATTTAAAGCCTGGGTGATATATTGTATGAATAACAAAGAGGTACTTTCATTCTTATTAAGGACTAGGCTAAACCCATGCATCGCATAGGCAAGTTAAATAATAATAAATACATGATTGTAAACATAATATATAGGAAACAATAGTAATAAAACAATGGAATTGTAACAAGACGTGCATATTGAAATAAATTATTAATATTTTTTAAAAATAAACATTTATATTTATAGTCCTATTTCATTGGACTACAAATGCATAAATAAATTAAATATGGGACAATATCTTGAAGAATTTTAAATGTGAAGATTTTTTTTAAAAAAATTCCTTGCATTAAAAAAAAGAAAGTGAACGATTCCACTGGAAAATATAAATATACATTAACATTATGTTCTCAGTGGAAGCACAATAGAGAAAATTGACTGGGTACTAGGACATCTGCTAAGTTTTATAAAAACACATGTTGGATAAGAATCATCAGAAGATTAAGAAAATAACAACATAACTGCATAACTTTAGTATTTCCAGAAGTCTATGTAAGAATGCAAAACTGGTTGGAAAAAGAACTTAAATATCACCGAGTTTCAATATAAAAGTAAATAGAATAGTTCTAGAGGAATAAATAAAACACCAACACCGAGTTCAAATGATACAAGGATAGCATATATTTTCTCAGAATGCACAGAAGCATTCGGAAAGAGCTTAGGGTACATAGAGTATGTTGAGTTACATTATATTGCAAGGGTTGTTTTATCTTTTTTATTATTTCATTATATTTATGTTGTAACTTTTTTTTCACCTCTTTATATAAAGAGGTGTAGGGATGACTTAATAATTAAGAAAAATTATTTTTTTCAACTTGATATCAGAGTCAAGTTGAAGACTCCACATCCAAAACCCTAACCCTACCACTAAGCCTCACCACCGCTGTTGCCATCAGCAGCAGCGTCGGCTGACAGCAGCACCACCGCTAGCAGCAGCACCACCATCACTGCCTACTGCAGCGGCAGGAGCAGCAGGAGGGTCTCTCGAACCCCCTTCTCTTCTTCAGCGCCCTACCCTTGCTGCTGCATCCCTTCCAGCAAGGAGAGGACTGGAGATCCTATTTTTCCCTTGCAACGGGGTCTAAGAAGGTTCTTGGATCATTGATGATGGAATTATAAAGCAAGGCCCTTCAAGAAAAGAGTTTGGAAATTCATCCTTGATAATATAATTAAATCAGAATTTTCATTACTATTTTGAGGTGTGTATTCCTCTGTTAATGCATGTTTTGAGGTGTGTATTCCCCTTGGATTATTGACTGTGTGTGAGCGGAGCTTTTTGGAGTGTGTATTTCTCATTTGGTGCATATTTTTAGGACATGTATTCCCCATTTCTGTCATATTTTGGATCGGTGTTTGAAGGTATTTGCGGCTTTTTGTCACTGTGGCTGCATCGTCGTCAGAATTTGGAGTGACGTCAAAACAGAATGGAGACAATGTTGTCTACAAGAACCCGTTCTTTGCTCCTATTGTGAAGCTTGATGAGACGAATTACCTTCGTTGGTCTCAGACATTTCTTGTGACTATGGAAGAACATGAAAAGAAGCATGTCCTCATAGATGATGCCATGGTGAGGGCTTGGATACTCAACAGTGTTATACCTCGCATTGGAGATGAAGTCATATATTACACGATGGCCAAGAAGATACGGGATGGTCTGAAGGTCACTTATTCTCATGAACTCAACCCTACCAAAGTCTTTTGGATCCATTATAATCTTTATCACTTGAAGTAGGAATCCATGAGTCTCTCACAATATTATTCCACCATGAAGGGGCTCTTGGAAAAATATAATGCATGCAGACCCATATGTACCTCAACCACATGTAAGGATCAGAGGAAGGAGTTCTCTACACATGTTTCTAGCAAGGCTTAATGACAGCTATTCTGCTACACGCTCACAAATTTTGACACTATCTGATCTTCCTCCTATTGAGGAGATATACAAGAGGCTTAGCAGGTTGCAGATCCAGTCTATGCCAGAGGGTGTTGCTAGTAATACATTCTCTGCTTATGCAACTGTGAGTACTTATGGAGGACGGACAAGAGCCTTCAGAGGCAAAGGAAGGGGGCATGCTGATAGTAGTCACGGCAAGCCCACCTGCTCCTATTGTGGGAGACTTGGCCACATTGAGGCCAACTACTGGAATAAACTTGGACGGCCTGCAATTGCCAACCAAGCTTCTTTGACTACACCTCCAACGTGTCTACTGAGGCAGTGAACCTTACAGAGGCAGACTATGATGCCATTGTACAACGTCTAGCCCAGTTGACTCATGAGCAGTCTCAGTCATCGGGCACAGCTGCTTATGCCTCGACATCAGGTATGAATAGTTCATGGTTGATTGATTCAGGTGCCTTAGATCATTTGACAGGGAATTCCCAATGTCTTAGGAATATGCAGAAGATACCACAGGCGTGCTCAATGCAACTTGCAGATGGTAGGCATGCCCCCATCTGTGATAAGGGAGGGGTGTCAGTTACTCCATGCATCTCTCTGACGTTTATTATGTGCCTGACATGGCAATGCAGTTGCTGTTTGTTAGTACTATTACTAAGCAATTGAATTGTCATGCCATTTTTTATGCAGTTGAATGTCCATTTTAGGATCGCATGACGAGGACAATTGATGGTAATCATGAGAAGGGAGGTGTATACCAACTAGCTCAGAATCCTATTGCTACAGCTTATCAAATGAGTACTGTAGGGAATGCCTTGCAGTGGCATAGACGACTATGCCATCCTTTACTGGACAAGCTACGTCGGATCATCCCTCATCTTTCTCCTACCATGAAGATTCAGTGTGATGCCTACCAGCAAGGGAACCATCACCGTGCCAATTTTCCAACCTCTATCCAATCTAGTAGTTCTACATATTTTGATTTATTACATTGTGATATTTAGGATCCTAGCCGTGTGGTAGATCGACAAAGTTATAGGTATTATTTATTATTTGCGGATGATTTCTCCCATTTGTCATGAACATTTTTTATGCAAAATAAATCAGAGGTAGGATCTATTATTCAGCAATTTGTGATATTTGTGAAAACTCAGTTTGGTGTGTGCATTAAGAAGATCAAGACTGACAATGCCTTAGAATTCCTGTACCAAGAATTTGGCAAATTTGTATGGGTCACTTGGCATTATGCATCAAATATCATGTCCTCACACGTCACAGCAGAATGGGATTATTGAAATAAAACACCATCATATTCTGGATACAACTAGAACCCTACTTATCCACAATAGTATCCCGCATAGTTACTTGGAAGATACAGTTCTCACTACCTGTCATCTCATTAACAAGCTTCGTTCCTCTGTGCTTCATGAATAGATCCCATAGAACATTCTATATCCTGATTTAGATTTGTTTCTTGCATTGCCAAAGACTTTTAGTTGTGAGGCGTTTGTACACCTCCTTGGACATGGTCGTGACAAATTGGCTCGTAGGGCAGTTAAGAGTGTGTTTCTTGGTTATTCACGCACTCAGAAGGGATATAGGTGTTTTGACCCTATACACTAGAGGTACTATGTTAGTGCAAATGTAACTTTCTATGAGTCAATTCCGTACTTTTCCATCTCATGTCGTAAGTTGAAAGAGGTTGAGATGGTTGTGCAAATGCCTATATCTCCTGTAGCCATGGAGGATTTTTCTTAGAGTAGTGATGTACTTACTACATAACAGACTGTGGGTACATTCAAAGTTGTACCACATGATGATAAAATCTTTAAAGGTACTACATATCAGCTTCCTGTCAGTTGCAAAGACAAAGACACACACCCCTCCTCTTCAGTTCTTACTGAGCCACCGTCCTCCCCCACAAAGGCATGTGTTGAGGGTGCTGACGATACTTCTCCAGATATTGTGTCTCCAAGTTCTCTCTATGCCCATGGATGAGGATATCCCCATTGCTATCAAGAAGGTTCCATGATCTTGTGTCCAGTATCGTGTTGCCGAGAGTATTGTTTCTCCTGATTCTCTGGATTCAGAGTTTCATACTTTCACTGGTGAAGTTTCCAGTGCTGAGATCCCTACATCGTACCAAAAGACTTCATCCACATTGGAAGGCAGCTATGGAAAAGATGTCTACCCTTACTAACAGAGGTACCTGGGAGCTGTCTACTTTACCGTTTGACGCACTCTTTGTTGGAGCTAGATGCATTTTTACCTTGAAATATAACCCAGATAAGTTTATTTTTCGATACAAGACTCGCTTTGTGGCCAAAGCATTCACCCAAACCTATGGGGTGGATTTCTTTGACACGTTCTCCTCAATTGCTCGACTCTCCACTGTTCGTATACTAGTTTCTGTTGCAACTCATTCTGAGCGGCATCTACATTACCTGGATGTCAAAAATATGTTTATATATGGAGATTTACAAGAGAAGATATATATGCAACAGCCGCCTAAATTTGAGGTTCAAAAGGAGTGTATATGCAGACTTTATAAAGTCATTTATGATCTTAAGTAGAGCCCTCGAGCCTGATTTCAACACATGTCTGAGGCGTTATCTGTTATTGGGATGCAGAGGTCCTCGTCTAACCATTTACTATTGGTTAGGAAGACAAGTGGTAGCACAGTGGCTCTATTTGTGTATGTGGATGACCTTATCCTCACAGGTGATGATGGAGATGCCATTTCTTAGGTAAATAAATACTTGGTACGCCAATTTGTCATGAAAGACCTTAGAAAGCTGAGACATTTTTTAAGTATTGAGATTGCCACAAGTAGGCAAGGGATAATTATGTCACAGAAAAAGTATGCCCTGATATTTTTCAGGAAACATGCATGCTAGGATCCAAGAATGCCAATATTCTTATGGATCCTAAAGTTCATCTCTTTGATGATACAGTGAAGCGAAAGGACAAGAAAGCATATCGACAGCTGGTGGGAAAATTATTATATTTAAATATCACTAATTCAAATATTAGTCTTGCAGTAAGTTAAGTCAATTCTTAGACAAACCCACTGATGTTCATTGGTAGGCTGTGATGCAAGTGTTGAGGTACATCAAGGGATGTTCAGGTAGATATATTCTATCTCAAAAGAAGGCTCATATGTCTATTGTTGCCTACTCAAACGCAGATTATGCAAGAGATGTTGGGGACAAGCGATCTACCACTGGCTTCTGTACTTTTGTAATCGAGAACTTGGTGGCCTAGAGGAGCAAGAAATAAAGTGTAGTTTCATGCTCTAGTGCCAATTCTGAGTACGGGCCATGGCACATACTGCAGCTAAGATGATATGGATAAGATCTTTGTTACGTGATCTTCATGTTACTAATCAAAAGCCAATGGAGATGCACTGTATAACCGAGCAGCAACATACATTGCAAACAATCCCATGTTCCACGAGAGAACGAAACATGTGGAAGTGGATTGTCATTACACCAGAAATTTGATTCAGCAGGATCTACTTCGTACTACTTGTCTTACCTCTTCGGACCAAACTACTGACATGTTTGCAAAGTCACTATCTCGCCCTCAATTTGAGAAGTATAGAAATAAGCTGAGCATGGTGGATATATATACTTTAACTTGAGAGGAAGTGTTGAGTTACGTTATATTGTAAGAGATGTTTTGTCCTTTTTATTATTTCTTTGGATTTATGTTGTAACTTTTCCCTCAACTCTCTCACTATAAAGAAGTGTAAAGGATAACTTAATAATAAAGAAAAATTATTTTCTTTAACTGAATATAATGTAAGTTTTTATATTTATGAAAAGGTAATTTAAATATTAGATATATGAAAACTTATATGCAATAATTAAAGCAAAATCATTCAAACCAATGGAGTTCCCAAACTCTTTCCGGTGAAGAATGATCATTGATCCATGTTTGTGCCGAGAACCATCATTTATGCTTCAAGTCAAAGTTTCACGGTGAAGATGCTTATCATTCAATTATCTAATTTCATGTTCAAGATTTCATTAAATGTCCTTGATAAACTAATTTTACATGGCCCTTGCATATAGAACTAGCTTGAAACAATTTTAATGTAATTAACAAATTCCACCATTACATATAATAGCACATAGCGGCATTGTAATTATCATTTCCAGACCAAACAAAAATCGGCAATTTTAGATTTTTTGTCACAGAAAAGCCTTAGGACTTGCCCCTCAGCCTGTAACATTTGGAAGTATAGTCTTGAGTCAACATTCACGAAGAAGATCCAAAGAGCCTCAAAGAGAAACTGAGAACAAACAAATAGGATTAATATAATATTTTTGAAAGACAATCCAAGAGTGATTTTGTACATACAGCATCAACAGAAGCTTCAGCAGGACCTTTGACTGTAATCAGGGAGGATTCAATAAGGCGACGGTATCCTTGCTCCGGAGCAATTAAGTGAGGCTGATAGCCATCTGCCTCAGTAATTAACTTCCGCACATTTTCCATTGAAAGCTGCTTGTCAAATTGCAACCGCTTCAAAGCAACTGGAAGCTGGTTATCAAAAACATGATAGATCTTGTCGCCACCTGACCGTCTGTCAAACATAAAATATCTTAAGACCAACCGTGACAGAAATATAAGCACATAAAACAAGACGCCGAACGCACCAGTTTTTAACCTGACAAATGCAATTTAAAAAAAATAAAGCCAGATTCTCTTCTATTTTTTCTTTCTCAAGTGCAACAAAAATTAGTGCTTTTACTCAATGTGCAAATGGAAAGTCACAAATTGCAAGCTTTCAACAACACTTTCCACGTAAGAACTAACACCTCAAAAATAGAAATTATTTTACAGCCAACGAACCCACAAGGCATGCATGCACATGGCCACATAATGCAACTATGCATGCATACCCACATGCCTGTGCACAAAGCACACAGCGACACAAACAAACACCACACATTTGAAAGAGCAAACCAGGAGTACTCAAGGGTAGTAGGTGTCTACATTTTATTGAAATGCCATGTGCCTCTCTACACTGAGATTACCTGATTCCATAATGATACCAAAAGGGACAATGTCAATATTTCAATTACATGGAAATGGTCAGAGAACAATCATCAACAATGACCAAGAAATATCCGTCGAAGGTAACTTCACATAAGTATGCCTGTTAGGTCTATTTATTTTATAGGCAGAATTACTCATTTCAGGAGAAATTTTAGGGGTGTTGAAATGGTTACAATCAATTTCCCTGACATGTCAAGTCTTCTTAGCTGGCTTTTTGGCATCATTTAGGACATTTATAGAATCAAATCTTTAAAAGCCATCCAAATTTGGTATTATTCCTGGAGCATTTCTAATAAAAAAGATGTTACCCCACGTTTGTTTAAATAAAAGGAATCCACACTGGTGTATGCACGTTCAAGGGAAAATAAATATCTCTAAGAAACATCAATCGTAAGTCATGATGTCTAGTTTTTCCAAAAACATGATAAAGAACAAATATGATTTCTGTCCCAAGCCGCTTTGATAAATAAGAAATAGCTTGCAACTGTTGAAGAAAAGATATCCTGGACGTGCAAGGGCTCAGCTTCTCAACATGGAACAGTTTGGGGCAACTAATCCACAAATGGCAAGTGACCTTATAAATCAGG
The DNA here is from genome assembly GCA_037157565.1 of Thalassia testudinum. Lineage (NCBI taxonomy): Eukaryota > Viridiplantae > Streptophyta > Magnoliopsida > Alismatales > Hydrocharitaceae > Thalassia > Thalassia testudinum. Next base: position 67,442,272 of record JAZHRO010000022.1, on the reverse strand, counting down.
AATATCTTCAGAAAATGCTGAGAATTAAGGTAGTGGCACAATAACAACAGGGTCATGCAAGCAACCAAAATCATTATGCAATTGTGTGTACCAGTGATATACCCACACTTCGTGATTTTTATATATATAATTTGACTAAACATCAAAAAAAGCTCATACTAATGGAATTTAATCTATAATTTAAATTTTATTTATATTAAATTTAATGATTAATAATAATATAAATTATGGAGGTATTGTTAAAATTTTAAAAAAAATGTAGCAAGAGCTACACATGATATTCCTCAATTTGACAACCATTCGGCTGATTTTCGAGTAAAAACATATAACTGTGAAGTGATTTGTGGGATTTATTTTTTTGATGAAAATGATGATTTCTGTGTGGAATTTGTTGTAGGGGGAAGGATTTTTTTGTAGGATTTTTTTTTACATTACGGATAAAATTTATAATGATAAAAATATCATATTTTTAAGAAATTAAATTAATAACTCGGATCAAGGAAGGGGAGGTTTTTTTTTTTTCATAATGGGATGCCGTTACTCAGATTATGAGATGAAGAGTTTTTTTTTATATAATGGGATGATGTTAATTGGATTGGGGAGGAGAGGTTTTTTTTATAATGGGATGAGGAAAGTTGATGACTAATAATAATATAAATTATGAGGGTATTGTTAAAATTTCAAAAAAAAAAAAAGCAAAAGTTACATATGATTTTTGTCAATCGACAACCATTGAATTGATTTTTGAGTAAAAATATATAACGGTGGAGCTTTCCGTGAGATTTGTTTTCAGGGAAAAGTAAAGATTATTTTGTAAAATTTGTTTAAAGGAAAGGGATTTTTTCGTGGGATTTTTTCGTGGGATTTTTTTTAACGTTATAGGTAAACTTTATAATGATGAAAATATTATGCTTTTAAGGGGCCAAATTAATTACTCGGATAAAGGGAGGAGAGATTTTTTTATGATGGGATGAGCGAGGAGAGGTTTTTATTTTTTTATTATGAAATTATGTTAATCGGATCGAGGGAGAAGATATTTTTATTTTTTTTTTATAATAGGATGAGCATGCGTTAGTAGCAAGGTTCGAAATGTCGATTTCGACGTCTTGTCGATGAAATTTTAAGTGTACATTTCGACACGCCGTGGAAATGCCCATTTTTTGATGGGCATGCCAATGGATATGCCGAGGGCACGTTGTAGAAATGTCCATTTTTATGATTACGTCTGTCAGTGACGTAATCATTTCATTCGTTACATCTTATTCTTTATTGAATTTTTACAATTGTCGATGCGCGAACGAATTCGTCGATTGTTATTTTATGTATTTTTTATGATTACGTCCATTGGTGACAATGTGATGTACTGTGCAAATATACAACTCGCTGTACATTATACAACTCAATGATTGTTCAATAATGCATTGAATGATTGAAAGATATTTTTGGGGATTAAAAATGTTGTGATTTAGTTTTCCTGGGATACAAAAGGACATTTTTATCCCCCTTTAAAAAGTTGTTCATAGTTTGGTGTAAAAAGAGAGGGTGCACTTTAGTTATAGAGGACCAGATGGACATGTTTTGAACTTTAGAATAACATGAAAGCATAGTGTAAATTTGAAGGGAAGAGAGGACTAGTGCTACAGTGCAGCAGCAGCAGCAAGCCCAGGCAGCAGCATGCAGTAGGCCCAAGCAAAGCAACATCAGCATCGACATCAGCATGCTGTCAATATGATCAGCGCGTCGACAGCATTCCTGCTTCTCGACAACTATTCCATGTCAGCATGGCCATTCCCACAAAAATGTCATTTCAACGGTATACCAATGGCATTTAAAACCCTTCTTAGTAGAAAGAGATATGAAGAATGGTGAAGAGGGCAAGACATGTGGTCGGTTGAAGTTACCCGCACCTTACTTTAGATATAATAGATAGATGTGTGGGGGTTTGGGGGGGTGCAAGTACAAGTGCTTTGGGGTTATTTGATTTTGTGTGTGTGTGTGTGTGTGTGGTGTCGAGCAATGTAGCAGAGGAGAGGCAGAGCATACCATTCGGTAGGATATAACAAGATCCTAAAAGTGAAAAGATTACATTATACCCCACCATCGTATGGATTTTATTTATGTAATTGAGCCAATTCAAAATATAAAGAAATAATGTTGTTGAGTTGTAAGGGGTATTTGTTATTTCTTTTATCTTTAGGGGATACTTATGCAATTTGCCCAGTTCTCTTTTGTATAAAAGAGGACTAGCATTTCATTTGAAAGTTAATGTATCCTTTTCAATTCAACATGGTATCAAAGCAACGATCCTAAACCGATGCTCCAATATCCCACCGAAAAAGAATCCAGCACAACATGTTTAGATCACCAACGTGGAGATGATTTGATAGAGGACATCCACACCGGCAACACTCATCGAGGAAGCAGCAGCGACAGCAATGCCATCGCCCGACAATTTGCCAGCACCGCCACTGGGGTGCCTACCGCCAATGGCGCCACCGGCTGGGGCTGCTGCTGCTACTAGTGGTCGCCTAGTTTGGTTTGTTTGTGGTTTTTTTTGCATGATGAATCTTCTCTCACACCTATTATCGATAGCGATGAGTCCTCTCTCACCCATATTGGAGAAAGTTGATCCAAGAAAATCAACTTCCGTTGCTATTGGGTTAGAGTGTGCAGCCCAAGAAGTTAAGTTTGAAGAAAAGGTCTAGGAGTGCATGGGAGATTAACTCTGGAGCCTTTATTCATCTTACAAAAGACGAGATCATCTGAAGAACCATGTGACTCCACAAGGAATCCACGATGTACATTGCTAATGGAGCAGCCTCTCCTATTACAGCAGTTGGGTGTGTAGATGCTACATTCAGGATGAAGATAAAACAAGTATATTATACTCCTGAGTTTCCCATAAATCTTTTGTATAAGTAGAATTTGCAGAGATCTTGGGTGCCACGTTATTTTTTATAAGAAACACTATTACTTCCAAGACCGAATCAAAGGGGAGTAATTGGCTGTGGCATAAAAAGAGATGGCCTATATCACTTAGGCACGCCTACATTATTTGCTAAGGTTGTGTCAATCTCTCATGATCCCTTACTCTGGCATCGTAGACTTGAGCATCCTTCCATGAAGAAGATGCATCTGATGTATCCAGAGTTACCTGAGTCCTTGTCTCTGGATTGTGAAGATTATCAGCTGTGGAAGCATCACAGGAGTAGCTACCACGGGAGAGATGCTAGAGTCAGTTCAGTGCCCTTTTCCCTAGTACATTGTGATGTATGGAGACCGTCTAGAGTTGTCTCTACTAGTGGACACAGATATTTTGCAATTATGGTCAATGACAACAATAGACTGACCTGGGTGTTTCTGATGAAGGCTCGCAATGAGATTTCTACTATTGTTCAGCATTTTTTATCTGAAGTGCAAACACAGTATGGTACTACTGTTCAAGTCTTTCGCAGTGATAATACAGTAGAATTCCTACACAATGATTTACGGGAGGCTTCTGTTTCAGGGGGATCATACACCATACATCGTGCGCTCATGCTTCCCAACAGAATGGGGTTGCAGAGCGCAAGTTGCGACATTTGGTTGATATTACTAAGACCTTGATGTCTCATATGAATGCTCTTAGACATTTTTGGGGAGATGACATACTATCGGCAGCCTACCTAATCAACCGACTGCCCTCTTCTATGCTTCATGATCAGATACCATATCAGGTTATACTTCCTGTGTAGCAAGATTTTTTCACTGCCTCTACGAGTTTTTGGTTGCATATGCTTTATTCAAATTTATGATATTCAAGATAAGTTTGCCTCCCGTGCCACAAAATATATTTTTCTTAGGTACTCTAAGACCTAGAAGGGCTACAATATAATGATCATGTTCGTAGGAGGTATGTTGTCACTGCGAATGTGATCTTCTTTGAGAAGATTCCTTATTTCTCAAAAGAAGGACCATCCATAGAGGCTGCTATATAGGAGACACAAATGTATCAAAGGAGATCACCATTAAATGACTTTGCTGGTGAGGTGCCCACTCAGCTTATTGCCCCCTCCAATAGGGGTAAGTCAGATGGAGAGGAGGAGATTGTGCAGAAGAGACCTGACACCACACTACATCCTATTTCCCGTTACACTATAGTTTCTAATCTCCAGGAGGACGGACAGTTTGTGTCTGCCATTACCACTGCAGTTGTTCCCAGAGGTTTTGTTCCGGCCCTCTACGATTCGAGGTGGAAGGCAACTATGGACGAGGAGATGCATGCTCTACAGACCAGGAAAACATGGGTTCTTGTTCCATGTCCTCAGGGTGTCATGTTTGTTGATTGCAGATGGGTGTACACCATCAAATATAGATCTAATGGAGCAGTGGAGAGATATAAGGTTAGATTTGTTGTCAAGGGATTCAACCATACATATGGTGTGGATTATCTTAAGACTTTTTCACATGTTGCACATATTACCTCCATCAAGATTATCTTGTCCGTGGTAGTGGTTAAGAAGTGACATTTGCATCAACTTGATATAAAGAATACATTCTTATATGGTGATCTGACTGAGGAGGTGTATATAAGATTCTATATTTGTTACGAGGATCAAGCATAGTGGGACATGGAGAGTGGTTATCTTGGCTGTTTATGTTGATATGATTTTAACTGATGATGATATTGATGGGATACCAGAGATAAAAGCCTTTCTCCAGTCTACTTTTATCACCAAAGATTTAAGTAATCTTCGCTACTTTCTGAGGATAAAGGTTAGTTTATCCTTGTCACAAACGCAATTAACTTTACAGATCCTAGAGGTGACTGCACTTCTTCAGTCCAAACCATTTGGAATACCAGTAAAGGCACCTGCTGGTCATAGCTCTGATGAAACAGATCCTTTGTTTGAGGACGTTACTAAGTACCAAAGTATAGTTGATTATTTGTTATATTTGACTATTACATGACCAGACATCAATTTTACAATCAATCGTGTTAGTTAGTTTATGCAGAGTCTCAGATACAGTCATTGACATGATGTGTGTCTCATCTTAAGATACCTAAACGGCACCCCAAGGTGAGGTTTGTACTACAGTACAAGTGACTCTCTTGATCTTGTGGTATATTCAGATGTAGATTATACAAGATCAATTGAGGACAGACGATCTACGTCAAGTTTTGCTATCTGTCTAGGAGGAAATCTTGTTTCATGGAGGAGCAAGAAACAAAGTGTGGTTGCCCGCTCTAGTGCTAAGGCAGAATACAAGTCCATGGCTTAAGCTGCGTGTGAGCTCATGTGGATGGTTGATTTCTCACGAGACTTAAGGGTGCCAGTTGATACCTTTGTTCCACTCTACTGTGATAACAAGGATACCGCATATATTGCCTCCAATCCAGTCTTCCATAAGAGGACGAAACATATTGAAATTTATTGTCATTTTATAGGGGATACAGTTTTAAAAGGCAAGATAAGTACCCCTAATATATCTTCTAAGTTACATATTGCTAACATTCTCACCAAACCTTTGAAGAAAAAGCATCATGATTTTCTAAGTAGCAAGTTGGACCTCATTGACATATATATCCCAACTTGAGGGGAAGTGTTGAGTTGGAAAGAGGTATTTGTTATTTCTTTTATCTTTAAGGAGTGCTCATGTAATTTATCCAATTCTCTTTTGTATAAAAGATGGCTACTTTTCAATTCAACAAATGTAATATAATAATCATAATTCAAACCAAAAAGAAAAAACTGCATTGTAGAAAAAAAAATGAGTCCAACATCTACAATAGAACTGTACAAATAGACACCGTACAACTTGGATTTTTAGAGAGAGAGAGAGAGAGAGAGAGAGATATGCTATGAACATCTTTTTGACGCAGAAGTGCAAGGATTAGTGTTTTTTTCTTTTCTTTTCTTTTCTTTTGTTTTTTTTTTAGAAACAAGGATTAGTAATATTATCATACAAGAGCTAAACATAGACAAATTACATCTTAATATAGACATGGTCTCGACTTGTTCCAAATTTCATTCTCTTGATGAAGGGATCAGAAATCACCCCAACTTTTGTTATATTTGGATCACATAATGATACCTTCCAATGTTAACTATTGAAAGAATTTTTTTCCTCTATTAAAATTGCCATGTCTGTGACAAGGCTGTGGCCCCATCCTCCTCAAAATTCAAAAGTACATGATAAATGGAGTATCTGAAAAGGTGAGCTGGAGAGGAATACTTACATGCCATCAAGATGATCTTTGTAATGCTGATCAAAGAGACGGCAGATTTCCATTATCATGTAGAGTTTCCCCTATCCAAACAAATATAATTAGACGATAATTTTAGCTCACGACTAAAATAATATAAGATGCATGACACATAAAAACTCAATAATTTGACTTAAAATATCAAGGAAAATTGTGACACTGTCAATTGCTACAAGATCAACACCCCTTATTACAGTTGGAGCCTCCATTTTCCCTCAATTACAAAAATTACAGAATGTTGCTTTGCACCACACCATCCACGATGTTCTCATTCTCCTCCTAACTTGTTTCTAATATAATTTAGGCTTAAAACTTTCTAGCCCAAGCAGAACAAAGATCAAGGAAAAAAAATGGAGTAAGTATCTAACAAATTGTAGCAGAGTGAAAGGATTAGTAATAGTCTCCCAAGGAAGATAGTGTGGAAAATGTTTGAAAAAGCCATACCAAATCTGTAATTCAAAATAAGAAATGAAAAGTAGAATGTAGTTGAAGCTACACACAAACTTCTATGTGAATATAAAAGTATATCCTACACCCAGGGTCAGCTTTGAACACTTTGGGTGCACATTTTCCCAGGGTCAATGTACCCTTGTACGAGTCCTATTGCATCATATAAAGCAATAGTTCAAGCAAGGGTTCATCCAGCAGTCTCATTTTCCCTAGGGATCAAAGAAAGAGCATGAGAGCTACCTTTGCCAATTTCATTCACCAGAAAGATGCTGAGATTGCATACTTTTTTTAAGTAGTCATGAGTTGTATTTTCAATAATATTCCAATCTACACAGTTCACGACCACTTTATTACAAACAACTTGAATGCCAAAATTATCCCCAATTTATATACCAATTGCTTTATAAATATGTTAGGCCCTCTCTATCATGTCAACAGACTAATCTATGATAACAAAGTACTTCTTCCATTTTTTATCCAAATTCTAAATATGTGTTTATGAATGACACATTGATCTTGAATCATTTCCATGACAAAATCATTGATCCAGATGATTTTTTATCAATATATAATCATATCGAACCTCAGAACCTTTCCAAATCACAGAATCAAACTTGGGAAAAACATTTTCATAATCTGATGAAAACTTATACGGATTGGATCATCAATGTGAGTCAAATCAATGGATATCCAACATGTCTCAAAGATCATGGAATTCATCATAATTATCAAAGAAAGTGGAAACAATTTCAAGATTTATTGAAAGAAACACAAACTTTCAATTCAAATGGTAGTTCCATTTCGTTGTTCATTCATAGTATTGATGTTGTTATGGAATGGATGTAGTTAAGGAAAACCACATTGCCTGAGGATGTCTGATATGAAAAGATGAAAATCACATTGACTGTCAATTGCTACAAGATCAACACCCCTTATTACAGTTGGAGCCTCCATTTTCCCTCAACTACAAAATTACAAAATGCTGCTTTGCACCACACCATCCATGATGTTCTCATTCTCCTCCTAACGTGTTTCTAATATAATTTAAGCTTAAAACTTTCTAGCCCAAGCAGAACAAAGATCAAGAAGAAAAAAAATGGAGTAGGTATCTAACAAATTCTTAGCATGGTGAAAGGATTAGTAATAGTCTCCCAAGGAAGATAGTGTGGAAAATGTTTGAAAAAGCCATACCAAATCTGTAATTCAAAATAAGAAATGAAAAGTAGAATGTAGTTGAAGCTACACACAAACTTTTATGTGAATATAAAAGTATAGCCTACACCCAGGGTCAGCTTTGAACACTTTGGGTGCACATTTTCCCAGGGTCAATGTACCCTTGTACAAGTCCTATTGCATCATATGGTCAGGCGGTAGGTGCAAGGTGGATGATTTCGAAATGGACACCTCATTCATTGGATAGAGAAGATCACCATGTTTTCATAATCCACTGCCAACCTACTCCAATTCCAACAGCTTGGACTTGGATCATAAGAACGGCCAGAATATTCAGTATTAATGAGTATGATCAATATTACGCCTTGCAGAGGATTCAAACCTCCAAGGTTTTTACCATCAGATTCTGAGTCTAAAAAAAGATGAGGCAAAATACCCAAATACCAAATGCTGCAACAGCTTCTAAAGGGAAAAAGAGGAGGAGGAGGAGCAATAACCGGCCTTCTTCAAGGCAGGCACAATCCTTTCCACCCCCCCTCCTGTACCAAAAAAAAAACAACCAAATAACTTAACAACCATGATTCCTGGAAGCAAAATAAAACTAGAGAAGAGACTGAAGAAATAAAAGAAATTAGATATTATACCCCTGCATCGGAAGCGATAGGTCTCCCTAAGCGGTTCAGTTCTATTTCCAACTCAGAAATACTTTTGGTAATGAGAGATTGAATGCCAGGTATTCTAGACTTGATGACTTGTTCAAGATGCTGCAAAATTGTACCCACGTGAGTAATTTTATATTTTAATGCATAAATATTGTATGGGAAAAAGAAAAGAATATGCATATAGCTACACCTTTGAAAGCATTTTTGCTAGGTGCTCTGAACCCATCCTATGGGCCAAATGCCTGTATTCTGGTGAATTAGCAAAGTATTCTCTCTCCCTGCGACGAGCAGCTACCATATCCACATTTTTATTTATATCTTGCTGAGATCGATTGACAACACCAATCCAAGGAAACTGTAGTCGATATGATCTTCCTTCTAATATCTACAATGCACAAGAAATAAAACAGAATATGATGACATGATATGTGGGTAGTCAAACAAAAGCAATAATACCTCAAATGAAAACATTTAATGTTAAAAAATAAAATAGATTAAGATTAAATTTGTTAGAATTTGCTATCTTCCTATTTTTAATTTTTCCTATTTTGACAAAGAATTTTACTATTTCATGTTATCCCTAGGTCCTCTCATGATATAAAGAGTTAATGATTGCTTAATGGAACATAACACAATTCATTTTCTGCAACAAGCTATCAAAGCAAGACCCATCCATGGGACCCTCCACTCTCTACCGCCAACCCTATGGAAATAAATATCTCGATATATCAACGATATATTGACAATATATCCGTATCCCCAACATGACTCACATCAATATCACGGGAATATCTTATTTACAGGATATCGACGATATCTGACCTATATCAATGGATCTTGATCGATATCCCTAAATATTGGGAAATATTGATGTGATTTATAGGGATCTCATAAAAACATCTTTCGAGCAATGAAAGAAATGTCACGCATATCTACAATATGTCACCAATATGTTGATATGGCCAACAATATGTGTCGACATTGCCAAAATATCTTTTTTCAATGTCAGGGGAAATATTACCCATGTTGATGTGTGTCAATGATATATCATCGAAACTAAAGCACATATGTGCAATTTTTCCTAAATATTGCTAATCTCTAATGATATTGAATGATACCTCTGTAGTTGCTCTATAGTTTCCTCTTTCTTTGCTTTCTTCCTCTCCTCTCCTTTGTTCTCTGTTGCTGCCCATTGCGAGCATTCACTAATTCATACGCATCTATTATTAGGTGATTTGGAGTCCTTGTTCATTTCTCAACAAGGTAATCACTTTAATCTTACTATTTTTTGCATCTTTAGGCCTAAATCACCAGGATTTAACCTCGGTTACTATTCATACCGAGGTTAAATCTTGTGTTACACTTGATTATTGCATAAATTGATGAGCTATATATATATATACATATATATATATATATTTTAAGTGAGCTCTACATATTATTTAGGCAAGATCCCTAATTAATCCCTAATTTGGTAATGATATATGGCCTAAATAACTATGGTTTAGCATTGTTAGCATATGTTGTGTGGTCTTTTTGTTTTTTCTTATTGAAAGAGCAATGAGTGTTTTGTCCCTCAGAGGCATTCTTGTACTTTTGACTCTACGGTCTCTCTTTATATAAGAAAGCCCTAAGATTTCTAATGAAATGAAATCAAGCCATTTCAACCAAATTTGGTATCAGAGCACCGGTCCTAGGCCGTGGCCTTAGGTATCCCACCCCTCACAACCTCCAAAACCCTAACCATCAAACCCTAATCACTTCTTTTTCTCTCGTGAGCGGTAGCAGCTCTTAAAGGAGCTCCAGCGGTGCGCTGCAACACACGCGGCAGTGCTGCGACGGCACGGGTGAGCTTGCTGCACCATCAGCGATGCTCAGGTGGAGCTTGCGGGAACGCTGCGACGAGCTTGGAGGCTCTCCTAGCCTTCAGCAATGGTGTTGTAGCATCTAGGTTGATAGCGGCGGCACCGCAGCAACTTTGGGGCCTCTCCTAGCCACCGACGACGGCGTTGTAGCACCGAGGGTCCCTCGCAGCGGTGCTATAGTGCCCTTGGAGGCTGATCTAGCCTCCGGCGACGGCACAGCAACAGCTTGGTGGACCTGCAGCGATGCTACAGGCAGTTGGCGACAACGCAACATCAGCGAGGGTTGCTTGTTAGGCCTGCAACATCGTGCTACAGGCGGTGCTGGTCCACAATAGCCACGCAATGACCTTCGACAGCGTCGCTACAGTGATCTGCAGCGGTGGTTGGCGACTCAGGTCGACAGAGAGGTGGTACGCAGTGATCTAATCGCTGTGCAGCGATTGTGAGGGGCCTTTTTGCCCTGATCTAGGAACGTGAGTTTGTAATGCAGACCTGAATCTGTTTGATTTCAGATTGTGAATGATTTAGTGGTGATAGATTGAGAAAAATGACTTCAGATGATCAGTCCGAAGTATCTTCAAGCTTTGTTCCCGACACTGAGGTACTCAAGAATCATTTCTTCGGTCCCGTTGTTAAGTTGGATGAGACTAACTGTCCGCGGTGGTCCTAGACCTTTCTTGTGACTGTCAGGGGTCATAAAAAGAGCCATATTCTTACAAATCCGGAGCTTAAGAATAAGACAGGCACAACTGCTAATTTGGATAAAGGCAATGCCATGGTTTGTGCATGGCTGATGCAAATGGTTATTCCCCGCATAAGGGATGAGATCATGTACTACGCTACTGCAAAGGAGATGTGGGAGTCCTTGCGTGATACCTATTCACATGCCAAGAACTCCGCACGAGTTTTTCAGGTCTTCTATCTGCGTCAAGAGGGACGCACACTGTCACAGTATTACTCCATCATAAATGGAATGTTGGAGAGGCACTACTATTACCTATAAGGGTGTGCATGTGAGTTCTGGAGGAGTTTAGGAGACAATTGACTATTTCTCTTTTCTTGGCTGGCCTTGGACCTAAGTATGTAGCAGCCAGAGGTCAGATCATCACTGCTCCTGAGCTTCCTACTCTGGAGGAAGCATATAGTAGACTCAGCAAAGTTATAGTACGCACTCCTACTCCTGACATTGTTGCTCAATCGTCTGCACTAGCTGCGATCCCTGGACGTGGCAGGAGTTCTACTTACCCTGCATGTGGTCGTGGACATGGATGCTCTTCTGGTACACGTACCAAGACTCCGTATACTTACTATGGCAGACTTGGTCGCGCTGAGGCTAGATGCTGACAGAAGCATGGTAGGCCACCGATAGCCAATTAGGTAGCTGAGATCTCCGATGCAGCTCTTCCTACTAATATTAGTTTCTTGAGCACTGAGATTGAGAACTTGCGGCAACAGATTGCTCAATTGACTCAAGTGTCCTCTCAGATTTCAGACACTGCAGTTGTGGCTTCCTCTTCAGAGATACCTACGACTAGTATGTCGTCACTTTTGTCACCTGGTGAGTGGTTGATTGATTCTGGTGCATCCAAGCACCTATGTGACGACCGAGGCTCCTTCTCTCAGTTAACATCTGTTACACCTGTCAGGATAGTACAGGTGGCTGATGGGAGACACTCGCCACTTATTGTGGCAAGGGAGATATGTATTTATCTCCTACTTTAAGACCTGCAGATGTCTATTACATGCCTGATTTTCCTTTGAATTTATTGTATGTTAGCAGTATCACTAGATATTTGACCTGCCGAGCTATTTTTGATGCGTCCTCTTGTGTCTTGCAGGACAAATCCACAAGGAAAACGATTGGTGGAGGGCGTTAGAAACATGGGGTGTACCGTCTGAGCCGTAATGCTTTTGCTGCTTCTACTACCCAAGGCCTTGCTTTTGCTGGATCTCCTCTCCAGTGACACCACCGCCTTGGCCATCTACCCATTCATCATCTCAAACATGTTCTACCACACATCTCCTCAACTACTGCTCTCACATGTGATTCTTGTCAGCTTGGCAAGCACCACAGGGCTACTTTTTCCAGTTCTACTTCTGTTTCGTCTAATGCTGCATTTGATTTAATTCATATGGACATGTAGGGTCCCAATCGTACTCCTGATCAACTTGGGAACAAATATTATCTTATTTTAGTTGATGACTTTTCTCGTATTTCTTAGATGTTTCTTTTGAAAAATAAGTCTGATGTAGAACAAATTATTGAGAACTTTGTCAAAGAAATAAAAACTCAGCATTCTTGTTTGGTGAAGTGCTTTCATTCCGAAAATGCCTTGGAATTTTGTATATTTTGCGTAATTTCTTTTCTAATTGTGGCATTATCCATGAGACAACAAGTCCTTATACCTCTCAGCAAAATAGTGTTGCTAAAAGGAAACATCGCCATGTTCTTGATGTTGCTCGCACTTTACTGATTCACCATTCTGTCCCCTCTCTATTGAAGTGATGTTTTGATTGCTTGTTTTTTGATTAACCGGATGCCTAATGCTGCATTGCATGAACAAATTTCTCTTCAGGTCATGTATCCTGATCGTCCCTTATTTCACATCACCCCTCGGACTTTTGGTTATGTTGCCTTTGTCCATTTGTTGGGACTTGGTCAGGAAAAACTAGCACCGAGAGCAGTTAAGTATGTTTTTCTTGGGTATACCCAGATACAAAAAGGGTATCGTTATTTTGATCCGCTTACTTCTCGATACTATGTTTCAATGGATGTTATCTTTCATGAGGTTGTACTTTTCTTTTCTGTGACGGCTGTTGAGATGCCCCCCGAGGATGATATGGCACCTATGCCATATTCTCCCATACGCTTTGGGAGCTTTCCTGAGATTCTTGTCCCCACCACACCACCATCACCTCCTGCTACACATCCCTTTCCATGCCTAACTGAGTCACTCCAGACATATGCTCGCCCTCATACTATCGGCTTCTAAGGTGCGTCCTTTAGACATTGACGCATGTTTACCAAGTGATGGTCACAAGGACAAGACAGGTGATGTGTCAGGCGATGATCTTGGCCTTCCAATAGCCATTTGGAAGCGACCACAGACTTGCACTACTTATCCCACGGCGGGAGCACTTGCTACTAATACTCTAGCTCCTGGATTTGCTGAATTTACTCAGGCGTTAGCTACTACGCAGATTCCATCTTCTTACCATGAGGCCATGCTTGATCCAAAATGGCGGGCAGCCATGGAGGATGAGATGGTCATTCTTCGAGGTCGTGGGACTTGGAAGCTTATTCCACTTTCTAATGGTGCTGCATTCGTTGGCTGTCGATGGGTATTTAATGTAAAGTTCAATCCCGATGGTGGTGTTCCTAAGTACAAAGTCCGCCTCATGGCAAAGGGGTTCACCCAAACCTATGGGGTGAACTTCTTTGACACCTTCTCCCCAGTGGCTAGACTTCCCACAGTCTAGGTGTTGATTGCAATGGCAATTCAGTTCGATTGGCCCTTGCACCAAATAGATGTGAAGAATGCTTTCCTCTATGATGATCTCCAAGAGGAAGTCTATATATGCAACAGCCACCTGACTTTGAGAGTTAGGGGGAGTGTGTGCCAATTATGAAAGGCTATATATGACCTTAAACAGAATCCCAGAGCCTGGTCTCAGAGATTGTCACAGGTTGTAGAGGCAGCTGGATTCAGGAGATCAACAGCTGATTTTTCACTTTTTGTCAAGAGGACTAAACGAGGTACTATGGTACTTCTTGTTTATGTTGATGATTTGATCATCATGGGAGACGATGTGCAGGGTATTGCTGAGGTTAAGCGCATCCTAGCAAAGCAGTTTGTTATGAAGGACCTGAAAGCTTTACGGTATTTCCTTGGTATTGAGGTTACTCACAACAAGAAGGGTGCGGTATTGTCTCAATGAAAGTATGCTTCAGATATCTTGCAAGAGGTTGGTATGCTTGGGGCCAAAGAGGCCAATATTCCTATGGACCCCAAGATGCTACTTTATGATGAGGATACACAGGTAGTGGACAGCAGACGGTACAGACAGCTTATGGGCAAGCTGTTGTATCTTACTATCACGAGGCCAGATATCTCTTTTGCAGTTGGACGACTGAGTCAGTTCATAACCAAACCAATGCATCAGCATTGGAATGCAATGCAGCATTGATGGTGCTTAGATATATAAAGAAGGCTCCTGAGAATGGTCTCTTCTTCTCAAAGGGGTCCTCTTTGACGTTGGTTGGCAACTCAGATGCAGATTATACCAGATGCCATGTGGATCGTAAATCCACTACTAGGTTCTGCACCTTTTTAGCAGAAAATTTGATCACATGGAGAAGCAAAAAACAGGGCACAGTTACGAGATCCCGTACCGAGTCTGAGTACAATGCTATAGCTCAGACGACTGCTGAGATGATGTGGATCAGATCCTTGCTTATTGACCTATAGGTGCAGTTTTCTAACCCTATGGAGATGCGATTTGATAATAGAGCAGCCACCTTCATTGCCAATAACCCAGCATTTTACGAGAGAACAAAGCATGTTGAGGTTGATTATCATTATACCAAGGACATTATCCATAAGGGGTTGCTATATACCCCACTTCTGTTACATCTGAGGAATGGACTGCAAATATTTTCACCAAGCCCTTGACCAGATCTTCATTTGATTCTTACATATCCAAGCTGAACATGATAGATATCTATGCTCCAACTTGAAGAGGAGTGTTAGCATATGTTGTGTGGTCTTTTTATTTTTTTCTTATTGAAAGAGCTATGAGTGTTTTGTCCCTCAAGGGCATTTTTGTACTTTTGACTCTACGGTCTCTCTCTATATAAGAGAGACCTAGGGTTTCTAATGAAATCAAGTAATTTTAACCAATTAGCATGTTTCTATTATATTTTCATTCAAAATTTTTTATTTGTCTTTTACACATTTCTTCATGCATGTGTTACTTATTAAAAGGTTAATTATCATCAAATTTATGACATTTTACGTCATTTTGGACATTTTTAAGCGATTTCCCTAAAATTCACCGATATTAGCGATATATCTCTGATATATCCCCAACATATCCCCTTTTTGACTTGTCGATATCGACATTTACAACCTTGGCTAACCTTAGGGCCCTCTTACTCATGGCACGTGCCAACGCATGCCTACTCGTGCACACCATCCCACATATGTCCTCCCTACCCACAACGCACATGCATACAAACTTAGTGCCTCTGGACACCAATGTGTGAGGCATCTCCCTACCCTCTACAAATCACGCGCAAGTTCCCTGTCCATCGCATGCCAACGCATATGTATTGTTGCTGCTGCACCACATAATCGTGCGCGTGGTGCATTGGCCTACCACACACATAAGCATATGTTCTACCTGTTACATGATAACAAGCAGCATTGCATTACTCTCCTGCCACGTGCCATCGCGAGAGTGTCTACCCCTACTACATGCACAATGCACACACGCTTTACTTCCCTACACATACGTACCTCTACCCATGCGTGCACCACTATGTGCACCTCCTTTATGCCACCATGCTCCACCACGCACACCTCTGTGCGCCTAGTGCATGATTCCTACGCACCTCACACACCTTCATGTCCACCACAACAAGCACTACTTGCTCCTCACACGTGACAATGCACGCACTGCTACCCCTACACACAATGCACTCCTACCTTGTCGCTACATGTGCTACTACTATTGTCGAAATTGGGGCACCACTGTCGAAATTGGTGCCCATTGAAAATTGGAAAAAAAAATTGAATGAAAACTGGAGCGTCTACAATCACTTCTAAGCAGCAAGACCACCTCTCCCGCTTTGCTACTTTTGCTATAGCCTCCAACTATCTACCATTACTGCTAGTATTGCTACAACCTACCACTATCTACATGATGATGGTGATGATTGGTGGGGGATCTAAGCAAGGATCCTCACCTCCCACTCCAAACTGCCTAGCTACTATTTCTACTGGGGAACATTTCCTCGTCTACTGCTACAGCATACTACTATCTACTACTACTGCTACACTGCTACAGCCATACTACTGCCATCTACTAGTTCTACTACAGCCTACTACTGTCATCTATTGCTTCTACCTCTACTACAACCAGACAATTATTGTCTACTGCTGTGACTTTTGCTACATTTTACTACTGCCTACTACTGTTGCTACAGTCATACTACTGCAAAGCTGTCAAGGCATTAGGTAGCTGCAAGGCGACAAGCTCCTTAATTGCTTGAGGCGAGAGGCGACAAAAAGGCGATTGCCCGATTGAATTGAGGCGACAGATCTTTTTATTTCTTAAAATATTGAATATGTCTAATAAACTCATATGGTAACATTGACTTTCATAAGAAACATATGATAATACTATTTAAGTGAACGAAAAAATAATGATCTTATCATATTTAAGTAATAATAACATATATATTTATATTATCATACAATGTGTAAACATATATATTACATTTACAATTATAGGCTAAAACAAACAATCAAAATATATATCATATATATCTACCAAAATAAGATAATGACATGTATTTATTTTGAAGAAGAAAAGAAGGATTAACAATGGATGTTAACCCTCCACTGCATTAATAAAAGAAACTAACTACACCAAAAATTACAAAGAACGTTATAATAATAAAGCACACCCTCTATTGAGACTCCAACTCTATTGAGTTTGAGCCAAATGCACTACAATAAAGTGAAGGCCTTCCTCAAGGTAGAGGCATCCACCAATGGCCCACAAATGCTAGCCTAAAAGGTTGTCTCCAAGTCATACTCAAGATAATAACATGTATTATAATATGCTATATTTACAATACAATACAAACTTACTACCATAACTTATACATATATTGTTATATATCATTAGACAGTTGTAGAGAATAATAAATATATACATACATAAATCATTAAACTACAATATATCATAATTATATCATTATAGACATACAATAATGTATATGTATAACTTATACATATATGTCTTAATAGACAAACAATAGTCTAAATCAAGAAGAGAAGGCAAAATTGAGTATATAAAAGCTGTCAATAGCATATATGTATTATGTATTATGTATATATAACAATATATAACACAAACATATCTATAATATATGTAACTTAAGACCAAATAAGAGTCTTATAGTCTTACCTAAAGTGAATTAGGAATAAGGCGACAAGGTGCAAGGTGACCCAGGTGACAAAGAAGGTGACCAAGCGATAGCCTAGACAAAGCCCCTAACCTGGAATAGCTACAAGGCGACCTTTGGCTTTCTCACCTGGCCCGGTAGCCCGATAGCCTGAGGCGATAGCCTTGATAACATAGTACTACCGTTGTCTGGGACTGCTACTGCTACAGTCTTCTACCATTTGTTACTATTACTACTGCTACAGCATCTCGTACTACTGCTACTATTGTCTGCCTACTACGATTGATACTTTTGCTACAATCGCCACCTACTCCTCCGGATGCTTACATTGGGGGGAGTTTACTTTTATTCTTGTAACAAGTTGGTGTTACACGCTCTAACTTGGGATGACTGTGAAAGAATAAAATAGATTAACATTAAATTTGCTAGAATTTGTTGTCTTTCTTATTTTTAGTTTTTCCTATTTTAGTAAAGAATTTTCTTATTTCCTATTAGCGCTAAATCCTCTCTATATATAAAGAGGGTTATGACTTGCTTAATGAAACACAATACAATTCATTTTCTACAACATTTAATAATCTGGAATGGTAAATGCAGCACCCAGCATAAAATAAGATTAACCAGTGATCATATTACTAGTCAAGGTGACCGATGTCTCTTATTGCAGCCTTAAAAAAGTTTAAGAAACCACTTTCCCCTCAAAGTTCACTTTGTATGTCGCAGAATAAAAACTAGGTATGAAATTCAATTGAAGATGAGTCAACTATGGCTATTTCCATATCCATATTTGGTTTTCCAAAGTTAAATACAGATTTGCAATTTCGCAGTCGATTGGATACAACTTTGGTTTGGATAAAAATCAGTTATGGATATAAGTGGGATATTAACATAAGGTATAATTAATATAAATAAATAAATAATGGACAAAATTGTGAATATATTAGGAGTTACAGTTAGGGGTTAATAATAACTTTTTAGGTTTAAATATACAATAATTTAAGTTAAAGCACGTGCAAATTATTGTTAAAAAAGTAAAACAATTTAAGTCTTATAATATTTAAAAGAATAATATACATAAAAGCAATTAAAATGCACAACATATAGGTTTAATCTACCGGATATCTGAATCCAAGTCCAATTTGTATTTTGACATATCATAATCTGGATCCATACCCAACAAAATTCTGAATTCATTATCCAAATCTGTATGCAAATTTGACAAATATCTAAATCAGAATATCCAAATCCAACCATATTCAGATACGGTCATCAGATATCTGAATCAATATCCAATCCTTTTTTTATCCCTAATAAAAACAAGAAGATCTAGAAAGAATGGCCTAAGGTGGCACCATCAAGTTTCAACTTTTTTTTCTGAAAGCAATTATTTTCCAGAAAAAAATAGAAAGGAAGTATGGTTCTCCATCCCTTTCTCCTCCAGTCATCATCCTCTATGAGCTTAGAAGACTGGCAGATGAGTCATGGTTTCTGAAGACTTTTCTCCCTTGATTTAGAATGTGCAGCATAGCTAGAAATTGTTGATCAAGACCATCCCATGAGGTTGTCGAACTCCTCTGTTCATGGTAGCCCTAGAGGGGACCTTATTGAGTTTCTTGGTTTGCTTTCCGAATTCTGTCCTCTGGATGGAGGCTGTGAAATCTGTGATTCTTGAAAGTACTTATATGATGGCACTTAAAATCTTTTGGGAGGATGTGTACGGCTTCCTAGGATTTTCCTTGGATGATGAGACAGGCACCAGCTTTGGACTCCGCATGCACTTTTAGCAACTATGAGGCAGAAATGTTGACCATTTATTCTTTGCTAGCCTCTTTATTAGGGAGGTTGGATCCCATGCATCTCTGTTCAATTCATCCTTCTTCATATAATGTTTTTGGGAGAAACATAGCAAAACCACTCCTCTAAAGGGCTTAATCCTCTGAATGGTGGCAGTTGGCCAATTTACACAAGTTCCAGAGTTTTCCCACGGTGCTTTATCAACATCTATTATGTTGTAAGAAGTGACGACTTAACTTTCCCTGGTAAGGAGCAGATATGTGGAAGGGTCCTAGGGGTGTTGAATCTTTTACCCTCCGGTAACTTGCATTTACTTTCTAATATATTTGGACGACTAATAGAAATTAGCAGTCACCCTCTTACCTTTTTAACAACTTGGAGCATCAAAAAGGTGCATAAAGACAAAACTATTTCAGTACCTGTTTGCATATAAGTTTGATAAAGAGAACCAAGTCAACATACAAAGCAAACAAACACCACAGCTTTTTAAGTTCATATATAATCGCAATGAAGAAACTCTATCAACTTATGTTCAAGTAAAAAGTTCGAGCAAAGAGGGGCCAATATGTTGACAACCACAACCTCATGGAGTGCAAATTCCATGCCCAAGGGAAGATAAAGCAAAAAGAACATTGTCCTCTATACACAGGTATCTATGGGTAGTTGCACATGCTTGTATGCACCCACATTTATATGGTTTTGCGCTAATGACTAGGTGATTACACAAAAACCAGTAAGGAATGCAATGAACACTTTATCCATATAAGACATGCACGAAAAACAATTCAGTCGTAAATGTGGATCACATTCTTCATAACATTCTGAATCAAAGATAATAAAAACTTCAGCAATCATCTGCTAAAATGAATGTTCGGATCGAGCTGATCTTTATATCCCATCAAGCTGATAAAATTTCAATCCGAACAGTGACTTGCATGATAGATGTGCTTGCTGAAGATGATCAATCTGCACAACAATGTATATACATGGTTTCCATATATGCATCTATATGTGTTTGTCAAGTCAAGCCATGATAACTAGAATCATTGTAATACGGTTTCTCTAAAAGAACAGCTTACATCAACAGCATCAGTACCCTTGTCCATAAGATCAATCTTGGTCAGCACCCCTAAAGTCCTCTCTCCTGATCAAACATGACAAAAATAGTTATGCTAATTAAACATTTTAAACAATACGAATGGCACTTTTTCCTCTTCTTACAATACTTTCAAACAATATAAGGACCAAGGATACACATGGAACCTTTGCACCATTTTTAAAATTTTCATACAGATCAACCATGATATTTAGTGGCTTAAACCCAACAAGATTTTCTTCACCTTTTTAGCAAGTTAACCAAACAAAAGGTTTTCTTGTATTAAGTGGTGTAACAAGAGTTCTTTTTTTTTTGAAAGGAAACAAAAGATAATTATATGAAAACATGCAAATGATGACATTACATTGAATTATTTCTGAACTTTCACCAATGTGATTACTTTTAAATATTGAAGGATTAAAAGACAATCGCCTCCAAGAAGGACAATGATCAAGTTTAAATGAAACCCAATCAATACACATGCAATCCCAATTTGGATTCAACCTATGTCTAAGTTAATAAACTTCCACTCAACTTCTTCACAATCACCTGTGTCAATGTGTGCAACTAATGAAATCATGTGCTTTTGAAAGTCTTTTAAGTTAGCTAACCTTTTGGGTCCAGTTCACGGGAAATCTTGATGGCATCAGAGGTTGCAAGATCTTGATTGGCAGGAGAAATTGCAAGAATTATACAATTAGGCTGCAAAGAGAAGAGAATATAGTGAACAAGAACTCAAGTCAAAATATCAAAAATCTAGCAAGACTGCAGTAGTTCCGTTGCCATGCATTCTTAGCAAATCAATGATTCCTTATTTTGTCAGAGCCAAATGTTAAAACCTGCCATGGTTAAAACATTTTATCTCAATTGTTGGTTTTTATTTCCATGTCTTCGAGTGAAGAAAAAGGATCTTTCTCAAACATTAGCATTTTCCAATTGAATTTCCATGGGCAGGGCATAATAAAAAAAAACTTCAAAAAGAAAAGGCAATTCGTAGCATTCAATGACCAAAGCTTCCAACCAGTTCACTAGCATCTAATCACGATAGCTGAAATAGTGAAATTCACCAAATGTTAGAGATATCAATTAAAAACTAACTAGGACCACATTCCAAATGTCAATTAAGATTTAATATTTTAACTCTTTGAAAATAAAAACAAGAAGATGGTGTAAGGGCAATATGGGGTTGCTGCATATACAGCTTCTACAGACTGCAAAAGTTAACTTGCTAGGTTCCCACAAGTCAAGCTTGGTGTCATGAGCCCCATGGCTACCACTGTGAGACCTCGTGGGTCAAGACCAACACCCAAAAAATGGTATGACATTGATTTCCATTCCAGGTGTTGATATGACAGATCCAATGCAAAGCCCCAAAAAGTGGTCAAACTGACTTTTGGAGCCAGAAAAGCATAATTGAGATAATTGTTCAGTTTCAAAGGCTACAGTTTGATATTGACAAAGCTTTGATGACCACCTGAGATTCGATCTTATAAATGGAAAAAGGAACACATCAATCATGTCAATGTCTTCCAAATGTGCTCTAACAGTGTGTATACGGTGCTATTTGATAATATTGGGTTCTTCTTTTCGAACAAAATAATATTGGGAGCAGAAGTGATAAGAGGACTTCAGGCCTATTGCCCTCCCCAATGCAGTTTACCTGATAATTGCAAAAGTGCAAGTGAACAAACTATGCAAGGTGCTACAGAATGTGATCTCTGACGTGCAGACGACTTTTGTCCCAAGGGGAAGTATTTTAGACGAGTTCGTGGTGGCATTAGTGGCGTGGAAGAGAAGGGAGACGAAGGCATTCCTCCGAAAGATTGACTTCAGCAAAGCATATGGCTCGGTGTAGTGACCCTTCTTGTGGACCAGCCTAGCCAGGAGGGTATTTCCACTGATGTGGATTGACTGGATGAAGAGGTGTGTTACAACGACCTCATTCTCGGTACTGCTCAATGGAAACCCAGCAGGAGGTGGATTTAGCCCAGGAGGGGAGTTCAGCAAGGATGCCCGCTCACCCCCATGTTTGTTTTGGTGACGGATCCCTGGCTAGGGCTACCACTAGGGTGTGTTTGGGGAACCTGTTCAGAGGCTTTGTGGCGGGCGATGATCTACAGATACCAGTGCTCCAATACGCAGATGACATGCTCTTTTTGGTGGAGGATTCTGCCACAGAGGCAGAGTGGTTGCATGCCCTACTTGAGTTGTTTGGAAAGGCATCAGGCATGCAGATAGACTATGGAAAACCCAACCTTATACCTTTTCACATGTCCGACGCAAAGGCAAGAGAGTGCAGCATATCACTCCGACCAGCAGTTGGATCCCTGTGTATGCCGTACCTGGGCCTCCCTTTGGCAGCTGGGCGACTCAGATTGCAGGATTGGATCCCAGTACTGGAAAGGATGGAGAAGAGGCTGTCAGGTTGGGCATCCAAGCTCTTATCCAAAGGTGGGAGGTTGGTGCTGATCAAGGCCATGCTCTCCTCCATCCCGAGCTACCTCCTCTCCATTTTCAGACTACTAAAGAAGATAGAGATGAAGATCACTAATCTGATGCGCGACTTTTTCTAGGCAGGACAAAGGGCCGCCCAGAGTGGGACCAGGCTAGTGGTCAAGGATGAGGTTTGCAAGCTAATGCAGGAGGATGACTTGGGGGTACAGGGTGTAAGCTGCATGAATAAGAGTCTACTGACTAAGTGGATAGCCAAGCTATTAAGGACGGATCAGGACCTTTTTGGGGAGGTCATGCAGAAGTGTTATGGGTCCTTTGTGGTTTGACCAATGCTGGAGTCACCAGCAGTCGAGGCCTCCCACTTTCTTAGGGGCTTGGCGAAGGTGGCTTCAGAGGTGCACGATTTTTTCTCCCCTATTCTGGGGACAAGTGATGAGTTGCAATTTTGGATGGATGATTGAATGAGAGATGGCCCCCTCTGCAACAAATTCCCTAACCTATTCTCCAAAGCTACTCAGAAAGAGGTGATGGTGGGGGAGTGCTGGGCGAAGGCCTGGTGCCCTACCTTTCGGGGAGCATTTTCCGACCAAAGGTTGGGTAAGTTGTAAGAGCTTATGCAGGTTTTGCAGGGGTGAGAGCTGGAAAGAGGGGTTGATGGCTTTCACTAAGAGGAGGGAGAGTTCTCGATGAGGAAGGCCTATGGTAGGATTAGAGGAATCGTGCAGCTGACTTACATTGACCTCCTATAGGACTGTAGATTGATATGGTTGGTAGATTGCCCGTTCAAGGTGATGATCTTTGTGTGATTGTTGAGGAGATGAAGGCTCGTCACGAAGGTTTGGAAGGTGAGGTGGGCACCCACGAACGACAAGACCTGCCTACTCTATGCAAGGGGGAGGAGGATCTTGAACACCTCTTCTTCAAATACAATTTCACCAGTCAGGTGTGGACCAAGTTGGGGATTGATTGGATTGACCATAGCAACTACAACAAATTCTGGCCTTCCTTCAGGAGAGGGGATGGGGTAGGGAGACCCACTATTTACAGATCAAAAAGGGAGAGGGCAAAGGTGTTGACGGTCCTCGAGGGAGTTTGGTTGGGAAGGAATGGAGTCGACTTTAAGGGGCACACTTCCTATGTTGAAAACGTTGCCTCTTTCATTTCATCTCAGGTGGTGTTTTGGGAGTCTTGCATGTGACGTGTAATTTGTGAACTATTTCCTTTTAATGAAATTGGGTGGTTACCTAGAGGATAACAACCCTTTCCCTTTTCAAAAAAAAATTGGTCCATAGTTCATTTTTCTTCCTACTTTTTCACTTTGTATTTTGGAAGAAGTTGTACTACATTCTATTTTGTTAGCAGGAAAAACCTGTACCATATTCTCCATGATGCTTTAATAAATTTAAGGATGGCAACTGATGAAAGTAGCCATCCAATACTGCCCACAGGAGCCATCTAATTCTCTTCTAAAAAATGATTAAATAAATAGATCAGAAAGTTGAGCCTTCATATAGAGTGACCAGTTAAGAAGCTGCAAATATTGAGCTTCATTCATCTAAAGATCAGGAGTATGTCTATATAAATGGAGAATCCAAGAACTAAAAGAGCAATAGAGGATTCATCCAAAAAGTAAGAACAGTAATACGGGATTTACCTTTTCAATATAGGAGCGAACCATATTTTCTATATCTGCTACAATGCTCTCTGGCTGTCCCTCTGAAAAAAAGAAGAAAAAGAAAAAGAAAAAAGGAAAGAGAATAGAAAGAAAGAGATTACCGGACGAGCCCCACAAGAAGAAACATCTAACTGTAGCTAACAGGATGACATGCATGAGAATTCGCTAAGCTTACCAATAGCAACTTTAGTGAGTCCAGGAAGATCAATGAGAGTCAAGTTGACAACTGTCAAGTTCAAACATGAACAGTCAGAACCCACAAATATATATAAATTGAAAAGTGGTAATCTCCTATATCATTCCTTAGCTGGCCAGTTCTATAACCAAAAAAAGGCAGGAAAATGTTTCTGGATTTTAGAAACAAATTCAATCTGATGTCTAACAGCAAACTTTGAATCCAAAACTGTTCTTAGAGGATGTATCAATCACTCGGTTCTTCCATTTCTCAGCCAATTGGGCATCGTTAGAAAAATGTAGTTGAGCAGGTAAGAGTGGAAAAGGTGGTCCTGTGAAAGGAGAAGCTTTTCTCAAAGAAGAAGGAGATCCAAAAGTGGTTCTGTGAACAAAATTTTCTACTCATGAGGGATGCATGCAAGTAAAGAGGCTAGTTTTATTACATTGCCGCCCACATGTAGTCCAAAATGAGCAAGGATTCTCACATGAAAGACACATGTAAGTAAAAAAGCTAATTCAGCCACTACACCATCAGTGCAGCATAAAAGAAAATGAGATTTGGTGCCTGGAATGTTGTCGTAGGAGACAAAGTGAGTAAAGATACTTAAGAAAAGGAGAAAGCTAGAAAAGGAGTTGTAATTATCATCCATAAGGATTTGAATTGCAGTTGAGGTTAAGAGGGTGGGAGATCGAATTATTGTGATAACATTAGTGTTGAAATAAGATATTTTGAATGTCATTTCGGTTCCTCAAATTGGTTTGGAAGAAAGGATAAAGAAAAATTTTGGAAGAAGGTTAGTATGATAACTCAAAGAATCCTTCAGAGAAATGATTTGTTTAGGTGGAGATTTAAACAAACATGTGGGAAAGGATGCTCTACAGCATGTGAGCATTCATGGAAATTATTGCTTTGGTGATAGGAATGAAGAGAGGAAGGTGTTTCTCAATTTTCCAATGGCTTATGACCTTTTTAGAGCAAACACTTTCTTGAAAAAACAAGATGAGCATCCAAGTGCCAACAAGATTGATCTAGCAAAAACACATATTGCTTATTTTGCTTTGAAAAGAAGATATCAATTGTGCTACAAGAATTGCAAGATTATTGCGAGGGAGAGTTTGATTGCTCAACATCACCTATTGGTAAAGGATGCATATAAAGAAGTCAAAGAGAAAGTCAGTGTTTAAGAATACAAGAACTAAATGATGGAACCTAAAAAAAGAGCAATAGAGTTTCAAGAAGAAGATGATTGTCACACCCCACAACACTGATGCCTCGAGATTGGTGCCATAGGCACATGGCCACCCGCTATTCACCTCTTTAGGTATCTAATTACATTGTTACTATTCTTCTTGGTTACAAATTAAGGAAAAATTAGGAGTAATAGGGGAAGATTTCTGACGTAAATCTGGCAAGGTATCCCCTATGTTATTGAGTTTTTTCCCAAAGTTGTACATGTAAAGGACCTGTTTACATCAATCATTTACAGCTAACTGTACTGGGTACACCCCAGATCATGCTATATTTCACATGCACATAGCAAGGGAATAAAACTAAAATTAGATAGTGGGTACACCCCACGATGCCAGCGCATTACGCACATGACAACATATATGTCAACAACCACATCATAAAGTTCAAACTACACCATCATCATCGTCGTCGTCGTCATCATCATCATCATATATATATATATATATATTAGGGCCCCTCCCCAAATACACCAGTTTGAATGCAAAAATTTACAAAATGAGGGGCCACATCAGTATCATTACAAGTTAGAAAAGAAAAGAGTGAACAACTAACCATGCAGTGCATGCACTAGCTACAACCCCAAAAAGATTTTTTTCCCACCATAACTTCCTACACACTCTCTACCCGCCCAGCACTCCCAGGGTGGCTAGGGCCAGTAGTAACTCGGTCTGGTCGTATAAGAAGCCCACGAGGCAGGAGAGAAAACTCTCCTCTATGACCTCAACGAGGAGGAACTTCCCCAGATATAGCATCTAGCGGAGCAAGTCTCGGACAAGCCTCGTGCAAAGGGTCAGTTGCTGCACCTGCTGGTGCAACTCCTGCAATCTAGTGTCGGCCACGTAGTGTACCGGGTAACACAGCATCCTACCCTGTAAAATTAGGTAGCAACATAGTACGAGCCAAAAGGCTTAGTAAGGTATAAAAAGGTGTGCAAGGAAAAAAAAATCTAAGGTGTTCAATTTTTAATGAGTGCATTTATAGGTGGTGTTGGTTTTCTTTCCCCTTATACAACCAACTTTTCCCCTCCTCCCTTTATTTCCTTTAATTTCCCATTTCTCACCTCAAGTGGTTTTCCTAACACAGGCTAACAACCACAATGGCCATTGTTGTTGACTCTCAACCTAAGTCTTCCTAATTCTAGGTCAATGCTTATACTAGTTATCCTAGCTAATAACAGCTGGTCACAGAATTTTCCTAGTGTCTATGTGAACATTACTCATCACCTTGCGAATAGGTACTTTCTTGGTGAACCCGAGTGGTTCATGGTGCAAGAAGCCTCTCCCTATGCAGGGGAGGACTCCTCTATCTCGAATCACCTTAAGGCACACCCATTATCCTCTCTAATGCACTTCTACCAGATTGATAACCAAAGACTTGGTCTATGAGGAATCACTCAACACATGACCCAATGGTCTACATAACGCCCAGCCTTTATTACGAGGACCTTCAGTATTAGGGAACAGTCCTGAAGTCACCTTGCGTAAGGGAGCCACCCTTTATCATCACAGCATCGGATTTTTCCAAAGACCTCGATATTTATCACTGGAGACAACTCTAGTTTATTCTCAATTTGCCCCTAATTAAAATCCATGTCGAGGATTAAATGTAAGGTCACTTTATCCTTCTATTTCTCAATCTCTAAGTCTACTTGATTGTGCAACAAGCATAGCATGGATACGTGATGCCTACACAACGAATCTGATCTATTCTGCTAGCAATCTCTCACCTGGGCCGATTAAGCTCAACAAATTTAGCCCACTAAGGCAAGAGGTATGCCTTTCCGAGTAGTGGGGGTCTAGACAAGAACACTTCCCACTTCCTGCATTCCCAGGTCATTACTCGTCTACATCACCACCCCTAGGTGAACGGGCTTCGAGATTGTGTTCCACAAGTATTCAAGTGTGCATAATAGACCACAGTTGTTCTAAGTGGACCAACTTTTAAAAACCCAACATTCGCATCTACTTACATGCATAATTGCAAACCTTGTGAAATTCGAGATTCCTTTTAGTAGGGCGCTAAATCAAGAAAATTCACCTAAGTTCACACGTGGAAAGGAAGGTAATTAATTCTTTGTCATGTGAAGGTGCCCACATTTTACATTTTCTTGTCCTACAAATGTCAATCTGTTGCTCATAGTTAATTATTTCACCAAATTGGGTACAAGCTAAAATTTTGTGATGTTGTGAAATACCCAATTTTCAGTATGCAGCATAATATATATACATCTATAATTTGTTTCACTGGAATTCATGAAAATTTTCATTTTAACCAGTGGCCTAACTACGACACTTCAATGGATGCACAACAATGTACGAGATATAAATATATGTATATAAAAAAATCACAACCCGAGGCTCAACTCGTTTATATATATATATATATATATATATCATGTTGGCATGGATTTATTCATGCTCATCAGGCAATTCGCAATAAGTGTGCTTTGCTCGCGAAGAGGGCACAAAAATACACATCAATTTCACAAAGATTGATTCATGGCTACATACATGCAGCTTGTATCGCATGCATGTTCACAACTGCACATACACCTTGCACAGGACATGCACCGGCAGCCACCAAGTGCAAATTCTCCTCAATATTCCAAACCCATTCTCAAGTCCGATTTCAAATCGAACCTACATCCTCACATCTCGCAAGGGATGTGACCTATGGAGATTTTTGTAGTTGTAATGCATTAATCTCAATCTCAACAAAAACAACTAGAATTCAACCCTTTATTTAGAGAGGGATCAATCATAATTTCAATCCTAATCCTAAATATGGAAACAAATCAAATCTTAAATAAATTAAAACATATCTCCTACAATTAGAACAAGAGAACTCCAAAAACATTGAAAGAGAATTTCTAGTTTCCTAAATATTATTTCTAAATTAATCTCTAACACTCTCCCTAAGTTGGAGGGTACAACACCCAACTTGTAATAGTACAATAGGAGAGCTCCCCACAACTGATACAATCTGGGGCTGGACTAGGCAGGTAGGCAAGCGTGCAAGCAGATAGGCACACAAGTAACCAAGTGTGTAGGCAGATAGGCACACAAGTTATCAAGTGTGCAGGTAGACAAATCTTTAAGCATGCAAGTAATCACCCCTTAACCAGTGAAAACCTAACCCCCTTGGAGTTAAGACAAAAAAAACTAACTCAAAGACCTTTAGATAGTCGAGAAGCGATCCCCAACAGGCTATAAAGTAGAGTCATCAATCCTACACAGTGGTGGTATAAGGGAGATGATCCCAAGCAATAGTCACTGCACATCAACGAAACATCCTTCTCATTAGGAGAAGCAAAATTGACATAGGGCATTTAATGATGGGACTAAGCGTATAGCTTAGTTGCCCCACCAGTCATCAGTGTCTTCAGTGTTGATCGAGATGTGGCTTGAGGATTCAATAGAATCCATCTTAAATATATAGTTTTGTTGCAACATCAATGGCAGTTGCAACTGCAACAGTTGTAGGCAAGGATTCTTCACCCTTCAAAAGATTCCTAAGACAATCCAGCTGGGCCTATGTGAAAGGCTAAGTAGTACATGGCTCAGGCACTAACTTGTTGGCCTAAGCAGGTCTTCCATATGTGTCCCAACATTTATCAGGTGCTTGATTCGTCTGCTTGCAATAGATACAAGGACTAAAGAGTCGTCCACATCCATGTCCTATAGAGAAAGATGGGTTTTCACTTCCTCCATATGCTGCCAGCATAGAGGAGTCCTGGGATGTAGTCGATGCAAGAAAGGGAGGTTATTTTATCTCCATCTTCTGAAGATAGATTATAGATCGTCTCAAGATCTGGTACCACATCAGAGGAGAGAATCTAATCACATGTTAATTAATATCAAGCACTAAGTCCTCCCATAAATTTGTAGGCCAGCTACGGAGAATGCTTAACAATCTGCTTGTCACAATAGGCAAGCTAGTAGACAACTAAATACTCAAAAAGGCCCTCGAGGGTCGTAAAATACCCAACCAAGGTCATAAGAATACCTCTTCTCAAGGGTATCCCATATCTCCTTCATCGATTCTTTATACAACATGTTGGTAGCAGTTGACTGGTCAATGCTCTTCATCAACCAGTTCATGATGAGGAAGTCATCTTTCTCCCGCTTTTTGTACTTGGATCTTTGTCTCGGGAGTCTGGTACCTTCTCTGTTAAGATATGAAGTTTGTCCTATCCTCCCATGAAGATACAAAAGCCGTGTGATCACAGTATATAGTTCAAAGAACTTGATAGTTTAATCATGATTCCTTCAAACAAGTATTGAGGTCGAGATCTTGGCCTCAAATGTCACCATCAAAGACACCGTCCACCATCGCAACAGCCAACACCTCGTTGACCATGATGAAGGCCAAAAACCAATCGAAGAAGACAACCGAACTACTGAACCTAGTCCAATACGATTCAGTGGCATGCTCAACTTTCATGTGTAGCCTCGCCTGGTCATGTTGCAACCCTTATAACGTGATAGGGGCCTACGCAACGATGTAGGGATCGATTTGGTACCCTTTAATCAGGTTTGCGTCGAAGATAGGCCACACTTTGATGCTTGGCAGTGCTTCAAGTGAAATGAAGACAACGCGAAGAGTAGAGCCAAGCAACACACGGTGTCATGGATAGGAGACAAGGGGATTGCGCATGCACCCCGACGTAGGGAGGTGTCGGCAACACCCTGAGGGCATAACGAAACATAGATTCCAAGATGGACGTGCTTTGATACCATGTGGAGATTTTTGTAACCGGAATTCATTAATCTCAATCTCAATAAAAACAAATAGAGTTCATCCCTTTAAATAGAAAGAGATCAATCCTAATGGTAAACATGGAAAAAAAACCAAATGTTACACAAACTAAAATATATCTCCTACAATTTAGAAAGAGATAATTCCTAAAACATAGAAAGAAATAATTTCTACTTTCCAAAATATTATTTCTAAATTAATCTCTAACATAAACCACCCACCTGATTTTTATGTAGGATGTATCCTAGGTAGGGGTGTACACGGGTCGGGTTCACCCCGAACCCAACCCGATTGGATTGAGTTGGGTTGTGAGTTAGATATGGTTGGGTTGGGTTGGGATTTTGCCAACCCGATAAAAAATGAGTTGAGTTGTGTTTGAGGTCTAATAAACCCAACCCAACCTGCAACCTGATTCAACTTGATATATATATATGAGACTATCCATTCAAATTTCAAAGGAAAAAAACCCACCCCACTCCAAACTTTAAAGAAAAAAAAAACCCACCCTGTTTAAACTTGAAAGGAGAAAAAAAAAATCCACGCAAATAACGCATGCCACTCCCTCAATTTCACTTTTCCCTCCCCATGCGCTCTCCATCATGCGCTTCTTTTCAATTACCCTTTCCCTCTCACAAGCCCTAAACCAAGCTTCCTCTCTAGTCATCATTGTCACTTGAAGTTAGCATCTTCCTCTTTCACTATAGCCAATAACCCCCACCCCCTCTCTCGGCCATCTCTTCCCTTTCTACCTTCCCTTAATTTAGTCTAAATTATTTGAAACTTCGATGTAAGCATTCAAACTACGATGTTTGAATTAGACATCATTATTTAGGTTATCAACTAATTCTTTGTTTATATAGAATTAAAAGACATCCAAACCTACATCTTGAATTTTTTCCTCACTGATAAAAAAATTATTTAGGTTCTTGTCTAATTCTTTGTTTTGAATGCCTACATCTTTGAAAAAAATTACATAGATAAGTTAATCAATCTTGGAGTATGTATTTACTTTTCTACAGGAAAGACAATTACTGTTATACAACTATCGATTTTTTTTTTGTTTTTACCTATTTATTAGCTTTTTTAGAAGATAGAAGTTATTTATGAGCTTAAAATGTTTTATTATTAAATATGAAAGATATAGAAAATATGC
Organism: Thalassia testudinum; assembly: GCA_037157565.1. Lineage (NCBI taxonomy): Eukaryota > Viridiplantae > Streptophyta > Magnoliopsida > Alismatales > Hydrocharitaceae > Thalassia > Thalassia testudinum. Next base: position 67,410,324 of record JAZHRO010000022.1, on the reverse strand, counting down.
AAGAGATAAACATAAGTTGAGTCCTTTGACTAGTCAACAACCCACTCAACACGACCCAACCCGACTCGATTTTTATGGGTTGAGTTGGGTTTAGGTTGAATCCCAACCTGACCCAACCCGACCCGTGTACACCCCTAATCCTAAGTTTTGCATTTCCCTAAGGCATAGAAATTAACAAAAAACACAATAGAAGGGGCTGCCCTACCTCAGGTTGGTAGGTCGCTTGACACGTGGTCCTCACATTTCCTCAACTCCAGGGACCTCCTGTGAGCATGAAGTTGGAGGAAAATAACATGTTCACCATGGTCTTTTGCAAGAGCAAAGAAGAGAAGATGAGAGAGGGAGAGAACCCAACAACCAAGCTTCACCTTACTCCTTGCTCGCCAAGTGTCTCTGACGTGCTCCAACGTCGATCAAGATAGGAGGGGAGGCAAGTTGGAGGAGAGATAGGAGGGAGGTCACAATCGTTGTTGCCACACGAGAGAGAGAGAGAGAGAGCACTAGGCGGAGGACTTGGTGACCAACAGCTTTCCAACAAGTAGCAATCTGCAGTCAACGTGCAAGGTAAGTGTAGAGATCAGCAGGGAGGAATTTGTAATGGGGAGGAGGGGGCCTTGATGGGAGCTCACACCCCACAATAGGAGTGGGGATCAATCCCCCACCGTGGGGGTCACCCATCCTCGTTCCCTTCCCTACCACTTGTCACCACTTGGGGAATTTATGGGTTTACCCCCCTCATTTTTTATTTTTGTTTTTAGGCCTTAACAATGATGCAAGAAGGAACTTAGGAATTCGATGGAAGTAACAATGGCATGTGGGAGACTATGACAACTTGCATTAAAAGGATGGCTAAGAAGGTCTTAATTAACTCTAAAGGAGAAGAACCAGGCACAAAGAAGCTTGTTAGTGCAATGGAGAAGTGCAAGAGGGGCATGCTTTAAAGCCTTATATTGAGACAAGACTGACGAAAACTTAGCAAACAACAAAAGAGCAAGCAAAGAAAGAACTGAAAAAGGAAGCAAAGGAACTCCACCATAAATCTGCTGTTGCTGTGGTAGTATATAAATTCCAAATATCACAAGCCTAATGAGATAAACAATACTTGACTCTTAAAAGGAACACCATTATAAATTAGTCCATATTGAGCTGACAACATCAATGAGCTAAAGATGAATCAAACCCATCCACTTGAAACATTCAGCTCATCCTTAAATCATTAGCTACAAAGATCTGAAGAAAAACATTTGCCAACAAAATATTCCACCAATCATAATGCCAATATTCTAAAACACTCTTGAAAAACAACCAAAATGATATGAATAATAAGCATGTTGGCCATGGCTCACCGTTGGGTGAAAAAATACTTAGATGAATAGGTACACTTGAAATCTGCTTTGTCCGGCCAGTCTCCCTATCAGTTTCGTCAGATATCTCCTTCCTCACAAGAGCTGTGAAAAATTTTAATACCAAATAAATAGGCCAGCCTTCAAGGAAAATTGCTGAAGCAAAATGGTACCTTAACCAATGATTCTGGCAAGATGTCAAGTACCAACAAAAAGATAAATCCAAGGTAACAGGAAAAATATTACATAAATTAAACATCAAGAATATGAAATCACAACATGATGGTGGTTACATTGTCACTTGGAGTAGTAATTTCCCAAATGAATTTGCCACTGAGAATGTAACTTGAACAAGTTCCACTTATAAAATGCAATTTCCCAAAGAATTCATCTATGTAAAATTTTTCCATCTTGTGTGCAAAATTGAGCACAAAAATTTCCAAAGACAAAATTTCAAAAGACTTTTTACAATTCAAATTAAAACCCAAACTAAAAAATATGCAACATCAGAAAATATTCAGCTATTTTAAGAGTTTTGTATCCTTTATTACCATGCAAGTCAGAAAAAACCATGCCCAGGCTCTTCTTGCCTAAATTACATGTTCCCCTGGCAAGGCTGCTTGTATTGATTATTCATAAACAATACACTAAATTTTAATACTTCTTACTTTTGTTGCTACCACAATGACACAATAACCAGCAAAAATTCTAAGACTCCTTTCAGTAAAAATCATGTTTGTTTGACTGCCTACCTGTTGTTTCCTGCCTAAATGCCTCTTCCCAGTTTTTTCTTCTCTTCTCCTAGAGAGAAGGGTTTCAACTGGTCTAAGGCGATTACTTCTGACTACCTGACTGCCTACCTGCCCCTCCAGCCAAACAAAGTCATTATTGGGGGGAGTCTGTTTTGTTTCCCACCTGCAAGTTGGGTGTGTTCTCCATACTCCAACTTGGAGGGAAGTGTTAGAGTTACTAGGGTTATTAGCTTATAGGCTTGTTTTATTTTATTAAAGTTGAGAAGTATAGTTTATTTCTTATTTTGTTTAGGACCACTATGTAATTTTTGCAACCTAACTCTCTGTATAAAGATGACAATTGCCTTTGTTTTCCTTATAACTAGAATAGTTGCGCTATAAATTTAAAGTTTTTGTTTCCGAGTAGGAAATGTATAGGAAAGAAGTCCAATATTTTTATAAGTCAACAACTGAACTCAAACCAGCCCAATTTTATGGGTTGGATCGGAGGGTTCCCAACTCATAGACACTAGGTCCAGTTAGGGGTTGGGTCCCAAGCCAACCTATATCAAGTGGTGCAAAAAATGAAAATATCCATTTGAAGCAGGTAATTACATGTAAGAGTGGTGTAGCTTCTCTAGGTAATAGTAAGGATTCATGGATATAAACCAGCCAAGCCTCATAATATGGTGAAAGGACTTCAATATGTTGGTTGCTGAAATCAGAGACTTACGGTTCCTTTAATCTGTTTACCCTGGTGAAAATAGTGGTCCACTTTCTGGTAGAAGTGTAATTGAAAGAACAAAAGCATAGGGGCCAGGTAATCATGTGGAAAGTAAAACAAGGGTGACTATATTTAATCTGTTAAGAGAGCTTACCAAAATCTGTGAACCGTTTCCTAGGAAGGTGAAGAAATTCCGCATATTCTCTCCCATCATCAATCTTATGAAGTTGCAACACAAGGGGGCGTCGAGTGACAATACCTTTAATATTAGAGGTTCTCTGGTCAATAAGTGACTTGATACGATAAAAAGAGATGTTTCTGCAAAAAAATTACCAGAGCCTCTTGGCAGAAAATCCTTTCCAACAATGCTCTCTAAAACCGAGGACTTCCCAGAACTCTGCCAAACAGAAGTGCACAACATCAATTATCAATTCTTCCAAGGTTTTTCTATGCTAAGACAATTATCTTCAGACAGAGTATTTTAACCCCCCGTTGCAGCAAGCACACTAATCATGCTATCTACAAAAACAAATGAATATACACACTATAAGTCTATAATATATATAAAGATTTTCCGAAGCCGCCGATAACATCCATACACCTGACATGCGCTTACTCACTACCACTCGAGTAAAAAGCACCGAAGTTAATACAATCACATTAATCAACAAACAACGTTTCCTCAATTGGATGCAACATGCAAAGAGAGGATAGTTCATCAAATATGGAAATCAAATTAATCCAAATAATAAACTCAAGCACACTCAAAACCCCCATAAATAACAAAAACTCATATGCTGACGTACACAAAGTCATGTAAGCTAAGAGCGGATGTAGAAACCAACTCGAGGACAAGACGCCCTCTTAATAACCCTCCAGTTTACTTTCACGCCAAAAAGGCCAACAACAAAAACGCAGCACCAACCCAAACGCGTAAACCAGTCGACTAGAAGGAATCGTAATCGACGCGAACGTGTGAATCCGACAACATCCCAACCAAGAACAACACGGTGACAACATGCGTACCTACAAGACAACGATTCTCTCTACTCGAGAAAGGAGCGTGCGGTATAAATCTAAGATGAAGGCGGATCTGTTAGGGGAGAAGGGCCGCCGGAATGGCGAGATGGGGAACGGAAGGAGGTGGGATGGGAGTGGGTGAGAGCTGGGAAGCGGTGGGGATCCGTTAGATCCAGACCTGTCCACCGACGACGGCGATGGCGGGGAGCTGATCCCATAGCGTCGGCAGAGCGCTCTGCTCGCCGTGATCCCCCAGGGCAGTGCAGGCCCTCTGGATCTTGTTCACCAAAGATATCAGATTCTCCATCTGCACCTATATGTATGTGCGGATGACGGATCCGAGCGTGGAGGTTGAGATGAATGGGGTGATGGGTAAAGGGATCCGACGGGGGAAGAGGAGGAAATGTGTGACGACCTCTCTCTCTCTCCTTCTCTCCGTCGGCCCACGTATCTCTGGTTGGAGTATGGGGTTGAGGAGCGCGAGGGTGGAGAGAGAGGCCGTCAAATGAAGGACGGAGGACAGAAGGCGACTACGGAATCGGGAAGTCTCCTCCGATCCATTTATGGTTCTACGATTGCTGCTGTCTTTTTTTCTTTCACCGTCCTTTGAATTTTTCTTTTTCTATTTTTTCCCCCAAATCTGCTGAATCTAAGGAAAATAAAAAAGCTATGACCATTAAGCTAATCTTATTTGGATGTGAGATAAAATATTATAAAAATAAAATAAGTGAAAGGTGCGTTGGTTTGATGGTAGAATAAATAATATGATGAAATGATGGGTATGTTTATATAATATTTTTAAATATTTATTTTATATTAAAAGTGAGGATCGATGGATATTTATTTAATATTAAAAAATAAAATTTAAGATATTAATATTGATAGTAAAAATAGATATCATTACAAAATGATAAGATAAATCTCTCAAAAAATTTCAACAAAAATATAAAAAGAGGATATCTCTCCACTAACATCATTTTCAAATATTTTTTCTTATGATGTCTTATTTAGTATTATGAATCTTTAGTGTATAAATTAAGATAGATTTTTTCTTTTTCGTTTTCTTTCTGAAATTTAAGTTCAAAATCAATAAGATTAACGAGTTTCCTCTCAACAAAGGTTTAAGATCAATAAAAATGTAAATATATTAAATATTTATATCACATGCCATAAGTATTTTACATTAAAACTTAATAAACGTAAAGTGTACAATATAATTTTTTCACCACCACCTTAATGTTCCTTCCAGCACCTTCCTCTACCACTAAATATCTACCGACCTTGCCTCAGCCCAATTGCCAAGCACCAATCAGCAAAATGAACCACTAATAGCAATAAAGACTATTCAATTGTTATAGAAGATAAAAATATAAGGATTCCTCATGATAAATATGCCAATAAGGTTGTCTTAAAGTCTTGGTCACTTCCATTACTATAGTGAATATACTAACAATGTTCCTAATAGCATGAATAGCGAATTGATTTTTGTTATATCACCTTATAGAAGAGCATGTGAGATAAGGAGTTAGACTATGTGAGAGGCAAAGGAAAGCGAATAGGGCAAGTGATTGATTTTATAAAATAGAACCAATATATGTCAAACTAAGGTAATCAAGCAATTAGGTTTGTAAGTGATCATGAAAGACATGAGTTCAATTTTGCAAGGAAAATACATAATTGTTAGTTGAACAAAATCACCACCACCAATATAAAGAAATAGTCAAGTATTAATGAAAAGGAAAAATTGATAGTTACCTACTATTGTAATAGAATAACTGAATATTAAGTTTAGTTCATACCAATCATTGAATATATCATACCTCTCCTTCATGCAAATAAACATACCTTCCTACAATTTTTTGAAGTAAGGATGCAATGGAGAGAGAGAGAATGGAGAAAGCAGCCGTTAATGTAAATGATTTTTAGAAGATATCATCATGTTGGGTGGTAAGGCTCCTAAGTCTAAAATACAACTTGGGAATTGTGTTGATCGACTGGCCATTGGAGCGAGTAGGAGATATGAGAGAATGTGATTGATCACTAGTTGAGGAGTAGGAACTCAATTGTTCTTTATTGATCAACCTTTTTTTGGAAATAGTACTTCATTGGGTGGTGTTTTTTGACATTGCAAAGAGGTTATAGCTCAACAAGTACCCAATTATGGCAATTAAGGAACTAGGAGGGTGGACCACTTCAATCGAGACTCAACCAATAGATTGAGATTCTAATCTGTTGAAAGCTTTAATCATAGAACTAATTCCAAAAGGCTTAGTAGTTAATGTGGAGGATGCAAAGAAAATGTAATGAGATTGATAAGGGTAATTAATGAGGGGTAAAAAAATGCCATCGAACCCAAAATCCTGCGATAGGCCCGAAAAGAAGGATCCAACCTAGAGAAGCTTTGATACAAGTAGGTTTGGAGATCAAACCCACCTACACCTAAGAAAACCTCTTGCGCAAACGGATTTGGCAGTCCAACCAGCCTGCATACAGGTAGGTGGGGCACGGCCGGGCCCAAGAGTCCCTATCTGTTAGAGGTTCAGCAAAAGTACAGCAGGCGTGCGCCTTCAATAAATGCTGATAATGGCAGTTGCCATTAATAACCTGACAGCATATCTGCCCAGAAAATCATGCTAGAAGCGCGATCCACTCAGGAGATCCCGCTAGGAGCCCAAGCCCGACCCGCTAAAAAGACATCGCTGGAAGCTTTATCCCTCCACTATAAATAGGTGGGAAGACACTCAAGTCCTCCCAAGCAATCCGAGAGAAATCGAGTGATTGTATACTATGTAATCTTGCAAAATTCTAATGTATAGTTGGGAGTCCCATCCTCCCCACAGTCGTACACCCCCTGCGGATGAACTGGGTAATTAACCCCTCTGCCATTTGTGAGATTGCTTTGATCCTTTGATTGGACCACCCACTTTAAGGAGTCTGATCACTTCTTGAGTCGAATGCTCCGCATCCTCGGGGTGCCGATCAATTGGCACCGTCTGTGGGAGGCGATTTTTGATTGATAGTGTTTCCTACCTCTCGAGGCCTCTGTGATGGCTCCCACAACTCGCAAACTCCTACGCTGACCTCGGAAAAGCGTCGGATCAAGCTGATTATCGATGTCCAAGCGACGCCCTTTGTCGATCGAGCCAAACAAGAAGCAGGGAGCCCTCGCTCAACCGCCGGAGAACCACGAGCACGACTCCCTCCCTGAGCTACAGGCAAGGGAAGAGCAGTTTCGGGCATAACTGGCGACCCTCAGGCTTGAGAAAATCTCAATCACGGAGAAGCTCATGGAGATCAGACAGAACTAGGAGCTTGATATGCCCCCACAGGGGGAGACCGCCAGCTTGCCCTAACGACAAGCAGTTGAGGTGGCGTCGCGAGGTAGAGGACGAAAATGCCTGCCTGCACAAACAGCTCGAGCGACTAAAATGCAAGCTTAGTAGCCAGAGAGGCGAAGTCTCCCTTAACCCACCGAAGGCTCCTCACCCATCTACCTCGGAGGAGATCTCAGGGACCCAACCCCTTGCAACCAGCAGCAGGGGATCAATCCCCGAGACCGTCCACCAAGTTATCCAGGCTATGAGGGGCATGCGCCCCCGGGCTTACATCACCACCTACCCTTTCACCGAGGAGGTGATGAAAGCCGCCCTACTCGAGATATTCAAGCAGCTTGTCATGGCTCCATATGATGGGACAGCGGACCCCAACAGCTTCATTGGGAGTTATCGCCAGATGATGCTGGTGCACTGCTTCCCCGACAGAATACTGTATAGAGTATTCCCATCCTATTTGTCTGGCATGGCCCATGAGTGGTTCAACAAACTATCGGCTGGGCAGATCGCCTACTTCCAAGAACTGGCCGACAAGTTTTGCCAATATTTCGTCGGATAGCAAAGGGTTAGAGATAACCCTAAGAGGCTGCCCAAAGTCCGATAGCAGAGGAGCGAATCCTTTTGGTCGTACCTAGATCGGTTTAAGGCCCAGTACTTCAAGTGCAAGTGGCCTCACGATGCCATCATCATCCACTACTTCAAGTCAGGGCTCTTGACTCAAAGGTTTTGGTATGACATCGACGACTTCCCATCCAAAGACTTGGTGAAACTCTAGGACCAAGCCACAAGGTTCACGGAGCAAGACGACTCTTTCTACTCCCGCAACCGGCTAGTCGAGGGATTTGAGGAAGATGCCAGTCCGGCCCAAGAGAGGCGGGCCCTGGCGATTCCACCCCCGTCCCCATCCGCGGAAGTGGCCGCTTCAGCAAGCGCAAGGCCAGCTTCACGAAGCAGAGGAATAACTAACTTAGAAAAGGCTGGAACAATGGATCCCACCAAACTAGGCGGGAGTATTTTGAAGAATACACCCCGTGGCCATGAATCAGGCGGACGTGTTGGCGGCACGTGGTCTACAGACAAGGACTTGCTTCCCCCGCCTAAGTTGACGAAGAGGAAGGCAGATACCGGGCCTGACTGTAAGTATCACAAAGCCCGAGGCCACTCCACCAAAGACTGTCACGATCTGCACGACCAGATAGAGTCCCAGATCCGGCATGGGAACCTGGCCCACTTCGTTAGGTGAAATGAGGACCAGGATAAGGGCAAATGACCCATGGAAGGCCTGAAAGATTACCACAATGAGAAGCTCCAGCACCTCCATGGAATCAACGTGGTACTCGCTGAGGCCTCTAAGGCTGACAATACTGGAACCTGCTGTCTCGAACAGGCAGTATCCTCCCAGCTCCTACCAACCGAGTACCACCGCCAGGTCCTAGCGGCCATACCTAGGGCACCTCAGTATGCTCACCACCCCCCCTTGAGGGTGCGGAGGTCGAGGTCATTTTTTGCATCAACATCACCCCAAGCCGGCAATCTAGCCCCTTCAAGCAGCCGACCCTTAGTGCTTTCCCCACTCGTCAGTGGGGCGAGAGAGGCCTCATCAGGCAAGCGACCTCACAACTGTTCGCCTCTCTCCTCGACTTGGTGGAGCACACTGACCAACTGCTGGTAACATTCTTGCTAGCCAGATGACGGCAGCCTCGGCTCCTCGTCAACAAGGGAAGTGTCGTGGATGTCCTCTTCCTCAAAACCCTATGCCAGGTGCGATTCACGGAAAAGCGCCTAACCCCTTCGGTCCACCTGGTGACCGGCTTCGGCAACCACAAAGTAATGTTGAAGAGAGAAATCAACCTCCCCTTGTCCATCTGCAACGGGGTCAGGCATCACAATCGCATGGCTACCTTCGTAGTGGCCGGCTTGACGGCAGCTTTTGATGGCATCCTTAGTCGTCCCACTACCCAGGTCTTCCAACTGATCCTCTCTTACTTTCAATTCATGCTTTTCCAATCCCCACGCGGAGTGGGAATAGTGCACGAGGATCAGTCGACTGGGCGAGAACTCCTCCTAATCAAGTTGGAGCAATCCCTGGAACCACATCCCCCAAAGTCACAGAAATGGGGGAAGAAGAGAAACCAAGTCCAGGCGATCCAGCAAGGAACCACCCCCGGTGATCAGCCGTTGACTTCAGGGTTATAGTCGGGCTTGTCAGCCCTGACTATACAAATGTATCCCGACAACGCTACCAAGATCATCCTGGTTAGAGTGGACCTTGCACCCTTCGAAGTGCAGGAGCTATTCCTACTTTAGGCTAATGCGGACATCTTCGCTTGGTCCGCCAATGACCGACCTAGGGTAGACTCGTCCCTAATTCATCACGACCTAAACATTCAGGCAAGCACCCACGCAACCAAGCAGGCGTGTCGGCACAAGTTGGTCGAGTAGTGGCAGGCGACCAAGGCAAACGTGTAAAAGCTCCTGCACGTGGGATTCATAGAAGAATTTTTGTACTCGGCATGGCTCTCGAACGTCGTAATGGTGAACAAGGCCAGCGGCTAGTGGCGCATGTGTGTTGACTTTACCAACTTGAACAAAGCCTGCCCGAAGGACGAGTTCCCCCTGCCGAGGGTGGACTCCTTGGTGGACTCCTGTAGCGAACAATCTCACATTCCTTCTTGGACTCCTACAGCAGATATCACCAGATTATCTTTGCCCCAACCGACAGGCCCCACACCTCCTTCATCATGGACAGGGGCCTGTTCTAATATAGAGTTATGCCCTTCGACCTATAAAACACTGGGGCCACATACCAGCGCCTTGTAAATATGATTTTTGCAAAAATAATAGGAAAGTCATTTGAGGTGTATATCGATGATATGCTTATAAAGGGATTGAACTTCTTACAGCACCTAGAGTACCTGGCCGAGGTGTTTCAAATTCTAAGGAACACCCACCTCCGCCTGAACTCCGACAAGTGCACTTTTTGGGTCTCGGCCAATAAGTTTCTAGAGTTTCTGATCTCTAGCCACGGAATCGAAGCTTATCCAAAGAAGATCCAAGCAATCGAAGACTTGCAACCACCAGGCATACTGAAAGGGTTGCAATTGTTGGTTAGCAAGATCACCTCATTAGGCTGATTCTTGTCCCGGTCTTCTGACAAATGCCTACTCTTCTTCGAGTGCATACAAAAGGAAAAAGGCTACAACGCTTCCCATTAGACTCTCTATTGCTAGAAGGCCCTGGAGGAAGTCAAGAGTGCACTTCGAAGTCCCCCCGTCCCGACGGCCTCCCAGCCTGGGGAAGCTCTCTCCTTGTACTTATTCGCCTCTGCATCGGTCGTTCGCACCGTCCTAGTTAGCGATCGGAGCGAAGTCCAGTGCCTCGAGTACTTTGTCAACAAAACCTATCAAGGTATGGAAGCCAGGTACATGGTCATTGAGAAGTTGGGGCTAGCCCTCGTTACCGTCGCCCGAAAGCTACACCCATACTTCCAAGCCCACACAATAACGATCCTGTCAGACTACCCTCTTCAACGAATACTACACAACCCCACGGGGTTAACACGACAAATCAAATGGGTTATGGAGTTAGCCGAATTTGACGTCAAATATCAGCCGTGAAGGGCGATCAAGACGCAAGTCCTAGCCAACTTCGTTGCCGAATTCACTGATCCCGATGCCTCCTTCTCACTCCCCTAGCAACTATACGTCGACGACTCGACCATGACAGCTGAGTCTGGAGCCAGGATAGCCTTAACCACCCCAGACGCGCGCTACTCATAAGTACCCATAAATTGGACTTCCCAGCGTCTAATAACCGAGGGGAATACGAGGCCATGATGGCAGGAATTCGGGTAGCAAAATCCATGGGGATCATCTCGCTTGAGATTCACATGGATTCTTAGCTAGTTGCCAACCAAATAAATGACGAATATTAGGCTCGGGATCCAAACACGATGCTATACGCGAACAAAGTGAAGGAGGAGTTGGCAGATTTTAAAATCGTCTCCATTAGGCAGGTACCCCGAGTAGACAACCCTTGGCAGATGCATTGGATAAACTTGCCACCGCCATCCCTTAGGGGCAAGACGAGGACATCTGTCTTTAGACATTGAAAGAGCAACTGTTCTTGCTCCCAAAATGCTTGTGATAGAGCCGTCCACTTCTAGGATGACGCCTATCGTCACTTACATAAGCTCTGGCGATTGCCCCTAGGAGAATCTCAGCCTAGGGCCTTCCACCTCAAGGCCTCCAAGTACACCCTGATAGAAGGGCAGTTGTACAAGCAGGGGTATTCACCCCCCTACTATGCTACCTAACTCAGGACGAGGCAACCCAAGCCCTACAAAAAGCCCATGGAGGCCCTTGCGGGAACCATGAAGGGTATAAGGCGCTCCTCGCCAGACTATTCCAGGAGGGCTACTTCTGGTCCTAAATGAAGTAGCATCACAAAGCCTTCGTGTGCAAGTGCGACAAATGCCAACGGTTCACCACCCTGCACCACTTGACGTCGGGAAATTTGGTACCCATCATGTCACCCATCCCCTTTGCAAAGTGGCGCATGGACTTCGTCGGTCCTTTTCTGCCAGCATCGGCTCAAAAGCGATTTATCTTGGTAGCTATCAACTACTTTTCCAAGTGGGTCGAAGCTGAGGCCATTGCCAACCCCACGACCGACAGGGTCATATCCTTCGTCGGAAAGAGCGTCATAGCTAAATATGGGATACCCCACTACATAGTCACAGACAACAGAACTCAGTTCACTTGCAAAAAATTGGAAGAATTTTGTACCAGCTAGGACATCCGTCTGTACTTTACGCCAGTGAGTCATCCTCAGGAGAACGGACAAGCTGAAGTAACCAATCGCACCATCATCTCAGCGCTTAAACGTTGCCTAGATTCAGCCAAAGTGAGATGGGCGGAGGAACTTCCAGATGTTCTTTGGGGATATAAGACTTGCTGGAGGACTTTCACAGGCCACACACCATTCAACTTGGTATATGGCATAGAAGCTCGGCTACCTATCAAAATAGTCCTCCCCACCTTCATAACGCAACTTTACGACTCGACCACCAACTATGATCAAGTCCACTTATCCCTAGACCTCCTAGACGAGCTAAGGGATAAAGCCTCCGAGACAACCCTAAAACGTAAAGAAGCCACAACCGCCTCAGACAATAATCACGTCAAGATGCAAAAGTTCTCTCAAGGAGACCTGGTTCTATGTAAGTGCAAAGTCTCCATGTTGACCCAGTCGGGCGGGAAACTAGACCCATCATGGGAACGGCCTTACAAGATTCGTAAAGACAGCCTGGGTGACTTCTACAAATTACAAGCCCTAGATGGTAGGGATAACTCCTATACTTGGCATGCAACTTACAAATGTATCATATATAGATGCCCATGAGCAATAAAGAGGGATTTTTTCTTTCATTCCAAACAACTTCATCTATTACATCCCTCATACAAAAAAAAGAACAACAACAAGAGGAGACAAAAAAGGCAACAAGGCAAATATTACCGTAGGATTCTACTCCCACGGCTCAAACATGTCCCGACCAGCTGCAGGTGAAAGGCTAAGTGGACTAGCAACCCCTGCAACCGGGCCGGCGACCTCTGACGAGCTCGCCCTTGCAGCAACAGATGGCACTGCCTCCTTCGTAGCCGTTTGGCCACCCCATTGTCAGGCGATCGTTCCGTGCACCTATTGTCAACAATACGACCAACCCCCTCGAGGCGATCATATTCTGACACTAGTTGGTCGATCGACCAGTTGCACAGCTCCTCCACGGAGACTTGCTTCCCCTCTATAAGGGCCTAGATGGAAGTCAGAGTTTGCTTCCCGATATCCCATGCAAGCTCCTCCTGGATCGGTCCCATAGACAAGTCCCTAGCGAAGAAGTCCATGACCACCTCAGCATTCAGCTTTAGCCCTTTTTCCTCCTCTGCAAGTTCCTCCACCCCCTCTAACTCTGCCACCCGCAAGCCCCGTTCAGACACAAGCTCCTATGCTTCGACGAGGTCGGCCTTCAGTCTTAACATGTCTGCCTCCGCCATCTCTAGATTAGCTCACATGGAGGCTAGTCTATCGATCAACATGCTCAGGCGAATGCGCTTCTCCCTGAGAGCCCTCTCGTACCCCTCCATGGAGGAAGAGTGTTTGGCCTTGAGCACTTGCACCTCCTCCTTCAAGGAGGCAACCTTGGCATAGGCGACCGAGAGGTGCTCACATTGGTCCCTCAAAGTCGCTACATGGTCGCGGTACCTCCTCATGAGCTCCTCTAGCTCCTCGCTAGCGACAGAGGCCCTTTGCAGTCGGGAGCAGGCCTTCAACTCCCCCTCCAGCCCACCCAATTGGCTAGCAGCCTATCGTTGGGAACAGAGCCTTCGCTCCGCCTCTTCTCTACCTTCTCTCGCACAGCAACGGCCTCCGCCACTTACTGGAGCAATTACCGATGCTTCGCTTTGGTCGTCACGGCCCACTGAACGACTAGGACCTCTGCGTTGCTCGGGCCAGTCGGGGCAAGAAGGTCAAGGGGAGAACCACCACGCAGAATGCAACGCGACCCAAGCATCACCGCCTAAAAACCACCAGTGCATCAAAATACAAGTAGCTCTAGCAAATGAAAATCAGAATGAAATACAGGCCTCACGAGCTTACCACGTGCAAGTAGTAGAAGAACACGTGGTTCCAGTCCATGTCGTGAGGCCCAGAAGTGGCCCAAGACACGGCATCATCCAGGTGCCTTAGCACCTACCTTTCCAAGTCAAGGGCCCCACTAGATGTCCCCGGTCGAATAGGCAACCCAAGCCCGAGTTCGAATTCCCTAGAGGTACCCTCCAGCACGAACCCAACGATGGACCCAACGGTGCGGCCAATTATCCCCGAGCCCCCCCCCCCCCCTCCTCGCCCAAAGGGATCCACCAGAACCTGAGCACCAATCGAACTTCACTGGTAGTAGGGCTAGCTAAAAACGTTGCCCATGCCAGTCGCCTCCTAGGATAGTAAAGCAAAGGCCCCAGGCAAAGCCGACGGAACAACAAAATCCGAGATACCCTCCGACCGAACCACTTCCAGTGGTGCCTCCGAGGGAGAGTCACCAAGGGAGATCACCTCAGGTGGCTCAGACGGAGCTAGAGGAGCAAGAGGCGCGCCTTCCCCCTCAGCCTCCTCAAGACTTCACAACGAGGATGTCGCCAACTCCTCCTGCGAAGGCTCCACGCAGTGACCCTTCCTCGGCCGCCTCAGGGGGGCCTCTACCTCCTTCGCGTCCCCTTCAAGGGCCTCCTCCTCCTTTCACTTTAGCCCTTGCCGATGAGTGGATTCACTCCCCTCCCTCTGCTCTGCAGGCCTTTCCTCACCTTACCACAACCCGCGAAGGGTGACGATGCGGCCTCGACACTTGGGCGCACCTGACCGGGTGAACCGCTCGAAAGCTGTAACCAGAGATACCAGATTAGTAATGGGTGGGTGCAAGGTATGACGTGAAAGCCATTCTCTACCTCCCCCCACTTACATGTTGTCGACAACTCATCTGCCGCCCATTACAATGCCTCTCGGATGTTTTTCCGCCTGAGCTCCGACCGAGTGATCAGACCAAACTTAACTAACTTTTCCACGTCCACCTGCATAGATGGGTCAAGATCCTCAGATCGGGGTGGCTGGTCCTTCTCAGGCGGACCTTGCCAAGTGTAAGGGACTCCAAAGTCTTCAAGATTTGAGAGAAAAAAGAAATTGTGGTCCTACCCCTTCAAACTATCGGGGATGTCCACTATTCGTCATTGGGATTGCCGGCTATACAGCGTATACGTTTCGAAGGGAGGCCTGCCCTTTTTCACTTTCAAGGGCATCAACCCAAAAAGCAGGCGGAACAAAGCAAGACGGGGGACAATCCCCAAATGAAGGCAGAGAGGGATAAAGATGTTTAGCACCAACCAACAATTAAGGCTGAGTTGCGAAAGGGTAAGGCGGTAAAAGCAAAGGAAGGAGGACACAAAGGGATTCAAGGGCATCCGTAGACCATGCTCTATGGTGTATTTGCATATGATAAGCATGCCCTTCATCTCGTCTAAACACAAACGGGTCTCTGACCCACAAGCCTCAAACGGCACCCCGCCAAGCTCGTACTCCAGCAAAAATGACAAAATAGCGGATCGACTACGAAAGTCCGATGAAAAACTATATAAGGACCTGGTTTCGACAGAGACTCCAGAAGAAGGAGCAACGGACTTACCCTTGCTTGCGAAACCCGACATGATGGCTTTCACTTTTAAGAGGTCCCCACACAGTGGCGCTTCAACCAATGACATCCCCTCACACCGCTCTGCCAAGAGTAAAAGTTCTCCACGCAGGCACTCTTCGAGGTAGGTGGGTTATTAACCATGACCCACCACCCCTATATATAGGCCCCACGGAGGGTGATTCCCCCCTTACGGAGCACGACTTTTGAAAAAATGAAATCATGCTGTATCTAGCGCGGATTCCAAATGAACCGCCAAAGGCTAAGAAAACCTCGGCCATCATTACGGGCATTTATAACACCCCTGCACACATGCCCGCTGCCACAAAAAAGGGGTGGTCTCATCAATGGTCGGCACGTCGCTTTAAGTCTTCACCTCATCGTAACGGCAATAAATGTCAGTCTCTTCGAATAACGACACACCATTTCGACCCCGGCATAACGGACCATTACTCGCAATAACATAGCAGGCGAACATACCTTAAAATCGCCTCTTAAGGCAGGTAACATACTGGGCAAACGTGCCTCATAACTGCCTCTTAAGGCCAGTGGCATAACAAGCCCATGTGCCCCATACAACTATGGGCCTTCACCCCAAAGAACCTCGCTGGATATCAAATACTCCCCCTCTTGTATATACAGCCAGGGCAGCATTTGAGGGCATCACCTACCATGGAGTTTCTACTCCAAGTGTTACTATCTCAGCAAGAAGACTCTAGCTCGAGAGTAAGGGGCATATGATGAGGGCCTTGAGAGTAAGAGGCATATCATGAGGGGCAAAAAATGCCATCGAACCCAAAACCTCGTGATAGCCCCGAAAAGAAGGATCCGACTCAGAGAAGCTTGGATACAGGCAAGTTTGGAGATCCAGCCGACCTACACCCAAGAGAACCTCTTACACAGATAGATTTAGCAGTCCAACCGGCCTACATACAAGCAGACGGGGCATAGCCAGGTGTTAACACGTGAAATCGGGTTTTAAAATACTTTGTCGTAGTATAGGTCGAAATCACACAAAAACAAATAAAATTTATACTCGAATTTGAAGTCTAAGGTCAAACGTAATGAGCAAGTAGCAATTAATCTCAAGATCATAATTTAAGCACAACATAGCAATTTTTAATGAGAAATATAAAAAGATTAGGGTAAAATGGTGATTTGAATCACCAATTACCCTAATTACAATAATAGCAAATATTTGAATAGTATCAAGCAAGTTTAATCCATGCAAGCCAAGTGCACAATGCATTATTAGAGATATCAGACGACAAGGCTCTAGATCAGACGACTTAAATGCTCAAATGCTACAATGCAAAGGCATTGTCCTCAGCCCTTCTTCTTCTTCTTTGATCTTCCTCTTCCTTCTTTTCTTTTTCCCTTCTCACGCATAAGGCAAAGCCTCTTCCCTTCTTCTCAAGCACAAGGGGAGGTACAACACAGAGGCACAATTGCCTCTCAACGGCTAAGTGTTGAGAGAGGGTCAGCTGAGGCGAAACCCCCCCGCTCTCTCTTTCTTCTCTTCTCTCTTAGAAAATCGAACGAATCCAGGTAATCGGACCCATGCCCAGACTTGCGTGGCGTAAGCGTGGGTGACGACACATGCGTTGGAGAGTGCGAGCGGGACCTCACCCTGGTGTTCTCGGAGGCAATCGGCTACGAGCATGATTTCCTTTTGTCTTCAGCAGCAAGCACCTCAGTCGACGATGTGGGACTAAAGTGCCAAGTTCCTTCTTCGTGTAATAGCAGCTAAGGCTGCTACTAATTTGAGGGGAGGATGAAGCATACAGCTGCAATTGAGGAGTTGGGGGTGTTCCTGGAAGTGTGTCGCGTCACCTAGGTGTGGAGGCGAGGAAGAACTCGGCTTGAACACGGCGGCCGAGGTCGAAGAAGGTGGAGGCAGCAGCGGAGCTTTGGCATGCACCTGAAAAGGAAAATACGATCTTTCGAACTTATCAAAATACGATCTTCGTGTAATAGCTTTGAAGGATCACTGGATGACGGTGAAGGTGTTGGTGGTGGTGATGTGTCGTGCAAGTGTGTGTACGTGCGTAGGGAGGTCTAAGAGGGTGCATGTAGGTGGGTGTGTTCGAGAGCATGTGTTACAACCCGGTTCCTGAATCCCTATAGGACACAAGATCTGCCTAACTCGACTAATCCCAAGACCCAGTCGTCCAAGAAATAGCCAAAAAGGAGGAAAGTAAACCACATTCATTATGCTAAATAACTAACAGTAAAAGAGTACAAGTAGTAAAGGTAGTAAAAACTGCTAACAGTACATATCACCACCACAACAGTAACGCGGAAACAAAGTACAGAAACAGAAACAGTAACAACAGTTTGAACTCACTAGCAAAAGGAAGTACAACTAAAATAGGAACTACTACTGGGCTCGATTGGGCCCAGCACCCTCTGCAGCCGGTGGCTCGAGCTGCTCAACTCCTGGACCTGTAAAGGGCGGCTAGCTCCGCTCTACACTAAACAAGGGACAGTCGCTCTCCTTGGTACCATGTACTCAAGGGCCAGCACACTTCCCACTCACATTTCTAGATCCATTCCATTTATCCACAGGAGCTCTACTCCTAATTTCCCGCAAGGTTCGTGCTCATATTCCCCATGTTATTCCATACCAGGTTTCCTCATTCACATTTCTATTCTTAGATTTTACACTTCCATTCTCAAATTTTACACATGCATCTTGTATTTCCACAATTTGCATATACAATAAGAAATGTCACGGATATTTGTCTAACTAGCACAAGCATTTCATGTTTCATAGGCAACTCTTGTTTATTAGCAGGTAGTTGTTCATAATGCTATTCATTTATTTAAGACTGCAATCTCAAATACGCATACAAACAGTACAAGTACTTCTCGTCCTAGAATTCATGCCACATCATAGGTTTCTAGTTATCCAATTTCACATACGCATTCATGTTTTATAGTTTAAAACAAGGGAAACTACTCTACCAGACAATCCGGGAGTACTAGGGGCTCGAACGACAGGCTCATGTGCCTCTGCAGGCCCCGAACACGTAACAGAACGAAGTCCTATACCAAAAAACATAACACAACAGAATGTTCAGAACAGTATATAAGGTTTTCTAGTACTTAGAGGAACTCACAAAGAATCCACATATATCTTGTTTGCGTAAAACGAACCCTAAACGAGTCAAAAACAGGACTGCAGACCTAAATCAGATGCCTGGCACAAGGTCCAGACGTCTTAAAAGTAACTAGAGTCTCACCTCAGGTTCTGCGTCGACCTCAGACGTCTAGAACCTCTTCTTGACCGTTTGGACCCAACTCCAGACGTCCGACCTCTCCTCTGGATGTCTGGGAGTGCTTCTGGTCATCTGGTAAACTGTCCAGATGTCCGAGACGTGTGGGAGGGCGTGCTCCATGCCTTCTCGAAGCTATCCCTGCATACGTCAGAACATATATTCTACAATTAGCTACGCAGATTGTAGCGGCAATGCAGCCTGCATGGCCATAACCACAAGAGGGTCGTACCTTCGTGAAGCTCTGCTTTCAGACGTCCAATGTCGTCACCAGACGTCTAGCCCGTCGTCTGGACGGCACACCAGACGTCTGATTCTGGGAAAATTCCAGAATCAGAACGACCTCCTGCTCCTCGCCGCGCGCAGCCGCGGCCTCTCCTCCTTGCTTGCAGCTCCGGCTGTAGCAAGTGTTGGGGAAGTCTCCCTTGACGTGC
The DNA here is from genome assembly GCA_037157565.1 of Thalassia testudinum. Classification (NCBI taxonomy): domain Eukaryota; kingdom Viridiplantae; phylum Streptophyta; class Magnoliopsida; order Alismatales; family Hydrocharitaceae; genus Thalassia; species Thalassia testudinum. Next base: position 67,391,226 of record JAZHRO010000022.1, on the reverse strand, counting down.
CCACGAGCTCGCGAGCTCAAGCTCTCCCTCCTCTCTTCATGCCGCCTCTCCTCCTCGTCGTTCGCTCTCGCGTTCTCTCTCACGCTCGCCCCTCTCGCTGCAGTGGAGAGGAAGGAGGGAAGGTGGCTGTGGTGGAGTGGGGAAGAAAGGGGGAGAGGGCCTTATATAAGGGTGTGTTAGGGCTCTGCACGGGAGAAGAAAAAGAGAGAAGAGGGAAAAAGGCAGTCTGCGTGCAGCCATCGTGCAGACGCGAAGCTACGTACAAAATTTTTCAATTTCCAGACGTCTGGGAGTGTGTCTAGACGTCTGACCTGACATCTGACTGACCGTCCAGACGTCTTAAAGGGCTCAGAACAGAACGAGTCTTTACATCCTAACAAAGTTAAAGGACGTTTCATCCCCGAAACTTGAGCTAGCCAGGGTACGGAAAAGGAAATATATACGCATAACAAACTTAAAAAGGACCAAAGCCAGTCCAAAAAGACGTACCCTCAAAAAGCTCCGGGTACCACTCTCGCATCGTCGCCTCAGGCTCCCAAGTAGCCTCCTCGTACCTCTGGCTTCTCCACAAGACCTTCACTAGAGGTACCTGCTTCCATCTCAAACTCCAGACAACTCTGTCTAGTATCTGCACTGGTCGCTCGGGGTAGGTCAGGTCGTCACCCACCTCGACACTCTCGTGGCTCAGAGCGTGGCTGAGATCAACGACGTACTTCCTGAGGTTGGACACGTGGAACTCATCGTGCACACCAGAAAGCTGGGGAGGAAGGATAAGCCTGTAAGCAACGGGTCCTACCCGCTCCAGGACCTCAAAGGGCCCCACAAACCTTAGCACAAGCTTTCCTTTCACCACAAAACGCTGCAGGCCCTTTATGGGCAAAATGCGAAGAAAGACGTGATCCCTAACCTCGAACTGTACCTCTCTGCGCTTCCGATCGGCATAACTCTTCTGCCTGCTCTTGACAGTGTGAAGTCGTCTGTGAATCTGCTCTATCACCTCCTGACTCTGCCGGATCAACCTGGGGCCAACCTCCCACTTGGTCCCCACCTTAACCCAACTCAAGGGAGCAATACACCTTCGTCTGGACAGAGCCTCGTAGGGTGCCATGCCGATACTCGAGTGATAGCTGTTATTATATGCAAACTCTGCCAGGGGTAAGTGCTCCTCCCAAGAGCCCATCCAGCCTAGTACATAAGCGCGCAAAAGGTCCTCAAGTGTTTGTATCGTGAGCTATGACTGTCCGTCCGTTTGGGGGTGGTACGTCGTACTGAACCTCAACTGTGTCCCCAAGGCCTGCTGAAACTCAGCCCAAAAATGGGAAGTAAAATGGGTATCCTAGTCGGATACAATCTCACGCGGAACTCCGTGCAGACGTACCACGTCATGAATATACCTCTTTGCCAACTGCGCTAGTCCTAAGGTTACTCAGATCGGCAAGAAACGTGCTGTCTTTGTCAATCTGTCTACAATCACCCAGACTACGTCGTGTCCTCGCTGGGTAATGGGTAAGCCCACCACCAAGTCCATGGTGATGCTCTCCCACTTCCACTTTGGCACAGAAAGAGACTGCAACAGCCCTGCAGGCCTTTGATGCTAAGCCTTCACCTGCTGGCACACCAAACACTGCTGCACGAACTCACCTACATCCCGCTTCATCCCTCTCCACCAGAAGTCACGTCTCAGATCATGATACATCTTCGTGTCCCCGGGATGTATGGTGAACCTAGACCCATGTGCCTCAGTTGGGAGATCTCTTAACAACCTCTCGTCCCTGGGAATGCACAAACTTTCCCTCATGCACAGCACCTCGTCTGTAAAAGAGAAGTCTCCTGGGTCCCCTGACAATGCTTTGTCTCGTAACGACTGCAGGTACAGATCTGTCATCTGTCATGTGATGATGCGGTCTATCAGCTCCAGTCTCATCTGTCGTGTCACTGTCACTGCCCCACAATGCCCTTGTAACTCTAGGGGTCGCCAACTACCCAACCCTTCATAAGTCCCTAACTCTGTGCCTGTAAACTGGCCAAGTGAGCGGGCACCTTCCGGCTTAAGGTGTCAGCCACCACGTTGGCCTTCCCCGGATGGTAGGAGATGTTGCAGTCATAGTCCTTCAGGAGCTCTAACCAACGTCTCTATCTCATGTTAAGCTTCTTCTGATCAAACAAGTACCTGAGGCTCTTATGATCTGTGAAAATCTCAAATGTCTCATCGTAAAGGTAGTGCCTCCAAGTCTTCAGCACAAAGACAACCGCTGTCAGTTCTAAGTCATGAGTAGGGTAGCTATGCTCATGGGGCTTCAGTTGCCAGAAAGCGTCAGCGACAATGTGACCCCGCTGCATGAGCACACCCCCTAACCCCTGCAACGAAGTGTCCGTGTAGACAACAAAACCACCACAACTATCTCATAGGACGCGCAATCTGCGAGACACCCCTGATAAACCGCCGGTAGGAACCTGTTACGACCCAAGTTACGAATCCCTACGAGACACGAGGATCGGACCAACTCGACTAATCCCAAGACCCAGTCGTCTAACGAGAAAGTAACCAAAAGAGCAGTAAAATAAACCACATTCATCATGCATATAACTAGCAATAACAAAATACAGCAGTAAAGAAAAGAATTACTACAGTATACACCACCACAACAGTAAAGAAATAAACATGTACATAAATATGATGCTTACAACAAAAGAGTACAGGGGTAACAGATACTACTCACTATAACAGAAGGAAAAGTACAGTGGATGCTACACAAGTAATACTACTGGGCTCTACTAGGCCCAGCACCCTCTGCAGCCGCCGACTCGGGCTGCTCAACACCTGGTCCTGAAAAGGTAATAAAGGTGACACGTCAGCGAAACGCTGAGTAGAGTGGCAACCAAAAGCGAAGAAAAACAGTAAGGTGGATAGTACCTGTTATATTTTTAATTTCTTTCTTTAATTTTTCCATTTATTCACTATTGGATTATTTCTCAGTTCTTTCTCTTGATCTTGAATGTTCCTCGTGGGAACGACCTTGATTGCAGTCTTTTCCGAAAAGTAGAAGTAACACGTGGTGCTCTCCTGGCCGGGAGAGTCCCCCGTGGTGGTCCTACCCTCAGTCAACCACCCCAAGGTCGATGACAGACGTAACGGTGACTACGACACACGTGATAAACGCACGGGTAGCTACCCCGCACTAGCACGTGGTCAGTCGTTTCCGTTAACGGGTGCACCCAAAGCACAGCACAGAACCAATATAGGGCAGAGCCCTCTCAGTAACAGGGGTCCAGCCCCTCCACAGTAACCAAACAGGGGTCTTGCCCCTCCACAGTTCGCGCACCCTCGCCTGACTACCCTGGTTTGCCCAGTGGGCCTAACAAGTCGGTGTAGGAGGGCTAGCAGAACCCTAAGGCCCGTGGGGTAGCTAGTGCTCTCCCTACACTAGTAACTCTCCTCGGTACTGTGTACACGAGGGCCAAAAGTCGGTACAAAGTGGCCAGACCTAACCCCAGGACCCTGGGGTGGCTAGCTTCGCTCTGCACTAAATAGGGGGGACAGTCGCTCTCCTTAATACTCCGTACTCAAGGGCCAGCTCACTTCCCCAATTATATTCCATTCACTTTCCAGGAGTTCTACTCCTAATTCCCCGTAGGGTTCGTGCTCTTTCAACTTAGCCAATTTAGGTTTCATCATTTCAGCTTTATATTTATATAGCCCATGTTCCCAACCGTAATTATTCATTTATAATCAGGCAGCTGTTAACTAATTACAGGCAGTTATCATTTCCTTTCTACTTTTCCAAGACTACAATGTATATGCATTCAAGCTAGTTTTCCAGTCCTAGGATTCATGCCATACCCTAGGATCTATCATTCAATCTAGTTTTTCAGTCATAGGATTCATGCAATACCTTAAGATCTATCATTCAATCTAGTTTTTCAATCCTAAGGTTCAGGCAATACCCTAAACTATATTAATTATTTCACAAATGCATAATTTTTGATAAATAATTGAAAGGGCCACTCTACCTGCAAAATCGGGAGTACTGGGGGCGTGATTGGCAAGCCCGCGCGCCTCCGGAACCCCTAGAGTCGCGACGGAACGGGGTCTTAACATAAGGATCAATTACAAGGAGCTACTCAGAACAGTATACAATTACTGTAAACAGGTAGAGGAACTAAATCTGAGAAGAACGAAACTTGAAACGCGGAAAATGGACTCCGAACGGATCCTAAACGGGTCAAAAACGATAAGTCTGCCCAAAATCAAACGTCTGGAACTTCTTTCAGACATCTTAAATGATAGCTCAGGTCATACCTTGATCTACACGATCCTTCAAACGTCCAGAAGCCTGCTGAATCGTCTGGACTTAGTTTCCAGATGTCCGACTGTCACCCTGGACGTCTAGTGACCCTCTCCATCGTCCGGTGCTGTGCCCAGACGTCCGATCTGTGTGGGATGGTGTGCCCTTGCGCCTTCCCGAATGGGTCCTGCACACACACACGATCGTCCATAACACGAAATGAGCAGGACTCTTTGGCAGAACGGCTGCATGGCCGTACGCGCGAAAAAGGAAGGAAGGTAAAAATATCATACCTTTCAGACGTCTGGACCTTCCTCCAGACGTCTCCTACGTCGTCTGGACGTATGTCCAGACGTCTGATTCTGGGAAATTTTCCCAGAATCAGGACCTCCTCGCCCTCCGCCCACAGCTCACGGCCGTGCCGCACCGCGTTCTCCTGCTGCCTGAGCTGCAGCAGCTCCTCCCGAGCACCACGAGCCTGCTGTGCAACCGCTGGTCGGCCCTGGCTGCTCCAGTGAGCTCACAACCTCGCGATCGAGCTCTCCTTCCCTCTCACAGCAGCCCCTTCTCCCACGCACTCAAAGCAGCCGCTACGGCTACCCTCATCCGCTCACGCTATCGTTGACAGGAAGAAGAAGAAGGCGGTGGAGTGAGGGTGAGGGAGAGGAGAGGGGTATTTGAAGGCTGCTAAGGGGAGAGAGAGAGAAAAAGCTACGTCTGTAGGGAGGAAGGAAAGAGAAGAAGGAGGGCGACGGGTTCGCGCGCAAATGCGAACCCGTACGCCAAAAAAATTTAATTCCAGACGTCTGGGAAGGCTTCCAGACGTCTGGACCACTTCCCAGACGTCTTAAATGACATTTGATGCCCTGGTTATAATAGAACCTGCCAGTCCCAAGAAACTGCGTATCTCTGTCATTGTATGTGGTCTCTCCCACCTGTGTATTGCCTCAACCTTGACTGGATCCACAGCCAACCTTGGCTACCTCAAATCACATGACCCAAGAAGGTCACCTGCCTCAACCAAAACTCGCACTTGCTATATTTTTCATACAGCCTGTGTCGTCTCAAAGTGTCCAGAACCATCCGCAAGTGCTGTCCGTGCTATGCCTGATCCCGCAAGTAAATGAGCACCTCATCAATAAATGCCACCACAAACTGATCCAGATACGGTCTGAACACCCGGTTCATCAAATCCATGAAGGCAACGGGGGCATTGGTTAGCCCAAACGGCATGAGCAAAAACTTGTAGTGTTTGTACTAGGTGCGGAAAGCTGACTTGGAGACGTCGGTCTCCCTAATCCTCAACTGGTGGTAGCCTAATATCAGATCTATCTTGGAGAATACCTTGGCACCTCGTAACTGGTCAAACAGGTCATCAATCCTCAGTAGTGGATACCTGTTCCTCATGGTGACCCTATTCAGCTGTCTCTAATCAACACAAAGGTGCAAGGTACCATCTTTCTTCTTCACAAATAACACCGGGGCTCCCCGTAGGGACGCAATGGGCCTCACAAAGCCGTTCTCCAATAGGTCCTGCAACTATGACTTGAGCTCTCGCAGCTCAAGTGGTGCCATCTTGTACAGTGACATAGAAATGGGGCTGGTCCCCAGTACCAGTGAGATCTCAAACTCGATCTCACGCTCATGCGGTAGTCCTAGTAGCTCATCTAGAAACACGTCGGGGTACTCTCTGACCACCGGTATGCTCTGAAAGTTTGCCATGGGGCTGGGCTCTGCCACCACACAAGCTAGAAAGCCCTCACAACCCTGGCCTAAAAGTCTCGCTGCCCGAAGTGCAGAAATGCACCTAAAACCTCCATCCACCAGCTGTCCGTGAAACTCAAAGGAAGGCATCTCCGGTATGGAGAAGACGATCTTCCTCTTAAAACAGTCCACCAAGGCATGGTAAGCAGACAGCCAATCCATCCCCAGAATAACGCCAAAATCCTCCATCAGTATCACGATCAGGTTAGCGGGGAGGCTGTGTCCCCCAATACTGACCTCACAGCTACAAACAGCTGACCACCCGGACCTCTGATTACAAAAGGATCATCTAACAACACGTAGTCCTGTCCTAAACTGACAGCAAAACTCGCAGCAACAAACTAGTGAGTGGCGTTGGAATAAAAAAGTACGTAAACTAATCTGCCGGAAACTGTAACCATACCTGCCACCACTAAACCTGATGCCCTGGCGTCTCTGTGTGTCAGGGCGTTGATATGCCCCTCAGCTCTCAGTGCAGAGGAAGCAACCACACTCTAAGTTGGATGGGTAGCCACTGGCCGGTACCCTCCCTGCGACTGCTATCCTCCCCCACACGCCTGGGAACCACGACCACCTGCTCGGCCTCTAGCGCTTGACGCGGGGAGCATCTACTGCGCTCCAGCCCTAGACAGGCAGTCCCTCTTGATGTGGCTCGGTTGACCACACTGGTAGCAGAGGGGAACTTGACTCCCTCCCTCGGTAGGTCCCTGCTGACGGCTAGACGAGGGTCCAGTGCTGACAGTTGACCCCTATTGGGGGCCCCAAAAGGCCACTGACGGCCCCGCAAAATGAGACGGCTCTCCTGCGGATGCTGCGTGCCTCCTCTCTCGTTGGCCCTGTGAGTACTCTGGCTAGTAGGGCCTCTTCCGTCTGCTGTCGGTGTCTCGTGCGGCCGGGTTGGTCTCGTCGTACGTCATAGCTGCCTCCACCACTCTTGAGAAGGTAGGCAGCTTCAGGGGTTGACATACCCCCGAATGGCAGGTCAGAGCCCCTTAGTGAACCTCCACAGGCGCTCCTCCTCAGTAGCCATAGCTGTCGCAGCAAAACGTGACAACTTTAGGAAGCGCGTGCGCTACACGCTAACAATCATCATCTGTTACGATCATGGGCGTCAAAAGCAGTTTAAGACGTCTGGGAAGTGTCTCAGACGTTTGGAACCCTTCGCAGACGTCTGATAATAAATTTTTTCAGCGTACAGGTTCGTGTCTGCGCGCGTAGACTGCACCCGTAGCCTTCGTTTTCTCTCCCTGCAGGCGCCGCTTTCCTTCTCTCTCTTCCCGCAGCTGCCCTATAAGAACGCTCCCCCTCTCCCTCACCCCCAATCCACCATCTTCCCTTCTCCTCCCTGTGAGCGAGTGAGAGCGCAGCAGCGGCTGCAGCAGGCGTGTGGGAGGGAGTGTTGCGAGAGGAAGAAGAAGCTAGACCGCGGAGGTGAGAGCTTGCCGAGGCAGCTAGAGCCGTCGGCGGGGGAGCGGCAGGCGTGGGGTGTCGCGGAGGGGTGTAGCTCGGACAGCAGGCGGACGGGGCGCGGCCGTGCATCGCAGGCGGAGAGTGAATCGGGCTCTGGTTCTAGAAAATTTTCCAGAATCAGACGTCTGGACTTACGTCCAAACGACGTCGATGACGTCTAGAGGACTGTCCAGACATCTGACAGGTAAGATATTTCATATCTTCTCCTTTCTGCACGTGTACGGCCATGCAGCCGTCTGCCGGGACTTCTTCTGCGTTTCGTCGTGCTGAGAGCCGGTGTTTGTGTGCGCAGGTCCTGCTCGAGAGGCGCGAGGGTCGTCATCCCACGTGAATCAAATGTCTGGCCGCAGTTCCAGACGTCCGGAGTGACAATCGGACGTCTGGAAACCAAGGCCAGACGTTCCAGCGGGCTTCTGGACGTCTGAAGGACTGCGCAGAATTGAGGTACGACATGATCAACCTTTTAAGACGTCTGGAAGAGGTTCCAGACGTCTGATTTTGGACAGTTTCGTCGTTTTTAACCCGTTGAGGGCCCGTTCGGAGCCCGTTTTCCGCGTTTCGAGTTGCGTTCTTTCCAGAATAAATTCCTCTACCTGTTTATTGTAATTGTATACCGTTTTGAGAAACTCCTTGTGATTGATTCTTGTGTTAGGACCCCGTTCCGTTGCAGTCTTAGGGGATGCGGAGGCGCGCGGGATTGCTGACCACGCCCCCAGTACTCCCGGTTTCGCTGGTAGAGTGGCTTTTAATTTATTTAACAAAATTTGTTACAATTGTGGAACAATTAATAGAGTCTAGGGCATTGCATGAACCCTAGGACTGAGAAACTAGATTGAATGATAGATCCTAGGGTATTGCATGAATCCTAAGACTAGAAAACTAGATTGAATGATAGATCCTAGGGTACGGCATGAATCCTAGGACTGGAAAACTAGTGAAATATATAAATATTGCAGTCTTAGAAAATAGAAAGGAAATAATAGCTGCCTGTAAATTGATTAACAGCTGCCTGTTATGAATGAATAAATATGATTGAGAATATGGGTTGTATGAACGTAAAACTGGAACGGTGAAACCTAAATGGCCAAACGAAAAGAACATGAACCCTACGGGGAATTAGGAGTAGAACTCCGGGAAAGAGGATAGAATGGAACTGAGAAAGTGAAACAGGGAAGTGTGATGTCTCTTGGGTACGTGGTACCAAAGAGAGCACACCTTACCTCTTAGTGTAGAGGGGAGCTTGCCGCCCTCGGGTTGAGACCGGGGTGGGTTTGGCCACTGTACACCGACTTGCTGGCCCTCGCGTACGCAGTACCGAGGAGTGCTACTAGTGTAGGGAGAGCACTAGCTACCCTACGGGCCCCGAGGTTCTGCTAGCCTCCTACACCGACTTGTTAGGCCCACTGGGCAAACCAGGGTAATTAGGCGAGGGTGCACGGACTGTGGAGGGGTTGGACCCCTGTTACTGAGAGGGCTCTGCCCTATACTGGTTCTGTGCTGTGTTTTGAGAGTACCCGTTAACGGAAACGACTGACCGCGTGCCAGTGCGGGGTAGCTACCCGTGTGCTTATCGCGCATGCCGTAGTCACCGTTACGTCTGTCAGCGACCTTGGGGTGGTTGACTGAGGGTAGGACCACCACGGGGGACTCTCTCGGCTAGGAGAGCACCACGTGTTACTTCTACTTTTCGGAAAAGACTGCAATCAAGATCGTTCTCACGAGGAACATTCGAGATCAAGTGAAGGATCTAAGAAATAAATCAATCGTGAAATAATAGAAAGACGTAAATAAAGAAAGTAAAAATATAACAGCTACTGTACACTCTACTGCTTCCTTAGCTTTTAGTTGCCACTCTACTTAGCGTTTCGCTGAAGTGTTACCTTCGTTACTTTTCAGGACCAGGTGTTAAGCAGCTAGGGTCAGCGGCTGCAGAGGACGCTGGGCCTAGTAGGGTCCAGTAGAGTTACCTGTAGTACCTTCTGTACTTTTCTTCCACTGTAGTGAGTAGTTTTCTTGTTTACCCTTGTGCTTCTTTATTGTAAGCTTCATGTTATGTACATATTTGCTGCTCTACTGTTGTGGTGGTGTATACTGTAGTATTTCCTTTTCTTACTTCTGTATTTTGTTACTGCTAGTTATATTCATGTTGAATGTGGTTCATTTTACTGCTCTTTTGGTTACTTTCTCGTTAGACGACTAAGTCTTAGTCGAGTCGGTCCGATTCCCGTGTCTCGTAGGGATTCGGGAATCGAGTCGTTACATCGTCCCCTCGTGGAGAGTGTGGAACTCTCGCCTCATCTGATCCTGCCAAGTCTGCGGGAAGTACTGCTCACAGAAGAGGGTCACGAACTGATCCCACGTCGGCTCTCCCCTCTCCTGGACTCTGACTGCCCTCCACCACCTATGTGCTGCACTCTCCGGTTGGTACGTGACAAAGGCCACGTGATACTCCGTAGGGGGGCGAAGTGTGTCCAACATTTTCTTAATCTGCTCCAACCAGTCCTCTGCCTAAGACAGGTCCTCATCCCCCTTGAAAGAGGGGGCTTCAGCTTCCGGAACTGTCCGAAAAGCTCGTAGTGCAGCTGTAGTAGGGGAACGGGCACGCCTCCAGGCAGGGAGGGCTCGTGCTCAGAAATGTTAGAGTGAGGTGGGGGCGGTGGAGGACCACCCCCTCCCCCTTGTCCAGCATTGCGTCGGTCTCTCGGCCCCACAGTGGACTCCCCCTCCACGTCCCCAGGGAGAGGTGCCCATGGAGGCAGGTGGAGCTCCTCTCGTACTATGTCTTGTATCAACTGAGTAAGGTCCTGGGCCTGAACGCTTGAGAGAAGTGGCTGGTCAACTGGCACCTCGGGCCCGGCACGTCTGCCCCTTCGACCTTGTCGCGGCCCACCTCAAGGACACTACGTCGAGGCATCTCCTGCAAGGAGACGCGGAAGACAGAACAAAAAGTAGTCAGCTCTAACGGACTTTAGCGAAAGAACTCAGAACATATGTCAAGAGATACGTTGTGGTGGTTACACTAGCTACATGCATGTGAATTGGTTATTCTCAAGCTAGTTGGTTCATTTCTCGGGACGATCTTGCTCTGATACCATCTTGTTGCGACCCGGTTCCCGAATCCCTACAGGACACGAGACCAGCTCGACTCGACTAATCCCAAGACCTAGTCATCCAACAAGAAATAACCAAAAAATAGGAAATTAAACCACATTCACTATACTAAGTAACTAATAGTAAAAGAGTACAAGTAGTGAAGGTAGTAAAACTGCTAGCAGTACATATCACCACCACAACAGTAAAGCGGAAACAAAGTACAGAAACAGAAACAGTAACAACAGTCTAAACTCATTAGCCAAAAGAAGTACAACTAAAACAGAAACTACTACTGGGGTCGACTGGGCCCAGCACCCTCTGCAGTCGGTGGCTGGAGTTGCTCAACTCCTGAACTTGTAAAGGGCTACGGGAGAAATGGAGTTAGTGAACGCTGAGTAGAGTGGTAACCGACTAACTAAAGTAGTAAAAGCAAATAGGTAATTTATCTTTTCCAATCACTTTATTTTACAAGTTATTCCTTTTTGCCCATTGGTTTACTTTTCAGATATCTTTCTTGATCTCGCATGTTCCTCATGGGAACGATATTGATTGCAGTTTTTTTCTGAAGAGTAGAAGGCACACGTGGTGCTCTCCTGGCCGGGAGAGTCCCCCGTGGTGATCCTACACCCAATCAACCACCCCGAGGTCACGGACAGACGTAGTGGTGACTACGGCACACCCGATAAGCGCATGGGTAGCTACCCCGCACTGGCACACTATCAGTCGTTTCTACTAATAGGTATGTCCAAAGTACTGCACGGAACAGTGTAGGGCCTAGCCCTCTCAGTAACAGGGGTCTATCCCCTCACAACCAAACAGGGGTCTCGCTCCTCCACAGTCTACACACCCTCGTCTAACTACCCCAGTTTGCCCAGTAGGCCTAAAAGTCGATGTAGGGTGGCTAGCTGAACCCTGGGTCCCGTGTGGTGGCTAGCTCTCCCCAGTATAGAGTACGCGAGGGCCAAAGAAGTCGGTGTAGAGTGGAAAATCCTAACCCCAGGTCCCAACCTAAGGGCGGCTAGCTCCACTCTACACTAAAGAAGGGACAGTCGCTCTCCTTGGTACCATGTACTCAAGGGCCAGCACACTTCCCACTCACATTTCCAGATTCATTCCATTTATCCACAGGAGCTCTACTCCTATTCCCCGTAGGGTTCATGCTCGTATTTCCCATGTTATTCCATACCAGGTTTCCTCATTCACATTTCCATTCTCAGATTTTACATTTCCATTCTCAGATTTCACACATGCAACTCGTATTTCCACAATTTACATATAAAATAAGAAATGTCATGGATATCTGTCTAACTAGCACAAGCATTTCAAGTTTCACAGGCAGCTCTTGTTTATTAACAGGCAGTTGTTCATAATTCTATTCATTTATTTAAGACTGCAATCTCAAACACGCATATAAACAGTACAAGTACTTCTCGTCCTAGAATTCATGCCACATCCTAGGTTTCTAGCTATCCAATTTCACATACGCATTCATGTTTTATAATTTAAAACAAGGAAAACCACTCTACCAGACAATCCAGGAGTACTGGAGGCTCGAACGGCAAGCTCACGTGCCTCTGCAGGCCCCGAACACGCAACAGAACGAAGTCCTATACCAAAGAACATAACACAACGGAATGTTCAGAACAATATATAAGGTTTTCTAACACTTAGAGGAACTCACAAGGAATCCACAGATATCTTGTTTGTGTAAAACGGACCTCAAACGGACCTTAAACGGTCAAAAACAGGACTGCAGACCTAAATCAGACGTCTGGCACAAGGTCCAAACGTCTTAAAAGTAACCAGAGTCTCACCTCAGGTTCTGCATCGACATCAGATGTCCAGAACCTTTTCTTGACCGTTTCGACCCAGCTCCAGACGTCCAACCCCTCCTCCGGACGTCTGGGAGTTCTTCCGGTCATCTGGTAAACTGTCCAAACGTCCAAGACGCTTGGGAGGGCATGCCCCGCGCCTTCCCGAAGCTATCCCTGCATACATTAGAATGTATCTTCTACAATTAGCTATGCAGATCGTAGCGGCGGTGCGGCCTACATGGCCGTAACTGCAAGAGGGTTGTACCTTCGCGAAGCTCTGCTTTCAGACGTCTGGTGTCGTCACCAGGCGTCTACCCCGTCGTCTGGATGGCACGCCAGACGTTTGATTCTGGAAAAATCCCAGAATCAGAACGACCTCCTGCTCCTCCTCGCCGTGCGCAACCGCGGCCTCTCCTCCTCGCCTGTAGTAAGTGTCGGGGAAGTCTCCCCCGACGCGCTCCTCCTCCCGCACACGCTGCTCCGTCCGTGCGTCCTCCAGCGACCTCCCACGAGTTTGCGAGCTCAAGCTCTTCCTCCTCTCTTCACGCCGCCTCTCCTCGTTGCTCGCTCTCGCGCTCTCTCTCGCGCTCGCCCCTCTCGCTGCAGTGGAGAGGAAGGAGGGAAGGTGGCTGTGGTGGAGTGGGGAAGAAAGGAAGGGGGAGAAGGCCTTATATAAGGGTGCGCTAGGGTTCTGCGGGGGAGAAGAAAAAGAGAGAGAAGAGGGAAAAAGGTGATTTGCGTGCAGCCAACATGCAGACGTGAAGCTACGTACAAAATTTTTCAATTTTCAGATGTCTGGGAGTGTGTCTAGACATTTGACCGACCGTCCAGTCGTCTTAAATGGCTTAGAACAGAACGGGTCTTTACGACATGAGTGAGAGGCTAATGGCCTCAATAACTAGAAGGCTTTTGCTCTCTGGGATATGGCGAAGCTAATGGGTGCGGAGTGGCAGCATTTCGAGCGGTGAAGCAATGGGAAGGCGTTGCTGGAGCTTCGTCGAAGCGGAAGAAGGCAAGGGCATCAGGGTGTGTTGCGTAGTCGATTGGGATTGTATGTGAGGGGGAAATGATGTAGAGGAGTAGAGGAGGAGGTAGAGGGTCTTAGAGGAGAGGGAGAAGTCCAGGGAGCTCCAGATGTGGCTTGACCAGAGCCGGAGGAGATGGAGATGGCGAGGCGGCGACGGTGAACGAGGTAGAGGAGCAACCTCCCTTTGGCTGGAGAGGATCGTGAAGACGAGGGGAAGAAGATAGGCTGTCCAATTTGATGGTTGGACAGCCGGAAGAGGGGGATCTAGGGTGGTTGTCAGAGTAGTGGTTTTGGTGGCTGGAGGACGAAAAAGATGGATATTTGGCTTGCCAAAACTTGCTAAGGATGTGAGGAACACGATGTAGGTCCATTTATAGGCCTTAGGATGGAGTTCCAAGCTTGGAAACAAGCTTGTGAACTCCGAGCTTTTTGCTCACGTTTGATACCCATGTGTTCAAACTATTCACATGAGACTTCTAGAGGGTTTTAGGATTCATGAATTGTTTCATTTGGAAGGGAATTCCTCAAGAAATATTCCTTTCAATTTTGGGAGTGATTGATTGAGAATTGAGCGATAAATCCTTACTCGAAACTTGACGGTGAAGGTCTGGCCTTCCAAAAATGGTATGGGGTCTTTTTTGTGAAGAAGATGAAAAACCTAGGGACTTATTTGCAATGATTTCAAGAAGTTAAGGGCTTTTATGTAATGAAAAGAGTTTGTCAGGACTGAAATGTAAACTAGGTCAAGGTGATCTTTGATTGGGCCCAAATTTTGGTACGAACCTAATTTGGACCCAATGAATCTGTTGGTGAAGTCGAATTTAGGTTTTGACCAAGTTTGTGTGGGTAAATTATGTAGAAACTCAAATTAGGGCAACTATCTATCTGTGACTCTGTTTTAAGTCAAAATAGATTCCAATGGTTAAAGAAAGCATACCAAACCTTATAGAATATTTTTATATAATTTTTAGAAGATTTAGGTGAATTGTATCCTGACCAGAACCTTAGTTAATTAAGCGGGTCTGGTTTTAGGATTTCAGATGTCCATTAATTCTCAAAACACGTGAAAACCCGTTTCTGTTTGCATAGACCCCTTTATTAGACATTTATGATCATTTGACCTTCAATTAGCCCCTTAAATACCCTGTGGTTATTCTTTATTTATGAAATGTTATTAATTTTGCAGAAATAACCTTATATTATTTTCTTCTTTTCAAAATAGGATAATGTCCCTACGATCTTCTGATAGATATGCAGGAGCATTTATCAACCTTTTTAGACCAATTTGAGATAGTTATGGCTCATGATGGTGTTTCCATCACTAGACCCGGGAGGCCCTATTCATTAGAGGTTCGATAAAAGTACAGGAGGCTTGCGCCTTCAATAAATTTTGACAATAGCAGCCGTCTTAATAATCCAGTAGCGTATTTGCCCAGAAAATCTTACGGAAGTGTAATCCGCTCAAGAGATCCCACCAGGAGCCCGAGCCCAATCCGCTCAAAAGACGTTACTGAGAACTTTATCTCGACACTATAAATAGGTGGGAAGGCACTCAAGTCCTCCCAAGCAATTCAAGAGTAACTGAGAGATTGTATACTCTGTAATCTTGCCAAATTCTAGTGCATAGTTGGGAGTCCCATCCTCCCCCAAGACATACACCTCATGCGGTGAAACTGGGTAATCAACTCCTGTGCCATTTGTGAGATTGCTTTGATCCTTTGATCGGACCACCCACTCTAGGAAGTCTGATCACTTCTTAAGTCAAACACTCCGCATCCTCAGGGTGCTGATCAGTAACCTATGACTTAATTTTATGAAAGGCCATGTTTTGACAAATTTTACTGCAACAAGAAGACTTGATGACGAGTCCCTTCCCTATAAAGAAATCAATTCGATGGGTCTTGAATAAAGAATCTTGGCCCTCTTTTTTGCATGTGTTTCATCCTTATTTATTGTATCTTCTTGACTCCCCTACTTTTATCCACTCTAATTTTATGGTATATATGTGAATACAATTGTCCCTCCATATCTCCACTTTTAATTTAAGTGTAGATGTAGAAATAGTATACTACGAAGCATTTGTGACGTAGACAACCAACTGATCAAATTAGTTCTGAAATGACTTAGTATAAATTAATAACGATAGGTGTTGCATGTGGGCCTTTAGCTAAGGTTAAAATAAGAAAAAATTTTGACACACCTCCAAAAACACCTTAATAGAAATCACCCCTCCCCCTCCCCCCCCAAAACCACCAACTAGCAACTTCCCTTCATTTTGTCTTCTTCCCTCCAAATCTCCAACTAGACTTGGCCACATGCTAAAGGCCCCATCAACCTAACTTGTAAAATGGGTGGACTTGGGCTTCAGTTTTTTATCATGACTTGACCTAGAACCCTCTAACTAACCCAATTTTGAATGGGTGAGCTTAAGACTTCAATTTACAACCCAACTCAACCTGACCCACAAATCGTTAATATTTAAAATCAAGAACTCCAACAATCCTAAGTTGGAACTTTAACAATTTCAATCACATATATTAAATGCCAAATTTTTTCATTTATTTAACTATTATCTCACTTCCCCAAAATCACCACCACTGCAAGTATCGTACAAGAAATCCAATAGCCACCATCTAATGTGAAAAATGATGAACAATCTATTTAACTTGAGGTATGAAAGTTCAACACTATTGGCAACTCTATCTACTTTTGTAGGTTGTTGGTCATGATAAAAAAACATCTACTCGGCTATTGGCAACTTTGTTAGGTAGAGTTGATGGTTGTTGTTGGCAAAATAATGAACCTTCATAATTTTATGGCATTTTAACCAAAGTATAATTGATTCTTATTGTTCATTTCACTTATGACATTTTTTTAGCATGCTTATGTTTTATATTTTTTTGTCATTCGTATTATATCCTTATCCATGTTTGTATTTTAAATTTTAAAGTTCTTTATATTAGACCCATTGGTCGACCTTGGCTTGGCCCGACTCTTGAAAAAAGGTTTGGGCCAAGTATTTAGGCACATGGATTAACTTGACTAGGGCTTGAACCAAGGTGTTTGAAAGTTCAACCATATTAACCTAATGTATGGCCCACCTTACTGATAATTTTATTATCTCGCAATTATAATTAGGGTTTTATATTGTAGTATAAAATGTAAGACAACTAATGCATTTTATAAAGTTATACTGATTTTGAGTTCAGGTCATTCGCTTGGAAGCTTATTATAATTTAATTCACCAATTATTCTCTTAATTTATCTTGTAATTATTTCAATTATGTTAATTAAACTAGCTATAACTAAGGATTCAATAATTAATGTCTTATGTTCACTTTAGAGCTTATATAATACTTAGGTTAATATACTTAGCTTAAGATGTTAGATATGGGGTATGTAATGTACAAATATATGCTAGGTTAATTAGACTCTTAATATACTAATTCCTATTAATATTAGATAGATTACAAATTATTTAATTAAGCTTAGATTTAATTACTTAAGTTAATAATATAACTAATTCCGGCATTGATTACGAGTATAACTTATAAGTAACTTAAATAACCTTATTTAGACTATAATTATCTTAAATATACTATAAACATATAATTTACTTAAAGTTATAAATTAGATTTAGATTAAGTTATACTTAGGTTACGTTATACTTATTAAATTAAGTATATACATTATAATTAGGTATAATTACATTATAACTTATGAATACTTAGATTGTATTAAGTTAATCAAATTAAGCTCATATAGCTTATACTTAACTCATTAAGTATGACTTATGTTAATTAGTTAGTTAATTAATGAATACTTATTCATTCATTAAGCATATAAAGTCAATTGCAAAAGAATGTAATAGAAACATAGCAATTAACTCTACAAATGATGATTAGAACGTTAAAGATGTAATCATTAAAAACATGTTATCTTTACACAAAGAAATATAGGAGGGAAAGCTTAAAAAAAATTGTTTCTTATACACATTAAGCACACATTTAATCTCAAAGTAAACTAAGTAGAAACTGCTCTCTCCTCTACAAAATGTGGCCTAGACGGCTCAAATTGATCCACGTGTCAAGATCAAAATCGCCCAATGGGGCACCCCTTAGCAGGCAATGGTTAAGATATGCTGAGGGATATACTCAAGGGGCTAGGGTGATGCATGCTTATAGGGGAGTTGACCCCCATACTAGCCAATGGGTTAACGAGGAGGATTCCTAATATATGTGGTGCAACGTCTGGTGATGGTCAATGTGGGACTAATGAAGCCCTCTTCCTTTCAATGCATGGCTGTTAATAAGCCTAATCAAAGGTTTCCATGGGCTTGGCTCGGAAGACCCATTTCAGTATTTGGAGAACGTGACCACTTTGGTCCAGACTACTAAAGCACGGACGTGGACGGGAAACAAATGATCATGAGGCTTTTCCCCCACTCTCTCAGAAATAAGGCTGCACATTTGTACCAGACAATTGAAAGGACGATCGCAACTTGGAATGATCTTAAATCGGCTTTCTTAAAGAAATTCTTTCCAATTAGGCGTACCAATGCACTGAGGCGGGCAATTACTACTTTCGTCCAATGGCCGGGGGAGCAATTTTATGGTGCTTAGGAGTGATTTAAGGATCTATTGCTGAAGTGTCCACACCACGAGATGTTGAAATGACAACTCATGCAAATCTTTTACCACTGGTTGACTGAGTAACTCAAAAATCACGTGGACGCTTCTTGCGGAGGCAATTTTCTCAACAAAGACAGATAGTGCACATGATTTGTTTGAGGAAATGAGTGAAAATTCAATTAATCATGCCTCCATGGATACGTTTAACCAGTCCCAACAACCTAGATTGAAAGTTAATGAGGTCCATAACTCTCATTCATTCGATATGGAGCTGATTTGTAATAAACTAGATAAGGTGGATCTGGTTACCAAAAAGATGGAGTGAATAACTGGAAACTCTGTAAATAATTCTTGATCCACTCAATCCCAAAATTCGGGATTCCATTCTCCGCGAGCTCCTTCTGGATGGGAGTTCGTGAAGAACCTGTGAGCCACCATTATTCGGAACCCCACGAGTTCCAAACTGGGGCCTTTGATCCCAGTTTCTCTGATCCCTCCCTTTCTTTCTCCCTATCCTCGCCCTATGAGGATGTCTACGCTGTACAGGAGAATGTTAGGTCTAACCCATATTCCAATGCTTATAATCCGGGTTGGATGAACTACCCTAACTTCTCGTGGAAAAATCCAGGGTAGCAGACCCAATTCTAACCCAGCAACTATGCTCCGTAAAGACCAATGGGTTAGAGTCATGTTTATACTCAGCTGCCCCCGAATCAGGTCAATCAGCCAATTTGGAATGCCCGTCAACTCGTAGGGAAAGTTAATTTGAATCGTCAGATGGTAGAGATGTAAGGATCTATGGTCCAGCTCATGCAACAAATGAAAACCTCGCTGGACAACTTGTAAGCCGGGCTCACTGCTAATACCCGTCAGCCCAGATCTTTGCCATCTCAACTCGTACCCAACTCGCGCAACATATAGAATCCGGGCAATTGAGCTCAATGGTATGGGAATCAGAGGGATCCACATGCATTTGCTCAGGTAGTTGAGTAGGGTCCTTCCTCTTATGCTTCTTCATCAAATCCAGGGTTTTTGGCTAATCAAGCCCCTCCGGTCTTTCCTAGGGTGGATTCATTTTTTAATCATTTTGTCAGCTATATGGAATTCTTGTAAATTCTGCTTATTTTTCTCTTTATTTATTTTAAAAAATTGAATTAGGAAAAGAATTCTTGGGCATTAGGATTTTTCAACCTCAGGGAATAATACAGTAGGACCTGAACACTTAGATCCTTCAGGTCTTCGGGCTTAATCAACCCGGGTGTCCACTAAAATGTGGACTTGTTTCTCGAGTGCTCGTCATTTGAAAATTCATTTTAATTTGGTTAAATAAGTTGGGGCGATAAGTATACGACTTATCAACCCGCCCTCTGATTTGAGGGAACTTTAAGTCTAAGCATCTACACATTATTTGTACTGACTCACTTTTCGACTATTTAATGAAAATTGGGTAGCTAATGAACCTTCTAGGGTGGTATGGCTAGCAAGTTATTGTGGGTAACAGCCCATTAGTTGGTTGTTCAGAGCCCAATCACACGACCATTCTCTTCTTGCTACCTTTAGGTAAATCTTAGATTATGGAAGACACCTACTTTAAAAACAAAAACAAAGGAAAAGAGAAAGAAAAGAAAAAGAAAAGTATCCAAAAAGAGAAAAAGAAAAAAAAAGAAATAAAGAAAAAATAAGCCATACTTCACCGCACGAGTATGGTTGGTAAGTTATCGTAGGTAATAGCCCATTGGTCAGTTGTTTAGAACCCAGCTCACAAAAATGCACGTTTAATTTCAAACACTTAGGAAGAAGTGGAGAAGTAGAATAAGCCGAAGAGATATACACTAGGTTTGCCCTTGTGTTGACCCTATAAAATAAAAGTAGGGAGAAAACTACAGATCATATATATACACCTTTAGGCAGAATTTCTTTTAAGGTCACTTAGGGGCGCGGAAACCCGAAGTCTATTATGATTGCTGATCAATGAGTCGAACACCTTACACGAAAAGATGCTTCGAATTTAGAGTTCTCTTCGAGTCTTGGGTGGGTTGAGTGGTCATACAAAGTTGCTCCTAAACCATAAACTAAAAAATTGAAAAAAATTAGAAAAGAATAAAAAGAAAAAGATCCTTCTTTGAATAAGGTGAGGGCTTGAGGCGGTTTGCATTTTGGCAAACACCTGGGAGCTATTGTGTCTTTGTAGCTCAGGTCTTAGTTGAAATCTCTAAGTGTTGAAAAATAACTTCCCAAGAAATCTGATTCTAATTCTCTTATAAATAGCATGTACTTTTGCTAGGGACTAACAAAAGATAAGCATGTGGGTGTGACGTAAACACGTTTATATCACATAAACCATCTATTTTTGCATGTTCTTAGACGTATAATTGCATCATACATTATAAATATTGCATAACATGCATCAACTTGCATTTAGGTTAGATTGTATAAAGTTTAGGTTAATTTTCTCTTTTTATGGTAAGGGAATAGGAAAATATTTTATCGGGACCTCGGATTGAAGATACAACCATACGGATCTGATCAAGGCAATGATCGAAGTTCAACGACTCCAATATTGGCCCGATCAGACTTCTGTAGCATTAGATGCAGTCTGAGAAAGATCAGAGGTCAAGGGGCCAAGGTGGTGTAAATTCTTACATCAGATGACAAATCCGATCGCACAGATGAGTTTAGATTGACGATTGCAGCGCAATGACGCAAAAATCGGTCAAATCCGACATCCGTGGCATCATCTACAAGACACAGAAGATGGACAGCCAAGATGACGCCATGTGGCCCCATCTCAGCCGCCCACACCAGCTATGAACGCCCGCTGCTCTCTCTCTCTCTCCTCAGCTACTTGATCAACCTCAGCTGTTGGATTTTGATCCAACGACCGAGGATGCTCGAGCTCAAAACCAAAGCTTGCCTCAAAGGGAGGCTTGGCATAGTGGGTGAGTGCCCTCACGCGACACTGAGGTTGTGAGTTCGAGCCTCGCACACCTCAAATCAAAGGAGTTGACGTGGAGCATCCAAATCTGACCGTTGGATCGTTATTGGGCGGCGACGAAGGCATCGACGTGGCTCAAGGAGATGCTGCGATGCGCACGCGTGATTGTATGCGCCTCTGCACGCATGATCGAACGCGAGGGGCGTAGTAAGGCGTGATGCGTTTTAAGCCGTCTAATCTTGCGATCGGACGTCTGAGAACGCCTAATCGCGCGTGAGAGTTGAACACAGAGGAAAGAGAGGAGGCGAGGGAGAGTGCACCTACGCTCACATTCAGGGCTTTAGTGATGCTTAAATTCGTCACTAAAGACCCCGTCATTTAATTTTTTAAGCTTGAAATGTCAATTTTGCCCTCAATCCCTACAACTATAAAAGGAGACCTCTACCACTCGAAATTATTATCCCTTCCTTCATCTCTCTCCCTCTCCCAAGCTCTAAAGAAGCTTGTCCCAAACCCAGGATACTCCTTTAGAGTTAAAATGAAAATTTTGTCTCCTCACCCCATTCATGGAGCTTCCGTAGTTGTCTTCTCACCCCCGTTCCGAAAGTGGATCCCACGATGATGACGTCTTGCTTCACCCTCGATTCTTCCCGCTTCCTTTTCCTTCTTTTATCTCTGCTCTACGTCTTCCAGGTGTCACCTGTTCCAACACGTTCTCGAAGCAGCCGTCGAGGAGGATAATTTCTCACCTCCCTTCTCTTTACCACTTTCTAGATTTAATTTACCGCTATCTAGTTGTAAAAATACTAGCTCTGTTATAAAAAGTATTTTATTCTCTCTCTTCTAGTGTTAATATCGCAAGTAAAGTAGATTTATTGTGATTATCCCGTCTTAAAATTGAAATTACAAAAGAGAATATAATTGCGGATTGCAAATCAACGTAGCTTTCCTGTGTTCAACCCAAAATTCCTTTTGAGTTTCGGTAAATTTATTTATTGACGGATTTTTTTGCAAATTACGCTACAACGACAGGTTTTCCAAACTCAATCTTTTTGCAATGATTTTCCGATTCAACACTACCTAAATTTAGGAATTAAATGGCTAGAGCTACACTATAGAAGGAGATGAGAGAGATACTACCTGGAGGAAAGGGTGAGAATGGCGTTGATGATTGCTTGCCAAAGCAGAGAGAAAAAGCTTAGGTGAGAGAAGAGCCAGTGCAATTGAAGGTGTTGTTTAGAGGAAGAATGGTGCGGCTCCGCTATTAGCAAGGTAGGGTAGAGGAGGAAATGAGAGAGGAAGAATGGTGCGACCCCTTATTTTTCTTAATCCTCCCTTGCTCTTTCGTCCCTCTCTCCCACTTTTTTATATTTTCTTTCCTCCTCATCAACTTTCTCATCTTCTTTGCTCTAAACCTCCCTCCCCCGTGCATTGTGAATCATAGGTCCCTCTTGCTCTCTCCTCTCAACCCCGTTACTTATATCTAATCAATCTAATATGATCTAAGTATTTGTTAATGTTATCTTTGTTTACGATCTCAATTTTGATGTTTGTAAATCTAACTCGATTTTTTTTTTTTTAATGTTTTTATTTAGGTTTTCATTTTGAAGATGGATGGAACAATTGGTTATTCACATGTTGGTAATATAAATGAAGCAAATTTAATCAACTCATATGCTATTGATGATTCATTTATTCCTAATGAAGGTCCTTTTGGTAATCAAGTGCATGATGAGAATAAGAATCCCTCAATTCCTCTCGTTGATGGAGGTGTGCTTGATTTTTTTTTTATTGTTGAAACTTATATATCATGGGTGATGTTCAGTTTAATTTTCAGAAAATCATCAATGATATTTCAATTGAATCCTTATATTGAACTATATGTTCATTATTTTGTATCAGTGATTTTTTATCTTATTAATGGATTTTGCACTATTTTGAATTATCACTGTTGTTGATTTTTAACCATGCTGATGAATGTTGCTTCTATTTGAAATATAATCTGTGCATTTTCATTTTACATCGGTGATATTTAGTTTTTATGTATTAGTTATAATTTTTTGTTTTATGTTTCTGAATGTTTATGTGTTAGTGTTAGGGGCCAAATGAAAAGAAAAAAAATTGTCGAAACTTAGAAATGGGCTGGCAAAATGGCTAAAGGGCCTTTTGTCATTGTGAGAGAGCCAACCCCCACCCTAATTTGGGGAGGGGCGCAATCCAAGGGGAAGTTCCTCCTCATCTCTTCCGCCACCCTCACCCTCTGAAATGACCCACCACCCTTTGGTCATTTAAGACATCTGGGATGTTCACTAAACATCTGTCCAGACGTCTGGGATGTTCCTCAGACGTCTGAAAATGCTTTTTAGCATGGAATGTATGTACGCCATACTTCCTCCCTCACCGTGCCTCACCGCACCTCCTCCTGCGACGCCACTCCGCACCATGCCTCGCCTTTCCGCCCCCCTCACCTCCTCTCCCTTTATAAACCTCTCCCCCTCCTCATTGCCCACCCCATAGCTGAGAGCAGAGCAAGGGTGAGAGCGAGTGAAGAGAGGAGAGCCCGAGCGAGAGGAAGCGCGAGAGCGGACGGTGCAGCACTGTTCTGCTGCAGCACCTGCAGGCAAGGGGAGATAGAGCGGTTCTGCGAAAGTCATTTTTCCGCAGAATCAGCCGGCCGGAGAGACACCCAGATGTCTTACCGTACGTCCAAAGGTAGAGCAAGACGTCTGGTAGAGATCTACTTTCCGTACCTTTTCTCTCTGACAAGTCCTGACAGAGTACGTGTATGTGTCAAAAGGGGGAGCGTAGCCGAGGCAGTTTCAGACGTCCGAGAGCACCCCTAGACGTCTGACGGAGTCCTTGGACGTTGGCATTGAGTTCCAGACGTTTGATAGTAGAACATCGAGCGAGGTATCCTTGAAAACTGTTTTAAGACGTCTGGGACCTTTCCCAGATGTCTAATTTCCGTCTGACTGCGTGTTTTGGGCCGTGTAAGGCCCTATTATTATCACTTTTCCACAAACGAACCGTCTCTGTTTTCCGTACGAGTTTCTCTGTAAAATGATACCTTGTTTATATCCTTCTGAACCTTTAGCCCATCAATCCATGTTTTAAGTTTCCGGTCCGTCAGGTGTTTGGGACCTGTGGAGATGTCGGGAGCCACTATACGAGCTCACATTCCACCCGGTTACCCAGGCAGAGTGGTTACAACCTTAAATCCCTAATTTAATACATGCAAGTAAGTAATCCTAGGACTTGAGATGAACCCTAGGAAGGAATTAACGAACACTCGAAAATAAATTCTTGAATCCTAGGTTTTGGCATGAACACTAGGGTTAGAAGAAACTGCATGCGAATGATTGAGTAATCAAAAGCTGCCTGTTTTTATCTAAAATGGACCCTTACTGTAATAAAATGGAAATTGAACTGTTTGTTCCAAACATTCCAACCTGGATGTAAAAAAGAAACTCCTATACGAACCCCACGGGGAATGTAAACAAGAACACCGTATTACGGAGAACCGGATGGTTCTGGGAATTTGCTACTTATGAGCAGCTGTTAAGGGAGGTAAGCTGACCTTCGTGTATGTGGTACCGAAGAGAGCAACCATCCCTTGTAGTGTAGAGGGGAGCTTGCTGCCCTTGGGTTGGGACCCGGGGTGGGTTTGGCCACTCTACGACGACTCTTATTAGCCCTCGTGTACGTGGTACCGAGGTGAGCTACTTAGTGTAGGGGAGAGCTATCCACCCTAGGGGGCCTAGGGCTAGGTATGGCCACCCTACATCGACTCTTGTCAGTCCATTGGGCAAACCGGGGTAGTCGGACGAGGGTACGTGGACTGAGGAGGGGCAAGACCCTTGTTCTGTTCTAAGAGGGAAGGCCCTATACTGTTCCGCATTGTACGTTAAGGCATACCCGTTAGCAGAAAGACTGACCGCGTACCAGTACGGGGTAGTTACCCGCGCGCTTATCACATGTGTCGTAGTCACCGCTATGTCACGACCGTGACCTCGGGGTGGTAGACCGAGTATAGGACTACCTCGGTGGGACTCCCCTGGCCAGGAGAGTGCCACGTGGGCATCTTATATCACGGGAAGCTGCAAGCAAAATGTTCCTATAGGGAACAAGAAGATTAATTAACAAATCCTAACTAGAGATCTCTACGCACCCACATGTATAATATAATTGGAAAAGTGGAAAATTTTATGTTAACTATTTGTTAAATGCATGTTACTTCTTAGCCACCACTCTACTCAGCATTAGCTGACTCCAGTTAAATAAATTCTGTACAGGTCAGGGATTTGAGCAGCCCGAGCCACCAGCTGCTGAGGATGCTGGGCCTAGTCGAGCCTAGCTTTAGTTCTACTGTTTGAGAGTGAGTTTCTGCTACATGTACTCATTTTGTTGTGATGGCTGTATTATGACATAATATTACTATTCCTTTTCCCTCTGTTGTAAATTTCTGCTTAGCTACTGTACTTGTGTGATTGTGATTTGATGAATGTTACTTGGTTATTTCTTGTTGGACGACTGGGTTTTGGGATTAACTGAAGCGAGTCGATCTCATATCCTGTAGGGATTTGGGATCGGGTCATGACACCCTCTCCTCTCCTCCCTCTTATTGTTGATGCCACCACTATGTCGTCGAAGGCCTTACGACAACCACCTCCTCTTTCCATTCCTTCTTCTTGTCATTTCCCTCAAACACCACACCCCCCCGGCAAAAAACAAATGAAAAAAATTTCTTCGCTTAAATTTTGATTTTGTTGGCTTTGACTACTTTGAAGAAATGCACTTGAGTTCCCCTTCAATTTATTGTTTTAAGCTTGGAATTTCCTTCTCATACTTTTTATTTTTTTTGTAATTCTTATTCAAATCCATCCTCAATCTCTTGTTTGTTAGCTTGATGTGTTTATTCTCATCTCAAAGCTTTCTTATTATTTCCTACATTTGTTTTCTTGTGGATTTTCCATCATTCTTTGTTTTTCTTCATTTTCCACTTCTTTTTCTATCTCTTCCTCTTGTTTCCTTTCTTGTTCTTGTTGTTGTTCATTTGCTTGCTCTTGGAACTTTACTTTCTTTTTCTTTTCTGCACTTCCTTCTCCTTTATCTTGATCTCTCACTTATCCTCATTGTTGGTGAATCTACTTCACCAAATGGTGATTCCCTCAAATCCTTCACCTTTGCCTTTGAAAGTTTTAAATCACATCTTCTTGCTAAAGAGGTGAAGGTATGTAGTTCCATGATCATAATTTCCAATGATGATTGGTGCTCCTTCATTAGTGCTTCTTCATTTTCAAGTTGCACGACATTAAACATTTCTAAGGCCCAAAAACATAATACTACTGTACAACCCTTCAAGTATCTTTGCAAAAACATTATGTTGATCTTTTTCTTTCATTTCTTTTTATGCATCATGAAGCATTTCATGTACTAATTTAGATGTTGGATTTGAGAGTCTAATTGCAACAATTATGATACAATTGTTATATGGTGACGTGGGAATTCATATTGAAATCAGTGAGATTTGGAAAAGATTTTTAGTCCCATAATGGAAGTGGACAAATCTCTTGGTGGTTGTAAAAGGCTTCTGCCTCCCATGACTTATGTAGCAAAGTGTGAGAGGTGGGGCTGGGGACCACACACGCACGTGTACGCACCCTGCCCTATCCTGCCCCGGCCCGACGTGGGCTTGGGCTCGGGTGAAAATTAATTTGGAACTTGAAACTTTGCCTCTTTTGCTACGAACTTTTAATCTCACGATTTTGACCTGAATTGGTCGATTAAAAGGTAAAATTGGTCGACTAATTGTTTTAGTCGATCAATGAGTTAAGTTTGGTCAATCAATGGGACTTAATTGGTCAATCAACTATTGTATTTCCATAAAACATAAATTTCCATAAATGTCGGGTCGTGAGTTTTATATAAGGGCTAGGAGGGGGCTCTCATTTGACACACAATAAGAGCAAAAAAGCTCTCTCCACTCTCTTCCCCTCTCTCTCATTATTGTCTTTCTTTCTTGGTACATTCGTTCAACGTGAGATTGGTAGAAAAATCTCCAATCATTTTTGTTTATCTTACACAAGAAGATTGAGAGATCCACGAGAAGTTTTTGATTGATCAAACCAATTTTTTGTAAATCAATCGAGGATTTGGTTGACTAGCCAAATTGTCTCGTCTTCATTCTCCTGAGGTGATTTTTGAGAACGTCTAAGATTAGAATGCATAGAATCTTGAAGGTGGATTATTGTATCATGAGAGAAATTCATCAAATCCTAGCGCACTGGTATTGTGGGGGCGATACCTTTTCTAAGGGAAATACTTAATGGACGCTTCGATCGAAGTAAAATCTAATCCCTTCTTATTTTGTTTGTTTGTGCTATTACATGTTCTCTGTTCTTTATTTTATTTTGGATTTTGTGAAATCATGTTTGACCTATTTGATTTAATATTTTTGATTTATAAGAAATCATTGAAAATGCATATGTCTTTATCTCTTTCTTATATGCAATTATTTCAACAAATTCTACCCATGAGTACTTACGCAAGGACTCCAAATCTTTTACCGCACCAAGCAATGATGTGATTATTGTTTGGTCACCATACGGTAGTAAGAATGATCCAATTATAATGAGCACCAACATTTTTGTTCATCGTCTAGTTGTTTTGTTCTTTCTTTTACCTATGTTTTCTTTTGTTTTCCTTTCTTATTTTCTTCCTTATTCAACTTTTTTTTTACTTCTTGTTGTCTTCCTTGTTCAACTTATATAGTTTGCTCATTATTTCCCTTACTTTTGGTTTCACGTTCTGAAGTATTTGCTCCAAATTACAAATCTTTATCTGCTTCAAATTTTCCATCTTTTGTCTCGTATTTTGTTGCATCATGATTTAACCTAGTTACTTGTGCCATATGTTTTGGAGTGAATTTGAAATGTAGTTTCCAAGCTCAAATCTCTGTTTATGGGTTGTATGCTTGCACCAGCTCCCATAGCAAGATCTTCTCCTTATATTGTGGCCATTTTACTTGACTTAAGGCTGCAAGTGGTGTTTTCATGAACTCTTTCTTGACATCACCTTGCATAATCTTCAGTGCATTCTTAACCATCAACATTATGTATCTTGAATCAATATCTCTCCTACTAAATCCAAATTAACATTACAGATTATCTACTTCAAACTTATAAAATATCACCTGTGACATCCAAATTTCAACAGTGATATTTAGAAAATTATTGGTGCTTGTATGCTTTGTTAGTGATATTTAAGCTTAAGGTCATGCGTATGAGAATATCACTGGTGATATTTTAACTTGAGGTTGTGTATAGCAAAGAGTGTCACCAGTGATATTTAGCTTGAAAATATACATCATAAGGAAAATCATCGATATATTTGCCCATCTAGGACTCTAAAATGACATATCATCGATGATATTTAGTGTTAATGGTTTAAGATGAAGGGCATCATCAGCTATTTGGATTTCATTGGCGATATTTGCTTACTTTAAAATGTGGATATCATCGGTGATTTTTTGTCATTGAGCATGAAAATTTAAGAGAATCACATTTGGCACTTATTTAATATTCCCAGAAGAGTATCACCAGTGATATTGGAATATCATCGCTGATATCAAATGTTCCTTTTTAGGTTTAGGTGCTTACTTTGAAAATTTAAGGTTACGTGTTAAATTTGAATCTAATGCACATTACTTTGATTGAAAACAACAAAATGAGATTGTTAATTATAGTTCGAAGCTATTTCATACAAAAAAATGGACATTTATCATTTGGTGGTATCACTTCAAAATCATCGATAACTTCTAGGTTTAGAACTCGTACCTTGTTGATGCCTTTACCTTCTCTTTTGTATTCACGTTCTTGTTATTGTTCACTTTTATCACAAAAGTTATCCTTGATGTTGTTGAAGCTTCGATGGAAAGTTTTCTTGAAAGAGAGTGAGGATGTTGATTTTGCACCGGTGATGTCAAGGGAGGCGTAACACAGTGAGTAGTTTGGGATTTTTTTTTTTGTTGCTTAGGTGTGGACAAAGCATGCAAGGGTTTTGTTGCTTTTCTGTGGTTTAGGTGGGGATTGAATGTGTGTGTGTGTGTGTGTGGGAGGGGGGGGGGGGGGTGGTAAAGTGGGGTTTTGGTTGTAGGACCCACCATGTGAGTTTGTTTTGTTTCTTGTGTGAATTCTTACGTTGAAGAACTGTTGTCTAGAGTTTTATTAATAATCTCAAGAAAAATCCTTTCTGAAATTGATTGCATGCTAAATTTCTCTTTTTAACAAAGTTTTGAGCAAATATCATTGCCAATAGGATGAGCAAAGAATTTGATAACTTATGTGAAGAATTGCTAGAAGAGTTCTCAGAAAGGACCATAAGTGCGAGGAAAGAATGAAGCTATTTGTTTGCAGGGACTCAACGGTGGAACAGGAATTTTAGGCTAATAAAGATTTTTTTTTTTGTAAGATGGACATTTTTGTAAGCAAGAAAAAAAAAAAAAAAAGGAGATACCTCATAAGGTTCCACATCAAAGAGTAAATAAGAATACAATTAAGGGTCTGTTTACATAGACGATATCCCTTAATATCCCTCATTTATCAAACGGGTTAGCTTAACTCAAGTTTAACCCAAAACTCGAGTTTGGTCAAACCAAAGTGTGAAGAGGGGATAACTCATTCCCTCTTTTTTCTCTCCTCCAAGCTCTCAAATCTAAAAATCATTCCTAACTTATTTCCTCTTTTAATAAATACTATCAAAGTATGATCCAAAGTATCAAGTAAACACTAACAGAATATATCCTCCCTTTTCAATTTGCAAACCCAAGTTTGATACTTTATAAGGTTCTACACCTAAAGAGTAAATAAGAGCGCAACTAAGGGCCAATTTACGTGGAGGGTATCCCCTAATATCCCCCATTTAATAAGAGGAATAGCTCAAGCAAAGTTTAACCCCAAACCCACGTTTGGCCAAACCAAGGCTTGAAGAGGGGAATAACTCATCCCCTTTTTTTATCGATTTCCAACCTATGAAATAAAAAAATCATTCCAAACTTATTCCCTTTTTTAATAAATACTACCAAGGCATGATCCCGGTCCTAACCAGAAACCAACAGAGAATAGCCCCTATTTTCAATTTGCAAGCCCACGTTCGCCATCTCCTCGTGTAAACGCAAAAATGAAGCACACAGACTGGTAGTTTAGGGGGAGAAATCCAGGTTTGTAATCCTCTCTGTAGAGGACTAAAGCCAGGTAAGCACATAGACAAAAATAAAGCAGATTAAATGGAGTAGATATTTGATGCTTAGAAATGAAAACCCAAAATAAGAAATATTATTAGTGCAGCATACACAGAATTCATCAAACTAATCTATTCCTATAAACTATAATCGGATTTTAAGTTGCCTCATGACGATCTCTTGCTACTGCCACTCCCCGCACTCTCCCCACTCTTTGCCCCTCCAACTCCCCTCCACACACACACACACACACACACACACACACACACTCTCTCTCTCTCTCTCTCTCCCCCCCCCCCCCCCCTTCATATTCACCGTATGGTATGAATTTCTTTTTATTTAAAAAAAAAAAACTTAAGAGACATCCTCCTGTACAAAGTTTACACACACATGTACGCACGCACACAAAATATATATATATATATATATATATATATATATTTTAAATAATATATATTATAATTCTAAATTATAAATTATATATATTTTTGTAACTTTTTTTAGTAAATTATTTTAATGTGTCTCAAAGATAAATTTAATCACATTGCTCCCTATATTTGACATATATTATTTATTTATTTACTTATATGTTTATTTTACAGACAAGATAGTTATTTTTTTTTAAATAATTTACTTTACATGAAGTGTTGTATATTATATATTAATAACATTGGATATAGGAATGTAAATAAGATAAGATTTAAGTTAAATTTACATATTTATTTTTAAATTTAATACCCATACATACACGTTCTACCTACTTATTTATCAAATTTTTAAATCATAAATCCAAATCAATTTGCTCATGACATACCTATTTAATATTTACTCCTAGAATACATACTTAATATTTACTCATAATATTTAATCGCATTTAATCTTTTTCTCTCTCTCTCCAACATCAATTAATACGGAAATAACTTTCAATTTATAAATTTTATAGAATCAAATCTATATATCCTTGCAAAAATATTAAAAATTATTTACCAATCCTCTATTTGTACTGCTATAAAAAAGTAAATTTATATTTATCTATGTATTAAAGTACATTTTTTTTACCATCATGTAAAACATTTCTAACTATAACTTCACATATAAGTTGCTCAACAAAGTTTTTTTAATTTTTCTCATATATATTGTAAATATCATATATTTTTAATAGATCCCGTTGCTCACATGATCGATAATGTTTGATCACTAACGTGGATTCTCACATATCTCTTTGTTCATCGATCCTGCAGCTTCACTGCGAGACCAAATACACTAACATACACTATAACGCAGATTTTCTTGAATAAAGCAGCAACTATTATTACAGATGTAACTTTGCATTCCCTTTGCAAACATCTTAATTATACAGTTGGACCTTTGGAGTGCCTTGCCAGAAGCTCTTGCAATCTCATGCCTGGGAAGTGAAGATAAAGGGTGAACCATTTGAGGCAGAGGCCTAAACACTTGCTAGAGGTGCACAACTTATGTTAGCCACATCAAAGAGTAGAATACGACTAGTGAATTATGTAAAAGGATTGGATGTAACATAAGGCTTCCTCCGCACTCAAGCTTTCCAGAAGTGAACTGGGATACACGGAGAATAACCATGTCATTCACGTAGACGAAGAGCATCGATATTACGTTTGCCATCAGGCCCCAGACCATACCATGTAGACAGATAATCCCCATAGACAACTCCACGGTACAGTTGAAGAGAGTCCTTGGTGAAAAGTTCAGGAGCAGGATCTATTCTAGCAGCTTTTGAAGGATCATAAAATGCTGCAACAGAGAGGCGAGCATGGTGAGAATTGACGATAGCACGGTGGACAGCACTCTTGTATCTTCCATTGCTTATAATCTGGCAAGTTTCAAAAGATGAGAATCAAGCCTGGATAAAAATCTCCACAAACAAGCAGGCCAAATACAACAGCGTATGCAAGATTTTTCTTTGTTCTAACAGGAAGAAGAGACAAAAAAACAAAAGTAAATTAAGCAGAAGAAAAAGAAGTTTACGTAAACACATGGATCCACCCAAATGGGATGCACAGGGAAGCCTACAACATACTTGGGAGCTTCCAATTATGAATACTGTTGGAAGATGTATATGTTGTTGAGGTTAATGGGTCATTTGATGGTTCAATTAGTTCTGGGAGTGTAGTGTGAGTCATATGTTAATACCGTCTCCTGTTTTATAAATAATGTTTTTTGAAAGAACAGCTTAAAATAAACTAATTGCATGAGGACTTTCAAGAAGTTGAAAAACAATACAACTTTAATTGACTGTAATAATTGGCTTTGACAGGGTGGAGCTCAGAACAAAAGGCCAAAGCTGCAGTTTTCACAGAGGAAGGTTATGGCGATGTGGAACCCAGAAAAACCCTTCTTTCAACAATTCTTGTTTCTATTCTTCAAATTTCTCCTCATTCTGATGATGGATCAGGCACTTCCTTACGCTACTTCCATCATCTTTTCTTGCCCTCTGTACTCCACGCTAGAGATGTTTTCTCATCTCTTGAGCTGTACTCTTTTGGTGCATCAGAGGATGCAAAAGCTAAAACTGAAAACGGTCAACAACAAACATGAACCCTTTCCACACAAGCTAATTAGTTTTGAGTTATATGCTCTCACATTGTTGGTCCAACAGCCTAAACTTGAAATCCATGTCACTTGTTGAGTTGTCCACATTTTGTTTTGGATTGGAAGCTCTTGCCCTACTTATCAAACTTTTTTAGTAATGTACATATATTATATAATTTTCATTAATTTATGCATGCTCACTTCAAAACAAATGTATTTGCTCCATGGGCCATCTCAATAAACTTTCCATAAGTGAAATGGTTAGATGAAGTTTCATTACTAAATAATAATGAAAGTATCTCTATTTTTTGAGGAAGTGAGTATATATTTCAGTTGCTTGTGGCTTGGTCTATCCTTTTCCTTCTAATTATGCTCTCTCATTTTGAGATACACTATTACCAATTGAAATGCATGAAATTATATGTGGCTTTAGAACCTAACCATCAATTGTTAGAAAAACACATGATCTTCGATATCCAAGTCACCATGAGACCTTCACTAGGTTTTTTTTTTCTTTTTGAAAGAACAGACATTCACTAGGTTGAAGAATGTATTAATAAAGTTCTTAATTGTTTGCCTTCAGTGATTTCTCGTCAACTCACACAAAAAAATGGTGTCATCTGTGTGCATGAAAAGACAAATAAATCAAGTGCTATTGTAACAAGGTGACAAAACGGCTAGCTGCCAATAAGGTACCTTGATCTACCTCCGAATTTTCAAATAATGAGAATCCAATTATTAACTGCATGAAGGAGAGTTTGGATAGTCTGTGAACACCAATTTATTGTTCTTTTCAACACACATGCACACACGCACAAGCACACACGTGCGTGCACACGCACACGCCTGAGATTATGACTGCCTGGAAAATAGATATTTTACACAAGAAAGTTCACTTCTTTAAAAGGGCTGATAGTTCAGGGAAAAGCAGTGCCTATTGGCAGAGGTGCAGGATGTCAAAAACAGTTTGGGGGATGCCATTCTTGACAGAAAATGTTTTCTGAATGACATCAGTTTGGAAGGTCTTATCTTAGCTTTCTTCTTTTTCAAAACCAAACCTAAAGAATGAATATACATTCAAGAAAGCTTGGAGTGCATCTTGTGGATGGTTATGGGAAGCCTAAGAAACCAAGTACCTAGTGCAGATTGCTGTTAATCTGGTAAACGGCACAAGAATGCCGAGCTTTGGATTTGTTGAATAGCAGGGTGATGGACAAAGGCATGTGCAAACCATCCAACTTTTTTCCTTGATTCTATTTAGAGATGCATAGGTGGAAGAGACCAAAGAGGTATCCACCATTAATATGGGGTCGTTGAGCAATTCAAACAAATCAGGCACGGAAAAACAAATTGAATCAATAAGAAATCACAAATGTTAAAGTCACGACAAAAGCAAGGTGGCAACAAGAACTACCTCAGTCTGATCAGACAAAATTACAACGATGGCTCCGGGAACGGGCTGCATGGGCACCCATTCGCCATCTTTGAGCACCTCAAGCCCTCCAACATCATCTTGTATCAACAGCGTGGTCACCCCAATGTCAGAATGCGACTGCAGACCCAGTGCAAGCTCTGGCTGTGGACATGGTGGATAGTAATTAATCACGATGTTTTGGTACACCTCCCCAACTGCCTCCTCTATATACTCAGGCCTCAAGCCAAGGCTCTCTGAGATCAACCGCAGAAGCTTCTGTGCAAGAACCTTCACCTGGTCACCATACTCCGCAATGACCTCTCTGCCCCCACCAAATCCAATCAACATCCAGAAAGCATCACAAGTGTAAAGTTATTAAATATCACAATTGAGGAAGACAACTCTTTATTTATGCTAGCTAGTGCTGGTTTTCACACTCCTGTTTGCACCTAATCATATCGAACCAATGAATCAACGCCATTCAGCAAGCTTTCTGGTTTTGGATGTACCTTTATGAGAAGAGCCAAGGAGCTTTCTTATCATTTTGGTGGTGGTGGGGATGTTACATTTAATAAAAAAATATGTACCTGGATTTCCCAACAAACTCCCTGTCTCAAGAGTGATGCCTCTCAGTAGAATTTTCCTTATGGTGGAACTCAATTTTCAAATGTGAATTTATAAACAATTTATGAGAAACATTTGAAAACTTTGTCCATTTCGAACCCGCCTTCTACAAGTAAGATAAATGGACTCTTCATAATTCATTTCCATGTACTTGAATACTTGACATTGGAATATAAATTGGTCATATCTAGACCACCCAAACATATCACATAATAAGAACATCCAAGAAAGTTGCAATTACCTTCAATTGGTTAGCCATCACTATCACTCACCCACTCCGAAGCTGTATTTTTTTCACAGTCTCATCTAAAGAAAATGTTTCATTGAATCCAATTGCATCACAACAATCCAAGCAGGGCCTAAAAGGAGCAAGCTTCTGTTCCTCCAAATAAAAAGTTACCTTTTCCATAAAAGCTAACTACTTTCTGCAAGGGAAAGAAGAGACAGCTGCCGATTCTCGGCTAACATTCAGGTAAACTCTGCCCTAGTTTGGTGGGCTATCCCTTCAAAATGGGAATAGCTCAATTTGGTGGACAAGCTGGATTAACCCAGGTTACAAGGGGTTAACCTAAGATAACTTATCTCAGGCCTGGCAGGATAAGTTATCCTACGAGTAAAACGTTGCCATCTCATCCCAAAGAAACAAAGCAAGGCGTTGTTATTCCACTGCATAAACAGAATTATCCTTCTACATTCCAAACAGTCATAGGTTAACCTAACAGGATGCAGAATAACCCTTCTAAAAATTCCTATCCCATGGAATTCTATCCAGCCCGTCACAAACTGGACCTGAACAGTTTCTTCTGTTTCCTAAACAAAGAACTCCCTTTTCCCCTAAGCAAATTTGCAAACCTTTTTCATCAAAAAGGCTACTTGTTTCCTCAAAACAAAGAATCCCTTATTTCACCAGCAAATTCCCAAAGTTCGCGCAAAAAGCCTTCTTCTTTTCCCAAGGAAGGTCCAGGTAAACGGTTCCTTCATTTCCCTCTAACCAAAGAATCGTCTTTTCCCACCACCAAAGTCGAAAACTCCACAAGCATCTCTCGCCAGAGACAGAGTGAGAGAAAGAAAGGGGGATCGAGCTTTCCACCGGACCTGTAGTTGGGGGTAGATCTGGGCCACCGCGAGGGCTCGCGGCGGGAGAGCGGGAGCGTGTGGTGGTTGAGGTAGTCCCTCCAGTCGAGTATGCCCCCGTCCGAGGACAGCAAGCGGCTGCCGTACCCCTCGGACTCGCCGGCGCGGGGGTCGCACGCGTACCGCATCCTCTCCTCGGGCGCGGCGCCGCGGAAGAAGGCGAGGCCGGCCTCGCGGACGGCGTCGAGGAGCCCCTCGGGGACGCCGTGGCCGAGGACCTGGAAGGAGCCCCACTCGGCGCAGGCGCGGGCGACGGCGGCGCGGACCTCGTCGAGGCGGTCGGGGCGGAAGGAGTGGAGGTCGAGGACCGGGACGACGGCCCCCTCGCTCGAAGAGGAGGGGAGTGGGGTGGGGCGGGAGGGAGGGGGCTGGACGTAGCGTGGGGGTAAGCGGGTGACGCCCGCGTCGACGAGGGTCTGCACGCGCTCGGGCTTGCCGGCGGCACAGTTACCGTCGCCATCCATGGGAGATCGATTGGGGAAGAAACCGCTCGCTCTTGCTGGTCGGTGGTGGAAGCTACCGACCGAGGGAGAGAGGGAGGAGGAGGGGGGGGGGGGGGGGGGGGGGGGCGCTGTTCTGCCGAGTGAGTCAGACGGTCCAGGTAGGAAGAAGCGTGGAGGGATTGGGTAGGAGGAACAGTCCGGTAGCTCTCACAGGGATGCTCCTCTGATGTGACCTCCTCGTCGGCGGTGCTGTCAACTCACATGTGACGTTCTGAAAGTAATGTTAGACTGTGGCAAAAGAATCTTTTTCCATTCGAACATCGGTTGATCCAAGCGATTTTTTTAGGCTCTTTTCTGAGCCTTATGTTTCAATTTTTGAATCTACATGTTATTTTCCAGACATTACATCTGTTGCATAAGATACGTGACTTAGCTTGGGAAAAGACATGTGGAAATATTTTCCCTTTCCATTCCATTGAGTAGCCGTTATGAAAGAATTTTTTTAATTTTTTTTTTAAATCTTATATGATCAATAATATATATTTTCTTATAGATAACAAATATGTTATTTGAGATATGTATTTTTTTTTTATATTATTCTCATACACACCTAGTTCAAATCATTTTACATAATTTACAATATAAAGATGTGACTTTATATTGGTGCGGTTATATATTTTCTCTACGATTATGCTGTTTGATTGGCTCTGTGAATATACCTTTGAAAGATATATCATTTGACGTGGGCTTGATGGTGATGACATTTTCATTTACATACAAGGCAGGATGTTGAATGTCATTTTTCATGTAGTATTTTATCATCACTTAGGTAACTAAGTTTTGAATCGTATAGATACACGATCTCTCTCGTCTTTATGGTGAGGGCATGCGATAAAGGCTATTATTAATGTACTAGATTAAACGACATTATAGAGAGTATGTTTTGTAATTGCGTAGTGTCGAAAGCACTTGAGTATTTTTGGTTGGTGATTGTAGTGGTTATTGGAGAAGAATCTCCTAGAAGCATAAGTATGATTCATGGTTATCAATTTCGCGTAGATTCATTTTGTTTTTGTAATTGGTGAACAATTGTCATTAGCCTCATTTATAGAGTATATGTGAAGAGAATGTACAGTGTGAAGGGAATACGATCATTCCTATGTTTCTTATGCACATCTCTATGGAGATAAGGGCCAATTGCTCATTCTCCACCTATGAATAACTTTACAATGCATACATATCTTATGCAAATGGTCGGATGTTTAGTATTATCAAGAATAATACATTGTAAAAGTGTCGAGTGTTTATCGGGGAAACTTTTGTTTGGTGCAAGTGCGGAAGCGGTCGTAATAACCCTACTGACACTCTTTACAAAAAGAAGTTAACTTGCAAAACTCGATATCTTGCGAAGTTGAAGTTTTGAAGACTATTCGATATGAACTATTATGTGGCGGAGTTTTTAGATGAGCATAAGCAACAGTTATTGGGCACATCGCAGTTGCATCTTCTTTCTTGTAAGAGGAGAGTTCCTAACTCACATAAGGAGCAAATAGAATTGAGCAATCGAGCATGTATTCCATTATCGAAGATAATAGCCTCTTTTGTTACTAAATATGGTGGATATGAGAATGTGCTTTTCATGGAGGGTGACACCCACAATGCATTGAAGTAGTTGAGGGTGTTAAGAATGGGTGAGGGTGACGTCAAAGCATTGCATGATTATTTCGTATGAATGTAATTGAAAAATTCAAACTTCTGTGTTGAATCTTGGCCATGAGGAGTGCCTTTGCAATGTCTTCTGGGTTGAGAATTGTTCTCGGCTTGCATATCATTTTATTGGTGATGCTGTCACATTTGACAAAATGTATCTCATAAATAAATATAATATGCCATTTGTAATATTTGTTGGTGTAAATCATCACAAGAACTTTGTGATTCTTAGATGGGGATTACTTTGTGAATAGATAACCAAGAACTTCCTCTAGCTTTTCCATACTTGGCTTCAATGTATAGGAGGTTAGTCTTCATGTGTTGCTTTATGTTACGTTTCTTATTCCAACAGCACCAATAATGGTATTCATAGCACCATGATTGGTGCCATCAACACCAACCTCATTAGAAGTGGTGCTACCAGTCACATATGATAATGTCAACAACCCGTTCTTATGTCATGTAAGAGGCTCATAAGAGAAGCTAATATAATAGGACGAATAGTAGCAAGCTGCGTTGGTGCCGTTAGCAACTATAATGGTGTCGTTAGCACCTATTAAGAGAGTTACACATTGTTGATGCTGTGAGCACCATTGTGCTAGTACACCTATGGTGGTGCCATAATTAGTTAATGTGGTGTCGTAATAAGCTTATTGCAGCTCGAAATATATTATACTATGA
Organism: Thalassia testudinum; assembly: GCA_037157565.1. Classification (NCBI taxonomy): domain Eukaryota; kingdom Viridiplantae; phylum Streptophyta; class Magnoliopsida; order Alismatales; family Hydrocharitaceae; genus Thalassia; species Thalassia testudinum. The sequence goes on along the minus strand of JAZHRO010000022.1, from coordinate 67,352,394 downwards.
TAAGAGCTAGTACACTTCTAAATAGGACATTTTAATACTAGCGACACAAACAATACTTGTAATAGCCCCACCTTAATATGACTAACAATACCAGACTACAGCGGTGGCATAAGCACCTTCCTTGCCACCCCTTTGTACTTTCTTCTTCTTTTGTTTTGAGTGGTGCCAATATCACCAATTAACTTTACATGCTCATGTCAGTGACACCTCAACATATTAACAATTTTTACTCCTTTGTGCATTGTCTAGTGTACATCCTAAGGCCTTCATCACAAATCGGTCAATGTCATGGCTATTATTTTTCCTAATATTAAACATCGAATATGCTTATGACATAACATGCAAAAGTTGTCTCATAAATTTATAAGTGATGTAAGCACGCGAGATGACATAAAGAAGATTGTACATGACATTATTTCGAGAGAAGAATTTAAGGATAAATGGATGCGCTCGATTCTGTGGAAAAAAATGGAAGATAACATATGAATGAGAAAATTGTATGCAATCTGATAGGTTCTATCATTTGTGTTGGTGCTAGAGCATCACGATCATTTGTTTTGATAATAATAAAACACGTGTTATTTAACATTTGCACTTAGAGTCTTAGATTTCAGGTCTATTACAAATGTAGACGTGACCAGACGGAGTTCGAGCTCGCATCCAGGATGGATTGGAGGAGCTTGATGGAAAACAGAGGAGATTCGCGAGGAGCGATAGATTGAAGATGGAAGGACAAGAAAAATAGGATAGAATTCCATTTTTTTCCTTTCATATACTTTTGTCTTTATTTTCTTGCTCTTTATTTCCTTAGAAAATTATGTTAAAGAGCCTCAAAGTACCATAACAGTAGTCCTAGGAACACCGGCACAACCCTAGGATACTTAGGTTTTCTGTAGAAAACTTAGAAAACCAATATAGGGTTTAAACAACATTTCCAGACGTCTAATTCCCAAATCAGACGTCTGATAAAGTGTTTTAAGACGTCTGACTGTTGATTCAGACGTCTGATAACATTTAGGCTGGACATAGTTAGTTTTGTCTGATGAAATCAGACGTCCAGACCTTAGACCAGACGTCTTAGGAGACGTCTGATGACTTTGCCAGACGTCCAATTAGTGGACCGTTGGCTCTCTTAGCATACATTCAAGGATATGACCGTTAGAGCCTTATCAGACGTCCTTAAGCTATTCCAGACGTCTGATAATTAACCGTTTTACCTCGATTGACCCGAAAATCTCTGAGAAGAGATTTTCTAGCCGTTGTAAATCCATTCCCACGAAAAAGTAGGTTTCCAGACGTCCAGACATAGTGCCAGACGTCCTGTATGTCGTCTGATGGACTTACACAAGAACCCTGCTTAGATCTGATTCAAGTCAGGAAGGAACCCGCACGAAATCAGATGTCTGACCTTGAAATCAGACGTCTTAAAGTGGTCTTCCAAACGTCTGATGCCAGAATTAGACGTCTGATTACCCTGTCAGTGCAATGATTGTTCCTGATTTCGAGCTGATTCACTTGAGCTTTGTACCCAACGGCCATGGAAGCTTTTCTAAGCCTTCCAAAGCCTTCCTAAGGCCTCTATAAATAGAGGGGAGCCTTTACACACCAATACACACCAAGAGACACCTAGCTACACACTTTTACACTCTTTTGTGTCCAAAAAGACTCTCTTGCTCTCCAAGCTCTAATTCTTCATCTTGAGAGCATCAAGCTTTGCGCACCCGCTCTCCCACCGTAGTTCACGAGAGCAACGTAGCGCCGTCGTGTTGTTCACGCATTCGTGTCGCCGACGCACTCCTTTCAAAGGGAAGTTTCCTAATTCCTATAGAAGTTAGGTTTAAAATTACTTTGTTGGCTCTATAGGATTATTGTTCCTTTTATCTTTGTTATTTTGGTTGGGTATTCGCTTTGCGAATTCCCGTCTCCTTCGTGGGACAAAATCCTTCTCGTGGAGAGAAGGGGTTGAGGAATGCTACCCTCGCACTTGTAGCGTGGTTGTAATTGAGGTTGAATCACCCTCGTTTAAAGTGATTCGTTTAGTGGTTTTTGATCAACTTGGTTGATCGAAAAATCCTAACTCGAGAGGGTTAGGTGGTGGTTTTCACCCGGTTTGGGTTTCCACCTAAAAATAATTGTGTACTCGTGTGATTGTCTATTTTGTGAGATTGTTTATATTTATTTTCGCAATTATTACGTCACCCCCTCCTGGTAGGGAAACTACAATTTGTAAATGATCACTTTTTAGGTAGACATGACGACAACACAACATTACCAAACTATGAATAGCTACTTTAATGGATTTGTTAATTTGAAGACAACGTGTAAAGACCCGTTCTGTTTTGAGCCTTTTAAGATGTCTGGACTGCCGGTCAGACGTCTGGATCCCTTCCCAGATGTCTGGAAATTGAAAATTTTGTATGTAACTTCACGTCTGCGCGCGAGCTGTGCGCAGACAGTATCGCTCTTTTCTCTCTCCCTCTTCTCTCCTCCACCCGAACCGTAACCCCACTACCTATGTAACCCCTCTCCCCCCTTCCTCTCTTCCCCACTCCACCGCCACCACTTTCCTTCCTCTCCACTGCAGTAAGAGGGGCGAGCGTGAAAGAGGGCGCGAGAGCGAGCGACGAGGAGAGGCGGCATGAAGAGAGGAGGAAGAGCTTCAGCTCAAGAGCTCGTGGGAGCTCGCTGGAGGACGCACGACCAGAGTGGCGCGTGCGGGAGGAGCGCGTTGGGGGAGACGTCCCCGACGCTTGCTGCAGCCAGAGCTGCAAGCGAAGAGGAGAGGTCGCAGCCGCGCGTGGCGAAGGGAGCAGGAGGTTGGTCTGGTTCTAGGTTTTTCTCAGAATCAGATGTCTGGCGTATCATCTAGACGACTGGTTGGACGTTTGGTGACGACACCGAAAGTCTAAAAGTAGAACTTCGCGAAGGTACGTTCCTCTTGCGGTTACGGCCATGCAGGCCACACCACAACTACGATCTGTGTGGCTAAATATAGGTGATTCGCCTGTCGCGTGCAGGGATAGCTTCGGGAAGGCACAAGGCATGCCCTCCCACGCGTTTCGGACGTCTTGCCAAACAACCGGAAGCACTCCCAGACGATTGGAGTAGAGGTAGGACGTCTGGAGTTGGGTCTAGATGGTCAAGTAGGGGTTCTGGACGTGTGAAGTCGATGCAGGAACCTGAGGTTAGACTCTGGTTACTTTTAAGACGTCTAGACCTTGTGCCAGACGTCTGATTTAGGTCTACAGTTCTGTTTTTGACCCGTTTAGGATCCGTTTAAGGTCTGTTTTACGCAAACAAGATATTTGTGGATTCCTTGTGAGTTCCTCTACATGTTAGAAAGCCTTATATACTGTTTTGAACATTCTGTTGTGGTATGTCCCTTGGTGTAGGACTTCGATCTGTTGCGTGTTTGGGGCCTGTAGAGGCATGTAAGCCTGCCGTTCGAGGCCTCAATACTCCCGGATTGTCTGGTAGAGTGGTTTCTCCTGTTTTAATTATGAATCATAAATGCATATGTGAAATTGGATAATTAGAAACCTAGGATGTGGCATGAATTCTAGGATGAGAAGTACTTGCACTGTTTGAATGCGTATTTGAGATTGCAGTCTTAAATGAATGAATAGAAATGTAAACAACTGTCTGTTAATAAATAAGAGCTGCCTGTGAAATATGAAATGTCTGTGCTAGTTAAACAGTTATCTGTGACATTACTTGTTGCATATGTTAAATGATGGAAAATACGAGCTGCATGGTTATAATATGAGAATGAAAATATGAATGATGAAACCTGGTATGGAACAATATAGTGAATACGAGCATGAACCCTATGGGAAATTAGGAGTAGAGCTCCTGTGGACAAATGGAATGGATCTGGAAATGTGAGTGGGAAGTGTGTTGGCCCTTGAGTGCATGGTACCAAGGAGAGCGACTGTCCCCTTTTTAGTGTAGAGTGGAGCTAGCCGCCCTTAGGTTGGGACCCAGGGTTAGGATTGGCCACTCTACACCGACTTCTTTGGCCCTTGCGTACACTGTACCAAGGAGAGCTACTAGTATAGGGAGAGAGCTAGCCACCCCACGAGTCCTGGGGTTCAGCTAGCCACCCTACACCGACTTGTTAGGCCCACTGGGCAAACCGGGGTAGTCAGACGAGGGTGCGCAGACTGTGGAGGGGTGAGACTCCTGTTTGGTTCTGAGGGACCAGACCCCTGTTACTGAGAGGGTTAGGCCCTATACTGTTCCGTGCTGTATTTTGGGCATACCCGCTAGCGGAAATGACTGACCGCGTATCAGTGCGGGGTAGCTACCTGTGCGCTTATCGCGCGTGCCGTAGTCACCACTATGTCTGTCCGTGACCTCGGGGTGGTTGACTGGGTGTAGGATCACCACGGGGGACTCTCTCAGTCAAGAGAGCACCACGTGTGCCTTTTACTCTTTGGAAAAGATTGCAATCAAGATTGTTCCCACGAGAAACATATGAGATCAAGAAAGAGATCCGAAAAGTAAACCAATGGATGAAAAAGAATGACTTATAAAATAAAATAATTGGAAAAGATAAAATTACCTGTTAGCTTTTACTACTTTAATTAATTGGTTACTACTCTACTCAGCGTTTGCTGACTCTATTACTTGTACCCCTTTACGGGTCTAGGAGTTGAGCAGCCCGAGCCATCGGCTGCAGGGGGTGCTGGGCCCAGTCGAGCCCAGCAGTAATTCCTGTTGTTGTTGTACTTCCTTTTTGCTAGTGAGTTAGACTATTATTACTCTTTTTGTTCTGTACATTGTTCTACCTTACTGTTGTGGTGGTGATATGTACTGTTAGCAGCTTTTATTTCCTTTACTGCTTGTACTATTTTACTATTAGTTACTTAGCATGGTGAATGTGATTTACTTTTCTGCTTTTTGGTTATTTCTTGTTGGACGACTGGGTCTTGGGATTAGTCGAGTCGAGCCGGTCTCGTGTCCTGTAACGATTCGGGAACCGGGTCGTAACACAACACTTCGTGTTTTTGTGTCCAAGTACGTGGTTGCTTTGAGAGCAAAGTATGAAAAGGAAGTAAAAGCAAATTGAGTGTAATCATAAGAAACTTCAGTTACTATTTAAGATGTACATGAATATCAGATGTTGGAGATCTACACTTTAGGCATATTCAAGAAATTCCAAAAAGAAGTATTTGGGATATTATATTGCATAAGAATATATTATATAGTTGTTAACTCTATTGAGAATTTTGAGGTACTAGAGAGGAGATGTGTTATGACCCGATTTTCGAATCCCTACAGGACTCGAGACCAACTCGCTTCGACTAATCCCAAGACCCAGTTGTCCAACAAGAAATAACCAAAAAGCAGGAAAATAAACTACATTCACATATGCAATGTAACTAAGTAGTAAGAACGTACAAGCAGTAAATGAAAGTAAAAGCTGCTAATTTAGTACATACCACCACAACAACAGGAAAAACGGAACGAAAGTAACAATAACAGAAACAGTAGCAAAAACTCTGAAACTCACTATAGCAATAAAGAGAGTACAACAAAAAGTACTGAAAACTACGGCTGAGCTCGACTGGACCCAGCACCCTCCGCAGTCGGTAGCTCAGGCTGCTCAACTCCTGGACCTAAACAGCGTTATGAAAAGACGGAGTCAGCGAACGCTAAGTAGAGTGGTAACCATACTATCTAAAGAAGTAAACGTAATAGATATATTTATCTTTTCGAGTTATTTTATTTTGCAAGTAATTCCTTTTCACCTCATTTGGTTAACTTTCAGATTTCTTTCTTGATCTTGCATGTTCCTCGTGGGAATGATCTTGATTGCAGTTTTTTCCGAAGAGTAGAAGGTACACGTGGTGCTCTCCTGGCCGGAAGAGTCCCCCGTGGTAGTCCTACACTCAGTCAACCACCCCGAGGTCACTGACAGACGTAGCGGTGACTACGACACTCACGATAAGTGCACGGGTAGCTACCCCACACTAGCACGCAGTCAGTAGTTTCCGCTATTGGGTACACCCAAAGTACAGCACGGAATAGTATAGGGCCTAACCCTCTCAGAAACTGGGGTCTAACCCCTCAAAACCAAACAGGGGTCTTGCCCCTCCACAGTCCATGCACCCTCGTCTGACTACCCCGGTTTGTCCAAAGAGCCTAACAAATCGATGTAGGGTGGCTAACTAAACCCCGGGCCCCGTGGGGTGGCTAGCACCCTCTCTACACTAGTAGCTCGCCTCGGTACCGTGTATGCGAAGGCCAACAGAAGTCGGTGTAGAGTGGCCAATCCTAACCTCGGGTCCCAACCCAAGAGCGGCTAGCTCCACTCTAGCTAAAGGGGACAGTCGCTCTCCTTGGTACTACGTACTCAAGGGCCAACACACTTCCCATCCACATTCTAGGCTTTTCCATCTAACCACAGGAGCTCTACTCTTAACTCCCCGTAGGGTTCATGCTCATGTTCACCATATTATTCCAATCCAGGTTTCATCATTCACAATTCAGTTCTCGTTTATACACATGTAGCTTGTATCTCCACAATTCAACACATGCAACAAGTGATATCATAGGCAACTGTTTAGTTATCTCAGGCAGCTCATATTTATTTACAGGGAGTGGCTAACAATTCAGCTCATTCATATATATATACAATTTCAACTACGCAAACAATTTGTTCAACCATTTCTTGTCCTAGGGTTTATGCCACATCCTAGGTTTCCAGTTGTTTAATTTTCATAGATACATTCATATTTAATAAGTATAACAGGGGTGGACCACTCTACCAGACAATCCGAGAGTACTGGGGACTTGAACCGCAGACCCAGGTGCCTCTGTGAGCCCCCGACACGCAGCAGTTCGAAGTCCTATACAAAGGAGTGCATCACAACGAAATGTTCAGAATAGTGTATAAAGGTTTCTAATACGTAGAGGAACTCACAAGGAAACCACAAATACTTTGTTTGCGTAAAACGGATCCCGATCGGATCCTAAACAGGTCAAAAACATGTCTGTAGACCTAAATCAGATGTCTGGAAACAAGTCCAGATGTCTTAAAAGTCATAGAGACTCACTTCAAGCTCCTGCAGTGACCCCAGATGTCCAGGACTCCCTCGCGACCGTCTGAAAATAGTTCCAGACGTCTGACCAGTCCTCCGATCGTCTAGAGACGCCTCTGATCGTCTGGTAAGCTGTCCAGACGTCCGAATTCCCAAGGCTGCTCTTGCGCACGATAGAGCAGCACCCTCTTTAGGTAAAACTGAATCATCTGCGGTGCGGCCTGCATGGCCGTAACTGCGAAGAAGACATACCTTCGCGATACATATGCTTTCAGACATTTGGTGTTGATGCCAGACGTCCAGCTGGTCGTCTGGAAGACACTCCGGACGTTTGATACTGGAAAAGTTCTAGTATCAGACCGTGCTCCTGCGCTTCTCACCGCGCTCTGCCGTGTCTCCCCTCTCTTTGCCGCAGCTCCAGCTGGTCGAGGACAACGCTCCAACGCCCTCCTCCTGCACGAGCCGTGGTGGCCGTGTGAGCCTTCGACAAGCTTCCATGAAGCTCTTGACCTCGGCCCTCTCCTCCTCACACACGCTCCTCCTCCTCGCTCTCGCGCTCTCTCTCGCGTGCCTTTGCTCACGGCAGTAGAGTGGGGGTGTGGTGGTCGTGGTGGAGTGGAGAGGAAGGGGGTGGTCTTTTATAAGGCCGAGTTAGGGTTCTGCAGGGGGAGGGAGGAGGAAAGAGAAAAAGGAGAGACGAGCTTTGCATGCTACCCGTGCACAGAACGTAGAAGGCGTACAAAAATTTAATTTCCAAACATCTGGGAAATGATCCAGACGTCTGACTGACAATCCAGATGTCTTAAAAGACTAAAAACATGACGGGTCTTTACGAGATGTGTTGTTAAAAAAGATAACAGTAAAGTAAATTTCAAAAAGAATTTTTTGGTATCATTCTCCCCGACATTGGAGATTTCTTATTCATTCCAATCATAAGAAAACTCGTGGTTTATTATGTCATCATTGTCTATTAATTTTCAAATAAAGAGGTGTTGAAAAGATATCTAAGCATTATATATTGGAAAGTTTGGAAGGACATGATAATTGCAAAGTTAGACCTGCATATCTCAAAGAATTACTTACAAGATAACCTAATTGACTACTATGAGGATGTGTGTGCAAAATGCACGGTGTTTTCGGATTTTACTTCATGATCTACAAGGAACTTTATCATGATCAGCAATGAAGCTTTGGGTGTTGTGTTGGAGCACATTTGCAAGAAGTCTCAAGTAAACATTTCATTGTAGTGATTTTTATTCAATCTTGTATATCTGTTCATGTCTTTCTCACATGTTTTTTCAAAGTGTTTGTCATCCATAGGTTGGAGACAAACGGTTGAAAAATCATCCTATCATAAATCCAAAACATGTAAGGTATATAGAAAGGACCTCTAAGAAAAGGAAAAGATCAACTAGGGATAAAACATAAGTGAAGGTAGTGAGGAAGTCTCGAAAAGTAGAGGGTGAGAGTACTCATCGTGAATATGTGTCCAATACTGGAGATGCAACCACAATGGCCACAGAATGGTAGTTTGGTTGTGAGAAAAAGTATGGCCATCGCTAGAGCAATTATGGCAGCTGCAAGGATTTGAAAGTTATTTTAAACACTTACTCAAACATCCATTTTAGAGGTCTTGGCTTGAAATTCCTATGGCCGAAACTCAAATGCAAAAGCAAATGGGTCCAATCTTCTTTTACCTCTAGCATTCGACAATTAATGAGATGTCATTCGATTGAACATGCAGCATCCATTCAAAATAAAGTTTATGTGCCATAAGGGGGAAATGATTGGGAAAAGATCCGCAATGTTGAGGACAAGGATAGAAGTTCTTGAAGAGCAATAAGGCGAATGGAAATTGTTAATGTGGTGGCAAATTCATTGGTTGGGAGGCATGCTTGTTATCTTTATGTATTTTAGTGGGCTAGCGTTTCATAGAGATGAATTCTTTACGGTATAACAACAACTTCTTTTACTTAAATGTTGCATATAGACTTTTTTAAAGTACTTAGTATTGTACTTTAATTGTTTCAAACTTCCCTATAGATCTATGATCATCTTGCTTATTGGTTGTAGATCGGTCTCTTTGAGAAAGAATTAGTTTTCGAGGAACATTATTTATAAATGGCAAACTTTTTATGGGGAAAAAAATGATTTCATTTTCCAACCTCGAACCGATGAGCCAAGGATCACTATCAAAGCATCAACCATGTTACAAGTAAATGATAACATTTTATTGATAAGCACACCACAACGTTTTTAAGCATAGGTGATTGTGCTAAAAATTGAAGCAATATGAGCCTGATCGAGGTAAATATTTATTGTTTCTCGAAAATCATTTTCTTTTCTAAAATATTTAGGACCTTTTCAAAAGTATATCTACTTTGATTAAAGTTGGATGTACTTTAAGGTTAGGTATCAAATTATTCATGAGTGAAAATAAATGTTAGAGGATCAAAGGGAGTGAGGGGATTGACTTTAAGAAGGAAACTTGCCGATTTTTGCGGCCATGAAAACATAAAGTTAGCTTCACATAAGTGAAACCGTTCAAAGAAATAGTTGGGCCATTTGTGTACTTTTGTATGCAAAGCATGGGGGCACAACACCGGTTTCGCCACGAGCATGCAAACCGCATCAATGATCAGCAACTGGAACAGGTATTTTTATATCTCAAGAAAACGTCGTTCCCGTTCTAGCTTGTGACCTTGCCGGACCACCGTATCAAGAATTTGCAATCACATCCGGTATGCATTAGAATTTTTAATCCTCATTTTACTTGTTCTTTTTGGCGTATCATATACGCTCAACTTTCGCTTTTACGAGTTTAATGAGAAGAAATTAACTAGTCCAAATACTTATATCGATGGCCAAGCGAAAGTGTAACGCAACCTAAGACATGCATTTTTTTTTTTTTTTAAGTAAATAGACTCATAATTTATTGACCTACGAAACTGCAAGCGAGTGAGAAGCCACCTGTCAAAAAATCCTAATTTGGTGAGAAGCCACCTGGCCCTTTCGAAGCTCGTGATGTCCGCACACCTCGCTGGGTACGAACCTGTTCGACCACTCCACTACTTCCCCAACCCCGTGTCTATTTGCCCTACGGGAAAATCAAGGTGAACATCCGATCCGAGTGAAAAACACATGGTGCCTCGCGTGCCTTTGCATATGTAAAGTGGGCGCAACGTCCGATGCCTACCTATGGTGGGAGGTAACTCCTTCAACCAGAAAAGCTGCGACAATGGAAATGGATGAATCGAGAAGAGGAGATATCATTAATTGATGCCCATTGCTTCGTAATGGTATGGTCTAATGACGTATGATGTAAGATATTTAGGTTTGAATTCTTATCCCTAGATTACAAGATGGTCAATCTTTCTCCCATTTGCCTAAATGAAATTTTAGGCCATCAGAAAGAAAGTGATGACCAATACACCACTTTCTCCGCTAAATAAGGACCCTTTACGCTAACCCAATTCAGGTGGTTGAGCAAGTTGACTCTCGTCCAAACGGCCTCTGTTCAAATCTTAGCCCTGCAAAGACCCTTTATGCACTACAAGCCACCTGCCTTTTAGTGGGCCATGCCTGTACCATACAACAGCCTCGTAGGACTACTCTCAACGCCATGGACCATTCAGATTAAAGACGGGGGACTCGACACCACAACACTCCCACGTTAGCCATCAGACGCGTCATTTTCTTCATGGCCGTGCACCGGAAGTCTTTTATTTCCTATTTGTCTGAAAGAGTGATCGGGTTCTCTATTGCAGGTAAAACTGAAGCAATTTTGGTATTACTTCAATATCTTATGCAACAACATCGCGTTCGACAGAAATGAGATGCCTTCGATTAACGCTTATTCTTCATTCTGTAGTATCAGGAGCATCCTTCTTAAACAATTGTATTCCCATAATTTTCCATCTTACTGCACAGAAAATAAATAGAGTTTGACAACGATATTAAGCAGCAAAGCAAAGTAGAGGCAAGCAACAGAGCTTAGATCAACAATGAATGAAAAAACCCTTCATCCAAATGCAAATAATTTTTCTCATCCTCACATTAATGCCACATTTCTCCTTGCTGAATGTTCATGGAAAAGGTTTTCGAAGCCTAATTGAAATGTTCCTATGCTTTCTTGACCTGGATATGATTTAATTATTCTTCACCTGAGTACACACACACACACATATATATACAGTAAAAATACTTTTGCAGTGTGAGATTCCCCCTGAACCAATAACCGCTCTATTCTACACAGAATCTAAATGAATTAGTGTAGAAAAATCGGGAAAAAGAATATAAAATGATCTTAAAAAAATCTATATGGAATTTCTGTCATTGCCTCTAGGCTTAGGATGCATTCGCCTGGATCCAGATTTGCGATCTCTTCCATGCTTAGTACGTAGCTTCCTTGGAGGAATTCTTGTATCCTTGTCAGATGCAATATCTGGTAATGCAAACTTGGAAGGGTGTAGGATTGGCATTGGTGGAGGTGGTTGTGGAAGTGGAGGACGTGGTGCAGACCTTCTCAATTTCTCTAACAGATCTCTGTGGTAAGCCTGCATTAGTTCAAAGTAACATTATTTGTCTTTCATTAGATCCCATGACTGCGTTAGTAAGTTACAATTATGAAAATGTTGTGAGGTTTAGCAAGAATGTGCTTGGACATAGTTCTTGTGGATGAATCAAGGATATTACCTGTATGACAAAATTGCGCCTTTCACAGTCCAAAAACATTTCGATGCTCCAGTTTACTTTGGACATAATTTTATCTCTCACAGTTGAAAAGCTAAGCTGATCCCTTGATGTAAATCTGTCGACCTCATTGAACCATAGACATGTAAATAAATTGGTGATAGGAATATGTTCCCTGATGATTACGCAGCCTTCAGGGACATCTGTAAAACAGATCCATTTCTAAATACATGTTAACATTACCATCATAACAAATACAAATGGCTGCACATGCAAACTGGCATCAAACTCACCACTGGTTATTGGAAGCTTTGCTTCAGAATAATGAGTCAAACCTTCATTTTTGTAGAACTCAATCTGGTAATCAATGGATGCATTGTCATACTTTCCAGCTACTTTATTTGCTTCTGCTTCAACAAATACATCAAAGCGTCTGTAGTGCCGTGAAATAGCAAAAGTGGCATTTTTCCGCCACAGAAACCTGTTAAAAAGGAAGACAGCTTGAAATGCGGTACATAATTTTCAGAAGATACATGTGCAGTGCTTAAAGGATGCCTACTTTTGTAAATGTGTATATCCAGTGGTTTGGGAACGAAGTATTCTACTTCAAAGAACGCTACCATGTCACGTGGATAAAATCGCCCATATAAAAGTGAAGGTATGCATTCTATTCGTGCAACATATCAATTGCCAGCATATTAGTGGATGAACGACCAGGATCAGTGAATGACATGAAACATTATACTTTCAAAAAAAAAAATGAAATGTTATCTTACAGAAGGATATGCCATACAGAATGAAATGCAAGACACACAACGATGGATAATAGCAGCCTTATTTAAAAAGTGCCAAAATCTTAATCCTTCATTTGGAGGGGACAAATCTTAATGCTATTCAACATTTATGGCTTTCTTTGATTTTCATAGAGCTATATTTTCCCATTCACAGCCCCTTTCAAAAAAATGCCACTTCACGTCTTCCATCAACTCTGCTAATTTTACAAATATTTTGCTTGAACTTCCACTATGCATGCAGTATGATTTAGATTTAGAACAGAAATTGTTACTAGGGGCATGGCAAGCAAGATGAACATAGGCAGGAAGAATGGAACACCAAGCACCCACGGGATGCAACAGAGAATGATCATTATGTGGATAGCCAGTGCACAGATGGAATTAAGTCAAATGGCATGATTAATGAAGTTCTGTAAGTGTGATGCTAGCCTTCTTCATTTGACTATATGCATAAACACTTCTCACTGTAGTAGTTCTTCTGATCAGCACGTATTTCTACAAGTTTCTCTCTTGCATGGATGGCATCATCATTTCTTGTCATCCTTTTTAGATTAGACAAACACCATTAGACCTTCAACAAAGTCTTGTACCTGATATTGAAAAGGGCCACTTTGCTGAAGACAAGCCTCCATGGATACCAGCTCCGGTCTCTCAAATTCAAGAACATCTCTTGAATGATATCCATAACCATCATAAAGGTGGATGCCACCACCTTTATCCTCTCAACCATAGCTTTTTGGAAATTTGTGGTAAGGATCTTAGATTAAGAGGCACATGGTTTAAAAGTAGAACCTTAATACAAGACTGGCTCAAATGCAGAGTGGAAAGTCTGATAACAACCCAATTGCCACATGGCTTTTCAAAAGCATGCAGCCAAATGTCAGCAAGCAAGTCATGATGATAACTTACACCAAGGAAAATGTGGAAAAGACTTAATTGTATCCACCCCCGCAAGTTAATATTTCCAGGCTGCATGGGTAGCTTGAAAAGATTTCAAGCAAGGGCGGAGGCAGACTGTAATGGTACAGAAAACTAAGGACAAACAAGATATACTGATCACTACCATATATCAAAGCAGAAAGAGGAGACTCGTGAGGTTCAGTTTTTCGCCGGATTGATCCTGGAATCCAGGGTACAAGGGTGTAAAGGATGAAATGGTAGCTAGGGACAAGATCACAGTGCATGTGATTGCCTATAGTGAAGAATCACAACACATCCTTCGACCTTCATACTGGATCTTCCTTTGATGCGTCATGCGTCAACAATAGTTTTCTTTGAAAGGGGATCCATCCACAATAGTTGCTTTTATGAGACATGGCCGCAGATCATCCAGCATAGGTTGAGGCCATGGTTTCTGGAAATGAGTGTGACCAGGCATACTTTGGTTTTGTGAGAATTGTAACAAGACAGATAAAAATCCTGACCACTGTTAGTTCAAGGGCGGTAAATCTCCACTCCAGGTAAATCAGGTCCTTTAAATGGCATTACTACAGAAGAAGAGGAATATATTTCCAAGGAAGAATGCGATTGACCATCTACAAATTCCAAAAGTATACCATCATCCTCCACCATCTTTCTAAAGAGTTTAAGAGGTCATCCTCCTCCAATACTGCAGATGCACATATTGCCACTTGTTTTGCCAGAATAAATTGTAGGGATTTGGGGAATTGAAAATATTATTATGAAATTTCAAAAATAGAACATAACATTTGATCCCTTTATTTAGAGAGGGAACCAATCCTAAATCTATCACAAAGGAAACAAATCAGATCTCTCTAAATCTAATCAAATATCTAATAAATCTAAAACATATCTCTAAGAAATCTCTAAAAACAAAATAGGAAAAACTAAAATAGGAAGTGGATAATTCCACTCCCAATGAAATTTTCTTTAACACTTCTCCCAAGTTGGAGCGTGCACGCCTAACTTGAAGGAGTAGTATTGGTAGACGCTCCCCATTTAATATAGTCGAGGCTGAAGCATACGTGTAGAAGATGCACCTACTTTGTCTTTAAAGGAAGTTGATCCCAAGCACGGATGCGAAGATCGTAACAGAAGTAGTGGCCTCACAATGGTCGTAGTAATAGTAGCAACCACATATATAATGGTTGTAGCAATAATAGTAACCACACATTGGGAAGTGTTTCCTAGCACAAATGGGACTAAACCTGGGCTTAGATTCCCCACTACTCATCGACATCTTTTGCGTCGATGACACAACTTGAAGCTTCAACACATTCATTCAAGGCAAGCACAGGCTGCACAAACAGTACTTTGGCAACTTCTTTAATTTGACGTGCGATGATGGTGCACATAGAGAACATGCAGAAGAGGCTATGTGTAGGAGAGAGGACTGACGGTCCAAGGGAGTTCCCTAGGACCCTTCCACTTTAATATCATGTGGAGATTTGGGGAATTGGAAATAGTACTATGAAATCTCAAAAATAAAACTTAAAGAGTTTAGTCCTTTTATATAGAGAAGGAACCAATCCTAATTATATCACAAAGTAAACAAATCATCTCTCTATAAATCTAATCAAATATCTAATAAACCTGAAACATATCTCTAACAAATCTCTTAAAATAAAATAGGAAATTAAAATGGGAAGCGGATAATTCCACTCCTAATGAGATTTCTTTAACACAAATGATGAGAAATGCAGTCCTTTTATTCTTTTGAGTGGATTGCAGCTTGAGTGTTTTATCCCTGCATTATTAATTTCTTTTGCAGTTTAAAGGCTCTGCATTGTCTATCCTCACTTAGGGTTGATGATGTTGTACTTTTAACTATAAGTGGCACAAGGCAATGTCAAAATTCTGTGTCGTTTTTGGATCAAATTCTTACTTGCTTCAAAGCCTGCATTAAGTCTCAGCAAAATTACTCAACATCTAACTATAGAGCTATTTTTTACAAGTGTTTGTCATTTTAAGATTTCCATACTATCAATGGAGGTCATATATTCTAACTTGCAAATATATGACAATATGATCGTGTATATGAGATTTACATTGTGGCAAAGATGATTAGGATTCCACACATAAATAAATAGCTTTAAAGTAGAAATTGCCATCCAGGACAGCAACAACTTTGTGTTATAAAAAAAAATGCATAATATGATTTTGCTTTCCTTCCTCGGCAGCACCACCGGTCTTGTAATACAATATACCACCATTAAATAGCTCTGTGTGAGTATAGATTGAGACACATCTTCTGCATCAAAGGAGGATTAGGATGGACTTAACCACTTGTGATTTGGACAATCATTTTACTCTGCTATCATCCCCTCACGAAGTACTTAAACTCCAAATTTTTGTGACAGAAGGTGGGCTTATTCTCATCAGAGGAGCCTGCAATCTTTCAAGTATTCTAAGTAGCATCTAATTTCTTCGGCTGCTTCCAGGGGCACAGTTGACTATACAACAGTCTCTTTTCTTTTATATATGGCACTGAAAGAATCTGTTTTTTGTCCACTATAACCATCTTGATCTCCAACCAAGGTAGGTCAAAGTTAGGAGCCAATACAACAGTAATGAAAGTACAATACTGTCACCCATGGATCACTCACTATACTGGAAAGGTAAAAGTAGTGTAGAAGCAGTTATTTAATTGAACTATCTATCTACACATAAAGTTTGATTCTACCAAGAATGCTAACTGATGAAAAATGAGTGAGAGAGGGTGCGGAGAGGACGGGGGTGGTGAGTTGGTGAAGGTGGAGAGGAGGAGCCGGAGAGGGAAGGAGTCACTAGTGCGGTGCTTCAAGTGCTTGGGTTCGGGTCATGTTGCCGTAGTGTGTCGAGAGCCCATCCGTTGTCTCAGGTGCAGAGGATTTGGACACTGCAGGGCAGCTTGCATCGTGCGTCAAGGGATGGAACAGGAGTGGAAGCCAGAGGAGGATTGCCCGTTGCCTCCATCTAATGCTCCTCTTGTGGAGGCAGAGGTCTTGTGGTCCTCGCAGGTGCGGATCATTAAGCATGAATTGGAAAAGGCCCTGGTGGGGGAGGTCGTCGAGGGTATCCTAGCGTGGTCACGAGTGAAGGCTAACACCCTTTCGATGCGAGGGAGGGTGACGATGCCATTGTCGTTGAAGTGTACTCTTCAGGCTAAAGCAGGAGTCTGCTCGGTTGATGGCATTCAACACAACCAACTTTTTAGAGGAGCATTTATGCATTGGAGGTGGCCCTCAAGGTATGATGGAGCATTGGCGGAGAGGCCTCTGGTGAAGGTGGAGGTGACTTTGAGGATTAAAAGGGTTCCCATTTGGCTCTGGACCAGGGAAGCGGTGGAGGCGATGGTTTCCTCCTTTGCCACCCTCAGGGGATGCTCCTCCTTAGGGGTAATGGAGGGGGATATGACGGCCATGAGGGTGGTGGTGGAGCTAACGCTGGGGGTGGCCATTCCACCAAAGGTGGTGATGAGCTTGGGATTGTCCGCTTAGGTGATCAGCATAGCTGTGGTGGAGGATGGCTCGAGATCTTTCAAGGACGCTCTCTATGGAGCTGGCCCTACTGTAGGGGGTCTGCTGATAGGGATGCATATCTAAAAAACCCAATCGGATTTGGGTATGGGTATATGTATAAATCTATACCTGATTACATTACCCGAATAGCCGAATAAAATTCTCATTTACCTAAGATATATATCAGTCTCACCCTAAGTCTCTTATTCCCCCAAACTTAATCTTTTTCATGATTCCCTCCATGATTTTGAATGTTGGGAATGCTTCTGAAACTTCCATTAAACATTTATTTTGGAGATGGGGATTTTTTGTTTGAAAGGTACTTGTATTTAGTTTTTCTTTATATTTTTATTTTTGATGTATTCCCCTTGAAAGGCTCTTTTTATAGATAATTTTAGTGGAGATCAATAAAATTAGAATAACCCGAGTACCTATGTTGAGAGCTTACTAAAATAAATAATTAATAAATTATGTTATAAATTTTTCCTCTTCTTTGACTCTAATTTGACACGATTTGATTGTAAGATCAATTTATAAATGGGTACCCGATGGGTAGATGGATAGGGGTATGGTTTGAATTTTTATACCCAATGGGTAGATGGGTAGGGTATAGGAATGGATTTTGTAAATGGGTATGGGTATAGGTTTAACCAAACCCAACCCGAACACGACCCGTTTGCATCCCTATCTGCTAAAGAGGCGATGGTAAGGAGCGGAGGCGATGGCAGTAGTGAAGGCGGAGATGGTGTCTCCATGGTGCGAAGGCAAAAGGGTGAGCACCTCATTTGGAAGGAGAGGAGACGAAGCGGGAATGGAGGTGTGGAATTTACAACGTCGCGGATTGCGCCAGTGGAGTGCGCGGAGGGTAGCGTGATGCGCAACACTGATAGAGGGTGCATTTTGGAAAGGAGTGATTATGGAAAATTTTCAAAATTGCCAACTAGTGGAGGTAATGCGGGGGGCCTACACTCAGAAGGTGGAGAGGGTCTCACCCTTGAGTCCAGAGTGAGAGGAGAGGGGTCTACGGACCCGATTACAGACCCAACTTTGGATCTAGACCAGGATGCACGTTGGTAAAGGCTTGGGGGAAGGAGATCCTCCAGGACTTTTTCAAAGGGGGTGAGGTGGCACAGAGTGGGGTTATGGCTTCGAACAACAATTTCCCCAGGGGGGACGACACCGCGGCCTCGATGGAGGCGACGTAGGCGGTCACCTCTGCTAGGGGTGCTTGCTACGAGCACTCGTGTGGTGGAGCAGGGAGCTTCCTCGGTAGTCGGTCATGGCTTGGTAGAGGAGTGACTGAACTCATTTGGCGCTGCAAATGGCCGTTCCGAATGGAGTGTCTCTAGGTGATGGTGAGGGTCAGGGCAGCTACGACATCGTCAGCGCTGAGGAAGTTCCTGCTGCATGTGGGGTGGGCGACGCTAACAGACCAGGTTGGATGGGAAGGGGCGAGGGGGAGGAGACCTAGAGTGCGGGCTTCGACCGTGCTAAGGTTGATAAGGTGGCTGTGGCTACGAGCTTTGGGAGATTCGAAGGGGTTCATTATGCTACCCATTAATGAAAGTCCTGACGTGGAATGTGAGGGGCCTCAACGACTCATCCAAGCGAGTCGCGTTAAGGACGTATTTGCAAAAGTGGGGTCACGATGTGGTGCTACTTCAGGAGTCCAAGCTCCAAAAGTGTGATTCTAGGATTTGGAGGGACATTGGGGGGGCTGCTTATGAGGAGTTTGTGGCGTTGGACGCAGTGGGTCGCTCCAAGGGTATCGTTGTTGCATGGAAGGGGGATGCACTCTCCATGGAGGACTCCCTTGTTGGGAGGAGCACGATTTCGATTTAGCTCAAGAGGCGCAATAATGATTTGCTGTTGTCATCTCCACAGTATATGGACCAATTGATGACTCTAGCAGGCATGTTTTGTGGAAGGACTTGAGCCAGATTGCGGTAAGGTTCCATGGAAGTCCATGGCTAATTGGAGGGGACTTCAATGCCACTTTGACGACTGACAATAGACCAGGAGGAAGAGGTGGGTAGGATCGTGGGTCGGAGGAGTTTTCGAAGTTCATTACCATTCATGGACTACTGGATTTGTCTCTTTGTGCTTTCATGTGGAGTTCTAGAGGACTGATGTCCAAGCTGGACATGTTCTTCTCCTCTTTGGAGCTTGCGAAGGTGTTCCCGTTGATGAGTGTTCGAGCTCTGGAGAGACTGTTCTCAAACCACATGCCTCTGTTGTAGGGGTCCAATGAGGCAACTAGGTGTGGTACCTATTTCAAGTTTGATCGGGCTTGGCTGCTGGTGGAGGGATTTAGATCGAAGATTGAGGACAAATGGAGGTCCTTACAACCGGAGGGGTCGGCAGTGGCGAGGTTAAAGGCGAAGCTTAAGGATCTCAAAAATTTCTTGAAGGAGTTTAGGAGGCAAGTGAAAGATGAGAGGCCTAGGAGGAAGGATGAGGCTCTAGGAGAGGTTGAGAGGCTGGATAAAGTAGAAAATCTTGGCCTATTGACAACAAGGGAAAGGTTAGCTAGGCTGAGCATTTGAAGACCATTCAGGCAGAGGATAGGAAGGCGGAGGTGGAGTGGAGGATGAAATCCAAGAAAAAGTGGATTAAGGGGACTCCAATACGAGATACTTCCACATGGTGTCTTCTGGCAGGCGGGGAGGAATTGGATTTACAAGCTTGTTGTGGGGGGTATTGAGTTCCTTGGCAGGGAGGTTATTAGCAAGGAGGCAATAGATTTCTTTAGGGACTTCATGGGAAGGATCGAAAGTTGGAGGTGGCGGGGGGCAGATATCCCGTCCATTTCTGCAGATCAGGCCAAGGAGTTGGTGGTGCTATTCATGAAGGATGAGGTGTGGAGAGCGATTTGGGGTTTGAATGCAGACGATTGTCCAGGCCCGGATGGCTTCCTGATTCATTTTTATAAGGAGTTCTAGACGATGCTTGAGGGGGATGTCCTGGAGGTGTTAGCGGAGTTCAGGGAGGGGAATCGCAGTTTCAATAGGCTCAACAAATTTTTCATGTTTTTGCTACCGAAGGAGGAGGCGGAGACTATTGATGAGTTCAGGTCCATTGCTCTTTCTAACGCGATCTATTTGATAGTGGCCAAGGTTTTGGCAAATAGGTTAAGGGAAGTGATTGATGGGGTGGTCTCCCCGATGCAGACAACCTTTGTACTAGGGAGAAACATCCTTGATGGTTATGTAGCGACCACCGAGATCATCTTTTTGGAAAAGGGAGAGGAGAATTGCATTCCTATGGAAGGTGGATTTTAAGAAATATGATTTTGTTCACTGGTCCTTGTAGGCTTATTTAATTAAGAGGGGTTTTCCACTAGCTTGGATACAGTGGATGAAGCTGTGTATCACGACAACCTCCTTTTCGATTCTCATCAATGGAAACCCGACAGGTGCCTAGATACAGCCAAGGAGGGGGTATGCCAGGGGTGCCCATTAGCGCCTATGCTTTTTGTTTTGGCTGCGGATTCGCTGGCAAGGTCCTCCGTCAAAGCCTGTGAGAGGGGGCTTGTAAGTGGATTCTCCGTAGATCAGGACATTTCGATTCTTCAATATGCAGATGACACTCTCTTTTTTGTTGATGGGAAGGTGGCAGAGATGAGAAGGATCAGAGTGCTGTTGGAGCTGTTTGGTGAAGCGTCGGGTCTACGGATCAACTACAACAAAATTGACTTTCATTTCGTTCGGTTTGACAGAGAAGGAGGCTGGGGCCTGTAGCGCAACACTGGGTGCGGATAGGGGGTCCTACCTATTCCTCACCTGGGCATGCCTTTGACGGATAGACGGGTTGCTGTGCATGATTGGGGTCCTTTGGAGAGGATGGAGGGACGACTAGCGAGCTGAGCGTCGAAACTCCTATCTAGGGGGGGTAGACTAGTGCTTTTCAAGGTCCAGCTATGCCCTCCTACTTTATAGCTGTGTTGAAGATGCCACGTTAGGTGGAGAAGAAGGTCCTATGTCTCACGAGAAATTTCTTCTGGATCAATTATGGGGCGAGTGGCAACGGGGTGAAACTGGTAGCCTAGGAGGGGGGCTTGGAGGTGAGGGAGGTGAAAAGGATGAACGACAACCTCCTGACCAAGTAGGTGGTGAGACTGCTTGGTGGAGCAAGTTGTTTGGTTGGTAGGGTACTGCACTCTTACTATGCAACACCTTTTTCTTGGGATTTGCTGGCATCCCCTCCAAGGGGAGCTTCACACTTCATCAAGGGCTTGTCTAAGGTGATGCCTAAGATTCAGAGTTTCTTTAAGTCGGTTCTTGGAGGAGGCAAGGAGTTCAAATTTTGGATGGACAATTGGACAGGACAAGGGAGATTGTGTGATTGTTTCCCTAGACTTGCAACATTAGCGATGGATAGAGATATTTCAGTTGCGGGTGCATGGGATGATTGTTGGTGTCCCACATTCTCAGGAAACTTGTCAAATCAGAGGATTGGGGAGGTAGAGAAGATGTTGCAGGAGTTGGAGGCCTTCTAGCCTGAGGAAGGGATGGATACTTTTGGGTGGGAGGGAAACTTCTCGGTACGGGATGCATACAGAAGGTTGGGGGATCCTGCTTTTTTGACGAATGGTGAACTTGTCAGAGATTGTCGGGTGGCTTAGGAGGTTGAGTGCCCCTTGAAGGTAAAGATTTTTGTTTGGCTACTTAGGAGGGGGCGATGATGAAGGCGTGGAAAGCTAGGTGGGTCTAGGGTGCAAATACTATTTGCCCGCTTTGCCTTGGAGGAGTGGAGGATGTGGAGCACCTGTTTTTCAAGTGCTCCATGACGACGCAAGTGTGGAGTCAGTTTGGAGATGGGTGGTGGGACCATGATTTTTTTCATGATTTTTGGAGGTCCTTCAGAGGGGGCAGTCGGAATGATGGACATAATTCCTTCCGATCCAAGAAGGAGACGTTGTGGCTTATTACGATGTTATGGGCGATTTGGCTTGGGAGAAACACGGTAGTTTTTAGGGGACAGCATCTGTATGTGGAGAATTTTGTAGAGGTTGTTTCCTCGTTTATTTCCGGTTGGAGTTGTAATTTATAATGTTAGCCTAGTGCCTTTTTATTTTGGTAATGGAATTCGTGGGTGGTTATTCCTTTGACAACCACCCTTTCACTTCTCAAAAATATAAAACAAGAATGCTAACTATGTGGCCAACATTAGTTACTATTCCGATTTGGAGCTACTTGGTAGTGCTTTTGTTGACTCCTAAATTGTAAACAACCCCACTTTCTTTCCTTTGTCTTCAGGGTTGCTTCTACTTCCTCTTCTCTTGCTTAGATGGCAGAAAGTTCTTCATCTACAGAAGAATGGGAGGTTTCACAATTCTAATGTAGGAGCCCAATGGATGCCAAGGACAGTATCTTGTATCTACCAGCCTCTTCGAGGCTCAGAAGGATTCTTGGCAGATGAACCTGGAAAGGAGTCACTGTAGATCAACATCTACAATTACTGGAAGTAACGTTAGATTATGGAGAAAGCAGCAGATTTCTTTGAGGAAAATAAGTGGATTCTTCTTCCTTCCCACTCAGGAAATAAGATGCACTCTTTCTCCAATTGAAAGTGCCTTGAGTATATGGGTTTTGGTAATAATAAGATTTTTCCATTCAATAAAAGAAACATATCGGCTCAGACCAACCTGGGATGATGTTGAATGGTCCCATTCTTTTCACAATATTACTAATGCAAGTAGGCCTTGCGAAGTGTTCAAGCTACACTCATAGATCTCTTTGTAGCCATACTTCCCCAAGGAAGCTGGATCCTCTGATCTTCTGATCGAGTTGCTTAGATTACAGACATTGCCTAGAATTGTCAAGTTGAATAGAAGACCCAACATCAAAGAAAGAATGATGATCAAGAAATGATCCAGAAGAGACAGGATTCCCCTGTAAAACATAAGCATATAAATCAAGCAGTGCTTCAACCTGCTCTTTCCTGCAGGATCTTGGATAGGGTTGAACCTCAGAAATCGGTGGAAAGTGCAATGAGAGGGTTTATTAGAGCCTGGAACTTGCTATCAGCAACAAAGATAAACAAATCTCAAATACCGATGACCTTTCTTGAATATCTCACAAGTTATGGTACTCCTCATTAAACAGACAAAACCCAAGATCATGATTTAGCTGAAAGCATGAGTATGCACTTATCCAATCCTTGTTTATGGAGAGGTAAATATCATATGTAAATTCCATGTGCCTCTGCAAACCAAAAATAAGTTTCGAAAATAGGAGCATCTCAATAACACCTTGAAAGCAATATGTGAAAGCATCCATAATTATATCATGGTGAACCCCTTTACCAAAATATGATTGAAGGTCTAACTTTGGAAACAGATTGCCACAACCATCATGATTATGCAACATTAGTTTCCTTTAATCTCCCACAAGAAGAGACAAATGCCTTGCCGTCACTTGCCAGTGAAGATGGAGAGAGAGTGTTCTCACTGAAATGTGTGTTCCCCAAGGTTGAATTAATAAAGATGAGTATTCTTACATCTACAAAGGCATGGATCAATGAAAAGGCAAATACAAGGATCGTGACAAGTACAAATCTAGATGTGACTTCCCATAGCATTGACCTTACTTTAAATGCACAGTGAATTTCACTACATGACATCTGTACTTTACGTTGGTTGGGGAGGGGTCTAAAATATTGCTTATAGTTTAACACTGTTGGGAAAAATGAGTGACTTATCTTATTCCATAACCCTAGGGTTTTTTATATAGAGAGAGACGGTTGGGAAAAGTACATAATAGTTGAAAAACTAAATAATATAAGCATCCCTCTACAATATAACTCTAACACTCCCCCTCATGCTAGAGTATATACATCTAACATACCCAACTTGGAGCACAAAAATTCAAGACATTTCCAGGGAAGAGCCTTAGTGAATATGTCAGTAACCTGTTGCTCAGAAGTAGTGGAAGCGGTACCTATCTTTCCAGAAGACACCATATCTCGAATAAAGTAGCAGTCCACTTCAATATGCTTTGTACGCCCGTGGAAGACTGGGTTGGATGCAATGAATGTAACAGACCTATTATCACATAGGCACTGAAGTCTTGACTTGCACACCCAGGTCTTCAAGAAAATGAACTAGCCACATAAGCTCACAGGCCGTGTGAGCCATTGCTCTGTATTTCACCTTAGCACTAAATCTGGATACCACATTCTGTTTCTTACTTTTCCATGTCACCAAATTTCCACCATAAAAGTTGGTATATCTTGTAGTGGATCTCCTATCCTCCAAGCTGTCCATATAGTCAGCATCAAAATAAGCATGAAGATCTACATGTCCATTGTTTCTCATATGAAGTCCTTTCCCTAGACTCTTTCAAATACCTAAGAATGAGACACAGTATGCTAATGATTGTATCTTGGATTCTTCATAAACGAGCCCACCCTATTCACAGCAAAGTTTATATCTGGTTTGGTAACAGTGACATACAGAAGGTTACCAACAACATTCTTGTATCTTCCTTTGTCCTCAAATAGCAGGTCATCTTCCTCCCTGAGCCTCTGCAATGGCTCAGATGGAACGAGAGATAGTTTTGCTCCAAGCAGTCTTGTCTCCTAAAGAAGCTCTAGCACGTACTTCCTCTAGGACAAAGCCATGTCCCTGGAATTCCTAGCTACTTCAATTCCCAGGAAGTATCACAGCTTTCCCAAATTTTTGATAATGAAAGTTTCTTACAAGAATTTCTTTGTCTCTTGTATCCCTTAATCATCATCCCCAGTAAGGACCATATCATCAACATATACTGCAAGTATGACCATACCAAAGTCTCTGCACTGCACAAAGATAGAGTGGACAGAGTGATCTGAAGTGGATCTAAGGAAATCACTCTATTTAACTGCATAACTAAGCCTTTCAAGCCAAGCTTGTGGGTTCTGCTTAAGGCCATAAATTTTATCAAGATTTGACAAAATCGTGAAGCATGGAGACTCCTTGTGCGTGGGAAAATAGTCCATGTGGGGGACTATCCACGCGTAGTGCTTGAAGGCGTGGAGGAGCGCCATCGATAAGCTGGTGGCCAATGTAGGGGTGGCTGAAGTGGCCAAGGGTGGCCGACGTTGGAGAGAGAAAAGAGAGAGAGGTGAGGAACCTTTGATTGTTGGAAATATTATTATTGCTCAAAATAAAAAACAAGGGAAGACATTGTTTTTATAAAGAGAACATATCTCTCAATTGAAAACAAAAGATTTTATCCCTAATAAGAAAAAATCTTATCTCATTAGGAAAGATCTTATCTTTTAATCAAAATAAATCCCAACATATATTCCTAAAACCAACTTTACTAAAAATAACACCTAAACAAATCACCAAAATTGGTCCCTTTAGACCATGCACTGCCGACCCCTATAGGCCTTGAGATACCGTCACGTGGCACCTGTTGGCTGCCACGTGCCAGTGTCACGTGGCTAGCCTTATTCCCAACACTCCCGCTCAAGTCGAAAGTCATGAGGCCAACGAGTTGGTCTTCCACTTGTAAACTTAGACGCCCCACCATTCATGTTAGCTTGGCTCTTGAAGAAAAGCACGTAGCTTCTCAAGGTTTTCTTCAGTTAGGGAGTCCATGTATGAGGTGCTAGTAGCCCTACGTGGCAACCTTCCAAACTTTTTCCAACACTTGTCTTGTAGATGATTGTTGCGTCCACAGTGTTAGCACTTCAGGTAAATGCGGCTAGGTCCACGTCCACGCCCTCGTCCTCGCCCCGCACCTACTTATGGAATAACAAGTGCAGAGTTCTCGCCTTTTGGCGTGTCTTCTTCCTCAGGGATCTCCATCTTGAGGAGACGGCAGAAGATGGTCTTAATATCCATCTTCCCTTTTGAAGCAAGAATCTGATCGCGGGCAACTCGATAATGGGAATTCAATCCCGATAAAAACTTGACGGATTGCTAAACCACCCGTGTCTCCCCTTGCTTGTCGCAACAGAAAGGCTCGTAGATCTCCAACTCCTCAAATAGCGCATTCATCTTCTCGTAGTATTTTGTCAAGGAAAGATCTCCTTGACTATCTTTTCAGATACAAGTGTAGAGTTCGGTGATGCAGGCGTTGTTTGAGGTTTGGACATACCTTTTCTCAAGGGTCGTCCAAATATCAAATGCGCTCTTTTTATAGAGAATATTCGAGGCTATGGATGGATCCATCGAGTTCATGAGCCAGTTCATGATGATGTAGTTCTCTCGAATTCTTCTTGTCATCTTTGAATTCTGGCGCCTCCTCAAGGAGAATACTCGGTTTCTCTTGACCTCCAACAAACATCTTGAAGGCGCGAGCCTACAAGATGCAGTTGGAAGCGCTACTTAGCTTGATGGTTGTCTCAGAGACAACCACCTTACTTTCTCCGAGACCGAGTGTGGTATTTCTGACCGTCGTGGTTGATTCCGTCATCTTCTTTCTCTGCATAAGGTGTTAAATTTGTCGACGACTTCTTAGATGCAAGAACCACCAATGTGTGGTCAAGATACCTACACGCACAGGGAGCCTAGATCGAAGGCTCCAATACCATGTCAACATTTAACAAAATTGTGGAGTGTGGAGACTCCTTGTGCGTGGGAAAATAGTCTGCGTGGGGGACTATCCATGCGTGGTGCTTGAAGGTGTGGAGGAGCACCATCGGTAGGCTAGTGGCCGACGTGGTAGTGGCCGACGGTGGCCGGTGTTGGAGAGAAAAAAGAGAAAGAGGAAAGGAGCCTTTAATTGTTGGAAATGTTGTTATTGCTCAAAATAGAAAACAAGGGAAGACTCTTTTCATATCCCTACAATTGGAAACAAAATATTCTATTCCTAATAAGAAAAGATTCTATCTCATTAGGAAGTATTTTATCTTCTGATCAAAATAAATCCCAACATAGTTTCCTAAAAACAACTTTACTAAAAATAGCACCTAAACAAATCACCAAAATTGGTCCCTTTGGACCATGCACCGCTGGCCCCTGTGGGCCCTGAGATACTGCCACGTGGCTGGCCTTATTCCCAACAAATTTCTTTCCGGAGTCTGCAAACCTGCCCCCCCTCAACCATGAAGCTAGCTGGTTGGGCCATATATACCTCTTCCTATAAATCATCATAAAGGAATGCATTTTTTGCATCTAGCTAGTACAATGGCCAACCCTTGTTCACAACCAATGACAAGATGACTTTAACAGAGTTGAGACGAGCCACTAGAGAAAACCTACTGAAATAGTCCACCCCATATATCGGACTGTAGCCTTTGGCTAGTAGTCAAGCTTTCAGCAGCTCAATAAAGCCATCCAGATGATACTTGACAATATACACCCATCTACAGTCAACAACCTGGACCCCTATGGGAAGGTCTACTAGTTTCCATGTGCCTCAAGAGATCAATGCCATCTCCTCCTTCATAGCCAGGTGCCACCCAGGAGCCCTCATTAGAGAAATAAGGAACTCGCTTAAGAAAAGAAACATCATCAGAGACATAGTAGCATTTCTCAATAGGGTCAAAGCACCTATACTCCTTTTGGGCTATTCTTAACATGCATTTCGCAAACCGAGGTGATAATTTATCAAGGACCCCAAACAAGTGGACAAAGCACATGCATCCAAATATCCACAATGGTAGTGCAAACATAGTGGAATCAGTCTGCAAGAGACACAGGGGGGTGTCCCCACCAAGTATAGGTGATGGAAGATGATTAATCAAATAGGTCACAATCAGAATGGCATCTCCATGAAATCTTTCAGGAACATTCACGGCAAACATAATAGTTTTGGCAATATCAAGAAGATAGCGTAATTTTCTCGGCAATCCCATTCTATTGTGAAGTGTAAGCACATAATGTTTGGTGTAAGGTACCATTGGCAGCAAGAAAATCATACACATCGATTTGCACAAATTCTAATGCATTACCACTACAAAAAATCTTGATGCATGTGGAATGAAAATTTTGAACTTTGTGAAAGAATGTTTGAACATCATAACAATCTCAGATCTATCATTCATTAAGAAGGTCCATGACAACCGACAAATTATCAACAAAGACAACAAAATACCAATAAACACCCCAGTGATTTATTCAACAAGGACCCTAGATATCACAAAAAGTAGTAGAACATCTATTATGGAAGCACGGTGATCTTGCCAAGGTGACAAGCCTTAGAATCAAAATTATTTGGAATAGAAGACTCAGGGAAAATCTTCTGTAACCGCAAGGCAAAAGGATGTCCTAGACGACAATGCCATGTAATCGAGTTAGTAGAAAGAGACGTCACACCAGCAATTAGGTGAGAAGTATCAATGTAGTAGAGCCCATCACGCTCAATCGCCCCACCAATCATCATCTCCATCTGGGTGCCTTGAAATAAAAAAAGTGATCATTAAAAATCACAGGGCAATTAAGTTCCTTCCAAAGCCTATAGATAGAAAGTAAACTCAATGGAAAAAAACCTCCCCTACGGCAATAACAGGGGAATACGATCCATTGGCTAGACAGACCGCGGTAACAGTGGGCACCATGTACACAAATATAAGACTATCCTCCTTACCTATGAGGTGATTAGAAGCACCTAAATCAACCACCCAGGTCAAGGAGGAGGAAGTAGTGACCAAGTTGGCAGAACTGTTGGTAACAGTTAAGGAGGATGTGGTCGTGTTTGGAGGAGCAAACTTAACTTGAGCATTATCAAACGGGAATAGCCTGTTGTTGTAAAGGTAGGTGAAGCTAGAGCAGGAGGTTGCTCATGAGTGAAAGCAAGAGTGATCACCCCTTGAACCATAGCCGCAGTAGTAATCCGTTGAGGATAGCCAAATTTGGCCTAGTACTTCTCCAATGGATGGTTTGTCCTCTGACAATAAATGTAGGGACCATAGATGTGTCCACGTCCACGACCTCGACCAACACCATATGTGCATCCACCACCTCGGCCTCCAAAGACTACAAAGGCAGTTGTCTCAGTAGTAGGCATCTAGAGTGTTGCAAAGATACTACTGGAGGACCAGAGTCAGTGGATATCTTCTGGAGTCGTCCATAGACCATCTCTAGATCATGAATCTCATCCAATGCTAAAATCTACTCCTTACCAAACAAGCCTCAATGAGGTTGTTAAGAAACCGGCCAACCTGCTAAGTTTGCCTCTGAACTATCTGAGCATCACAGCATGATGGTTGGAAAGCGTTGAACTCCTCAAAGAGCCCTTCCATATCAATATAGTAGTCTACCAGTGCCCAATCTCCCCGTGTGGAAGACTAAATGCAACAATAGATGTCAGACACGCATGCATGATTAGACTTCTAGGAATACTTTTTGGCAAGACTCTCCCAAATCTCCTTAGTAGTCTTCTTGTAAAGGAAATTAGCAGGTTAGCAGCAATTTCAGGCTCTACATTGCTCATAAGCCGGTTCATCACAAGATAGTTATCCTACTCCCATTTTTCAAAGTCAACATGTGGAGATTCCTTGGTAAGAATTGGAAGTTATTTCTAACCACCAACGAATATCTTAAATGCTTGAGACCATAGATGATAATTCTGGGCACCATGGAGATTCATGCAGGTAGAATTTTTTACCTATCTATCATGTCTTCTGTCCAAAATCGTTGGGGAAAATTTGTTCTCATTGAGGTCGCCCAGTAAATAACAGGCCAAAGACCATATCCTAGTTACTGAGACAACCCTCCTACAAGAGGCTTTTGGGAGAAACTAGATAGCCCATAACTTAATTTAAAGCAAACATTGACCCTTGTAAAAAGGTACAAGCTGATTTGTACAAGAAAGCCAATTAATTTTCCACAAATAGGAGAAGTTAAACACCTAAACCAGTCAAGGAAATGATACCTCTCTAAAATTTGGAAAGGATCCACAACAAGCTCAAGCTTGCCATCAATCCACAAAGAATAGTGAGCATTTGGAAACAGCCTGTGCAAAAGAAGTTTCGGAACCTGCAAAAATGCAACCAATAACCTAAGAAGAAAAGATCGACAAAGAAGAGCTAACAACTTCAACATAAAATGGATAATCTTACCAACACAGGAGTTAATAAAAGAATACTTTAACAGAGATAAAAATCTATGAAGAACCATAACTAGAAGAAACGGGCATACGGGGCAAGAATAACATCAGCATAGTATTTATGCTACCATGTGGATCCAGATAAATGAACCTGCTGTCACTTTTCACTCCCTCAAGGCCAACCTCTACGAAGCTCATGCTATAATGCATTTTTTTAATAGCTAAGCAGTTAGGATTATTCATGGCTTGTTATTCCCTTAAAGTAAAAACAAGTCAAAACTTCAGATCAACATGTCCATTATATTACCCTGCATATATAAACCATACTCCCCATGAATTTCTCATTGTTTGTAATCATTGATGCATTTACCTTCACAGGTATATTCATCCTGTAAGTGTAAATTTCCCCATAATATCTTCAAAAATATATTGCCCTATAATACAAGGGAAAACCCGCAATAGTAGGAAGTGCTCCCACCATACAGAGTTTCATATTGACTAACAGGAGACAGAGGAAAAAGGGAGATCTTCATCTTCAATCCTCACGAGGATCTGTGAATGTCAAGGTTACCAAGTAAGAAAATCTCATTATCCCCCATGGAGTGGTTGTTTGGACATCAAGACCAAAAGGGGAGGAGATGGATAGGTTTGAGGGTAAAGCATAGCAAAATAATCAGTCTTTCAAAGGAAATGAAGGATTGACATAGACCATTTCCAACAAAAATGGAGCTACATCGCTTTTTCCATTTCCAGTTAAGAATTCTACCTTACGTGTTTCCATGTCCTTTTGATACCCTGAAAAAACAAAATAATAACTAAGTCAATGAAGAACATTCTTTTGCCTCTGTAGTCAGCCTATAAAATGAAGGCCTTTTGGGACTGAATTCATAGGATGGGTGGTACTTGCTTGTTCTGTGGGGGAAAGGGGCATTTTGATTGTCGATGAAATAAGGATAAATGGATAACAAAACTATTAAGAAACACAAGAAGGTGGAAGTTAAGAGTCTTTAAGATAGGATCAATAATGTTACAACATCAAACAAAGTGGCAGAAAGTATCATCCTTATACCTGATGATAAAACAATACGAGTTTTCACTGTCACTAACCTATATACAAGTCTAGGAATGAGAGAGTGGTAAAGACCATCTCTTCAAAACGCCCTACCTGGAAAAAATGGCCTCTGCCACTCTGAGGTACTAGAGGCTAAGCAAGATCCACTTCAAACAAAGGGATACTACTAGCCTATACCACAAGTTGCCAAGTCATTGTTATCCAATAGATGAAACTGATAGGGGCCATTTTTAATACTTTTTACATTTGTTGGCTAAAGTTCCAATCCACTACCTAAAGATCTTATCAGGCCATCAAAGAATTAAGTTGTCTGTAATTGACAAACAACATCACATGTAATTGACCTAGGTGCAAGCCTCAAGCAGCGGTTGTTAAGAGGTCCAACACAAGAGAGGCTCATGTCATAAGGAAGCAATCAAGCAAGGAAGCTAGGAGGAGAGAGAAAAGGGACAGAGCAAACTACAAGACAACACAAGTTTACTAGGTTCCTTGATGAAAGAGTACACTTCATGGGGAGGGTACAAAGCTCCAATAAACTTTGCAAAGATTTACAATGTCCAGTTGGGCTCCACACTCTCCTTCAATGGTGAGTTGCACTGAGTGTAGTTGTAAATTGGTAGAGTAGCGATGGGCTATATTTGAATTAAAGGCTCCCTTATATACACAAGAATCCCTCCTCTTATAAAAATGAGAAGGGGATTGTATAATGGCATGGATTGTATTTAAATTAAAGGCCTGAGATGAATTCTTGAACTGTGAGGTTCATCCAATACTTGAAGTGTGCCCTTTCCCTGGTATTTGCAGGGGCAATTTGGTCATTTCCTGAAAATAGAGATCTATGTATATTGTCCTTGCTGAGTAAAATATCTACTACAGTCTACACCTTTAATGCAACTCGCGCAATGCTGCAGACGAAGGTTGCATGGTTGACGTGGAAAGTTGTCCCCAGAAATCTAACAGGCATGCAGTTGTAGAGACCAGCAATTTAGTGGTTGTATCATGCAGGGGGAGATGTAAGATCATAATAAGTAGACTTGTTTGCCCTGGGCTTAAAGCAAATATCACCCAGAGCCTTCAACAGGCCAAGGCTCATGGATTGTGATCTGAGACCCAGTGGCACAGGGGCTCTCTGGGAAAGTCCCTACAAGGATTTTTACTTTGCTACTGGCTGGGAAAGGAAGCAGCTAATGCTCTCTGTCCTACCAATGCTGAGTTGGCATTCATGAGTGAGGTATTGTGCCAAATGAGGTTCCAACTACACCTCCATTTTGAGGTTAGTTCTAGCTTGGCCTGTTGACTTATTAGGCATTGGACCGCCAGCCTTTCCTGTCCCTTTAGGCAGATCATGTTTGGTGCCATGTTAGAGCTTGCTACCCCAACCAAGGCAGTAGCAACAGATATATGTGTATCTGTTAGAGATATTTTAGGATTAGATAAATTAGATAAAAGTTGGTTTGATTTATCTCTTTCTATTTTGTAGAGATTTGATTTGCTAAGAATTTATTTCCAAAGTAGGATTAGGATTAGAATTTCCTTGTAATCCCTTCTTTATGTATAAAGAGGGGTTAGTTTTCTCTTGTTTTAATTCAATAAATCCAATTCCAAAACTTTCACATGGTATTAAAGCAGGCTTAACCCTAGGATCCGCTCTCCTCTCCTACTTACCTAGAGGTGTCATCTACCTCTCTCCCTACCTAGGGGTGTGTGTGTCACCCCCCATTCTCTCTACCTACAACAACCATCATCGTCTCTACCATGCCAGCGGCCTTGACCGCCACCTTTACCTTCCCCCCCCTCTCTCTCACCAATGTCACCTTGCCTCCCTCCCTCACTAGACTCTCTCTCTCTCTTCATCAGAGGCTCTATTGTTGCCTTGCCTCTCACCATATCTACTGACAGCAATCAAACCCGACCAATACCTTCCCCCCCCCTCTCACCAATGTCACCTTGCCTCCCTCCCTCACTAGACTCTCTCTCTCTCTCTCTTCATCAAAGGCTCCATTGTTGCCTTGCCTCTTACTATATCTACTGACAGCAATCAAACCCGACCAAAATCGGTCGTTTGGTCACCATGACACTAGCCTCAACACTAGACCGACCCACAACGAGCTTTCTCACCCCCACTTTAATCCCCTATGCCACTCGACCCACTGCACCTCTTGCTGGTTCACGTGACTGGCTTCCTCTTGCTAGACATTACCTCCTCCTTGTGAGTTGAGACTCCACATGCCTTGATGGTTGGTGTAGAATCATCAACAATGACAGGTGACTTTAGAGGCCAAGATCTCGACCTTCGTGCTTGTTCAAGAAACCATGATCAAGTTATCAAGTTCCTTAAACTATATGCTTTGGCCCTGCGCCTTCCACATCTTCATGGAAAGGGAAGGACAAACTACATGTGCCGATGGAGAAATATCCTGACACCAAAGATGATGCCAAATACAATGAGTAGGAGGGCAACTTTCTTTTCATGAATTGGTTGATGAATAGTATCAACCAATCAATTGTAGGCAATATGCTCTACAAGGAGTTCACGAAGGAAATTTAGGATACTCTCGAGAAAAGGTATTCCAAGAAGATAAGCAATTCCCACATGACCAATATCTACTGGAGGATCTGGAACACTAATCAAGGCGACATGACCCTCGTTAAATATTTTATGACCCTCAAATGACTATTCTGTTGGTGCAAACACACCATAATCATTAATCTTGATGATGACAAAACACTTGTTATTTAATGGCTGCTTTTGAGATTAAGCTTTCACATTAAATGTGAAAGAAATCAAGTGTAAAGGAGCTCAAGCTCAAGTCCATGGAAGAATGAAGGAGCTTGATGGAGAGCAAAAGCATCAAGGAGCATGGAGTTGGAGCTTTGAAATCAAGAGCTTGGAGATAAAGCCTGAAGATGAAGAGATGAATAGGATAGATTATGTTTTACATTCTATGTATTTGTTATTTGCTCTTTTATTTTCTTAGATACTTATGAAAGAACCCTAAATATAATATCTTAGGTCCTAGACACTCTTACCTAACCTTAAGACACTTAGGTCAAACTTAGATTTAAGTTAGAAAACCAAATCAGTAAACAAACTACCTAACCAGATGTCGAAAACATGTATTAGATGTTTGACAGTTTAAGATGTCCAATCTTAATCCCAAACGACCAATGACCTGCACCTGGAAACCCAAGTCTAGTGCATTGCTATTCAGACATCTCTGCCTTGTGTTATATGTCCATAACTTTGTTAAGGCATCCGATGACCTACTTAGACATCCAATAAAGGACCGTTAGAGCCAATCCTAACCTAAATCAACTTATGTCTGAACCTAATCTTTTCGAGATACTTTAGAAATATTTTATTAATATTTTCAGATATCCAATACATAGACATTAGACTAATTATGACCCAAATTCTAATTTGTTAAAGTATCCTTGATCATTAGATTCTTAGAAAATCAATTCTTAAAGATTATCATTTTATCATACGCCCAATAATTTCACTAGATATCCTACAGACGTCTGAACAAGATCCCTATAAAAGATCCAACACATCAAGAAGGATTCTAGAAAACCACATATCCCAGAATTAAACGTTTGATCATATTGCTAGACGTCTTATATGTCAATATTAGACGTCTGATCTTTTGACACAAGAACCTCGCACAAGATCCAATCAAATCTAGTAAGACCCTTTTCCAAAATTAGACATCCCATATAATCATCAAACATCCAATAAACCCTTATTATCCAGACATTCGATTATGCTATCAGACCTAATTATTGCCCTGATCTCATTGGAATCTCGACTAAATCCTCTTGAATTTGATCCCAACGACTAGAAGGACTCTCCTAAGCCTTCTTGAACCTTCTTAACTCATCTATAAATAGTCTAGAGGTTCTCTTTTGTCAATACACACATAGAAATACTTTTTTCCACCTTATACCCATTGTGTGATCAAAAGAAGAGAAATTCAATCCTTGCTCTCTAAGTCTTGCACCTCACATCCAAGAGTACCGATCTGCTGTGCTTTCATGACAATCTACTTCCATAAATAGGTAAGTCTCTTATACTTATAGGTGATTAGAGTTAAATTGTATTTTGTGGCTTTATAGGTGTTAGTTTTGTTTTATATTTAGTTGGGTATTCGCATGGTGAATTCTCATCTCCTTGTGAAACAAAATACTCTTTGTGAAGAAGAGGAATTTGATGTACACTACCCGTAATCTAAAGTGGTGTGGTTGTAATTGATGTTCTGCCACCTTCAGTTTAAAGTGGTACGTTTAGTGGATTTGTTCAACTAGGTTCAATAAGAAAATCCCAAGTTAAGGTGACTTAAGTGGTGGTTTTTACCCTTGGGGTTTTCACCTAAAAACCTATTATGCAATTGTGGTGAATGTTCGTGTGTGATTGATTTTATTTTTGCAATTGTCATCAATTTCGTTTTCCACACTATTCACCCCCTCTAGTGCAACTTACATATTTGAGGAACTTACTATCTACTAGCATGCCTGCTGTGATAAGCAGGTTATTGAGTGTGTGCAGTAGCAGGCCTACAAGTTCTTGGGTGGTCTCAGTACCCAAAATCACTTTGCACACGATCAGATTCTCTCGTCTGACGCGGTACCAGATCTTGAGACGATATATTGTCATCTTCAAAAGATAAAGATCGAAGAGCCACCCTTTTTTGCTCCAATTGCAATCACTCGCATGAAAAATGCTGAGAGAAATTTGGGAAGCCGAGTTAGGCTAACCAATTGACTCCTACAGAGAAGCCAGTGCCTAAGTCAGCTTCTACCCAGCCCTTCACCAATATCTAAATGGATCATCTTCAAAGTCTTCTGAAGGGAGATAGATAATCTACTACTACTGTTGCAGTTGCGACAGACACAGATATCACAATAGGATTCACGGCATAGCCTACACCTGCCTCAAAGGATTCTATTAAAACTTCAACACATGTCTTAGTTGATGCCAACAACTTCGATGATTAGTAGGGGAACTAAGCATCGTGCTCATCTCCTCCCCCCCCGCTTGACCAAATGCTTGCCCTAATTTTACCTTCTCTTCTAAAGAAGGGTTTTTCGTTGGCGCAAGGTAACTATGACTACCTGCCTGCTTAAGAACGTCTCCTACTCTCCTACCTATCTACTATTCCTGGCCAAAGGTCTCTTCCCCAACTTTTTCCTAACTCCAAGAGAGTTAGGTTTTTCACTAATGAGGGACACTTGCCTACCTGCTTAATGGCCTGACTGATTAACTGCCAGCAGGACTACATCTGAAGGAGGGATCCTACTTTTGTTCTACTGCTGCAAGTTAGATGTTGTACACTCCAACTTGGGAGAAGTGTTAGAGATATTTTAGCATTAGTTATATTAAACAAAATTTGGTTTGATTTATCTCTTTTTATTTTGTAGGGATTTGATTTGATTAGAATTTAATTTA
This sequence comes from Thalassia testudinum, assembly GCA_037157565.1. Taxonomy (NCBI): domain Eukaryota; kingdom Viridiplantae; phylum Streptophyta; class Magnoliopsida; order Alismatales; family Hydrocharitaceae; genus Thalassia; species Thalassia testudinum. The sequence continues at coordinate 67,315,901 of JAZHRO010000022.1, read as the reverse complement.
TTGTAAATTTGTTTCCAAAGTAGGATTAGGATTTCCTTGTAGTCTTCTCTCTATATATAAATAAGGATCAGTTCTCTTGTTTCAATGCAATAAATCCAATGCCAAAACTTTCATAGTATCTGAAGTTAGTTGGCTCTACCCTAAGAAGGGAGCCTTTGCCATTGCATTTCTCCCCTAAATGAAGACACCTACTGGGAGAGGACTTCGTTGGCACATACAGGTATTTTCACTCTAATCAGTAATTGTGACTAGAGTTTCTTACTGTTGTATACAATGTATGGAGAATATTAACCAACATGACCTACTCTTTTTTTTTTTAAAGAAAAAGGGTAGCCAGTCACAATCTGCTTCATTGCCACATCCAAAGATCAAACCAGTACAGTTACTGTAGCTGAAAATTAGGCAAAGACTCAACCACGTAGTTACATTTTCCACATAAGCCCTCTCTCCCCTGAAAGCAACACCATTAGCAATAGAAGCAACCCAAGACTGGCACAGGCCTTTACAAAGACTCCCGAATCCATAAATATGCCAGAGTGTCCAAAAATCATCCATAGCAACAGCATCTAGTAACTGAATATTAAGGCAATCCTAAGCTTCACTGAGGAGGTACACCTCAGAAACAAATGCTCAAGCTACTCTTCCTCTGCACCAAATAGGACAGAAGTTGCCTCAGCATCCTGAATCCACTGCCTGTGCCGGACAAGGTGATGAGACTTTTCTGCTTAACAAGCCATATAAAGATCTCAATAATCAATGGAATCGCCATTCTCCATAAAGATAAGCAGTCCTAACCCATGCTGGAGTCACCACTTCCATCCTCCAACCGAAACAAATGTTTGTTTGGAACGAAACAAATAATATGCCTTCTTAAGAAAGTGTAGTTAGGGCAATCCTCACTCAACCAGAAGCCCTGTGTCGCCCCACAACAGCTCTTACAGATCTAGTACTCTGGTGTTCAATCCTCCGCTCACTCTAGGCACCCAAGTTCCAGAGCCTCTTGCCATCAGAACCTCCTATGAAGCCACCATTGGAGTGAACTCACCAATAGCCAGGACATAAAGCTCAAGCACCAAGGCAGCCAAAGTCCAAGAACTCCAGTCATCCTCCCAAAAATGAAGGTTTTCCCATCACCTAGCACCGGCTCAGACTACTGCAAGGTACAATTCATTACATGACAAAGTCCTTTCGAAAAAGCCAAATCACCCCTGCAAGCCACCACCGTATCTGCTGAACAAACTGGATGAAGGCATCCACCAACACCTTGTGCCACATTACCACCATTTTGCAAGCTTCACCACCCACCTGGTTGGCAAGGCATTGTTAAAGTCTGCAAACTTGATGAGTTACTAAAAAATGTGACTGAAATTTCCTTCAACTACATCGACTTCAATTGCTATGGACACCTTTGTTGCAGACAAGTGTTTTGTTAGAATGGCAAAAATAAAGCCACGTGGCTGCCGACGTGACAGTCAGCTAGGAGGGCCTTAGGGCCGGCGGTCAAGGGTCCAAGGGACCAATTTTAGAGTTTTGACTTAAGGTGCAAGTGTGGTTATTTTTAGTAAATGTGTCTTTAGGAAAATATGTTGGGATTTGATTTTTTTATTAGAGATAACATCTTTCCTTGTTAGAGATATGATTTGTTTCCAAGTGTGGAAATATGTTCTCTCTTTAAAAGAGAATTTTCCCTTGTATTTTTCATTTAAGCATTAATAATATTTCTAATCAACTCAAGACTCCTCTCCTCTCTCTCTTCTCTCTACAAGGCCACCGGCCACTAAGAGCAACCAGCCAACCCAGCCGACCACCCAAGGCAGCTGATTCACCTTCAAGTAGCCACCGGCCACTCTCCTTCTCTCTCCTTGATCCACACGTGGACCATTTTTCCACACACACGGAGTCTCCACGCTCCGAACTACGTCAATTCTTGACATGATATCAGAGCCTTTGGGTCTAGGCTCCTTGTGCGTGTGGGTTCTTTAACCGCACGTTGGTGATCCACGCATCCAGAAAGTCCTCAACAAATCCAACGCCTTATGCAGAGAAGGAAGACTAGAGAAGATGGCGGAGTCAACCACGACGATCGGACACGCCATGCTTGGTTTGAGACAAAGAAAGGTGGTTGTTTCCGAGACAACTATTAAGCTTAGTAGCGCATCCAACTATGTCTTGTGGGCTCACACCTTTAAGATATTTGTTGGAGGCCAGAAGAAGCTTAGCATTCTTCTTGAGAAGCCACCAAAATTAAAGGACAACAAGAAGTTCGAGAAGGAGAATTTTGTTGTCATAAACTGGCTCATGAACTCGATAGATCCGTCCATCGCCTTAAATATGGTCTACATAAAGAACGCATATGAGATTTGGACGGCCCTCGAGAAAAGGTATGCCCGAACCACAAATAACACACGTATTACTGATTTCTACACTCATATTTGGACAGCCAGTCAAGGAGATCTCTCCTTGACCAAATATTACACGAAGATGGAGGCGTTGTTTGAGAAGTTGGATATCTACGAGCCGCTATGTTGCGACAAGCAGGGGGAGACATGAGTGGTTTGACAATCCACCAAGTTTTTATCGGGATTGCATTCCTGTTATCGAGCTACCCGAAATCAAATCCTAGCTTCTGGGAAAGATAGATCTTGAGACCATCTTCTGCCGTCTCCTCAAGATGGAGATCCCTAAGGACAAAGACACGTTGAAAGGCAAGAACTCCGCACTTGCTATTCCAGAAGCAAGTGTAGGGCATGGACGTGAACAGGGACGTGGACCTGGCCACGTCTAGCCGAAGTGCCAACACTGTAGATGCAATAATCATCCAAAATACAAGTGTTGAGAGAAGTTCAGGAGGCCACCACATTGAGCTATTAGCACCTCACTTGTGGACTCCCTAACCCATGAAGATCTTGAGAAGCAGCGGGCTTTACTTCGAGAAGACAAATCAATGGTGGCCGTTGCGACGACTACTCAGGTTGCTACAGAAGCAATGACTATGGAGGTCGTAAGAGGATTCACCATTGACTTGTCAAAGAAGAAGACCGAGAGCTTCGCTCTCGAAGAAGATAAATGGTGGGACGTCTAGCCTCACAAGTGAAAGACCAAGTCGTTGGCCTCCCAGCTTTCAACTTAAGGAGTGTTGGGAAGGCAAAAATAAAGCCATGTGGCTGTCCACATGGCAGTCAGCAGGCAACGTGGCAGTCGGCTAGGAGGGCCTTAGGGCCGACAGTCAAGGGTCCAAGGGATCAATTTTGGAGTTTTTACTTAAGGTGCAGATTTGGTTATTTTTAGTAAATGTGCTTTTAAGAAAATATGTTAAGATTTGATTTCTTTATTAAAGATAAGATCTTTCCTTAGAGATAATATCTTTCCTTATTTGAAATATGATTTATTTCCAAGTGTGGGGATATATTCTCTCTTTAAAAGAGAGTCTTCCCTTATATTTTTCATTTGAGCATTAATAATATTTCCAATCAACTCAAGGCTTCTCTCCGCTCTTTCTTCTCTCTACAAGGCCGCTGATCACCAAGAGCAACCGGCCAACCAAGGCAGCCGGTCCACCATTCAAGCAGCCACTGGCTGCTCTCCTCCTCTCTCCCTGTTCCACACATGAATAGTCTACACGTGGACTATTTTCCCACGCACAACCAAAGCTACCGCATAGTAGGGAGGCGATAGAATTTTGATAAGAAGAGATTTCAGTGAAATTTCACGAGTTCCGATTTCTAAAATAAGAGAAGCTATACTGACCCACAAGAGAACAAACATATGAATAAAACAGCTTTACCATAGCTGGCACTCATAACAATATTTTTATTGCTATAAGAAGTGATTGCTTTTACACCAAATAAAGCCTTGGTATTGATAACCAGTGACTGAAAAAGCTCAATTCTGCTGACTCCCTTCCAGAACATCAAATCTAACAAAATTGATGAAAAAGCAATAACTATATGCTCGCTTGTACTTGAATTAAATAGCCACTAATATGATGTTTCTTACAAAGCATCAGATTCAGCCAAATATAATTTGATGTTAGTTTTCTTGTTCTCAAGTCAAGCAAGAGATACCCGTAACAACTATTTATACAGTAAGTTATTCTGTGGATACATGTTTTCTCCTCTTACTAGTGATGTGCAAGAGAAAAACTATGAAATGGATGAAATACAGAATCCGAGCAGCAGATGGTATGTAAATGTGTCTGCAAACATTTAGCATGAACAGATTTTACATAATTTAAACAAAAAATGCTTGCAGTTTAAACATGAGCGAAGTAATGTTTGCATTTCTCAAGATAAATAGCAAATTACATGCATGAAGTTTCATTGCAACCAACATTGAGAAGACAGAAGCTGCACCTTTCCATTTCGTCTTGGATCATCGAAAGGAAGGTTGTGAACAACTACCACTCTCCATAATCCTACTTTTTTTTTTCTACCCAGGATACCATGATTCCGAAGATACAATTCTGTCTCTTCATCAACAAACATATAAAAGCATGCATATCTCTTGGTCAGCTCACTTATGTTTTTAGGTTGCTGTAATATATCATAGTTTCCTGTTCAGTAAAAAAGACCGTCAAAACCATGCAGTCCTGCTAGGCTTTAACCTGTGCTAGCAAATGCTAAGAGGTTCCCAAGCAGACAACAAACATACTCAAAAATGGTTCCAGTGCATGCCCATACCAAAAATTGCTGATGCAACAACCACTCCACGACAACGTTTCATGTCATGGAGATCCATCTCATCAATATCAAAGCCACTACCAATCCCAGGAGCACTTCCTTTGAAGAACCTAAGACAACAAAACCTGAAGATGAAAACTAGAATCTACAACTAACAAAAGAGGATGCAGCAAAACATACCCACAGTGTGTTGTCATCGACTCTTGTATATTAAAAGAGTCATTCCTCTGCTGCAAAGAAGGATGACCCCCAAAAATAGAGCCGCCATTGGATTCATTTGCATTAGAATTTTCCTCAGAAAAATATGTTAAATTCTTGAGGACAGGTGACTCTGATGGTGATGAAGGCATGAGGGCCATAGCATGCTCCACAGGAAGATAGCAAACTTCACATGCTGAAGGTCAAGACACAGGTTAAAGTCATGAGATGGCACCACATTCAACATGTTATATGTATTAGAAATTGAACACAAAGGACTTACGCCGAGGTCCAGTGCGTTTCTTATCATAAGATGGTGGTGAACGTGAAAAATTTTGACAAGGATGTACTTTTGGGAACATGCTGATGTAAAAAACTGGGAAATCTTGGAGTTCGTCCACATCATGCAACTGTGTTGTTTCCTCGTCCACAGGCATTTTGACTGTAAGATTTAGGTTGCCAGGTCCCGTGTGTACTGGTTTAGTGGCAACTGGGGATGAGAGTCGGGTGCCATGGAATATGTATGATGAGGAGCCCCAGTTTGTTTCAGGGCCTCGAGGTATATCATCTGAAAAGCACCATATTATCATTCAACTAAAAGTCATCCTCTAAACCAGAATGGTTGGAAAAATACATCAACATATCAATACTAGTATACTTTGTTCTCCATAGGAGAGAAGTACATTTAAACAACGACGACGACTTAAATGGGATCGACTACACGGAACCTTTGCCTCCATTCAAATCTATCTTGAGTCATTTCTAAGCTTAAATTAATGAAGCACATTCATTTAATTTATGCGTATGTCCATACACACATGCACACACAGACTCCATGGAAAAGGTAGGATACATGAAGAAAATCTAGCTGTGACTATGTCAAAAGGGATCTTTTCCCGAAATGAAGTGCCTTCTTCTCACTTTCCCATTCTCCATGCGCATAACCTCCCGTACTTAAATTTGCATGCTATACATTTCATCCAAAGCCTTGCTACTAATTCAATTTCTCTAGTGACTCTTCTCTCGGCTCACCTCCATAATAGATCCGTAAACCTCACAGAAATGTGGGAAGGAAAAACCTGTGATCCAGCAACCAAACTTAAATCCTCCGGAATCAGGTAGGAAGCAATTAGAATCATTGCATGTATCAACAAAAGAACAGCGTAGATAACTAAAGATACTCTAAAAATTGTACGACTGCAGAATTATGACAAATTACAACATAAATTTTGTCCTCCCAAAGACGAGTCCAGGTTAGACAAAGAAACCAAACTCGCCTAATTAACGATCACTAACTTGAACAGAAAGACGAACAGATCCTCAAAGCTACAACTATCAGCACATACACCAACAGGAAGAACAAGCAAGAAAACATCAGCATTAGGAAAGCAACCCCCAAACCTCTCCCGAATGCCGAGAGTATCGTGGCAATTGTGATGCGAAAACCATACTTCCTACGAGCGAATCGAGAATGAGCAGAGAGATCAAACTTGTCCAATTACGATCAGTAACTCGAACAGAAAATCAAAAAAAATCCTCACAATTATCAACACGCGCGCGCGCGCCGACAGGAAGAACAAGCAAGGAAACAGCAACACTGGGAAAGCAACCGCCAAAACTCTACCGAATGCAGAGAGCGCCGTGGCAATCGCGAAGCGAAAACCCGTACTTACCGACGAGCGAATCGGGATCAAGCAAAGAGATCAAGCTCAGTCCCAAAAAGATCCCCGGAACCCGCCGCAATCGTCAAACGCACACATAGGAAAGGACAATTTAAGAGGGAAGCGGCGGCATTGGCTGAGGGAGCGGCCAATCCAACGTCTACCTTTGCTGGACGCGGAGAGTATGGTGACGAAGACCCCGACGGAAGCGACGGCCAGGAGGAGCATTCCGACCCCGCGCCTCCCGGCGAGCTTGCGGATCCGGTGGAGCACCCTCTCCTTCTCCCTCGAGGGGCCCCCGAGCGACGCCTTCGGGAGCTTCCCGCGCGCCGCGCCCCCTTGCGCCACCGGCACCGCCACCGCCCCCTGCTGCTGCAGGAGGAGCAGCTGCTGCTGCTGCTGCTGCTGTTGCTGCTGGGGGTGCTGCTGCAGCGACCCATAGCTGGAGGAGCGCAGCCCCAACGACCCCCCGCCTGTCATCTCTCCCCCGGTCTCTCCCTCCCTCTCATCTCCCGCAAGATCCAGACCTTCGGATTCCAGCGAAATCCCCCACCCCCCCCCTCTCCCCGGATAAATAAAGCCCCCCGATGAGGGTAACCAGAATATGCCTGGATCAGAATCCGCGGACTTTGCACGGTGGGAAAAGTAAAAGGCGGGTGGGCCCCCCCCGGTGGGGTGGACTTCGGGAGGGAGAAAGATGGGCAGGGAGGGGTCGGAAAACTACCCGTCCAGTCGGCGAGGAGTGAGTGGGGACAGAGGTGGGTGAATCGTGGTGAGGTTAACGCCCGGTGCGAGGATGGGCAGGTAGACGGCTTGTTGGCTCGTCGTGATACGGTGTTGCACGACAAGCAATTATTCCATCACGTGAGGGATAACGCGGGTATGCGTGCGTTTATTTTTTTGGTTGACTGGAAGGTTGTTTGGGGATTTGGTCTGGTTTGTTACGCAACTTTGTGTGATGAGACGGAACGCTCCTTTCACGTGATGGTTTCTTTGGCTTTTTGGGATTGGGAAAGGGGGATTGTGGAGGACTTGACTCGGGAAGCTTTCGGATTCTCCGGGAGTGGACAGGGAACGTGGTTGGTTTCGGCACGGGAGAAGATGTCGATCGGGAGTGACACGATTGTGTCGGGAAGATGCTTGAGGAGAGGGAATGTGTCGGATGGAGAAAATAGTTGCAGAAAGATGATGTATGGCTCCGTTTGGTGTAAATTTAAACGAAAATTTTATTTTACGCGACGGCCATCGATCAATAATGTAAAAATTTTATTTTTATCCAACGTATTTATCTCCCATCAACCATATATAATTATATCAATTCACACAATTAGATCTACCTTCCATCAATCCACTCATAATATAAATAAAAATAAAAATTAATAATAATATATCAACTTAATTATCACATGAATATCCACTGATCATTCTCTTACACATCTTTAAAATTTCTTAAATTTTACTCGATCTTAAACTTTAACGTCCTGTTGAGTTGGTAAGTTAAATAGATTTACGTTGAGTTAAATAACTAATATGTCACTTAACCCACTCTCCACTTACATCAGGTTAAGTAAAATTTAACCCAAGGTAAAGTTATTCCGCTCCTCGTGTGGAATAACTTTAACCCACCAAATCATTCAAAAATGATAACTCACTTATTTCACTATTTATTCCACTCATTTTCTATTTCTTTACTTATTCCTCAAAGTTATTCATCTTCCAAACGGAACCTACATGATTGTAGTGTTGTCCGATAGGTATGAGACATTTATTGATTAATTTTGGATCTCTGTGATCATGTGGAAGGCAAGAATTCTACAGTATAGCCCAAGTAGGTATCAAGTAGCAAATTTAAGATCAATCGCAGAGGAGATGGATCCTCATGTTTAATATAGCAACAGTATTCAGCACAGGATCATTTTTAGATCGCCTTAGGCATCATCCTAAGATGGAATAGGAGAGATTAGTTAAAAAAAATATTTGTTTAATAGGATGGGATAAGTAGTGAAATAAAAATAATTGGTATAATAATTTTTTAATATTATTGTATATGTATGACTAGGTTTATCTGATATAATAAATGTATTTTAATTAGTATATTATGGTAGTGTTGATGCAATATAATGGAATAACTTAAAAAATGATATCTTTTAATAGATATATATGTTGATTTTATGTGAAGGGGTAAATTAAATCCCTTTAACCTTGAAATTTTCTTATTGAGGTGGTGTTTGGTAAGCGGGTTAAGAAGTTAATCTGCATTTATTCATCACTTAACCCGCCTCTCATTTGCGTTGGGTTAAAAGAAGTGAACTTGACGTAAACTTATTTCACCTCCTTTGTAAAATAAGCTTAATCGATCTAAACAACCAACGTCAAAACCCACTTATTCCATAAATATATTCTCCTTATCAAACACCACCCAAGTATCCCTCGGACTTTGAGATAATACTTGAGTTATTTCGACTATGGGACCTTAGTATTATGGTGAAAGAAGCGCTTGGTTTCAAAGTTGAATATGTAATATGTTAGATGTGATAGCTGAACAAAGATTTGCATTTGGGTGTCCCAATCTTTAGGAGAAACTTCAAGATTGTTGTTGCATCTAACGTGGTGTATAATGGGAGGCAAAAAGCACCCCTGCACTCAAAATTCCACAGGAAGCCTGAGAAGGGATCTGCCTACCCGTATGCGAAGTAAACAGGCGAATCCAACCCTGCCCAACCCGCCTACACTCAGAAGGATCCGAACCCACCCACATCTAAGCAGGTCCAAATAGACTCAACCCGACAGAAGATTCGGTTTGACCAAGGTTAGAAAGGCAATGAAAAAGTCTAAGATGACTATGTTGACAGTAATAATAGTGTTACCACCGCCATTAATAGCCTGACAACAAACATACCCCAACAATGAACATGTCTGGGCAGAATATCCTATGGCAAGATCCTCTTCTAATACTATAAATAGCAAAGAGAGGACATCGAGGCTCCTCTTCATGCGATCTGAGGGAAAGAAATATTGTATTATCACTTTTTACTAGTGAATATTCAGGAACATTGCTCTCCCCCCAGACATACACTCTTTGCGGTAGAACTGGGTCACCAACCTCCTTGTTTTCCTTATGATTGCTTATTTATGACTTATTGAGTCGGACCCTCTGATTACTTAGGAGGTCCGATCAATTAGCGTCATCTGTGGGAAAGCAATTATCATTTGATAACGTTTTCTTACATTGAATCTTTTCGATGGCCCCTACAACTTGCAACTCCTCTCGCGCTAATCCCAAAAAGGTGCTAATGCAAGCGAAGTGGAGCATCTCAGTGTCCAAGGGACACCCTCAGCACATCGGCCCTAATAAGGAGAAGTCGGTTCAACCTCTCCGACTGCTTGAGGTCCCTGGGCATGATTCCCTCCTTGAGATGCAAGTGAGGGTAGGTTGGCAGCCTTGAAGGTGGAGCATCAATCCATTGCCAACAAACTCCACGAGATCAAGCAGATGAAGGAGTTCAGCAAGTCCCAGCCAGAGGAGCCCCAAAGTTCGAGCCCCAGAGACAAGCAACTCAAGTGGTGTCACATGATGGAAGAGGAGAACTCCCGTCTACGCGAACAGCTTGAAAAACTAAAATGCGAGCTTAGTAGCCAGAAAGGGGAAGTTCTTCTCAGTCCACCAAAAGCTCCACGCCCACCTTTGTCGGGGGAGTAGTAAGGGGCTCACCCTTTGTCCATTGGTGGTGGAGGCTTTGTACTAGAGATCGTCCGTCAGGTCACCCCAACAATGAGGGGATACGCCCGCACGCGTACGTCACCACTTACTCATTCATTGAGGAGGTGATAGCAGCCCCCTATTCAAAAAATTCAAGCAGCCCATCATGGCCCAATATGACAGGACGAGACCCCAATAGCTCCATTGGGAGTTACCACAGAATGATGCGGGTGCATGGTTGCCTTGACGAAGTCCTCTACCAGGTATTCTCGTCCTATCTATCTGGTATGGCTCATGGATGGTTCAATGAACTGCCAGCCGGATAGATAACCTGCTTCCAAGAACTAGCAGATTCTGCCAGTACTTTGTAGGACAGCAATGGGTTAGAGACAACTTTGAAAGGCTGTCAGAAATCCGATAGTGAGAGTGAATCTTTCTGATCTTACCTGTATCAATTCAAGGCCTAGTACTTCGAGTGCAAGAGGTCTCACGATGCCATTGTCATCCAATACTTCAGGTCAAGCCTCCTAACGCAGAGGTTTTGGTATGACATCGATGACTTCTCACCTAGAGATATGGTGGAGTTATGGGATAGAGATGAGATTTGCGGAACAGGATGATCCTTTCCGTTCTCGTAGCTGGCTGGCGGAAGGATATGCAGATGACCTCGATCCCGTTGAGGAGAGGTGGACCTTGGGGGAGCCGACTCTCATATCCATCTACGGAGGCAATGGCTTCAACAAGCAGAAAGCTAACTTCCTAGACCAAAGAAGCGATCGGTCCTCCAAGGACCAAAATGATGGACCCTGCCAGCCTAGGTGGGATTATTTTAAAGAGTACATGCCCCTCGCCATGAACCAAGCAAACGTGTTAGCGAACGTCTAGTCTACAGACAAGGACCTGCTACCCTCGCCTAAGTCACTCAAAAGGAAGGCTGTTACGACCCGGTTCTCCGATCCCTATAGGACCCAAGACTGGCTCGCCTCGACTAATCCCAAGACCCAGTCGTCCAACAAGAAATAACCAAAAAGCAGGAAAGTAAACCACATTCACACATGCAATATAACTAAGCAGTAAAAACGTACAAAGCAGTAAAGGAAAGTAAAACTGTTGTTCCATTACATACTACCACAATAACAGAAACAACGGAAACGAAAGTAACAGTAGAGACAACAGTAGCTAAAAAGTCTGATACTTACTACAACAATAATGAAAATAATAAGAAAGTGCTAAAACTACAGCTGTGCTCGACTGGGCCCAGCACCCTCTGCAGTCGGAAGCTCAGGCTGCTCAACTCCTGGTCATGAACAGTGTTATGAAAAGACAGAGTCAACGAATGCTGAGTAGAGTGGTATCTATACGATCTAAAACAGTAAAAAAATAATAGATTTAATTCTCTTTTCTATTTATTTTATTTTATGTGTATTTCCTTTTCACCCATTTTTCTCAATATCCAAATATTCTTGATCTTACATGTTCCTCATGGGAACGATCTTGATTACAGTCTTTTCCGAAGAGTAGAAGGTACACGTGGTTCTCTTCTGGCCGGGAGAGTCTCCCGTGGTAGTCCTACATCCAGTCAACTACCCTGAGGTCACTGTCAAGACATAGCAATGACTACGACATGCATGATAAGCGCACGGGTAACTACCCCGCACTGACACGCGGTCAGTCGTTTCCGCTAGCGGATACGCTCAAAGTACAACACGGAACAATATAACACCTTGCCCTCTCAGAACAGGGGTCTCGCCCCTCAAAACCAGATAGGGGTCTCGCCCCTCCACAGTCTATGCACCCTCGTCTGACTATCCGGTTTGTCCAGAGGGCCTAACAAGTCGGTGTAGGGTGGCTAGCTGAACCTCAGGCCCCGTGGGGTGGCTAGCCCTCTCCCTACCCTAGTAGCTCGCCTCGGTACCGTGTACACGAGGGCCAACAGGAGTTGGTGTAGAATGGCCAATCTTAACCTCGGGTCTCAATCCAAGGGTGGCTAGCTCCGCTCTACACGAAAAGGGGACAGTCGCTCTCCTTGGTACCACGTACTCAATTGCCAGCACACTTTCCGTCTACATTCCAGGTTTCCAACTAACCACAGGAGCTCTACTCCTAATTCCCTGTAGGGTTCATGCTCATATTCACCACATTTATTTCGATCCAGATTCCACCATTCACAATTCAGTTCTTGTTTATATGTAGGCAACTCGGGTTTCCATAATTCAATACATGCCACTGGTGATTTCACAGGCAATTGGTTATAAAATACATGCAGCTCGTATTCTAACAAGTAATCTACAATTATTTTACGAGCAGTTGCTAGCAATTTATCTCAATTTTTGCATATAAGTACCTTATACCATACAAACGGTGCATTCATTTCTCTACCCTAGGGTTCATGCCGCATCCTAGAGTTCCAGTCAGTTAATTCTACAACACATGCTTATTTGAATAGTATTAAAGTCATTAAACCACTCTACCAAACAATTCGGGAGTACTGGGGGCTCGAACCGTAGACCTAGGCATCTCTACGAGCCCCAAACACGCAGCAAGCTGAAACCCTATACCAAGGAATATATCACAAACAAAAGGTTCAAAATAATGTACAAAGGTCTCTAGTACATAGAGAAACTCGCAAGGAAACTATAAGTACTTCGTTTGCGTAAATTAGATCTCGATCGGACCCCAAACGGGTCAAAAACGTATCTACTGTCCAAAATCAGACGTTTGGGAATAAGTCCAGACGTCTTAAAAGATACAAGAACCTTACCTCAAGTCCCTGCGGTGTCCTCAGACGTCCAGGCCTCCTCTGCGATTGTCTAAAGGCAGTTCCAGACGTCAAATCACTCCTCCGGTCATCTGGAAGCACCTCCGGACGTCTGGTGATCTGATCAGACATCCGAAAGTGCGTGGGAGAGCATTTCACACTCCTTCCCAAGGCTACTCCTGTGTACGACAGTCGCAGCCACCAAATTAGGTCAGACAACTACTTCTGCGGTGAGGTCTGCATGGCCGTAACCGCGAAAAGAACGTACCTTCTTGATAAATGAGCTTTCAGACTTCTAGTCTTGACTCAAGACATCCAGATGCTTCGTCGGCCATCTGGACTCTGCTCCAGACATCAGATACTGAGAAATTTCCAATATCAGAACCCGCTCCCAACTCTCTCCGCCGCGCTCCTCCTTGCTCCGCCGCAGCTTCAACCGCTGCAGATGGTCGAGGCCGCCTCTCCAGAATCTCTCCTCCTGCATGCGCCCGTGGTAGCCGTGCGAGCTCCATCGAGCTTCCACCGAAGCTCTCCAACCTCGGCCTCCTCCTCCTCCTGCACTCTTTTCCTTCTCACCCTTTCGCTCGCCTCCTCTTGCCACTCCCGCAGCTCTGAAGGTGGAGATGGTGGTGTGTGGAGTGGAGAGGAGAGGAGGGGAGGGGGCTTTTATAGATGGCTAGGGTTTAGGGTTCAGGCAGGAAAGGAGGAAAGGAGAGAGAGAAAGAAGACGTTCTGCGCGCTGATAACACTGCATCTTGGGGTGATAATTCTGTTAAATAGGGCCCATCTTAAGAATAAAAGTCACAGATAACACAACATAAGTAGAATGGGAGCATTGCATGCATTATATGTCAAGATTGCTTATAAAACAATATTAATGACCATTTATATGAGCACTTGTCAAAGCAGGCCTTAGATGAGCAATCGGACCACACGGATGGATTCAGAAAGACGAACGGAGTCCAACTGACTCGAAATCGGCCAAATCCGACATCCAGAACTCCCACAATGGGCCCAAGAAGTTCTAATCGTTGATCTGATGATCAACGGCCCATGGCGCGCCACGTGGTGCCTGCTCACCACGTCCAGATCGCCACCTTCACCCGGAGGACAGATCTTAGCCATCGATCTCCGATCAAACGGTTGAGAACCGCGTGCATGCCCGCACTCGCCGCGACAAAGCAGCGAGCGTAGCGCAGCGGTTGGAGCGCATGCTCACGCTCACGCGACGCGGGTTCGAGTTGCGCGGAGCGGAAATGTAGAGACAACGACGCATGCGGGCGAAATTGGGCCGCCCGATCAGCAGCGGACGGACGAGATCGCGAGACGTGGCGCCCGTAGATGCGCCCTGGCCAGACGCACGCGATGACGCGAGCACAAGGGCGCGATCCAGGCGAGCGCCTCACGCGAGATCCCAGCCGTTCGATCTTCGATCGGACGGCTTGTGGCGCGTGCACACGGATCGGGTGCGAGGAAGAACGGCTGCGGGCGAGCGACCGGCGGGCAGGGGTCTTCACCGACATTTTGCGAAGGGTTTTAGCGACGTCCCGGACGTCGCTAAAACCCCTTCTTCATTTGGAAAGTCCTTCTTCCTATTTAAACCCCTTCCAACCACCCATTCAAGGCATTCACTCCACTTGCAACTACTCTACCCCCTAGCTACCTTTAAGCTCTTTTGCAATCATCGGAGATGACGAGCCGTCGACGGAGCCCTCTCCACCACCGTGGTTGCCTCGCCGCCCTCCCTCTCTCTCTCTTTCTTCCCTTCTTCTAAGCTTTACTTTACTTATGTTTAAGCATGCATCTGATGTTGTAATTATGAACTAAAGCTGCATGATTAATGAAGTTGTTTTCTATTAAGTTGCTGGCTCTATTTTCTATTCAAATTGCATGTTATGAATGAAACAATTCTAACCCTAATCTCTCTCTCTCTTGATTTTCACCCGCACCTTTTCGCAAGCAAAACCCCATGATTTTCGTAACAATAAGTGACAAGAAAAATCTGATTTTTACGCCACCCTGAGACCGACACTCGGACTCACATCCGTTTCTTTATTTTAAAACCGACGTTGCAAGTGCAAACTGTAACGACACTTTCAAACACACGCGCACGTGCATGTCACGCGCCGCCTGCGCGCAGAGCGCAGAGCATGTATGAAAATTTCATTTTCAGACGTCTGGACAAATGTCTGACTGAGACTCTATACATCTTAAAAGGCTAAAAGTGGGATGGGTCTTTACAAAGGCTGAGTCTGGACCTTATTGCAAATACCACAAATCCCAGGGGCACGCCACTGAAGATTGCCAGGATCTGCACGACCCGATCGTGTCTCAAATCCAATTTAGAAATCTAGCTCATTTCGTCAGGTGAAATGAGGGCCCTAACAAGGGCAAAAGACCCATGGAAGCTCTAGCAGCTTCGTGGAGTCAACATGGTTCTTGTCGAGGACCACAAGCCCGACAGGACAACGGCCAGCCAGATTAAGCAGCTGGTCTCCCCTTCTCTCCCCCAGTAGAGTACCATCGTTAGGTTCTGGAAGCTTTGGCCGCGTTACCCCAGGGTACTCATCTCTTGCCACCAGCTAGTGTAGAGGTCAAAGTCATTTTTGAGGTCAATGCTGCCCCAAGTAAGCAACCCACTCTCTCCGGGTCGATGGCCTATAGTGCGTTCCCCACTCTTCAATGGGGTGAGAGAGGTATCGTCAAGTAGGTGGCCTCTAACCTGTTCGCCTCTTTACCAAATCCGGCAGAGCACACTAACCCGCTATTGGTAACACTCCTATTAGTGAGACAGTTACAGCCCAGACTCCTTGTGAATGAGGGCAGCGCCATAAATGTTCTCTTCTTGAGGATATTATTCAGGCTAGGCTTCAAGGAAGAGCATCTTTTCCTGTCAACTCATCTAGTTGTGAGGTTCGGCAACCACAAGGTGCTGCCAAAGGGGGAGATCAACTTTCCCTTGTTTGTCTGCTACAGGGATAAGCATGTCAATAGAATAACCATGTTCATAGTGGCTGGGTTGAGGGTGGCATTTGACGGCATCATAGGCAGCCCAACAACTCACGCCTTCCGTCTAATCCCTTTTTCATATTTTCAATTCATGCTTTTCCAAACTCCTCGAGGAGTGGGAATAGTACATGGGGATCAAACGACCAAGCAAGAGCTCCTAAGGATCGAGCTGGAACGATCCATGGAGCCAAGACCCCCAAACCCCAGAAATAGGGGAAGAAGAGAAACCAAGTCCACGTGATCCAGCAAGGAACAAATCCGACTGATCCGACGGTGACTTCGAAACTCTAGCCATAGCCAGCAGCTGTACCCTGACAATGCTCTAAAGCTTTGGACCATGAGGTGGACAATCTGCACAGAAGCCCAAATTAGGGCAAAATCCCATTTGCAACTCTATTCAAGGTCAAAATAGTTTCAGCTGGTCAAACCAAGGTACGAAACCTCTTAGAATATTTATATATATATATTTTAGGAGGTTTATATAAATTTTATCCTGACCAAAACCTCTTCAATTTAAACGGATCTGAAATTAGGGTTTTGTTTGCTCTTTTGGTTCTCAAAATGAGTGAAAGCCCATTTCTGTCTGTGTGTACCCACTCTTAGAACTTTAATGCTCATTTAACCTTTAATTAACCCCTGACAAACCCCATGGTTACTCTGCATTTGTGATGTAATGTTGAAACTACATAATTAACCTCTTTTATAATTTTCTTTTCAAAATGGATTTGTGTGGAATTACTGCTCTCAGGTGATCATTCAAAAGCATTTGTCACTTAATTTCTACTAATTAAAGTTAGTTATGACTAATGATGGCGTTACCATTAGCATCCAAGTATATCCTGATAGACGGGCAGTTGTACAAGCGAGGGTATTCCACCCCCTACTACGCTACCTAACTCAAGATGAGGCAATCTAAGCCCTCCAAGAGCCCCACAGAGGTGCTTGCGGGAACATCCTCGCCAGAATATTCTAGGCAGGCTACTTCTGGCCCCAAATGAAGCAACATTGCAAAGCCTTCATGCGGAAGTGCGACAAATGACGACGGTTTGCCACCCTGCACACTTGCCGCCCGAAAAGATAGTATTCGTCATGTCACCCATCCCTTTTACAAAGTAGGGCATGAATTTTGTCGGTCCCTTCCCACTAGCACCAGCTCTGAAGCGGTTCATCTTGGTGGCTGTTGACTACTTTTCTAAATGAATCTAGGCTGAGGCCATGGCTAGCCCCATGGTTGACAGGGTCATATCCTTCGTCCAAGAAAGCATTATAGCTCGGTACGTGATACCCCACTACACAATTACGGACAACAGAATCCAATTTGCTTGTAGAAAATTCAAAAACTTTTGCCTCAGCTGGGACATTCGTCTGTGCTTTACGTTAGAAGGTTATCCCTGTTGGTGCTAGAGCACCACGATCATTTGTTTTGATGATAACAAAACACGTGTCATTTAACATTTGCACTTTGAGTCCTAGATTTCAGGTCAATTGCAAATGTAGACGTGTTTAGACGAAATTCGAGCTCGCATCCAGGACGGATTGGAGGAGCTTGATGGAGAACAAAGGAGATTCGCGAGGAGCGCTAGATTGAAGATGGAAGGACAAGAAGAATATGATAGAATTTTGTTTAATCCTTTCATGTACTTTTATCTTTATTTTGCTTGCTCTTTTTATTTCCTTAGAACATTATGTTAAAGAGCCTCAAAGTACCTTAACAGTAGTCCTAGGAACACCTGCACAACTCTAGGATACTTAGGTTTTCTGTAGAATACTTAGAAAACCAATATAGGGTTCAAATAGAGTTTCCAGACGTCTAATTCTCAAATCAGACGTCTGATGAAGTGTTTTAAGATGTCTGACTGTTAATTCAGACGTCTGATAACTATTAGGCTGGATATAGTTAGTTCTGTCTGATGAAATCAGACGTCCAGACCTTAGACCAGACGTCTGATGACTTTGCCAGACGTCCAATTAGTGGACCGTTGGCTAGCTTAGCGAACAGTGTAGAATATGACCGTTAGAGCCTTATCAGACATCCATAGGACTTTCCAAACGTCTGATAATTGACCGTTTTGCCTCGACTTACCCAAAATCTCTTCTTAGAGATTTTCTAGCCGTTGCAACGTTTGGAAATCCATTCCCACAGAAAAAGTAGGTTTCCAGACGTCCAGACATAGTGCCGACGTCCTATATGTCGTCTGATGGATTTGCGCTAGAACCCTGTTTAGATCTGATTCAAGTCAGGAAGAGACCTGCCCGAAATCAGACGTCTGACCTTGAAATCAGACGTCTTAAAGTGAACTTCCAGACGTCTGATGCCAGAATTAGATGTCTGATAAGCCTGTCAGACCAATGATTGTTCCTGATTTCGGGCTTATTCTCTTGGGCTTTGTTCCCAACGGCTATAGAACCTTTCCTAAGAACTAAGGCCTCTATAAATAGAGGAGAGCCTTTACACACCAACATATACCAAGAGAAACACAAGACACACCTAAGCAACTTAGTTCCACTCTTTTGTGTCCAAGAGAAGCCCTTGCTCTCCAAGCCCTAGTTCCATTCATCTTGAGAGCATTAAGCTTCGCGCACCCGCTCTCCCACCGTAGTTCACGAGAGCGAAGTTGTGCCGTCGCGTGGCTCACGCACCGCGTCATCAACTCGACGCACTCCTTGCAAAGGGGAGTTTCCTAATTCCTATAGAAGCTAGGTTTAAAATTACTTTGTTGGCTCTATAGGATTACTTGTTTATTTTATCTTTGTTATTTGGTTGGGTATTCGCTTTGCGAATTCCCGTCTCCTTCGCGAGACAAAATCCTTCTCGTGGAGAGAAGGGGTTGAGGTATGCTACCCTCGTTTAAGTAGCGTGGTTGTAATTGAGGTTGGATCACCCTCGTTTAAAGTGATTCAGTTTAGTGGATTTTGATCAACTTGGTTGATCGAAAAATCCTAACTCGAGAGGGTTAGGTGGTGGTTTTCACCCGGTTTGGGTTTCCAACTAAAAATTATTGTGTACTTGTGTGATTGCTTATTTGTGAGATTATTTATATTTCAATTCTGCATTTTTTTATTTTATTACGTCACCTCCTCCTGGTAGGGAATTACAATCCCTTGGTGAACGGGCAAGCCGAAGTAATTAACCACACCATCAACTCAGTGCTCAAATGCTAGCTAGATTCAGCCAAAGGGAGATGGGTGGAGGAGCTTCCAAACATTCTCTGGGGATACAGGACTTGCCAGAGGACTTCCATAGGCCATACATCATTCATCTTAGTATATGGCATGGAAGCCTGGCTACCCATTGAGATAGTCCTCCCCACCTATAGAACACAAATCTATGACCCGACCACCAGCAACGACCCACAAGCATAAGGAGGCCACAGTTGCCTCCTATAATAAGCACGTCAAAATGCGAAAGTTCTTTCAAGGAGATCTGGTCCTACGTAAGTGCAAAGTCTCCATGCCGACCCTGTCAGGCGGGAAGCTAGATCCGTTATGGGAAGTGCCTTACAAGATTCGTAAAGACAGTCCAAGCGACTTCTACGAATTACAAGCCTTAGATGGTAGGGATATTCCCCGCACTTGGCATGCGAGCAACCTACAAATGTACCATGTATAAATGCCCATGAGCAATAAAGAAATGAGATTTTCTCATTCCAAAAATTTCACCTGTTACATCTCTCTAAAAAAAGAAAGAAAGAGAGAGATAAGAGACGACAAGGATAACATTACCGGAGGGCCCTACTCCCATGACTCAAACATATCCCTACCACTTGTAGGCAAAAGGCGGAGTGAACTAACAACTCCTGCAGTTGGATCGGCAACTTCCAGATGGCGTGCCTCTTCGGCAATCGGCTGAGCTGCCTCCCACCTCGGTAGCTGTCTGGGCCACCCCATTATCAGGCAATTGATCCGCAGGCAGTTCCACGGGTTTGTCATCAACAATATGACCAGCCCCCTTGAAGCGATCACATTCTAACACCAACTGGTCGATGGACCAATCGCACAACTCTTCCGCGGAGACAAGCTTCCTCTCAATAAGGGCCTGGATGGAAGTTAGAGTCTGCTTCAAGATCTCTCGCGAAAGCTCCTCCTAGATCTGTCTAATCGACGAGTGCGTGGCATAGAAGTCTATTACCACCTCATCATTCAGCTCAAGTCCCTTTGCCTCCTCTGCGGGCTCCTCCACCCCCTCCAATTCCACCACTTGCAAGCCTCGCTTCGACGTAAGCACCTAGGCTTTGCCAAGGTCGGCCCTCAGCATTTCTGTGTCCGCCTCCGCCTTCTCTAGACTCGCTCGCATGAAAGCAAGTCTATCGATCGATGCGCTCTGGTTGACACACTCCTCCTCAAGAGCCCTCTCGTACCCCTCCACTGAGGAAGAGTGCTCAGCCTTAAGCACTTGTACCTCCTTCAAGGAGACGACGTTAGTGCAGGATGCCAAGAGGCTCTCAGACAGGCCCCTTAAAGCCTCTAGATGGGCGCTATGTGCCCTCATGAGCCTCTCCTCCAACTCCTCGTCAGCAACGGAGGTTCTCTGCAGCATCGAGCGGGTCTTCTTCAACTCCCCCTCTAGTCAACCCACTTGGTTAGCCACCTCTCGCTGGGAGCAGAGCCTTCGCTCGGCCTCCTCCACCGCCTTCTCCACCTTCTCTCGTGCAGTAACAACCTTCGCCACTTGCCGGAGCAAGTGTCAATGCTCCGCTTTGACCGTCACTGCCCAATGAGCAGCCAGGTTTGCTGCGTTGCTTTAACCAGCCGAGGTGGGGGTTTAGGGGAGCACTGACGCGCAGGATGCAGCACGACCCAAGCATTTCTGCCTGAAAACCACGAGTGCGTCAAAATACGAGTAGCTTTAGCCAAGAAAAAATAAGGAGTGAAACACAGGCCTTACGAGCTTATCGCATGCATACAGTAGAAGAACACGCGGTTATAGTCCATGCCACGAGGCCTAAAAGTGGCCCAAGACGTGGCATCGTGTAGGTGCCTTAGCAGCTGCCTTTCTAGGTCGAGGGCATTGCTTGACGTCCTCGGCTACACAGGCATCCCAAGCCTAGGTTTGGATCCCCTAGGGGTGCCCTCCAGCAAAGATCCAACAATGGACCTGACGGTGCGGCTGATCATCCCCGAGCCCCCTCGGTCAGAAGGGTCCACTAGAACCCAAGCGCCTGTAGAGCTTTGCCAGTAGTAGGGCTGGCCAAAAACGTCACCCGCGCCTCCTGTGCTTTGCCGGTGGTAAGGCTAGTGAAGTCGACGAAATAATAAAATCGGAGGTACCCTCTGGACAAACTACTTCTAGAGGCGCCTCCAAGGGATAGTCATTGAGGGAGATCACCTCAAGTGGCTCAGACTATGCCAGGGGAGCAGAAGGGGCACCCTCCTCATCCTTATCAGGGCTCTGCGGAGTGGACGTCGCCAACTCCTCTTGTGAAGGCTCCATGCGGCAACCCTTCCTTGCTCACCTCAGGGGGACCTCTGGCTCCTCCGCAACCCCCTCAAGGGCCTCCTCCTTTCGCTTCAGCCCCTACCGATAAGCGGGCTCACTCCCCTCCCCTTACTCCATAAGCCTTTCCTTGCCTTGCTGCGACCCGTAGCAAGTAACGCTGCCACCTCGATGATTGGGTACGACCGGCAGAGCGAACCGCTTAAAAGCTGCAACCAAAGATACTGGATTAATAGGATAATTGGCAAGCGCAAGGTACGACGTGAAAGCCATTTTCTACCTTCCCCCACTTACATAGAGTAAGCAACTTGTCTGCACCATGACAACACATCCTGGATGTCCTTCCGCCTGAGCTCCAACCGAGAGATTGGACCAAACTTAACTAAGTTTTCCACATTCTCCATCACGGACGGGTCAAGATCCTCGACTTGGGGCGGTTGGTCCCTCTCGGGCAGACCTTGCCAAGTGCGGGGGACTTCGAGGTCTTCAAGATTGGAGAGAAAAAAGAAATGGTGGTCCTGTCCCTTTAAACTATCAAGGAGATCCACTATCTAGTATCCGGTCTGCCGACTATATAACATGTAAGTGCTTGATAGAGGCCTACCCTTTTTCACCTTCAAGGGAATTAGCCTAAAAAGCAGGTAAAACAAAGCAAGACATGGTGCAATCCCCAGATGTAGGCAGAGGGCGGTAAAGGCATTCAGCACCAACCAATAATTAAGCCTAAGTTGTAAAGGGGTAAGGTGGTAAAAGCAAAGGAAGGAGGAAACAAAGGGATTCAAGGGCACCCGTAGACCATGCTTTATGGTGTATTTGCACATAATAAACATGTCCTTCGACTTGTCTGAACACAGATGGGTCTTAGGCCCACAAGGCTCAAACGACACCCCACCAAGCCTGTACTCCCACAAAAAAGACAAATCACGGACTGACTATGGAAGTCAGATGAAAAATCGTATAAAGACCTGGTCTCGGCAAAGACTCTAGAGGAAGAAGTAACAGACTTACCCTTGCTCACAAAACCTGACATGGTGGCTTTCGCTTTAAAGAGGCCTCGACATGGTGGCTCTTCGACGAAGGACATCCCCTCACACCGTTATGTTGAGAGTAAAAGCTCTCTGCATAAGCGCTCTCTAAGGTAGGTGGGCCATTAACCATGACCCACCACCCCTATATATAGCCCCCCACAGAGGGTGGTTCCCCCTTTGCAGGACATGATGTTAAAAAAAATGAAATCTCGTCGTATCTTGCACGGATTCCAAATATACCCCCAAAGGCAAAGAAAACCTCAGCCATCATTAATACCCCTATGCACATATCCACTATTGCAGAAAATGGGTGGTCCCAACAATGGTCAACATGGTGCTTGAGGCCTTCGCCTCATCATAACAGCAATAAATTCCGGTCTCTTCAGATAACAAGAGACCATTTTGATCCCGACGTAACTGGCCATTACCTGCAAAAAAAGTAGGTGGACGTGCCTCAGAACCGCTCCTTAAGGCCGGTAAGCCTCATAATTGACTCCTAAGGCCCGTGGCCTAACAAGCCCATGCGCCCCATACAGCCTCTTAAGGGCCATAGAACTACGGGCCTTCACCCCAAAAGCCCCGCCATATAACAAATGCTCCCCTGCTTAAACACACAGCCGGGGCAGCATTTGGGGGCATTATCTACCGCAAAGTTTCTACTCCAAACATTACTCTCTCAACAAGCATTCTCTAGCTAAAGAGTAAGGGGTATATTGTAACGACCCGATTCCCGAGTCCCTACGAGACACGAGAACCGGACCGACTCGACTAATCCCAAGACCCAGTCGTCCAACGAGGAAGTAACCAAAAGACAGTAAAATAAACCACATTCAGCATGAATATAACTAACAGTAAGAAAGTACAGCAGTAAGGAAAGAAACTACTACAGTAGGCACCACCACAACAGTAAAACAACAGTTATCATATAACAAAAACTGCAGGTAAAGAAGGTACAGCGGAAACAAAAACTACTCACTAGAACAGAAACAAAAAGGGGTACAAAGCTGGGGTAACTCTACTGGACCCTACTCGGCCCAGCGTCCTCTGCAACCGCCGACCCTGGCTGCTCAACACCTGGTCCTGAAAAAGGTAACGAGTGTAACACGTCAGCAAAATGCTGAGTAGAGTGGCAAACTAACTAAAGGCAACAGTAGAGTGTACAGTAGCTGTTATGTTCTATTACTTCCTTTATTTACATCTTTCAATTTTTCTCACTATTTCATTTACTTCTCAGATCCTTTACTTGATCTCGGATGTCCTCGTGGGACGATCTTGATTGCAGTCTTTTCCAAAAGTAGAAGTAGCACGTGGTGCTCTCCTGGCCGGGAGAGTCCCCCGTGGTGATCCTACCCTCAGTCAACCACCCCAAGGTCACTGACAGACGTAACGGTGACTACGGCACGCGCGATAAACGCACAGGTAGCTAGCCCGTACTGGCACGCGGTCAGTCGTTTCCGTTAACGGGTGCGCCCAAAGCACAGCACGGAACCAGGGCAGAGCCCTCTCAGTAACAGGGGTCCAACCCCTCCACAGTAACCAAACCGGGGCCTTGCCCCTCCACAGTCCGCGCACCCTCGCCTGACTACCCTGGTTTGCCCTAGTGGGCCTAACAAGTCGGTGAAGGAGGCTAGCAGAACCCCGGGGCCCGTGGGGTAGCTAGTACTCTCCTAACACTACTAGCTCTCCTCGGTACTACGTACCGAGGGCCAACAAGTCGGTACAGAGCGGCCAAGCCTAACCCCGGGTCCCTGGGGCGGCTGGCCCCACTCTGCACTAAAACAGGTACAGGTACTTCCCTTGGTACTGCGTACCCAAGAGACAGTACAAACTACATCTCAGTTCCATTCCTTTTAATTTCCAGGAGTTCCACTCCTAATTTCCCGTAGGGTTCCAGCTCTTTATTTCAGAACATCATATGTTTCACTTTCCAGATTCACGTTCTCAATTTCCATGATCTCAAACATGTTTCTTTGTTCATAACAGGCAGCTGTTAATTAATTTCACAGGCAGCTTATATATTCCTTTCCATTTTTCCAAGACTGCAGTAATATACATTCCACTAGTTTTTCCATCCTAGGATTCATGCCATATCCTAGGATCTATCATACAATCTAGTTTTCCGGCCCTAGGATTCATGCAACACCTAGGAGCTATCATTCCATATATTTCTCATTCCTAGGATTCATGCAATGCCCTAGGTTTTAGTTATGGTTCCATACTTTAACAGATTTTATTAATACTTAAAACCACTCTACCAGGTACAACGGGAGTAATGGGGGCGTGATCGGGAATCCCGCGCGCCTCCGCGACTCTCAAGACTGCAACCGAACGAGGTCCTATCACAAGGATCAAACACAAGGAGTGTCTCAAAACAGTGTATAGCTACTGTAGGCGGGTAGAGGAATAAATTCTGAAATGAACGCAACTCGAATCGCGGAAAACGGAGCCCAAACGGGCCCTAAACGGGTCGAGAAAGATGATACTGTGCAAAATCAGACGTCTGGAACTCCTTCCAGACGTCTTAAACGGTGGATCAGAGAATTACCTGTTCGGCTTGGTTCCCCGGACGTCCAGAAGTCTGTGGGGACGTCTCTCCTAGATCCCAGACGTCCGATGGTCACTCCGGACGTCTGGAGGTCACTCCCGCCGTCTGGTACAACTTCCAGACGTCTGATTCGCAAAGGATGACGAATCAGAACACCTGCGCACAGCCAACCCCCCTCCCTCAGTACGGTCAGTCGACAAAAGAAGAAGAAAGCGGAAACTCACCTTTCAGACGTCTGTATGATCTCACAGACGTCGACCTTGCCGTCTGGATATCAATCCAGACGTCTGATTCTGGAAATTTCCAGAATCAGAACCTTGCTCGGCCTCCGCTCGCGACGCCGCCCGCGTCGCACCTCGCGCGTCCGCTGCTCCGCCCGCAGCAGGTCCCTCTCCGCGACGCTCTGCGCCCCCTGCGCCCTCCGCCGGCCGGCCAAGCCGCTCCCGGCGAGCTCGCCCTCACGGCAGAGCCCCGCCCTCGCACGCCGCAGCTCCTCCGCGCCTACTGCGGCTGCCGCTGCCGCTGCGCCCTCGCGTCCGCTCGCTCTCGCGCACAGGCAGGAGAAGAAGGAGGAAGATGGTGGAGATGGGAGGGGAGGCGCGCCCCCCCCTTTTAATGCCGCGCGGAGAGGAGAGAGAAGGCGGTCGCAGTCGCCTGCCGCCGCAAAGAAAGAGGCAGGATCGCAGGTCTGCGCGCACAGGCGCGCAGACGAATATCCCGTGCGAGCATAACTGTTCGCCAGACGTCTGTAAACTATCCCGGTCGTCTGGTCAGACGTCTGGATGTGATCCCAGACGTCTTTACAGACGTCTGGGCCACCTCCCAGACGTCTTAAAAGACGTCTGGGGCATGCGCTCGTTACATATATGATGAGGGGAAAAAATGTCCTCGAACCCAAAACCCCATGATAGACCCGAAAAGGAGGATCCGGCCTAGAGAAGCTTGGATACGAGCGGGTTCGGGGATCCAACCCGTCTACATCCATGGAGAACCTCCTGCAGACGAATCCAGTAGTCCAACCCACCTGTGCACGAGAAGGTTGTGCATAGCTGAACCCAGAGGACCCTATTCGTCAAAGGGGTCGGCAAGGGTACAGCAAGCCTGTGCCCCCAGGAAATGCTAATAGTGGCAGCCACTATTAATAACCTGGCAGCATATCTGCTCAGAAGATTTTGCTAGGGGTCCGATCCGCTCAGAAGATCCCGCTAGGGGCCTGAGCCCCATCCGCTCAGAAGATCTTGCTGGGAACCTAATCCCAGCACTATAAATAGATGGGAAGGCCCTCAAGGCCTCCCCCAAGCAATCCAAGAGAAATCAAGAGATGTATGCTTTGTAATCTTGCCAAATTTCTAGTGCATAGTTGGGAGCTCCATCCTCCTCCAAACATACACCTCTTGCGGTGGAACTAGGTAACCACTTCCTGTGCCATTTGTGAGATTACTTAGATCCCACGATCGGATCATCCACTAAAGAAGGTCCGATAGTTACTTGAGTTGGATACTTCGTATCTCGGGGTGCCGATCAACTAACGTCTGATGAGAACCTCATCATAAACCCTAATTAGCACATTTTGACCTAAATAAGTGTACAAAAGCTCCTACAAAACCTAAGGGAAAGCCTAAATCAGAGAATTACAAATTTGAGTATAAAATAATTCACAAGGGGTAAAACTGTAATTTTACCAATGCAGTACATAAACGGGATTTCTAAGGGTCTAGACACAGGTCAAATGAGCTTAATAAAAGAGAAAGTGGGATGATTTGGTCTGAAAAGGGTTATTGTGACATCTAATAATTAAATGACATTTTACAACCCTAAAATAAATCCACTTTAATTCACGAAGTTCTAGGAAATATAAAAATCAATTAAATCCTCTAAAATTCATGAAAAAACATCCCCTAGGGTTTTGAACCTTCAATTTGGCCATTGGAACCTATCTTGACCTAGATTGAGAACCATACCCAATTTTTGACCTAATTTGGGTTTTTGTGCAAAATGTCTGGTCAAACGTGGTCAAACCTAAAATCCAACTTCACCATTGGATTCCTTAGGTCTAAATTAAGGTTATACCAAAATTTAAACCAAAGGAAAGTTTGCCTTGACCCACTTTACAAATTGGTCCTTAATAATTACTTTTTGACCCTTAACTTTTTGAACTCTTGCAATTACCCCCTCAACTTTCCCGTCATTTTCTGTGAACCGGTCCCTCTGCCACCGCAGCAGCAGGCCATATCTCCGGTGACTTCGTGCGGAGGATGGTGCCGTGCAGGGCATGGGAGCCGGCCCCAGAAACGAGAGAAGGGTCCCCTGCGTTGTCCTCTTCCGCATGGGCCACCTCCCATGCCCTGTCAGCACCCATACCTCTCGTGCGAACGTGCGAGAGGTATGGGTCTCTTTTCCGACCACGCCTCCGATGACCAGCCCATGCCTCCTCCTCGTGTTTCGCTCCCTGCCAGCACCTATTTAAGGAATGGTAGGGGTTGTCGCTTCCTTCAAGCTTGTCTTGGCCAGAGTCCCACCCCAAGTTTGTCTTCTTCTCCTCTGGCCAAGTGGTCCAGCAAGCTTCGGTGAGCCGCCCTCCTCCTTCTCATCGCTCTGCCACGATACCAGTGGTAGAGCTGTCCTCACCCTCTTCCTCCTCCTTGCGCAGCACTCGCGCGAGCACCTCTCGCCCCATCGTCACCGCCGTCTCCCTTCACTGGACATCATCTTCTCCGGCGATAGCAGGTATTGTCAGTCATCATCTCTCCCCTTCGTCCACTTAATCAGGTTAGACTCACTCCTCTCTATCCCCTCTTCAATTCCCCTCAATTTATTTCATAAAATACCCCTCGATTCCACTGTCCACCATTGCCATCTCCACCTCTGGCTAGACCTCTGGCGAGGTGTCCCCGTCGCTCCACACCTCCATCCACCTCGCCAACCGATCTCTGAGCATCACTACCACCTACTGATCACCCTACGACCCTCCACTGACCGCACCAACCCCTGTCGCCTTCCCCCGAACAAACCCATCCTCATGGCCATAGAGTGACCTAGGCACGCACGCCTAGGCCGCCTCGCGGCCAACCAACACCCGCCTCACCTTCGTCGTGATACGGCGAAGGTTTTCTGATGGTCTGACAGAGCCGCGAGGTAGTATTCTTGCTTTTAGGTTCTACGCCCTCACCGCCATTGCTGCCGAGCTTGGAGCAAGCGTGCTAGCAGCTCCAGGCCGCTGCAGTCCCAGGTTGGAGTCCCAGACCACGCGGAAGAGACTCACGCACAGTCCCAGGTCCCTAATTGAAGACGTAAGCCTCGTGTATCGCTGCAATTGCGAGGACTTCGACTGCAGGCGAAGGTGTGGAAGCAGGTGGGACTTTTAGTCCCACCTCGGAAGTGTGTGGGCAGACGCCAGCACATAAATTGATTTTGTGTTTCAGGCTATTTGCCTCGAAACACTGGGGTAAGGTCCCTCTCACCCACTTCACCCGGCCTCGTCCGCGACCACCCCCTGCGGGCTTGGCCTGACCCGTATACCTGACCTGCACTCCTCGTCCACCACCGCACGTCGGTGGGCATGGTCCCGGGTGCGTACACCCGACCCGTATACCTGCGAAGGCTCTGGGAGAGAGAACCTAAGAGAGAAATAGAGAGAGAGACGCGGGGAGGGTAAGGGTTAGGTTTTGCCTAACCTTACACTGTGCAGGGAAGCAGGAGAAGAAGAAAAGGGAAGGAGCGACTGAGCACTTAGCCGCACAGAGGAGCAGAAGGAGAAGAAGAAGGAGGAGATAGTGCAACAGCAGAGAAGAAGAGAAGGAAAGAAGAGGAAGCGGCAAAGGACACTTAGCCACATCAAAGAGCAGGAGCTGAGGAAGAAAGAAAAGAAGAAAAAGAAGAGGACAGGAGCAGAAGCTGAAGAGGAGAAGCCAACTGAAGAAGAAGGCACAGTGCAAGAAGAAGAAACCCAGAAGGCCGAGCAGAGAAGAGAAGAAACAAAAGCCAAGGAGAAGAAGCAGCAGCAGCCAAAGAGAAAGGAAGAAGAAGAAAGAAACAAGCACTGTAGCAACTGCTACTTAAGACATTTGATCCATGGAATCAGACGTCTGAAGACAGAAGAAAAGAAAACAAGAAAAATTTTATGCCCTTTCTCTTTTTTTTTTTGTAAAACAGTATATATCCATATTGTAAATTGTGATTTGGTACGCTTCTAAAATCTAGTGTTGCTCCTTGAGTTCGACTTCGAAAATTTCCTATTTTTTGAGCAATAAAAATAAACATACCTGCTGGTTGCCCCAACGACGGACCACCAGCAGCGTCGTTTGTGGGAAACGATCGTCAATTGATAACGTTCCCTACCTCTCAAGGTCCTCCCGATGGTTGCTAGTTAGAGAGTAAGGGGCATATGATGAGGAGCAAAATGCACCCTCGGACTCAAAACTTTGCAGGAAGCTCGAGAAGGGATTCGCCTACCTGGATGCAAAGTAAACAGGTGGATTTGGCCCTACCCGACCCACCTACACTCGGGAGAATCCAAACCCACCCACGTTTAGGCAGGTTCGAACAAACCCAACCTGCTAGAAGATCTGGCTTGACCAAGGTTAGAAAGGTGGTGAAAAAGTCTAAGACAATGATGTAAACACATTTACACTACTTAAAATGTCTATTTATGCATGTTCTTAAGCATAAGATTGCATTTCATGATATAAATAGTGCATTACATGCATCATCTTGCATTTAGAGTAGTTTGAATAAAATGGAGGTTAATTGTCTCCTTTTATGTGCTTGGACAGGGCAAATATTTTATCGGGGCCTCGGATCAAAGATCCAACCATATGGATATGATCAGGGCGACGATTGGAGTTCAACGACTCCAAGATCGCCCTAATCAGGCATCCGTAGCATCAGATAGAGACCGGGGAACCCTAGAAGATCAAGGGCCAGGATGGTGTAAATCCGC
Source organism: Thalassia testudinum (assembly GCA_037157565.1). NCBI lineage: Eukaryota > Viridiplantae > Streptophyta > Magnoliopsida > Alismatales > Hydrocharitaceae > Thalassia > Thalassia testudinum. The sequence continues at coordinate 67,285,950 of JAZHRO010000022.1, read as the reverse complement.
ACTTCAGATGGAAAATCCGACCACACGGATGAATTCGGATCGACGATCGCAGCCGAACGACACAAAAATCAAGTCAATTCGACATCCGTGGCACCATCTACAACTTCCAGAAGATGGACGGCCAAGATAGCGCCACGTGGCGCCATCCCAGCCGCCCAATCGGCCGCAGGAGTCCTGTGAAGACCACGCAACGTCTCCTCTCCGCCGTTGGATCTCGATCCAACGGCTGCGGTCGCGCGCGTTTAAAAACGTCCGCGCGACCATTTCGCCGCGTAGCGCAGCGGCTACGCAGCTGCGGGCGAAGCGGAGGTCGCGGGTTCGAGCCGCGGAGAGGGGGTCGAAGGCGCGGGCGAGCGGGCGCGCACGAGCGTCGGATGAAGATCCAACGGCCGCGCGCGCCCGATAGCGCCGACGCGCAATTGGACGCCCTGGTGGGCGCGCAATCGCACGCGGGCGGCGCGCTACGCAGCGGGCGCGGGCGCGATCTGAGCCGTCCGATCTCGCGATCGGACGGCTGAGACGACGCGGACGTGCGTCTGCGTTACGCGCGCAGGTAGCCGAGCGGGCGCGCGTGGCGCGGCGGCGACGGCGACGGCGGGGCTTTAGCGACGGTTTTATCCGTCACTAAAGACCCCTTATTTATTATTTTGAAGATGTAATGTCCATTTTGCCCCCACTCCTTGCAACTATAAAAGGAGACCCCCTCCATACGAAATTTTCATCCCTTCCTTCTCCTCTCTACCTCTCCAAAGCTCAAGAGAAGCTTGTCCCACACCCGGGATGCTTCTCGCGAGATAAAGTCCAAATTTTCGTCCCCCTTCGGAAGTGGATCCCGCGACGACGACGGCGTGCTGCTTCGTTCCCGTTCTTCTGCTTCGTCCTCCTTCGTCCCGCTTCGTTCTCCTTCGTCCAGGCGTCGTCCCGTCCGGCTCGTCCTCCAAGCGACCGTCGAGGAGGATTTCTCTCTCCCTATTCTTTTTACTGCTTTCTAGTATAGATTTACTGCTTTCTAGAGTAGTCTATTCGTCCTCCGAGCGATCGTCGAGGAGGACATTTCTCCCTCCATTCTTTTAATGCTTTCTAGAGTAATTGTTTTATGTTTTCTAGTTGTAATGAAAGAACTCTTTTATGATAAATTCCTTGTCTATTCTACATCTCATTTTGATTTCCATGTATAGTATTCCTTCGCTCTCTCTTACTCCCTCTCTCTCTTTTATTTGTTGTAGATACTTAGATAGTTTAAATTGAATTTCTTTGTGACAAAATAAAAAGAAACGCGGAGTTTTTAAATCAAACGTTCGCCTCCCTGTGTTCGACCCGGAATTCTTATTTCGGTATAAATTTTATTTGTTGAACACGAATCCTTCGCTTTCGAACTACAACGACGGGTTTTTCCAAAAACCAAACACGTTAGCGTAGATTCGTCGCGTTCAACATTTTGGCGCCGTTGCCGGGGAGGCAACGATCTTTGATTTCTCTTCACGTTTTGTAACTTACAAATCATTTACCTCACTTTTCTCCTTTCTTATTGTAATTGCAGGTACTCTTTTGGGGCAAGCAAAAGCGGTAGATTGGAGTAAAGTGCTGTGAAGGGTTTTGTAAGTTATCACCCATTCTTTCCCCCTCCATAGATTTCATTCACCACATTGAATCCAAATTCCAATTAACCTAGGTGTTTGCATAAATCCTAGGAATAGTTTGGTTGTTTGGATTCTCACTCACATTCATTCCACCTTCATTTATATAAAAAAAAAAAGTAAAAAGATAATTTTGTGGGGTAATTTTCAACAAATACACAATGTACACCCACATTTAAAGGCACTTAACTAAATTGATTTGTTTCTACTCAACTGGGTTCTGATCTGTCGGACCAGTACACATAAAGCAACACATAAAAGAGTAGAAATCATTCTAAGTTAACCATCTTTGTGTGCCTAACTTAGTGGTGCATTTGAGGCCAGTTGTTTGAGTTGTTTGGGCCGCACCACTTCAAATAAAATCAACTCATCAAGTAGCTGCCAATTAGGTTCAACTCTTAGGGATCTACCAGGCACTCCACATTCTTTTTAAACTTTAAAGGAAAATATCTTCACCTGTGCTTGCAAAACCTGGTGTGCCAATGAAACTTGATTGAAAACACCTAAAGTTGAATCCTAAAAGCTACTAAGCAAGATTTGAACCTTAAAATTCACCACATCAAAAATAATCTTGCTCGAAAACCACTGGTTGTGCACGCACACACAAAGCAATCAATCATTAAGGGCACAACCTATTTAAAGGGCCCGTCACATTCCAAAGCACATTCAAACCTAGCCCTAAATAAAACAGAGTAGACGTTGGCCTTAAGGATTGGACTCGCTCTTCAGAACTCAGAACGAGATTATTTTCGATTAGTCTGTTTCTACTGTTCAATCTGATGTCTAGCTAGGGGAGCAGAGTCAAACGATCGCGGCTGGGGGGTACACTAGGAACCGGAGGCGCAAGCCGAAGGAAGAACCTTCTCCCCAGTCCCTCCTTCTAACTGGTTGGATTGAACAGACAGAAGTAGATCAAATCGTTCCTTTATCTCAAGACGGGTTTTGAGAGTCTGTAGGTCTGTAGGCTAACCCATTTAAGGAAAGGTTTGATTGTTTGTATTGCAGGGCACCTTTCTTCCTCCCGTGTCTCATGAATCCTTCCACATATTTCACGCATTCCCACTCTTTCCCTCCTGTTGTAAATTATCCTCAACATGACGATTATCCCAACTCGTATTGTAATCGACCATTAGTTAGTTGGGATAATTCGGATTGGGGATACAATTCCGGACCCCCGTGTTTAGGGTCTAACCCTGAACACTTTGATTCTCAATTCTATCCTTCTCAGAGTTGCATCGATTATAGATCGTCCTCCTTTCATGAACAACCTAATGCGATCTACAATCAAGAAGGATACACTGATCCTTACCCATCCTCTGATTTCACTGCCTTTAGGTCATCTCCATCTTATGAACAATCTGAAATGATCTATTATCAGGATGGGTATAACGAATCTCAATTCGTTTATTCCTCTACATTGATGTCAAACCCGCCCAACCCTGAACCAACTCATTTGGTTCAGGTTAATCAGGTTCAAGACAAGGTTCTGGCTAACTTGAGGAATATCATTCAATCTTTAGAAGTTCAGCCAATACCTTGCATTGAGAGATTGGAGCCCCTGATTGAAATGATTGATGATTTAAACAAGTCTTTGTTGGATTGGCTCCAGGATGTTAAGGATAAGAACCCGGGTGAGTTTCTACTTGGGAAATTAGCGAAATTGAGGATGAGATTCGTGGTTGCTTTGATTCAATCTTGGAATAATTCCCAGGATGAACTCTCTTCAGGAAAGCCAATGACAGAACCCGCTCAGGCACCTGTTGGGGGGGACACGTGTTACGAAGCTGACCAGATTGAATTAAAGCAACCAATTAAGGATGATCTGATTTCTTCACCTGAGATCCCTGAGCCGGGTTACGAGAAAACGTATGTCTCCTGGGAACACAAAGTGACAACTGATTTTGGGACATACATTGATACGGATCCTGATTTCTTTGATGGTGAAGATTCAAGTTGCGAAGTCTCACACGAGTTTTCAAATCACGATTTTTGTGAGACAATTGGGCCTGAGGAATCTAATAGATCATTTGATAGCCCAATAACTGAGGAAACTGATCTTATTAGGGCACACGATACAGATCCAGAATCGCATTTTCTGGAGGAATTAATTCAATGCCCTGATTATCAGTTACACCCTGTTGAGCTTATTGATGATTTTAATTCTGAGATAATTAGACCCAAGTCAATTTTGATTTTGCCACATCATCTAGACTTGGAGATTTCAGACGGGGTGATGAATATACAAGAGGTCATGGAATTTGATATGCCGAATGAGGAGGATAGGAGCTGGGAAATTCTGATTTGGGAAGTCAGTTTTGGAGGAAATGGAAGATTGAGTCGAAGGGTTCCTTTTAAACTGAAACCATCAAATCAGAACCCTTACGACATTTGTTTTGAGGATGTCAAACTCAAGCACACATTTAACGATTATCCTTTTGAGCTTCAATTCTCTGTAACCCGACATTTTGGCCTTGGGTTGCATCCTCACGAATCGCAGGCCCGACCCCGCTTGCATTTTGATTTTAGGTTTTGGGTAATTTTTATCCAGAACCTAAGATATTCTCGATTATGGGGTGTGGGTCTGCACCACAATCTGGTCCACATCTGTGGACCTCTGCTGACAGGTCAGAGGATTCTTCTGTTTATTCTAATTCTGACCTGCACATGTGAATTCTTCATTTCTTTTCTTTGTATAGTGTGCCTAGCTGAAGGCACTAAACTCAGCACATATACAGTTCTTTTTCATTTTCATCTCGGAGCGGACCCGATATCCACGCAATTCAGGTGCTTTCTACGCTTTTCCACTCTGTTTTATGTCTTTTTAATACAATGAGGACATTGCATTAGATAGGCATGGGGGGGTGGATATTTATCTTTGAATTCATTCGTCAGCTCCGTAGATTTGTTTTATTTAAAAAAAAAAAAAAAAAAAAAATCAAAATTAGGAAAGAGAATTTGGGTTTCAGAAAATTTTCGATCTTAAGAAATACTATATTATGTTCTGAACACAAAGACCCTTCAGGTCTTTGGACTTAATCAGCCTATGTATCCACTAAAATGTGGATTTGTTTTTCGAGTTCTCGCCAACTTGAATTTTATTTTAATTGGAGTAAATAAGTTTGGGTGATAAGTACACGACTTATCAACCCGCCCTCTGATGTGAGGGAATTTTGAGTCTTAAGCATCTACACACTTTCTTTGCACTGACTCGTTGTTTGGCGATTTTAACGGAAATTGGGTAGCTAATGAACCTTCTTGGGTGATATGGCTGGCAAGTTATCGTGGGTAACAGCCCATAGGTAGGTTGTCCAGAGCCCAGTCACTGGACCTTTCTCTTTTTGCTGCCTTTAGGTAAATCTTAGACCAGGGAAGCCACCTACTTAAAAAAAAAAAAAAAAAAAAAAAAAATCAAAAAGGAGAAAAGAACAAAAAGAAATAAGCCACACTTCGCCGCACGAGTATGGCTGGCAAGTTGTCGGTGGTAACAGCTCATCGACCGGTTGTCCAGAACCCAGCTCAGAAAATGCACTAAAAATTCCCAAAACACTTAGGAAAAAGCGGAGAAGTAGAATAAACCGGGGAGATATACACTGGATTCACCCTTGTGTTGACCCCGTTAAAAAATAAAAGTAGGGAGAAAGCTACCGGTTGTAAAGATACACCTTTAGGCAGAATTCTTTTTGAGGTCACCTAGAGGCGTAGAAATCCGAAGTCCGTTTTAATTGCCGGTCAACGAGTCTATCACATCACAATAAGATGCTTAAAACTTAGGGTTCTCATCAAATCTTGGGTGAGTTGAATGGCCGTAGAAAGCCACTCTTAAACCCTAAAATTTGAAAATCTAAAAAAAAAAAAGAGTAAAAACAGAAAAAGAAATTTTTCTTTGAATAAGGCGAGGCTTGAGGCGGTCTGCATTTTGGCTGATACCCGGGCACTGTTGTGTCTTTGAAAGTTCAGTTCTTAAGTAGACAATTTCTTAATGATTGAAAATAACTCAGGTCCAAATAATCTAACCTAATTCTTTTATAAATAGCATATAGTTTTTGCTAGGGACTAGCAAAAGATAGGCATGGGGGTATGATGTAAACACATTTACACTACTTAAAATGTCTATTTATGCATGTTCTTAAGCATAAGATTGCATTTCATGATATAAATAGTGCATTACATGCATCATCTTGCATTTAGAGTAGTTTGAATAAAATGGAGGTTAATTGTCTCCTTTTATGTGCTTGGACAGGGCAAATATTTTATCGGGGCCTCGGATCAAAGATCCAACCGTATGGATATGATCAGGGCGACGATTGGAGTTCAACGACTCCAAGATCGCCCTAATCAGGCATCCGTAGCATCAGATAGAGACCGGGGAACCCTAGAAGATCAAGGGCCAGGATGGTGTAAATCCGCACTTCAGATGGAAAATCCGACCACACGGATGAATTCGGATCGACGATCGCAGCCGAACGACACAAAAATCAAGTCAATCCGACATCCGTGGCACCATCTACAACTTCCAGAAGATGGACGGCCAAGATAGCGCCACGTGGCGCCATCCCAGCCGCCCAATCGGCCGCAGGAGTCCTGTGAAGACCACGCAACGTCTCCTCTCCGCCGTTGGATCTCGATCCAACGGCTGCGGTCGCGCGCGTTTAAAAACGTCCGCGCGACCATTTCGCCGCGTAGCGCAGCGGCTACGCAGCTGCGGGCGAAGCGGAGGTCGCGGGTTCGAGCCGCGGAGAGGGGGTCGAAGGCGCGGGCGAGCGGGCGCGCACGAGCGTCGGATGAAGATCCAACGGCCGCGCGCGCCCGATAGCGCCGACGCGCAATTGGACGCCCTGGTGGGCGCGCGATCGCACGCGGGCGGCGCGCTACGCAGCGGGCGCGGGCGCGATCTAAGCCGTCCGATCTCGCGATCGGACGGCTGAGACGACGCGGACGTGCGTCTGCGTTACGCGCGCAGGTAGCCGAGCGGGCGCGCGTGGCGCGGCGGCGACGGCGACGGCGGGGCTTTAGCGACGGTTTTATCCGTCACTAAAGACCCCTTATTTATTATTTTGAAGATGTAATGTCCATTTTGCCCCCACTCCTTGCAACTATAAAAGGAGACCCCCTCCATACGAAATTTTCATCCCTTCCTTCTCCTCTCTACCTCTCCAAAGCTCAAGAGAAGCTTGTCCCACACCCGGGATGCTTCTCGCGAGATAAAGTCCAAATTTTCGTCCCCCTTCGGAAGTGGATCCCGCGACGACGACGGCGTGCTGCTTCGTTCCCGTTCTTCTGCTTCGTCCTCCTTCGTCCCGCTTCGTTCTCCTTCGTCCAGGCGTCGTCCCGTCCGGCTCGTCCTCCAAGCGACCGTCGAGGAGGATTTCTCTCTCCCTATTCTTTTTACTGCTTTCTAGTATAGATTTACTGCTTTCTAGAGTAGTCTATTCGTCCTCCGAGCGATCGTCGAGGAGGACATTTCTCCCTCCATTCTTTTAATGCTTTCTAGAGTAATTGTTTTATGTTTTCTAGTTGTAATGAAAGAACTCTTTTATGATAAATTCCTTGTCTATTCTACATCTCATTTTGATTTCCATGTATAGTATTCCTTCGCTCTCTCTTACTCCCTCTCTCTCTTTTATTTGTTGTAGATACTTAGATAGTTTAAATTGAATTTCTTTGTGACAAAATAAAAAGAAACGCGGAGTTTTTAAATCAAACGTTCGCCTCCCTGTGTTCGACCCGGAATTCTTATTTCGGTATAAATTTTATTTGTTGAACACGAATCCTTCGCTTTCGAACTACAACGACGGGTTTTTCCAAAAACCAAACACGTTAGCGTAGATTCGTCGCGTTCAACAGACAACCATGTGTCAATGATGGCATTGCCACCGCCATTAATAGCCTGACAACAAACATACCCTAGCAACGGACACATCCGAGCAGAAGATCCTATGGCAAGATCCTCTTCCGGCATTATAACTAGCAAAGAGAGGCCCTCCATTCTCCTCTTCATGTGATCTGAGGGAAAGAAAGATTATATTACCACTTTTTACTAGTGAATATTTGGGAGCATTGCCCTTCCCCCAGACGTACACCCTTCTTGGTGGAATTGGGTCACCAACCTCCTTGTTTTTCCCTGTGATTGGTTGTTGGTGACTTGTTGAGTCAGACTTTCCGATTACGTAGGAGGTCTAATCAGTGTACAAAGTAAATAAAACATGAATGGGTAGAAGGCTACTGCATTGTTCCAAGCTAGAAGATTGATTCTGGAAAAATCAACATTAGCTTCCATTGTAACTTATCCAATGTCTAGTTCAAGAGTTAATATGAAGATATTCTCTTCGTTGGACAACGCAATGAGGAACTTTCGACAGGAGGATGAGTCTAAAGAAGAAAATGCACACTATGCATGGCATGAGGGGGATATGGACTTTTTGGGAGGAATTGGATTGAGGAAGTCGACCTGGATGAATTTAGCATTTTTTATTTAAGGATGAATTAATGGGGTGGAAGGATCCACCGGTAGCAGCATGTTTTTATTGAAATCAATGCATATAGGTATAAATAAAATAATATGCATTTTCAATCATTTTGTGTAGATAAAAAAAATTAAATTAAAGAAGTCAAATATAATATGTCAATATTCAGAATAAAATGAAAAATGAATAACATATAATAGTAAAAACAAACAAAATGAAAAAAAATTAAATTTTACTTTAATTGAAGCATTTATAAAAGATTTTCCTTAAAGAATGTATCACCTCCCACAATAGTGGTGCATTGATGTTTGACAAGCTTCTCCCATGATATAATAATCCACCTCTAAGATTTAACGCACCCCGAACTTTAATGTCCTGGAAAATATGTCATGCCCCGTAGCATCATTCCTTTAAAACGACGTTGGGGCCACATGGTCGACACATATCACCTTTTATGTTAAGTAGAAAGACTCTTATAAAATTTATGGATAACAAGCCTAAGGGGAGAATATTGATTCAAGGGATAATTTCTACCAAAGATCCACTAGAGTTTCCTATATTTTTTTAGATTTTCCCAATTCTATACCTGTCGGGGAATTCTATATAAACACACAACATATACAATGGCAGGCACACCCTACTTAGCAGCAGCAACATGAGAAAAAGAAAACATATAAATAAATAACAAATGCAGGCACACCCCACTATGTAATACGTATATAGGTTAACCCTTCGAAAATATTTACATAATGGTCTTCATAAGCTTACATCAAAAGGAAGGCCTTAGAGAAGTGCAACAAAAAAATATATGTACATTTATTTACATAGTCCCTGGTCGTTCAATTCTCAACATTATTAATTAAGGTTATTAGGATTAATTAATCATGTAAAGAATGGATTTAGGTTAACTTGATTTGTTAAATCATTGTCATTGATTGTAGTATAGGGTCAAGGTAACACTATAAAAAAATTAGCCTACACCAATGGTATATCAACATTGACATCAAATATATGTCAATATAGGTTTTATTATATGTTACTAATGATACATACTACATTAGCGGACACTATTAGGAAAAAAAAAGAACAATAAAGGGTAAATACGTCTTTAACTTCTTACTATGCTAACCCAACTACTCCTCTCTTTCCTTCCCTGACCACTTTCCTCTACAATCCTCCCCAACTCCAACCTCAACGCCGCTTGACTCCAAATCTTTGTTGACCACTTTGCCCTAATCTTTGTCGGCCTCCGTCGAGTCGAGTGTCGTCAGATCGAAGTCACTCGATGCCCTAATCTCCATTAAGTGCCGTCGGATCGACGTCGCTCGACACCCTAATCTTCTTCAAGGACCGTCAGATCGAGTCACCGCCCTTGATCGGTCGATGCCCCTGATCGAGCACCGCATTCTCATCGACTCAGGTTAGTTAAAGCTATCTCTCTTGATCTCGCCGAAGATGATAAAAGGTAGATAGATCTCTTTTAGGGCTTTGGATCTATCTCTCACTCGAATCTTATCTCTCGCTCAAATTTTCATTTTAAGGTTTTTGAAATCAACACTCAAATAGATCCCTCTCTTCATCAAATTGATCTTAATGTTTATGATTTGTCACTATTTGATCATCAAATTCAACTCGATCAGATCTCTCTCACTCGATCTGATGAAACCCCATCCTTTTTTGTTGAGTTTGTGGGAATTTCAGCCCATGATCTTACAATTTTATTTTTCCTACTAATGGAATCAATTTTGTGCTATTAAGTTCAAGGTCTTTTATTTTGTTCGTTGTACTGCAATTTGATTTGATTCATGTGCAGCACTTGATGTAACCTATGATCTAGTTATATTAAGATAAATTTGATAGTAGTGTTGCAAAGTTTCCAGATCAAGGTTTTAGACGGGGAAAATCTTTCAATTCATGAATTTTCTTATTAACCTTCACTATAGAGTTTTAATTCCAAAACTTAGTTGAATTAAACAGTATTGTCACCGGGTATTACATTTTCTGCAGCTAAAAAACAGTTAGAGGTGCATTCCATGTTTGTTCTACGTGGTATTTTTGTGGAGGAGCTTGACCTTTCATATTACTAGCAAAAGAGATGGTCGACAAACATGAAACCACCCAACTAGTTTCCTACAGTTAAGCATGAAAGACGCTCCATGGGTTGACTGCAATGTCCAAGTTTTCATAATTTGCCACAAGGAGAGCTCATTAATTTTGTTACTTAAGGGAGTTGGAAGTTGCTTTGGGAGATTGGGTTCTATTGGAAGTGTATGTTCTAAAGGACAATAAATTAATAGAGCTCCTTGAGTTGGATTACTGCCAAAATAACACTTGATTGGCACTTTCATTGATGAACTATAACAAATTCGAGAGATCAACTTTGATGATGAAAATAGACATACTTGCAGTGATTGCCTCCATGAAAAGAATGCATTACTAAATGTATATGTTCATGTACTACTTAAATTACTTATAGCCGTGTTTTTTGTTTGTATAGACATGATATCTAGATTAATACTTATGCCCAAGCTATGTTTTTTTCTGAATTACGTACACCTTATCTAGGGATTACTCTAATACTTGTGCTATCATTCTAAATATCAACACAAAAGTAATTGACTACAACAGATAATAATTTCAATTACAATTAAATTGTAATTTGAATTAATTCAAACAACTTAGTTTAGTCCCTACCCTCCACCCCCACCCCATCGAAAAGAAAGTCACGTCTAATCAAGGAATGTTTGATTTTGCTTTAGAAAGCATTAAACCAAAGTCAAACAACTCAAATCTAAATTGTTCTCCCCTAAAAGGCTATGCATCAAATTTGTCAAATTCATGGCAAATGGTAAACAACTTTTCTCTACTCACTAGTCTTAGGGAATATATGAAGTGATTAATCTGGTACTTTTTTTATCACAAACAAGACATACCTTTGTTTTTCTTTAATCTTTTAAAATATTATTGCATGCAGTAAATTTCTTGATTAACAAATTGTAGTTTGATTATCTACTTAAACTTTTTTAAATTCATGGTGTTGTGAATGTGATATGAGATTCATTTGGTTGTTCGTATCTAACCTCTTTTTATCTCTTTGTAGGTTCTACACCTTTACTATCAACTTTTTATTTTTTGATCTCTATAGGTAAATGTTCTTTTTATCCTTTTCCAATTGATATTTTTTTCATTGTTTTTGTTGTTAATGTTATTGTTTTTGTTATTATTAATGTTGTCAATGTTGTGTTCATTAGTATGCTATATAATCCAGTAGTAAAAGTTGATTTTTGAATTTATGACTTATAAGCTTCAAATGTTATATAAAGACAAAGGGTCATCATCATCTATCTACCAACCATAAGGTATATGATTCAAATTATATAAGTATTTTATGCATAAGATGTTAGTCACCTAGTGATTTTGGATATATATGTATGGATACCTTCACATGTATTTATCATATACATAATAATATTATTTTCCTCATTTAAGTATGTTTGATTTCAATTATTATGCTTTGGCAAAGGTTCAGTCATCAATTGTATTAGCAATACTTAATAACAATTGCATGATCCTTTTTTCTTTTTTTGAAATGTTGCATGATCCGAAATTCATCAATATAAATTATCTAAGTTTACTACAGTCCTTAGCAACATCTGTCTAAGTCATTTTCACACAAATTCTAAATTCAACCTTTTGGCATGAAGCACATGAGGTAGAAGCTTGTGTTGCAATGTTATAGTATCCATTATCTATCTGGGGTTGCCTTTACTAGGCCCTAGTTTTGGTGTAGCTAGAAAGGAGACTAGAGGCTTAAAGCTCAAAGCTATTGTCTAGGGGAGGGAGATTGGTGATGCTAAAGTCTTTTCTATTTACCCACTTATTACATGAAAAAGATTGAGTTTTTTATGCCAAGCTTCTTTTGGAGCTCTTCAGGGATTTTGCCATTATCGGAACTAAAGAGGAAGAATTATGAAATTGCTATCTAAATAGGATGAAATTAAAATAGCTTCCCCTAGATTTCCATGTAAAGAATGGATTCTAAATATCTCATTGGCTGATATGCCAGCTACTTGGCTGCTTGAAACTGCAAGTGTTGAAAATAGATGCATACGGTAGTTGCTTTGATGATTGGCTAGACAGTATTGAAGCAGATAGCACCTTCACTCTGATTAAATCCTTAGCCACTAAATGTGCATTGTTTGATGGAGCCATCTTGCCGTCTTTTAATTTTATGGAGCCATTTGTTACCAAGAATGTTCATTGACTTGGATCTTGGTACTAATGTCTTGGTCTGATTTTGAATTAGAACATCTATTTCTTTAGACATCATAGCATTTTGATCAAGATATTTAGTTGCTACGATAGAACTTGAAGGTTCTGGATTGAGGGTTGATTGATCAAAGCTTGAGGCAGAGGATAGAAGTGCTAAAATAAACCTTCTTCATAAGAATGTCATTTGTTGAGTGACTGACCATTCCTATGTTGTCATGAAGGAAGCTGCACTGGGTGATGAGAGGATGATGAAGGTGAACTGTAGAAGTTGGTAAAGGCTGCATTGGATGGTTCAATAATAGAACTAACATTTGAGGGAGTAGCAGGTATGCTACGTTGGAAGATATCATCTTGCCTTCTGTGGATTAGTAGTTGATAGCCACTGTCTTCATTTTCTTTATTGGCTTCTCAGTCCCCAAACAATGACAGATGGAAATAAAAAGTTTAATGTAGGCAGAAGTTCCCGTTTGTTCTGGACTAGAGCGCTGCAAATTCCAGCAGCATTTTCAAAATAAAGTATGGGTTCATCCATTTTCTTCCTGTCTATGCCCGTTTCTTTCAATAACACTTGTGATTTTTTCTTTGTGGATTAGTAAAACGAATTGAAGGTCTAAGTCTAACAAAAATTCGGTGAAATATCCTCCATTTAACTTTTACGACTACCGTGGAATCTTGTAGAATGGCTAATCATTGGTCTATGCTTACGTTCCAAGCTCATGTGCAGCCTTCCCTCTCTTTATAAGGCATCCTTAAATGCAAAGCACTTGATATATATCGATTGTAGATATGCTGGGTGCTTCAATTTATTCTTGTTTCGAGCCATCATTTTTCTCCTTATCAAGTGAACACTTAAAGTACCAGCAGTAGCTTTTCTAGTAGCCCAATCACCACTTTCTAAATAATCTCTAATGCATTGCAACACTGATTGTGTGATTCCTCCTACCTGTATGAAGGAATAGAAACACATGTTAGTAATTATTCTTCGAGAGAATAGTTGTTGATACTCATACAACAAAGTTTGTTTTCTGGGAATTTTCATTTAAATTTTACATTGAATCCCTTTTGCATTAGCTGCTAGAGAAATCTCTCCAAGATGAAAAATGAACTTCGTAATTTTATTTTGTTTTCTTAGTGAAGAAAAGATTGTTCCTATGTAGTTTTAGGAAATCCTAAGCTGAACTTAGGAAACTTCAGCTGCCATCAATTGAAGTTTTGGTCAATGTCAAATATAGTTAGTGATTCACCAAAACCTAAAGATCAGCCATCTGGGAGCAACTACTCTCCGAGCAAAGATTTTGATACTCCTAGCTAAGAAGACAACAAGACTGATCAAGTGTCAAAAGCAATAGGATTTTCCAGATGTCCAGGATAATATGAGAATAAGATCAAGACTGCCATCATTTTTATCCTTATCAGGCCCATCATTTTTCTCTAGTACAAGCACTTGGTATATATAGAAGAAAGTGTGATGTGTTTGGACATATCCTTGTTATGTGTTAACTTCTAATAATTAAAGAGGTCATTATCAATTAGCCTGAATTTTGGAATTTTGTCCATCCATATTGAATAATGATGCAAACTAGTATGAGAGATTTTATTTGATAAAGGTCATCTTGAAAGCCCTTTTCTAATTTGGCATCTCATTGAACAAGCAAAGGTTCTCCTTAGGTGTAAGGGTTCATCTACTATTTGATAGTATAATAGGTTACTCATATTTTTTTATCTTAATGAATATGTCAATGATGATTTCATTTGTATATAGGTAAATTATAATATCATCTTTTCTTTTTAAGAGCTTTAACATCATGTTTAATGATTTGCATTTGTGCACCACTTCAAATTGATCAAGAACCTTTGCGAGCTGCTTAAGATTTCATAGTTGAAGTACTTGACAACTAACAAACTATTAGAACAATTAGATACTTGTGTATAGAGAGAGGGATTAATAGATAATTGTGGCTCATGCCGCTTGTGTTTGTCTGTATAATTATTATAGTCGTTGTGGTATATAACAAAACGGTTACCAGTTCAATATAATTTATTACTCGGAATGACAAGTTTTCCGAGGTCGAACTCAGGGAGCAAACTATAACTCTAGAAGCCTATAAATTCACAATATAAGGTTTTACAAAAATTAAGAGAGAGAGAGAGAGAAAGAATTGGCTTTTTCTTCTTCTCTTTCTGTCTTCTTCTTTCTTTCTCTTCTTTCTTTTCTTCTTCCTGTATTCTTCTTTGCTTTCTCTTCTTCCTGTCTTCTTTTTCTTTCTTTCTTCTTTCTTTTCTTCTTCTTCTTTGCGTCTTCTTTCTTCTTCTTTTCTTCTTCTCTGGCCCTTCCTCTTCTTTCTTTCTTTCTCTCATGTCTTCTTTTTCTTCTCTACGTCTTCTTTCTTCTTCTTCAACAGCTGCAGTTTTTCTTTGCTCTGGCTGCTGACCCTTCGACGTCTGATTCGACGCTCAGACGGCTTAACTGTGCGTTTGCTACAGTGCGGCTCCTCTTTTCTTCCGTCGGCTCCTTTCCTTCCTTTCTTCTTTCGCCTGCTCCTTCCTTCTATCCTGCGCACACATGCAAACATCAGCGCAAAACCTACCCCTACCCCTTTCCCACGTCTCTCTCTCTAGATCTCTCTTTGGAAAGCTCTCCCAGAGTCGGGTAATCGGGTCGAGTTGCGCGCCCAGGTCCAGGCGCACCGACGTGGGTGGTGCGCGAGGAGTGCATAGGTAGGATAGTCGGGTCGAGTCACCATGTCCGTGTGGGCAGTGCCGCGGACGAGGCGTGTGAATAGGTGAGGGACCTCACCCCTGTGTGACTTGAGGCAAACAGCTACAGTCACTTTTTCAATTTATTTGTGGGCGTGCACCCACACACTTCCGAGGTGGGACTAAAGTCCCACCTCTGCTCCGCGCGCCAGCAGGCGAGAAGCAGTTGTCGATTTGGGCAGCAGCGAAGGTTTCGCACTCCCAATCGAGAACCTGGGCGCCTTCGCTGGCTTGCCCCGCGTCACCTGGAGCTCACGCCTGGAGAGGAGGAGACCTGGAGCTGCCTGCGAAGAAGCTCCAGCAGCTCGTCAATGGCGGCGATGAGGTTGAACCCTGAAATCACGAAGACGACCTCCCGGCCATGTTAGACAGCATAGGGAGCTTCGCCGGAGTGTGGCGAAGGCGGTGCGAGGGTCGGCGAGGCGCAAGAGCGCTTGTGTTTGTGTGCCTAGGGCAGACTGCGTGTGCGGAAGTGGGTGTGTTCGGGGGGTGGTCTGGAGGTGAAGGGCGGTGAATGGAGTAGGGGAAACGTTTGAGTGGAGTGAGGGGGAGCTTCTGGGCTTGCCAGTGAGGGGTGAAATGGCCTGTGGAGGTGGAGCGACCTCACCTGAGATGGCGGTCGGAGGTGAAGCAGATGGAGGTGATAGTGGCAGTTGAGGGGTCTAAAATGCCAATTTAAGAGGGGAAAAGTAAGAGGGGAGTAAGGGGAATGTTCCTACCTACTTAGTCGACGAAGAAAGAGAGGAAGATGTCCGGCTCGTGCCTGCCGGAGCTGGGGACGAAGGTGCCCAGAAGAGGAGTAACGGCGACGAGGAGGAGATCGGGAGATGCCAGCTGGTGCGGCCTGGTGTGGGAAGACGGGGCAGAGTGGGCTCTGCTACAGGTATGGCAGTAGAGCGACGAGGAGGAGGAGAAAAGATCGCTGGAAGCTTGGGCTGTCTGACTAGAGAGGGGAGAGACGAAATCGAGGGATTTTCTTGGCTAAAACTAGCTTGCCTTGGACGGACGCCCCTGCCGCTCCTTATAAAGGAGTTGGCGAGGAGGGCAACCCGCGGGAAAGACGTGCGGCGCAAGCCGGAGATGGCCGGAGAAGGAGACCCATGCCTTTCGTGCGTTCGCACGAGAGGCATGGCCGGTTGCAAGACACAGGGGAGGGTCCCTGCGACAGAGGACGACGTAGGGAACCTCCCATTCGTTCCTGAGAACGGGCACCATGCCCTGCGTGGCGCCATCCTCCGCGCAAGGTCGCCGGAGGTATGGCGCTGCTCAGAATGGCAGGGAGGACCGTTCTGCAAAGAACAACGAGAAAGATAGGGGGTCATTTGGAAGGGTTTCAAAAGATAAGGGTCAAAAAGTAATTCAAGAGGACCAATTTGTAAAGTCGATCAATATGGTCTTTTCTTAGGCTCAAGTTTTTATACCAGCCTAATTTGAACCTAAGGACTTTAATGGTGAAATTTTATTTTAGGTTGGACCATGTTTGATCAGATAATTTGCACAAAAACCCAAATTAGGTCATAAATTGGGCATGGTTCTCATTTTAGGTCAAAATAGGTTGCAAAGGCCAAATTGAAGGTTTTCAACCCTAGGAAACATTTTTCCATGAATTTTAGAGGGTTTAATTGATTTTTATCCTACCTCGAACCTCGTGAATTAAAGTGGATTTATTTTAGGGTTACAGAATATCATTTAATTCCTAGGAGTTGTTATAACCCTTTTCAGATCAGATCATCCCACTTCCCTCCTTATTAGGCTTATTTGACCTGTGTTTAGACCCTTAATTACCCTGTTTGTGTACTGCATTGGTGAAATTACAGTTTTACCCCTTATGATTTATCTTATCCTTTAATTCAGAATTTTTTGAGTTAAGCTTCTCTTTAGGTTTTGTAGGAGCTTCTTTACACTTATTTAGATTAATTTGTGCTAGTTAGGGTTCATGATGAGGCTCTCATCACTGCTTATAGTACTTGTAGATTGACAATTTTCTTTTAGAATCATATGGAAAAATTATTCCGTTAGATGTACATGTATGGTTTTATGGATAATTCAATTTGTTATTTCAAAAGAATTATATCTTGTATATTTTTCTTTAATCTTACTTGAATGAAGGTAAACATTATTATTGATAATAAGATTAAATCTTAAATCCATTAAGATATTGCTTTGATATTTATATTGATAGATCTAGTGACGGATGGTCGTGTTGATATTTTGTTAAAAAAGACAATTAGAGTTATTACTTGTAGTGATGGTTTTAGCAATACTTTTTACCCTACAGTGATGGATAAAAGCGTTGTTGTTTCTATTATCACAAGAAATGGCCAGCTTCTAGGATGTGACCATTACTATAGGTCTAGGTACAACACCGATGGTAAAAAACCCTTAGTGTTCGCTACAGTGATGCTTCTTAAGAGAACACCTATAAAGACCCGTTCTGTTCTAAGCCTTTTAAGATGTCTGGATTGTTAGTTAGACATCTGGGCAGACGTCTGGACCCCTTTCCAGACGTTTGGAAATTGAAAATTTTATACGTAGGGTCGCTTTTACGCATTGGCTGCGCGCAAACAGCTTTCCTCTCTCCTCTATCTTCTTTTCTCTTTCCCGAACCCTAACCCCACACCTTATATAAGACCCCTCTCCCCCTTACTCTCTTCTCCACTCCACCACCACCTTCTTTCCTGTCCATTGCAGCAAGAGGGACGAGTGAGAGAGAGAGGGCGCAAGAGCAAGGAGCGATGAGGAGAGGCGACGTGAAGAGAGAAGGAAGAGCTTGAGCTCGCGAGTTCGTGGGAGCTCGCCGGAGGACGCACAGTCGGAGTGGTGCGTGCGAGAGGAGTGCATTGGGGGAGTCGTCCCCGACACCCTACTGCAGCTGGAGTTGCAGACGAGGAGCCACGGCTGCACGCAGCGTGGGGAGTAGGAGGTTGCTCTGGTTCTGGGTTTTTCCCATAATCAAACGTCTGGAGGGACGTCCAGACGACGAGTTGGACGTCTGGTGACGACACCGGACGTCTAAAAGCAAGGTTTCACGAAGGTACATTCCTCTTGCGGTTACGGCCATGCAGGCCGCACCGCAAAGCCGATCTGTGTGCCTAAAAGTGGAAGATTTGGTCTGTCGCTCGCAGGGATAGCTTTAGAAAGGCACGGGGCACGTCCTCCCATGCATTTCGGACGTCTGGACATCTTACCAGACGACTGGAAGCACTCCCAGGTGACTGGAGGAGAAGCCGGACGTCTGGAGCTAGGTCCAGACGGTCAAGTGGGGGTTCTGGACGTCTGAAATTGACGCAGGAAGTTGAGGTGAGACCCTGGTGACTTTTAAGATGTCTGGACCTTGTGCCAGACATCTGATTTAGGTCTGCAATTCTGTTTTTGACCCGTTTAGGGTCCGTTTGGGGTCCATTTTATGCAAACAAGATATCTATGGTTTCCTTGTGAGTTCCTCTACATGTTAGAAATCCTTATATACCATTCTGAACGATCCATTGTGGTATGTTCCTTGGTATAGAACTTCGATCTGTTGCATGTTCGGGGCCTGCAGAGGCACGTGAGTCTGTCGTTTGAGTCCCCAGTACTCCCGGATTGTCTGGTAGAGTGGTTTCCCCCTGTTTTAATTATAAAACTTGAATGCATAGGTGAAATTAGATAACTAGAAGCCTAGGATGTGGCATGAATTCTAGGAAGAGAAATACTTGCACTGTTTGTATGCATGTTTAAGATTGTAGTCATAAATGAATGAATAGAATTGTAAACAATTGCCTGTAATAAATACGAGTTGCCTGTGGAATATGAAATGCCTATACTAGTTAAACAGTTACCTGTGACATTACTTGTTGTATATGTTAAATTGTGGAAATACGAGCTGCATGTGTATAATACAAGAATGGAAATGTGAATGATGAAACCTAGTATGGAACAACATGGTGAATATGAGCATGAACCCTATGAGGAATTAAGAGTAGAACTCCTGTGGATTAATGGAAAGGATATGGAAATGTGAGTGGGAAGTGTGCTGGCCCTTGAGTACGTGGTACCAAGGAGAGCGACTATCCCCTGTTTAGTGTAGAGCGGAGCTAGCCGCCCTTGGGTTGGGACCCGGGGTTAGGATTGGCCACTCTACACTGATTTCTATTGGCCCTCGTGTACATTGTACCGGGGAGAGCTACTAGTGTAGGGAGAGAGCTAGCCACCCCATGGGGCTCGAGGTTCAGTTAGCTACCCTACACCGACTTGTTAGGCCCACTGGGCAAACCGGGGTAATCAGACGAGGGTACGCGGATTGTGGAGGGGCGAGACCCCTGTTTGGTTCTGAGGGGCTAGACCCCTGTTACTGAGAGGGCTAGGCCCTATGTTGTTCTGTGTTGTACTTTAGGCGTACCCGCTAGCGGAAATGCCTGACCGCATGCCAGTGCGGGGTAGCTACCCGTGCGCTTATCGCACGTGCCATCGTCACCGCTACGTCTGTCCGTGACCTCATGGTAGTTGATTGGGTGTAGGATCACCACGGGGGACTCTCCTGGCCAGGAGAGCACCACATGTGCCTTCTACTCTTCGGAAAAGACTGCAATTAAGATCATTCCCACGAGGAACATACGAAATCAAGAAAGAGATCTGAAAGTAAACCAATGAATGGAAAGAAATGACTTGTAAAATAAAACAATTGGAAAGATAGATTTACCTGTTAGCCTTTACTATTTTAGTTAGTTTGGTTACCACTCTACTCAGCGTTCGCTGACTCCGTTTTACTCATAACCCTTTTCAGGTCCAGGAGTTGAGCAGCCCGAGTTACCGGCTGCAGAGAGAGCTGGGCCCAGTTGAGCCCAGCAGTAGTTCTCACTGTAGTTGTACTTCCTTTTGCTAGTGAGTTTTAGACTGTTGTTACCGTTTCTGTTTCTGTACTTTATTCTACTTTACTGTTGTGGTGGTGATATGTACTGTTAGCATCTTTTACTTCCTTTACTGCTTGTACAATTTTACTGTTAGTTACTTGCATAGTGAATGTTGTTTACTTTCCTGCTTTTTGGTTGTTTCTTGTTGGACGACTGGGTCTTAGGATTAGTCGAGTCGAGCCAGTCTCGGGTCCTGTAGGGATTCGGGAACCGGGTCGTAACAACACCTTCAATGATCGTTGGAATAGCTCTTTAGACCTACAGCGACGGTCATTTTGACTTATACCGATGGTTACTGACCGTTGGTGTAGGTGTAGAATGTTGTTGTATAACCCAACATTTTTTATTTTTATTCTTTTAACTGGTTTAGTCCAGGTCATGCACTAAGAGGCATAAACTTAATTATTTCACCATTTTTATTCTTAAAGCATAAAATTACAAATTACTTTACTAATTAAGTCTATAATTAAGTCATATGTCAGGCACATGAATAATTGCATATAAAATTGAACAATTAAAACTTGCAATCATTCCATTAATGAAAGAAAAATACATGAATGATTTTACAGTGAATAACAAGAAAAGAAATATTTTACAAGTGTTTGCAAAATAAAAGGCATAAAATGAAATCACAATACAAAAATGAATGCCTTCTATACCTTGAAAAACTTAAACACTAATCAATGCAATCTCATACTCTCAGCCTTCACTCCTAATCATTTCTTTAATTTTCTCTTTCTTCACTTAGCTTACCCTCTCTGCATGTGCATCTCTCTCTCCCTTCATACCTCACATATTAGCTTCCAGTACTTAACTTCTCTCCCTCTTCTCTTAAGTCTTCATGTGCATAACTCTTCTCTCTCTTGTAACTCTCAGCTCTTCTCTCTTATTGTGCAACTCTTGTTCTCCACACTTAGCCGATTTTTAAGCCCTTAAAATTTTCACACTCTCTCTTAACTAAAATGTTAATTTAATGGGCAAACCAGGTTCATTCATGGGATATACAGCACCCATAGGGTTGGACCAAACCACTACTTAAACCCAGTTCTAATTTATTTAGTGTGGATTTTAATCTTTTATAGTGTACAGTACCAAGCCATATCACACCCACAAACAAGCTTACGCCCACCAGGGCCCACACATGCTTACGTGCACCGCATGTGCACTCATACTCTCATTCAAATCAGATATTCATTAATTGCACCCTGTGCTGATGACCGATGCATTCTTGCGCAGGATTCCTTTTATACTTGCGCAAACACTCCTACCTTTTCGAGGTGGGACAAAAACCACAACAGATTTCCTTCGCGCAGCACTCGCCAGCCGAATCTTCAAGTGATGATTCCAGGCAACTCAATGAATCAAATCGAGCAAGCAATAGCTCGATAGAAAGCTCTTGGCATCTACTTTCTAATTTTAATGTCAATTTTGACATTGGATCATAATTGATCCGAAGATTCTAAAGATGAACATGGCACTATTGCCATGTGCCTTTTGTGCTTTAGATGTACAATCTTAGGTCAAATGACCTGTAGAAGAGTTAACTGTCTTATCTGTGAGTCGAGAAATGTTCAAAAGAACATTTCGCATAGATTGGAGGAGAGAAGGGAGATCTGGAACGTGTAGAGAGGCTTCAAAGCTTCTCGACTCCTGAACTCAATATGCAAGACATGAATTCCCAAGTGGAATTACTCAACAGGAAGATTAAAGAGTTCTGAAATGATATGGGTCGATTTAAGAGATGATTTGTGATCATTCTGGACGAAATTTGGTGTCGAAATTCATCAAAGGCACTAAGAACAACTTTGGGTTCCTGATATAACCCAAACTAGAGAGAAGCTGGAATCACCCAGGTTCTTTAGTGAATCTCGCCTAAATCAGTTCCAAATGATTTGAAATAAAAGTAGGAACTCAAATCCATCTTTAAATCAAAGAAACAGATCTTAATTCCTCAAGGGCAACTCTAGGTTGACCATCCAGGTTGACCAACTAAACTCAAAAGTTGACTTTCTAAATCAGAGCTTCTCCAATCAAATTAAAAATGTAGATTGATCAAATTCAACCTCAAACATTGATTCAACTTCTCAAAATCATGTTTTGAACACTCTACAAGTGTTTCCAAACACTGTCGCCTGGGTTCTAAGGGTGTTGTGTTCAGTAGATCAGCTCAGGAGTTCTAAGACCTAAATGAAGGTTAAAATAGAATCCATAAGGTCTGTACAAGCTTTTAAACCTAATTCCATGTTCTAATCCTGAATAAACATGTTTGTCCAACTCTATTGGAGTTGGAGAAGACGATGATCAATAATGAATAATCAACACTAAAATCCCAATCTAACTATTGGAATTTAATCCTCATCAAAATAACCCTATCTGGAGCTTCACACCCTATTCTAAAGATTGAGACTCAAAATGAGATGACCGAAGCTGGCTGGAGCTCCGGTGAAGGCTAATTTCTGATGTTGAAGATCAAATCTCCATGAAATGCATCAAGAAGGGTCCTGAACAATTCTTGAGATTGTAACGAGCCTCAAGAACACCTCAATTGATCCAATTGATTATCTGATACAAGGATTTTTCAAGAAATCTAAAAGACACATCTTGAGTTCGTGTGAGCTCAAGAACAATTCTTTTACTCAATTGAGTGAGGGAAAATACTCAATAAGGTAGGGCGATGGTGATTGTGTGTCTGATTAGATGGAATCACTCCTTTGAGTTCACCATTGACAGTGAGCTCAAAGGTTGAGGGTGAATTGGGTGTTTTGTGTGTAGTGAGTAATAGACCTAATTAAAAGCAGGAACTGGGCCCTTAAGTTGTGAGGAAGTGGTGAAGGGCCCCAATTGGGTGTGGTATAGGCTCTGAGACCTCCGCCATGGATAGCGAAGGTGCTCAGGTGTGTTTGAAGTGATTTAAGTGATTAGGTGATATATTAAAGGGAAGAGAAGGTGGAATGAACTCACGGTGGGACAAAGAAGGTGTATAGGTGATTAGATTGATGGAAGAAGGTACTGTGAGCTGGAATTAGCTTGTCGGAGCTGTGGAAGATGAAGTTCAAATCAGCTACTTCACTAAGCTATCTACCTAACTAACTAGCTCAAACTAATCTACACTAAATTCTAATCTAATCTACAATTACCTAGATGAATTCGGGTAGAGAAACTCCATTGAAGGCACTTAACAGAGGAGAAAATCAGAAGGTTAGGGAAGAAGTTCCAGTGAGAAAAGAATGCGACAAGATGGGAGAGATGGCGCTCCTAGGCTCTGTTATAGCCACTGGAGAGGAAGAGAAGTTGAGGGAGGCGAGCATCTCCACCGAAGGTGCTCCGAAGGAAAGGTGAGAGATCGCCGGAAAGTGGGAAGAGGGTAGGGAGCTGACCCTTGAAATTGGAGGTGTACAAGGGTATTTATAGGAGGAGGAGAGGGTCAAGGGGGAAAAACTTAGACGGGAAATAGTCTAGGTGCATCCTAACCACTGGAGCTGTCTCCGGCGCCGATGAGCTTAGATGACTAGGTCAATTAGGATTTAGGTGTCATCCGGTCCATTGTATGAGAAGCTGAAGGTGAGTGTAACAATGGCGGTAGCTGCGTTGGCTGAATGACGCTGGATGAGCGGTAATCCAGGAGTACGGACACCAAATGTCGTGGACCATCCGTAGCTGATGAAGAAGATGAAGACGATGTTCACAGGGGCAAAAGTGCAATAGAAGGACCTGATTGAAATAAGGATCAGTTGAAATGAAAGTTAGGGACTGAAATGTACATATGAGTTTTAAGGCTAATTTTAATTTTTTTTTTTTTGCAAATTTTTATAGATTATTATAAATTAGGTAAATATTATATTTATGCCTTGAAATTATGTTTTTGCACTTTTTAGTTATATTTATTTAAATTAAGTTGATTACATACTTAGTTCATTAAAATAATTAAGTTAATTAAAATATTATATAGCCAATTATTATTATTTGAGTCCAAATTATTAATTAAACTATTATTTATATTAATTGATCTTTAATTTTGTATTTTTAACTTATTTTACAGGTCCTTGGTAATTTAACCCTAATATCATAATTAACCATATATTTAATGTATTCTTAGGTAATTAGCTAGGAAAAATAGCTAATTAATGATAATTAGGAGCAATGATGAGTCTCTTATCGGTCCCCATACTATGGGATGCCCACTAGACCCCAAATGATAACTATTTATTTATCTATGTCCTTCCCTTCCCTCCTACCATTCCATTACCCCTATATCAGCAAGAGTGAAAAACGGTTCCGTCACATCATGGAGGAGCACCCCAAGGTAGGTGCAAAGGCTCGCGAAGCAGACCTCACAGGGCAGGAACTACCCCATGTAAATCATTTACCGAAGGAGCTTCCAGGTAAGCGTGATGCAAAGGAGTAGCTGTTGCACCCGTAGGCGGAGGCGTGGCACGTAGTGGGTTGGGCGACATAACATTTTGTCCTAAAAAGTAAGGCGGAAGTATAGCATGAGCCAAAAAGGCTCCATAAAGCATATTTCACAAAAGGAGAGAAAAATAATAATAAAGAATTTTAATTCGGTATTTCGACAAGTGTACAATCCTTATAGGGCATGGTTTCTTCCTTACCCCTCTACTCCCTATTTCCAATGGTTCATTGTCTTTCTCGACTGGAATCGTCACTCCTTATCCTTCCTAACTTAGGCTAACAAATTACAGGATTCACTGCCTTGACCCCTACCGCGGGGTCCGACCATGAGCTAACTTCTAAGTATTAAATACTAGTCGTTAGCTTCTGAAAGTAGGTTCTTACTGTTGACAGTATAAGGAATCATCGCCGTGTCATTAGGGTACTCTTGTTGTGAACCCAGGGAAGTTCGTGGTGTGAGAAGTCCCTCCTTGAGCCTCAGAGGGACCCCTCCACCTAGAATCCAACCTTAGGAATCACCCACCAATCCTCGTAACGGAATTTTGCCAGGTTGGCAGCTCTTAACTCTAACTTGCGTGGAGACACTGGACACATGCGCAAGCCTCCTCATTTCCGGCACTTTGTTATGGGTAGCTTATGATCCTATAAGGATTAGTCTGGATTTGATTCATCTGTAGACCTTCCTCGACCAACGTGATATCAACTGAACTTTTCCAAGCATCTCGAAGCTAGGCTTAAGGGTCTATTCCGACTTCTCCTTGGAGGCATCTAACCTAGGGTCCACCAAAGGTTCAAGCTCCCTTCCTCGAGGGGTCGTCGCTTGATTGCTTTGACTTCTCATTCACAAGCCCCTAGGTCTAAGTGATACTACTTGTCATCTCGGCAAGTTATGCTCAAAGACCACCTGCCTGGATCGCCCATCACTGTCAGGAATATTCTGTTAGGGATAACGGCACATATCTCTAAGTAGTGGGGGTGCTCAAGTCCATTCTCTCGCCCAGCCACCCCCTTGGTTGACAGGCAACGGTACTGTGGCCCGTCAGCGACTTGATGTGTACCATGGGCCACATGGATCATCTAGGGTCCATCTATTGGTTTCTCACTCGTACACGTGAATATACAATGTCATGAGCTTCACGACGTTCGAGGTGTTATTTAGTGACATCATATCATTGACTTGCTGAATCTACACATATAAGCGATCTAAAATTATGCACTATAGAGTTTTCTCTTAGTTTTTTGTTGAAGGCTAACAACAATGTAATGACCAATTTAAATGAAAAATCGCATAGAGTTGGGTGAATTAATCCAAGCCCATGTATAAGTTTAAATTAGTAGTTGCTGACGGATGCTTGCAAGAGTTTCACTAATTAAAGTATCAATAGCGCAAGAGAAACTGCCAAAATTATTAACCATTTGCAATTCAAAACCATCATTTAGCATGAAAACACAAAAAGGAAAAGAGAAATGATGTGATTTGACTTCCAAACCACAAGTGGCAGCACGTATGCTTCATCTCTTCCCTCTTGCACACTCATACTTACATGTGGATGTGATCTCACACATAGCCGTGGAACCCGCGGTGGGTTTTTTAACTAAATCCACCCCCAACCCAACCTTGCATATCCTTGGGTTCGACTCTCAAACCTGGCTCTACCCAGTGCATATATACACACACACACTAAAGTCTCACATAACCTAATATAGTGAAATAAAAAATAACAATTGAGGAAAGGGGGGTGCCCTACCTTTCTCGTGAGTTTGCCCTCACTTGTTTCCCGTAAGGCTCCACATAAGCTTTCCCTCAGCTTCCCACACTTCTGCTGCACATGATTGTGGCCCCGCTTCAACTCCAAGGGACGAAGCATGATCTGCCTTCTCCTCCGATTGTGTTGTCCAGCAGGAAGAAGCCTTTGAAGGGGAGGAGGGCAGCGATGGTCGAGGTGCGGCTATTGTCGTTGCTGCCACCGATTTGGAGGAGTGGAGGGCTAGATCTAGGGTAAGGGCAAGAGTCCTAACTCCCTACACATGCGTGTGCGAGACGCGATGGACAGGGCGACGACTCGATGCATTGACGTCGGCGGTAGGGGGAGTGCGAGAGGGGTTGAGGATAGGGGGAGTGCGAGAGGAGGAAGGGGTAGGATAGGGGGGAAAGATGGGATTGAGAGGGGGAGTGAGGAGAGATAGCACAAGGAAAAGAAGAAGGGCCATGAATGGGGGTTGCTAGTGTTGGTAGGTACAGATAGCAAAGGAATTGAATCATAGCATGCACTATACTGTATCTCTCCCTCTTTTTTCCTTTTCTTTTGTACCTTTTTTGAAAAGAAATGACATTTACAAAATCACTTCAGGAGAACGAAGCTAAGTCAATTTGATTGATTAACAAAAAATCTAGATTGATCTACCAATTTAATTGGTTGATCAATAGAACACCTCCTGTGGATCATTCTCAAACTCGTGCGAGATCGACAATTTTGATATTAATCACCAATCTTATGTCAAACAAATACATTAAGAAAAAGACAGATAAGAATGAGAGGGGGAGGGAGAGTGGAGAGTTTCTATTCTATTGTTGTGTCAAATGAGAACCCCTTTGTGACCTTTATACAGAGCAATGTTTTAAAAATCGAATCGAAATGGCCAGTCCAATCGGTTCCACCAGAAACTAGTGCCTTATCGGTCGAATCGACTGATTTGAGTGATAAAAGCCAAAACCAATGTAAATCGGTCAAAATTAGGTTGGATCGGTCAATTTGGTTAAATCAATCGTCCGATTTGACAATTTTCTTAAGAACTAAAAAATAAAAAAAAAAGAAAAATGCATGTGACTTTAGAACTTAAAACAAAGATTCAAAGATTTACTTGTTTGTCAAGGTTAGACTTTCAATTTCAATTATACATTTTATTTTGTTTAATAATTAATAATAATATGTCAATTTTAGTATAATTAGAGTCTCAAAATAACTTTTCCTACCATTTATCTTCAATGATTTTTTTATTAAACAATGGTTTAACTTTGTTGGACTTGGTTAAACTTGTAAAATCCTACGGGAGGGGGTGAGATATGCGTGACGTATAAAATGCGGAATTAAAATAAACAATCTCACAAAAATAAGCAATCACACAAAGACACAAGTAATTTTTAAGTGGAAACCCAAACCGGGTGAAAACCACCACCTAACCCTCTTGAGTTAGGATTTCCCAATCGGCAAAGTCGATCAAATCCACTAACATACTACTTTAACGAGGGTAGTACAACCTCAATTACAACCACGCTACGAGTACGTGGGTAGCGTTCCTCAACCCCTTCTCTTCACAAGGAGGATTTTGTCTCATGAAGGAGACGGGAATTCGCAATGTGAATACCCAACCAATAACAAAGATAAATTACAAAAACAACCCTAGAAAGCCAACAAAGTATATGGTTAAATCTAGCTACTATAGGTAAGGGAACTTCCTTAAGATGGGAGTGCGTCGACATGATGATGCGGGTGTGTGAACTACGCTTTGGCACAACAACACTCTCTTGGCGTTGGCAGGAGAGTGGGTGCACAACTGGAATGAAGCTCTCTAGAAGTGGAATAAATGCTTGGAGAGCTAAAGCTTCTTATAGATGATCTTCTACTTCTTTTTGACACAAGAGATGTGGAAATATGTTGCTTGGGTGTGTCTTGGTGTATGTATGTAAGGCAAAGGTCCTCCTCTATTTATAGAGGGCCTAGGAAGGCTTTGGAAACCCTTAGAAAGCTTCCACAGCCGTTGGGGTTGAACCCAAGGCAAAACAGGTCGTAATCAAGATCAATTATGATTCTGACAGGATCATTAGATGTCTGGTCCAGGTATCAGACGTCTGGAAAACTTGTTTAAGATGTCTGAGAACTAAGTCAGACGTCTAATTCTAGGCGGGTTTCCTTCCTAACTTGGTTCAGACTTAAATAGGGTTCTAGTGTATAACCATCAGACAACGTACAGGAGTCTAGCACTAGGTCTGGACGTCTGCAAACCTATTGTATAGCAGAAATGGATTTCCCATGGTAGGTTAACGGCTAGAATATCTTACAAAGGTGATTTTGGGTCAATCGAGGCAAAACGGTCACATATCAGACATCTAAGATCCTCTACGGACGTCTAATATAAGCCTAACGGTCATTTTCCTCAACGTTTACTTGGTAGCCAACATTCCACTAATTGGACGTCTGGCACAACCATCAGACGTCTTTTAAGACGCTTGGACTAAGGTCTGGATGTCTGATTTCATCTGACAGAACTTACTAAGTCCAGCATAAGTTATTGAACGCCTGAGTCAACAGTTAGATGTCTTAAAAGTCACTATTAGAAGTCTGATTTTTAGATTAGACGTCTGATTAGGCTGTCAGAACCCTATTTTGATTTTCTAAGTTCTTTCCAGAAAACCTAAGTATCTTAGGGTTGTGAAAGTGTTTCTAGGACTACTTTGAGAGTACTTTAAGGCTCTTTAACATATATCTTGACACAAAGAATAAAGTGCAAAAGAATTACAAGAAAATACATGAAAAGAGAATCTATCATATTCTTCTCTTCACGCTTTCGCTCCTCGCGAAGCTACTTCTCCATCAAGCTCCACTAATCAGCCATGGATGCGAGCTCGAACTCCGTCTAAACAGTTTCCATTTGCAATTTGACATGGAAACTAAGACTCAAAAGCAAATGTTAAAAGACATGTGTTTTGTTATAATCAAAATAAACGATCGTGGTGCACTAGCACCAACAAAACTAATACAAGTTAATCTAAAGGTCTTACAGTTCGATTTTTCACATGCTGACGTCATCATCGGCTCAACTAGTATAAACCATTAGTTGAACGACTAAAAAACCAAATTAGCACCTAACCGGTTCAATTTTTAAAATATTGGTATAGAGCTCATGACCCAGCGTTTGTAGAAATTCACATTTTATGAAAATACGGTAACTGATCGTTACGAGGTTAGGTATTAATGTCATGTGTCTTGTTCCATACAAGTGATGGAGTTCTAGATGCTCTAGGATCATTGGAGCACGCTTCCAACCCAGCACCTCGAGACTAAAGTACCCATATGATCGAAATGTCTATATTGGAGGGGGGTAAATAGTGTACTATATGTGAATAATATCAAATTTAAAAATCAATCCACAATAAAAGAGACATTATTAGAAAAAGGAATATTAGTGATAGTTTCAACGATCGCTAATAGTGAATTACCAGTCGCCTTTATCCATTGTAGAAAGATGCAATCGGAAAAGTCATTTGCGATGGTTAAAAAACCAACTTGTCATAGATGCTACAATACTATTCTGTCATGGTTTACGTTGATCAGCCGACGTAAACATGTAATTTCTAATGGTTAATAAATAATCGTCGTGTAACATTTTTCATGACGGATAATAAATAATCATCATATTTAGTACATCGTGATCGTTAAGAAACTTAGGGGTGTACATGGGTCGGATTTAGTTGGATTGGGATTTAATCCAAATTCAACCCATAGTTTTCGGGTTTTGATTTTTTCAACCTAACCCAACCCGTTACACTACCGAACGTCTCAACCCAACCCATGAAAATTGGGTCGAGTTGGGTTGAGTTGAGCGGGTTGACTAGTTAAAGAATTTAAAACTTATGTTTATCTCCTGCATATTTTCTGTCTTTTATATTTAATAACAAAACATTTTAAACTTATAAATAACTTATATTTATAAAAAAGTGAATAACATAAGTAAAAACAAAAAAGAACTTGATAGTCATATAATAGTAATTGCATCTTTCCTATAAAAAAGTAAACATATATTACAAGACGATTATCTTATTCATGTAATTTTTTGCATAGATGTAGGCATTCAACAGAAAGAATTAGATGGGAATTAAAATAATTTTTTACTAGTAAGGAAAAATTCAAGATGTACGTGTGAATGTTTTTTAATTATGTCTAAACAAAGAATTAGATGAATATTTAAATAATGATATTTAATTTAAGCGTCAAAGTTTCAATGTTTAGTGGAAGTTTCAAATAATTTAGGCTAAATTAAGGAAAAGTAAAGGGGGAGGAGGATGGCCGAGAGAGGAGGTCGTGGCTGTTGGCTATTGTAATGACCCGTTGCCCTTTTGGTCGGATAAGACGTTTGGATTGTCAGTCAGACATCTGAACATATGTCCGGATGTTCGAAAGTAGGAGAATAGCACATATTCTTTTCGCTCTGCACGCGGGCGGCGCGCAAGACCCGCTCTCTCTCCTTCACCCCTCACTTGAACCCTAACTCCCCTCCTATATAAACCCCTCACCTCTTCCTCCTTCACCCCTCACACCACTCCAGCCACCGCCACCTCCACCTTCTCTTGCGACAGCCACGTCCCCCTTCTGTCTCTGCTGCAGCCGCGGCGAGGAAGGAGAGCCACCAGCGAGGGGAAAGCGGGGAGGAGCGAGAGCGAGAGAGTGTGAGGGAGTGAGGGCAGGGGAGGAGGATGACGATCACGAGAGCTTGGTGGAGCTCGAGGAGGAGTTGTGGGAGAGAGGAGGAAGCTGGTGAGGAGCTGCTCAAGCACCTGCAGCTGCTGGAGCAGCCACTGCGGGTGGAGGGTGAGCGGGGCGAGAGGCGTGAAGAAGTTCTGATACTGGAAGTTTCCAATGTCAGACATCTGGAGTGAAGTCCGGATGACTGGCGAGGCACCAGGATGTCCGAAGCTAAGGCTGGATGTCTGAAAGCATGTATCGCGCGAGGTACGTACCTTCCTGTGCTGATTTTCGCCATGCAGAAGATCTTAGCGCAGGAGTTGTTGGGCTAAAACTATGCTTGCGTTTTCGTACGCAGGTGAAGGCTTTGGGAAGGCGCGTGGTGTGCTTTCCAAGTACTTTTGGGTGTCTGATCACGTCGCCAGACGTCCGGAGGTACTTTCAAACGACTGGAAGTAGGGTAAGACGGCTGGAGCTGCCCCCAAACGGTCGCAGAAGGAGTCTGGACGTCTGAATCAGCTACAAATACAAGGTGAGTTCTGATGTCTTTAAGATGTCTCAGATTAGTCCCAAACGTCTGATTTTGGTCAGTAACAGCGTTTTTGGCCTATTTAAGGCTCAAACGGAATTGGATTTCTGCAAACGAAGTACCGTTGTTTTTCACTCTTGTTCATCTACGTGTTCATGCTGAGTATCTATTGTTTTGAGCTCGTCTAATGTACATTGGTCGCTGGTACAGGTTACCAATTGGTGGCATGTTCGGGGCCCGCGGAGATGACGAGATTTGCGGCACAGGCCCCTATTCCTCCCATGATACCCAGTAGAGTGGTTTAAAGCAATTATTAAGATATAAATAAAGAATATGTCTGCTTAGAGTAAATTGATTGAAACTCTAGGATGTGGAATGAACCCTAGGATAGAAATGTACGAGCATGATATAGAACTACTCTGGTTTACTTAAGATGCATGTTAAAATGCGAGCTGCCTGTATGTAAATGAGAAATTGAATAGTGAAACCATAAGTTGCATGTTTATGATTGAGAACTGAATTGTGAAAACACAGCTGCCTGTATATGGATGAGGAATGAGTTATGAAACATGAGATCTGAATATGGATAAATGAGATGAATATGATCATGAACCCTACGGGGAATTAGGAGTAGAACTCCTATGTATGAAAGGAATCTGGAATGTAAAAGGGAAGTGTGCTGGCCCTTGTGTATGCGGTACTAACGAGAGCAACTGTCCCTTTTTAGTGTAGAGCGGAGCTAGCCTCCCTTGGGTTGAGACCTGAGGTTAGGATTGGCCACTCTACGCTAACTCCTGTTGGCCCTCGTGTACGTGATACCGAGGCATGTTACTAGTGTAGGGAGGGAGCTAGCCACCCCACGGGGCCCGAGGTTCAGCTAGCCACCCTACACCAACTTTGTTAGGCCCTTTGGGCAAACCGAGGTAGTCAGACGAGAGTACGCGGACTGTGGAGGGGTAAGACCCCTGTTCTGAGATGGCAAGGCCGTATATTGTTCCATGCTGTACTTGTTGGTGCTAGAGCACCACGATCATTTGTTTTGATGATAACAAAACACGTGTTATTTAACATTTGCACTTGGAGTCTTAGATTTCAGGTCAATTGCAAATGTAGACGTGATTAGACGGAATTCGAGCTCGCATCCAGGACAAATTGGAGGAGCTTGATGGAGAACAGAGGGGATTCGCGAGGAGCGATAGATTGAAGATGGAAGGACAAGAAGAATAGGATAGAATTCCATTTTATTCCTTTCATGTACTTTTGTCTTTATTTTCTTGCTCTTTATTTCCTTAGAAAATTATGTTAAAGAGCCTCAAAGTACCCTAACAGTAGTCCTAGGAACACCGGCACAACCCTAGGATACTTAGGTTTTCTGTAGAGAACTTAGAAAACCAATGTAGGGTTCAAACAGAGTTTCCGGACGTCTAATTCCCAAATCAGACGTCTGATAAAGTGTTTTAAGACGTCTGACTGTTGATTCAGACGTCTGATAACATTTAGGCTGGACAAGTTAGTTCTGTCTGATGAAAGCAGACGTCCAGATCTTAGACCAGACGTCTTAGGAGCGTGTAATGACTTTGCCAGACATCTAATTAGTGGACCGTTGGCTCGCTTAGCAAACACTCGAGGATATGACCGTTAGAGCCTTTCCAGACGTCCTTAAGCCTTTCCAGACGTCTGATAATTGACCGTTTTGCCTCGACTGACCCGAAAATCTCTTCTCAGAGATTTTCTAGCCGTTGCAAATCCATTCCCACGAAAAAGTATGTTTCCAGACGTCTAGACATAGTGCCAGACGTCCTGTCTGTCGTCTGATGGACTTGCGCTAGAACCCTGTTTAGATCTGATTCAAGTCAGGAAGGAACCCGCACGAAATCAGACGTCTGACCTTGAAATCAGACATCTTAAAGTGGTCTTCCAGATGTCTGATGCCAGAATTAGACGTCTGATAACCCTGTCAGTGCAATGATTGTTCCTGATTTCGGGTTGATTCACTTGGGCTTTGCACCCAACGGCTATGGAGCCTTTCCTAAGCCATCTAAAGCCTTCCTAAGCCCTCTATAAATAGAGGGGAACCTCTTGCACACCAACACATACCTAGAAACATAAGACACACCTTGCAATACACTTTCAAACCATTTTGTGTCTCTCTTGCTCTCCAATCTCTAATTCTTCATCTTGAGAGCATCAAGCCTTGCGCACCCGCTCTCCCGCCATAGTTCACGAGAGCGACGTAGCGCCGTCGTGTTGTTCACGCATCCGCGTCGCCGATGCACTCCTTGCAAAGGGGAGTTTTCTTAATTCCTATAGAAGCTTAGGTTTAAAATTACTTTGTTGGCTCTATAGGACTATTTGTTATTTTATTTTGTTATTTGGTTGGGTATTCGCTTTGCGAATTCCCATCTCCTTCGTGGGACAAAATCCTTCTCGTGAAGAGAAGGAGTTGAGGAACGCTACCCTCGCACTTGTAGTGTTGTTGTAATTGAGGTTGAATCACCCTCGTTTAAAGTGATTCGTTTAGTGGATTTTGATCAACTTGGTTGATCGGAAAATCCTAACTCGAGAGGGTTAGGTGGTGGTTTTCACCCGGTTTGGGTTTCCAGCTAAAAATCTTTGTGAAATTTTTGTGTGATTGCTTATTTTATAAGATTGTTTATATTTTAATTCCGCATTTTTTACGTCACGCTGACGT
This sequence comes from Thalassia testudinum, assembly GCA_037157565.1. Classification (NCBI taxonomy): domain Eukaryota; kingdom Viridiplantae; phylum Streptophyta; class Magnoliopsida; order Alismatales; family Hydrocharitaceae; genus Thalassia; species Thalassia testudinum. Next base: position 67,251,839 of record JAZHRO010000022.1, on the reverse strand, counting down.
CACCCCCTCCAAGTGGGATTCTACAATTGGTATCAGAGTAGGTCTTGTTGTTTTGGCGTAACAACCCAGCAAGAAGATCTATGGAGGGGAGCAGTTTCGCGGGTAGGATTTCCGAGGGCCAGTCTATGACTCGTCCGCCATTCTTCGACGGGAGCAACTACCCTTAATGGAAGTTGCGGATGAAGACATGGCTTCAAGCCACTGATTTCACAATATGGGCCAGGTGTGAGACCCCCTTCGACATCCCAGAAAAACCTGCCGGAGGATACTCGCAATAGCAAATCCGGGAACTCTCACTCAACGCGAAAACAATGAACGCGTTGTATTGCACGCTTGGCCCAGAGGAGTTCAACAGAATCTCGCAATGCGCCACCGCATACGAGATTTGGCACACACTTGAGGTAACTCACGAAGGTACCTCTAAGGTAAAAACCTCTAAAATTAATTTACTTTCTCAAGAATTTGAATCTTTTTCAATGAAATCTAACGAATCTTTAAGTTAGATGAACACTAGGTTCGCTCTTATTGTAAATAATTTGAAAGCTTTAGGGAAGACTTTCATCAAGGGGGAGCTTCAAGGGAAGCTTCTTCGTTCCCTTGGATCGGAATGGGAATAGAAAGTCACCGCCATTGAGGAGGCAAACGAAGTGGAGGAGCACAACATGGAAGATCTCCTAGGCAATCTAATGGCCTACGAGACAAAGTTGAAGCAGAAGAAGGATACACCAGAGCCTAAACCGAAAAAGATTCTCGCCTTCAGAGCTGCGTCGGATAGCGAGGTAAGTTCCGACGACGAAGACTTTAGAATTTTACTTAAAAATTTTTTCAAGTTTTGTAGGGAATTAAAGAAAGAGAAGAAGGAGAAGAAGGAAAGTCCGAGACGTTGCTACCACTGCAATGAGAAAGGGCACCTATGACCAGAGTGCCCTCTTCTTAAAAAGAAGAATAAGGAAAAGGAAAAGAGATCTAAGAAGAAGGCGTTCCAAGCCACTTGGGACAATTCTAGCTCGGAGGAAGAAGAAGAAGAAAAGTCCATAGAGGAAGAAACCGCTTGCTTCGGTTTCATGGCCAGAGGAAGCGACAGCGAAAGCGGAAGCAACTCAGACAACGTGGTAAGTTACGACTTACAAGAAGCTTTTAATGAACTTTTTGAAGTTAGTAAAGCACTTAAGGTAAAAAATAAAAGCATGAAAAAGAATCTTAGTTTTCTTAAAAGTGAAAATGATATGTTAGAAATAAAACTTAAGGATCTAGAAGCTAGTCCTAAAAATGATAACCTATTATTAGAAAATCATAACCTCATCAATGAAAATAATAAATTGATTGAGGAAAATGTTAGTCTAAAAATAGAAATTTCTGATTTAAAGACTAAGATGAGTATTATAGAAAATGAACTTACATGTCTTAGGGAGAAATCAAATAAATTGATAAATAGGGTAGATATCCTATATAGCCCTAAGGTTGAGAAAGGATTTCCGTTTAGTGGATTTTGATCAACTTGGTTGATCGGAAAATCCCAACTCGAGAGGGTTAGGTGGTGGTTTTCACCTGGTTTGGGTTTCCACCAAAAAATCTTTGTGTACTTTGTGTGATTGCTTATTTTATAAGATTGTTTGTATTTCAATTCCGCATTTTTTACGCAACGCTGACGTCACCCCCTCCAAGTGGGATTCTACAGTACTTTGGGTGTATCCTCTAGCGGAAACGACTGACCGCGTGTCAGTGCTGTGTAGCTACCCGTGCGTTTATCACGTGTGCCGTAATCACCACTACATGTCGACAGTGACCTCGGGGTTGTTGACTAGGTGTAGGACTACAACAGAGGACTCTCCCGGGAGGGCACCATGTGTACCTTCTACTCTACGGAAAAGACTGCAATCAAGATTGTTCCCACGAGGAACATGCAAGATCAAGAAATACCTGGATACTTTGAGAAATAGATAAACCAGAAACACATAAATGAGATAAATGGAATGAGAAATAAACCTGTTGTTGTTTTTCTGCACTTGCACTTAAATAATGTAAACACCACTTTATTCAACGTTCGCTGACTCTGTCTTTTCGTAACCCTATTCAGGACCAGGAGTTGAGCAGCTCGAGTTTCCGGCTGCAGAGGGTGCTTGGCCCAGCCAAGCCCAGTCGTAGTCGTTTCTCAACTCTTTCATTTTTCTACTATTGTAATGAATAATTGACACATACTTTATTGTTCCTGTTACTTTCTGTTTCCTTTCCATTTTCTATTGTTGTTGTTGTGACATGTACTATGTTTTTAGACAGTAATTCTACTTTTTTTACTGCTTCGTTCTTTGCTTCTGCTTAGTTATATTGCACGTGTGAATGTGGTTTATTTTCCTACTTTTGGTTATTTCTTGTTGGATGACTAGGTCTTGGGATTAGTCAAGGCGAGTCGGTCTCGGATCCTATAGGTTGTAACAAGATGGTATCTAATCAGTAGTTCGCAGTTTAAAAAGATATTTGCTGTAGTATATTTGAAATCACCGCGAAAACGATTATCAATTTTATTTATTTGAAATTCAAAAATATTCCGAGGTCGAACTCAAAGAGCAAATTGGTATCTTAGAAGCAGAAAGTCAAAATATCAAATTTTACTTGAAAGATAATGTACAATAATAATGCAATGTATATAAAGGCTAGAGAGTAAAAAGAAATAGATTTTTCTCTTTTCTTCCTTCTCTTCTCTCTTTCTTTTTCTTTGCTTTCTCTCTTCCTTCTCTTCTTTCTCTATCTTTTCTTTCTCAGACGTCTGATTCTGTGAATTAGATGTCTTAACTGACGACTGCTACAGTGCTTCTTCTTTTCCTTTTCTTCTTCACTTGGCTTTCCTCCTTGCCTTCTTCTTTTGCGGCTCCTTCTTCCTTCTGTTCCTTCTTTCTCTGCAGCTTCCTTCTATGTTCTTTCTTCTTCTCTTTCTCTGCAGCTACCTCCTTGGCTTCTTCTTCTTTTTCTTCTTTCTTCTGCTCCTACTTCTCTCTGCTGCACCTCCTTCTTCAAGTCCTTCCTTCTCCTTCAGCTGCTCCTCTTCTTCTTCCCTGCACACACACAGGAGCAAAACCTAGCCCCTACCCTCCCCCGCATCTCTCTCTCTCTTTTTCGCTCTTATGCTCACTCTCCCAGAGCCATCTCGGGTAAATGGGTCGGGTCAGCGCGCTCAGGACCAGGCGAACCAGTGTGGGTGGTACGCGAGGAGTGCACGGGTAATCGGGTCAGGCAGCCAGGTCTGCAGAGGTGTGGGTCACGGACGAGGCGTGGTGGGCGATGGGACCTCACCCCGTGTCAGGAGGCGCTATGCCTCAGACACTTTTTCAATTTATGTTGCGCCACCCACTTGAAAATGCCCGAGGTGGGACTAAAATTCCCACCCGCTTCTCACGCACACCCGCAGCAGGTGACTTCGCAAATTGCAGCAACTGCGTGGGGCTTCAGTGCCAATCGCTTAGCTGGGGTTGTGCGCGAAAGGATTCCGCGCGACCTGGGGCACTTCGCCTGGAGAGGAGAGACTTGGAGGAGCTCTCATGCAAGCTCCTTGCTGGCGGTGGAGACACTCAACACCTGTCATCAGGCAAACGGCCTTGCGGCCTCGTCAGAACACATGGGAAGCCTTGCCGAGGTACGACGAGTGTGCTACAGTGGTTGGGGTGGCGTGGGAACGCCTGTGTGAGCGTGCCTAGGGCTTACTGTGGCCGAGTCAGTGGGTGTGTTCGAGGGGCGTGTTGGGAGCGTGTGGCGGTGAATGGGAAGAGGGGTTATGATCAGTGAGTCGTGGCGGAGCTTGTGAGGTGAATGGCGAGGTGGGTGGATGCGTGGAGCGGTGGGAACACCTCGTCGGTGATCTGGTCGGAAGTGAAGATGAGGGTGGACAGTGGGAGTCGAGGGGTGGTTTGTGAAATAAAATGAAGGAAAATAGAAGGTAGTGAGAGAGGAACTTAACTGAGGGACTTGGAGAGAAGGGGGAGGCGGAGGGCGAGCGACACGTATTGGCCGTCGCCAGAGACGAAGACCCTGAGATGGAGAGGCAGCGACGACGAGGAGGTCAGAGAGCCTCGCGCGGGTACAGTGCGATGCGAAGGAGTGAGGTAGAGATGGCTCTACCACTGGACGAGAAGAGGGAGGGAGAGTCGTCGAAGCCTGCGGGCAAATGGCCATAGGAGGAGGAGACAAAATTGGGCGGTTATCTCTGGCCAAGACAGGCTTGGGAGGTGTGGAATGATCTGAGCTTCCTTAAATAGTCACGGGTAGGAGGTTATTCGCAAGGAGGCGGCCAAAAAGTCGTTGCTGGAGGCAAGGCCGGAGGGGAACCCATACTTCTTGAGCATTCGCACGAAAGGTATGGAGCGATTCAGGGCATAGGGAGCAGCTCAGGCGATAGGGGGTGTTACAGACTCCCCTTTCAAATTTAGGAGCAGCTCCCCATGGAAACGAGGAGAAAACCTGCTCGAAAGTCGTCGATGGTATGGGTCCCTGCTGCAATGGCAGAGGGACCAAAATGAAGAAAGTGATGAAAAATTGAGGGGGTATTTGCAAGGATTTTCAAAAGTTAAGGGTCAGAATGTAATTAGCTGGACCAATTTGTAAAGTAGGCGAAGATGACCTTCCCTTAGGTCCAAATTTTGGTACAAACCTAATTTGGACCTAAGGAATCCAATGGTGAAGTTAGATTTTAGGTTTTATCATGTTTGACTAGAAATTTTGCATAAAAATCTAAATTAAGTCAAATATTGGGCTTGGTCCCCAATCTAGGTCAAAATAAGTTCTAAAGGTCAAATTGAAGGTTCTAAACCCTAGGGGATATTTTTCCATGAATTTTAGAGGGTTTAGTTGATTTTTATCTTGCCTGGAACCTTGTGAATTTAAGTGAGTTTGTTTTAAGGTTGCAGAATGTCATTTAATTCATAAATTTCACAAGAACCCTTTTCTGACTGAATCATCCAACTTTTTCTTTTATTAAGTCCAATTGACCTATGTCTAGACCCTTATAAATCCTGTTGATGCACTGCAATGGTAAAATTGCAGTTTTACCCCCTTATTTCATATTTTCTTCCCAGATTAGTGATGCCTTGAATTAAGCCTTTCTCTTGGTTATGTAGGAGTTTTTGTTCACTTTGTTAGGTCAAAATATGCTAGTTAGGACTCATGATGAGGTTCTCATCAGTATCAAAGCAAGGTTGTCCCGAGAAATGAACCAATTGATTTGAGAATAACCACTCTTGTGCATATAACTAGGATAGCCACCACAACGTATCGCTTTGATATTCGTTTCCAAGTGTTTTCTCGATGTAATCCTGTATCGTTGACACTATTGTTCTATATCTTGTGTCTCCTTGCAGGAGATGCCTCGTCGGGGAGTTCCCAAGGAGGGCCGTGGTCGTGGCCGTGGACGAAGTCGGAGGGGCAGACGTGCTAGACATGAGGCACCAGTTGACCCACCTCTTCTCCCGGGAGTTCAAGTCCAGCATCTCGCCCAACTGATCAGAGACATCATGCAAGAGGAGCTCGACTAGCCTTCACGGGCACCTCTCCCTAAGGATGTGGAGGGGGAGTCCTCGGTGGAATAGAGAGACCGTCGTAGCGCCAAACAAGCAGGACGGGGAGGCGGTGATCCTCCACTACCCCCATCACACTCTGACACTTCTGAGCACGAGCTCTTCTTGCCTGGAGGCGTGCCCGTTGCCCCACTACAGCTACACCATGAGCTTTTCGGACAGTTTCGGAAGCTGAAGCCCCCTTCCTTCAAGGGGGATGAGGACCCGTCTGAGGCAGAGGACCAGCTGGAGCAGATAGAGAAGGTGTTTGACACCCTTCGCCCTCCCACGGAGTGTCACGTGGCCTTTGCCACGTACCAGCTGGAGTGCGCAGTACACAAGTGGTGGAGGGCAGTCAGAGGCCAGGAGGGGAGAGAGATGACGTGGGACCAGTTTGTGGCTCTCTTCGTGAGCAATACTTTCCGCAGACCTGGCAGGATAAGAGAAGGTAGGAGTTCCAAACTCTTCGCCAGGGGACGATGACGGTTAGCGCGTACCGCATGCGTTTTCTGGAACTGTCATGTTTCGCTTTGATAGCTGTGTTTATTGAGGAGGAGCGCCTGTAGAGGTTTGCTGAGGGGCTCCGACCTGCTATTCGGGGGTATGTCAGACCCCTGAAGCTGCCCACTTTCTCTCGTATGGTTGAGGTAGCCATGACTTACTGATGAGAACCTCATCATGAACCCTAACTAGCACATTTTGACCTAATAAATTTGACAAAAGCTCCTACAAAACCTAAGGGAAGGCCTAAATTAGGGAATTGTTGAGTAGAAAATAAAACATTACACAAGGGGTAAAACTGTAATTTTACCATTACAGTACATGAACGGGATTTCTAAGGGTCTAGACATAGGTCAAGTAGACTTGATAAGAGAAAAAGTGGGATGGTTTGGTCAAAAAAGGTTTATGACAAAATCTGGGAATTAAATGACATTCTGTAACCTTAAAACAAATCCACTTTAATTCACGAAGATCTAGGCAATATAAAAATTAATTAAACCATCTAAAATTCATAAAAAAATATCCCCTAGGATTTAAAACCTTCAATTTGGCCATTGGAACCTATCTTGACCTAAATTGAGAACCACACTCAATTTTTGACCTAACTTGAATTTTTATGCAAAATGTCCAGTCAAACATGGTCAAACCTAAAATCCAACTTCACTATTGGATTCCTTTTGTGCAAATTAGGTTTATACCAAAATTAGGGAAGGTCGTCTTGACCCACTTTACAAAATGGTTCTCAATAATTACTTTTTGACCCTTAGCTTTTTGAAACCTTGCAATGACCCCCCTATATTTCCCGTCGTCTTCTTCAATCGGGTCCCTCTGCCACTTGCATGCGCAGGCCATACCTTCGGCGACTTTGCGTGGAGGATGGCGCCTTGCATGCATGGGGAGCCGGCCCTAGATTTGAAAGGGGAGCTCCCTGCGAAGCCCCCTACCGCATGGGCCAGCTCCCATGCCCTGTCAGCCGCCATACCCCCCTTGCGAATGCGCGAGAGGTACGGGTCTCTGTTTGCCCATGTCTCCGGTGGGGTTTTTCCCGCCTCTTTTGCGCGCTTTGCGACCGGCCGACGCTTATTTAAGGAGCGACACCCTCTACCGCATCCTTCAAGCCTATTTTGGCTAGAGATAACCCCCCAATTTCGTCTCCTCCTCCTCTGGCCATCTTCCCACAGGCTCCAGCGACTCTCCTCCCCCTCTCTTGTCGCCGCACCTCGCCGTACCAGCAAGCGCCCTCCAGCCCCTCTTCCTCGTCGCCATCTCTTCCCCTAGGCACCTTCGTCTCCGGTGACGGCAGTACCAGCAGCTCGCCACCTCCGCCTCCTCCGTTCACTCCTGACCTACCAGCTAAGTCCCTCTTACCCTTCTCTTTAATTCCCCTCTGTAAATTTTCTGTTTCGACCCCTCTACACCACTGTCCACCCTTACCATCTCAACCTCCGACCACCAACTCCGGTGAGGCCATTCCACCACCACAGATAGCTCCACCCCTCACCAACTGGTCCCTGAGCATCACCTCCACCCACTGATCACCCTGCGACCCCCCACTGACCGCGCCACCCACTTTTGCCTCCCCCCGAATAGACCCACTCACACAGACTCAGATCGACCTGGGCACGCACGCCCAGGCCACTCTGAGCAACGTTGACCCCCACAATAATTTCGCTATGCTCTGGCGAAGCTTGCTAAGCGTCCTGACGTGGCCGAGAGGCCGTTTTGCTGATTCCTGGTCTCCGGCCTTCGCCGCCATTAGCGTCGAGCTTCGAGCAAGCTCGCAAGCAGCTCCAGTCTCTTCCAGCTCAAGGAGGCACGCCCAGGTTGTGCGGAAGGCTTCCGTGCACAGCTCCAGGTCTTCAATTGGCAGCGAAGGCCTCATCTGGGGCGACTTTTGCTCACACTCCCTACTGCGGGAGCGCAAGAGAGGTGGGGCGCAGATAGTCCCACCTTGGGCGTTTTCAAGTGCCCCGTGACACATAAATTGCAAAAGTGATTGAGGCTTATTGCCTCAGTCACACAGGGTGAGGTCCCTCTCACCCGCTCACCCGACCTCGTCCGCGACCACCCCCCGCAGACCTGGCCCGACCCGATTACCCAACCTGTGCACACCTCGCCCATGACCGCACACCAGTGGGCCTGGTCTCGAGCACGTCACCCGACCCGCATACCTGAATAGGCTTTGGGAGAGCGAACCCTGGAGTGGGACAGAGAGAGAGAGACGTGGGGAGGGTAGGGGTTAGGTTTTGCTTAACCATATGCCTGTGTATGGAACAGGATAAGAAGCAAGGAAGGAGCGGCTAAAGAATTAGCCGTGAAAGCAACTGAAGACTTAGCTGCGAAAGCAACTGCCGGCAGAGAGAAGAGAAGAAGAAGGCTCAGCAGCAAAAGGAGAAAAGGAAGAGAATGAAGAAGACAAAAGCTGAAGCAAAAGAAGAGGAAGGGGAGAAGCCACCTGAGGAAGGGAAGAAGAAGAAGCTACCGCAGAGAGGAAGGCCAAGCAGCTGAAAGAAGAGAAAAAGAAGAAGCCAAGAAGAAGAAGAAGCAGCAGCAGCTGAAAGAAAGAAGAAGGAGAGCACAAGCACTGTAGCAAGTGGCTACTTACGGCGTCTGATCCATGGAGTTAGACGTCTGAAGACAAAGAGAAAGGAGGACAAAAGAAGAAAGAGAGAAGAAAAGAGAATAGACAAATTTTTATTTCCTCTTTAATTTTTTTGTAAATTGTGATTTTCTACGCTTCTAGAATCGAGCTTGCTCCCTGAGTTCGACCTCGAAGAATTTCTGTATTCGAGTAATAAAATAAAATCAAACAGGTCGGTTTAACTGCCGCTACCACTTATGAGGAGACCAATCCGGTCGTGCGAGACACTGACAGTGGACGGAAGAGACCCTACCAGCCAGAGTACTCTCAGGGCCATCGGGAGAGGAGGCACACGACGCCCGTAAGAGAGCCATCTCGTTCTACAGGACCATCAGTGGCCTTTGGGGGCCCCAGACAGGGGCCAGTTACCAGCACCGGACCCCTACCCAGCCACCAGCAGGGACCTACAGAGGGAGCAGGTCATGCACCCCTCTGCTACCAGTGTGGCCAGCCAGGCCACATCAGGAGGGATTGCCCATCTAGGGCTAGAGCACAGCAGATGCTCCCCGCACCGAGCGTTGGTGGTCGAGCTGGCAGTCGAGGTCACCAGGCGCGTGGGGGAGGACAATAGTTGCGAGGTGGGTACCGGCCAGCTGCTGCTCGCTCGACCTAGAGTGTAGCTGCTTTGTCTGCACTGAGAGTTGATGGGCATATCAACCCCCTGACACACAGACACCAGGGCTTCGAGTTCAATGGTGGCAGGTATGGTTACTGTTTCTGGCAGATTAGTGTACGTACTTTTTGATTCCAGTGCCACACACTCCATCGCTACGAGTTTTGTCGTCAATTTGAGGCAGGGCAGTGTACTGTTAGAGGATCCATTTGTGATCAGAGGCCCAGGTAGCAAGTTGTTTGTAGTCGAGGAGGTCTACACGCACTGCGAGGTCAGTATAGGGGGACACAGCCTCCCCGCTGACCTGATAGTGATCCAGATGAGGATTTTGGTCTGATCCTAAGGATGGACTGGATGTCCGCCTATCATGCCCTGGTGGACTATTTCGGGAGGAAGATCGTCTTCTCCATATCGGGTTGCCTCCCTTTGAGTTTCATGGCCAGCCAGTGGACAGAGGTTTCAGATGCATCTCCGCGCTTTGGGCAGTGAGGCTTTTGAGCCAGGGGTGTGAGAGCTTCTTGTCTTGTGTAGTGGCAGAGCCTAGCCCTGTGGCCGACTTTCAGAGTATCCCGGTGGTTTGCGAGTACCCCAACGTCTTCCCAGAGAAGCTGCCAGGACTACCGCCTGAGCGTGAGATCGAGTTTGAGATCTCACTGGTACCAGGGACCAGTCCCATTTCTATTGCACCGTATCGGATGGCACCGCTTGAGCTGCGAGAGCTCAAGTCACAGTTATAGGACCTGTTGGAGAAGGGCTTTGTGAGGCCTAGTGCATCCCCATTGGGAGCCCCTGTACTGTTTGTGAAGAAGGACGATACCCCGCGACTTTGTGTCGACTACCGACAGCTGAATAGGGTTACCATCAAGAACAAGTATCCGCTGCCGAGGATTGACAACCTCTTCGACCAGTTGTGAGATGCCACAGTGTTCTCCAAGATAGATCTGAGGTCTAGTTACCACCAGTTGAGGATCAGGGAGACCAACGTCTCCAAGACAGCTTTCCATACCCAGTACGGGCACTACGAGCTCGTGGTCATGCCGTTTAAGCTGACCAATGCCCCTACTGCCTTTATGGATTTAATGAACCGTGTTTTCAGGTCGTACTTAGACCAGTTGGTGGTAGTGTTCATCGACGACGTACTCATTTACTCGCGGGATCAGACGCAGCATGGACAACATTTACGTATGATCCTAGATACCTTGAGGCGACGCAGCCTGTATGCCAAGTACAGTAAGTGAGAGTTTTGGTTGAGGCAAGTGACTTTCTTGGGCCACGTGATTTCAGGAGATGGATTGGCTGTGGATCCAGCCAAGGTAGAGGTCGTACTCAGGTGGGAGAGGCCACGCACAGTAACGGAGATACGCATCTTTTTAGGGCTGGCAGGTTACTACCGACAGTTTATCAGAGAATTCTCTCATATTGCGCATCCTATGACTTAGCTAACTCAGAAGGACGTGCCCTTTGCCTGGACAAATGAGTGCGAGGTGTGTTTTCAGGAGTTGAAGGAGAGACTGACTTCAGCTCTTGTGCTTACCATTCCAGACAGTAGTGGCAGTTTTGTGGTTTACGCCGATGCTTCGTTGTAGGGGTTAGGGGATGTGCTCATGCAATGAGGTCACGTTGTCGCTTACACTTCGCGGCAACGGAAGCCCCATGAGCAGAGCTACCCTACCCATGACTTAGAGTTGGCAGCAGTTGTCTTCGCGTTGAAGACATGGAGGCACTACCTTTACGGTGAGACTTTCAAGATTTTCACATATCATAAGAGCCTCAGGTACTTGTTTGACCAGAAGGAGCTTAACATGAGACAGAGACGTTGGTTAGAGCTTCTGAAGAACTACGACTGCAACATCTCCTACCACCCAGGGAAGGCTAGTGTGGTGGTCGACGCCTTGAGCTGGAAGGCGCTCGCCCACTTGGCCAGTTTATAAGCACAGAGTTGGAGACTCATGGAGCAGTTGGGCAGTTGGCGACCCCGGGAGTTACAGGGGTATTGTGGTACAGTGACAGTGACGCGGCAGACACGACCAGAGCTGATAGACCACATCATCGCAGGATAGATGACCGATCCATACTAACAGACGCTATGAGACAAGGTGTTGACAGGGGTCCTAATGGCCATGATGTCGACCGAACCGTGGCTAGTCTTTTGTTTGCTCTTATTATAGTAATGTTGTTGTGGTACAGATAAAATAGCTACGGTTTGTCGTCATTGCCACTATTACAATTTTACTCAGAAATGTTTTTCTTCTGAGGTCGAATTAAGGGAGCTACTAGAATTCTAGAAGTACAATGCTTCTTTATTACAAAATTAAGAGAGAGAGAGAGAGAGAGGGAGAAGTAGATTTTGTTTCTTGGCTTTTTCTTCTTCTCTTCTTTCTCTCTTTGCTTGTCTTCTTTTTCTTCCCTTCACAGTTCTTGATCTTCTTCAGTTCTTCTTCTTCGCTTCTTTGTCTTCTTTCTTTCTTCTTCTTTCTTCCTTCTCTTTTCTTTCAGCTGCGGCACCTTTTCTTTTCTTTTTCTTCTTCTTTGCTTTTTCTGCAGAGCTTCATCCGTCATCTGATTTCTCAGTCAGATGGCTTAAGTGCTGTCTGCTACAGTGCTTCCTTTGTGCTTCTCCTTCTTCTTTTTCTTCTTCTTCGGTCTTCTTCTTCTTCTTCTTCCTTGGCCTTCTCCTTCTTCCTTGGTCTTCTTCTCTCGCACCCTGTCCCTGCACAAAGAGCAAAACCTACCCTGTCCCTCTACCCGCACGTCTCTCTCGCTCTGTAAACCACTCACAAGACGCTCTCCCAGAGCATCAGGTAATCGGGTCGGGTTTCGTGCCCGTGACCAAGCGCACCGGTGTGTGGGTGATGCGCGAGGTGTGCTCAGATAAGGTCGGGTCGGATCCCGCCAGATCCGCGAGGTGAAACCGCGGACGAGGCGAGCGTGAGTAAGGTGAGGGACCTCACCCCAGTGCTTTCGGAGGCGACCAATAGAAAACACAAAATCAACTTATACTTCTGCGGGGTTTGGCAAACTCACGATGTGGGACTATCCTCTGCGCTCTTCTCGCGCGTGCCCGCAGCAGACCGCAGCTTCGCTTCCTTAGCTGCAGGCTCTATTCGCTTTGATTGCTGGGTTAGCTGCCTTCGCACTACCCTCCCGACTTCGCAGCACCTGGAGCCCTGGGGTTCTGAAGCCTGGAGCGCGCGTGGAGCTGCTTCAATGCAACGTCAATGGCGACCGAGCGTTGAACCTGCCAGACACGAAAAGGGCCTCTCAGCCTAATCAGATCAGCGGGGGACCTTCGCCGTGGCACGACGAAGGTGGTGCATGGTGCAGCAGGTCGTGGGGCGGCGTCTGGCAGCGGGGCTAGGTCGAACAGCGACCGGAAAAATGGGTCTGATCGGGGGAGTGTGGTGGGGGTGTGGAGCGGCAGTGGGTGGGTGGAGGTTGTTCAACGTGATGAGGCGGAGGTTCTGTGAGGGTCGGCGAGGTGTGTGGGGCTGCGGAGAGATGGGAGCGTCTCGCTGGGGGTGGCCGGAGACGAGGAAGGTGACGGTGGACAGGAGCGGTCGAGGGTTAATTGAATGAAAGACAGTGAGGAAAAGAAAGAGGGGGAGATGGGGAATAGTTCTGACCTAATTACAGGGACGAAGGGGACGGAGCAGGGCGGCAGTCGTATCGACTGTCGCCAGAGAAGAAATACCCAGAGGGGGAGGATGGTGGCGAGGAAGAGAGAGGGAGGGCGCATGCTGGGTATGACGCGACGTGGGAAGAGCGGGCGAAGGTGGCTCTGCTGCTGGTATTGCAGCAGAGTGACGAGACGGAGAAGGAGGAGCTGCCGGAGCTGGTGGGTTTCTGCCGGAGTGGGAAGAGAGGAAAGGTGGGGGTTTTCCTCCGTCAGGACCGAGCTACCAGAGTCGGCTGGCGACGCTGGTCCTTATAAAGGCGATGGCGGAGATGATATTTTGTTACTCATCTTTGAGGAGATTTCCCGCCTCTCATGCTGGGAACTCGTCCACATCAACTTGTGTTGATCGGCCGCTCCTATTCTAGGTGTATTTTTCATAATTTTGTGACGCTTCTTCGTGATTTTTTATTTTTATGCTTATTGAACCAGGCTGTGTGTAAGGTTAGGGTGCTTAGGTTACTGAGTCCCGTAAACCAGAAGTTAGTTAATGAGGTCAAATACTCCCTAAGCCTTGGACCTAATACTTAAGCTTTTCCTTTTCCTCAACCTCTTGAGGAATGTCTAGATCTTAGTGGGTACTAAGAGTCTATCCAAGAATCCCTAAAGCTTGCGTTCTTACTAATCTCACCATGCGCTTTTCATTTCTTTTCTTGAATAAGGTCTAGAGCTTAGGTCAATCCCTTAGTTTCTTACTAATGACTCACTCTTTTCTTTCAATTTTTGCTCCTTTTTCATTTTGTTTCCTTTCCTTCTCCCACAAAATTTCCTATCTCCTCTTATTATTTATTTGATTTTTTTTTTTAATTTTTATGGTGTTTTTGACATATGTGAATTTTTTGTTTAAAACCTTTTCTTACAAGTTATGCACTTTTATACCCCCCCATCCTAAGGTTTGCAATGTCTTCATTGTGACTTAAGGGGTTTTATTTACTTAGTTCATTCCTTAAGACAGATGTTTTAATGAGTGAATGGGTCGGGATGAATTTTGCGGACGATTTCTAATCCCAGATGCAAGCATCTGAGGTGGGGTCGGCTGTCTACAAGGGTGAACGTTAAGTGCACAAAAGTGTGAAAAAGGTTTTGGATTTTTAAGAAATGACGGGCTGCCTCCCGTTAAGCGCTGAGTTTTACGCCATCGGCTGGGCGTAATAAGCTCAAGAGGAATGGAGGATATAAGATGATTCAGCCAAATCAGTAGAAGTCACATCAATGAACGGCTTGAGTCTCTGACTGTTCACGTTGAAAGGTTCGGAATCGTGGCTAAGCAGACTGATTTCGATGGCTCCATTTTCAAAAACCTGTCGAACTAAATATGGTCCGACCCACTTGGATCGTACCTTTCCTGGGAAAAGTTTGAGTCGGGCATCAAAGAGTAGGACCTTCTGACCAGGATGAAAGATCTTTCTCGAGATATGCTTGTCATGGAAGGCTTTAACCCGCTCCTTGTAGATTCGCGAGTTCTCATACGCGTCTAGGCGTAATTCATCGATCTCGCTGATTTAAAGTTTTCTGTGGGTTCCAGCCTTTGAAAGATCTAGATAACAATTCCGTACTGCCCAATAGGCTTTATGCTCCAGTTCTACGGGAAGGTGACACGCCTTTCTGTACACCCGTCTAAAGGGATACATGCCTAATTGGGTTTTGTGAGCGATCCTATAGACCCACAATGCTTCTGGAAGTCGGGACGACCAGTCCTTCTTGTCAGGCCGAACAATGACCTGCAGGATTTTCTTAATCTCCCGATTTGACAGCTCAGCTAGACCATTAGTTTGGGGGTGGTAAGGAGTAGAGATTTGGTGAGACACCCTGTATTTGGTCATCAGTGACCTAAACTGAGCGTTTGTGAAATGGGTCCCCCCATCAGAGATTAGAGCACGGGGAATCCCGAACCTCGAGAAAATGTTTTGATGAATGAATTTCAGAACAATTTTGTGATCACAGGTTCGGGTCGGTATGGCTTCGATCCATTTGGACACGTAGTCCACAGCAAGCAGAATGTATTCGAAACCATCCGAAGCAGGAAAGGGGCCCATAAAATCAATCCCCCAAACATCAAAGATTTCGCATACGAGAATCGGCTGCAAAGGCATCATGTCGCGACGGCTCATGTTGCCTAAAGTCTGGCAACGACTGCATGCCTTGCAGTGACTGTATGCATCTTTGAACAGCATGGGCCAGTAAAAACCACACTGGAGGACTTTTAATGCGGTTTTATGCCCAGAGAAATGGCCACCGCATGCCTGGTCATGGCAGAAAGAGAGGATATTGTTGAATTCCTCCTTCGGGACACATCTTCGGATGACTTGATCAGCACCTATGCGGAAAAGGTACGGGTCTTCCCAAATGTAATACTTGGCATCAGAACGCAATTTGTCTTTCTTGGCCTCCGGCCAATCAGACGGGATCTGATGAGATGCCAAGTAGTTTACTATATCAGCAAACCATGGAAGTCTAGTACCGATAGTCAGCAGGTGCTCATCAGGAAAATGTTCTGTGATGGGTCCGGAAGGGTTGATAATCTCAGAAGGAAGACGGGACAGATGGTCGGCTACCACATTCTGCCTTCCCGCCTTGTCGCGAATTTCAAGATCGAATTCTTGCAACAGCAAGATCCAACGAATTAGTCGGGGCTTCACGTCCTTCTTGGCAAGGAGATGCCTTACAGCCGTGTGATCGATCGGAACTTTTCAAGGGCAAATACTACGACTAGCAGCTCTTTCTCCGTAACTATATAGTTACGTTGAGCCTCGTCAAGTGTCTTGCTAGCGTAGTAGATGACCACTGGTTTCCCGTCAGCTTTCTGCCCCAGGATTGCTCCTACAGCGAAATCAGATGCATCGCACATGATCTCAAAGGGTTGAGGCCGGTCAGGGGATTGTAGGATAGGTGCCTGGGTGACTCGGTCACGTAGATTTTCAAAGGCTAGTGTGCATTCCTTGGAGATTTCAAAGGGTACATCCTTAGAGAGAAGAGAAGTCAAGGGGCGTGCGATTTTCGAGAAATCTGAAATGAAACGACAGTAAAAACCGACGTGCCCTAGAAAAGAACGGATGTCCCTGATCAAGCTAGGCATAGGAAGGCGAGAGATCAGATCAACCTTAGCTCGATCCACTTGGATGCCTTTTTCTGAAATTAAGTGTCCCAGGACAATTCCCTCAGGCACCATGAAATGGCTCTTTTCCCAGGAAAGAACCAAATTCACATCGATGCATCGCCTGAGTATCTGGACCAAGTGTTGGAGGCAATCGTCAAATGATGCTCCAAAAACTGAAAAGTCATCCGTGAAGACTTCCAGAAAGTCACCTACCATATCAGAGAATATGACAAGCATGCATCGCTGAAAAGTAGCGGGTGCATTGCAAAGACCGAAACACATCCTTCGGAAAGTGTATGTTCCGAAGGGGCAGGTGAACGTGGTCTTTTCTTGGTCCTCAGGATGGATTGCCACCTGGTTGTAACCGGAGTACCCGTCAAGAAAGCAGAAGAACCTATTTCCTGCTAGTTTCTCGAGAATTTGATCAATGAAAGGTAGTGGGAAATGATCCTTCTTCATGGAGGACTTGAGTCGGCGGTAATCTATACAGACTCTCCACGCGTTGGCTAATCGGGTAGGAATGATTTCTCCGGTCTCAGTCGTTATAGTGGTGAGTCCTGCCTTCTTAGGCACAACCTGAATTGGGCTCACCCAACGACTATCGGAGATCGAGTAGATGATTCCGACATCTAACCACTTGATGATCTCCTTTTTCACGACCTCCTGCAGATTAGGGTTCAAACATCTCTGCATTTCACGAGAAGGTCGTGCGCCCTCTTCTGAATAGATATGATGAGTACAATAAGAGGGACTTATTCCAGTCAAATCATCGAGAGTCCACCCGATGGCTCTGCGATGTTGCTGGAGGACAGTAATCAGACGGGATTCCTGTTCGGGATTGAGGGTGGAATTGATGATCACAGGAAGGGTCTGATTAGAACCCAAAAAGATGTATTTCAAGTGAGCAGGAAGAGGCTTTAGCTCAAGGATGGGGTTATTAGTAGCGGCGGGTTGTTCAGTACAGACGTGAGGTTCAAGGGTAGGAGTTATTGGGTTGTTCAAATCTGGATTCGAATCCTCTGTTTGCGGGTCAAGATCTTTCTGTGGTTGATGAGGTATAATTAGGTCATTCTGGAAGTGTGTTTCATCAACCAAAGCCCTAATGTCACAAATTTGTTCGATGACACCGCAATTAATTCCTTGTTGGGCCTTAAATATATCAATTTTCAGGGTTTGATTCCCAAATTTGAGCTCTATTTGGCCCTCCTCACAGCTAATGTTGGCTCTAGCAGTGGCCAAGAAAGGTCACCCTAAAATGATTGGTGCGTCCCTAGGGTTTTCAGGTACGTCCATGTCTAAGACTATGAAGTCTACAGGAAAGTAGAAATCCTGTACCCTCACAATAACATCCCCGAGAATCCCTTTTAGTGACTTTATAGATCGATCTGCTAATTGTAATGTCACATCGGTTGGTTTTAGCTCAGATTCTTCAAGATGGTCAAGTAAGGATGTGGGTATCAGATTTATGGATGCACCCAAGTCTAGCAAGGCTCTATCAAATTGGGTGTCACCTATCTTGCAGGAAATCAGGGGAGTACCGGGATCTTTTGCCTTGGGTGGGAGTCTACTTAGGATTACAGAGCTGGCTTGCTCTGACAGAACAATTGGACTCCCACCCTTGGTTCGCGGCTTACGCTGGGGTGTACACACATTCTTTAAGAATCGTGCGTAAGCCGGTACGTGGCGGATTGCATCCATCAAGGGGATGTTTATGTGGACCTGCTCAAAGAGCTTGACCAGGTCCTCCTCAGGTGCCACAGGCTTGGTGGTTTTCTTTCCCTTGGTTAAGGCCTCAGGAAACGGGATCTTGGTTGGTTCTTCTAGGATAAGTCCAGGTCTTGGATCTGGGATAGGGGTAGGAACGTCCTGGATTACCGTCCTAGGCTTGAGATCACTACCAGGCTTGGAGTGGTTTGGATGAGGTGGATCTTGGGTTTCCTTACCACTACGGGTTGTTACACAATTAAGTCCTGCCTGGTTTTGGTTGGGATTGGGTAAGATAGGTTGCTGCTGGTAACCTGCAAAAGAAGTGGAGGCCTCTATCCCGTCGGGTGAAGGAACAGAGGGGGCCTGATAAATCATATGGGCATGGCCCGACTTTGGGTTCATAACGCACCACTGGGTTGGCACGTTATTCGGGTTAGGAAGAGGTTGGGAAGGAAGAGTGCCTGGTTGTCGAGAGTTTGCCAACTGGGCCAATTGATTTCGGACCTCTGTAAGCTCGCCCTTGTGTTGTTTTTGAATAGCCGCATTCGTTCTTTGAATGTCAGCCAAGGTTTGAAGGATAAGGGACATTTGATCCTGATTTGGCCCTGATGGATAAGTAGGGTTGGGCCGAGGCTGAGGCGGCTAGTAAGGACGAGGGGGTTGTGGGCGGGGCTGAAAGGGTGGTCTTTGGGTTTGGGAATTTCCCACCTACTGAAAGTTAGGATGGTTTCGCCATCCAGGGTTATAAGTGTTGGAGAACGGGTCATTCTGGATGCCGTTGAGGTCCTCGCAGGCTGAGGAACCTCCAGAGAGTCAGAGAAAGAGGGGATGGAATTCCCTAGGCTGGTGTAGAAAGGATCGGATGGACCTCTGGTCAGAGAATCAGATGGTGGATATGGATCCATCCTAGGAGAAGATCGATGGAGAATGTTTTGCATAGTTTCCCTTGTGGAAGGAGGTTGTGCAAAGGGGTTATGCGCAGAGGTGGCTCACTGCAGGTGCTGAGTCAGCTCATCCACCTTCTTTTCAATAATCGAGACCTTGTCCAATCGACTGGCCATTAATTCCAGGTCGACTAATGTGGACAGGCCCTGCATCTCATGTGCTCCCCTAAGATTCGTCGATGCGTAGGTATTCGTCCTGTCGAATAATCCCATGGAGTCATTGTTGATGGAGTTCTCGCACATGTTTTCGAGAATCTCCCACACGGTGTCCTCATGTTGACCCATGATATTTCCTCCGCAAGTTGCATTGACAAAAAGACGGATGTCCTCATGGAGTCCCTGGTAAAAAGATTGGACCTGTTCCCATTTAGGAACTCCGTGATGGGGGCACTTTCTCATGAGATCCTGAAAATGATCCCATGCCTCATGGAGAGGTTCCCCTGATTGTTGAGTGAAGTGAGTAATCTGATGGCGCAAGGCGTTGGTCCGACCAACGGGAAAGAACTTTTTCAAAAACTCAGACTGAAGTTCTTCCCAAGTGTTGATCGGCCGGGTCTGAGTTTGATACCAATGGGCGGCCTTGTCCATAAGAGAAAAGGAGAACATCTTCATGAGAAGAATGTCCCGATTTTGTGCATCTGAACCAAAAGTTTGGGCTAGATGCTTCAACTGTTTGATGTGTTGGAAGGGATCTTCGGAATTAAGCTCATGAAATTTAGGTATAGCATGAATCATATTGGGCTTTAATTCGAAATCAGGTCCTCCAGCCGGGATTCTGACTCGAGGCTCAATGGCCACCGCAGCAGGATTATAATGGTCCCGCATCATAGGACGCTGCGGTGGGTGCACAAAGTTTTGAAAGAGGTCATTGAGTCGCTGGAGCTGATGCTCCAGATTGTTTTCTTCCTCAACTGGCTGAGCCATGATGGGGGAAGAAGAAGAGCTTGGTTCTGAATCAGATGAGAGAATAATGTGGTGGGGTTGCTGCACAAACACGGGCGTCGAGGCTTGGCCTTGACGAGAGTGAATTTCTAAAGGAGGTCTTAAGGGTGGTCTTAAGGACCTCCTACCGTACATGCACTGTTGGAATAGATGAGTTTAGAAGGTGCTGGACCCAATCAAGACACCCAAAAATGTGTTGGGTGACGACAGAGGTGAGGGGCAGATGGACCCCTTGATCAGAAAGATCGTCCACCTGAGAATCACCTGGGTAGCCAGAGAGGGTGAGTCCCGCGAAGACCCCTACACGGTAGAGCGTCCCCACGGGTTACAGGGTTTCCCCCACCCGACCTCTCTTGTCACTGCGGTTCCAGGTAGACCAGAATGGGGATCTTGACCTCTTAAGTCTACATCTTTTACTTTAAGATCAAGGTGCTTAAGGTTTCACTTGAACTCTTAGGTGTTTTTGTGAACAAGGTGGCCTAATTTGAAGGTTGGTTGACCCTAGGGGTCAACTTCACCTAGTGGGTCCCTTGAGAATTTAGGCCTTGTTTTTTTAGGGTTCAAGTGTTTAGAGAGCCAATTGTTTAGGGTTTTTCTTATTAGGTATTTTCAATCAATGGCTTGGGCACACCTCTTTTGGATTTCCTCAATTCTTGATTAAGGGGTGTGTCTCTGAAATCCTAATGTTTGACCTTATGTTGGCTCTACTTGGTCCAGTTAATTCTTTGCTGGGTAATTAGAGCTCAGGCAAGAAAGTGTTAGCCCTTAATTTCCTTTAATATTGTGTGCAGGAATAATAGTTTTTGAGAATATGCAGCTATTACTATGTAAAAAAGACAGGTTATACCTTTTTTTTTTCTTTTTCCTCTTTAAAATTTTAGGGTTTAACAGGAAGTTACCTGACCTTGGAGTGGCTGTGGTGCGGCTGCGTCTTTTTCTTTCTGTACCTTCACAAAAGAGAGAGAAAGATTATTAAAAACTTACAAATATAACTTCTAGAATAGTCGTTGCTCCTCGGCAACGTTGCTAAAAACTGGTAGCGCTCGTTATCTTGCTCTAGGATTTCGTCGTAGTATAGTATAGGGAAACGATTACCAGTTTAATACAATTTGTTACTCGGAAATAAAAAGTTTCCTGAGGTCGAACTCAGGGAGCAAACTATGATTCTAGAAGTACAATGTTTCTATTACAAAAATAAGAGAGAGAGAGAGATAGATTGGTCTCTTGGCTTTTTCTTCTTCTCTTCTTTCTTTCTTGCCTTGTCTTCTTCTTCTTTCTCTTCTCTTCTTTCTTTTTTCTTTCAGCTGCGACGCCTATTCTTCTTCCCTTCTTCTTTTCTTTTTCTTCAGAGCGTCGTCTGATTTCTCAATCAGACGACTTAAGTAGCACATGCTACAGTGCTTCCTCGGTGCTCCTTCTTCTGCTTCTTTCTTCTTCTCCTTCCTCTTCTTCTTGCAGTCCTTCTTCTTCTACTTTGCTTCGAGCAGCCCTGGCTGCTTCTTCCTTCTTTTTCTTCTCCTTCCTCTTCTGCGGTCTTCTTTCTCCTCTTCTTCTTCTCTGCTTGCACACTCACATAGCTTGGTCAGAGCAAAAACCTAACCCTACCCTCCCCCGCGTCTCTCTTTCTCAGATTTCGCTCGTAGGATCGCTCTCCCAGGGTCGGATATTCGGGTCGGGTTCGCGCCCAGGACCAGGCCCACCGGAGTGCGGTGGTGGGCGAGAAGTGTAGGTCGGGTATATGGGTCGGGCTAGGTCCGCGTGGGGCGGTCGCGGACGAGGCCGGGTGAAGCGGGTGCGGGACCTCACCCCGTGTGCTTTCGGAGGCAACCAGGTAATAGCACAAAATCAATTTATTGCAGCGTGGCGTTTCGAAATCCCACGATGTGGGACTATCTTCTGTGCTATCTTCACGCACACCCGCAGGACAACTCCACCTCGCCCTCTGATCAGCTGCAGCTGGTGTCGGTGCCAACTGACGAGGCAGGAGTCTTCGCGGACTTCACCCCAACCTACAACACCTGGGAACCTGGGGCTGGAAGGCCTGGGGTTTGCCTCGAAGCTGCTTCAGTCGTCGTTAATGGCAGCTGGAGTAGCGAACCTGTTAGACAGAAACACGGCCCTTCAGCCTAATCAGATCAGCGGGGGACCTTTGCCGTGGCACGGCGAAGGTGGTGTGGGGTGTGGCAGGTCGTGGGACAGCGTCTGGCGGCGGGGCTAGGTTGGACAACGACCGGAAAAATGGGTCTGCTCGGTGGAGTGTGGTGGGGGTGTGGAGCGGTAATGGATGGGCGAAGGTTGCTCGGTGTGATGAGGCAGAGGTTCTGTGAGGGTTGGCGAGGCGTGTGGGGCTGTGGAGCGATGGGGGCGTCTCGTCGAAGGGTAGCCGGAGACGAAGGGGGTGACGGTGGACAGGAGTGGTCGAGGGCTTAATTGAATGTAAAATAGTGAGGAAAAGAAAGAGGGGGAGATGGGGAATAGTTCTGACCTAGTTACAGGGACGAAAGGGGGAGGGCGGAGCCGCCAGCTCGTACCTGCCGGAGCTGGAGGAGAAATACCCAGAGGGAGAGAGCGGTGGTGAGGAAGAGGGCAGGGAAGCGCCGGCGAGTACAGCACGACGCAGGAAGACGAGACAGAGCAAACTCTGCTGCTAGTATTGCAGCAGAGCGACAAGACGGAGGAGGAGGAGCCGCCGAAGCTGGTGGGTTTTTGCCAGAGTGGGAAGAGAGGAATGGTTGGGGTTTTCTCCGTCAGGACCGAGCTGGTCTCTTCTGCATACGGAGGCGGCTTTTATAGAGGTGAAAGCGGAGAGGTGGGCGGAGGGAGGCGACGTGCCTCCCTCGCCAGAGGATGGCCGGAGTAGGGACCCATACCTTTTGCGCGTTCACACGAACGGTATGGGCTGCTCAGAGACCATGGAGGTGTCCCTGCGACAGCAGACGTCGTAGGGAACACCCCGTTGAAAGGGCAGAGGTCTTCCCTCACCCTGCTCGGCGCCATGCTCCGCGCAAAGTCGCCGGAGCATGGCACTGCTCAGGGTTTTGCAGGGAGGACCTAAATGCAAAGAACAATGAATACTTAAGGGCCAAAATGCAAGGATTTCAAAAGTTGAGGGTCAAAAAGTAATAGATGAGGACCAAAATGCAAAGTCGGTCAAGAAGGTCTCTTCTTAGGCTCAAGTTTTTATGCATGACTAAATGGGACCTAAGGATTCTAATGGTGAAATTTATTTCTAGATCAGACCTTGTTTGACCGGTCAATTTACATAAAAACTTAAATTAAATTATTAATTGGGCATGGTTCTCAATATAGGTCAAAGTGGGTTCCCAAGGCCAAATTGAAGGTTCTAAACCCTAGAGATTATTTTTCTATGAATTTTAGAAGGTTTATTCGATTTTTTATTTACCTTGAACCTCGTGAATTGAAGTGGGTTTGTTTTAAGGTTACAGGATGTCATTTAATTCCTTGGAGTTGCTGTAGCCCTTGTTGGATCAAATCATCACACTTTCCTTCTTATTAGGTTAGTTTGACCTATGTTTGGACCCTAAGTTACCTTGTTTACTGATTGTGTTGGTGAAATTGTATTTTTACCCCTTATGACTTGTTTTCTTTAAAAACTCGGAATTCTCTGAGTCAAGCCTTTCTATAAGTTATGTAGGAGCTTTTATTCTCTGTATTAGGTCAAAATGAGCTAATTATGGCTCGTGATGAGGTTCTCATCATAGCCCTAATTGATTTTTTCCTTTTTCTTTAGCTTTTTCATACTCAGGGGCTTAGAAGAAGGTAGATGGAGTTTACCTGCCCCTGGTGTGGTTGATGTGCAGCTGATCTTCCTTTAACGAGTCCCCGAAACATATCACAATTAAAACAGATGTAGCAAATTAGTATAAAATCTGATATCGCAATCAAGAGATTTGAATTGCACGTTGCTCCCCGGCAATGGCACCAAAATGTTAGTCGCTCGAGATTAGGTTTTAAATCGTTGCATTATAGTATAGTTGAAATCTCGCAAAAAATAGATAAAATTTATACTCGAAAAGCCTGAGGTCATTGGTTTGGAGTAAGTAGGAATTCAATTCTCAATATTGCAATTTTAAACAATAGAGAAAAAATTTTGATCAGAAATCAATTCAGAATAATGTGGCAATAATATCAAGTGTCAGACTGCAAAAAGAATAGAGTAAAATGGTGATTTGAATCACCAATTACTCCCTACAATACTAACTATGTATGAAATAAATTCAAATCAACCATCTGATGGTAGGATCAGACATCTTAAACGTCTGATGAACAGTGCTCTGTTTGTTCTTCTTTCTCTGATTTCTTCTTCTTCTCTTGTTTTCTTGTGCAACTCTTCTTCTATTATTTTTCTTTCTCTGATTCTATTCCTCTTCTACTTCTCATCTTTCACTGCTCTTTTCCTTCTCTTCCTTTTCTTCTTTTCTTCTTATTTTTCTGCTTTCTCTTATTCTTTCTCCTCTTCAAGCCTTCTTCTTCTGCTCGTCTTCTCTTCTTTAAGCACACGGGAAGGATCTTTAGATTTGGCTAAGTGTCAGCCAACTTCTCCAGAGTGAAACCCTCCCCTGCCCTGTACAAACTCTCCTCTCTTTCTCTCCTTAGGTCACGCTCTCCTAGAGCCTTCAACAGTACCAGGTATTCGGGTTATCGGACCTAGAGCGTACCCGGGTCCAGGGCTGCAGGCGTGGGTCGCAGCCGAGGAGTGTACAGGGCTTAGGTGAGTAATCGGGTCTGCACCAGGTCCGCAGGGGCGTGTCACGGATGAGGCACGTGAGGGGTGTAAGGAACCTCACCCTTTGTGACTTGAGGCGATAAGCCTCTATCACAAAATCAATTGATGCAGCACAAGAGGATCGTTCATATCCGATGTGGGACTATGTTGTCCCTCTTTTCTTCGCACACAGCTACAGTGGAAGCTCCTCCATTGGGGCAGCTACTGAGGGTATCTCCCTCAATTGGAGACCTGGGCGATTGTGTGGGATGAATCCATGTGGCCTGGAGCTAAAACTTGGAGTGAAGGTGCCCTGGAGCAAGCTTGAAGCCTTACTCGAAGCTACGGCAATGGCGACCGGAGCTCGACACCTGAAACAAATAAAACAGCCTCTCAGCCCTATTAAAGCACTACAGGAGAGTCATCGTGGGTCGTGGAATGTGGTGGCGATGATCTCGTGAGGGATGGACGTGTGGTGGCTGGACAGACATGGATATGGCCGAAGGGAGTGGGTCTGTTCGGCAGGGTGTTCGGAGGGGCAATCATCCTAACAAATTTAGGGCTTTTGCTCTTGAGGTTGAGGCAGAGGTGTGGAGTGCTGAAGCGGCTGGTTTGGCGGTGTGTGGAAGTCGTTAGGGCTTGCTGGAGGTCTGCCGAAGAGATGGAAGATGGAGTCGCGGAGGACGTTGGCGAGGTCGAAGTGGTGTGTTGGAGATGTTGGCATGCTGAGGAGAAGTTGAGGAGTCGTTTGAGAGAGGTAGCGGATGAAGGAGAGAGGAGATCGCGCCGGTTGCGGTATGGCTGACGTCGAAGAAGGAAGCTACTCCGGTGGATAGGAAATGGTGAGGAAGGCGATGAAAGGGGCGTCGGCAAGTATGGCTCGATGCGGAAGAAGATGAGGAAGATAGCTCCATCGCTAGTATTGCGAACAGAGGTAGGGAGAATCGTCAGACGTCGAGGAGCAGTTCATCCAAGAAAGAGGAGAGGAATTGGAGGTATTCAAGGTCGAATTCAATCATGGGAAGAACAGCCTGATCTAGAGGTCTTTTTATAGGCCTTTAGAGGTAGTTTTGAGCTTGGGAAGCAAGCTTCTCAAGCTTGGAAAGCTTCGCCAGAGTTAGGATTTTTAGGATACCCTAATCTCTCGTGCGTTCACATGAGAGATTGAGAAGGTTTTAGGGCGTGGGAATTGGCTCAAAAAGAAGGGAATTCCTTGACGAACCTCCCTTTCAAATCATAGAGGGATTCGTCAAGGAATCAAGGAGAACTTGCTACTTTTAGGTCACCGGAGTTTGTAGGAATAGGATTAATGGCGGCAGGGATCTATTTATGAAAGTGATGACAAAGTTAGGGGCCTTTTTATAAGGATTTTGAAAGTTAAGGGCATATGTGTGATCAGGCAGGACTAAGTTGCAAACTAGGTCAAGACAATCTCAGATTGGGCCCAAATTTTGATACAAACCTAATTTAGACCTAAGGAATCCAATGGTGAAGTTGGATTTTGGTTTTGACCATGTTTGACTGGGTAATTTATGTAAAAACCTAAATTAGGGCATATGTTTGTTTGAGACTCTATTTTGGGTTAAAACGAGTTCTGATGGTCAATTTGAAGATACCAAATCCTAGAGAATATTTTTCTATGAATTTTAGAGGGTTTATATAATTTTATCCTGACCAGAAGCTCAGTTATTTAAGCAGGTCTGTTTTTAAGGTTTCAGAAGTCATTTAATTCTCAAAACACGCGAAAACCTTTTTTCTGTATGTTCTAACCCACTGTTAGCCTTTTAGGACCATTTGACCCTTAATTAACCCCTGAGAAAACCGTGGTTGTACTGCATTTAAGATATGATGGTAAAATTACAGTTTTAACCCTGATTTTTTATCTTTCCCTCAGAATGATTATGTAATGAATTACAGTCCTCTGGCAGTTATGTAGGAGCATTTAAAGACTTAATCAGATCAAATTGAGCTAGGTATGGCTCATGATGGTGTTCCCATCACTTCATTTGATTCGAAGTCACCCTCTGATTTGCCTATGTCTAAAGGCGAAAATTTGACTCCATGTGAGAAAATGATCGCTAATGAAACGCAAGTAGATACTTATGATATTACAAGGGATGCTAGGGATGCGATTGAGGAATTAGGAAGGCTATTAGGAATGGACACTAAGTCGATTAGACCCAACTTAGATCTTATGGTCGTCCCGCAGCCTCGAAACTTGGACACCCTAGACAATCCCTGGATTAGAGATCTGCTCACTTCTATTATGATCGAGGGGCTTAGCGAACCAATATCTCTTGTAATGGGGTACCAGGTATGGATTGATGCTGTCTATAATCAGTCCATCACCCTAGGGGTATATCTTTGCACTATTCCTTCCCCATTCCTTTTGGAGGGTCCTTGTCATCCTCTCCCTACCCCTCTGGAGGTCGTTGTTCTTGACTATCATTTAGAACCTCCACCAGTGACCTGGGAAGATTTCATTCCCATCTTGGTTGGGCGAGCATTTGCCATTGGTATCCATCATCAACTTACTAACATCCTAGGTTACCTCTTTTCTAGGCCAGTGTTACTGTTACACTCATTTTTGGGGCCTATTTTTGCTATCCTTGAATGTGACTTGCAAGTTTGTTTGGCTACTCGGCTACCAACAAAATAACAGCAGCCCAACTCTGACCCAGGTAATACCCTTCTATGCAATGTGGACATTGCAGAGTTTAGTGATGGGGGGGTGTACTTAGGGGATATACATGGTATTTATACATAGTGCATTCATGCATTTAGTTAAAACATTCTACATTGCATATATTTTCATTTATTAAAAAAAAAAAATCATTGAGCTTAACTGGCTGGGCCCTGCATTCTTAAGCATAAGACCAAAACTTTAGGTTAGACTAAGTTGTCTCTAGGTGTCTGACTTTAAAAGCTAAGTTGAGCTACTAGCTTTAGACCCTTAGGGTCCTTTGTGGACTTAAAAACTCAAGTAGGAGTTAAGTTACGGACCATTCCTTGAGAGGTTGAGGTAGGAAAGCTAAGGATTGAATTAAGGGCTGGATAGTACCCAGTGTCTCTTTCTACCTTTTGGTTTACAAGTCCTTATAACCTAAGCATCCACATTTCACACATACTTGGTCTTGTGTAAATAGTGATCACCTTAATTCCTTCCTTGAGGAAAATTAGCTTCTCTCGATTTTGACTTAGGAGAAGCTTGAAAACACAACTTGATTGGACGAGCTCCTGCCACATGAGAGGTGAAGTATATTCTCACCTTGATGACGCGATGATAACATGTCACCTCCTCGACGCTTGTCTCTTAGGATATCTATTCTATTGGGTGCCTGTAAGTGTAGTGTTCAGTTCAAGTACCATGGGCGGCCCTATCTTGAAGTGCCAATTGCCACAGGCTTTAATTCTCTTAAGACATCCATGGGCGATACTATCTCGAAGTGTCGGTGATGTAAACACATTTACACTACTTAAAATGTCTATTTATGCATGTTCTTAAGCATAGGATTGCATTTCATGATATAAATATTGCATTACATGCATCATCTTGCATTTAGAGTAGTTTGAATAAAATGGAGGTTAATTGTCTCCTTTTATGTGCTTGGACAGGGCAAATATTTTATCGGGGCCTCGCATCAAAGATCCAACCGTATGGATATGATCAGGGTGACGATTGGAGTTCAACGACTCCAAGATCACCCTAATCAGGCATCCGTAGCATCAGATAGAGACCGGGGAACCCTAGAAGATCAAGGGCCAGGATGGTGTAAATCCGCACTTCAGATGGCAAATCCCACCACACGGATGAATTCGGATCGACGATCGCAGCCCAACGACACAAAAATCGAGTCAATCCGACATCCGTGGCACCATCTACAACTTCCAGAAGATGGACGGCCAAGATGGCGCCACGTGGCGCCATCTCAGCCGCCCAATCGGCCGCATGCGTCTTGTGAAGACCGCGCACCGTCTCCTCTCCGCCGTTGGATCTCGATCCAACGGATGCGGTCGCTCGCGCTTAAAAGCGTCCGCGCGACCATTTCGTCCACGTAGCGCAGCGGCGACGCAGCTGCGGGCGAAGCGGAGGTCGCGGGCGAGCGGGCGCGGACGAGCGTCAGATGAAGATCCAACGGCTGCGCGCGCTCAATCAGGACGACGCGCGATTGGACGCCGGGCGTAACGCGCGATCGCACGCGGGCGGGCGCGCTACGCAGCGGGCGCGGACGCGATCTAAGCCGTTCGATCTCGCGATCGGACGGCTGAAAATCAAGCGACGTGCGTAGGCGTTACGCGCGGGCAGCCGAGCGGGCGCGCGTGGGCGCGGCGGCTACGCCCACGTTGAGGGCTTTAGCGACGGTTTTATCCGTCACTAAAGACCCCTTATTTATTATTTTGAAGATGTAATGTCCATTTTGCCCCCACTCCTTGCAACTATAAAAGGAGACCCCCTCCATACGAAATTTTCATCCCTTCCTTCTCCTCTCTACCTCTCCAAAGCTCAAGAGAAGCTTGTCCCACACCCGGGATGCTTCTCGCGAGATAAAGTCCAAATTTTCGTCCCCCTTCGGAAGTGGATCCCGCGACGACGACGGCGTGCTGCTTCGTTCCCGTTCTTCTGCTTCGTCCTCCTTCGTCCCGCTTCGTTCTCCTTCGTCCAGGCGTCGTCCCGTCCGGCTCGTCCTCCAAGCGACCGTCGAGGAGGATTCTCTCTCCCTATTCTTTTTACTGCTTTCTAGTATAGATTTACTACTTTCTAGAGTAGTCTATTCGTTCTCCGATAGATCGTCGAGGAGGACATTTCTCCCTCCATTCTTTTAATGCTTTTTAGAGTAATTGTTTTATGTTTTCTAGTTGTAACGAGCGAACTCTTTTATGATAAATTCCTTGTCTATTCTACATCTCATTTTGATTTCCATGTGTAGTATTCTTTCTCTCTCTCTTACTCCCTCTCTCTCTTTTATTTGTTGTAGATACTTAGATAGTTTAAATTGAATTTCTTAGTGACAAAATAAAAATAAACGTGAAGTTTTTAAATCAAACGTTCGCCTCCCTGAGTTCGACCCGGAATTCTTTTTTTTCGGTATAAATTTTATTTGTTGAACTCGAATCCTTCGCTTTCGAACTACAATGACGGGTTTTCCAAAACCAAACACGTTAGCGTAGGTTCGTAAATCGTTCAACAGTCGGTTTCCAGGAGTTCTTGGGGTTGCCATGGGCGATGCTATCTCGAAGCATCGAAAGCCAGGCACCCTTCAAGGTTGGTGATGGGGACAATGAATCCGACCCAGATCGTGTTGATAGTTGATCCAATGTTAGACTTAGAGGAATCAAACAAAATATATATATATATATATTACAAAAAAAAAAATCCTTCTTACTCTCTTTCTAGGTTGGGAATCATACCAACCTCAAATAAATAAGACCATTGCACATGCACGGATGCTTTGATCTATGGGACCAGTAAACCCTAGGGTAGAGCTAGAAATCAAGGAAACCTTTGCCTACAACTTGTCCTTAGTCGACCTAGTCTGTAACTTAGCAACTACTTAAGAACCTTAGGTCTAAAGTTTATAATTTAACATGCTTCTAAGGGAAGATCGATTGGGTTGGCAAGTCTACTTAGAGAGCTGGGTTATTGCTTGAGTTTGCTATGGACTAGCAAAAACTAGGCATGGGGGCATTTAATGAGCCCATATTTGTGGGTATTTGATTACTTTAATGTCTACATATTAGATTAATATTAGTATGAACATAGCTTGCATTAGAATGTAAATAAATCAATTCATATATTGGCTTGTTATATGCATTACATTACATCACATGCATTGTTAGATGTAAGTTCTATTTAATAATTAATTTATAAGGGTTCATGCATAAATTTGCAATCATTTCTATTCCATATTTTAACAGTATCATGCTGTAGGATCAGACATTAAAAGGGAGCCTAATTTTCAAGGCAGTAATGAAGGTGTGGGAGAAGTGGATCTGGTCGGCCACATCCTCCGACACGCTTTCCCTTTGGTCTTCATTTCAAACGAGCCTCCTGCTACTATAAGAGAGGAGGACCGGTAACCAAGCTCATGGAGACTCTGCCCCGACTCCACCACCGTGAAGAGCTTCGAGCTCACCTCCACTCCACCACCATGTGTTTCCAAGGTCAAGCGCTGCCACACCGTGGGCCGACAGGGTGACAGACCGCCGCGCCAATCTGGGGAGCTCGACCATCATCGTGCATGTGTGCCTCTAGGCCACGCAATTATCTTTACTGTGTTAAACCCCTGTCTACAGTCATCCTCATCACCCACACCATCTCCTCATCTTCACCACTATGTGCCATCCCCTCCGGTTAAGTCGTCCGGGAAGGTTCCTGGACATCTAAAGACTTGATGGCCTGACACCTTCCTCCTCGTGAGCAGCCGAACTCTCCACAGACCTTCACCACAGCCATCGCCTCTTGCTCCTCTCGACTCAAGCACACGTGCACCCAGCCTCTCCTTCCCTCTAGTGCAAACACGTAGCAGCCGTGTGCCCCCCAACACTTGCTTCTTCTTCCTCTTCTTCGTCTTCTCCTTCTCCACCAACAGATGGAACCCAACACCACCGCCAGTCCTCCTCCTCGCAGCCATCGACTCTGGCCATGAAGCTTTGCACTGTCACCTCCAACAGACTCGTCTCAACCCCCCGAGCACAACCACGCCTTCACCTGCATCGATCAGCCACTGTCTTGCCAATCGGAGAGCCTCATCACCAACGACCACCTTAGCTCCGACTGGCCACCTCTGACCACCATCGTTGACGCTGTCACTGCCCACGTGTAGCTCTCGACGACCACAATCTTCCTTGAGCTCCTCGACCCTCACCATCGACTCCTCGACGTGCACACACGAGGGGAAGATTTCCCCTGTTTTGGGTTGCAATAGTTTTTACATCTAATACCATTGCCACTTTTGATTTTTGAGTTTATTAATTAAATATTGTGGTGAGTTTATGCAAATGACCTCCCTCTTCCTCATAAATGCTATTTCAGCATTAGCTCTTGTTGTTTACTTAATCTGAAAGCAGTTTGATTTGGTTTCTTGGCGAAATTAATCGTGTGTTGGTACAAGGACACTACGATCGTTAATTTTGATGATAACAAAACACTTGTCATTCAATATTTGCATTGAGGATTATGAGTTTCAGGAAAATGCAAATGGATACAAGTGTGAAGGAGCTCAAGCTCGCGTCCATGGTGGATTGGAGGAGCTTGATGGAGGAGAAGGAGCTTCGCTTGAAGTGAGAGCTTGGAGAAAGTAGAAGAAGAATAGGATAAATGTTTTTCTTGTCTTGTATTTTTGTCTTTATATTCTTTGCTCTTTATTTTGTCTAGATGATTGTTAAAGAGCCTCAAAGTTACCAAATAGTAGTCCAAGGAACACATACACAACCCTAGGATACTTGGACCTTTCGTAGAGAACTTAGTAATCCAAAATAAGCATTAGATAGCCTAATCAGATGTCCAATCTGAAAATTAGACTTTTAAACGTCCGACTATTTGATCAAACGTCCAAAACACTTAGGCTGGAGAACCACTCTCTATCTGCCAATTTCAGACGTCCAGCCCTAGTCCAGACATCTTAGAAGACATCCGATGACCTTGCACTACTAGAAAAACTTGTTTTACCGTCGGCTACTGGTCGTCAATTTTCCAAGCGACAACAAAAATATTTTTGTCGTTGCTTATTTATATAAGCGATAGTGAAAACATTATTAAAACTAACCCCCTCCACTCTTGCAAAGAAGCAATATGTAATAAATATTTGTCGTCGTTTATTGTAAGAAGCGACGGCAAAAATGTGGATAAAATTTACCCGTGGAGGCCACCAAAATCTGGCCGTGAGGATTAGGATAAGTTAGACATCTTCCATCGCTTTATAATAAAATCGATGACAAATGTCGATCAATCTATCACCTCACAAAGCCCCCTCCTCCCCCCACACATTGCGCAAACCCTCCTCCTCGTCGGCCCGTAGCCCCTCTTCAATCGTTGCCTCTCCTCGTCGCCACTCCTCCTCGATCACTGCTTCTCCTCGTCGTCACCCCTCGATCACCGGCCGTTGTTGTCGATCATCCCTCGTTGTCCTCCTCCCTAGGTAACCCTTCCTCACTTCCCTCCACCTCATCATCTTCATCCTCCTTGTCCACGCCCCATCCTCTTCCTCCTCCCTGCAGCCCTCCTCGTCGTCGTCTTCCTCCTCCTCGTCCACACCCCCCTCCTCTTCCTCCTCCCCGCAGCCCTCCTCCTCCCCATCTTCCTCCTCCTCCTTGCCCCTAGCCTCTTCCTACTCCTACTCTTCCTACTCCTCTTCCTCGCCACCGTCCTCTTCCTCCTCGCCACCCTACTACTCTTCCTCACCGTCGCCCTCCTCCTCCTCCTCCCTACCCCCCTCCTATCAACCCCTCGACCACCACCACCACCACCTATCTTCCAGCATCGCCCACCACCACCACCTATCTTCCAGCACCGCCCACCACCACCACCCCCCTCCGCCTCTCCACCTCCTCATCCTCCTCCTACCCCCCTCCGCCTCTCCTCCTCCTCCTCCAATCCTCCTCCCTTCCCCTCCTCCTCCTGATCGGCCCCCCTCTCCCTCCTCCTCGCCCCCTACAAAGAATGTTGCTGCAGAGTGATATGTTTATGGGTGTGTGGTTGTGTTAATGACAAAAATGGATATTGAGCATTGTTGGCTAAGCTAGAGAAGGTTGCTGAATGCAGATTGTCATTGTTTTTTAATGAATTTGTAGGTATGCTATGTAGGATATGGTTGGAATTGTAGAATGCCTTCAATGAAACCCAGGATATGGTTGTTTTTGAATGAATTTGTAGATATGCTATGTAGGATAGGTCTCCTTTTCCTCATTGCTCCACCCCTTCCTCCTCCTCCTGTTGTGCCAACACCTCCTCACCACCAACTCCTCTCCTCCTCGTCTCTTGCTGTCCTCCTCCTCGCCAACAATGTTCCTTAAGGTAAATGTATTATCACACTTTGTATTGTTTTGAATTTGATATCTGAAGCTTTACCTCTTTATTTGGATTTTATTTTAGTGGCTTTGACTAGTACAACAAATTTAGCTTTAGGAATTGCAAAGATATATGCATTTAGTCTCCATATCACGAGAGCATCTATCCAAATTGATTAGGAAATTTCCATGGTTAAAGTTGATTCAAGGTCCATGTCACCGATACCTTTTGTGAT
Source organism: Thalassia testudinum (assembly GCA_037157565.1). Taxonomy (NCBI): domain Eukaryota; kingdom Viridiplantae; phylum Streptophyta; class Magnoliopsida; order Alismatales; family Hydrocharitaceae; genus Thalassia; species Thalassia testudinum. Next base: position 67,218,213 of record JAZHRO010000022.1, on the reverse strand, counting down.
ATTATTGCTGATACTTGGTCTTTGTAAATTCCAAGATCAAAGGGAAAACTAAAGTTACAAACTTCAGCAAGAATAGGCCATATGACATAATGTGCACCTTCTCCAATTTTTGTTGACATCTAGGTTTGAGTTTCTGAATAATCTCATGCACTTTCTCCAACAAAAATCATGCCACATGACATAATGTGGTCTCCCTTCCCCAATTTTTGTTGTCGTTGGATGGTCACAAGATGGATATCTTTAAACTATATGTACAGATTATGCAAAATTAATCAATGATTGTACAATCTATCTTTGTATGGCCATAATCAGGCATGTTAATACATCTGTTAGATAATCAAGGTTTGCTGACCACTTTTGTGATGATCCTAGAGGCTCCATGTCGTGCAGATATGGCCCTTGGATGGATATGAATGTAGTCATCCCACTTGGGCCCCACCAATGTCAAGTAATATTTGACTATTTTCTCGAGCCTTTCTTTAATGGTAATGCAACTATCAGACTTGCCTTGCTGAATATGATGGTCTAATATCATGCAGCGTGATTCAAACTACTAGATGATATGCATAGCTTTGTGACATGATCTCTCTGTTGATGCTATAGGGGGATGGTGTTTATGGATGCTAGATAGAGTTTTAAGAGAATTGCATTGTAGTACAGCCGAAAAAGCGTTCAAAACAAATACAATTTTATTACTCGAATCTGAAGTCCGAGGTCGAGCACAGGGAACAAATTGGTGTTTAGAAATCAAGATCACAATTCAGAATTTAAAAGAATATGCAATAATATCAGTATCAAAGTGCAAAAACATAGGACTAAATGTAGAGCACAAAATACTAAAGGACTCAATGTATATGAATATGAATTAAACTCAAATTGGACGTCTGATTTGTAAATCAGATGACTTAAACTGATGATGCTACAGTGCACTTCTGATTATTCTTTCTCTACTTCTCTTCTTCTTCTTCTTCTTTGGCTTTTCTTCCTTCTTCTTCTACTCCTTCTCTTCTTTCTCTTTTCTTTTGGCCTCTGTCTTCTTCCTTTACTATCTTTCTCTACCTTATGCCTTCCTTCTTCCTTTGCCTGTCTCTGCCAACTGCCTCTTCTCTTTCTTTCTCTTTCCTCTAACTTCTACCTTTTGCTTTCCTTCTTAGCTTCTCCTTCTTCCTTCAGCTTCTTCCTTCTCTGCCTTAGCTTCTCCTTCTTCTTCAACTTAGCTTCTCCTTCTCTTCAGCCTGCAGCAAAACCTACCCCTACCCGTGCGCACTCTCCTCTCTTTCTCTCTTAGGTTTCGCTCTCCCAAAGCCACATGTATTCAAGTAATCGAGTCGGGTACATACCCGGGACCAGGCCCACCAGCGTGCGGTGGTGGGCGAGGAGTGCAAGTCGGGTCGAGTCAAGGCCAGGTCCGCGTGGGCAGTGCCGCGGACAAGACCAGGTCGGTCGGGTAAGAGGGACCTCACCCCGTGATTTGGAGGCGAACAGCTACAAGCACAAATTCAACTTATGCTCCTTCACTCGCTTCGCAGCTGCCGATGTGGGACTAAACGTGCGCCCTTCTTCTCGCATGACCGCTGCAGAGGTGGTTCTCCAATTGCAGTAGCTGCTACAGCCTTCAACTGGAATTGAGCACCTGGAGTCGTGCGCGAAGGTGTTCCGTGTAGCCTAGGACAGGAACCTGGAGCTAGCAAGGCCTGGAGCTTGCTTCAAGCTTACTTCAAGCTCTGCGATAATGGCGGATGACGCCTGCTACCTGAAATCACAAAGATGGCTTCGCGGCCACGTCAGATCACTCAAGAAGCTACGCCGAGACACGGCGAATGTGCTGCAGTGGTTGGCGTGCCGTGGGGATGCCTGTCCAAGCGTGCCAAGGGCACACTGTGTGTGAAGGTGTAGGTGTGTTCGGTGAGGTGCCTGAGTGAGTGGAGTGGTGTGTGAAGTGGGGGGAAATGTTCAGTGGAGTGAGGGGATGCTTATGGTCTAGTCGGCGAGGGGTGGGATGGTTTGTGAAGGTGGAGTGGCCTCGTCGGAGGTGGTGGCCAGAGATGAAGAAGATGAGAGTGATGGGGATTAGTAGTGGTCGATTTAGGGAAATAAAGAGGGGAGAAGAATGTAGAGGGTGAAGGGGACTTATCTGGGAGGTGAAGAGACGAAGGGGAGAAGAAGATGGCATCTGATGCGTACTGCCGACGTCGGAGACGAAGGTGCTTAGAGAAAGATGGTCGGCGAGGATGAAGGGGAGACAAGGGCATCGGTGAGTGCTGCGCAACACGGACGAAAGCGAGGAAGAAGAGCCTACCACTAATATTGTGGTCAGACGACGAGGGAGAGCAAGGAAGGTCGCCAGAGCTTGACGAGCAGATCAGCTGGAGGAGGAGAGAAGAAATTGAGAGGGTCTCCTATCGAATTCAAGCTTAGAGGAATCGGTTGGATCTGGGGCTTCTTAAAAAGATCTCTCGAGGGGGATTTGTGCTTGGAAGCCAAGCTTCTAAGCAAAGCATGGTTCCCAGAGATGGAAACTCAAAAGAGACCCAAATCTCTCATGCATTCGCATGAGAGATTGGGAAGAAATTAGGGCATCAAACTGGGTTCACATTGGAGGGATTTTCTCAGAGAATCTCCCTTCCAATTTTGAAAGGGATTCTCTGAGCAATAAGGGAGAAACCATCTTCCAAAGCTCGTCGGAGTAGGATTCCTCCGCTATAATGGTGGAGGGACCTAATTGCAAAGATGATGAAGAAGTCAGGGGGTATTTTGCAAATATTTTTGAAAGATGGGGGTATAAATGAATTAGGCTGGACCTTTTTGCAAACTAGGTCAAGGCAAACTCAACTTGGGTCCAAATTTTGGTACAACCCTAATTTGGACCTAAGGAATCTAATGGTGAATTTGGATTTTGGGTTTGACCATGTTTGACTGGAAAATTTATGTAAAAATTTAATTTAGGGAAAATATCTGTTTGAGACCCCATTCTAGGTCAAGATGGGTTCTAATGGCCAAATTGAAAGTTTCAAACCCTAGAGAATATTTTTATATAATTTTTAGAGGGATTAGGTGAATTTTATCCTGACGAGAACCTTGGTTAATCAAGTGGGTCTGTTTTTAAGGTTTCAAGAAGTCATTTAATTCACAGGGAACACACAAACCATTTTCTGTCAAATCCAACCCACTTTTTATCTTGTTGAGACCCTTTGACCTTTTTTTAGCCCTTGAGAAAATCTGTTGTTGTACTACATTGGTAAAATTATAGTTTTACCCCTTGTTTCTTATTTTTCTCTCAGAAAGGTTATGTAGTGAATTATGATCTTCAGTTGGTTATGTAAGAGAATTTATTCTCTTCATTAGGTCAAAATAAGCTAGTTAGGGCTCATAATGGTGTTCCCATCATACCCCTATGCCTAGCTTTTGCTAGTCCCTTAGCAAAATTTTAAGGTTTTAACTTTAATTCTAGACCATGTAATCTTTTTTATGCTCAAAATTGTAATGTGTGCTTTCTTCTGTATATTAGATTAGAATGCCAATAGTAGGCCTAAAGGTACTCAAGTACCAACCAAGATCTAGACCTAACCAACTCTAGCCGCAATCTGCCGCGAGGGTTTTTAAGGCCCACAGGAACTATCTTAAGGTTCGTTGAACTCCACAGTTAAAGCACCCATGCTTGTAACATATTTTAGCCTTGATTCAGTTTGTAGTGCATTTTTGTAAGAGAGAGACAGAGGAATTTTCTTTATTTGGAGAGTTTTCTCTCTCTTTTCTTTTTATTTCTAACTTTGGATTTGCTTCACAACACAATCTGTATTGGATTCCTAGTCCCCATCATCAATCCTCGAAGGGTCCCTGGCAATCGATGCATCGAGATAGCACCGCCCATGGCAACCCCCAGAACCATGGCTTTCAAAATTTCGAGATAATCCCGCCCATGACATTCTATAGCTAAATTCAGACCCTGGCAATCGACATTTCGAGATAATGCTTTCCATGGCATCTGAACCAGTACAGGGTGCTTACATGCCCCCAGTAGGATATGTAGATATCCTTGGAGACAAGCACTGAGGAGACGATATGTTATTGTGCATCTTCGAGGGGAATTTCCCGCTTCTTCGCGTCGGGAACTCATTCAAATCAACTTGTGTTGATCAGTCGCTCCTAATCTAGGTGACTTTTTTAGAACAATTTAGACGCATTTGCGTGATTTTGATACTTATGCGCACTGAACCAGATTGTGTGTGGATTGGGGTACTTTGATTACCGAGTCCTGCAAACCAGAGGTCAGTTAACGAGGTCGGATACTCCCTAAGCCTTAGACCTAATACTTAAGCTTCGCATTTTCCCCAACCTCTTGAGAACTATCCAGATCTTAGCGGATACTTGAATTTTTAGGCCTAGGAGTATAGAGTAAGAGGCCTAAAATCAGCGTTCCTACTAATCTCTTCTGTGTTTCATTAGCACTTCCTTCCTTCCATTTTCTTTTTCATGATATGGTTTAGAATTCAGTTAATTCCTTAATTTCTTACTAATGACTATCTCCTTTTTTCTTTTCTTTTAAACTTGTTCTCCTTTTTGACATTTTCATTTTCCCCCCTTTTTCTCTTCAAGATTTGATATGCCCTCAAAATTTTTCTCTCCTCTCAATTTTTTATTCTTTTTCAAGAATTTTTTCAATTTTTTTATTTTGGAATATGTGATTTTTTTGATGAAACCTTTTTCTTGTGAGATGATTTTCACAGCGTTTTGCACTTTCATACCCCCCCATGCCTACGATTTGCAATGTCCCCATTGTAAATTAGGTGGGTTCGAGTTCAGCTTAGATCATTCATTAGAATAGGTTTTGGGTGGGCGAACGGGTCGAGGTGACTGTTGCGGACAATTTCAAGCTCAGGTACGGGTACCTGAGGTGGGGTCGGCTATTCTAATGGATGAACCCTAAAGTGCAATATGAATTCAGCATAGGAATGTCAAGAAAGGTTTCGGGTTTTTCAAAAATGACAAGTTACCTCCTGTTAAACGCGGAGTTTTATGCCATCGACTGGGCGCAATGAGCTCAGGGAGAATGGAGGGTAAAGGATGTCTCAGCCAAATTTGTATCGGTAAGGTCAATGAACAGTTTGAGTCTCTGACCGTTCATGACAAAAGGTTCTGAATCATGGCTGAGTGGACTGATCTCGATGGCTCCATTTCCAAAGATTCGTCGGATGAGGTAAGGTCCAATGCATTTCAATCTGAGTTTTCCTGGAAATAGTTTGAGCTTGGCATCAAAGAGTAGGACTTTTTGACCAGGGTAGAAGATCTTTCCGGATATGTGCTTGTCGTGAAAGGCCTTAACCCACTCTTTGTAAATTCACGAGTTCTCATACGCGTCGTGGCGTAATTCATCGATCTCACTCATTTGAAGCTTTCTGTGGGTTCCTGCCTTAGAAAGATCTAGGTTGCAGGTCCGTACTGCCCAATAAGCTTTGTGCTCCAATTCAACGGGGAGATGACATGCCTTCCCATACACCAATCTAAAGGGAGGCATACCTAATTGGGTTTTGTGGGCGATTCTATAAGCCCACAAAGCTTCCAGAAGTCGGGATGACTAGTCTTTCCTGTCAGGTCGAACAGTAACCTGGAGGATTTTCTTGATCTCCCGATTTGATGGCTCAGCTAGACCATTAGTTTGGGGGTGATAAGGGGTAGAGATTTGGTGGGATACCCTGTATTTGGTTTTCAGTGACCTGAACTGAGTATTAGTGAAATGGGTCCCTCCATCAGAGATTATAGCACGTGGAATCCCAAATCGAGAAAAGATGTTCTGATGAATGAATTTGATAACTACCTTATGATCATTGGTTCGGGTCGGAATGGCTTCGAGCCATTTGAACACGTAGTCAACAGCGAGTAGAATGTACTCGAAGCCGTCCGAAATAGGAAAGGGTCCCAAAAAATCAATACCCCAGACATCAAAGATTTCGCATACGAGAATCAGCTATAAGGGTATCATATCATGGTGGCTCATGTTGCCTAAGGTCTGGCAACGAGTGCATGCCCTACAGTGATTGTATGCGTCTTTGAAAATCGTGGTCCAGTAGAAGCCGCACTGGAGGACTTTCACTACGATTTTATGACCTGAGAAGTGTCCACCGCATGCCTGGTCATGGCAGAAGGACAAGATGTCCTGCATTTTCGCTTCCAAGACACATCGTCAAATGATTTGATCACCATCGATGTGGAAAAGATACGGGTTTTCCCAGAAGTAATACTTGTCATCGGAAAGAAATTTGTCCTTCTTGGCTTTCGGCCAATCAAACAAGATCTGATGTGATGCCAGGTAGTTTACTAGATCAGCAAATCATGGAAGCCTTATACTAATAGTCAGGAGGTGCTTATTAGGAAAATGTTCCATAATGGGTCCGGAAGGATCGATAATATCATGAGGAAGGCGGGACAAGTGATCAACTACCATGTTTTGTTTTCCCAACTTATCGCGAATCTCGAGGTCAAACTCTTGCAACAGCAAGATCCAGCGGATTAATCGAGATTTCACATCCTTCTTCACAAGGAGATACCTCACAGCTGTTTGAAATGATAACATGGGAATCCAGAAGATATGATCTGAACTTTTCCAGGGCAAATACTATAGCTAGCAACTCTTTCTCAGTAACTATGTAATTACGCTGATCTTCGTCAAGTGTCTTGCTAGCGTACTAGATGACCACAGGTTTCCCGTCAATTTTCTGCCGAAGTACCACTCTTATAGCGAAATCAGATGCATCGCACATGATCTCAAAGGGTTGAGACCAATCAAGGGACTGTAGGATTGGAGCTTGGGTAACTCGATCACGAAGGGTTTCAAATGATTGAGTGCATTCCTTGGAGATTTCGAAAGGAACATCCTTAGATAGTAGAGTGGTCAGGGGGCCCACGATCTTTGAGAAATTAGGAACAAATCAACAATAAAAATTGACGTGCCCCAGAAAAGATCAGATGTCCTTGATCGAGCTAGGCATAGAGAGTTTGGAAATCAAATTTACCTTGGCTCGATCGACCTGGATGCCTTTTTCTGATATAAGATGTCCCAGGACAAGTCCTTCAGGCACCATGAAATGGCCCTTTTCCCAGGAAAGAACCAAATTCACATCAATGCACCGCCTGAGGTTCTGGACTAAGTGCAGGAGACAATCGTCAAATGATTCTCCAAATACTAAAAAGTCATCTACGAAGACTTCCGGATAATCACCTACCATATCTGAGAATATGGCAAGCATGCACTGCTGAAAAGTAGCGGGTGCATTGCAGAGACTGAAAGGCATCCTTCAGAACATGTACGTCCTGAAGGAGCAGGTGAAAGTGGTCTTTTCTTGGTCCTCAGGATGGATTGCTACCTGGTTATAACCGGAGTACCCGTCCAAAAAGTAGAAGAACCTATTTCCCGCTAGTTTCTCGAGGATCTTATCAATAAACGGTAGTGGGAAATGATCATTCTTTGTGGAGGTACTGAGTCTTCTGTAATCAATGCAGACTCTCCATGAATTTTCTACACGGGTCAGTATGATTTCTCCGGTCTCAGTTGTGATCACGGTAAGTCCTGCCTTCTTAGGCACAACCTGGATTGGACTCACCAACTGATTGCACAGCAAAAATACACCAGTAATTATGCCATCTTGTGTTATTTCCTAGCACTGCCATTGCATCTTATGTAGCTATAGTTGTATTTGTAAATAAACACATGCATGCATTTATTGAGAGGGGAGGAGAATGCAAATAATTGGCCATCTAATTAACATCTTCATTAAGGGCTGCATTGCAAATTCACCATTTTCATTTTTTATTTTGACTTTGAATTCTTCTCCCTCGCGCGGCTGCAGGGCATGGGGCATGCACCCCTTCGAGCCACTCCTCTACCAGCAGCATGGCTGGACATGCAATGCTAGCAGCATGGCTGTGGCATGCCTTCTTCTTCTTTAAAAGGCCTTGCCCTCTCCCTTGCGCAGGCCCAAAACACCACACATACAAACACCTTCATCCACTGTCAGGCCAACTTCCTCCCCTCTCCCTCTCCATACGCAGTATCTCTTCTCACTAAAGAGACACACTGCGGGCAGGAGAAAGCTCACAGTGGTCGCACAACCACCACTGTGAGTTCCACCACCGCCTAGCTCTTTCATGTGCAGGTGGGCGTGGTGGTTTCACCCTCTTGATTTCTGTCATTCGCCATTTCCGCCATTGCCAAAGCTTCAAGGTCAGAAGCTCCAGCGGTGCGCACGTTGGCCTGCAGCAGCTGCCAGCCACTGCACGCACACCAGCAGGCCTTCGCAGCTCCTTCACGCACACGCAAGCGCTTCCCAGCGCGCCCGCGAACGCAGAACCGGCCGCTACCGGTCGCCTAATCCGCGCGACACTGTAGCCACTGTTCATGCCTCTCAGTGCGACACTGTAGCCACCAGCTCATTTCTCACTTAGCCGGTGGCATAACTCTCTCTCTCCTCGCCCGCTACCTGTGCCTGCTGGTCACCCGCGTGTGCGCCCGCGCCCTCACTCGCCCACACTCACTCGCCCGCGCCTGCTCCCGCCTGCAGCACTGTGCGCTGTGCAGGTGGGCGTGGTGGTTTCACCCTCTTGATTCACTGTCGTTCGCCATTTCCGCCATTGCCAGAGCTTCAAGGTCAGAAGCTCCAGCGGTGCGCACATTGGCCTGCAGCAGCTGCCAGCCACTGCACGCACACCAGCAGGCCTTCGCAGCTCCTTCACGCGCACGCAGGCGCTTCCCAGCACGCCCGCGCACGCAGAACCGGCCGCTACCGGTCACCTACTCCGCACGACACTCTAGCCACTGTTCATGCCTCTCAGCGCGACACTGTAGCCACCAGCTCATTTCTCACTTAGCCGGTGGCATAACTCTCTCTCTCCTCGCCCGCTACCTGTGCCAGCTGGTCTCCTGCGTCTGCGCCCGCGCCCTCACTCGCCCGCGCCCGCTCCCGCCTGCAGCACTGTGCACTGCGCTGCACTTCCTCACCCGCCCGCGCATGAAAGACAAGCGCAGGCACTCCCTCTAACGCCCGCACGCAGCCCTTGTGCGCTTGCGCACATCCTGCCCGCCAGACGTCTTAACTACCCTCTCTCTCACACTCACCTGCCAGTGTACACACCCACACTCATACACACACACTCGTACACTCACACACTCACTTGTACACACCTACACACACACACACATATATATTTATACATATACATACATATATACATATATATATCTATATATATATTTACATATATATATACACATATACATATACATATATTACTATATATATATATCTATATAGTTATAAATATATATATATATACACATATATATATATCTATATATATATATACACAACTACATATATACCTATATAGTTATAACCCTATCTATATATATATATACATATATATATATTTACATGCACATCACCTACCCGTATCTATACGCCCGTGCACTAGTCACCCCACCGTGCACCATATCAAGGGAATATCTACACCAGTTGCTGATATTTCCCGGTACCCGCGCAAAGCAAGCGCCTCCGCACACACTCCCACACATCCGTCCCACACTCTACGCGACACTTCGTCTTGTTAGTTGCATCTTACTAGACGTGGACCAACTTGACATCGTTCTACACTCCATTTCCACTTCCACCTCCACCCCTATATATATATATATATTGTATCTACTATATATCTAAACATATATTAAGCTAAGTATTCCTTTTCTTTGCCAGCAACCTGCCTTGTGTTTATTTATCTTTTGTTTCTTGCTATTAAAAAGATAAAAAGAAAAAGAGTAAAAGAGAAAAGATAATTCTTGTCTTGCAGGTACTTGGTCATACGAATAGCAGGACCAGTTTTTTTGGAAACCCTAAGTTGGCTTAAAGCCAAGAACAATTTGGCTCAAAGCCGAGAACTTGATTTTGAGGGTGTGCCTCAAGGATAATATTATCAACAAAAAATTCTTAAATAGAAAAACCAAAAAACATAATAAATGCACGGAAGAGATACGTTTTAGGAAAGGCGTAGAAACTTCTTCACCTTTAATTCCCACCTTCTTGAGATCGACCCTAGGCCTAAAAGTGACCGAGATAAAATTAAGTAGGCCAGGTAAAAAATTTTTGTGAAAGATGGTTGGACTCGATTTAGGTTAACTATAATAACTTCAACGATAATTTCACCATATTAACACAACTTATTCGAGTTCTCCCATGCTTTTTCTGGCGCCGTTGCCCGGGAGGTACGCATTGAGGTAAGTTTCTACTCCATTCCTTTGATTTTCTCTTCTCACACCCTCCTCTTCACGGGTGCTTTGGTTTGCTAGTGTGCAGGTAAACCAGTTGCAAGGAGGAGGCAAGTAGAGGAAGTCGGAGACGTGGGCAGATCCAAGGTAGGAGCAAGAGCGTGAAGTCGCCGGCGCCACACTGGAGCTTCGCCCACGTTGCTGAATAAGTAGGTCTCTCTCTCTTAGCAACTTAGGTTAACTTGTCACCTAAATAAATAAATAAAACCTAAAAATACTTCTTGGGAATTTCTTGGGACAAGTGGATTAAAAATCACTTTCTTGATTGTTTGCTATCACCCCCACCGCCCTTGGATTTCCCGCCCATCTTCGCATAACGAAGATCCAAGAATCTTGATTCTTGAATCTTTCGTCGTGTGAAGTGTTCTTTGAGGAAAGATTAAATAGATTGATTGCCATCCCTCCTTGCCTCATTTATCCCCAATTCGGGATCACATTTTTGGTGGGGAGACTTGGAATTTATTTTATTCCAACCCCACCCCAACCTTTCACGTGCCTTAGATTTGATCTTGAATATTTCAACCCCAACACTTTAATTTTCTCTACATTATCTAGTGGTTGAGCCTTGTGTGTGGAATATCATTTTTGGTGATTGGGAGCACTTGAATTGAAGTGCTTTGGCTCCCTTTCACACGAACCTAAAATTGACTCGTGCATCCACACATAGAAATTTCCACCTAGGGAAGCCATTGCATTTTTAGCATGCATTAACCAACTCACATTGAAGAAGGGTTTGTTGGGCATAGAAGAACTTGTATTTTCTCAAAACCTGGAGATTGGTTGAATTGGTAACTCAGCGAAATCTTAAAATCCATACTACTTAAGGCTGAAATTCTAAAAATCATTCACCAACTAAAACTTCAATTTAGGGAGATTTCCCCGTTGCATGCTTGGTTTACACACTTTCTAAAATCAACACACTTGGGCATTACCCATATATAATGCCCTTCACATTCCTGGAGCACTTGATCCTAAGCCTCTAAATAAAACTGGTAGCAACTTGACCCTTATTAAGGATTGGAGGTCTAACTACCTGCATGTAGTGCCTACGTGCTGGTGCAGGTTCCCGTGTGCTATCGGGTGCCTAAGACTGGGGCAAACGGCCTTTCAATCTGGCTAGTGGTTCCGCGGTGCTCTCATTTGGTTCTGTAGGTTGCGATAGTAGGTAACTTAGATCTTTAGGTCTAAGGGCACATTGTAGAGGTTAGGACTTTGATTACCTTGATTTATCATCAAGTGTACCTTTGCGGCGTCATTTCTCTCATCCCCGTTTCCCCTCTTATCTCCCCAATTCTTCCAGCGGTAATGCATGTTTGGGAGGAGGTCACAAAACCCTGAATTGTTTGAACTGTCTGATAATTCTAGAAGGATAGAAATCAATTCGTCATCCTCCACAAACATGGCTGCACGCCCACCCCCAAATCCCAAGGGAGGAAACCCCCCCCTCAAATCCCACCAAGTGGTGTAGCCATGGATCCCATAACCCGCCTCCAAGCCCAAATGGAAATGTATAACGAACATATTGAAGCCATTAGGGAAACCTTGGAGGAAATGCAGAACCCTCCCGAACGGGAGGAGCCTAGGTCCCTTAGCTCTTATCAAAATCCCGCTGCTACAGAGACCATAGGACAAATTCGGGTCCCCATGGGAGGGGACGAATTTGAATTGAAACCCAGTATAATTGGCCTGATTAACTTTCACTTCCATAGTCTTGCAAGTGAAGATCCTTTTCTCCATTTGGAAGACCTAACCCGATTGGCCAAAACAGTTAAACCAAGAAACATCGGGCTATCAATTGTCCTCATGAAAATGTTCCCATTTTCGTTGCGGGATAAAGCATTGCAATGGTTACTCACCCTTGGGAGAACCACCCACTCTTGGGAAGAGATGCGAACAGCATTTCTCAAGAAATTCTTCCCAATCGGGCTAACCAATGCACTTCGCCGTGCTATAACTTCCTTTACGCAGCAAAACGGCGAGCAATTTCATGAAGCTTGGGAAAGGTATAATAACCTCCTCAGGAAGCATCCACACCACGGTTTGCCTAAGTGGCATATAGCCTAGATTTTCGATTATAGGCTAAATGAGACTTTGAAGTAGATTGCAGATGCTTCCTGCGGAGGGAATTTCATGAATAAAGACGAGAATGGAGCATTCGAATTATTTGAAAACATGAGCGAAAATTCAATGAACAATGCCTCCATTGTCACCTTTAATCGAACCAGCATGCCCCATAATGTTCACAAAGTTGACACGGGACCCTCCCATTCATCCACTGATCTTAGCCTTATTGCACAAAAATTGGATGAAGTCTCCGTCATGCACAAGAAGCTGGACGAGCTTCTGGCCAATCCCGCCCGTTCTATGACAAACACCCCCACCTTACCACTTCATCACAATCCTAATCTTTCTAATGCCAGGCTTATTTCCAAAAACCCCGCAAGACCATCCTTACCGAGCATTGCGCCGAGCGATTCGGTAAGTCATGTGGATCTGGCTTCTGCAAGCCAGTATTTAGACATAGAAGACTAAGCCTCCATGTGTTCGGATGCATACATACATGCAGACTTGTCTTCTGGCCTAGAAGATGCTTGAGCCCTGGGGAACAACCCGTTCTCTGCCACTTATAACCCAGGGTGGTGAAATCATCCTAACTTCGCATGGTCCAGTAACCCGCAGTGCCAAAACCCCGCAGGTGGACCAATGCGACCATCCGCACCCGTCATCCCAAGGGCCTAGTCTAATCCTGTGGCAAATCCGCCATCGGGTCCTTGCATACCGCAAATAGAACATGCATCAAGTCCTCTTGATAAACTGATGCGAATGATGACGGAAATGTCTAAGCGCCATGAAGAGAACATGACCTCTCTTCAGCACCAATTAGCGTAGCAGAATGTTAAGATCAGTCAACTACGCATGGCGACTCGATCTCAAGGCACTCTTCCAACCCAACCTATTCCCAACCCGCAAAATTTTGTACCCCGTGGTCCTCAACCACAGGTACGACCTTCCCAGGGGCAGGTTCATTAGCTTTTGCAGGCTCCGAGAATTCCATCGGGATTTCATGGTAATCCCACAGCAACTACACCTCACCCTTATGTCCCTATTGCGAACCCTCCTCCGCTTATGATCCCACTGGACCCGCAACGTCCAATGCAATTACTGCGAGGAGCGGTAAGCAAACTGTCAATCCGCCTCGACCTGATCCTGGCCCATCTTTTCATCACCCTCACATTCAGGATGCGCACCGCATTCTCGTGAGGACGATACACCTAAACTAGTGCCAGAATCAATCCCATTCCCTGAGGCTCTACTGAGGGAGCCAAAAAGCAAGAAGAAGGATACGCAGGCCTTTGATAACCTACATAATTTATTCAGGGATGTTGAAATCAAGGTACCCCTGTTAGAAGCTATCGACCACATACCTACTGTCGCCCAACTTTTCAAAGACTACACTACACCCAGGCGACAGTCAAAGAAAACAAAGAATCTGGTGGTTCTCTCACCTCATGCAAGTTGTGCTATACTGTCAAATTTACCACCAAAGCAGAAAGATCCGGGCACACCACTTATTTCTTGTAGCATCCAAGGCTGCAATTTCAATCGTGCTTTGCTTGATCTAGGATCTTCCATCAATCTTATACCAACCATCATGCTCGAGAAATTTGCCTTAGGAAATCTAAAATCCACCCCTGTCACGTTACAATTGGCAGATCGTTCTATCAAAATACCAAAGGGTGTGGTGGAAGACGTGGTGGTTAGGGTCAATAGTCTCTGTTTTCATGTTGACTTTCTTGTTTTGGATATGGAAGTTCCTAGCTCACTGTCTGATTGTCCGATCATCTTTGGTCAACCTTTCTTGGCCACAGCCCACGCCCATATCGACTGCGAGTCGGGCTGCATTGAGATTGCCGTTGGCTCTGAGAAACTAAAGCTAAACATCTTTAAGGCAGCCAAGAACTTTGATTGCGATTGCATCGAGGATGACACGTCTGACGGGGACATGGCCGTCAACGCGTGTATCAGACTAATAGGGACCTATTATGACTATTGTGGATTGCCTTTGAACATAGACCATTGCCTGACCGACACATATTGTGACGTTCCCCCATCCCTCCCTTTACCCGTACCTTCTTCAGACCAAACTTCTGAGGAGGTTTTCTCCGCTTCCCATACCTCGTGGTCTGAGTCATATTAGGACTACTCACCACCGGTCCACACTCTTGAAGACCGGATTGCCCTTTCTTTCCTGCCAAATCAATCGGAGTTGCAACTCCACACTAGGACCTTGAGCCCACATACTACTCACTGGGGCTATCCCTTTTTGGATCCATCAATCCAAGATGCCCCTCCTCTTGGCCAATCCGAGGGTCAACTTCTTCCTCCTGCCTTGTTTTCTTCTGATCCGCTTGGGACACTCTCATCCCAAGAAATGCCAGATCTTTCACCATCCTCTCCCAAGCTGAAAGAGCTGCCTAATACACTTAAATATGTTTTCTTAGGACCAAATGAAATGCTCCCCATAATCATTAGTTCAAAATTGACCATGGAGCAAGAGTGCAAACTAACAAAGGTCCTTATGGAACACAAGGCAGCCATTGGATGGTCATTATCAGACTTAACTGGCATTAGCCCCTCCTACTGCACTTACCGTATATATACGGAGGAGGAGGCTCGACCTTCCTGCGAGATGCAGTGACGTCTCAACCCTAACATGCGGGAGGTCATTAAAAAGGAAATTATTAAGTGGCTGGATGTGGGTATAATCTACCCGATCAATGATAACCCCAGGGTGAGCCCGATTCACGTCATGCCCAAAAAGGCGGGACTCACCATCCGTGTCAATGACAGGGGCAAATCCATCCCTACACGCACTCCTACATCTTGGAGAGTGTGTGTAGATTATAGGAAACTAAATGCTGCAACTAAGAAAGACCACTTTCCGCTACCTTTTATTGACCAAATCTTGGAGCGGTTAGCGGGAAATAAATTTTTCTGTTTCCTGGATGGATTCTCTGGATATAACCAAGTGGCAATTGACCTCCGGGACCAAGAAAAAACCACCTTTACCTGCCCCTTCGACACCTTCGTGTTTAGAAGGATGCCTTTCGGACTTTGTAATGTGCCAGCAACTTTCCAGAGATGTATGCTGGCGATATTCCATGACATGGTGGGTGACTTTCTTAAGGTTTTCATGGATGACTTTTCGGTCTTTGGATCCTCTTTTGATGACTGTCTTAACAACCTGACCCGTATCCTTCGGAGATGTATTGATGTGAACCTCGTGCTTTCCTAGGAAAAAAGTCATTTTATGTTACACAAGGGAATTGTTCTCGGGCATATCATCTCCGATAGGGGTATTGAGGTTGACAGAGCCAAGCTTGATGTAATTGCTGATTTACCTATGCCTAGCTCTGTCAGACAAATCCGCTCCTTCTTGGGACACGTCGGATTCTATAGGAGATTCATCAAAGACTTCTCCATGTTTTCTAGACCTTTAACTCATCTCCTATCGACCGAGGTACCCTTTGATATGGGCCCCGATTGCATATGAGAATTCACACAGCTGCGTGATGCTGTCACCAAGGCCCTTATTCTCTAGCCACCTGACTGGTCCCTCGACTTTGAACTCATGTGTGACGCCTCCGACCTTGCAGTCGAAGCCATCCTGGGACAAAGACGCGATAAACACCCCTTCGTGGTGTACCACACCAGTAAGACGTTGGACGAGGCCCAGCGTAATTATACGACCATTGAGAAAGAACTACTAGCGGTCGTCTTTGGGCTGGAGAAATTTCGCTCTTACCTTCTGGGCTCGCATGTTATTGTATTCACTGACCACGCGACCATTCGCCATCTCATGCATAAGAAGGATGCCAAGCCTAGACTGATTCATTGGATCCTTCTGCTCCAAGAATTTGACATTGAGATCCACAAAAAAGTCGGAGCCTAGAATGTTCTGGCTGATCATCTCTCAAGACTAGACCCTGACCACATTGGACTTACCCTGCCGATCAATGAGGTTTTTCCCAATGAGCACCTATTGGCAATTAATGTGGCAAGTAGACCTTGGTATGCCGACATTGCCAATTACCTTGCTTCTGGTTCCCTTCCACGTGTCTGGCCTAAAAATCAGTGCGAGCGTCTCATTGCAGAAGCAAAGTATTATTTCTGGGATAATCCACTACTTTTTCGAATAGGTGCTGACCAGATCATCCGTCGCTGTATTCCTGACGATGAATTCCCCAGTGTGCTATCCTTCTGCCACGATCAGGCCTGCGGAGGCCATTTCTTGGGGAGGAAAACTGTAGCCAAGGTGTTGCAATGCGATTTCTTTTGGCCCTCCCTTCACCAGGATGCACACAATTATGCCAAACATTACACTAGGTGCCAGTCTTTAGGGTCAATGTCACGTCGTGACATGATGCCCTTGCAACCCATCCTAGCTACTGAAATCTTCGACATTTGGGGAATCGATTTCATGGGTCCCTTTCCTCCTTCCAATGGCTTTGAGTACATCCTCGTTGTTGTTGATTATGTTTCCAAATGGATTGAGGCTATTCCCACACGCCATGCTGACCATGTCATATCTACTAGATTTGTCAAAGATCACATTTTTGCACGCTTTGGGATCCCTCGAGCCATTATCTCGGATGGAGGAAGTCATTTCACCCATGCTTCTTTTCGAGCACTTCTGAGGAAATATGGAGTCCACCATCGTATGGCATCTCCGTATCATCCTCAGATGAACGACCAGGCTGAGGTGTCGAACCGGCAAATCAAGCAAATTCTCCAGAAAATGGTTCGGCCTGACCATAAGGATTGGTCCGACAAGCTGATTGATGCACTTTGGGCGTATCGAACCGCCTTCAAGGCTCCCCTAGGTACGTCTCCTTATAGAATCGCTTACGGGAAGCCTTGTCATTTGCCCTTGGAGCTGGAGCACTCGCTTATTGGGCGGTTCGCCAATGTAACCTCAACCCAGACCAGTGTGGTCGAGAAAGGAAACTCCAACTCCAAGAGCTGGAAGAGCTCCGTCGTGAAGCCTATGATTCTGCCTTAACTTTCAAGCAATGCATTAAGGCTTTTCACGACAGCCAAATTCGACGGAGGGAATTTGAGCCATCTCAGCAAGTTTGGCTTTACAATGCCCTGCTCAAATTCTTTCCTGGGAAATTGAAGTCCAAATGGATTGGTCCCTTCTTGGTCTCGAGACCATTTCCCAACAGGGCCGTTGAAATTGAAGATCCCAAATCTAGGCATAAATTTACGGTCAATGGGTAGTGTTTAAAACCCTTACTCATGAACCTGCCCCCGTTGGTGAAACTGTTACCCTGCTGGAGGGTAACTAATTTCGTGCCTCACTTTGAGTCCAGCTGGGGACGTTAAATTCAACGCTCGCTGGGAGGCACCCTAGCAACACTCCTCCACGTACACACTTCCATGTCACTTCACTTCCCACTTCTTCACTTCACCACACACCATCCACCCACCCTACCACCATGTTATATACCTTGCACGTCAGCTCTCTTTCCCCAATCTTTGGACCTTCCTCTACCCTGCATGCATATGAGGACATAGCATCGTTTGGCATGGGGGGGTGGATAAGCATCTATAGGATCTGGATATTATATGGTATCATGCAGCTTCCATTATGTATATCCATCATAAATATGTACATATAAAAAAAAAAAGGGTGTTTAGTAATGATTTAAAGGTTGAAACAAAAATACAATAAGTGTTTATGGATATTCAACCACTGTTTAGAAGACCTTCCATGCCACAAAAGCTTGATTTACTCAGGCTTGGCTTAATTCACTTAAGCATTGACAAGATAAACCAGAATCTCTCCTAACTAAGGATGTATTCTTGTACCTGAGACACTAGTACAGGATTCGTTGGTTTGCTTTTACTCGAGAGCCTAAGTAATCTTGGTTCACACTACACATATCAAGAAAGACCAGGTGAATAAGATCCAACCCTAGTGTTCATTAGGAAGGTGGAGTCCTTACCTGTGGGCGCAGGTAGACTTTTTATCTCAGGCTTTAGTCTTGTGTCTAGGAGAAACTCTTTCCACCAAAAAGGAACTCTCCCACCAAAAAAGTGTGCTCCTCCAAATAAAGTTGTAAGAGATATACTGATACTTGTTTCAAAAAAAAAAAAAAAAGTTGTGCAAATAAGTCACTATATCTCGCAAATATCTGTAAATTCTTCTCCCTAAAAAGTTTTTTCAAGGCAAGTTACAAAAACCCTATTTCTACCATATATTCTTTGAGCCACAAAAGTAATAAAATGGGAGTTGAGTTTTCCATCATCTTTTTAAGGGTCAATCCGAAAACACGAGCTGAAACTGGGACCAACCTGCACTTAAAGATTCGTGAAACCCTGGACTTGAGCCTTAATGTTCATCTGGTCAGTCTTAATCCTTCACTATGCACAAACCATAATCTCTTGAGCTCTCGAGTACGGCAAAAACCTTCTGAGTCCTGGAAATCGTACCTAAGGTTTAAATACCAAGAGTCTAAGTTATTCGAGAAATGATCTATGTCATATAAAACTTAAAGTACTGGCAGTCTTCTCTGCAATTGGTTCTCACAATATCCAACAGATAAACACACCCATGTCGCCTCAGAATAAAATCTTCAGCTTAAGATCATTTCTAAATACAAAACAAAAAAAATGTTTTGCTAGGGGATAGCAAAAGATAGGCATGGGGGTATGATTGCACAGCAAAAATACACTAGTAATTATGCCATCTTGTGTTATTTCCTAGCACTGCCATTGCATCTTATGTAGCTATAGTTGCATTTGTAAATAAACACATGCATGCATCTATTGAGAGGGGAGGAGAATGCGAATAATTGGTCATCTAATTAACATCTTCATCAAGGGATGCATTGCAAATTCACCATTTTCATTTTTTATTTTGACTTTGAATTCTTCTCCCTCGTGCGGCTGCAGGGCATGCGCCTCTTTGCGCCACTCCTCTACTAGCAGCATGGTTGGACATGCAATGCCAGCAGCATGGCTGTGGCATGCCTTCTTCTTTAAAAGGCCTTGCCCTCTCCCTTGCGTAGGCCCAAAACACCACACATACAGACACCTTCATCCACTGTCAGGCCAACCTCCTCCCCTCTCCCTTTCCATACGCAGTATCTCCTCCCACTGAAGAGACACACTGCGGGTAGGAGAAAGCTCACAGTGGTCGCACAACCACCACTGTGAGTTCCACCACTGCCCAGCTCTTTCGTAAGCAGGGGGCGTGGTGGTTTCACCCTCTTGATTCATTGTCGTTCGCCATTTCCGCCATTGCTAGAGCTTCAAGGTCAAAATCTCCAGCGGTGCACACGCCGGCCTGCAGCAGCTGCCAGCCACCGCACGCACGCCAGCAGGCCTTCGCAGCTCCTTCACATGCACGCAGGTGCTTCCCAGCGTGCCCGCGCACGCAGAACCGACCGCTACCAATCACCCGCTCCGCGTGGCACTGTAGCCACTATTCACGCCTCTCAGCACGACACTGTAGCCACCGGCTCGTTTCTCACTTAGCCGGTGGCACAGTGCTCTCTCTCCTTGCCCGCTACCTACGCCAACCAGTCCCCTGCGTCTGCGCCCGCACTTGCTCGCAACGATGTGCACTGCGCTACACAGTGCGCTGCACTGCACTCCCTCACCCGCCCACGCACAAAAGACAAGCGCAGGCGCTCCCTCCAGCGCCCGCGCTCAGCCCTTGTGCGCTTGCGCACGTCCTGCCTGCCAGACGTCGCACACATGCGCCAGACGTCTTAACTGCCCTCTCTCTCACACTCACCTGCCACCGTACACACCCACACTCATACACACACACTCGTACACTCACTTGTACACACCTACACATACATACATACATACATACATACATACATATATATATTCATAAATACACACACACACACATATATGTATATATATACACAACTACATATATACCTATATAGTTATAACCCTATCTATATATATATATATTTACATACACATCACCTACCCGTATCCATACGCCCGTGCACTAGTCACCCCACCACGCATCATATCATGGGAATATCTACACCAGTTGCTGATATTCCCCGGTACCCGCACAAAGCAAGTGCCTCTGCACACACTCCCACACATTCTCCCCACACTCTACGCGGCACTTCGTCTTGTTGGTTGCGTCTTACTAGACGTGGACCAACTTGACACCGTGCTACACTCCATTTCCACTTCCACCTCCACCCCTCTATATATATATATATATCTAAACATATATTAAGCTAAGTATTCCTTTTCTTTGCCAGCAACCTACCTTACGTTTATTTATCTTTTGTTTCTTGCTATTAAAAAGATTAAAAAAAAAAGAGTAAAAGAGAAAAGATAATTTTTATCTTGCAAGTACTCGGTTCTGCGAATAGCAAGACCAGTTTTTTTGGAAACCCTAAGTTGGCTCAAAGCCAAGAATAATTTGGCTCAAAGCCAAGAACTTGATTTTGAGGGTGTGCCTCAAGGACAATGTTATCAACAAAAAATTCTTAAATAGAAAAACCAAAAAAATAATAAATGCATGGAAGAGATACGTTTTAGGAAAGGCGTAGAAACTTCTTCACCTTTAATTCCCTCCTCCCTGAGATCGACCCTTGGCCTAAAAGTGACCAAGATAAAATTAAGTAGGCCAGGTAAAATATTTTTGTGAAAGATGGTTAGACTCGATTTAGATTAACCACTATAATAACCTCAACGATAATTTCACCATATTAACACAACCTATTCGAGTTCTACCACCCGCCGACTGTCAAAGATCGGGTAGATGATCCCAGCATCTAGCCACTTAATAATCTCCTTTTTCATGACCTCCTGCAGATTAGGATTCAAACATCTCTGCATTTCACAGGAAGGTCGTGTGCCTTCTTCAGTATAGATACGGTGTGTGCAGTAAGAGGGGCTGATACCAGTCAAATCATCGAGAGTCCATCCAATGGCTCTTCGATGTTGCTGGAGAATAGTAATCAGACGGGATTCCTGATTAAATGTGAGTCTGGAATTGATAATCACAGGAAACATCTGATTGGAACCCAAAAAGACGTACTTAAGATGATCGGGAAGAGGCTTGAGTTCCAAAACAGGGTTATCAGCAGCAGCGGCCAGTTCAGTGTGTGTGTTAGGAGAAAGGGGAGAGTTATGGGTGTGTTTAGGTCAAGTTCGAACTCCTCTGATTGCAGGTTTTGATCCTCTTGTGGTTGATCAAAAGTAGTCAGGTTTTCCTCAATATATAGATCGTCAACCACAGCCTTGATATCACATATCTGTTCGATAACACCGTAATTAATCCCTTGTTGGGCCTTAAAGATGTCAATCTTTAATGTCTGTTTCCCAAATTTCAGTTCAATTTGGCCCTCCTCACAATTTATGTTGGCTCTAGCAGTGGCCAGAAAGGGTCTCCCTAGTATGATCGGTGTGTTCCTTTGATTTTCTGGAGCATCCATATCTAAGACTACAAAGTCCACTGGGAAGTAGAAATCCCTAACCCTAACAATAACATCCTCAAGAATTCCTTTAGGTGACTTAATAGATCAATCAGCCAGCTGTAATGTCACCTTTGTCAATTTGAGCTCGGATTCCTCAAGATGGTCAAGTGGGGATGTAGGTATTAGGTTTATGGAGACTCCTAGATCTAATAAAGCTCTATCAACTTGGATATCACCAATTGTACAAGAAATCAGGGGAGTACCTGTGTCTTTTGCCTTAGGTAGGAGTTTGCTCAAAATTACAGAGCTGGCTTGCTCTAACAGTACGATTGGGCTCCCACTTTTGGTTCGCGGCTTACGCTTAGGTGTACACACGTCTTTCAAAAATCGTGCGTAAGCTGATACGTGGCAGATTGCATCCATCAAGGGGATGTTTATCTAGACCTATTCAAAGAGCTTGACTAGGTCCTCCTTAGGTGCCACAGGTTTGGTTGTCCTCTTTCCCTTGGTCAAGGCCTCGGGAAATGGAACCTTGGATGGTTCCTCTAGAATAGGTCCAGGTTCTTGATCAGGGATAGGGGTATCCTGGACAACTATCCTAGGGCTTAGGTTAGCACTACCAGGCCGAAAGTGGCTTGGGTAGGGTGGGTCTTGTGTTGCTTTGCCACTACGGGTTGTTACTGAATTTAGTCCTGCCCAGTTCTGATTTGGTGTCGGTAAAATAGGTGGCTGCTGCTGAAATCCTGAGTATGATGTCGAAGCTTCCATCTCGTCAGGTGATGGAGCAGAAGAGGTCTAATAAATCATGTGGGCTTGGCCCGGATTTGGGTTCATAACAAGCCTCTGGTTCGGTACGTTATTCGTATTTGGTAGAGGTTGCGAAGGAAGTGTGCCAGGTTGGCGGGAATATTGCCATCTAGGCGAGTTGATTGCGAACCTCTGTGATCTCGTCTTTGTGTTGTTTTTGCATAGCCACATTCATCTTTTGAATGTCATCCAGAGTTTGAAGGATAAGAGTCATTTGATCTATCTGAGTTGGCCCGGATTGGTAGGTAGGGTTGGGTCGAGGCTGAGGCGACTGATATTGACGAGGAGCTTGTGAGCGGGGTTGATATGGTGGTCTCTAATTCTGATTATTTCCCGCCCACAGAAAATTGGGATGATTCCTCCATCCAAGGTTATAGGTATTAGAGAATGGGTCATTCTGGATGGCGTTGAGGTCCTCGCAGGTCTGAGGAACCTCAGAAAAATCAGAGTACGAGGGCTCAAAGTTCCCCCAACTAGAGTAGGCAGGATCAAAGTTTCCTTCGGTCCTAAAGTCAAACATGCGTGGATACGGGTGCATCCCCTAAGAAGATCGGTGATAAATGTTATGCACAACTTCCCTCCTAGAGGGCGGTTGTGCGAACGGGTTTTGCGCAGAGGTGGCTCGCTGCAGATGTCAAGTTAGCTTATCCACCTTCTTCTCAATGATAGAGACCTCGTCCAAATGACTGGCCATCAATTCCAAGTCGACGGATGCGGACAGGCCCTGCTCTCGTGTGCTCCCCTTGGATTCGTTGATGCGTGGGCATTCGTCCGGTCAAATAAGCCCATGGAGTCATTATTGATGGAGTTCTCGCACATATTCTCGAGAATCTCCCACACAGTGTCTTCGTGTTGACCCATAATATTTCCTCTGCAAGTTGTATTGACGAATAAACGGATATCTTCACTGAGTCCCTAGTAAAAATACTGGACTTTTTCCCATTTAGGAACTCCATGATGGGGGCACTTTCTCATGAGATCCAGGAAACGGTCCCATGCTTCATGAAGTGGTTCTCTAGGCTGCTGTGTGAAGTTTGTGATCTGGTGTCGTAAGGCATTCGTCCGACCAACTGGGAAGAACTTTTTTAGAAACTCGGATTGTAGTTCAACCCATGTGTTGATTGGATGCATTTGAGTCTGATACTAGTGAGCTACTTTGTCCATGAGAGAGAAGGAAAACATCTTCATGAGAAGAATATCCCAATTTTGGACATCTAACCTGAAGGTCTAGGCCAGATGCTTGAGTTGTTTGATGTACTGGAAAGGATCCTTAGAATTGAGCCCATGAAACTTCGGAATAGCATGAATCATGTTGGGCTTGAGTTCAGAATCAAGACCTCCAGCTGCGATTTGAACTCGAGGTTCGATCGCCACCACAACGGGATTGTAATGATCTCGCATCATAGAACACTGCGGTGGATTCACAAAGGCTTGGAATAAATCATTAAGGCGCTGAAGTTGGTTCTCAAGGTTATTCTCTTCTTCTACGGGTTGTGCCATGGTGATGGAAGAAGGAGAATTGGGTTCAAATGAATCAAAGGAGATGTCTATGTGATGGGGTTGCTACACAAACACGGAAGTCAAGGCTTGGCCTCGATGGGAGTGAATAACTAAAGGAGGCCTCAAGGATGGTCTTAAGGACCTACTACCGAACATGCACCGATGGTCTGGATGAGAGTAGAATGTAATGGACCCAATCAAGACACCCAAAAAATTTGGATGACTATAGAGGTTCAAGGCAGATGATACCCCTTAGTCAGGAAGCCGTCCACCTGAGAAATACCTGGGCAGCCAGAGAGGGAGAGTCTCGTAAAGACCCCTACATAGTAGAGCACCCCCACGAGTTACAAGGTTTCCCCTACCCGACCTCTCTTGTCATTAATGTTCTAGGTAGACTAGAATGGGGACTTGAGCTCTTAAGTCTACCAGTTTTATTAAAGAGCAAGGGTACTTAAGATTTCACTTGAACTTTAGATGTATTAAGTGCAAAAAGTGACTTAATTTCAAGGTTGGTTGACCCAAGAAGGTGAGTCAACTTCTCCTATTTGTCCTTTAAGAAGTTTTAGGTCCCTTCTTTTAGGATTCAAGTGAGATTAAGAGCCTGAATTTTAGGGTTTGTTTGAATAAATCACTTCAACCAAGGCTTAGGCACACATCATTTTGGAGAGTTGATTCTTGCTTATGAAAGTGTCTCTAAAACCCTAAATTGAAATCCTTAATTTGGCTCTAATCTTGGTCCAATTTAGTTTTTCCAAATGTGGTATCTAGGGCTCAAACAAGAATGTGGTCGCCCTAGTTACCTTAATGGGTGCACAAATCAATTTTGTTGTTGAAATCAAATAAGGCAACTTGATGAATTAGCTAAGAATGTAAAGCAAGTAGCACTAATTGATTTTGCTCTTTTTTCCTTTTCAGAATGAGGGGCTTAAGAGAGTAATCAGAAATTACCTACCCCTAGTGTGTTTGATGTGCGATTTTCTTTCTTTGAATCTTCTCCCTGAAACAACCACAAAAAAGAGATATAACAAGTTAGTACCAAATCAGAAATTGTAATCAAGAATTCTAAATCGCCCGTTGCCCCCTGGCAACGAGGCCAAAATGTTTACGGATGCTGGATCAGGTCTTAAGAGTGTTGTGTTGTAGTACAGCCGAAAGAGCGTTCAAAACAAATACAATTTTATTACTCAAATCTGAAGTCCGAGGTCAAACACAAGGAGCAAATTGGTGTTTAGAAATCAAGATCACAATTCAGAATTTAAAAGAATATGCAATAATATCAGTATCAAAGTGCAAAAATATAGGAGTAAATGTAGAGCACAAAATACTAAAGTACTCAATGTATATGAATATGAATTAAACTCAAATTGGACGTCTGAATTGTAAATCAGACGACTTAAACTAATGATGCTACAGTGCTCTTCTGATTTATTCTTTCTCTGCTTCTCTTCTCTTCTTCTTCTTTGGCTTTTCTTCCTTCTTCTACTTCTACTCCTCTTCTCTCTTTTTCTTTGGCCTGTCTTCTTATTCCTTTATTATCTTTCTCTGCCTTATGCCTTCCTTCTTCCGTTGCCTTTCTTTGCCAGCTGCCTCTTCTCTTGCTTTCTCTTTGTCTTTGTCTTCTCTTTCCAATGACTTCTGCCTTTTGCTTTCCTTCTTAGCTTCTCTTTCTTCTTCCTTCAGCTTCTTCCTTCTCTGCCTTAGCTTCTCCTTCTTCAGCTTAGCTTCTCCTTCTCTTCAGCATGCAGCAAAACCTACCCCTACCCATGCGCACTCTCCTCTCTTTCTCTCTTAGGTTCCTCTCTCCCAGAGCCATATGTATTTGGGTAATCGGGTCGGGTACGTACCTGGGACCAGGCCCATCGGCATGCGGTGGTGGGCGAGGAGTGCAGGTTGGGTCGGATCAAGGCTAGGTCTGCGTGGGCAGTGCCGCAGACAAGACCGGGTGGTCGGGTGAGAGGGACCTCACCCCGTGATTTGGAGGCGAACAGCTACAGGCACAAATTCAAGTTATGTGCCTTCACTCGCTTTGCAGCCACCGATGTGGGACTAAACATGCACCCTTCTTCTCGCGCGCCTGTAGCAAAGGTAGTTCTCCAATTGCAACAGCTGCTACGGCCTTCGACTGGAATTGAGCGCCTGGAGTTGTGCGCAAGGGTTTCCGTGCAACTTGGTACAGGAACCTGGAGCTGGCAAGGCCTGGAGCTTGCTTCAAGCTTGTTTCAAGCTCTGCGTCAATGGCGGATGATGCCTACTACCTGAAATCACAAAGATGGCTTCGCGACCACGTCAGATCGCTCAGGAAGCTTCGTCGAGACACTGCGAATGTGCTGCTGTGGTTGGCGTGTCGTGGGGATGCCTGTGCGAGCGTGCCTACGGCACACTATGTGCAAAGGTGTGGGTGTGTTCGGTGAGGTGCGTGAGTGAGTGGAGTGGTGTATGAAGTAGGGGGAAATGTTCAGTGGAGTAAGGGGATGCTTATGGACTGATCAGAGAGGGGTAGGATGGTCTGTGGAGGTGGAGTGGCCTCGCCGGAGGTGGTGGCCGGAGATAAAGAAGATGAGAGTGATGGGGGTCGGTAGTGGTCGATTTAGGGAAATAGAGAGGGGAGAAGAATGTAACGGGTGAAGGGGACTTATCTAGGAGGTGAAGAGACGAAGGGGAGACGAAGATGGCATCTGACGCGTACTGTTGATGCAGGAGACGAAGGTGCTCAGAGAAAGATGGTTGACGAGGATGAAGGGGAGACAAGGGCGTCAGTGGGTGCTGCGCGATGCGGACAAAAGCGAGGAAGAAGAGCCTGCCACTGGTATTATGGTCAGACAACAAGGGAGAGCAGGGAAGGTCGCCGGAGCTTGATGAGCGGATCGGTCGGAGGAGGAGAGAAGAAATTGAGAGGGTTTCCGGTCGAATTCAAGCTTAGAGGAGTCGGTTAGATCTGGGCTTCTTAAATAGATCTTTGGAAGGGGATTTGTGCTTGGAAGCCAAGCTTCCAAGCAAGGCATGATCATTGGAGATGGCAACTCAAAAGAGACCCAAATCTCTCATGCATTCGCATGAAAAATTGGAAAGAAATTAGGGCATCAAACTGGGTTCACATTGTAGGGATTTTCTCAAAGAATCTCCCTTCCAATTTTGAAGGGGATTCTTTGAGCAATCATGGAGAAACCACCTTCCAAAGCTCGCCGGAATAGGATTCCTCCACTATAATGGAGGAGGGACCTAATTGCGAAGATGACGAAGAAGCTAGGGGGCCTATTGCAAATGTTTTTGAAAGATAGGGATATAAATGTAATCAGGCTAGACCTTTTTGCAAATTAGGTAAAGGCAAACTCAACTTGGGTCAAAATTTTGGTACAACCCTAATTTGGACCTAAGAAATCCAATGGTGAAGTTGGATTTTGGGTTTGACCACATTTGACTGGGAAATTTATGCAAAAATCCAAATTAGGGCAAATATCTATTTGAGACCCTATTCTAGGTCAAGATGGGTTCCAATGGCCAAATTGAAAGTTATAAACCATTAAGAATATTTTTCTATGATTTTTAAAGGATTTAGGTGAATTTTATCTTGACCAGAACCTTGGTTAATCAAGTGAGTCTTTTTTAGGATTTCAAGAAGTCATTCAATTCACAAGGTACACATAAACCCTTTTCTGTCAAATCCAACTCACTTTTTATCTTGTTATGACCCTTTACCTTTGTTTAGCCCTTGAGAAAACCCGTTGTTGTATTGCATTGTTAAAATTACAGTTTTACCCCTTGTTTCTTATTTTTCTCTCAGAATGGTTATGTAGTGAATTATGACCTTCAGTTGGTTATGTAGGAGCATTTATTCTCTTCATTGGATCAAAATGAGTTAGTTATGACTCATGATGGTGTTCCCATCAGATGGTAACTTCATTGCAAGAAGTTTTGAGGAGAGCGTAAGGGTACAGGTAGATTTCAATTTTTTTTACCAAACTTTAAAAAGTTCATATTTCTTAGTTGAATATACAATCATGTATGAATGTTGTTCGTTATTTAGAATGTTGTTCATTATTTTCTTGCTTTATCTTATTGCTTCTTTTATGCAGGTATGACATAAAGTTGAACAATGATATGTCTGCAGAAGAGAAGCACCTGCCAATGTAAGTTCTACCTATCTATGTAGAATGCTTCTTATTTTCCATATTATATGTTTTATACAACATTGACAGTAATTTAGAGATAATATGTTACTGTGTTCTATATTTTGCTTTAATTTCTATAAAATCGAAAATGTTGTTTCCATGTTTGTTTTTCCCCTAGGAAGAAAGTTGAAATCCTGTGGTTTCAAACTTTCAACCTTACAACGAGGAAATAGTTTATCCAAACCTATTTATCCACCATGTGAGGGAGAGAGAGATGCGTGTTTTGGTTCCTTTTTCTTCTTTTCCCTTCTGTTCTCTAAAAGCTTACGAAAAAAAATGCTAGGTTTCTACAGCCAAAAAAGAAAAAGGATTGAAGTACTTCAAATCCAGTAGATTTCACCACCAACCATGTCATCCTATTTTAAGTTCATACCATTGAAATCTATTTACATAAAAATCCCTAAGCATATGCTCATATCTCAATATGATCCCCAAACTATAGAATGTCTCAACATTATCCCTAATCTCTATAATTCTATCAAGGTCGTCCCTTCGATGTTATAATAGTAACATTTGAAGTTGGTCAAGATAGCACAACACATTTTGAAGTTGGTATTAACCCAAATTCAGAATGCAAATTCAGACTTTTTTAGCCATTCTTCGTCATACCTATGAACTCTTATCATCTTGTCATTATATTTCTCTCTTAGCTAATTATTTACATTCTCATCAACCAGTTTAGAATGAGGGCACAGTGACAAACAAATAGCCAAAAAGGCATGCATCTACTCATTTTTCTTGAGAATCTGATCATACTATGGCCTGTTCTGGTGATATTGTTTGGACTTCAGAATATAAATAAGGATCTTATTGAATTCATGTATTGCGTCACAGTACCTTTACAGAATCTCAAACACAAATAGCTGAAATTAATTAACCCTTTACGTAGATGATTCTTTGTATGCACTGTACATATGTAATGTGAGCTTCTTGTTTGCCAATCATGCAAAAGGTTCAATGCAAGAGTATCTAGCAACATTGAAAGGTCCTACTTCAAAAGGTTCTTCTTTGAGGTAGATATTTTTTTAGTGTAAACTAAGGCCCCTAAAGCTGTTCTTGTAGATAAATCTCTATTGCATTTTTTTGGTAATGTTTCTTCACAAACATGGAATGTGTTGAATTAAATAAATTTTTATCAAGAATATTAAATATCATAGTTGATTTCTTTTCTTAAGTGTTTATTTCCACTTAGTGATATGGAATATTCTTGTAATTATCATGGTCCTTGGAGATGGTGGGTACGAGAACCAAATGTATGTGTTAAGGTGAGTTAAGAGCATCGAGTTTTTTGCTTCGTGTGTTTGGAAAGTGGGGTGTACCCACTAATCGTTGTGGTATGAATGCACAGGTCTTCATTTTAGGTACAGGATTTTGGAAAATATTGAGAAAAAAGGGGAAACTCTACCAGAGATTTCGGTCCCTTAGTTTTATGTGTTTTCCCTCTTGTACCCTTAGTTTCTCTGACGCAGGATAACTGGCCATCAATCTTATTTGCAATGGCAAGTGGAGTGGTACTGAGCCTTGGAAAGCTAAAAACTTTGGAGTGGCTTGTGTTTTTTGGGGTCCCACGAGGCATGCTGAAAGCTTATTATGACTATAAAATGATTCATTCTACCTGGTTTGGGGAGCATGGTGTTTGTTAAGAATGGAAACGTCATTTTTATGGGCTAACCAACTAATTGGTTATAGACTGTTCATTCTTAGATATTAACGAGGGGTTATACTACTTAGTCATGAGGAGATATATTTTGTTATGCATCTTCGAGGGGAATTTCCCACCTCTCCGCTCTGGGAACTCGTCCAAATCAACTTGTGTTGATTAGCTGCTCCTACTCTAGGTGTATTTTTCAGAATTTTGCGACGCTTCTGCGTGATTTTGATTTTTACGCTTACTGAAACAGGCTGTGTGTGAGGTTAGGGTGCTTAGGTTACTGAGTCCCGTAAACCAAAAGTTAATGAGGTCAAATACTCCCTAAGCCTTGGACTTAATACTTAAGATTTTCATTTTCCTCAACCTCTTGAGGAATGTCTATATCTTAATGGGTATTAAGAGTCTATCCAAGAATGACTAAAGATTGCGTTCTTACTAATCTCACCATGCACTTTTCATTTCTTTTCTTGAATGAGGTCTAGAACTTAGGTCATTTCCTTAATTTCTTACTAATGACTCACTTTTTTCTTACATTTTTGTGCTCCTTTTTCATTTTGTTTCTTTTCCTTCTCCCACAAAATTTCCTTTCTCCTCTTATTAATTTATTCTTTTTTGAAAAAATTTTTAATTTTTATGGTGTTTTGGGCATATGTGAATTTTTTGTTTAAAATCTTTTCTTACAAGTTTTGTACTTTTATACCCCCCCATGCTTAAGGTTTGCAATGTCCTCATTGTGACTTAGGGGATTTTTTATTTATTTAGTTCATTCCTTAGGACAGATGTTTTGATAAGTGAATGGGTCGGGATGATTGTTGCAGACGATTTCTAATCTCAGATGCAAGCATCTAAGGTGGAGTCGGCTGTCTATAAGGGCGAACCTTAAGTGCACAAAGGTGTCAAAAAGGTTTTAGGTTTTCAAGAAAAATGACGGGCTGCCTCTAGTTGAGTGCTAAATTTGATGCCTTCAGCCAAGCAAAAAATGAAATGGAGAGGGAATGGTCAAATCAGCGGAGTTTTGCATAACAAACACCTTGATCAAGAGCCTAGTTGGTCCAACCAGGTGCTTGTTCAGATCAACAGGCTGATGATGCAGCCCAAACCCAATCAATCTGGTGGGTTGATAGATGTTGATCAAGAGGTGAGGAACCCACCATATACTATGAAGCTTAGATGGATGTGGAAATGTGAATGTGGGGTTTGGCTGAGTCAAGTTAGCCTGGTCAGGGCAGGGACCTGTATAAGTGAATGACGCGGAAACCCTACAAGGGTGATCAGAGAATGATGGAGCAAGGTCTTTTGTCTTATCGGTGTTCGCAACCCGATATAGATGTGGAATTGCAATTGGCTTGGTGATAGGTGAATCTGAATAGAAATTGAGTCTGGTTGTGGGTCGGGGTTGAGAAGAGGTTTTGATCAGTTCTGTGTGTGTGGAAGAGGTGGCTTGGATGAGAATTGTGTATGAGGGCTCTTCTAGAAACGAATGAGAGGTGGTCTCTTGTAGAAAGTCCTCTGGGTAGTTATCAAATGCCTGAAGAGAGTCTATAGGATGCGGAAAATCTAATTTGAGAAAAGATTTGAATTCTGGGTTGCAATCACTCTTGGCATTTTGTGGTTTGGGCTTCTGAGGATTAAGAAGAATTTCTTCCATGATCCCAGGAAGTGAGACCTCAGGGTCAAAGTCAGAGAATGAGTCATGCGGACTGAGGTCTTAGATTGGCCCGGTGTGTTTAGGAAGGGGAGTCTCTTCGAAGTTGTCAGAGAGTTCGCAAAGATTCAGTTCTAAACCATGAATTCCACCGTAGTATAAATCATCTGATGTGGAATCAGCAGCCTGGCTGGGTTCTAGCCTATATGTTAATTCTGGGTTTAAAAAGATGTTCTGTCTAGGCTCAAGTTCCAAGCTGGTAGGATAGACCCAATTGAAACCCCACTCATCCAACTCCTCGGTTTCTGTATCGTAAATTGGCATATCTTCTGAAAAATCAATCAGATTTCCTGAGGATGTTGGAGAAGGACATTCATCAAATAGAGGCCTGGAATCATGTTCTTCTTTAAAAATTTGATCTTTTTCATATGGGGCCTCATAATCTTCCCAATAAGTTTCGGATCTAGATTCTAGGTTTAGGATGTGGGTAGGATTACTAAAATCAAAGTCTGAATAACCTTCGAGGGTCACCTTATCAAAATAAGGGACGGAATTTATACCCTCAAGAGGTTCAGTTCTAATCTTATTATTGCAGGAGTCTTGGAATTCTAAGCTTGGCGATTCATGGTCTAGGGTTGGCTCAGCATTGTGTTCTCCTGCAACTTCCTAACTTAATTTAATGTTGTCTTCTATCTGGGTTGGGAATCTACAACCACCCTGTGCCTCAGTCCTGAGGTCTGGGAAACTGGATTGATCTTTAGTACTGTTCCAAGATGACTCATCCTCTGTTTCTGGTGTATACGGGTATTTTTGGTTGATAGTTTGTTCCAGAAGTCTCATCATCTCTACCCGTTTTTCAAGAGCATCTTGGTTTTGTTCCCAAAGTACAGGATTTGTCAGGCATTGAAGGTATTCAGATTTGTGTAATTTGTCTATCTCAATGTATCCTGTTAGGAGAACTTCTCGGGTTGATCCTTTCATGGCTTCTGTTAATAGAGTTTGGGCACAGTTTATGATGAAGGCTGTGGTTGTTGGGACATCAACATGAATATCTCCTATTGGTGTTGAGGTTTTTTCTTCTTTTTCATAGAATTTTATGGCATCCTCAATCATTTTATCTTTCATAGATCTCCGATATTCAGGTTTCTTGAATGGTAGTCTTAGGTGGTTTGGCTGCATATTTGGATTAGGTGGTGAATCAAGATGTAGAATCAAAAACTTCGATGTAGACTCATGTTGTGCCAAGATGGAAGAAGGGAGTCTTGGTTCAGTATCAGAGGAAATGACTAATGTGGTGGGGTTGCTGCGCAAACACGGGCGTCGAGGCTTGGCCTTGACGAGAGTGAATTCCTAAAGGAGGTCTTAAGGGTGGTCTTAAGGACCTCCTATCATACATGCATTGTTGGAATAGATGAGTTTAGAAGGTGCTGGATCCAATCAAGACACCCAAAAATTTGTTGGGTGACTACAGAGGTGCAAGGCAGATGGACCCCTTGATCAAAAAGATCGTCCACCTGATAATTACCTGGGTAGCCAGAGAGGGTGAGTCCCGTGAAGACCCCTACATGGTAGAGCGTCCCCACGGGTTACAGGGTTTCACCCACCCGACCTCTCTTGTCACTGTGGTTCCAGGTAGACCAGAATGGGGATCTTGACCTCTTAAGTCTACCTCTTTTACTTTAAGATCAAGGTGCTTAAGGTTTCACTTAAACTCTTAGGTATGTTTTTGTGAAAAAGGTGACCTAATTTTAAGGTTGGTTGACCCTAAGGGTCAACTTCACCTCTTGTTCCTTTGAGAGCTTTTGGGTCCTTTCTTTTAGGGTTCAAGTGTTTAGAGAGCCAATTGTTTAGGGTTTTTCTTAATAGGTATTTTCAACCAATGGCTTAGGCACACCTCTTTTGGGTTTTCTCACTTCTTGATTAAGGGGTGTGTCTCTGAAACCCTAATGTTAAATCCTAAGTTGGCTCTACTTGGTCCAATTTAGTTGCCTCAAAATTTTGTATCTAGGGCTCAATCAAGAAGGTTTTAGCCCTAGGTACCTTAGTTGGATGAATAGTTAAGCAAGTGTTGAAATGAAAAAATTAGGCAACTTTGATTAATTACTATGTATAATGCAGGTAGCCCTAAGTTGATTCTTTTTTTTTTTGTGTCCCTTTTCAGATTTTAAGGGAGTTAAGAAAGGGCTAATGAAGATTACCTGGTTGTTGGAGTGTTTGTTGTGCGGCTGCTCTTCATTCTTTTACCTGCACATAAGAGAGAAAAAGATTAGCAATCTTTTAAAAGAAATTCAAAACTTCTAGAATAGCCGTTGCTCCCCGGCAACGGCGCCAAAAATAATGGCCGT
The DNA here is from genome assembly GCA_037157565.1 of Thalassia testudinum. NCBI lineage: Eukaryota > Viridiplantae > Streptophyta > Magnoliopsida > Alismatales > Hydrocharitaceae > Thalassia > Thalassia testudinum. The sequence goes on along the minus strand of JAZHRO010000022.1, from coordinate 67,184,310 downwards.
GATGTCGACCGAACCGTGGCTAGTCTTTTTTTTGTTCTTATTATAGTAATGTCATTGTGATACAGATAAAATAGCTACGGTTTGTCGTCATTGCCACTATTACAATTTTACTCAGAAATGTTTTTCTTCCGAGATTGAACTCAAGGAGCTACTAGAATTCTAGAAGTACAATGCTTCTTTATTACAAAATTAAGAGAGAGAGAGAGGGAGAAGTAGATTTTGTTTCTTGGCTTTTTCTTCTTCTCTTCTTTCTCTCTTTGCTTGTCTTCTTTTTCTTCCCTTCTTCACAGTTCTTGATCTTCTTCAGTTCTTCTTCTTCGCTTCTTTGTCTTCTTTCTTTCTTCCTCTTTCTTCCTTCTTCTCTTTTCTTTCAGCTGCGGCACCTTTTCTTTTCTTTTTCTTCTTCTTTGCTTTGTCTGCAGAGCTTCATCCGTCGTCTGATTTCTCAATCAGACGGCTTAAGTGGTGTCTGCTACAGTGCTTCCTTTGTGCTTCTCCTTCTTCTTCTTCTTCGGTCTTCTTCTTCTTCCTTAGCCTTCTCCTTCTTCCTTGGTCTTCTTCTCTCGCATCCTGTCCCTGCACAAAGAGCAAAACCTACACTGTCCCTCTACCCGCACGTCTCTCTCTCTCTGTAAACCACTCACAGGACGCTCTCCTAGAACCGCGGGTAATCGGGTCAGGTTTCGTGCCTGTGACCAGGCGCACCGGTGTGTGGGTGATGCGTGAGGTGTGCTCAGATAAGGTTGGGTCGGATCCCGCCAGATCCGCGAGGTGAAACCGCGGACGAGGTGAGCGTGAGTAAGGTGAGGGACCTCACCCCAGTGCTTTCGGAGGCGACCAATAGAAAACACAAAATCAACTTATACTTCTGCGGGGTTTGGTAAACTCACGATGTGGGACTATCCTCTGCGCTCTTCTCGCACGCGCCCGCAGCAGACCGCAGCTTCGCTTCCTCAGCTGTAGGCTCTATTCGCTTTGATTGCTGGGTTAGCTGCCTTCGCACTACCCTCCCGACTTCACAGCACCTGGAGCCCTGGGGTTCTGAAGCCTGGAGCGCGCGTGGAGCTACTTCAATGCAACGACAATGGTGGCCGGGCATCGAACCTGCCAGACACGAAAAGGGCCTCTCGGCCTAATCAGATCAGCGGGGGACCTTCTCCGTGGCACGACGAAGGTGGTGCAGGGTGCAGCAGGTCGTGGGGCGGCGTCTGGCGGCGGGGCTAGGTCGGACAGCGACCGGAAAAATGGGTCTGATCGGGGGAGTGTGGTGGGGGCGTGGAGAAGCAGTGGGTGGGCGGAGGTTGTTCAGTGTGATGAGGCGGAGGTTCTGTGAGGGTCGGCGAGGCGTGTGGGGCTGCGGAGCGATGGGAGCGTCTCGCCGGAGGGTGGCCGGAGACGAGGAAGGTGACGGTGGACAGGAGCGGTCGAGGGTTAATTGAATGAAAGACAATGAGGAAAAGAAAGAGGGGGAGATGGGGAATAGTTCTGACCTAATTACAGGGATGAAGGGCCCGGAGCAGGGCGGCAGTCGTATCGATTGTGCCGGAGAAGAAATACCCAGAGGGGGAGGGCGGCGACAAGGAAGAGAGCGGGAGGGCGCGCGCTGGGTACGGTGCAACGCGGGAAGAGCGGGCGAAGGTGGCTCTGCTGCTGGTATTGCAGCAGAACGACAAGACGGAGGAGGAGGAGCCGCCGGAGCTGGTGGGTTTCTGCCGGAGTGGGAAGAGAGGAAAGGTGGGGGTTTTCCTCCGTCAGGACCAAGCTATCAGAGTCGGCTGGCGATGCTGGTCCTTATAAAGGCGGTGGCGAAGGGGTAGGCACAGGGAGGCGACGTGCCTCCCTCGCCGGAGAATGGTTGGAATTGCGACACATACCTTTCGCGCGTTCGCACGAAAGGTGTGGGCGAGGGCAGAAGTCATGCCGGTGTCCCTGCGACAGCAGACGTTGTAGGGAACACCCGGTTCAACTGGCAGGTCGCCTCCCTCACCCTGCGAGGCGCCATGCTCCTCGCAAAGTCGCCGGAGCATGGCGCTGCTCAGAGATTTGCAGGAGGGACCTGTATGCAAAGAACGACAAAGAACCAAGGGGCCAAAATGCAAGGATTTCGAAAGTTGTGGGTCAAAAAGTAATAGATGAGGACCAAAATGTAAAGTCGGTCAAGAAGGTCTCATCTTAGGTTCAAGTTTTTATGCATGACTAAATGGGACCTAAGGATTCCAATGGTGAATTTTATTTTTATTTCAGACCTTGTTTGACTGGTCAATTTACGTAAAAACCTAAATTAAGTCATTAATTGGGCATGGTTCTCAATGTAGGTCAAAATAGGTTTCCAAGGCCAAATTGAAGGTTCTAAACCCTAGAGATTATTTTTATATGAATTTTAGAGGGTTTAGTCAATTTTTACCCTACCTCGAACCTCATGAATTGAAGTGGGTTTATTTTAGGGTTACAGAATGTCATTTAATTCCTTGGAGTTGTTGTAGCCCTTATTGGATCAGATCATCCCACTTTCCTTCTTATTAGATTAGTTTGACCTATGTTTGGACCCTGAGTTATCCTGTTTACTGATTGTGTTGGTGAAATTGCATTTTTACCCCTTATGACCTGTTTTCTTCTTAAACTCAGAATTCTCTGAGTCAAGCCTTTCTATGAGTTATGTAGGAGCTTTTTCTCGCATATCTAGGTTAGATTGTGCCAGTTAGGGTTCATGATGAGGTTCTCATCAGGACCCAGGAGATTTTTCCTTCTTAGATGAGATCCTACGTATGATGGGACGTCTGTGCGTTCCTAGGGATGAGGAGTTGTTGAGAGAGCTCCTGGCTGAGGCACACGGGTCCAGATTCACCATACATCCCGGGAACACAAAGATGTACCATGATTTGCGACGCGACTTTTGGTGGAGAGGGATGATGCGGGATGTTGGTGAGTTTGTGCAGTAGTGTTTGGTATGCCAGCAAGTGAAGGCCGAGCATTAGAGGCCTGCAGGGCCATTACAGCCACTTCCTGTGCCAGAGTGGAAGTCAGAGAGCATCACCATGGACTTGGTGGTGGGTCTACCAGTTACCCAGCGGGGACACGACGCAGTTTGGGTGATAGTAGACAGGTTGATGAAGACGATGCATTTCTTGCCGATCCAAGTCACCTTTGGACCAGCACAGTTAGCAGAGAGATACATTAGAGATGTGGTGTGGTTGCACGGAGTTCCACGTGAGATCATATCCGACAAGGATACTTGTTTTACTTTCCAGTTCTGGGCTGAGTTTCAGCAAGCTTTGGAGACGCGTTTGAGGTTCAGTACCGCTTACCACCCCTAGACGGATGGACAGTCAGAGCGCGCCATACAGATACTTGAGAACCTTTTGCGCACCTGTGTACTACACTGGAGAGGCTCCTGGGAGGAGCATTTACCCCTAGCAGAGTTTGCATACAATAACAGTTACCACTCGAGCATTGGCATGGCACCTTACGAGGCTCTATACGGACGGAGGTGTACTGCACCCTTGAGTTGGATCAAGGTGGGAACCAAGTAGGATGTTGGTCCCAGGCTGATTCGGCAGAGTCAGGAGGTGATAGAGCAGATTCACAGACGACTCCGCACTGTCAAGAGCAGGTAGAAGAGGTACGCTGACTAGAAGCGCAGAGAGCTGCAGTTCGAGGTTAGGGATTACGTCTTTCTCTGTGTTTCGCCCATGAAGGGCCTGCATTGTATTGGGGTGAAAGGGAAGCTTGCGCTGAGGTTTGTGGGGCCCTTTGAGGTCCTGGAGCGGGTGGGACCCGTTGCTTACCGGCTTGCCCTTCCTCCCCAGCTTTCTGGAGTACATGACGTGTTCCACGTGTCCAACCTCAAGAAGTACGTTGCTGATCCCAGTCACGTTCTGAGCCATGAGAGCATCAAGGTGGGTGACGACCTAACCTACCCTGAGAGACCAGTACAAATACTAGACAGAGCCGTCCGGAGTCTAAGACGGAAGCAGGTACCACTGGTGAAGGTTCTATGGAGAAGCTAGTGGTACAAGGAGGCGACTTGGGAGCCTGAGGCGGCGATGCGAGAGTGATACCCAGTGCTTTTTGAGAGTACATCTTTTCAGACCTACTTCGGTCCTCTTTAAGTTGTTATGCACGATTACATTCCTTTTCCCGCACCCTAGCTAGCTCAAGTTTCGGAGACGAAACTTCCATTAAGTTTGTTATGATGTAATGACCCGTTACCCTTTTGGTAGGATAAGACATTTGGACTGTCAGTTAGACGTCTGGACATATGTTCAGACATCCGAAAGTAGGAGAATAGCACATATTCTTTTCGCTTTGCGCGCGAGTGGCACGTAGAGACCCGCTTTCTCTCCTTCACCCCTCACCCAAACCCTAACTCCCCTCCTATATAAACCCCTCACCTATTCTTCCTTCACCCCTCACACCACTCCAGCCACCGTCACCTCCACCTTCTCCTATGACAGCCATGTCCCCCTCTCGTCTCTATTGCAGCCGCGGTGAGGAAGGAGAGCTTCCGGCGAGGGGAAAGTTGGGAGGAGCGAGAGCGAGAGTGTGAGGGAGCGAGAGCGAGGGAGGATGATGGCCGCGGGAGCTCGGTGGAGCTCGAGGAGTCGTGAGGAGCTGCTGGAGCTGCCACTGCGGGGGGAGGGTGAGCAGGGCGAGTGGGGTGAAGAAGTTCTGATACTGGAAGTTTCCAATGTCAGACGTCTAGAGTGAAGTCCTGATGACTGGCGAGGCACCAGGACATTCGAAGTTGAGGCCGGACGTCTAAAAGCATGTATCGCGCGAGGTACATACCTTCCTACGCTGATTTCCGCCATGCAGAAGATCTCAGCGTAGGAGTTATTAGGCTAAAATTATGCCTGCATTTTCGTACACAGGTAAAGGATTTGGGAAGGCATGCAGTACGCTTTCCCAAGTACTTTTGGACGTTTGATCACGTCGCCAGACTTCCATAGGTACTTCCAGACGACTGAAAGTAGGGTAAGACGTCTGGAGCTGCCTCCAGACAGTCACAGAGGGAGTCGGACATCTGAATCATCCACAAGAAATACAAGGTGAGTTTTGACATCTTTTAAGACGTCTGGGATTAGTCCCAGGCGTCTGAATTTGGTCAGTAACCGCATTTTTGGCATGTTTAAGGCCCAAACGGAATCGGATTTCAGCAAACGAAGTGCCGTTGTTTTCCACTCGAGTTCCTTTACGTGTTCGTGTTGAGTATCTACTGTTTTGAACTCGTCTAATGTACATTGGTCGCTGGTACAGGTTACCAGCCGGTGGCATGTTCAGGGCCTGCTGAGACAACGAGATCTACGGCACAGGCCCCATTCCTCCCGTGATACCCGGTAGAGTGGTTTAATGCAATTATTAAGATATGAATAAAGAATATGTCTGCTTAGAGTAAATTGATTGAATCTCTAGGATGTGGAATGAACCCTAGGATAGAAATGTATGAGCATGATATGGAACTACTCTAGTTTACTTGAGATGAATGTTAAAATGCAAGCTGCCTGTATGTAAATGAGAAATTAAACTATGAAACCACAAGTTGCATGTTTATGATTGAGAATTGAATTATGAAGACACAGCTGCCTGTATGTGGATGAGGAACGAGTTATGAAAAATGAGATCTGAATATGGATAAATGAGATGAATATGAGCTTGAACCCTACGGGGAATTAGAAGTAGAACTCTTATGTATGAAAGGAATCTGGAATGTAGACGGGAAGTGTGCTGGCCCTTGTGTATGCGGTACCAAGGAGAGCGACTGTCCCTTTTTAGTGTAGAGCAGAGCTAGCCTCCCTTGGGTTGAGACCTGGAGTTAGGATTGGCCACTCTACATCGACTCCTGTTGGCCCTCGCGTATGTGGTACTGAGGCATGCTACTAGTGTAGGGAGGGAGTTAGCCACCCCACGGGGCCCGGGGTTCAACTAACCACCCTGCACTGACTTTGTTAGGCCCTTTGGGCAAACCAAGGTAGTCAGACGAGAGTACGCGGACTATGGAGGGGTGAGACCTTTGTTTAGTTTTGAGGGGCGAGACCCCTGTTCTAAGAGGGCAAGGGCCTATATTGTTCCGTGTTGTACTTTGGGCATACCTGCTAGCGGAAATGACTGACTGCGTGTCAGTGCGGGGTAGCTACCCGTGCGCTTATCACGCGTGTCGTAATCACCACTACGTCTCAACAGTGACCTCGGGGTTGTTGACTAGGTGTAGGACTACCACAGGGGACTCTCTAGGGAGAGCACCACGTGTACCTTCTACTCTATGGAAAAGACTGCAATCAAGATCATTCCCATGAGGAACATGCAAGATTAAGAAATACCTGGATACTTTGAGAAATAGATGAACTAGAAACATATAAATGAGATAAATAGAAATGAGAAATAAACCTGTTGTTGTTTTACTGCACTTGCACTTAAATAATGTAAACACCACTCTACTCAGCGTTCACTGACTCTGTCTTTTCGTAACCCCGTTCAGGACCAGGAGTTGAGCAGCCCAAGTTTCTAGCTGCAAAGGGTGCTGGGCCCAGCCGAGCCCAGCCATAGTTGTTTTTCAGCTCTTTCGTTTTTCTACTGTTGTAGTGAGTAATGGGCACATACTTTATTGTTCCTATTACTTTCTGTTTCCTTTCTGTTTCCTTCCCGTTTTCTATTATTGTTGTGGTGGCATGTACTATATTTTGATATAGTTGTTCTACTTTCTTTAATACTTCGTTCTTTGCTTCTGCTTAGTTATATTGCATGTGTGAATGTGGTTTATTTTCCTTCTTTTGGTTATTTCTTGTTGGACGACTATGTCTTGGGATTAGTCGAGGCAAGCCGGTCTCGGGTTCTGTAGGGATCTAGGAACCGGGTCGTAACAGCTATAGTGAAGGAGGAAAGCCAGTGAGGGGTTGATAGGTTGTGTGGTGGTGGTGGTGGTAGCAACTTTAGTGATAGGCTAGGCGAGGGGGAAGGTAAAGAGGATGATGGATGGCCGATGAGGGTTGGTGGACTAATGAGCTGTGTGCTGGTGGTGGATCAGTGGTTGTGGGCCAATGGCTCTGGTGGTAGACTTAGGCTGGGCAGAGGGAAGGTAGTGATGACGATAGATGGCTGGTGAGGGGGTGGTAGGTTGTGTGGTGATGGTGGTGGTGGCAGTTGCTCTAGTGAAGGGAGGTGGTGGCTATCACTAATGTAGAGGAGGGGGAGAGGAGGGAGGAAGATGCTAACCTTGAGTGATAATGACGAGAACAATGGCGACAACGAGAAGGGAGTTGCGAGAGAGGTTTGTGGCGATGACGAAAGAGGAAGCTCAGTTTAGGGCTTGCGAGTGGAGGGAAATTAAAAAGAAGCACACGATGGAAAGCACACAGGGAGAAGGAAAGCAAAATTGAGGGAGTGACGTGCGTTATTTGCGTGGGTTTTTTTTTTCACCTTTTAAGTTTAAACAAGGTAGTTTTTTTCCTTTAAAATTTTAATGGATACTCTTGCGCGTGTGTGTAGTGGGTTGAATCGGGTTGCGGATTGGGTTAGATTTATTAGACCTCAAACCTAACCCAACCCATTTTTTATTAAGTTGAGAAAATCTCAACCCAACCCAACTCAATTTAAGTTACAACCCAACCCAATCGGGTTGGATTTGCGTTAAAGAAATGGATACAAAACCAACGTGGAAAGGCTTCTTACATATTTGAAAGGGGATTTTGGATAAAATTTGCAACAATCAATAAGCCACTGCGAAAATGTTTTTGAGACGCTTAGTTGGTAATAAATGTATTTTTTTAATTAAAATGTTAATAGTTATATTAACTATCAAATTAAAATTAGTAATATAAAACACAAAGAATAAAGTTGGAATTGAGCATTTCATTACTTAAACTAATGTATAAAATGTTTACATAAGAGAAACATCAAAAGGAAAAAAAGTGAAGAATACAAAAAAATGTGCAGATTAAACTTTTGCACCTATGCTATGACCAGTATCTCCTATACCAAAATTATCGTCTAGCCCACGACATGTAGCAAAATGAAATGTGCTATGATCATGCCCACTTGCCTCTCGAAATATAGCCGTTATCACCTCCCACTATCACTGCTGAGTCATCTGCTCCCTAAAATCCTATCACTGTTGGTGGATCTCATATCTAATAGCTCGCATCTCTACGGTCACATCGGTTAGCTACTTCTGAGTTTGTTGGACCTCAACTACACCTCAGTAGTAGATGCATCGAACAACCCCTTTCGTCCATACTAACTAGTGAGCATCTGACTTCTACCTCCATTGCGAACAAATTCTTCATGTTCTGGAGGCATCACTATCCTAAAAGTCTACTCAGGTGTCATAGGAGGCTGCTGGGTCACGGAGTTCTCACCTGTAAGAGGAGGATGTTGGATTAAGTTGTACATTTCTCTCTAATTACATTAATGTTATGTAACTAATATATAACTAAGGTTGAATTGAAATTCAATCTTCATTACTTAAAAAGAAGTAAAAATTTAGATTAAATAAATGAAAAGATAATTTACATGCTTGACTTGGTAGGTCTAATGAATCCATATGCTCCCATCGTCATTTGTAACTTTGTTATAAGTGATCGTATAGACTTCAAAACAATCCAGTTGGGGACCATCATGCACACTTGTCCATGAAGAAAGTGAATACAAAATATAATTGATAATATCAAGTTACATGTTGATTATAAATATAAATAAATAAGAAATTTACTTACATATCATATCTTATCTTAAGTATATTAATACTTATTCGGCCGAGACCCTTTTAGCCTTGTTCTTTTTCGGTAGAAAATACATATTTATATTTCTAAACAATTAAATAAAATTACTATAAAATTTTAACACGTAACAATTATTTAATTACCTTTATTTTAGGTTTCTTCTAATGCCCATGGCAATCCTTCCATCCTTCTGGCTATATGGTAGGAGGTACATTTCTCAATGCCTCCTCATATGACCTATTCTTAAAATATTAAATAACATATAGAGAATAAGTTACATTATTTGATTAAAATATATATGAAATAAATGAAGATATTTCCTTTTATCATTCTTTTCGCATTCAATCTCTAGTCCTAGTATCATCTCGTCGCATAGCTGAGGATATACTTTGGAGACATTATGATTGTCCTTGCAATTGAAGATCGCTTGTAGATTAAACGTTAATATTACACATACTTGAAACCGTAGTAAAAGAGACACATATAAACATTAATATATGTAATGATCTATTATTACCTTTAAGTGATGAATGAGGTCCTTATTAAGCTCCTTTGGGAGCATTCTCCATTCAAAATAGGAGAGGGGCACGATGCTCTTCACCAACCTAAGAGCCTACTGCTAAATCCAAGATAGTTGGGTTCTTCCCCAATGGGGGTGATCTTTACCTTCATTCTCATGCCCTTTATAATAGCTTCAAAGTCCCTATTTCTAGTTGAACCTCTTCCTTTCTTTTTCTTCCTTGAAAATAATGATGGAAATTAATTATTAGATAACAAATAAGAAATTATAGAAAATTGAAACTAAAAGGGATAGCAAATCTCTTATTAGTAGTACTAGGCCTTGCCTGATCAAGGTTTACTTGGGCCTCAGGCTGTCTAACCTCAACATCCTCCTCCTCGCCCCCCCTCTACCTCTGCATCATTGTCATACCCCTCCACCTTTGCGTCATCCTCATCCCCTTCGTAGATAGAGTCGTGATTGTCAACCTCGTCCTCAACCTCAGGCCCCGTCTCAAACTTTATAGGAATGATTGGCTTCTTACCCTTCTCATTAAAGAGAGAATGTGCAAGTGCACTAAGAGTAAGATAGGTGAATCAACAAGAGTTAACAAAAGTGGGGTTCAGGACATAAACTGTAGAGGGGGTCTGGGTGTGGGGGGGCTATATGGGGTAGGCTGAGTGGGGTGAGAATCAATTTAAACTTGAAACTTTGACTCTTTTGTTACAAACTTTTAAATCTCATTAATTGATTGATCAATCAAGAAGTTAATTAGTTGACCAATTATTTTGATTGATCAATGAGTCAATTTGGTCGATCAAATGGTTGGATTGATCAGTAAGTAATTTTTGATCGATTAATTGATTCTATCAACAAATAAGACTAAATTGATCGATCAATTATCAAATTTCCATAGACATCGAGTCGTGGACTCTATATAAAAGCCATGAGAGGGCTCCTATTTGATATATAATACAATAGAGAAACTCTCCACTTTTCCTCTCTCTCTCTCTCTCTCTCTCATTCTCATCTCTCTTTCTCAAGGCACATTCATTCGACGTAAGATTGGTAGATCAATCTTTAATCAAATTTGTCGACCTCGCGCAAGGTGTTTGAGAGTGATCAATGAGAGGTGATTGATTGATCAATCAATTACATTGGTAGATCGATCAAATTGATTGATCAAATTACCTCGACTTAGTTCTCTTGAGGTGATTTTCGAGGATGTCCAAGTTTGGAGTATGCTGAATCTTAGAGGTAGATCGTTGAATCCTAGAAAGAGTTCATCATACTCTAACAAACTGGTATTGTGAGGGTAATACTTTCTCTAAGAGATATTCTTAATGTGTATTTCGATCGGACTAATATCTAATCTATTTTTATTTTTTTATTTATGCCATTGCATGTTATTTATTTTTTATTTTATTCGAAATCTTGTCATATATTGCCGCATGTGTTTGATTTAATAATTTTTATTTGCATGAAATCGTTAGAAATACATATATTTTTATTTTTATATTTGGTATATGCATTATTTTCAACGATAAGTATTAAAAGCTTGATATTTGATCTTTCTCAAAAAAAAAAAGCTTGATATTTAATGATTTTCTTGTGATTGGAGATCCATTCTGATGCCTTTAAAGAAGGGATGATGCCTTGCCAATGCTCAAAAGGAATTGGTGTAATCTTTCTTGGAACTTGTAACCACGGTTGCTAAGTAAAAATATAGTGTAATAAGTTAATTAAGGGGATCATTTAGGGTTAATCACCTTGACTTTGTGAATTGAAGTGTTCGTCGTGCCAGGTTAAATACCTAAGAGATGATGGTAATTGACAGCTACATGTGATTAACCAGAACCTAGATGGTTCCTGGTTATAGTGATAAGCTATAAGTCGGTTATTGAAGGAGGTATTTGGAATGTCGATCCAATTGGCATCTATTGATGGATGACGCTTGGGTACTTGAGGCTCATAGCTAATGATACTTGAGTTGAAGCCTGACTAGTGCTTGCAATTGGTGGTAGACATTGGGGTACTAAAGGGGTGACACGATGAAATCTTATCTAAGATTAGATTGAGCAAGGCACACCCAGAGACTATTATTCCTAGTTGGGGCATTGGTGTGTGTTGGTGCTAGAGCACCACGATCATTTGTTTTGATGATAACAAAACACGTGTTATTTAACATTTGCAATTTGAGTCCTAGATTTCAGGTCAATTGCAAATGTGGACGTGTTTAGACGGAGTTCAAGCTCGCATCCAGGACGGATTGGAGGAGCTTGACGGAAAACAGAGGAGGTTCGCGTGGAGCGAAAGATTGGAGATGGAAGACAAGAAGAATAGGATAGATTCTTTTTTATCCTTTCATGTATCTCTTGTATTTATTTTCTTGCTCTTTTTGATTCCTTAGAACATTATGTTAAAGAGCCTCAAAGTACCCTAAAAGTAGTCCTAGGAACACCTGCACAACCCTAGGATACTTAGGTTTTCTGTAGAATACTTAGAAAACCAATATAGGGCTCAAACAGCATTTCCAGATGTCTAATCCCAAAATCAGACGTCTGATAAAGAATTTTAAGACGTCTGACTGTTGTTTCAGACGTCTGATAACTGTTAGGCTGGACATAGTTAGTTCTGTCTGATGAAATCAGACGTCCAGACCTTAGACCAGACGTCTTAGAAGACGTCTGATGACTTTGCCAAACGTCCAATTAGTGGACCGTTGGCTGGCTTAGAAATCACTCAAGATTATGACCGTTAGAGCCTTATCAGACGTCCATAGGACTTACCAGACGTCTGATAAATGACCGTTTTGCCTCGGCTGACCAAAAATCTCTTCTCAGAGATTTTCTAGCCGTTGCAACGTTTGGAAATCAATTCCCACAGTAAAAGTAGGTTTCCAGACGTCCATACATAGTACCAGACGTCCTGTATGTCGTCTGATGGACTTGCACAAAAACCCTGTTTAGATCTGATTCAAGTCAGGGAGAAACCCGCATAGAATCAGACGTCTGACCTTGGAATCAGACGTCTTAAAGTGGCCTTCCAGACGTCTGATGCCAAAGTTAGACGTCTGATAACCCTATCAAATGCAATCATTGTCCTGATTTCGGCCTGATTCTCTTGGGCTTTGCACCCAACGGCTATGGAAGCTTTTCCAAGCCTTCCAAAGCCTTCCTAAGGCCTCTATAAATAGAGGGGAACCTTTGTAACACAAATACACTCAGAAAAACACTTGGATACACTTATACACAATATACACACTAAGAGAAACAAGAGACACACCTAAGCAACTTAGTTCCACTCTTTTGTGTCCAATTGAGGCCCTTGCTCTCCAAGCTCAAGTTTCATTCTCTTGAGAGCATCAAGCCTTCGCGCGCCCACTCTCCCGCTGTTGATAACGAGAGCGACGTAGCGCCATCGCGTGGCACACGCACCGCGTCATCGTCGACGCACTCCTTGCAAAGGGGAGTTTCCTATTTCCTATAGAAGCTAGGTTTAATTTTGTTGGCTCTATAGGACTGTTGTTTTATTTTATCTTTGTATTTTGGTTGGGTATTCGCTTTGCGAATTCCCGTCTCCTTCGTGGGACAAAATCCTTCTCGTGGAGAGAAGGGGTTGAGGAACGCTACCCTCGTACTTGTAGCGTGGTTGTACTGAGGTTGAATCACCCTCGTTTCAAAGTGATTCGGTTAGTGGATTTTGATCAACTTGGTTGATCGGAAAATCCTAACTCGAGAGGGTTAGGTGGTGGTTTTCACCCGGTTTGGGTTTCCACCTAAAAATTACTTGTGTACATTGTGCGATTGCTTATTTTTGTGAGATTGCTTTATATTTTTATTTCCGCAATTTTATTACGTCACCCCTCCTGGTAGGGACGAGACCTTCAATTGGTATCAGAGCAATATAAGGTAGCTAAATTTCCTTTAGAAAGGGGGAGAAAAATAATACTATCGCATTGTTACAAAAAGGGGGAGAATATCACCTTTGTTAAAATAAATTCATAGAAGAGCATGTTTTAAGGGGGAGTTATGAGAAATGTAAAATCAATTAAACCTTTTTGATAATGTCAAAAAGGGGGAGAATTTTATGCATTATTATTTACGATTTTGTCATCATCAAAAAGGGGGAGATTGTTGGTGCTAGAGCACCACGATCATTTGTTTTGATGATAACAAAACACGTGTTATTTAACATTTGCAATTTGAGTCCTAGATTTCAGGTCAATTGCAAATGTGGACGTGTTTAGACGGAGTTCAAGCTCGCATCCAGGACGGATTGGAGGAGCTTGACGGAAAACAGAGGAGGTTCGCGTGGAGCGAAAGATTGGAGATGGAAGACAAGAAGAATATGATAGATTCTTTTTTACCCTTTCATGTATCTCTTGTATTTATTTTCTTGCTCTTTTTGATTCCTTAGAACATTATGTTAAAGAGCTTCAAAGTACCCTAAAAGTAGTCCTAGGAACACCTGCACAACCCTAGGATACTTAGGTTTTCTGTAGAATACTTAGAAAACCAATATAGGGCTCAAACAGCATTTCCAGACGTCTGATAAAGAATTTTAAGACGTCTGGTAAGTCCTATGGACGTCTGATAAGGCTCTAACGGTCATAATCTTGAGTGATTTCTAAGCCAGCCAACGGTCCACTAATTGGACGTCTGGCAAAGTCATCAGACGTCTTCTAAGACGTCTGGTCTAAGGTCTGGACGTCTGATTTCATCAGACAGAACTAACTATGTCCAGCCTAACAGTTATCAGACGTCTGAAACAACAGTCAGACGTCTTAAAATTCTTTATCAGACGTCTGATTTTGGGATTAGACGTCTGGAAATGCTGTTTGAGCCCTATATTGGTTTTCTAAGTATTCTACAGAAAACCTAAGTATCCTAGGGTTGTGCAGGTGTTCCTAGGACTACTTTTAAGGTACTTTGAGGCTCTTTAACATAATGTTCTAAGGAATCAAAAAGAGCAAGAAAATAAATACAAGAGATACATGAAAGGATAAAAAAGAATCTATCCTATTCTTCTTGTCTTCCATCTCCAATCTTTCGCTCCACGCGAACCTCCTCTGTTTTCCGTCAAGCTCCTCCAATCCCTCCTGGATGCGAGCTTGAACTCCGTCTAAACACGTCCACATTTGCAATTGACCTGAAATCTAGGACTCAAATTGCAAATGTTAAATAACACGTGTTTTGTTATCATCAAAACAAATGATCGTGGTGCTCTAGCACCAACAATCTCCCCCTTTTTGATGATGACAAAATCGTAAATAATAATGCATAAAATTCTCCCCCTTTTTGACATTATCAAAAAGGTTTGATTGATTTTACATTTCTTATAACTCCCCCTTAAAACATGCTCTTCTATGAATTTATTTTAACAAAGGTGATATTCTCCCCCTTTTTGTAACAATGCGATAGTATTATTTTTCTCCCCCTTTCTAAAGGAAATTTAGCTACCTTATATCTCCCCCTTAAAAATTGACAATTAGCTCATCCCTTTTTTAACTCCCCCTATCTAAATGCTTATGATAAAAAGATAGGGTAAAGAATTTTTACCTCACCTACCATGGCCAATAAAATGGCCCGAATGGTGGTGGTGGATGCCACATCGGATGGGGCTCCCATCCGTAGCTTGGAGGCCCGGGCATCGGCGCCGGTCTCCAATCTGGTGGTCGACGTGCGGCGGGTCCGTCATTTGTTCGCCGTCTCGTCAGTCTTCTTGTTCTCCTCCTTGATCTACTCATTGGTTCTCCCAACTTAAGTTGACCAGACTTGAGCTTGTAGGTCCAGTCCTTTATGTTGTAATTATCCCTGAACCCTACAAAACAAGATTCTAATTTTTTCTTCGGTATCCAAGTGAGCTTGGATCCGGATTTGTTAGAAGGTCTCCTTGATGGAGATCCTTTCTCAACCTTAGGGCTATAAAACTTGTCTACTTTGTTGATTAATTTGCTAGAATTTTCCCTAAGACATGCAATTTCTTTTTCTATAATGTTCATTTTAGTCTTTAAATCTGAAATTTCTAATTTTAGACTAACATTTTCCTCAATCAATTTATTATTTTCATTGATGAGGTTATGATTATCTAATAATAGGTTATCATCCTTAGGACTAGCTTCTATGTCCTTAAGTTGTTTTTCTAACCTATCATTTTCATTTTTAAGAAAACTAAGGTTCTTTTTCATGCTTTTGTTTTCTATTTTTAGTGATTTACTAATCTCGAATAATTCATTAAAAGCTTCTTGTAAATCAAAATTTACCTCGTCGTCGGAGTCGCTTCCGCTTTCACTGTCGCTATTGGTTCCTCTAGCCATGAAACCAAAGCAAGTGGTTTCTTCTTCTTTTTCTTCTTCTTCTTCCTCCGAGCTGGAATCCTCATGAGTGCCTTCCAACCTCCTCCATATCTCGTGGGCGGTGGTGCACTCTTGGATTCGTTCGAATTCCTTCAGACTCAATGCGCAGTACAAGGCATTCATTGCCTTTGCGTTGAGTGAGAGCTCTAGAATCTGCACCTGCGAGTACCCTCCTTGGGGACGCTTCGGGATCTCGTATGGGGTTTCGCAACATCCCCATACCTTGAATTCAGTGGCTTGGAGCCACGTCTTCATCCTCAGCTTCCAGTAGCTGTAGTTGTTCCCGTCAAAGTAGGGCGGACGGGTTGTGGACTGCCCCTCGGAAATTTTGATCGCCGATGTGCTTCCCTCCATTTGATCTCTTGCCGGGTGTTACTCCGATCTCGCAAGACCTGCTCTGATACCAATTGAAGGTCTCGTCCCTACCAGGAGGGGTGACGTAATAAAATTGCGGAAATAAAAATATAAAGCAATCTCACAAAAATAAGCAATCGCACAATGTACACAAGTAATTTTTAGGTGGAAACCCAAACCGGGTGAAAACCACCACCTAACCCTCTCGAGTTAGGATTTTCCGATCAACCAAGTTGATCAAAATCCACTAACCGAATCACTTTGAAACGAGGGTGATTCAACCTCAGTACAACCACGCTACAAGTACGAGGGTAGCGTTCCTCAACCCCTTCTCTCCACGAGAAGGATTTTGTCCCACGAAGGAGACGGGAATTCGCAAAGCGAATACCCAACCAAAATACAAAGATAAAATAAAACAACAGTCCTATAGAGCCAACAAAATTAAACCTAGCTTCTATAGGAAATAGGAAACTCCCCTTTGCAAGGAGTGCGTCGACGATGACGCGGTGCGTGTGCCACGCGATGGCGCTACGTCGCTCTCGTTATCAACAGCGGGAGAGCGGGCGCGCGAAGGCTTGATGCTCTCAAGAGAATGAAACTTGAGCTTGGAGAGCAAGGGCCTCAATTGGACACAAAAGAGTGGAACTAAGTTGCTTAGGTGTGTCTCTTGTTTCTCTTAGTGTGTATATTGTGTATAAGTGTATCCAAGTGTTTTTCTGAGTGTATTTGTGTTACAAAGGTTCCCCTCTATTTATAGAGGCCTTAGGAAGGCTTTGGAAGGCTTGGAAAAGCTTCCATAGTCGTTGGGTGCAAAGCCCAAGAGAATCAGGCCGAAATCAGGACAATGATTGCATTTGACAGGGTTATCAGACGTCTAACTTTGGCATCAGACGTCTGGAAGGCCACTTTAAGACGTCTGATTCCAAGGTCAGACGTCTGATTCTATGCGGGTTTCTCCCTGACTTGAATCAGATCTAAACAGGGTTTTTGTGCAAGTCCATCAGACGACATACAGGACGTCTGGTACTATGTATGGACGTCTGGAAACCTACTTTTACTGTGGGAATTGATTTCCAAACGTTGCAACGGCTAGAAAATCTCTGAGAAGAGATTTTGGGTCAGCCGAGGCAAAACGGTCATTTATCAGACGTCTGGTAAGTCCTATGGACGTCTGATAAGGCTCTAACGGTCATAATCTTGAGTGATTTCTAAGCCAGCCAACGGTCCACTAATTGGACGTCTGGCAAAGTCATCAGACGTCTTCTAAGACGTCTGGTCTAAGGTCTGGACGTCTGATTTCATCAGACAGAACTAACTATGTCCAGCCTAACAGTTATCAGACGTCTGAAACAACAGTCAGACGTCTTAAAATTCTTTATCAGACGTCTGATTTTGGGATTAGACGTCTGGAAATGCTGTTTGAGCCCTATATTGGTTTTCTAAGTATTCTACAGAAAACCTAAGTATCATAGGGTTGTGCAGGTGTTCCTAGGACTACTTTTAGGGTACTTTGAGGCTCTTTAACATAATGTTCTAAGGAATCAAAAAGAGCAAGAAAATAAATACAAGGGATACATGAAAGGATAAAAAAGAATCTATCCTATTCTTCTTGTCTTCCATCTCCAATCTTTCGCTCCACGCGAACCTCCTCTGTTTTCCGTCAAGCTCCTCCAATCGGGACGTCTGATAAATGACCGTTTTGCCTCGGCTGACCCAAAATCTCTTCTCAGAGATTTTCTAGCCGTTGCAACGTTTGGAAATCAATTCCCACAGTAAAAGTAGGTTTCCAGACGTCCATACATAGTACCAGACGTCCTGTATGTCGTCTGATGGACTTGCACAAAAATCCTGTTTAGATCTGATTCAAGTCAGGGAGAAACCCGCATAGAATCAGACGTCTGACCTTGGAATCATACGTCTTAAAGTGGCCTTCCAGACGTCTGATGCCAGAGTTAGACGTCTGATAACCCTGTCAAATGCAATCATTGTCCTGATTTCGGCCTGATTCTCTTGGGCTTTGCACCCAACGGCTATGGAAGCTTTTCCAAGCCTTCCAAAGCCTTCCTAAGGCCTCTATAAATAGATGGTAACCTTTGTAACACAAATACACTCAGAAAAACACTTGGATACACTTATACACAATATACACACTAAGAGAAACAAGAGACACACCTAAGCAACTTAGTTCCACTCTTTTGTGTCCAATTGAGGCCCTTGCTCTCCAAGCTCAAGTTTCATTCTCTTGAGAGCATCAAGCCTTCGCGCGCCCGCTCTCTCGCTGTTGATAACGAGAGCGACGTAGCGCCATCGCGTGGCACACGCACCGCGTCATCGTCGACGCACTCCTTGCAAAGGGGAGTTTCCTATTTCCTATAGAAGCTAGGTTTAATTTTGTTGGCTCTATAGGACTGTTGTTTTATTTTATCTTTGTATTTTGGTTGGGTATTCGCTTTGCGAATTCCTGTCTCCTTCGTGGGACAAAATCCTTCTCGTGGAGAGAAGGGGTTGAGGAACGCTACCCTCGTACTTGTAGCGTGGTTGTACTGAGGTTGAATCACCCTCGTTTCAAAGTGATTCGGTTAGTGGATTTTGATCAACTTGGTTGATCGGAAAATCCTAACTCGAGAGGGTTAGGTGGTGGTTTTCACCCGGTTTGGGTTTCCACCTAAAAATTACTTGTGTACATTGTGCGATTGCTTATTTTTGTGAGATTGCTTTATATTTTTATTTCCGCAATTTTATTACGTCACCCCTCCTGGTAGGGACGAGACCTTCAGTGTGTGCATGACATATGTCTTTTCCCTATACCTGAAGATCTGAAATGATCTTAGATCTATCCTCGATTAATCTGAGTCAAGTTGGCTTAGAATTTTAAGGCATTGGTCGGGGTAGCTCCTAAAAGCCTCTACTCTTCTAATTGATGTTAGCAACATTCTTGTATATGGAGAATGGATACGCCTCACTCTAGAATCATGAATATGAGTGGTTACTTGATCAAGGATAAACTTTT
Organism: Thalassia testudinum; assembly: GCA_037157565.1. Lineage (NCBI taxonomy): Eukaryota > Viridiplantae > Streptophyta > Magnoliopsida > Alismatales > Hydrocharitaceae > Thalassia > Thalassia testudinum. The sequence continues at coordinate 67,165,375 of JAZHRO010000022.1, read as the reverse complement.
CATATGATGAAATGCTAAGAGGAGGGTAGGTCCACATCACCTCCCATATGGAGGGAAGATTTTGACTGATTTGAGAGAGAGAGAGAGAGAGAGAGAACAATACTAGGATGGTAATTGAAATGGTAGTCTTTGTTAAATTTGGGGTATAAGTTTTAGATTTAAACTTGAAATATACACCTATACATCACCCTGCTCTCTTATTTTATACTTGGTTATGCATCTACTAGGCAGCTTGGCTCATCTCTACTTGTGATCTAATTTCAGAACAATATGTTGTATGGCCATGGTTTCAAGATGAGTTGGGAATAGTGTTGATTCCTAAAGTAGGCGAGGCAACAAGTTTAACTACATCCTCTAGCATCTCGAGCTGAAGATGTCCAAGTATCATCTTTTAGGGGCATGGGTGGACCCACCCTTTAAACCTTTGAATGAGTTGTTAATGGAGTTCACGAGTGTCACTTGTTTCCTTCACCATGCTATATGCTATATAGGACTTAAACCCTAAAAAGATATGGAGGACTAACTATTTGAAGGACTGGCTTTTGTCACGGTAGTTTGTTAATCTTTGTAGCCCATTTTGCTAACTCTTGTAAATACGATTAAGCACTGCTAAAACTTGTAAATAGCTGTTATGTACTAGTTAACTATGGTTCTTCTAAACTGTTACTTCTATGTTGGTATCTAGCTTTTATGCTTTTGTGTTTTTTGTTATTGCATTTTTATGCCATGTTTTTGTGCCAAAATGTTGATTATTAAATTTTAGTTAATGGCATAAAAGATTTTCCGTTGTGTTAATTGAAAGACTACTGATTGTTAAGACCTGAGACATTAAACACTTTTTAAGACGTCTGGGAGTTGGTCCAGATGTTTGGACGCCTTCTCAGACATCTGGAACTAAAATTTGGCGTGCGTACGATCGGGAGTCTATGCGCGTGCCGCGCGCAAACTGCAACCCGCTGCCCTCTTCTTTCTCTCTCTTCCCTCGCCGACCTACAGACACCTCCCCCACACCTTCAAATACCCCTCCCCTCTCCCTCTTTCACCACCCCACCGTATCCTTCTTCCTCCAGCGTGAGCGCGAGAGAGAGAGAGCAAGGGCAGCAGCTGCTGCCAGGTGCATCGCGGAGAGGAGGGGTGCAGTGAGAAGGAAGAAGAGGGAGAGTGCACGAGAAAGAGAGAGAGAGCCCGCCGAAGCAGCTCGAGGCTGGCCGGCATGTGCGCGGAGGGGCATCGTGTTGGGGAGATCTCCCCTGGTGCTGCTGCAGCTCGAGCAGCGAGCGAGTGGCTGCGTGGCGAGCTCGCATGCAGCGGGAAGAAGGCGAGGAGGTTCTGATTTTGGGAATTTTTCCCAGAATCAGATGTTTGGACCTACATGCAGACGACGCGGACGACGTCTGGAGGGAGCTCTAGACGTCTGAGAGGTACGAAATTTCTCCTCTACCTCCTTTTTGCGGATGCGGCCATGCAGGTCGTCCGCCGAAGTGCTGAGACGTGTCGTGTTAGGGAGGTTTTCGTCGCGCGTGTAGGTGTCGTTTCGGGAAAGTGCGGGGACACGCCCTCCCACGCAGTTCAGACGTCTGGGCACAGCACCAGACGACGGAGAGCGTCTCTAGACGTCCGGAGAGGTGGTCGGACGTCTGGAATTGGGTCCAGATGATTCAGCAGGATCCCTGGACGTCTGAGGAGCAGCGCAGAGTGAGGTATGACCTGGACCACTTTTTAAGACGTCTGGAAGGTGCTCCAGACGTCTGATTTGAGTCAGAATTGCCGTTTTTGACTCGTTTAGGATCTGTTCGAGGTCCGATTTTCGCATTTAAGATTCCGTTCTTCTCAGAATTAGTTCCTCTACTTGGTTAAAATACTTGTATCCTGTTCTAAGTTGTTCCTTGTGGTTGATCCTTGTGTTAGGACCTCGTTTTGTTGTGGCTTTGGAGGTTGCGGAGGCATGTGGACCTGCCGATCACGCCCCCATTACTCCCGATTTTGCGGGTAGAGTGTCTCCCCTTAGTTATTTACAAACATTAATGCATCGCTGAAATGAATGATAGATCCTAGGGTATGGCATGAATCTCAGGACCTGAAAACTAGATTGAATGATAGATCCTAGGGTATGGCATGAATCCTAGGACTTGAAAACTAGATTGAATGATAGATTCTAGGGTGTGGCATGAATTCTAGGAACAAAAATACTGAAACGAATGTCTTGAATACCTGAATTGTAGTCTTGGATAAGTAGATAGAATAATGATAATTGCCTGTAATTGGATAACAACTGCTTGTGAAATGTAGAGTATTGTTGCTAGTAACTGCTACATGTAATTCCTGTTGTTGGAAACTAAATTTGAGCTGCTTGTATATAAATTTATATTAAATGTTGGAGACACGGGCTATATGCGAATTAAACTGAAATGATGAAACCTAGTATGGATTGGCCTGAGAAATATGAGTATGAACCCTATGGGGAATTAGGAGTAGAGCTCCTGGAAAAGAAATAGAATGGAACTGGGAAAGTGGATGGGGAAGTGAGCTGGCCCTTGAGTACGGAGTACCAAGGAGAGCGACTGTTCCCCTGTTTAGTGCAGAGCGAAGCTAGCCGCCCCAAGGATCCAGGGTTAGGTCTGGCCACTTTGTACCGACTTTTAGCCCTTGCGTACATAGTACCGGGGAGAGCTACTAGTGTAGGGAGAGAGTTAGCCACCTCACGGGCCCCGGGGTTCAGCTAGCCGTCCTACACCGACTTGTTAGGCCCATTAAGAAAACCAGGGTAGTCAGGCGAGGGTGCGCGGACTGTGGAGGGGCAAGACCCCTGTTTGGTTACTGTGGAGTGGCTGGACCCCTGTTACTGAGAGGGCTCTGCCCTATACCAGTTCCGTGCTGTGCTTTGGGTGCACCTGTTAACGGAAACAACTGACCGCGTGCCAGTGTGAGGTAGCTACCCGTGTGTCTATCGCACGTGCCGTAGTCACCGTTACGTCTGTCAGCAACCTTGGGGTGGTTGACTGAGGGTAGGACCACCACGGGAGACTCTCCCGGCCAGGAGAGCACCACATGTTACTTCTAATTTTCGGAAAAGATTGCAATCAAGATCGTTCTCACGAGGAACATTAGAGATCAAGAGAAAGATCTGAGAAATAATTCAAGAAAGAGTAAATAGAGAAATAAAGAAAGAAATTAAAAAACAACAGCTACTTGTCCACCTTTATTGTTTTCTTAGCTAGATGGTTGCCACTCTACTCAGCGTTTCGCTGACGTGTCATATTTGTCACCTTTTTTCAAGATCAGGTGTTGAGCAGCCAGAGCCTGCGGCTGCGGAGGGTACTGGGCCTAGTAGAGCCCAGTAGTTGTACTTCTGTTGTACCGTTTTTCTGTAGTAGTGAGTATTTCTGTTTCACCTTGTATTCTTTTATTGTAAACTTCATATTTCTGTACCTGTTTTTAATTCTTTACTGTTGTGGTTGTATGTACTGTAGTAGTTCTTTTCTTTACTGCTGTACTTTTGTTACTGTTAGTTACTTGCATGGTGAATGTGGTTTATTTTACTGCTTTTTGGTTACTTTCTCGTTGGACGACTGGGTCTTGGGATCAATCGAGCCGGTCCGATTCTCGTGTCCTGTAGGGATTCGGGAACTGCGTCGTAACACTGATCAACCTTAACTATTGTACTAATTGGGACATAACCTAATCACACTTGCGACCTTAGTTCCTGATTTGTCGGGAGGTTACAAGGTGTGACAGGGGATCTAAATCAGCAGCAGATATGCTTGGTTATAAATGCAATAAGAATGCCCTATGATATCCTTACATTACATCCTCCAAATAGTAATCCCCATGTTGATCAACCAAATAGCAGATATGATTCCCTGATGTGAACTTGTGTCCAACTTATAACCGATTTTCTTTGTTGAATGGATGCCATAGAGATTCCTCTCCCTTATAGGTAATTTTGGTGGGATCAAGTGGTGAGATGAAAAGTCCATTGAAGATGGATTTGAGCTTTTTCAAAGCTAAATGCATCTCCATATCTGGTTTAACACTTTTTAGCGAGTCTTTTGGACTCCAATTTACTAATTTCAACTTCTTAAAAAAGGCAAACAAAGGGGTTCCTTGTAACAATGATATTCCATCGTTATATCACTTCTCCATAGCTTGCACATTCTGGACAAAAGTCTAGAAAATGAAAAGGATGACCCTTTTGAATTGGGGGTATAAAGGGAGCATCCTTGTATGAATGATTACTTGACTACAATCAATGATAAAATAATTTCACTACTGTAAGGGTCCCATCCATTTTATAGAAGGCTATGATCAATTCCACGACATCTTAAAGAAAGTCAAGACCAAGCATTTCACATGGAATCCAAACAAAAAAGATTGATCTCCTTGGAAAGTATTAGAATGATGATAATAAAGATCGATCTCATTAGCAAGTATTAGAATCATAATAAAAAAGATCAATCTCCTTAGCAAGTATTAAAATCCTTAATCGTAGTATTAATCAACGTCATAGCCCATTTTTCTCATGCATATGTCTAACAACAATGAGATCTCCAAGAGCAAACGAGGTATAGAAATAGAGAAAGCAAAGGATCTGACCTTTATCGTACTTACTATCTTTGAGAAATCAAGTTATACCTACATATCATAGAGAAGATAATGCATATACCCCTTTGTTGCTGGATGCTGCACACCATTATGATGCCTTATGGAAATGAATTTAATTGATTTAGGGATCAATTAATCTTGTTCCAAAGAATTCACATCCTCCTTATATGCATATTATTAGAAGCAAAATCCCAACACACCAACATAGGCCACTAAGCTTTGTTTGATAGAGGAACCTCACAATTAAAAAATTATTAAAAAAGTATCAAAAAAAGAAAATCTAAAATCAAAAGATTCAACTCATCTCACTCTATTAACATTAATATCAAATTATTATATTATATCACATAAATGTTAATATATATTAAAATTATTCACACAATATAACATATTTATTAAAATACATTTAATGTATTATATCAATTCACTTATACTTATATTATCATATTAAAAAATTATTTACTAACATTAAATTAATATTTCAATCATTTTATTCCGTTAAATATCCTATTTTACTCATCACCGTCATTCTTCTATCCCATCGTTACTCTTTTTCCGATGCAAAACGCATAACACGAAGGAAAAGTCGCAATGGTTTGCCACCGAGAAAGGCGTCCTGGGCTGGTGGAGCTTTCCATTGAGGGGCAAAATCGAAAGAAAGTGAAGGGAAGGGGGGGAAAAGGCAAAATCCGAAACCGGTCCAAAAAATAAAAAAAAAAAGGGTAAAAGGATAAAAAATGGAAGCATCCCAATCGCAACAGAAAAATTCTCGCCCCTCCCCGTTGGCGGTTTATGTCAGTCGGTCCACAGTCTACTCTCCCTTTTTTCCCCCTGTCCCCACCAACACCCCTTCTTAAAACCGTACCGTCACAGTTACCTTTCCAGTTCCCACTCTCCCCTCACACACACCCAACCTTCTTCCACCCCCACTGTCGTCCCTCGGATTCGCCAGAAACCAAACCTCCCCAGATGGACATGGAGCCCTCCAACAAACCCTAGGACACTCCCTCCTCGCTAGGGCTTCTTCCATGCCCCCGAGATCTCCCTCTTCCAGAGGAATCCCTCACCCTCTCCTCCCGCTACACCACTCCACTCAGTGAGCGACGCCACTAGTCCACTGCGGCGCGTGCAGGGAACACGCAATGGGGTGCGTCTGCGGGAAGCCGTCGGCGATCAAGGACATAAGGGAGAGCCCGAGGGGGGAGCGCCCCGCGGGGGCGACCGCATTGGTGGCCCCCGCGGTGCCCGCGAAGCTGTCGTCGTCGATCGAGCGGCTGGCGGCGGTGCCGAGGAGGGAGGAGATAGGAAGGGCGCGGAGGGAGGCGGAGAAGGGCGGCGGGGGGATGCGGGAGGAGGATGGCCGGGGGGAGGCGGCGGCGGAGGCGAGGAGGAGGAGGGAGAGGGCGGCGGCTGCGCGGATGTATCGCCCGAGGCTATCTGGGAGCGTGCCGAGGGCCGCGGAGGGGGAGCAGGTCGCCGCGGGGTGGCCCGCGTGGCTCGCGACGGTTGCCGGGGAGGCCATCAGGGGCTGGGTCCCCCGCCGGGCCGACTCCTTCGAGAAGCTCGACAAAGTAGGATGGATGGATCTCCTGCTCTCCATTTGATTGTTGTTTGTGGAGGGGATTTGCTTGTTGTGCGTTGTCATCTCTTGTTTCTTGCTATTGTTACTACTGATTCGGTAAAGCCCACGCGATCGGGTACAACGTTGCATTGTTATCACTAAACTTGTTGATTTAAACCTGCGATGTAACGAGGGAAATGTTTGGATGGAGTTTCCGGATGATGTCTAGGAGAAGGAGGAAGATTGTTCCCAAGATGCAGCTAGGATACAAAATAAGTACGAGTATCTTCAGGCAAACAATTGCTTAGGATGTGGAAGGTGTTTTTTCGGCAGAACAAATTTTGAGTGGACCACAGGCTTCTCATTGGAGAAAAGCATGTTTTGTTCCGTAACATTGCCATCGTTACATGGGCATTCTTAGATTTGCCAATTCAGTCCTCCCTCTTCCATACAGCTTGTCATGCGTAGTTATTGCTACACTTGTTTCTATGAACCTGCCGAGTAACCAAGGTGGTGTTTGGATGAAGTTGTTAGATGATGTCTAGGAGGAGGGCACTTGTTCTCAAATGTGGTTAGGATATAAAATTAGTATGAGTAGATCTATGCAAACCGTGGTGAAACTTGTCTTAGTGGAACTAACTTTGATGCCATTGAAGTCCTTGGCTTTAGACAATAATATGTTTTGGTCTGTAACATTTTTATCTTTAGCAACCAAGCTTTAAACATGGTTCTATGGTGGATACCAAACATGCTCTTTTTATATGGTCTTGTTAGAGTTACCACCAACTCTGTCTATTCGTCCATGACAATGTACATTTTGTTTACAATGAAATACTTGCTTTGCTTCAACCTTTCCTTTGTCATGCTTTGTTGTGATATGTGTTGAACATGATTTTGATTTGTCCTGGCATTTTATAATTCTTCTTGGCACTTCATGATTTTGTATGTGGGCATGAATTCCTGACAATCTTGTTGCATCTTTTTGTTGATGTTGTGAATTTTGCAGATTGGCCAAGGAACTTACAGCAATGTCTATAGGGCTCGGGATCTTGACAATGGAAAAATTGTTGCTCTAAAGAAAGTGCGGTTTGATAACCTGGAACCTGAAAGTGTGCGCTTCATGGCAAGGGAAATCCATGTTCTTCGCAGACTGGACCATCCAAACATTATTAAATTAGAAGGGTTGGTCACATCTAGAATGTCTTGCAGCTTGTACCTTGTTTTTGAATATATGGAACATGATCTTGCTGGATTGGCTTCTCGTCCTGGACTCAAATTTACTGAACCTCAGGTATGTTATTTACGACGAGTTCCGGAGAACATTAATAAAGCAATTATTGTGTAAAGTTTTAATTGAAAGATGGACAAAACCAATTCTATTTGGAATGGTGCATGTCGCATATATTAGCATCAAATTGCTTTTCTAGATTACATTGATGCCCCCATAATGTAGTTAGACCTAAATTACATTAATGAATCCCTCATTAAACACATGTTCTATGCGGATTCTTGAGGAAAAGCTTTCTGATATTGCATTCTTTCATATTATTTCCTCTTCTTTCTTTTTTGCAGGTTAAATGTTACATGCAACAACTGCTACAGGGTCTTGATCATTGCCATGGTCGGAATATCCTGCATAGGGACATCAAGGGTTCAAATCTTCTGATTGACAACAATGGCATCCTAAAGATTGCCGATTTTGGCCTTGCAAGTTTTTTTGATCCAGATCAGAATCATCCCTTGACAAGCCGTGTAGTTACTCTATGGTATCGCCCTCCTGAACTTCTGCTTGGAGCTACAAACTATGGTGTAGCTGTAGATTTGTGGAGCAGTGGTTGCATACTTGCTGAACTTTATGCTGGAAATCCTATCATGCCAGGGAGAACTGAGGTTTGAACTTGTCATTTTATGCATGACTCCCTGAGATAGTTGTTACCTCAGTCCTTTTCTTGCTGCGTATATTAAAAACAGTTGTGATTACTTTGGGGATGGGATTTGGCAACTTATGATTTAATGTAAAAATTGCTAGTAATGGGAGGTAACGGAAGTTGAAATAACACCATTCAATTAGGCATGAATAAGGAAGAGTGTTGAAAACAGAGTAAACCACTAGCATTGAACTTTTTTTTTTGAGAGGTACTAGGCTTGAATAAGGAAAAATGCTGAAAACGGAGTAAGCTACTAGCATCTAACTTTTTTTGTTTTTTGAGAGGTGCTGACAGCTAACTTTTGTTCTTGAATCTCAAGGAAGTTGTTTTTCATGGCAACATGCTGTTGCAAAGATGCTGCCTGTGTTAGCTCATGGAATTATCTAATGGTGATGATTTTCTGTCAAAGAGATCCCTCAATTTCAATATCTGACTGAAGTTTCGTTCATTCAGTAGAGATTTTAATTGACAATGAAGCCTGTTTAGAGATGTTGGTCTGAATTTTAGTCTAACAAAAATTCTAGGGCTGTAGTTTAGTTGCTAGCTTGAAATCACAAACCCTGTCAGATTTCTGTATTTCCTAAATTTCACACTAAAGGAAGCAGTATTGGTGGATATGTAAACAATTTATCTTTTATTTTGGAGTTTGGAGTATCACATGCCCTTATGTCAACCATAGGGAATGTTCATTCTACTTGAAGAGGACTTGAAATTGGCTCAAACTTGATTGAGCTGTCAATAGTTGGTTTCAACCTCAATTCAACTAAATAGTATTTCAAAAAAACAAATTTCAACCTTAGTTTAACTCAGTCTAACTGAGTACAAGCCATTGACGAGCAGTGGCTGGTCTCATTTGAGTTAGCTTCAATGGTCCTAGCTGTATGTGTTGAGATTGCCTGATCATGCCTAGGTGCATATGTGATGTGTTGATTTGATTGCAATAATTTGCTCATTACTATTTAGAGGTTCTGTAATTCACATCTCTGCAAAGATTCTTACAAGTGGAAATTGGAAATAAACTCTAGGTATATACACTCTTAGTGATATCTCTATACTCTATGTTTCCAAAAAAGAAAAAGTAATCCAAGTCCTTTTGTATCTTTTTTGGCAACTCGTGAATGACAATTTGTAAATAGTAATTAATGCATGATGGTTCTATTAAAAAAGAATGCATGCTCTGAATTATTCTTACCTCTTGTCTACTTAGCACTATGTGCTTTTTTATTTGTTGCTTTTGCCCATGCTCTCCAGCTTATGCATAATGCAAATATGATTAATTTTCAAGTCATGCGTCAATCTTATCTTCTCTGTTTCCCTTGATGTTAAATTCTTACAATTTTTTTTTGCAAAAGATGCATGCATTAAAGTTACAACTGCATCAGTGTTATGAGCACACCCTTGATATTTGATGTAATGAAATGATGCCATTTTGCAGGGGAAAAATTACAACCATGTATATTCTGTTGATTTGTTGAAGAGAATGATTGAAGTGTTGTATTTAAGTGTATATGATTTTGTCACCTCTTTTGTACACTTCCCCAGAAAACACACACACACACACACAAAAGTCTCTTTTTTAGTATCTTGATGGGTTTCTTCCAAAGTCTGGAAGTAAGTTATGTTTATTATGAGTTCAAATGCCTTTACATCTACAGGTGGAGCAGTTGCACAAAATTTTTAAGCAATGCGGTTCACCTTCTGAAGATTATTGGAAAAAATCAAAATTGCCACATGCTACCATTTTCAAGCCACAACAGCCTTATAGACGGTGTCTTACAGAAACTTTTAAGGATTTTCCAGCCCCAGCATTAGCTCTTATCAATGTTCTCTTATCTATCGATCCAGCAGATCGTGGAACTGCTGCTTCTGCTCTCAAAAGCGAGGTACAGATTGTAACAATGCATTCACCTCTTGATTGTTTGGTTATGCTTAGTTTCATTTATTTTCCTTTTTCCCTATGCAATAACATGTGATTTCTATTTGTCTGTATTTTCATCTTCTTCAAAGGAATGTGAAACACTGGTTATATGCATCATAGGAATAAGCATAGGCCCATGCTCTAGTTTTTGGTTGTTGGGGGATTTTTTTTAAAAATATATCATCATCATCATTACCATCATTATTTTGGAGAGGAAAATGATAGCTAGTTAAAAGTAGTCAAATGAAATTCTATTAGCAAGGAGGTTACCACCCTCGTCAAACATTACAAATGAATAATAACAAAGATTCCAGTTGAAGAAGAAAATTGCTCCACAAGATGATAACGTAGTTCTAATCAGATCCTCCCTTAAACAGAAAAGATTCCAATCGGACCCAAAATTTGCAGTCCCATCTGCCCATGGATAATGTTCAATACAATAACAGAATCATTTGGCTTGCCCTTTCTCTTCTCCAGTGACATGGACATCTCACAAAACCTCCTGCACTTGATGTCGTTTCCAGCAGTTCCTCATAATGTGAATCAGAGAAAATCAAAACCTTCGATTGATGAACAAGGTGCAGAATCGTCCTCATTGTTGACTTGGTGGCTACCCATAGGGCATAAAACTTCACCCGAAGTAGGTGTCATACATTGAGGTTCATAAATACTACAGCTTTTACTTGGAGAATACTCTCCTTCCCAGCAGATGATCTCTAGGCCAATTGGAATTGACATCTGTGATCAGCCTTCAACCATGTTGCAAGTTCTTTCCTTGATGCCCTGCCTTAAACAATTGTGGTGATCTGTTAGTAGTTACTTATGTGATTGATATAAGTTGAACGTGGATAACAGTGTTTTTTATTGATACATTATTGTGCGTTTTGTCGCATAGTTGCAGAGAATTGTGCTCTAGCATAGAGTTTGTTCAAGTTCAACAATTTACTTGACAATCAGGTGATTCAGAGATTTAAATATTTTTGTTTACAACACCAATGATGGTAAAATTCATAAGGGTCTCAATGGCTGTTCAGTTGGAGTTTCCGTTAGATTCTTGACTACAAGCACTTGTGATGCCATGTTTTTTTTTCTTTTTGGCTCCAGTATTAAGTAAATCCAGATGCCTCTGTAGGAATTTCCTTACTGTTTTTAGTTAACTAGATGCTCACATCTCTTACATAGTTAAGTAGATACTATTGGTATTATTTAGATTTTACCCAATTTGAAGAGCTCCATGATTATTAATTTCAGGGGTTTGCTTAAAGCTTACAATTTATTTCTTTGCTTCAGTTCTTTACTACGAAACCATTTGCTTGTGATCCATCGAGTCTTCCTAGATATCCGCCCAGCAAAGAACTTGATGCTAAAGTTCGGGATGAAGAAGCAAGAAGGTATGCAGCAATTTGCTTGCCATTCTTTAGGATATGTTAATACTTGTCTAAACAAGTGGCTATTCAGGTTTTCATGGATTGAACTTCATAAAACTCTTTACCCCCATCTTTCCCAAAAAGATGCCCCCAAATTTCCTATTTAAATTAGTTAATGGGCTTGCAACCTAAGGTGGCTATTCTCGTAGGGGAAAACCACCAAGAGTTGAATTAAGATGAGGTTCTAGGTTGGATGTACTGAACCAAGTGCGGACCATCTATTTAGTGAGATTAAGTCACATGGCTTGACTAATAGTTTAGTACTATTTGTAGTGCTCTTGAATAGATAAACTCAACTAGTCATTAAATCATGATGAACAAGAGAAATCAAGAGAGACAAACGACCTCCATCATAGTTGTCCATTATTCTTTTTTTTGAGGTAAAAGGGAGGGTGCTCAAGGTCAGCTCTCCCTTATAAGTTTATTGCAAAAATAAAAGAATAGGCATACTTTACATGTTGACTGAAATCACCCGCAAGAGTAGACTTGGCTCTTGTTGCAGTAATCTCTACATACGGCCTTGCTTTATCAAATAGAACAGAATTTTGCCCAAGACAAATAGCCCACATTGCTAATGGAGGAGCTGCCCGTTTTCTATTTGTCCTATATTAATTGGAGCCTTGAGTCAGATGTCCATGATGGAAAGATCTTTGGAAGTCTCATCAAAGGACCCCATAGTGGAAAGATCTTTGGAAGTCATCAAAGGACCCCACATTGATCTATAGGATTGCCATGACCAACGAAGCTTTGGAAACATAGCCACACTTGAAAAAAGGATTATCCAATTTTTCTTAAGGTTCTAAATGTTGATTTTAACGTTATTTCGATAAATTTCTACGCATTTCGGAGGCACTTTGAGAGCATGTCATGGAAATGGATGTATTTTGACGGTAGAATTCGACGATTTTGATACTTTGAAAATAATTCATTTTGGAGGCATGCTGATAAGAATGACAGAAGCAATCAAAATGATTAAAATTTCAAGAAAATTACAAGATTAAGGTGGTTTCTGTCAAAATGATTGGAATCTCATTTTCCTTCTCTACCAAAGTGATTGAACAACACATCTCTTCATCTTTTTCCCTCTCCTCTCACCTCATCTCCTTCCCTACCGTAACCCACACCACCTTTCTCTACCACCAACAGACCCTCCATCTTGAACCTTCTTTTCTCACCTTCGTGTGACCCAATAAAAACCCACCACTCTGACCACTGCAATAGCAGGCAATAGCTACACCTACACAAAGGAGCAGAGTTGCATCTAGTAGCAATGCAACGCTACAGCAGGCAACATGCAACAACATACCCCAAAATGGTTGTGTTGTGATGTGGTTGAGATTGTTAGTATACTACTAGCACTCTTGTAATTTGATACCCCTACCATGTTGATATGGTCCACCCAAAATATCCCATTTCAGAGATGCTACATAATGAACTTCTTGTTCTTCGATGGCAAGTGTGAGTGAGCGGAAGGGGGGAGGAGGTCGGGGTTGGACGTTGGTGACGGGGAAGATGATGAAGGGAAGGGTGGAGACGGAGTTGTTGTGCTTCAACTGCAGAGGGAGGGGCCACGTCGTTCCGGCATGTCGAAACTCGGTGAGGCACCTTTGTTGCGGGGGTTTTGGCCATCGGGGGTCATGTTCGAAGAGGGAGGTGCAAGAGGCGGATGCCTTGGGTGTGCATGTGGCTGCTTTGCCGCCTCTACCAGAGGGTGCATCGTCGATAGACGTTGAGGCCCCCTGGTCAGTGGAGGCTGGGGTGCTCAAGAGGACCTTAGCGATGACCTTGTTTGGAGTGGTGGTTGAGGGCCGTGTTGATTTGGGTGACCTCAGGTGGAGGTGTCGAGGGTGTTGGGGGGCCATGTAGGTGAGGCTGAGTTGAAGGCGACTGGGGAGGAGAGGTTTGCGTTGATTGGCATGCGATTATAGGTGGTGGAGAGGCTTCTTTTCAAAGACCTCTCCTGCTTGGGTGGGGTGGTTAGGTGGGGGTGGGCTGTTAGATTCGATGGGGCACTTTGGGAGTGTCTGCTGAGGAGAGTGGGGCTATTGGTTGATGTTGTTGAAATACTGCTCTTCCTTCTCATGATGGAGGTCGTGGCTGCTGTGGTTGTCCCTTTTGCAAGGGTACGGAGGTGTAGGGGTCTCGGACTGAGGGGCGATGACCTCTCTACTGTGCGGGTGATGGTAGAGCTTCTGCCTGGCAGGGTGTTCCACAAGAAGGTGACGCTTTGCTTGGGGGGCACCTCTTGGGTTGTTCTGGTGAAGTCGGTTAGGAGTAGGCTGCGCATCTTCGTCGAAGCGGTGAGGGGGCCTGCTAGCGGGGACGAGGGAGATTGCCCTGGCCCAAGGTTGACGGCAAGGATAACACCTCGTTTGTCGAGTCAATAGCATGATGCTCGGAGTGGTTGGAGGGCAATTAAGGTGAGGCATGATTTTCGAAGGAGATTGCAGCGGCTGAGGAGGGAACAAAGGGTGTGATTGGGGCAGTTAATGCAGAGGAGGCTTTTTTGGGAGGTCTGGAGGCACTCGGGGAAGACGAGGGGATTTTTTTGAAAGGTGGGAGTTCAAAGTGGGGCATGCCGTTGTTGGAAAGTGTGGAGGCCATTAGTTGCCTTGTCGTTAACTTGGGGTGTGATGTGGGAGAGTTGCGGGTCACGCGATGGAGTAGGGAGAGGAGGGTGTGCTTGGATCCTGGTTTAGACCCGCTTCTAGACCTGACTTTCGTCGTGGATTTGTACGTAGGGGGCTTGCGGAGGGATGTTCGCAGAGGGCCAGCCCTCGATTGTTTGATGGTGAGCGCTGGAGAGGCTGCCTGCGGTGGACCTACGAAGGGGGACTCCTTTAGAGGTGGTGGTGGCTGGAGGGGCGGAATGCTCTGGGTGACAAGGATGCTCCATTGAAGGATGGAAAAGCTTTGGGCAGTGGCTTAGAGCCAATGTTCGAAATGCTGATTTCGACGCTGTGTCGACAAAATTTTAAGTGTACATTTCGTGAGCATGCCATGGAAATGCCCGTTTTTCGATGGCCACGTCGATGTGCATGCTGAGGGCACGTTGTGGGAATGTCGAGGGCATACCGATAACATGTTGACAGAAAATCACATAAATACTCAAAATGAAATAAAAGATCACATAAATGCTCAAAATGAAATAGAAAATCACATTAATACTCACAATGAAGTGTGTGTGTCTACTTGGAAAGCTTGAGTGTCTTTAGTTGAGTTAATCATCATGTGTGTCATTTCAGCCCCCCCCATATTCCCAGTTTCGAATCTCCCACTCCTGCATTCAAACTGCTCTGTTTGTGTGTGACAGTCCCCCAATTTTCGAATTTCAGCCCTTGACTAAGCCCCCCAATTTCAAATTTCAGCCCCTCCGAATCTCCAGCACCTGCATTTCAAACTGCTCGCAGCGCTGATCGGAATGCTGGTGAAATTCATTGGCATGCCGGCGGCACACCTGTAAATCGACAATATTTTCATGTCGACACGACCTCCTTCCAGAAATGGCCTTGCCGACGGCATGCCGGCGGCATTTAAATCACTGCTTAAAGCTTTTTCGCAAAGTAGAAGGCGTTTATGACACCTTTGTACGCGGTGGCAAAAGTGGGGATCAATTCGCTGGTGGGGTTGGCAGCGATGGCACCCTCGCACTCCTGGGGTGGCGAGAGGGTAGAGGAGGTTTCGGATGAGGGGAGCAGGCTGTGGCTTGGGGGGTCGGGGGGTGGAGCTGAGGAGGGGGCGACGGTGCTGGTTGGTGGGGTGGAAGGGTCCTTGGAGGGTGGCAATGAGGAGAGGAGCCATAGGGGGAGTGTGGATGAGAGTGATGGCGTTGGGTGGTGTGGCGGTTTTCAGCTTGGGGAGTTAGAGCGGGTGGCAGATGAGTCTAGTTTTAGATGCTCTACAAGGGGAATTTTTGATGGTGCCCTATGCTGAAGGTGCTCACATGGAATGTTAGGGGGTTCAACAATCCCTTGCATCGGGGGATACTGAGATCCTATATTCCAAAAGTGGGGCCTGGATATTGTATTGTTCCAGGAGACGAAGCTGTAATTGTGTGATCAGAGGGTGTGTAGGGAGATTGGGGGTGGTTTGTTGGGTGGGTTTCTTGCTTTGGATGCGGCTGGGAGGTCGGGGGGAGTCGTGGTCGGGTGGAAGGACACTATCTCTCTAGTGGACTCGAAGTTGCGGGTGGGGGTGATCTCCGTGTAGTTGAGGAGACAGAGTGATGGGCTTTGGTGATTTTAGCAGTTTATGGACTGGTTGAAGATTCCAGTAGATCACCATGGGAGGACCTCAGCTAGGTCGCTGTCAGATTTCAGGGGTGCCCTTGGCTCATCGGAGGGGACTTCAATGTCACCCATGTGGTGGAGGCCTGGCAGAAGAGGGGGGCGGGATTGTGGTTCGGATGATTTTGCAAGTTTCATTGCGGAACATGGATTGCAGGATGTGCCTCCCACTTCCTGTGCCTCCACGTGGAGGAGCTCTGGTGGTTTGATGTCAAGACTGGACCACTTCCTGTGCTCCGAGGAGTTGGCGGGAGTTCACGCTCTGGAGAGGCCCTTTTTTGGATCACACCATTGATGTGGGAATCCAACAAAGGCTCCCGTTTTGGTACACATTTCAAATTTGATAGGGCGTGACTGTTAGAGGAGGATTTCAAGGGTAAGGTGGAGGACAGGTGGAGGACTTTGCACTCGTTCGTCGGCAACGAGATTAGAGTCAAAGCACTAGGACCTAAGATTGTTTCTAAAGGAGTATAGGACGCAGTTGAAAGAAAAGCAGAATAGAAAGGAAGAAGCGCTCGGGGAGATTTAGAAGCTGGGTAGAGTTGAAAATCAGGGCCTTCTGACAACAGAGGATAGAGCGGTTAGGGTGGATCACATGAAGACGTTTCAGGTTGAAGATTGAAAAGTGGAGGTTGAATGGAGAATGAGGTCTAGATAAAGGCGAATCAAGGAAGGGGATTCAAACACCAAGTTCTTTCATATGATGGCATCAGCTAGACATAAGAGGAATTGGATTGATAAGCTCCTTGTGGGCGGTGTGAAGTTTTAAGGCAGGGAGGCTGTGGGTAGGGCAACTATCGATTTTTTTAGGGAGTTCATGGGGAAGAGAAAGGGGTGGGAGATGGCGTTGGCGAGGTTTGGGTATTTCAGAGGTGGATGTAGTGAGGTGGAGGGGTTGGTGGTGCCATTCATAGAGGATGAGACACGTGATGTAGTTTGGGGGTTGAATACTGACGGATGCCCCGATCCTAATGGGTTCCCGGTGCTTTTCTTCAAGGAGTTTTGGATGCTACTGGAGGACGAGGTCATGCAGGTTCTTGCTGAGTTCAAGATGGGCAATAGTGGGTTCAACAGGCTTAATAAATTTTATATATTTCTGTTGCCTGAGGAGGCGGCGGAGGCGATTGATGAGTATAGATCCATTGCCCTTTCACATGTGATTTATTTGATTGTGGTGAATATCCTGACAAATAGGCTTAGGAAGGTGATTGGTGGGGTGATTTTGGAGGTGCAGACAATCTTTGTGCCAGGGATGTGTATATTAGAGGGGTATGTTGTGGCCACGAAAATTCTTGCGCATTGGAAGGAGAGGAAGTCAACTTTTCTTTGGAAGGTTGACTTCAGGAAGGCTTACGACTCCATCCAGTGGTCTTTTTTGTGGGCAGCCATGATCAAGAGGGGGTTCCCATCGGTATGGATTAAATGGATGAAATAGTGTGTCACGACAATTTCCTTCTTAGTCCTCATCAACGGGAACCTGGTAGGAGGTTGGATATAGCCAAGGAGGGGTGTTCGGTGGGGATGCCCTCTAGCACCTGTGCTGTTTGTGTTGGCGGCTGATGCTCTAGCAAGGGCATTTGGTAGGGCTTGTGAAGCGGGTTTGATAAGGGGTTTCTTTGTGGAGGGAGGGGCGGATGTACCAGTGTTGCAATATGCAGATAATACCCTCTTTGTGGAAGGGTCGGAGACAGAAGCAAGGTGAAGTTGTATTCTTCTAGAATTGTTTGGTGAGGCTTCAAGTTTGCATATTAATTACTTGAAGTCTTCTTTATCCCCTTTGGTATGTCTGATGAGGTGGCTAGGGCGTGTTCGTTGGTCCTAGGTACAGAGAGAGGGACCCTGCCTATCTCTTATCTAGGCTTGCCCTTGACAGATAGAAGAGTTGCTATACAGGATTGGTCTCCACTGTTGGAGAAAATTGAAGGACGGTTGGCAGGGTGGGTGTCCAAGTTGCTGTCTACAGGGGGGAGGTTGGTTCTCCTCAAAGCGGTACTATCTACTATGTCATCCTATTTTGCTTCTGTGGTGAAGGTGCTACGGCAGGTTGAAAATAAGATTGTGTGCCTTATTAGAGTTTCTTCTGGACCCAACTATGTGGCAGGTGGGAGAGGGTGAAGCTGGTGGCTTGGGATGAGGTTTGCAAACCTGTCAAGGAGGGGGGATTGGGAGTTAGGGAGGATGAATGACAGCTTTTTGGCCAAGTAGATTGCGAGATTACTTGGAGGAAGGACTGCTTGGTGAGGAGGATCTTGCGATCTTGCTATGGGGTGCTGCTTGGTTGGAACCTCTTAGTGTCACCTCCATGGGGTGCTTCTCACTTCATTAGAGGGTTGTCTCTGGTGGCACCAAAGGTTCGTTCTTTCTTTATCCTAGTGCTTGGATTGGGCGATATCTTCAGATTTTGGATAGATGATTGGACAGGGCTTGGTGCTTTGTCAGAGTGCTTCCCCAGGCTTACGGTTTTGGCAGTTGACAAAGGAGCTACTGTGGCTGAGGTTTGGGACAAATGTTGGTGCTCCATGTTCTCGAGGAATCTTTTAGATTAGAGGATTAGGGAGGTGCAAGAGTTGCTGCCGGAGCTGGAGGGGTTTTAGCTGGAGGATGGTGTGGATTTGTTTGGTTGGGAGGAGGGAGATTTCTCTGTGCATGACATGTATAGGAGGCTCGGAGGTCTAGGTAATTTGGGGGATATTGTTCTTGTTAAAGATTGTAGGCCAGTTGTGGGGGGCCTCTTGCCCCGTGAAGGTGAAGATTTTTGTTTGGCTTCTCAGGAGAGGCAGATTGATGACAAGAGTGTGGAGGATGTGATGGGTCTAGGATGCAGAGAGATATTGCCCGCTTTATGGTCAAGTAGATGAAGATGTGAACCACTTGTTTAGTTCTTCACCTGTCCTATGGCGTCACAAGTATGGAGTCGAATTGATGACAGGTGTTGGGCTCATGACTCTTTTCACAGATTCTGGAGGTCATTTAGATGTGAAAGTACGGATGTCAGGAGTAATTTGTTTCTGTTGAAGAAAGAAAGGGCTTAGCCACTAGCGGTTTGTGGGCTATTTGGTTGGGAAGGAATGTTGTTGTCTTTAAGGGTCAGTGTTTGTATGTGGAGAATTTTGTTGCCTCTGCATTGTCTTTTTTGTCGTGGTGGAGTTCTTGCTTGTAACATGGCTTTTATGCTTCTTTTTTTATTAATTAATGCATTTTCTGGGTGGTTATCAAAAGGATAATCACCCTTTCCCTTTTCAAAAAAAAAATCCCCCATTTCACCGACACGTTGGCAGCATGCTGATGGCATCTTGATCATCGCTTTTTCTTACACTACACCATCACTAGGCATGATGCATCTTTCTCTAGGTTTCACTTCCTTCTATCTTTTGTAACAACCCTCTTCATTGGAAGTTCCCAAGCAAAAAATTGCACTTTTCAAAGGTGCTTTGGTCTTCCACAAAAGGTGACAATCATGATAGAAATCTACATGTCCATCTTCTAGAGTGGGTCCCAATGCCCTCTGAGCCTTTTTCACCGAAAACTCACCACTTTTTTAATCCCAACTGCACTAAGTGGCCTCATTTAGCCGAATATTAGACATCGGATCTTGCATATGCAGCCATTCCTTAACTGTGCTTTGGACAACTCACCAAGGAAAATTAGATTCCACTTCCACCATCATAGCACTCCAATGAGTCATCATGATGACATGCCAAGGCAAATGACCAAGGGAAATTGAGCATGAGACAACCATGCTCCAAGGGTCTTCCAAAGGCGGAAGCAATCGCCCCTTTCCATCCTTGGGGCAAAAAATTCCGCTACTAAATGGGGAACTTGAAGAAGGCCCTTCCAAAAATAAGAGAATCTACCAAGAGTGTCACACTGATTATCCCAGTTCAACATTATACCATAAATCTCAAGACGAACTCTAGTGGAAAGGTGGCTATCCAAATTCATGATAGAGTGGCACCACTAAGTCAAAAGAGCTTTGTTCATGTTCCTTACCCTTTGAATGGGAAGCCACCTTCTACAAATGGAAGACAAATGTTTTTCTAGGTCACCAAAATTCCACCGTCACTTTAACTAGATGGCCGCTTCTAAAGAAAATTCTAGCAAAGAGCTTCCAATCCAATCACCACTTTCGAAGGCAAATAAAAGGTAGACATATAGAAGATTGGAATCGTTGGTGGAGCGGACCTCAACAAAATGAGGCATCCTCCCTTTGAAAGTACTTAGCCTTCCAGCCTCACATCTTTCTTGCCATCTCCAAAAGAGGGAGAAAAGTCGTTATACAGTGGACCTTATTCACTAAGAGGCAGCCTAAGATGGAGTGGGAGTGCTCCCCTCAGCTTATGTAGCTTTCTTGCTATAGCATTTGCCTCCTCTTACTTGATATTAAAAGTTGCACGTAGACTTGTGGAAGTTAATGGATAGACTTGAGCTCTCACCGAACAAATGTACATTTTTTGCTTCATTAGCTGAATCCTCCACCATAAACACTTTTATCATCCTCATACTAGGGAAGGGGTATCACCAACTGTCCTGCAGAGAAGCTTCTAAATAGCTATCAAAGACAACTGTAAATGAGCTCAAAGTGAGAGCATTCATGACAAGAACAAATAGAAGCGTTGCTAAAGGGTAGCCTTGTTTGACATCCCTTCGAGGTGGAATCCATCCTTCAGGAAATCTACAATTCACCAGTGTTGAAAAGGAAAATAGGTGTAATGCACCTATTCATAAAGTGAATTCATAATTCTGGAAACCTCTTTTCACCAGAGATGACCACCGAAACTACTTGTCCATAGAAGCATATGCTTTTGCAAAGTCCACCTTTCTACATGAAGGCCTTCCTTCCAGCACACCTCCAAAAAGAAATCACCTTAGATGCCATGATAAACCAATCAATTAGTTGCTTCCTTCTAATGAAGGCTAACTACACTATAGAGACGTGATCGTCAAAAGTAAGGCAATACCTATTCTTGATGCTCCTTGGTGGCTATGCACCCTTTCGGTGCTTAGGGATGTGTTTATTTGCTAGGAGAGAGCCACCCGTGTAGTACTACCTTTGTGTTTGTTGCTTCCCATGAAATAGTCTCAACACTCTTTTTCGAAGGGGGTAAAGGATGGTCACTTGGGGGTATTGACTAACCACAGTTTCATTATTAGTTAAAGGCTTAAAGCATTACTTACTCGCAACAGGTTACCCTACATTGTCACAATGGCAAAAGCATAAGACACCACCCTATCCACAATGCAGTTCTTCCCTCTAAACACCACACATTCTACTGCATCTGCATCACTCACAAAATTGCAAAAGGCTCTACCCTTCTACTCTTAGACTTGAAACCACATGGTTTTAAACCGATCCTACTTGCTGCAAAGGACTCACAGAAGGTAGTTGATGGGAATAAAAGTGTCACGTGGCAGTGCCACTAGCAGTCTAGTGGGCACCCAAAGGGGCGTCGACCCTATGAGGTTTTTGGTATGTCTTGTGGTTCAAGTTTGGTAGATTTGGTTTTAGAAAATTTGTTTTAGAGGATTTGCTCTTTCCTATTTTTAAAAGATTTGATTAGATTATGATCGATTTTGTTTGTTGTTTTAGAGGATTGTGATGTGTTCTCTCTCTATAAAAGAGTTTTTGTAGTCCTTTTATCTTTGAGTTAAAGAAACAATTCTTCAAACAATACAACTCCCTCTTCTCTCTTTCGTCCTTTCAACCGGCGGCTGCACCCTCTCTCTCTTCCCTATCGCGAGAACAAGGATTGATGGTAGCACCCGTTGCTGCCTATTATCCTTACATGGAAGAGCCTCCACGCTTCTGGATCGTGCCGGACTCAACATGGTATCAAAGCCTTCGATCTATGCTCTTCCTAGAGGATTCTCTACGCATGTAAGAAGAAGAAAAGAAAAGGTCGTGTTGTACGTGATTTTTCCTGAAGGACTATCGACTTCACCTTCTTTTGGTGACCTTATATATGCTCGACAAGGTTTGATATATCGGTATCGTTGGGTCTGGACATTGATATCACATGTAGTATCTTTTTTCCATGATATCGGTGATATATTGTCGATATCACGATATATCATCGATATATCGGGCGATATCACGGAAATATTGGCGATATATCGTTGATAGTAGGGACTCTTGGGCGGGAAAGGTACTTGGTGATGGGTGAGAAACTTGAAAAGTTCGAGATGGGTTGCAAACTTACACAGACGTGAAACTTGAAAAACTGGAGATGGGTGGGAAACTGAAACAAACACACGCACGCACGCATGCGCATAATCTATTGATTTGCCTTCTAGGTATTTTTTTATGATGTATTAGTTGCTAAATATTAATTTTCATAAAATTTATGACATTTTCTTACATTTTTTACTTTTATGAGTGATTTCCCAAAAATTCATCGATATTGGTGATATATCTCCAATATATCTCTTTTTTGGTTTGCCGATACGATATCCATATCGATATTTAAAATCTTGACGGCTGGAGAAATCGAGCGCCTTACGCTGGCTCACGAGGTGTAGGAGCAATGGCACCGACTTGGATTGAGAGGGCGTGTGGAACCCTCGAGCACTTCGGGGAACACCAAGTTCAAATGTGTGGCTCTCGGGTGTAGAAAAAGAGGCACAGAGACTCCTCTGGACCTTTTGGAATGAAGCGATGACAAATTCAGAAATTCATACTAACTTGAAAAAGTGCCTGAGACAAAACATGTAGCTAGGAAGAAAAAGTTAGAGAAGAGAGCCTATCAATTTATACGAAGACAAGACAGTTGCTCCAATAGCCACGACTTCGTAGGTTGCCAAAAAGGCAACGACTACAAAGGGGGCAAGAGGATGTGCATCAAAATATGGTGGAGTGTTTGGCCGCATCATTATTGAGCCAAGTTCGACAAGTCATTGTCTTCTTGGCCTTGACTTAAAGGGGAGTGCTGGAAATAAAAGTACCAGGTGGCAGTGCCACGTGGAAGTCTAGTGGGCACCCAAAGGGGCGTCGGCCTTATGGGATTTTTGGTATGTCTTGTGGTCCTTAGTTTGGTGGATTTGATTTTAGAAAGTTTGTTTTAGAGGATTTGATTTTTCCTATTTTTAGAAGATTTGATTATATTAGGATTGGTTTTGTTTCTTGTTTTAGAGGATTGTGACATGTTCTCTTTATAAAAGAGTCTTTGTAATCCTTTTATCTTTGAGTTAAAGAAACAATTCTTCCAACAATACAACTCCTTCTACTCTCTTTCTTCCTCTCAACCGGCGGCTGCACCCTCTCTCTCTTTCCTGTCGTGAAAACAGGGACCGCTGGCAGCACCTGTTGCTGCCTATTATCCTCACGTGGAAGAGCTTCCACGCTTCCTGATTGCGTCAAACTCAACTGTAGTTTTTGATATCAACTTACTGGACATTGGCAGACTTAGTGAACTACTCACTGCACCTAGGAATGCTGTGTCCTGCTAGTAGACACCCCAGTAAGGTGAGAGAGAGTTATAACCTGTTGTAAAAGGACAAAGTGACTTTGCACTGGGGTGGATCGCCCAACCCTCCTTTAATATATAGTCCTGGGACCTTCCATGGATAGGTGTGTTGGGCCTATCACAAAGGAAGAAGGATTCAGTCATGACTACACTTGCTTATGCTCTTGTTATTGGCAGGGTCTTTTACTTCTGTCATTTCTCCCCTCCCTGACAAGCTTAAGGGATGCCTTTCTATCACTGTAGATGTTGACAAGTGGAAGTCTTCAAATGGTGGTCTGTCTTCTTTGATATAATGCTGATGTGGGGTTTCTCAGGAAGGCTGCAATCTTGGTCTGGTGTATCTGGATAGAGCACAATAGTGCCATTTTTAGAGTGGAGGGAACTTCTATTGAGGGTGCAAATCATATGCATTCTTCCTTTTGTAATACTTGGAGCATTTAGCATCTGTTATTAATGAACACCCGGGAGGCTAACAACCTTTGTCCACCCTTTTTTTCCTTCTCAAAAGAAAAAAAAGTAACCTCAAGAAAAACGTCCTTTCAGCTGGATTTAATAATATATTAGATAACTATTTTGTTAATAGGCTTGGGGCCTATGTTTCAATGAAGCTTATGTAAGTAGTATATTTTTGATAATCACATGGATAATCACCCTTACTCTTTTCAAAATAAAGTACTATATTTTTGATGTGGGGTTTTCCTGCCATTTAGTGTTTGCTAAATGATGCATGTGAAGCTAGTTTTTATGTCTATGATTTTTTTTTGAATAATTAAAATATCAAAAAATAAAAGCTACCTTGTTAAATTTGTTGAATTATTATTGTTGCTAGATAAATAAATCTGCTTGCTGAAAGCTAATAGCAGTCAGTCTGATTTTTCCAGTTAAGATCTTATTACTGTCTCAGTGAAGTTTGTTTCGGGAAAAAACACTGTTATAAAAGTCACGTCAAGATCTTACTTATTTTGTGCTAAAATCTGGTTAAACACAATATAAATTTGAATTAACTGAAAAATCCATAGCCCAAGTCTGTATAATTTGGGGAAACTTTACTTTTGGAAAGTCATCCTGGGATACAAAGCATGTCAAATTCATCTGTTGTTTTAACGTTGGTAGGTTGCGTGCTGCTGGGAAGGCACAAAGAGTTGATCTCGAAAGAAGAGGTCCGAGAGAATCTAGAGCTGTTCCTGCTCCAGATGCTAATGCTGAGTTGCCAGTTTCCTTACAGGTTCTGCAATACATTTCTTTTTGTATCTGAATTTGCAATTCATGGGTAAATGCTCAGTTGCATGTCCAGTGCTATTTGCATGTTCTATTACAGCCTTAACGACAAGAGGGTTACACAAAAATAAGGATCAAACCTGAAAGTCTGGAGGACGAACTAGATTACAACTTCACCATTATTTTGTACTTTATCCATAATTCCATCTGTACTTCACTGTTTCATTTGAAAAATTATGCATAACGAGGTAATCAAAGTGACTATAACAATTAATGAGTGAAAGCTGAGATTAACTTACAGCTCCTTTTTTGTTCTTTGGTTTCTTATTCCAATCACCAGGAATGTCTAATATATCTCTGCTTTGAAAAGAAGGCTGTTCATACTTGATGGCAATCCTGTTTGGTTAGACTGGTTTAATCTAATCAAAATGGTTGGATTTGGCTTCAGACTTACCTAACTTAAAACTGGGGCTTGTTTTGAAGTGTCACTTTGTAGCTTGTTCCTTCCCATATGTTCTTGGCTAGTTCTGTCTTTATTTCATTTACGCACCAGTAATTAACTCTTTTTGTGGTTATGTGACCACATTGATTTATATTGCATCAAAGTGCCTTGGTCGTTGACCCTTTATTATAGGTGGAATGCATAGAAACATTGCTTTTGATAGTGTGGAAATCAAGGTTGAAAAAGTTGGTACATGGTAGTCGGTTGGGGAGCTTGCTTGAGCATATGGCATTGTGGTTGACTTCAAATTTGTATTTTTGAATGTTAAATTCAAAGCACATATGGCTAATATAAACAAATTATTAAATGTTGAGGTTGAATCTTAAGAGATTCTTCTGCAATTCACATTTAGTAATCTGAGGTGAACAGGAATGGGGAACGTAGCACTAAAGGCTAAAAGGCATGTTCTTTTGAAGAGAGGCCAAAAGGCATGTTATCTCACCTTCCGTGTTAGAATCGGATGAATATGAATCTAGTGCATGATCTGCCTGGTTTGCTGAACCTGCTTGTAATTGACCCAATCATCACTACTTGGTTCAATATGGTTTCTGCTGTGCTTTTTCTCATTAATAGCTCACGTATATTGATTTTCGTAATCTTGGTTGAGTGTTAATAGTGGGGGTCTTCTTCACTTGGGTTTCATGTAGACACCCCTATAATATTTCCTAATTGGCACATATATCCCCACAGAATTTAAGTTTACATGTTTGCCGTCGTAAACTTGCTTCATTTTATACCTTTTGCTCTCTGGTACTCAATCAAGGTTATTCGCCATATTGAGTCTTTTTGCATAAGTATATTTTCCCCTTAAAATTATTACTCTCCAAACACCAATGTCAATGCCAACATCTGTCACTATCACTATTATCTCTCTCTCTCTCTCTCTCTCTCTCTCACCCTACACACTTCTCTGTCCCTTCTCATAATCTCTTTTCCATCTTCCACACTCATTCCTTTTGCACCACCTGTGAACCCCCTGCCAGATACCAATATACACTTGCATTAACCTCCACAGACACCATCCTGTCAATACTTTGCTTCCACAGTCCACACTCACCATGAATGTGTTCTTTTTTTTTTTTTGAGAGAAAACTCTCCATGAATGTGTTAGTCATCATCGAGGTGGTGGTGTGGATGGCCATTGTTGTGCATGGAGCAGCATATGGATGAAAAAGAGTCAGTTGGGGACATGGTAATAGTGGTGTGGCTAGGGAGATAGAGTAGCTTTTCTGAAGATGAAGGTCAAGAGGGTTTAGTGACGAGGGAGAAATAGTGGAGTGTTGCTTGTGATGATGCATTTAGAGTTTGCTCTCAGTTGTCATAGATGGTGTATTGACCGATGGTGTGGGAAAAGGAGATGGAGAATGTCTTCTTAGAGAGTCCACATATATAGGGGTGAAAATAACCGTTTGGAGTGTTAAAAGTTAAAAGGCATTCTTGGTGGACCGAAATCCTGGGGTAGTTGCAGACCTTGCAACTTTATAAGAGCATGTATAAACAAATAAATCTTGCAGGTTGTTTTGGTTAATTATGAAAGTTCTTAGGGGAGATATAAGTAAAAAATCCTTTAGGCATTTTATGCAAGTACAAACATGTGATTTAAATGGAGTTCATGTTTTTATTCTCATTTTATTTTGAGTTGAAGTCAATGCTTTAGACAACCAACGTCTATCTGTGTATATTTGGTATATCTGGAGTCTTTTTGTCACCGCCAAACCCAGCTTCATCATGAAACAGAGTTCCCTGCTAAAAGCACTGTCTAGATATGGTATTGGGTAGTATTATTGACATAGTTCAATGGCTAGTTATCCATGTAATTTCCTGCATTACAAATAAGTTAAGTCTAGGTCGTGTTCTGAATTTGTATTGGTTGTGCTAGTTGCTACCTTAATCAACTACTACCTGAATCTATGTTTCTCACCCCTTTTGGTGTAAGGCATGACCAACTATGTTTTACATGCATCCCTTTGGGGTGCCTCCTATGCCCTCTTTCCAAGTATTTTTCTTGAGGTGCTCTGAGAGTGGATGTCTGATTATCCATTTCAAGGAGTGTTCAATCAATTTTGAGGAGGGTTTGATTCATTCCAAGGAGGGTTTGGTTGATTTCAAGGAGTACTTGATATTACTAAGAATATGGATCCAGATTCCATGGATTTGCTGGAGCTTATTGATATTGACATAGAAGATTTGCTCAATCAATTTTCTTTCGTTACTGTCTTTCATTTCTTTTTGCATGTGTCGATACCAAGCTGGAATCAAAGACAAGAGACTTTTACATAAAAGCCCTTATGAATTTTGGCATTATGTTTTTGCCCCTATATTTTTTGTATTTGCGTACATACTCCTATAAAATGATAATTGCTATACAAATGCCTGTCAGATAAAGATCCATTAATTTTCTATTTTCTAATAATCAAATTAATGAAAATTTGTAGAAATCCCTAAAGATCCAAATAGAACAATAACTAAAAAAATATTATATTTTGTATCTTAGTAAATATTTTTTTTAAGAAGGTTTTTTGTGTCATGTTTTAATTGTGTATTGCGATACCTAGCTTTGCAAATTGATGTTTTAAACTTGTGGCTTTGTCTTGAGGCTACTCTTTCCACTGAACTTGTGAAAAGATCTGGCTGCAAATTTAAAATGGTAGTATCCCTTTGCTTTTGTTTGTTTGGACATTAGCGTTGCTTTTCTTTAGTCTGCAATAATTGTATCGGCACTGTCAGGCAAAAACAATGCTAGAAGCTTTAGAATTAGAGAAAGATGGGGCAATTAGCATTGAAGTCACCAATTGGCACCAATTGGGTACAACCAGCTATTGGATTTGAGGTTTAAAAGTTTATCATAGCTTGAAAGCAAATTTATGGCCTGAAAAGTTTTAGACGAGCATAACTTTTATTTCAACTTGAAACCTGGACTTCATGAAATTGTTTTTACGAAAAATATTGAAAGCTCATCCCTGGGGCTGGAAGCATCCGGCAGCTGTGAAATTTGGAACCCATCTCTCTGGTGGTTGATAACCACCCTTTCACTTTTCAAAAAAAAAAAACACAAGGAACCCATCCAAGTCAGGTGAAGCAAATCTACAAAGTTTCAAGTCAATATAAATATAAATTTGTGGCAATCCAATTTATGTTGGTTTAGCTAATTAGTTACTTCCATGATAGTAGCCACCTCTTTCTCTTAAATCTATAATACCCATGCTTTAGTTCTGTAAATGGAAGTGCTTGTTGGTAATGCTTTTCCTAGAAGCTGCTTATTAATGCTCTTGATAAATCTTCTGATGTAAAGATGGCTATTCAACCACAGAAAAGACATGCTCAATCTAATCCCAGGAGCCGAAGCGAAAAGTTCAATCCACAGCATGAAGAAATTGCTTCTGGATTTCCCATTGAACCTCCTAGACATGCTGCCGGACTGCAAGCAAATGAAGATTCACAAGGCCCCAATAGAACATCTCATTCTGGGCCACTAGCGCAGCGAGGCCAATGGTCAAAAGCTCGCAGGAGTGAGGATGAGGCTCCTAGGGCATCGTTGTTGGTCAATTCATCATCTCTTTCTAGTTCGGCTACGTTTAGACGAACTTTATTACCCGCTGATAGCAATGGAAGGATTGCTCAAGCAGATGGGGCTGTTCCATCAGGCAGACTGTCTGAATCATGTAATGAGATGACTGAATTGACGAGAAAGTACGATCAACTGTATAGGTCCAAGGTGCTTGCAGGTTCTCATCGCGGCGAGGAAGAGAACAACAACAAAGAGCAAAATTCTGTAAGTATTCCTTTTAATTGCAATATCTATTGTTTAGTCATGGGCTTATTAGTGACATCCGAAAGGTAATTACAGAGAAAGCTACTTGTCCCTTTTATCGGCCAATGCTTCTCCTGGCTGCTTTGATTAATCACATGCTAAATTTCTTTCTTGGATTGGCTGCCTTGTTTGTTATCAAGGGCGCTTTTTTTTTTTTAAATTTAATCATATCGTTTCTCTTTTACCTTTCTGTGGGGGGGGGGGGGGGGGGGTGGTGTTGTGGGTGGAGATGTTGATCTTGAGGAGTTCAGAATGTCCGGTGCTGACATGATTATATGACTATAGCAGGAATATGGATCCAAAGGTAGTAAGATCCACTACTCTGGGCCTCTGTTGCGGCCCTCTGGGAATGTTGATGAGATGCTCAAGGATCACGACCGGCAGATTCAAGAGGTTTTTAGGCGTTCCCGCCTTGACAAGTCGAAGGCGAGGAAGGCTCATGTGGATGGGAGCCATGCTGTTGCTCGGCCCTGTGAACTTGGTGGTGGCCCGCTATTCCCATCTAGTCGTGGAGGCCCTGTGTTCCCACCCAGTAGAGGCGCTGTATAGAGAATCATGTCTTTGGTGGCATTGTAGATTCATTTAAGCAAGTTCTTGCTGATACGGTGGAGGGCTGAGAGAGAATGCTACGTGAGCTTCTTCTTTTACCTTTTGCACGTGAATTTATTCCTATTGATTGTGTATAGTCCGCAGTGCTCATCTTCATGCCTTTAAGCGTGAATCTTTGGATATTGTATATCTTTAATCGCACATCAAGTTGGCAATTAATTTATTTTCTTGATGTATGTTACTCTGCATCGCAATGTGATCATTTCTAGTGCTGATGTTGAAGCAGTTGCAGGCAAATGGCTTGAATACCCTGTCTGTCTTTGCTAGTTGCGAGGGAGCTAACTGAGACTAGTTAATTGGGAGGGATATCTTATAGGTGTTTACCTAAAGAGGGGTTGGAATACGTTTCTTAACATGTTAAAATATGAGTGGATATCTCCCCCATAAACAGGGGATAACCTCAGTTTTTGAGGGGATATCTCCTCACATAAACTCGACAGGCCATTTGTTAGGAGGAATTGAGTTCCCAATCCCTTGTTAAATGGGAGCTTTGAGGTTTGAATCCATTGACGTGGGAGGAGAATTCTGTTAATCGTAGGTTGTATTAGAATAGGGTAAATCATGTGGCTAATAAGGTTAAGTGCTTTTGGTACGATCATAATATATACTAAGGATACTGGGTGAGATTACAAACTCTGAAAAAAATTCGAGGTAACGTCTGTCTGTCTACAAATGGTTATTCACACCCTTACCCATATACAAGAGTTAGTGTCTCTTGCCTACGACGGATGTTAGTGTTCCTGTCTGTGTGTAAGAGTTTGTTCCCTTAATGTACATGTAGTGTCCTGTTCAAAAGCGCTGAGTCCATGTTTGTGTCCCGTTGATGCAATTAGTTTTGGTACTTAAAAAAAAAATCCTTGTTTGGCGAACTAATGCCAAATTTAGGCCCTTTGTTTTGTTGGAGACTAATTAGGGAGTAATCTATTTTTCACAAAATTAATCCACTTTTTGAAAGTTACATTTGCAACTTTCAAAGATCAAAATTTCTTAGGCCTAGTTTGGTAACATAAATAGTTTCTGTGAGGTAACTTTTCTGCACCTCAGTCAACTTGCACTTCTACGTGGAATGTAGGAGGATTATTTTGTTGGGTTAATCTGTGATCATTTGATATTTAGAAGGAGAATCTTATGGGTGATCCTGCATTGTGTGGAGATAATTAGTGGGGGTGACTTAACATGTGAAATAATCTCATCTCACCCCTTCCTTGTGATGACGTAATCTTGGGTTAAGTCCTCCTAGCTTGGGTTGATGAATCCCACAAATCAAACAGTGATTATAACCCATATTACTCTTTTAGGTTATTATCCTGATTAACTAACCAGGCCTCAATTCATTATAAGCTGATTCAAATCTATAGTCCTAATTCCGGTAACCAAACTTTAGCTAAAAATCTGGTATATGCTACCACATTGTGGGGAGGGGAGGTGGGGTGTGGTGGTGGGAATGGACGAGAAGACAAATCCCAACTCCCTAAAAAAAGGCCTCTCCCTCTCTCCTCTCCTTCCAAACAACTGTGACAATCCCCCGCCATTACCGGTGCCAAACCATCCTACCGCCACCAGTCTCTTTTTCTCCATATTCCTCCCCACCATCGACTCCTCCTCCTCCCACAGATCAAACGACCCTTCTAAAGCCAGAGAACAACAAGATCCACACGTCGAGGGGACAAACACAGCAGATAGAAGAGAAAAAGAGAGCAGTGGGCTCGTCTTTGCCACCCTCTACTCCAATGGCCCCCACCCCCTTCTTCCTCCTCCTCCTCCTCCTTGCCACTCCCTTCGCGTACGCTGGTCTCGAAGAAGAAGAAGAAGACCCGACCAGCCTCTACGATGCTGATGCGTTCAACCACACCAGCGTGTGCCACGGCTCGGACGGGCACGTGGGGGAGTGCACGGACGACGGAGAGGAGGCGGCGATGGAGTCCGAGACGACGAGGCGCCTCCTCGCTGCGACGAGATGGAGGTTCATCAGCTACGGGGCGCTGAGGAGGAACAGGGTCCCGTGCAGCCGCCGCGGGCGGTCGTACTACAACTGCCACAGGCGCGGCCGCGCCAACCCGTACCGCCGCTCGTGCACCGCCATCACGAGGTGCTCCAGAGACCTCTCTTAATTAATTGGTAAGCAAGACGGGGAGGAGGAGGGAAATTAATGTTGCATGGAATGGCATGGCACATATGGGCGAACCATAGCCTTCTTTGATGGAGAAGAAGAGGTGCAGCTTGAGGAGGGGTATATTGGTAACTGTCATTGCATGTGTCGTCGTTGTGAGAAGATACGTACGTGTGTTTGTGCTTGCATGTTGATGTTTTACATATGCTTTCTTTCTCTCTCTCTCTGGATGGGAAATGTGTTAATTTGTAATGTTCCTAATGAAATAATTGATGAGGGTTTTGGGTGAGGGTAGTTGTGCTTGTGATGGTGCTTTATCTTGCAGGAGATAGGGAGTAATTTCCACCGGAATGAAGTTGGTTTCCGAATTGGAGATTTATTTTTAGCATTTGTAATTTTATGTAATAGGGCCCGCATTCTTCCTATTTGATCTACAGTTGAGTAATTCTTAGAGGAGGTTGGACAAGAGGAAGGTTTCTGTAAGCATATTTTTTGGGCAACCTTTGAGTTTGGCTAACCAACAAGAGGTGAGAATATTTATTTCCATGGCGGTTCCTTGGAAAATTACTGATAAAAATTCTTAGAGGAAGGATACAATCGATGCCCCATTTGCTTTTTGCTAAAAATAGGTGGGTCTTCGCAACGGTACTCTAAGGTGTTCCTACTCTCTTGTAAAATAGATTTTATCTTTTATTTCTTTGTTTTCCAGGAAAAACAAAGCTCTTTTTGGGTTAGTTTTGTAATTGCCATAGTTTTTATGGGATGATGCTTGTGCAATGGGTTAAACCTGCTTTTTTGCTTGACATCCTTGTGCTATGTTAACTGGAATATATAAAATGTTCAGGTAGACCTATGAGTCTGACCATTTGAATGCGCACGATTAAAGTAATGGATTATCCTGCTACCTGGTGAGCCCCACCCCCATTCCAGACCCTAGAGGTATATTTACAACCTAGAATTAATAATATTCTTAAATACATTACATATATAATAACTCGGTTTATAACTCGGGGCATCCCCCTTCTAAGTCGTTCTGTTAGGAAATGGATTGAATTGAGAGGTCTGTCAACAAAAGTGAGGCAAACTCCTTGAGCATAACAAGTTGATGCATTTGACCCATCGCCTCCCACAAAACCAAACTTTCTGCCATGACAGCATCCACCCCAACCGCCTGGGATGTCTTCAACCATTGCACATTTGCATTCCTATCAAAACATATGGTCGCCCTCCACGCACCATCACAACTGACTGCTGCATCGATCAAAGGAAGACATAAAATTCATAAGTTTCGCTAAAGAGATGAGCATCCTTTAATGGTCCTTGAAATAAGGAGCTTTCACTTCCCTTAACCGAATCAGTTGGTCACTTTACCATCGGAATTTAATCTGATAGAATTTTTCTAGGCTGATAACCCTATCGACTCACAATCATTGGATTTGGGGTCATATATACACTCGAAAATCACTTTACATCTATGTTCCTAAATTGCCCAGAGCATATATACAATTCTCCAACCATTGACATCATTAATCCCATCCACCATACCATAGTGTATTCATGATTAGAGGTTCTGCCAAGCTTGAAGGAAATCGCGCGCTTTAGTGAAGAGGCATTTATGGAAAAGATATGTTCTTCCACTTCAATCTCTTACCACAAAATACGCACATGCATTCACCCAAGTCCATAAATTTGCTGAGATAGTTAATTAATTACCAGCCGTTAACACCCTATGAATAACCTTCCATAGGAATAATATTTTGTACTTTGGACATATATTGGAGTTCCATATCTTCTTCCCCCACTTGACTGTTGCCTCATCCATGTTGTCGTTAGTTCCCAACTTCTCCCTAATAAGATGATAGGCAGATCTGACAAAGAAAAGACCCTTTTTATTTGACCTGCAAATAATCTCATCCTAGACATTTGCCTCCACCAGGATCGGGATTGTGGTTATCATCGTGGTTACATTAATTGTCACCAAAGGTCTTCCGAACCAACTCTTCATCCCATTGACGAGCAGATGGTAATATAAGATCTGCCACCTTTGACTACGTAGGCTTATTACTAGTAACATGCATCAAAGGCTGATCAAAACCAGGAATCCACTTGTCCCTCCAAATATTAATACTCTCCCCATTACCAATATTCTTCCATATGCATCCACTAAATAGCCATGGAACAATGGATATTAAATCCTTCCACATTGGGGAAATAACAGAATGTAAAGTAGTAGACCAAAGGGACTCATCTCCTTGCAAAATCCTCCATCCCTGTTTCAAGAGTGATGCAAGGTTCATATATTTAGTGCTCCTTAAACCTAAACCACCCTTGTGTTTCTGCTACAACGATTTCCCCCAACGAACTGTATGCACCTTCCTTTTCAATTTAAGATCACCCCATGCACCAAAATAACTCATCAGCTTATCCATCCTCTCCCAATCCTTAGCATGAAGCCTAATGACAACCATAAGATATTTAGGGATAGAGGCAAGGACAGAAGTGACAAGGACTGATCTTCCAGCTGCCTTCCACCCATGTAAGGCCTTTTCCATCCTTTGAAAAATTCTTTGAGTGACTTTAAGTCTAAAATTTCTGTCAAACATCAGAGCCCCCAGATAGTTTTCCTCCCTCAGTGTACCTTCAAATGCTAGGGCACATAGTTCTAATCAAGTGATTTCACTCTCGCCAAGGGCACATAATTCCAACAATTACTCCATGTATAAGTTGGACCATTGTGCCCTAAATCTGTAAGGCCATTATTATACATCCACTTCCTGAAGTATCTATTCCTACCAACACTATTTAGGCTCTTGAGCTTCTCTACGTTATCCATGATCCCATTCATGTCCCCACTACATAGT
This sequence comes from Thalassia testudinum, assembly GCA_037157565.1. Lineage (NCBI taxonomy): Eukaryota > Viridiplantae > Streptophyta > Magnoliopsida > Alismatales > Hydrocharitaceae > Thalassia > Thalassia testudinum. The sequence continues at coordinate 67,131,082 of JAZHRO010000022.1, read as the reverse complement.
ATAGGGCCATGCTAACCAATTAGTATGCAGTCCATTTCCTTTTAGAACCTCCTCCTACCTCTACAATCGGGTTTCTCCATCATTTTTCAGATTGAGTGCCCAAGGATGGATATAGATGTAATAATATAATTTCTTGACAATTTTAAAATATCACATCTAACATCTTCTTTACAACATAATAGCAACCCATACAAAAGGTCATCTGACCACAAGAAATAAAAGTAATAGTTATTAAATCTAAGAAAGAATCACATCATATGAAGGTACCTTGTTAATCCTCATCTTAGACAAGAAGCATATACATCAACATCGGTGGAGTTGAGGAGCCTCTCAAGTAGATGAATTTCTTGGGGGCTGCTCATGTCTCAATAGTTCCATGCAATGATGCTCATGGTTCCCCTTGGGGTTGATCAAGGACAACCCTAGAGAACCCTCTCCACATGATGACCTCTAAGTTCCATGCTAGAAACCAATAGATTGAATTGCGCCCTCCACTGGTTGATGGTGAGCACAAAGACCTCATATAGTCTATTCCCACCATCCAACTTGTGATCGCTAGGAACCTTGACCTAAAGCGATTCAGGGTTGAAGACATCATTCATCATGTCCCCATCCCTTCCTTTTTCAACCTCCTCCCATCCTCCCTCCTGCAAGTCTACCCTTATCCCCACAGCTCCAACCACCTTCTCCATCTTTCCATTCCCAGCACCATACCTCGATTCACATTTAGCCCTTCCTCCTTCCCATCTATTGCGAGCCTCACCAACCTCTATCATTTCGTAGGACCCAACTTCACTATGCTGCTTATTGGCAGAGTCCCCTTACTTTTCGTCATTAAGATCCAACAACTTCTCTTTTTTAGGGTTTTTCCTTGGTGGGATAAGGCTCCCTCTCCTCTTTCCCCTAGAACTACCAACCACACACTTCCCAATCCCTTGCAACTTAAATTCTCTACCCTTAAGTGCACGTGGCTTCCTTGCATGTGCCTTCCATTTAATGCTAACTACCTTCCCTTCCATTACTAGTCAACTAGACCTCCATACAAAATCATCCTTTGGTCTACCCTCTTTACTACACCCTCGTGACATGGGCCGTCGTACCTTACTTTTTGGTTTCCTATCCACCTCCTGCTCGGATTCTTTGCCACTCCTCATCATGAGGTCATTAAAATGTATGGGTAGCATAACGGACAAACCGGTAACTCCATGATACTTGGAATTCTCCTTTCTTGAACAATCTCTATCACCCCTATGCTAATCCCCTTCTTTCACATGGTCTTTATTGTTAGTAAACCTCTACCTTTCTTCATATGGCGAAAAGAACTCCAACTTCCTTTCCACACCCTTGTTCATCCCTTCCCCCCTAAAGCGAACCTCCCCCGTATACTTTGATCTCATGTCTTTCAACAATTCAACCTTGGCATTCTCATCAAGAACTATCTCAATCTCAAGCAACACATTAAACTTCCTTTGGACATTTATTGAATTGGTGACCAACCCTACCACAAAAACTACAATGAGTTTGAAATTTCTCAATGATGACTGGGTAATGTCTAAACGACTGATCGGACATTCCATGGATGACCTGAGAAACAACAAGTTTGGACATAGGATAATCTACCAAAACCCTGACAAATCTCTTGTATCTTGAACTTGGACTCAAGTCTATTTTAATGAACTCCCCACACTATTTTCTCAGATTTGTTAGGACTTTCTCACAATGATACTTTATTGGGATATCTTCTATTACAGCTTTGACTCTGAAGGACTCAAAGGAGTACTTACTAAGTTGGAGACAAGGTGTTGCCTCTTTAACCAGGACTACATCATTCTGAAGATCCAAGGCAATCTAGACACAACACGGGAAATGTTGACAATATTTTCAAACATTGTCAACCAAGTATTGACTCCTACCTCATAAAATGTAACCTCCTAAATTCCCCACGTGCTTCTCATGGCAAAAGTAAACCCTAATGAATTGATGACTTTATCAGAAATAATTCTAACATGCAGGACCTTCCTCCATTCGTTTGAGTTCTCCAACATAGACTCATCAAACCTCGTCAGGTTTGAGATTTCCTTGATTCTAAGGGGAATTCTTAATTCTCCTAATCATCTCCCTTGTTATCTCCCCCATATCCTCTACCCTTTGCTTTCCCTTGTCTCTCTCTTGTAGAGCTTTTGAAAATCCCCTACCCCTTACTTCCCTAACCTCCTCCACCACTTGCCTCCCCTTGTCTCTCGGTCCACCATTGATAGAAGCCATTATTCTTTGTCTACAATGTTAGTCTATACGTCAAGGAGTATTATGAGTTGTGTAATATTCAACAGTATATAACTGCAAATGTACCTTATTGTCACTCTATAAAAGGTATTGCTCGGCTACTGAGAGAGGTAACAAACCTCCTCAGTCTCTTTCAGTCTATTTTGTCCAGTTGTGATCTCAAGATGGTATCTGAGCCATATGAGAATACCAACTAATCCAAAGACATTCCTGCTTAGAGAAGAAAGGAGATGATTGATGCAGTTTTCCGACGATTTGGAACTCGCTTCCAACAAATTTTGGCTTATTTGCATCAGATCTTAGCTACACTTCACCAGATTCTTGCTACACTTCAAAGGATTGAAGAACATCAGGTGGAGGCTAGTGGCGACCTTCAGGTGCTGTTGTTGCAAGCATTGGAGCCCTAGATTTAATGCATCTTAAACAACTATTTCAAGTGCGTCAAAACTTTTAAGATGTTTCTATTTTCTATTTCTGCTTTTTGTACATCTAAGATCTCCGGAGCAATGAGATCATATATTTCTTGTGATTGATTTGATAAGTCTACTTTGGCTTTTGCTATTTTTCTTCATATACATCACAGTTCGTTAATGTGCTTATGATCTGGGGATGATTTAAGACATCGAGTGCTTAAGGATCTTTGATTTCTTTGTTTTAGCCTTCACACAGCTCTTGTTTCTGAGCGACGATGGCTTTATCCATGAGTTCTTCATTCTTTGACGGATCTGAAAATACGAAGAACATTGGTGATGATAACATCATCATCAGCCATAACTAGCTTTAATTAATCACAATTAAGAGACAACTGCTCCTACATAACAGCCAGAGAGTCATAATTTATTGCATATCCTTTCTGAGAAGAATTCATTAAAATAAGGGTAAATCTGCAGTTTTAACATCATATCATAAATGAAGAACAATCACGGGATTTTCCCAGGGGTTAAATGAAGGTCAAATGAGCATTAATGACTAATAAGAGGGTCCGTGCAGACAGAAATGGGTTTTTATACATTTCAAGAATTAATGGATATTCGAAACCCTAATTTCAGATCTGCTTAAATAACTAGGGTTATGGTCAATATAAAATTTACCTAAACCTTGTAAAAATCATAGAAAAATATTCTATAATATTTGGTATCCTTGATTTGATCATTAGAACTCATTTGGACCTAAAATAGAGTCTCAGACAGGAAGTTGCCCTAATTTGGATTTCTACAAAAATTATCCAGTAAAATTTGGTCAAAACCAAAATACGACTTCATCATCAAATTCTTTGGGTCCAAATTAGGTTTGTACCAAAATTTGGGCCCAATCAGAGATCATCTTGATCTACTTTGCATTTCAGTCAAGTCAGACTCTTTCTCTCTCACTTAAACCCCTATCTTTCAAAATCTATTGCAAAGAGGCCCCCAACTTTGTCTTCTCCTTCAAAATAGCCCCCTACGTCCATTGAGGTCAAACCCGACCTCCACACAAGCATTGACCGACCTAAATCCTATTCAAATGGCAATCAAATCCCACCAAAATTGGTGAGATTGATGTTCACACATAGACGAATCATCTGGGATCGATTTGGAGTTCCAAGTCCCCATAGATTGCTCATGCGAATGGACGAGAATCATGGGTTTTATTTCTTCAATCCCAAGCCATGGAAATCCTTCTTTCCTGATTCAAAGCTCTCCCTGAAGCTCTATAGAGAGCCGACGTGCACAACCTTCTCAACTTAGCTTGGTTTGGAGGTTGGATTCCCCCTCTTCCCTTCTCCTTGACCTCCATCTCCACCAACTCCGGTGAGCTCCTTCGTCCACCTTCCTCGTTCGTCATCACGAACAGTAGCCGGCGGATTCCCCTTCGTCTTGTTCTTCTACGTCTCGCAACACCAGTGAACGCCTCCTTCCTCGTCTTCCTCGTCGCTTCTTCACCTTCGGAGAATTCGTGTTCCCCACATCCGACGTACCACCATCCTGGGAATCCTCCCCTTTCGTCCAATTAGGTTAGTGTAGTTAGGTCCCTCTTCTCCTCTACTTTCTTTTTATCTCATTTATCACCCAATTTGACCCACACCGCTACCGTACGCCGTCATCTTCTCCATCTCCGGCCACACCTCTGGCGAGGTCTCTCCCGTCACTCCATCACACCACACACCTCGTCAACACTCTCACAAGCTTCACCGCTCATCCACGCACAAAAACCCTCTACCTATTGGCCACTCCACCCACCCAAAAGCTCCCCCGACCAACCCACCTTCGCACGGTCTTCGTCGCCCTCCGCAGACCACCTCACTCACTCCTATGCCACACCAACACCCCAATCACCTTCACCATGCTACGACGAAGCTAAGGAGCTATTTAACTGGGGCTTTCAAGCCCGTATTCGTGTTACCGGTTCTCGCCGGTCATCCACCATCATCACCTCCATCTCCGACCATGTTCGAGCTCCTCCAGTGTTGTGACAACCTGGTAATACCCCTAGGTCATGCGAACACCAGGCCAAAACCTTCCCAAGTCCTTAATTAGAGGTCTCGCCCGCGACTTCAACGTCAATTGAAGAAGGTGTTGCTGCTGCTTGCACATGAAGGAAGGAGGGGGACAATAGTCCCACCTCGTGAAGGAAAGAAGAGGCAACAGCAGATACAAGAGATTTGTGCTCTGAATTATTTGCCTCAGAACACAAGGGTGAGGTACCATACTTACCTTACCTCACGCACTCCTCAATCACTACCCACGTCGGTGACCTTGGTCAGACCTAATTACCCGGATCCATATGCCCGGTTATTGAGTCGATTATGTCCTGGGTTTGAGAGAAAAGAGAAGGAATTGTGAGAGAGCGGGGGAGGGTTTTGCTACGTGACTCTCTGCCTTGTGCTGAAGAGAAGAGGGCCCTGTGTGACACTCTGTCACTGAAGGGATTTATATCCCTTGTGTTCTAAAGGATGGAAGAAGAAGAAGAAGAAGAGGGAAAGGAAGAAAAGCATAAGAAGAGAAGAGAAGGCTCGTGAAAGAAGGCAGGTCTGAAGGAAAGAAGAGAAGAAACAAAGGAAAAGGCTCTAAAGAGCATTGTAGCAAGGCGACGTTTAAGTCATCTGGTGGAAAGACTCGACGTCTGATTTGGCATTTGAAACTTTGGCCACTTAAGCTTGCCTGGCATTTCCAATTGAGGTTATTGTGGCATTATTTGAGTAATTAATATATATGTGCTTAGACTAATAATTGGTGATTTAAATCAACATTATTTTATCCTAGGTTTCTTTTTGTCATGTTAAACTCTTGAAGTACTCATGTTTGCCATTAAATATCAGATTGAGTAGTTATTATGCATTAAATATCATTATTATACTTAATTTCCTGTGCTCATTTATATTTTGATTAAGATTAGCACGTGAATTTCATATTTGCTTCCTGTGTTAGACCTCGGACTTCAATTTAGATTTTGAGTAATAAATTTTATCTGTTGATTAAATTATTTAGGAGGCTTTGCTACAACGAAACAACTTGAAAAACTCCTAGCTAGCCCATTCAACAATTGGTCAGATTCCTAATCTTAACATTCAAAACAGTATACCTTACAAATTGAATGCAAACAACTATATGTTGTGGAAAGCACAATTCCTTTTGATCCTCTATGCTTACATTCTCATTGGATTTATCAATGCTGATGAAGCACCTCCTGCTCAATTTGTTACGGCTTTTAATTCAAATCAAGAAGTTGTTAGTGAAAATTATATTTTGTGGCGACGGAAAGACCAACTTGTGTTAAGTTGGTTGTTGTCATCCATGTTTGAAGAAATTTGTGGTCAGATTTTAGAATTAACATCAGCTAGAACTGTTTGGACATTCCTTGAGTCATACTTTGCCACCCAAACTAAGGCACGAGTTTTCCAATACAAATTAGAATTAGCTGCACTTAAGAAAGGGGATTCTTCCATATCAAACTATGTGAATAAGGCACGTCTTCTTTCAATTCATCTAGCTGCATCTGGAAAACCATTAGATTCTGATGATCTGCTATTGGCTGTCTTAAATGGTCTTAGATCGGAGTCTGTGGTAGCTACTTTAATGAGTCAAGCATCAACCATCACTTACGAAGAAGCTATTGGATTGCTTCTAGCTCATGAACAATGGTTGTTAAAATCACAATCTACGCTTGATGTGTCAGTTAATCAAGCTATTGTCTCTCCTGCCTCCACAAATAATGGAGGGCGTAGAGGTGCAAAAGTAAGGGGAGGATTTTATAAAGGACAGTCTATCAGAGGAAATTTTTCAAATAATTGGGCCAATTTCTCTTCTAAACGTGGTCAGTTTGGTTTCTCAGCTCAAGGTCAGTTTGGTGGACGAGGTTCTCGCAGTTCTTTTTATAATCAAGGCATACAATGTCAAATTTGTGGAAAAACAAATCATACAGCCTTAAATTGTTACCACCATTTTAATCATGCTATTCAACCTGAACAACATTACCAGCCTAATGTTCAGTTTGTTGAGTCACCTGAAACTGCAGCAGGCATCTAGACTTAGGGGCTACACATCATGTTGCAAACTCCTTAGCAAATCTTGACCTTGCCTCAGAATATTCTGGTGGTGATGAAGTTCGATTTGGTAACGGAGATGGTGAGTCAATATCTCACATTGGGTCTACTTCTTTTAGTTTAAATAGTATATCCTTTCAGCTTCAAAATATTCTTCGAGTGCCCAGAGTTCGCAACAATTTACTTTCTATTCGTAAATTTGCAAAAGACAGTAATTGTTTTTTTGAGATGCATGCTGGTCATTTCCTTATTAAGGACGAGGAAACTCAAGTGCTGCTCTTTCAAGGGTGAATACATAATGGGTTGTATCAAACGTGGATTCCGAAGCATCATTTTGCTGATATAAAGCATGTCGCTACCACTACTGCTGAGAATCAACTAGAAATTCATATTGCTTTTCTTTGGCATGCACGATTAGGTCATTCAAATATTTCCTTGGTAAAAAAAGATTCTTCATTCACTTGGGGTATCAGTAGCCAATGATATGAATAAAGGGATTTTTCATACATGTATGAGTGCTAAGGCACATAAAGTTCCTTTGCATTCCACAAAAACCATAAGCAAAAATCCATTTGATCTTGTTTTCAGTGATGTCTAGACCTCTCTGGTTCTAAGTCAGGATGGTTTCAAGTATGTAGTCACTTTTATTGATGATAATACAAAGTTTATGTAATGAGCCATTATACTTTTAGCCATTTAAGACGTCTAGAGTTTCAGTCAGACGTTTGGGCCCGTTCCCGGACGTTTGAAAGTGAAATTTTTGTACTACGCACTGCGCTCTGCGCGTGGGCGATACGCAGAGACTGTTCCTTCCTCTCTCTCCCTCATCTCCCCCGAACCCTAAACCCCACACCCTCCTATATAAACCCCTCCCTTCCCCTCTCCTCTCCTCCTCACACCCTAGCCAGCACCACCTTCAGATCTCCAGTGAGGCGAGTGGAGGGCGAGAGGGAGGAAGGAGGAGAGCGTGGGAGGAGGAGGCCTAAGGTTGGTGGACCTTCGGTGGAAGCTCGGCGGAGCTCCGGTGGAGGCTCAGCGGGACTCGGAGGGGTTCGGGGAGGTGGCTTCTGACCCTTTGTAGTCGCGGGAGGGACGACGGAAGCTCTTGCGGGTGAGCTCTCGAAGGAGATAGCTCGCGGGAGAGGTTCTGATAGTGAGATTTTTCCAGTATTAGACGTCTGGAGAGTCAATTAGACGATCGTGGTGGCAGCTGGACGTCCGGGTCTGAGACTGATGAGAACCTCATCATAAACCCCAAACTAGCACCATTTAACCCTGATTTGCAAGAAAAAGCTCCTACATAACCTTAGAAAGGCTTAGCTCAGAGAGATTCTGAGTTTGCAAAGAAAATAGAAACTGAGGGGTAAAAATGCAATTTCACCAATCCAATCTGAAAACAGGGTAACTCAGGGTCCAAACATAGGTCAAAATAACGTAATAAGAAGGAAAGTGGGACAAGATGATTCGATGAGGGCTACAGCAACTCCAAGGAATTAAATGACATCCTATAACCCTAAAAATAAACCCACTTAAATACACGAGGCTCGAGGCAGAGAAAAAATCAACTAAATCCTCTAAAATTCATAGAAAAATAATCTCTAGGGTTTAGAACCTTCAATTTGGCCTTAGGAACCCATTTTGACCTACATTGAGAACCATGCCCAATTAACAACTTAATTTGGGTTTTTACATAAATTGATCGATCAAACAAGGTTTAATCTAGAAATAAAATTCACCATCAGAATCCTTAGGTCCTAATTAGTCATGTATAAAAACTTGAGCCTCAGAAGAAACCTTCTTGACCAACTTTACACTTTGGTCCTCATATATTTACTTTTTGGCCCTCAACTTTTGAACCCTCACATTTTGGCCCCTAACTCTCCTTCGTTCTTTGCATTTAGGTCCCTCTTGCAAAACCTGAGCAGCACCATGCTTCGGCGACCTTGCGCGGAGCATGGCGCTACGCAGGGTAAGGGGGGGCCTGCCAAGTCAAATGGTCTGCAACCACCCATACCGGCCGTGCGAACGCACGGATGGTATGGGTCTCCTTCCTTCGGCGTCCTCCGGCGAGGGAGGCACGTCGCCTCCCTCCACCCTCCTCTCCGTCTCTACCTCTATAAAAACCCCACAAGCTCTGCCGTTCTCCTCAGCTTGGATCTGACGGAGAAACCCCCCTCCCTTCCTCTCTTCCCACTCCGACAGATGCCCCCTTGCTCCGGCGGCTCCTCCTCCTCCTCGTCGCTCTGCCGCACTACCAGCAGCAGGGCTGCCTTCCCTCGCTCTTCCCGCACCGCGCCGCACCCAGCGCGCGCTCTCCGGCCCTCTCCTCGCAGCCGCCCCTTTTCTCTGGGCAGCTTCTTCTCCGGTGACAGTCGATACGACTGTCTCCTGCTCCGGCACCCCCTCGTCCCGCTAAGTAGGTGTAAGTTTTCCTCTTCCTCCCCTCTTTCTGTTCCTTACTCTAATTTTTACTGTCGCCTGCTCCGGCCCCCCCTCGTCCCGCTAAGTAGGTGTAAGTTTTCCTCTTCCTCCCCTCTTTCTGTTCCTCACTCTAATTTTTACTGTCGCCCTCCGACCTCGCCTAAACGCCCTTACCTTCTCCACCTCCGGCCAAACTCCGACGACCCGCTCCCGTCACTCCAGCACCCCACATGGCTTGCCGACCATCACAGAACCTCCGCCTCCTCACCCTGATCAACCTCCGCCCTTCCACTTCCCGCCACTCGCCCTCTGCAGGCCTCCCGACCAAACCCATTCCCCGCGCTGCAGTTTGACCTAGGGCAGCCCTTAGGCTCCGCCCCGCCGCCTGCCCGACCTCCCACCACCTTCGCCGTGCCACGGCGAAGGTTCTGCGCGTATCTGATTAGGCTGAGAGGCCGTGCTTCTGTGGACAGGTGTTGCGCCCTCCATCGCCATTGCTGCGCGGAAGAAGCACCTTCAACCTGCAGCTCCAGGCGCGCCACGCCCAGATCCGACTCCCAGGCTGCGCGGGGCATCTCTGCGAAGAGTCCCAGGCTCGCAGCTGGGGCGAAGGCCTCGTGTGAAGTCGCGATTGTCCGCTGCCTCCTCCGCTGCAAGCGCCCAATTGGGGTGGGACATTTAGTCCCACCTCGGAATCTTACAGAGGCGTGCGGGCGCTTAAAGGTAAAAAGTGCCTTAAGCTGTTCACCTCTGATCACGGGGTGAGGTCCCTCTCACCCACCTGACTACCCGGCCTCGTCCGCGCTCACGCCCCGCGAACCTGGCCCGACCCGATTAGCCCAACCTGCACTCCTCGCCCACCACCGTAAGCCAGTGGGCCTGGACCGGGGCGGGACCCGCGTACCCGATTAACCGGTTGCTCTGGGAGAGCTTTCCTAAGAGCGAATTCTGAGAGAGAGAGACGCGGGGGGAGGGTAGAATAGGTTTTTCCCTCTGATGAAAACCTTAAGTGTGCAGGCACAGGTGAAGAAGAAGAAGAAGAAGGAAGCTAGGAGACACTGTAGCAGCAGTAGTTTAAGTCGTCTGATTGGAAAATCAGACGACGTCCTGAAGGCAAAGAAGAAGAAGAAGAAAAGAAGAAACAGGACCGCAGCAAAGAAGAGGAAAGACAAGAAGGACGAAAAAGAAGAGAAGACAAGAAGAACAGGAAGAGAAGAAAGAAGGAGAGGCCAAGTGAAGAAGCAAAGATCAGAAGAAGAAAAAGAAAGAAGAAGAGAAGCAAGAAAAGAAGAAGAACACGAGAAGAAGATCTGAAGAAAGAAAGAGAAGCAAGAAAAGAAGAAGAAGAACACGAGAAGAACAAAAGAAAGAAGATTCAAGAGCCAAAGAGAAGAGAAGACAAAGAGGAAGAAAGAAGAGAAGAAGAAGAAGCCAAATTTCCATCTCTCTCTCTCTCTCTTTATTTTTGTAATAAGAACATTGTACCCCTAGAATACGACTTGCTCCCTGAGTTCGACCTCGGGAGAACTTTATTTTCCGAGTAAAAAATATCTGTAATGATGGCAATAACTAGCTGTACTACAACGCTATTTCTATAACAAAACCTAGTCATAAGTTATCGGCCATTCAGAGACCAAACGTCTGAAAGCACTTATATCACAGGGTATGTTCTTTTTGGCGGTTACAGCCATGCAGGCCTCACCGCAGAAGATTGGTCTGGCCTGACTTGGACCTGCGATTTTCGTACGCAGATAAAGGCCCTTGGGAAGGCGTGCGAAATGTTTTTCCACGCATTTTTGGACGTCGAACCACATCACCAGATGCCTGGAGGTGCGTCTAGACGATTAGAGACATTGTTCGACATCCAGAACTGCCTTCAGACGATCGTAGAGAAGGTTTGCTCGTCTGAGGATATTGCAGGAACATAAGGTAAGATCTGACACCTTTTAAGACGTTTGGGATTATTCCCAGATGTCTGATTTTGGACAGTAGGCACGTTTTTGACCTGTTAAGGGTTTGATCAGGGTCCATTTTACGCAAACAAAATACCTGTACTTTTCTCTTGAGTTCCTCTACGTACTAGAGTCTGTTTTACACTATTCTGAACTCTCCTTTTGTGATGTATTTCCATGGTATAGGGTTTTATCCTGCTGCACGTTTGGAACTTGCAGAGATGTCTGTGTTTGCGATTTAAGTCCCCATTACTTCCGTGTTTCCTAGTAGAGTGGTTTAATTCCGTTAATAATATTTAAATAAGAATGTGCTTGTGGAAGTAGCCGAATGGAACCCTAGGATGTGGCATGAACCCTAGGGTAGAGAAATGAATGAGCCTGTTTGTACTGTATGGTTTACTTACATGCGTGATTAAGATAAACTGCTAGTAAATGCCTGTATTATAATTATGAGCTGCCTATTAGAATATGAGCTGCCTGTGTTTAATGAAACTACCTGTTAAAACACCAGTTGCATGTTATTAAGAATTGAACTATGAAAACACGAGCTGCCTGTATATGGATGATGAATGAATTATGAAACCTGAGATTTGGATCTGGATAATGAGGTGAACACGAGCATGAACCCTATGGGGAATTAGGAGTAGAACTCCTGTGGATAGATGGAAATCTGGAATGTAAATGGAAAGTGTGCTGGCCCTTGAGTACGTGATACCAAAGAGAGCAACTGTCCCCTTTTTGTGTAGAGCAGAGCTAGCCTTCCTTGGGTCGAGACCCGAGGTTTGGATTGACCATTCTACGCTGACTCCTGTTGGCCCTCGCGTACGTGGTACCGAGGCGAGCTACTAGTGTAGGGAGGGAGCTAATCACCCCACGGGACCCAAGATTCAACTAGCCACCTACACTGACATGTTAGGCCCTTTGGGCAAACTGGGGTAGTCAGACGAGGGTGTGCGAACTGTGGATGGACGAGACCCCTGTTCTGAGAGGGTAAGGCCCTATACTATTCCGTGCTGTACTTTGGGCGTACCCGCTAGTAGAAACGACTAACCGCGTGTCAGTGCGGGGTAGCTACCTGTGCGCTTATCACGCGTGCCATAGCCATCGCTACGTCTTGACAATGACCTTAGGGTGGTTGACTGGGTGTAGGACTACCACGGGGGACTTTCCTGGCCAAGAGAGCGCCACGTGTACCTTCTACTCTACGGAAAAGATTGCAATCAAGATCGCTCTCACGAGGAACATGCAAGATCAAGAAATATCTAGATGCTTGAGAGAAATGGGTGAAACGAAAATATATAAAATAGGTAAATAGAAATGAGAATTAAACCTGTTGCTTTTACTGTTTTGTACTTAGATAATATAGATACCACTCTACTCAGCGTTCACTGACTCTATCTTTTCATAACACTGTTCAGGATCAGGAGTTGAGCAGCCCGAGTTTCCGGTTGTTAGCCGTAGTTTTTCTTTAGCACTTCTTTTCTTTTTCTCTACTATTGTAGTAAGTAATGGACTCTTAGTTACTGTTCTGCTGCTACTGTTTACTTTCCGCTTTCCATTGTTGTTGTTGTGGTGGTATGTACTGAGACAGCTGTTCTATTTCCTTTACTACTTTGTACGTTTCTTCTGCTTAGTTATATTGTATGTGTGAATATGGTTTACTTTCGATCTTTTGGTTATTTCTTGTTGGACGACTAGGTTTTGGGATTAGTCGAGGCGAGCCGATCTCGGGTCCTGTAGAGATCTAAGAACTGGGTCGTAATGGTTTACATGGATTTTTCCATTAGCTCAAAAATTTGATGTCTATAGTACTTTCTTACAATTTCATCAGTATATTAAGACACAATTTAACATAGCAATTAAGGCATTGCACTCTGATTGGGGTGGAGAGTATCAACGCTTATCAAAATGGTTTCAAACTCAGGGAATTGTGCATCGAGTTTCTGCACCTTATACCCCAGAACAAAATGGCAGTGCCGAGAGAAAAATAGACATATCACTGAGATTGCTCGGGCTCTCATTATTTAGGCCTCACTTCCTCTGCGTTTCTGGTTTATGGCTTTTCACATAGCTGTTCATTTGATAAATAGAGTACCATCCTCAGTCATTGGCTTATCCCCTTATTTTCTGCTATATAAGTAGTTACCAGACTATGGATTTCTTAAAATTTTTGGTTGCGCTTATTTTCCTCTCTTAAAGCCCTACACCTCTCATAAGTTGCAACCAAGGTCTACACCATATGTATTCATGGGATACTTAATCAACACAAAGCTTATAAGTGTTACAAAATTCGGTCGGAGAAGATTATTATTTCAAGATATGTTTTCTTTGATGAAAATCACTTCCCATTCAAAGAAAAAATTTTACTCCCATTAGCTGCACTAGATACTTTAGCCCTTCCTATTCAGTTATTACCAATTCCCTTGTCACTTGTCTCTACTGAAAATTCAGCAAAACATTGTCCAAATGCTCAACATCAGTCAACCTCCTCTACTCAGTCATCTTCATTGCCATCTCAACCCTCTTCATTAGCATTACAACCAGTACATTCTGCTCCAGTTGCCACATTACCAACAAATTCAGAAATACAAACTTCTTCTGCTCCTACGCTATTGCCACCTTCATAAATACTAACTCTAGTTGATAATTGTCCTACTACATAGACACACCAATTAATTAATCAACAAGTTACTACAGATACTATTGGTAATTCACCCATTGTTGCTCCAACTACAAATTTTGATAACAGTATTGCTCCAACAAGAAAGCATACAATGGTTACAAGGTCTATGCGAGGCATTGTTAAAAGAAAGGTATATTTTACCAATACACATCCTTTACCTCATAGTCTTCAGAAACAATATTCAGATGTTGAACCTTCATGTTATACTGAAGCCTCAAGACATTTGGAGTGGAGAAATGCTACGGATGATGAAATAAATGCCTTGCTTAAAAATCCTACTTGGACTCTTGTCCCTTGTCATCCAAGTATGAATCTATTAGGCAATAAATGGGTCTATAGAATCAAAAGAAAGTTAGATGGCTCTATTGAGCGTTTTAAAGCTCGGTTAGTGGCAAAAGGTTTTCATCAAACTAAAGGTATAGATTATTTTGAAACTTTCAACCCAGTCATAAAGTCATCAACAATTCGTCTCATTTTATCCATTGCAATTTCAAACAAATGGACTATGAAGCAGCTTAATATTCAAAATGCTTTTCTTCATGGTGACTTGGAAGAGGAAGTATATATGTTGTCACCATAAGGATAAGTTCATCTAGAATATTCTCAGCATGTTTGTGCTTTAAGAAAATCATTGTATGGGTTAAAACAGGCACCACGAGTTTGGTTCAATAAACTTAGCTCCTTCTTATTGGCGTGGAATTTTACTGCCTCTAAAACTGACACATCCTTATTTATCTACTACAAGGATGTGATTTATCTTTATTGTCTTGTGTATGTTGATGACATACTTTTGGTTGGCTTTTCTTCACATATTGTTGCTGTTTTTTTGAAAGATTTACAATAATAATTTCCATTGCGTGATCTTGGACATCCATCATTTTTCTTAGGAATTGAAATTAATTATACTACTGAAGGTATTCATTTCAGCTAACAACGCTACATAGCTGACATATTCAATTCAAGATGGATGGTGATAAACTAATAAAATCTCCTATGGACTCTGAAGCTCTATCCATTCATGATTCTTCTACTTTTGAAGATCCATGCTTATATAGAAAATTAATTGGAAAACTTCAGTATTTGCAATTTACCAGACCTAATGTATGTTTCTCAGTAAATCGATTATCCCAAATGATGCATAAACCTACTGTGCGTCATTTCGAGGCAACTAAGAGAATTCTCCGATACCTAAGGGGGAACACTTTATCATAGTCTTTTTCTCTCCTCTAAGGCCTCTCCCTCTTTACATGCCTTCTCAGATGCGGATTGGGCAAGCTGTCTAGATGATCGTCGGTCAACAACTGGATATATTATCTTCTTAGGATCTATTCCAATTTCATGGTCAAGTAAAAAGCAACACACTGTTGCTAGATCAAGCACTGAAGCGGAATACTGAGCCTTACCAAATGCCACTTCTGAGATTACATGGCTACAATCTCTTCATCAAGAATTACATATCTTTTTTCCAATAGCACTAGTATTATGGTGTGACAACTTAGGTGTTACTTACTTAGCTGCTAATCCAGTGTTTCATGCAAGAATAAAACATATTGAAGTTGATTTTCATTTCACTCGAGATAAAGTAGCACATAAAAATCTTTAAGTCAAGTTTATCTCTAGCAAAAATAAGATGTTTTAACCAAAGCTCTTCCCTAAAAAAATTTTCTCCTTTATGTAACAAGCTATCTCTTCAACATAAGATATAGCTTGAGGTGAGGTGTTAGTCTATAAGTCAAGGAGTATTGTGAGTTGTGTAATATTCAGCAGTACATAACTACAAATGTACCCTATTGTCACTCTATAAAAGGTATTGCTCGGCTACTGAGAGAGGTAATAAACCTCCTCAATCTATTTCAATCTATTTTGTCCGGTTGTGATCTCAAGATACAAGAGATGAATCAATGCAAAATGTGGGATTCCTTTTTGCCCCACCAGTACAATATAATACCCACCATAAGCATCACACTTGTGCATCTTTCCTGAAAGAGCAGCATCCCCAAGACAATAGCTTCCATCCCATCCACCTTACCAACTTCTTCAACGACCACTCGTAAGAGCACTTAATTGAAATCTAAAATGATCCCCCTTCTCAAAGCATGACGTGGTCCCAGTAGTACAGAGAAAGCGGAGATTAATCTCTCTCTCTCTCTCTCCATGACTATATTTCAAACCTCACAAGCAACTCGATAATCTCGCAACCACCCTTCCG
This sequence comes from Thalassia testudinum, assembly GCA_037157565.1. NCBI lineage: Eukaryota > Viridiplantae > Streptophyta > Magnoliopsida > Alismatales > Hydrocharitaceae > Thalassia > Thalassia testudinum. Next base: position 67,115,012 of record JAZHRO010000022.1, on the reverse strand, counting down.
GAACTACAAAACTACACTATTAATCTTTGCTTAAAACCTAATTGATGCAGCAACGGCCCATAATATTGATGGGACATCACTAACTTCCCACGATCACACCCTTGGCAAACTCTCTTGAGCATGAGAGCAGATGAGTGAAATTCTTTTTCGTCGAACCCCTCATTACGTGAATTTTTCTCAAATTTGGATAACCAAACTTAATTAAATACAAATAGGATAACTCCAACTTTTATAAATTATCCCCGTCAAACTAACCCCCGGTACATGTGCCAACGGGCGTGACACTCTAGAGCTCAGTCGCATGGTAACCATCGATCTCCATGATTGGAGTGGAAGAAAGACGGAAAAAAAAGGTGGTGACATCCGCACTCCTTGTCGTGTGCGGTGGTTATGACCGTCGGTGAATTTTGGAGCATAAAAATCGTTTCTCGACGTACAAAGCGAACTGCATCCCATGTGACTCCTTACGTGGTTACCAGATGTGTTGGCACCTGTTGGGCACATGCTCTGTTGGGAACGTTGCTGCTGTGCTGATTGGCCTCTCCGCTATCAGGTCAATCTGTTGCTGTACGTATGTTAAAGATGTCGGTCATTGTATAATTTGATTGGGTAGATGAGGCGTGTGGATTCATCGTGTCGGTTGGGAACTGTTGCATTAGGGATCGGGAAAAGATATCCGTCTGCTTTTGTGAGGACTCGTTTGAAAGGGAGAGGGTCAACACCAAAGGATGTCCATCGTCAATAAATATGTCCTTTTCTCCCTTTAATTTGTTTCTCCATTCTGGAATTAAAGGTTGATGTTACGTGCACCTGCCAAAGGTAGACCCACGTTCTAACTTCCTGCAATTTAAATATTTACTACGATAAATACGGAGTTTACTGCAACAAATAGATATAACCTATCCCGACTTTTGAATTTACAGACCTTTTTTTAATCTTAATTTGACATGTTTGTTATTTTATGTAAAGTATGTTGACGGTTAAAACTCCCACCGACGATGACATTTAAACGTTGAAATTAGTCAGCTATAGGCTTATAATAACATTTAGAGATTGACGAAGGCTTAACTTTCAATGTTTAAATGTCAATGAAAGATGTCAACCGCTACGTTAGCATGAAAACTTAATCTTCTTCAACATTTTTTTTATGTAAACTAGTTGCTGGCTCTCGTAGTCAAATAAATGTGTTTATGAGTCATAGTATGTCAACCTTAATTGTTATATGTTGGAAAAGATTTACCTCAATGGACCTTAGGTAAATTAATCTTGAGTTTCTCTTAAACATCAGCAAACACTTATAATGATATTTATCATGATCTATAACTATATTTATAGACATTGAAGTACTTGACTGTTCTATTGAGAAATGTCATTTGGAATCATTTTCAAAAGTATCTTTACAATCTTCATGGTATGAAATTTTGATGGACACATGAGATAGTTTGTGTTGGAAACCATCCCAAAGATAGCTTGGTCAGATTGCTAAGGGCAAGGTCAATTGAAAAGGAATGGTGGGCTTATATATATGCTAGCCTCCTTTTTAACCAAATTCCATACATTCTCCTCAATTCAACATCCTATGTCCTCCTCCCTCCCTCCTCAATTGAAAGGCTTTGTGTCAAGAAGTGATTGTAGCATTGTCGAATCAAATTACAAAGCCTATGTATTATAGCCCTTCGTATTTTTCCTTTATCTCATACTTGCATGTGGGCTTGGAACCTTGCAATCTCCCAAACAAAGCTCCTCTCCACTCTCCTCCATGCATCCTCTTCCTCCACCCTCATCTACCTCTCACATCCACTGCAAGAAATTATTATGTTCTTACCCTTCCTCAACACCTCTTGCACCTCATCACCATGTCACTAGGTGAATGCCATATTCAAGTGGTTGTATGGTATTCAGTTTGTTAACCACAATTCTAGCTCCTAATTATCAGCCTCTTCAAAGACTTAAAGGGAGAGGGTGTAAGTTAAATATGGGAATTGACGAGATTAAGTGACAATCATGAAAGAAACTAACATTTTCTACTTTTGGTCCCTTGGCTACTTGAATTTTGACTTGCCACAAATCAGGCTAAACATCCTGTAGTGCGCATCCATTGAGCTTGGGGGAAATGATGAAAAAAATGACCTAACTTCATAAACCCCTCCCATCATGTTGATGGGGTAGAGGCTAAAAATGCAAAGGTAAAGGAAGAGTCCTTTATAAAAAATTCTAATTCCCATACCACACGCACCGTGCAAACCACATCCTTTATAGAAGCTTCTCAATTCGACCATGGATATCACGATCTCTGCCTATTTGTCTACTTAACTCTTTTGTCTTCGATCAAGGAGATTAACTAACAAAACTTATTGGTTTCTCTCTTCAAGGCCACTACGACACCCTACTAGAATGGTGTTTATTCATCCTCCTGGTTTCATTTGAAGGTTCGTCCCTACCAGGAGGGGTGACGTAATAAAATTGCGGAAATAAATATAAACAATATCACAAAATAGGCAATCACAAAATGTACACAAGTAATTTTTAGGTGGAAACCCAAACCGGGTAAAAACCACCACCTAACCCTCTCGAGTTAGGATTTTCCGATCAACCTAGTTGATTAAATCCACTAACCGAATCACTTTGAACGAGGGTGATTCAACCTCAATACAACCACGCTACAAGTACGAGGGTAGCGTTCCTCAACCCCTTCTCTCCACGAGAAGGATTTTGTCCCACGAAGGAGACGGGAATTCGCAAAGCGAATACCCAACCAAAATACAAAGATAAAATAAAACAACAGTCCTATAGAGCCAACAAAATTAAACCTAGCTTCTATAGGAAATAGGAAACTCCCCTTTGCAAGGAGTGCGTCGATGATGACGCGGTGCGTGTGCCACGCGACGGCGCTACGTCGCTCTCGTTATCAACAGCGGGAGAGCGGGCGCGCGAAGGCTTGATGCTCTCAAGAGAATGAAACTAGAGCTTGGAGAGCAAGGGCCTCAATTGGACACAAAAGAGTGGAACTAAGTTGCTTAGGTGTGTCTCTTGTTTCTCTTAGTGTGTATTTGTGTTACAAAGGTTCCCCTCTATTTATAGAGGCCTTAGGAAGGTTTTGGAAGGCTTGGAAAAGCTTCCATAGCCGTTGGGTGCAAAGCCCAAGAGAATCAGGCCGAAATCAGGACAATGATTACACTTCACAGGGTTATCAGACGTCTAACTCTGGCATCAGACGTCTGGAAGGCCACTTTAAGACGTCTGATTCCAAGGTCAGACGTCTGATTCTATGCGGGTTTCTCCCTGACTTGAATCAGATCTAAACAGGGTTTTTGTACAAGTCCATCAGACGACATAGAGGACGTCTGGCACTAAGTCTGGACGTCTGGAAACCTACTTTTACCGTGGGAATTGATTTCCAAACGTTGCAACGGCTAGAAAATCTCTGAGAAGAGATTTTGGGTCAGCCGAGGCAAAACGGTCATTTATCAGACGTCTGTGAAGTCCTATGGACGTCTGATAAGGCTCTAACGGTCATATTCTTGAGTGTCTTCTAAGCCAGCCAACGGTCCACTAACTGGACGTCTGGCAAAGTCATCAGACGTCTCCTAAGACGTCTGGTATAAGGTCTGGACGTCTGAATTCATCAGACAGAACTAACTATGTCCAGCCTAACAGTTATCAGACGTCTGAAACAACAGTCAGACGTCTTAAAATCCTTTATCAGACGTCTGATTCGTGAATTAGACGTCTGGAAAGTCAGTTTTAACCCTATATTGGTTTTCTAAGTGTTCTACAGAAAACCTACGTATCCTAGGGTTGTGCAGGTGTTCCTAGGACTACTGTTAGGGTTCTTTGAGGCTCTTTAACATAATGTCTAAGGAAAATAAAGAGCAAGAAAATAAATACAAGAGATACATGAAAGGATAAAAAAGAATCTATCCTATTCTTCTTGTCTTCCATATCCAATCTTTCGCTCCACGCGAACCTCCTCTATTTTCCGTCAAGCTCCTCCAATCCGTCCTGGATGCGAGCTCGAGTTCCGTCTAAACACGTCTTCATTTGCAATTGACTTGAAATCTAGGACTCAAATTGCAAATGTTAAATAACACGTGTTTTGTTATCATCAAAACAAATGATCGTGGTGCTCTAGCACCAACAATCTCCCCCTTTTTGATGATGACAAAACCGTAAATAATAATGCATAAAAATCCTCCCCCTTTTTGACATTATCAAAAAGGTTTGATTGATTTTATATTTCCTATTACTCCCCTTTAAAACATGCTCTTCTATTTATTTTTAACAAAGGTAATGTCCTCCCCATTTTTATAACAACAAGATAGCTATTATTTTTCTCCCCCTTACTAAAGGAAATTTATCTAACTTGTATCTCCCCCTTAAGAATTGACAATAAGCTCATCATTTTTAACTCCCCCTATCTAAATGCTTATAAAAAGGATAGGGTTAAGAATTTTACCTCACCTACCATGGCCAATAAAATGGCCCGAATGGTGGTGGTGGATGCCACATCGGATGGGGCTCCCATCCGTAGCTTGGAGGCCCGGGCATTGGCGCCGGTCTCCAATCTGGTGGTCGACGTGCGGCGGGTCCGTCGTTTGTTCGCCGTCTTGTCGGTCTTCTTGTTCTCCTCCTTGGTCTACTCCTTAGTTCTCCTAACTCGAGTTGACCAGCCTTGAGTTTGTAGGTCCAGTCCTGTGTATTGTAGTTATCCCTGAATCCTACAAAACAAGATTCTAATTCTTTTTTCGGTATCCAAGTGGGCTTGGATCCGGATTTGTTAGAGGGTCTCCTTGATGGAGATCCTTTCTCAACCTTAGGGCTATAAAACTTGTCTACTTTGTTGATTAATTTGTTAGAATTTTCCCTAAGACATGCAATTTCTTTTTCTATAATGTTCATTTTAGTCTTTAAATCTGAAATTTCTAATTTTAGACTAACATTTTCCTCAATCAATTTATTATTTTCATTGATGAGGTTATGATTATCTAATAATAGGTTATCATCCTTAGGACTAGCTTCTATGTCCTTAAGTTGTTTTTCTAACCTATCATTTTCATTTTTAAGAAAACTAAGGTTCTTTTTAAGGCTTTTATTTTCTATCCTAAGTGATTTACTAATCTCAAAAAGTTCATTAAAAGCTTCTTGAAGATCGAGATTTACCTCATTGTCTGAGTCGCTTTCGCTTTCGCTGTCGCTTCCTCTGGCCATGAAGCCGAAGCAAGCGGTTTCTTCTTCTATGGTCTTTTCTTCTTCTTCCTCCGAGCCAGAATCGTCCCAAGTGGCTTGGAACGCCTTCTTTTTCTCCTTTTTGAGAAGAGGGCATTCTGGTCGCAGATGCCCTTTCCCGTTGCAGTGGTAGCAACGTCTCGGGCTTTCCTTCTTCTCCTTTTTCTTTTTCTTTAATTCCCTACAAAGCTTGGAAAAATTTTTAAGTAAAATTCTAAAGTCTTCGTCGTCGGAACTTACCTCGCTATCCGACGCGGCTCTGAAGGCGAGAGTCTTCTTTGGTTTAGGCTCCGGTGTATCCTTCTTCTGCTTCAACTTAGTCTCGTAGGCCATCAGATTGCCTAGGAGATCTTCCATGTTGAGCTCCTCCATTTCGTTCACCTCCTCGATGGCGGTGACTTTCTGTTCCCACTCCGGTCCAAGGGAACGAAGAAGCTTCCCTTGAAGCTCCCCCTTAATGAAAGTCTTTCCTAATGCTTTCAAGTTATTTACAATGAGAGTGAACCTAGTGTTCATCTCACTTAAAGACTCGTTAGATTTCATTGAAAAAGATTCAAATTCTTGAGAAAGTAAATTAATTTTTGAGGTTTTTACCTTAGAGGTACCTTCATGAGTTACCTCGAGTGTGTGCCAAATCTCGTATGCGGTGGCGCATTGCGAGATTCTGTTGAATTCTTCCGAGCTGAGCGCGCAATACAACGCGTTCATTGTTTTCGCGTTGAGAGAGAGCTCCCGGATCTGCTGCTGCGAGTATCCTTTGGCGGGTTTCTCTGGGATGTCGAAGGGGGTCTCGCACCTGGCCCAGACTGTGAAGTCGGTGGCTTGAAGCCACGTCTTCATCCACAGCTTCCAGTAGGGGTAGTTGCTCCCGTCGAAGAACGGCGGACGGGTTGTGGACTGCCCCTCGGAAATCCTGCTTGTGGAACAGCTTCCCTCCATGTGATCTTTCCGCGGATGTTACTCCTGTCGGCGGAAAACCCGCTCTGATACCAATTGAAGGTTCGTCCCTACCAGGAGGGGTGACGTAATAAAATTGCGGAAATAAATATAAACAATATCACAAAATAGGCAATCACAAAATGTACACAAGTAATTTTTAGGTGAAAACCCAAACCGGGTAAAAACCACCACCTAACCCTCTCGAGTTAGGATTTTCCGATCAACCTAGTTGATCAAATCCACTAACCGAATCACTTTGAACGAGGGTGATTCAACCTCAATACAACCACGCTACAAGTACGAGGGTAGCGTTCCTCAACCCCTTCTCTCCACGAGAAGGATTTTGTCCCACGAAGGAGACGGGAATTCGCAAAGCGAATACCCAACCAAAATACAAAGATAAAATAAAACAACAGTCCTATAGAGCCAACAAAATTAAACCTAGCTTCTATAGGAAATAGGAAACTCCCCTTTGCAAGGAGTGCGTCGATGATGACGCGGTGCGTGTGCCACGCGACGGCGCTACGTCGCTCTCGTTATCAACAGCGGGAGAGCGGGCGCGCGAAGGCTTGATGCTCTCAAGAGAATGAAACTAGAGCTTGGAGAGCAAGGGCCTCAATTGGACACAAAAGAGTGGAACTAAGTTGCTTAGGTGTGTCTCTTGTTTCTCTTAGTGTGTATTTGTGTTACAAAGGTTCCCCTCTATTTATAGAGGCCTTAGGAAGGTTTTGGAAGGCTTGGAAAAGCTTCCATAGCCGTTGGGTGCAAAGCCCAAGAGAATCAGGCCGAAATCAGGACAATGATTACACTTCACAGGGTTATCAGACGTCTAACTCTGGCATCAGACGTCTGGAAGGCCACTTTAAGACGTCTGATTCCAAGGTCAGACGTCTGATTCTATGCGGGTTTCTCCCTGACTTGAATCAGATCTAAACAGGGTTTTTGTACAAGTCCATCAGACGACATAGAGGACGTCTGGCACTAAGTCTGGACGTCTGGAAACCTACTTTTACCGTGGGAATTGATTTCCAAACGTTGCAACGGCTAGAAAATCTCTGAGAAGAGATTTTGGGTCAGCCGAGGCAAAACGGTCATTTATCAGACGTCTGTGAAGTCCTATGGACGTCTGATAAGGCTCTAACGGTCATATTCTTGAGTGTCTTCTAAGCCAGCCAACGGTCCACTAACTGGACGTCTGGCAAAGTCATCAGACGTCTCCTAAGACGTCTGGTATAAGGTCTGGACGTCTGAATTCATCAGACAGAACTAACTATGTCCAGCCTAACAGTTATCAGACGTCTGAAACAACAGTCAGACGTCTTAAAATCCTTTATCAGACGTCTGATTCGTGAATTAGACGTCTGGAAAGTCAGTTTTAACCCTATATTGGTTTTCTAAGTGTTCTACAGAAAACCTACGTATCCTAGGGTTGTGCAGGTGTTCCTAGGACTACTGTTAGGGTTCTTTGAGGCTCTTTAACATAATGTCTAAGGAAAATAAAGAGCAAGAAAATAAATACAAGAGATACATGAAAGGATAAAAAAGAATCTATCCTATTCTTCTTGTCTTCCATATCCAATCTTTCGCTCCACGCGAACCTCCTCTATTTTCCGTCAAGCTCCTCCAATCCGTCCTGGATGCGAGCTCGAGTTCCGTCTAAACACGTCTTCATTTGCAATTGACTTGAAATCTAGGACTCAAATTGCAAATGTTAAAAAACACGTGTTTTGTTATCATCAAAACAAATGATCCTGGTGCTCTAGCACCAACAATCTCCCCCTTTTTGATGATGACAAAACCGTAAATAATAATGCATAAAAATCCTCCCCCTTTTTGACATTATCAAAAAGGTTTGATTGATTTTATATTTCCTATTACTCCCCTTTAAAACATGCTCTTCTATTTATTTTTAACAAAGGTAATGTCCTCCCCATTTTTATAACAACAAGATAGCTATTATTTTTCTCCCCCTTACTAAAGGAAATTTATCTAACTTGTATCTCCCCCTTAAGAATTGACAATAAGCTCATCATTTTTAACTCCCCCTATCTAAATGCTTATAAAAAGGATAGGGTTAAGAATTTTACCTCACCTACCATGGCCAATAAAATGGCCCGAATGGTGGTGGTGGATGCCACATCGGATGGGGCTCCCATCCGTAGCTTGGAGGCCCGGGCATTGGCGCCGGTCTCCAATCTGGTGGTCGACGTGCGGCGGGTCCGTCGTTTGTTCGCCGTCTTGTCGGTCTTCTTGTTCTCCTCCTTGGTCTACTCCTTAGTTCTCCTAACTCGAGTTGACCAGCCTTGAGTTTGTAGGTCCAGTCCTGTGTATTGTAGTTATCCCTGAATCCTACAAAACAAGATTCTAATTCTTTTTTCGGTATCCAAGTGGGCTTGGATCCGGATTTGTTAGAGGGTCTCCTTGATGGAGATCCTTTCTCAACCTTAGGGCTATAAAACTTGTCTACTTTGTTGATTAATTTGTTAGAATTTTCCCTAAGACATGCAATTTCTTTTTCTATAATGTTCATTTTAGTCTTTAAATCTGAAATTTCTAATTTTAGACTAACATTTTCCTCAATCAATTTATTATTTTCATTGATGAGGTTATGATTATCTAATAATAGGTTATCATCCTTAGGACTAGCTTCTATGTCCTTAAGTTATTTTTCTAACCTATCATTTTCATTTTTAAGAAAACTAAGGTTCTTTTTAAGGCTTTTATTTTCTATCCTAAGTGATTTACTAATCTCAAAAAGTTCATTAAAAGCTTCTTGAAGATCGAGATTTACCTCATTGTCTGAGTCGCTTTCGCTTTCGCTGTCGCTTCCTCTGGCCATGAAGCCGAAGCAAGCGGTTTCTTCTTCTATGGTCTTTTCTTCTTCTTCCTCCGAGCCAGAATCGTCCCAAGTGGCTTGGAACGCCTTCTTTTTCTCCTTTTTGAGAAGAGGGCATTCTGGTCGCAGATGCCCTTTCCCGTTGCAGTGGTAGCAACGTCTCGGGCTTTCCTTCTTCTCCTTTTTCTTTTTCTTTAATTCCCTACAAAGCTTGGAAAAATTTTTAAGTAAAATTCTAAAGTCTTCGTCGTCGGAACTTACCTCGCTATCCGACGCGGCTCTGAAGGCGAGAGTCTTCTTTGGTTTAGGCTCCGGTGTATCCTTCTTCTGCTTCAACTTAGTCTCGTAGGCCATCAGATTGCCTAGGAGATCTTCCATGTTGAGCTCCTCCATTTCGTTCACCTCCTCGATGGCGGTGACTTTCTGTTCCCACTCCGGTCCAAGGGAACGAAGAAGCTTCCCTTGAAGCTCCCCCTTAATGAAAGTCTTTCCTAATGCTTTCAAGTTATTTACAATGAGAGTGAACCTAGTGTTCATCTCACTTAAAGACTCGTTAGATTTCATTGAAAAAGATTCAAATTCTTGAGAAAGTAAATTAATTTTTGAGGTTTTTACCTTAGAGGTACCTTCATGAGTTACCTCGAGTGTGTGCCAAATCTCGTATGCGGTGGCGCATTGCGAGATTCTGTTGAATTCTTCCGAGCTGAGCGCGCAATACAACGCGTTCATTGTTTTCGCGTTGAGAGAGAGCTCCCGGATCTGCTGCTGCGAGTATCCTTTGGCGGGTTTCTCTGGGATGTCGAAGGGGGTCTCGCACCTGGCCCAGACTGTGAAGTCGGTGGCTTGAAGCCACGTCTTCATCCACAGCTTCCAGTAGGGGTAGTTGCTCCCGTCGAAGAACGGCGGACGGGTTGTGGACTGCCCCTCGGAAATCCTGCTTGTGGAACAGCTTCCCTCCATGTGATCTTTCCGCGGATGTTACTCCTGTCGGCGGAAAACCCGCTCTGATACCAATTGAAGGTTCGTCCCTACCAGGAGGGGTGACGTAATAAAATTGCGGAAATAAATATAAACAATATCACAAAATAGGCAATCACAAAATGTACACAAGTAATTTTTAGGTGAAAACCCAAACCGGGTAAAAACCACCACCTAACCCTCTCGAGTTAGGATTTTCCGATCAACCTAGTTGATCAAATCCACTAACCGAATCACTTTGAACGAGGGTGATTCAACCTCAATACAACCACGCTACAAGTACGAGGGTAGCGTTCCTCAACCCCTTCTCTCCACGAGAAGGATTTTGTCCCACGAAGGAGACGGGAATTCGCAAAGCGAATACCCAACCAAAATACAAAGATAAAATAAAACAACAGTCCTATAGAGCCAACAAAATTAAACCTAGCTTCTATAGGAAATAGGAAACTCCTCTTTGCAAGGAGTGCGTCGATGATGACGCGGTGCGTGTGCCACGCGACGGCGCTACGTCGCTCTCGTTATCAACAGCGGGAGAGCGGGCGCGCGAAGGCTTGATGCTCTCAAGAGAATGAAACTAGAGCTTGGAGAGCAAGGGCCTCAATTGGACACAAAAGAGTGGAACTAAGTTGCTTAGGTGTGTCTCTTGTTTCTCTTAGTGTGTATTTGTGTTACAAAGGTTCCCCTCTATTTATAGAGGCCTTAGGAAGGTTTTGGAAGGCTTGGAAAAGGTTCCATAGCCGTTGGGTGCAAAGCCCAAGAGAATCAGGCCGAAATCAGGACAATGATTACACTTCACAGGGTTATCAGACGTCTAACTCTGGCATCAGACGTCTGGAAGGCCACTTTAAGACGTCTGATTCCAAGGTCAGACGTCTGATTCTATGCGGGTTTCTCCCTGACTTGAATCAGATCTAAACAGGATTTTTGTACAAGTCCATCAGACGACATAGAGGACGTCTGGCACTAAGTCTGGATGTCTGGAAACCTACTTTTACCGTGGGAATTGATTTCCAAACGTTGCAACGGCTAGAAAATCTCTGAGAAGAGATTTTGGGTCAGCCGAGGCAAAACGGTCATTTATCAGACGTCTGTGAAGTCCTATGGACGTCTGATAAGGCTCTAACGGTCATATTCTTGAGTGTCTTCTAAGCCAGCCAACGGTCCACTAACTGGACGTCTGGCAAAGTCATCAGACGTCTCCTAAGACGTCTGGTATAAGGTCTGGACGTCTGAATTCATCAGACAGAACTAACTATGTCCAGCCTAACAGTTATCAGACGTCTGAAACAACAGTCAGACGTCTTAAAATCCTTTATCAGACGTCTGATTCGTGAATTAGACGTCTGGAAAGTCAGTTTTAACTCTATATTGGTTTTCTAAGTGTTCTACAGAAAACCTACGTATCCTAGGGTTGTGCAGGTGTTCCTAGGACTACTGTTAGGGTTCTTTGAGGCTCTTTAACATAATGTCTAAGGAAAATAAAGAGCAAGAAAATAAATACAAGAGATACATGAAAGGATAAAAAAGAATCTATCCTATTCTTCTTGTCTTCCATATCCAATCTTTCGCTCCACGCGAACCTCCTCTATTTTCCGTCAAGCTCCTCCAATCCGTCCTGGATGCGAGCTCGAGTTCCGTCTAAACACATCTTCATTTGCAATTGACTTGAAATCTAGGACTCAAATTGCAAATGTTAAATAACACGTGTTTTGTTTCATCAAAACAAATGATCGTGGTGCTCTAACACCAACATCATTGACCCGCTCAATATTTGTATGCCTCTGCTCCTGTGATTTCCTATTGTTCTTCGATCAAAGATCAGTGATAGTCATGACTATTTTAAGCAGGTGACAATTCATTCAACACTAACATGCAAGTAAATTATCAAAAATGCATCCACCCCCTAATCGATTGATGCAACATATATATACTTCATACATGCATCAATAAACATCAGAAACATAATTTCCTCCCAAATGTTGTCTACTTTTATTCTGCTAACATAATTTTCCTCCATAATAAAAGGAAAGGACAAAAAAATAAGGAAGGAAGAAAAAGAAAGAAACATGAACTTCATGTAGTCGTTTGGCTTCACGTGTATGTCTTAGCCTCAAATTATTGGCTTGTCACTTGCGTTGGCTTAGATCACTCATCTGTATAAGGCCCGTTTTTTTTTGCTCTTCCTTTCCTCGTCATATGACTCCTCCTGCATGGTGATGACCAATTTTATAAGTGAATTAGCTAAGAGGAGAAGTTAATCAACATACTTTGTAATGTACTTTACAATATATCAATGAAAGTAGTTATTTCAATCGGTGTATTTTGATTTTTCAACTCATCGATAAAATTTACTTTTCAAGTGAAAGACCACTTTCCAAAAGTGAAAAATCATATTTCAAGTGAAAAATTATTCTCCACCGATGAAAATATAAAATACATCGATATATTTTTATTTTCAATTGATATACTTTAATTTTCAACTAGTGTAATAATTATCAATCGACATATTTTTAACTACTTAATTTTCAACCAATTAATTATTAATTGTACGTTATAAAATATATTGTAAAAAATATTTTCATACTTACACCCATCAACTAATCGGAAACAATTAAACGAGAATTACCATATTAATCAGCTCAATCGCAAATGCACTTCAACACATAAAGTGATGAAACTATACTTCAGATTTAAATATATGTGTCAGAAGAAATGTCAAGGATAGCTGTTAGAAACCTCTATATTAGCTTTCTCGGATAAAGAAGAAATGCTACATGGCAAACATATTTGATACTAGCAATTTTTTAGCAATAAAATTATAAGGGTTCTTTTTATTATTTTTATAGAAAGTAAATGTTTGGTGGATAGAATTTGATTTCATGATCTTTTAAATGCCAATCCATAGATGGCTGTTTATTTCGACGTTTGCCTCCGTCATCCTAGTTTAATTTCATCTCTCTCTTTCTCTCTCCCTCTCACTCTCTATATTTTGTAATTGAATTCCTTCGATGTAAGGGTAGGAGTGTCTAATTAACTTGAAATTTTATACATAATATATTTAAATAGAATAATCTTAAATTTTTAATTTTTATTTTAAAATATTACTTATAGTGAAGATATTAGTTAAATTTTACTTAAACTATCTGTAGATAAATTTCATGCTCCCTTTATATATATATATATATATATATATATATATATATATATATATATTTTGCCTTTTAGAAGGGATTAAATTTGAGGTTGATTACATTAATAAAGCAAAGGAATTACTAGACTAAAGAAAGAATGAAGAAGAAGCTACAGGTAATTAAGAAGCCACTCACGTATTTACCGTGGCGAGAATGCTCGTATCCTTGCCCATAGTTATACTGTGCTCTTGGGAACCCCTTCATCGGTACCCCGCTCTTTATACTCCCCATACCTTGATGTTTCATGGCGTGCATCCTCATCCCTCCTTGAATACCCCTCCTCTCCTCTATTCACATCGTAATTTGACCTCCCATATCCCTCGCTTTCCTCCTCTTTCCTAAAGTACTCCCCATGGTTTGGCTTCTCAAAATAAGAATCCTCGTTCCTCCTTCCACACTCACCCTCTTGTCCATCATATCCATATCCGTATCCATCTTCTTCCATGCTGTGCTTTGCTTTGTATTCTCCTTCTTCCCTGCAGTAAGGCTTCGGCTTTGGACTTCTCTCCTCCTCCTCCTCCTCCTCCTCCTCCTCATCACCTCTCTTATTTCTTCCACTGCCATATCCGTATCCCTGATCATTGGGAGAATTGTTTTGTGAAATATTTCTCCCTGCCATTCCACCATACCCATATTTATTGGACTCGGATGCCATGGGATAGCAAGTGGCGTGGCTGTGGGGAATGGGGCGGCCGTAGGTGAGGAAGAGGTCGTACCCTCCTCCATAAGGAGTGGGATCGAAATCGTCGAAGTTTTCCATTGATGCGCTGCTCCCTCGACCAGATGCCGCCATTCTCTTTTCTCTATATCGATCTCTTCCTCTATTTATCTCTCTTTACATATGTTTGTAGCGTGAGAGTACGGCGAATTGTGGATCGCAGCAAATACTATTTGCTGTTCTTGTTTGGTAATTATGGTCCATGCAATGTTGAAGGGACGACTCCAATGGAAGTGTGCAACGTGTTATGCTGCGCGTTGTTTCAGGCGGGATCCCGTGCAAGGACAGATTGCGTGTGGTGGCCACGCATGCCCCCTCCATCCCAAACTAAATATGGAGGGACTTCATGATACTTCTATGCCGTCCCACGTAAAAGGATATATACCCTACACTATAAAATAGGGTTTCAAGGGGTTTAGGAGGGAATCCAACTCAAAATTATCTATAGCAATGTTTCAGGAAGAAAATCTCCATTTAAGTTTAACAAAAAAAAAATCTTACAGAGGTCCAAGAAGAGCCCAAGAGACCCTAATTCCAATAGAATAAGTTGAGGTAAAAAGATGAATATTATGAGACCCATCTCACCGAAAAGAAGAATTAAGCAGAAATTTGCTTGATTAGATGGATTTAGATTGGGAGTTTGGCTAAAAGGATATAGTTGGTTAGATAGTTCAATACAAGTCTGACATATCCGACTAAAAACATATATAGTTAGGTAGATGGATTTTCTAGCCGATTGCAAGGCTAGGTGAACAAAAGGATAAACTACTCTAACATATGTTTACTAGGTAGCAGTTGTTGCCGTCGTTACTCCATCGTCATGACCCTCCCATCACATACTAAATATGGAGAGTATTTATGACAACTTCTCAAGTCGCCCCACATAAAAAGATGAAAAATGTTTGTTCTACAGAACTTTTCATACAAAAACTAACCCCCCTACGAAAAAAACTTGCGTCGTTGATGGGAGTTTGTCCCTTTCCTTGTTTTGTTAGTTTGCATCCAATCTAACAACTCAAGGCGATTTTGTGAGATTTGTTATGGGGTTGTTTGTATGCCTAATAGCGCTCTAAAATGGTATATCCAACACTATAAAATAGGGTGCCAACGGGTTTACGAGGGAATCTCTAAACTCAAAACTACCTATATCAACATTTCATATTTATATGTGGCTTGACATATCTGACTATTTATTTCTCACTCAATTCTTAGTCTAAGTGTCCATATATCTTTTTTTTTGGCGTAGAATGGGAAGATTACTGGAAAAATATGCGGATAATCTGGTGTGTATTCAGGACTTCAATGCAATCATTTCAACTGCTGATAAGTGTAGTGGTAATGTCATTCCATCAAATCAATTTTAGTATTTAAGAACCTTTACTAGTGCCCTTGGTTTGTTAGACCTTGGCTTCTCCAGGCAAGCTTTTACATGGTCGAACAAAAGAATACCAAAATACTTGATAAAAGAAACGTTGGATAGAGTTTTTGTTGCTCTTGGTTGGCTGTTAAAATTCCCACACGCAGGTGTCCTACATTTACCTGCAATTAGTAGTGATCATAGCCCAATTTTGTTTCGTTTGTATAGGAAGCAAAGGTCTTCCAAAAATGTTTGGAGATTGGGGGTGGAATGGAGCATGAGGGAGGATTATGCAAGCATTGTTGAAAGAGGTTGGAATTTATCCAGGATGGAAATGAATATATGGGAAAGAGGGGAAAGGCTAGTAGAGGAACTCAATGCTTAGAATGCCAAGTTTGAAGTTAATTGGAAAAAAAGGAAAAATGGGGTGGAAAAGCAACTAGCTGACATACAAGGAAGTATGCCAGATGATGCAAATTTTGTGAAGGAGCAAACGTTGTATAGGAAGTATGAGGAAATTTTACTTCAAGAGGAAGTCCACTGGTTTCAAAGATCAAGGAAAAATTGGATTGGGATATGAATACGAGATATTATCACATTTATGTGCAAAAAAGAAAAAGAAAAAATTCTAGTGATTGGATTGTTGGTCCTGATAGAGTTGAAACAGGTAATCAAAATGAGATTATGAAGATTTTTTACAATTTTTATTTGAGCCTGTTACTTCGCAATCGCATAGAATTAGACCACAAAGTCTATTCTTCAACCAAGATGGGGCAATTGAGGTGGTGTTTACAAGTGCTGGAAGAAGAAATTAAAAATGTCCTATTCTTTATGCATCCTTTCAAGAGTCTAGGATCGGATGGGTTATCAGCTTTTTTCTATCAGAATAGTTGGGAGATTATTAAGAATGAAGTGGTGGCTTTTGTACAAGGGTGTTTTATTAATCAAAGCATGCCTTCCCCTATATATGAGCATGACTTATATTGCTCTTGTGCCAAAGCTTCAATCCCTTAAGCAATTGAGAGTTTTCCACCCTATCAGTCTAACTAACACCTTGTACAAGTTGGTGACAAAGATAGTGGCCAGAAGAATTAAGCTAATATTGAAAAGACAATATCTCCAACTCAATCAGCTTTTATTGCAAGAAGGTAAATTGCGTATAATGTATTGATGGCAAAAGAGATTATACATGCTATGAAAAATTCTACGAGAAAGAATGGATCAATAGTTCTAAAGCTAGATATGGAAAAGGCGTTTGACAGGATTGAGTGGGAACTTGTGCAGTATTGCTTACTTCAAATTAATATTCCTCTGCAGATGGTTAATTTGATTATGTCATGCATTTCTACAACAGAATTTCAGGTTCTGGCAAATGGTGAGCCTACTGGTACAATTGTGCCAACTAGGGGTATAAGGCAAGGTTGCCCTCTTTCTTCATATATATTTATTTTATGCTCAGAATATCTCTTTAGGAGTTTGGATAAAGCTCTTCACTGCAAGTCAATATCGGGATTTTAGTTGCACAAAAACACGCCTCCCTTAACGAACTTAATGTTTGTCGATGACACTATGTTATTTGCTAAAGCTACTATTAGTGAAGCTATGGAAGTGAAGGAAATACTAGTTGAGTATGAAAACTGTTCAGGACAGAAAGTTAGCTTTGAAAAAACAAAGGTGTACTTCAACAAAGGCACATGAGGAGATGTGAGAAATCAGATTAGAAATCTCCTCACAATAGGCTTGATGAAAGATAACGAGCTGTATTTGGGAAGCCCCATTCTGGATGGTACAACTCAAAAGAACCTAAATGAGTTACTAATAGCTAAATATTCAAATAAGTTGGCAAGATGGAAGGGGAAAGTACTACCTCAGGCGGGAAGGGGTATTTTGATCCAAGCTACACTTGCTTCCATCCCTTGTCATCTTATGACCATGACTTTATTTTCAAAGAAGCTATGTATGAAGATTGATAGCATAATGAGGGATTTCTGGTGGAGAGTCAATGATGAAAAGAAGTTGCTACATATGAGAGCATGGAAAATTATTTGTATTCCAAAGTTTATGGGCGGACTTGGTTTTAGGTCCACCAGACTTGTCAATATGGCTATTTTACTCAAGATGGGGTGGTCCCTCTGCAATGATAAAAGGACTGGTGGTAGAAATAGATTGAAGGAAAGTATTACTATGGTGGTTCATTCTGGGAATATGTTCCTAAGCAATCAGACTCGGCATTCATGAAGGCAATGGCTGCCATCAACAATATTCTGCATAATAATGTTCTGTGGCTTATTGGTACTGGGGAGGACATCAATATATCGACTGATCCTTAGTTGGGAATGGAAGATAATGCGCTTATCCCCAGCAATAGGGAGATACTAAGATTGTCGAAGGTTTCATCTCTGATAGAAGCTGAAACCAGTGACTAGAAGGAGCAAATGATAAGGAGGAATTTCACGATTTCATCAACCCAGAAAATACTTTCTATGCCAATACATAGAGATAATGATTTACTTATTTGGAAACCCCACCCGAAGGGGGTTTGCTCACTTAGATCTGCATATTAATTGACATTGCAGCGGGAAAACAATCAGAACAGACTATCTGAAAAGAAAGTTAATGCTTGCAAGAAAATATGGGGTATGCAAGAGTTAGCTCCAAGGACAAAGACCTTATGGAAATCAGTTGTTGGAGCACTTCCTCTAAGGGGAATTATAGCTGATAGAATGAAAGTGGAGGATTCATCTTGCCCATTTTGTTCTTCAGCCAAGGAAGAGTGGGACCACCTAATCAGAGGATGCCCATTCATGAAGGTTGTATGGTTTTATTGGGGGATTATCTTAATACCAAGCCATAAATTCTGGTGGGATGCTATAACTGAAATTGACACTCAATTTCAAACGATAGGTATGTCACAAAACTTGCCATGGTATTTGCTACATGCGTTGTGGCTTCATAGATGTGGACTGATTATGGGGGGAGGTAGTATTGATCCACATGCAGTGGTTTGAGGAGGCAGGAACATGTGCAATTTCTATAAAGGGAAGGTCAAATGAGGAGTCAGTTGCAGGCTCAACATTCCTAAGAATTGTTGATGGAACTGTCAGGACATAGAATTGTCGTAGATGCTGTAGTGGGCAAACATAAATCCATATCTGCGGCTGCTCATCTTGACAGTGAAGGAAACATTATGGCAGCATATGCAAATTTGGTGGATACTAGCTACAGCCTCACGGCAGAAACATGACCGATTTACTATGGTCTTGCCTTGGCAATTCAACTGAGCTTGCTGGATGTGGTTATCCTGTCTGATGCCATAAACCCAGTAAGCCAAATCAAAGCCCTCACGCAACCTTCATGGATGATTAGGTATGTGATATAGAAATGTGCTGCTATGCTTAGTGCTAATCAAAATATCTCTTTGATGAAAGTTGATAGGAAATTAGTCAGCCCAGCACATAGGCTAGCTTGTTACTATTTGAACCATAATGTCAATGGGTTCTGGGTTAAACCTCACATACCTTGTATTTAGAAGGTTGATAATGAAATTTCTTCCTTTGCAAAAAAGGAAAGTGTCCATATATCTTTCTTAGTTTCAGGAAATAGCATTATACATTTCTCGAAAGGGATTACCAAAAAGCATTTGTTTTCTACGATCTTATTTAATTCTAACCTCTTATATTGCTTTATTGTGAATTGGATTCAAACAATGGTTTATGCTTTTCAACAAAAAATTTACTATAAATAGTCAACGTAATCAAGCAATCTACCATAAAAGGAGAGGTTTTAATAGGATATCCTTGCACAATACAAGACTAATTCTCAACCAATGATGAGTAATGATGACTCAGGAGCTCTATGATAAGAATTGGATCTCAGCCCACCCTCCTTGGACAAATCGACACTGATTAAGGCTAGATTGGACCCTGGACCTTAGGGGAGGGTTCGGATGATGCTAATAAGAAATCGCCAGATTCAGTAAGATGAGGGTTCAGATATCCCAAGAGTCAGATGTGAAGGGGTGTTCAACCAATCACTAGTACAATGAGCAGTGCGGAAGATGAGGTGTCATTAAAAGAAGAGCAATGGCTTACTTAAGTCATTTAACAAGCGAAAATTGAAGCAACAAATTCCACCCATCCAATATGTTGAAGAAGACAAAAAGGAGATGTGGCCCCCCAGTTTTTGGTAGGGGAGGCATGGATTTTAGCTTAGGAAATGACTTAGGTAAATCATTTCTCTTAAAAGAAAGGGTGCCCTCATCACCTCTCATAAGTTACATGCACATATTTGGCAATCCTTGGTAAGAGGTGACCATATTGGCACTTGTTATGGTGGCTTTGACAACACCATCTCGAAGGAACGACCATGATGACCATAGGAGTGATCCCATCGTGTTCTCTTGTTGTGGGTGGGTGGTAATCAGATATATAATGCCAACCAAGCACAAAGGAAGAGATGCATTAATTGGCATTGAGTTCCATTGTATCCCCCTGTAACACAACAAAAAACCAGCGAATTGAGAGAGACCCATCTCTCTTGAGACATGGTGCCTATTGTGTGATCGTAAACCTCCTCTTTCCGATCTCAACCCGAATAGGGTTGAGACTCCCATTCTGGTGGCTGGCCACAAGTTTTAGCTGAATCGGAGGTTCTTCTCATCAGGGCCCATCACTCTAAAAATCTAGGATTTCCCATCCCAAAAGAATTATGAAGATCTTATCATGTATACAAAAGGTGTGTACTGACTTTATCTTTGTTCCTTTATACAAAATTGGAGAGGAGACAATTTAGTGGATGGCTTGGTGACAATTAACACTGTACAAAAATTAGGGGTGTATGTGGATCGGGTTTAACCCGAACCCAACCTGAATCTATCTGGTTAAGTTGGGTTCAATTGGATTGTGAGTTGATTGGGTTGGGTTGAGTTGGGTTGGGCTGCAACCCGATTCAACACGATATGTGTGTGTGTGTGAGAGTATCCACTCAAATTTCAAAGGAAAAAAAACTCACCACAAACCAAACTTTAAAGAAAAAAAAGTCACTCTATTTAAACTTGAAAGAAAAAAAAAAACCTATGCAAATAACACATAGTGCTCCTTTAATTTCACTTTTCCCTCATCCCGTGTGCTCTCTATTCTTTTTAGTTTTCAAGCCCTAAATCGAGCTTCCTCTCTCATCGTCGCCACCAGCCTCTCTCACAGCTCCCTTCTCATCACCATTGTTCTCGTCATTGCCGCTCGAAGTTAGTATCTTCCTCCCTCCTCTCTTCCTCCTCTTCATCAGTAACAATCACCACCTCCTTTCACCAAAGCCAATGCCACCACCACCACCATCTCCACACAGCCCACCACCCCTTGACCAGTCATCTATCGTCGTCTCTATCTTTCCCTCCATCCAGCCTGAGCCTACCACCAGAACCACTAGCCTGCTACCATTGGTCCACCACATAGCCCACTACCCCTCATCAGCCATTCACAATCCTCTTTACCTTCCCCTTCACCTAGCCTATCACCAGAGCCGCTACCACCTGTTGGTGCTAGAGCACCACGATCATTTGTTTTGATGATAACAAAACACGTGTTATTTAACATTTGCAATTTGAGTCCTAGATTTCAGGTCAATTGCAAATGAAGACGTGTTTAGACGGAACTCGAGCTCGCATCCAGGACGGATTGGAGGAGCTTGACGGAAAATAGAGGAGGTTCGCGTGGAGCGAAAGATTGGAGATGGAAGACAAGAAGAATAGGATAGATTCTTTTTTTATCCTTTCATGTATCTCTTGTATTTATTTTCTTGCTCTTTATTTTCCTTAGACATTATGTTAAAGAGCCTCAAAGAACCCTAACAGTAGTCCTAGGAACACCTGCACAACACTAGGATACGTAGGTTTTCTGTAGAACACTTAGAAAACCAATATAGGGTTAAAACTGACTTTCCAGACGTCTAATTCACGAATCAGACGTCTGATAAAGGATTTTAAGACGTCTGACTGTTGTTTCAGACGTCTGATAACTGTTAGGCTGGACATAGTTAGTTCTGTCTGATGAATTCAGACGTCCAGACCTTATACCAGACGTCTTAGGAGACGTCTGATGACTTTGCCAGACGTCCAGTTAGTGGACCGTTGGCTGGCTTAGAAGACACTCAAGAATATGACCGTTAGAGCCTTATCAGACGTCCATAGGACTTCACAGACGTCTGATAAATGACCGTTTTGCCTCGGCTGACCCAAAATCTCTTCTCAGAGATTTTCTAGCCGTTGCAACGTTTGGAAATCAATTCCCACGGTAAAAGTAGGTTTCCAGACGTCCAGACTTAGTGCCAGACGTCCTCTATGTCGTCTGATGGACTTGTACAAAAACCCTGTTTAGATCTGATTCAAGTCAGGGAGAAACCCGCATAGAATCAGACGTCTGACCTTGGAATCAGACGTCTTAAAGTGGCCTTCCAGACGTCTGATGCCAGAGTTAGACGTCTGATAACCCTGTGAAGTGTAATCATTGTCCTGATTTCGGCCTGATTCTCTTGGGCTTTGCACCCAACGGCTATGGAAGCTTTTCCAAGCCTTCCAAAGCCTTCCTAAGTCCTCTATAAATAGAGGGGAACCTTTGTAAACAAAAACACACAAGATACACACTAAGAGAAACAAGAGACACACGTAAGCAACTTAGTTCCACTCTTTTGTGTCCAATTGAGGCCCTTGCTCTCCAAGCTCTAGTTTCATTCTCTTGAGAGCATCAAGCCTTCGCGCGCCCGCTCTCCCGCCGTAGATAACGAGAGCGACGTAGCGCCATCGCGTGGCACACGCACCGCGTCATCGTTGACGCACTCCTTGCAAAGGGGAGTTTCCTATTTCCTATAAAAGCTAGGTTTAATTTTGTTGGCTCTATAGGACTGTTGTGTTTATTTTATCTTTGCATTTTGGTTGGGTATTCGCTTTGCGAATTCCCGTCTCCTTCGTGGGACAAAATCCTTCTCGTGGAGAGAAGGGGTTGAGGAACGCTACCCTCGTACTTGTAGCGTGGTTGTATTGAGGTTGAATCACCCTCGTTCAAAGTGATTCGGTTAGTGGATTTGATCAACTTGGTTGATCGAAAAATCCTAACTCGAGAGGGTTAGGTGGTGGTTTTTACCCGGTTTGGGTTTCCACCTAAAAATCTTTGTGCACATTTTGTGATTGCTTATTTTTGTGAAATTGCTTTATATATTTTCAATTCCGCATTTTTTTACGTCACCCCTCCTAGAAGGGAACCATCAATTGGTATCAGAGCAGGTTTTCCGCCGACAGGAGTAACATCTGCGGAAAGATCACATGGAGGGAAGCTGTTCCACAAGCAGGATTTCCGAGGGGCAGTCCACAACCCGTCCGCCGTTCTTCGACGGGAGCAACTACCCCTACTGGAAGTTGCGGATGAAGACGTGGCTTCAAGCCACCGACTTCACAGTCTGGGCCATGTGCGAGACCCCCTTCGACATCCCAGAGAAACCCGCCAGAGGATACTCGCAGCAGCAGATCCGGGAGCTCTCTCTCAACGCAAAAATAATGAACGCGTTGTATTGCGTGCTCAGCTCGGAAGAATTCAACAGAATCTCGCAGTGCGCCACCGCATACGAGATTTGGCACACACTCGAGGTAACTCATGAAGGTACCTCTAAGGTAAAAACCTCAAAAATTAATTTACTTTCTCAAGAATTTGAATCTTTTTCAATGAAATCTAACGAGTCTTTAAGTGAGATGAACACTAGGTTCACTCTCATTGTAAATAACTTGAAAGCTTTAGGAAAGACTTTCATAAAGGGGGAGCTTCAAGGGAAGCTTCTTCGTTCCCTTGGACCGGAGTGGGAACAGAAAGTCACCGCCATCGAGGAGGTGAACGAAATGGAGGAGCTCAACATGGAAGATCTCCTAGGCAATCTGATGGCCTACGAGACTAAGTTGAAGCAGAAGAAGAAGGATACACCGGAGCCTAAACTAAAGAAGACTCTCGCCTTTAGAGCCACGTCAGATAGCGAGGTAAGTTCCGACGACGAAGACTTTAGAATTTTACTTAAAAATTTTTCCAAGTTTTGTAGGGAATTAAAGAAAGAGAAAAAGGAGAAGAAGGAAAGCCCGAGACGTTGCTACCACTGCAACGGGAAAGGGCATCCGCGACCAGAATGCCCTCTTCTCAAAAAGGAGAAGAAGAAGGAAAAGGAGAAGAAATCTAAGAAGAAGGCGTTCCAAGCCACTTGGGACGATTCTAGCTCGGAGGAAGAAGAAGAAGAGAAGACCATAGAAGAAGAAACCGCTTGCTTCGGTTTCATGGCCAGAGGAAGCGACAGCGAAAGCGAAAGCGACTCAGACAACGAGGTAAATCTCGATCTTCAAGAAGCATTTAATGAACTTTTTGAGATTAGTAAATCACTTAGGGTAGAAAATAAAGGCATTAAAAAGAACCTTAGTTTTCTTAGAAATGAAAATGATAGGTTAGAAAAATAACTCAAGGACATAGAAACTAGTCCTAAGGATAATAACCTATTATTAGAAAATCAAGACCTCATCAATGAAAATAATAAATTGATTGAGGAAAATGATAGTCTAAAAATAGAAATTTCTGATTTAAAGACTAAGATAAATACTATAGAAAGAGAAATTGCATGTCTTAGGGAAAGCTCTAACAAACTAATCAACAAAGTAGATGATTTTTATAGCCCTAAGGTTGAGAAAGGATCTCCATCAAGGAGACCCGCTAACAAATCCGGATCCAAGCCCACTTGGATACCAAAGAAAAAATTAGAATCTTGTTTTGTAGGGTTCAGGGATGACTACAACATAAAGGACTGGACCTACAAGCTCAAGGCTGGTCAACTTAAGTTGGGAGAACCAATGAGTAGACCAAGGAGGAGAACAAGAAGACCGACGAGATGGCGAACAAACGACAGACCCGCCGCACGTCGACCGCCAGATTGGAGACCGGCGCCGATGCCCGGGCCTCCAAGCTACGGATGGGAGCCCCATCCGATGTGGCATCCACCACCACCATTCGGGCCATTTTATTGGCCATGGTAGGTGAGGTAAAATTCTTAACCCTATCTTTTTTATAAGCATTTAGATAGGGGGAGTTAAAAATGATGAGCTTGCATTTAGATAGGGGGAGTTAAAAATGATGAGCTTATTGTCAATTTTTAAGGGGGAGATACAAGTTAGCTAAATTTCCTTTAGTAAGGGGGAGAAAAATAATAGCTATCTTGTTGTTATAAAAAGGGGGAGGACATTACCTTTGTTAAAAATAAATAGAAGAGCATGTTTTAAGGGGGAGTAATAGGAAATATAAAATCAATCAAACCTTTTTGATAATGTCAAAAAGGGGGAGGATTTTTATGCATTATTATTTACGGTTTTGTCATCATCAAAAAGGGGGAGATTGTTGGTGCTAGAGCACCACGATCATTTGTTTTGATGATAACAAAACACGTGTTATTTAACATTTGCAATTTGAGTCCTAGATTTCAGGTCAATTGCAAATGAAGACGTGTTTAGACGGAACTCGAGCTCGCATCCAGGACGGATTGGAGGAGCTTGACGGAAAATAGAGGAGGTTCGCGTGGAGCGAAAGATTGGAGATGGAAGACAAGAAGAATAGGATAGATTCTTTTTTTATCCTTTCATGTATCTCTTGTATTTATTTTCTTGCTCTTTATTTTCCTTAGACATTATGTTAAAGAGCCTCAAAGAACCCTAACAGTAGTCCTAGGAACACCTGCACAACCCTAGGATACGTAGGTTTTCTGTAGAACACTTAGAAAACCAATATAGGGTTAAAACTGACTTTCCAGACGTCTAATTCACGAATCAGACGTCTGATAAAGGATTTTAAGACGTCTGACTGTTGTTTCAGACGTCTGATAACTGTTAGGCTGGACATAGTTAGTTCTGTCTGATGAATTCAGACGTCCAGACCTTATACCAGACGTCTTAGGAGACGTCTGATGACTTTGCCAGACGTCCAGTTAGTGGACCGTTGGCTGGCTTAGAAGACACTCAAGAATATGACCGTTAGAGCCTTATCAGACGTCCATAGGACTTCACAGACGTCTGATAAATGACCGTTTTGCCTCGGCTGACCCAAAATCTCTTCTCAGAGATTTTCTAGCCGTTGCAACGTTTGGAAATCAATTCCCACGGTAAAAGTAGGTTTCCAGACGTCCAGACTTAGTGCCAGACGTCCTCTATGTCGTCTGATGGACTTGTACAAAAACCCTGTTTAGATCTGATTCAAGTCAGGGAGAAACCCGCATAGAATCAGACGTCTGACCTTGGAATCAGACGTCTTAAAGTGGCCTTCCAGACGTCTGATGCCAGAGTTAGACGTCTGATAACCCTGTGAAGTGTAATCATTGTCCTGATTTCGGCCTGATTCTCTTGGGCTTTGCACCCAACGGCTATGGAAGCTTTTCCAAGCCTTCCAAAGCCTTCCTAAGTCCTCTATAAATAGAGGGGAACCTTTGTAAACAAAAACACACAAGATACACACTAAGAGAAACAAGAGACACACGTAAGCAACTTAGTTCCACTCTTTTGTGTCCAATTGAGGCCCTTGCTCTCCAAGCTCTAGTTTCATTCTCTTGAGAGCATCAAGCCTTCGCGCGCCCGCTCTCCCGCCGTAGATAACGAGAGCGACGTAGCGCCATCGCGTGGCACACGCACCGCGTCATCGTTGACGCACTCCTTGCAAAGGGGAGTTTCCTATTTCCTATAGAAGCTAGGTTTAATTTTGTTGGCTCTATAGGACTGTTGTGTTTATTTTATCTTTGTATTTTGGTTGGGTATTCGCTTTGCGAATTCCCGTCTCCTTCGTGGGACAAAATCCTTCTCGTGGAGAGAAGGGGTTGAGGAACGCTACCCTCGTACTTGTAGCGTGGTTGTATTGAGGTTGAATCACCCTCGTTCAAAGTGATTCGGTTAGTGGATTTGATCAACTTGGTTGATCGAAAAATCCTAACTCGAGAGGGTTAGGTGGTGGTTTTTACCCGGTTTGGGTTTCCACCTAAAAATCTTTGTGCACATTTTGTGATTGCTTATTTTTGTGAAATTGCTTTATATATTTTCAATTCCGCATTTTTTTACGTCACCCCTCCTAGAAGGGAACCATCACCACCACCACACAATCTACCACCCCTTCACCGACCATTCTCCTTCACTATAGCCAATAGCCACCACCCCCTCTTTCAGCTATCCTTCTCTCCCTTTGCCTTTTCTTAATTTAGCCTAAATTAGTTGAAACTTCGACGTAGGCATTTAAACTTCGATGCTTGAATTAGACATCATTATTTAAGTTCCCATCTAATTCTTTGTTTATAAAGAATTAAAAGACATCCATACGTACATCTTCAATTTTTTCCTCACTAGTAAAAAAATGTTTAGGTTTCCGTCTAATTCTTTGCTTTGAATACCTACATCTTTGAAAAAAAAATGACATAGATAAGGTACTCATGTTGTAATATGTGTTTACTTTTCTGCAAGAAAGAGACAATTATTATTATACAACTATCGAGTTTTTTTTTATTTTTACCTATTTTATTCACTTTTTTAGAAGATAAGTTATTTATGAGTTTCCAATGTTTTATTATTAAGTATGAAAGATATAAAAAATATGTAAGAGATAAATATAAGTTTCGAGTTCTTTGACTAGTCAACAACCGCTCAACCTGACCGAACTCGACTCGATTTTGATGGGTTGGGTTAAGTTTGGTAGTGTGACAGATTGGATTGGGTTCGGTAGTATAACGAGTTGGGCTAGATTTGATAGTGCAACGAGTTAGGTTAGATTGGAAAAATCCTAACCTAAAAAACATTGGTTGGATTTGAGTTGAATCTCAACCCGACCTAACCTGAATCCAACATGTACATCCCTAACAAAAATAACCAAAAATTAAATTAAATATAATAATTAAATCCAACAAATTCGAAATAATAAATTTTTCTCACAATCATTTTGGTTGTCTATTTACATTTTTTTTAAATTAAATTTCAATTCACTTACCAATTTATTATTTGGATGCAAAATTAAAAGAGGAAAAGTAAATAAATTTATTTTGCAATGTGTTTTACAACACACATATGAGAGTGGTGATTTTAATTGGTATATTTTAATTTTTTATTTGTAGAAATCACGTATCACTTTCTAAGTAAAAATTAAACTACGTTGAAAGTGAAAAATAATTTTCTACTAGTAAAATGGTAAAATATATCAATATATTTTTATTTTCAATCGATATATTTTAATTTACTTAATTTTCAATCAATTAATTTCATAATAATGTATAACAACATACGTGTTAATGTACATTTCTGTAGTAACATCCAAAAGAAATTAAATCAAACCCACTTTAGTTTCTTTTACTAACATATATGTATATAGGTATAATAATTGCGCATGTTACAATATAACATAATTCTCAATATATGAGAGTATTGGGAATCTTAAATGTGAGAAATTCTATTATTATATCCTAAATCATTATCATCTTGTTCCTACGCATGGAAAAATTAATAAACATGCTTAAAACCTATCCTAATCCGTTAACAATTGAACTAAAAAAAAATCCGTTACTTGTTCAAAATCAGTCCACTTCCTATTTATAGTCCGTAATAATCAAATTCATCATTTAAAAAAATTATATGCAAAAATCGAACAAAAATGATTTTGCACAATCCTAAGGGCAATTACCAATTGAGTAGGAAGAACATGATGGGGAAAGACTTACCTTTTCTATTTGCCCAATGAGAACACTCTTTTCTTTTTCAACCTTGAATGGACCTTACGTGGGCTAAAGGTCGGAGATGACACACCCAAGCGGAGGCCATTTGCTGCCCCCCTCACCTTTTTGGAAGGGTTAAGGGCCGTTTAAGTGGTCGGACATTCTATATTTTTACGGGATATTTCATATAAAGGGAAATAAGTAAATTTATATTTTACTTTAGATTTAAATTTAAGTGAGGAATGAATTATCTCATACTCAAATCGTATATAATTTTAATTTATTTTCACCTTATCTTCTATTGATGTAAATATCTTCACAAAATTATCTTGAGTTATAAGTCAATATTAACACAAAATATTTATTATTTACCGATTTTTATCTCATTAAATATATCCCCACAACGTAGATTAACCCTAAAAGTCAATCAGCTCCGAATCAAATTTTCCTCCCACTTATCACTTTCCATATCTCCAATCCTTCAAAAGGAGGGCATGGTCACCATTGTGCTACACTAGATGTGCTCCATCACTTTTATATATATATATATATGTGTCATCAATATTTTCACAATTACTTCCCCCACGTAAACTTCCTGCTCAACCCTAATGTTGTCTTCTTGGTTAATATTACTTAAAATTTCACCCACTTTATTGAAAAAATAAACAATATTTGAAATTAAACTATTTCTGAGACCTGATTTTTGATAAGCCTTAAACACAACGTAAAAATATGAAAATGTTATTGATGAATGTAAGATTAAAGATATGTGCAATAGGTGGAATTTTATTTTATATTTTATTTTGATATTAATAAAATTATTATGGATTAATATTTGTCATCAGATTTTGGTGAAGATTAAGGTAAATAGAAAATGATGGAGGTATGATGATGAAAAAAAGATCATGAAAAGGAGGAAATAAGATGACAAGGAAGAGTTGAAGAGGAAAAGATCATCTTCAACCTTTAGTTTTTTCTAGTTTAGATTTTATATTTATATATTGTATATGCTTTTTAACAAAGAATCATAACTTAAATCGTAAAATCAATTAGAGATAAATTAAGATTTATATTGCAAATATTTTCAAAGTACGTAATGGATTAAAACACTTAAAACAGATACTTGTAAGCAAGTACTGGTACTGTTCATCAGTACTGGTATTTGTAAGGCACAGGTTTAAGAATTTGTCTCAGACTGTGAACAACAAATACTGGTACCAACCATGAGTACCGGTACATGTTGGCCACAGGTTGAAGCCTTAATTCTGGTCTGAACCTTACAAATACCGATATTCATGATAAGTACCGGTACAGGTAGGTTACTGTACCCAAAGAATTCCAAGCCTGGGAGTCACAAGTACCGGTACCCATGTTGAGTACCGGTACTAGGACTAATACCGATACAGGTACTTTAGTACTGGTACCACCTAGCCATTGACCCAAAATAGAACAAGTGGAATATTAATTTTGTAAATGTGAATGTTAGGAATTAAATCCCAACATCTAGTAGACGAGTATCTTAGATCCTAAACTTTATAAAATGACCTTAGGACTCTTTGTTTGCATAGTAGAAACATAAGAATTATTTCCAGAGCTATATTTCATATTTTCCACCATATTTGAAGAGAGGAAATCGTATTTGCTGCCTTCCAATATCACTACGATTTTGCAAACACATTGACGTGTTTTTCATACGCAATTCAAGGTGATTCACGTCATTCCTAGGTTCTCAAACCGGTATCATCTTTTATATATTTGTTGACAGGCTTAGGTCTTAGTTGTAAGATTCTTTTTATCTTACATCTGTTCTTTCATTTGTATTTGAGTTTGTTGCTTGTTGGGTTGTAACAAACCTGTTGTTGTAATTGGGTTGAGGTAACCCGTTAATTACCTTGGATTAATAGATTGATTTCCTCATAATTGAAGGAATCGGGTTAAAAATCCTAAGTTGTGAGACTTAGGTAATGAAGTACCCAAGTGAAGGAAACCACTATATATCTTGTGTCATTTTCTGTGGATTGATTTTTGTGCAAATCTTTTTTGTATTACTAATATTTTATTTAAGTATTTATGTACATAGCCATATATTCTTATCTTTAAATCCTATCAGCAACTACTTTCTTTTGTCAATGAGATTGAGTGATCGTTGAAGTATGCAACTCTACAACTAACAAGGATGGATGAAATCATCAAAAGGATATAGCTCCTTGTTTGTGGACTTAAGATACCTTCAACTTCAAAGTATCTTCGTTAAACCTTCCGAGTAAAGATACTCTTAAGCATGGAGGACCTAATTTAATTGATATGAAATAACAATGGATTCAAAAGAAGCACATTTCTAAGGTGTGTTCCTTTTAAAAGTTTTGCACATATTTAGATGTCAAAATTAGGGTGATAAAATGAATAAAGTTCACCTAAATAAATTATAAATATCTTATGTTTGTTGTTCAAATGG
Source organism: Thalassia testudinum (assembly GCA_037157565.1). NCBI lineage: Eukaryota > Viridiplantae > Streptophyta > Magnoliopsida > Alismatales > Hydrocharitaceae > Thalassia > Thalassia testudinum. The sequence continues at coordinate 67,084,571 of JAZHRO010000022.1, read as the reverse complement.
TGATATATATATATATATATCTACCGTCATCTCAAATTTTATATATCCGAAGATAAATGTGAGATTCTTCTAAATAACATGAAATTCAAATAGACCCCAAAAGAAGTCTTTTATCCATTTGACTATGGTTGAATAATGAGAAGTTCAATATTTGACAAGAGAGATTTAGGTTTAGATTTTTATTTGTAAATTACCTGGATGATTTGTGTGGGAGGTGGATGGCTAATTCCTCCTTAATTTTCTGATTGGATTTTAGGTTATTAGCAAAAAAAAAGAATTTTTTACATGAATGTTATTAAAATTTTTTTAAATTACTAAAATATCATTCAATTCACTATATTTATAGATATATCATTGAAAAAGTAATGTCATTTTTGTAGTTACCACTCTGTTAGTCATAGTCGTTAAATTTAATGATTTTTGACTAAAATTTAATAAAAAATTATTTTTTTAGTCTCCAAATTTTTTTTGTCATCAAATTTTATTATTTTAATTTTTACTCATTTCCCTTGCTAGTTCACATCTCTTATTCCTCACTTTGACCACCTCCGACCACCCCCACCTCCCCTCAACCATCTTCTCTCTTTTTAAACATAACTAAGGGAGTAGAAACTTGTGCCCAACCCCTTTGCGAGAAAAAAGAAAATACGTGGGGGTCCCTACGTGGGTTGGATAATGCGTAAAAACTATTGGAAAGACTTTCGAAGTTTGGAGAATTCTTTGAAATTACGAGACACTATAAAAAACGTGTAGAAATTACGAAATAACCTCCAGATGTTTAGAAGTCTATCATGCAGGCCCTCGTGTGAGAGATGAGGCGGAGGAGGTGGTCGGAGGTTGAAGAGTGCAGATGGAGAAAGTGGTCAGAGGTGAAGAGGAAGGAATTGAACTGGCGAGGGGAGGGGGGAGGGAAGGGGGTGAAAATTTAAAAAATAAAATTTATAGATTATATTTTAATTTAAAATCGTTAAATTTAACAGTTATGGCTAATACAGTGGTAAATATAAAAATGATGTTATTTTTTTAATGACTTTTCTATGAATTTAATGAATTAAATAATATTTAAGTAATTTAGAAAAAGTTATAAAAATTCACGTAAAATCAAAAAAAATAAAATAAGCCTTATGCATGTGTAGATGGAGATCATGATTGTTACGCTTTTATGTGTAGCTTCAACATGCTGGGAGCCACATGCATCCAAAAGCACGAGTGGAATGAGTGCGATGGAAAGTTTAAAAACTATGCAGAATATTGGAGGCCTAACAGTGCAAAGGATCGGCGTTGCCATCTTCAGACGAGACATAATCTTCATATTGGATCGAGAATAACTAATGGGGTCTACCCTCAATCGTTGAATTTTTCTTTTTTCTTTTTGAAGTAATGGTAATATAGTGCTCAAGAAAAGGCCACCGGCCCAGTTACAGGTACAAACTACAAATGATTGAAACATTTCATGCATACATCTCAGAGATATTATGAGAAAACAAACATATGATAAAAGATCCAAAGTGAAGTAGGAAACTTTAAGAAGCTCCACGCTCCCCAGCAATGAAAGATGCTAAGACAGTTGGTGTGATAGGTTGCTTGCCATGTTTCCTTCAATTCCTCTCCTTCCATATCCTTCAAATATAACCAATAAGGAAATTTCCACTTGAATTGGCAATATTACCTCTCCAATCAATTGGTAGTGGACTCAATCGAAGAAGGTTTGGGAAACATTTTCTCCAAAATTTCAGGCGATACGTCATCGTAAAAGCACAATGATGTAACAAATGTGGCCAGGCGATTCCCGACCTTACATGCATAATACACACATCGGTTCTGCAGAAATTCCCCAAGATAATACAATCGTCCAAAATTTATGGGGACAAACAAAACGTCGCCTTGCATTAATTGCAAACTCCTAATTGCCGACCATGATGGAAAACCATTAAAAAGGGAGGAATAGAAAGGCGGTATCAGATCAGCTTATGAGCACAAAAGATGGTCGATTAATTAGGCCTCCTAATTGCGGCAACTGCTGGTCTTCAATCCCCTCAGTATCACCACCTCTCAAGGATCCCTTTGTGCATGCACACCTTTCTCGTGTACGTTATCAAAGAGTCAAAGACGATCAAAATCGAAATCCGCACGCAAGCGCCGGAGGGCACATCTCTACAAATTAAGCATCGGTAACTCTTAACAGAGAATAATGGTAACGTTGGCTCTTCAACTCCCATTTCTTCCACAAACATATATATATATATATATATATATTGGGCAATTAAGAACGGAGAAAACGTACGTACGTGCACGTCCTACATAATTTTCCAAACAAATCCAATGGCCAAATTATGGCTATCCTTGTTCTCCGTGTTCTTGTTGTTGTTGTTGCACATCTCCCAAGCTCTCTATGCCCCTTACAATCCGCGCAACATGTACGTGGGCGGGAAGAAGGGGTGGGTTAAAAAACCAGCTGAAGGTTACGCCCGCTGGGCCGCTAGGAATGAATTCCACGTCAACGATAAACTTGGTAAGAAATTCATCCATCGGTACATCAAAGATATCTGTTTAATTTATATGTTTTTCTACCCTCAAAGTCAAAGGATTAATTATGCTGTTGTAAGCTATATTCGTTTCTTTTATTGTATATATCTCATATGATCAGTTTTAAGGATTATTAATTTAAGATATATATATATATGCACGTTGCACAAGGAATATTGCCAAGACCGTAGACAGAATTGGTTTTTTCAATGGTATTAATGCAAAATGAATCATATATGTACTGTTTTGTTTTCGTATCTGCTTACGATTTGGAGTAGATGGAATATGTTAACGAACAAGGGGAGCAAAAGCCTAACCATTGTAATTGATTTGATTAAAATTATTCTTGATTTTATTTCCAATTTGATCATTACCAATGTTTCGATGCCCCGGGTATACAAGTATTGCATTTCCACTTGTCACTTATCTTAGCCTATACCTGGATAGAAGGATCAGAAGGAATGTTAAAAATATGTTTGATTGCAAAATTTGAAAGGGAAGGAGAAGGGAAGGGGGTGGGAATGAGGAATTAAGAGGGTAACTATTTGAGAAATTTGTTTCTCTTCTTCAAATAGTTGAGAGAGAAGGCAAGAATTCTCTTTTGCCTCCACTATATATATATATATATATATATATAATGCAAAATACTCACCTCTCGTTTCCCTCTACTTATATGTATCTAAACAACTAATACAACCTTCCATCCCCTTTCCTTTTTCCTTCTACCCAGACGAGAACTATTTCACCGGGCCCCTTCCCTTCCATCCAAACACAGGCTTAATGTTTTATATATCGGTAACCAAAAAGTAGTCATATATTTCTTTTAATTCTCGACGTCAACATATATTGTACATATATGATATATATACGTACGTACGCATGCAAATGCATGCATGCAACGCAGTGTTCAGGTACAAGAAGAAGAAGGACTCGGTGCTGTTGGTGACCAAGGATGCCTACAACTCCTGCAACACCAAGCGACCGATCAAGAAGATGGCGAGCGGGGATTCGTGGTTCCGCCTGGACAGGCGTGGGGAGTTCTTCTTCATAAGCGGCCGGCGCGGGCACTGCGAGAAGGGGCAGAAGCTGACGGTGGTGGTGAAGGATGCGAGGGCTCGTCGGAGCCCTCCGCCGCAGCTGCCTCGTCCTACCCCTTGCTTTTATTTCCCTTCGGAGCCTTGGCTATGCTCTTCTGCACCAGATATGGCCCATGGGTTGTGGCATGCTTGGCTTGTGGTGGTGATGTGCACGGCTTATTGGAAGCTCTTCATCTATTGATTACTTGGTTATTGGAGTTCGATCTCCTCAGGGATTAATCGATCTCTGATCCCTTTTGTAGTATATATTCACCTTAATTACCTCCATTAATTTTGGAATCCAATTTTGTTTCTGAGATATTTGTAAATACTGTTTTTCTTTTTACAAATCATGGATACTTGAGAATGATAAGGGTTAAACCATGATCCTTATTTTGGCTAGATATGTCGAGTGCTTAGACTTTAAATAACAAGTTGCTTTCAATTGTATTCTATTTCATACTATATGTTATAAGTTGTTTCCAATTATATTCTACTTTATACTTAGGTTATCATCGGAAAATAATAAAATTCCACGGTCTGGACCCGATTCATGAGACATGAAAACAGAATTTAACTTGGAAGCAGTCGAAAAACGAAGAGTCACCTCCACGATGGTATTACAAGATGGGATTTTTATAATTGGATCCTTTTATTTCAGAAATGTAAAATACTAGAGATAAAAAAAAAACATGTAAAATCTCATACTTTGATCCTCCCTATTCCCGAAATGTGAAATTTAAAATGGAATCCTTCTTAATTGGATCCTCCTCATTCCGAAAATGTAAAATACTAAGAAAACCATGTAAAGTGGAGGTGTAGCTTTTGGAGCACAATAATGTTGGTGATACAACCTCATTAAATCCTTGTGCATGATGACTGTGGTGGGGAAAGGTTATTGTACGGCTCATTCGTATGTCAAGCAAGAATGATCTGTTGAAACAAATAAGGAACAAACTGTAGTGATCTTAGGATTATACAATAAAAAATCGACGTTTAGTCCTTTATATTTACGTTCGACCCTCTAAAGATTAGGTTTTCCTTGTTCGTCCCTCCAGCCTAATTTCCTGGCAATAGCTTCAATAAGAGTGAATAGGAACGTCGCATGCATGGAGACAGAGAGAGAGAGAAAGAACGGCGCACCGTCGAAGGGCGGACCCAAGTTCTTGTCAGGTCGGGCACGCGCCCCCCATGAATTATAGAAAAATGTTGGGGATGCGGTCATCATTTTCAAAGAAGAAAAAATAAAAAAGCAAAAAAAGGTGCCTCCCCTTTCCGTAGTTAAATTAATCCATGAATGGTATTGAGGTGAGATTCGTCGCGTGCATCACATGCTAAATGAGAACTTTAATTGTCCATTTTAACAAAATGTCATTGGGCGTCTTTTTTCAACAAACTGATTCGAAAAGTTGATTCTTGATTTCAAATTCCTCCTCCTTAGCATATGAAGGTATTCCACATCACAAAAGGTAATCCTTATCGTTTTGTTGCTTGCTTATATTTTTGTTGCTTTTGAATTTTTAATTCTTCTTGTTCCTATAATATTTTGAACAATTAAGAAGATATTGCTGGTATTTGGATTTTAGTGAACACTTTAATTTTGATTGTGATATTAGTTGATTGACATGGTTAAGAAATCTATTCATTATTTGAGAGATATAACAAATTAAGCAAGCCTCAAAATTTTTAAGACCATTACACAACAGAGGGAAAAAAAAAAAAAACAGAAATCACCTTTGCCCTCCTTTCATTTCACATGCTCATATCACATTAATATTGGAATACAAAAATAAAACGTCACTTCCAAGAATCTTACGATCACAGGGGATTAGAGTGTTCTTCCGCCACACGACATTCAACTTCAACATCTAATATAATTAATTCCATAAAATTCTTTTAACGCCAAGGAAACCGACATCGGCATGAGAACACAAACAAAGCCAACGGTTACCCGTTGCTTCCTACGTTTCATCCCCCTAACAATTATTATGGGAACACCAACTCAAAAGAAAGGCACAGACCTTCCAAACGCGCGCCCACACGCGATAACTAAAAACCACCGAAGGCACTCTCATCTAACTCATGAGGAACAGCATCACCAATCCAACAATTGCTCCCACGAGGGCACCGGCACCATTCAACAGATCACCCGCGGAATGCGGAGGTCCGACGGGGGACGGAACATCCTGAGGCAGAGGAGGAGGAGGAGGAGGATGCGAAGGCGAGCCGGCCGACGGGCCAAGACACGGCGACGCGGGTGGCTGCCCCTCTGGAGTGGGGCCACGTGGAGGCACAATTGGCCTCTTGGAGATCACCAACAGTGCCAGCTTCTGGCCCTTCTCGCAGTGCCCCTCCACGCCGCTGATGAAACAGAGAAGGCCATGCTTCTCCAAGGGCACCACTGATTCGCCGCTAGTCCTCTTCTCGATCGGCGATGATCGGTTGCAAGCTTCGCATGCTTCCTTGGTCACCTCGAGGACCGAATCCTTACCCTTCTCGTACTTGAAAACTGCAAGCACGTGGAAATGGATGATGCAAAGAGCACGTGCTGTCGAGGCGGGCATCTCAGGTAAGATCCCAGGTGCTGACACTTCTTTCTAATGTGAATAAGAAGAATTGGCATTCTTCCTTAAGGTGAAGTCCAAGATTATTCCATTAATATTGCATCCACATTTAGCATGTTGGAGGGTAATTGGATATGTTACATGGAGGCCATTCATACATGCATACCTGGATTTCATCCCTTATTCTAATTGTTCAGTTAGAAAGATCGGAAATGACTTCGATGCTCTCTAAAATTAGGAGACTGAGCGTGCCCTCACATGTGCCTTTCGGCTGTGGATACAGGGGATTGTGGGTTATAGTGTTGAATGTGACCTTCGATTATCCTTTTTTTTCTTGGAGACCATCTCGACGTTGGGGTTTGAGAAATCAGAGAACCTGATGTAAGTTACTTTATATATGGAGAGCTTTATGTAAAGTTCTAGTATATATAGGCCCATAAACCGAAATAAGTTTTCAAATTAGGAAAGAAAAGGAGGGAAAAAAAAAAAGCTTCGCGGGCACAGACGTTTTCCGCGTAATTAAGTTTTGACGTACTCGGATTTCCAGCATGGTAGAGAAAACACGTACCGAGTTTATCGCCGACGACGAATCTGGTCCGTCCAGCCCATTGATCGTACGGCTCGGATGGATTGGGCACCCACCCACTTTCTCCACCCACGTACCAAACGCGAGGATGGGTGGAAATAGCGGGAGAGATCGACAGGCAGAGGACCGAGATAACCACGAGAGCATGGCTGTACGATGGCCCCATGGATGTAGAAGAATAGACCTCTTCACCTGTAGGATTCTTAATTTAGAATTAGATCCCTCTGGGAGAGAAAGATATGCGTATAGAAAAAGAGAGAGGCTTTAGGGTTTTGGCGAAGGATTGATAATTAAGAGTGAGGTGTGGAGGAGGGGATACGCGCGCTTGTCTGTTTATATAGGAGATCGGTGTTCTTGGTGCCGTTGGTATGCTTAGATTTACATGGAAAGGAATTAATTGTGTGAGGTAGGGGAATGATTGCGGTGCAACGGTAAATTTTCGGGCACGGCGAGGTGTGAGGTCACTTTGGAAATTGCAAATGTGAAAAGTTATAACGCTCGATTGTGAATTCGAATTTGGGAAAATTACAATCAAGCGGATTTGGATCTCAGCTTAAATTTTGAAGTACCTTACGATTAATGAGAGAATCGTACATTGGATTAATTCAAACCTCACCATAACAATTTTTGTTGATCATTCCTGGTGAGAGGTGAAAGGGCTGTATGAGATTTGATCGTGAAGACGTACGGTTAGGCTAACATAATCTATTACGTATGTAGGGATTCAGGTTAATAAATAATTAAGTCAAGGCAAATGCGATCTTTTTTTTCCTAATCGCGTATCTTTTAAATGCAAAGGCTAAAGTACCAAATTTGTATGATATATTTGTTGTTTTGGCGTTGTAAAGTTTATTGTCTGTGGCAATATTATCATGAGTCATGACCTGCTCATTCATATGTATGAGGCATCCAGTTGACCGATCATTTCAGGTATTTTACTCATCGATTCCTTCCTATTTGGAAGGAAATGAGAGGGCTAAAAATGGAATGCATGCTTGAGAGTTAAACGTTCCTCCTTCACCATCGTTAATTTCTTGAGGTAATGGCGATATGCCAATATGCACCATACGCCACCTTCAGCCCATTATTCAGAGCATAATGGCCCATTTATTTCTTGGGTATTGGCCTCGTTGAACGGCTTTGACTTAAAATGCAATTACATCCGTCGTTTATTTTAATCCAATTCACTGTTGACATCACTCACTTCAATGTGAAATACTCTTTCTTTCTCTCTTTCAAGAGGAAAAAAAAAAAGATGAAAATATAGCCTCCAGTGATTCAACCAGTAAAACCCTTATATTATTATTAGAGGAATGGAGTTATCGGTTGAATTTATCTGAAAGTTATAGGGTTGAGAGGCTTGTGATTTTTCATAGATTACCTCACAAGAGGGAATCTTGTAACAGGGAAAAAGGAAAAATAAAAAATATATGAAACGGCACCATCCAGTGAAACTTGAAAAGCGGAACGGAATGGAGGATAAATAGAGAATTGTAACATTTATCTACCATACGCTATTGTTCACTGTGAAAAGTAGAGGAAGGTTAAGACACTATGTAAGAGGGGAGAATGAAATTCTTCCTCATACAACACCTCATTTTTACACAATTTCCAGGCTGTCAAAAAGGCTTTAATTCAATAGTCTTGGCTTGAAATCAATTTGACAAAGGACTATGGAGCCAAGCTTGAATCGAGTTTGACCAAAAATTCGTACTTGGTAATTGTCAAGTCAAGTTCAAACAAAACTATGCTAAATACTCAATAAAGAGCTTAAACTTGATAAGCTGCTTATGTTTAATAATTATATCATATATATCAAATAAAAGCAAATGTATACTTCATTTTTCTGCACCGTCCCTCCCCCCCCCAACCCCTTAATGCTCTCGTGTTACTACCTTACACACATGCCCAAGCATTACATTGGGTACCCAATCTGGCTTGCGGGTATCCAACCTGGTTGCAATTTAGGACTTTAGGCTAATTTGAAGTGAGCTAAATTCGACCTATCTTCAAGTGAATTTAGACTCAGGTAGTGAAGTTGTATATTTATGCACAGTTTAGTCAATTAAAAATGTTACATGCTTTTGATTGATTATATAATAAAGTGGTATGATTATACAAGATATTCATTTTTGTTATATAAGAAAATTTTTAGGTAAATGGGTTGTTGGCTAAGATTTGTGGGTTGGTTGGCAGTGACCTACCAATTGTACATGAACTTTATATTAATGGTTAACGATTTCTATACATAACTAAATAAGTCAGCTCAAGCCAACCAAATACACTACCCTCCAGCACACCCTACCGCCCACTCAATACATCAACTCCCATTAGACATTGGTACCTCACCTAGTTGCATCTCTCTTGATGCCTCAAGTAATCATGCCTTCATTTTGACATCTAACTTAATCATGCCTCCCTCCAATATCATTCTATTTTCTTATTTAATGTAAATTGTCTATCTTCCATATAATTTGTTTATCAAGTCTAAGCATGAGTCGTTAGTCTCTAGACGTGATAATAGACTCAAGCCTAAATGAGCTAAGCCTAAATAAAACCTTTCAAAACTTATTAAGCTCAATCTGATTTCAAGTTTAATACCTAGAATTTTGACTACCTTAAACCATGGTAATCGTGTGTGACTAACTATAATTAAAAGTGAAAAGAAAATAGATTTAAAGGTTAGAAATAAATAGAAAAGAGACTTTAAGATTTAAATAGAAGAAAGTCAATTCAAATCGATTTAGTAGACTAAAGTATAGTTCATGTGACCAAAAGTTTAACAGCAGAATATTTCTAAGTTATTTAATGAAGATAAGGCTCTAGTTTAAAAAATGTCATTGATGTTCTTATGCTATACTTTTATATGTAATTGCTACTCTTTTCAAATCTTTAATGTTGCTGTCCCTTGTCACTCCTTCATCATTACACTTTAGGACCAAAATTGACATTATTTTTTTATCCTCGTGAGGATTAATTCCAACATTACACATATGCAAATATGGTGTCGAGAATGTCATTTATATAAAACAGCTAATATCCTTCCCATCATATTATAAAATACGTAGGTATAATATACATAAAGATGGAATTAGCGATTTTTAAAAGAAAAAAGGGAGCATGCAGGTGAACTACACGTAAATTTCTTGTGAGTGTCACAATATCTTCCACTACGAATAATATTTTGAATTAAAAATTTGAAGATTGAGATCACTTTATATGAATATGTTATGCACCAAATTTGAATACAATTTGATACTCCTAACACATATATCTAACAAGGTCAAATTTTGTGATACTTAAGCCGTAAGAAATGAACCTCCTTTGATATATATGTTAGGAGTTTCAGATTAACTTCAAATTTGATGTATAACATGTTCATATGGAGTGATGTCAATCCCAAAAATTTCAATCCAATACATTACTCATGGTGGGAGATATTGCTGCACACATTCCCAACCCTCTTTTTCAAATTTGTGATCGAAATTTCTTAATAAATAATCCTGAAAGTAACTATCCTAAACTTTGAAATCGAAGTGCAATCCTTAATATAAATGAACCCCCATGGAGAAGGAACTGTTCACTCCCGTATTGTTTATGTATTTTTCTTCGCACCAAAGTTTTGCTCCTGATGCCATCGTCCTGGATCCTTTTCCCAACTATGCATTGTGCATTATTTTTAATGGCATGCCATGTGAAAATTATCAACATCTCATCCTATTTCAAAGTCTCATGTTCGTGTTCACATTGTAGCTAATTGCTAGTGAATAGTGTTGCCAATTATCTCTCCACCTTTTTCTGGAAGCTCCCCTTCCTCTTGTAGTTTCCTAAATTGAGGGGGTGAGATCGAGCATGATACAAAAGTAATACGGAAGTAATATAACCATAACACAAGAATACCATCTCATAAAACACATAAGAATTTTTAAGCGGAAACCCAAACCTAGATAGAAACTATCACCTAATTCGATCGACCTAGTCGATTAAATCCACTAACAAATTACTTCAACGAGGGTAGTTAAACCTCTTACAACCAATGTGTTACGACCTGATTCCCGAATCCCTACGAAACACGAGAATCAGACCGACTTAACTGATCCCAAGACCCAGTCGTCCAACGAGGAAGTAACCAAAAGAGCAGTAAAATAAACCACATTCACCAGTATATAACTAGCAGTAACAAAATACAGCAGTAAAGAAAAGAACTACTACAGTATACACCACCACAACAGTAAAGAAATAAACAGGTACATAAACATGATGCTTACAATAAAATAGTACAGTGGTAATAGAAAATACTCACTACAACAGAAGGAAAGGTACAGTGGGTACTACGCAAGTAAAACTATTGGGCTCTACTAGGCCCAGCACCCTCTGCAGCCGCCGACTTTGGCTGCTTAACACATAATCCTGAAAAGGTGACAAAGGTGACACGTCGGTAAAACGCTGAGTAGAGTGGCAACCGAAAGCTAAGAAAAATAGTAAGGCGGACAGTAGCTGTTATATTTTTAATCTCTTTCTTTATTTTTCCATTTACTCATTATTGAATTATATTCTCAGATCTTTTTCTGGATCTTGAATATTCCTCGTGGGAACGATCTTGATTGCAGTCTTTTCCGAAGAGTAAAAGTAACACATGGTGCTCCCCTGGCCGGCAGAGTCCTCCGTGGTGGTCCTACCCCAGTCAACCACCCCAAGGTCACTGACAGACGTAACGGTGACTACGGCACGTGCGATAAACGCACGGGTAGCTACCCCGCACTGGCATGCGGTCAGTCGTTTCCGTTAACGGGTGCGCCCCAAAGCACAGCACGGAACAAGTATAGGGCAGAGCCCTCTCAGTAACAGGGGTCCAGCCCTTCCACAGTAACCAAGCAGGGGTCTTGCCCCTCCACAGTCTGCGCACCCTCGCCTGACTACCTTGGTTTGCCCAGTGGGCCTAACAAGTCGGTGTAGGAGGCTAGCAGAACCCCGAGGCCAGTAGGGTAGCTAGTGCTCTCCCTACACTAGCAGCTCTCCTTGGTACTGTGTACACGAGCGCCAAAAGTCGGTACAAAGTGGCCAGACCTAACCCCAGGTCCCTGGGGCGGCTAGCTCCGCTCTGCACTAAACAGGGGGATAATCGTTTTCCTAGGTACTCCGTACTCAAGGGCCAGCTCACTTCGCCAATTCTATTCCATTCACTTCTTAGGAGCTTTACTCATAATTCCCCGTAGGGTTCATGCTCATTTTTCTTTAACTTAGCCAATTTAGGTTTCATCATTTCAACTTTATATTCATATAGCCCATGTTCTCAACAGTAATTATCCATTCATAAACAGGCAACTGTTAACTAATTACAGGCAGTTATCTTTTTCCTTTCTACTTTTCCAAGACTACAATATAGATATTCAATCCAGTTTTCCAGTCCTAGGATTCATGCCATATCTTAGGATCTATCATTCAATCGAGTTTTTTAGTCCTAGGATTCATGCCATACCCTAGGATCTATCATTCAATCTAGTTTTTCAATCCTAGGATTCATGCAATACTCTATAATCTACTAATTATTTCTCAAGTGAATAATTTCTGACAAATAATTAAAGGGGCCACTCTACCCGCAAAATCGGGAGTACTAGGGACGTGATCGACAAGCCCGCGCGCCTCCGCAACCCCCAAAGCCACAAAAGATTAGGGTCCTAACACAAGGATCAATTACAAGAAACTACTCAGAACAGGATACAATTACTGTAAAAAGGTAGAGGAACTAAATCTGAGAAAAATGAAACTTGAAACGCGGAAAACGGAGTAATGGGGGCTTGATCGGCAGCTCCACGTGCCTCTGCAACCCCCAAATCCGCTACAGAACGAGGTCCTAACACAATGATCAACCATAGAAACCACTCAGAACATGATAAAAAGCATTCCAATAGGTAGATGAACTTATACGAAGAAGAACGGAATCCTAAACACGGAAATCGGATCTCAAACGGACCCTAAACGGGTCAAAAACGATAATTCTGACCCAAATCAGACGTCTGGAACACCTTCCAGACATCTTAAAAGGGGTCCAGATCCATACCTCACTCTGCACTGCTCCTTAGACGTCCAAAGATTCTACTGAACCATCTGGACCTAGTTCCAGATGTTCAATTATCCCTCCGGACGTTTGGAGACGCTCTCCGCCGACTGGTGCCTCGCCCAGATGTCTGAACCGCATGGGAGGACGTGTCCCACGCCTTTCCGAAGCGAATCCTGCATGCGCACACAAAATCTCTTAACACGGCACGTATCAGAGCCTCGACGGAACGACTAGCATGGCCGTATCCGCAAAATGGGAGGTATAGGCGCAGTACGTACCTCTCACTCGTCTGGAGCTTCCTCCAGACGTCGTCTGTGTCGTATGGATGTAGGTCCAGATGTCTGCTTCTGGGAAAAATCCCAAAATCTGAAGCTCCTTCGTCTTCTTCCTGCTGCGCACGACCACTCCGCACAGCCGCTCGTCCGCTGCTTTAGCTGCAGCAGCATCGAGGGAACCTCCCCGGCACAACACTCCGCCTCGTGCACACCCGACCAGCCGCGAGCTTCTCCGGTGAGCTCCCTCACGGCTAGTGCGCTCTCCTCTCTTCCCTTCTCTCGCTACCCCTCTCCTCTCCACCACTGCACTTGGCAGCAACTCGCTGCTCTCGCTCTCGCTATCATTGGAGGAAGAGGGTGGATGGATGGATGTGGGGTGGCATGAGGGAGAGGAGGGGATATATGTAGGTGTGGGGGGAAAGGTTCTGCAAGTCGGCGAGGGAAGAGGAAAGAGAAGAAGGGTTTAGGTCTGCACGCGGCACGTGCGTAAACTCGCGGTCGTACGCACACAAAAATTGATTTCCAAGCATCTGGGAAGGTGTCCAGACGTCTGACCAGACGTCTGGCCCAAGTCCCAGACATCTTACAGGGCTTTGGTAGCACGGGTCTTAACAACATAACAAACTCAAAGGAAGCTTCGTCCCCAAAACTTGAGCTAGCTAGGGTGCGAAAAAAGAACAACATACGCATAACAAACTCAAAGAGGACCGAAGCCTGTCCAAAAAGACGTACCCTCAAAGAGATCCGGGTACCGCTCCCGCATCGCCACCTCAGGCTCCCAGGTAGCCTCCTCGTACCGCTGGCTCCTCCACAAGACTTTCACCAGGGGTACTTTCTTCCGTCTTAGACTCCGGACGGCTCTGTCGAGAATCTGCATTGGCCGCTCGGGGTAGGTCAGGTCGTCACCCTCCTCGACGCTCTCGTGGCTCAGAACGTGACTTGGTTCGACGACGTACTTCCTGAGGTTGGACACGTGGAAGACATCGTGAACACTAGAAAGCTAGGGAGGAAGGGCAAGCCTGTAGGCAACGGGTCCAACACGCTCCAGGACCTCAAAGGGTCCCACAAACCTCGGCACGAGCTTCCCTCTCACCCCAAACCGCTGCAGGCCCTTCGTGGGCGAAACACGAAGGAATACGTGACCCCAACCTCAAACTGCACCTCTCTGTGTTTCCAATCTGCATAGCTCTTCTGTCTGCTCCTGACAGTGAAGAGTCGCCTATGAATCTGCTCGATCACCTCCTGACTCTGCTGGATCAGCCTGAGGCCAACCTCCCACTTGGTCCCCACTTCAACCCAACTCAAGGGTGCCGTACACCTCCGTCCGTACAGAGCCTCGTAGGGTGCCATGCCGATGCTCGAGTGATAACTATTATTATATGCAAACTCCGCCAGGGGCAAGCGCTCCTCCCAAGAGCCCCTCCAGTCTAGTACACAGGCACGCAAAAGATCCTCAAGTGTCTGTATCGTGCACTCTGACTGTCCATCCGTTTGGGGGTGGTATGCCATACTGAACCTCAACTGTGTCCCCAAGGCTTGCTGAAACTCAACCCAAAACTGGGACGTAAAACGGGTATCCCGATCGGATACAATCTCCTGCGGAACTCTGTGTAGACGTACCACGTTGCGGGTATACCTCTCTGCCAACTGTGCTAGTCCCAAAGTGACTCGGATTGGCACGAAACGTGCCGTCTTTGTCAATCTGTCTACGATCGCCCAAATTGCGTTGTGTCCTCGCTGGGTAACGGGCAAGCCCACCACCAAGTCCATGGTGATGCTCTCCCACTTCCACTCTAGCACTGGAAGTGGCTGTAACAGTCCTGTAGGCCTCTGATGCTCGGCCTTCACCTGCTGGCACACTAAACATTGCTGTACGAATTCACCTACATCCCGCTCCATTCCCGTCCACCAACAGTCGCGTCTCAAATCATGGTACATCTTTATGTTTCCGGGATGTATGGTGAACCTAGAACCGTGTGCCTCAGTCAGGAGCTCTCTCAACAGCTCCTCATCCCAGGGAACGCACAAACGTCCCCTCATGCGCAACACCTCGTCTGTAAAGGAGAAGTCCCCAGGGTCTCCTGACAGTACTCTGTCACGCAACGACTGCAAGTACAGGTTGGCCATCTGTCATGTGATGATGCGGTCTATCAGCTCTGGCCTCGTCTGTTGTGTCACAATCACTGCCCCACAGTGCCCCAGTAACTCTAGGAGTCGCCAACTGCTCGTCTCCTCCATGAGGCTCCAACTTTGCGCCTGTAAACTAGCCAAGTGGGCGAGCGCCTTCCAGCTCAAGGCGTCAACCACCACGTTGGCCTTCCCCGCATGGTAGGAAATGCTACAGTCATAGTCCTTCAGGAGCTCTAACCGTCTCTGTCTCATGTTGAGCTCCTTCTGATCAAACAAGTATCTGAGGCTCTTATGATCTGTGAAAATCTCAAAGGTCTCACCGTACAAGTAGTGCCTCCAAGTCTTTAGTGCGAAGACGACAGCTGCCAACTCCAAGTCGTGGGTAGCGTAGCTGTGCTCATGGGGTTTCAGTTGCCACGAAGCGTAAGCGACAACGTGACCCCTCTGCATTAGCACACCCCCTAACCCCTGCAAAGAGGCGTTCATGTACACAACGAACCCGCCACTGCTGTCTGGGATGGTGAGCACGGGAGCCGAAGACAGCCTCTCCTTCAGCTCCTGAAAACATGCCTCACAAGCATCTGTCCAAGAAAAGGGCACGTCCTTCCGGGTCAGCTGTGTAATAAGACGTGCAATCTGCTAGAAACCCCTGATAAACCGCTTGTAGTAGCCTGTCAATCCCAATAAATTGCGGATCTTTGTAACTGTACGCGGTCTCTCCCACCTGAGCACTGCCTCAACCTTGGTTGGGTCCACAGCCAAACCATCCCCGGAGATCACATGGCCCAAGAAGGTCACCTCCCTCAACCAGAACTCTCACTTGCTGTATTTGGCGTACAGCCTACGTCGTCTCAGTGTGTCCAAAAACATCCGCATGTGATGTCCGTGCTGCACCTGATCTTGAGAGTAGATGAGCACATCATCAATAAATATCACCATGAACTGATCCAGATACGGTCTAAACACCCGGTTCATCAAATCCATGAAGGCAGCGGGGACGTTGGTCAGCTCAAACGGCATGACCAAAAACTCGTAGTGTCCGTACTAGGTGCGGAAAGCTGTCTTGGAGACGTCTGCCTCCCTGATCCTTAACTGGTGGTACCCAGACCTCAAGTCTATCTTGGAGAATACCATGGTACCTCACAACTGATTAAAAAAGTCGTCAATCTTCGGCAGCGGATACCTGTTCTTGATGGTAACCCTATTCAGTTGTCTGTAGTCCACATAAAGGTGTAGGGTACCATCCTTCTTCTTTACAAACAATACCGGAGCTCCCCACGGAGACGCACTGGGCCTCACAAAGCCCTTCTCCAGAAGGTCCTGCAACTGAGACTTGAGCTCTCGCAGCTCAAGTGGTGCCATCCTATAAGGCACTGTAGAAATGGGGCTAGTCCCTGATACTAGTGAGATCTCAAACTCGATCTCACGCCCGGGAGGTAGTCCTGGCAACTCATCTAGGAACACGTCGGGGTACTCTCTGACCACCGGGATACTCTGAAAGTCTGCCACAGGGTTGGGCTCCGCCACCACACAAGCCAGGAAGCCCTCGCACCCCAGGCCCAAAAGTCTCGCTGCCCGAAGTGTAGAAATGCACATGAAGCCTCCGTCCACTAGCTGCCCGTGAAACTCGAAAGAAGGCAATTCCGGTATGGAGAAGATGATCTTCCTCTCAAAACAGTCCACCAAGGCGTGTTAAGCGGACAACCAGTCCATCCCCAGAATCACGCCAAAGTCCTCCATCTGTATCACAATCAGATCAGCGAAAAGGCTGTGTCCCCCAACACTGACCTCACAACCTGTGTAAACCTCCTCAACTACAAACAACTGACCACCTGTAACGACTCGATTCCCGAGTCCCTACGAGACACGAGAACCGGACCGACTCGACTAATCCTAAGACCTAGTCGTCCAACAAGTAACCAAAAGAGTAGTAAAATAAACCACATTCAACATGAATATAACTAACAGTAAGGAAATACAGCAGTAAGGAAAGAAGCAACTACAGTATATACCACCACAACAGTAGAACAACATTCATAACATAATATGAACTGCAGGTAAAGAAAAGTACAGCGGAAACAAGAACTACTCACTATAGTGGAACAAAAGAGGTACAAGAGAACAGTGGTAACTCTACTGGACCCTACTCGGCCCAGCGACCTCTGCAGCCGCTGACCCTGGCTGCTCAACACCTGGTCCTGAAAGGTAACGAGTGTAACACGTCAGCAAAACGCTGAGTAGAGTGGCAACTAAAACTAAAGAAACAGTAGAGTGTACAGTAGCTGTTATGTTCTATTACTTTCTTTATTTATGCCTTTCAATTGTCTCACGATTTCATTTATTTCTCAGATCCTTTTCTTGATCTCGAATGTCCCTCGTGGGAACGATCTTGATTGCAGTCTTTTCCAAGCAGTAGAAGTAGCACGTGGTGTTCTCCTGGCCGAGAGAGTCCCCCGTGGTGATCCTACTCTCAGTCAACTACCCCAAGGTCACGGACAGACGTAACGGTAACTACGGGACGCACGATAAACGCACAGGTAGCTAACCCGCACTGGCACGCGGTCAGTCGTTTCCGTTAACGGGTGCGCCCAAAGCACAACACGGAACCAGTACAGGGCAGAGCCCTCTCAGAGGTCCAACCCCTCCACAGTAACCAAACAGGGGCCTTGCCCCTCCACAGTCCGCGCACCCTCGCCTGACTACCCTAGTTTGCCCAGTGGGCCTAACAAGTCGGTGTAGGAGGCTAGCAGAACCCCGGGGCCCGTGGGGTAGCTAGTGCTCTCCCTACACTAGTAGCTCTCCTCGGTACTACGTACACGAGGGCTAGCAAGTCGATACAAAGTGGCCAGTCCTAACCCCGGGTCCCTGGGACGCCAGCTGCTCCCCCCCGCCGACCGGCTCTAGCAGCCCCGGCAAGCTCGCCCTCCGGCCAAGCGCCTCCTCCCTCGCGCAGCACCTCCTCCCATGCTCACCGCAGCTGTCGCTGCTGCCGCTCACTCGCGCTCGCTCTCGCGCACCGGCTGGAAGGAGAAGAGGAAGGGGGCGTAGGTGATGAGAGTGAGGGAGAGGGCATGGCGTTTTAAAGCCGCGCGTGGAGGAGAGAGAGCGGACAGAGGGCGCAGCCTGCGGCCGCAGGAGAGAGGGAAAAAGAGAAAGAGAGATGCGCTCGCAGGTCTGCGCGCTCAGGCGCGCATACAAAACCTCACGTGTCGGAAAAAATCGAATCCCAGACGTCTGGAAGGGGTTCCAGACGTCTGGTCCGACGTCTGGGCCGCCTCCCAGACGTCTTAAAAGACGTCGGAAGCTGCGCGTTCGTAACAATATAACAAACTCAAAGGAAGTTTCGTCCCCGAAACTTGCGCTAACTAGGGTGTGGGAAAAAATCGTCATAGTAACCATAATAAACTCAAAGAGGACCGAAGCCGTTCTGAAAAGACGTGCCCGCGAAGAGCTCCGGGTACCGCTCCCGTATTGCCGCCTTAGGCTCCCAAGTAGCCTCCTTGTACCGCTGGCTCCTCCACAAAGCCTTTACCAGGGGTACTTGCTTTCGTCTCAAACTATGGACAGCTCGGTCTAGAATCTGCACTAGCCTCTCGGGGTAGGTCAGGTCGTCACGCACCTCGACGCTCTCGTGACTCAGTACGTGACTGGGATCGGCTACGTACTTCTTAAGGTTGGACACGTGGAACACATCGTGCACACCAGAAAACTGCGGGGGAAGGGCAAGTCTGTAAGCAACGGGTCCAACCCGCTCCAGGACCTCAAAGGGCCCCACGAACCTCGGCGCGAGCTTCCCTCTCACCCCAAACCGCCGTAGGCCCGTCATGGGCGAAACACGAAGGAAGACGTGGTCCCCAACCTAAAACTGCACCTCTCTGCGTCTCCGATCCGTGTAGCTCTTCTGTCTGCTCCTGACAGTGCAGAGTCGCCTGTGGATCTGCTCGACTACCTCCTAACTCTGCCAGATAAACCTGGGGCCAACCTCCCACTTGGTCCCCACCTCAACCCAACTCAAGGGTGCCGTACACCTCCGTTCGTACAGAGCCTCGTAGGGAGCCATGCCGATGCTCGAGTGATAACTGCTGTTGTATGCAAACTCCGCTAGGGGCAGGTGCTCCTCCCAAGAGCCCCTCCAGTCCAATACACAGGCACGCAAAAGGTCCTCAAGTGTCTGTATCGTGCACTCAGACTGTCCGTCCGTCTGGGGGTGGTAAGCCGTACTAAACCTCAACCGCGTCCCCAGGGCCTGCTGAAACTCAGCCCAAAACTGGGACGTAAAGCGGGTATCCCGGTCAGATACGATCTCCCACGGAACTCCGTGTAGTCGTACCACATCGCGGATATACCTCTCTGCCAACTGTGCTAGTCCCAAAGTGACTCGGATCGGCAAGAATCGCGCCGTCTTCGTCAGTCTATCCACAATTACCCAGACTGCGTCGTGTCCTCGCTGGGCAACAGGTAAGCCCACCACCAAGTCCTTGGTGATGCTCTCCCACTTCCACTCTGGCACTGGAAGCAGCTGTAGCGGCCCTACAAGCCTCTGATGCTCGGCTTTCACCAGCTGGCACACTAAGCACTGCTGCACGAATTCACCCACATCCCGCTTCATCCCCCTCCACCAAAACTCGCGTCTCAAGTCGTGGTACATCTTCGTGTTTCCGGGATGTATGGTGAATGTGGAACTGTGTGCCTCAGTCAGGAGCTCTCTCAACAGCTCCTCGTCTTTGGGAATGCATAACCGTCCCCTCAAGCGCAGCACCTGGTCTGTGAAAGAGAAGTCCCCTGGGTCTCCCGACAGTACTCTGTCGCACAAGGACTGCAAGTACGGATCGACCATCTGTCCTGTGATGATGCAATCTATCAGCTCTGGCCTAGTCTGCCGTGTCATAGTCACTGCCCCACAGTACTCCCGTAACCCTAGAGGTCGCCAACTACTCACCTCCTCCAAAAGTCTCCAACTCTGTAACTGTAAACTGGCCAAGTGTGCGGACGCCTTACGGCTCAAGGCATCAGCCACCACATTGGCCTTTCCCGGGTGGTAGGAGATGCTGCAGTCGTAGTCCTTCAGGAGCTCCACCCAACGTCTCTGTCTCATGTTGAGCTCCTTCTGATCAAAAAGGTATCTGAGGCTCTTGTGATCTGTGAAAATCTCAAATGTCTCACCGTACAAGTAGTGCCTCCAAGTCTTCAGCGCGAAGACAACCGCTGCCAACTCGAGGTCGTAGGTAGGGTAGGTATGCTCATGGGGCTTCAGTTGCCGCGAAGCGTAAGCGGCAACGTGACCCCTCTGCATGAGCACACCTCCTAACCCTTGCAAGGAGGCGTCTGTGTACACAACGAACCCGCCACTACTGTCAGGGATGGTGAGCACGGGAGCCGAGGTCAACCTCTCCTTCAGCTCCAGAAAACACGCCTCACAGGTGTCTATCCAAGCGAAGGGCACGTCCTTTCGGTTCAACTGTGTCATAGGACACGCGATCTGTGAAAAACCTCTGATGAATCGTCCGTAGTAGCCTGCCAGTCCCAGGAAACTGCGAATCTCAGTGACTGAACGCGGTCTCTCCCACCTGAGTACTGCCTCGACCTTGGCTAGGTCCACCGCCAAGCCGTCTCCAAAGATCACATGACCTAAGAAGGTCACCTCCCTCAACCAGAACTCGCACTTGCTGTATTTGGCGTACAGCCTACGTCGTCTCAGAGTGTCCAGAACCATCCGCAAGTGCTGTCCGTGCTGCGTCCGATCTCGAGAATAGATGAGTACATCATCTATGAATACCACCACGAACTGGTCCAAGTACGATCTAAACACTCGGTTCATCAGGTCCATGAAAGCAGCAGGGGCATTGGTCAGCCCAAACGGCATGACCAAAAACTCGTAGTGTCCGTACCGGGTGCAGAAAGCTGTCATGGAGACGTCGGTCTCCCTGATCCTCAACTGGTGGTATCCAGACCTCAAGTCGATCTTGGAGAACACCGTGGCACCCCGCAATTGGTCAAACAAGTCGTCGATCCTCGGCAACGGATATCTGTTCTTGATGGTGACCCTATTCAGCTGTCGGTAGTCCACACAAAGGCATAAGGTCCCATCCTTCTTCTTCACAAACAGTACCGGGGCTCCCCAGGGAGACGCATTGGGCCTCACGAAACCTTTCTCCAAAAGGTCCTGCAACTGGGACTTGAGCTCTCGCAACTCAAGCAGTGCCATCCTGTATGGCGCGGTGGAGATGGGGCTGGCCCCTGGTACTAGTGAGATCTCAAACTCGATCTCACGCTCGGGCGGTAGTCCTGGTAACTCGTCTGGAAACACATCAGGGTACTCTCTGACCACCAGGATACTCTGGAAGTCTGCCACAGGGTCGGGCTCTGCCACCACACAAGCTAGGAAGCCCTCACACCCCTGGCTCAAAAGTCTCGCCGCCCGAAGTGCCGAAATGCACTTAAAACCTCCGCCCACTGGCTGTCCGTGAAACTCGAAAGAAGGCAACTCCGGAATGGAGAAGACGATCTTCCTCTCAAAATAGTCCACCAAGGCGTGGTAAGCGGACAACCAATCCATCCCCAGAATCACTCCAAAGTCCTCCATCTGTATCATAATCAGGTCAGCTGGCAGGCTATGTCCCCCAACGATGACCTCGCAATCCGTGTACACCTCTTCAGCTACAAACTGCTGACCACTCGGACCTCTGATTACGAACTGATTCTCTAACAGTGTATAATCCTGGTCCAAACTAACTACGAAACTGGCTGCGACAAACGAGTGCGTAGCGCCGGAATCGAAAAGCGTGTAAATGAGTCTGCCAGAAACTGAAACCATACCTGCTACCACCGATCCCGAAGCTCTGGCGTCCCTGTGTGTCAGGGCGTTGATACGCCCCTCAGCTCTAGGTGCGGACGAAGCAGCCACACTCTACGTCGGACGGGTAGGTGCTGGCCGGTACCCTCCTCGCGACTGCTGTCCTCCTCCTCGCGCCTGGCAACCGCAACCTCCTGCGCGCCCTCCAGTGCTCTGCGCGGGGAGTATCTGCTAACCTCCTGCCCTAGATGGGCAGTCCCTCCTGATGTGGCCCGGCTGGCCACACTGGTAATAGAGGGGAACCCGACTCCCGCCCTCAGTGGGTCCCTGCTGTCGGCTAGGCGGGGGTCCGGTGCTGGCGACTGGCCCCAGTCGAGGGCCCCCAAAGGCCACTGATGGCCCTGCAAAACGTGACGGCTCTCCTGCGGACGCCACGTGTCTCCTCTCTTGCCGGCCCTGTGAAAAGTCTGGCTGGAAGGGCCTCTTCCACCCGCCGTCAGTGTCTCGCGCGGACGGGTTGGTCTCCTCATAAGTCATAGCTGCCTCTACCACCCTCGAAAACGTAGGCAGCTTCAGGGGTTTGACATACCCCCTGATCGCAGGCCGGAGCCCCTCGGTGAACCTCCAAAGGCGCTCCTCCTCTGTGGCTACCGCTGTCGCTGCAAAGCGGGACAGCTCCAAGAAACGTGTGCGGTACGCGTTCACAGTCATCGTCCCTTGGCGGAGAGTGTGGAACTCCCGCCTCCTCTGGTCCTGCCATGTCTGGGGAAAATACTGCTTGCAGAAGAGGGTGACGAACTGGTCCCAGGTCGGCTCGTCCCTCTCCTGTCCCCGGACCGCCCTCCACCACCTGTGTGCCGCACTCTCCAGCTGGTACGTGGCAAAGGCCACGCGGCACTCCATCGGGGGGCGAAGGATGTCGAAGATCTTCTCCAGCTGCTCAAGCCAGTCCTCTGCCTCGGTCGAGTCCTCATCCCCCTTGAAGGAGGGGGGCTTCAGCTTCCGGAACTGTCCGAAAAGCTCGAAGTGGCGCCGCAGTGGAGGTGCTGGTGCACCTCCAGGCGAAGGTGCCTCGTGCATAGAAGTGTCGGAGGAAGGTGGGGGCGGTAGCGGCCCATCCCCTTCCCCCGTGTCCAGCGCCATGTCCGTCGTGTGGTCCTACAGAGGACTCCCCCTCTGCAGCCCCAGGAGGAGGCGCTCGGGGAGGTGGGTGGAGCTCCTCTCGTACAATGTCCCGTATCAACTGGGCGAGGTCCTAGGCCTGAATGCCTGAGAGTGGTGGCTGGTCCACCGAGACGTCAAGAACGGCACGCCCACCTCGCCGACCTCGTCCTCGGCTGCGCCCGCGGCCAGTCTCGCCAATCCCGCGACGAGGCATCTCGTACAAGGAGACGCGAAACAAAACGAAATACGTCAGTACGGAACAGTACCAAACGAAAACGTCTAAGAGCTCATGTCAAAAGATATGTTGTGGTGGCTACTCTAGTTATAGACATGTGAATTGGTTATTTTCCAGTTAGTTGATTCACTTCTCGGGACGACCTTGCTCTGATACCATCTTGTAACGACCCGATTCCCGAGTCCCTACGAGACACGAGAACCGGACCGACTCGACTAATCCCAAGACCTAGTCGTCCAACGACGAAATAACCAAAAGAGCAGTAAAATAAACCACATTCAGCATGAATATAACTAACAGTAAGGAAATACAGTAGTAAGGAAAGAAGCCACTACAATATATACCACCACAACAGTAGAACAACATTCATAACATAATATGAACTGCAGGTAAAGAAAAGTACAGCGGAAACAAGAACTACTCACTATAGTGGAACAAAAGAGGTACAAGAGAACAGTGGTAACTCTACTGGACCCTACTCGGCCCAGCGTCCTCTGCAGCCGCTGACCCTGGCTGCTCAACACCTGGTCCTGAAAAGTAACGAGTGTAACACGTCAGCAAAACGCTGAGTAGAGTGGCAACTAAAACTAAAGAAATAGTAGAGTGTACAGTAGCTGTTATGTTCTATTGCTTTCTTTATTTACGTCTTTCAATTGTCTCACGATTTCATTTATTTCTCAGATCCTTTTCTTGATCTCGAATGTCCCTCGTGGGAACGATCTTGATTGCAGTCTTTTCCGAACAGTAGAAGTAGCACGTGGTGCTCTCCTGGCCGGGAGAGTCCCTCGTGGTGATCCTACTCTCAGTCAACTACCCCAAGGTCACGGACAGACGTAACGGTGACTACGGGACGCGCGATAAACGCACAGGTAGCTAACCCGCACTGGCACGCGGTCAGTCGTTTCCGTTAACGGGTTCGCCCAAAGCACAACACGGAACCAGTACAGGGCAAAGCCCTCTCAGGGGTCCAACCCCTCCACAGTAACCAAACAGGGGCCTTGCCCCTCCACAATCCGCGCACCCTCGCCTGACTACCTTGGTTTGCCCAGTGGGCCTAACAAGTCTGTGTAGGAGGATAGCAGAACCCCGGGGCCCGTGGGATAGCTAGTGCTCTCCCTACACTAGTAGCTCTCCTCGGTACTACGTACACGAGGGCCAACAAGTCGGTACAAAGTGGCCAGTCCTAACCCCGGGTCCCTAGGGCGGCTGGCTCCGCTCTGCACTAAACAGGTACAGGTACTTCCCTTGGTACTACGTACCCAAGAGACAGCACACTACCACGTCTTTCTTTCTCAGTTCCATTCCTTTCTCTTTCCAGGAGTTCCACTCCTAATTCCCCGTAGGGTTCCAGCTCTTTTAACTCAGAACATCTAGGTTTCACTTTCCAGTTTCACGTTCTTACAATCCATGTTCTCAATCACGTTTATTTATTCATAGCAAGCAGCTGTTAATTCAATTCACAGGCAGCTATTAACTCAATTCACAGGCAGCTATTTGTTCCTTTCCATTTTTTCAAGACTGCAGTATTCATATATCCCACTAGTTTTCCCATCCTAGGATTCATGCCATATCCTAGGATCTATCATACAATCTAGTTTTCCAGCCCTAGGATTCATGCAACACCTAGGATCTATCATCCAATCTATTTCTCATTCTTAGGATTCATGTAATGTCCTAGGTTCTATTTATGGTTCCATAATT
Organism: Thalassia testudinum; assembly: GCA_037157565.1. Classification (NCBI taxonomy): domain Eukaryota; kingdom Viridiplantae; phylum Streptophyta; class Magnoliopsida; order Alismatales; family Hydrocharitaceae; genus Thalassia; species Thalassia testudinum. The sequence goes on along the minus strand of JAZHRO010000022.1, from coordinate 67,059,460 downwards.
TAACAGATTATACCAGTAAACTTAAAAGCCACTCTACCGATTACAGCAGGAGTATTGGGGACGTGGTCGGGAATCCCGCGTGCCTCCGCAACCCCCGAGACTGCAACGGAACGGGGTCCTATTACAAGGATCAAACACAAGGAGTTTCTCAAAACAGTATATAGCTACTATAGCCGGGTAGAGGATTTAATCCCGAAAAGCACGTAACTCGAAACGCGGAAAACGGACTTCGAACGGACCCTAAACGGGTCGAAAACGACGAAACAGTGCAAAATCAGACGTCTGGAACATCTTCCAGACGTCTTAAAAAGTGGATTAGAGGTTACCTTTGCTCTGCGTGGTCTCTCAGACATCCAGAAGCCTGCGAGGGCGTCTGGCCTAGTTCCCAGACGTCCGATGGTCACCCCGGACGTCTAGAAGTTGCTCCCGTCGTCTGGCATTGCAACCAGACGTCTGATTCGCGTTGGATGACGAATCAGAACCTGCGCGTACCCATTTCCTCTTTCTCTCAGTACGGTCAGTCGAAGAAGAGGAAGAAAGACGGAAATAACTCACCTTTCAGACGTCTGGACAGTCCTCCAGACGTCCTCCCCGCCATCTAGTTGGAAGCCCAGATGTCTGATTCTAGAAAAAATTCCAGAATCAGGGCGCGACTCGCCCTCCGCTCGCGATGCACGGCCGCGCCGCGCCTCGTCCGCCTGCTGCTCGAGCTGCAGCAGGCCTCCCGCGTCACCCCGGATGTCTGCTGCTCCCCCCCGCCGGCCTGCTCTAGCAGCCCCGGCAAGCTCGCCCTCCAGCCGATAGCCTCCTCCCTCGCGCAGCACCTCCTCCCACGCTCACCACGGCTGTCGCTGCCGCCGCTCACTCACGCTCACTCTCGCGCATCGGCTGGAAGGGGAAGAGGAAGGGGGCGGAGGTGATGAGAGTGAGGGAGAGGGTGTGGCGTTTTAAAGCCGCGCGGGGAGGAGAGAGAGCGGACAGAGGGCGCAGCCTGTGGCCGCAGGAGAGAGGGAAAAAGAGAGAGAGAGATGCGCTCGCAGGTCTGCGTGCTCAGGCGCGCAGACTAAACCGCGCGTGTCGGAAAAAACTGAATCCCAGACGTCTGGAAGGGGTTCCAGACGTCTGGTCCGACGTCTGGGCCACCTCCCAGACGTCTTAAAAGACGTCTGAAGCCGTGCGTTCGTAACACCACCCGAACCATTGATCACAAACGGATCCTCTAACAACACAAAGTCCTGCCCCAAAATAACATAAAAACTGGCAGCGACAAACAAGTGCGTGGCGCCGAAATCGAAAAGCGTGTAAGGTAGCCTGCCGGAAACTGTAACCATACCTGCCACCACCGAACCTGAAGCTCTGGCGTCTCTGTGTGTTAGGATGCTAATACGCCCCTCAGCCCTAGGTGCGGACGAAGCAGCCACACTCTGCGTCGGACGAGTAGTCGCTGGCCGGTACCCTCCCCGCGACTACTGTCCTCCTCGCGCCTGGAAACCGCGGCCTCCTGCTCATCCTCCAATGCTCGACGTGGGGAGCATCTGTTAACCTCTAGCCCAAGACGGGCAGTATCTCCTGATGTGGTCCGGCTGGCCACACTAGTAGCAAAGGGGAACTCAACTCCCGCCCTCAGTGGGTCCCCGATGACGGCTGGGCGGGGATCCGGTGCTGGCAACTGGCCCCTGTCAGGGGCCCCCAAAGGCCACTGACGGCCCCGCAAAATGTGACGGCTCTCCTGCGGGTGCCACGTGCCTCCTTTCTCGACGGTCCTGTGAGAAGTCTGACTGGTAGGGCCTCTTCTGCCCGCTGTCAGTGTTACGTGCGGACGGGTTGGTCTCCTCATATGTCATAGCTGCCTCCACCACCCTCGAGAACGTAGGTAGCTTCAAGGGTTTGACATACCCCCAAATAGCAGGCTGGAGCCCCTCGGTGAACCTCCAAAGGCACTCCTCCTCGGTAGCCACGGCTGTCGCTGCGAAATGAGACAGCTCCAGGAAACGCATGCGTTACTTGCTCACGGTCATCGTCCCCTGGTGGAGAGTGTGGAACTCCCACCTCCTCTGGTCCTGCCACGTTTGAGGGAAATACTGCTCGCAGAAGAGGGTGACAAACTGGACTAAAGTTGGCTCGGCCATCTCCTGACCCCTGACTGCCCTCCACCACCTGTGTGCCGCGCTCTCCAGCTGATATGTGGCAAAGGCCACGCGGCACTCCACAGGGGGGCGAAAGGTCTCAAACACCTTCTCAATCTGCTCGAGCCAGTCCTCCGCCTCGGTCAGGTCCTCATCCCCCTTGATGGAGGGGGGCTTCAGCTTCTGGAACTGTCCGAAAAGCTCGTAATGGCGCTAAAGGGGAGAAGTTGGTACGCCTCCAGGTAAGGAGGGCTCGTGCTCGGAAGTGCCGGAGGAAGGTGGGGGAGGTGGAGGGACACCCCCTTCCCCACATCCAACGCCGTGACCATCTCGTGGTCCCACAGAGGACTCTCCCTCCGCAGCCCCAGGGAGACCCGCTCGTGGCAGCGGGTGAAGCTCCTCTCATACGATCTCCTGTATCAGCTGGGCGAGGTCCTAGGCTTGAATGCCTGGGAGTAGTGGCTGGTCCACTGAGGCGTCGGGCTCAACGCGCCTGCCCCTCCGACCCCGTCCTCGGCCACGTCCGCGGCCCGCCTCGCTACCTCCTCGTCGAGGCATCTCCTGTAAGGAGACGCAAATACAGAAAAGAAAAGATGTCAATTCTAACCGACATTCAATGAAAGAACCCCAGAACAAATGTCAAAAGCTACATTGTGGTGATTACTCTAGTTAAAAGCACGTGAATTGGTTATGTTCCAACAAATTGGTTCACTTCTCGGAACGACCTTGCTCTGATACCATCTTATTACGACCCAATTCCCGAATCCCTACAGGACCCGAGAACTGGACCGACTCGACTGATCCCAAGACCCAGTCGTCCAACGAGAAAGTAACCAAAAAGTAGTAAAATAAACCACATTCATCATGTAAGTAACTAACAGCAACAAAAGTACAGCAGTAAATAAGTAATTACTACAGTACACACCACCACAACAGCAGAGAATTTAAACGGGTACAGGAATATAAAGTTACAATAAAAGAGTACAGAAGTATGACAAAATACTCACTACAGCAGAACGGTACAACAAAAAAAAGTACAACAACTGGGCTCTACTGGGCCTAGCACCCTCTGCAGCTGTAGGCTCTGGCTGGTCAACACCTGGACCTGAAAAAGGTTGTAAGTACAACATGTCAGCGAAACGTTGAGTAGAGTGGCAACCAACTAACTAAGAGAAACAGTAAAGGTGGACAGGTAGCTGTTGTTTCAATTTCTTTCTTTATTTAACTAATTATTCTTTCTTTCATCACTTGGTTTATTTATCAAGTCTTTTTCTTGATCTCAAATGTTCCTCGTGGGAACTATATTGATTGCAGTCTTTTCTGAAGAGTAGAAGTAGCACGTGGTGCTCTCCTGGGCAGGAGAGTCCCCCGTGGTGGTCCTACACTCAGTCAACCACCCCAAGGTTGCTGACAGACGTAACGGTGACTACGTCACGCGCGATAAACGCACGAGTAGCTACCCCGCACTGGCACGCGGTCAGTCGTTTCCGTTAATGGGTGCGCGCAAAGCACAACACGGAACCAGTATAGGGCATAACCCTCTCAGTAATAGGGGTCTAGCCCCTCCATAGTAACCAAACAGGGGTCTCGCCCCTAGACAGTCCGTGCACCCTCGCCTGACTACCCGGGTTTGCCTAATGGGCCTAACAAGTCGGTGTAGGACAGCTAGCTGAACCCTGAGCCCCGTGGGGTGGCTAGCTCTCTCCCTACAGTAGTAGCTCTCCTCGGTACTGTGTACGCGAGGGTTAAAAAGCTGGTGCAAAGTGGCCAATCCTAACCCCAGGTCCCAACCCTAGGGCGGCTAGCTCCGCTTTGCTCTAAACAGGGGGACAGTCGCTCTTCTTGGTACTCCATACTCAATGGCTAGTTCACTTCCCCATTCACCTTTCCAACTCCATTCTATTTATTTACAAGAGCTCTACTCCTAATTCCCCGTAGGGTTCATGCTCATGTTTTTCAGGCCAAGTCATACAAGGTTTCATCATTTCAGGTTTAGTTGCAGGTAACTCGTGTTTCCAACATTCAATCTTTTCTTTTCCAATTATATACAGGCAGCTCATATTTAATTTTAAATAACAGGAATTACATGTAGGAGTTATTAACAACAGTACTCTACATTTCACAGGCAGCTGTAATCCAATTACAGAAAATTATTATTCATCCAGGACTGCAATTCAGGCTTTCAATACAATCATTCCAGTATTTCTAGTCCTAAGATTCATGCCATACCCTAGGATCTATCATTCAATCTAGTGTTTCTGGTCTTAGGATTCATGCCATACCCTAGGATCTATCATTTATTCCAGATATTCATTTATGTTGTAATTAACTAAGGGAAGCCACTCTACCCACAAAATTGGGAGCAATGGGTGCTTAATCAGCAGGTTCACGCGCCTCCACAACCCTCAAATCCACTACAGAACGAGGTCCTAACACAAGGATCAATCACAGAAATCACTCAGAATATGATAAAAAGCATTCCAACAGGTAGAGGAACTTATACGAAGAAGAACGGAATCCTAAACGCGGAAATCGGACCCTAAACAGGTCAAAAATGACAATTCTGACCAAAATCAGACGTCTGGAACACCTTCCAGACGTCTTAAAAGGGGTCTAGATCCATACCTCACTCTACACTGCTCCTCAGATGTCCAGGGATCCTGCTAAATCGTCTGGACCTAGTTCGAGACGTCCGACTATCCATCCGGACGTCTGGAGACGCTCTTCGCCGTCTGGTGCCTCGCCCAGACGTCTGAACCACGTGGGAGGGCATGTCCCGCACCTTCCCGAAGCGAATCCTACATGCGCACGCAAAATTTCTTAACACGGCACGTATCAGAGCCTCGGCGGAACGGCCTACATGGCCGTATCCGCAAAAATGGAGGTATAGGTGTAGTACGTACCTCTCAGTCATCTGGAGCTTCCTCCAGACGTCGTCCACATCGTCTGGATGTAGGTCCAGACCTCTGATTCTGGGAAAAATCCCAGAATCAGAAGCTCCTTCGTCTTCTTCCTACTGCGCGCGACCATGCCGCGCAGCCGCTCGTCCGCTGCTCTAGCTGCAGTAGCATCAAGGGAACCTCCCCGGCACAATGCTCCGTCTCACGCACGCCCGACCGGCCGCGAGCTTCTCCGGTGAGCTCCCTCATGGCTAGTGCGCTCTCCTCTCTTCCCTTCTCTCACTGCCCCTCTCCTCTCCGCCATTACACTTGGCAGTAACTCGCTGCTCTCGCTCTCGCTCTTGCTGGAGGAAGAGGGTGGATGGATGGATGTGGGGTGGCGTGAGGGAGAGGAGGGGATATATGTAGGCGTGGGGGGAAAGGTTCTGCAAGTAGGCGAGGGAAGAAGAAAGAGAAGAAGGTGGCTGGGCTCAGTCTGCGTCCGCCACGCGTGCAGACTCGCGGTCGTACACGCACAAAAATTGATTTCCAGACGTCTGGGAAGGTGTCCAGACGTCTGAGTAGACGTCTGGCCCAAGTCCCAGACGTCTTACAAGGCTTTGGTGGAACAGGTCTTAACAGCATACCTCAAATCCCTCCTCTTCACAAGGAGTATTTTGTCTCGTGAGGGAGACGGGAATTCACAAAGTGAATACCCAAACAAAGACAATTACGATATATCCTATAGAGCCACAAAGTAAGTGTAAATCAAACAAGCTTCTATAGGAAAAAGGACTTCCCTTAGATGGAAGTGGTGCGACGTGAGGCCGGCAGCCTAATAGTGCTCTTGGATGGTGCTAAATGGCTTAGAGAGCAACAACACTTTCTTTTTAAAAATTTCTCCTTCATTTGGACATAATATGATGTGGAAGTAGTTTCTTTATGTTTTTTTTCTTAGGAAGGGTGCTCCTTCATTTATAAAGGTCCTAAGAATGTTCAAGAAGGCCTTGGAAAGGGTTTATAGCCATTGGGAATAAATTCAAGGCAAATCAAGTCGGAATTAGGGTCATTTATGATTCTGACAGGGTTATCAAACGTATGTATTTAAGGTCAGACGTCTAGGTCTTCGTCTGATCTAGAGGAGTAGATGATCTGATCAAGGTTGGATCAAGACGGACGTCTAAAACTCACTTTTAAGACATTCGGGATACTAATCAGACGTCTAATCCTAAGATGGCTTTCTTCTTGTTCTTACATATCAAAACAGGGTTCTAGTGTTTTTTAGGTCAAACGACAGGTCGGTCGTCTAGCAAAATCTCTGGACGTCTGGAAAGACAATCCTCTGTGGGAATGGATTTCTCGAGAAACTTAATGGCTAAATCCTCTAACAAAAGTGATTTGAGTCAGATCTTAGACTAACGTTTATTTATCATATGGTTTGGATGATCTACAGGCTTCTGTAAGTGTTATAGAATTAATTATAAGATAATCTCTGAGGATCATCTTCTGATAGTCCAACAGCCCTATTGTTGGCCGTCTGTCATTGGCATCAGACGTCTGGACTATGGGCTAGTCATCTGAAATCAACGAATGTGAAGTATTAAGTCCAACCTAAGTGTTTGGATGTCTGGATAAATGGTTAGACATCTTAAAGATCAAGATCAGACATCTGAGGTCCAGAATAGATGTCTGATCAAGCTGTTTGAAGCTTATTTTGGTTTTCTGATCTAAGTGCTTGTCTAAGTGTCCTGTAAGGTGTAAGATTTCCTAGGATTAAGGTAGGATACTTTGGGATCTTTACAAGAATCTAAAGAATAAAAGAGTAAAGTACAAGACAAATAAATACAAGAAAAAATATTTCTATCCTATTCTTCATCTCCTTCCTTCTTCAAGCTTTCATTCTAAACAAAGCTCCTACTCCACTATCAAGCTCCTCCAATCCACCATGGATACGAGCTTGAACTCCTTCACACTTGTATCCATTTGCATTTATCCTAAAACTTGTAAACTCAAATGTGAATATTAAATCATAAGTGTTTTGTTTTTATCAAAATCAACAATTATGGTGCCCTTGCACCAACACCTCTCCTCCTACCCCAACTCCATCTTTGCACCTAGTGTTAATCGCTCTAAATCGATTTTAAAATCAATGCGTTGTAATATAGATTGAATCAGTGCAAAAAACAAATAGAATTTATACTTGAATAGAAGTCCAAGGCCAAACACAGGGAGCAATTAGCAAAATCATTCTCAAGATTGCAATTCAAGCACAATATAAGCAATTTATAATAGAATTCCAAACAATAATGATATATAAATGAAAGCAAATGTCAATAGTGCAAAAAGAATGGGGTAAAATGGTGATTTGAATCACTAATTACCCCTCACTATAATAGCAAATATCTCAACAGTATTAATCAAATAAAGCTTCACAATCAAGTATCAGACGACTGAGCATTTAATTAGACGACTTAACTCTCTCGAGCCTTTTCTCCCTCCTCGGCCTCTTCTCTTCTTCTTCTTTCTCTTCTCTGGCTTCTCTTCTTCTTTCTCTTCACGCATAAGGGGAAGGGTTTCTTCTTCAAACAGCCAAGTGTCAGCCATTGGTCTTCAGAGCAAAACCCCCTGCCCCCCACGCGCTCTCTCTCTTTCTCTCTCTGGGATTCGCTCTCCCAGAGCCTCGGGAAATCGAATTCGGATCTAAGCGTACCCGGGACCAGGGCTGCGAGTGCGATCGCAGCCGAGGAGTGAAGGTGGGTTAGGCAGGTCGAGTCAGCACCAGGCCCTCAGGGGACGGGTCATGGGCGAGGAGCATTTAAAGGGGTGGTTGTGACCTCACCTCCTGTGTGTTAGTTGAGGCGATAAGCCCATATGACTTTTTCCTCTTATGTGCCTTCAACTGTTTCGTCGCTTCCGATGTGGGACTAAAGGTCCATCTTCCTCACGCAAGCGTCTGTGGCTGGATTGTTCGCTCAATCAGGGAAGCTGCTGACGGTGTGGCCTCTAATCAAGGCCTTGGAATGAGACTTGGAGCGTAGCCCCGTCACCTGGAGGTGTCGCCTGGAGCTACGGGTGTCGAAGAGAGCCTCAAGCTTCCTTCTAAGCTTTGTGGTAATGGCGCGACACTTGAGACCTGAAACTCAAGAAAAAGGGCCCCGCGGCCGCATCAGATAGCTCAATAGTATCGCTAGGGGACGGCGAGTATTGTGGTGGATGTAGCGTAAAGTGAGGGTGAGTGAGGTGGTCGGACGATGACGGAGACGGTCGTGCGAAGGTGGGGTGTTCGGGGATGTGTTTGAAGGAGAAATCGATGAAATAGATAGAGGGATTTTGCTCCTTGGGTCGAGGAGGTGTAGAGATGAACGACGGCCAATTTGGTGGAACGTAGTTGCCGGGCAAACTCACCGGAGGTACGTCTGCGAGGTGGAAGACGGAGGGCATTAGGACGAGATGGAGGTTGAAATGGAGTATGGTTGGTGTGTGAATGAAGTAGAGGAGTTAGAGAACCTATCTAGGTAGTTGGCGGACGAAGGGGAGCAGAGGCGACGTCGATTGCAATGTGGTCGGCACCGGGAAAAAAGGCAACTCCGGTGGGGGTTGGACGGCGAGGACGAAGGAGATAGAGGTGCCGGCTGGTATTGCACGACACGGAGGAAGCTAAGGGAGACAAATCCGTCGCCAGTATTGCGAACAGATGAGGAATGAAGATGAAGGAGGTCGCCAGAGGTTGAGGAACCTTTCGGTAGGAATAGGAGGGAGGAATTGAGGGTGTTCCAAACCAAAATCAAGCTTAAGGAACTCGATCTGATCTGGGGTTTCTTTTATAGGCCTCTGGAGAATGCTTTAAGCTTGGGAAGCAAGCTTCCCAAGCTTGGAATGTTCACCGGAGATGGAAGCTCAAAATATAACCGAATCTCTCATGCGTTTGCATGAGAGATTGGGTACGTTGTTGTAATGGCACGTTATATTTTTAGCCATTTAAGACGTCTCGAGTTTCAGTCAGACATCTGTCTAGACATCTGGACAGGTTCTCGGACGTCTGAAAGTGAGTTTTTCTTACTGCACGATGCGCTCTGCGTGCGGGCGGCGCGCAGAGACCCTCTCTCTCCTTCGCCCCTCACCTAAACCCTAACACCCCTCTCCGATATATACCCTCTCCCTTCTCCTCTCCTCTCCTCACACCACAGCCACCGCCACCTCCACCTACTCCGCGACAGCCACATTCCCCTCCCATCCCTGCTGCTGCAGCTGCGGCGAGGAAGAGAGGAGCCGGCAAAGGGAGAGAGGGGAGGAGCGAGAGCGAGAGAGTGCGAGGGAGTGTGAGCGGGGGGAGGAGGAAGATGACCGTGGGAGCTCGGTGAAGCTCAAGGAGGAGTCTCAGGAGAGAGGAGGGCATCGGCCAAGAGCTACTCAAGCTCCTGCAACTGCTGGAGCTGCCACTACGGGCGGAGGGCGAGCGCAGTGAGTGGCGTGATTTCTTGGCGAGGCACCTGGACGTCTGAAAGCACGTATCGAGTGAGGTACGTACATTCCTGCGCTGATTTCCACCATGCAGAAGATCACAGCGCAGGAGTTGGGCTGAAACTGTACCTGCGCTTTCGTACGCAGGTGCAAGCTTTGGGAAAGTGCATGGTACACCTTCCCACGCACTTTTGGACGTCTGATCACATCACCAGATGTCCGGAGGTGCTTCAAGACGACCGGAGACCTTGTCCGACATCTGGAACTATCCCCAGACGGTCGCAGAGGAAGTCTGGACGTCTGATCAATCGCAGGAAACACAAGGTGAGTTTTTGATGTCTTTTAAGACATCTGAGATTAGTCCTAGATGTTTGATTTTGATCAGAAATCGCGTTTTTGGCCTATTAAGGCCCAAACGGAATCGGCTTTCCGCAAACAAAGTACCGCTGTCATCGACTCGAGTTCCTCTACGTATTCGTGTTGGGTATCTGTAAAGACCCGTTCCACTTTTAGCCTTTTAAAACGTTTGGAGTGTCAGTCAGATGTCTGGCCAGACATTTGGACCCCTTCCCGGACGTCTGGAAATCAAAAATCTGTATGCACTCTGCGTTCTGCACACAGGTGACACGCAGACTCTCCTTCTTTCTCCTTCCTTCTTCCTTTTTCCCCCCTGCCAAACCCTAACCCCTCAGCTGTAAACAGTCAACCCCCCTTCCTCTCCTCTCCACTCCACCACTACCACCACACCCCACTTCCACTGCTGGAGCGACGGGAGGAGATGAGCGAGAGAGAGAGCGTGAGAGCGAGGAGGAGGAGAGTGCGTGAGGAGGAGGCCGAGGTCGAGAGCTTCATGGAAGCTCGTCGGAGCTCGCACGGCCACCGTGGCGTGTGTGGGAGGAGGAGGGAGTCGGAGCATCGTCCTCAACCAACTGCAGCAGCTGGAGCTACGGCAGAGCGAGGGGAGACGTGGAGGAGCGCTGGGAGCGCGGTCTAATATTGGAATTTTTTCAGTATCAGACGTCTGGAGTGCGGTCCGAACGACCGGCTGCATGTCTGGACATCTGGCGTCAACACCAGACGTCTGAAGGCATCTGTACCGCGGAGGTACGTCCGCTTCGCGGTTAAGGCCATGCAGGCCGCACCACAGACGATCTAGTTTGGCTAAAAATAAGGTGGCTGCTCTATCGTGCGCAGGAGCAACCATGGGAAAGTGCACGGAACACCTTTCCACGTAATTTTGGACGTCTGAACAGCTCATCAGACGACCGGAGGCATTTCCAGACGATCAAAGGACTGGTCAAACATCTGGAACTATTTTCAAATGGTCGCTGGGGAGTCCTGGACGTCTGAGGTCACTGCAGGAGCTTGAGGTGAGTCTCTGTGAATTTTAAGACGTCTGGACTTGTTTCCAGACGTCTGATTTTGGTCTGCAGACACGTTTTTGACCCGTTTAGGATCCGATCGGGATCCATTTTACGCAAACAAAGTATCTGTGGTTTCCTTGTGAGTTTCTCTACGTATTAGAAATCTTTATACATTATTCTAAATCCTCCCTTGTGATGTGTTCCTTGGTATAGGACTTCGATCTACTGCGTGTCTGGGGCTCGCAGAGACGCCTGGGTCTGCGGCTCGAGCCCCTAATACTCTCGGATTGTCTGGTAGAGTCGTCCAACCCTATTATTCTTATTAAATATGAATGTATCTATGAAAATTAGTCAACTGAAAACCTAGGATGTGCATGAACCTTGGGACAGAGAAATGATTGAACCAATTATTTTGCATAATTGTAACTGTATACATGAACAAACTAAATTGTTAGCCACTGCCTATAAATAAGTGTTAGCCACCTATTAGAATATGAGCTACCTAAGATAACTGAACAGCTTCCTGTGAAATCATTAGTTGCATGTGTTAAATTGTGGAAATACAAGCTGCCTGTATATATACGAGAACTGAATTGTGAATGATGAAATCTAGATTGAAATAATGTGGTGAACATGAGTATGAACCCTATGGGGAGTTAGGTGTAGAGCTCCTGTGGTTAGATGGAAAATCTGGAATGTGGACGAGAAGTGTGCTGGCCCTTGAGTACGTGGTATCAAGGAGAGCGACTGTCCCCTTTTAGTATAGAGCGGAGCTAGCCGCCCTTGGGTTGGGACACGGGGTTAGGATTGGCCACTCTACACCGACTCCTGTTGGCCCTCGTGTACACGGTACGGAGGCGAGCTACTAGTGTAGGGAGGGAGCTAGCCACCCCACGGGGTCAGGGTTCAGCTAGCCACCCTACACCGACTTGTTAGGCCCACTGGGCAAACCGGGGTAGTAAGACGATGATGCGCGGACTGTGGAGGGGCAAGACCCCTGTTTGGTTCTAAGGGCTAGACCCTTGTTGTTGAGAGGGCTAGGCCCTATACTGTTCCGTGCTGTACTTTAAGCGTACCCGCTAGTGGAAACGACTGACTGCATGTCAATGCGGGGTAGCTACCCGTGCGCTTATCGTGCATGTCGTAGTCACCGCTACGCCTGACAGTGACCTCGGGGTGGTTGACTTGGTGTATGATTACCACGGGGGACTCTCCCGGCTAGGAGAGCACCACCTGTACCTTCTACTCTTCGAAAAAGACTGCAATCAAGATCGTTCCCACGAGGAACAGCAAGATCAAGAGAAATCTGAATGTTCACAAGAGAGGGGTGAAAAGGAATTACCTGTAAAATAAAATAACTAAAAAGATAACTATACCGGCTACTTTTACTGCTTTATATAGTATGATTACCACTCTACTCAGCGTTCGCTGACTCCGTCTTTTTCATAACCCTGTTCAGGTCCAGGAGTTGAGCAGCTCGAGCTTCCGGCTGTGGAGGGTGCTGGGCCCAGTCGAGCCCAGCTGTAGTTTTCAGCACTTTTCATTGTACTCTCTTTATCCTGCTTTTCAGTTATTTCTTGTTGGACGACTGGGTTTTGGGATTAGTCGATTCGAGCCGGTCTCGGGTCCAGTAGGGATTCAGGAACCGGGTCGTAACAGTATCTATTGTTTTGAGCTCATCTAATGTACATTGGTCACTGGTACAGGTTACCAACCAGTAGCATGTTCGGGGCCCGCGGAGATGACGAGATCTGCTGCACAGGCCCTCATTCCTCCCGTAATACCTGGTAGAGTGGTTTAACTCAGTTGTTAATATCTAAATAAGAATGTACTTGGTTGGAATAGTCGGATTGAACTCTAGGATATGGAATGAACCCTAGGGTAGAAAATGAATGAGCCTGTTTGAGCTGTACTGTTTACTTGAATGCATTGTTAAAATAAATTGCTAGCAAATGCCTTTAATATAATTACGAGATGTATGTTAAAATACGAGCTGCCTGTATATAATTGAGAAATTGCCTGTGAAACCACCAGTTGTATGTTTTTGAGAATTGAATTATGGAAACACGAGCTGCCTATATATGGATGAGGAACAAATTATGAAGCATAAGATCTGGATCTGGATAAATGAGGTGAACATGAGCATGAACCCTACGGGGAATTAGGAGTAGAACTCTTGTGGATAAATGGAATCTAGAATGTAGACAGGAAGTGTGCTAGCCCTTGTGTACGTGGTACTAAGAAGAGCAACTGTCTCCTTTTAGTGTAGAGTGGAGCTAGCCTCCCTTGGGTTGAGACCCAGGGTTAGGATTGACCACTCTATACCGACTCCTGTTGGCCCTTGCATACATGGTACCGAGGCGAGCTACTAGTGTATGGAGGGAACTAGCCACCCCACGGGGTCCAGGGTTCAGCTAGCCACCCTACACCAACTTTGTTAGGCCCTCTGGGTAAACCGGGGTAGTCAGACAAGGGTGCTCGGACTATGAAGGGGCGAGACCCCTGTTCTGAGAGGGCAAGGCCCTATACTGTTCCGTGCTGTACTTTGGGCATACTCGCTAGCGGAAACGACTGACCGCTTTTCAATGCGGGGTAGCTACCCGTGCGCTTAGCACGCATGCCGTAGTCACCGCTACGTCTCGACAATGACCTCGGGGGGGTTGACTAGGTGTAGGACTACCATGGGGGACTCTCCCGGACAATAGAGCACCACGTGTACCTTCTACTCTAAGGAAAAGACTGCAATCAAATTCGTTCCCACGAGGAACATGCAAGATCAAAAATACCTAGATACGTTGAGAAATAGATGAAACAGAAACACATAAGTAAGATAAATAGAAATGAGAAATAAATTAGTTGTTATTTTTACTGTACTTGTACTTAAATAATATAAACACCACTCTACTCAACGTTCGCTGACTCTATCTCTTCGTAACACTGTTCAGGATCAGGAGTTGAGCAGCTCGAGTTTCCGACTACAGAGGGTGTTGGGCCCAGCCGAGCCCAGCCGTAGTTGCTCTTTCAGCTCTTTCGCTTTCCTACTATTGTAGTGAGTAATAGACACTTACTTTACTGTTTCAGTTACTTCTATTTCCTTTACGTTTTCTGTTGTTGTTGTGGTGGCATGTACTGAGACAGTTGTTCTACTTTCTTTACTACTTCGTACTTTTCTTCTACTTAGTTATATTGCATGTGTGAATGTGGTTTATTTTCCTGCTTTTGGTTATTTCTTATTGGACAACCAGGTCTTGGGATTAGTCGAGGTGAGCCAGTCTCGAGTCCTGTAGGGATCCGGAACCGGGTCATAATAGTTGTAGGGCTTAGGACTTGGTTCAAAAGGAAGGGAATCCCTTGACAAACTTCCCTTTCAAATCCTAGAGGGATTCGTTAAGGAATCAAGGAGAACATACAAAAACAAGCCCATCGGAGTCGTAGGATTAGGATTTCATGGCGGCAGGAACCCATTTAAAGAAAATGATGATAAAGATAGGAACCTTTTTATAAGAAATTCAAAAGCTAAGGGGTCATGTCAAATAAAGAAAATCAGACTTGGACCAAAGTGCAAACTAGGACGAAACAATCTCATATTAGACCCAAAGGTTGGTACAAACCTATTTTTGGCCTAAGGAATCCAATGGGGAAGTTAAATTTTGGTTTTAACCTAGTTTGACTGGGTAATTTGCATAATTACCCAAATTAGGGCAAATGTCTGTCTAAGACTCTATTTTAGGTCAAGACGGGTTCCAATGGTCAAATTGAAGGTACCAAACCCTAGATAATATTTTTCTATGATTTTTATAGGGTTTAGGTGAATTTTATCCTGACCAAAACCTCAATAGATTAAGCGGGTCTATTTTTAGGGTTTTAGATGTCCATTAATTCCTGTAATGCATGAAAATCCTTTTCTGTCTGTTCTAACCCACTTATTAGACTCTTAAGACCATTTTACCTTTGGTCAACCCCTAAGAGAACCCACAGCTATCCTGTTTTTGTGATAGAATGGTAAATTTGTAGAAATAACCCTGTATTCATGTCTTCTTCTCAAATAAATGTTTTGTGCTTGATAAGAACCTCATCATGAACCCTAACCAGCACAATTTAATCTAAATAAGTGTGAAGAAGCTCATACAAAATCTAAAGAGAGGCTTAACTCAGAGAATTCTAAGTTAAAGAATAAGACAAATTGTAAGACGTAAAACTGTAATTTTACCAATGTAGTACGCAAACAGGGTAATTAATGGCTTAAACGAAGGTCAAATGAGCTTAATAAGGAGTGAAGTGGGATGATCTGATGTGAAAAGGGTTATAGCAACTTCTAGGAATTAAATGACATTCTATAACCCTAAAATAAATCTACTTTAATTCACGAGGTTTGAGGTAGGATAAAAATCAAATAAATCCTCTAAAATTAATGGAAAAATATTCCCTAGGGTTTAGAATCTTCAATTTGGCCTTTGCAACCTATTTTGACCTAAAATGAGAACCATGCCCAATTTATGACCTAATTTGGGTTTTTGTGCAAATTGACCGATAAAACATGGTCCAACCTAAAACAAAATTTTACCATTAAAATCCTTAGGTTAAAGTTATGCTGGTATAAAAATTTGGGCCTAAGAAAAGATCATCTTGACCGACTTTACAAATTGGCCCTCTTAAATTACTTTTCGACCCTTATCTTTTGAAACCCTTGCAAATGGCCCCCTACCTTTCTCGTCGTTATTTGCAGAACGGTCCTCCCAGCCATTTCTGAGCAGTGCCATATTTGTGCGGAGGATGGCGCCGCGCAGGGCATGGCGCCGGTTCTCAGGAACAAACGGGAGGTTCCCTACGTCGTCCTCTGTCGCAGGAACCCTCCCATGACCCCTGCAACCAGCCATGCCTCTCGTGCGAACGCACGAAAGGCAGGCGTGAGCTCCAGGCAACGCGGGGTGCTTCCGCGAATGCGCCCAGGTTCGCAATTGGGGTCGCGAGCCTTCGTTGCTGCCCCAATTGCCAGCGCCTTCTCGCCTGCGAGCGCGCGGAGTAGAGGTGGGACTTTAGTCCCACCTCGTAAGTGTGTGGCCTCGCGCCCACACTTAAATTGATGCCAAGTACTACATCTGGGAAGATCCGTACCTCTTCCGCATAGGTGCCGACCAAATCATCTGGCGATGTATCCCGGAAGGTGAAATCAATGATATTCTCTTCTTCTGCCATGACCAAGCATGCGGTGGCCACTTCTCTGGGCACAAAACCGCATCAAAAATCCTCCAGTGTGGCTTTTATTGGCCCACTTTATTCAAGGACGCATACAATCACTGCAAGGCATGCAGTCGTTGCCAAACTTTAGGCAACATGAGCCATCGCGACATGATGCCTTTGCAGCCGATTCTCGTATGTGAAATCTTCGATATTTCGGGGATTGATTTTATGGGTCCCTTTCCTGTTTCGGATGGCTTCGAGTACATTCTGCTGACTGTGGACTACGTGTCCAAATGGGTCGAAGCCATACCGACCCGAACCTGTGATCATAAAATTGTTATAAAATTCATTCATCACAATATCTTCTCACGGTTCTGAATTCCTCGTACAATCATCTCTGACGGGGGGACCCATTTTACGAATGCTCAGTTTAGGTCACTGCTGACCAAATACGAGGTGTCTCACCGAATCTCCACTCCTTACCACTCCCAGACTAATGGTCTAGTTGAGCTATCAAATCGGGAGATCAAGAAAATCCTGCAGTTCACTGTTCGGCCTGACAGGAAGGACTGGTCGTCTCGACTTCCGGAAGCTTTGTAAGCTTATAGGACCGCCCATAAAACCCAATTAGGCATGTCTCCTTTTAGACTGGTGTATGGGAAGGTATGTCACATTCCCGTCAAACTGGAGCACAAAGCCTATTGGGCAGTACGGAGCTGTAATTTAGATCTTTCTAAGGCTGAAACCCACAGAAAGCTTCAGATAAGCGAGATCGATGGATTACGCCTTGATGCGTACTAGAACTCGCGAATCTACAAAGAGCGGGTTAAAGCCTTCATGACAAGCACATATCTAGAAAGATCTTTCATCCTGGTCAGAAGGTCCTACTCTTTGATGCCCGACTCAAACTCTTCCCTAGGAAACTGTGATCCAAGTGGGTCGGATCATACCTTGTCCGACAGGATTTTGGAAATGGAGCCGTAGAAATTAGTCCGCTCAGCCATGATTCCGAACCTTTCATCCTGAACAGTCAGAGACTCAAACCGTTCATTGATGTAACCCCTACAGATTTGGCTGAATCATCATTTATCCTCCATTTTCCCTGAGCATATTGCACCCAGCCGATGGCGTAAAACTCAACGCTAAATGGGAGGCAGCCCGTCATTCTTTTTGAAAAAATCCGAAACCTTTTCTGACAACTTTTTCGCACTTAAGGTTCAACCTTTAGGACAGCCGACTCCACCTCAGGTGCTTGCATCTGAGATTAGAAATCGTCCGCAACAGTTACCCCGACCCATTCACTCATCAAAAACATATGTCCTAATATATGAACAAAGTTAAATAAAAACCCTCCTAAGTTACAATGAGGGCATTGCAAATATTAAGCATGGGAGGGTATGAAAGTGCAAAACTCACAAGAAAAGGTTTAAACAAAAAAATTCACATATGCCAAAAATACCATAAAAATTACAAAAAAAAATGAGAGGAGGAAAGAAATTTTGTGGACTCTACAAAGGAGGAAAATAAAAAAAAAGAACAAAATGATCAAAAGAAGGAGCACAAAATGAAAGAAAAGAGATAGTCATTGGTAAGAAATTAAGAAATTAACCTAAGTTCTAGACCTCATTCAGGAAAATAAATGGAAACTGCACAGTGAGATTAGTAAGAACGCAAACCTTAGGCATTCTTGGATAGACTCTTAGTACCCATTAAGATCTAGATATTCCTCAAGAGGTTGAGGAAAATGAAAAGCTTAAGTATTAGGTCCAAGGCTTAGGGAGTATTTGGCCCCGTTAACTAACTTTTGGTTTACGAGACTCAGTAAACTAAGCACCCTAACTTCACACACAGCCTGGTTCAGTAAGCATAAAAATCAAAATCACGCAGAAGTGTTGCAAAAATTCTGAAAATGACACCTAGAGTAGGAGCGGCCGATCAACACAAGTTGATTTGGACGAGTTCCTAGCGTAGAGAGGTGGGAAATTCCCCTCGAAGATGCGTAACAAAAAATCATCTCCTCGGTGCTTGTCTCTTAGGATATTTACATATCCTACTGCGGGCATGTAAGCACTCTGCTGGTTCAGATTCCATGGATGGCATTATCACGAAGTGTCAATTGCCAGGGTCTGAATTCGGCCACGGAGTGCCATGAATGGGATTATCTCGAAATCTCAAAAGCCAGGGTTCTAGGGGTTACAAAGGGCGGTGCTATCTCGAAGCATCGACTGCCAGGAACCCTTGAGGATTGATGATGGGGACAAGTAATCTAATACAGACCGTGTTGAGAAGTCAATCCTAAGCTAGAATTAGAAAGAAAAAGAGAGAGAAAACTCTCCAAACATATAAATCTTCTACCTCACTTTCTTACAAAACACACTGCGAACTGAACCAGGGCTAAAATTATCTCAAGCACGGGTGCTTTAACCACAAAGTCTAATAAGCCTTAGGTTAGCTCTTGTAGGCCTTAAAAACCTTTGCTAAGGACTGAGGCTAAGGCTAGACAGATCTGGATCTTGGTTGGTACTAGAGTACCTTTTAGGCCTATGGTTGGCATTCTGACCTAATCAAGGTTACGAAAGAAAATGCACTTGTCTAAACTCATTAAGAACTTCATGGTCTAGAACAAGGGTTGAAACCTTAAAATTTTTGCTAAGGGACTAGCAAAAGCTAGGCATGGGGGTATGATAAGAACCTCATCATGAACCCTAACTAGTACAATTTAATCTAAATAAGTGTGAAGAAGCTCATACAAAACCTAAAGAGAGGCTTAACTCAGAGAATTCTGAGTTAAAGAATAAAACAAATCGTAAGGGGTACAACTGTAATTTTACCAATGCAGTGCGCAAATAGGGTAATTAAGGGTTTAAACGAAGGTCAAATGAGCTTAATAAGGAGGGAAGTAGGATGATCTGATCTGAAAAGGGTTATAGCAATTTCTAGGAATTAAATGACATTCTATAACCCTAAAATAAATCCACTTTAATTCATGAGGTTCGAGGCAGGATAAAAATCAAATAAACCCTCTGAAATTCATGGAAAAATATTTCCTAGGGTTTATAACCTTCAATTTGACCTTTGCAACCTATTTTGACCTAAAATGAGAACCATGACCAATTTATGACCTAATTTGGATTTTTGTGCAAATTGACCGATTAAATATGGTCCAACCTAAAATAAAATTTCACCATTAAAATTCTTAGGTTCAAATTAGGTTGGTATAAAAATTTGGGCCTAAGAAAAGATCATCTTGACCGACTTTACAAATTGGTCCTCTTAAATTACTTTTCAATCCTTACCTTTTGAAATCCTTGCAAATGGCCCCCTATCTTTCTCTTCGTTCTTTGCAGAACGGTCCTCCCTGTCATTTCTAAGCAGTGCCATACCTCCGGTGACCTTGCCCGGAGGATGGCGTCGCGCAGGGCATGGTGCCCGTTCTCAGGAACGAACAGAAGGTTCCCTGCGTCGTCCTCTGTCACAAGGACCCTCCCATGACCCCTGCAACCAGCCATGCCTCTCGTGCGAACGCACGAAGGCATGGGTGTCCATTTCCAACCATCTTCGGCGAGCACGGCAAGTTTCCTCCTCGGTCCCCTCTCCTCGCCAGTGCCTTTATAAGGAGTGGCAGGGTTTGCTGTCTCCTTCAAGCTACTTCTGGTGGAGAAAAATCCTCGATTTCGTCTCTCCCCTCTCCGGTCAGAGTGCACTAGCTTCTGGCGAACCTTCTTCCTCCTCCTCATCGCTCTGCTGCCATACCTGCAGTAGAGCCTACTCTGCCTCATCTTCCCACGCCAGGCCGCACCAGCTGGCGCCCTAAGATCTCCTTGTCGCTGATAACCCCCTCCTGGGCACCTTCGTCCCCAGCTCCGACAGGCACGAGCCGGACATCTTCCTCTCCCTCTTCATCGACTAAGTAGGTAGGAATCTTCCCCTTACTCTCCTTTCACTTTTCCCTCATTCAATTAGCATTTCAGACCCCTCGATTGCCACTACAACCCCCATCTGCTTCACCTCCGGCCGCCATCTCCGACGAGGTCGCTCCACCTTCACAGGCCATTTCACCCCTCGCCGACAAGCCTAGAAGCTCCCCCTCACTCCACTCAAGCGTTTCCCCCACTCCGTTCACCGCCCTTCACCTCCCGACCACCCCCCGAACACACCCACATCCGCACACACAGTCCGCCCTAGGCACACGGACACAGGTGCTCTTGCGCCTCGCCGACCCTCGCACTGCCTTCGCCACACTCCTGCGAGGCTCCCTCCATTGTCTGATGTGGCCGTGAGGCTGTCTTTGTGATTTCAGGTCTCCGCCTCCTCGCTGCCATTGACGAGCTGCTGAAGCTTCTTCGCAGGCAACTCCAGGACTCCTCCATCCCAGGCATGAGCTCCAGGAAACGCGGGGTGCTTCCGCGAATGCGCCCAAGTTCGCAATTGGGGTCGCGAGCCTTCGCTGCTGCCCCAATTGCCAGCGCCTTCTCACCTGCAAGCGCACGGAGCAGAGGTGGGACTTTATTCCCACCTCATAAGTGTGTGGCCTCGCGCCCACACTTAAATTGATTTTGTGATATTAGTTGTTCGCCTTCGATACGCAGGGGTCAGGTCCCTCACCCACGCTCACACCTGTCCTCGCCCGCGCTCATGCCCCGCGGGCCTGGGCCGAACCCGACTACCCGACCAAGCACTCCTCGCCCACCACCACACGTCGGTGGGCCTGGTCCCGGGAGCGCAACCCGAACCCGATTACCCGGCTCTGGGAGAGCTTTCCCAAAGAGAGATTCAAAGAGAGAGAGACGCGGGGAAGGGGTAGGGGTAGGTTTTGCACTGATAGTTGTGTGTGCACGCAGGGAAGAAGAAAAGAAGAAGAAAAAAGAAGGAAGAAGAAAGGAAAGAAAGGAGCTGAAGGAGAAGAAAAGGAGCCGCACTGTAGCAAACACATAGTTAAGCCGTCTGAGCACCGAGTCAGACGACGGAAGGTCAGCAGCCAGAGCAGGAAAGAAGGCAGGCTGAAGAAGAAGAAAAGAAGAGAAGAAAAGAAGAAGAGAAGAAGAGAAGAAAAGCAGAGAAGAAGAAAAGAAGAAAGAAGAAAACCAGAGATGAAGAAAGGAGGAAGACTTAGCAGCTGAAGAAATCAGAGAGAAGGCAGAAGCCTCTGCAGCCGCAAGGAAGAAGAAGAGAAGAAAATCAGAAAGAAAGAAAGGAGAAAGAGAAAGAACCACA
Organism: Thalassia testudinum; assembly: GCA_037157565.1. Taxonomy (NCBI): domain Eukaryota; kingdom Viridiplantae; phylum Streptophyta; class Magnoliopsida; order Alismatales; family Hydrocharitaceae; genus Thalassia; species Thalassia testudinum. The sequence continues at coordinate 67,038,235 of JAZHRO010000022.1, read as the reverse complement.
GAAGCAGAGAAGAAGAAAAGAAGAGAGTCGAAGCCATTCACCCCTTCTTTTTCTCTCTCTCTTAATTTTTGTAAAACCTTATATTGAGAATTTATAGGCTTCTAGAATTATAGTTGCTCCCTGAGTTCGACCTCGGGAAACTTGTCGTTCCGAGTAATAAATTGTATTAAACTGGTAATTATTCTTGTCATATACTCCAACGACTGTAATTACCATAGCGATAAAGGAACGCACTAGTTTTTGGCGCCGTTACCGGGGAGCAACGGCTATTCTAGAAGCTATTAATTCACAATTTTTGAGTTTCTATTGATCTCTTCTCTTTTGTTGTGCAGGCATAGGAAATCAAGAGGATAACAAGCAGCCGCACAACAACCACACCTACGACAGGTAATTTTCTATCATCTCATTTTAACCCCTAAATTCTAAAGAGGAAGAAAAAGAAAGAAAAAGCAATTTAGACATAACCTGTCTTCCATACTTAGCAAATCATCAAAGCTGCCTGTTTTCAATTTCAACACAGTATATCTGTACATCCATTAAAGGTATTTAGGGCTAACACCTTCTTGCTTGAGCCTTAATTACCCAATCTAAAGGAAACTAACTGGACCAAGTAGAGCCAATATAGGATTCAAAATTAGGGTTTTAGAGACACACTTTCTAAAGCAAGAATTGAGAATTCCCAAAAAGAAGTGTGCCCAAGCCATTGTTTTAAAAGCACCTATTTAGAGAAAACCCTAAGAAATTTGGCTCTTAAAAAACACTTGAACCCTAAAAGACAAGACCTAATAAGCTCTCAAAGGAACTAGTAGGTGAAGTTGACCCCTTGGGTCAACCAACCTTAAACTTAGGTCACTCTTTGCACTCAAAAGGCTAAGTTCAAGTGAAAACCTAAGCACCTTGATCATAACTAAAAGTGGTAGACTTAAGAGGTCAAGGTCCCCATTCTGGTCTACCTGGAATCTCAGTGACAAGAGAGGTTGGGTGGGGGAAACCCTGTAACCCGTGGGGGCTCTCTACCGTGTAGGGGTCTTCTCGGGACTCACCCTCTCTGGCTGCCCAAGTAATTCTCAGGTGGACGATCTTTTGATCAAGGGGTCCATCTGCCCTGAACCTCTATAGTCACCCAACATTCTGGGTGTCTTGATTGAGTCCAACACCTGCTAAACTCATCCTCTCCATCAGTGTATGTTTGGTAGGAGGTCCTTCAAACCTCCTCTAGAAATTCACTCTCCTCGAGGCCGAGCCTCGGTGCCCTTGTTTGTGCAACCAACACTTCACATAGACCTCTCCTCCAACTCCGAACCCAACTCACCTTCTTCTTCCACAATGGCTCAGCCAGTTGAGGAAGAGAACAATCTGGAGCACCAGCTCCAGCGACTCAATGACCTCTTCCAGAACTTCATGTACCCACCACAGCGTCCCATGATGCGAGATCATTATAATCCCGCTGCGATGGCTATTGAGCCTCGAGTCAGAATCCCGACTGGAGGACCTGATTCTGAACTAAAGCCCAACATGATTCATGCCATACCTAAAGAAGACTTAGCAACTGAAAAGAAGAAGAAGAAAAGAAGAGAAGAAAAGCAGAGAAGAAGAAAAGAAGAAAGAAGAAAACTAGAGATGAAGACTTAGCAGTTGAAGGAAATCAGAGAGAAGGCAGAAGCCTCTGCAGCCGCAAGGAAGAAGAGAAGAAAATCAGAAAGAAAGAAAGGAGAAAGAGAAAGAACCACAGAAGCAGAGAAGAAGAAAAGAAGAAAAAGAAAGAAGAGAGTCGAAGCCATTCACCCCTTCTTTTTCTCTCTCTCTTAATTTTTGTAAAACCTTATATTGAGAATTTATAGGCTTCTAGAATTATAATTGCTCCCTAAGTTCGACCTCGGGAAACTTGTCATTCCGAGTAATAAATTGTATTAAACTGGTAACTGTTCTTGTCATATACTCCAACGACTATAATTACCATAGCGACAAAGGACCGCATCAGTGCCCCTAAGACCTTCTGATGAATATGTAGGAGCTTTTATTGACTTAATCAGATCAAACTGTGCTAGTTATAGCTCATGATGGTATTCCCATCACCCAACGTCGTGAAGAATGGCACAAAACAACATGTCAACCTCCTCCCACCTCCACATCCCCTCCATGGTGGTTGCCGGAGGCAAGTGCGAAAGGGGCGTCGCCCTCCCCCCCCCCCCCCCCCCCTCCTCGGTGGTTGCTGGAGGCAAGTGCAGAATGGGCACCCTCCAAAGCAAGAGGAGCCCATCTGCAGTCACATCTTTGGCACCTATAGGTCTGCTAAGGGCATCTCGGTGGCTATCGTCGACACCAACGCCTTCATCCACGGCAACAAGCTCATCGGAAGTGCTGACAAGATTGTGACCGTAGCAGAGCCCTAAATGAGGTGAGGGACCCAATCTCCAGGTAGAGACCTTCCTCCCCATTTAATAAGGTGTAGCTCATCATAGTTAAAATGTTAAAGTTAAGCTAGAAACTAGGCTAAGCAGTACATAATTAACACAAGAAATGTGCTAAGTGTGAGAATTAACAGAAATGACCTAAAACAGTAAATCAATGTTAAAATGCATAATTACGTCACAAAATGAGATATTCTATTCAAAAGTATAATTTGATGATCTAACTGCAAATTAAACACATATTTGAGTTCAAAAGTTCAAATTGAAAGTGAAATCATATTTTTAAATGTTCAATCGTGCTTCAATAAAAACTTAGATGCATTTGAGCATCATTTGGACCCTCCATTATTGACATTACATCTAAGTCCTTAGGTCATTCACATTTCTTTACATGAAACTTTCCAAGGACTCAATTGCAAGCCATCAAGGACCTTCTTATAAACACCTAGGGACCTTTCTAAACCTATTTCAACCACTCATGGGTTTGATTACAACTTTTCTACCCCTTCGGCTGTTTGGACCTTTCGTGTAATTTATACAATACACCTGTAGCCGCAGGTCTACTATAGCACTCACAAGAACACGACAAATCAGGGACGTTGTTCTCGTGCATCTTCGATTCAAGGGCTGATCTCACACCAAGCTTCGTGCACCTTCGCATGTAAAGTCACCACCCATTCCAGATCCCATCTGACTGTGGGATTTTATTTTGAAACTTCGTGCCCGCCTCTCCTCCCCATCTCACCATTGAAGCCCTAAGCGCTTGATCACACCACTGCACTGTTCACAATCAATAAAGCACCTATTTAATCACCCCACCTAAGCTCCTCATGGGCATATCAGCTCCTCTCCTGCATCTCTTAAGTTGATCCTTTCTTCCCTTTGGCTCCTCTCCTCGATAGTCCCTTTCTTCCATTGCTACTGGCGATGAAGCTCCGCTTCTTCGACTCTCCTAGTCACTAAGGATCACGTAACACCTGAAGGCGACTCAGAGCTCCACTAGTAAGCTTTCCCCTCCGTCGGAGCTCCTCCCCCATTCATCGCTGTAGCCACCAACTGCAATTCACCTCAGAGATCCCGTTCTTCCTGTTAGTTAGGTTTTTCTTGCTTTCTAGATTATATATAGTGATAATTAGTGTACTTTACATTAGTTAGGAGTAGATCAGATAGCTAGGTTCATGGATTTGTTTGGATTAGCTTTAGTATAGGTTATGAGTAGAGTAGTTTAGCTCCAATCTGTACCTCTCAGATCAATTCAGATCAGGGAGGTTTTTTAGCATAATTCCAATAATTCATACAGCTCCCTCTCCATATCACTATCGCATTCTCTGATTTCCTCGACGATTTATTTCGTTGTTCACTCCATCCATGAGAACCACTATGGATTTAAAGCTCTATAGCTTCTAGATCCACAGTGCATTCAATTCCACTTGAGGGTGATCCCATTCACTACATTGGATCACAATCACCCTCTCAAGTTAAATTGGACTCAGTTTGATCGTTTGAATATAGTTTGACTTGATAGATTAATTGATGAATTTATTGAGAAATCTGGTTTCCAACTGTTTTGATTGACCAAATTGAGTTTATCTATGTAATTGGTCTGATTTCAATGGGTACGAGCTATTTTGATTGGAATTTGAATGAGCATTATGTTCATATCCAATTTTCAAATGTGATACTATTTTTTTAAGTAGTTTAGACCTATGAACATCAGTTGTACTAATTTGAGGTTTGAACCATGACCTAATATGTTTTAATGTATCACCATTGTTCCTGTACACCAATCAATCTAGAAGTTCATATCATCTTAGTGATCCTAAAATGAAAAGCCCAAATTGGGGCAACATGTCTTTTGAAGGCAAAATCTTTAATCTGAATTCAAAGGTTCAAATGGTGTTTTCAGAGTTTTAATGAAGGTCTGAAGTTCTGAAATAATTACAATAACCTAACATGATCTATTTCCCCTATATTGTCTATGATGTAGGGAAAAGATCATATTAGGGTCTTTTGGGATTTCAAAATATACGGATGGATTTTTATGTTTTCAGATCTTCATACATGTTTTTCAAATGATTTTTAAGCAAATATAGTTTGTTCATATCATACCTTTTCATGTCTGATCTAGGCTGATTTCAGTGCAGTAGTAATTGCTGCTAAATCTGATAGCAGAACACTGAACAGTAGCTGCTGGGTGTTTGAGATTGTAGCAATAGGTGTTGAAACCTCTTGGATGTAACTTGAGACAGCAATTAAGCCACCTAATCTGTTGAGACAGCTTCTAAGTAGCAACAACAGTAGCTAAGTAGCAGCTGCATTTGAGCTTCAGCAGATCTGAATTCAAGTGGATTTTAACTAGAATATGTGTGTTGTAGAGCTGACATGTACAAAGTGTTAGATTACCATGAAACAAGCATTTATGTACTGCAATTGAACTTTAGTTCAATCAGAAATGCTTGTAATTTTGTTTCAAATCCTTTTATCAATAATTTAGAATTTATAATCTGTCTAAAGTGTGATTTAGTGGAAATATGAATGGAAATTATGTTTAATTGACCAAACATATTTCATATGAAGTGTTGGATGTGCTTAAGTGTTTGAACTTCAATTGTAGCACTTAGAGTTCATTTCATGGCCTTAGGTTTCACTTTTCAACATTCATTAAGGTCTACATTGAGCTTGCTTTGGGCGAAATTGAAAATACATAAAAAAATCTAAAAAATTATAAATAAATAAAATAAATCTGTCTTGAGTAAGGTCAGGTATTTCTTTAGGTGTGACAATTTTCAAGGTAATCTGAACCCCTTACTTGGTAGAACATACCAGTCGACAATTCAGTATACCTTGAAATTTAATAAAAGACCTACGATTAAAAATCACAAAAAGAAACTTCTATCTCTCATCTCATCATTTCTCTCATTCCCCATAAGTACTTTACCTATAAAGCCTATAAAAATCAAAAAAATCCTAAAAACACCCTATATACTGTGTATATACTTGTATATATAAATTAAAGCTAAGCTAAGTATATATATTGTATAAAATGTAAAAAATGTATATAATTAACTTATATTTGTATTCTATATATTAAATTAAATATTCAAAGTGATTTATTGTATATATAATCTTATTGTATTATTATCTATTAATTTATATTAACTAAATGCATAATAACCTAAGTAATTATATAAACCTATCTATATGTACATAATTGTACCTAATACTGTACATACGTATTTAAGTAATTAATATGTACTGTATAGTACCTGTAATTTAATTTACTATATATTAACAGTAAGTAATTAAGTTATAAGTTAATTAAGTAATTAATTTAAAATAAAATAAATTAGTAATTTAAGTTAATAATGAAGTAATTTATAATGTACATTTGTATTATATTATATTAACTATTTTCAACCTATTTATACTGTATTTATAGTGTACTATAGTATTTATAAATTATTTATGTATAAAACTAACTTAAACATGTAATTAAATGTAAATAAATTAAAATAAAGTTTCTAAAATACATTAAAAATGCATAATAAATACTTTATTATGTAAATTAACTTAATTAATCAATTTAAACTTTAATTAAGTAATTAACCTCTAAATTAACCCGTATAAACTATCAAATTTGACTAATTTTATTATATAGCTAATTAATTTATTTATCTAAATTAAATGTACAATTAAATAGACCTATATAAGGGATTTATAATTATATAATTTATTTTTATTTTATACTAATTTATGACCCTCAAATCAAGGGCCAAATTTAGCTTTCAGTACGCAAAATAGTGTAACTCGCACAAATTTGCTCCTATGGGTTAGTCCCACATTGGAAGCAACGGACCGCTTCGTGCGGTATATAACGAATTTGCGCTGATGGCGCTTCAGTCATCACAGCGCTTGGTGCAAACACCCTTTACCCTCTCCCCTAATCCAAGCATGGCATATATGAATATGATTTGTGAGTAGTGTTAGGCTGGGGGCCCTATACTATAGGTAGGTCTGTGTGGGCCTGTTATTAATCCGAAAAATGGATAAAAATGTACCTAATCTAAACGAGGGTTGGCCCAAAGTAGAGGTTTAGTCCTGCCTGAAAAGGTGCTGTGTATCCCTCGAAATAGGTCAGCCCACCCAGGCTGTAGTGAGTGCTTGTGAGTTGAGTGTGTAGATGTATATGTATACAGTATGTATATATATAATACATGTAGTATAAGTATATAGTATAAATAAAATAAATAAAATATGTATATAAGTATAAATAGTAGAATAGTATAAGTGTTGTTTGAGCTCCTATTTTATATATAAATAACCTAAGAGCTTTAGTGACAGTTATATATGCTACTGTACATTTGTATATACGTTAGTATGGATATTAGTTTTTGCCTTAGGTTATGTATATATGTTACTAGGGCTACAGCGACGTATATATATGTTACTGTATTGTTATATATGTTATTATAGATATTAGTATGTTAATATAATTTATTATAGTAGATATTAATAACTATTTTTATATCTATACTTATGTATTACTTGGAATTGATGTATATAGCTAGTACAGTGTAATATTAATTGATTTTTTATGTTTGTTTAGTTATACTATGTTTCAGGCATTGTAATGCATATTAGTTGATTCTTTTATAAATAATTAATAAATTCTTTTATTTATTAATTCATTCATTTATTTTGTAAATAAAATTAATATTTTTTTAAATAAAATAATATTTTTGGATACAGAGAGTGATGTATATCAATAACTGCCTCCCAGTGAACGACCTAGAAACCAATTAATAAAAATTATAAATAAATAAATTTGGTGTGACATTGGTTTGTATTTGTAACACCATACTACAATAACGACACTTAAAACCTCTTTTTAGTGCAACCCGGTGGTTGACGGTCACCATCCACGTCAACACCATCGACTCCTCCGTCGATGCCATCGGGAAAGGTGCACCCTTTCACACCCAAAGTTGAAATCCGTAGGCTTCTCTTCCCTGAAAGTGTTGGTGCAAGTGCACCATAATCGTTGATTTTGATGATAAAAAAATACTTGTTATTTAACATTTGCATTAAATTTATAATTTCAGATAAAATGTAAGTGGAAACAAGTGTGAAGGAGCTCAAGCTCAAGACCATGGAAGAATGGAAGAGCTTGATCGAGGAAAACAAAAGCATCAAGGAGCATCAAACTTGGAGGAGATGGAGCTTTACTTAGGGCTAAATCTTAAAGAAGAAGAAGAATATGATAGAACTTTTTTTGAATGTATTTGTTTTTTATTTCGCTCTTTATTTTTCTATATTTATGTTAAAGAGTCCAAAGTATATCATCCTAGATCCTAGGAACACATGCTCTATCCTAGAACACTTAGGCAAAATCTAGAGTTGAATTAGAAAGCCAAAATAGAAATCAGACAGCCTGATTAGATGTCCAACATGAGTATCAGACGTCTGATCCTAACTTTTAAGACGTCTGATATTTTTACTAGATGCCTAATGACCTAGGCTAGAAATTAATAATTTGTGACTGTTCTATTTAGACTTCCTGACCCATTTCCAAATGTCCTTCCAGACATCCAATAGTTTACCCAGACATCCAATAATAAGATCATTAGCATGTTAGAACATTATCTTCGAGAAGCTACTTCGAATTATTTTAATATTATTCCCAAACGTCCAAAGAAACCCTTAGACGTCTGGTAAAGAGATGTTAGATCAAAATCCTAAGTCATCAGACCAAATCTAACTGTTGGCTTCTTGAAATCAATTCCTGTAGAGAATCGTTGTCATTAGATGCAATAGTATGACCAGACGTCCAGTAAGACGTCTGACCACTTTTCACTAGAACCTTATTTAGATCTTATCCAAAGTAGGAACAAACCCGCACAAAATTAGACGTCTAATTTTTCACCCAAATATCTTAAAATAGCATTCCAGATGTCTGACCAAGAACCCTATTTCCGTCCAAGTAAATCAGGAACTCTAACCCCTTGCATCAAACAACTAGAAGTTTTATCAGACATCTGATTTTGCTGTCAGAGTCTTGATAATCCTAATTTGGTTAGGATTTCGGCCTAATCTTCTTAGATTTTATCCCAACGGCTACAAGGCCTCTCTTAAGCCTTCTTGAGGGTTTCTACCACACCTATAAATAGATAGGAGCCTCTTCTTTGTAAAGACACCCTTCAAATAATACTTTCCACAATTTTAGACTCACTTTATGAAAGAGATCTAAGAAGAAGAGACTCTACCACTCTACTCTCCAAAGCTTACACTTCGCATCTGAGAGCTCCGAATACGCTGTGTGATCACGCCTAATCTCTTCCGTATAAGGAAAGTGCCTTAACCTATGGAAGCTTAAATTAGATCTACATTTTAGGCTCTATAGGTTCTTTGTTTTATCTTTTCTTTGGTTGGGTATTCACGTGATGAATTTGTCCCTTTTGTGAGACAAAATACTCTTCGTGAAGAAGAGGGGTTTTGAGGTACACTACCCTCGAGTTAAAGTAGTGTGGTTGTAATTAAGGTTATATCAACCTCATTTAAGTGATATGGTAGTAGATTTGATCCACTCGGTAGATTGGAAAATCCTAAGTCAGGACGACTTAAGTGGTGGTTTTTACCTTTAGGGTTTCCACCTAAAAATTTATTATCTCTTGTGGTGAATGCTTGTTATAAGATTATTTTTATTTCCACATATTTTATCCTGCACTATTTATCCCCTCTCTAGTGCACCTATGCCCCCATTTTCCATTCTTTACCCGAATTATCAAAGTCCCTATCAGGGAGTTAATTGCAAAAAGCATGCTGATTTTGATTTGCACATCCTGACTTATTTATTGGCATTAAGTTTCATAATGAGGCTCCCATGGTCTTCCATGCAGTGATGCCATATCCTAATATCTTTGCTACTATGACCATGAGTCGTCCATGCCTAAATAAATGAAGATGAACTAGGCTGAAATATGTTTAAATCAATTTTTTGTTCTTATCTTTCTCTTGAAATATGCTAACGGTAATGAATGGCTTCGTGAACTGATTGTTGCAAAATTGCAGTGGCCAAGTTTGCAAGGAAAACTGGGGATTTACAGATATTGATCTTAAAATCATTTCATTGGCATATACATTAGAAGCTCAAATTCATGGGACTACTCATTTGAGAGAGAAGCCACCACCTCTACATGGATCAATGTGAAAATCCTTCCTTGCACAGAAATGCCAGGTTGGGGTTCAAATGTTCCTAATTTGGCTAAATGGGATGCTCTGGAGAACACACTATTGAAGAAGAAGACTCGAATATCTCTTCTCAGATCCTTCCGCTAAAGCACATTACTTCCAATATTGTATTTGCTCGTGGGATTAACTTCACTTCTCCTGAACACATGGATGAAAATCATTTTTCTAAATGACACATATTCTACAATTGTCCAAACAAAGAGGTAAATATTAAGGGAGAAAACGTTGATTGCAAATGCTTTGGTAAATATAATATAAATGACGAGTTCAAGTAGAAAATTAATATTACACTATTTTTCTTTATCTTTTTTAATTTTCTTTTTTTCATTAAGGTGGAGTTTTGCGGGAAAATTTAGGAAACTTCAGTGGAGTTAATTATCGAGAATTATTGATCTTTTCATTCTTTTTCTTCTACTTATTTATGCCAAAAGATATGGCAAACATTGAAGATTATCAAAGCACACGCCGAAAAATCTTGCAACAAATCACAAGTTGAAAAACCTTACAGCAAAGCACAGGCTACCACCTAGTATCACTGGAAGAGTATCCCCAAGGAAGAAAAAAAGAAAAAAAACTCTGTCGAGTTATCTGTGTGGATGCAGAAATACATAAGATATAAACGTGATAAATAGATATCTAAGCGGGGGTTTGTGTAAAAATGCCAAAAATTTCCCCTAAACCTTGCGGGTCGGTGGAGTGGCTCCCTCCTCCCGCGAATCCTGAGCAAGCCGCAGCCACGAGTCGCGACACCACCACCAACGAAAGAGCCACCACTACCCCAAACCGCCCGCGCGCGCGCCAAACGCACCCCCCACTCCAACACACCCACCTCCTCTCTCTACCTAATACGATCCATCCCAACTCTGTGCGGAAGAAATTTCCATTCCCTCTAGTCCCATCAACCTTCACACGCGAGAGGCGAAATGGAAGAGCAGCGTGACCACAAGAACAAGTACGATCCCGCTGAGGAGGTAACGGTGGAGATCAACGATCTGAGGTTCACGTACCCGGGGATCGATGGCCACCCGCCTCCGGGCTCGAAGCCCCTCATCGAGGGCTTCTCCCTCTCCCTCCGCGCCGGCAACCGCTGCCTCCTCGTCGGATCCAACGGCGCCGGTACCATATCGCTTCCTTCCTTCCTCTCTTTTTATCGCGCGCTCTTTTTCTTTTTCTTTTTCTTTTTCTTTTTTTTGGTGTTTGTTTCATATGAGATACCCACTCTGTTTCAGGGAAGACGACGATGCTGAAGATAGTGGGAGGGAAGCACATGGTGGAGCCCGGGATGGTCAAGGTGCTCGGGAGATCCGCCTTCCACGACACCTCCCTCACCTCATCCGGCCTCCTCTCCTACCTCGGCGGCGAGGTTCGTTACCCGTTCCTTTTTTTATTTATTTATTTTCCTTTCGGAAGTAGATTGCGTGTGTTGGTCGCTAAAGATCGAACGTTCGACGTAATTCCCGAGACATCCTCCATGTAAGAAAGCAATAGGAAAGGGAATGATCTCACACATGCAAAACTCAAGATTGTTAACGATCTAAACTTGAGTTTGAAAACGCGACGAGGGTCGTGGAGGGGATGGAAGCATGCAAGCCAACGGAGCGTTTTGACGGGTGGTGAGTGAGGGGGATTCTCCGTTGTAGCGATGGTGGAGATGATCTGTTGTGTGGTAGCGGTCCCTGAGATCGCGGGACCTTTTCTCGTTTCTCGCCTTCCAAACATCTCCATTCCCATGTCGGGAATTCGAGTTATGATAGTTGATGGGTAGGAGTGATACGATGCGCCGTTATGGTGATTAGGAACGAAAATAAATGAGTTTTTCACTTGGAGAGGAGATGCTGGTTGAGTGCATCTAAATGGAGAGAAGCTACTGAGAAGTTGTTCGCTTGGAGAGGAGGAGGAGGAGGTGAGTGCGCGCGTGTGTGAATTCAGGTTTATTTACGTGTATGCACCACAAGGGACAAGTGGGTGGATTTGGGAGTAAGGATGGAGGGGCAATTATGGAAGGATGGGAGGATTTGAACATTTGGTTAGTTGACGGTTTAGCTGGTACTGTGTGATGAAGGAGGTCTGGAGAATAGAGCTTCGCACGGCAACTTATCTTTTTCAATATCTTCGTTGTTTACAAAGAGAAGGAGGTGTTTAATCACTTGGGAGAGAAGAAACCATATTGGTTATTGTATGTTGGAGTTGTGAAAGGGCTGTATTGTGCCATGAGATTAGGGTGTAAGGTTATTTGGAAGGATTTAATCAACCAATTTGTCTATTATTCAGATGTGTTCATGAGGCGAGAGAAAACAGAAAATCATATAAAGAGAACTGAAGAACAAGATGATGGAACCTCATCGAGGAACAAAAAAATGCATTGGAGAAAATATCAACCGCTGCTTGGGAACATGTAGCTGTTAAGGAGATAGTGGAGATGTTGGTATCTTGTGTTAGAAGAGTGGCAAAATAGATGTTATGTATGCCCCAATGGGGTGCATTGTGACAGAAGGGGACTTGGTTCCTAGAGTAACTATAAGTAGGTTGAACATGCTTCGAAGCCCTAATCTGAAACCATTAGCAACAGCTCAGCTGACTGTCAAGCGGATAAAAGGAGAGAATAAGACAATTAGTGAAGGCGAAGGCTTGAGGGGGGTTTCCATGGAAAGAGTTATGTGTAAGGAAAGAGATACCTTGTAACTAGCTTAGCAGATAGAGGATGAAAGGTCTTACACAGGTAGGGTGTATGAAGGATGAAGACGAATGAAGAGCATTTCCTTTGACTACTGAGAATGCAGAGATAATATGGCCAAATTATAGGCTTTTTAATGTGAGAGAAGCTGAAAGGACATCATCGGAGCTAGTTAACTTAGAAACTAATATAGTCTTATGCAAATTTATAAAACTGCGGTGGAGATCAACAACTACAAAAAAGGTTTGCCAACAACTTTGAAATAATCAAATGAATGTGAGATTTTACCTTTGGAAGTTTGGAAAATTTAGGTGATGGGGGGTGTCATTCAGTTTACTGGCCTCTTCTAAACCATCTTGAAGAACAAGTCTCAGATGCAAAGAGGAATGGGACGACTCATATTATGAAGTTTCAGGAAAATAATAAAAAGGTGTTGCATTAAGTCTATAATAGAGGAAATGGCCCTTCAAAGCACACAATCATTTTCAAGTCTACTGCGGGACTAAAGAGCACAGCCTACAGTAGAGATCAATGGGAGCAGGAGTAGGGCAGACGGAAGACAGATGACAGAATCCGGCGAATGCCTTAAAAAGAATCTTTGTGAACTATTTTCATATTTTTATCAGCTTGCACAAGGTTAGCTTTAGCATATTGCAAGAATTTCTTTTGCTTTGCCTAGAAAAGCTGACAAAATACATTTACGATATGCCATGGGGTAACTAACTCCAGAAACATTATACGGGTCGAATAGGCAAGCGAAGAAGTTTTTAAAAAAATGAAGAAGAAGAAAAAAGAAAGAAAGAAAATAAATTTTGGAAAAGGGGCCTTGAACCAAATGGCTGTCAACATAATGAAACAAAATTTAGAAATGCAGTTTGGTGTTGGAGATGACTGTAACATAGGAAAATTAAGATAGCATACATTGTGATGGCACAGGCTGGTCTGCATATAGAGGTACATAGTGTGTTCTCCATATATGCATAATGCACAATGTTTTCTGTGTCTGGAAGGAGATAGTGCTTAAACTGGAAGGAAAGAATCGTAATTCATTCTTCAATTGCTATATAAACATTGCTTGTGGATAAAACATTACAATATTTATGCTTAGGGGATGCCTGCAATGAAAACAAGATGTTGAGATGTAATGCTACAAGGAAAGATCAACTACCTGAGATTATAAGGGAAGAAGTTGATCATCTTCTTTACTTATCTGAAAAAGAAAGAAAAAGAATAATGTGAGAAAGTTGCTCGATTGGGTTTGACATTTGGATTAAAAGGTCAAGGACACACCATTGCTATTTTGCAATTTCTGTGGTAAACCAAACAACTCTTGAAACAAACAGCTAAGAATGAGTTTAATCCTTAGACGAACTTCTGGTATGTTCCAAGATATATCAGAATGAAGGTACTTGAACTCCATTAATATGGAAAAAGCTTGGTTTTTGTTTCAGTGGTTGTATCTCTTTTGTAGGATATTGTGACTTCTGGTTTGGTGCTTGTCCCCTCTTTTTCCCTCGTTGCCATCTTTAGCAGTATGTTTTTATGCTTAAAGCTGTATATAGAAAGTAAATACTAGGGGAATTAGTAGGTGGCATCCTAGAAGGAATTGGTGTTATTGTGTCCCTTTCCTATTTTGACTTGTCCTAATTATCACATTTGCAGTGGAGGAGGGATATTGCATTTGCAGGGTTTCAGGTTTCACTGCAGATGGACATTTCTGCTGAGAAAATGATATTTGGTGTCTCTGGAGTTGACCCCAGACGAAGAGAGGAGTTGATTAAGGTACCAAATGTTGCTTTTTCGGCAAGGAAAATACCTAATATTTTCTTGTTGGTATTCTCAGTTTTGCATTTGCAATTCTGCACTAGACTTTGGGATCTTCAGATTTTTTTCTTTTTACTGACGATTTCTTGCTTGACTCCTTACATGAGAAACTTTATGGTTTTTTTCTCACTTGAAAAGAAGTTGTGAAGTAATCTTTTAAGGACAAGTTTTGAAGTATTTTTACATTGATTTGAAGCAGAAATATGCCACTTTAGTCTCCCAAAGCTGGTTCATTGTGACTTGGATAAAAGTTATTGGATTTTTTGTACTCTAGGTTTTGGATATAAATCTGTCATGGAGGATGCACAAGGCCTCAGATGGTCAAAGACGACGTGTTCAAATTTGCATGGGTCTCCTTAAAGAGTTTAAGGTCTTGTTGTTTTCTTCTTTTTTCCCTTGAAGATTGGAACAGTGTGTGTAGTTCATAAAGTTTTAAACTGAAGAATGCTTCCAATTTGTTAGGTTCTTCTTCTTGATGAGATCACTGTGGATCTTGATGTTTTGGCAAGGGCCAACCTTTTGAGTTTCTTGCGGAAAGAATGTGAAGAAAGAGGAGCAACAATTATTTATGCAACACATATTTTTGATGGACTTGAGGATTGGCCATCACATATTGTATGTATTTAAATCTATTGCTATTTTTTGTTATATTTTCCTGTATCATTCTTGGTTCACAGGAGTTGATGGCAGGTCTATATTGCTCATGGTCGGTTGCAACTGGCATTTCCCATCAACAAAGTGCTGGAGATGAGTAAATTGTCACTAATGGTGAGTAGTGGCTTTTGCTAAAAATTGTCCATTGCGCAGTTGATATTTTAACATCATATGCTAGGAAGTTCCATATACTGATATTAATTCATGTTTGTAAAAGTCACATGCTAAGAGGTTGTTCTTATGGAGGTTCTTATAACTGGTTTGGTGCATTTTTCTATATGGCTTTTTTCTACTGCAGTAACCTAAATACACTAACTATGGCTCATGCCCAATGATCCAGCCAACTTGAAAGAAACCAACCGTAACAACCTGTTGGATTAGGCACAAGTAGACCTTTGGCAATACCCAATATGATCAGCCAAAGTTATGTAGTTATAGTCCTCAGCTTTTGTGTGTCTTGATACTGTTTCTTCACTTTTGAAGGTGCAACTAACCTATTTTTTTTAGCTTCCTGGCCAGCATTAATGCAAGCAATCAAATATCAACGCTAGGTTCTTCGGAATTATTAAGGTGGCTTGTCTGTGCTCTAGAAGTGTCTCTAGCCATTCCTTTTGGTATAGCACTTGTCCATCCACAGTACTTGGTGCTCTCTTTCCAGGCAATGGCTCCAACACTCTTCTTAACAACCTTAGTGTATGCCCAAATTTATCTAAGAAACACCAGCCATAACACCTTGCTAGATTTAAAATAATGGATGTAAAGCAATCTGAAGAAGCTCAAGTTATCAAAACGGTAATTCTCAACTCTTATCTGGTACTCCTATGCAGTCATTTCCATTGCCAGTGTGAAACTGAACAATGGGTGTTAATAGAATTTGATATTAAACATATTTAACAGCACAAGGCTTTTTTTAGATCAACTATGACCCAATGTATTGGAAATACCCAAACAAAGATGTAATTTTGACACTTCAACAACACCTTTCAAAGAATAATAATAATTAAATAAGCATTTTTACCTTTTTTTACTAATGCAAATTCTGGGTGGTTATCTAATGGATAACCACCTTTTCACCTTTCAAAAATAAAATAAAGCATTTTTTCCACACTAAATGGACTTGGCCACATGGATTCGTTGCCTCTCAGATATATTTGGAGCCATTTTTTGTGCGTAAATTAAAGTAACTAACATCATGCCTGTGAAGATTCATGGAAGCGTAACGGCCTTGGCACGTGGTAGAGCCCACACGTGGAATGTGGTAGACAATGGAGAGAGAGAGGCTGGCGGTGAGAAGAAAGAGAGAGAGGGAGTTGTGGTAAAACTTGATTTATTGCAACTCAACTCAAAACAATAATGTTGATCTCTTGTTATAAAGAGATCTATTCTTATTTCCTAAAACAATCCAAATCAAATCAAATCAAATCAAATCTAAGAACTCAATCAATGACCACTCCCAAAATATCTCTTCCTAAATTTAGAATCCTATTACCTAAAACAAAATTACCACATGTGACATAACTTGGTTTGCAAGCCACCCAACTAAACCCAAGGGCCATATGGCCCATCGGCAGACAGATTAACTACCATGTAGCACTACCACGTTGCTACCCTTATTCTCCACACTCTCCCTTCAATCAAGGTCAGGAGGATGATGACTTGACCAACTTGACTTGTTAATAGTACGACTAGATGCTCTACCATCTTCTTTTGATGCAACTGCAAATCCTCTTGCCACCTCCGTAGTCGTTGCTTCTTTAGGAACCTCTGAAGTCGTGGCTATTGAAGCAATCGTCTTGTCTTTGTATAACTTGATAGATTCTTTTCTCCAACTTCTCTGTCGCGTCGTTGGACTATGGCTCCCCCTTCAGTAGGACATGCAATTTGTCTTGAATGCCTATGAAGATCTTAAACGCCCATGCCCATAGGATATAGTTCGAGGCATCTTAAAGCTTGATCGTGATGCCTTGACCTTTCCTTCTTTGGTGTTAATTTGATTCTCGTTTTTAGCTATCCTCATCCTCAAAGAACAAGCCTTCCTCCGTGTAAGGCGTTGGATGCGTGAAGGAAGCAACAAGTTGGAGTCCTCTTCTTGTCTCCTTTGACCTTCGTAAGGCGCTAAGGTTCTTCATGAAGTTCTTTCAAAGAACTCGCAAGTCGACGAAGATACCTTGAAAATCAAGGCTCCGATGTATGTGGAGACGCACACAAGACTAGGCTTTCTTGTGCGTGATCTCCTCTCCTCGCAGCTCCTTGTTCCACGCATGGATGAATGGAGAGGCCTAGAATAGTGGCTCTGATACCATGTGAAGATTCGTGGAAGTGTAGCCCTTCGCATGTGGTAGTGCCCATGCGTGGAACGTGGTGGGCGATGGAGAGAGAGAGCGAAAGGCCAACAATTAGAAGAAAGGGAGAGAGAGGGAGTTGTGTAAAACTCAATTTATTGCAACTCAACTCAAAACAATAATGTTGATCTCTTTTTATCAAGAGATCTACTCCTATTTCCTAAAATTATCCAAATCAAATCAAATAAAATCAAACCTAACAACTCAATCAGTCACCACTCCTAAAATATCGCTTCCTAAATTTAGAATCCTATTATCTAAAACAAAATTATCACATGTGGCATAACTTAGCTTGCAAGCCACCCAACTAAACCCAAGGGCCATATAGCCCATCGATAGACAGACTAACTGCCACTTGGCACTGCCATGTGGCGCACTGTGCGATGTGGCAGTCCATGTGGCTACCCTTATTCTCCACAATGCCAAATAGCTTCCTTCCAACACCTTTTGACCATCCTTGCCTTCTCCTAGGAGATTCAACATCCAACTTCTTGCATCGCTTGAATTTGGCATTTACTAGCCTTTTCTGCAAATGTCCAAATCACCTTAAATGCACATTTCATTTTATTATTCATCTGTGCCACCCAAACCTTTTTCCTAATAATCTCATTAGGAATTCAATCCTTCCTTGCTTGGCCACACATTCACCAGAACATCTTTATTTCTATTACAAATAGCTTTTGCAATACCTACAATTGACAACCTGACATTTAGCATAGCATTGCAGATCTTAAAGATCTTTTATGATACTTTAACTTTCAAGGAATACTCCCCTATGTATTACCCAACTTGCATTGATTCTATTTCTAAAATCTCAATTGATTTCTCCATCTTGTTGAAAAGTGCACTCCAAATATTTAAAAGTATTTTTCTTTGAAATGCACTTGGATCCAATTTTTACATCTATTCCCTCCCCTCCCCCATTCCCACCACATGCTTTTTTTCCTTCTTTCTTTACTCTTTTGTAATTTACCAAGTTTTCATTAATTATATCTCAATAGAAGGCTCCAAAGCATGCCTCCTTCACTCCAGGCCTCTCTTGCACTTCACTTTCCTGGTAAATGACCTTCCATCCTAGTGTTCTTCCTTTAGGCATGCCCAATGCCTCTTTGGCCACTCTTTAATACATGTTGCCATATTGGCTCACATTTCATAAGCATTTTCATCAAATTCTCAAATTCCTTATTGCAGCATCTTTTCTTTGACTCTCTTCTGGACTTTGTTTAAGATTTCACTATTTAGTTCATATAGTATTGAACATCAATTTCCTCTATAACTTCTTTGTATGGACATCCATTATCAATAGATTCCCTTAAAATAATATTGCAATCCTTACAATTGATCTCTTCTCAAAGCAAAACAACTAATCTAGATCATTTTTGTAGGTGATTGAATGCTTCTCATTTCTTTAAGTATTTATTAGAAACAATATATATGCTATTGCAAAATTAAGGAAAGCCTTCCCTCCTCACTTCTATCACCAAAGTCATAGTTTCCATGAACCCCTGCATCTTCCAGAACATCTTTCCCTACATACCCATTTAAATCGTTACCCAAGCAAGTTATTTCTCTTTGTCAGATCTTGAATTATCATTTTTTTAAGAAAAATAGGAAGGCTATCGGTAGTCAGTAGCCATCCAAAATCTATTAGAAATGAGAACAAAAGTAAATACAATATGCAAGAACCACACGACCCACAAACAAAGGACCCACCCACTCCCAGATCAGAAAACAACGTCCAACACAAGACACACCACGTTGCTAGCACCCACCGAGACATCTCTTTTCAAACAAAAGTCCCAAAAAGACTCCTCACATCAAAAATCAATCCCTACACCAAAAGAAATTCCCAACAACTAGCAAACACGATCATTCGACAAAAGATTCTTTGCACTCCATCTCCTTCTAAGCCCACAGTCGCTTCTTACTGCAATACACCAACCTCTGTGAAAAGCAGCTTCCATAAAAAAATGTTGCACAGAGATTGTCGACTTGTTGCAAATGCACAATCTAAAGCCTCTCCATCACCCTCCTCCTTTAGCACATTTTGATCTAAAATCGAACCTCTATCAACCTCAACCTCCACCACCAATGACACAGTAGAGAGAACATCCGTAAGAGGACCCATATTTTCCTCCAATATGGGAGGGAAACAAAAGTGCTTTCGAGTCTCTTTGTATGGAACAAACGTAGAGGTCGAAATACCCATGGTTGGATCTAAATCAACATCAAGAAACTGACCTTGTGTTGAAATCAAACCACAGTTGCTTTCAAATTCCTCCAACACGAGCACCTCTAGCACCACCATAGGGAAGGTAAGAGATGGTTCTTGTTTATCGACCACCCCATAATTCGGGCATAGAAATAGATTGGGATCAAAATCCAAGTAAACATGTTGGATGCAATCTATTGTACTGTTGTCAGCTCCATTATTCATGTTCCTAGCAATACCTAGATGGTGTTTGCCATTAAAATCCTTTCTAAAAGAGCCACTAGTACTAAAAATATCCACCTGAAAACCATCTCTACAGTTAAACAGCCTAATTTTTGAACTAGCACTCCCTCTAAATCATAATTTGAATGGCTGCAGAATCTCACAAAATCAGTGGGTGATCGGTTGGTGTCCATATCAAATTCAAATTGTGAAATTTGAAACTGAGGCTCAATTTCAAATTTTGAAAAATGCAGGAATTGGTGCTTGCCTACCGGCCTCCATTCTTATCGAACACGCTTCTTCTCTAGTGACCTTGCCGAACCACCACTGCTCACCACTTCCCCAAAAGATCTACTCTTCAAATGAAGCTCATTATCATCAACATACTCAAAACTTAATAACAAAAGAAGAGCCTCCAAGCCATAAATTGCCTCATGCGGCCTTTCTCGGTTACCAATACTCTTACCAATCACCTTATCGCATGATAAATCATCCTCTTCCAAACGAATTCTAACACACCTGTTAACCCTTGCGAAACCGACACACACATCGTGCACAACCTCCATAGTGCGTAACCTCAAAGGAATGCTCGAAATCCAAGCTTTTAGATCCAACCTTACAAAGGATTTAACATCCAATGCTTCTTCATGAATTGAGGGAGATCTCCAAATGAAAGCTGTGTCACCTACCACCCACTATCTACCCTTCAACCTTGCGAGATCCTCATCATCGAGCCCAAAAAGAAAAATTGAATTCTTCGTCAAAGAAGCAACCTTCCAATCCTTGGACAAAAAACCACTACCAGAAAGACCAAACTTCACACCATCAAGGGACACAACCCCATAAACTGTTCCCCACCAGTGAGTTAGATAAAGTAAACATTAAAACTCACCGGCAGGGCCCATGGCACCTCAATCTCTAAGGAAGGATGAGAAAATTGTGGTGGGATTGACGAGAGCCCCACCATCTTCCTCGCGCATGAAACAACCTTCTTACACGAGTCACATTTATGGCCTATCCCTTTGCAAGCCAAACACGCCACAGGATCCCTACAGATAGACACGACATGGCCACGCATCCTACATCTGTAACAATCTCTTTGCAATTCTTTCTTGTAGTAGAAGGGCCACGGGGATGCCCCCTTCCCTCTATAGCCCCCACGCACACGTCACCAGCCATCCCCAATTAATGCTCCCTTTCCTTTTTTTTGAATATATTCTTGGCTTTGGAGATAAATGGGAATGACCCTCTTGTACTATCACCGAAGGAATAGGCAATCCTATTCATGAGGCTATGCAAGATTGTGGAAGGGGTTGATGGAGACGATGTCGCAAGGTGGTGCAAGGGGAGAACCGGTGTTGTGGCGAAGGAGAAAGGGCTTGAGTGGGGAGGAGGGGCGACTGCATGTGGGTCAACGTGGAAGCTGGAAGTGGAGGAAGGGGTTCAGATTAGCAAAGGGTGAAGAGTTGGGGATCCGATCAACGATGGGTTGAGTGCTTAGGTGGAGGGCTGCAAGCCAAAGCGAGGAGATCCGATGATGGTATGGAGTGTAGGTGGGGCTAGTGGGTTGGTGGTGGAGGTAGTAGTGAAGATGGTGGTTGCTTTGCAGGTAAGAGGCTGGTTGGATGTGGGGATGGTCGCACATGATTGAGGGCAATCAGGTGGAGATGGTGGTCTTGTGGTAGAGCCAGTGAGTGTAGGTGGTTGGGTGTAGGGAAAAGAAAGAAGAAGATGAAGGGGAGGGGGAGGGGGAGGAGGAAGAGAGAGAGAGTTCACATGGCCTTTAGGGCAAATTTGTTTTGTATTACTCCATGCATCTCTTGAATTATCATATAAAGCTCCTCCCAAAAAAAATTTCTTTTTCCTTTCCTATAAACCAACTTGAGATGCATGAACCAAAATGACATTTAGAATTTCTTCTTCCAAGACTAATTTTGTTAAATTATTCAATTTCCTACTCTTTTAACCTCAATCGTAATCTCCTTTGAGTCCCTAAGTATGATAATTTCAACTCCATTTTTAGCTTTCTTCTTTCCTTGATAATATAATTAAAATATGTTCTCTGAATTTTACCGACTCTCTCCTATGCAATTTATCTCTTGAAGACAAAGAGTTTGAATCTTCCTCTTAGTCATTGTATCCATGATCTCTAGGAGTTTGTTAAAGTGCCAACACTCCAAGTACCAAATCATAGATTATGTGCTACAATTCAATGGCAAGGTGATGGAACTAACTTTTTTACTCGTCTACATCCCTCATGTGAGACCTCTTACTCATTTTGGATTAATTCGAATAACAATGTACCGGAAGTAGCATCTTTATTCGCATGCATCTATCATGCGAGAACTCGTACCAATTTTTCAATACATCCAAGTGTTGATGATGTGCATCACAAACAGGGAACACCTCAATGAAATCCAAATGAGTTTTTGTGTCCATGTTTTAATGATCCGACAAAATTTATGCTAGCTATCAGCTACTTAATGCAACCCGCCTCCTTTACCCAAGCTTAGGTTCTGCAATGAAAAGGCAAAAACCTTGATATGCAAAGTTCAACTGTAATTTGATGCAATTGGGGAAAAAAATCATGATAAAGGAAAACACCCTTAGGACCATTTATGGGAGGATATTCCTCATTTGACCTATCTGGGTGTAAAACCAGGTTTGCGCAGACCTACTATTGATGAGGGGTTGAGAGTTGACCGCCTCTTCCCATTATTTGAAATTGAGGATACCCATCCAAGTAAATCATTTCTCTTTGTAGAGATTCCTTGTGATATCATATCAATCTCCTAGAATTCTTTCTTTATCTTTTCCTACAAACCAACTTAAGGTGCAGAAACCAAAATAATATTCAACATCTATTCTTCTAGGACTAATTCTTTTAAATTGATTCAATTTTTCATCCTCTTAATCTCAACTACATTCTCCATCAAGTCCCTCTGTATGATAATTCCAGTTTCATCTTTTACTTTCTTTTTCTTGAATAGTGAATACCATAATTTGAAATTTGTTCTCTTAGTTTCCTTATCTTTCTCTCCTACCCATTTTGTCTTAAAGGCAAAGAATTTGAATTTTCCTCTTGATCATTATATCCACAATCTCTATGAGTTTGTCAAAATATCAATAATTCATGTACCAAATCTCATATTCTTCTATGCTACACTTCCCTGGCAAAGTTACAAAACTTTACTCACATTTCTTATGCAAAAACTTTTGCTCATTTCAAATTATATCTGAACAATAATGCAACAGAATTACCTTCTTTGTTTGCACGTGTTCCTCATGTGAAAATCCTTGCCAATTGTTCATTTCATGTAGGCATTGATGCAGTGCTTCACAAGTAGGGAAATATCTTACAAAATCTAAGTTCTTGGATCCACATGCAAAAGATCCAACAAGATGGACAACTATCTAATGCAACCTTTATTCAAGCTTAGGACCAAAAATGAAGAAGCAAAAATCTCAACAGATATTCCCCATTGACAAGAGGGGATAACCTTAGCCATGTTTGCCCAAACCCATTGACGAGGGGTTGAGGGTCGTACCCTCATCTCATCCCCCTTGACGGACGAGATATCACCCACTTAATTGCCCACCCACATGGCTGGCACGCCTGCACGCATGCATAGATACACACATCTTCTCCCTTACACACCCTTTCATGTGATGACGTGGAGACCAACAAAAGATGCCCCTGTCATCATGTAAACACTAACAAGAAATAGCACCCCTCCCTAACTCAGACAAGTTAACTAGACTTATGGTGCAAACTAGCCCTCACACCAAAAATAAAATTAAAAAAAAAAACACTATCATATCTTGTGGATATCCTTTCAGGTAATAAAAATTATATCTTATGTATAATTCCTTGAGAAGTAACATGCTCGATTGCCCGAAAGTGCGTTACTTCGATTATGTTCTTGTGCCAATGATATTTGTTTTGGTGGCTTACAGAGGACAGTGGAAAGCTGGCTAAGGAAGGAAAGAGACGAAGACAGGAAGAGAAGGAAGGAGCGGAGGCAGAGTGGTCTTCCTGAATGCGAGAAGCTCGTCGAAGGCACAAGAGTAACAGGAGCAGGTGCTTGGACTGCCACCCCGTCCTTGAATAATGGCTGGGCTGCCGGAAGACTAAACTCAACTGTAGCTGGAGAAGAGAACTTCATTTACAGCTCTAACAGAGTGCTCAGGCAATAATAGTGATCTTTCCTCGGCTCTATGACAATCTTTCTGAGTATATATAGGACATAAATACAAGAAAGGATCACGTTGATACAGATCCCTTGGAGCTATTTCCCTGGGGATGATGATCTTGGTATACATTGGCTTAATATTGGTGGAACGCTGGGGTTTTGGGCTTTTTGAAGTTTTGTAGGTCGGAAATGTTCAAGGGATGGAAATTATTTTTTGTATCTATTTAAAAAAAAAAGCCCCATTCGTAAGAATCGTCACGTCAATTTCTGTTATATGTCGTTGCATTTGCATCAAAACTTTCTGATATGTGGGAGACTGGAAGCAACTTTCCTTTAGGAAAATCTAAAAATAAAAATTGTGACAGTGGCTTTTGGAGATGGATGAGTGATCTTACAGGATGAGCATATCCCATTTCATAGCACAACCAAAAAAATTTTCGTTTTTCTAGCAACAGAGGCCAGTGACCAGATAATTACATTCTACTTTATGGCATTACGTGCGGAACCGTAGCAGTACCAGAACTGCTGTACCTGGAAAAAAAGCGAAGAAGGGCATGACCAACCAAACCCCACGCCAACTCCTCCATTGTTACTCGTTTGTATGTCTTGTATAGGAAGAGCCATGTTTAGTTGACTTATTTCACCTTTTATTTCCTTGTGCACCCAACCCAAAGCAGAAGTGGTGCACCGAAAAGCAGTTGCCCGTGATGGGAGAGAAAAAAAGGTGAAAAAAAAATCCACCAACCATGAGGTCTACCGGTTAAGTTATTTAACCTATATTTATTCATCCGTTTGCATTAGGTGAAGGGAATTTAACCTCACATAAACTTATTTATTCACCCTGTCATGTGAAATAAACCTAATTTATTTAAATTTTTATGTATCAAAATTTACTTATTCTATCATTTTATTTTACTCTTCTTCTATTTATCTTTTTATTCTACAAGTCTGTTTTCCTTATCAAACATCACTTTTAAGGGTGTTCGGAGTGTTTTTTGACTCCCTAAATACACAGGTGAGTTTGATCCCTAATGGAATTAAAACGTACCGACAAAATCATTACGATGAAAATGAAATTGACCAAAGGTCCTCTTTGATGGCAAAAGGCAATTTGACAAGGAGCATCTCTAATTCAAATATTTTGGTGCGAAACTATGTTCTGTTTGAAAGTTTAAAACTATTTTTCCTTACCGTGATTGGACTTTGCTCCTGCTTGGAAGAGTTGGACCTTTCACATGTTTGGTTGTTTGGTGAATGCACTCCCAGGAATTTTATTTTTCTAGTGATCGAATTGGTGGCTGCATAGATGAATTTAGGTTTATTTTCGATCTCTACATGTAGTTTCCCCTCCAAACTTCTTCAAACAATATCTAGAGAGAAATGGATTCAAAGCATTTTCTACAGGGAAAAATTCTCTAGAACCGTGCTGCATAAACCCTACCGGCCTCTACTAAATTCGATGCCTTTTTAGGGCATCGGTTATCATTGCTCAAAGAACTTGACAGCAACTGTTTGCAGGCAATCAATATGTAAATCTCAACATGAAACTTCAGCCCGAACCCAAAGGCAACTATTGACGCTTTGGTGCAGTGAGACTGTCAACTCATTCCAAGTCGGACAACCGTCGACCTTTCTTTAGTCAAAAGTCCACAAGAACAATCCTGACTTTTGCAGCCACGTTTTAACAAGGAAAATGGTGGGTTTGACACAGCTATGAACAGAGATTTTCTCCAAGAGTAGGACCGTTTAAGCAGAGCGATTCGCTTGGATATCTATGCAATTTATCTCTTGCAGGGAAGGAATACGCCGGAAGGAAGCCACAAACACGTCGTCATGCACACAACAATCCAGGGTTTCAAAGATGTGAAGTAAAACTTCTCAATGTAACGTTCTCGCAAGACTCTCGTGAGAGAGAGAACTCTACAACATTACTGTCATTTGTGTTAAATTATACATGTGGAATAGTAACCATTTATCAAAAAAACTGAATATAAAAAATTAAACAAATTAACCTCACCCACAGCATCTATCGCCATTTGCATTGCAAAGGGCATGGGATGCTGCAGCTCCTCGTACAAGGGTAGGGATGAAATGATGAAAATTCACCCCAAAGGGACCACCCTTGCTAAATAACTGCCTCAGCATAATAGAAAGAACCGTCACCATGGATCGCATACAGCGTGGTTAGTGTTCTATGCTGCTATGTTGCACATGGTGCAAGATCAATGGTTACTCCTGCTTTACTGATAGCCTTTCTGTAAACAGAAACCAAATGTGAGATGAAATGACTAGCCAAATTGAGGATAGCTAAGGTATTTTCAAGTGGCAAAACAAGGATTGGAGACAGACTTATAAGCTCATATGTGACGATCATGGAGGTGCCCCAAAGAGAAGAGTTTAGGAATCTTGGACCAAACCCCCGGTAAAGCCCTCCCCAACCATCTTCTCGTAGTAGCATCCTGGTTGTCTTCATGATGGATGGCCTTCCAGTTCCATAGTTATCCATAACCTGCAGGAAATTTTGGGCATGAAACATCACCTAAAAAATGCAATCATTTTGTACTAAAGAATTCGACAGGAAGCAGCTAGTAGAAGAAAGGTGGGTCAAGATTTTATTTGTTCCTTTTTTTGGAAGAAAGATTTTCCTTTTTTGAGGAAATTTATGCAAGGATAATTTATGCCATCTCAGCCCTCAACTGTGTAGGATAACGAGCATTCATATGCAACATGACATTTCTGCTGTAAAATGTTCCTCTAACATGGTATGTGACCAAAGATATGCAAGGAGTGAGTTCATTAGCAGAAAATACCTGAGTTTACAAACATGAATTATAATAACGAGGGAGTCGTGCCACACATATTGTCACGGTCTCAAGGAGTAGAGTGGTGTGAGCTAATATTTTCGCCAGATATTGTGGTGTGTTGAATATGTATGGGGAATGGCTACGGCCTAACATCCCTCGTACCTTGCTCGATTGCTTTCAATGATAATTCCTTTTAACTTTCAAAAAGAAAGAATAACCCGGGAGTTCAGCAGATCTACTAAGCTCTCTTTTTGCTAGTAAACTATGGAAGAAAGGGAGGAAGGAAGGGAACAAGGACAATGGTTGCCCTTTCATGCTATAAGTTCCAGATAAAGTAATGCCTGGCAAAGTGGTGGAACTCACAAGTTTTTCTTCTAAAAGACAGAAAGAAAGAAAGAAAGAAAGAAAGAAGAAAAACTAAATTCCAACTTTTGGTTAAAAAATCCTTCCATATCAACAAAATAGAAAAGTTCTTTGCAGCATAAGCAAGGAAAAGACCAGGCTGCTTTCCAACTTGACAGCTACATGGGACAAGAAGAATCTACCATGAAGGATTTATAAGGCAATACAGGTCCTTTCTTACTACCCACAGGGAACATTGACAGTATCTTCAAAGGACCTACCAAAGGATCCATTCTGCATACCTCTTGTAGAACAAGGACAATTCCAATGTTTTTAAAATACACGTTGAATATTGGGAATATTGCCCTTTCAGTGAATAAATTATTGTAGGACAGAAGAGGGAAGTGGGAAGGGAAATACAAAAAAATCTAGAGTCTTTTGTTGCTTCTTTTTTTTTTGCATTTAAAACACAAGAGACCTGAAATGTACTTGGTTGGTCAGCAAGGGTAATAGGTGTTTTCATCTTTGCGAGTATATTGTGACATCATGTGTATCAGACATAAATCCAAACACCATCATCATAACAGGAAAATAAGCACTCCATTCCGCAGATGGCCAATATCTTTGAGGAAGCAGTTCAATCCAACTCGTATGGTTAACTCCATTTTTAAGTTGTCTAACTCCATTGCCAAGTTGTGCATACAACCTTTTGTTTTCTTTTTTAATAATATATTAATATGATCTCTATGCTCCAGCTTATGCATTACAGTTTGCTGCTCGTGTAACTTTCTTCAGTTTCTTTTTTTCTCCATAACCTATATTGTTTCAGCATGCTTTTAAAGGGCAAACTTTATTTCAATAAGTGTAAATAACATTGCATATTTCTATATTTCTTGAAATCTCTAAATTACTTAGGTTACAGTATGACAGCTTACCGACTCCTGATATTCGACTCATGATAAAAATATGAATTTTTTTTTGTGCATGTTCGGATCCAAAGTTAATTTATGTAAATCTGAAATCTCATCGAGCTGGTGCTCTTCAACAAAAAGATGAAGTATGCTCAAAATAAATAAAATAAATAAAACATGGACTTTTGCCTTAGGTTTATTCTGCCTATTTCAAGCTTTAACACACCCGTAATCAGGCCATGACCAATTATATTAATATGTAGAAAAATTCAAGCACAGAAAAAAGCATGAAGTACGATATGAATGTGCGAACATTTGATCAATGGATCTAAGTTCTTCAATTTTTACAGGAGCACAGCAGATAGAAAACAGACCTGCAATCTAGTTTTGATTGTATCAACAGGAGTAGTGATGATGGAGGAACATGCACCAGCAGCTGTCCCAGCAGTTGCCTGGACTGCAACCAACTCCACCTCAGAAGGTTTTTTCTCAATATTGTCACCATAACCCAAGCTCCTAAAGTCAAAAATCTTTCAAGTATGTTTAGTTTGTAAGTCTATTTTTAAGCAACTTAAAAAAAGAAAAACAAACAAACAAACAAACAAAGCCATGTAGACACACCTCCAAATGATGTGCTGTGCAGAACCATAAGCACCCCACCAAAGTGCAGAGGCTGGGGATTGAGTTAACAAGGTAATTCCAAATCCCCTATATAAACCACAAAATCCTTCAGCCTTCAATACTTTACGTACAACATCAAATGGACCATGATAGGTGGTCATTCCAGGAATACCTTGGACCATTAGTCTCTGGCAAACCTGTATATAAATAAAAACAAAAAAACAAAATTATGTTCTTTGAAATGCCAGCCAAGGATGCAATTTAAATTCCATATTAACATGATAATATCCAGGCAACAAGTACTCCATTTAGGATAGACAAGAACACCAACCTTGTATTTTGATGGCTAGAACTGCCATAAGGATCTAATGACAAACTATGGAGTACGGCAACTACACAACAACCAAATTCCTTTCTTTTAGAAACAAGGACAACATATTGATGATGATAAGTAATTTCGGAAATAGAATGGTTATTGTTACTTGTTAGAGCTTTGGCATACCTTTTTAAAACCAAACTTCTCTTCTTCTTTTTTTTTTTTTTGAAAGAATACCAGACTTCTCTTATCTTTTGAAAAGTCAAGGCTTTTCTTGCATATAGCTTTGTGCTTTCTACATACAAGGACCCAACGCAAGCAATGTAATAAGAATCATTCTCTGCATGGTATTGGAGCGGAATCTAACCTAGAGTACACTCTGGACTTTGCTGCCACCATCCATCAGGGTTACTCACTCGACACCCACACCTCATGGGGGAGGGGATCACCACCCCCTTCCCTTTACAAAATAAAAAGGTGACTAGCCATCTTCCCACACACATTCATTACCATTCTCCATGACTATTGCTGGTCATCATCACCAACCAAGCTGCCATTCCCAAATACACCCACCCCCCCTCTTCCCTAAATGCATATTAACATACAACCTTATATTATTCATCTGGTTTTACATGAATACTATTGAGTCAACTACCATCAAAAGAACCATTAGCTGATTTGGGACTTGGTGGGACAATGTTCCCCAACCTATGTTAACAAATTATTTCATGTTGCTGTTGTCTCCTCCCTACTCTATTCTCCACCCCTTAGACAAGCACTGATCAAGACAGGTCAAAGTGTTGCCATCCTCTAGAAAAATATCAATTTACTGACCAAAATTGAGATGGGGATATCAATTTCAATATGGGCAATATTGATAATTCCCCAGAGCATATAAGGGCCTCCACAATACTTCAAAAAACAAATATCACTCCCCACTATTTGCACATTAAAGTATCCACCAGCTGCTGATTCAACAGAGGCCACGTAGGAGGAAGTATCTATTTGTGGAGGTGAGGCTTACACAAAAAAGGTTCACTTCGGAGGTGGGTATTCATGAGGGAAGGAGGTTGCTTCTGAAGTTGAAATTTATGGGAGAACGGGAATAATTGTGACATAGAGATTTTTTTATTTTTCATCATTTTTTTTAAAGATCTATATATGAAATAATCTTTGGGTGAAGAAGGAATGGTGCCGTAGGTAGTAAGATATAGAGATAAGGCGAAAGAATTATTTTCATAAGCTTCAACAGCATATAAATTATAGATATCACTAGGAAGAGTAGCCAATTCAAAATTTTCCCTAAATAATGCAAGTTATCGACAAATATAATAGAAGTAGAGGATGCTCTAAACATGATAAAGCATTGGAAGGCTATTGGACCTAATGAAATTCATGCGGGCACTTGAAAAGTAACGGAGAAAGAATGTGCAACTTAGTTCACAAAATTATCTAACGCTATTTGGCAAAGCAGGAGAAGGCCAGAGGGTTGGAGGAAAAATATTGTAGTGGTATCCTTATATAAGAACAAAGAAGATATACAAAGCTGCCCAATCTATAAAAATATCAAATTGATGAATCATGTAATAAAGCATTGGGAAAAAGTAGTTAAGAAAGGTTGCAACAAATCTCCACGGTAACGAGTTGTATAAGGAATCAAGCTTGTTTGACAAACGATTTTGATATCACCATCAAAATCTGCAACCAGAATCAACTTTAAACCCATGCCTCTTTGCTTTAATCATAAATGAGTTGACCAAGAATGTTCAAGATAAGATGCCATGGCATGTGCTTTTGCAGTTGAAATTGTATTGGTTAACGAAATGAGAGATGGAATAAACAATTGGGAGAGAGAGACCCTAGCTAAGGGCTTTCAACTAAATAACACAAAGACTATGTGTATGGAATGTAAGTTTAATAGCAAAAAACACAATGATGAGGCAAAGGTGAGAATTAGACCAAAATCCGTTTTGAAGAAAGATGTTTAAAATATATGGGTGACAAGAAAGCCCTTTAGAAGTTAAGGGAACTACCATAAAATAGTTGTTATGAATGCTACATGGATCTAAGCAGTCATTAGGCATGTGCAGAAGATGTCTATAGCAAAAACCAATATGTTAAGGTCAATTTTTGTGCATATAAGAAGGATCGCATTCACAGGGAACCACCAGTGAAAATTGAGGTGGCACCAATAAGGTGTAAAAAGAGATAGACATGTTTAAGATAGTTTGAGCATCTGTAAGGAAGGTCAGTCAATTAAGAGATGTGATAAGTTGGTTGTTTAGCCTCATAGGAGGGGTTGGAGAAAATCAAAGAAGTTGAAAGGAAATCTTCATATATGATCTTGATTACTTAGATCTAAATTTGGTAATTGCCCAAAATGGATTTGACCAAGGGTAAAACAATATCCATGTTGAGAGAGATAATTGTTGTAGTGGATAATGTTTAGTCCTACATGGTAGAGTGGAAAAGGGAGAGGTGTCTAGTGGCCTATATAAGAGCCATTGTACCCCTCGTTTATGCTTGAGAAGAATCATTTAAAGATCATGCCCATAAGAGCGCTTCTCCTATGGTTTTCCCCCCTTTTCAAAAGAGGTGTTTTCACGTAAACCCAAATGTTCCATTGCGATACTTGGATTCCGTGCTTGATTTATTCGATTATTTATTTTAATACGATATCAGAACAAATCAATTTTGGATTTTATCTTTTGTTTGGGCTTAATTGTACTTGTTATTAGGTTCAATTCGTGCCTTCAATCTTGAGAGAAAGAGAAGAAAATTCCTCTCACATATCTAAGATCTAAAGCAACAAGCCTGAGGTCCAAATTAAGCGATGGCTGCATAAAATTAGATGTAGGCCAACATCATTGGAGGTGGAGCCGATCTCACCATCACACCTCCAAAGCTACTTCTTATCCTTCAACAATAGCCTATGTTGGTGCCCATCAAACCCTAAGCAGTAGGGTTCCCTTTTGGTTTTCCCTTCCTCCTATCATATTTACTTTATGTTCGTCTGGCTAGAGATAAAACAAAAAAAAAGAAGACAAAGTAGAAAAAAAAGAATGGGAAAAAAGATAGATAAAAAGAAGAAGAAAAAAAGGGGAGGAAGATGAAAAAAATCTGAAGTGGAAGAAAAGAGGAGAAGCTCTTCCCTGGTGTTGTTCTCTATATTAGGTTATTCTCCCATACAAGTATGGGAGAAAGGGAGAATGTGAGTGAGCCCATTGTGGCCCCCCATATGAGGGAGACTCTTCGAGTTCCTCTTCGAGTTCCCATATAGGAGAGGCCAGTCTTGAGGTCTCCAAGGGAGAGGCCCACTTCGAGTTTCCGTATGGGAAACGCTCACTCTTGAGGTCTCTAAGAGAGAAACTTACTTCTGAGATCTCCAATGGGGAAGGCACCACACCAGTTGAGATCTCTAAGAGAGAAACCTATTAGAGCTAGCTTCGGCAATTCATCTACCATACTCCAGCCTCATCTAGTCATCATCAGCACACTCGCCTACAAGCAAGAACGACGATGCAACTACCATCATTCACTTAGGAGAGCCATGACTTGGTTACACCATTGGAGTGTTGTGTTCTACTTGTGAGAGCAAGGATTTGTATTTTACAAGCTGAACATTCCATACTCCACCTCGAGGAGTGTTAAGGGAGATAATTGTTGTAGTGGGTAATGTTTAGTCCCACATAGTAAAGTGGAAAAAAGAGAGGTGTCTAGTGGCCTATATAAAGGTCGTTGCACCCCCCATTTATTCTTGAAAAGAATCATTCGGAGATCACGCCCATAGGGGCGCATAGCCAACCCCACATAATGTAAGAAAAGGCTTAGTTGTTATCATTGTTATTGTATGAACCAATCTACTATGAGATGGGCCCTCTAGGCAATGGAAGTCATCAAGTAAAAATTTGAAAGGGGTAAAGGAGGGAGTAGGTTGTGCTGGTGATGGAAGCCTTGGTTGTAAATAAAAGGGGGATGGTGAAATGTTGACTCTTTGACAATGCCTAACACGTGGGCCATAATTTATGCATGGTTTGATTTAACCCATATATTTACTAACTCAAACTAACGGGAGCATTTTTGTCAATGGATTAGCATTTTTTACAGTAAATGTGTCAATATGATGTTGAACTGAACTAAGTTAAAATGGGTAAGATGTTGAACTTACAAAACCTTGTTGATTCAATTTTGTGGACAAAGCCAAAGAGCATTGGATGAAGCAACAATGATGGTGTAAGCATGAACAAAGCAAGGAATCAAATAATGAGGTTTTCTAATTTCCCCCTTGACCAAAAAGGGTTCTCCTTGCAAGAGTAATGCTTTGAGAAAAGGTTCCTTCTTCCAAAAAAAAAACTTAAAAAGAAAAATGATGCCCCTATAATGAAAATGGATATTACATACAAACCCTTGAACTTCTTGATATTTACAAACTCCCTCACCAAGGTGATACCCCTTCCATAAATGCCATGTGAATTAATTTTGTCAATTTTAATGGGAAGATGCCAAAAATAAAAAAACCAATGCCACTCCTCATATCCTTATGTTTCACCTTTCCATCACCCCAACCATAAATACACAGCAGCTTCGTGCTTTTGTGATAGCTAGATCTTGATTACAGACTCTCCTCTTTCATTACATTTTAAGATTTTGTTAAAATTTCAGCCTCTACATAGATATTAATATCCTAAATTCTTAATTGACCTGAATCCTTGTCTACATCAGTTAAAGGTGGCAAACCCATATTAATGGTAAGGCATAGAAGTAAAATCAAACAACTTCATAGGGGTTTTCATAAATATGGAAAAATATGTAATGTCAAAACTTATAAAGTCATGCATGTAAAAACCCCTCAAAAGAAAATCCCCCCTCTTTGTATAGCAAAAAGATGCGCACCTCTTGAGATGTCTTACCATGATCATTAATATGAAGTCACAAAAATTACTCGTTCTTCCTTTCGAGAAGTTTCTTCAAACACTCTTTCCCACATTGTCAAATTAGTTGTCTACATAGTGGTTTTCTTCATATGTTCTCTCTTTATCAGTCTTTACACTTGAATCATTATATAATTTTCCAAACATAGCAGGTAATATATTGAGCTTGATTCAACTCTAAAATGCATGCTCTTCCAAATTTTTATTTTAAAGGTTTTTCCAAAATTTTATGCTTTTGCACTTATAAATTTACAAGAGAAGATCCACAAGCAAGAAACCAGTGCTATTTTTAATGACCTTTCAAAGGTGGAAGAAATAAATGCTACACACTCCAACCTCAAATGGTTCATTTAGCTATATCATTTCATGTCCTTAATTTTAATTGTTCTCAACATCCAAATTATTTGGTTCACACAAATATAGTAACCTGGTCCTGGAGCATTTCCATTCACTCCAGCAAGCAACTCAAAATCCCAAGGGCTATTGACATAAGCATAATATGGATGGACATGTTTTGAACCACAAACACTTCGATAGTGAGATCATTAGAAGATTGGCTGTCTCATACAGCCAAGTACAACTGAGAGTCATTAGATACCAAATATACATGAAAATGCCTTCTCAAAAATGTTTAAGAAAAATAAACAAGATCAAAGAAATTAGAAAAAGAGGGGGGAGGAACTTACCACATCTAATGGGACAAAGTAAGCACAAGAAACAATATTTGATAGTAAACCACCAACTCCATTTGCCATGCCAATACGAGTAGCTTCAGGCACAGCTACACCATCACTATATCTTAGCATCATTTCTTTTGATACTTCAAGTGAAGTCAATGCCAACACCCTGCCAGGCAAGGCCCCAACCGCAGAGGTACCTAAACCTCTGAAGATGCCAGGAATCCCATCACTCCTCAGTATTGATTTAAACACTGAGAAACCAGATACATGAGAGAAACCATCAGCAACTTGCATTCTCGTCTTCACCACTGCTGTCGGATGTAGCAAGCCCTGCTGAGCAGTAAAAAGGATTGCCCCAATTACATGAAACCTTGTTTTGTCCAGCCTTCAACAATCAATAGAGAAAATTAGTAAGAGCAGACAGCTTCATATCCATTTGGTCATCAAATTATTAGATGGTAAAGACACATGCGACTCAGTTATTGCCAAGAAAAGAAATTCTCAGGAAGAAATTGCACGACCAAGGAGGTAAATTTTCTTGACAAAGGGCAATAGCGGATAATTTTGATCCAAGCACTAGATTATCATGAAAGAGCTGTTGCCATCATCAAACCTGCAGCATGTTAAATTTTCGCCTAATTTAAATGACTTCTATACATCCACAGGAACAGATGCTTAAGACTAAAACACTTACCAGATAGCATCACTTTTTCACATCTAAGAAAGGAAAAAAATGGACGGTAATTGTACATTGAATATTGGGGTATTCAGTCATAGAAAAAAACCTGATTTAAGGATGGATAAATGGTCCTTATAAGTTGTCACCAAGCCCATTTGTTTCCACTCATGTGAAACCCAATTCAATCACAGGCACCCCATATGGAAGTAAGTGCTCTGGTGGGTCGCACCGATTTCTTTCATAACAGTTCTGTGCAGTGCGTCTCAAACATCGCCAATTTTTCGAACATAAAGGTACGGTCGGACTCAGGAGTTGCACGCTTGAAGACACGAGCCAGTTTACGTTGCGAGATGTATTCCACGGGATAAAAACTTGCAAGCAGGGGATATCCCATGTTGGTGTTTACGTGCAACCCAGGATAATTCTGTGGGGGTGTTTACGTGAATAGAGGATAAGATGGAAATAAGCTGGGATTGCAAGGGATTTGAGCATGAAATAACTCATCCCTCACTCAAACTCGGGTTTGAGGAAACCCAGGTTTAAGGCAAAACATGGGTTCACTTATTCTCCTTCGTAAACATGGGATATCCCACGTCGTAAACGGGCCATCCCTCCCCTCCTCTCCTGGATGCCATCCCTCCCTCAGCTGTCAGCTGCTCCTCTCTTTAAACCTTTGAATAACCTAACTCCTCTTAACCCCACAGATAACATAATATGAGGATATCAAACGAAGCACGAGTAATTCTCCTCCTCCCATCAAAAATTCTCATACAAGGCAGCATGTTTCTACGAACCCGCGCACAGGCACCGGAGTCCCGCATTCCACCATAACAAACCAAGAACCACATTATTACTAGCCAACCTTAACCCCCACGTCCTGGATCATATCTAGCAATCAGACTTTGCCTCCATCTGTTGGCACCACTCGCTCGGCCCACATCAGCGGCTCAATTCCAACAAGCAAATACTTCAAATGAGACTCAAAACCTAGAACACCGTGCCTTCCGGCCCAAGCACAAGTGAAACAAATAAATACTATCCCAGCTATCTCCAACACAAAAAAAAAAAAAAGCGGGGGGGGGGAAGGGAAAAATCGAACGATTTTGAAAGATAGATAATGGTTTTCTCTTAATAGGTGGAAGACGCTCAGGTCCCTCATCGAACTGTGAAGTAACGATTAATGGGCTCTAAAGATGAAGGGGGGTGTGGAAGCGGACCTCTCCCATCTGATGTTGGTCTCGGAGAGGTTGAGACGGGAAGCGGAGGTCTCGGCTTTCACCTCCATGACTCTCCACTCTCCACCCCGAAGTGGTGTGACCAGAAGTGTCTAGGGGGGAGGAGAGGAGGAGGAGGGCGAGGGAGAGGGAGAGAAACCCTGGAACGTGCTGGTCGGTCCTCCCCTATTCCTAGCTTGCGCTGCAAGTTTGGACCCTTTTACAGGGTTTGTGGTGGGCGAGCTATCTTGCGGTGGAGGAGGCGGGGACCCTCCCAAGAAAGAGGGGACAGGTGGCGGAAGCAGGTAGAAGAGGGATTTGCGTCGCTGTGGGCCGCGTGGTGCGCGTGGGGGTGTGCGCAGGCGTAAGCGGTGAGGTGGAGAGATGCGATTGCGGAACGAATGGTTGGGCGTAGGAAATGACTTCCCTGCCCTCGTCCTCGAGTCTGCATATATTCTCCCTTCCAGGTTCGGCATGATTTTTCCGAATTTTCGAAATTGCCGTGTTTTCACCCTCACGGAGAAACGACACAACGAAAGAAACGGAGATTGAGATGCGATGGAGTTATCATCGAAACTTGTTTATTAATGTGATATATGCGTCATCGATAACATGAGTGAAGTAATTTTTTATAATGACCGAGGATTCTATATTTTTTTCATGCGAGTACTAACGAGCAATGTAAACAAAAAAAATATGGAACTCTCAAATCATAATGAAAATAGTAAATGAGAAGAAG
This sequence comes from Thalassia testudinum, assembly GCA_037157565.1. Classification (NCBI taxonomy): domain Eukaryota; kingdom Viridiplantae; phylum Streptophyta; class Magnoliopsida; order Alismatales; family Hydrocharitaceae; genus Thalassia; species Thalassia testudinum. Next base: position 67,001,218 of record JAZHRO010000022.1, on the reverse strand, counting down.
AAAGACTTTAATGCTTTTGAATAATATATTATAATGATCCTGAAACATTCGGTCCACCAACACCTTCATTTTTCCTCTCCACTGTAGCAAGAGGGACAAGTGTGAGAAAGGATGTGAGAGCGAGGAGGAGAGGCGGCGTGAAGAGAGGAGGAGCTTGTGTTTGCGAGCTCGTGGGAGCTCGCTGGAGGACGCACTCTGGAGCGGCACGTGTGAGAGGAGCGTGTCAGGGGAGACGTCCTCGACACTTTGCTGCAGCCAGAGCTGCACACGAGGAGGAGAGGCCGCAGCTACGCGTGGCGAGGGGAGCAGGAGGTCAGTCTAATTATGGGTTTTTCCTAGAATCAGACATCTGGCGTGTCTTCCAAATGACAGGTTGGACATATGGTGACGACACCGGACGTCTAAAAGCAGAACTTCGCAAAGATATGTTCCTCTTGCGGTTACGTCCATGCAGGTCGCACTGCATCGATCTGCGTGGCAAAAAGAGGAAGATTGTCTGTTGCTCGCAAGGATAGCTTTGAGAAGGTGCGGGGCATGCCCTCCCATGCATTTCGAACGTCTAGACAGCTTACTAGATAACTGGAAGCACTCCCAGACGACTAGAGGAGAGGTCGGACGTCTGGAGTTGGGTCCAGATGGTCAAGTAGGGGTTCTGGACGTCTGAAGTCGACGTAGGAACCTGAGGTGAAACCCTGGTGACTTTTAAGACGTCTGGACCTTGTGCCAGACGTCTGATTTAAGTTTGCAGTTCTATTTTTGACCCGTTTAGGATCCGTTTGAGGTCCATTTTACACAAACAAGATATCTGTAGTTTCCTTGTGAGTTCCTCTACCTGTTAGAAAGCCTTATATATTGTTCTGAACATTCCGTTGTGGTATGTCCCTTGATATAAGACTTTGATCTGTTACGTGTTCAGGGCCTACAGAGGCACGTGAGCCTACCGTTCGAGCCCACAGTACTCCCGAATTGTCTGATAGAGTGGTTTCCCCCTGTTTTAATTATAAAACATGAATGCATATGTGAAATTGGATAACTAGAAACCTAGGATGAGAAGTACTTGTACTGTTTGTATGCGTGCTTGAGATTACGGTCATAAATGAATGAATAGAAATGTAAACAACTGCCTGTTAATAAATAAGAGCTGTCTGTGAAATATGAAATGCTTGTGCTAGTTAAACAGTTACCTGTAACATTACTTGTATATGTTAAATTGTGGAAATACGAGCTGCATGTATATAATATGAGAATGGAAACATGAATGATAAAACATGGTACGGGACGACATGGTGATTATGAGAATGAACCCTACGGGGAATTAGGAGTAGAGCTCCTGTGGATAAATAGAATGGATTTGGAAATGTGAGTGGGAAGTGTGCTGGCCCTTGAGTACGTGGTACCAAAGAGAACGACTGTCCCCTGTTTAATATAGAGCGGAGCCAGCCGCTCTTAGGGTGGGACCCGGGGTTAGGATTGGCCACTCTACACCGACTTCTGTTGGCCCTCGCGTACACTGTACCGAGGAGAGCTATTAGTATAGGGAGAGAGCTAGCCACCCTACGGGACCCGAGATTCAACTAACCACCCTACACCGACTTGTTAGGCCCACTAGGCAAACCAAGGTAGTCAGACGATGGTGCGCAGACTGTGGAGGGGCGAGACCCCTATTTGGTTCTGAGGGGCTAGACCCTTGTTACTAAGAGGGCTAGGTCCTATATTGTTCCGTGTTGTACTTTGGGCATATCCGCTAGCGGAAACGACTGGCCGCGTGCCAGTGCGGGGTAGCTACCTGTATGCTTATCGCGCGTGCTGTAGTCACCGCTACGTCTGTCCGTGACCTTGGGGTGGTTGACTAGGTGTAGGATCACCACGGGGGACTCTCCTAGTCAGGAGAGTACCACATGTGCCTTCTACTCTTCAAAAAAGACTGCAATCAAGATCGTTCCCACGAGGAACATACGAGATCAAGAAAGAGATCTGAAAATAAACCAATGGGTGAAAAGAAATGACTTGCAAAATAAAATAATTGGAAAAGATAAAATTACCTGTTAGTCTTTGCTGCTTTAGTTAGTTGGTTACCACTCCACTCAGGGTTTGCTGACTTCGTTTACTCATAGCCCTTTTCAGGTCCAGGAGTTGAGCAGCCCGAGTCACCGGTTGCAAAAGGTGCTGGGCCCAGTCGAGCCTAGCAGTAGTTCTTGTTTTTGTTGTACTTCCTTTTGCTAGTGAGTTAGATTGTTGTTACCGTTTCTGTTCTGTACTTGTTCTACTTTGCTGTTGTGGTGGTGATATGTACTATTAGCAGTTTTTACTTCCTTTACTGCTTGTACTCTTTTACTGTTAGTTACTTGGCATAGTGAATGTGGTTTACTTTCCTACTTTTTTGTTATTTCTTGTTGGACGATTGGGTCTTGGAAATAGTCGAGTCAAGTCGATCTCGTGTCCTGTAGGAATTTGGAAATCGGGTAATAACACTCGTAGTTTGTTAAATACTTTAAAGTTTCAAACTTCTATTTTTTCAAATGTCTATAATTCTTTTCAATCACATAAGTTTTCTATTTAGGACGTTTATATCGTAAAATTAGATGATTTTAGCTTCATTTTCTAACATACTCTCAACTCTATAAACTCACCATTTGATTATGTTACCAAATAAAACATTTATGTTTGGATTGAGACGTTTAAATACTTGATTTAAGACATTTGATTCATTTGTTCGAATGTCTCTATCTAATATAAACGTTAAAGTTCTATTATTGGAAATTTTTAAACGTTGCACTATCATTTTAAGACTTCTATCTTCTCATCTATTTCAAACGTCTTATCTTAAATTTTAGACATTTGATTCAATCAATTTTTATATTAATGACTTGTAGCCATTTTTGCTTGAATAATTGCATTATTATTCAAATAGCAATGACTTATAAGACTTAAACCTGGTCTCCTACACTTTATAAATATCTATCTACAATCTCCTAAGCCTACACATTAAGCAACAAAGCTTTTTAATGCTAAAATTCTCACTATTCTTCTTATTCTAAGCTGCTTATGCTCTCCTAGCTTTTGCATAAACTAAGAGCATGCACTCCCTTTGATTAATCTTTGCTCTATATAAGTTTAAAAAATGAGTAATCTTGCCTTACGAATATTTTATGCCCTTAAAGGCTCTTAGGATATTTTCTTTTTTCTTTTTTATTAATTTGTTGGGTGCTCAAGTTGTGAGTTTTCCGTTTTCTCTTTAAGAGAGGCAAAACTCTCCTAAACCATCTCTCCTCTCTCCTCCCTTCTCTTTCTTTCTTCTTTTCCTCGAGACGTGTGTGATTTTGGGGAGGCAACTAGATCCTAAATCCTAATTAGAGCCTTAAACAGACCACTAAAGATTAGGGTTAAGGAAAAGTTCCTATTGGATGAAAATGCCCTTATGATATTGGTTTATTCTCGAGTCAATTTTGTTCATCTTGTTTTTAATGTAACTTGAGCTATACACCTTGAGTTCATGCGAAACAAGTACCTGTAAAAATATTATAACGAGAGAAAGCCAACGATACCACATATGACCTCCTTTTGAAAGGTTTGATCGAGGGTTGACAAAAACACAATCATCTTTCACATTTTACAATGTGTTTTGACCCAACCCGATCCTAACAAATGCTGATGTGTTTAAAACGATGTGATTAACTCTAAAACAACTTGTAGGTTAGATTTCGACGAAAATAATCCCTCGTACCATTAGTTTTGGTTCACATGCACCTATGTCCCTTTTAAATGTATTTCGTGTTGGTGCTAGAGCACCACGATCATTTGTTTTGATGATAACAAAACACGTGTTATTTAACATTTGCAATTTGAGTCCTAGATTTCAGGTCAATTGCAAATGAAGACGTGTTTAGACGGTGTTCGAGCTCGCATCCAGGACGGATTGGAGGAGCTTGACGGAAAACAGAGGAGGTTCGCGTGGAGCGACAGATTGAAGATAGAAGACAAGAAGAATATGATAGATTCTTTTTAATCCTTTCATGTACTTTTATCTTTATTTTTCTTGCTCTTTATTTTCCTTAGAAATTATGTTAAAGAGTCTCAAAGAACCCTAACAGTAGTCCTAGGAACACCGGCACAACCCTAGGATACTTAGGTTTTCTGTAGAATACTTAGAAAACCAATATAGGGTTCAAACAGCACTTCCAGACATCTAATTCCAAAATCAGACGTCTGATCAAGTATTGTAAGACGTCTGACTGTTGTTTCAGACGTCTGATAACTGTTAGGCTGGACATAGTTAGTTCTGTCTGATGAATTCAGACGTCCAGACCTTAGACCAGACGTCTTAGGAGACGTCTGATGACTTTGCCAGACGTCCAATTAGTGGACCGTTGGCTGGCTTAGAAAACACTCAAGATTATGACCGTTAGAGCCTTATCAGACGTCCATAGGACTTTACAGACGTCTGATAAATGACCATTTTGCCTCGGCTGACCCAAAATCTCTTCTCAGAGATTTTCTAGCCGTTGCAACGTTTGGAAATCAATTCCCACAGTAAAAGTAGGTTTCCAGACGTCCAGACATATAGCCAGACGTCCTGTATGTCGTCTGATGGACTTGCGCAAAAACCTTGTTTAGATCTGATTCAAGTCAGGGAGAAACCCGCATAGAATCAGACGTCTGACCTTGAAATCAGACGTCTTAAAGTGGCCTTCCAGACGTCTGATGCCAGAGTTAGACGTCTGATAACCCTGTCAAATGTAATCATTGTCCTGATTTCAACCTGATTCTCTTGGACTTTGTTCCCAACGGCTATACAACCCTTTCTAAGCCTTCCAAAGCCTTCCTAAGGCCTCTATAAATAGAGGGGAGCCTTTGCAACACAAAAACACATAAGAGACACTTAGAAATACACTTGGATACACTTAGCTACACACTTTCACACTCTTGTGTCCAAGAAGTTCTTGCTCTCCAAGCTCAAGTTCTACATCTTGAGAGCATCAAACAGTTTGCGCGCCCGCTCTCCCGCTGTTGTTCACGAGAGCTACGTAGCGCCATCGCGTGGCACACGCACCGCGTCATCGTCGACGCACTCCTTGCAAAGGGGAGTTTCCTATTTCCTATAGAAGCTAGGTTTAATTATTTTGTTGGCTCTATAGGACTATTGTTTATTTTATCTTTGTTATTTGGTTGGGTATTCGCTTTGCGAATTCCCGTCTCCTTCGTGGGACAAAATCCTTCTCGTGGAGAGAAGGGGTTGAGGAACGCTACCCTCGTACTTGTAGCGTGGTTGTATTGAGGTTGAATCACCCTCGTTCAAAGTGATTCGGTTAGTGGATTTGATCAACTAGGTTGATCGGAAAATCCTAACTCAAGAGGGTTAGGTGGTTGTTTTCACCCGGTTTGGGTTTCCACCTAAAAATTCCTGTGTACATTTTGTGATTGCTTATTTTTGTGAGATTGCTTTATATATTTCATTCCGCATTTTTTTTGTCACGCTGATCTCACCCCTCCTAGTACAAGGGTAGAACCTACATTTCGTACGTAACTTTTTTACACAACTCAGATTCCCACAAAATAAGAACCACGAAAAAACTTACAACAAGATGAATCCAATGGTATCATATATGATATGAGCAAAATTTACCTAAGGGTTGATAAGCTTTGATTAAAACTTGTGTTTCTTCGTTTTCAAGCTACAGTGACTTGATTCATGCCCAACAAGTGTCGATAGATTCGCCTTGGCATGCTTAAGTCTAAAATGACTCCAAAATATGAGTTTAGCACTTTACATAGTCTTTCCTTAATAAGGAAGATGCTAGCAATACCGGTGATCCTTGAGTGAAGCATAATAGCCCTCGTCGTACGAGAACGTTGCTGACATCAGTCGGGAGAGTTGGGCTTCTTGAGAGCTACCCAAGCCAATGCCTCAAGGTCGTGAGGAGCAAACTCAACTTAGATCCATCAAGGTCCTGTCAATAATCATTTAGATCAACAATGGCAGAGATGGCTAGATGTTTCCGAGCTGCACCAATGCTTCCGCTCGGAGTATGTACTTTAATTGTGCCCTCTCAATTTGCTTTTTGATTAAATACCCTACGGTACCCCCGCATCATTCATACATGCAAGTTCATATGAATGGTACTAGGACGCAATTATCATTCTCACATGCGGGAGTCTACATATGAGTATGATTATGTTAGGTTAGATCTAGGTACCTCGGTGTCATCTGCACATGCAAATGCATACGGAGCTTTCGCTACGAGTACCTCACTTTAATGATAGCCCATGGCCCGTCACTACAAACAGGAACAATCTAAGTTCCAAGGTCGACCATTGGTAGCCTCTAGGTACCGCAATTTCTTGGGTTTGCAACCCACAATGTTGAACACCTGGTTTATGAGGTCAAGGTGTCAAATCCTATATATCCACCTATCACGACCTATTCATCCCATTTTATTCAATTGCTTGACCCTTAAGAGGACTACTTAATCCACCAAGCTAGATGGATATCTTCAGGTTTCACTAGAGACCTTAGAATCCATTAATCCTCTATTGGACTCTTATTAAAGTCATTGGTCGCATAAGTTCAAGATTACTTAGCCAATTAGGTTAGATTTTAACCTTCTTTTAAAGAGATCTTAAGACCAGCAAACCACTTATTATAAGGGCCAATTGCGTTATAGAATTCCTTCATTAAGGGCCTTAGATGCATAATTAAGAGCCCCTCTAAGTGATTCCCAAAATTAGGGTTAAATCTAGGCTTGGGGTAGGGCTGAGTACATGTACTAAGGTTCAATACTAATACCAAGTAGGTCTAGTACCAATACTAACCATTAGTACTTGTATTTGGTGGCTACATGCCCCTAAGTAGGATACCTGTTACGAACGCGCTTTCAAGACGCCTTTTTAAGACGTCTGGGAGGTGGCCCAGACGTCTGACTAGACGTCTGGAACCACTTCCAGACGTCTGGGATTTAATTTCTGTGCCACGCACATTTGCGTCTGCGCGCCTGCGCGCGCAGACCTGCGAACGCCTCTTTTTCCCTCTCTCCTCCTGCAGGCGCAGACTCTCTCTCTCTCTCTCTCTCCCCGCGCGGCCTTATAAGGCCCTCGCCCTCTCCCTCACTCTCATCTCCTCCGCTTCCTTCTTCTTCCAGTCGGTGCGAGAGTGCGAGCAGCAGCAGCGGCAGCCGCGGCGAGTTGCGGGAGGAGGTGTCGCGCGAGGGAGGAGACACCCGACCGTGAGGGCTCGAGCTTGCCGGGGCAGCTAGAGCCGGCCGGCGGGGAAGCCGCGGACGTGGAGCGTCGCGGGAGGGCTACTGCAGCTCAAGCAGCAGGCGGACGAGGCGCGGCGTGGCCGTGCGTCGCGGGCGGAGAGCGAGTCGAGCTCTGATTCTGGAAATTTTTCCAGAATCAGACGTCTGGGCTTCCAACCAGACGACAGTGAAGACGTCTGGAGGACTGTCCAGATGTCTGGCAAGTAAGTTATTTTCGTCCTTTGTCCTTTTCTACGACCCGTTGTACTGAGAACGATGAGTGGGTACGTGCAGGTTCTGAGATTCGCCACCCAACGTGAGTCAGACGTTTGGCCGCAGTGCCAGACGACGGGAAGGACTTCCAGACGTCCGGGGTGACCATCGGACGTCTGGGAACTAGGCCAGACGCCCCCGCAAGCTTCTGGACGTCTAAGAGACTACGCAGAACAAAGGTACCATCTGACCCACATTTTAAGACGTCTGATTTTGGACTGTTTCGTCGTTTTCGACCCGTTTAGGGCCCGTTCGGAGTCCGTTTTCTGCGTTTCGAGTGGCGTTCTTTTCGGAATAAAATCCTCTACCCATCTACAGTAATTATATATTGTTCTGAGAAACTCCTTGTGTTTGATCCTTGTGTTAGGACCCCGTTCCATTGTAGTCTCGGGGGTTGCGGAGGCGCGCAGGATTTCCGACCACGCCCCCAGTACTTCCGTTGTAACTGGTAGAGTGGCTTTAGAAATTATTAACATAATTTGTCACAGTTATGGAACAATTAATAGAACCTAGGGCATTGCATGAATCCTAGGAATGAAAAACCAGATTGAATGATAGATCCTAGGGTATTGCATGAATCCTAGGGCTGGAAAACTAGATTGAATGATAGATCCTAGGGTACGGCATGAATCCTAGGACTGGAAAACTAGTGATATGAATATAGATATTGCAGTCTTGGAAAATGTGGAAAGGAAATAATAGCTGCCTGTAAATTGATTTAACAGCTGCCTGTTATGAATAAATGAACATGATTGAGAATATGGGTTGTATGAACGTGAAACTGAAAGGGTGAAACCTGAATGTGCTGAGTTAAAAGAGCTGGAACCTTACGGGGAGTTAGGAGTAGAACTCCTGGAAAGAGAATGAAATGGAACTGAGAAAGAAAGACGTGGACGTGTGTTGTCTCTTGGGTACGTAGTACCAGGGGACACACATGTTACCTGCTTAGTGCAGAGCGAAGCCAGTCGCCCCAGGGACACGGGGTTAGGTCTGGCCACTTTGGACCGACTTTTGGCCCTCGTGTACAAAGTACCGAGGAGAGCTACTAGTGTAGAGCGAGTACTAGCTACCCCACGGGCCCTGGGGTTCTGCTAGCTCACCTACACCGACTTGTTACTGGGCAAACCAGGGTAGTCAGGCGAGGGTGCGCGGATTGTGGAGGGGCAAGACCCCTGTTTGGTTACGGTGAAGGGGTTGGACCCCTGTTACTGAAAGGGCTCTGCCCTATACTGGTTCTGTGCTGTGCTTTAGGCTCACCCGTTAACGGAAACGACTGACCGCGTACCAGTGCGGGGTAGCTACCCGTGTGTTTATCGCGCGTGCCGTAGTCACCGTTACGTCTGTCAGCGACCTTGGGGTGGTTAACTGAGAGTAGGATCACCACGGGGACTCTCCCGGCCAGGAGAGCACCACATGTTACTTCTACTCTTCGGAAAAGACTGCAATCAAGATCGTTCCCACGAGGAACATTCGAGATCAAGTGAAGGATCTGAGAAATAGATAAATTGTGAAAAATAAAAAGACGTAAATAAAGGAAAAAAGAAAATAAAACAGCTACTGTACACTTTACTGCTTCTTTAGTTTTAGCTGCCACTCTACTCAGCGTTTCACTGACGTGTTACACTCGTTACTTTTCGGGACCAGGTGTTGAGTAGCCAGGGTCAGCGGCTGCAGAGGACGCTGGGCCGAGTAGGGTCCAGTAGACTTACCACAGTTCTTTTGTACCCCTTTTGTTGCACTGTAGTGAGTAGTTCTTGTTACCCCCGCACTTTTCTTTACTTGTAGTTCATGTTATGTTATAAATGTTGTTCTACTGTTGTGGTGGTACATGCTGTAGTAGTTCTTTTTCTTACTGCTGTATTTTGTTACTGCTAGTTATATTTCATGTTGAATGTGGTTTATTTTACTGCTCTTTTGGTTACTTCCTCGTTGGACGACTAGGTCTTGGGATTAGTCGAGTCGGTCCGGTTCTCGTGTCTCGTAGGGACTCGGGAATCGGGTCATTACAATACCAGTCTAGCTAGTACTAATACTAAGCTTTAGTACTACTATAAGGTTAGCCCAATTTGAACCCCAATTGGGATTCTTACATTAGCAAATATCCCAAAACTGATTCCACAAGTTCCCACCTTTATAAGAAACAACTGGAATACAGAAAACCCTTGCTAAAAGTTCCAACAAAAAAACCACCAAAGAGAGAAAACTCTTTAGGAAATAGGGATCCCTACTTTGAGGTTGCAGCCAATTCTCTTTTCTTTGGGAGATGATGATGGATGTAGCCTCCTCTCATCTTGCTTCCTCCCATGCTCCTCTCCTAAATTCTTAACAAAATAGCATCTCTCTTTTCTCCCTCTCCTTCCTTAGGTTGTCTCCCCCTTAAAATACCAAAACCTCAAGCATTACATAAGGAAGAGAGAGTAGAGAAGAAGAAAAGAGGAGCCCACCTATTGCTAAGGATCTAATGATGGGGTGATTTCCTAACTAGCTCCAATAGCCACAGGAGAAATGGTGAGGAGAGCAGGGAGAGGGATCGGCAATGAGGAAGGGTAGAGGAGACGATAGCAGATTAGTGTAGAGGAGAAGAGATGAGTTCCCTTTTCTTAATTTCACTGCCCTCGTATATTTGTTGGGCAATTTACAAAAAAATACTTCTGATGAGAGCCTCATCATGAGCCATAACTAGCTCATTTTGACCTAATAAAGAGAGTAAAAGCTCCTACATGACCTAGAAGAGGGCTTAATTGAAGGACTAACTGTCCTGAGAAGAAAACATGAAATAAAGGTTAAAACTGTAATTCTATCATTGCAGTACATAAATAGAATTTCTCAGAGACAGAGCATAGGTCAAATGGTCTAAATGAGATAAAAAGTGGGTTGAATCAATCAGAAATGGGTTCATGTGCAATCCAAGAATTAAATGACATCTTGTAACCCTAAAACAGACTCGCTTAATTCAACAAGGTTCCGATTAGGATAAAAATCAATTAAATCCTCTAAAAATCATGTAAAAATATCCCCTAGGGTTTAGAACATTCAAATTGGCCTTTGGAACCTAGTTTGACCTAGATTAGGGTCCTAGCTCAACAATTGACCTAATTTGGGTTTTTACGCAAAATATCCAGTTAAACGTGGTCAAACCTAAAATCCAACTTCACCATTGGATTCCTTAGGTCCAAATTAGGTTTGTACCAAAATTTGGACCTAAGGGGAGGTCATCTTGACCAACTTTGCAGTTTAGTACACCCAATCACATTTTGGTCCCTATCTTTTGAAAACCTTCACATTGAACCCCCTAGGTTCATCGCCAATCTTACAATCAGGTCCCTCCACCATTATTGGGGAGAGATCCTGCTCCGGCGAGGATTAGAGAGGGAATACTCTCTGATCCCTCAGAGATCCCCTCCCAAAATTGGAAGGGAGATTCTCTGAGGAATCCCCTTCCATCTGAGCCCGACCACAATCCCAGATTTGCACCCAATCTCTCGTGTGAACGCACGAGAGATTTGGGTATCTAACCACCTTCCATCTCCGGCGAGATGTCGGTAGCTAGAAACTTGCCCTCCACGCACCAGAAGCACGGCCAAACACCTATAAATTGAACCCTAACTCCGGCCGCACCTCCTCAGCTTGACTTGGCCGGAATTCCACCTCAAATTCTTCTCCTTCTTCTCCGGCCAAGAGGTCCAGCGAGCTCCGGTGAGCCCCCCTCCCCTTCCTCTTCGCTCTGCCACAAAACCAGTGGCAGAGTCGTCTTCCTCATCCTCCTCCGCGTCGCGTAACACCCGCGCGCTGCCCTAGCCCCGTCGTCGCCACCGTCTTCCTCCACTGGGCACTTTCTTCTCCGACGACAGCAGGTACTGCCGTTCGCCTCCTCATCCCCTTCGTCCCTTTAATTAGGTTAAAACTCTTCTTCTCTACCCCCTCTTATATCTCCATCATTTTATTTCATCAACAAACCCTCGATCGCCACTGTTCACCATCACCTTCTTCATCTCCGGCCACCCTCCGGCGAGACGCTCCCATCGCTCCGCAGCCCCACACGCCTCGTCGACCATCACATAACCTCCGCCGCACCTCACTGAGTAACATCCACCCATCCACCGTCCCTCTACGCCACCACAACAATCCCCCGAACTCACCCATCCATCCGGCCACAGGGTGACCTAGGCATGCACGCCTAGGCCGCCCTGCGGTCTGCCACCTTGCTCTTCACCTTCGCCGTGACAAGGCGAAGGTCCCCCGGTGATCTGATTAAGCCGAGAGGCTCTTTTCATGTCTGACAGTTCTCAAGCCCCTGCCGCCATTGACGATAACTTGCAGAAGCTTCACACTTGCTCCAGGCTTCAGGACTGCAAGGCTCCAGGTGCAGCGAACGTGGGCAGGTCTTGCGAAGCCAAGGGGTTCAGCGAGCAACGCAACGAAGGCCGCAGCTGTGGAAATTGAATGAAGGAGTTCTGCGAGCGCGCGCGAGAGAAGGCCGGGAGCTTTAGTCCCACATCGGTAATTCACGACGCGCTGATATCCTTTATATTGATTTTATGAAATAAGCAGGTTGCCTCTGAATGCACCTGGGGTGAGGTCCCTCACCTTACTCACTGCACCTCGTCCGTGGTTTCACCTCACGGATCTAGTGCGACCCGACCCGACCCTGTCTTGAGCACACCTCGCGCACCACCCTCACGCTGGTGCGCTTGGTCACGGGCACACGATCCGACCCGTTTACCCAGCTCTGGGAGAGCGTCCTGAGAGTGGTTTACAGAGAGAGAGACACGTGGGTGTGGGTAGAAGGGTTAGGTTTTGTGCTTTGCTGTGGTTGTGCAGGCAAGGAAGGAGTGAAGCAAACACTTAGCCGCTGCTAGCAAGGGAAGAAGAGAAGGAAGCAGAAGGCACACAGGACAAAATGAAGAAGTAAGGAAGCCTTCGCAGAAGAAAAGAAAGAGGTGAAGGAAAAAGAAAAGAATCGAAGAAGAAGAGGGAACTGAAGGCAAACAGAACCAAGGAAGAGGGAAGCAGAGCCAAGGACGAAGACCAGCAGAGAGAGAAACTACAGAGCAAAGAAGACAAAGAAAAGAAGCAAAGAGATACTGCAGGAGAAGAAAGAAAGAAGGCAGAAGAACAGCAAGGCACTGCAGAGAAAGAAGAAGAAAGGAAGAAAATCAAAAGAAGAAGGGAAAACCTACTTTTAAGACGTCTGATCATCCAATTCTTTCTTTTTACCATAATTGCTTTTCAAACTCATGCATTTATATTTGAATTAAGTTTTGAGTCAGTTACATTCTAGAGATTAGTAGTAAATTCCAATTGCTCCCTTTGTTCGACCTCAGATACTTAGGTTTTCGAGTAATAAAACTTTTATTTGTTGATGATGCTTGACCACCTATACTACGACGTAATTAACTGTTAAAACGCGATCGAGTCAAACGCACGTCAACAACTTCCACTCAAAAACTTCAATTAATGAGGGGCCTATTAACTTAAGTTCCATTACAATCAATCACTTAACACAACTTGTTGATGCTTCTATGTAGGAAATCAATTTTTTTGAACTAAGACTAAGGAATTGTTGACATCTTCAATTTCTTTATCTCATTGACATCCTCAGTCTACACTATTTCTTTTTCATCACAAATAAAAAATAAAAATAAATCACTTCAACGAAGTCAAAAATAAAACATCAGTAAATATCTTTTATTGTTATTTATCTAGAGAGAAAAACATAGATTTTGGGCAAAAAGGGCATGGATCAGCAGGGAATTTGGGGAAAAGGACTGGAATTTCGAAATTAATAAAAGGAGATATGAAATGACCCACCACCCTTTCAGTCGGATAAGACGACTGAGTGTTAGTTAAACGTCTGTCCAGACGTCTAGACATAGTTCTGGACGTCCGAAAGTGGAAAGAATCGAAACCTAGTTTACCCCCGCGCACACGTGGCACGTGGACCGTTTTCTCTCCTTGTGACCCTCTCACCTGAAACCCTAATGATGAGAACCTCATCATAAACCATAACTAGTACAATCTAATCCAAATATGTGTGAAAAAGCTCCTACAAAACCCAAAGAGAGGCTTAACTCAGAGAATTCTGAGTTAAAGAATAAAACAAATCATCAGGGGTTAAACTGTAATTTTATCAATGCAGTATGCGAACAGGGTAATTAAGGGTCCAAACACAGGTCAAACAAGCTTAACAATGAGGGAAGTGGTTTGATCTAATTTGAAAAGGGTTATAGCAACTTCTAGGAATAAATGACATTCTGAAATCCTAAAATAAACCCACTTCAATTCACGAGGTTCGAGGTAAGATAAAAATCAACCAAATCCTCTAAAATTCATAGAAAAATATTCCCTAGGATCTAGAACCTTCAATTTGGCCTTTGAAACCTATTTTGACCTAAAATGAGAACAATGCCCAATTAATGACTTAATTTGGGTTTTTGCGCAAATTAACTGATCAAACATGGTCCAACCTGAAATCAAAATTCACCATTAAAATCCTTAGGTTCGGATTAGTCTGTTAAAAGAACTTGAGCCTAAGAAAAGATCATCTTGACCGACTTTACAAATTGGTCCTCTCTATTTACTTTTCGACCCTTATCTTTTGAAACCCTTGCGTTTAGACCCCAACTTCTCGTCGTTCTTTGCAGAACGGTCCTCCCTGCCACTTCTGCACAACGCCATGCCTCCTGCGACCTTGCGCGGAGGATGGTGCCGCACAAGGCAGGGCGGCCGTCCGCTAGAACAGACGGGGGGTCCCCTGCGACGTCCTCTATCGCAGGGACCCGCCCATGCCCTCTGCCATCAACCATGCCTCTCGTGCGAACGCACGAAAGGCATGGGTATCATCTCCGGCCATTCTCCTGCGAGGCTGGCACGTCGCCACCTCGGTTCCCTCTCCGCGCCAAGGTCTTTATAAGGAGCGGCACGGTCTGCCGACTCCTTCAAGCTTCCTCTGGCGGAGAAATACCCCACCTTTCGTCTCTTCCTCCTCCGGTCAGAGTGCTCGAAGCCTCTGACGATCTCCTCCTCGTCACTCTGCTGCCTTACCTGCAGCAGAGTTTACTCTGCCCTGTCGTCCGTGGTAGGCCGTACCAGCTGGCGCCCTCCGTCTGCCTCCTCGTCACCGATACCCTCCTCTAGGGCATCTTCGTCCCCAACTCCGGCAGGCACAAGCCGGGCGCTGCTCTCTTCCCCTTCGTCAAGTAAACAGGTACAGAGTTTCCTCTCTCTCTCCCTTACATTTTCCCTCTCTTAATTTACCTTTTTACTCCACCGCACGCGACTTCCACCTCCACCTGCTCCATCTCCGATCACCTTCTCCGGCGAGTCCATCCCACTTCCACAGACCTCCTCACCCCTCGCCGACTACCCCAGAAGCTTCCCCTCACTCCACTCAACCGATCCCCCCTCTCCATTCACTGCCAATCACCACCCAATCACCCCCCGAGCACACCCATCTTCTCGCACACAGTCTGACCTAAGGCTACCTCCACACGCGCCCTCGCGCCTCGCCGACCCCTGCACTGTCTTCGCCGCACTCCGAGGAAGCCTCCCCCATTTTTTGATGTGGCCGAGAGGCTGTCTTTCTGCTTTCAGGTCAGCAGCCCCTCGCCGCCATTGCTGAGCTGCTGCAGCTCCTTCGCTCGCAGCTCCAGGCATTCTCCAGCCCAGGCACGAGTCTCAGGCAGCGCGAATTGCTGCTGCGAAGGAGCCCAGGCTTGCAAATTGGGTTGCAGCCCTCACAGCTGCCCCAATTGGCTGCAGTTCCCTCGCCTGCGGGCGCAAGATTTGGAGGTGAGACTTTAGTCCCACCTCGTAAGTGTGCGGCCAAGCGCCCACACTTAAATTGAAAAAGTGTATCGGCCTTACTGCCTTCGATACACAGGGGTCAGGTCCCTCTCACCTGCACGCAGCACGCCACGCGCTCGCTCACCCTCGTCCGCACTCACGCCCCACAGGTCTGGGTCGGATTCGACTACCCGACCATGCACTCCTCGCCCACCACCGCACGCCGGTGGGCCTGGTCCCGGGCGCGCTACCCGAATCCGAATACCCGGTTCTGGGAGAGCAGTCCTAAGAGAGATTCTGAGAAAGAGAGAGACGCGGGGAAGGAGTAGGGGTAGGTTTTGCACTGACCACTGTGTGTGCAAGCAGGGAAGAAAGAAAGAAGAAGAAGAAGAAACAAGCTAAGGAAGAAGAAGAGAGGAGGAGCGGCTGAAGCCTTAGCCGCACAGAGGAGATGAAGAAGAAAGGAAGGAGAGGAGCTGAAGAAGAAGAGAAGAAGCCACATCGTAGGAAACCCATAGTTAAGTCGTCTAAGCATTAAGTTAGACGACGGAAGGGCAGCGGCCAGAAGAGAAAGAAGAAAAGAAGAAGGCACAGCCGCAACTAAAGAAGAAAGAAGGCAGGAAGCAGAGAAGAAGAAAAGAAGAAGGCTGAAGAAGAAGAAGCCAGAGAAGAAGAAGATCATCACAGCCGCAGAAGAAGAAAAAGAAAAGAAAGAAGAAGAAAGGAAGAAAAAAATGAAGAGAAGAAGATCAGTTGGAAGAAAAGGAAAGACAGAACGAAGATGAAGAAAGAAGAAGAAGAAGCCAAGAGATCTCTAGCTCTCTCTCTCTCTTATTTTTGTAACCTAATTGAGAACTTTTATACTTCTAGAATTCTAGTTGCTCCCTGAGCTCGACCTCGGGAAAACTTTTTTTTTCCGAGTAAAAAATTTTATAGTAATCTGGTAGTTGTTTTGTCATGTACTGCAACGATTGTAAACCATAATAACATAAAGACGAAACCCAACCGTTACCGGTTACTATCTTGGCACCGTTGCCGAGGAGCAACGGCTATTCTAGAAGTCATAAATTCTCTATTGAGTTTCTATTAATCTCTTCTCTTTTTGTGTGCAGGCACAGGAAATCAAAAAGGCAAGCAGCCGCACAACAACCACTCCGAGGACAGGTAATTTTCTATCCTCTCACTATTAATCCCTAAATTCTAAAGAGGAAGAAAAAGAAAAAGAATAAGCAATATAGTTGTAACCTGTCCTCTATACCTAGTAAATCATCAAAAGCTGCATGTTTTCAACTTCAAACCACTATTTCTGCACACACTATTCAGGGTATTTAAGGGCTAACACCTTCTTGCCTGAACCCTAATTGCCCAACAAGGAGCTTACTGGACCAAGTAGAGCCAACATAAGATTTAACATTAGGGTTTTAGAGACACACTTCTTAAGCAAGAATTGAGAAATCCCAAAAGAAGTGTGCCCAAGCCATTGTTTGAAAATACTTATTCAAAGAAACCCTAAGCAATCTGGCTCTTTAAAGACACTTGAACCCTAAAAGACAAGACCTAATAAGCTCTCAAAGGAACTAGCAGGTGAAGTTAACCCCTTGGGTCAACCAACCTTCAACTTAGGTCACTCTTTGCACTCAAAAAGGCTAAAGTTCAACTGAAAACCTAAGCACCTTGATCTTAAAATAAAAGTGGTAGACTTAAGAGGTCAAGATCCCCATTCTGGTCTACCTGGAATCTCAGTGACAGAAGAAGTTGGGTGGGGGAAACCCTGTAACCCGTGGGGACGCTCTACCGTGTAGGGGTCTTTGCAGGACTCACCCTCTCTGGCTGCCCAGGTAATTCTCAGGTGGACGATCTTTTGATCAAGGGGTCCATCTGCCCCGCACCTCTATAGTCACCCAACATTTTGGGAGTCTTGATTGGGTCCAGCACCTGCTAAACTCATCTTCTCCATTAGTGTATGTTTGGTAGGAGGTCCTTGAAACCTCCTTTAGAACTTCACTCTCCTCGAAGCTGAGCCTCAGTGCCCTTGTTTGAGAAAACAACACTTCACATCGACCTCTCTTCCGACTTCGAACCCAACTCACCTTCTTCTTCCCCAATGGCTCATCCAGTTGAGGAAGAGAACAATCTGGAGCACCAACTCCAGCGACTCAATGACCTCTTCCAGAACTTTGTGCACCCACTGCAGCGTCCTATGATGCGGGACCATTATAATCCTGCTGCGGTGGCTATTGAGCCTCGAGTCAGAATCCTGACTGGAGGACCTAATTCTGAATTAAAGCCCAATATGATTCATGCCATACCTAAATTTTATGGGCTTAATTCTGAAGACCCCTTCCAGCACATCAAACAGCTAAAGCATCTGGCCCAAACTTTTGGGTCAGATGCACAAAATCGGGATATTCTCCTTCTCCCTTATGGACAAGGCTGCTCATTGGTACCAAACACAGACCCGGCCGATCAACAATTGGGAAGAACTTCAGTCCGAGTTCTTGAAGAAGTTCTTTCCCGTTGGTCGGACCAATGCCTTGCGCCATCAGATTACCCACTTCACTCAGCAAACAGGAGAATCACTCCACGAGGCATGGGATCGCTTTCAGGATCTCATGAGAAAGTGCCCCCATCACGGAGTTCCTAAATGGGAACAAGTCTAGTCTTTTTACCAAGGACTCCGTGAGGATATTAAGCTTTTCGTCAATGCAACTTGCGGAGGGATCATCATGGGTCAGCATGAGGACACCATGTGGGAGATTCTCGAAAATATGTGCGAAAACTCCATCAATAATGACTTCATGGGATTATTCCACAGGATGAATACCCGCGCATCGACGAACCTTAGGGGAGCACATATGACGCATGGCCTGTCCGCATCAGTCGACCTGGAATTGATGGCCAGTCGATTGGACAAGGTCTCTATCATTGAGAAGAAGGTGGATGAGTTGACTCAGCACTTGCAGCGAGCCACCTCTGCGCATAGTTCCTTTGCACGGCCTCTTTCCACACGGGAGACTGTGCAAAACATTCTCCACCGACCTTCTCCTGGGATGGATGCGTATCCACCCCCATCTGATTCTCGGATCGGAGGATCCTCCGATCCTTTCTATACTAGCCAGGGGAATTCCACTTCCCCATTCTCTAATTCTTTGGAGGTTCCTCAGACCTGCGAGGACCTCAACGCCATCCAGAATGATCCGTTCTCCAACATCTATAATCCTGGATGGCGAAACCATCCCAACTTCCAGTGGACGAAAAATTCCCAAACTCAAAGACCACCCTTTCAGCCCCGTCCACAACCACCTCGTCCTTATCAGCTGCCTCAGCCTCGGCCCAACCCTACTTATTCATCAGGGCCAAACCAAGACCAAATGTCCCTCATCCTTCAGACTTTGGCTGGCATTCAAAGAACGAATGTGGCTATTCAGAAACAACACAAGGACGAATTTACAGAGGTTCGAAATCAACTGGCCCAGTTGGCAAATTCTCGCCAACCGGGCACACTCCCTTCCCAACCTCTTCCTAACCCTAATAACGTGCCGACCCAGCGGCGCGTTATGAACCCAAACCTGGGCCAAGCACACATGATTTATCAGGCCCCCTCTGTTCCTTCACCTGACAGGATGGAGGCTTCCACTTCTTATGCGGGCTATCAGCAGCAACCCATTCTATCAAACCCTAACCAAAACTAGGCAGGACTAAATTCTGTAACAACCCGTAGTGGTAAGGAGACCCAAGATCCACCCTATCCAGACCACTCCAAGCCTAGTAGTGATCCCAACCCTAAGACAATAATCCAGGACGTTATTATCCCTGTCCCATATCAAAAACCTGGACCTATATCCTAGAAGAACCAACCAAGGTTCCATTTCTCGAGGCCTTGACCAAGGAAAAGAAGACAACTAAGGCCGTGGCACCAGAGGAGGACCTGGTCAAGCTCTTTGAGCAGGTCCAAATAAACATCCCCTTGATGTATGCGATTCACCACGTACCGGCTTACACACGATTCTTAAAGAATGTGTGTACACCTCAGCGTAAGCCGCGAACCAAGAGTGGGAGTCCAATTGTACTATCAGAGCAAGCCAGCTCTGTAATCCTAAGCAGACTCCCACCCAAGGCAAAAGATCCAGGTACTCCCCTGATTTCTTGCAAAATAGGTGATACCCAATTCGACAGAGCATTGCTAGACTTGGGTGCTTCCATAAATCTGATACCCACATCCTTACTTAAACACCTAGAAGAATCTGACCTAAAACCAACTGAGGTGACACTGCAGTTAGCAGATCGATCTATAAAGTCACCTAAAGGGATTCTCGAGGGTGTTATTGTAAGAGTGCGGGATTTCTATTTCCCGGTAGACTTTATAGTCTTTGACATGGACGCACCTGAAAACCCTAGGGATACACCGATCATTCTAGGGAGACCTTTCTTGGCTACTGCTAGAGCCAACATCAGTTGTGAGGAAGGCCAAATAGAGCTGAAATTTGGAAATCAAACCCTCAAAATTGATATCTTTAAGGCCCAACAAGGAATCAATTACGGTGTCATCGAACAGATCTGTGATATTAGGACTTTGGTTGATGAAACGCATTTTGAGAATGACCTGATTATACCTCATCAACCACAGAAAGATCTTGAACCGCAATTAGAGGAGTCAAATCCAAATTTAGACAGACCCATAACTCCTACCCTTGAACCTCACATTTACCCTGAACCACCCGCTGCAGCTGATAACCCCATCCTTGAACTGAAACCCCTTCCCAACCATTTGAAATACATCTTTTTGGGTTCTAATCAGACTTTTCCTGTGATTATAAATTCCAAGCTTACTCCTGAACATGAATCCCGTCTGATTGCTGTTCTCCAGCAACATCGCAGAGCCACTGGTTGGATTCTCGATGACTTGACTGGAATAAGTCCCTCTTATTGCACACATCATATTTATTCAGAAGAGGGCGCACGACCTTCTCTTGAGATGCAGAGACGTTTAAACCCCAATCTACAGGAGGTCGTGAAAAAGGAGATCATCAAGTGGTTAGATGCAGGGATCATCTACTCGATCTCCGACAATCGTTGGGTGAGCCCGATTCAGGTTGTGCCTAAAAAGGAAGGGTTCACCACCATTACGACTGAAACCGGAGAAGTCATACCTACCCGATTAGCTAACTTGTGGAGAGTCTGCACAGATTACCGACGACTCAATTCCTCCACGAAGAATGATCATTTCCCACTACCTTTCATTGATCAAATTCTCGAGAAATTAGCGGGAAATCGATTCTTCTGCTTTCTTGACCGGTACTCCGGTTATAACCAAGTTGCTATTCATCCTGAGGACCAAGAGAAGACCACGTTCACCTGCCCCTTCGGAACATATGCATTCCGAAGGATGCCTTTCAGTCTCTGCAATGCACCCGTGACTTTTCAGTGGTGCATGCTTGCCAAATTCTCTGATATGGTAGGTGATTATCTGGAAGTCTTCATGGATGACTTCTCAGTTTTCGGGGCATCATTTGATGATTGCCTCCAGCACTTGGTTCATATACTCAGGCGTTGCATCGACATTAATTTGGTTCTTCCCTGGGAAAAGAGCCATTTTATGGAGCCTGAGGGGATCGTCCTAGGACATCTAATTTCTGAGAAAGGCATCCAAGTGGATCGAACCAAGGTTGATCTAATTTCTCGTCTTCCTATACCTAGCTCGATCAGGGACATCCGTTCTTTTCTGGGGCATGTCGGTTTTTACTGTCGTTTCATTCCTGATTTTTCGTAATCACGCGCCCCCTGACTACTCTTCTCTCTAAGGATGTACCCTTTGAAATCTCCAAGGAATGCACTCAAGCCTTTGAGAACCTCCGTGACTGAGTCACCCAGGCCCCGATCCTACAATCCCTTGATTGGTCTAAACCCTTTGAGATCATGTGCGATGCATCTGATTTCGCTGTAGGAGCGATTCTGGGGCAGAAAGTTGACGGGAAACCCGTGGTCATATACTACGCTAGCAAGACACTTGACGAGGCTCAACATAACTACACAGTTACGGAGAAAGAGCTGCTAGCCGTAGTATTTGCCCTTGAAAAATTTTGATCTTATCTCCTGGGTTCCCACGTCATCATCTACTCGGATCACATGGCTGTGAGGCATCTCCTTGCCAAGAAGGATGCGAAGCCTCGACTAATCCGATGGATCTTACTGTTGCAAGAATTCGACCTCGAGATTCGCAACAAGGAGGGAAGACAAAACGTGGTAGCTGACCATTTGTCTCACCTTCCTTCTGAGATCATCAACCCTTCTGGACCCATCACGAAGCATTTCCCTGATGAGCACCTGCTGATTATTGGTACTAGACTTCCATGATTTGCTAATATAGTAAACTACTTGGCATCTCATCAGATCCCGTCTGATTGGTCGAAGGCTAAGAAAGACAAATTGCGCTCTGATGCCAAGTACTACATTTGGGAAGATTCGTACCTCTTCCGCATAGGTGCTGACCAAATCATCCGAAGATGTGTCCCGGAAGGTGAAATCAATGATATTCTCTTATTCTGCCATGACCAGGCATGCGGTGGCCACTTCTCTGGGCACAAAACCGCATCGAAAATCCTCCAGTGTGGCTTTTATTGGCCCACTCTGTTCAAGGATGCATACAATCACTGCAAGGCATGCAGTCGTTGTCAAACTTTGGGCAACATGAGCCATCGCGATATGATGCCTTTGCAGCCGATTCTCGTATGCAAAATCTTTGATGTTTGGGGGATTGATTTTTTGGGCTCCTTTCCTGTTTCGAATGGTTTCGAGTACATTCTACTGGCTGTGGACTACATGTCCAAATGGATCGAAGCCATACGGACCCGAACCTGTGATCATAAAATTATTCTCAAATTCATTCATCACAATATCTTCTCACGGTTCGGGATTCCTCATGCTATCATCTCTGACGGGGGGACCCATTTCACGAATGCTCAGCTCAGGTCACTGATGACCAAATACGGGGTGTCTCACTGAATCTCCACTCCCTATCACCCCCAGACTAAGGGTCTAGCTGAGCTATCAAATTGGGAGATCAAGAAAATCCTACAGGTCACTGTTCGGCCTGACAAGAAGGACTGGTCGTCCCGACTTCCGGAAGCCTTGTGGGCCTATAGGACCGCCCACAAAACCTAATTAGGCATGTCTCCCTTTAGACTAGTGTACGGAAAGGCGTGTCACCTTCCCATCGAACTCGAACACAAAGCCTATTGGGCAGTACAGAGCTGTAATCTAGATCTTTCTAAGGCTGGAACCCACAGAAAGCTTCAAATCAGCAAGATCGATGAATTACGCCTTGATGCGTACGAGAACTCGCGAATCTACAAAGAGCGGGTTAAAGCCTTCCATGACAAGCATATCTCTAGAAAGATCTTTCATCCTGGTCAGAAGGTTCTACTCTTTGATGTCCGACTCAAACTCTTCCCTGGGAAGCTACGATCCAAGTGGGTCGAACCATACCTTGTTCGACAAGTTTTTGGAAATGGAGCTGTCGAAATCAATCCACTCAGCCATGATTCTGAACCTTTCATCGTGAACGGTCAAAGACTCAAACCGTTTATTGATGTAACCTCTACTAATTTGGCTGAATCATCATTTATCCTCCATTTTCCCTGAGCATATTGCGCCCAGCCGATGTCGTAAAACTCAGCGCTTAACGGGAGGCAGCCCGTCATTCTTTTTGAAAACCTAAAACCCTTTCTAACACCTTTTTCGCAATTAAGGTTTACCCTTTAGGACAACCGACTCCACCTTAGGCGCTTGCACCTGAGATTAGAAATCGTCCGCAACAGTCACCCCGACCCATTCACTCATCAAAACATCTGTCCTAATGTATGAACTAAGTAGAATAAAAAACCCCCCTAGGTTACAATGAGGACATTGCAAATCTTAGGCATGTGGGGGTATGAAAGTGCAAATCTTGTAAAAAAAGGTTTTAAACAAAAAAATTCACATATGCCAAAAACACCATAAAAATTAAAAATAAAAAATAAAAAAAGAATAATAAAATGAGAGGAGGAAAGATAATTTTGTGGACTTTACAAAGGAGGAGGAGAAGAAAAAGGAACAAAATGAAAAGGAGCACAAAATGAAAGAAAAGCGATAGTCATTAGTAAGAAATTAAGGAATTAACCTAAGTTCTAGACCTCATTCAGGAAAAGAAATGGAAAGTGCACAGTGAGATTAGTAAGAACGCGAACTTTAGGCATTCTTGGATAGACTTTTAGTACCCATTAAGATCTAGACATTCCTCAAGAGGTTGAGGAAAATGAAAAGCTTAAGTATTAGGTCCAAGGCTTAGGGAGTATTTGGCCTCGTTAACAAACTTTTGGTTTACGGGACTCGGTAACCTAAGCACCCTAACTTCACACACAGCCTGGTTCAGTAAGCATAAAAATCAAAATCACGCAGAAGCGTTGTAAAAATTCTGAAAATGACACCTAGAGTAGGACCAGCCGATCAACACAAGTTGATTTGGATGAGTTCCCAGCGCAGAGAGGTGGGAAATTCCCCTCAAAGATGCGTAACAAAATATCATCTCCTCGGTGCTTGTCTCTTAGGATATTTACATATCCTACCGGGGGCATGTAAGCACTCTGCTGGTTTAGATTCCATGGATGGCATTATCACGAAATGTCAATTGTCAGGGTCTGAATTTGGCCACCGAACACCGTGGATGGGATTATCTCGAAATCTCAATAGCTAGGGTTCTGGGGGTTACCATGGGCGGTGCTATCTCGAAGCATCGACTACCAGGAACCCTTGAGGATAGATTATGGGGACAAGGAATCTGATACAGACCGTGTTGAAAAGCCAATCCTAAGCTAGAATTAAAAAGAAAAGAGAGAGCAAACTCTCCAAACACATAAATCTTCTACCTCTCTTTCTTATAAAAAGCACTGCGAACTGAGCCACAACTAAAATTATCTCAAGCACGGGTGCTTTAACCACAAAGTCCAATAAACCTTGGGTTATTTCTTGAAGGCCTTAAAAACCTTTGTTAAGGGCTGAGGCTGAGGATAGACAGATTTGGATCTTGGTTGGTACTAGAGTACCTTTTAGGCCTATGGTTGGCATTCTGACCTAATCTAGTTTTCAAAAGAAAAAGCACTTATCTGAAATCATTAAGAACTTCATGGTCTAGAACAAGGGCTGAAACCTTAAAATTTTGCTAAGGGACTAGCAAAAGCTAGGCATGGGGGTATGATGAGTACCTCATCATAAACCCTAACTAGCACAATCTAATCCAAATATGTGTGAAAAAGCTCTGACAAAACCCAAAGAGAGGCTTAACTCATAGAATTCTGAGTTAAAGAATAAAACAAATCATCAGGGGTTAAACTATAATTTTACCAATGCAGTATGCAAACAGGATAATTAAGGGTCCCAACACAGGACAAACAAGCTTAACAATGAGGGAAGTGGGTTGATCTGATCTGAAAAGGGTTATAGCAACTTCTAGGAATTAAATGACATTCTGAAATCCTAAAACAAACCCACTTCAATTAACGAGGTTCGAGGTAGGATAAAAATCAACTAAACCTTCTAAAAATCATATAAAAATATTCCCTAGGGTCTAGAACCTTCAATTCGGTCTTTAAAACCTGTTTTGACCTAAAATGAGAGCCATGTCCAATTAATGACTTAATTTGGGTTTTTGTGCAAATTGACTGATCAAACATGGTCCAACCTGAAATCAAAATTCACCATTAAAATCCTTAGGTTCGGATTAGTCTGGTAAAAGAACTTGAGCCTAAGAAAAGATCATCTTGACCGACTTTACAAATTGGTCCTCTCTATTTACTTTTCGACCCTTATCTTTTGAAACCCTTGCGTTTAGACCCCAACTTCTCGTCGTTCTTTGCAGAACGGTCCTCCCTGCCACTTCTGCACAGCGCCATGCCTCCTGCGACCTTGCGCGGAGGATGGCGCCGCACAAGGCAGGGCGGTCGTCCTCTAGAACAGACGGGGGGTCCCCTGCGACGTCCTCTATCGCAGGGACCCGCCCATGCCCTCTGCCATCAACCATGCCTCTCGTGCGAACGCACGAAAGGCATGGGTATCATCTCCGGCCATTCTCCTGCGAGGCTGGCACGTCGCCACCTCGGTTCCCTCTCCGCGCCAAGGTCTTTATAAGGAGCGGCACGGTCTGCCGACTCCTTCAAGCTTCCTCTGGCGAAGAAATACCCTACCTTTCGTCTCTTCCTCCTCCGGTCAGAGTGCCCGAAGCCTCTGACGATCTCCTCCTCTTCCTCCTCGTCACTCTGCTGCCTTACCTGCAGTAGAGTTTACTCTACCCTGTCGTCCGCGCTAGGCCGTACCAGCTGGCGCCCTCCGTCTACCTCCTCATCACCGATACCCTCCTCTAGGGCATCTTCGTCCCCAACTCCGGCAGGCACAAGCCGGGCGTTGCTCTCTTCCCCTTCGTCGAGTAAACAAGTACAGAGTTTCCTCTCCCTCTCCCTTACATTTTCCCTCTCTTAATTTACCTTTTTACTCCACCGCACGCGACTTCCACCTCCACCTGCTCCATCTCCGATCACCTTCTCCGGCGAGTCCATCCCACTTCCACAGACCTCCTCACCCCTCACCGACTACCCCAGAAGCTTCCCCTCACTCCACTCAACCGATCCCCCCTCTCCATCCACTGCCAATCACCACCCAATCACCCCCCGAGCAAACCCATCTTCCCGGACACAGTTTGACCTAAGGCTACCTCCACATGCGCCCTCGCACCTCGCCGACCCCTGCACTATCTTCGCCGCACTCCGAGGAAGCCTCCCCCGTTTTCTGATGTGGCCGAGAGGCCGTCTTTCTGCTTTCAGGTCAGCAGCCCCTCGCTGCCATTGCTGAGTTGCTGCAGCTCCTTCGCTCGCAGCTCCAGGTGTTCTCCAGCCCAGGCGCGAGTCCCAGGCAGCGCGGATTGCTGCTGCGAAGGAGCCCAGGCTTGCAAATTGGGTTGCAGCCCTCACAGCTGCCCCAATTGGCTACAGTTCCCTCGCCTGCGGGCATAAGATTTGGAGGTGGGATTTTAGTCCCACCTCGTAAGTGTGCGGCCAAGCGCCCACACTTAAATTGAAAAAGTGTATCGGGCTTACTGCCTTCGATACACAGGGGTCAGGTCCCTCTCACCCGCACGCAGCGCGCCACGTGCTCGCTCGCCCGCGCTCACGCCCCGCAGGTCTGGGCTGGATCCGACTACTCGACCACGCACTCCTTACCCACCACCGCACGCCGGTGGGCCTGGTCCCGGGCACGCTACCCGAACTCGAATACCCGGCTCTGGGAGAGCAGTCCTAAGAGAGATTGTGAGAAAGAGAGAGACGCAGGGAAGGGGTAGGGGTAGGTTTTGCACTGACCACTGTGTGTGCATGCAGGGAAGAAAGAAAGAAGAAGAAGAAGCAAGCTAAGGAAGAAGAAGAGAGGAGGAGCGGCTGAAGCCTTAGCCGCACAGAGGAGCTGAAGAAGAAAGGAAGGAGAGGAGCTGAAGAAGAAGAGAAGAAGCCACATCGTAGGAAACCCATAGTTAAGTCGTCTAAGCATTAAGTCAGACGACGGAAGGGCAGCGGCCAGAAGAGAAAGAAGAAAAGAAGAAGGCACAGCCGCAACTAAAGAAGAAAGAAGAAGGCATGAAGTAGAGAAGAAGAAAAGTAGAGAAGCAAAAAGAAGAAGAAGGCTGAAGAAGAAGAAGGCTGAAGAAGAAGAAGAAGCCAGAGAAGAAGAAGAAGATCACCACAGCCGCAGAAGAAGAAGAAAAAGAAAAGAAAGAAGAAAGGAAGAAAAAAAAGAAGAGAAGAAGATCAACTGGAAGAAAAAGAAAGACAGAACGAAGAGGAAGAGAGAAGAAGAAGCCAAGAGAACTCTAGCTCTCTCTCTCTCTTATTTTTGTAACCTAATTGAGAACTTTTATGCTTCTAGAATTCTAGTTGCTCCCTGAGGCAAGATTTGATGACTGAGGCAGCCGCAGGAAGTGAGAGGTAAGATTTGACGACTTTTAAGACGTCTAGGAATAGTCCCAGACGTCTGATTTTGGACAATAACCGTGTTTTTTGACTCGTTCAGGGCCCAAACGGAATCGATATCCGCAAACGAAGTACCGTTGTTTTCCACTCGAGTTTCTCTACCTGTTACTGTTGAGTACCTACTATTTTTGACCCGTCTGATGTGAATTAGTCGCTGGTACAGGTTACCAGCCGGTGGCGTGTTCGGGGCCCGCGGAGATGACGCGATCTGCGGTGTAGGCCCCCATTCCTCCCATTATATCCGGTAGAGTGGTTTAATTCAATTGTTAAACCTTAAATAAAGAATATGGTTGCATAGAATAATTGGATTGAACTATATGATGTGGAATGAACCCTAGGGTAGAAATGCATGAGCCTGTTTTGAACAATATTGTTTACTTGAGTTGCATGTTTAACTAAATTGCCAGCAATGTGTATTAGTTGATTTATGAGTTGCTTCGTTAGACAAGGAAACACGAGCTACCTGTTATATAATGAAAAATGGGGAATCAAATAATAAGATCTGGATATTGATAAATGAGATGAATACCGGCATGAACCTTATGAGGAATTAGTAGAAGAACTCCTGTAGACGGGAAGTGAGCTAACCCTTGTGTACAGGGTACCAAGGAGAGCCACTGTCTCTATTAGAGTAGAGGGGAGCTTGCCACCTTTTGGGTTGAGACCCGGGGTGGGTTTGGCCACTCTACAACGACTCCTGCTTGGCCTCGCATACGTGGTGCTGAGGTAAGTTGCTTAGTGTAGGGAGGGAGCTAGCCACCCCACGGGGCCCGGGGTTAGGACTAGCCACCGTACACTGACTCTTGCTACGCCCACAGGGCAAACCGGGATAGTCGGACGAGGGTACGCAGACTTTGGACGGGCGAGACCCCTGTTCTAAGAGGACAAGGCCCTATACTGTTCAGTGCTGTACTTTAGGCGTACCCGCTAGCGGAAACGACTAACCGCATGCCAGTGCGGGGTAGCTATCCATGCGCTTATCACGCGTGCCGTAGTCACCGTTACGTCGTGCCAGTGACCTCGGGGTGGTTGACTGGGTGTAGGATTATCGCCGGGGACTCTCCCGGCCAAGAGAGCACCACGTGTACCTTCTACTCCACGGAAAAGACTGCAATCAAGATCGTTCCGACGAGAAACAAGCAAGATCAAGAAATACTTGGATCCTTTGTGAAATAAATGAACCAGAAATATATAGATGGGATAAATAGCATTGAGAATAAAACCTAGTTGCTTGTTTTACTATACTTGCACATAAATAATGTAAACACCACTCTACTCAGCGTTCGCTGACTCTGTCTTTTCGTAACCCTGTTCAGGACCAGGAGTTGAGCAGCCCAAATTTCCAGCTGCAGAAGATGCTGGGCCCAGCAGAGCACAACCGTAGTCATTTTTTTCCAACTCTTTAGTTTTCTGCTGTTGTAGTGAGTACTAGACATCTATTTTACCGTTCCTGTTACTTTGTCTTTTTCGCTGTTGTTGTTTTGATGGCATGTATTACTTTGTTGAGACTTTTAGCTCTGTTGTTCCTTTACGTCTCATTTTTTTTCTTCTGCTTAGTTATATTACATGTGTGATAGTGGTTTATTTCCTACTTTTGGTTATTTCTCGTTGGACGACTAGATCTTTGGATTAGTCGACACGAGTCGGTCTCGGATCCTGTAGGGATCTGGAAATCGAGTCGTAACAAGATGGTATCAGAGCAAGATCGTCTCGGGAAATGAACCAAATCGTATGGAAGTGACCACTCATATGCATGTAACTGAGATAGCTATCACAACGTTTAACTTCGATCTCTGCTTTCAAGTCGTATTTTCTTCATGTAATCGGGTGTTATTGATAGTCCTTGTTCTTTCACTTTCATCTCCTTGTAGGAGATGCCTCGTTATAGGCGCAGGGGCAGATGTGTCAGGCTTGGGACCAGTGCTGCCTCGCCTCTCCTCCTGAGTGTCCAGGCCCAAGACCTCATCCAGTTGATCTGAGAGGTAGTACAAGAGGAATTTCAACTTCCGCCGGCTCTGCCACCCCCTGCCTGCCTCCGAGGGTGTGGAAGGGGAGCCTCCTGCAGCATGGTGGAGTCACCATAGCATTTGGTGAATCAGAGGATATCATATGGGGCCCTATCAGTTGGGGCGCTCACAGGGCCGTCGGGAGAGGAGGCACACAGTGCCCGGTGGAGAGCCATCTCATTTTGCGGGACCACCTGTGGCCTTTAGGGGCCCTAGACAGGGGCTAGCTACCAGCATCGAACCCCCGCCCAGTCATCAGTTGGGACCTACTGAGGGACGAGGTCATGTACCCCTCTTCTACAAATGTGGCCAATCAGGCCATATCAGAAGGGACTACCCATTAAGGCCGGAGTACAGCAGATGCTCCCTGCACCGAGCGCTGGAGGCCGGGCTAGCGGTTATGGTCACCAGGCACGTAGGGGAGGACAACAGACACGAGGAGGGTACCGACCAGCTGCTACTCACCCGACCCAGAGTGTAGCCACTTCGTCTGCACCGAGAGCTGAGGGACGTATCAATGTCCTCACACACAGAGATGCTAGGGCTTCGGGTTCTGTGGTGGCAGGTATGGATACCGTTTCTGGCAGATTAGTATACGTACTTGATTCCGGTGACACCCACTCTTTCATCTCTACGAGTTTGGCTGTCAGTTTGAGGCAGAGTAGTGTATCGTTTGAGGATCTGTCTATGATAAGAGGCCTAGGTGGCCAATTGTTTGTAGTCGAGGAGGTTTACACGGACTGCGAGGTCAGTATAGGAGGACACAGCTTTCCCGCTGACCTGATTGTGATCCAGATGGAGGATTTCGGCGTGATATTAGGGTTGGACTAGTTGTCCACCTATTACACACTGGTAGACTGTTTCGAGAGGAAGGTCATCTTCTCCATATCGAAATTGCCTCCCTTTGAGTTTCACGGTCAGTCGGCGGACAGAGGCTTCAGGTGCATCTCCGCGCTCCTGGCAACGAGGCTTTTGAGCTAGGGGTGTGAGGGCTTCTTGGCCTGTGTGGTGGCAGAGCCTAGCCTTGTGGCTGACTTTTAAAGTATCCCGGTGGTCTACGAGTACCTCGACATTTACCCAGAGGAGCTGCCAGGACTACCGCCTAAGCATGAGATCGAGTTCGAGATCTCACTGGCATCGGGGACCAGCCCCATCCTACTGCACCGTACAGGATGATCCCACTTGAGCTGCGAGAGCTCAAGTCTTAGTTACAGGACCTGTTGGGGGAGGGCTTTGTGAGACCCAGTGCATCCCCGTAGGGGAACCTCTGTATAGTTCGTAAGGAAGGAGGATTGTACCTTGCGAATTTGTGTCGATTACTGACAGCTGAATCGGGTCACCGTCAAGAACAGGTACCTGCTGCCTCGTATCAATGACCTTTTTGACCAGTTGCAAGACGCTATGGTGTCTCTACGATAGATCTGAGGTCAAGTTACCACCAGTTGAGGATCAGGGAGACCGACATCTCCAAGAAAGTTTTTCGTACCCGGTACGGGCACTAAGTGTTCTTGGTCATGCCGTTTGGGATAACCAATGCCCCCGTTGCCTTCATAGATATGATGAACCATGTTTTTAGGCCGTACTCAGACTCGTTTGTGGTGGTGACCTTCGGGGGCATATGGATCTACTCTCGGGATCAGAGTGGCGCAGCGGAAGCGTGGTGGGCTCATAACCCGTAGGTTACTTTCGTAGGCCACATGATTTCAGGAGACGAGGTGTGATCATGCAGCAGGGTCACGTTGTCGCTTACGCTTCTTGGCAACTGAAGCTCCATGAGCATAGCTACCCCACCCATGACTTAAAGCTGGCAACAGTTGTCCTCACATTGAAGACATTGAGGCACTACCTTTACGATGTGACATTCGAGATCTTTACAGATCGCAAGAGCCTCCGGTACTTGTTGACCAGAAGGAGCTTAACATGAGACAAAGACGTTGGTTAGAGCTCCAGAAAGACTACGACTGCGGCATCTCCTACCACCCAGGGAAGGCCAATGTGGTAGCCGACGCCTTGAGAAGGCGCCTGCCCATTAGGCCAGCTTACAGGCACAGAGTTGGAGACTCATGGAGGAGGTGGGAAATTGGCAACCCTGGGAGTCACGGGGATACTGTGGGGCAGTGACAGTGATGCGGCAGACACGACCAGAGCTGATAGACAGCATCATCGTAGGGCAAATGGCCGATTCGTACTTACAAACACTAGAGACAGGGTGTTGACGAGGGACCCAGGAGACTTTTCCTTCTCAGATAAAATACTGCGCATGAGGGAACGCCTATGCGTTCCTAAAGACGAGGAGTTGTTGAGAGAGCTCCTAACTAAGGCGCACAGGTCCGGGTTTACCATTCATCCCAGGAACACAAAGATGTACCATGATTTGCGACGCGACTTCTGGTGGAGAGGGATGAAGCGAGATGTTGGTGAGTTCGTTCAGCAGTGCTTGGTATGCCAGCAGGTGAAGGCCAAGCACCAGAGGCCTGCAGAGCCGTTGCAGCCACTTCTTGAGCCAGAGTGGAAATGGGAGAGCATCACCATGTACTTGGTGGTGGGTCTACCAGTTACCCAGTGGGGACACGACGCAGTTTGAGTGATCGTAGACCGGTTGACGAAGACGGCACGGTTTCTGCCGATCCGAATCACCTTTGAGCCAACACAACTAGCAGAGTGATATATCAAAGATGCGGTGCGCCTGCACGGAGTTCCTCGTGGGATCGCATCTAGTAGAGATACTCGTTTCACTTCTCAGTTCTGGGCAAAGTTCCAGCAGGCCTTGGGGATGCATCTAAGGTTCAGTACAGCCTACCACCCCTAGACCGACGGACAGACAGAGCACATGACACAGGCACTTGAGGACCTCCTGCGTATTTGTGTACTAGACTGGAGAGGCTCTTGGGAGGAGCATTTACCCTTGGCAGAGTTTTTATACAACAACAACAATCATTCGAGCATTGGCATGACACCTTACGAGGCCCTGTTTGGAAGGAAGTGTACTGCACCCTTGAGTTAGGTCGAGGTGGGGACCAAGTGGGAGGTTGGTCCCAGGCTGATCCGACAGAGTCAGGAGGTGATAGAGCAGATTCACAGACGACTCCGCACTGTCAGGAGCAGGTAGAAGGGCTATGCTAACAAGGGGCACAGAGAGGTGCAATTCAAGGTTGGGGATCACGTCTTTCTCCGTTTTTCGCCCATGAAGAGCTTGCAGCATTTTGGGGTGAAGGGGAAGCTTGCGTCGAGGTTTGTGGGGCCCTTTGAGGTCTTAGAGCGGGTAGGATCCGTTGCTTACCGGCTTGCTCTTCCACCCCAGCTTTCTGAACTGCATGACGTGTTCCACGTGTCCAACCTCAGGAAGTACGTTGCCGATTTTAGTCACTTTCTGAGCCACGAGAGCATCGAGGTGGGGGACGACCTGACTTATCCTGAGATGCTAGTACAGATACTAGATAGAGCCGTCTGGAGTTTGAGACGAAAGCTGGTGATGAGAACCTCATCATGAGCCATAACTAGCTCATTTTGACCCAATACAAAGGATAAAAGCTCCTACATAACTCAAGGAAAGGCTTAACTCAGAGAATTCTGAGTTTAAGGAGAAAACAAGTCATAAGGGGTAAAAATGCAATTTTACCAGTATAATCTGCATACAGGGTAATTCAGGGTCCAAACATAGGTCAAAGCAACCTAATAAGAATAAAAGTGGGATGAGATGATCTGGCAAGGGCTACAGCAATTCCAAGGAACTAAATAATAATCTGTAACCCTAAACAAACCCACTTTAATTCACGAGGTTCAAGGCAAAGAAAAAATGGAATAAACCCTCTAAAATTCATAGAAAAATAATCTCTAGGGTTTAGAACCTTCAATTTGACCTTAGGAACCCATCTTGACCTACATTGAGAACCATACCCAATTAATAACTTAATTTGGGTTTTTGCGTAATTTGACCAGTCAAACAAGGTTTAATCTAGAAATAAAATTCACCATCAGATTCCTTAGGTCCTAATTAGTCATGTATAAAAACTTGAGCCTAAGAAGAAACCTTCTTGACCAACCTTACACTTTGGTCCTCATACATTTACTTTTTGGCCCTCAACTTTTGAACCCTCGCATTTTGGCCCCTAACTCTCCTTCGTTCTTTGCGTTCAGGTCCTCCCAGCAAAACCTGCCAGCACCATGCTCCGGCGACCTTGCGCAGAGCATGGCGCCGCGCAGGGTGAGGGGGAGGGTCTGGCAAGTAAACCAGGGGTGCCCTGCGTCGTCAGCCGTCGCAGGGACACCCCCTGGTCGCTGTAACCCACCATACCGGCCGTGCGAACGCACGGACGGTATGGGTTTCCATCTCCGGCGTCCTCCGGCGAGGGAGACACGTCGTCTCCCTTCGCCTTCCTCTCTGATTCGGTCCCTATAAATGCCCCCGTCGCTCCACCGTTCTTGGGAGCTCGGTCCTGACGGAGAAAGACCCCCACTTCCTCTCTTCCCACTCCGACAGGAAGCCTTCCAGCTCCGGCGGCCTCTCCTCTTCCTCCTCGTCGCTCTACCGCACTACCAGCTGCAGGGTTGCCCCCCCTCGCTCTTCCCGCTCCACGCCGTACCCAGCTGGCGCCTCTCCAGCCCTCTCCTCGCCGCCGCCCCTTCCCCTGGGCATCTTCTTCTCCGGCGACAGTCGATACGACTGTCGCCCTGCTGCTCCCCCTTCGTCCCTGCAAGTAAGTTAGAACTACTTCCCTTCCTCTCCTCTTTCTTTCCCCGGTTTCAATTTGTTCAATTAAGCCCTCGACCGACCCTGACCATCGTCACCCCCTTCGTCTCCGGCCACCCTCCGGCGAGATGCCCCCATCGCTCCACAGCCTCACACGCCTCGCCGACCCTCATCGAACCTCCGCCTCATCATACTGAGCACCCCCCACCCCTCCACTGCCACTCCACACCTCCGTAACGCTCCCCCAAACAAACCCATTTCTCCGGTTGCAGTCCGACCTAGGGCTGCCGCCAGACACCGCCTTGCGGCTTGCCGCACAGCTCAACACCTTCGCCGTGCCACGGCGAAGGTTCCCCAGTAGTTTGATCAGGCCGAGAGGCCACATTCGTGTCCGACAGGTTCTGAGGCTCGACCGCCATTAACGCCACATTGAAGCAGCTTCTCCTGCGCTCCAGGCTTGAGGACTCCAGGTCTCCAGCTGCTGCGGATTACGGAGACTCCTGCGAAGGCAGCCAGCCAGCAACCGACGAAAATCGAAGCTGCAGCTGCAGAAGCAAGGCCACGGTCTTCCAGCAGGCGCACGCGAGGAGAGGCCTCAGTTTAGTCCCACATCGGTAAGCCTCACAACTCTTTCACCGTTTAAATTGTTTTTGTGAATAAGCCATATCGCCTCAGCACACGAGGTGAGGTCCCCTTCACCCGCCCGATTACCCGGCCTCGTCCGCGCTCACGCCCCGCGAACCTGGCCCGACCCGACTTATACTGACCTGCACTCCTCGCCCACCACGCACGCCGGTGGGCCTGGACCCGGGCGCGACCCGTACCCGGCGGCAGCTCTGGGAGAGCTATCCCATGAGAGGATTCTGAGAGAGAGTGACGTCGGGGGGGGCGGGGCCGCCCGTAGAGTAGGTTTTGCCCATTGACGTAAACTTTGAAGTGTGCAGGCACAGGTAAACAAAGAAGAAGAACCATGGAAGAAGAGAAGAAGAAGAAGGCCGACGAAGACTGAAAGAAGGTGGAGCACTGTAGTAGCGGCGATTTAAGTCGTCTGATTGGAAAATCAGACGACGCCCTGCAGTAAAAGGACTGCAGAGAAAGAAGGAGAACGAAGACGCCGTGCCACTGAGCAAGGGATCGCAAGAAGAAAAGCTTTACAGTTGAGGCAGAAAGAAGAAAAGAGAAGCTGAAGAAAGGCAGAACTGAGAGAAAAGAAGATGAGGAGCTCTGAAGAAGAGAAGAAATAAGAAGAACAGAAGGCAGAAGAAGAAGAACACCAGGAGATATATAAAGAAGAAAAACCAAAAGCCAAAGAGAAGAGAAAACAAAGAGGAAGAAAGAAGAAACCAAATTTTTATCTCTCCCTCTCTCTCTTTATTTTTGTAATATTTTTGTAATAAGAATTTGTATCTCTAGAATACAGTTTGCTCCCTGAGTTCGACCTCGGGAACTCTTTATTTCCGAGTAACAAATTGTATTAAACTGGTAATCACCTCTCTATACTATACTACGACGGAATAATAAAACTATAGAGGAAGGTCGCCACCAGCTGGTACCATTGGTGAAGGTTCTATAGAGAAGCCAGCAGTACGAGGAGGCGACTTGGGAGCCTGAGGCGGCAATGCGGGAGTGGTACTCGGAGCTTTTTGAGGGTACGTCTCTTCGGACCTACTTTGGTCCTCTTTAAGTTTGTTATGCGCTTTCACGTTAGTTTTCCGCACCCTACGTAGCCTAAGTTTCGGGGATGAACTTCCTTTAAGTTTGTTATGTTGAAATGACCTGCCGCCTTTTTAGTCTGATAAGACGTTTGGAGTGTCAGTCAGATGTCGAGACATAGGTCTGGACATCCGAAAGCTACTTTTCCTCCGCGTGCGCACAGTGGGTGGTTCGTTCTCTCTCCTCGGGACCCTCTCACCCGAAACCCTAATCCTCTCCTTTTTAACCCCCCCCCCCCCCCCCCACACACACACACACCTCCTTTCTTCTCCCCATCACCACCAGCCACCGCCCCCTTCCACTCTGTCCCCTATCGACAGCCACCTTCGTCGCCGTTGCCTTTCCCCCTGCCGCGGGCGAGTGCGCAAAAGACAGAGGTAAGGAGTGTAAACAAGTGCGTGAGGGAGAGAGGGAGCGAGTAAGCGTGAGAAAGAGGGAGAGGCCTCGCGAGAGCTCATCCGCAAGGAGTATCTTGCTGCGGGAGCAGCGGCGCAAGCTAAGTGACGCTTGGGAGGAAGCTCGCGAGTGCGCGGTCGAGAGCTCGTGGAAGGAGCCGAGGACGCGTACGGGGAAGAGGGGCTCGCGGGCAGAAGTCCTTGGCCACTTGCAGTCGTGGGAGATGCTGCTGCGGCGCCTGCATGCGAAGGCGCGAGGAGGGCAGGTCGTGCGAGTAGTTACTGGATACTGGTTTTCCAATATCAAATGTCCGAGACATCGACCAGACGTCTGGAGAAGCATCAGGACGTCTAGAGCCGAAGCCGGACGTCTAAAAACACATTTCCGTGTAGAGGTATGTGTTCCTGCACGACTTTCTGCCATGCAGACTGTAACGTAGGACTTTTGGCTGAAAATGGGTCTGCGTCTTCGTACGTAGCTGCAGGGAGTTGGAAAGGTGCGTGGTGCGCCTTTCCAGATACTTTTGGACGTCTGACCACTTCGCTGGACGTCCAACGGCGCTTCCAAATGACTGGAAGGAAGGTCAGATGTCTAGGACTTCCCTCAGACGGTTGCAGAGGAGTCCAGACGCTGAGGCAGCCATAAGAAGTGAGAGGTAAGATCTGACGACTTTTAAGACGTCTAGGAATAGTCTCAGACGTCTGATTTCGGACAGTAACCGTGTTTTTTGACCTTTTCAGGGCCCAAACGGAATCAGATATCCGCAAACGAAGTACCGTTGTTTTTCACTCGAGTTTCTCTACGTGTTAGTGTTGAGTACCTACTATTTTTAACCCATTTGATG
Organism: Thalassia testudinum; assembly: GCA_037157565.1. Lineage (NCBI taxonomy): Eukaryota > Viridiplantae > Streptophyta > Magnoliopsida > Alismatales > Hydrocharitaceae > Thalassia > Thalassia testudinum. The sequence goes on along the minus strand of JAZHRO010000022.1, from coordinate 66,964,229 downwards.
TGAATTAGTTAAACCTTTTATATCAGGTAGAGTGGTTTAATTCAATTGTTAAACCTTAAATAAAGAATATGGTTGCTTAGAATAATTGGATTAAACTATAGGATGTGGAATGAACCCTAGGGTAGAAATGCATGAGCCTGTTTTGAGCTATGCTGTTTACTTGAGTTGCATGTTTAACTAAATTGCCAGCAATGTGTATTAGTTGATTTATGAGTTGCTTTGTCAGACAAGGAAACACGTGCTGCCGGTTATATAATGAAAAATGGAGAATCAAATAATGAGATCTGGATATTGATAAATGAGATGAATACTAGTATGAACCCTATGGGGAATTAGTAGAAGAACTCTTGCAGACGGGAAGTGAGTTGGCCCTTGTGTACACGGTACCAAGGAGAGCCACTATCTCTATTAGAGTAGAGAGGAGCTTTCCACCTTTTGGGTTGAGACCCAGGGTGGGTTTGGCCACGCTATGACGACTCCTACTTGGCCTCGCATACGTGGTGCCGAGGTGAGCTACTTAGTGTAGGGAGGGAGCTAGCCACCCCGCGGGGCCCGGGATTAGGACTAGCCACCCTAACTACTCTTGTTAGGCCCACAGATCAAACCAAGATGGTCGGACAAGGGTGCGCGGATTGTGGAGGGGCAAGACCCTTGTTTGGTTCTGAGGGAGAGACCCCTGTTTTGAGAGGGCAAGGCCTTATATTTTTCCGTGTTGTACTTTAGGCGTACCCGATAGCAGAAACAACTTACCGTGCGCCAGTGCGGGGTAGCTACCCGTGCGCTTATCACGCGTGCCGTAGTCACCGCTACATCGCGACAGTGACCTCGGGGTGGTTGATTGGGTGTAGGACTATTGCCGGGGACTCTCCCGGCCAGGAGAGCACCACGTGTACCTTCTACTCCACGGAAAAGACTGAAATTAAGATCGTTCCCACGATGAACATGCAAGATCAAGAAATACTTGGATCCTTTTTGAAATAAATGAAATAGAAATTTTGTCTACTTAGTGTTCTCTGACTTTGTCTTTTCGTAACCCTGTTCAGGACAAGGAGTTGAGCAGCCCGAGTTTCCAGCTGCATAAGGTGCTGGGCCCAGCCGAGCCCAACCGTAGTTGTTTCTTTCTAGATCTTTAGTTTTTTGCTATTGTAGTGAGTAATAGACATCTATTTTACCATTCCTATTACTTTCTATCTTCTTTTCCACTGTTGTTGTTGTGATGGCATGTATTACTTTGTTGAGACTTGTAACTCTATTGTTCCTTTATGTCTCATTTTTTTTCTTCTGCTTAGTTATATTGCATGTGTGATAGTGGTTTATTTCCTGTTTTGGTTATTTCTCGTTGAACGACTAGGTCTTGGGATTAGTCGAGGCGAGACGGTTTCGGATCCTGTAGGGATCTAGAAACCGGGTCGTAACATGATCATAGGTCGCTGAATCATCCAGCAACCTATGGTGTGGGAGACGAGGTCGAGGAGAGATTACCGGATCTTCGATAGGTCCAGTAACCTCTGGCCGACCATTAAGTGTTGGTGCTAGAGCACCACGATCGTTTGTTTTGATGATAACAAAACACGTGTCATTTAACATTTGCACTTGGAGTCTTAGATTTCAGGTCAAATTGCAAATGGAGATGTGATTAGACGAAGTTCGAGCTCGCATCCATGATGGATTGGAGGAGCTTGATGGAGAACAGAGGAGATTCACAAGGAGCGATAGATTGAAGATGGAAGGACAAGAAGAATAGGATAGAATTTTGTTTATTTCTTTCATGTACTTTTGTCTTTATTTCCTTTCTCTTTTTGTTCCTTAGAACATCATGTTAAAGAGCCTCAAAGTACCCTAACAGTAGTCCTAGGAACACTTGCACAACCCTAGGATACTTAGGTTTTCTGTAGAGAACTTAGAAAATCAATATAGGGTTCAAACAGCTTTTCCAGACGTCTAATTCCAAAATCAGACGTCTGATAATGTGTTTTAAGACGTCTGACTGTTGATTCAGACGTCTGATAACATATGGGCTGGACATAGTTAGCTCTGTCTGATGAAATCAGACGTCCAGACCTTAGTCCAGACGTCTTAGAAGACGTCTGATGGACTTGCCAGACGTCCAATTAGTGAACCGTTGGCTGGCACACCGAACACCAGAGGATATGACCGTTAGAGCCTTATCAGACGTCCTCATTCCTTTCCAGACGTCTGATAAATGACCGTTTTGCCTCGGCTGACCCGAAAATCTCTTCTCAGAGATTTTCTAGCCGTTGCACTCTCTTGGAAATCCATTCCCGCAAAAAAGTAGGTTTCCAAACGTCAAGACATAGTGCCATACGTCCAATATGTCGTCTGATGGACTTGCACTAGAACCCTGTTTAGATCTGATTCAAGTCAGGAAAAAATCCTCCTAAAATCAGACGTCTGATGTTGTTCCCAGACGTCTTAAAGTGATCTTCCAGACGTCTGATGCCAGGATCAGACGTCTGAGAACCCTGTCAGTGCAATCATTGTTCCTGATTTCAGCCTGATTCTCTTGGGCTTTGCTCTCAACGACTATGGAAGCTTTCCAAAGCCTTCCAAAGCTTTCCTAAGGCCTCTATAAATAGAGAGGAACCTCTTGCACACAAATACACACCTAGATACACAAGACACACCCAAGCAACACACTTTCTACTCTTTTGTGTCCTAAAGAAGCTCTTGCTCTCCAAGCTCAAGTTCTACATCTTGAGAGCATCAAGCCTTCGCGCATCCGCTCTCCCGGCGCAGTTCATGAGAGCGACGTTGCGCCATCGCGTGGCTCACGCACCCGCGTCATCGATCCGACGCACTCCTTACAAAGGGGAGTTTCTTAATTCCTATAGAAGCTAGGTTTAAATCTTTGTTGGCTCTATAGGACTATATTTGTTATTTTACTTCGTTATTTGGTTGGGTATTCGCTTTGCGAATTCCCATCTCCTTCGTGGGACAAAATCCTTCTGGTGAAGAGAAGGGGTTGAGGAATGCTACCCTCGCACTTGTAGCGTGGTTGTAATTGAGGTTGAATCACCCTCGTTTAAGTGATTCGTTTAGTGGATTTGATCAACTTGGTTGATCAGAAAATCCTAACTCGAGAGGGTTAGGTGGTGGCTTTCACCCGGTTTGGGTTTCCACCTAAAAATTATTGTATACATTATGTTATTGATTTTTTTTGTGAGATTGTTTATATTATATTCCGTAATTTATTACGTTACCCCCTCCTGGTAAGGCCGAATTCTACAAGGTGGAGCAAACGTTAGTCGAAGGTCGTTGGATTATCCAGTAATCCAGCGACCTATACGAGACCGTTATAGCGCTCCCGCGCCCCTCCCTCCTCAAGTCACCTATATAAACGCCCCCCTCCCCTCTTTTCACCACACAACACTCTTCAATCTCTCTTAAGATATTTTCCTCTTTATCTATTAATCTTGTTGAGATTCTCTCCCTAACTCTGAATTTTCTTACCACACCGCAATTAATCCTTTGTTGGGCCTTAAAGATATCAATCTTGAGAGTCTGATTCCCAAATTTCAGCTCTATTTGGCCCTTTTCACAACTTATGTTGGCCCTTGCAGTGGCCAGAAAAGGTCTTCCTAGTATAATTGGTGTATCCCTTGGATTCTAAGGTGCGTCCATGTCTGGAACTATAAAGTCTACAAGAAAGTAGAAATCCCGCACCCTAACAATAACATCCTCAAGAACTCCTTTAGGTGACTTAATGGATCGATCAGCTAACTGTAATGCCACCTCAGTCGGTTTCAGTTCAGATTCTTCTAGGTGGTTAAGCAGGGATGTGGGTATCAGGTTTATGGAGGCACCTAGGTCTAATAATGCTCTATCAAATTGGGTTTCACCAATCTTACATGAAATCAAGGGAGTGCCTGGGTCCTTTGCCTTGGGTGGGAGTTTACTTAGGATTACAGAGCTGGCTTACTCTGATAGTACAATCGGACTCCCACTATTGGTTCGCGGCTTACGCTGGGATGTACACATGTTTTTCAAGAATCGTGCTTAAGCTAGTACGTGGCGGATTGCATCCATCAAGAGGATGTTTATTTAGACCTGCTCAAAGAGCTTGATTAGGTCCTCCTCAGGAGCCACGGGTTTAGCTGTCCTCTTTCCCTTGGTCAAGGCCTCGGGAAATGGAGCCTCGGTTGGTTCCTCTAGGATAGGTCCAGATTTTTGATCTGGGACAGGGATAAGGACATCCTGGATAACTATCCTAGGGTTTGGGTCACTACCAGGCTTAGAGTGGTCTGGATAAGGTGGGTCTTGGGTTGCTTTACCACTACGAGTTGTCACAGAATTTAGGCCTGCCTAGTTCTAGTTGGGGGTTAGTAAGATAGGTTGCTGCTGTTGATAACCCGCATAGGAGGTTGATGCTTCCAACCCGTCAAGTGATGGAACAGAAGGGACCTGGTAGATCAAGTGTGCTTGGCCTGGGTTTGGGTTCATAACGTGCCTCTGGGTCGGCACGTTATTCGGGTTTGGGAGAGGTTGTGAAGGAAGAGTACCCGGTTGGCGAGAATTCGCCAACTGGGTGAGTTGGCTGAGGACCTCTGTGATTTCGTCCTTGTGTTGTTTTTGGATAGTCGCATTCGTTCTTTGAACGTCAGCTAGAGTTTGGAGGATGAGGGAAATTTGGTCTTGGTTGGGCCCTGATAACACTGCATATGGGCGTGATAATTCTGTTAAATAGGGCCCATCTTAAGAATAAAAGGCACAACATAAGTAGAATGGGAGCATTGCATGCATCATATTCCAAGATTGCTTATAAAACAATGTTAATGGCCATTTGTATAAGCACTTGTCAAAGCAGGCCTCATATAATCAATCAGACTGCACGGATGGATTCAGCACGACGAACAGAGTCCAAGGGACTCAAAATCGGCCAAATCTGACATCCAGAGCTCCCACAATGAGCCCAAGAAGTTCTGACCGTTGATCTGATGATCAACAGCCCTCGATGCACCACGTGGCACCCGCTTACCATGCACCCGCCTCCACCTTCAGCTGGAGATCAGATCTCAGCCGTCGATCTTTGATTGAACGGTCGAGAACAACACGCACACCCGCAGTCATCGCGACAAAGCAGTGAGCGTAGCACAACGGTCAATGCGCATGCCCGCACCGACGAGACGCGGGTTCGAGCTGCGTGATGCGGAAATCATAGGAAGACTTCGCGCTCGGGCAAAATTGGGCCGCTCGATCAGTAGCGAGCGGCCAGGATAGTGCCACGCGGCGCACCCTCAGGTAGCAATCGGCCACGCGCGTGCGCACGCTAGACGACAACGGCCACGCGCACGTGCGCCTAAGGTGCGATCCAAGCTCGCCCGGGCGAAGATCTCAGCCGCCCGATCTTTGATCGGACGGCTCTCATGCTGCGCCCACGCATCAAGCACGAAGAAGAACGGCGCGGGCGAGCGACCGACGGGCTGGGGCCTTCACCGACGTTTTTGGAAGGGTTTTAGCGACGTTCGGGATGTCGCCAAAACCCCTTCTTCATTTAGAAAGCCCTTCTCCCTATTTAAACCCCTTCCAACCACCCATTGAAGGCATTCACTCCACTTGCAACTACTCTACCCCTCTCTTAGTTAGCTTTAGGCCCCTTTGTAATCATCGGAGACGACGAGCCGCCAACGAAGCCTTCTCCACCACCGTGGTTGCCTCGCCGCCCTCCCTTTCTCTCTCTTTCTTCCTCTCTTTTAAGCTCTACTTTACTTATGTTTAAGAATGTATGTAATGTTGTAATATATGAACTAAAGCTGCATGATTAATGAAGTTGTTTTCCATTCATTTGCCTACTCTATTTCCTATTCAAGTTGCATGTTAAGAATGGAATGATTCTAACCCTAATCTCTCTCTCTCTCGCTTTTCACCCGTGCCTTTTTTGCAAGCAAAACTCCACGATTTTTGCGACAATAAGTGGAAAGAAAAATATGATTTTCCAGCCTCCCTGAGACCGACACTCGGACTCACATCCATTTCTTTACTTTAAAACCGGCGTTGCAAGTGCGAACTATAACGATACTTCTTAACACACACGCACGAAAGCACGTCAGTTTTTGGCGCCGATGCCGGGAAGGCAACGGATTTGTTTTGTCACTTCCATTCCACATCCATTCTCACAACGTCTAATGCCTTGTCTCCTTTTTACTTGATGCTTGCAGAAATTTGGCTCTTGGACGGCGAAGCGACGCATCCCATGACGGTAACAAGGGAGTAGGCGCAACAAGGACCGGTAGTGAGTAATTCTTCACTCATAACTGTTTGCTTGTGTGAAAAAACTAAAAAAAATTGTAAAAATTGAAAAAAAATTGGCATACTGTATGATTACTTGACCCACATCCTTAACACATCACCCAACAAAAAAATGTACACTCTAACATTCTGAATAAATTCTTGGAGTGTTCTTTTCTCTTTTTGAGTGGTGTTTGTGAAGCCACCGTGGATTGACTTGGGCCGCACCACTCAACCCTAAAAATGACTCATCTAATAGAAGTTGCATGGTCATTAGGATGAGTACATTAGGATTTTAGAGCCTCCACAGAATAAAAGGAAATCTACTTTCACCAAATTGTGTGCAAAACTTGACGTGCCCACTGAAACTTGTCTGAAAACATTAAGACACGTCAATCCTAAAAGACACTAAAGTAAGGTTGAAACATTAAAAGACGCCACATCTTAAAAATCCTTACTTGAAAATCATGCTTTTGTAGAAGCACACACAATGAAAGTGGAAAATTAAGAGGCACCACCTCAATCAACGCCTTATCACACAACTCTAGCATAAGCACTATCGTAGCCCTTTTAAAACTGAGTAGACGTGCCATAGGCAGGACTGAGTTAAGTCTCGAGATGCGAGGTTTTGTTCGCTGGGCACTTGGCTTTCATTCCCTTAGTAGAATCTGGTGACTAGGCTGCGGGGCAGTGTCAAAGGACCGTGGTTGTGGGGTCTACGGAACCAGCAGCGCAAGCCAAAGGAAGAACCTTCCCTGCAATCCCCTCGTAATCAACCTGGCCAGATTAGCCTTGGGAAGGGGAGTCCAGTGCTCACGGACTTGATCATCCTTTCTGAGATTTCTAGGTCTCCTGAGGAATACACCATAAGGACTAGGCTTGTTTGCTTGATTGAACACATTTCTCGCATCTGTCGCTCTCCGCATCTCCTCCTGTTCTTCTCTAGTGTATGCAAGGGAGACGCTCACTGCATCCCGAGTTGTTTGTTTTGGGACAGGAATCTAGGCGACGTGATTCTGTTAGAAACATGGCTGAACTTAGGGTAGATAAGGCTGAGGAACAACCCCCACCAGACACAATGGCCATTATCCAAGCCCAGATTAATGCAAACCACTGGCTTCAGCAACAACAGATCCACACCATCATGCAAGCCATACACCGATTACAGAACCCACAAGAGCAACCACCACCACCTTTCCAAGGCCCACAAGGGCAACCGCCACTTGATGTACCACCATTTCAGGATCAACTGAGGCCTCCCCATGATTTCTACAATCCTTCTGCTATTAAAGTCGAGCCACACCTTAGGATCCCCAAAGGGGGAGATGATTTTGAGCTAAAACCAAATGTCTTAAGTCTGATCCAGAACCACTTCCATGGAAGCTCAAATGAGGACCCCTTCCAGCACCTAGAGGATCTCGATCGCATAGCACGAACTGTGAAACCTAGGAACATTAGCCTTGATATTGTTATAATTAAGATGTTTCCCTTCTCGTTAAGAGACAAGGCTTCTCACTGGCTTAGAACCTTAGGTAGACCCATCACCACCTGGGAGGAACTGAGGCATGCATTTCTAAAGAAAATTTTCCCCATAGGAAAGACTAATGCCCTCAGAAGAGCTATTACTACCTTTACACTCCAGGGCGGGGAACAGATCCATGAGGCGTGGGAAAGATTTAATGAACTTTTGAGGAAATGCCCACACCACGAAGTACAAAGGTGGCAATTGGCCCAGATTTTCTACCACGATCTGGACAGCAACTTACGGAACTTCGCCGATACCTCATGCGAGGGGAACTTCTTGAACAAGGATGAGGAGAGCGCGTTTGAGCTCTTTGAGTCCATGAGCGAGAATTCGCTCAATAATGTCTCCATGACCTAGTTTAACAAATCCAGTCAACCCCGTGGTGGGATTTATGAGGTACAAGCAAATTCTAGAATGGTTGACATGGACATCATTGCCAAGAAACTAGATCGAGTGGAATGGGTGGACAAAAAGATTGATGAGCTACTGAACCAGACCAGGAACCCGTTACACACCTTCTCCCTAGCAAAGGGAGCACATAATGTTGACTTGGTTCAGCCCTTAACCCAACTGAACCTGGAACAACCCCTGACCACGTTCCAGGGAGGGACATTTGCTCCCTCAACCCTTGATTACTCTCTTCCCTCTCCACCGACATCGGCTATCCTTGATGATGTGCAAGCTATCCAAGGTTATGCTAAACCTGACCCTTTCTCCAACACTTACAACACTGGCTGGCGTAACCACCCCAACTTTGGTTGGACAAACCAGAAACCACCGTAATTCCAAAACCATCCCAGGCCAAACCAGTAGCCACACTTGCCCCCTATCAGTAAGGACCACCAGTTAGACCCCCATATAATCAGAATAGGGCGGCCCCTCCCCCACGAAATCAAATGGACACCCTAATAAAGATGATGGCTGACACGAACCAGAAACATTAGGAGGAAATGACCTTGGTAAAGGGACAGTTAAGCCAACTCTTAGACTATAAACAACAAGGATCCGTACCTTCCCAGCCACAACCGAACCCGTGAAACATAATTAACAGAGGCCCCAATTCGCAAGGGTTCCAAGGCAATCCTGGTGATGAGAACCTCATCATGAACCCTAACTAGCACAATCTAACTTAGATTTGCGAGAAAAAGCTCCTACATAACTTATAGAAATGTTTGACTCAGAGAATTCTGAGTTTGTGAAGAAAACAGGTCATAATGGGTAAAAATGCAATTTCACCAACACAATCAGTAAACAAGGTAACTCAGGGTCCAAACATAGGTCAAACTAACATAATAAGAAGGAAAGTTGGATGATTTGATCCAACAAGGGCTACAGCAACTCCCAGGGAATTAAATGACATACTGTAACCCTAAAACAAATCAACTTCAATTCACGAGGTTCGAGGCAAAGTAAAAATTGAATAAACCCTCTAAAATTCATAGAAAAATAATCTCTACGGTTTAGAACCTTCAATTTGGCCTTGGGAACCCATTTTGACCTACATTGAGAACCATGCCCAATTAATGATTTAATTTGGATTTTTACATAAATTGACAGGTCAAACAAGGTCTGATCTAGAAATAAAATTCACCATTAGAATCCTTAGGTCCCATTTAGTCATGCATAAAAACTTGAGCCTAAGAAGAGACCTTCTTGACCGACTTTGCATTTTGGTCCTCATCTATTACTTTTTGACCCTCAACTTTCGAAACCCTCACATTTTGGCTCCTAAGTTCCTCATCGTTCTTTGCACTTAGTTCCTCCCTACAACTCTCTGAGCAGCGCCATGTTCCGGCGACTTTACGCGGAGCATGGCGCCGCGCAGGGTGAGGGAGGCCCTCTGCCAGTTGAACCGGGTGTTCCCTGCGACGTCTGCTGTCGCAGGGACACCACCATGACCTCTGCCATCGCCCACACCTTTCGTGTGAACGCGCGGAAGGTATGGATTGCTACTCCGGCCATTCTCCGGCGAGGGAGGCATGTCGCCTCCCTGCGCCCACCCTCCGCCTTCGCCTTTATAAGGACCGCCATCGCCTGCAGAAGGAGGCAAGTTGTCTCTGACGGAGAATACCCCCCCACTTCCTCCTCTCCAGCTCCGACAGACGGCCTGCAGCTTCCGGCGACCAACTCCTCCTCCCCCTCGTCACTCTGTTGCTTTACCTACAGCAGGGCTCCCCTAACCCTTTCGTCTGTGTCGCGCTGCACCCGCCGACACCCTCTGCCTGCCTCCTCCTCGCCGTTCTCCCCTTCCAGGGCCTCTTCTTCCTCAGCTCCGGCAGGCACGAGCCGGTGGCTCCGCCCTTCCCCCTTCGTCCAGAACTTAGGTAAAAGCTTCCTCTCCTCCTCCTCTAAATTTCCCCTCTATCAATTTGTATTTTCGCGCCCCCACACACAACTTCCACCTCCACCTGCTCCGTCTCTAACCACCCTCTCCGACGAGCCCATTCCACCTCCACAGACCCCCTCACTCCTCGCAGATCACCTCATAAGCTTCCCCTCACTCCACTCCACAGCTTCCTCCGTCTCATTTCCTGCCACACGCCACCTAAAGACCCCCCGAACAGACCCATTTTCCCGACCACAGTCCGACTTAGGGCTGCCACCGTACACCGCTTCACGCCTCGCCACCACCCGCACGAGCTTCACCGCACTCCAGCAAAGCTCCCTGCATCTTCTGACTAGGCCGAGAGGCCGTATTTCTGTGATCAGGTCACCCCCTCCCCTTCGGCGCCATTGCTGCGCAGGTGGAGCTCCTTCACCTGCAGCTGCAACCTCGATCTCGCCCAGGTGCTGGTCCCAAGTTGCGCGGAGTGTCTCCGCGAAGGCTCCCAGGGCTGCAGCTGGGACGAAAATCCTCCAGGCTACCCTAATTAGCCGCAAGCTCCTCGCCTGCGGGCGTCGGTCTGGGAGGTGTGACTTTAGTCCCACCTCGGAAGCACGCGGCTCAGCGCCCGCGCATAAATTGAAAAAGTGTTCGAGGCTATTCGCCTTTGAACACAGGGGTCAGGTCCCTTACGCATGAGCGCCCCACGCGCTTGCCCTCTCCCGCGCTCACGCCCCGCGGGTCTGGGCCGGATCCGGATACCCGACACTACGCACACCTCGCCCACCACCGCACGCCAGTGGGCCTGGTCCCGGGCGCGACACCCATACTAGAATACCCGGCTCTAGGAGGGCGATCCTATGAGAGAAATCTGAGAAAGAGAGAGACGCGGGGGAGGGTAGGGGTAGGTTTTTCTCTGACCAGCTGTGTGAGTGTGCAGGCAGAGAAGAAGAAGGAAGAAGGTGGCCGAAGCCTTGGCCGCTCAGGGTAGAGAGGAAGAAGGACTGCAAGAAGAAGAAGACCGCAAGAAGAAAAGAAGAAGAAGCACAAAGGAAGCACTGTAGCAGACGCCACTTAAGCCGTCTGATTGAGAAATCAGACGACGGATGAAGCTCCGCAGACAAAGCAAAGAAGAAGAAAAAGAAAAGAAAAGGTGCCGCAGTTGAGAGCAGAAAGAAGAAGGAAGAAAAGAGAAGAAGAAAAGAAAAGAAGAAAAGAAGATAAAGAAAGAAGAAGAGGAATTGAAGAAGATCAAGAAGATAAAAGAAGAGAAAAAGAAGACAAGCAAAGAGAGAAAGAAGAGAAGAAGAAAAAGCCAAGAAACAAAACCTATCTCTCTCTCTCTCTCTCTTTTTTGTAGTAAAAGCGTTGTACTTCTAGAATTCTAGTAGCTCCCTGAGTTCGACCTCGGAAGAAAAATATTTCTAAGTAAAATTGTAACAGTGGCAATGACAAACCGTAGCTATTTTACCTGTACCACAACGACATTACTATAACAAACAAAAGACCTAGCCACGGTTGGTCATAAGTCGGCCACCATTTCACCTGGGCAGGCTCACATGGTCTAGCCAGCCCCGCAAACACCCCCTAGGTTTGGTGCTTCTTCGTCCTCGTCTTCTCAAGGATCAACCCATGGTCCCAATGCCTCTGCGAATGTGGTGACCTTGAGAAGTGGCACCAAAACCCAGGATCCCAAATGGCCAACTCTCCCTGAGACTTCACCCACTGAAATACTCAACTCAGAAGAGGCACCAGAAAAACCCAAGGACACAAAAATAGATCCGATCCACATACAGACACCCTACCCTGAGGCCTTGGAAACAATCAAGAAAAAAGAAGAATGTTGTGGAAACTGAGGAGCTTTTGGAGATCTTTAAGCAGGTACAGATTAACATTCCGCTCCTCGAAGCCGTTAAGCACATCCCGGCTTACGCTAAGTTTTTAAAGGATGCCTGTACACCCAAATGTAAGCTAAGACCTCAACCACCTAAGAAGGTTGTGCTCTCCGAACAACCAAGTTCCGTAATATCAAGCAACCTTCCGCTCAAACAAATTGACCCAGGGGCACCCCTGATTTCCTGCAATATCGGGGACATGACATTTGATAGAGCGCTCCTAGACTTAGGTGCTTCTATCAATCTGATTCCAACAACCCTGTACCACCAATTTGGTTTCGGAGAATTGACACCCACACCTGTCACCATCTAGCTGGCTGATAGATTAGTAAAAACCCCGAAGGGGGTTTTTGAGGACATAATCGTAGGGGTCAAGGACTTCTATTTCCCGGTCGACTTCTTGGTGCTCGACATGGAAGTCCCTAAAAAATTACAAAACGCACCCATAATCTTAGGCAGACCTTTCTTAGCTACGACTAAGGCAAACATTGATTGTTACACGGGATGTATGGAAATCGCCTTCGGAGACAGAAAAATGCAATTGGATATCTTTTGGGTGACAAAGTATTTTGATTGTGATTGTGTTGAGGAACATGATCCCGTAGAAACTCTAGTCGAGGAATGCCTCACCCTTAGTTCTATCTCAGACCACCAAAACCATAATGACTGTTTTGACCTGTCACCGTCACTACCCATGGACCTTTTTAAGGTTGATCACCATCACACAACACCATTTGAGGAGATCGATGTTGATCAACTCCCACCTTTTCCCTTTCCGTCAACTGTGGTTCCACCCGCACCCGAACATAAGCCACTACCCGAGAATCTCAAGTATCTCTTCCTGGGACCTAACCAGACCTTCCCTATGATTATTAATTCTCATCTAACCATGGATCAGGAACTCAGGTTGACCGCCACCCTTTCAGAACATCGGGCCGCCATTGGTTGGACCATTTCTGACTTGAGAGGAATTAGCCCCACCCATCCACCACCGCATGGCGGCTGTGTATTGATTATAGGAAGCTCAATGAAGCCACTAAGAAGGATCATTTCCCCTTGCCATTCATTAACCAGATCCTTGAAAGATTGGCAGGGAAAAAGTATTTTTGCTTCCTGGATGGATATTCAGAAAATAACCAAGTCGCAATTATTCCGAAAGATCAAGAAAAGACCACATTCACTTGCCCGTACGACACGTTTGCATTCCGTTGAATGTTGTTCGGGCTATGCAATGCACCTGCTACCTTCTAGCGTTGCATGCTAGTCATTTTTTCAGAAATGGTGGGTGAATACCTAGAGGTCTTTATGGATGATTTCTCTGTATTTGGAAATTCATTCGACCATTGTTTGAACAACTTGGAGAAAATCCTGAAACGATGTATCAAGGTTAATCTGGTGTTAAGTTGGGAAAAGAGTCATTTTATGGTTCAAGAAGGAATGTCCTCGGTCACATCGTATCACATAGGGGCATTGAAGTAGATCGGGCTAAGGTTGATTTGATTTCCAAACTTCCTCCACCTAGCTCGGTCCGATAGATTCGCTCATTTCTGGGACATGTTGGATTCTACCGAAGGCTCATTAAAGACTTTTCCAAGCTTTCCAAACCCTTAACCAACCTTCTAGCCAACGATGTCATAATCCACATGTCTTCTGATTGCATTCAGGCTTATCACACCCTCCGGGACATAGTCTCCACAGCACCTGTACTTCAGTCCCCAGATTGGTCCCAGGACTTTGAGATTATGTGTAATGCATCAGATTTTGCCATATGCGCTATCCTGGGACAAAGGCAAGACAAGAAGCCCGCGGTGATCTACTACGCGAGCAAAACGTTGGACGAGGCCTAACGAAATTATACAGTCACAGAAAAAGAGTTGCTCACTGTAGTCTTTGGACTTGAGAAGTTCCGATCGTACTTGCTGGGATCCCATGTGACCATCTATTCTGACCATTCAGCCATTTGGCACCTGTTGGCCAAGAAGGACGCAAAGCCCAGGCTCATCAGATGAATCCTGCTCTTGCAGGAATTTGACCTGGAAATCCGCAACAAGGCCGGATCGAAGAATGTGGTGGCTGACCACTTGTCCAGACTTCATCCAGACCACATTGGACTCTCTCTACCTCTATCTGACGCCTTCCTCGATGAACACATTCTGGCTGTGCAAGATAAGAGACTGCCTTGGTATGCTGACTATGTCAACTACCTAGTTGTAGGACAAACCCCGCACAGCTGGTCCAGATAGAAACGGGACAGGTTCTTGACTGAGGCCAAGCACTATTTCTGGGATGATCCAATGCTGTTTTGCCTCTGTGCCGACCAGATCATCAGGAGGTGTATCCCTAAGAACGAAGTTCAGAGTGTGCTTTCCTTCTGTCATGACCAGGCTTGTGGTGGCCACTTCTCTAGAAAGAAAACGGCTGCAAAGGTTCTGCAGTCCGGATTCTACTGGCCTTCCCTATTTAAGGATGCACACAACTTCGCCAAGACTTGCTCACGTTGCCAAACGCTGGGGACCATGACCAAGAAAGATATGATGCCCCTCCAGCCCATTTTGATTGTCAAAATCTTTGACGTTTGGGGTATCAATTTTATGGGCCCCTTTCCACCATCCAACATCTTTGAGTACATCATAGTCTCAGTAGACTATGTTTCTAAATGGATTGAAGCCGTCGCCACCTGCCGATGCGATCACAATATTGTCATGGACTTTGTTAAGCAGAACATCTTTTCCCGATTTGGAATACCAAAGGCCATGATCAGTGATGGTGGAAGTCATTTTATCCACTCCCGATTCCGTGCCCTACTTAGAAAATACGGGGTGAACCACCGCATTGCTACCCCGTATCATCCGCAAACAAATGGGCAGACTGAGGTCTCCAATAGACAAATCAATAACATTTTACAAAAGACTGTGAGACCTGATAGGAAAGACTGGTCCACACGACTAGATGATGCCCTGTGGGCATACAGGACCGCTTTCAAGACCCCGATAGGCATGTCGCCTTATCGCCTAGTCTTTGGCAAAGCCTGCCATCTTCCTGTCGAATTGGAACACCGGGCTTACTGGGCTGTCAGGCAATGTAACATGGATTCCCAGTTAGCCGGTGCGCAGAGGACGCTCCAACTATCTGAGCTAGAAGAAATTAGTCGAGATGCCTTTGAGAATAGTCGACTGTATAAGGAGAAAATGAAAGCCGTCCACGACCGACTCATCCATAGAAAGACCTTTGAGCCCAACCAGCAAGTTTGGCTATTCGACGCCAGCCTAAAACTCTTTCTGGGGAAACCCAGGACCAAATGGACATGACCATTTCGGGTTGTTAAACCTTACTCTAATGGGGCGGTTGAAATCGCTGATCCAAACACTGGGCACACTTTTACAGTTAATGGTCAAAGATTAAAACACTTCCTGGCCTAGGTTCCCCCAAAGGAGAGTGTCACCCTCGTTGAGGGATGACATGAAGCACTGCCCAGCTGGAGGCGTTAAACTCAGCGCTGCCTGGGAGATAACCCAGAGGATTCAAATTGATCCGGTATTTTACGTCACTCAGGTACTATCTTTTTGAACCCCTATTGCATTCATGTATTTGCCAATGAGGACATTGTCCAACTTAAGCATGGGGGGGTGGTAAATTGCACGATCTTGAGCTCATTTAATCGGTCTGAATAAAATAAAATTAAAAAAAAAATTTAAATTTAGGAAGAAACTTAGGCATTAGAAACTTGTCAATAGTGGGAAATAATACAAAAAGAACTTGAACACTTAGACTTTTCAGGCTTTCAGGCTTAATCAGCCCTGGTGTCCGTTAAAATATGGATTTAGCTTCGAATCCTTGTAACCTTAAGCTACTCTAATCCACTTACTAAATAAGGTGATAAGTATACGACTTATCAACTCACCCTCTAACTCAAAAGAACTTTGAGTCTAAGCATCTGCACACATTCTTTGCATAGACTCACTTCTCGGAGATTTTGACAGAAATCGGGTAGCTAATGAACTCTCTAGGGTGGAATGGCTGGCAAGTTGTCGTGGGTAACAGCCCATTGGCAGGTTTTCCAAAGCCCAGCCACGGGACCACTTCTTCTTCATTGCCTTTAGGTAAGGTACATTTGAGATCAGGGAAGCCACCTACAAAAAAAAAACAAAAGGAGAAGAAAAGAAAACAAAATAAACCACACTTCACCGCACGAGTATGGCTGGCAAGTGATCGTGGGTAACAGCCCATTGGTCGGTTGTCTAGGGCCCAGCTCAGTAATTGCACAAAAAGAACCAAAACACTTAAGAAAGAAACGGGGAAGTAGTACAAGCTGGGGAGATATATACTGAAAAAATCCTTGTGTTGACCCCAATTAAAACAAACGTAGAAAGAAAGCTACCAATCGAACAAATACACTTTCAGGTAAAATACTTCTTCTTCCGGTCACCTAGGGGCGTAGAAACCCGAAGTCTGTCTGAATAACCATTGAGTGAGTCTATCACAATCTTCACACCAAGATGCTTAGCACTTAGGGTTTTGACCGAGTTTTAGGTGAGTTGGGTAGCCGTAAAAGGTTACAAACCCACTCTGAATTCCAAAAAACTTCTAAAAAATATATATACATATGCATATGTATACATTAAAGCAAGGATTTGGGCGATTCGTATTTTGGCAGACACCTGGGCGCTGCTTAGTCTTTACAGATTAAGATCTTAGTATATTTCCTCCTATTGACAAGTGACGAAGTGTTTAAGTAATTACTTCTTAAATTCTAACAGAAAATAAAGGCTAGAATAAACCTTGCCAGGGACTAGCAAGGAGTAAGCATGGGGGTATGATAACACCGCATATAGGGGTGATAATTCTGTTAAATAGGGCCCATCTTAAGAATAAAAGGCACAACATAAGTAGAATAGGAGCATTGCATGCATCATATGCCAAGATTACTTATAAAACAATGCTAATGGCCATTTGTATAAGCACTTGTTAAAGCAGGCCATAGATGAGTAATCGGACCACACGGATGGATTCAGCACGTCGAACGGAGTCCAACAGACTCAAAATCGGCCAAATACGACATCCGGAGCTCCCACAATGGGCCCAAGAAGTTCTGATCGTTGATTTGATGATCAACGGCCCTCGATGCGCCACGTGGCGCCCGCTCACCGCGCGCCCACCTCCACCTTCAGCCGGAGATCAGATCTCAGCCATCGATCTCCGATCAGACGGCCGAGAACTGCGCACACGCCCGCGGTCGCCGCGACAAAGCAGCGGGCGTAGCACAGCGGTTAACGCGCACGCCTGCACCCACGAGACGCAAGTTGAGCCGCGCGGTGCGGAAATCAGAAGAAGACTTCGCGCTTGGGCAAAATTGGGCTGCCTGACCAGCAGCGGGCGGTCGAGATAGCGCCACGCGGCGCGCCCTCAGGCGGCGATCGGGCGCCCGTACGCGCACGCTAGATGACAACGCTCACGCGCTTGCGCGCTTAAAGCGCGCCCAGGCGAAGATCTCAGCCGTCCGATTGTGTTGTGCCCACGGATCGAGCACGAAGAAGAAAGGTGCAGGCGAGCGATCGACAGGCTGGGAGCTTCACCGACGTTTTTGGAAGGGTTTTAGCAACGTCCCGGACGTCGCTAAAACCCCTTCTTCATTTGGAAAGCCCTTTTCCCTATTTAAACCCCTTCCAACCACTCATTGAAGGCATTCACTCCACTTGCAACTACTCTACCCCTCTCTTAGCTAGCTTTAGGCCCCTTTGTAATCGCCAGAGACGACGAGCTATTGACGGAGCATTCTTCACCACCGTGGCTGCCTCGCCGCCCTCCCTCCCTCTCTCTCTTTCTTCCTCTCTTTTAAGCTCTACTTTACTTATGTTTAAGTATGTATCTAATGTTGTAATGTATGAACTAAAGTTGCATGATTAATGAAGTTGTTTTCCATTCAGTTGCCTACTCTATTTCCTTTTCAAGTTGCATGTTAAGAATGGAATGATTCTAACCCTAATCTCTCTCTCTCTCGCTTTTCACCCGCGCCTTTTTCGCAAGTAAAACTCCGCGATTTTCGTGACAATAAGTGACAAGAAAAATTAGGTTTTCACGCCTCCCTAAGACCGACACTCGGACTCACATCTGTTTCTTTACTTTAAAACCGGCATTGCAAGTGCGAACTATAACAACACTTCTTAACACACACGCACGAAAGCATGTCAGGCCCGGATGGATAAGTGGGATTGGGCTGAGGTTGAGGCGGCTGATAAGGACGAGGGGCTTGTGGACGGGGCTGAAAGGGTGGTCTTGGGTTCTGAGAATTTCCCGCCCACTGGAAATTAGGATGGTTTCGCCATCCAGGGTTGTAGGTGTTAGAAAATGGGTCATTCTGGATGGCGTTGAGGTCCTCGTAGGTCTGAGGAGCCTCAGGAAAGTTGAAGAATGGGGGAGTAGAGTTCCCCCGGCAAGAATAGAAAGGATAGGAGGTCCCTCCGGTCCTGGAGTCAGATGGGGGTGGGTACGGGTCCATCCCAAGAGAAGATCGGTGGAAAATGTTCTACACAGTTTCCCTTGCGGGAGGTGGCTGTGCAAAGGAGTTTTGCACAGAGGTGGCTTGTTGCAAGTGCTGAGTCTACTCGTCCACCTTCTCAATGATAGAGGCCTTGTCCAACCAACTGGCCATTAATTCCAAGTCAACGGATGTGGACAAGCCCTACGTCTCATGTGCTCCCCTAAGATTCGTCGCTGCACTGGTATTCGTCCGGTCGAATAATCCCATGGAGTCTTTGTTGATGGAGTTCTCGCACATATTCTCGAGAATCTCCCACACGGTGTCTTCTTGTTGACCCATGATATTTCTTCCACAAGTTGCATTGACGAATAATCTAATATCTTCATGGAGACCCTGGTAAAAAGTTAGAACTTGTTCCTATTTAGGAACTCCGTGATGGGGGCACTTTCTCATGAGATCCTGGAATCGATCCCATGCCTCATGAAGAGGTTCTCCCGTCTGCTGTGTGAAGTGAGTAATCTGATGGCGCAAGGCGTTTGTTTGACCAACGGGAAAGAACTTTTTCAAAAACTCGGACTGAAGTTCTTCCCAGGTGTTGATCGGGTGGGTCTGTGTCTGATACCAATGAGCTGCCTTGTTCATAAGGGAGAAAGAGAACATCTTCATGAGTAAGATATCCCGATTCTGTGCATCTGACCCGAAGGTCTGGGCCAGATGCTTAAGTTGTTTGATATGCTGGAAGGGATCTTCAGAGTTAAGCCCATAGAATTTAGGTATGGCATGAATCATATTGGGCTTCAATTCAGAATCAGGAAATTCTGGAAGAGGTCATTAAGATGCTGGAGCTGGTGCTCAAGATTATTCTCTTCTTCAACAGGCTGAGCCATGATGGAAGAAGGGGAACTAGGTTCAGATTCAGAAGAGAGGTCTATGTGGAGTGGTTGTCCCACAAACAAGGGTGCCGAGGCTTGGCCTCGGGGAGAGTGGATTTCTAGAGGAGGTTTCAAGGACCTCCTACCAAATATACACTGATGGACTGGAGGAGATTAGAACGTACTGGACCCAATCAAGACACCCAAAATTTGTTGGGTGACTATAGAGGTTCGGGGCGGATGATACCCCTTGATTAAAAGGTCATCCACCTGAGAATTACCTGGGCAACCTGAGAGGGTGAGTCCTGCGAAGACCCCTACACGGTAGAGCGCCCCCACGAGTTACAGGGTTTCCCCCACCCGACCTCTCTTGTCACTGAGATTCCAGGTAGACCAGAATGAGGACATTGACCTCTTAAGTCTACCACTTTTAATTAAGATCAAGGTGCTTAGGGTTTCACTTGAACTTTAAGCCTTTTGTGTGCAAAAGTGACCTAATTTAAAGGTTGGTTGATCCAAGGGATCAACTTCACCTTTTTATTCCTGTGAGAGCTTATTAGGTCCTTTCTTTTAGTGTTCAAGTAAATTAAAAGCCTGATTGCTTGGGGTTTCTCTTAAATAGGTCTTTTCAAACAATGGTTTAGGCACACTTCTTTTGGAATTTTCAGTTCTTGATTAGAAGATGTGTCCCTAAAACCGTAGCTTAGAATCCTACGTTGGCTCTAGTTGGTCCAATTAGTTGCCTCAGAAATGGGTAACTAGGGCTCAAGCAAGAAGGTTTTAGCCCTAGTTACCTTAAATGGATATGCAGATAAAATGTGTCGAAACTCAAAAATAGGTAACTCTGTGAATTGCTATGTATGGAAGACAGGTAGTCCTAGATTGATTTTTCTTTTCTTTTTCCTCTTTAGAATGTGAGGGGCTTAAGAGGGAGGGTTGAGGGTTACCTGTCCCCTGGTGTGGTTGTTGTGCGACTGTTTGTTCTTTCTTGTCTTCCTTTCCTGCACAACAGAAGAGAGGTTAAATCAGCATAAAATCAGAAATTGTGATTTCGAAGCTTCTAAGAACGCCCATTTCTCCCCGGCAACAACGCCAAAAACTGGTGAGGAACCAGTGTGTGATTTGATTTTATTACTCGAATACAAAAATTCTCCGAGGTCGAACTCAGGGAGCAAGCTTGATTCTAGAAGCGTAAAAAATCACAATTTACAATAATACACTATTTTACAAAAAGATTAGAGATAGGAAGTAAAAATTTGTCTTCTCTTCTCTTTTCTTCTTTTGTCCTCATTTCTCTCTGTCTTCAGACGTTTGACTCCATGGATCAGACGCCTTAAGTAGTCACTTTCTATCGTGCTCGTGCTCTCCTTTGTTTTCTTTCTTTTAGCTGCTGCTGCTGCTTCTTCTTCTTGGCTTCCTCTTCTTTTCTTTCTCTTCAGCTGCTTGGCCTTCCTCTCTGCGGTAGCTACCTTCTCTTCTTTTCCCTTTTGCTCTGTTTCTGCCTTCTCCTTCTTCAGTTGGCTTCTTGCTTGGTCTTCTTGGCTTCTTCTTCTTTCTTGAGCTGCGTCTCCTTCAGTTTGCTTCTC
The DNA here is from genome assembly GCA_037157565.1 of Thalassia testudinum. Classification (NCBI taxonomy): domain Eukaryota; kingdom Viridiplantae; phylum Streptophyta; class Magnoliopsida; order Alismatales; family Hydrocharitaceae; genus Thalassia; species Thalassia testudinum. Next base: position 66,943,304 of record JAZHRO010000022.1, on the reverse strand, counting down.
CTCTTCCTTCTCCTGCCTCAGGTCCTTGGTGCGGCTAAGTCCTCGGCCGCTCCTTCCTTGCTTCTTCTGCTTCCTCTTCTTCCTTCTTCTTCTTCAGTTCCCTGCACAGGCGTATGGTTAGGCAAAACCTAACCCCTACCCTCCCCGCGTCTCTCCCTCTCTGTTTCACTCCAGGGTTCGTTGTCCCAGAGCCTGTTTGGGTATACAGGTCAGGTAACGTGCCCAGGACCAGGCCCACCAGTGTGCGGTGGTGGGCGAGATGTGTAAGGCTTAGGTAATCGAGTCAGGCCAGGTTCGCGGGGGGTGGTCGCAAACGAGGCCGGGTAAGAGGGACCTCACCCCGTGTGACTAAGGCGATAAGCCTTAGTCACTTTTTCCCTTTATGTGTCGCGGGGCGCTTGAAAACGTCCGAGGTGGGACTATCTGCGCCCCTCCTCTCTTGCGCGCCCGCAGCAGGGAGTGCGAGCAATAGCCGCTCCAGCTGAGGTCTTCACTTCCAATTGAAGACCTGGAGTTGTGCGCGGAAGACTTCCGCGCAACGTGGGTGCGTCTCCTGGAGCTGAAAGGGCCTGGAGCTTGCGAGCTTGCTCCAAGCTTGGCGTCAATGGCGGCGAAGGCATGTGACCTGAAAGGACACAAACGACCTTGTGGCCACGTCAGAACGCTCGGCAGGCTTCGCCAGAGCATGACGAAGTTACTACAGTGGTCAGCGTGGCTCAGAGCGACCTAGGCGTGTGTGCCCAGGTCGGTCTGAGTCCGTGTGAGTGGGTTTGTTCGGGGGGAGGCGACAAGGGTTGGCACGGTGAGTGAAGGGTCGCAGGATGATCAGTGGGTGGAGGTGAAGCTCGGGGATCGATTGGCGAGGGGTGGAACTGTCTATGGTGGTGAAATGGCCTCACCGGAGTTGGTGGTCGGAGGTGGAGATGGCGATGGTGGATAGTGCTGTCGAGGAGTCGAAATAACCAATTGATAGAGGGGAAATACAAGGAAGAGTAAGGAGAGCTTAAGTATGAGTCCAGAGTGAAGGTGGGATGCGGAGGTGGCGAGCGGCCGGTGCTGCCGTCACCGGAGACGAAGGCACCTAGGGGAAGAGACGACGACGAGGAATAGGGGCTGGAGTGCGCCCGCTGGTACGGCGCGGCGTGGCGGAAGACGGCAGAGGTAACCCTGCCACTGGTATGGTGGCAGGGCAACGAGAGAGGAGAGGGAGTGTCGCCGGAAGCTCTAGGAGAATGGCCGGAGTAGGGAGGAGAGGAATTTGGAGGGGATTCTCGGGTCAAATGGAGCTTGGAGGATGCGGTAAGGAGTGCTGCTCCTTAAATAGGCGAGGGCTAGCTGGGAAATGCGCGAGAGTGGTGGGAAAAGTCTTGCCGGAGTTGAGGCAGATGGAGACCCATACCTCTCGCACATTCACACGAGAGGTATGGCTGCCGACAGGGCATGGGGGCTGGCCCATGCGGTAGGGGGCTCCGCAGAGAGTCTCCCTTTCAAATCTGGGGCCGGCTCCCCATGCATGCGTGACGCCATCCTTCGCACAAAGTCGTCGGAGGTATGGCCTGCGCAGCGGGTGGCAGAGGGACCAGATTGAAGAAAACGACGAGAAAGATAGGGGGTATTTGTAAGGTTTCAAAAAGGTAAGGGACAAAAAGTAATTATTGAAGATCATTTTGTGAAGTGGGTCAAGACGACCTTCCCTTATGTCCAAATTTTGGTGTAAACCTAATTTGGACCTAAGGAATCCAATGGTAAAGTTGGATTTTAGGTTTGACCACGTTTGACCTGACATTTTGCACAAAAATCCAAATTAGGTCAAAAATTGAGTATGATTCTCAATCTAGGTCAAAATAAGTTCCAACGGCCAAATTGAATGTTCTAAACCCTAGGGGATATTTTTTCATGAATTTTAGAGGGTTTAGTTAATTTTTATCTTGTCTGAAACTTCGTGAATTAAAGTGGATTTGTTTTAGGGTTATAGAATGTCATTTAATTCCCAGGTTTTGTCATAATCATTTTCAGATCAAATCATCCCACTTTTTCTCTTATTAGGTTCACTTGACCTATGTCTAGACCCTTAGGAATCCTGTTCATGCACAGCAATGGTAAAATTACAGTTTTACCCCTCATATAATGTTTTATTTTCAAATTCATAATTCCCTGATTTAGGCCTTCTCTTAGGTTATGTAGGAGCTTTTGTTCAATTTATTAGGTCAAAATCTGCTAGTTAGAGTTCATGATGAGGTTCTCCTCACCCATCCTCATATCTGCGATCTGGATCGATGTGACGTTACACAGGTATTGTAAATTTTATTATTTAATATTATTCATTTATATAAGTGTTTATCGAATGAGATTAATGTTTTAAAATCGACGCGTTATAGTATAGGTTGAAATCGCTCGAAAACAAATAGATTTTATTACTTGAAGTTTTAAGTCCGAGGTCGAACACATGGAGCAAATTAATGTTTTAAAAAATTAAGAGCACAACTTTTGGGAAATTGAATATAATATGCAATAAAAACTGGAGTTGTAATGCAAAAATGTAAATGTAGCCACAAAATATCAATGTATATAAAGAAAGCACAAAAAATGGATGTCTGATTTTGTGAAACATACCTCTTAAACTTATGGTTGGTGCAGTGCTTCTATTTCTCTTTCTCTCTTCTATGATCTTTGTCACTAGCTGCTTCCTTCCTTCTTCTTCTTTCTCTCTTTGCTTTTGCTCTCGTGCCTATGCCTTTGCCTTTTTCTTTTGCCTTTGGTTTCTTCTCTTTCTTCTTCTTTCTTTCCTTCTGGTGACTCCTCTTTCTTCTGGCTTCAGTTCCTTCTCCTCTTTCTCTTTCGTCAACCCTTCAGCCTTCAACTTCCTCCTCTTCAGTCCTTACCTTCTCCTCCCTTAGCTTTTCTGGCCTCCGCCCTCTTCTTCCTTGGCTTCTTCTTCTTCTCTTTTCCTGCGAGAGCAAAACCTACCCCTACTCGCTTGTGATCACTCTTCCTCTTTCTCTCTTAGGCTCGCTCTCCCAGAGCCGCTTTCTCGGGTAATCAGGTCGGGTACGTGCCCGGGACCAAGCCCACCGGCCTGCGGTGGTGGGCAAGGAGTGCAGGTCGAGTATACGGGTCAAGCCAGGTCCACGGGGATCAGGTCATGGACGAGGCGGTGAGAGGGTGAGTGGGACCTCACCCCGTGGTCAAGAGGCGAAGAGGCTACTGCACTTTTTCCTCTTATTCCGTTGCGACCAGTCAATAGCTTCCGAGGTGGAACTATCTTCCCACCTCCCTTCGCATGTATCCGCAGCCGGCAATGTTGCTTGGTTGCAGCTGCTACTGAGTCCTTCGAAACCAATTGCCTAACTGGAGTCGTGCGCGAGGAGAGTCCGCGCAACCTGGGGCAGTGCACCTGGAGCGGGGAGACCTGGAGCGAGCTTGCAAGCTAGCAACTTGCTTGCATTAATGGCGACAGACCTCCAACACCTGTCAACACGAAAATGGCCTTGCGGCCTCATTAGAAAGCTCAGAAAGCTTCGCCAAACACGGCGAATGTAGTGCAGGGGTCAGCGTGGCGTGGGGTGGCCGGAGTGTGCGTGCCTAGGGCACCCTGTGTGCGTGAGAGTGGGTGTGTTCGGGGGGTGTTTTTGGGGCATGGCGCGGTGAGCGGAGTGAGGGTTTAGGATCAGTGAGGTGTTGCGATGCTTATGGGGTGGTTGGCAAGGCGGATGGAGTTGTGGAGCGGCGGGGAAGCCTCGCTGGAGGTCTGGCCGAAGATGAAGAAGGTGATGGTGGTTGCGCGCGTTGAGAGGCGTTTTCAAGAAATAAAGAGAGGAAAAATGATTAGAAAGGAGAGAGGACTTAGCTAGGTGTAGATAGATGAAGGGGGAGGAAGAGATGGCGGTCGGCTCGTATTGCCATCGCCGGAGACAAAACACTCAGTAGGGGGAGGACGGCGACGATGAAGGGGTTGCAGGGGCGTCGACGGGTGTGGCGTGACGCGGACGAACAAAAGGAAGAGAACCCTTCCACCGGTATTGTGGCTGGGCGATGAGGGAAAGAGAGGGAGGTCGCTGGAGCTTGCTGAGTCACTGGCCGAAGGGGGAAGAGACGAAAGTAAGGGATTCTCTGGCCAATTTCAAGCGTGGAAGATGCGGAGGGATTTCGGTATGCTTTTATAAGCCCTGGAGGGAGGATTTGTTGGCTTCCAAGCACGACAGGCTCACCAGAGATGGAAGGTTGGAGGAGACCCGAATCTCTCATGCATTCGCATGAGAGATTGGGTACCAAATAGAGCCTTGAATTGTGTTCAACCGGGAGATTTTTCAGAGAATCTCCCTTTCAATTTTGAAGGGGATTCTCTGAGAAATCAAAGAGATCTTGTCCTCAAATCTTCGCCAGAGTAGGATTCCCTCCACTATAATGGTGGATGGACCTAATTGCAAAGAATGAAGACAAAGGTAGGGGGTTTCTATAGAGGTTTTCAAAAGATAGGGGCAGAAATGTAATTGGGCTGGACCTATTTGCAAAGTAGGTCAAGATGAATTCGCCTTAGGTCCAAATTTTGGTATAAACCTCATTTGAACCTAAGGAATCCAATGGTAAAGTTGGATTTTGGGTTTGATCAAGTTTGACTGGGTAATTTACGTAAAAACCTAATTTAGGGCAAATATTTGTCTAAAACCCCAATTTAGGTCAAAATAGGTTCTAAAGGTCAAATTGAAGGTTTTAAATCCTAGAGAATATTTTTCCATGATTTTTAGAGGATTTAGATAAATTTTATATTAACCAGAACCTTATTAAATCAAGTGGGTCTGTTTTAGAGTTACAAGAAGTCATTTAATTCCCAGAATTCTCATGAACCCTTTTCTGTTTGAACCAGCCCACTTTTTATCTTGTTAAGACCATTTGATCTGTGTTTAGCCCATACGAAAATCTGTTGTTGTACTGCAATGGTAAAATTACAGTTTGACCTCTTGTTTCTTATTTTTCTCTCAGAATGGTTATTCATTGAGTTAATACTTCCAGTTGGTTATGTAGGAGCTTGTGTTCTCTTTTCTTGGTCAAAATGAGCTAGTTAGGGCTCATGATGGTGTTCACATCAATAAGCGATTTTTGAGAATGTTTTTTAATTCTAAGAACTTTTATTGTATATGAGATTTATTGAACATGCCATAATGATGAATCAAGTATTGGGGAAAAAAGAATAATTTAGTGGAAAGCAGTTGGAGTTAGTGGGTTTTGGAGCGACCTCACATTTGTCGAGGCCGCAACTCGATCATCCACTTATGCATGCTATGGTTGAACGCTGGCATCCAGAAACTCACTCTTTCCATCTGCTGGAAGAAGAAGCTACTATGACATTACAAGATGTCACGATTTTAACGAGTCTTTGCGTGCATGGTCCATCTGTGACAGGTGTTGTACAACGTAGAGATTTGAGAGAAAAGTGTGTAGAATTACTTGGAGAAGACCCAAATGAGAACCCAAGTAAAAAGAACTTAACCTCTAAAGGGTTAAGTATGACATGCTTGAAGTGTAAGTTTGCAGATTTCTTCGAGTCTGTAGAGACAGAAGATGATGCGATTAGATATGCTCAAGGAATCATTTTGATTTACTTGGGAGCTAGTATCCTTTCGGATTCGACCAAAAATAGGGTCCCAATTAGGTACTGTGAATAAAACACATACAATATTCTTAAGTAACCTTTTTTATGCATACTTGACTAATATTTTTATACATTTGCAGGTATTTATTACTAGTAGAAGATCTTGGAGTATGCGGGTGTAACGACCCGGTTCCCGAGCCCATACGAGACACGGGAACCAGACCGATTCAACTAATCCCAAGACTTAGTCGTCCAACGAGGAAGTAACCAAAAGAGCAGTACAATAAACCACATTCAACATGAATATAACTAACAGTAAGAAAATACAGCAGCAAGGAAAGAAACTACTACAGTATATACCACCACAACAGTAGAACAACATTCATAACTAAATATGAACTGCAGGTAAAGAAAAGTACAGCGGAAACAAGAACTACTCACTATAACGGAATAAAAAGTGGTACAAGAAATAGTGGTAACTCTACTGGACCCTACTCGGCCCAGCGTCTTCTGCAGCCGCTGACCCTGGCTGCTCAACACCTGGTCCTGAAAGGTAACGAGTGTAACACGTCAGCAAAACGCTGAGTAGAGTGACAACTAAAAGTAAAGAAACAGTAGAGTGTACAGTAGCCATTAAGTTCTGTTACTTTCTTTATTTAAGTCTTTCAATTATCTCACGATTTATCTATTTCTCAGATCTTTCACTTGATCTCGAATGTTCCTCATGGGAACGATCTTGATTGCAGTCTTTTCCGAACAGTAGAAGTAGCACGTGGTGCTCTCCTGGCCGGGAGAGTCCCCCGTGGTGATCCTACTCTCAGTCAACCACCCCAAGGTCACTGACAGACGTAACGGTGACTACGGCACGTGCGGTAAACGCACGGGTAGCTAACCCGCACTGGCACGCGGTCAGTTGTTTCCGTTAACGGGTGCGCCCAAAGCACAGCACGGAACCAGTACAGGGTAGAGCCCTCTCAGTAACAGGGGTCCAACCCCTCCACAGTAACCAAATAGGGGCCTTGCCCCTCCACAGTCCGCGCACCCTCGCCTGACTACCCTGGTTTGCCCCAGTGGGCCTAACAAGTCGGTGTGGGAGGCTAGCAAAACCCCGGGGCCCGTGGGGTAGCTAGTACCTCCCTACACTAGTAGCTCTCCTCGGTACTACGTACACGAGGGCTAGCAAGTCGGTACAGAGTGGCCAGTCCTAACCCCGGGTCCCTGGGGCGGCTAGCTCTGCTCTGCACTAAACAGGGGGACAGTCGCTCTCCTTGGTACTCCGTACTCAAGGGCCAACTCACTTCCCCAATTCTATTCCATTCACTTTCCAGGAGTTCTACTCCTACTTCCCCGTAGGGTTCTAGCTCAGAACGTCTAAGTTTCACCTTCCAGTTTTACGTTATCACAATCCATGTTCTCAAACACATTTATTTATTCAACAGGCAACTGTTAATTCAATTACAGGCAGCTATTTGTTCCTTTCCATTTTTCCAAGACTGCAGTATTCATCTGTTCCACTAGTTTTCCCGTCCTAGGATTCATGTCATATCCTAGGATCTATCATACAATCTAGTTTTCCAGCCCTAGGATTCATGCAACACCTAGGATCTATCATTCAATCTGTTTTTCATTCCTAGGATTCATGCAATCTCCTAGGTTCTATTTATGATTCCACAATTTAACAGGTTATACTTAAAAGCCACTCTACCAGGTACGACGGGAGTAATGGGGGCGTGATCAAGAATCCCGCGTGCCTCCGCGACCCTCAAGACTGCAATGGAACGAGGTCCTATCACAAGGATCAAACACAAGGAGTGTCTCAAAATAGTGTATAGCTACTGTAGACGGGTAGAGGATTTAATTCCGGAAAGAACGCAACTTGAAACGCGGAAAACGGAACTCGAACGGGCCCTCAATGGGTCGAAAACGACGACACTGTGCAATATCAGACGTCTGGAACTTCTTCCAGACGTCTTAAAAAGTGGATCAGAGAATTACCTTGTTCTGCGTGGTTTCTCAGACGTCCAGAAGCCTGCGGGGACGTCTGGCCTAGTTCCCAGACGTCCGATGGTCACCCCGGACGTTTGGAGGTCGCTCCCGCCGTCTGGTACTATAGCCAGACGTCTGATTCGCGTTGGATGATGAAACACCGAGCCTGCACGCACCCAACTCTCTCTCAGTACGGTCAGTCGACAGGAAGGAAGAAGACGGAAGAACTCACCTTTCAGACATCTGGATGGTCTTCCAGACGTCGCCCCCGCCGTCTGGCTATCAGCCCAGATGTCTGATTCTGGAAATGTTTCCAGAATCAGGCCACGACTTGCCCTCCGCTCGCGACGCCGCGCCTCGTCGCACCTCGTGCGTCTGCTGCTCGGACCGCAGCAGTCCCCCCCCCCCCCCCCCCCCCCCCCCCCGTCGCCCCGCGCCTACTGCGCTCCCCGCCGGCCAGCCCTGGCAGCCCCGGCGAGCTCACCCTCACGGCTGAGCGCCGCTCTCGCACGCAGCACCTCCGCGCTCACTGCGGCCGCCGCTGCCGCTGCAACCTCGCGCTTGCTCTCGCGCTCACTAGCTGAAGGAGAAGAGGAAGGAGGCGGTGGTGACGGAAGAGCGCGTGGCCTTTTAAGGTTGCGCGAGGAGGAGAGAGAAGGAGCGCGGCAGGGGAATCTGTAGCCGCAGGAGGAAGGAATAAGAGAATATGCGGGTCTGCGCGCTCAAGCGCGCAGACGACCCGCGCGTGTCAAAGATAACAGATTTACAGACGTCTGTCAACGATCCCAGACGTCTGATACGACGTCTGGAAGTGATTCCAGACGTCTGGTCCGACGTATGGCCCACCTCCCAGACGTCTGGGGCACGCGTTCATAACAGCGGGTAAGTAGCCAAGGGAGTTGCTTCACTTGCTCAATTGTACCACCAACTAAATGAAGTAACACGTTATTCAACAACAAACGTATACACTTTTTTTACGATGTTACAGGTAACTTTTACATTAATTTGTATAAACTTTATAAAGTTCTTCAAATATGCGCTGTAATATTTAAATTGTATTTGTAGTTATGGATTTGGGAACACCTTTATATTAGGAGGCCAAAAGAAATGTTATTTCCGCCTCATTTGTTATATATTACACTGTTAGGCGTATGGTAGGTTCAAAATATTCAATATAATAATTATTATTAAATTTATTACTCTTTTATTAACATGAATAACAATGTGAGAACGACAAATCATATTTACCACCGAAATGAGCTAGATACGCAATGCACTCATTAGGTAGCATACAATTTGTCTAACTAAATTTCATATTTATCATAAATTCTTGATTTATTATGTAATAACAATATTCAAAATGGTTTTGTTCGTATTATAGGTGATTTGGAATCCTTACACAGATGAGAGGACACAGTACATTCATCCCATCTGCTTAGTAAATTCATTAGTTTGGAGATCCAGGACGTGTTTGATTTGTTATAATATAGTAGTCATGCACATTCCTGATCGTGTGATGACACAGTTTGAGTTGAAGCAACACATACCCAAACAAATGGATAGAATCAAATATGTTGATAGAAGAGTAGTGGTATCTTTTCATGGGCGACATATCATGCGAGCTACATTGATCGGTGGACTTGGAGGCTAGAAGTAATTGTTTAGGAACATGATTTACAAGGCACGTATAGAGAAATTAGGCAACGTTACTTGCGATGGTAGTAGAGGAAGACAAGAATGTGGGTGTAGGAACAGATGCTGCAACCTATAGTCACGTACGAACGTCGAGGCCCAATTGAGAGACTTAGTAAGAAAACTATATTTTAAGTGAATTACTAAAATTCCAATTTATAATTTTTTTATTTAATAATACTCATTTATTTTGCTTAATGTTAAGTCTTGTCTTCAAAGCAAAAAACAGATGACAAGATAATTAAATACACTTCATTTATGGTCAAACGTAAGAGAAAAGGAAATGAAGTGCTTAGTTGACCAACTTACCAAGAAGATAGAAGAGCATGGGTTGCGTGACATTGAAGACCATGGAGTTGGGAATGAATCCACGGATGCTGTTTCCAAGGAGAATGTTAGCCCACCTCCAACACAATACATCCAACCTCTAATACAGTTTACTCAGCCTCTTCCGATGGATTAGACGAAGTAACAAATGGATTATACTTACAACTTGACGTAGTCTACTCAACCATCCTATGCTTACAATCCGTTTGGAGAAGGATCATCGTAAGTTCCAAATTATGTTCCTTCTAAGAGTCAACCGAGTAGTTTTGTATATTTGCTTTTTTTAGATCCAATGCAAAATCCATACTTATCAAGTATTCTGTATCAGGTCCGAGTTCATCTACACCACCATTTCAACCCCCTACAATGCCTACCTATCAACATCCGAGACCTCCACAAATTTGGAATGAACCGCGAATCCAACAACAAGAAGGTGATGACACTGAAAGTGATACTGAGGGTTATACACCTGACATTAGAAGCGTACGTAACCGATCTAATGTTGGCAGCTGGTCTATTCACCAAGATCGTGACGATCTTGAGAGAGAAAGAGGAAGGGTTGCACAAGAAGATTCGTCATAAGGTAGGGGTGAACGTGGAAGAAGAGAAGGTAGGCAACACAAATTTTTTTAGTGCATTCAGTAGTGCTGTAAGTAATGTTGTTCAGCGACATTAATTGTAAATAATATGAATTATAATACATGTTTAGTTAAATGCCTCAAATATTATATTTCATGCTTTATAATTTAACAGCAATTATTCTTTTATTCGATGAAACAATTGTATGTACATTCCTCAAGCTACGTACTTACGTAGACAAATTATGTTTAATTATCGTTGTAAAATCCCGACATATTATTATTATCAAAGAAAAATAAAAATTTAAAACTTTAAATCCAAAATTTTGTTTAACCATTTCTAGCAAAAGACAAACTCAAATTACAGTGTAGTGACTACTAAAGTTGCAGATAGAAATCGACTAAGCACTACAAGAAAAATCACTATTGGCAACATTAAACTTGCGACGATCGCGAAACTGTTGCTATTAGCGACGGTAATTGTCAAAGCGTTCATGAGGGAATGATAACTCGCAATTGGCGACAGTTGTTAAATACCGTCGTGAATGCGTGCCGCCACACAAAACTATCTACTCTCGCGTTGGGTGGAAGAAGGGTTTGTTGGCGAGAAAGGTGAGCACTGAGAGCCTGCCACATACTTTTAGTTGTTTTTTGCTCTTTATTTGCTTATATTAATTATTAACGAGCCCAAAGTAACAAACAGTAGTCCTAGGAACACAGACAATACCCTATGATACTTAGACAAACTCTTAGATAAACCATAAAACCAAAATAGGCATCAAATAGCCTGATCAAATTCCAATATGGACATCAAACGTCTGATTTTAGACTTTAAGACGTCTGACTGTTTGACCAAACATCCGAAAGACGTAAGCTGATAACCTAGTCTATGTTTGCCACCCTCAGACGTCCAACCCATAGTCAATACGTCTTAGCATGCGTTTGATGACCTTGCCAGACATCTAACTAGAAGACCGTTGAAGAGAATCGTATTTCCAGATGTCCAGACTTATTGCCAGACGTCCGACCTATCGTCTGTGCAACTTACCACTAGAACCTTATTTCGATCTTGTGAAAACAGGGAGGAAACCATCTTAGGATTAAACGTCTAATTAATATCCCAGACGTCTTATAATTGAATCTTAGATGTCTATCTTGATCCAACTCTGTTCAGACCTTTCACCCTTCTAGATCAGACGACTGATCCTTAGATTAGATGTCGACCCAGACGTCTGATAATCTTGTCAGAATCATAAATGACCTTGATTTCGACTTGATTTGCCTTAGATTTATTCCTAACAGCTATAGACAAAATACTTGGGTTTGTGAGATTGTATATTTTTATCCAGGTTTGGGTTTTCATAATGAGGTCTTCAAAGTAATTATGGCAAAAGTAGTTTTTCTTGTAGTGAAATGCACATTAATAAGCACTAAATGCAATAAGACAACACCTACTGATAATACATTTTAATTGCAATGCTTATGATAATGCACATTACATTCACTTTGACATACAACATTAACTCATGTAAGATTTTCTGCAACTCCACAACTCTTACGTTGGTGTCATGGACCATGTGTAGTATGTAATCAAAATCTCTTCCTAACCCAACGTTCTCTTCTTTTATGGTTTGCATTAGCTGATAGTCCTCTTCATGTTGCTCTCTTAGATTCTCCCATTTGAAGAATTTGCATGTATTGTGTGGACAAGAGTAAAACTTCCAACCTTTACTTCATGGCTGTCCAGAAACTCTGAGTGCAGCTGAAACTCTACATAAGCATGTTACACTCCTTGAATGCGCACGTGGGACACTGCTACTTGGTTGATGATTGCTTGAAGATTGAGAGGGAGCTTTCATTGTATCCGTAGGAGTAGCTAGTCCTGTAATAACCACATTGAAATATATAGATGAATTTCATTTTAAATTATTTTTTTCTCTTTTGAGTTGTAATAATCAAATGTACATTCTTCAAATGTGTAAGTGACAAGAATGAATTTCTCGTTTGTTAAGTTTCCATACTTGAATGAAATTTGTAGGAAAAATGCTTCAAATGTGAATGTGATATGGAGAATTTATCAAATTTGAGGTTGGGGGTGAGATTCCTTCATATAAGAAGTGAGCAAGAAATAACCACCACTTAAATAGAAGAAATCACCCCTCTCCCAATGTTCAGATGAGGAAAGCATCCCTCTCTTAACGGTCAGCCAACGTTCAGATTGTTTGAACGTTGGTCAATCTTCGTAATTACGATAATATCCCTTACAACTTCTCTTAATTTTAGATAAGGAAATCCGCGAGACTTGTAATTTTGTTATGATAGAGAAAAAATATGTTATTTCCAAGTTTTATTCTTTTTACTTTATTTTGTTAAAAAACTTACCTTATTTATCTAATATAGTGGTTATTGAATTTAGATGTAGCGCAGGTTAGCTCAACCGATGTCTACTGAGACGTGATCAACACTAATAATGCATTGCATGCAAGATGTGGAATGGACGCGCGTGTGTGTGAAGGCTTAATGTAAGCGGGTTACCACGTATATGTGTGCAACTTGTGTGCACACACATGTGATATAATGCGTGGAAATGAAAAGTACTGCACGTGATATGTGAATGTAAGTCTGTGTGTGTAGTATGTTGCTTAGTCGGCATCTCATTGGAACATGATTTTCTGTTGTATCCTTGTTGGTGACACTTCAAGCATTGAGGGATACGACTACTACACATTTCATTTCTAATCCTTTCAACACGTAGTCTACCCTTAGTATATCTGATATCTGGAGGTAGTAACTTCGAATATTCTCTCTATCCTCAATATCTCTTGTCACGGATTAGATTAAAGGATTTTGCATATGCTAATCGATAATTTGTTGTTTTATAATACCCTAAGCAAAGCGAAAGATGATCAAATCTAATATGTGCACAAGTAGCTAATATATGCTTGTAAACAAGATGCTTTAATTGAATATAACCGCAAGAACATATTGCGCTATTTATTCCATTGGTAGAAGCAATCTCAACCTCATATGAGTAAAGTTTCTCTCCAATTTTAAATTTCGTTCTGCCAAATCTAACAACTTGTAATCTTCGTAAGTTTGAAATTTCTCTATTGACAACTCAGTCAAAATTCGAAGTAAAAACCGTTGTCATGACTTCTCGACTATCGTAATGCTCAGTAAAGTACTTGTTCCAAAAAAGTAAGTCGCTGTAACAAGAGCAATGATTGGTAATCCTCGACAACTTTTCAAAACATTATTAAAAACATTCAAATGCGTTTGTTGTCACACTGTATATTTTTTTCCCCATCGCAACATAATGCCCAGTATGATCGATTATAATCGTTTTGTTGTATAATCCATCTATATGCTCCATCATATATCCATTGGATATCTCCTAATATCCAATTGTGATCATATGTTGTTAATACACAACTAGATGCATAAAAGCGTCTTTGTACATCATTACTTTTAAATTCTTCTTTATACATGTTTGCTTTCATATGTCTCAAACAATGTCTACGTGGATGACTTCGTTTCAGGTTAAAATATTGATGAACTAAATTTCTTAATCCAAGGAAACGATTACTTATGATGCATATACCATCACGATTGACAATTTCAGATAGATACATCAAAAACCAAGCCCAACTGTTGTTGTTCTCCCTTCTTTCCACATTTGCAAAAACTAATGAAAATAATTGACCGTTTGAATCGATTCTAGTTGCAATTAACAAATGTCTAGGATGAGAACTATATAAATGTATACCATCGATTGAAAGTACTGGACGACAATACTGAAATCCCCTTAATTGACGGACTGAAAGCCTAAAATAAGCGACGAAATTCAATTTTTTTTGCTGAAATTGATAAGGATACATCTATAACATGGTAAATAGTACTCATATTTCTTCGAACCATTTCTCTCATAAATCATTTCAAATCTAAGAAAGATTCATTTACGTTGCCATATACATGTTATAAGGTTTTTTTTCTAGCATACAAAGCCTTAATATATTTTATCTTTACATCATCTTCGTTGTTAATTAAAACTTGGATTTGTTTCAGTGATAAGGTAAGATTTGCCATAAAATGTGACAATATGCGGTGGAGTATAAACTTTGTGTTACATTGTTTATGATCTCTTAAGGTGTTCGTTGTGTAACTATGCTCCGATTGTATCTAATCACTATCCAATCATTAAAAAATTTATTTATAGATACATGCAATCGCCACTTGCAGCTATCAATGACGCATGTTATAGTTAGGAGTTTTTTTTTATATAATTTTCTTGTATTGTACACTTTTTTGTACACTCTACTTAAGTTTTGTTGTAAATCTTCTTTAGTTTTTCATCTTCTCATCATCTAATTTATTCTTTCTCCTCATTGTTGTTGAGGAAAAAATGACGTTACATCTTGATCTATCATCCGATTTATCCAATCATTATCATTAGGTAAGTAAGGTGCTCCATCCATTGGTTCCTCAAGTCATCATATTCTAAGTCATCATTGTTACTGTCGTCATTGTCACCCTCATCATTATCAACATCTTCGTTGTTTTCTACAAAATTTTGATGAGGTTCCTCGTTAGCTACAACATTTATAATAGTTGATATACTATGATCATTAAGCCCATTATTTTCGTTTTCATCACTTTCTTCGTGTAGATTACTTTATGAGCCTCAATGTTAAGATCAATATTTTATTATTTTAAAGCAACTGCTTCTTCTACAAGGTATAACTGTTCTTTTGATATATGTGTGGTGAGAAGAGGAGAGGGGGTGTGTTTATATAGTTGAGCAGGGAAAGGAGAAGCGAGCTACAAAAAATAGTTGATCAGAGGTCGCTAGATCATCGAGGGACTTCCGCTAATGAACACAAGAGATATAATTGATTGGAGGTCGCTGGATCTTCCAATGATCTCCACAAATGACTAAGCTAAGAACAAAAATCACCAGATAATACAACAACTTATTAAAAAATCCAACAATCTTTACTTAAATATGTCTACTAACATTAAGTCACCGGATCCTATTACTCTTTTTATTAAATTTACTATAAATACTTCCTATCGTAATATTATCCCACACCCATACCCGTAATGCTGACTTTCTTTTATTTTCTCTCTAATTTTTTTTTATCCTGTTCCTGTTTCTCTCTAACTTCCCCTACAATTTCAACCCTAACTCCAATCGCGCTTGTATGTATACAGGTCGAGGGCCTTCTCCCTGCCCATTGCAAGTGAGCAGTGTGGTGGTGGGCCTTCAGAGGAGGGGCACCGGACGGCCACGGAGAAAGAGCTAGAGATTCAGGTCTTCCTCCTCCGTCCCTCCCTCCCTCCCTCCCCCACTCTTCGTCGAAATGCCCCCTTCCTTGTAGTCCAGCTTCCTCCCTCCTCTCCGTCCTCCTCCTCTTCTTCTCCGCCGTGTGATGTGGTGTTTGTGGCAGCAACTGCAGGTTGGTGGACTCTCGGGAGGAGGAGGGGACAGAGGAGAGAGAGATGTGGAAGATATACGTGGGGAACCTCGACTCCCGCATCCGCGAGAGGGAGCTCGCCGACGAGTTCAGAGCTTACGGTAATGTCAGGAGGTAACTAATTCTTCTTCTATCCTCTCGCCTGCTTCTCCCTCCGTTGTTTGGGCACAGAGAGAGGATTGCTGCTGATTTTAGATGAACAGTTGGATGCCTTTCTCTCCTTCTCTTTTTGGATTCCGGTTGTAGCGGACTGGAGATGTGATGCGTGCGCACTGCGATTGCGAATCGGGAGCTTGTCGTGCACCTGGTGTTCGCTGGAATTGGGGCGACATTGCCACTGCGACCGCTGCCGTGGGACTGGTGGCAGTAGGGATTCTGCTGGCTATGAGGCAATGATCAATCTGCATTGGGGTTATTTTAGGTTTACCCTTTTCTTGGGTGAGATCACTTACTTAATTTGGAAAAAAAGTTGGCGCCTTGGGATTCCTTTAGTAGCTACATAGAGTTGTCAGGCTACCATTTAGAACGGTCCAACTAACCAATGTGTTTGATGGTGTGTTCTCCAATTGCTAGGTGGCATGGCCGACTTATAGTCACAAGAGACTCTCGGGTTCCATCTCCGCAAAAAGTCACTGCTACTAGCTGCGTTGTGATTTCTAGCCAGAAAATTTGTTGTTTTTGGTAGGTAGCCGTGTGGTCGAGAACTTGGTAATGGAAATTCTTGTAACGTGCTGGATATGTTCCCTAATGGAATAATTCAGTGCTGGGAGGACCCTTCTGTAGGATGCTAGTTCATTGATGTGACGAAGGCATGTGATATTACCACTCCAGTGGTTTTTTCTTGAGGAATCTTCTCAGAGAAACTGGAAATCTATTTATTTCTGTTAACTTTGTATAGTACTTGGAAGATGGAACTAGACCTAGCTCACTTGTGTAGGAGTGGTTTTACATATTGATATTAACCTAGGGTTAGGTTTAACATCAAACTCATGGCTCGTGTTCTTTTTTTTTGCATGTGTGTGTGGGGCTTTGAATGATTAATGAAGCACATCTGAGAAGAGATTGTTTCCGGGGCATCCAGGTGCTTTTGACTTGAAACGAAGAAAAGATGAAGTGCGATATGGGGTAATGTATAGCTGGAAAAACTGGTGGACCTTGTATTATATAAATGTAGTTGTTCCTTTTATTTTATTTTCTTTTTTTTAGAATAACTGTAGTAAAAATAACTTAGTGAGATTTGTCGTGTCCATGCATGTGTCTGCATGAGCGTGCATGAGTGGGTGCTTGCTTGCATGTGAGTGTGCGTGTATGCTTGTGTGCATGTCTACGTCCATGCATGTGTGTGTGATGGGATGCCATACATAATAAAATTTTGAATAATAAATATAACAGATTGAGTAAGTACAGATCGGCGTAAGTGTTTATTTTGAGGGAGAGAAAGATTTCGTATGTCTGATGCTGTGGAAGTATGTCTCACACTCCCATAGGAAGGCCTAAATTTTTGGCGAGGGCAAAATGGGGAGTGCTTTCTTGCATGGAATGATAGGTCCTCATCCAATAGGCAGCCAAACATTATCATTATTGATGGTTCCTTGTGCTGTCACATTGATTTAGGACTTGGGAAATGTGAAGCTGGTTAGGACCTTGAGAAAAATAATGTGGAAGTCATAGAAAAGAAGAGAGCAAAAAATGCACGAATATGTCAAACTTTGGCTTGAACCAATGGAGTATGCAATAATAGACATGAATGCATGCTCGTACACCCACCATACATAGATCCTGCTGACTACTGGTTCATCACAAAATGGGATCTAATCATCTCGAGCTCTTCATTTACACTAAATAGTGAAAAGAATCAAGACCATTTTCCATTCAATGTTCATAGTTTTACGATTAAATTTTCATTTCTTTGGTGTCTCATGCAATTTTCCCTTTATAACATTGGTAATATCTTTTAAAAATATTGTCAGTAATGAATTTTATCTTGCAGCCAACATAATATGAGAGTATGCTGCCTGTAGGGCTTTCTTGCCCATACTGTCCCATTTTCTGTGTAAAGAAACCACTTAGTCTTCTTTAGTGATGGTGGGTTTTTGTCTTTAAACACATCCCTCAAGGAGTGCAACATCAATTATGATGACTGCATATACTTTTCAAAGACAGTGTCTAAATGTGGGTTTGACGAGGAGTATGTCATAATGGCAACTAAAGAATCCATATGGCAGGCTGCTTTTCTATGGATAGCCTGGCCATAGTTTTTTTGCTCCTTTAGATATATACACTGTCAACATACAAATAATATTACCTTTGAGAATATATTGACAAACAACATTATTAAGTGCTATAAAAATAATTTAGTTAATAGTTATACAACCCTAAAATCTTTACAATTACTATTAATCTTTCTTCGGCTGATTTTAGTGGTGGGCATAGAAACATTTCTTAAAATAGATAATTGGAGACTGAAGTGATTAAAAAACTTGACTTTTATGACTATTATTGTGCGACCAATAGGTCGCTGAGTGATAGCTTCCTTTAAAAAAAGGCTCCCTTGTGTATCTTTTTTTTTGCGTGTGAGCATGTGGTTTTCTTCCTGTACGAAAAAGGACCTCTTGTGTATCTATGCGTAGATGTTTTTGCACATGCCTTTTAGGTTTACAGGTAAATCTGTCATGACAGAAATTTGATTGGCTCTAATTAAGCAAGGTTTTACTTTTCAGTGTTTGGGTGGCTAGAAATCCTCCAGGCTATGCATTTGTTGAGTTAGATGATCGTCGGGATGCAGAGGATGCTATTGCTGCTTTAGATGGTGAGTTATCTCTTTTTTTATAATATCTGGTTGCATGTTTAAAGTTGATTTCTTCCATGGTTTCAGCTTATCATGTTGGCTTCAGACATAAAATCCGAGTAATTTGAAGAAGTATTTCAGTAATCCATGGTGGCAGCATCATGGGAATAAAAAATGTGCAAAGGGATAGGTGGGTTTCATGCTAGAGGTGCAGTGAGATGCACAAAGAGAAGATTAGGGCGAGAAGAAACCTTAAAAGGCCGAAGAAGAGGGATAATTGGCAACTGGTAGTGCCATTAAAATTATAGTCCAACTCTGACTCTTCCACTCTATCCAATGGGTTGTATGTGGCACTTCAAATACTAGACTCTTCAAATAACATATATATATTTGACACATTCAAATAATTAATTTGCTAAGACTTATAACATATAATTCTTCAATTTCTAAGCTCTGCTCTTTTTACATTCCAAATAATGACCATATAAACTGACTTGTAAAGGCTTATAACTGACACTGTTAACGAAAAGATTCAACACTGCATGTAACAATGAACGTGTGCCTGTTGGTGCTGGAGAGTTAAGATGCCTGTGGCTTCAGCTTGCAGTTGATGCACTGCGATGGACAGCATTGGCCTGTACTAGGCCAAGCACACAACCTGACACATGACCTCGAGGCTTCTAAATGTGTGCATTTTGGAGTTTTGGTGCTTTGCCTTGGATAGCGCGTGTGGGAAATTGTGGTGCTCTAGATAGGAATATGGGCATGCTTTGAGGAATGCGACACGTGGAGAGTGAGGTGTTGAAGTTGGGTATCATGAAAAAAGTTCTAGGAGCCTGTTATTGTGTTTTGGGGCTAGATGATGTTGTTAAGTGCAAAGCCGCAAACTATAACACCTAAAGGGTTTTCGAATATGTCTAAGAAAATGGTTTAATAGCAAAACAATGGAAATACAATAATAAATATTGTTGAGCCTAGGGATGTATATCCTATTTTATTTTATTTTTGGATGATTATGTAATTTTCCTAAACCTCTCTAGTATAAAAGAGAGGCTAGGGTTTCTTTTGAATGCAATGTATCATTTTGTTCTTCACATTGATATCCGAGTAGCGGTTCTAGGTGTTCTGATATCCCACCAAATACCTACCCAAAAGATGATCAAATTGAAGGTCATGCGGATCTAAAGCGGTATACTAGAGGGGAGGGATGAATAGTATCGCTGGTAATTTAAAAATTTAACTGCGAAGCAAATAAATACAAGTCACAGAAATTCATACACGATTGCACTTGAATTTATAGTGGAAACCCTCTCGGATAAAAATCACAACCTAAGCATCATAACTTAGGATTTTCCCAACTAGTCAAGCTTGCCGCAACAATTGGTCTTCCCAAATCAACTTGGGACCTGAATTAAAGCAGTATATAAAGGTAAAGACAATATAATCCTATGGAACCTCAATGGAAAATCAAATCGATATTTTCGTAGAGACCTTTTGATCGGAGTGCTTTTGAGAGCGTAGAAGCAGAAGCGCAGAAGCTCTATAGAGATGAAAGCACGAGAGCTCTTTTTCTAGGGATTTTGCTTGTTGATTGTGTGTTTGAAAAAGGCTACAAAGGTCCTTTATTTATACTAGAAAATCGACCTCTAAAGGAAGTTTTTCGAACCATTTTGGTCAATCAACTAATGTAGTTCGGTCGATCAAAATGGCATTTAGCCGGTCAAACTAATTATTTGATTGATCACCAATTGGTTGATTAATTAAGCTATTTGATTGGTAGAAAGGTATTTTAATGAACTTCCTAATTTGAATACTTTTGATTAATTAACTAAGTTGATTGGTTGATCAAAGCGTTTTGGTTGATTATTTTATTAATTAGTCGATCAATTAACCTAAAAACTTGATTTTAGAAATTTACGTTTAGCGTGAAAATCATTTGAGGTCCAGACAAATAATCTAGACTCAAGGAAAATACAAAAGACTTAAAGGAAGACTGCGGCGAGCTTTGCTTCTTTTCCATGAGTTAGTGAAAGAGTCTGAAAGATTAGTCTTGACAAATAATATAATTTTGATACATCAAAACAGAGGTACTAACACAAATTATCAACATAAAGGTGATTTGATCAACGTAAACTCGATAGAGCATGGTAGTAGCTGCAATAACGCTGGAGAGAGAGGCTTCTCAGCGTCGTCGTTGGCAACCAGGGACCTGATCAACGTAAACTCGATAGAGCATGGTAGTAGCTGCAATAACGCTGGAGAGAGAGGCTTCTCAGCGTCGTCGTTGGCAACCAGGGACCTGGCGGACCTGCTGCCACCGCTAGTAAACCTGCAACCATCGTTGCGTGAGGGTTCGATGAACCTGTTGCCGCCGCCCAGGGGCCTGGTGGGCTTGCTGCCATCGCCAGTAGACTTGTCGAAGGTCTACCGATGGCCCATCAGACCAATACATGGTCTCGGCCCTTGGTTCTCGGTGGTGTTTCTTTCGTGATGACGTCTATTTCACGCATTATATGTGTGGTGATGAGCCTTCTTTCACCATTGACAATGAAGCTATCTTCCTTAAGCATGATGAGCCTTCTCTCATGCAAAGAAGATGCAATTGGTCCACAAGAAGGTTCAATTTTAGATTGAAGGGGCTTGTGTTTGTAGTCCAAGAAGACTTGAAGAGGATGAAGAGGATCAGAGGAGCATGGGTAGTTGACTTCGGTGCCTCCGTTCACCTTACAGGAGATGTGGAGCGACTTGTGAATCTCAAGGCTCTAGGTGGGATTAAGGATGTCAGAGTGGCTAATGGAGCCACATCACTAATCACTGCATTTGGGCATGCACACGCCTCTCCAAAGATGATGATTGAAGATGCTCATTATGCTCCAGAGTTCCTAATGAACCTATTGTCCGTGAGTCGCATTTGCAAGGATCTTGGGTGTCAAGTAACGTTTGATGAAGGTCATTGTTACTTCCAGGATTGACAGATGGGTGATATTATAGGTGGGGGTATAGAGCGAGATGGCCTCTATTACCTAGACATACTGACGTTGTTTGATGGAATAGTATCCATGACTACTGATCCTTGACAATGGCATAGGAGACTTGGGCATCTGTCACCTAAGAAGATGCGACAGATGTATTCTGGATTGTTAGATTCTTTGACTCTGTAGTGTAAGGATTGTCAGCTTGGGAAGCATCACATGAGCACCTACCCATGGAGGGTTGCTGGGGTGAGTATTGCTCCCTTTGCTTTATTGCATTGTGATGTTTGGGGCCATCTAGAGTTCCTACTGTAGGAAGACATCGATATTATACTGTCATTGTGGATGATCACAGTGGCCTTACTTGGGCCTTCTTGACGAAGACACACTCGGAGATTCCTCAGATCATTCAGCAGTTCCTGTCAGAGGTTCAGACTTAGTATTCTAGTGTAGTCAAAGTCTTGTACAATGATAATGCTTTAAAGTTTATGCAGCGAGATGTTCAGAGGCTTTTCTCCTCTAGAGGCATTATTCACCAAACGTCTTGTGCTCACACATCTCAGTAGAATGGTTTGGCTGAGCGCAAGTTTTGACACCTCTTAGATATTTCTAGGACCTTGATGATACATATGAATGTTCCTAAGCAATTTTGGGGATGCTTTATTTACTACAGCTTACCTGATTAATCGAGTGCCTTCGTTGGTGCTTGGAGGATAGGTTCACTTTCAGGTGATTTATCCAGACTGTGATAGGCCATTTGCTCTTCCATAGAGGATTTTTGGGTGTACTTGCTTTGTTTAGACATATGGCAATTAGGATAAGTTCTCTCTTAGAGCAGTTAAATGTGTCTTCCTTGGGTATTCCAAGACACAGAAGGGATACAGGTGCTATGATCTAAGTTATAAGGGATACATAGTTACAACGGGTGTTACTTTCTTTGAGAAGATCCCATACTTCTCAGAGGAAGGATCTTCCATACAAACTGCCTTGGAGAAGACACAGGTTTACCACTAGAGACCATAGACTTCACCAGACACAATGTTTTGTCCCATATTGACAGATCAGAGTGGTTCAGATATAGAGTAGTCGATTTCGAGGAGATCCAGCAGAGCATGCACTCTTCATCCTCTTTTACAGTACACTAGGGTTGCCCACTTGGAAGATGGGGTTCGTCAATTTGCTTCTGCCCTTACTACAACTGTTATCCTCAGTGATTTTGTTTTGGCCTCTTAGGACTCTAGGTGGCGTGCAACGATGGATGAGGAGATGCAGACATTACAGCCATGGAAGACATGTCCTTTGAATGCTACAGTGGTTGACTGCATATAGATTTATACCATCAAGTGTAGAGCTGATGGGATAGTGGATAGATATAAGGCCAGGCTTGTTGCCAAAGGCTTTACCCAGACTCGTGGGATAGACTATCTTGAGACTTTCGCTCTTGTAGCTCGTATTACTTCTGCAAGATTATCATCTCAGTTGCTGTTGTCAGGAGATGGCTTTTATATCAGCTTGATCGTAAAGATGCTTTCTTATATGGTAACTTATCTGAGAAGGTGTACATGAGACAGTCACCGGCTACAATAGTTAGGGGGAGCTTGTTTGTTGTCTGGGGAAGGCTATATATGGGTTGAGGCAGAGTCCTTGTACCTTGTTTGAGAGGCTTAGTTCAGGGATTGAGAAGATTATGTTCTAGCGCTCTACTTCTAATCATTTCATCTTCATTAGGAAGACTAAGTATGGTAGTCATACTTGAGTTGTTATCCTGGTTGTTTATGTAGATGACATGATTCTAACTGGTGATGACAAGGATGGGATTGCCCAGACCATGTCTTTCTGAAAATCCACATTTGTCGCCAAGGACTTGGGTGATCTTAGATATTTTTTGGGGATCGAGGTAGTATGATAGGGATCATGTCTTTCCTTATTATAGAGGCAATATACGTTGTAGATCCTTGAGGATGCTTGTTTACTTGGGACGAAGCCCCCTGGTATACCCGTTGAGCCTCTACCTACACATTCTTCTGATGAGGAGGATCTACTATATGAAGATGTCACCTGTTATTGTAGTACAGTGGGACGTTTATCCTACTATCACGAGACCTGATATTAGTTTTGTAGTGAGCAGAGTTAGCCAGTATATGTAGACTCCACGATACTGTCATTGGCATGAGGTTTGCTTTATTTTTAGGTACCTCAAGGGGACACTAGGTAAAGGGCTATACTACAGAGATGGAGGCAATTTGGACATTCTGGCTTATTTTGATGTAGACTATGTTGGGTCTATGGATGATCGGCGTTCTACTTCAGAATTTACTGTTTATCTTGGTGGGAACCTAGTCTTTTGGAGAAGTAAGAAGCAAAGTGTTGTTGCTCACTTGAATGTAGAGGCTGAGTATTGAGCGATGGCCTAGGCTGCTTGTGAGATTATGTGGGTTGTTTCCTTTCCCCATGATTTAAGCATTCAGGCCAATATGTCAGTTCCACTTCTTTATGACAACAAGTCAGTCACATATATTGCTTCGAATCCGATCTTTCATCAAAGGACTAAACATATTGAGATAAATTTCCATTTTGATCGTGATGCTATCTTTGCAAGGAAGATTAACACTCCTTACGTCTCCTTTGAGCGTTAGCTGGCAGATATATTCACCAAGGCTTTAAAGAAGAAAGATCTTGATTTTCTGTACGACAAGTTGGGTCTTGTTGATATCTACGTCCCAACTTGAGGGGGAGTGTTAAGCTTAGGGATGTATTTGCTATTTTATATTATTTTTCGATAACTATGTAATTTTCTTGAGAGGCTAGGATTTCGTTTGAATGCAAGGCATCCTTTTGTCATTTTGTTCTTCACAAATATTTAAATGTCTCTACAACTGTGAGCTACCTTTTGCCAGCCCATCTTTGAATAAATACCTTTTTTTTTTTGGATAAGAAAAGAATGATTACTTAGATGTTTTTGATCACCTGCCTCATTAGCTAAAACCACTTACATGCAGAAGATATAAAAGCCTATCACAAGGCCGTCCATGAACCATTTAAGAAATGCTTCCCTTCAAGCATTTTCAATATAAACCCCTTTTCCCTCTTCTAAGAAAAAGGCCCTTTTACCCTGAAAATTAATTGGTTTTGTTATTGTCAAATGGATCAAAGCACAACAAAAGGGAGCACCCTTCCCTTTTTTGCGAAAAGTCCCCTTCCTAAAACTCCTACAAAACTCCATCAAAGAAGACATCTCCTCCCATTGCAACCCAATTTACCATCAAGTCATGGACAACTACTTTTAACTACTTTTTATTTTTTTTGGAAAGCATGGATAAATACTTTTTATGTTCAATTTTCCATAGTATATGTGAATGGAGGCAAAAAATCATGTATTAGGCATTACTTAATATGTGAAAAGGCTTGGTTCTTGTTCTCGTACTTCTAGGTTCAATTTAGTCATCACTTAACCCTTTAGACTTTTTGGGTAAATGCGGTTGGCACTTGTACATGGTTATTGTTCATTGGTCAACGTTAATGTGAACACTTCTAGGTTTGAATACAATTGAGGCAGTTACTACTTGTTTGTCTTTGTTTCCTTTTGATACCTCCCAGATTGGCTTGGTTCAACACGTTAAATTTAATCTGGTTATACATTTTGAAAAGAAAATCCTTCTTTTAAAAAAATGGAAAAGTCCCAGCTTTGCCACCTCCCTGAACTTTGCCACCTGCGCTGCTTTGATGTCCCCTCTGTACTCCACACGTGTGTGCTTCCATGCATACAGAGAACCTTGCTGCCCACCTTCTTTCTCTTCCTTTTTGTGTTGCAGGTGATGACCACCATTATTCCTGGGAAGGAGGACATGGTGGAAGAGAATGGCATTATTTGCAAACTAAGATATTAAGAAAGAGCAAAAAGGACTATTCTTGATGTTTTCTATTAAATAAATCAATTGCTAGTCTTAACTGAGGGGCATACGTAATTATCTGTGTGACTTTATAAGGATAGTCATGTAATGATGATTTTGCATGTATGCAAGGTTGGTTTTAGGCAGTCTGCATGGTCATTTCCAAGGATCACCTCGGTGGGTGAGATATAATGCTGCAAACAACAAGGCATAGGTTTTGATTGTTCTTTAGTCAATTTGGCTTATTTATGTATGGGGCCATCTTTATCTAGGGGGAAGGAATGTATATGGAAAATGTGATGTATGGAATTTTGATTTTTCCTCCCTCAAGAATTGAATTTTCTTCTTGTTGAAATGATCAAGTTCTCTCGCAAGATTAATAATCAAGAGCAAAAGAGAGATAGAATTGGTAACCCACTATCACTTAAATGGCGTATGTCTAAGGAGGGGATTTAACTCTTAATAATGCATTATAGTTCTCTTTTTTTGTAGTGTACAATCAAGTGATTACCCTTTTTCTATATACAATGGATCCTTTTTATAGGAGACTTAAGAGCCTTAATTGTCACACGTAATCATTTATTTTTTGGGAAGCGCCGTCATTTTCTCCACTTCCCGAGGTCCTGCCTTGCCTTTGCGTTGTTTTGCATTCAGGGTGAATGTTGCTTGGGCTTCACTCTCCTGGGAGTTGGATGCGGCACGTTGCTTGGACATGGATTTGCTCGTGCACTGAGTTGAATTGGGCGGACCTACTTTTCTCCATCTGGATTTCTTGGGCAGCTGGCTTTTCCACCCAAGGGCCATTCAGCCGCCTCTATTGGGTGGAAGCGCTGGCTAGCGGTGCGAATTAGTTGGAATAGCTGGGAGATTCGTTGTGCCGTTAGAAGGTGGTGACATAGCACTGGGTCTGTTGCTGCGTAGTTGCTTCTTCTTGGCACCAAGCAGGCCTACTCTTTAGGTCAGTTAGGTTTGTTGGGCTGACTGTTTTGGGCCTGTCTTTTCTTCCCTCATCTAAAAGAAAATGAATTTTTTTTGGAAACCGCTTCTGGACATTCATCTGTCTCCGATTTGGAATTGAGGAATCGGATGTCTACCAACAATTGGTAACCATGGTCTGTTTGTTCATCTCCTTGCTGGTTTGCATCATATAAAAGTCCGTGTACTCATTAATGAGTTGATATCCATTATTTTCTTGTCTTGGGATAGTTGAACTGGATCCATTCTTTTTCACTTCATAATTGAGCCAAACTCATCTGTAACCTCACATGTCCAGCCCAACTAGATAGATTGAAAGTTTGTTGGATAGATTGCACATGCAATTTCTTTGAGAACAAAGATACTTATAATAATTGCCTCAATGGAAAATTATGAAGATATTAGTTTGTAAAAGTTTAAATGACAATTTGTATACTAGCTTTATAAAACAAATGATAAGCTTTGCAAAGCATATGATCAGCATTTCTAATGGCTCAAATAAATTATTTGAGCTTTATTTATATATACAGGTAGTGGGTCTATTCTATGCTAAGATTTGACTAGATATTTACTTGTCCTTAAACTATCACCTATAAAAAACCATGTTTTAATTTTTTTTCCTCCAAAAAAGTTGCCTTAAGAAGAACACCCCTTTCTCGTTGCATGAAAAAAAAACCATGTTTAATTTTTTCCCCCAAAAAAGTTGTTTCGTTAGAGTTATTTTGGAAAGTTCACTTATTTTCACTCCCCAAAAAGGTTGGGCCGAACTTAGTTTTAAATAAGGAGGATGGATCTTTGAGGTGTGATTTATTACCAGGAAGAAGTATTTGAAAGAAATGTAGAATCTTTTCTCTTTGTGCTCTATTTGTTGCATCCTTTTTGAATCAGTTCTGGCAATTTACTAGTTAGATTACTAATCTTCTCCTCCTTTTCTCATCTCATGGGGAAGCTTCTACTTTTCAATTCAGTCAGGATTTTGGTCCCTCAAAGATTTTGGCCTGGTTGCTCATAATTGCTGACAATAGTTGTTCAAAGAAATTTTGATAAAATTTGGTCGCTTTTGGTCATTGTTGTTAAAATTTTCAGCAGAAATTTTGGTCTTCCTGTGTCAAGGTTGAAAACATGAAGACTCAACATCTCTGATGTAAAAATTGATCTACTTCGCCGAGTACTCGGTTGAGTAACCCTAGTCGCACCCCCCTCTGACTGAATAAGCTATATACGGTCTTATAGTCGACAATACTGACTACTTGGCCGAGTAGTCGATGTAGTTGGCAGTGTAATATGCCATTTTTGCATAGAGGTTAATATAGATGGATATATTTAGATATTATTTTCCTAGGTAAAGTTAATCCCCACTTGCCTTGACACCCTTCGTGGCTCCTACCCCTTTTGTTTGAAACCTACATGCGACCTAATAGGCGACACCCTCCTCCAAATGATCAAAGCTTCTCCCTATAGGTAATGTCGCAACAACCCCCTACTTCGACTTGACAGAGCATCACCCCGTCCTCCACGATTCCACATGATCGCCCCTTCCTCTCCCCCGCCGATCATCGCCTTGCCCTTCAACCCTTTCACCTTCATCGGCACCATTGCTGCTGCTGCTTCTTCAAACACCACGCCATTGCTGATGCCCAGCCACTTCGGCCTACTGCTGCTGGTATTGCAGCTACTGTTGCTCCTCTTTCTCCTTAATCCTTGCCTTGGTTGTGCGTGCGTGCGTATTTATTTATTTAAAAAAGCCCAATCGAGTACTCCTCGACTACTCTCCCGCATACTGTATAGTCCTTAGTTAGTGGCCTGGTCGACTGAGTATCAATTATCGACTTTCACAACACTGTGCGGCATTTAGTCATGCATGATATTGGCCAATGGGTATACCATAGTGGGGATATCTTTTAATATTTAAATTAAAATTAATCAATTCACATAACTAATTTAATAAAGTGATAAGAAACACACTTTTCCAAAAAAGGAAAAAAGAGACATTAGTATGTAATACCCATACATTACTTCAAGTCATATTTGACTTGGAAAGGGGACATTTTCACATAAAATAAGCCAAAAGACTTGTGTCATGCATGTCTTCGTGCATAAAGCAGCCTGTTACCATGTTCAATGTGCTTGGGCTGCCCATGTATTGATCCTCAATATGGGCAAGGCGGCTGGTTCATTTAACTTGCTGAGTATACTGATTTTCATCGCCCTTGTTTACATTCACAAAAAAAAAAAAAAATCAGTTACATTACTGTCAACGACAGTAATTTTCTTTGGAAAGATACCAACGACGGTAATTTTGAGGTTTTCTTTGGGAATTTTTTTATGGCTTTTATCTGGGAATTCTAGTTATATAGAAAATTTTGATCAGAAATTGATATGGTATAGCCCAGTTCTCAGTAGGTGGAAGGACAGACTGAAATTGCAGTTGTTGTAATGTCATTCCAAAAAGAAAGAGTGAGCATCATGTTTGTATGTATCTTCTTGTTTACCTGCCATAGATGGTGTTTGTTACCAGCTATTGGAAATATAATTTTCTAATATCATGTGATTCACCTCTTCAGAGCCATCAAGAGTTTATACGGTAATTTTTATGTTTGTGCTGAATTGCCCTGTCGGCTAAATTTGCACACATCAGAATGGTCTTCACGGTGTCTTCAATCCATTGGACTATAATATAGAAACTTCTTTCAGTCGCAAAAAATTATTATTATACTTTTGAGGAGAGACTCACACAAAACTACAGAAACTTATTTACAAAAATGCATTCTTTTTGGACTTATGATTGTCATTATTTGTAATACTCAGGAAGACATGGATGGCGAGTGGAAATGTCCAAGAAATCTTTAGGCTATAGTGAAACTAGATGTTATGAATGTGGCAGCTCTCGGCATTTCGCGCGCGATTGCCGTTATAGAAGTTCAAGACGTTCGTATCGACGATCTCCTAGTCCTTATTCTAGAAGAGATAGTCGCAGGTATGTCTGACATGCAATACAATCAAATTCTCTATTCTTTTCATAGAAATTTGCCTACTTCTTGACATTTGATTAATTTTTGTATTTCTTTGGAAAAAGAGGTAGCCTTTCAAGAAGTGAGCGTGATGACCTATCACCTCGGTATGATAGGAGGGGCTCTCCTAGATACAGGTACTATTTCTGACTGTTTGTTTTAGGTTTTAATAATCGGACAGATTTGACATGTAAAAATTGGCCATGAAAGATTTACACACAAGATTGATGATTGAATGAAAAACCCTCCACTACAGGAGGGGATAACAATAGGAGGGCAATGTTCTAGAGGGATAGGGCTCACAAGGGTGAGGGGATGAGTACTTACAATATATGGACTGATAGGATGTATAGATCCACCTTCACGATCCACATACCTGACTACATAACACTTCAAAAAAAGAATTTCCTCTCAAGTTGGGCATAAATATCAAACACATCAAGCTTGCCAATATTCATCTTGAACTGGGAAGGGGTACCCTTAATGAAGATGTTGCGACTTGATCTCTAACCTTGATATATTTGAGGCAAATGTTTTCAAGTTTGAAAATATTGCTATGTACTGATTGTTTGCAAGATTTTCTAGCTATCTTCTTGTCATGGTAGAGCATCACTTGTGTTTTAGGATGAAACCCAAGATCAGATAGGAAAATTTTGACCTTAGCATTTCACTCCAGTGCCATTGCCTTATATTTTGCTTCAACACTTGACCTTATGGAAATTTTTTGCCTCTTGCTCCTCCATATTGTGAATCTGCTTTCAAGATACAAATAATGGCCAGGGGTGGTCCTTCTATCATCTACAGGAATTGACCTAATTTGCATTAGGGTATCCTTCAATGTTGAACTTTTCTTCTTTAGCAGGTTGAAGCCCTTCTCTTAAATTATTTCTTAGCGGAGTAATCTATACACAATGCTAAGGTGAACATCACATGTGCATGCATAAAGTGGATCACAATGTTCACAACAAAAGAGATATCATGCACAGCCAAAGGGTGATAAATTAGGTTTGACATAAGTTCCTACTAACTTTTCTTTTGAGATATCATCCAAAGGCTTCCCATCTTTCAAGTTTAAATGATGATTGAGGATTAGCCACAAGCCTACATCTGAGCCCATCTCCCTCACTAAATCAAGAATGTATATATTTATGTATTTCTTTGGCACTTGTGAAGACTTTCTTTAGTTTGTGTGATTTCAAAGCCAAGGAAATATTTGAACTTTCAAGTTTTTTGATCTCAAATTTACTAGCAAGTCCATTTGTGAGTCTGTCAATTTCTTCACTGTTATTTCTGGAAATAACCATGTCATGAATGTGCATCAATAGAAGTGCATTCTGCTTATTTTGCTCGAAAAATAGCATGGGATCATTGCCGCCTTGCTTGCACCCCTGTTTTTATGGCCACTCAACACCTTTCAAACGAGGCATGGGTAGACTGCTTGATACCCTATGACGCTCTTGAGTTTGAAACACTACCATGGTACTTGTATTGAAGTAGTAGCTACATATAGACTTCTTCATGAACTTTATCATTTAGAAAGGCATTTTCTACATCCAACTTGTATAGTTGCTGAGGGAAATAAACTAGTGCTAGGAAAATCCTAATGTAATTTGTGTTTGCAACAAGTGCAAAAGTCTTTGGACCGAGTGAACTAACTTGCAGGCAATCGAGCAGTATGTCAATTGTTTTGTTCGAGAATTTAGGAGAGAACATTTTAGGATTAGTTAAAATTTATGTTTTATTATTATTATTTTTTTTAGAGATTTGATTTGATTTGACCAAGATTGATGTGATTGAGCTTGTTTCTATGTTTAGTTAGTAGGATTCGGATTGGGATTGCTATTGTAATCGTTTGTATAAAGAGAGGTTAGGGTTCTCTCTTTTCATCAATTCTCATTCTAATAAAAACTAGTTTAAGAATTCTTTGACAAGGTATTAGAGTGGGGAATGATCCCTCTCTCCACCGTCGGCCCTGAGCCCTCTCCTTCCTCATGGCATGTGCCAACGTGCGCTACGTTCTTTGTCCCCACTTACAGTGCACACGCACATGGATCCGTACCTCTACGCACCAACGCGTGAGGTCTTTCCTGCCTGTTGTTGCTTCGTGTGTGGGTTCCCTGCCTATCGTGCGCTAATGCACGTGGGCTGCTATTGCAACATCGTGCGTGGTGTCCGCACCTCATGCGTCACGAGTGCATTGCAGTGCGTAAGGCCATCTCCACTACGTGTAGCTTGTGCAACATCCTTGCGTGCGTGTGCACTATGACACAATGCTGCTTCCTACGCAACGTTCTCTTAAGCACAACCATGCACATAGCGCGTGTCAACTGCCTGATCCCACGCGCACTTGCGCGAATCTGTTGTGACCTTTGCACACAGCGTTTGCTGATCTATTGTGCCACATGCGCCACTTGAGTGCATGCTTCTATGATTTCTGTGCTCATCTCACATGCGTGTGTCATGGCTGCGTGATCAACCTCATGGATCTACATCCTATGGGTATATGGCGCCTTGCACGTCTTCTTGTGGCAATCATCCTCTAGCACTTCCTCGTGGCTTTTATCCAACCCTTCTTGGGTGAAATCTGGGACTGGAAGCTCCAATCGGATTCACGACTGAGCATGCCCTTGAATGAGTTCAAGTACACCTACTATGAGGCCTAGGCTGTGGGTTCAACACGCTTAACTTGGTATCCAGGTTGCCTAATGCTATGTTCATAATCCTCTGTAGTTGAATTTGTACAGGGGCTCCCCCCCCGAGCCTTCTGTCACCATTGGCTTCCCCTACTATTACTATATTACTATTGCCACAAGTCTTGTGTGAAGAGGAGATGGGCTAGGATGGTTACAACATGGGTGTATGACCCAATTGCGGCATAAGCAAGAGGTTTGATGTGGAAGGAATTGGTGGCGGTGGCAACGGACAGCCATGGGGTGCCATGGTTGATTGGGGGGGACTTCAACACCACTCTATAGCTGGATGACAGGTTTATTGGACGAGGGAGATAGGACCCTAGTTATGAACATTTTGTGGAGTTTGTGACACTACATGGGCTGATTGACTTGGTTTCGGTCTCCTGTGCTTACACGCGGTGGATTGCAAATGGCTAGAAGTCCAAGATTGACAGGTTCCTTTTCAGTGTTGAGATGGCAGAGGCTTTCCCACTGGCAGAAGTTTCTTCGTTGGAGTGACTTTTCACAGACCACATGCCTTTGATGTGGAGATCGAATGAAGGTATCTTCTTGGGCACCTATTTCAAGTTTTTCAGATCTAGGTTGATGGAGACAGGATTCAGAGATTTGGTGGAGGAGAAATGGAGGTCCTTGGAAGTCGAGTAGTCGGTTGTCTAAGAAGTTGGCTGGTTTGCGGGAATACTTGAGGGGGTTTAGGAAGGAGCTCAAAGAGTCCAGGCTCATGAGGAAAATCGAGGCACTAGCTGAGATCACCATATTTGATAGATAGGAGGATTGTGGAACATTGATTGCAGAGGACAGAGATCACAGGGTGAGGCAGATGTGGGTGGTGCAGGAGGACAGGAAGGCCAAGGTTGAGTGGAAGACGAGATCCAGGTAGAAGTGGTTGAAAAAGGGTGATTCTAACAATAAATTTTTCTATTAGGCGGCGTCGGCTAGGAGGAGGAGGAGGAATTGGATTAAAAGGTTATTGGTGGGAGGGATGGTGTACTCTGGCAGGGAGGAGGTGGGGAGAGCAGTGACATATTTCTTTAAGGAGTTCACGGGAAGTGTAGGAGGGGAAGGTGGTGGTGGAAGGGGGAGGACGTGTAGAACATCTCTGTGGAGCAGGCGATGGCCCTTATGACCAGCTTCTCGGAGGACGAGGTGAGGAGAGCAGTGTAGGGGCTCAATGCAGATGGGAGCCTAGGTCTTGATGGGTTCCCGATGGTCTTCTACAAGGAGTTATGGTCTGTGGTTATGGAGGAGGTGTTGTAGGTGATGGAGGAGTTTGCTATAGGGAACATGGGATTTGATAGACTTAATAAATTCTACTTCTTCTGCTTAAGAAAAAAGGTGTAGAGGCCATCGAGAAGTTTAGGCTAATCGCTTGGTCTAATGCTATTTATCTCATTGTTGCGAAGGTCTTGGCTAATGGACTCCGTGGCTTCTGGGTGGGTGACAATCTCACCTGTGCAGATAGCTTTCGTCCAAAGGGATGCATGTTGGATGATTTCGTTGTGGCTTTGGATGCCCTGGTTGCCTAGAGGAGAGAGAATAAGACAACTTTTTTTTGGAAGGTTGATTTTAGCAAGGCATATGATTTGATTCAGTAGGACTTTTTGTGGGCCTCCCTGGCCATGAGGGGCTTCCCTTAGGTTTGGATTGACTGGATAAAGAGATGTGTTATGACGACGCCTTTCTCTGTTTTGATAAATGGGAACCCTGGGGGAGGTTGGGTGCAACCTAGGAGGGGTCAGGCAAGGTTGCTTGCTTGTCTCGATGTTGTTTGTCTTGGCAGTGGATGCCTTTGCAAGGGCGACTCACAGGTCCTGTTCGAGGGTTGCTTAGAGGTTTCACGGAGGGTGTTGACAGGGAGGTTTCATTACTGCAATACGTAGGTGATACATTGTTTCTGGTGGAGGGGTCCGTTGGAGGCAAAATGGTTGTGCATACTTTTGGGGCTTTTTGGTGAAGCCTCGGGGCTGCAGATTAATTACGGGAAATCATGCTTTGTTCTGTTCCATATGTCGGATGGGGAGTTGGAGGCTTCTAGTGATGCTCTCAGGACGTGTAGGAGTGTTGCTGTTGTCGTATTTGGGGTTGCCCTTGTTTGACAGATGCCTTGGGCTATAGGATTGGTTGTCTTTGTTGGAGAGGATGGAAAGGAGACTGGCATGGTGGTCCTCTATACTGGCCTACTCCGTCTTTAGAGTACCTCGACGGGTGGTGAAGAAACTTATAGGGTTGATGCGTGATTTTTTCAGGTTTGATGTGGGGTCGGTGGGGAAGGGGACGAGACTAGTGGCCTGGGAGGAGGTGTGCCGACTCGTGCAGATGGGTGGACTTGGGGTTAGAGATGTGGAGGGGGTCAACTTGAGCCTTCTCACAAAGTGGATTTTTAGGTTGGTAGGCCAGGAGCAAGGCCTTTTTGGTGACGTGCTACGGTAGTGCTATGGCTCCTTCCTGTCCTGGGGGCCTCTCGAGTCTCCGCCACCTGGAACATTGCATTTCTTAAGAGGACTGATGCTAGTGGCTTCGAAGGTGCGTGCCTTCTTTTCGCCTTATGTGGGAGAGGGGGACACCTTTAGATTCTGGTTGGATGATTGGCAGGGAGAAGATAGTTGCCTTTGCGACAGGTACCCTCGTTTCTTCTTGAGAGCTGTAGATTGGGAGGCAACGGTGGGGAGTTATTGGGACGAGGCTTGGTGCCCCACTTTTTAGGGGCTGCTATCGGATCAGAGGTGTGCTGAGTTCCAACAGATGCTGCATGGGTTAAAATGTTGGGAATTGGAAGGAGGGAGGGACACCTATTGCTTGGACGAGGGGGGTAGTTTTCGGCTTTCCGTAGGCTGCGTGCTACGTCGCGGATGTTGGATGTTGAACTTCAGAGGGATTGTAGATTGCTTTGGTTGGCAGAGTGCCCGTTGAAGGTCAGAATTTTTGCCTGCCTTGTGAGGAAAGGTAGAATTATGACCAAGGCTTGGAGAGCGAAGTGGACTATGGGAGATGACCGTAGCTGCCCCTTCTGCAAAGGGGCGGATGAGGATGTTCAACACTTGTTCTTTGGGTGTCCCTTCGTCGCGCAGCTTTGGCAGAGAATGGAGATTGACTGGATTGTCTTCGATAGCATGGATGGATTTTGGTCTTCATTCCAGAGGGATTACGCCTATGGGGGGGGCAACACTTTTAGATCGAATAAAGAGAAGGGGAAGGTGTTAGCGATCTTGTGGGGTGTGTGGTTGGGAAGGAATAGAGTCGTGTTTAGGGGCAATACGCCTTATGTTGAAAATGTTGTCTGTTCCATTTCGTCCTAGGTGGTGTTTTGGGAGTTGGCCTTGTAGTTGTGACCCTGTAGCTTTTGTTTTGAGTAATGAATTTTGGTGGTTATCATATGGATAACCACTCTTAAGCTTTTTTTTTTTTTAAAGTTGTGGCCAATATTACTGCTACCGGTTCTTCTAATCGGATTACGTCTGAAGCATCCGATCTTGCTGCCACTCATCATGTTGACGGTGATGACTGGTAGGGACTTTGAGCAAAACTCTTCCACCTCTACTTCTATGTGCTTGAGAACGTTTCCTAGTGTGTGACCACTACTACTGCTATGGCCATTGTGTGGCTACTACTTTTGCTACAGTCCTACTTAAAATAGTCGATCGAGTACTCTTACTTGGACCCTTGATTGATCGAACAACCTATACTTGGGCACATAGTCGGCAGACCCGACTACTTCCATCTTTGTTGCTTCGATGGCCGGCGCCACCGTTGCTCCTCTAATCAATTGCACCCGATGTTGTTGTTGTTGCTTTGAGGATTGCTTGATCCTGTTGCTGTTGTTGTTGCTCCAACGACACCCAATGCTTCGATCATTGTTTCAATTGCACTCGATGCTGTTGCCGTTTCGATCTTGAACTTGTGCTTTTATTTCATTGGACTTATGGTTTGTAGGTTATTTTCATAATCTTTAGCTTGAAAATGATTTACTTTTATGTAATGGTATATTTTACTTGTTGATATATATATTTAAAAAATACCAGACGGAGTACTTTCTGACTACACCCTCGCATACCATATACTCATTAGTTAGTGACTTGACCACTGACTTTTACAACACAACCTACTTTTATTGTCTCTAGCCGCTACTACTTCTATGACCATTGTGTCCTACTGCTACTCTGCTACAATAACTAGTAGTCTACGACGACTGCTACGATTTGCATTGCTCTATGTTCCTTTGAGTGTCTACATTAGGGGGGTGGTCTCGTCTTGCGTGTTTCCTTCTAGTTGGATGTTGTACACTCCAACTTGGGGGAGTGTGTTAAGAAACTTTAGGAAAGGGCATTTTAGGATTAGTTCAAGTTGTGCTTTATCTCTTTTTATTTTTAGAGCTTTGATATGATTTGATTAGAATTGATGTGATTGAGTTTGTTTCTATATTTAGTGAGTAACATTAGGATTGGGATCGCTATTGTAATCCCCTCTCTATCAAAAGAGGGGTTAGGGTACTTTTTTCATTAATTCTTATTCTAATAAAATTCTAGTTCAAGAATTCTCCAACATGTTCAATCAGCTTTGTATTTAATAGTGCACCTATGTTGAGCCACAATCGTGAATTTTTAGGGATATCCACATCTCAAGTGTGGTTCTTCAGAAATTCCCTCATTTCTTGTTAGGATTTTTTTGAGAACCAAACATACTGATACTGGCTGGTTTGATCAATCAAACTTGTGAACCAGGGTTTGACAGTTGTCATTTAAGTTGGTTCCGTTCAATCTAATATAGTTTTGTACTAACTGCCAATTCAAATAACTTAGCCAGTTGAACCAGTTAATAGTTGAATCGGCACCTCTTTGAATTACATATGTGGATATGTGCGGCAATATCACCAAATAGTGCAGCAAATGGATATGTGCAATATCTCCAAATGAAGTTTGATCCCCTTTCGTATGTGGATCGTGCCTTTTGATTCCAAACTCTCTATCCTGAACAATTTTGCAAGTGTCTGCCCTTTCTGACGATTTGCAAGGAAATGGCCCTCCCTCCCCCATCTAAGCACAACCGATGACTTGCATTACTTCCAAAGTTGCATTACAGAGGCATTGCCTGTCAGTCTCTTCTTTTTCTGAGTTGTTCTCTCGTGGCCAAGCAGACATGTCTTGAGATTTAGAAGTAAGGTATGCCCATCTGTTTTTTCTGGGTGGTTTTTGATGTTACATCTATTAAGTGACAACCTAAGCAAAATAACTTTTGTAATTTTATACCTTTGTGCTCATTTTATCCAGTTTTTTGCAGCACCATGATCATGTTGTACTTATGTCAAAAAAAAAAAGTGAAAAGTTCCATGTATTCTCATGAATTGATTGCCAAAACTCAAGAGTGAATCAATTTGCTGTGATCCTCTACTTAATTAATGACAAAGTATTGATTTAAATGCTGACGGCATGCCATCGGCAAAGCCATTTCCGAGCAAGGGTCGTACCGACATGAATAAAATGTCGATTTACAGGGATATCGTCGGCATGCCGTCGGCATTGTCGGCATGCTCTCGGCACGGTCGGTATGCCGTCGGCATGGTCGACATGCTGGCAAAATTGGTGCCTATGGTGAGGTTGCTGTTGGTTTTTTTAATTACTTTTGCTATTTTTGTCGGTATGCATCGGCATGCCCTCGACATGCTCATCGGCATGCCCATCGAAAAACGGGCATTTCCACGGCATGCCCTCAGCATGCCCACGAAATACATACTTGGAATTTCATCGGCATGGTATCGAAATCGGTATTTCGAACCTTGTGACAAAGAAGGTCTAATTGGCATCAACACAAGCAGTTTTAGTACTAGTATGTTTTTAATAGTGATTTTGCATACAGGAGCTGGTGGTATTGCAGAGTTACTTTGGAAAAAAGGAATCAACTTCCCTCTCCCTTAGCTGTTCAATTTATTAGATATCTGATATGGAGCCAAACATATTTTCATGATGGGTATTTAATTTAATTAAGGTTTCCGTGTGTTTATGCATGCATGCATCTTAGGCATACCTTGCCTAAATTGGGTCCATTGTGATGCAAACAAGGTTGCGAAATGACAACCCTACTGAAGTACGAATGTTGTGACACAATAAATAACCAAAGGAACAATAAATGAAAAGAGAGATTGAAAGTGCATGTGACGCAAATCCTTCAACACAGCGAGTTAATTCCAATTGGTAAATCTAGTGGGTCCAAATGAAATCTTTATTCAATCCCGTGCGTGAACTGACAAAGTAGTCTCAATTGATAAAAGAGAAACTTAGTCTTTTTTATGAGAGGGAGACTTGGGTAAACTATAATCACATCCAATATAGAAATAAAAATAACACGACAACTCTCTAACAACAGAAATATGTGCTCACACTCCCTCAAGTTGGGGCGTAGATATCTTCTAACTCCAACTTGTCACATAGGAACACATGCCTCTTTTTCTTCAGGGCCTTGGTAAGTATGTCAGCAAGTTGCATCTCTGATGTGACATGAGTGCTTATCTTCCCTTTCATAACAACATTGCGTATGAAATGACAGTCGACTTTAATATGTTTTGTCCTCTTGTGAAATACATGATTAGAGGTTATATATGTGATAGACTTGTTATCATAGTATAGTGGGACAGGTGCCTACACAATATGCCAATATTACTTAGAAATCCCACTATACACATAATCTTACATGCTACATGAGCCATAGTACGATACTCTGCCTCTGCATTGGATTTGGCAACCATAGCTTGCTTTTTGCTTTGCCAGGACACTAAGTTTCCACCAAGATCTCTTGTCATCAATGGAACTGGCGTAGTCTACATTTGAATAAGTAATCACATCAAGAAATCCACGATCTCTATAGTGAAGTCCCTGTCCCAGATTCCCTTTAAGGTATCTTAATATGAAACACATATTGTCAGTCCTAGGCTGCTTTATATATTGATTGACATGGCTGATAGCAAAACTAGTATCTAGGCGACTCACTGTCAAGTGTAGGAGTTCCCAAACATTACTCCTGTAATTTGTAACATCCTCAAATAGTGGATCATCCTCTACTGGTGTACTTTCTTTGGCATCTCCATTGGCACCCCAAATGGCTTGGCTCTTAAGAGTCTAGTCTCCTCCAGGATCTTCAAGGTATACTTCCTTTGGGATAATGACAAACTAGAAGTTTGTCTCATGGCCTCTATCCCAAGAAGTATCTCAAGATTCTCCACTCTTTAAGATCCTTTGTCACAAATGTGGTATGCAAGAACTCTTTCATTTGGCCGTATACCATCCTCATTGCTGCTTGTTAGTACCATGTCGTCCACATAAACAACCAAAATGATCACTTTCTATGCCTTTGTGTTTCTATCCCTCTTGATGAAGATGGAATGATTAGAGGACGATCAACTGAATTCGATCCTTTGTACCTCTATGCTCAGCCACTCAAACCATGCTTTGGGGTCTGCTTTAGGCCATATATGACTCTCTTCAGTCTACACATACAATCCCTTTGAACTACATAATCGAACGGTTGACGCATGTAAACTTCTTCTGAAAGATCTCTATGCAAGAAGGCATTCTTCATATCCAATTGATGGAGAGGCCAACTATTGTTGATTGCCACAAACAAAAGAATGCAAATAGAATAGACTCATGCTACAGGAGAAAAAGTCTCAAGGTGATTTATACTGTTAGTTTGCGTGAACCCCTTTGCAACCAATCTTGCTTTGAAGGCTATCTACATATCCATCTTCTAGATACTTGACTGTGTATACCTATTTGCAATCAATGAGTGTAGCACCTGGTGGACATGATACTAACTCCCATGTACCACGTGAGGTTAGGGTGGTCATCTTGTCCATGGTAGCTCTCTAGTGTGGATCTTGGGCAGCCTTAATGTGGTCTCTGGGTAGAATAATATTGGTGAGTACTATGGCAATGTGCTGGACATCCTGCTACAAATGATCAGTAGTCGTGTAATTAGATATAGGATGCAGAGTACATGACCTACTGGACTTTCGCAGGGTAATCGACCTGTCATCAACCTTTGCTAGAGTAATTGACTGTGGTCCTTGTGCTGGACGATCTTTGTAGGCTTTGGCGTAGTAGGTAGTGGGGTATTTCTCCTATGATATACAAACGTCTCTCGAGGAGTAAGATTAATATTGGCACCTTCTTTAAAATAGTATGGAATCTTCTCAAAGAAGGTAATATTTGCTATGACAATATATCGTTGGTGCATAGGATCAAAACATTTGTAGCCTTTCTGAATATGTGAGTAGCTCAGAAAGACACTTCACAGCTCATGAGGAGAACTTGTCCTGTGCCCCCAAAAGTTTGAACAAAACATGTACTTACAAACATACGGAGTAGTAGAACAAACAATCTCTCTGACTCTGATGTAGCAGTTGGTATGGGATACCTCCTTGTAGTACTGATGATGGGAACCGGTTGATGAGAAATGTGGTTGTCAAGACTAAATCTCCCCATGATTGCTTTGGGACCTTCATGTATGCCATCAATGTCCTTGCAATGTCCAATTGATGGGGAAGTTTGCATTTTGCAACGCCATTCTACTAAGAGGTATGGGTACAAGAGGTTTGATATAATGCTTCCCTGCTAATAAAGGACTGTGAATTTGACTATATGAACTCTAGGGCATTGTCACTTTGAAACACCTATACCGAGGCTGAGTATCATGTCTGAATCTCTACAAAGTATCTCTACTTGATTTGGGGAATCTCAGAACGAGCTTTCATCAAGAAAATCCAAGTGGATTTATTGTAATCGTCTACAAGGATTGCAAAGTGCTTGTGTCCTTCAATACTGTTAACATGTGCAGGATCTCGGACGTCACAGTGCAGAAGACCAAAGGGAGAGGTACTAATCCCTTCGGTGTGTCGAGGAAGCATACTTTAGTGATGTTTCCCCAACTAACAAGCCTCGCAATGAAAGGTTGTACTTGGTGGCAACTTAGGAAACATTTGGCGTATCTTCCCAATAGATGGATGACTTAGTCTATGGTGCCACAACAATGAATCAACAGAGATGGACACTGCTGCTACAAATTGTGTTGGTATATCGAGAGAGTACATGCCACCTTCTCGATCCCTTCAATAATCTTGTTCATTTTCTTGTCTTGAAAATGACAATGTCTATCATCAAAGATCACATGACACTGAAGATCCTTGCATATGCTACTCATAGATATTAGATTCATCGAGAACTCCGGAGCACAGTGCACATTAGGGAACTCTAGCGCAAAGGATATCTGGACATCCCCAACAGAGGTAATTGGGGAGATAGACCCATTGGCTGCCTTTACCGACTTGACCCTCCTAGGTTTGGTTGATGTTCTCAACAAGGTGGAGTCTTTAATTAGATGAATCGATGCTTTGGAGTCGATTATCCACTGGCTAGGTTGAATTGTAGGAACAAATTTTCTTCTATCAACAGCCAATGCTAGACCTTGCACCTCCAATTTCCAACAATGCCATAGGTGCACGATCCACGTTCCTCCTAATACCACCAAAATCTGGTAGAACATGGACAAATATCGGAAAATGATCACAAGCACAAGCACAATATGGGAGATGATCACAAGCACAAGCACAATAGGCACCAATCACATCCATTGTTGGTACTCCTACAAGATCAACAACGTCAACAGTAGTCAACACAGACAGATTATACCAACACTCACATCACGCCACCAGCAGTACACAACAACAGGTCTAGACGATGGATCACCAGGTCTGCTGCACAATCAGATCATGCTACCATCAGATCTGTTGCACCAGCATTCCAGACACATCACCCAGCAGGTCCCATTTCCCATGATGTGATTCCAGATTTGGTGAGAACCTGGATTCCAGATAATGATCGAGATCTTAGATATCACGGAGTAGATGGTGATGCTAGATCTGGGTGATGGGGAGCATCACACCATGATTGTTGTGTGCGAGAGAGGGAGATGGGGGAAGATATTTGCTGGGATATTTAGACCACTGGTTTAGAACTGCTGCTCTGATACCATGTGAATGGAAAGAGTTGTCTCAATTGATAAAAGAGAAACCCTAGTATCTTTTATAAGATAGAGACTTGGTTAAATTACATTCACATCCAATTAAGAAATAAAAATTACACGACAATTCTTTAACAACAGAAATGTGTGCTCACACTATGTATATTTTCAAAGTTCCAAGGCTCGTACGAGTTAGTGAATAGAAATAGGCAAAGAGTAGGTGCTGCAGGTATTAATCGTTTCAAGGGATTCGAGCAATTCCCAACAAGTCTCGCAAACAACAAATAAAATAGGAAATCAAGATTCAAAATGCGATTTCACGCTAAATGAAATACCCAGAAGGTTGTTGCATGACCACATCGGAACCACAGGTGGAGGTGGGTGCGATAGAGATTAGTGGTGAGGGATCAACGAGGTGTAGCGGCGACTTGAGGCATTGGTTGGGCTCGGCGGAGGTGGAGGTTGGGGCATGGTAGGAGCAAAAGCTTGGTTGGAGTAGGTGCTTTGGTAGGTTGCAGGAGATTGGATGGGTGGTTGGTGACAATAGAAGGTGGTGGTGGAGGGTCAAAGTGATTGAGCGGCACTGGAGGAGGCAGAGGTGGTTGTGTTGCACGTTGGGGAAGTGCGATAGAGTTGAGGGGCTGGCGAGGGGTTAATGGAGGTGGGCGGTTGGTATGTTGGTAGTGGTGATGGTGGTTACTATGGGAGCAAGCGGGTGGAGGGAGATGAAGTAATTGGTTTGGGTGTGGGATTTAGTGGAGAAGGAAGGTGGGAGGTGAGGGAGAGGGTGGTGTCATTGGGTTCACGAGGAGATGGGAGAAGAGGCTGTTGGGTGGAGAGGGGAAGGAAAAAAAGGTGAGGGAGTGTGGAAGTTGAGTGGGGAAATGGGGATGAGAGGTATGGGAGGTGAAGGGGTAATGGGGTTGAGAGAGGGAGAAATGATAACAGTTTCTTCACAAGAAAAGATTCCGTTTTCATTCATGTCCATTCAAAACCAACAATTGTCCCCCTTTTCTAAGGGTTACAAATTAAAGCAAGGCATCCCTTAAACTACATTGGTGGCATCCCTAGGTTAAAAAAGAGAAAATTACAAAATTTTATGATTAAAGAAAATGAAAATTGCAAATGTGCACTTGCACT
The DNA here is from genome assembly GCA_037157565.1 of Thalassia testudinum. Taxonomy (NCBI): domain Eukaryota; kingdom Viridiplantae; phylum Streptophyta; class Magnoliopsida; order Alismatales; family Hydrocharitaceae; genus Thalassia; species Thalassia testudinum. The sequence continues at coordinate 66,900,183 of JAZHRO010000022.1, read as the reverse complement.
ATTTGTAGCTCTATATTAGGCTACATCACATTGAGTAGTTAGTTCAACCACTTTCTCCTTAGCAGGTTTATGTAATGCAGTTTAAAAGTTCATGATGTTATCGTCTAATCTAATTAAGCTGATTTTCCAATCCAACCTGGTGGTTCAACGATTTGGTTCAACTTCTTGCTCAACGTCTCAACTAACTTTCCTATTTGTCGTTTCTTCAGTCTCGGAAATATTATTGTTACCACCTTGTGTTGAGTTGTGCTTCAGCAACATACATGGGAATGGAGGACAGGGCAAATGAACACAAAAATAGTTGGAATTCAAATGTAAGATGAGAATACCCCATGTATCTTCATACATGTTGATCAGTATATTCCCTAGCTCCCTTTGGAGAGCAAATGGAACTTTCTTCTCTATGCCTGCATCGACAATTTGTTATTGGAAAAATTGAAGGGAAATCCTCCTTGATTGAAGGTATAGACTGTGAGAGCACAGCACCCCAGATGGCTAGGGTTTTACTCCACCCACGAACTTCACTAAGTCACAATGTGAGGGGTTGAATGCAGCATACTTGTGGATTGATCTCTGAGATCCATATACCTGAGTGCATAGCTTAACACGTTTCCTTTAAAGGCTGCAGCTAACTATAGACAGACACATTTGAACCATAAAAATAATCTGTGAATTTCAGAATAACAAAATAAAATAAAATATGTAACTTAAAAAGATTCTGAACATGAAGATGTGGTCATACATTCTCCCTTTTCTTCTCTAATATAAGCACTGGTAAAAGGTCTTGTATAGGTCAAAACCTGCATGCAAATTTTCAACGCAGTTGATGTGCATGGATGCTGAGAAAGATGCTAGAGCCTATCTAACGAAGTCAGAAATCCTAGTACTCTCCCTTCAAGCTGATTCATGTCATGCTTATCTTTTGTTACATGAAAGAAGAAACCACTTTCTCATGTCTAGGAGTGGCGGGCACAGGGTAGAGTGCTTGATAGCTGTGCAATTTGATAGGCTAAAGTAGGAGATGATTGCAGGTGGAGTAGGAGTTGATCCTAAGTAGCAAATAGGAGAAAATCTCTAGCTGAGCATATAGGAGAATATTCCAAGTGAAACTAGAGAAAATTCCAATTGGAGTGGAGGTGATCTCAAAATGTTTCAGCAGTTTTCTTGCAGATGCAGGAAATGGTTATACATGTAAGTCTCATGCTAACTAGAGGATTCCAAGCATACACATGTATCAGTAACTACATAGAAGTAACTTATAAGTACATATAAGTAACTTAGATCAGTAACTACATATAGTCAGGGCAACATTAGGTTATAAACCATTATTTTTTATTCATTAGTATAGTATTATTATGTTATTAACACAGAAAGAACAAAGAAGGAATCGGTGATGTCGGGGAGGCGATGGACTGACCTAGAGTTGAAGCTTTGCCACTGATGGAGAGAAGCAGGACCTGAATCAGTTGGAGATGAGGTTGATCGATGAGTAGACAATAGTTGCAAGGTTGGCAACAAGACAACGAATGGAGAGGAGCCTCATCAATGATTCTCTTTTGTAGGAAGGATGGTGATAGGAGGAAGGAGGTTGATGTTCTTCTTGATGAAGGTTGGCACTTTTATGTGGGAACTCAAGAGTCGGGACTCAAGAAGGCTTTGTAAGTTGCAAGAGTTCGTTGATTGCCATTTAAAAAAGTCCCATTCCTAATCCTAATCAAACATAGATTAATTGGCTTAATTGAGAGTTTAATTGGAGTTGGGGAGTTGGGCGATGGGTCCGAATAGTTAATTGGGTGATGGGTCATAATTCAAGCAGTCGGGTGATGGGGCGACCAAGCGACGGAGGTGCAGTACTTGAGGGAAGGGTGTCGCCTGAGAGCCATCCCAAGCAAGAAGCTCCTATCGCACCTTGTTCGGTTGCTTGGGTTGAGCGTAATAAGCACCTGCTTATATGGGTATGTGGCCTGCATAATCAGCCCAACCCACTTAATTGACTACCTGATGATACTTGGTGCAGAGAGAGGTTGCTGACGCATATGCGACTGCATACTTGGCTTACATGGCCAACTTCCTGAACATTGATTCCAAGGTGTCACCACATGTTGTGACTTTGTTATTTATCATCCTAAAAGATAGGAAACCTAACTTCTTCAAATTCACCCTTAAGTTGGACAACTCTTTAAAGATCTCAAGCAAGAGCTCGATCTTCTGCACTTTCAATGAGGGGCCCTCCATGAATAGTGTCGTCTCATTAGCATACTAGATTGCACGTGACTTTGCCACCCTTCCCGAACCAAACCTTGTTATCTTTCTAGTTGCGAAAAGTAAGAACACATTCTCCAACAACCAAAATAAAGGGATACCAAGGGGCAATGCTTTTCAACACCTCACTTGAGCTAAATCTAGCCACCTTTCGGATGACCATTAATAAGGATGGAGAAGGATGGGTAAGTGACACATGTCATCGTCCAACCAATCCAAAGTGGCGGGAAACCCTTGAATCAACGTGATGGCCATAGAAACATTTAGTATAGGCTATTCTAAGCCGTAGAAAAGTCCACCTTTTAGCAAAACACCTTCATTCCTCCTTGTTTACAGGCCTAAAGGATCTCATAAACCATAGTATAATTCTCTAGAGTGGATTTACTTGGGATAAAACTAGACTGAAGTTGATTAATTGGGTGATCCAATGCTAGATAGAGCCAATATGTTGGCCATCAACAAAATATATGGAGTTAGGAAGTGCTTTTGGCCCATGGTCATTTATTGTCTTAACATAGTCACACTTTGGCAAAAGCAAAAGGAAAAAACTGTTTAGCTTGGAAAAGTTGCCCTTGGTAGTTAAAAGTATTAGGGTTGGCGATGATGTTCACTTTAAGCTAGAGGTGTTCGTGGATTGAGTAGCCACCTCATTTCCACTTGACCTGACCTGACCCAATGTCAATCGGGTCATGACCCAATGTCAATCGGGTCATGACCCGATGTGACTCGTTCAAACGGGTACCTAATGGAAAGGGTATTCAACTTTGCTAAATTGGGTCATGGGTACTCGTTAGGTACCCTGCTGACCAATTTAGCTAAAATACAAAATGTAAAGACATAAAATATAATTTAAATAAAATTATAAAAAACAACCAATATATGAAAATATTCTTTAAAAATGGATTTTTTTAGAAATATATAAAAATAGTTAAAAATATAGAAAATATTTATAAAAATAACTTTGTATAAAATATAAAAATAACAAGAAAAATATTATATATAAAATAGTACCAAATATACATAGAACGAACCTACTAAAAGTCAAAATATTTGCATTCATACACTGATCCATGACTCACCACATGCCATATTATAGGAAACTGCAAAAGAAGATTGTTTACATAGGGAAGGAAATTTTGATGAAAAATTCATTGCAATAAATTGGAGATTGGGAAGTTTCCAAGATCAAGTGGTTGGCAAGATGAGCTGCATGATTTTGTTGGATGGCAGGATTTGTTTTGTTTCTTAAACCAAAAGCGTGAGAGATTGATAGCCAATAGTTTAGGGAAAGGTCGGTGAATGAGATTCCTCTGGAAGAGAGCAACATTGTATGGGAATGACAAAATGTAGGGGGACAATCTTGTTTGAGTTGTGGTCCTATGATCCTATCATTTCCAAGTTTGACAATAAACATCATTCGTACATTGGATGAGAAGCCTCCGGAAGGGAACAATATTGTATGGGAATGACAAAATGTAGGGGATATTATCTTGGCACAGTTGTGGTCCTATGATCCTATCATTTCCAAGTTCGACAACAAACGTTATTCTTATATTTCTAACTATTGGATATGATATATTCTAGACAAAGTTAAATCGTGCTATGACAAACTATGACCTTTGCTATAAAGCTAGGCAATGGAAATACATTTATATACTTTATTGTGGATAAGATAGTATGAAGATCTTTCTTGAAAGTGTATATTTTTATAAACAGAAATGTGGCATCATATTTTAATTTGCGTAATGTTTGATTCTCTTCTCCAATTAAAAGAAAACATCTAGATGATTTTGTGGTTGTGTGAATTGGCACAATCATTTGAATGGAAGCGATCCATCTTAACACTTTCAAGGATCATTTTTGTTTCTTGGGTGAGATACATAAATATCGGGTTTTGTGCTGGGGAGTCTAGCGTGGGGTGGGGGGGTTGTAGGGGGGGTGACAAGTGTGCTGGGGAATATCCAGACTCGTGGGGGAGTGCGGGTCTCAATGGAGGAATAGGCTCAATAGGGTCAATTGCTAGGTACTTGTGGGTCCCCAGTGGGTATCTGATTGGGGCCCCATTGAGAGACGGGTACCTAACCTGGCCTTGGTTTATGGTTACCTGAGCCAATAGGGTCAAAAACCATGGGTCAGGTCGGGTATCCTATACTGTTGGGTCACATGAACATCCCTACTTTAAGTAGAACTCCTTGAGAAAAAGATAGTGAATTGTCATGTTTAAGTGAGCCTTCCTTCTTCAAGAAGCACAATACACACCAAACCTCCTCCTCAGTAAAAGGGTTGGCCATTGAAGTAGTCTCTTCAACACCCAAGTGCTTGGGGTGTAACCTCTTAAGCGCCATCTTCTATCTGTTTCTATATAGAACAAGCAGGAATAGAAATCTACAAAGGTTCCACTAACCTCCTGCAAAACATTTGGACTTCCCGTCGAACTGTAATAGAACTAATCCTATTCCTTCTTGTCCTACCATTAACAATTGCATGGAAAAATCTTGTATTAACATCTCCCTCCTTTAGGCAGAGCTGCCTAGACTGCTACCTCCAAGCCACCTCATCTCTCTTATCTTCTAAATGGAGCTTTTGATGAAAGCTCCATTGTCTCCTTGCACTCCTCTTCATATAAGTCCCTATACATTGTTAAGGTGGTCTAGCTGAGAGATCCTAGCCAAGGATTTGCCTTTAAGTCTGCTGTAAGCCAACTTCAACTCCTTCCTACATTCTTGAAGCTTGTCTCAGAGAAATAGAATCCTCTTCCTGGAAACATGGGTGGGAGGGCTAGCAGGCTACATTCCCTCCATTTATGGTTCTTTCTTCTCTTTGAATCCACCTTCTAGGATTCAAGATCTTTCAAATTTGTAATAGGATCCGAAGTGAATGGCCTCTCTTGGGTCCTAAATGAGGGAGAGTGGTCCAAGAAGGGTCTTGGAAGTGCTGTCACCAAACCAAGAGGAGATCTCTTGCAAAAGATGGATCCAAAAGTCGATTCAGTCTAGACTTGTGTTCTGCCTCTGTTGAACTCCTTCAGGAGAATTGATAGTGAGGGATTTTTAGTTCAATCACTCCCACACCAAGTATTGCATCCTCTAGAAAAATTCAGCAGCCCTTCTGATGAGAGCATAGAATTAAAATTCCTAGTGCATAACCAAGCATCCTCTATCAATTGCTCAACTCCACTCAGAAGGCTGGCTTCTCCTAGGTGGAGGGGCTATAAACATTAATCACCCAGAAGGAAAGTCTAGGCTCTTATCACCTATGCTCCATATTCATTGCCATTTGGAAGTTTCCTCTGACAACTTTCACTTGAGTAAAGAAATCTCCTTACCAACCAATCAACAAGCCTTTGGATCTGTGAATAACATTTAGTGCTATAAACTGGTCTTATTGGCCGTTGCCAGGGATGTAAATGGGTCAAGTTCAGGTGAGGTTCATGCAAACCCAAACCTTTCCAATACCTGTACGCCACCCATTCACCCATCAGGTGCCTAAATTAAAACCCATACTTGAACCAATTTACCTGTTGGGTATCCATCTCCTATGCAGTCTCTTCGAAACTGTCATTAAAGATGTCAATGGGTCAGGTCTTGGTTGAGTTTGAGTACATCCATACTCCATATATATTTGCAACTCTAGTATCTGTACCCATATAATTAACCATCAACTTTCTAAGTTCAAATGGTGCCGATTTTAGCAATATGATTTACACATAAAAGTATCTATAACCTTGCCTACCATGAAAAAAATCATTGGCAAACCATTCTTAGCAAGGAAACTGAAAAAATTAGTAACATGCGATCATATTTATGTGTTATATTTATATTATATATGTATACATGTTGGTAAGTATTAAACCAACACTGATCTCCATTAAGCAAATGGGTCTTTAAATTAATACTCCTACCCATACGATTTTAAAATTGGTTGGGTTTTACCCATCATATATGTGTCAAGTAGGTCTGGTTTGGGTTGGGTTGAAGAAAATTGACATCCCCAGATGCCATTCAACTGTCTCCAAATATGGACCTTGCAATTCTCCCAACGTCATTTCCCATAAGGGAATAATGTCCGCACACCACTCCCTTAGACTTCTTCCAAGGTCACCCTTCCTTGCCTCATTCCTTAAGTCCCTAACAGTCTAGGTGATCAGCTTTATTTCTTAAGTGAAGCATCTATCCTTGTTGTGGCAATGTCTCTCTTAATGGCGAGGAGACTATTTTCATCAGCACTGGCTCTTGTCACAATCGAAATAGGTGGGACAGTAGAGGCATCATGTGCTTGCCTACCCACACCTCCTCCAGAGAGCGAGTTTGATTGCACCAAGCACATTCAATGTTTTTTCCTTCATAAACATGCAACAACCCAACAAGAAAGTGTGGGTCCCAAGTCTGATTGTCTGCATCACCAGAAACCTTAAGCATCCTATCCATGAGGGGCTCCCCTCACCTAGCTGGAGGGGCCAACAAGAGCTGGAGAAATGAAAGGGTAGTAGCCAAATCAGTGGCTGCTGCCATGACCGGGGAGGTCGCTACCACTGACGAGGAAGCCACACATAGCCAAATCAGTCACCTGTTGTTGGAGTGGAAGTGGTCGCTGATCCTAGAGGGTTTCCAGCTCTGTTGTGAGCAGCTGCAATGGGCTTACAACAGTTTTGGGGATGAAGGAGGTCATTAAATTCACTTCTGAGCATGCAGAGCCTAGGAGTTTGGACCCAAGCTGTTTGAGATTGCATAATCGAATCCAAAACTTGGAATTGCCCAAAGCGATGGGTAATTGGAGTTGAGACATCACCACTTGATCTTGACTGTCAAGTTTGAAGCTAACATAATATTGGATACCCTGCTCAGTATTTTTAACTCTTTGTTAATGTGTTGGCTTATTATGGTTTGAGGTGGACTATGCGAGGATAGGATGGTGTTTCGGACAGGAGGAGAGACCAAGCAAAGCCAGGGTAAGGCACAAATGAGGATTAGCTGGGCAAAATCAGTTGTCAACATGATCCAACACATATCCATTTGCAATATATTCTGGATGGTTATTGTTAGCCTTTTCCTTTTGAGAAAATGAAACACATGTATGTGCATTGCAATTTCACGAACAAGACAAGATCTCTTCTGTTTATTTCTGTTAGTACAGTTGGTGCTTTGGATTCTGATCTGTCGATGCAAGGTAAGGGCAAGGTGTAAAAGAGGCTGGGTTGGTGAAAGTTGTTTGACAACCCATCCTGACATGTTCATTCTGTTCTGAAAAAAAAAAAAAAAAACTCTCCTGTGCTATTAGAAATTATGTTTTAAAATCTGGATTGGACTGATCAGTTGGACCGTAAATAGGTGAGAAGCCGGGTGAATTAACTGCTTTTTGTTATATCTGTTCTTATTGGTGTGAATCAGACAAAACTCAGTTCAACTGCGTGAGTTGGCTAAACTGCTCCACCGGTTGGACTGCCTTGATATATACATTGAAAAAAAACCCCTGCACCCTTGATTCATCTGCTGCCGCCCACTTCCCGTCGACACTACTCCTTCCTTCTGCTATTGCTGCAGCTTCCTCTCCTCCATCGCCGCTGCAGTGTCCTCCCTTCCACTTCTGCTGCAGCATCCTCCCCTCTGCCACCGTTCTGCAGCCTCCCCCCCTCTGCTACCGCTGCAACGTCCTCCCCTCCACCACTGCTGCTGTAGCTTCCTCCCCTCCGCTACCACTGCAGCATCCTCCCCTCTGCTGCAGCTGCTGCAGCCTCCACCCCTCCACCGCCATCGCTGCAACCTCCCCTCCACCGCTGCCTCGACCATCTTCCATTAGACTGAGGTTTGGTATTATATTAGAAGATTAGAAAATTGACTTATCCCTCAATCTTGGCTGACCCTGATGTTCTGGTCCAGGTTCAAAGAAACTCCAGGTTGGGTACATCTGAATGAATGCTAAGAATTGAAACTGCACTTAATGTTGAAAATGGCTTATGGCTTGGTTTTGATTTTAGTCTGAATTGAAACCCTGTGTTGTAACTATGTCCCACAAATCTGTCATTGGATACACATTCCACCTTATGTTTTGTCTCTGGACAACCAACCATCCACAATAGAAAAAAATTGATTGTTTTCTATACAGAATCTCCTAATCGGTTGTAGTTTATATAATATCACTTTTACAAATGTTGAGCACTTTAGTTATCCTTTATATTGAATATTGTACTATTTATTTATTTTCTGTTTCCGCTTGGTTCTCTTATGTACTTTACCCAACACATCTCTTTATATAAAGAGGTGTAGGGTTTACTATTGGAATAAGACTTTTCATTTCGTTCCACTTGGTATTAGAGCATCGATCCTAGATTGGTGCTCCCGTATCCCATTGAAATAAGCCTCCAACCCATTCCATCTAAACCCTAGACCCTCTCCCTGTCGTTCATCGTCGACACCACCTCCATCGGCGACAATGGTGCCGACAGAGGGCCTTCGCCAGCGAGAGGTGGTGGTGCCAGGGAGCCCCACATGATCTGCGGCGACACTACAGGGCTAGTAGCCCCTGCGGCAGTGTCGTGGGACCTTTAGTGCCATCGAGGAGAGAGAGGTAGACCTCCTGTTGAGGGCCACTAGGGGGTCCTCCTGACCCTAGTGTGCCCCTTTCGATCGTTTGAGGGCTACCATATGTGTTTAGCATGATTTTCAAGGAAGAAATCACTTGGATTTCATGTTAGATCACTCTTTATTTGATCTATTGTGAAGTTGCAGATCTGAAAATTAGATTTCAGATCTGATTTTGGCTTCTTCCCGTGATATATGAGCATTATGGCCTTGTCGTCGTCATCCGAAGTGTCTTTAGAGACCAATCAAGCGAGTGGGAATTACAAGAACCTGTTCTTCGTATCTATTGTGAAGTTGGATGTGACCAAATATGCTTGTTGGTCTTAAATGTTCATCATGATTGTTGAGGGTCATGATAAGGAACATCTCTTGTTGGAGCCAAAGCCTCAGAATAAGATTGAGAAGTATACTACTTGGAAGGACAACACTATGGTGAGAGGCTGAGAGTGTAGATCATGAATGCCATCTCGCCACAAATTGGAGATGGTATTATGTATTATAGAATTGCCAACGAGATGCGGGATTCTTTTCATGACACGTATTCTTATGAGAAGAATTCCAGCAAGGCCTACCGGATTTATAGTGAGATGTTTTCCTTTAGGCAGGAGAGATAACCTTTGACACAATACTATGCTATGTTGAATGGGCTTCTGGAGAAGTACAATACGTGCATGCCTGTGTGCACATGTGTTACTCAGTGGAGCTACTGCAAGGAGACAACAGTTCTGCACTTTCTTTCTGGGTTAGGCCCAAAATTTGACTCAGCACGCTCTCAGATCCTGACATTGTCAGAGCTTTCTTCTCTTGAGGAGACATATAGTCAATGTTTAGTCGCTCTGAAACGGGTTTTAAAATCAATGTGTGTAGTATAGGTCAAATCAGCGCGAAAACAAATAGAATTTATTACTCGAATGAAAGTCCGAGGTCAAACACATGGAGTAATTGGCAAAAATAATTCTCAAGATTGCAATTCAACACAAATATATAAGCAATAGAATTCTAAGCAAATATGAATGACGGTGAATGTCAGATAATATGGGGTAAAATGGTGATTTGAATCACCAATTACCCCTCACAATTATATCAAATAACTCAATAGTACTAAGCAATTAAATTCCATGTAGTATAAGTGCATAGTGCACTTCAAACGTCTGCTCAGCCAATCGGATGGCTTAACCCGCTCATTGCTACAGTGCCCTTCTGCTTCTTCTCTGGCTTTCTCTCCTTATTCTATGCCTTCTCTCTTCCACTCTGTAGCTTCTCTCTTCTTCTCCTTCTCTTGGGCTTCTCTTCTATAGCTCATCTTTCTTCTGGCTATGCCTTCTTTCTTCTTCCTCTTCTGCTGTGTTCTTCTTCTCCTTTTCTTGGGCTTCTTCTCTTCTACAGCTCCTCTTTCTTCTGGCTGTGCCTTCTTTCTTCTTCTTCTCTGCTCTGTAGCTTCTTCCTCTTTCTCTTCACGCACAAGGGGAAAGGCTTCTTAAACGGCTAAGTGTCAGCCGATTGAATCACAGAGCAAAACCCCCCTAACCCCCGCGTGCTTTCTCTCCTTCTCTCTCTGGGATCAACCCTCCCAGGGCCTCGGGTTATCGGGTATTCGGGTAGAGCGCACCTGGGACCAGGCTCACTGGCAGTGGGTGGTGAGCGAGCTGTGAACAGGGCTTAGGCGGGTAATTGGATGCGCTAGACTCGCGGGTTAGGTGTCGCGAGTGAGGCGCAGGTGAGGGTGTAATGGGACCTTACCCCGTGGTTGGAGGCGATAAGCCCCAATCACAAAAACGATTTATGTGGGTTCTTCACTTCGTATGCTTCCGAGGTTGGACTAAAAGTCCCACCCTTTGTGCAGGCCGCAGCAGGTTTTCCTTCCTCAATTGGAGCGTGAGTGCGCCTTGGCAGCTTTAATTGGATGCCTGGGAGGCTTCCTAGGAGTAAGCCGCACTGCCTGGGGCTTCACTTGGGGCTTGCAAGTGCTGGAGCAATCTTCATGCCTTCGCTCGAAGCTTCGGCAATGGCGACGGAGGACCTGCTACCTGAAAATCAGAATACGGCCTCTCGGCCTTGTTAAATAGGTTCAGGAGCTTCTTCATAGGGTGGTGGGTATGGTGGTGGTGGGTGTGGCATGGCGTGAAGGTGGTTGGCGAGGCCTGTCGAAGGTGGAGATGAAGGTCTGGAGGTGGGTTGTTCGTTAAGGAGGTGGAGTGGGCAATAGGCTTGGAAAGGTTAGGGTTTTTACTCTAGGGGCCACGGTGGAGGTTTTGGCGGTGTTGACGAGGTATTTGGGACAATGGAGTGGGCGGAGGACCTCGCCGGAGGTCTGGTCGGAGCGGAGGACAATGAAGGTGAACGGCGACGTCGAGGGTCGAAATTGGGATATGAAGAGCGGGAAAGATAGTGTATACCTTACCAAGCCTTACTAACCTTATCTAAACGGACGAACGGGGGGAGAATCTACGCCGAGGGTACGTCGGCGACGGAGAAGACGAAGTGCTCCGGTGAGGGTTGGAATGGCGATGACGACGGGAAGGATGCTCCTGTTGGTATGGCTAAGAGCGGATGGGAGAGAGGAAGGGAATCCGGCCACTAGTATTGTGGACAGACGACGAAGGAGGTCAGGAGGAATCGCTGGAGCTTGTGGAGCTTCTCGGTCGGAGCGGAGAGAGGAAGGGAGAGGTTTCACGGCTGGAATCAAGCTTGAGAAGTTCGACCTGATCTGGGGGTTCTTTTATAAGCCTCTGGAGAGAATCGGAGATAGGAATTCCAAGATACCCTAATCTCTCATGCCTAATCTCTCATGCGTTCGCATGAGAGATTGGGAAAATTTTAATGCTTAGGAATTGGCTCAAAAGGAAGGAAATTCCTTGACGAACTTTCCTTTCAAATCTGAGAGGGATTCATTAAGGAATCAATGAGAACATGCCATTTTAAGGTCGCCGAAGTTTGTAGGATTAGGCTTCATAGTGGGATGGACCTTTTTGTGAAAACGATGACAAATCTGGAGGGCAATTTGCAAAGATTTTGAAAGTTAAGAGCATGTGTGTGAGATAAAAGAATCATACAAGATCAAATTACAAACTAAGTCAAGACAATCTCAGATTGGGTCTAAATTTTGGTATAAACCTAATTTGGATTTAAGAAATCCAATGGTGAAGTTGGATTTTGGTTTTGACCTAGTTTTACTGGGTAATTTATGCAAAAATCCAAATTAGGGTAAATGTCTGTCTGAGAATTTATTTTAGGTCAAGATGGATTCTAATGGTCAAATTGAAGGTGCCAAACCCTAGAGAATATTTTTCTATGATTTTTAGAGGGTTTAGGTAAATTTTATCCTGACCAGAACCTCAATTGATTAAGAGGGTATGTTTTTAGGATTTCAGATGTCATTTAATTCTCAAAACACGGGAAAATCCTTTTCTGTCTGTTCTAACCTACTCATTAGACCTTTAAGATCATTTGGCTTTTGTTCCACCCCTGAGAGAATCGGCGGTTATTCTGTTTTTGTGATAGAATGGTAAATTTGTAGAAATAACCCTGTATTATGGTTTTCTTCTCAAATCAACGTTTTGTGCCCTTAAGGCCTTCTGATGGATATGTAGGACCTTTTATTGACTTAATCAGATTAAACTGAGCTAGTTATGGCTCATGATGGCGTTCCCATCAGTCGACTTAGTCGGATTACTGTGGCTACTATTCCTGAGATTATTGGGCAGACCTTTGTGTTGGTTGTCGGTGAAGGTCGAGACACGAGGGGTTTTCCCTCTACTCGTGGGCGTGGACGTGGCAGACCATGTCCCACATGCACTTTTTGTGGATGTATTGGTCATGCAGAAGCTTTTTGCTGGTCTAAGCTTGGGAGACCTCCTCTGGCTAATCAAGTTGTTACTACTTTTGAGCAGAGTTGGACACTATGTCACGAGCAGATTATGATGTAGCAGTACAACGACTTTATCAAATCACTCAGGAGATCCCTTCTTCGTCTTCTGATACTGCTGCCATAGCCTCCCCAGGTATAGAGTGTGTTTTTAGTGTTTTTGATAGGTCCACTTGGCTGATTGATTCCGATGCATTACGACACTTGATTGGTGATCATAGTTAGTTTTTAGCAGCTTCAGTCTGTCCATCCTGGTAGGACAGTTTAGGTAGTAGATGGTAGGCATTCTTGGATTGAAGGTTAAGGGGAGGTCCCAGTTATTCCTACTATAAGATTGCCTAATGTCCTTATTCAAGATTTTCCTATGAGTTTATTATCTGTTAGGAGTAGTAGGATTACAAAGGATCTTAATTGTAAGGTGATTTTTGATGAGCTTGGTTGTGGTGTTTTAGGACAAGTTTACGGGGAGGATGATTTGTGACAAACATGAAGAGAGGGTGTGTATTGCCTGTTACAGACTCCAGTTGTAGCTTCATGCTAGGGAGATGTGTGTTTTGCTACATGGACAGCTCTGTAGTGGCACAGTCATCTTGGTCATCCGTCTCTAGACTGGCTTCGTTGCATCATTCCTCATCTCTCACTAGCCACTAAGATTCACTATGATGCTTGTCAGATGGGAAAGCAACACAGATCCACTTAGGCTGCTAGTTCTACTGTTGCAGAGTCTGTTTTTGATTGATTGCATTTAGATGTATAGGGCCTTAGTTGTATTCCAAATCGATTAGGTCATAGACATTATTTGGTCATTGTCGACGATTGTTCCAGGTTGTCATGGGTGTTTCTTTTGAAGAAAAAGTTAGATGTTGGGTCTGTGATTGAAAATTTTATTATTGAAATAAAGATTTAGTTTGCTACTACTGTTAAGATTGCTTGCGCTGACAATGCACTTGAGTTTTGTACTACCAGGATGACAGCTTCCTACAAGTCTTATGGTGTGATACATCAGACCACATGTCCTCATACATCCTAGCAGAATGAGGTGGCAGAGAGGAAGCATACGCAACTCTTGGATGATGCTCGAACTCTATTGATTCACCATAATGTGCCATCCATATATTAGGGTGATGCAATGCTTATTGCATGTTTTTTGATAAACAGGATGCCTAATTCTGTTATATTCGAGCAGGTACCATGGCAGGTGTTGTACCTAGATAGAGAGTTATTACAGTTGCCATCTTGGATTTTTGGTTGTGTAGCCTTTGTGCATCTTATTGGACTTAGCAGAGATAAACTGGTCCCTAGAGTAGTGAAGTGTGTCTTTCTGGTGTACAAACATACTCAGAAAGGCTATAGATGCTATGATCCTCTGCGCAGATGCTACTTTCCATGAAGCAATACCATATTTTCCTATCATAAGCACCTAGTTGTCTTTTGAGTCAAAGAGGGCACCAATGCCTATTCCATCTATTCAGTTTGGGGACTTTTTCTAGCTACTCATATTACAGCAGCAGATACTTCAGATAATAGATTTAGAGATCCTCCAGTACATTTTAGAAAAAGGCAGAGGCAACACACCCCCCTCCTTCAGCACCATCATCCTCCTTACAGCAGCAGGTATGTGTTGACACTACCGATCATTGATGACCCTGCAGATGCTATAGTAGTTGCTTTTGAGTCTCCTTTTGGTGATGATAAGACATCACCTTCTGAGCCACCTGTTGATACTGAGCCACCTTTAGATGATTTAGATCTTCCGATTACTATTCGGAAGGCTCCCTGGAGTTGTCTGAGTCGCATATTTGCTACTAATTAGTAGGATATGCTCGATCTAAAATGGGATCAAGCCATGGAGGATGAGATGACTGCACTATAGGCTCGACAGACATGGGAGCTCACTCCGTTACCTCCTGGTGCACGTACTGTTGGCTACCGTTTGATCTTTGTCATAAAATATAATCCAAACGGATCTATTTTTAGGTACAAGGCTCGTCCTGTGGCAAAGGGATTCACTCAGACATATGAAGTGAATTTCTTTAACACCTTTCCTCCAATGGCTAGGCTTTCTACCGTGCATATTCTTATCTTTGTTGTTGCCCATCTTGACTGGCCTTTATATTAGCTGAACGCCAAGAATGTCTTCTTGTACGGTGACCTGCAAGAAGAGGTGTGCATGCAGTAGCCTCCCGACTTTGAGACTCAGGGGGAGTGCGTGTGCAGGTTGAGGAAGGCAATATATTGCCTCAAGCAGAGGCTGAAGGCCTAGTTTCAGAAGCTATCAGAGGCTGCTGAAGGTATGGGACTTGTCAGATCTACTTCTGATCATTCCTTGTTTGTACGAAAGATAGACAAGGGGACTGTTGCTCTTCGTGTTTATGTGGATGATCTCATTATCACTGGTGATGATGCAACTGAGATAGTTGAGGTCAAGCAAAGGTTGGCAGAGAGATTGTTATGAAGGTTCTTGACTCTTTGAGATAGTTCTTGGGCATAGAGGTGGCAAGAGGAAAGGGCAGTATTGTCCTTAATCAGAGGAAATATGCTCTTGATTTACTATAGAAGATTGGGATGTTGGGATCTAAGTCAGCCAACATACCTATGTATCCGAAGATGCACCTATATGACGCTGAGTCACAAGCTATAGAGAGCAGAGGCTACAGATAGTTGATTGGGAAGTTGCTCTATCTTATTATTACACGCCTAAATATCTCTCTTGCGGTTGGCAAACTTAGTTTATAGACAGGCCAATCAAGCAGTATTGAGATGTTGCTATGTAGGTGCTTAGGTACTTGAAGTGAGCACTAGGACTTGGATTATTGTTCAGGAGAGGCAGGTCTATGACTATAGTAGGCCATTCTGATGTAGATTATGCTAGTTGCCTTTCTGACATGAAATCCACTACTGGATTTTGTACTTACGTGGCTAGCAATCTGCTGACATGGAGGCTAAGTCATGTGCAGAGTCAGAGTATAGAGCGATGGCACAGACAGCTACTGAGCTTGTGTGGGTGCGATCTGTTTTACTTGACTTACATGTCAAGACTGAGGAGCTCATGGAGAAGAGATGTGACAATTGAGCGGCTATCTATATAGCCAACAATCTTATGTTTCATGCGCGAACAAAACATGTAGAGATTGATTGTTACTATACTAGAGATCTAATTTAGAGGAGATTTCTCTTTACTACACTTGTTGCTCCAGAGAATAGACAACAGAGATGTTTAACTAGTCTTTTACCAGATCTGCATTTGAGGTTTGCTGTGACAAACTGAATATGATAGACATCTATACTTTAGCATGAGGGGGAAGTCTTGTACTATTTATTTATTTTCTATTTTTGCTTGATTCTTTTATGTAATTTAGCCAATATCTTTCTCTATATAAAGAGATGTAAGGTTTACTATTAGAATAAGACTTTTCATTTCGTCCCCACTACAAATGCTTTGAAAATTAATTTAGAAAAGTAACCTATAAATCCATTGCAATCTAGAAAGGAATATCAGAGTTGGGGGAATCATTCAAATTGCTTTTTTGCTTTCTATTTTGTATGCGTAAATTTCAAATTACTTTGATGTACAGAAAATGCAATATAAACAACTCATGCAGAAGTATGTGAAGAAATGAATAGATGTGTATTCTGTGTTTGAGAAGGCTTTGCTCCTGAAAAAAGAAAGAAGTTTGATAAGGCTTTGGAAATTTATTTGAAAAAAAGTGATTATATGAATTCTTTCAACTTTTTTTTTCCTGATTTTCTGTTTTTTCCCATTTTTTAAGTTTGTAAATTGGGCGGAAATGGTGCACAAGCCAAGTAAATTATGCGAAAGAAATGAACAAGTGTGCTTATTATTGTAGATAAGTGGGATGAAATGAATAATCTTATTTCAATAGAAAATCCTACACCTCTATACAGATCGAGGTGTCTGGTAAATTACATGAGAGAATCAGATAAAAACATAAAATGAATAAATAGTCTTTGACTAAATACGAAAGATAACTAGAGTGTTCAATACTCCCTCTCAAGTTGGAGCATGGATGTCTATCATGCTCAGCTTGTCAGAACAAGCCTCAAATGCAGATCTGGTAAGAGGCTTGGTAAACATATTTGTTGTCTGGTTTTTTAAGGCAACTGAGGTAGTGAAGAGTAGTCCCCTTTGGATCAGATCTCTGGTATAGTGGCAATCAATCTCTACATGTTTCGTGCGCTCATGAAACATGGGGTTGTTTGCTATATAGGTAGCTGCTCTATTGTCACATCTCATCTTTATGGGCTCCTCAATGTTGACATGCAAGTCAAGACATAGTTGATCCACACGAGTTTAGCTGTTGTCTGTGTCATTGCTCTGTATTCTAACTCTACACTCTAGCAAGACACAACACTTTGTTTTTTGCTCCACCAAGTAACTAAATTACCAGCCACACAAGTGCAAAATCCGGTTGTGGATTTCCTATCAGAAAGGCAACCTACATAATCTACATTAAAATAACCCATTATGGTCATGGATTTGCCTTTTTTGAACAATAGTCCATGTCTAGGTGCTCGTTTTAGGTACGTAAGCACCTGTATAGCAACATTCCAGTGTTTTTTGGTCGGCCTATTCATAAACTGTCTAAGGTTGCCAATTGCAAGCGAGATGTCTGGACGTGTAATAATGAGGTAAAGCAACTTCCTAACTAGTTGTCTGTCGCAGTTTGTGACTCAGAATCATATAAGTGCATCTTCAGATCCATGAATATGTTGGCTGACTTAGATCCCAACATCCCAATCTCTTGCAGTAAGTCAAGAGTATATTTCCTCTGGCTGAGGACAATACCGCTTTTTCCTCTCACCACCTCTATACCTAGGAAGTATCTTATAGAGCCTAAATCTTTCATAACAAATTTCTCTACTAGCTTCTGCCTGACCTCAATTATCCTAGTTGCATCTTCATTGGTAATAATTAGGTCTACATAGACAAGGAGAGCAACAATCCCCTTGTTCGTCTTTCTTACAAATAGGGAATGGTTAGAAGTAGACCGAGTGAGTCTCATATCTTCAACGACCTCAGCTTCTGAAACTAGGCCCTCGGACTCTACTTGAGCCCATATATCGCCTTCTTCAGTCTGCACACACTCCCTCTGAGCCTTAAGCCATGGGGGCTGCTGCCTATACACCTCTTCTTATAGATCAATATACAAGAAGGCATTCTTGACATACAACTGATATAACGGTTAGTCAAAATAAGCAGCAACAGAAATGAGAATCCGCACAGTAGGAAGCCGAACGACATGGGAGGTATCAAAGAAATCCACCCCATAGGTTTAGGTGAATCCCTTGCCACAAGCTGAACCTTGTATCGAGAAACAGAATCATCTGCTTTATACTTTATGGCAAAGACTCAATGGTAGCCAACAGTGCGTACACCAGGCGGTAGCGGTGTAAGCTCCCATGTCTGCCGAGACTAGAGTGCAGCCATCTCATCCTTTATGGCCTAATGTTATTTCGAATCGAGCATAGCCTGCTGATAAGTGGCTGATATTTGTGTAGAAGCGAAGGCATATGTAAATAAGGCAAATGGGTGACTCAAACAATCAGATGAAACTGCCCCTGCCACCTGGTGTTGTGCACAACTCCTGGGGGCCTTTCGAATAATAATCGAAAGGTCTATATCATCAGAGGGAGATTCATTATCAATAGGTGGCTTAGATGGTGATGCTTCATGATTATTACGAGGAGACTTAGAGGCAACTGGCATGGTACCTGCAGGATCATCACCAAACACACAATGGTCAGTAGTGTTAACACATACCTTCTGTGGGGAGGATGAGGGTGCTAAAGAGGTGGGGTATGTTGCTGGTATATAATTGGTTTCCTGAAGATCAGTGGAGGATTCCTGAACCGGGTCCTACCAATATCTGTAGTATCTGATGATGCAATCTTAGTAGCTGTGATTTAAATGCTTGTTTTGTAGGATGACCATGCTGATATGACTATAATGTTGAAAATCAGGAATTTCGCTGGCATGCCGACCATACCGGTGGCATGCTGACGATATGTCGGCGTGCTGATGCCGATGCCGATGATGGGTGCTTGTTGCAGACTGCAGTATGTGCTAGTCCGCTTCGCTAATGCCACTGCCACTTTCATCTCTGTCGCTGCTTCAAGCTGCAGCCTGCATCATTACTTATGGTCGTCATACATTTCCTATAAGAGTACTGGATGAAGAGGATGAAGAACGACAGTTATCACAGTCTACTTCAACCTCAAAGGATGACTCAGATGATGACTCAGATGTAGATGCATTTGTAATGGTAGAAGGATTTGGATTAGAACGATCATTCGACAGAGGGAGACGTGGTGGTCAAGTGCAAACTTAGGGTGTTAAACAATATGACGAACGACACACCAATATCCATGGCGAACATATTCCAAGTCCAAGTCCACCAGCCATGGATTACGAGGGATATCCAAGTCACGATGCCTACATGGAGGATTTGAGCTCCTTAATTGGTTCCATGAGCATTAGTAATCAGTTTTTTGATTCTTCAGCACCTGGATTTGGATATGACATGGGATCATACGACACAACACGTGAGACGGGATCTTCGTATGTTCAACTATTCTACCCGCAATCAATTGCACCATCACCACCTTCATATAATTATCCATCACATTCATATGCTGAGTCTGAAAATATTGACACTTTTGGGACTACGACTGGGAGTGAATATTTTTACCCATATGAGTATGGTATAATTCAAAATTATTTTCCTCAGCAGTTCCAACCCCAAGCCCCCCTTCAAATGCCAAGATCAGAATCATCACAAGATGGTTCTAGAACAACAGGATTCTCATAAACACGTGCAACTAATCGTGCACGTGGGTAGCGTAACAGGCCATACACAGATAGTAGATTTCTCCGTCTTGGGATTTTTGTTAGTATGAATGAACATGAGTACATACAGCACATAATAGATTACCAGACAATGTATTCATATATATCTTGGAAGGATTACTGTGTATACATTCAAAGTATTCATCGACACAATAGTCAACAATGGTATCAATCAAGTGGTGATAGTTCCCATGATAAAGATATGGATCCAGCAAGACATTCTTGGTTTTGGTGAAATCTGCCTTTCAAGTTTCAAGTCTTGACTTCCGATACATCATACATCAAGACATTACAGTTTTAATTTTTACTTTGAAATTATACACTTTGATTTTTTCATTCTTAAATTCTTTGTATTATTTTATTATTA
Source organism: Thalassia testudinum (assembly GCA_037157565.1). Taxonomy (NCBI): domain Eukaryota; kingdom Viridiplantae; phylum Streptophyta; class Magnoliopsida; order Alismatales; family Hydrocharitaceae; genus Thalassia; species Thalassia testudinum. The sequence goes on along the minus strand of JAZHRO010000022.1, from coordinate 66,880,243 downwards.
AATTTTCTGTATTCTTAACATGGTAATAATATTTGATCTCATTATTGAATTTTAACATTGTATGGTTATGTTGTATATGAATATTATGATGTAACACTTTTATTGTTATATAATCAACATTTGATTTTCTTGAAACTGGTATTATTTTAACCACTTTTGTCATTTTTGTTGGCATGCATTGGCATGCCCTCGGCGTCTCTCCAAAATGGCATTTTTTCGAGCTATCAAAATCGTCGAAATCTGCCATCGAAAAACAGGCATTTCCACGGCATGCCCACGAAATGCACACTTGCAATTTCATAGGTACAGCGTCGAAATCGACATTTCGAACCTTGCTTAGTAGTAGGAAAGTTGCCAAACTGAATGGAAGGAATGGGCATAGGAGTCCTTTCTGCCTCAAGTCTCAACTGTCTGCTAGTAACTAAAAAGTATGGGACATCCTCATGAAATGTAATATCAGCACTAACATAGTGCCTCTTCTGTAGGGGATTATAGTATCTGTAGTCTTTTTGGGTGTGACTGTACCTCAGAAAGATACACTTGGCCGCTCTGGGGGCAAGTTTATCTTTACCTGGCTTAGTGATATGCATAAAGGCTGCACAATCAAAGGTCCGAGGTGGCAGTTGAAATAATTCTCGGTCTGGATATAGTATCTGCCATGGTACCTGCTCAGAAATAATAGAATTAGGCATTCTGTTAATCAAGTAGCATGCAGTAAGCACTGCATCTCCCTAGTACTGCGATGGAACATTATGATGTATCAAAAGAGTCCAGGCCACATCCAAGATATGTCTACGTTTTCTCTCTGCTACCCCATTCTGCTGGGATGTATGGGGACATGTGGTCTGATGAACCACTCCATGAGATATGTAGAATGCTTTCTTATGTATAGTACAAAACTCAAGTGCATTATCAGTATGCACAACTTTGACAGTGGAAGCAAACTGATTCTTTATTTCAATAATAAAATTCTCAATTATAGACCAAATGTCTTACTTATTCTTTAACAAAAATAGTTAAGATAATTTGGAATAATCATCCACTATCACCAAGTAGTACTTATGTCCTAATCAATCTGGAATTCGACTAGGACCCCATACATATAAATGTAACAAATCAAAAAGTGACTTAGAAACAGTAGAATTAGTAGGATAAATAGATTTGTGGTGCTTTCCCATCTAACATGTGTCATAATAAATCTTGATGGCTGGTGAAAGATGAGTAATGATACGACGAAGCTTGCCCAGTGATGGATGACTAAGGTGATATGCCATTGTAAGGTATTCCTTGTAGTGAAACACATTTCCCTGGCATTGTGCATCAACCGGTGTTTGAGACAGGCGATACATACCCCCTTCTTCATGTCCGCCACCAATCATCTTCCCCGTGAGCTTGTCCTGAAACATGCAATTAAACGCCATAAAAAATCACCCTGCAATTAAGGTCCTTTGTAATTCTGCTAATCGATAACAAGCTCATCGGAAAATCTGGAACAAAAAGAACATTAGGCAATTTCATATTAGGGGTGACTGACACTTCCCCCTGACCATCAACTCTTGTATGCCTCTCATCTACTACCTGAACAGTCCTACCAAGACGTATAGATTGAAAATGCTGGAAGCCACTGTGATCACCACTCAAGTGCTGTGATGCACTTGAATCTACCAAGACGTATAGATTGAAAATGCTGGAAGCCACTGTGATCACCACTCAAGTGCTGTGATGCACTTGAATCTACTAAATAGACCCATCAGACATGACAAAAATACACCCTATACCTGAGGAGGCAATGATAGTAGTATCTGAAGAGGATGACAGAGTCTTCTGAGTAATCTAAGCAAACATTTGAACATCATACTCAGCACGTGATACTGTGTCAGATTGTCTCAGATGAAGTATCAACTTGATTGGCAACGGGAGGTCTCCCATGCTTAGACCAGCATGAGGCTTCCACATGACCAATCCTACCACAGAAAGTGCATGTGGGACATGGTTTTCCTGTCTGTCCTCTGCCACAACCACGCCCACGAGTCATGGGTAAACCTCTAGTGCATTGACCGCCTCCAACAGTTAGTGCAGAGGTCTGACCAGTGGTCTCAAGAGTAGAAGTAACCGCTGTGATCTGACTCAGTCTGCTATAAGTCTCCTTAAGTGATGAAAGCTCTGATAATGTCAGAATCTGAGAGCGTACATGATCATATTCTGGGCCTAACCTAGAGCAAGTGAAGGACTGCTGTCTTCTTGCGATATTTCAGATGAGTACCACACATGCACACAGGCCTACACGCATTGTACTTCTCTAAAAGTCCTTTCAAAGTAGCTTGGTACTTCGTCAAGGGCTGTTCCTCCTGTTTGATAGAACATCTCATTGTAGATCTGATAGATTTTGCTGGAATTCTTCTCATGGGAATACATGTCATGGAGCGTATCCCACATCTTCTTAGCAGTCCTGTAATACATGATGCCATCTCCAATTTGTGGCGAGATGACATTCATGATCCACTCTCTCACTATAGCATTGTGCTTCAACGAGTACTTCCTAGTCTTATTATGAGGCTTTGGCTCCAGTAGTAGGTGCTCCTTGTCATGACCCTCAACGGTCATCAGGAAAGTTTGAGACCAACGAGCGTAGTTGGTCTCGCCCAACTTCATGATCGGGAGAAGAATAGGTTTTTGTAGTTTTCGCTTTCCTGACTAGTCTCCGATGTCACCTCAGAAGATGAAGAGGAGGCCATGATGCTCCAAGTAATGGGAAGTCGCCAAAGTTAAATATGAAATTCAATTTTTAGATATGCAAAATACTGTAGATCACACAAGAAAGTGATCTAACATGTAATCTAAGCTATTTCTTCCTTGGAAATTACGTTAGACATGCATAGTAGCCCTCTAACTGCTGGTAGGAGCCTACTAGGTTTCGGAGGCACCCCTAGTGGCCCCTAAAAGAGGGCTACTACCCTCCTCCCTGTGCTGGGTCGACAAGACCCACCGGCGATTCTACTGACCGTCGGTGGTAGATCTGCTGTTGCAGTAGATCAGAGCGACTGCCCAACCCCAGTGTCGTCGACGCCCGCCACTGTTGGTGGGCCTACGGCGTCGTTGCAGAGGTAGGTAGCCCTCGTGTGTCGCTGTAGGAAGCGCGGGAACCTCTGGTGCCATCGCCTACTGTCGCGAGTGCCTCCCCTTGTCAGCTGTGTCATCGCTGGTGAGGGAGAGATATGGTGAACGGTGCGGAGAAGGGTTAGGGTTTAGGTAGAGGGGGTAGGCAGCTTGTTTCGGTGCGATATCCTAGCGTCGATCTATGATCATCGCTCTGATATCAAGTGAGACAAAATGAACACTCTTATTCTAATAGAAAACCTTACACCTCTTTATATAGAGAGAGGTGTTGGGTAAATTATATGAGAGTATCAGACAAAAACACAAATTTAATAAATTCATTGACTGAACACGAAAGATAACTAGAGCGTTCAACAAGATATATTAGTTTTTTTTATCAACTAAACCCTTGGTCGACCTAACTGGATCAGTGCTAGGGGTGCTAATCGAACCGAATATATTCGAACATAGGTATGCTCGAGTTCGAGTTTGATAAAATATTCGATGTTCGAGTTCGGTTTGAGTTCGTTAAGTGTTCGATTATCCATGTTTGAGTTCGGTTTAATAACGAAATCGAACGTTCAAATTCGGTTCGTTACTAGTTCGTTTGCATTGTTTGAATGAACATGTTTGATTATGTTCGATAATAGTTCGTTCGATTAATATTTTAACTTAAATGTTCGACAATAATTCGTTCGATTGTATTGGAAAATACATGTTGGGATTAAGTTGTGTTCGCATTCCCCATCTCAACATGCCTGGAAACACATTTACTTTGCTTCACCTAAATTTAAACAAGAAAATGGGACATAAAATTTACCTCGATGTATATGAAAATTATAGATAGCCTGAAAGAAAGTCAGATAGAATCTAAAATTGACAAACTCCCAATTTCATGAGTTAAATCTTCTTTCCAATTTGTTCCAGCCTGATTTAGGACCTTATGAATTCCAAGCTATTGAAAGAAGCTTCCCTACTTCGGTCTAATGATTTACGAATTTCTCATCATTTCACAAATATAACACAAGTTCACTTCTAGTGGAAGTTGTTAAGACAACCATTATCTTCCATAAGTTCCTGATGCCTCTTCTGCAAGTTGAGGATAATCAAACCATTTGTCTTGACCTGCTTGCTCGAGCAAATAGTACTATGGTAACCATGTGGAAACTTTTTAATGTCATAAAAAAAATGCATAGAGATGGTTATGATAAAATTAGTTTCAATGACATTTACATGAATAAACTACAATTCATTAAATTATAACTTTAAAAGCTAAAGACATTGCTCAATATTCTCCATTCAGAACTTTTCAAAGGTAAATCTTAAGTTGCCACAAGAACAGTTATCTGATTATGCAATTTAAATATACAAAAAAAAAAGAACTCAACATTTACATCTTGTATTAAGATGCACGGCTGCTTGTTGAGAGCCTAACGCATAACCTCAAGTTCAAGACTTAACTTTTTCTTACGTTGGAAATCCATAATCTAAAATTGTAGGAAAAACATCTCTTGTGTCCAAGAATACTGTAACACAAGTTATAGTGATGTGAGAACTTACATTGATGCAAAAAAGAGGAGGATTTTCCTTCGATGAATTGTGTAGCCAAACGGCTGAATCTCTTGTTCTGCCCCTCGCATTCATCACTATGAGTGGTTGGGTTAACAATGGTGGTCCTTGCCACAAGACTTGCTTGACAGAGAGGGCTACTTCAGATGATCTACTTGTGAACAAACAACTGTGAAGAAAAGGTTCAGGGGCTTAAACGAGCCATGAGGCTTGTGAATGCTTATTACTAATGGTACATATAATGTCAACTCTATTTGTTGTTGAACAAAAGGAAATGTAAATTTCAGGAGACAATCTCAGTGAAAATGGTTGAGTTTCATCCAAGTCAAATAGTTGTAACGAGAAAGGGTACTCTACGAACACAATTGCATGCTTAAAGAGTGGAGTGCAGCTATAAAACTAATATCAAGACATTTAACCTGTCAATGCACTTATAAGTATGTTATTAGGTGAAAAGAAAAATAGTACCTTTAACTATAAACTTTTTACTTGCATCATCTGCCTCAATTTCTTCAGCATTCCTCCTCTCCATTCGGGATGAGCCTTACGAGAAAGAGCTTTCTGTTGTGAGAGAACCTTATTCAGTTATTTATCATGCATGCAGATTCAATGGTATATTATCGAAGAAATGATTGTAACTGTCATCTTGGGATTCCCAGAGCTCTTATTTGTAGATTGTGCAAAACTTTTGATATCTAAGACCACACTGCCACCCTTCTCCATGGTAGTAGTTTGACAAATTATCAAGGATGAGGAGTCATTAATAGAGTTTCAAAATGAATGAAGCTACTGAAAGTAGCCCTAAAACCTAAATGAGAGGCATTTTCCACGAAACAGAAGGAATAGCAAGGAGGAGGGAAAGAAAGAATATGAGACTTTTAAAAAAGAAAAAAATAAAAGCCCATCCAAAATGTGATACAAGAAAACTCCCCCACTTTCAAATTCATCCATTACCCATTTTAGTTCACAAGCCCAAGATCTTACTTTTCCGCCATCTCTGTCTACATTTCACTCCTCACTCTCTTTCTCCACGCCTGTTAAGTAGAAATGTTTGACATTTTACCATTATTTGTTATTAAAACATAGTAGTAACAAAAAAAATTGAAAATCCAAATGAAAGAAACACTTTTGACAAAAAGAAAGAATAGAAGACTTAGGGGAGTGGGCAGAGGGTGGAGGATGGGGGGGGGGGGGGGGGGGGGACCAGAGGATGGTCGGAGGGCAGGTTTAGGGGAGTGGGTGGAGGGTGGTTGAGGGAGGAGTAGAGGTCGGGGGAGGATCGGAGAAGGGAGGAGCTTACCTCGAGGATGACGTCGATGAGGATGGAGCCGCTGGCGCTGATGGAGGAAGATGACAAGTACAAGTAGTGCCGTAGTAGGCTTGCAATGACGGTCGATGGGGTTAGGGCTTAGGGTACTTTTAGGTTTGGGAAATGGGAAGTGTGGGACAAGGACTCGTGAGTGGGGGGAGGGGAGGGGTTGAGGACCTGAGGTCTTCGAGAGTAGGGGGAGTGGGCATGGGTTCGGTTTCTTTTTTTGTTTTTCTATTTTTTTTGAAAAATCAAAGGATCGTTATCCAAGCGATAACCACCCACAATCATTCATTTCACAAAAAATTACAGCAGCATTACAAACAGGATCCCTAGAACTCCTCCTGGGAAGAAATGGATGAGACAAAATTCTCTACATAGGGTCTCTCCCCCTAAAACATGTACCACTTCTTCCCAACCAAACACCCCACAAGACCACTAGGGTCCTAGCTCTATCCTTCTTTGATTTAAAGGAGATCGTTCCATCTCGGGCGTTTACTCTGCGAAAGGAAGACCAGAAGCTAGCCATGTCCCAATGGGCAATCTAGCCTATCCCCATCTTTTGCCACACCTGCCTCACAAACGGACATTGAAAGAAAAGATGTTGGATGTCTTCCTTTGCTCCTTCACAAAGGGGGCAACTCAAATCATCCGTTTAGGCCCATCTTGCCCTCCATTGCTTCGTCATTATCCTCCCCCCTCCTTACCAGCCAAGCAATCTTCACCTTCAGTAGGCACTCTACTGCCCATATCAATCGGTAGTCCCTCAAGAAGTCGACGTCTGGGTTAACCACACCGTAACCCAACCTACGAATGACCTTCGCCACAGAGAACTTTCCCTCTTTCGATGAGTATGAGTCGCTGCCCTCCTCGGGCTCCCAACCTTCCAGCTCCTGCTGTTGCTGTTGGAAGTCCTCACAGCCCTGGTCGGAAAGGCCTACTCTAAAGGTCGGGCACCAAACCCGATTCTAACAGTCCCCCACCATGGTTGACGGGTCCGCCAACCCCCCATAAAGATGGGGAAAGTTAGCACTGAGGGTTGAGCCGACCCCTTACCAGTCATCCTGCCAGAACTGGAAGGCATCCCCTTCTCCCATAGTGGGAGAAAAGAAATCTCGCACCTTCCCTGTCACCTCCGCCAATCCCCCAAGGAAGAAAGAGGCCCCAGGAGGAGGAGACTCCAGGGGCCCCCAAGAGAGGAAAGACCCGTAGCAACTCCGCATGTTGTCACCAAACAACCCCCCTTCCTGGCCCACCAACCTAGCAATCCATTTTGCAAGGAGAGTGATATTCACCTTGTCCACGTCTCTAATCCCTAGGCCCCCCTCCTGTACCAGCCTACAAACCTCCTGCCAAGTCACTAGTCTCGCCCCCTTTCCTGCCGCCCCCACACCTGACCAGAAAAAATCCCTCATTAATCTAGAGATTTTCTTCTCAACCTGTCATGGAATCCTAAAAATAGAGAGGAAATATGACGGTATGGAAGTCAGGACTGCCTTACAAGAGTTAGTCTCCCTCCTCTAGACAACAACCTAGATGAGCACCCTGCCAGTTTCTTTTCCATCATCTCCAACAAAGGAAGCCAATCATGCAACTTAAGGCGTCGATCTGAAAGGGGGAGGCCTAGGTACATCAGCGGTAGGGAACCGACCTTTATCCCTAGTGTACCACCCACTAGCTCCACCTCCTCCGCCATCATGTTCATCGGAATAAAAGATGACTTTTGGTAATTAATCTCCAATCCTGATGCAGCACCACAGAGTTATAGTATGATCCTTGTCCTCCTAGCCTCATTGCCCGCTCTGTCAACTAGGAACATGGTGTCATCAGCATACTGAAGAATCGTCGTCTCTCTGTTCTCCCCAACCTGAAAGCCTCTAATCAAACCTCTATCACACGCCCTGCGAGTTGCCCTCGCTAGAGCATTTGCCACAAGCACAAACAACATGGGTGCAAGAGGACATCTCTGCTTGACCCCCTTCCTAGGTTGCATCCACCCTCCTATCGGGTTCCCATTAATCAGGATCGAGAAGGAAGTCGTCGTTACATGCCTCTTCATCCAGTCGATCCATATTCTGGGGAAGCCCCTCCTCAGCAAGGAAGTCAACAGGAAACCCCACTACATTGAGTCGTACGTCTTGCTGAAGTCCACCTTCCACAGAAATGCTTGTTTTTTCTCCCTCTTCTAAGCAGCCAGCACCTCCATAGCAACGATAAAACTATCTAAGATTCCTCTTCCTGGAACAAAGGCTGACTGAGCATGGGATATCAAGTCTCCAAGAAGGTCCTTGAGTCTATTCGCCAAGACCTTAGCAACAATAATGTAAATGGCATTGGATAGCGCAATCGGTTAGAAATCTTGAATCGCTTCCGCACCTTCTTTCCTGGGCAACAAACACATGTAATATCTATTCAGTTTGTCGAAGCCTCTATTCTCGATTGCAAACTCCTCTATTATCTGCATCACGTCCGCTCCTACCAAGGACTAGAACTCTCTAAAGAAGAAGACAGGGAAACCATTCGGTCTAGGGCACCCTTCCGCATTCAACCCCTAGATCGCTTGCTGCACCTCATCCTCTAAGAAGACAGCCGTAAGATCTGATGCCTGAGCCTCAGTGATACATTGCACATCCTCTCCCCTCCAGCTCTAGCGTCCTCTGCTACGCCATCCTGTGAAATCTTTGAAATAATCAGCCACAGCTCGTCCCGCCTCCTCCCTACCAGAGAAGGTCTCCCCATGAACTATCATCGTCTCAATCCAATTTTTCCTCCTAGTAGAAGCCATTTGGTGGAAGAACTTGGTGTTAGAGTCACCTTCCTTCAGCCACTTCTACCTCGTCCTCGTTTTCCACTCCACCTCAGCTTTCTTGTCCTCCTCCTGTACCACTCGTGTCAACCTCATCCTAGTCTCTCTCTCCACAGATGAGATGGGGATGTGATCCTCCTGCCTATCAATCCTGGTGATCTCTGCCAATGCCTCCTTTCTGCCCCTCCTGGATGCTTTGATCCCTTTTTTGTAGGCCTTCAAGTGGTCCCGCAACACACTTAGCTTCCTTGCCAGACGAAGCGCAGTCAAACCCTCCACCTCTATAGACCTCCACTTCTCCTCTACTATACTCTGGAACCCTTTCTCCATCAGCTAGGATCTATCAAATTTGAAATAGACGCCAAAGAGCGCCCCCTCGTTAAGACATCACATAAGCGGTGTATTTTGATATATCATCGTCTCTATTTTTTTGTTTTTTGTTTTTGGCTTTTGAAGATGGAAGCGGAGGGTTATTTTTTTTAAAGTCAAATGGGTTTTTTATATTTACATAAATGTATAATTATATCCTACACATTTTTATATGTATATGCTTTCGAACTTGAACATTTATCGAACAAACATATACTACGTTCATATTCGATTTGTTAAACTATTAAATGTAGCTTTAATGTTCATGTTCGGATCATTTTTTTTCGAATAAACTTTTATCGAATATTTCATCGAACGAATTTGAGTCGAATTCAAACTGTTCTGTTCGATTAGCAGTCCTAATCAGTGCAAACCAAACCAGAGTACATGCTGTTCTGTTTTCCTAAATGATGACATCATTGCTTCCATCATCACTGATTTGACTGATCTGAACTGCTGGTTGGACTGGTAAAAACCAAAATTGTAATGCTAGCCGGTTCAGTTTTCAAAACATTTAGAATTACAGGGTGATTCACTGCACACACACACAACCCCCCCCCCCCCCCCCCCCCCCCAGTCTGGACACTCACGCACTCACTTTCAATTGTTGTGCTGATGAAGAAAATCCTAGGAATGTCCTAGCCCTGTGAATGTGCTGATATTGTTTGTAATCGTTTTGGTTTATACAATTATTCATAGATATCCTGCAATTATTTTTAAGGGATTTACATACATGTTATGATAATCCTTAAATACTACTATCATGTCCCTAGTTTTTTCATATTTACATGGAGCGGTCCTGTAAACTTGCTGACTCTACACCTTTGCCTCCACTGTCGCAAATTAACTTGCAAGTAGTGTGTCTAGTCAATGATTGGGTTGTTTTCTTTTTTGTTTTTGTGCATAAATGATTGGGTTGATTAAGATCATATAAATCGTGTAAAGATTGAAGTCATGGTATAAGGAGGGACTTCCTTGTTAAGATGTGACAATTGCATTGTTCAAAGAAAAAAAAAGATGTGACAATTGTATGTTTTGTAGATTTATGACAAGGTCTTGGAATGGGAAAATGTCGTTAGCTTGAATATTATGATATTAATTTTTGGGTTGTTGCAAAAGTAAATGCATGGTACATTTTGTTTTCTATTTCTTTTTCATAGAAAAAATACTTTTTATTTTTTCACCTAACGGTATCTACAGGGGCATACATGTAAAACTCCCTTTTATTATGCTAATACTTTGATGTATTATTGATCTACCATAAATCTTAGACATCTTTTCTTTAATAAGACAACTTATCTGTTTGAAATTTTGTAGTCCCATGGGAAGAGGGCGCAATTATGAGAGAGCTTCTGGAAGTGACGGGTCAGAAAGCAGAGGGTAAAGCCTATCTCTTCTATTTTTCTCAATAGAGGAAGTTGGGTTCTTGTAACCATGTTTTTCAGTGTCTTTTTAATTGTCGTCACAAGAATGCTAAGATGAATCACATTCGTTGACTCAGCTCTTACAAGAGACGTCGAGAACGAAGCATTTCTCTTGAAGATGCCAAATTACATGTAAAAAGGTGTATTTCTCTTTTTTTTTTGCTAGCATTTTCTTTCCAGTTTTGACCTTCAGGAATTTTTCTCTAGATATTGCAAGCATAGTTGATGCTTTCTGATGGTCTATTCTCGAACTTTTCTTTGAAAGAAGATTTGCCCAGCTAGAGTTTACATGATTAGTGATGGAAATGAGGTCCAAAAACTAAGGTAAAACACTGGTTTCCAAGTAGGACAAAATGGTTGTAAGCTCATTTCAAGAGAAAAAGAGGGTTGTATTCGAGGTTGTGTTCCAGAAATTGGTTTCAATTCTAATAATCTGGGATCATATTTTCCTATTTGTGCAAAAAAGTTCTGTTTCTGAACTGCTTTTGAACCATATTTGTCAATCTGCAGAACTTTGTGTGGTAAGCTTAGAAGAGAATTTTGATTGATGCCTTCTAGCTTCTAAATAAGCTTCACCTTTTTGCTTGCTGTCCTGAGTGGCAACTATTTTGGTTGTGTTAAAAAAATCAGTCCATTCTGAAAGTCAAAGATGATAATTTGTTTTTTGATGCATAGGATGCATCTCTGAAATTTCTTGAACTTTAACATTGCAACAGTGTTAGCATTTTTGGTAGTGGTTTAGATTTCCTAATTTTTTAACCTGCTGTGGCCAAGTTCTATTATTTGGTTTCTCTCAAAATTCTGTGAATTTAATAATTTAATATCCAAACATTTACATACTTGGAGCTTGACAAAAGCACATTGTGTAGTTTATTTATTGACCACAATGAGTGATGCTCTCTTTAAAGAATTTCATTTTGTTTTTATGTTGATACTTTAGTCCTGAAGGACGTGAACGCAGCAAATCACCTGAAGTCAACAATCCAGAAATAGATGGGTATGTAATTACACGTATGTTCAGTTGTTGAGTTCATCAAAATGTCTCTTTGAAGTTGTGGGGATGCTTTGTTCTAGAAATTTTAAACTTCCATTTTAAATTGAGAAAAAACCTCCTTGGCAAAAAGAATACCAAGCCTTTTCATTTTTTTGGTATCTTCTCTCTCTTCATATGGCTGCACTTCTACCTTGGTCAACCACAACTTCCTCGGTGTGCATCAGAATCCAACAATCCACTGTTTAGCTGCATAAAACATCCCCTCGTTACTTTTCTTTTTAAAGTCTGTCACTGCTCTCCATTTTAACTAATATGTATTTTTTAAGCATGACATCTTTAACAATTTTACTATATGACTTATCTAAAATTATCTCTTGCTGCTGTGTTGAATGCTTTGATCTGGACATGTATCTTGTTGATATCTTCTTGTAGACTGAACTTGCATGCGACATGCTTAGTTTTTGCTCTACTAAGAAGAAAACCCTCAACTTCAAGGATTTCATTCTAGAGTTCGAGAATTCTATCGTCTCTTGTTTCCTGCACAAGAATAATACCTTTTCTAAACATTATCTTCTTCCAATCTCATTCTAAGGAAAGGAGATATTTACCACAAGAGACTGGATAGAGTGATGAACTCCTTTTTTTTAAAAGAGCGTGGTAAACACCTTTGTTGGATCCCCATTGGTCACAAGTTTCAATCTCGTAGCTGGCATATTTTTCTCGAATGTTTTTCTTAAGAAAAACTTCTACAATATTGGAGACCTGTTGCCTTTATGTCTTGCACATGTGGACCATGAAAAAAATGAAATTCATGGAATGCACGCACACACACGCACGCAAAGGGACAACCTTCTGTGACCCGCCGTTGAGGTTGTATCCAATGGTGGATAGAGTGAAGGGGGGCATTGCAGGCATTTCACCTCACAACCCTTTATCTCCCAAGAAGGTGACGATGATCTGGGGATGCAAGTGCTCGATGAGGGTGGAGATGATTCGTTTCCCTATATATGTTCCCATGGTTGCCAGCCCAATTGTGGAGGATTACATGACCTCAACCTGATATAAAGGGAGGAAAATATTTTTTTTTTTGGGAAGTTTGGGATTTTTACAACTGACCTGGATGAAGAGGGACTTTTGGCAGATTGGGTTAGGGAGGATCTGGTTGCTTGATTGTGTGAATGAGTAAGACTTTTGATAGGGGTCCACAAGCTTTGAATGGGTCCGACTTGGAACCTTGGGTGGCAGACATGGAGCCTCTCTCAATGGACCTTCTTGATGGGTAGGGATTGACACCCACAGATGGCTTGGGCACTGCAATGGAGTTTCCTGATGCAGGGGACTTGGAGATGGTGTCCGCAAGGGAGCTTCTTGTAGCGGAGGGCTTGGTGGTTGACTCAATTCGAGTGGGTGCTGCGACCATCAAAGGGACTAAAGGGGCCATGGATAGTTCATTGAGTAGGGGACGAGGTTGATTTTCGAGGTCATCTCTAGGTTGCATGTGTCAAGTTGTCAATGGCGGTGGTTGTCACCACCTAGCGGTTGGTCGTCTACCTACGTCGAAGGCTTGTTCACAAGAGTCGAAGGACTAGAAGGCAGTGACAAATGAGGCGTGATCAGAATGCAACTTCCAGTTATGTAAATGAGACTGAATGTAGGGTGGGTCAGGTGGTGGGGGCACGCTAGACTCATCTACAGGACCTTTAGGGGAGTTCACCTACTCCTCATGTTTAAGATGCTCTCTTGGAGTGTTAGGGAGCTTTGAGAGTCAACTCAAATGGCCACCCTTTTGCGCTATCTTCTGGAATGAAAGGTGGATTTTATGTTGTTGCAAGGAACTAAATTGGAGTTGCTTGACGATAGAATGGAGAGGGAGATTGGTGGAGTTGTTCTGAGATCTTTCCTGGTAGTGGATTCGATTGACAGATTAGGGGGCATTATCTTGGTGTGGAATGCCTTGAATTTTGAGTTGCAAGACATGGTGAATGGTAGATGGAACGTAATTGGGTGCTTCTTGTGTAAATAAGATGGGACCACTTTTGTCATTTCTTCTACTTATACCTTGTGTGAAGACAGTGCCACAGAATTATGGGATGAACTATGACAAGCGGCCCTCTTTGTTGGCTGGTAAGTGGGGATTTCAATGCTACACTTTCTTCAAATGATAGACCTAATGGTAGGAGAGATTGGGAAATTAATGTTTTTGCTGGCCTAGTTGATGAGCTCGGCTTGTATGATGGTCCTACCTTTAAGGTGAGATTCACTTGAAGAAACTCTACTGGTTTGAGGTCCAAGATTGATAGGTTTCTTTGCTTGGGGCATTGGGTGGAAAGATTTTAAATGGTTGATGTTACTATGAAACCAAGGCCTTTGTCAGACCATAAGCCATTGATTTGGAACTCCAACGATGGCGTCCCATTTACTTCTTATTTCAAGTTTTAGAGGTCTTGATTTATTGAGGTTGGCTTCAAGGACTTGGTATGATAGAATTAGGGTGAGGTCCAACCTTCTTCCTCAATTCCTCATACTTGGGCTCTTAAACTTCAGCACCTCATATGGGCTTTGATTAGCTATAAGAAGAACATCAAAGAGTGGAGGGGGTAGACTTGGTTAGAGGCCTTGCAATATGTCCCTGATCTTGTTAGAATTAAGGATAGTTGAGATTTTACTAACGTGTAATAGGTAGGAAGAGAGACGAAGACTTGAATGTTTGATTCAGTAAGAGGATTTGAAGAAGGAGATGCATTGGAGATGACATTCCATACAATTGTAGCTTTAAGAAGGAGATGCCAATATTCATTTCCTCCATATGGTGACTAGTGTAAGGAGGCGAACCAACCTGATTAGCACTTTGAGGGTTGGTGAGGAGTTCTTATCAGATAATGATTAGATAGCTAAGGTAGTGATGACATACCTTCGTGACTTTACTAGATGATGCTTGTTAGGGAGATGTGGGTTATCTACTACAATCTTCCCTTGGTGGATGGTGATATGGGAAATGGCCTAATTAGAGATGTCTTTGAAGAGGAGGTGCTAGCTACTATCCTTGGTCTTATGGTTGAGGGTTCTCCAGGTCTCGATGGATTTTAGGTTCTTTTTTATAAGGAGTTTTGGGATGTCATCAGGGATGAATTTATGGCTATGTTATGTGAATTCATCGTGGACAACTAGGGATTTTGGGAGACTTAACAAATTCTATTTCTTATTATTACCAAAGAAGTTTATCTAATTGTGATGAAGGTCCTTGCTAATAGACTGTGGTCACTACTTCCAGGCTTGATTGGACCAGTACAATTGGCTTTTGTCTAGGAACGTTTATTACAGGAGTTGCTCGTGATGGGCCTTGAGGAGAAGGTTAGGAAAGAAGAGTTTCTTTGGAAGGTTGACTTTTTAAAGGCATACGATGTTGTTGGTTGGTCTTATTTATGGCAAATTTTGAGGAAATGATTTCCTGAGACATGTATTACTTAGGTGAAGTGGTGCATAACCACAACATCTTTCTCTATTTTGATAAATGGTAGATCAGATGGATCATGGACATAGCTATAGCATAGGGTTAGGCAAAGGTGTCTGTTGGCACATCTACTCTTTATCATAGCAATAGACACTTTAGTAGCTATGGCTTTCGAGGCTTGTGACGGTAGGCTCTTACTAGATTCTTGCTTCAAGGGGATGACATCCTTTTAACCCCTAGTTTGCATTATGTTGATGATACCCTTTTTCTTTTATAGAGGGGAGTGCCTACGAGGCGGTGAATTTGGCAACTCTGGTTAGAATATTTGGGGAGCGGAGGGCCACGTTGGGCTGGGTGAGCTTGAAGTGGAGGTGGTGAAGGCGCTGGGGGGCGGGGCGAGGGGTTTGGAGTTGAAGGTGGTGGGGGAGAAGTTCATGTTGCTTGGTGTGTCGTCGGAGGCGGTGGAGCATCTGCTCTTCAGGGTCTTGCACTGCCCGGTTGGAGTGGTCAGGTAGCGTTGGGTGGTAAGGTCTGATGGTGCGCTCTAGGAGTGGTCGTTGAGGAGGGTGGAGTTGGTGGTGGATTTGGTGGGCGTGCCACTGTTCCTTTGCACGAAGAAGGTCGTCGGGGCGGTGGTTGCCCCCTTTGCGCGGGTGCGGTGGTGTAGGGGCCTTGGCCTTGCTGGAGAGGACCTTGCGTCGCTGCAGGCTTTGGTGGAGCTTAGGTTGGGTAAGGAGCTCCACGAGAAGGTGTCCCTCTATTTAGGGGCCACTTCATGGATTGTGATGGTGAAGCCGGTCGGAGGGAGGCTGCAGTCCTTCGCTGAGGTGGTTCGGAGGCTAGCTGGTGGAGGCGTGGCGGTGGGGAGGGGTGTTCTGGTGCGCGAGGCGATGTGGAGACTGGTGGCCACTGGCGGGAGTGGCACCTCGTGTGTTGGGTCAGCAGCATAGCGCCCGAGCTTTGACAACCACACCCCTCTCAAGGTGCAGCGATCGAGGTGCATGGCAGCAGGGACAAAGCGGCTGGATGAGGTGGGAGTTGGTGTCGCTGGAGAAGTGATGGTGAGGGGCGCGAGGTCCTTCGGGGATGTCGAGCTGCCGCGTGAGGCTCTTGAGGTATGGCAGCGAGAGGATTGGGAGGGAACTTCGGGAAAGATCGATGCTGAGAAGGCTGTGGGCTTCAGCGGAAGTGATGGCGCAGGTGTTTTTGGTGGGTTTTGAAGGAAGGAGGTGGAGTCGGATCCGGGTCTGGATCCGCAACCAGACTCGGTACCCCTTCATGGGCTTCCTCTTTGCAACTTGCAGAGGGTCCCTTCGCACAGGAGTTGCAGCGAGTCGGCTTCTGTTTGGCAGGGTGTTGTGGAGCGAGGGAGGCGAGCGGTTGGATCTGCCTAGAGGCGGTGATGGCGGGAGGGCGTGAAGCTCAGGATGACGAAGCTCCTCCATCAGAAGATGGAGAAGCTCTGGTCAGCGGTGAGGGGCCCTTCCGCGGCGAGGTTGCTTCGGATGGGGCTTCATCGGCGTCGTTGACATCCCTGCTGTGTGGGGGAGGGTTGGGGGGCGATGTGGGGCCCGTTTAAGAGGCTGGCGGTGATGGTGATGGCGACACCCCTTGTGACAAGGGTGGAGGGCTTTGTTCGAAGGAGGGGGAGGTGCCTGGTGCGGCCACACGTGCCTGCGATAGGGAGGGTGGGGTTCAGGTCGGGGGGTCTATTGGGGAGGCGATGGCAGGGGGTACTGGGTGGGTGGCGATGCCGGTGGAGGCGATGGTCGATGCAGGAGCAGTTGGGGCGGACTCAGGGGTTGGTGGTGGAGTGGGAGGTGGGCCTCAGGTGGGGAGGGTGTAGAAGGGGGAGGTGGGAGTAGGTGGGGGGAGAAGGTGGTTGTGGCTTGGTCTGAGGCGTTTTAGCTGGGAGAAGTGGAGTAGGTGGTGGTCGCTTAGTGGGGGGAGTTGGTCAGGGTGCCCCATGTTGAAGGTTCTTACATGGAATGGAGGGGACTTTGTGACCCCTTGTGTTGGGGGACACTGAGGTCCTACCTTCGGAAGTGGTGTTCGGATGTGGTGCTCCTCCAGGAGACGAAGCTGCAGAATTGCGACCAGAGGGTCTGGAGAGAGATTGGGGGTGGCGTGTTGGGAGGTTCCCTGGCGTTGGATGCGATTGGGAGGTCAAGGGGGGTTGTGGCCGGTTGGAAGGACCTGTTCGCCCTGGTGGACTCTGAGGTCAGTGCAGGAGCGATCTCGATATAGTTGAGAAGGTGGAGCGATGGGCTGGTTTTGGTGTTCTCGTTTGCTTATGGGCTGGTGGAGGACTCCAAGAGGAGCCGTTTATGGGAGGGGTTGCACCAGGTTGCCAGGAGATTCCAGGGGTGCCCGTGGTTCATTGGAGGGGACTTCAACGTCACCCTCTTGGCGGAGGACAGGCCGGGGGGAGAGGAGGGCGGGATTGAGGCTCTGAGGACTTCGCGGGGTTCATTGTTGAGCATGGGCTGCAAGATGTGCCCCCTGGGTCCTATGCATATACATGGAGGTGCTTTGGAGGCTTGATGTCCAAGCTAGACCGTTTCTTGTGCTCGGTGGAAATGGCAGAGGTCTTCCCGCTGGTGGGGGCCCATGCCTTGGAAAGGCCTTTCTTGGATGACACCACTTTGCTGTGAGAGTCTGGGGAGGGATCCCGCTGTGGTACATATTTCAAGTTTGATAGGACTTGGCTGCTGGAGGATGGATTCAGGAACATGGTGGAGGACAAGTGGCAGGCTTTGTACCTGGAAGGCTCGGCGGTTGCTAAACTAAAGTCTAAGCTTCGAGAGTTGAGACTCTTTTTGAAGGAATATAAGAGACAGGTGAAAGAAGAACGGAATAGGAAGACAGATTTGGTGCTCGGGGAGATCTAGAGGTTGGATAGAGTGGAAGACTAGGGCATGCTATCCATGGAGGAGCGATAGAGAAGGGCAGAGCACATAAAGGTCGTCCAGGATGATGATAGGAAAGTGGAGGTGGAATGGAGAACAAGGTCCAGGCAGAAGTGGATCAAGGAGGGAGACTTGAATACCAAGTTCTTCCATATGATGGCTTCGGCCAGGCGTAGGAGGAATTGGATTGTTAAGCTCCAGGTGGGCGGGGTGGAATGTTTCAGCAGGGAAACTGTAGGCATGGCGGTGGTAGACTTCTTTAGTTCATGGGGAGGAGGAACGGGAGTTGGTGGTGGCGTGGTTTAGGCGTTCTGGTGGTGGATGCGATGGAGGCAGAGGGGTTGGTGGCGCCTTTCATGGAGGACAAGGCTCATAGGGCGGTTTGGGGGTTGAATGCAGACGGATGTCCGGGTCCTGATGGGTTTCCGCTTCTATTTTTTAAGGAGTTCTGGTTATTGTTGAAGGCGAAGATCATGCAAGTCCTTACGGAGTTAGGGGAGGGCAACAGGGGTTTCAACAGGTTGAATAAATTCTACTTGTTCTTGTTGCCTAAGGGGGAGGGGGTGGAGGCGATTGATGACTATAGACCGATTGCTCTCTCCAATGCAGTGTACCTGATAGTAGCAAAGATTCTGGCGAAGAGGCTCAGAAAGGTGATTGGTGAGTTGGTGTTCGAGGTGCAGATGGCATTTGTGCCTGGGAGGTGCATTTTAGATGGATATGTTGCGGCAACGGAGATCCTTGCGCTTTGGAAGAGGGAGAAGAGGAAGGCCTTTATGTGGAAGGTTGATTTCAAGATGGCATACGACTCAATGCAATGGTTCTTCCTGTGGGTGGCAATGGCTAAGAGGGGTTTCCCGTCGGTTTGGATTAGGTGGATGAAGTAGTGCGTCACTACAACCAAGGTTCGAAATGCTGATTTCGACGCCGTGCCGATGAAATTGTAAGTGTGCATTTCGTGTGCATGCTGGAGAAATGCCCATTTTTCGATGGCAGATTTTGACGATTTCGATGGCTCGAAAAAATGTCATTTCGGAGGTACCCCGAGCATGCCGATGCATGCCGACAAAAATGGTAGAAGTGGTCAAAATGATGCCAGTTTTAAGAAAATCAAATGTTGATTATGTAACAATAAGAGTGTTACATCATAATATTCATATACAACATGACCATACAATGTTAAAATTCAATAATGAGATCAAATATTCTTACCATGTTAAGAATATAGAAAATTTAATAATAGAAGAATACAAATAATTTAAGAATGAAAGAATCAAAGTGTATAGTTTCAAAATAAAAGTTAAAACTGTAATGTCTTGATGTATGATGTATCGGAAGTCAGGACTTTGAACGTGAAAGACAGATTTCACCAGAACCAAGAGTGTCTTGCTGGATTCATATCTTTTTCATGGGTACTATCACCACTTGATTGATACCATTGTTGACTATTATGTTGATGAATACTTTGAATGTATTCACAGTAATCCTTCCAAGACATGTATGAATATATTGTCTGGTAATCCATTATGTGCTGTTTGTATTCATGTTCATTCGTACTAACAAAAATCCCAAGATGGGGAAATCTACTATCTGTGTATGGTCTGTCACGTTTCCCACGTGCATGATTAGTTGCACGTGTTTGTGAGAATCATGTTATAGAATCATCTTGTGATGTTTTTGATCTTGGCATTTGAGGGGGAGCTTGGGGTTGGAACTGCTGAGGAAAATAATTTTGGATCATATCATACTCATATGGGTAAGAATATTCACTTCCAGTCCTAGTCCCAGAAGTGTCAACATTTTTAGATAGCGTATGAATATGATGGATAATTATATAAAGGCAGTGGTGGTGCAAATGATTGCGGATAGAATGGTTGAGCATACGAAGATCCCATCTCACATGTTGTGTTGTATGATCCCATGTCATATCCAAATCCAGGTGCTGAAGAATCAAAAAACTGATCACTAATGCTCATGGAACCAATTTAGGAGCTCAAATCCTCCATGTAGGCATCGTGACTTGGATATCTCTTGTAATCCATGGCTGGTGTACTTGGACTTGGAATATGTTCGCCATGGATATTTGTGTATCATTTGTCATATTCTTTAGCACCCTGAGTTTGCACTTGATCACCATGTCTCCCTCTGTCGGATGATCCTTCTGATCCAGATCCTTCTACCATTACAAATGCATCTGCATTTGAGCCATCATCTGAGTTATCCTTTGAGGTTGAAGTAGACTGTGATAATTGTCGTTCTTCATCCTCTTCATCCAGTACTCTTATAGGAAATGTATGACGACCAGATCTGACCATATGTCCTTCAACATCGGCACCCATTTTCTTTGATAGCTTTGGATCTGGCCTTCCCCTAACATCCATCACAGGTTCTCCTCCAATGTCATTTATCTAACTTTTTAGCACATTATCTCCGGTTCGGAAAATGTAGGCCAGATCAATTGGATCGGCCATTTCCTTGTTTTCAAAATCAAAACCCTCCTGAATGTGCCTCATTCGTAACCTTGGGTTGTAGTGGATATACACAAGGTCATTAAGCTTGTGAATTCCAAGCTTGTTTCTTCTTTTGGAATGGATAAGGTTAAATATACTCCAATTTCTTTTACACTCACCAGTAGATGATGTTTGTTATAACACTTTAACAGTCACCTGCCGTAAATTTGGAGCTTCCGTTGCATACAAATTCCACCATTCCGCTGTAGGGAAACATATTCTAGTCAAAAATTGGATATTATAGAGTAAATTATTATTAGTAAATATTAAAGGGATGTCGGTTATTACCGGAATGAGTGGCCTTAATAGCCTGCTGTGCCATATAACTCCCGAAAGATCCCATCCTTTCTCTAAATAATTTAATCTACAACATGTTGAGATGAAGATGTCAAATATCTTATTTAAGCTTCAAATTTCAAGTTAAATTTACCTACCTCATTCATGCACGGTATTTGCGTAGCATTTGCAGCTTTTGAATAACTTTTTACATAGCTTGAATGGGATTTTTGCGCGTGCCAAGGTGGTATTTATAGTTAAATTTTTATCATTACATCCGTCAGTGAGTCACATACTATGCGAATGTACAAGTACAACTCATTGTACAATGTACATCACTACATTGTATACCTCAATAATTGCTCAATTATGCTTCGTGTGGGTCCTGACATTTGTGCAGGTACTGATTCATGTTATTTTTTAGTCTAGACTTTAAACTCTAGGATTTAGTGAGCACACTGGTCATATGTTCCTAGGATAATAGCATTTGTGCGAAACGCAAGGCAACACAATTTACCCATTCTCCTCCACCACCATCCACCACACAGTGCACACACCTTAATTCCTACCCTATTCACATTGGCCATTGCATCGTGCCACCAGCCAGTGGGGGCACTGGCATCGCACGACCTCTTGTTACCTTTGTCTCCTTTCCCCTTTCCTCGAAAAGAGTCATCATTGGAGGAAATCCTAAACGTGCGGCGGCCACCCCCTACAGGGAGACGCTCCCCCACCTCCCCAGCAGGCAACAAGTCCACCACCAAGAAGGCGAGAAGCTCCATAAGTAACGATGCAGGCTGTAGCTTAAAGCAGCGGCAGAGATGGCAGTGGCAGTGGCATTAGTGGAGCGAACTCGCACATACTGCAGTCTGCAGTAAGCACCCATCATCGGCATCGGCATCGGCATCGGCACGTCGGCATGCCTTTGGTATGGTCGGCATGCCGGCGAAGCTCCTGACTTTCGACATTATAATCATATCGGCATGGTCATCCTCCAAAGCATGCCGTCGGCATTTAAATAAGTGACTACAACATCTTTCTCGGTCCTCATTAACGGGAACCTGGCAGGTGGTTGGATCCAACCGAGGGGAGTCCGACAGGGGTACCCCCTGGCACCCATGCCTTTTGTGTTGGCGGCTGATGCCTTGGCGAGGGCATTTGATAGAATGGGTAGGTCAGGCCTAGTTCAAGGTTTTCCTGTGGGGGAAGGGGAGAGTGTATCGGTACTGCAGTATGCCGACGATATCCTCTTCTTTGTGGAAGGGCAGAGGTGGAGGCGAGGTGGAGTCGTATCCTGCTGGAGCTGTTTTGTGAGGTGTCAGGCATGCAGATTAATTTTTGGAAATCTTCTTTTGTCCCATTTGGGATGGCTCTTGAGGAGGCCAGGAGATGCTTGGAGCCGTTGAGTACAAAGATTGGGTCTCTGCTACTCTCTTATCTGGGCCTACCCTTTGACAGACGAGAGGGTTTCGGTGCGCGACTGGGTTCCGTTTCTTGAGAGGATTGATGACTGGCTGACGGGCTAGGCATCCAAGATGCTTTCAAGAGGGGGCAGTTGGTTTTCGTCAAGGCAGTCCTATTGGCTATGCTAGCTTACTTTGCTTTGGTTGTGAAGGTGCCGCGAAAGATTGAGGACAAGATTGTGAGCTTGATGAGGAGTTTCTTCTGGATCAACTATGGTGTGGGCGGGAAGGGGGCGAAGCTGGTTGCATGGAGTGAGGTGTGCAAGCTTGCTACGGAGGGGGGCTTAAGCGTCAGGGAGATTGGGAGGATGATTGATAGCTTTTTGACGAAGTGGATTGCAAGGCTTCTTGGAGGAGAGGTAAGTCTGGTAGGGAGGTTCCTATGTTCTTGCTATGGGGGACGACCTGTCTGGGGTTTCTTGACGATGCCTCCTCGAGGAGCCTTCCACTTCCTTAGAGGCTTAGCTTTGGTGGCACCGAAGGTCAAAACATTTTTTACCCTTGTGTTGGTGTTAGGTGAGACCTTCAGGTTTTGGACAGACGACTGGATAGGGCTCGGGGCCCTGGTGGAGTAGTTCCCTCGGTTTGCGGCGTTGGCAATTGATAGAGGGGCCTCGGTGGTGAAGGTCTGGGATGGCGCGTGGTGTCCTACATTCTCGGGTAGGTTGTCAGATCAGAGGATTGGGGAGGTGCAGGAGATGCTACAGGATCTACAGGGGTTTCAGCCGGAGGTTGGTGCAAACTCTTATGGGTGGGAGGAAGGTGAGTTCTCGGTACGGGAGGCATATAGGAGGCTTGGAGGTGCAGCCATGGTGGTGGATATCGACTTGGCTAGGGGCTGCAGACAGCTTTGGGAGGCCTCCTGCCCCTTGAAGGTGAAGGTGTTTTCTTGGCTCCTCAGGAGAGGCAGATTGATGACTAGGATGTGGAGGTCACAATGGGCTTAGGACGCGGAGAGGTCATGTCCGTTTTGTGGGTAGGCAGAGGAGGATATTGACTACTTGTTCTTTGCTTGCCGTTGGTGAGGCAGGTTTGGGATAGGATTCAGGACCGACGGTGGGCTCATGATTCATTTACCAGCTTTTGGAGGTCGTTTAGATGTGGAGCCGATGCTGGGCGCAATGTTTTCGTTCGAAGGAGCGGGCTCACCTGATGGCAGTGTTTTGGGCAGTTTGGTTGGGTAGGAATGGGATTGTTTTTAGAGGATAGTGCCCGTATGTGGAGAATATTGTTGCGTTCGCGTTGTCTTTTATTTCGGGGTGGAGCCTATCTTTGTGATGTGAGCCTTGTATGTGTTGTGAGTGATTGATGCGATTAATACAATTTTGGGTGGTATCTAAAGGATAAGCACCCTTCCCCTTTTCAAAAAAATATTTGGGGAGATTTTTGGCCTAAAGGTGAATCATTCTAAGTTGGCTTTTGTGGCTTTTAACATAGGGTGCGAGGAGGTCAAAACCTGTTTGCTTTTTTCTATATATGACCATCGAGCATATGCTATATATTTATTTGGGTCCTCTTAAGGGGAAAAACTTGGTGTTGGAGGTTGGCTCTTACCGGCTGAGAGAATGGATAAGTGCCTCAGTTCATGAAGTGGAAGTTGCTGTTTATAGGAGGTAGGCTGGTCCTCCTAAAGGTTGTGCTCTTTGTTATCTTTGTTTGTTAGCTGCCAAAGAAGGTATTAAAGAAGATGGAGGTTACGAGGAAGAGATTCTTTTGGAAGGGGTTGGATCATGTTGGGAGGTTTTTGCAATTGTTTCCTTGGGATGATGTTTGGAAGCCAAAGGAGGAGGGTGGCCTTGGAGTTCTCACTCTTAATGTATTTGGTGATGTCCTCTTAATGAAGTGGGTGATGAAGCTTTTCCAAAATGGAGAAATCATGTGGCATCGGTTGTTGAAGGACTCATGTGGTTCATCCTTGAACTTGTCCACGGGGTGGTTTTGGGTTAGGGTGCTTCGGCCTTTTGGAGGAGTTTGGTTCTTATTATCCCTAAGGTCTTTCCCTTCATCGTGTTTTAGGGGACTGACTGATTTTAGGTTTTGGGGTGATGGTTGGGTGGAGAATGGGGCCTTTGTTGAGATGATACCTAGGGTTTGTGCTCTCGTGATGGACAAGTTGAAGGTGGTGGCGGAGGTTTAGGACATCGTTTCTGTCTCTTGGGCGCCCTAGGTTGGTGGAGGTCTCTCAGAAGGTACGGTGGACCTACAACTACTTTAAGACTTTTGTCCAAGGGTGGAAATATCTGGACTCTTTGGAATGTTTTAAAAATAGAATCGATCGGTTCATCCGAAAACCAGTGCCTTATCTATCGGATTGACTAGTTTGGGTGATAAAAGTCAAAATCAGTGTAAACTGGTCAAAATCAGGTCAGACTGGCCGGTTTGGTTAAATCGACTATCCGGTTTGACCATTCTCTTAAGTGCTAAAAAATTAAAAAAAAAAAGGAAAATACATGTGACTTTAGAACTTGGAACAAAGATTCAAAGATCAATGTGTTCTTCAATGTTAGATTCTTAATTTCGATTATACCTTTTATTTTTGTTTAACATTTGATAAAAACATGTCAATTTTAGTATAATTAGAGTTGCAAAATAACTTTTCCTACTACATATCTTCAATAATTTTTTATTAAACACTGGTTCAAGTTAGTTGAATTTGGTTGAACCAATGCAAACTAATTCAAACGTCTTATGGTTTGATTTTTTCCAATTTTTTTACATGCGGACATCATGTTGATGTCATCACCGGTTCAATCGATACAACTCGCCGGTTGAATAACTAAGAAATCAAACCAGCACTTGATCGGTTCAATGATTGGTTTGATTTTTAAAGCGTTGATTTAGACTAATGGATCCTTTTGTGAAGAAGGCCCACCATTTGTTTCACGGTCTATCAGCTGACATCGATTATGATTTGGTGGTGGATTGTCAGTTTGTATGGAAACTTAAAGCCCCTTTGAAAGTTAAGCTCTTTTTACGGCTTCTCCGAAGATATAAGCTTGTTTCTAAAGTGTGCAAAAGGCTTTGGGCTACGGAGATAGATGCAACCTGTTCTCTTTGTAATCATGGCCAGGAAGATATTCTTTTAGTCGTGTGACTTTGCAAAGCAGCTTTGGGAGTGGCTGGCTTGGTGGGAGGCTCTGCTGTGTCCATGGAAAATTTATGGGGATCCTTTAGGAGTGATGTTCAAACGAATGTGGAGTCTTGGGTGAAGGTGTGTGGTTGTTTGTGGTCTTTATGGCTCCAACATAATGCATCTTATTCTAGAGGAGAGAGGACAATGGTGTAAGAGAAGCTTCTTTCTTTGTGGACTGTTGGAGCCAAAAATTGCAATTTTTTTACCTTGAAGTTGGAATGAAGTGGATGGCTACTGAGTAGCCATCCCTTACCTTTTCAACAAAAGTAGTGGTGATTCACTTTTTCATCCATGTAATTTAGAGGTCAGAAATATGCCTTCTTTTTAATGCTTGCCAAAGTTAGGACTAGCTAACAGACCCCGCCATGCTGCAATTATCTATATCTACCAACGTAAAAACTCCTGTAGAGATCTCTTAACGAAGGTTGATTGAACCAGACCAATCAATGTAGACGGCACTTTCTCAGCTTGTTTGCTAGGAATTTACCTGCAGTAAGATACATTTCATCAGACAGAGCAATGGTATGATAATCATCTATTCGTTCAGCACCTTGTTTCTTGGCCAGTTAGAACGTAAAGAATCTGTTAAGCTTTTCAAAACCCCTATTCCCTGTGAAAACTTCATGGATTATAACCATTAAGTCCTGCTTGATGATAGGCCTAAATTCTTTGAAGTACAACACCTGTAAACTGTCTGGACCTGAAGATCCTTCTGACTTCAAGCCACATATGCCAGCCCAAATCTCCTTTTCAGTGAACTCCTTCACTCCCCTTCACTCAGAAGTGGAATGTCTGTTAAGGACCACTGCCACCCCCTTAGGTGCTCGTCTCCTGCTGAAGTCCTGAAAATGGGATTTCAAGGCCTGCACAGCCTGTTGTCTCCCGGACACCACCTCTTCATCCAGCTTTAGCTTCTCAATTAAGTTCATTCTCCTTCTGGTGCTTGCTTCCACATGGAAGAAGTGCGTGTGTGCATCACCTTCCTTCAATCATAACTGTCTCGACCTCTGTCTCCAATCAATCTCTTTCTTGTGGTCCTCACTTTGTATAACCAATTGTAGCCTCTTCCTTTCCTCAGTTTTATCTACCTCAAGGTCCCTGTCATCTTGCACCCTATGCAATGCGGGTAAACTTTGAAAGTTTGAAGCATGTCTGTCCTTCGTTGTTCTCATCTCAGACTGACTTTTTTGTACCTTATTAAAAACTTCTTCAAGTGTTCAATTTTGGCCACATGAGTATGCATAGTTGAATCAACAGGTTGTACCTCACCCCATTTTTTGTGGACTTCATATCTAAATCCTGGTTCAAAAACCAAGATTTGTCAAACTTGAAATAGGATGTGTAGGTAGTCCCTTCCTTTGAGCTCCTCATAAGGGGGCATGTGGTCTGAAAAAGGCTGAACATGAGCCATTACCTCAACCATTGGAAAGCTTTCAACCAACCCAATAGAGCTCAGGAATCTTTCCAATCTTGACTTGGATTCTGTTGAATTCCTCTAAGTGTATCTACAGTTAGGGAGGGGGAAATCATACAGTTCTAACTAGCAACTAGATCAGCAAAATCATTTGTACTTCTGTCCTGTCTGTCATCTGCTCGATTCTCAGCCGATAATGTTGCACTAAAATCTCTGCCTGCCATCAGCAAAGAGAGGCCTCAACCCCTCACACCTCTTTAACTGTAACCTATTGTCCTGGGCCATAAACAGCAAAAATGACTGTCTGAAACCCATCCATGTTTTTCAAAAAACATCTAGTAAGAATCCTTTTGCCGACCAAAGAAGACTCCAGCTAGAACATGCCAGACTTCCATAACACCATTCCTTTTGCTCTCCCCATTGAGTTCAGGTTTAGAAACACCTGAAAAATCAAAAGGCCAATCTCCCTGTTGGCCCTGTCATCTAGTTCCTCAAGTTTGGTTTCCTGCAGCAAAAGAACATCTGCCTTCTGCTCTACTGCATAGTTATTCAGGATGGTATGTCTCGAGGGTCCTGCAATCCCCTCATATTCCAAGAAAAAAACATTAAACATGTGCAGAGGTGCGGTTCCCTATAGCTGTGGCAGTGGACACCATTGCGCCTACCACTGGGGCAACCCTTAGCTCTGCCTCAGCTGCTTGTTTCACAACTCAAATTCATCGTCCTGGTCCTCTTCTTTGATTGCTTTCGATAAAATAGGCACCTTATAGGTTGATGCATAGGTCTCCATTGCATGGAGATAATACATTTTGTGATGACTGGGGTATCATTGACTTCTGGTTCTTCACCTCCATTCCCAGCAAGTCTTCATTGCCTGTTTCTGTGGAGTCACAGGCAGGGTCAAACCCCAATGCCACGACTGCATAGGGACCCCACCACCTCAGCACGAACCTCCAGGTCAGCAAGGGCTGCCACGTCTTCTGGATTGGCGAGGCTTGCTGCTTGAGCCCTCTCTGGCTCCATTGAAGATCCATCACTGTTCAGGAGGCTGCCACCTAGGATTGAAGTAACACCGGGCCAGTCCCCTACTTTTGTTTGCATTTTTTACTTTTGCAATTCACATGATTTTGTTTTTTTTCGTTGATTATTGTGCAAGTATATCACTATACTCCCTTTTGGCATTTCTTTACTCTTCTAGACAACCATGAAAGCAAAATGTTGCCTTACTCTGCAAACATTATGCAATCTATCATTATGTTAATCTCCTTTATTTCTTTGTACGTGCTGATTGCCTGCACGAGGTATGTGAGCTTTTGAGTTTGCTACCTCCTGCTAATTTTCCATTTTCAAAGGAATAAAAGCTCCCTTATGTTTTACCTCTGTTCCCTCAAAACCTTGTGAAAATCATTCTTCACCTCTCTCCATCTTTGAAATATTACTTAGTAAGATCCTTCATCCTCCATTCCCTCTTGTAAACTAGTTTGTAGATATTGTTTCCTTCTTTTTTTTGGATTCATCCTTCTCATACAAATGGGCACACATGTTTGCCATCTTTGCTACAGTCTATGCATTGATGATGAATGGTAATGGTAATGGTAATGGGACCAACAGACAACCATTTTGAAATCCACTTTGTAGTTGGATGATTCTTCTTCCTTTATCCCCAGTTTGGTTGGTGGGATAACAAATTAGGAATATTTTTTTGGTCTATATTATATCCCCTTTTTGGTGGAATAACATCATTGTGCTGTGTGGTATGCACTTGGGAGTAAAAGATGGAATGACTCACTTTTATAGAGTGGATTCCTAATTCCACCTTGTCTTTGACCGAAATTACCACAATACTAATGCCTTGCATTTTAATGGATCTACAGTCAGGGAAACAATGTAATAGAAGTTGTTACAGTCCGTTCATAAAAATTTAAGTTCTATGTAAGGGTGTTCCTTCTGTGCATGTTTTGTCTATTGTGAACACTCACTTCTGATCCCTTAAATTGTGTCCATGCCTTTGGATTTGCCACCAGGGGGCTCAGTGGTAGAGCACCCTATTGGCATCCAAGAGGTCATGGGATCAACTCCCATGTCACCATATTTACCTTCTCAAAAAAGAAAAAATGCTGTCAGGGAAGTTACATCTTTGTCCATGTCTGCCACAACCACTGATATTCACTACTGGGAAGCCTAAAGCTCTTGAACTTGTCCTGCTCTGCTGGTCTGTAAAGGAGGTGGATGAAGCATTCTTGGCGACTGAGCAATTGTTTTCATGGTGCCAGGTGTGGATGTGAGCTTCCCATTTCCAGTGATGTGGTCCCTTCACGAAAACAACAGTTTACATTTTTCCTAGAAAGTGCCCTAATAGGTTTGAGTATTTTGAAAAGATTTTATTAAAGTTACCAAGCACAGAAAGTATCACAAAATAAGGAGATGTATGAGGAAGGTCATCTCATGGACCTGAGTTTGAACATTTATTATAAGCATCAGATTGAACCGTGGAAAAAATCTTGGTCATTTCTTTTCTGTTTTGGCACAGCTCTGAAAGAGGACCTGAACAGAGCAGATCACCACCGAGCGTTAGATCGGATTTAGAAGGGTATGTCTGCATGCTAAGACAGTCAAATCCTATACATGTGGTCAGGAATTTTTTGTTTTTCTTTGTTTACTATTTCAGGTCTCCAGTAGTGCGTGAGCGCAGCCGATCTCCACCTAACCATCAAAGATCCTCTCCAGATGGGTATGCATGCTGTCATTCCTTCAATAGGTTCATGGAGTTTAACTGCATTTCTGACTCTAGAACACATTGTTCTACTGATGATTTAATACTTTTTGGCTTATTCAGAAGTCCAGTGAGAAATGGGAATGTTCATAGCCAATCTCCAACTGAGAAGAATGACTTGGATATGGAGAATGACAGGTGAATCTGTTCATGACTCCTCTTGTTCTCTCTGCTGTCAATGATGTGATGCTTCTCTTCTTGCTTACTGCATTTTACTTGTCCTTGCCATC
The DNA here is from genome assembly GCA_037157565.1 of Thalassia testudinum. Taxonomy (NCBI): domain Eukaryota; kingdom Viridiplantae; phylum Streptophyta; class Magnoliopsida; order Alismatales; family Hydrocharitaceae; genus Thalassia; species Thalassia testudinum. The sequence continues at coordinate 66,850,517 of JAZHRO010000022.1, read as the reverse complement.
TTTGCTTGCAAGTTTTAATTCGGTAGTAACATACTCAAAGGCTTAAAATTCATGAAATTGCAGTCTTCAGTAGAGTATATCCCAAGATTTTCCTGCATTCTGTCTTAAAAAGATTGCTCTGTACGTATGAAGTTTATCTCTATATAGTTGATGTATTCTTGTAGATTATCCAGTATTGATGGAAGGCTTGAGGTGATCTGAGGGCAGTCTTTGTTGAGCACATTTTTAAGGATGTTTGCAAGGCTTAATTATACAAAGGGCCGCTGGATGAGGCCACACGTTAATTTAGGTTTTAATATTTTATTTTTTTTAATAATTATGGAATAAAACTTTTTAGGACCTCTAAAGACAATTTGGAAAAATTATTTCCACAAAATTTTAAATGGGAACAATGAAATCAAGATTATGTTTGAAGAGTTGGTCAATTTATTATCAATATTTGAATTGTTGAACCTATGATGCATTGGAAGCTCAAGGTTCCTTTATGGATTTTTTTTCTTCATGTAGTTTTTTGCAAGAGGATTCCTACAATGTTTTGTGGATTGCGCAGAGCCCTTTGATTTGGGGCCTCTTTCCCACTTTGTGGATATGAGGAGGATGTTGGTCACTTCTTAGTTGTCCATTTTTTTCCTTCCAAAATATTTTTGGGAGAAAATTGGCATGGCTTAGGTTTTTTGTTTTAAAGAATCCCTTTTTGGAGTGCATTTGTGTGTTAATGTTTGAGTGGAAACGAGCTGGATGCTCTCTTTCCCACCCAAGGTAACAGGTACAGATTAAATTGTTTCTCTTTAGGCCATATTGAGCATAATAATTTGGTCTGTTAATGTAAGAGACCCAAGGTCTGTTTCAGTGGCACAGCTGCGGCTGCAGTGACTGCAAAATGATGGTTTGGCTGCAAGAAAAGGTCGTGGCCATGTTTGGAGTGGCTGTAGCAACAATAGAGTTTTGGTCACTGTTTTAGACACACAAGCAAACATTCATTTGGATGACTTAGACTAGAGATCGCTGTGGCCACAACTCAAACGTGCAAACAAACAAATCCCTAATGTGGATAATGTTGTTGAGAGTGCAAATGACTTTTGTTAGAGTTATTAAGTTTAGTTGGCTATAAGTTTGCTTTGTTTAGGTTGAGAGTTCTAGTTATTTCCTATTCCTACTTGTTATGTTTATTTCTTGCTTGGTTTAGTATGCAATTTTTCTAACATGACTTCTATATGAAGGGGTTAGGGACTCTATTTTCAATAAGATAGTTTATTATTTTTACTATGTCATTAAAGGAGGTTTAGGGAAAAGAAAAACCCTAAGATTGGGACCCTCTCTCTCTACACGCCTAGGGGGGTTGCCACTGCCACCCTCTCTCTACAATCTCTGAGGCAGGTCACTGACCTCCTCTCTCCCTCTCATGCGCTATTGCCTGGAGGAAAGGCGACACCACCACCCTCAGCCTCTCTCTCTCTCTTGGAAGGGGGTCATTGTTACCCTTCTTCCCCCATCTCTTGTGTGCGCTACTGCTGGGGCATTACCGCCCTCAACTGGCTCTTCCTACCCTGCTGCCATCTGACCGAGTTCTTGTTGCCCTCGCGCAGCCAAGTGTGTGGATCTCCTCTTGATGGCTGTTGTAGAATCTTCTACCGTGACTTCTAAGGCCAAGATTTTGACCTTTGTGCTAGTTCAGGGAACCATGATCAAGTTGTTTGGTTTCCCGAATTACGTGCTCTGGTCATGTGCCTTCCGCATCTTTATCGAGGGACATGACAAGTTGTATGTGCTAACTGACAAGGCCCTGACTCCAAGGATGGGGTGGAGTAAAAAAACTGGGAGAACTTCTTGGTCATGAATTGGCTAATGAACAACATCTACTCAAAGATTGCACCCCACATGCTCCACAAGCAGTCCGCCAAGAAGATCTAGGAGATTTTTGGAAGAGGTACTCTTTTCAGACGAGTAGTTCCCGTTGTGCAGACATCTACAGATGGATCTGCAATATCAATCGAGGCGATGCCCTTGGTTGAGTATTTCACCACCCTGGAGAGCCTGTTTGAGAAGTTTGTTGTTTGCTAGCCTACTTACTATGAGAAGCAGGTTATTGAGGGAGTGGAGTGGTAGCCCTGTTGCTTGCTAGTCTCACTCTACAGTACCAGTTGACATGTGATCGGATCCTATCTTCCATCATGATGTCGAATCTGAGATGATCTACAGTTACCTTTAGAAGCTTTGATGTCAACGGGCCACCATTATTGCCTTTGGAGGGATGGGTGGTTGCTCTGGTGGTCATGGTGGTGATTGTGATTGGGGCCGCATCTCTTCTTGCATTCACTGCAGGCGGACGAACCACCATTCAGAGAATTGTTGGGAGAAGTTTGGTAAGCTTGCTTAGGCTAACCAATTGACCCCGATGGAGACTCTGGTGCTTAAGACTGTTCTCACACAACCTTCCACGGCCTTCAGCATAGCAGTGTTGGATTGTCTGGGGATGCTATTAACGAATGAGCCATGCTCCTCTACTGCTGCATTTGCGATTGTTACTGATGTTGCCTTGCCTCAAGCTTTGCCACCCTCCCCGCTTCTGATTTTGCACTTGCTAATCCTTTTGGAGATGCAGATGACACTGATGATTGTTGGGGGAATTGAGTGTGATGCTCATCTCCTTCTGCTTACTGACCATTGCCTGCATGTGTCTTTCAGTTTTTTTTCCTTTCTCTTAGAGAGAAGGGTTTCCACTGGTGTGAGGTGACTACTACTATGATTGCCTACTTGCTTGCTCGCCTACTCTTGTCAGATGATTTTGTCATTGGGGGGGAGTCTGTTTTTCTTTCCTGTTTATAAGTTGGGTGTGTTCTTCACGCTCAAACTTGAGGGATAGTGTTAGAGTTACTAAGTTTAGTTAGTTATAAATTTGCTTTGTTTTGATTGAGAGTTCTAGTTATTTCCTATTCTAGTTTATTATTTTTATTTCTTGCTATGCTTAATTTGTAATTTTTCTGACCTGACTTGAATTGCATTTTCAATAAGACACTTCATTATTTTCTCTACAACTTTAATGCATTTATGATATAATTTTATAAATGGTGATTAGTTCTTTCATTGCTAATTCATTGTGATGCATGATGCTCTTATAAATTCTCTTTATTAAAAAAGGATGAAATTTGAAAACGGACATTATAGCAAAATCTTTTGAATGGGGAATAAAGTATCACTTGCCCAAGAAAAACCTAGAGCAAGAAAACTGCCTATGAGAAGGCAAAGATGGCTATGAAATAATGAAAGTCAAGATTTTGCTTGGCTTATGAGAAGTGGAAGATTAACAATGAAGCAGCACAGGCAATAGATTTTCCAAATTCAAGATACAACGTGTGCAATATGCTGCAGGGGTATGGAAGATTGTAGTCATCTTTTTTCAGCTGCCCTTTTGCTTCTGCTGTCTGGGAAAAGATGAATACTGATTGGGTTGACACCTCAGATTTTTCTGCCTTTTAGGAGGCTGTAGCGTCGGGCAGGAGGACTCCTGGGCCACAACGGTACTGGTCAATAAAAAAGAGGGCAAAACCTGTTGCTATGTTGCAGGCATATGGGATACAATGTAATGAGGTTGTGTTTGGTGGAGATGACATTATATAGAATGGGTAACCTTGGATGCGTTATGCTTCATGAGTTCTTGAGGAGACCTGCTGTAATTTTTACTTGTAATTTTTATGTGGAATGAAGGACAGGATGGTCTCTAGTTCTGAATAACCATCCTTTTCCTTTTTTTTTTAAAAAAAAAAAAAAAAAAAAAAACAACTTCCAATTTTTCAAGGGGAGTCCCAAGTGCTGCAAAGGAAGATCACCCTTCGGTGTTCTAAGGACCTCAACATATCTTTCCATCTCTTCATCATTCAAGCCAAAGGGGACAATGGATTATCTGTCTTCATTCACTTATCCTATTCACAATGCAAGTATGGAAATGATTTTTACTGCCTGTTTAGACCCCTTAATAAAGAGGATTGTATTCTCTGCATACAGTAGTACAAGTATGATGATCTGTGAACCATCTGAACTAGAGCCTCTAAAGAAGGTCCTACTACACAATGTAAAGGTGCAAACCACCAAAGAATCCACAGCTAACATAAAAAGCAATAGGGCAAGTGGGCATTCCTGTTAAACTCTGCACTGGGGCTGGATCCATCCCCCTTCTGGTTGCTCATTAAGCAAAATCAAGGAGTTAGCTCTAACCATTGCTTTATTTATTAAATCCATTGATTTGCGATGCCATGGTTTTTGAAGGCTGCTCCACAGAAATGACAAATCCAAAGAATCATATGCATTGGCAAAGTCCATCTCCCAAGGGAAGCCACATGTCCTTGCTTCCTTTAAAAGCTAGCAAATTTTGTAGCCATCACATCGTTGTCAATCAAGTGCCTCCCTGTAATAATGTTGATTGGACTAGGTTGATTATATTATCAACAACTTCCCTCAGCCTGTTAGTCAAAACCTTAGCTACATCGTCTTCTTAGGAAGTAGGAAAAGAAGGGACTTTCATCCTTTCAAAGCCTCTGTGCTACCTCAAAATTCCTGCAAGGCCTGCATTACATTTGCACAAACATTCCAAAACTCGTTAAAAAGTAATGGGAAGCCATTAGGGCTAGGAGAGCCTTATGCATTCAACCTTGCTGGAGTGTTGTTAACCTCTTCAGGTGGCGTTTGGATACTGGAATTAGGAAAGTGGAGTAAACGGAGGAATTTGAGGAAAAGTGGAATAAACAAGGGAATTGAGGGCATTTGGTGTTTGGGTCACTTAAGGAATTAAGTGAGCTAGGGAATTGTTGTGAGGAATAAATGCATTTCACACTTGAGGTGGAATTGGTTTATTCTAGAATTGAAGTCTAGTTCTTTTTTGATCTGATTGAAGGCTTAATTCTAGAACTGGCTCTTTTAAAAAGAAATCCATAATTGGCCAATTCCAGAATTAAGCCTATCAAACGTGAAATAAACATTGCAATTGTTGTAAACAAACACCACCCACCTCAGTGAATGGCCGTACCAAAAACTCAGCACTGCTCATTAGAGATGGATGTAGCCTCTATATCCACCTCCACCTTTGGGTCTTGTTAGACTCTATAGTGGTTTGCCAATGAAGCCCCAATCTCCTTGCTCCCTCTACATTCCCTGTCATTAACCTGTACGGTGTCAGTTGGGTTCATTCTCTTTCTACCATTAGTTGTCATGTGGAAAAAACATGTATTGGCATCTCCTTCACCATTCAATCTCCACTTTATGTTCTACCACCACCTGAGAAGCACTACAACAGTTGGTGGTAGAAGGTGGAGATTGAATGGCGTCAGCATTCACGACAGTTGTGGCTCGAAGGAGGTGCTAGTACATGTTCTTCCACATGGAAACTAATGGTATCCTCTTTGAGACCTTCTCCACAGTCAGCTGTCTCGAGTCCTGAAGTTTATCAAGGACGTGCATTTTTTAGAGCACCTCCTTATACATGTCTTCCATCAGCCTCTTCTTATATGAGGTCAAGAAAGTTCTCAAATCCTAGATTCTCTGTGCCAAGGTGACTGTAATTGAGCCATAAGTTGGGTTGGGGCATTCCTCCACCGTTTCTCAATCATATTTTTGAAATCCGATTCCAGCAGCCAGGATTGCTCAAACTTAAGACATTCTGGGTGCCCCATCTGAATCCCAAACCAGTGCCATGTGACCAAAAAACAGTCTTTGCAACCCCTCCACTGTTCCAAGTAGGAATGCCTCAACAAACTCCACAGAAGCCATGAACCTGTCAATCCTTGACCTTGAAGTATAGTGTTGGAGTAACATAGTTCTGCCATTAGCTTCCAGAAATCCAGAGATCCAACTTCAGCTTCCCCACTGCTGTCAGGTCTATCCTCTGCAAGTAACGTCACATTGAAACCACCCCCAATGATGAAAGGTTTGGCTGAGAGTTTTTCCACTGCTAATCTGATGTTCTCCCATATGCCAGGTTGATGTTTTGCTGATGCTGGACCATAAACACAATGCCTCAAAGGGGTAACCATCCTCCTTAATAGAACTGCCTTACATGCCTGCCCCTTCAAACCCTTACAAGATCAAACAAGTGTCTGTTTCAAGCTAAAATCAACCCACCAGATTTGCCTTGGATCCCACAAGGCTAAGCTGATCCAGCCTATCTCCCCCATTGGCTGTCAATTCAACCCCCATTTTTCCATCTTCATTTCCTGTAGTAGAGCCGCTTACACCTTCCATTCTCTTAGGTATCTCCCCAAGGTCACCATTCTATTGTGCTCTTAACCCCCTACCATTCCACACAAAATCTCATTGTTTAACAAATTTTCCTCTACTTTTACCTGATGTTTTTCCCTGATGTGCTCCAAACATTGTCGCCAACTTCCTTATTTTTTTACCAGATGCATGATCGCCTCTCGGGCTCCCCCTCACTGTGATCTGTGCCACTTGCAGCTGAGGCACCTATTGCTGAGGAGTTTGAGAGTGCCTGCTGCAAGCCTTTCCTTCCAGAGGTGCCCTCACTTGTCAAGGCCATTGCCGGAACTGCTGTTGCGGAAAGCTTCAACTGAAAATGCCTGCTGAGCACCCTCCACCATCTGCCCCTCCGGGATCTTGCTGGTCTCAGTCCTCAAGACTGTCCTCCAGTCAGTTGAAGTGGGGTGATTCACACCACATTAATGGTTCTTCCTTGAGAACCAAATTAATGGGGAGATGCTAGCAGCATCTATTGTTAGATTTCATTTCTTCTTCTTCTTGTTGCAAATGAGCAGGTGCCAATGGCATCCCTCATTAGATTACATTTCTTTTTTGAGAATATCTGGCAGCATCATCAGATGTCACTTATTTATGGGTGTTCTTTTGATTATCAAATCAAAGAAGCGGTGGTGGGGCAGTGGTGAACGGTGACAGTGGACGTGCATGTGGCAGTGGTGGATGGTGGTGTCTGTGGGTGGGGGGTAGTTTTATTGAGATGGATGGCATGACGGTGGGGCGGTGGCTCCACAAGTTGCAGATAGCAAGGTGATGGTGATAGTGCTACAGTGGCAGTAGATATGGGATGGCGGTGCATGGTGGCAGTGACAATGCTTGGTGTTGACTGTTGCTACTGATCGTGGTAGTGGTGCGAGAGGCACCGGTGGTTGTGGTGTTGTCTATGGTGCTGTGGTGGTGGTGATGACAAGGGCCGGAATGATGGTAGCAACGTGGTTATATATATATATATATATATATATATATATATATATATATATATATATATATATATATATGTGGTTTGTGGGGGTGATTTTATGGATGAAGCTTGAATTTCAAATGGTTGTGTTTGCCACGTATTATTCTGCCTTATCCTATGCATCTATGTATACGTACGTTTCCCTTTCCACTGCACATTGCCACCTCCGATCCTACTCTGGGGTCCTATTCTGCCACCTTCTGTTGCAATTATCTGTTCTGATGAGGACTGGTACCCCTTTACCCTGCTCCGTACCTTTGATACCTCGGTTTCTTGCGGATCAGACTGGCCTTTTACAAACTTTATGATAAGCTGCATCTCATGTTTAACTGTTTGACTCCCATTAATTTTCCTGCGGTCTTCCGTATTCAGTACTGCACTTATCCACGTTGAGGCTCGTACGTGAGACAAGTTGCATCAGGTTTCTAAGAATTTTTCAGCTGAAGTTTGTACACCGAAAGCCTGAGCTAACATTGGTGCTTGGAGATTGGGTTTTTAGTTACAAATCCTCTTTTCAGTTTGTATGTTTTTGAGTTGCAAATCCGCCATTGACTTGAGTTTGCACATAAATCATAATGATGTGGATTTAAGTTACAAATCCAAAATTGATTTATGTTTGCACATAATATCTGAATATCTGCATTTGTTTGGGTACAAATTGCAGGATTCCTGCTGCGGAGCATAATGGAGATGCAGATCCTAAGGATATGCAGCAAGAATCCAGCTAACTAAAGGCATGTGATTTCAAGTCTCGGTAATTGTTCAAGCAGAATGAAATCTTGGCTGTAATCATTGTACTCTGCTGATTGAACGCATCAAAGCACTTTTGTATCAAGTATTTGACACATGAACAGAGTTCAGAGATAGAACTTGAACCCTTTTCTTTTATCTCCGACTGTAAAATGTTGAATTTTTCTGAAAAAAAAAGGAAAATAAAATTATTGACTTCAAAAAGACAATAAGTGCAGATTTCATTCCGCTGTGGTGATTTTGGATACAATTTTCAATGACACAAAGCGTAGTAGAGAAACTAGAAAGAATGAGCGATTCATTGACATCTAAAGAGATTCATAACAAAGAATGGTCATTTTCATGACAACTATAGAAGTCAGTGGAGTTCTGGCACAGGGCCCTTCCAGCACCTGATCTTGTTGCATCTATTAGGTACAGGTGTCAATGGTATTGAACTATCAACAGGAGCTTATTTTCTGGATGATGCTTCCATTTGCTATGATTCTCCTTGCTGATAATGATGATAAAAATAATGATCAACCCTATGAACAGAGAGATCAGAGGTCTGCTCTTTCTTCCACGATGTCAGCCTTTGAAGGCTTGTAAGATCTACCACCAGTGACCATCTCTAAGGTGAAACTCCACCATCCCAATCCTCAGAATCTGAATCATCCGAGGAGACGTCTGCAAGGGCTCCGAGCATCGTCAGCACTTCAGATGTATCATTCAAATAATATTTGGCCTTGCTAGGCTTCTGGCCAACCGTGCAAGCATATACTGAGCTACCAGGGAAGAGCAGGTCTCTAGAAATGGCACTAATGCCTTCGAACATATCTTCATCTGATCTGTCATCACCGATGCACAAAATAAAATCTGCCCTCCTTCCCTCCCTGGACAGCCTTGACAAGATTTTGTCTGCAATCAACCCCTTTCCAACCCCCTAAATAAAATAAGAAACTATCAGTCAGCGTGCATTTATGGATGTTATAGCTAAGGTCTTATGTCATTCTCGTTCTCAACAACATAGGTTGCCTCATCAGATAACCAAAGCCATACCTGCGGGGTAACTTCAACAATGAACTGGCCACGTTTCACAGCCACTGGCACATTTGCTAGAACACTCTCAAGATGGTCGAACATTTCCTTTGCTTGTGAGGATCCAAAGCCTGGATCGGCATCCTGATGCCGCCATACCAATGCGCTCTCTTTGATTTCAGTAAATGATCCATCTGTTGCCTCAGTGTATAATTTCATTACAGGTTCAGCAATCTGTATCCACCCGAAGTCAGTAGCCGAGCCGCAAGTTTCCCACTCTTCATCTTGAGACCACCTGAAAAAAGTATTAAGAAACCACAACGTTTCTTGTATTCAATTTTCACTCCATTTCCTTGAAGAAAAAAAAAAGGATAATATATCTGTGTCTGAGCTGGGCTTAGTTCACGTGGGAAAACTAAATGAGAAAAACAAGACAAGGGTTAAGTGATTATTTTCTAATTGCACGACTACTAGTTACTAGGTGACATCTTTTGAGGTATCAAATACACAAGGTTTCTATAAAGTCAATAAAGCGAGATGCGTATGGTTAGATGATGTACAGCCTCGGGCATGTACAAGAGGGAGATTCAAATTTTATTACACAAATAGCAATATGTGATAGCTGACTGACATGATTGGAGGTAGATGCCGTGCAACAGTACACGTTAGACTTAAAAATACTAAATTAGCATGACACTGAATTTTGTAATTTCTTGGGAGGTGACTCAAAGTTTCAAACTTTGGTAGGAATTCAATTTACAAAAATATCAAGAAAGGAGATAATTTCAACCAACTTAGGTTGATTTTTTACAACATTGATGCATGCAACTCCATCATTGGATAGAGCTTAGATGGAAAACATGTATGTGTGATCATGCATGTGTCCACAAATTCCCTCACATGCCAATTAGGTAGTCTAAATTCATAAATCACTAAATTCGACTTTGATTTGCTTTAACTAATCAAGATTTATTGACCGTTGATTGATCACACAGGGTGGACCAGAAATTACCAGAACTCATAAGTATTTCAACTGACTGGAACTTGAGCAGATCTCAAAAAGAAGTCCTATGGTTGACACTGTGTCTGTGTCAGTAAACATTCATCACAGAGGTACAAAAGTTCATATGCGGGTGAATGTGAAAGTAAATACGTGTATGGAAATGCCTATGACAACTTTTTTTTTGAAAGGAAAAAGAATAGTTATCGAAGGTCCGTAACCATCTGCTTCATTACCTCCAAAAGAAGATAATCACAGCATGTTAGACCAAAAAGAAAAAAGAGACAAAGCTTCCCTTCCTACATTGTCATACCAAGCTTCCCTTATTAGCACCCAACTTCTATTACAGGCATATACGGGATCATAATATGTAAGCTGCTGAAGAAGACATCTTAATTGGGTTAACATATTAATAATCAGTTAATGAGAACCTCTCATAGCTCTGTCTGCAACTGGGCACAAGTGTGGTGTGTATATGCTATGGGGCAACAAAAACATAAATAACAATCATATCACGGAAAATATCTTCTCAACATGGTAACCTAGAATTGTGGAAAGCAACAGTTCTCAACTTTTTTTTTGAAATGAAAAAGGATGGTTACTGGAGGTTAGTAACCATCCACTTCATTACCTCCAAAAGAAGATAATCACAGCAGGTTAGACCAAAAAGAAAAAAGAGACAAAGCTTCTCTTACTACATTATCATACCAAGCTTCGCTTATTAGCACCTAACTTCTATTACAAGCATATACTGGATCATAACATGCAAGCTGCAGGTGAAGAAGACATTTTAATTGGGTTAACATATTAACAATCAGTTAATGAGAAGTGAGAACCTCTCGTAGCTCCTTGTCTGCAAGGGGGTGCAAGTGTGGTGTGTATATGCTGTGGGACAAAAAAAACATAAATAACAATTAGATCACGGAAGATATCTTCTCAACATGGTAACCTAGAATTGTCAGTAGTAGGGAAAACAATAGTTCACAAACACTCTCTACATATACATGTCTCCCCCAAATATGATGTCATTCTTCCCCCGCAACCATACTTTTCCACAATAAATGATGCTTTGTTGATTGAATTGGTCTGTCTGGATACAGACCAACGGAAGGATGAGCAGAAATCAAAGAGCTTGAATGAGAAGCAGACCTCTAGAGAATTGACCTAAGCAAGGTTGGAACGAAAAAGACTAAAGAAAGTGGATGAATGGAAGCAAAACCAGACCTTTGATTCTTGAACTCCTTCAGCCTTTTCTTGAGCTCTATGGCAAGCTAGACATCTCTTGGCATACTGAGAGGTCAATGGTGAAGGCCATTGATTGATTATTGAGATGCATCACAACTAGGAGCCAATCAAAGAAGTTGAGACTTAATATCAAATTGACTCTTTCCACCTTCGCTAAGATCAAGGAGAGAAGTTGGATCTACGCTAGTGGAGTTTTCAAGCTTGTTATGGAAGAGTGCTCATTTGGGATTAGGTGGTTTGTAAGGAGGCCTCCCCATTCACTTTAGAAAATACCTTTGGCAGTTGTTTGGACTTTCTTGACTTCAAATCTAAGTCAATGCATATTATACAGTGTTATGGTGGACTTATGTGTTGAGCATCAGAGAATGTCTTGGGATGTGCAAATGAACTCATTTGAAGGGCTTGTTCACATAAAAAACATACATGCGACAATGGACTTCTCAAGAAGGGATGACAATTCAAACAATAAACTTGGAGAGTTGAGCTCCCTTTTGCTGCATATTCCAATTCAATTGGTGCTTGTTTTTTACTTTGTACTATAGTCAAGACATGATTTGGTGGACTAGTTAGTATTTTGGAAGACAGCCTGAGTTTCCTAGTTAATGGCACCATGTGATATCAATGCAAGAGCATATCCTACACCTAATCTACCTGAACTCTGTCTTTGGGTTAATTTTCTTAAAAGATCTATTATTTGCTTTCCTGGATTCTTGTGCACTTCGACCATGTGTTTTGTACAGATACAGTTGCTGCCAGCTAGATTATTTCTCCAAAAGAAGCCCTGCATGCATCAACGCTTCTAGCTAAATAAAATAGGTATAAATTTGAAATGCAATAGAAGCCCCAGTAATGGCCACTTCTGAGTCTAGCAAAGGGTAAGAAGGAACCACAACCAGAGTATGGTTGCTTGTTTATAAAGGAACCATAAGTTTACAATGAAACATGTCAAGCAATTTCCTGCAACTCTGACTCAACGAGGACATTCAGGAAGCATGGATGGTTTCAATCAAAGCACATGTTACTCCAGTTCAAGCTGCCCTCAGTGGAAGTCTAATCCAGTGGTATCTCATAAAAGACAGTGTTTAACCTTATTCACTTCCTTGATAATGTCTCATCATAGATTATAATAATGGAAATAACTAGTTATTGATTCCTACCTACAAGCAAAAGCATCGAAAGTCCCAACATCATATGTACCTTGGAATTAAGTCATGCATGATCTTGCTAAATTTATAGTTTTACCATACATCTACTTGTTGAAACCTAGGTCTCTTTAAGTAATTTCTGATTTAAAAGACATGGTTTCACTGTAACCTCAATAAGACTACAAACTCACAAAAATCCTCATACCCCTATTGGCATCCAATTGTGAACCATCCCGCAATGCATTCCAAACTCATCCAAAGATGTTAGATTGTGGGTGCTTCCCTAAAGATAATGCCAAACTTTCCTCAAGAAAACACTCAAAAAAGGAGGTGTGCATGATCCTCCCTTGAAACTCCACAGAAGGCATGAAGAGAAGCCAAATCAGGCATCCAAATCAGGAGTCCATCATTATTGCATAACCTTAGATGCTAATCTTCCCCTCCAAAGTAGCCAGCTGAAGGAATTTGAAGGGTCTGGAGACAGCTATTCTAAACCAACTTCAAGGATCCCATGTCCTTCCTTAGCTCTAAGGAGCTTAAGCTTTCTTGACACTTTATTTTTCCCTTCTCAAGCAAAAGATTCTTGTGAATATGTCTTAAGCCATAAACCTTCAGTCTCTGACAACAAAGCTCCAGATCCACCATCCTGGCCTTTAACAAATTAGAGCTTACCCAAAACATCTGCATGCACCTCTGTCTCTCTTCAAACACCCATCCCAACACTCAGCTTCCTGAGCATCTTGATCCACAGCAAGTGCCAAAAACGTAGGTACCCAAACTGCCATACTCCCTGAACTACCCCAATCATCTATTTAGAAAACAAAAGTCCTTCTATTTCCCAATATTGGCTTGAGAAAAAATTTGAACCAAGGCTTAATTGCACAAAGACCCTGTCATAAAGGTGATTCATATGTGGGGATCATCATCCTCCCCTACCAACTTAGAGTCTTCCATCGCAAGAGTACAAGATCTTATTTCACAGTGCATTGCTGTTGTCCAATATCTTCACCACCCATTTTGACATGGGTATGCCTAGCTAGTGATAGGTTGAGCAGTTCCAAAATAGCCTCTTTGATGAGCAAACTTTCGTGCTATGGGGTGCAAAAGAGATTCCTTGCATTGAGCTCCCTTCCAAAGTGATCTTTTCTTAATGATGTCATTTTTTGTTGCAACCTTCTTCAGCAGACTAAATACAGACATATAAAAGACTGGGACAACCAAATCTTCCTCCTCTTGAAAGCAGTTTTCCCCTTCATATTTCTAACCTCTTCCCAAACTCTCAACCATAGGTAAATAGTCACCAACTACAGAAGGCTTGACCTTTAGGGGAAAGCCAGATAGGTAAAGGGATAAGCCTAGAGTAGTGTGGAGTGCATTGGATGCCCATCCTTCACAGGTGACATACCAAGAGGGATAAAAGTTGATTTGTCATGGTTGGCAAAGGACAGCCTAGAAATAGTCACCAAGATTACTACCACATTCTCTGCTTTAGCTTGCCAAACCCCCAAGGGACAAAGGTCAATTTGTCCTGTTTGACAGCTTAGGCAACGGACAGCCTAGAAATAGTCACCAAGGCTACCGCATTCTCTGCTTTAGCTCTCCAGGGACATTTTTTTATTTTTTTAAAAGGTACTAGAGTAAAATATAGGTACCAGAGTGTGCTAACCAACCCCTGGAGTAAAACTTGAAACAGACCTGCCTTACAAGCCTAGAAAGCCATGACAGCCAAAGCATCCGCTACTATGATAAACAACAAAGTGCTAGTGGCCACCCTTGCCCGACCTCCCCTCTTATAGCTGTATCCAACTCTGTGCTGGTCTGACATTTGAAACAAAAACAGAAAAAGAAGTTGTAATACGATGCTTCAGCCCATCCCCATATCTAGAAAACCTCTTCATTGCAACTCTTGCCATAAGTAAAAGTAGGAGAGAATGATGTCTTGGAAAAAATCATCTCCCATAAACAGCTTTTTGTCTTCATTCTTTCCCTAGTTGCCACCATCTCACTGGCAATAATGTATATCTCCTGTAGCAATCTGCCACCAATAAAAGCCGGCTGGAACTATCCAATCAGATTCAGAAGCACCTGTCTCATATTGCTAGTTAATAGCCTTGCAACATTGAGGTATGCTACATTCAACAAGGTATAGGATTGAATATTATTTGATACATGCTCCACTGCACTCATTTGCCTGACAAAGATGATTTTGTTCTTATCTCTTTGACCGACCCAAGATTTTTTTTTTAACCAGTAAAAGAAGGGCTAACAAAGGATGTCAACCTAACGATTTATTAAACAGAATTATACAGTCCATTAGTTACAGGAGAGTTTAGCTGATAACGCTGTCCATGTCTACTCTCTTCCCTGAAAATCACCTTACTACGCTCCAATCATGAACACCACACAAGATAGAAGCTCTCCTAAAATGTTCATCACCATCTGGCCCATAAAGAGTATGAGCAATGTCCTGGAAGTCCATGAGGGAGTATAAATGAAAAGGACAGGAATTGGAATGGAGCCAACAATCAGTTGAAAAAGTGCAGAAAAAGAAGGTGTGGTCTATGTCCTTCAGAGCATAGCACAAAGAATGCATGTGTCACCTGCAGCAAGATACCAGTTCCTTATGTGCGCCAAAGTGATTAATCTTCTCCTCATCAATCACAAGAAGATCTTAACTTTTAAGGGGCAATCTAGTCTGCCATATCTCCCACAATCACTTCAGATTAGAATGAGGCAATCACTCAAGAAAACGGAGACTGGCTTTCCATACAGAAATCTACTCATCAATCACAAGAAGATCTTAACTTTAAGGGGCAATCTAGTCTGCCATATCTCCCACAATCACTTCAGATTAGAATGAGGCAGTCACTCAAGAAAACGGAGACTGGCTTTCCATACAGAAAAGGGCCATAATAATAGATCCATCCATCCCTGCCACCATATGGATGGATATCCTGCGGCACCTGCAAAGTGAGAGTGCACTCTTGTGCCCTCACATCTAAAAGTGAAGGATATAAAACTGGCATCCACACTCCATAGTGAAAACAATCTGCCATAGAAGTAGCAGGTACTAGGAACAAGGTAGCCGATCTAGGATATAGCTCCAAAATGATGGCAAAAAACCAATGACAGTAAGACCAAAACAAAAATCTCCACCGATCACCAAGTGAGCTCCTAAAGTGTGGTTGGACCTTCTTCAAGATCTTCATGAGGCTCTTTCAAAAATTGGATGATCTAATAATGATCGTCCATCTATCCACCGAATCAATAGTGTTGCCATATGAGGACCCTTTTTCAAGATGATATCTCAGGTCCCATAATGTGCCAGCCACTTTGTAATCCCTCTTCATCAAGTTGAGAATGCCCAACTCACCATGCTATTTTGGCTTGCAAACATCACCGCAGGCTAAGAAAAGTATAGAGGTAGCGCCACAAGCCCAAAGGAATCCCCTCCCAATGGAATCAGTTCTGCCCTATGATAGTTGCAAATCTTATACCAATCCAATGACATCGTACCCTTGTTTTTGAAAGTCCAATGACACCACATATATAGCACTTGCAAAATTCTTCAAAATCCCATGTGAAGAAATAACATCCATTTGTCTTAGTTAAATAAGAAACAATTAAAAGGGGAGTTTGAAGAATTATATTAATTAGAGTTTTTTTATACAAATGTCACCCTGAAACTTTTGATATTACATAAAAGCCACTACAAACTTCATATTTAGATATATGCACTATAAGCATGCTCCGTGTTGCAACTACCATGTTATTAGCAGCTCTCTGCAT
Source organism: Thalassia testudinum (assembly GCA_037157565.1). Taxonomy (NCBI): domain Eukaryota; kingdom Viridiplantae; phylum Streptophyta; class Magnoliopsida; order Alismatales; family Hydrocharitaceae; genus Thalassia; species Thalassia testudinum. The sequence continues at coordinate 66,834,349 of JAZHRO010000022.1, read as the reverse complement.
CTATAAATGAAGGTACAAGCCTCAGATTTTGCCACTTCTTTTTGCATGAGAAATCTCATTCTCACCATTTTCCCCCCTAGTCTCTCTTTCCTCAATCCACCATGGCATAGAGGGATTTGTAGTTTCATAAACTTTTAGTGGAGCATTGAAATTAGATTGTCGTGTAAACATGGATTTAGTTCCTTTTGTTGAGTTTGATTCACCTTTGTGAGGGATCTTCGATCAAATCCTATTAGAGGAGATTGAAGATCTATAAGGACCTTTGGTCAATGCGACTCCTTTACTAGATTCATGGTGGTTAAGCCTTTCGCTCTTCTCAAGACATATAAAGGAACAATGATTATTAGTTTGCATTCCTTCCATCAAAGCCACTTAGTTGTGTCTTTAAGCAATTTTCACTAAGAGCTACTTCCTTGACTGAGCAACCCATTGCCCAATCCATCCTAAAGGAAAGAAAGCTTCAGATGAAACTTGGTGGTTAGAACTCGCATCCAATGGCAATATCTACTTTATATTTTAAGTTGATGGAAGTTCATGATCAAGAGATTGCGATATCATGTTAGAAATAGCAGAATAGCCATGTACAACAACAATAAAGCTTTTTCCTACACTAAGGTACCATTTATTTTGAGGGATTAATTTTATAAGTGGTGGGATTGTAAGATAAACATGGGATTGTGAAGTTTTTGTGTTTGGGGTAAATATGGGTCAAATCATGGGTGTTTGGGGGGATAGGTGTGGGTGTTCTCTCATACAATCCCGAGATAAGTTCATCCCACCCTCCCCCCTAGAATTGGATAAACATTGGATTGAGGGCTTTATAATGGGATTGTTATAACTCAAAATTGAAAGATCCAAATGCAGCATTAACAGCTCAATTCCTACAAACAAACAATGCCCAAGTAAGGAGAATAGCCGGGTAAAGAGCTAAAAAGAAAAGGGGATTTTTACACATATGCCACTAAAAGACATCGAAATTATTTTCTTACTACTGGATTGCAACTATTGCTATTAATGCAGCTGAGAAACATCCTCTGTTAACCTAAATGCCACCCTATTATCTCTCTGTTAGTCCACTAACTAGGGTTAAGGAAAAGTTGGCTTAAGTTCAGTGAAAGGTTCTCATCTCAAAGGGAAATGGGAGGTGGTGATTTAATCCATTTTTGTCGATGAATCAAATAGTTGGGATTCTTTTCTTTCTTCCTCCTAACCTTTTTGTTGCCATTGTTGTCCAGTCTAAGAAGCTTGTCGTCCAGGCTCTCCCCAATGACAATGTCAAGCTCCTCCTTCCACTCGATCTCTACCTCCAACCACAACCACAACCACAACCACAACCCCTCCTCCATGTCACCTCCTTTGTGCCCTCCCTTCTTCCCACCATGACCTCCTTCCACTTGATCTCCACCTTTGACCACCACCACCACCTTTGAGCATCACCTGCTCCTCTTTCTTTTAACCTACTCCACCTCCAACCCGCTCCTCCTTCCTCTTCCATCACCTCTACCTCTGACCTGCTCCTCCTCCATCTTCCTCCACCTCACCCTACTCCTCCAACCTCTTCCTCTTCCTTCACCTCCGACCTGTTCCTCTTCCTTTTAACCTACTCCACCTCCAACAAGCTCCTCCTTCCTCTTCCACTACCTCTACCTCGATCCTTCTCCTCCTCCTTCATATTCATCCCCCTCGCCCTACTCCTCCTCCAACCTCTTCCTCTTCCTTCACCTTCAACTTGCTCCTCCTTCCTCCTTCCTCCTTCCTCCTCCCTATCCTCCCCTTCCCCCTACCACTCCACGACCACAACCACCACCACCCACTCTTCCTCCCCTTCTCCTGCCTACTCCACGGGTGCAATGGCTTCTTCTCCCCTCTAACTCCCCTTTGAGGTTCTACCTCAGCATATGGCACATTGGCTCCCCCATCCAAACTGCCATCTGGGTCACCAACCATGCCTCCTCGATGCCACTCCACTATGCCATCTTTCGCCTCTCCAACACCACCAACAACCTCGAGGTTGCCCACTCCAATGACACCCTTTGGTTCTTCGAGATCCCCACCTCCATGGCCACCACAACCACCACCCACTCACCCACTCTTCCTCCTTCCTTTATGGCTTGTTGCTATTGCTACTATTGCTGTTGTTGTTTTTCTTACTGTTGCTACTGCTGTTGTTGCTGTTGTTCTTATTATTGTTGCTTTGGTGGCGGCGATGGTCATGGTGTTGAGAGGATGGAGAAGGATGGAAAGGGAAACTTAATGTTTGTTAACTCAAATTAGACGGATGTTAACCCAAGGGACATTTCTATAAAAGGGTTGTACTTCTCAATGTCATTAATTGCATTATTTGCAATCCAATGGTAAAAAAAAATTCTATGGTTTCCAATGGCATAGATGTAAAAACCTCAAAGAAAAAAGATCCTTGTATTCAACAACAATGAGGGCATAGTCAATTCATGGCAATGACATTCTTAATGGAAGACCTCCACATTGATAATAACTACCATGTAACTAGGACCCACAGAAAAAAGGCTTTACGAATCATGCACTACCTTTACTATTGAATTACAATAAAATTACCCCATAAAATCCATCAAACATCATGCATTTTGTTTGCTCAGTTCTTTCTTTACTGATAAAATTCCATATCCCTCTTGATTTTTCCATAACATTGCCATGATTTTAACAAATGTCACTCCTGCCTAGATTTGGATTTTCGTTGTGCTCACCATGTTCAAAGCCTTGATAGGAGAGAATTGTTGACAATATCCTCAAAAATCTTATTCTTGCCACCATAAAGCCTTAAATCTTTGGCTAACAAATATAAATTTAGTAATACCAACATACGACACATTTTAATCTACCATATTTACTAAGACAAGACCCAGAAAGGAATGAGGAATTGAGGACCATTTGAACTATGAAAGCACATTTTCTTGCACCAATGACCTTGCCAAGAAAGACTTCAAACGCCAGAATTAAATTGTTTTGGAAACTTGTAGTTATTTTTCTTAAAAAAAAATCGTATCTAGGCTTGACAAAATTTGGCATTCATTTGTTGGCTTGCAGAAAAAAAAAAAAACCCAGGGTTTGCCCAGGGCAACCAGAATTGGAGTTTGTAAGTTAATCTCATTTTGCTTTAATTGGGATCTAACATTTAGCTTGTCTCCAATTCCCTTCCTCCTTTTCAAAACAAAAATTCTCTTCAATTCCTTCTTGCATCTCTTTATCTTGCCATCTAAGGCCTTGTAGAACATGACACCTTCTACACACCACCACTCAACCAAGACCTTTGTTGTCTTCAAACCTGGGATCAAACTATTGATGGTAAGGAATGCCAACCACAACAAATCCATAATAGTAATTTTTTTTTAAGGGTAGAAGGAGATACTGATGCTCTTACAACATTCTCAACATAAACTTTTTCCCCCTTAAAAACAACCCTGTTTTTTTCAAGCCAAAGACACCAAAGACCTGAAAAAACAATTTCCCATGCAGAAGAATCCATCCTTACCCTAGGCCAGAACTTATCCCAAAAAACATCAATGGAGTGAACCCCCACAATAGGTAGCTGCATCTGCCCCCAAGGCTCCATAACAAAAGGACTTTGAAAAAACTTTTTTTTTTCTTTCTTGAAAGGAGCATTGGAAAAACATATGCTGCAAATATTTTGGATACGAACCACACATGGAGTTTAACGTAGAATCCTTTGGGGCCCATTTGCTTCCAAGCTCTTTTTTGACCAACTTCCTTCTCATTAGCCAACCAAAAACCTTAATCTTCAAGGGTACCTTCATGTTCCGTATTGCCACATAGTCCAAGCCCAGAAAAGCATCATCCATGGTAGTAAAAAAGGATCCCATGTACGAAACGTGGCGTAAATCTTATTAAAGCCAACAAGTCTCCGCAGTTAAGGACAAATGAACATCTTGTGCACCTTGAGAAGAACGTCCTTTACAGCCTCCACTTGGGAAGTTTCTAAATGCATGGCAATAGCCCTTGCCAATCATCATTGGCATTAAAGGAGCACGGAGTCCTAACCTATAGGCATCTCCTCATGGGAGAGACCATGCAATACATGAATATGTGACTGGCATGGAAGCATGGGCACATGCAATCTTACATCAACACACTCAAGGACAACTGACAAGAAGGTTGAGATAGTTGGTATGCGGTATTTATTCAAACAAGTCACTGCATAGAGAGTACTTGGTATGTGGGTGTGTGGGTGAGTATGCGATTTTGTATTTTTAAATAATTAAAATATAAATAACAAACTTATATTATTAATCAAACCAAAATACAAGCACAAAAATATAGACATGATACTTAATAGAGAAATAATTGTGTTCTTTCCTTCGGGCTAGGCATGGTCGCTGACACAATGGACAATGAAGGTTGTAGCAAGATGTAGTGGCCACATATGGGAAGCAATCCTAAGCAGTTAAGGAGGCCTACCTCTCCTCCAATTGACGCAAGGAAGAACACCATGCAATATATGATGTCGCAAACACGATCCATGATCCTCGCACAAAAGATTTGATCTAGTGTGGATTGTTCCATGTAGAAGACAAGGGGTTGCATGGCCCTTTTCTCTTTATGCGTTCGGACCACAAGAACCAGGGAGGCAACCTTGGTTACACTACTTTCGTACACGTGGAAGGCCTTCTTCCATGTTGAGAGAGATCCCACATTAGATCTCTAGAAGAACGGTAATGGGCTAGGCACTTAGGAATGCTTACTTTGATACAATGTCAAATAATAGAGAGCATGATAATGGAGAGATTATGCACATATTGAGATAGAGAGAGAGGAGCATAAACAATGGAGAACTCTATATTTTTATTAATGGAGGGAACTCAGGAAACAAATGAGGGGAGTTGGTCCCTTTATATAAAGAAGGCCTCTCCTATTTCAAATCTTAACATAATCTTTTAGAATAAGAAAGAAACAAATCTCTAACAAATTTATTCTTAACAAACTTTCCTAGATAATATCTCTAACAAAAAGAAATAAGCAGTACAACCAAAACATATGGTCTTAAAACAAGGCATGAGAAAAATTTTCCAGCTGACTAACATTTTTCCTAAAGCATATGGTGTCAAAGGTTTAGATATTACATAGAGGTGTTGATATATCTATCATATATAGAATGATGAGGCTATTATGCTTTTAGGTATCACATAATTAAATTTAACAGAGATTCAAATTCACTCTATTTGAAAACCGAATCAGTAGTTGGACAATTATGTGGACTATGAGTATGCCACCAAGTATGCAATCTATTTGGCCAACTTTCTAAACAAAGATTGACAATGAAGGATTGCATGCCTCTCTCCAAACTGATGATGCAAGGTGAAAGTTCCACCCACCAAGCAAGAAATTGACAGTTCCACCAAACAAGGTCACACCTTAAGATTTTTGACATGTCCACACACTCTCTTAATGCACTTCTCAATGCCTTATGAGCATAAATATACACATTTCTATATTTGTACGATTGAATTGACATATGTATTATTTATACATTCACAAATATATAAATGCGTGGATATCACCATGCCTACATGCATATAAGATTTTTTTTTTTGGAAAAAAACATGCATATAAGAAGTATAAGAGATACACATGATAAGAACACTCCAAGATTACCACAATACCATACAAGCAAACCAAAAATGACCAAGATATTTAAGCGTAGATGGAATCTTTTATACCACTAGCAGACTGACAGGTTATGTGACACTGATCACTACTCAAAACATTAACATTTGTGAAAAAAAAACATACACATATATTTATCTTTAGCTATAATTAGTTAAATGCACAAAGAGGTTGCATACAATTAGCTCCACCATCAGTTGTAGCTGTTGTTTTTCCTAATGCAACCTTTTTGTCAAAAAATGAAGCACTTAACTTCATGAAAAGTAACCTACAGAATAACCCCAGAAAAGAAGACTGATGCAGGGAGATTAAATTTGCCAATTTAATGCTAATGTTAGTGCTAGTGTTATTTTGTATGAAACAATTATCTAGACATGAAAAATCTACACAAAAAAAATTCATTGAGAAATTTAATTTCAAGCGAAAAACCATCAAAGCAAATATCTCAAACCAATATCAATGCAGTGAGTGGAGTAAAGTGGAGGGTGGTGCCTGGAATTTATCAAACAAGAAGTGGGAAAATAGGATCTAGCTGGTTGAGAAATCATCTAGGGTAAAAGTATTCTCTAAATTTGGGCCACCGAACTTTGGAAGTAGTGGGTAAAAATGCCTAATCGGTGTGAAAGACCATATGCTATGAAATTAGTGATAAAAATGAGGGTAAGACCTTCCTGGATATCAAAGTCTTCCATTTTTTCCTTAAGGAATTCATATCTGTGAACTAGTAATGATCCTTTTTTTTTTCTCGAATCAAAGGGAAAATCTACCAGTTTTTTTCTTTGATTCTTATTTGTAAAATCCTATATCTGTTTTTGCCCAATTCCAGCAGACTTTATATAATCAAGCACCACTAATCATTTCTTAATATAGAAAAGTATACCTCAAGAAAAAGCCATGTTCCGCGGCAAGTCCAAGTTTCTGACAAGGTGATAGCCAGTTGGTTAGGTTTTTCCTTCCCCTTCCGCTCACAATGAAAACCACATTCTTTTTATCCATACAGAGCCTGTTCATGACCGCAACAACCTCGCTGCTGGGTGTTTTGTTAATAGAAGTCTGTGGAACCAGCGTACCATCGTAGTCCAAAAGTATTGCCCTGCTCTTAGATCTTCCATAAGCCAGGACAATATCATCCACATTGAGTTTCCTAAAATTAGGATCAAGCGCTACAACCCTAAAACCAAAACCCAGTCCAATACCCCAGCATCTCCTCCTAAAATGATCCTTGCACGTTCGTTCCATATCCTGCAAGAAACTCCTTGCCCAATAAGCCACATCGTGAGTGCTTATATATCTATAGTGCTTTTCATGACGTAGCTGCTTCTCTCCCTCGTTCATTGAGATAGCATCATTCAAAGCCTCAGCGGTTGTCTCTATGTTCCACGGATTAATCCGTATCGCGCCACTCAAGGATGGAGAACATCCAACGAATTCTGAAACAACCAACATACTCTTCCTTGGTGCACTGCAATCAGATTCTGAATCGGTAATACCCTGCCTAGAAACAACGTACTCGTATGGTATCAGATTCATCCCATCCCTTACAGCAGTAACAATGACACATTCTGCGATGGTGTAGTAGGCGATCCTCTCGCTTGCCGAGATGGAGCGATCAATGTACACAACGGGCTTGTAGTTGTCCCTCCCAAACTGCTCATTTATCCTCCTGCAGGTTTCCTCTATCTCTTTCTGAATCTCATCGAGGTCCTTTCCCTTTCCTCTTGCTGGATTCACAATCTGAATCAGGACGGCCCTCCCCTGCCAGCTCGGCCGAAGCTTCAGCATCTGCTCGAAAGCCAGCAGCTTCAGATTGATCCCCTTGAAGATGTCGAAGTCGTCGACCCCTAACAACACCGTCTTCCCCTCGAACTGCTGCCTCAGCTCCGTAACCTTCCACTCCTTGTCGGCTAGCCGCAAAATCGACTCGAGCTGCCCCATCGGGATCCCGACCGGCATGATCTTGATCCCGACGCTCCTCCCGAAGTACTCCAGCCCTATGTACCCCCGCTTCGACTGGTACTCGATGCCCAGCATCCTGCTGCAGCAGGAGAGGAAATGGCGCGCGTAGTCGAAGGTGTGGAACCCGATCAGGTCCGAATTCAGCAGGGCCTTGAGGATCTCCTCCCTGACGGGGAGCGTGCGGTATATCTCCGAGGACGGGAACGGGCTGTGGAGGAAGAACCCCATTCGCAGCCTATTGAACTGCCTGCGGAGGAACGTCGGGAGGACCATGAGATGGTAGTCGTGTATCCACACGTAATCGTCCTCCGGGTTGATGACCTCGATCACCTTCTGCGAGAAGAGCTTATTCGCGGCGACGTACGCTTCCCAGAGCGACCTGTCGAACCGCCCGCCGTAATCCGCGGAGAAAGGCAGCATGTAATGGAACAGTGTCCAGAGCTGCTGCTTGCAGAACCCGTGGTAGTACTTATCGAGAATGTCCTGAGGGAGGAACGCCGGGACGCACTTGAACCGCTCCAGGAGCGTCTGGGACACCTCGTCCTGCTCGGACGGGTCGACGTCCACGCGGAGCAACCCCACGTACACGACCTCCATGTCGTCCGGGAGGCCGTCCTTCAGCTGGAGGAGAAGGGACTCCTCGTCCCACGCGAAGGACCACCCGCGGCCGTCCGGGCGGTGCCTGGCGCGCACCGGCAGCTGGTTGGCGACTATGATTATGCGGTCCTGCGCGACCGACGACGGCACGTCGGACGACACGCTGTTCGCCTGCTCGTCGTCGAGCTCCGCTATGTTCCCGGGGACCGTCATGGCCCGCGGGAGCCGGCGCGTGCCGCGGCTCGTGCTGATCGCCGGGAAGTTCCCCGACGCGAGATCCAGAAGGTTCGTGTACGATTTGGACATCATCTTCCCAAACCACCCCTTCCCCGCCCCCACCTCCACCCCCCCTCCCTCTCCCTTCCTCCTCCAACAATCTCAAATTCTCCTGATCGGATCGGGGAAGAATCCCCTTCGGCTCCAACAGATCAATCAAACCCCGCAACAAAACATGCAAACGGGACTAACAAACCAAAGGACGAGCAGACTTTCCCGGAAGGACAAGAGAATCCATTCGAAGATCGGGAAAAGGGGAAGCAAAGATACGAACGGAAGGGTCAATATTTGGAAATTTGGACTTACGGAACCGACGGATGGGCGTCTGATTGATTGATGGATGACGGGATCGAGCGGAGGAGCCGTACCGACAGGATAAGGAGGTGGGGGAAGGAGCTATAGAGAGACGGAGAGAGAGGGAGAGTGTGTGGGAGAGACCAAAGGTGAGGTGTTGCGTCGATCCCAATGCGCCGCGAGGGGTAGGCGAGGGAGACAGCAGAGGTGGAATGATGATGCGGAGGTGAGCGGAAAAGGGCACGGGGGCATTTGGTTTGGATTATTGGATTTGTGTTCGGCCTCCCTTCCCACGAGGGATAGATGAATATCTCGTCTTGGAGTAATTACTTCAATAGTTGAAATAATATTTATTTTTATTTTATCAAATTAATGTTAATATTTAATAAAATATATTTAATTTATTTCATTTTATTATATCACATCAATGTGAATGTATATTAAAAAATGTATTTTCGATATAAAAATATTAAAAAATATATTTTCACTGGTACACCCTCATGCTCACTCACATATTATTTAATTAAAATATCCTCTATTAACATTAGAGAAACATATCAACTATGGTTATTCTATTACTTCTCGTCTCAAGTAATCAAGTATCTTAACTTGCCATTAAATTATCTCCCGTAAAAATGCACTCTTAGGGTGTGTTTAGAGGTGAAGTGGGAGGGAATTTTTCTTTAACATAAGATATTTGTTGGACTTTTTTTAATATAAATTTTTATATAAATATTTTAATTAATTTAATTAAATTGTAATAATTTTTATTTTTACTTTTATTATTAAATAAATATCACTACATTATCAACTTTTATTTTTAATATTAAATAAATATCCACTAATATTTTTTATTTTTACTTATATTATTAAATAAATGTTAAAATGTACAAAAATATATCATACGATTTGTTCTATAATGCACTAATGTGATGCATCGATTTCTATCGATGTAAAGTAATTCTAGGTGAGTTTGTACCAGTGTAAAATGATCATAAAGTGATTTTACACTGATATAAAATGATTAAAGATAATTTTGTATCGATGTAAATGTTTATAGTAATTTTACACTGCATTGATGCAAAATGATTATAGAGTATTTTACATCGATGTAACATGATTTTTTAACGATGTAAAGTGATTTTGGATAATTTTGTATCGATATAAAATAATTCTTGATAATTTTATATCAATATTAATTTTACATCGATATATCACGTTAATTTTTATATTTATATCTAAATAAATATTAATAACATCACATCATTATATCATTATTTTATTATCCCACTTAATCCTTTACTTATTTCACTCTCCGAACAAATATCCCTCACCACTTATTTCATCTCGTTATTTCTCCTCATGCCTGCCCTTAGGGTTTTGTATTTGACGGTGCCTCAACCAAAAAAATGGCGGAAGAGACGTGGAGGAGAGAGGAACAGAGGAATTTGATTTTTTAAAAAGTTTTATTAAAGGAATGGTGGTGATAACATTGAGAACGGTGGGATATTGGACGGTAGAAGGGAAGGAGGATAAGGTCTGAAAGAGCGGCCAGGTAAAACCTCGAGGTGGGAAGGGGTTGGTGCCAGCTGGAGGACAGCTGTTGCACGTGGCGGGCAATGGGTGGTCGCCGCGTGGGCGGTGATGGGGCTGCCGACGCGGTTGGACGAGTTCGGTTGGTTCGGGAGGGTGTCGCAAACTACGAAGGTGGAGGCGGCGAGAAGTCTCCGATTCCGGTTGCGGGTATTTTCAGGGATTTCTTTTTTTTTTTTCTGTTTACAGTTATTTCAAAATCATATCCTTTTTCAATTATGATGTGACATAAAGTGTTCCCTGTCAGCGACACTGTAAACGGATAAGATCAACACATATACCAATCGTTCCCGACGACCAAATAGAACGCTTAACACGAGTACAAAAATACATTTTTACAACGTGAAATGCAGGGTAAAAGTGTACATCAATACATTTAAAATATTCTTAGAAGGTAACGTAAAAAAGTAGTATAAGTAACGTTAGACGTTAGAACTCTACTTCAGTTTAGAAGTCGCCGTCATTTTTGAATCAAAATATATAGATTTAAAATTAAAAATTAATAATATATTATAATTTAGAATCAAATTATATTGATGAATAATTAAAAATTACTAATATATTTTAATTTAAAATCAAATTACATTGATAAAAAAATACTAATAATTTTAACTAAAATTAAATTGCACGTGTGAAACTAAAAAAATGAACAGTACATTTAGTTCAAGATTAAATTATATCAATACAAAATAAAAAAGTACAGATGCATTTTAATTTATAATTAAATTACTTTCATGTAAAATAAAAAATCATCGACATATTTTAATATAAAATTAAAATCACTTATGTGTTTCTATTTAAAATAAAAAATAGGAACTTACGTTGGCTTTTTTGCGAGTGAAACTCAAGTCATATTTAAATTTTTATACATTTCCACTAAAGTGTACGAGTGGTCAGGATAATAGAGGGTCGGGGGATCAAACATTGACGGCGGGCACTTGCTTTTGCACGAGAAGGTAATAATGTCAAGAGATTTGTCCATAGACACCCTCGTAAACCTATACGTTACGCATATATTGTTGTTTTTATTATATTTGCACGGACGTGTTAGTAAAGTTGCTCAATTTTACACTGGTGTCCCTCCATTGTTGCAAGCATAGAAATTAAGTGTGTGTTATTGGATAGTTAGGATTAGTTAGGATCGTAGTGTAATTTAAAGGTTAACATCCAATTGAGATTTTGAAAGAAAAATAAAATTGACATTCTCGTCATTTTGAATCTAGGTGTTAAGGGAATTGGGAAGAGTGACAATTTCGTACTCGGTTTAAGAAGGTAAAATGATTTCAATTTGAGTATTACAATAAAAAGTAGAATCGTGTCCTTCCAATTATGACATTCACGCAAAAGTTTTCCAAAACCATGAATTCTTCTCTTTTCTAATCTCTGTGAGAAAGTCCAATAAATTGCACGAAACAAAGGTAAGTAGTAAATATTTTCGCTCATGCAAATAAACTCTAACGTTCATATATTTATCTCCAAAAATTAGTTTTATGTTCTTGACATCTAAAAATTTATATTCGCACACACCCAAAAGCACATTTGAATTTTCTATATCCATAAATGACATTGTTTCTCAGGTTAGATTTAAAAATCATTTGGTTGGTTATCATTTCAAGAGTTGAATTTGAAGTGTATTTTTTTAGTCTTATCATGTAATAGAAATTTGAAAGTTGGATTAAATTACATAATGCACCTTATAGGATCTTCCGATCTCATCGCATTGTAAAATTTTTGTCCAAAAGTTATTCAACATCAATCTTTATGACTAAGTGATTATTACATTAGATATGTATTTTATTGTACTTAAAAAAAGAAATATAAACTTCCAAAGGGACTCCTCCTTGGTAGAATATGAGATTCTAAAATTATAATACGAGGTTTAATAGAAGAATCAGCGGAATTAAAAAACAAAGAAGCCAACTCTCAAATTGCCCTTAGGAAAAGAGGTATTGTTCTTATAATTGAAGCATGGATTTATGTCTATATTATAGAGAATTTTACATCCATGTCCATGTAAACTTATCTAGTTACATCCATAGCCCTAAAAATCTCATTATTATATCCATGCCCTTACAAATTTACTAACTATATCAGTTATACCCCCAATTAAGTCTCTTTTAGATTTTGAGGGAATATTCCCTAATAATCGTTAAGCTAACGACACAAAATTTAAAAATTATATCAATATCTACATTATTTTTCTTTTTTAATTCTTTTTTCTTCCTCCTCTCTTCCCTTTCTTCCTCCTCAAGCACCAATTGCACCTCCTTGTGATAAGCTACAACAATAGTGATGACGTTGAGATTGTCACTGGAGGCCATCCTTCTCCTCCTCGTCCCCTCCCACTCCCCCACTCCCTCCCCACCACCCTCTCCTCCTCTTCTTCCTTTAGCCACCTCTCCCCTCCTCCTCTTGCACCCCCTACGGCTACCCCACTCCTCCCACCTCCCTCTACTGTCAACCCCTACCTCTTCCTTTTGCAACCTTGCAACTGTAAATTCCCTCGTAAATGAGTGAGATTTGCGTGATACGAAAAATAAAATAGGAATAATAACAACAATTTCACAAAATTGTAATCACACAAGTACACAAAGATATTTAGGTGGAAACTCAAATCTAAGTAAAAACCACTACTTAAGTCTCTCGGCTTAGGATTTCCTGATCAACTTAGTCAATCAAATCCACTAACCCAGTTATTTAAATGAGGGTGACTGAACCTCTTACAACCACACTACTATGCACGAGGGTAGGGTTCCTCAAACCCCTCCTCCTCACAAAGAGTATTTTGTCTAGCGAGGGAGATGTGAATTCTCAAGACGAATACCCAACCAAAGACAATAAAATACAACATCTTATAGAGCCACAAAGATTAATGTAAACTTAGTTACTATAGGAAAATAGGAAACTTCCCTTTGGTGGAAGTATGTCGGCTTGACGTGAATTCGTGAACCACGTGATGGCACAACGTCGCTCTCGTAATCGTAGGTGGGAGAGCAGGTGCGCAGCTAAGATGGTGCTCTCTAAATGTAGAATTAAAGCTTGGAGAACAAGATCACCTCTAATGATCAATTGGACACAATATGATGTGGAAGTGTTATTCAAGGTGTGTCTTGGTGTCTTTTTGGCAAGGCAAGGGTACTTCTCTATTTATAGAAGGCCTAAGAAGGCTTAGGAAGGCTGTGGAAGTCTTAGGTAGCCGTTGGGAATTATTCCAAGGCAAATCACGCCGCAATCAGAATTAATGATTCTGACAGGATCATCAGATGTCTGGGAAAAGTGTCAGATGTCTGGAAATCACTTATAAGACGTATGGGCCTAATATCAGACGTCTAATTACAAGTGGGTTTCCTTCTTGACTTGAGTCAGACTTAAATAGGGTTCTAGTGTAAGTGGGTCAGATGAGAGGTTAGATGTCTGGAAACTTAAATTACTGCGGGAATGGATTTTTCAAGGCACAAACGGCTAGATAACAGAAGATAGGTGATTTTGGCTCAATCGAGACTAACATTCACTTATCAGATATTTGAGGTTCTCTATGGATGTCTGATAGAAGATTAAGGGTTGTTTCTCAACGATCATTTTTCTAAGCCAACGCTTCACTAATTGGACGTCTGGCAAGGTCATCAGACGTCTGGACTAAGGGATGGTTGTCTAAAATCAACAAACAGAAGGCATTAAGTCTAGCCCTAAATGTTTGGACGTCTGATACAATATTCAGACGTTTTAAAGTCCAAGATCAAACATCTGATTTTAGGATTGAACATCTGATTAGGCTGTCTGAAGTCTATTTTAGATTTCTAAGTTCTCTATGAAAAACCTAAGTATCCTAGGGTTGTGCAAGTGCTCCTAGGACTATTGATAGGTAACTTTGAGGCTCTTTAACATATGATCTAAGAAAAAAAAGACAAAGAATAGCAGAAACAGATTACATGAAAAGAATAATCTTTAATCCTATTCTTCATCTCCTTTCTTCAAGCTCTCGCTCCGAGCGAAAGCTCCCTCTCTTCCGTCAAGCTCCTCCAATCTGCCATGGATGCGAGCTTGAGCTCCGTTTTTCACACTTGTAACCATTTGTATTTTCCTGAAATCTAAAACTCAAATGCAAATGTTAAAATATAAGTGTTTTGTTGTCATCAAAATTGACGATCGTGGTGCCCTTGTGCCCTTACACCAACAACAACTACCCCCCCTTCTGTACCCCCATGGCCACCCCCTTCCTTCTGCCTCCACTTGATATCAGCCCCCTCCTCCTCCTACATCCCTAATTGCCAGCACCCTCCTCATCTTGCACCCCTACTGCTACCCCCATCCTCCTCTTTCTCCTCACCTTTAACACGGAACTCGTGCCTCGTCATTGCCATTTGGATGGAGGGATATATTTCATGGGATAACTTTTTTGCAGATGGATTATCTTGCATTTTTGTTTGGAAGTTATAAGGGTTATCTTGGTTGGTTAACTTGTGGCTATTTGGAAAGTTTCTAGGTTAACCTATGATCGAGCCCTTAGAATAGGAACCCCAAATCAACAAGCAATCACAGAGAAAGGCACGCACGAAGTTTGATGACCTAGTTTCACTGGGGAAGAGATGTACGTCTGGGGAAAGGATGATACTCTCAAAATGCATTAATATTCGGTTTATGCAAACTCTCAGTTTCTTTTTCTCTGATTGCGTAAAAAATAAAAGCTAGTCTACCTCCAATATTTATAGACTGGGGTTCCCTTGGTTGCGGGCCTTCTTTTTTGTTCCCACAATCTTGGGATTCTAACCAACAGAATATCATGAGTTGGTTCCGTACTCCACACGATTTCCTTTCAATGGCAGTGATAAGGGTGTCGGTTTGTGGTCTTCTAGAATGACCCATCATCCTGTCGGGTATGCGGATTCGGGTGAACGGGTCCCATCCTGGGGGACTAGGTTTTCATTACTTGCCGTGGAGCCAAATCCTCTGTGTGGCCCAACTCGTGAGGTGATTTTTCTACCCTCATCAACCTGCGAAAGTACATGGGATAACCCACAAAAATAGTTTATCCCACGTACATCAACCCCAAAATAACTTATTACAGGTTAAGTCTTCTTAACCCGAGTCAAAATATCATTCTCAGCAAATAAGGTTAATTCTTATTTTGATGGGTTATCCCCCTTACCAAACAAAGCCTAAGGAAGTTAGCAGGGCCATGGCAGCTTTGCAAGAAAACCCATCATTGGCTAAGGAGCCTTGCAACCTCTATCTTTCTTTACTCGTTCTTTTTGTTTGAGGGAGAAAACTATGATATATGGTTACATATCAATCATAGTTAATCTAATCTACAATTGCACCCTAACGGAATGGCCTAAATGATTATATATATATATATATATATATATAATAACATGGGTTTATAAGGATATGAATGTAATTAAAGAAGTTTATATGGGCATGAATATAAAAACCCTTATTGTATCATCTAAACTTAGAAAGCCAAATAACTAGAGTTTTGCAATCGAAGGTTAATATGTTGGAAAGCTAACGTGCATAAGATAACGTAGAATATAGATGTTTCCTTGAAGGAGATTTATAATGGCATTGAAAGCCCAATTCCTTCAACGGTTATTTCAATAGGTAGATCAAAATAAAATTAAAAAATATCCAAGTGGAATTATAAAAGTTATTTAACATGCATTCTATCCGATGCATATGGTACTTTCTATATATTAGTTTTTGGAAGGATGATATTAGAATAAGATCTGCGTGCTATGTTGAACTAATTATGCATGCCTCGTTGTTTGTCGTATCTTAGGATGGTAAACGCCTTAGTGATTGATCTCCGTCACACTTCACTTTAGCCATGCAATGAACATCTAGTGTTTTCATTCTGTATAGGGTTAATTGGCACTAAATGTTGTTTATAATTATAGAAGTATGAAATAGTGTACCATATTTCTTGTAAGGATGAATTCTTTTGATGGTTGAGTTGGAAAACTTAATTTTATGGATTTAATTAAGCTACTTCATTGGTAAAAGATCTTAACTTTTGATTTAAGAGTATATCCTAACTATAGATAGTGTAGGATTACATGGAAGGTCTCCCTTATAATACAAAATGAGTAGCATGTCTTGTAATAGATAAATTACAATAATTGATTGAGGAAAATTATAACAATTTATTACTCAACAAAGGTCCTCAACTATACACTAGTAGAAAAAGTATTGTTCGTGGCGGACATTTTCGACCGTTTAAGTAACGGTCGAGAATAAATGTATTATCAATCGTTTTAAGCGTAACGGTTGTTAAAAGTCCGGTCATTAACTTTCTCATCTATAAAACAGTGAGGGTGGTTGAAACCATTCTCAACTATTTATAACGGTCGATAATAAAAATTTACTCGATCGTTGTTATATAAACGGTCGAGGATAAAGACATCGTCGACGGTTGAATATACAACGGTCGAGAAAAGTCAACTATGAAATTAATGTGCTGATTGAGATCATTGTCGACCGTTTATAATGGTCGATAATAAAAGAATCATCAACCGTTAAATATATAATGGTCGAGAAAAGTTAAGTATAATTAAGACGTCTGGTTGAGACTATTTTCGACCGTAATAATATAGTCGACAGTTTTTATATTAACAGTCGAGGATATTCTCATCGAAAATCGTGGTGGAAAAAAGATATTTTTCGAATGCATTCCTCGACCATTTAGTCTATAACAGTTGAGAAAACACAGATAAAAATACCAGTGCGACCTCGACTCCTTCCCCTTCCTTTCTTCCCTTTCCTTTCTTCAGCAGACCTCCTCCAACCTCCTCCGACCCACAACGCCGTTGACCTTCTCCGTCGACTCTGAGGGCCTTCCTCTCGCCAGCGACTGTGCGCACGTCGTCTGGCGACCCTCCCCTTAGTAAGTGCTCATCGCCCCTCCTTCCCTTCCTCATTCCACCGCGCCACCATGGCGACCACCGGCACCACCATGACCACCTTCCCTTCCTCGTGCCGCTGCCACCACCACAACCACCTCACCACCACCTCGTCGACCTCCACCCCCACCTCCATGACTGCTTGCCACCACCCCCACCTCAGGCCACAACTACAACCTCCTGTCTCCACCATTACCACTTCAGGCACCACCACCACCTCCTCCTCCTCCCACCACCATCACCCCAATTTCCCCCTTAGGGTTAGAAATTTAATTTTAGGTTAATTTAAATTTTTTAATGTAATAGTTAGGTTAGAAATTTAATTATGAATGCAATTAAAGTATATACTTCATTTAATTATGAATGCAACACAGTGCCAGTGGCTACTGTGTTGCGGTAAAGGAGCAGCGGTGGTGAGTTGGTAGAGGTGGCAACGATGGGGAGGATCAGAAGAGAGTTGAGTTGAGGAAGGAGGGAATGAGGAGTAGATTACAGTGGTGGTGGCTTGGGGAAAATGAAGAAGCCATGGCTCGTCGAAATGGAGTTGGAGAGGGAGAAGGACGGGACGAGAGGGAGGAGGTGGGTGGAGCATGTGGTGGGGTATGTGGTAGTGGTGGATGCTAGGGGTGGAGGTGATGTGGATGGAAGTGATAGTTGTGGGAGGAGTTGTGGGAGAAGGAAGGTCGAGAGGACATTCTTGGTGGTGTCTTGCCATGAGAAGAAGGTGGAGTAGAGGATGAACAGGGAGAGGAGCTGTGATGGAGGAGGATTGATGGTGGTGAATCCGTAAAGGTAAGACGAGGAGTTGAAGATGAGGACGCTGGTCATGTGGTAGAGAAAGACAACAGTGTTAGCAGTTGGTGCGTTGTGGTGAAAGAGCAGCAGTGGTGAGCTGGTGATAGTGGAGAGGAGAAGAGAGTTGAGTTGAGGAAGGATGGAATGAGGAGGAGATTACGATGGTGATGGTGGGTTGGGGAAAGTGGAGAAGGCCACCATGCATGGCTCTTGGAAGTGGAGTTGGAGAGGGAGAAGGATGGGACGAGAGGGGGAAGGGTGAAGTCGGTGGTGGGGTGGTAGTGGTAGATGTTGGGAATGGAGGAGGTGGTGAGGATGGAGGTGACGATTATGGAAGGAGGAATATGGGTTTTTTTTTTGTTGAAATGCACTTCTTGATTTTATTTGTCAATTCTCTATTCTTGCATGCTTTTAGAAATTTGATGATGAAAATGATTGTTATAGAGCTTTCTTTTTGATAATTCCATCATTGCATGTTTGAATCGTGTTTCCAAATTGTTTGAATTATTTGATATTTATGTTTGATTATGAAATTTTTATTGCAACTTTGTAGATACACACATTTATACAAATCTAGATGTACTTGATAACAAACAATAGGAATTTTAACCCCTAGGTAACAGGTTGTGGGAGGGATATAATTGTGTCAAAATACTAGCCTGTTGAGACTTATGATCATGTTGTACGGACAATACAGAGTGTATATATACCTTACTTACATACACGATGCGTTGCCTTTATAACATGCCAAAAGTGTTGTCGTCCTTTATTTAGAGAAGTTTTGAACAAAGGAGAGTTCTTGAAAATTTCATAACTTAGGGTTACTTCTTGTATGTAGCTAGTGTTTGGAGAAATTTCGGTTGCATTTTCTTGCTCTTCTTAGGTATACTAACTAATCTTAGCTCCGTTCCTGAAGCACCCTTTAGTGGGGGCTATTGAGTTCAGGTTAATCTTGGGGGGTATAGTGGAGAAGTATGGGGAAATGCTGTCGAAATTTCTCTAAACACTAGTTGCATGTAAGAAGTAATGTTGTGATGAAATCTTTAAGGATGGGCTATCAAGTGAAAATATTCTTAAAATGCACATTTCTTTCTTATTCGAGTCTAACTTATGAGTGATCTTAAAATGAACATTTTTACCTTATTCGAGTCCAACTTATGAGTGGTTGTCTTTTACATTTAGATTAATTATCATGGATAAGTCATGGATCAGTATGAGGAATTTGAATTACCACGAATACAGCAGGGGAGTGATTTTATTTATGGAGTGGGCATTTCATGATGATAAGAAGACATTTAGACGAGGTCAATTCCTTCTACTGATTTTATGTTCATGGAAACACTATTTGAATGTGTTTTTCTATGACAGAGACACAGTTTTGGAGAATGTGATGTGTAACGGTTGGTGGCAATATTACGTAAATTGGACAGCTTATGGTAAGCAAATGAGAGAAGTTAGAAATGAGAGAATTGAAGCCTTTGAAGGAAGTGATGATAATCAAGGAGATGAATTGGATGAAATGTTACATGATATGAGAGCAGTAGACCATGAGGATGCAGATGACGATGAGATATTACGAGATTGTAATGAGTTGTACGATGCACTCAAGGTAGTAGAGGTCCTATTGCTCTTGGAATAACGTCAATGTCAAAGTTGTCGTTCATTCTAAAATTGTTTCAGATGAAAGTGATGAATAGAGCCATAGCGAAATTAATGTCTAAGGCTTTGGAATTCATTAGAGATCTACTGAATAATCTTGCTCGGTATCCTAAGTCATAGTATAATGCGAAGAAGCAGATACGTGGGCTCGGACTGAAATGCGAGAAGATTGATGCCTTTTGTAATGACTGTGTCCTGTATAGAAATGAGTACTCAGGGTTGACTAATTGTCCTTAATGTGCTGAGGAGAGATATAAGGTGGGTAAGTCAACAAACACTGGTGGGAAGAAACAACCGGAGAAGGTTCTCCGTTATTTTCCACTGATCCCTAGGCTACAACGCTTATTCATTTCCAGTAAAATAGCAAAACTGATGTCGTGGCATCAAGATAATAAATCAAAAGATGGACACATCCGTCATCCAACAGATTCTGATGAGTCGAATAGATTTAACAAAAATCACGCATTCTTTGCAGAGGAGGCACGAAATGTGAGGCTAGGTCTTGTAAGAGATAGATTCAACCCATTCAAGAGCATGGATCCATCATATTTCATATGGCCGGTGGCTATGGTAACTTACAACTTACCCCCATGGCTATGCATGCGATCTGTATTCATGACGTTGACAATCCTTATCCTAGGACCCAAGCAACTAGGAAATGCAATAGATGTTTATCTCCAGCCATTGATTGATGAACTGAAAGTCTTGTGGTATAGTGGTGTTCAAACATATGACGCACAGAAGAAACAATTCTTCTAGTTGCATGTAGCATTACTGTGGATAATCAATGACTTTCCATCATATAAGAATTTGTTAAGATAGAGTACAAAGGGGAAATTCGCCTATTCAATCTATATGGATGATACTCATCACCTGAGATTGCTTGAAAGCAAGAAGTTTTGTTACTTAGGGCACTACAGGTTTTTGCCCATTGAACATAAATAGTGAATGTCACAATTCAAGGATAAATTTGATGGTAAAGCATGTCGGTATTCATTGAAGAATCCGAAGAATAAACTTAGTGCATGTTCTATTAGGCTGTCGGGGATGAATGAAATGACCCGCCGCTCTTGGGTTGTATAAGACGTCTGGTATGTTCATCAGATGGCTGTCTAGACGTTTGGATATATGGCTGGACGTCTAAAAGTAAGAAGAACCGTACCTTATTTTCCTTTCCCACGTGCATGCGACACGCACACCCCCTCTCTCCTCACCCCAACCCTAACCCATCTATTTTTAAACCCCCATGCCCACGCCACCCTCTCCATTACCACCAGCCACCACCTCCATCTTTTGCCTCTTGCCGGCAGCGACCTTCCTCCTAGCCTCTAGTATAGCGAGTGGAGAGGAAGAAGAGAGATGGGACGCGGAGGAGGAGGAGAGGGGAGCGAGAGCGTGGGAAGAGCTCGAGGGGAGGAGCTCACGAGGGAGTCGCGGGAGCTCTGAGGAGCTCGTGCGGGAGGACTCGAGGATGCATGTGCGAAGGAGGAGCTCACGAGCAGAAGCCTTGGCCTCCTACAGTCGCTGGAGGCACTGCTGCAGCTCTTGCGGGCGAACTCGCGAAGGAGATAGCTTGCGGGAGAGTTCTGCGTACTGGATATTTTCCAGTATCAAATGTCTGGAGCATCTTCCAGACGTCTGGAGTAGCAGAGGGATGTTCGGAGCTGAAGATGGACGTATGAAAGCACGCTTAGTGCTAAGGTACGTACTTTTGCACGATTTTCGGCCATGAAGGCTAATGGGAACACCATCATGAGCCCCAACTAGCTTATTTTGACCTAATAAAGAGAACAAAAGTTCCTACATAACCAACTGGAGGTCTTAATTTACTGAATAATCATTCTGAGATAAAAGCAAGAAACAAGAGGTAAAATGTAATTTTACCATTGAAGTACAACAACGGGTTTTCTTAAGGGATAAACATAGGTCAAATGGTCTTAACAAGATAATAAGTGGGTTGAATCAGACAGAAAAGGTTTCGTGTGAGTTCTGGGAATTAAATGATTTATTGTAACCCTAAAATAGACCTACTTGATTAAACAAGGTTCTGGTCAGGATAAAATTCACCTAAATTATCTAAAAATCATAGAAAAATATTCTTTATGATTTAGAACTTTCAATTTGGCCATTGGAACCTATTTTGACCTAGAATGTGGTCTCAGACAAATATTTACCCTAAATTGGGTTTCTACGTAAATTACCCAGTCAAACATGGTCAAACCTAAAATACAACTTCACCATTAGATTCCTTAGGTACAAATTAGGTTTGTACCAAAATTTGAACCTAAGGGGAACTCATCTTGACCTATTTTGCAAAAAGGTCCAACTTGATTACATTTCTACCCCTATCTTTCAAAAACCCTTACATTTGACCTCCTATCTTCTTCATCATTCTTTGCAATTAGGTCCCTCCACCATTATAGCAGAGGGAATCCTACTCCGGTGAACTTGAGAAGGTGATTTCTCCCTGATCTCTCAGAGAATCCCGTTCAAAATTGGAAGGGAGATTCTCTGAAAAATCCCCTCCAGTGTGAACCCAATTTGAGGCCCTATTTGGTACCCAATCTCTCATGCGAACGCATGAGAGATTTGGGTCTCTTTCGATTTACCATTGCCGGCGACCTTGCCCCGCTGGCTTCCAAGCACAAAACTGACCTCCAGGACCTATTTAAGACACCCCAGTTTGCCCCGCATCTCCTAAGCTTGAAATCAGTCGAAGAACCCCCTCAATTTCGTCTCTCCTCCTCCGACCGACTCTCTCATCAAGCTCCGACGACCTCTCCTCTCCTCCCTCGTCGCCTAGCCACAATTCCGGTGGCAGGTTCCTCTCCCTCACGTTCGTCCGCGTCGCGTAGTACCCGCCGACGCCCCTGCATCCCCTTCGTCCTCGCCGACCATCTTCACTGAGCACCTTCGTCTCTGGCGTCATCAATACGAGCCAGACGTCATCTCCATCTCCCCCATTGTCTCTTCACTGCTAGATAAGTTCCTCTCACCTTCTACTCCCTTTCCCCCTTCTTTATTTCCTCAACCGACTACTGCCGCACTCCACCACCATCATCCCCTTCACCTCCGGCCACCAACTCCGGCGAGTTTGCTCCACCTCCACAGACCACCTCCCTCCTCGCCGACCGATCCATAAACACCTCCTCGACTCACTGATCATAACCCCCTACTCATATCACTCCGCCACTCAGGCAAATGCACCCCCGAACACACCCACACACACGGCCACAGTGTGCCCTTGGCACGCTCCCACATGCGTTCCCACGCCACGCCGACCACCCCTACACACTCGCCGCATCTTGGTGAAGCTCCCTGAGCTTTTTAACGTGGCCACGAGGCCGTTGTAGTGATTTCAGGTCCAGGAGCTCTTCACCATTGACGCCGGGCTTGAAGCTTGCTTGCAAGATGCTCCAGGCCGTGCCTGCTCCAGGTCAGAGTCCCAGGTTGCGTAGAAAGTCTTCGCGAACATCTCCAGGCATCCAATTGGTGTCGAGGGCCGTAGCTGTAGCTGCAATCGAAGATAGCCACTCTGTTGCAAGCATGCGCGAAAGGGGTGGGAAGATAGTCCCACCTCGGAAGGCTTTGAGGCGCTTCACCTGCATAAGTTGAATTCTTGCCATAGGCTCTTCGCCTCCAACTCACGGGGTGTAACAACCCGATTCCCGAGTCCCTACGAGACACGAGAACCGGACCGACTCGACTAATCCCAAGACCTAGTCGTTCAACGAGGAAGTAACCAAAAGAGTAGTAAAATAAACCACATTCAACATGAAATATAACTAGCAGTAACAAAATACAGCTGTAAGAAAAAGAACTATTACAGCATGTACCACCACAATAGTAGAACAACATTTAACATAACATGAACTACAAGTAAAGAAAAGTACAGAGAGTAACAAGAACTACTCACTACAGTGGAACAAAAAGGGCACACAAGAACAGTGGTAACTCTACTGGACCCTACTCGGCCCAGCGTCCTCTGCAGCCGCTGACCCTGGCTGCTCAACACCTGGTCCTAAAATGTAACGAGTGTAACACATCAGCGAAACGCTGAGTAGAGTGGCAGCTAAACTAAAGAAGCAGTAAAGTGTACAGAAGCTGTTTTATTTTATTTCTTCCTTTATTTACGTCTTTCTATTGTTTCACCATCTATCTATTTCTCAGATCCTTCACTTGATCTTGAATGTTCCTCGTGGGAACGATCTTGATTGCAGTCTTTTCCGAACAGTAGAAGTAACACGTGGTGCTCTCCTGGCCGGGAGAGTCCCCCGTGGTGATCCTACTCTCAGTCAACCACCCCAAGGTCACTGACAGACATAACGGTGACTACGGCACGCGCGGTAAACGCACGGGTAGCTAACCCGCACTGGCACGCGGTCAGTCGTTTCCGTTAACGGGTGCGCCCAAAGCACAACACGTAACCAGTATAGGGTAGAGCCCTCTCAGTAACAGGGGTCCAACCCCTCCACAGTCCGCGCACCCTCGCCTGACTACCCTGGTTTGCCCAGTGGGCCTAACAAGTCGGTGTAGGTGAGCTAGCAGAACCCCGAGGCCCGTGGGGTAGCTAGTACTCGCCCTACACTAGTAGCTCTCCTCGGTACTGTGTACACGAGGGCCAACAAGTCGGTACAAAGTGGCCAGACCTAACCCAGGGTCCTTAGGGCGGTTTGCTCCGCTCTGCACTAAGCAGGTAACAGGTGCTTCCCCTGGCACTACGTACCCAAGAGACAACGCACCTCCACATCTTTCCTTCTCAGTTCCATTTCATTCTCTTTCCAGGAGTTCTACTCCTAATTCCCCGTGGGTTTCCAGCTCTTTTAACTCAGCACATTCAGGTTTCACCATTCCAGTTTCATGTTCTTACAACCTATATTCTCAATCATGTTCATTTATTCATAACAGGCAGCTGTTAAGTCAATTTACAGGCAGCTATTATTTCCTTTCCACATTTTCCAAAACTGCAATATTTATATTCATATCACTAGTTTTCCCGTCCTAGGATTCATGCCGTACCCTAGGATCTATCATTCAATCTAGTTTTCCAGCCCTAGGATTCATGCAATACCCTAGGATCTATCATTCAATCTGGTTTCTCATTCCTAGGATTCCTGCAATGCCCTAGGTTCTATTAAATTATTCCATAATTGTAACAAATTATGTTAATAATTTCTAAAGCCACTCTTCCAGCTACAACGGAAGTACTAGGGACGTGGTCGGAAATCCCGCGCGCCTCCGCAACCCCCGAGACTGCAATGGAACGGGGTCCTAACACAAGGATCAAACACAAGGAGTTTCTCAGAATAGTATATAATTACTGTAGACGGGTAGAGGATCTTATTCCGAAAAGAACGCAACTTGAAACGTGGAAAACGGGCTCCGAACGGGCCCTAAACGGGTCAAAAACGATGAAACAGTCCAAAATCAGACGTCTAGAACCTCTTCCAGACGTCTTAAAATGCGGGTCAGATGATACCTTTGTTCTGCGTAGTCTCTCAGACGTCTAGAAGCCTGCGGGGGCGTCTGGCCTAGTTCCCAGACGTCCGATGGTCACCCTGGACGTCTAGAAGTCGTTCCCGTCGTCTGGCACTGCGGCCAGACGTCTGATTTGCGTTGGATGCGAATCTCAGAACCTGTACGTACCCACTCATCGTTCTCAGTACAACGGTTGCAGAAAAGGACGAAGATGAAAAATAACTTACTTGCCAGACGTCTGGACAGTCCTCCAGATGTCTTCATCGTCGTCTGGTTGGAAGCCCAGACGTCTGATTCTGGAAGAATTTCCAGAATCAGAGCTCGATGCGCTCTCCGCCCGCGACGCACTGCCGCGCCGCGCCTCGTCTGCCTGCTGCTCAAGCTGCAGCAGCCCTCCCGCGTCACTCAGCACTCGCTGCTCCCCTGCCGGCCGGCTCCAGCTGCCCCGGCAAGCTCGAGCCCTCACGGCTGAGCGTCTCCTCCCTCGCGCAACGCCTCCTCCTGCACACCCGCCACGGCTGCCGCTGTCGCCGCTCGCTCACTCTCGCACCGGCTGGAAGGAGAAGAAGGAAACATAGGAGATGAGAGTGAGGGAGAGGGCGAGGGCCCTTTTTAGAGCCGCGCGGGGAGAGAGAGAGAGAGAGAGAGAGAGAGGCAGCGCCTGCGCCCGCAGGAGAGAGGGGAAAAGAGGCATCTGCAGGTCTGCACGCGCAGGCGCGCAGACGAAATCCACCGTGTCGCAGAAATTAAATCCCAGACATCTGGAAGGGGTTCCAGACGTCTGGTCAGACGTCTGGGCCACCTCCCAGACGTCTTAAAAGACGTCTTGAAGCCGCGTTCGTAACACGGGGTGTGGACCCTCTCTCACCCGACCCGACTGCCTCGTCCACGACCACGCCCCGTAGACCTGGTGACCCAACCCAACTAGCACACCTCGCCCACCACCGCATGTCGGTCGGCCTGGTCCCGGGCGCGTACTCGACCCGATTACCCGAGAAACGTGGCTCTGGGAGAGCGGAACCCAAGAGAGAAGAGAGCTCGTGTGGGTAGGGGATAGGTTTTGCTCTGCAGAGGAAGAGAAGCAAAGCCAAAGGAAGAGGGAGGATAAGACAATGCCAAAGAGAAGCTAAGGAAGAAGAAGGGGAAGGCAAGGAAGCAAGCTAAGGCGGAGAAAGGAAGGGAAGGAAGAAACTGATGGCAGAAGAAGCTGAAGGCAAAGGAAAGGTAGCCAGCAAGAGAGAGAGAAAGAAGAAAGCCAAAGGAGAAGAAGAAGGCAGAGGAAGATAAGGAATAAGGCAAGAAAAGCTGAAGAAGAAAGAAGCCAAGGCAAAATCAGAAGAAAGAAAGGAGGAGCCAGAGAACAGAGAAGAAGGAAGATAAAGAAGAAGAGAAAGAAATCAAAGGCAGCGACAGAGAAGAGAAAGAAGAACAAGAGAAGAAGTAGAAGACAAGAAAGAGCCAAGCACTATAGCATAATCATTTTAAGGCGTCTGATTCACAAATCAGACGTCCAATTTTGAGTTCAATTGGCATACATTGGTTCCTTTAGTATTTTGTGCCTTACATTTACTCCTATCTTTTTGCACTATAACATTGATCTTATTGCCTATTCTTTTAAATTCTAAAGTTGTGATCTTGATTTCTAAACCCTAATTTGCTCCCTGTATTCGACCTCGGACTTTAAAATTCGAGTAATAAAAGTGTATTTGTTTTGAACACTTTTTTGGCTGTACTACAACGTGACCTTTTTAAAACCCGATCAAGTGCGACAAACACAGGCCTTACCGTAGGGGATTTTCTTAGCCGTTTTTGGTTCTACGAATGCGTACGTAGGTGTAAAGCGTTGGAAAGGCGTGGGGTACGCCCTTCGAGGTACTTTTGGATGTTTGGACACATCGCCAGACGTCTGACTGTACCCACAGACGACCGGAAGGAGAATCCGATGTTTGGGACTTCCCTCAGATGATTGCAGAAGGAGTTCGGGCGTCTGAGGAAGACACAGGAAAGAAAGGGTGAGTTCTAACGTCTTTTAAGACGTCTGGGCCTAGTCCCAGATGTCTGATTTTGGACAGTATGCGTGTTTTTGGCCCGTTTAGGGTCCAAACAGAATCAGATTTTCAGAAACGAAGTACCGTTGTTTGCCGCTTGAGTTTCTCTATGAGTTCGTGTCACTTGTATACAGTTTTGGACTCATTTGACGTAGTTGGTCAATTGTATAGGTCTCCAGTCAGTTGAGTACGTGGGACCCATGGAGGCAACGGGACCTGCGATTCCCGTTCCATTCCTCTCGTGTTTCCCGGTAGAGTGGTTTGCTTTCATTATCAAGATTTAATAAAACTAAGTGCATATTTAGAATAACTTAATTGAACCCTAGGACGTGAAATGAACTCTGGGGTAGAAACGAATGAATGTTGCTTGAGCTACACCGCCTTCCTTGAGATGCATGTTAAACCAATTTTCTAGCAAATGTATTAATTCATTATTGTGATACTTTCTTTAGAAAACATGAGCTGCCTGTTATACGAATGAAACCCGTAATGTGAATAGTGAGATCTGAATGTCAGAAAATGGAATGAAAAGAATAGAAGCATGAACCCTAGGAGGAAATTATGAGAAGAACTCCTGTATATGGAAAGAACTTAGTAAGTAGAGGGGAAGTGAGCTGGCCCTTGTGTACATAGTACCAGGGAGAGCAACTATCCCTTTAGTGTAGAGGGGAGCTAGCTGCCCTTTAGGTTGAGCCACGGGGTTAGGCCTAGTCACTTTACACCGACTTTTGTTTGGTCCTCGAGTACGTGGTACCGTGGTGAGCTACTTAGTGTAGGGAGGGAGCTAGCCTCCCCACAAGGCCCGGGGTTAGGACTAGCTGCCCTACACCAAGTCATGTTAGGCCCGCTGGGCAAACAGGGATAGTCGGACAAGGGTACACGGACTGTGGAGGGGCGAGGCTCCTGTTTTGAGAGGGAAAGGCCCTGTACTGTTCTGTACTGTACCTTTAGGCGTACCCGTTAGCGGAAACGACTGATCGCGTGCCGGTGTGGGATAGCTACCCGTGCGCTTATCGTGCGTGCCGTAGTCACCGCTATGTCGCGACCGTGACCTCGGGGTGGTTGACTGGGTGTAGGATTACCACGGGGGACCCTCCCAGCCAGGAGAGCACCACGTGTACATCCTACATCATGGAAAAGACTACAAATCAAGATCGTTCCCGTGAGGAACAGACCAGATCAAGAAATGACCAGTTTCTTAGAGAGCGAACGAATTAGAACCACTTAGTTGAGCTAAATGGAATGGAACAACAAATTAATTGCTTGTCTTAAATTAAATTGGATATAAATGGTTTACCTACCACTCTACTCAGCGTTTGCTGACTTCAGAAATTTTATAACTTTGTTCAGGTTAGGGAGTTGAGCAACTAATATCCTCGGCTGCAGAAGGAGCTGGGCTTAGTCGAGCCCAGCCTTAGTTGTTGACATTTTCTGTTCCAGTGCGCTTCTTTTAGTGGTAGTGAGTATTTTGTTATATGTAATATTATTTCAGTTACTTTTCCGCTGTACCTTCCATTAGTGTTGTTGTGATGGCCTGTAATATTATGAGACTTTTCGTGCGGCTTCCTTTACTGTCACTTATTATTTTCTACTTAGTTATATTGCATGTGTGATTGTGGATTAATTTTTTGCTTTTGGTTACTCCTCGTTGGACGTCTAAGTCTTGAGATTAGTCGAGGCGGATCGATCTTGGGTCTTGTCGTGATCAGGGATCGGCTCGTAACAAGAAGGTATCAGAGTAAGGTCATCTCGAGAAATGAACAAAATGGTTTGAAAAATAGCCACCCACATGTATGTAACTAGGATAGTCATCACAACGTATCGCTTTGATCTTCTCTTTGAGTCATATCTCTTGATGTAAATATGTTATCATTTACAATTCCTGCTCTTTTCGTGCGTCTCCTTGTAGGAGATGCCTCGTCGAGGAGTTCTCGAGGTATGCTGCGAACGTGGTCGTGGGTGGGGTTGGAGGGGCGGACGTACCGGACTGTGGCATCAGCCGACCCACCGCTCCTTTCGGGCATTCAGGCCCAGGATCTTGCCCAACTGATTCGAGATATCGTATGGGAGGAGCTCCAGTAGCCTCCTCGGCCACCCCTCCTTGAGGACGTGGAGGGAGAGTCCTCCGTAGGACAGGGGAACCGCCGCAGCACCGTACGAGTTGGAGGGGGAGGGGGTGATCCTCCACCACCCCCACCGTCCTCAGACATTTTTTGAGCATGAGCCCTCCTTGCCTAGAGGTGTACCTGTTCCCCCGTTGGAGCTCCACTACAAGCTTTTCGGCCAGTTCCGGAAGCTAAAGCCCCTCCCCTTAAAGGGAGATGAGAGTCCATCTGAGGCAAAGGACTAGCTGGAGTAGATAGAGAAGGTGTTCGACACCCTCCACCCTCCTGCAGAGTGCCGCGTGGCCTTTGTCACATACCAGCTGTAGAGCGTAGCCCACAGGTGGTGGAGGGTAGTCAGAGGCCAGGAGGGGAGAGAGCCGATGTGGGACCAGTTCATGGCTCTCTGTTGCGAGCAATACTTTCCGCAGACCTGGCAGGACCAGAGGAGGCAGGAGTTCTACACTCTCCTCAGGGGGGGATGACAGTTAGCGTGTACCGCACGTGTTTCCTGGAGCTATCACGCTTCACCTCGATAGTTACATCTATTGAGGAGAAGAGCCTGTGGAGGTTTACTGAGGGGCTCTGACCTGCGATTTGGGGGTATGTGAAACCCCTGAAGTTGCCTACTTTCTCTCGTGTGGTTGAGGCGGCCATGACTTATGAGGAGACCAACCCAATCGCGTGAGACACTGACAGTGGATGGAAGAGGTACTACCAGCTAGAGTACTCCAAGGGCTGTTGGGAGAGGAGGCACGTGGCGGCTGCAGGAGAGCCGTTTCGTTTTGCGGAGCCACCAGTTGCCTTTGGAGACCCTAGATAGGGACCAGCTGCCAGCACCGGACCCCCGCCTAGCCACTAGCTGAGATAGACTAAGGGAGGAGGCCGAGCCCCTTTCTACTACCAGTGTGGCCAGCTGGGCCACATTAGGAGGGATTGCCCATTCTGGGTTGGAGCACAGCAGATGCTCCCCGCATCGAGCGCTAGAGGCCGAATTGGCAGCCGCGGTCACCAGGCATGTGGGGGAGGATAGCAGTCACAAGGAGGATACTGGCCAACTACTACTCGCCCGACCCAGTTCGTGGTCTCTTCATCTGCACCTAGGGCTGAGGGGCATATCAATGCCCTAACACACAGAGATGCCAGGGTTTCAGGTTTTGTGGTGGCAGGTATGGTTATCGTTTTTGGCAGATTAGTCTACATTCTTTTCGATTTTGGTGCCACACATTGTTTTGTCTCGAGTTTTGCCGTCAGTTTGGGGTTGGGCAGCGTACTGTTAGAGGTTTCGTTCCTGATTATAGGGCCTGGTGGACAGTTGTTCGCAGCTGAGGAGGTCTTTACAGACTACGAGGTCGCTATAGGGGGACACAGCCTTCCCATCGACATGATAGTGATCCCAATGGAGGACTTTGGCTTGATCCTAGGGATGGACTAGTTGTCTGCTTATCATGCCTTGGTGGACTGTTTTGGGAGGAAGATTGTAATCTCCATGTCGGAGTTGCCTCTCTTTGAATTCATCGGCCAGCCGGTGGACGGAGGTTTCAGGTGCATCTCCGCACTTCGGGCAGCGAAGCTTTTGGGCTAGGGGTGTGAGGGCTTCTTGGCTTGTATTGTAGCAGAGCCTAGTCTTGTGGCAGACTTTCAGAGTATTCCGGTGGTTTGCGAGTACCCTGACGTTTTCCTAGAGGAGTTGCCAGGACTACCACCTGATTGTGAGATCGAGTTTGAGATCTCACTAGTATCGAGGACCAACCCCATTTCTACTGCACCGTACAGGATGATGCCACTTGAGCTATGAGAGCTCAAGTCATAGTTACAAGACCTGTTGGAGAAGGGCTTTGTGAGGCCCAGTGTGTCCCCATGGGGAGCCCTTATGTTATTTTTGAAGAAGGATGGTACCCTGCGACTTTGTGTCAACTATCGACAACTGAATCGAGTCACCGTCAAGAACAAGTACCCGCTGCCTCGTATCCATGACCTCTTTGACTAGTTGAGAGAAGCCACAGTGTTCACTAAGATAGATTTGAGGTCAGGTTACCACCAGTTGAGGATCAAGGAGATCGACGTCTCCAAGATAGATTTTCGTACTCGGTATGGGCACTACGAGTTTTTGGTCATGCCGTTCGGGCTGACCAGTGCCCCCGCTTCTTTCATGGACATGATGAACCCTGTCTTTAGACCGTACTTAAACCAATTTGTGGTGGTATTCATTGACGACGTCCTAGTCTACTCACGAGATCAGGCACAGCATGGACAACATTTACGTATGGTCCTGGATACCTTGAGGCGACACAAGCTGTATGCCAAGTACAGTAAGTGCGAGTTTTGGCTGAGACAGGTGACTTTCTTAGGCCATGTGATTTCGGGAGATGGATTCGCTGTGGATCCAGCAAAGGTTGAGGCCATGCTAAGGTGGGAGAGACCACGCACAGTGACAGAGGTACACAGTTTTCTGGGATTGGTAGGCTACTATCAGTGGTTTATCAGAGGGTTCTCTCAGATCGCGCGTCCTATGACTCAGCTGAACCGGAAGGATGTGCCCTTTACCTAGACCGACTAGTGCGAGACGTGCTTTCAGGAGTTGAAGGAGGGACTAACTTCAGCTCTTGTACTTACCATTCCAGACAGTAGTGGCGAATTCGTGGTTTACACCAACGCATAGTTGCAGGGGTTGGGTGGTGTGCTCATGCAGCGGGGTCACGTTATCGCTTATGCTTCGCGGCAACTGAAGCCCCATGAGCATAACTACCCCACCCATGACTTAGAGCTGGCAGTAGTCGTCTTCGCGCTGAAGACATGGAGGCATTACCTGTATGGTGAGACATTCGAGATCTTCACTGACCACAAGAGCCTTAGGTACCTTTTTGACTAGAAGGAGCTCAACCTGAGACAGAGACGTTGGTTAGAGCCCTTGAAGGACTACGGCTGCAGCATCTCCTTTCACCCAGGAAAGGTCAATGTGGTGGCCGACGCCTTGAGCCGAAAGGCGCCCGCCCACTTGGCCAACTTGCAGGCACAGAGTTGGAGACTTGTGGAGGAGGTGGGCAGTTGGCGACCCCGGGAGTCACGGAGGTACTACGAGGTAGTGATAGTGACACGGCAGTCACGACCAGAGTTGATAGACCACATCATTACAGGGCAGATGGTCGATCCGTACTTACAGACACTGCGAGGCAGGGTGTTGATAGGGGACCCAGGAGACTTTTCCTTTTCAGACGAGATACTGCTCATGAGGGGATGCCTATGCATTCCTAGAGACGAGGAGTTGTTGAGAGAGCTCCTGGCTGAGGTGCATGGGTCTCAGTTCACTATACATCCCGAAAATACAAAGATGTATCATGATCTGCGACATGACTTTTAGTGGAAAGGGATGAAGCGGGATGTTGGTGAGTTTGTCCAGCAGTGCTTGGTGTGCCAGCAGGTGAAGGCTGGGCACCAGAGGCCTGCAGGGCCGTTGCAGCCACTTCATGTGCCAGAGTGGAAGTGGGAGAGCATCACCATGGACTTGGTGGTGGGTCTACCAGTTACCCAGCGGGGACACGACGTAGTTTGGGTGATAGTAGATCGGTTGACGAAGACGGCACAGTTCCTGCCGATCCGAGTCACCTTTAGGCCAGCACAGCTAGTAGAGAGTTATGTCAGAGATGTGGTGCGTTTGCATGGAGTCCCTTACGAGATCTTATCCTACAGGGATACTCGTTTCACCTCCCAGTTCTGGCCAGAGTTTCAGCAGGCATTTGGGACCCGTTTGAGGTTCAGTACTGCCTACCACCCCCAGACTGACGAGCAGTTAGAGAGTAACATACAGACACTCGAGGACCTCCTACACGCTTGTGTACTAGACTGGAGATGCTCCTGGGAGGAGCATTTGCCCCTGGCAGAGTTTGCATACAATAACAGTTATCATTCGGGCATCGGCATAGTGCCTTACGAGGCTCTATACGGGAGGAGGTGTACTGCACCCTTGAGTTGGGTTGAGGTGGAGACCAAGTGGGAGATTGGTCCCAGGATGATCCGTTAGAGTTAGGAGGTGATAAAGCAGATTCACAGATGACTCTACACTATCAGGAGCAGGCAGAAGAGCTACGCCGATAGGAATCGTAGAGAGGTACAGTTCGAGGTTGGGGATCACGTCTTTCTCCGTGTTTCGCCCATGAAGGGCTTGCAGCATTTTGGGGTGAAGGGGAAGCTAGCATCGAGGTTTGTGGGACCCTTTAAGGTCTTGGAGCGGGTTGGACCTGTTGCTTACCTACTTGCCCTTCCTCCCCAGCTCTCTAGAGTGCACGACGTGTTCCACGTGTCCAACCTCAGGAAGTACATCGCCGATCCCAGCTACGTTCTGAGCCACGAGAGCATCGAGGTGGGAGACAACCTGACCTATCCTGAGAGGCTAGTACAAATATTAGACAGAGCCATCCAGAGGCTGAGATGGAAGTAGGTACCACTGGTGAAAGTCTTATGGAGAAGCCAGAGATACGAGGAGGCTGTTAGTTCAACTACTCATATATAATATTTTGATGATTTTACAAAATGTAGAAAATGAAATAATAAATAAAGCGTAGCATATTGTTTTCTCTCTATAATAACATATTTGCAGGATTTCAAAAAGCTTTCCAAGACGGGAGATTAAAAGCGTGAAGACGAGTAGCAAAAGTATTAGGTCTTAGGCTTTTTTCATGTAAACTTTCAAAGGTTGTAATTTTCATCTTATTTGAGTCTAGAAATATTGTAAAGAGCCCCCAAACATAACCTATAAATAGCTAACTTAGGCTCTCTACACTTAGGATAAATTAGAAACAAAAACCCAACACTTATACCTTTATCAGACGTCCAGTAAAAAGTCCAGACGTCTGATTTTCCACCATAAGACGTCTGACATGTGTATCAGACGTCTAATTTCAAATATTTCTGTCTTTGTTCATCTCCTCATAAACATCAGTCGAAGGACTTCACTTTCAGACGTCGATAACCGTTCACAGACGTCTGATTCTTTACCCAGACGTCCTCATACTAACCGTTAGACTTTTTATCGGCAAAAACAATTTCTAGACGTCTTGACACACTTACAGACGTCTGCCTTTGAACCGTTGGCCATGATTTTCTGTGCGTATCTGTCTACGGCCACATAATCTTTTGGCAGAAGCAGCAAGGAAGAGTATTTAGGTTTCCAGACGTCTGGTAATGTCGTCAGACGTCCGTAACGACGTCTGATCCTCTAAACCTAGAACCCTGTTTGGATCCGATGATAACAGGAACGAATGCACCATTCATTAGACGTCCAGTAAACTAATCAGACGTCTTATGACATAATATCAGACGTCCTTCTTTTGATCCAATAGAGTCCGTTAAGGATGTCCTGCAATATTAGACGACCATAGGAAAAATCAGACGTCCTGTAAGACGTCTGATCTTATAATTAGACGTCTGATGTTGCTGTCAGAATCATCATTGCCCTGATTTTGTGTGGATTTCGTCCTAAACTCTTGGGATTTGTCTCCAACGGCTAGAAGAGCTCTCCCAAGTGTTCTTGAAGGTTCCAAACTTGCCTATAAATAGACTACAACTCTTCTTTGGCAATACACACCTCTTGAGATACAATTCCATTAGAAAAATCTCTTGCTCACTACTCTAAGCTCCATCTTGCCCTTGTGCTGTGCTAATACTCTGATCAAAGGGCAAATCCATACTCCCGGCTCGCTCCGTTCTGCAAATCATCAGGGAGTTCTTTTCATGATTAGTAGATAAGAAAGCAACTAAACTATTGGGGTGCTCTATAGGTGTTATTTTTACTTGTTAATTTCTGTATTTTGGGTATCCGGCCTGTCGGGTCCCCGTCTCTTCATCTTGAAGAGAGAAACCTCCGTTTAGGGATCGGAGGTGGAAATTGTAATTGAGGTACACTACCCTCGTTTAAGTAGTGTGGTTAGTGGATTGATCACCTTGTGATCGAAAATCCTAAGTCAAGAGATTGGCTTAGGTGGTGGTTTTCACCCATCTTGGGTTTTCACCTAAAAATAATTGAGTATATTGTGTGATTGAATTTGTTGTATTACAATACTATATAATTTCACTATTCACCCCCCCTCTAGTGCAATTTCAGAGGCCACTTAGGAGCCTGAGGAGCCAATGCGAGAGCAGTACCCGGAGCTTTTTGAGGGTACTTCTCTTCAGATCCACTTTGATCCTCTTTTAGTTTGTTATGTGCATTTACGCTTCTTTTTCCGCACCCTACTTGGCTCAAGTTTCGGGGATGAAACTTCTTTTAAGTTTGTTATGTTGAAATGATCCGCCGCTCTTGGGTTGGATAAGATGTCTGGTATATGATGAAAGACTCATCATGATCTCTAATTACCCCTAATTAACTAGTCTTCCTAGTTAATTAGCTAAGGTTATGAACATATATGGGTTAATTATTAAATAAGGGATATTTAGTAAAGGACCTCAAAATAAGTTAAAAATGGTATTTTATCATTCAGTTAACATTATTAACAATTTAATTAATAATTGGACTCGAAATCCTATTAATCATTCCCTTAATTAATAAGTTAAGTAACTTAAACATAATGTATACCTAAGTATATAATAACTTAAGTAATTTTAATTAATCTAATAAATTAACCTAAAAAGGTCAAAAATGTAAATTCAAGGTGAAAACATAATATTTACCTTATTTACTAACTTATATAAAAAGTTGAAAAAGATCTAAGTTAAAATAAACTTTCAAAACCTGGGTTTACATTTTGGTCCTTAATATTCATTGCAATTGGATCCTTAATTCTCACACAGGTCTTTAAGTTTCATTTCATATAGTTCCCTTGTCTTCTTCTTCTTCTTCTTCTTCTTCTTCTTTAGCTGAATGGACGACTGGCGACGGAGAGTCACGCCACCGCACGATCACCGCCCTGTCGACATCACCCTTCCCTCTCCAAGCTCTTGCAGCTTGTGCTCACCACCCTATCTTCATCCACTGGTTTAGATTAACCGGAAATCCTAATTTTCAGTGGGAGTTAACGTCACCGTTGTCGGAGATGATGCCGGAGGTTAAACTCCTCAAGCTCCTTCGTTCAGACCCCGTCACTCTCTTCGTTGCCAACTACTATAAATACCCCCTTACCCCTCCAATTTCTGGAAGTTGGTTCCCTTCCCTCTTCTAACACTGCAACCGACTTCGATAGGCTATTCGT
Organism: Thalassia testudinum; assembly: GCA_037157565.1. Lineage (NCBI taxonomy): Eukaryota > Viridiplantae > Streptophyta > Magnoliopsida > Alismatales > Hydrocharitaceae > Thalassia > Thalassia testudinum. Next base: position 66,797,810 of record JAZHRO010000022.1, on the reverse strand, counting down.
CCAAAACTCCGGCGACCTTCCATCTCACTCTCCGACTTCCTCCATCCATTCTGATCAGTCGAGGAGATCCGTCGTGGTCAGCTGCATCTCTGGACACAGGCGCCGACCAAAGGAATCCTCTGCTTCACCTTACATCCACCCGCTGGAGATCTTCCTGAAACCCTCTGATTTCGTCGTCTGCTATGAACCTTCAGCGGAACCCTATTGATCCCTTCGTCCAGGTAACATTAGATTAGGAGTAGGAGTAGGAATAGGTTGGCTTAGTTAGTTAGATAGTTAGTTAGATTATAGTTAATTGTAGAATTTTAGTGTTCATCTTCTCCGACATCGACAAGCTCCTTGAGCTCGCCAGAGCCTTAATCTTGTCTTTTGAAATCACTGTCCACCTTCCTTTAACCTCCGCAATCACTTCTAGCTCATTAAAACACTTAATTGATCACTAATCACCTAAATCAACTTCACCTCCATCGACTACTATCGCTGTCCATGGCGACAGTAGCTGAGTTTAGAACCACCTTCATAGGGTCTTCCATCATCTATTCATCACTTAGGGACCCTAATCGACATTATAATATGTAGAATTATCATCTATAATCTAAATGCCCAATTTATAATTAAGCTCCTGAGCTTGCAGTCCATGGCGGCTTAGGAGCAGTTCAAATTCTTAATTAACTATATAATTATGACTGCTATTATCTGTTGACTTATTTTAATCACTCAATTGAGTGACAAAATAAGTCCTGAGCTCAATCCACACAGATCCTTTGAAAAATGAAATTCACTATTAAATCTTAATTCAAATGGACAAATGAAGAATTAATTGAGTTTTTGAGGTTCCTTGCGACCTCAGGAACCTTTTTAGATTAAAAATGGCACGTTTTATCTATCTGTACGCAAATTATACTTTTTCTGGACTTACCGGAGCTCCAGCGAGCCAAATTTGAGCTTCAGCCTACAGAACCTGGTGAAAAGCTCCAGAATGATATAAGTGCGATCACTGATTAATTTGAGGTCATTTAGTTGGAATTTTAACCATTGGAGCTGCAAATTGAGGTTCACCTTCTCCAACTCCGCCGGAGTTGGAGAAGTCTGACAGATAGATCTGAGAAGTATTTAAAGTGTCTAGAAGCTTCAGTGCAGTGCACTAAAGTTGTTCATCACCTCAGCACAGTATAGAAACCTCCCAAGTACTCTGACGAATAAGCACCTTTTGGAGCTCAGGCGACAAGCCTGAAACCCTAATTTCTAGGGTTAGAACACCTATCTGAGAGCCTGAATGAATTCCTGGAGTTAAGAAGATGCTATTCAAAGCTTTAATTCTTTGGGAGAAGGCATTAATTAGAAAGTCAAAATTTGAGCCTTATAGTCAAACCTGAGTTTGATATTCTGATTCTGAGCTCGATTTGGGGAATTGAATAGATAGAATTGATTCTAAGAATCTGCTGGATGATCTGAGAGTGATCAAACTGAGCTCAGATGAGTTATTGTGTTGGAATTCAAACCCTGCTAGTTTGGGTTGTTTTCGAATCCGAACTAACAGCAGTGGTATTTTGATAAAATTTGAAATGGAATCCTACCCAGATCAATCTGTTTCAACCCTTAGAACTTGTTGGAATCAGTTAGATTTGTTCTTAAGTGTCTGTACACTTATTTTTAGGTTGTAAATCTGTTCTCTGAAGCTTTCAGAGAAGCTTGAACCTTCTCTATGTTACCTGAAGCTTCTAAAGCTTCAAAACCTCTACCTATAGTTGCGGAATTACCTGTAGACACTATTCAGAGCTTTAAATGAGAGAGAAAAGTCCATCTGTGGACTTTGTAACATTAATTTTACTTTCCAGGCATTATAACACGTAGGAACCCCTAGTTTCACTCTTCAAATTGAAGGGGAAAACATCCTCTTATCTTAAAATTGACCCTGCAACTGTGTAGATCTACCTTAGAGCTTTCCAACAAGCCTTGAATAATTTGGAACGAAGCTCTGAGCTAGGAGAAATCGTCGATTGAAGTCAGGTCTGGAGGGGGAAACATGGTCTCCCATCAGTTAACTACGAGCGTGCACCTGGGAATAAAACTAATTTGTTGTATAGGCTCCCCAGTCGTCAAGCGCTGGGCGCGAACTGAGCATCTGAACCTTCTGATTTATGTGTGTGTGTGTGCGGGCATGTGTGCCTGCGAGTGTGCGCCCGAGTGGGCGTGAGCGAGTGTGTGCCCTGAGAGGGCAAGGCCTGGGAGGCGGTTGAGCCGGATTGGCTTAAAACTATGAATCAAATGAAATAAACCAAAATCGAACCTTAACGAAATTAGGCGAGGACCGATGATGTAAACACATTTACACTACTTAAGATGTCTATTTATGCATGTTCTTAAGCATAGGATTGCATTTCATGATATAAATATTGCATAACATGCATCATCTTGCATTTAGAATAGTTTGAATAAAATGGAGGTTAATTATCTCCTTTTATGTGCTTGGACAGGACAAACATTTTATCGGGGCCTCGGATCGAAGATCCAACCGTATGGATGTGATCAGGGCAACGATTGGAGTTCAATAACTCCAAGATCGCCCTAATCAGGCATCCGTAGTATCAGATAGTGACCGGGGAACCCTAGAAGATCAAGGGCCAGGATGGTGTAAATCCGCTCTTCAAATGACACATCCGACTGCACGGATGAATTCGGATCGACGATTGCAGCCCAACGACGCAAAAATCAAGTCAATCCGACATCCATGGCACCATCTACAACTTCCAGAAGATGGACGGCCAAGATGGCACCACGTGGCGCCATCCCGACCGTCCAAACGGCTGCGTGCAATCTCTGAAGGCCCCACACCTGCTCGCTCTCCGCCGTTGGATCTCAATCCAACGGCTGTGGTCAGCCACGCCTAAAAGCGCCCACTCGACCATCCGCGCCTCGTAGCGTAGTGGTCGAGCGCGCTTACGCGAGCTGCAGGCGCGGGTTCGAGTCGTAGTGAAGGGAAGGTGCGAGCGTGTGGGCGATGGCGGGCTTTGGATCGCGATCGGACGACCGTCTGCGCTCAATTGAGATCACGCGCTATTGCACGCGCGGCATGGACGCACGATCGTACACGCCAGGCGGGCGCAGCAGCGGGCGATCACGCGTCTTAAGCTGTCCGATCTCGCGATCGGACGGCTGAGATCTAAAGTACGTGGGTGTATGTGTTGTGCGCGGGCAGTTGAGGAGCCGCGCGTGGGTGCGGAAACTACGCCCAGGTTGGGGGCTTTAGTGACGGATTTATCCGTCACTAAAGACCCCTCATTTATTATTTTAAAGTTGTAATGACCATTTTGCCCCTACTCCTTGCAACTATAAAAGGAGACCCCCTCCATACGAAATTCTCATCCCTTCCTTCTCTTCTCTACCTCTCCAAAGCTCAAGAGAAGCTTGTCCCACACACGGGATGCTTCTCGCGAGATAAAGTCCAAAGTTTCATCCCCCTTGGGAAGTGGATCCCGCGACGACGACGGCGTGCTGCTCCTTTCCCGTTCTTCTGCTTCGTCCTCCTTCGTCCAGGCGTCGTCCCGTCCGGCTCGTCCTCCAAGCGACCGTCGAGGAGGATTTCTCTCTCCCTATCTTTTTACTGCTTTCTAGTATAGATTTACTGCTTTCTAGTGTAGTTCTGCTCGTCCTCCAAGCGATCGTCGAGGATGACATTTCTCCCTCCATTCTTTTAATACTTTCTAGAGTAAATTTATCGCTTTCTAGTGCAATTGTTTTATGCTTTCTAGTTGTAATGAACAATCTCTTTAATGATAAATTCTTTGTTTATTCTACATCTCATTTTTATTTCTATGTGTAATATTCTCTCTCTCTTACCCTCTCTCTCTCTTCTATTTATTGTAAATAATTAGATAATTTTAAATTGAATTATTACGTGACAAATAAAAATAAACGCGTAGTTTTTAAATCAAACGTCTGCCTCCCTGTGTTCGACCCGGAATTTTCATTTCGGTATAAATTTTATTTGTTGAACATGAATTCTTCGCTTTCAAACTACAACGACAGGTTTTCTAAAACCAAATACGTTAGCGTAGCGATTCGAGTACGTTCAACATTTTGGTGCCGTTACTGGGGAGGCGATTCTCTTTGATTTCTCTTCACGTTTTGTAACTTATAAATCATTTACCTCACTTTTCTCCTTTCTTATTGTAATTGCAGGTACTCTTTTGAGACGAGCAAAAGCAGTTGATTGGTGTAAAGTGCTATGGAAGGTTTTGTAAGTTATCCCCCATTCTTTCCCCCTCCATAGATTTCATTCGCCACATTAAATCCAAATTCCAATTAACCTAGGTGTCTGCATAAATCCTAGGAATAGTTTGGTTGTTTGGATTTTCACTCACATTCATTCCACCTTCATTTATATAAAAAAAATAAAAATAAAAAGATAATTTTGTGGGGCAATTTTCAATAAACACACAACGTATACCCACATTCAAAGGCACTTAACCGAATTGATTTGTTTCTACTCAACCAGGTTCTGATCTGTGGAACCGGTATACATAAAGCAACACATAAAAGAGTAGAAATCATTCTAGGTTAACCATCTTTGTGTGCCTAACTTAGTGGTGCATTTATGGCCAGTTGTTTGAGTTGATTGGGTCGCACCACTTCAAATAAAATAAACTCATCAAATAGCTGCTAATTAGGTTCAACTCTTAGGGATTTACCAGGCACTTCACATTCTTTTTAAACTTTAAAGGAAAGCATCTTTACCTGTGCTTGCAAAACGTGGTGTGGCAATGAAACTTGTTTGAAAACACCTAAAGTTGAATCCTAAAAGCTACTAAGCAAGATTTGAACCTTAAAATTCACCACATCAAAAATAATCTTGCTTAAAAACCATTGGTTGTGCACGCACACACAAATCAATCAATCATTAAGGGCACAACCCATTTAAAGGGCCCATCACATTTCAAAGCACATTCAAACCTAGCCCTAAATAAAACAGAGTAGACGTTGGTCTTAAGGATTGGACTCGCTCTTTAGAACCCAGAACGAGATTATTTTCGATTAGTCTGTTTCTACTGTTCAATCTGATGTCTAGCTAGGGTGCAGAATTAAACGATCGCGGCTGGGGGGTACACTAGGAACTGGAGGCGCAAGCCGAAGGAAGAACCTTCTCCTCAGTCCCTCCTTCTAACTAGTTGGATTGAACAGACAAAAGTAGATCAAATCGTTTCTTTATCTCAAGACAAGTTTTGGGAGTCTGTAGGTCTTTAGGTTAACCCATTTAAGGACATGTTTGATTGTTTGTATTGCAGGGCGCCTTTCTTCCTTCCGTGTATCATGAATCCTTCCACATATTACACGCATTCCCGTTCTTTCCCTCCCGTTGTGAATTATCCTCAACATGACGATTATCCCGACTCGTACTGTAATCAACCATCAGTTAGTTGGGATAATTCGGATTGGGGACACAATTCCGGACCCCTGTGTTTAGAGTCTAACCCTGAACACTTTGATTTTGATTTCTATCCTTCACAGAGCTACATCGATTATAGATCATCTTCCTTTCATGAACAACCTAATATGATCTACAATCAAGAAGGATACATCGATCTTTACCCAACCTCTGATTTCACTGCCTTTAGGTCATCACCACCTTGTGAACAATCTGAAATGACCTATTTTCAGGAAGGGTATAACGAATCTCAATTCGTTAATTCCCCTGCATTGATACCAAACCCGCCCAATCCTGAACCAACTCATTTGGTTCAGGTTAACCAGGTTCAAGATAAAGTTCTGGCTAACTTGAGGAATATCATACAATCTTTAGAAGTTCAGCCAATACCTTGCATTGAGAGATTGGAGCCCCTGATTGAAATGATTGATGATTTGAATAAGTCTTTGTTGGATTGGCTCCAGGACGTTAAAGATAAGAACCCGGGTGAGTTTCTACTTTGGAAATTAGCGAAATTAAGGATGAGATTCGTGGTTGCTTTAATTCAATCTTGGGATAATTCCCAGGATGAACCCTCTTCAGGAAAGCCAATGACAGAACCCGCTTAGGCACCTGTTGGGGGGATATGTGTTATGACCAGATTGAATTAAAGCGACCAATTAAGGAAGATCTGATTTCTTCACCTGAGATCCCTGAGCCGGGTTACGAGGAAACGTATGTTTCCTTGGAACAGAAAGTGACAAATGATTTTGGGACATACATTCATACGGATCCTGATTTCTTTGATAGTGAAGATTCAAGTTGCGAAGTCTCACATGAGTTTTCAGAACACGATTTTTGTGAGACGATTGGGCCTGAGGAATCTGATAGATCATTTGATAGCCCAATAACTGAGGAAACTGATCTTATTAGGGCACACATTACAGATCCAGAATTACATTTTCTGGAAGATTGAATTCAATGCCCTGATTGTTAGTTACACCCCATTGAGCTTATTGATGATTCTAATTCTGAGATAATTAGACCCAAGTCAATTTTGATTCTACCACATCATTTAGACTTGGAGATTTTAGATGGGGTGATTAATATACAAGAGGTCCTGGAATTTGATATGCTGAATGAGGAGGATAGGAGCTGGGAAGTTCTGCTGTGGGAAGTTAATTTTGGAGGAAATGGAAGATTGAGTCGAAGGGTTCCTTTTAAGCTGAAACCATCAAATCAGAACCCTTACGACATTTGTTTCGAGGATGTCAAACTCAAGCACACATTCAACGATTATTCTTTTGAGCTTCAATTCTCTGTAACCCGACTTTTTGGTCTTGGGTTGCATCCTCATAAATCGCAGGCCCGACCTCGCTTGCATTCTGATTTCAGGTTTTGGATAATTTTTATCTAGAACCTAAGATATTCTCGATTATGGGGAATGGGTCTGCACCACAATCTGGTCCACATCTGTGGACCTCTGTTGATAGGTCAGAGGATTCTTCTATTTATTTTAATTCTGACCTGCACTTGTGAATTCTTCATTTATTTTCCTTGTATTGTGTGCCTAGCTGAAGGCACTAAACTAAGCACATATACAGTTTTTCCTAGTTTTCATCTCGGAGCGGACTTGACATTCACGCATTTTAGGTGCTTTCTACGCTTTTCCACTCTATTTTATGTCTTTTTAATACAATGAGGACATTGTATTAGATAGGCATGGGGGGGTGGATATTTATCTCTGAATTCATTCGTCAGCTCCGTAGATTTGTTTTATTTTCTTTTATATATAAAAAAATCGAAATTAGGAAAGAGAATTTGAGTTTAAGAAAATTTTCAATCTTAGGAAATACTACATTATGATTTGAATACAAAGACCCTTCGGGTCTTTGGACTTAATTAGCCCGTGTATCCACTAAAATGTGGATTTTCTTTGAGTCCTCGCCATCTTAATTCTTTCGTAATTAGAATAAATAAGTTTGGGTGATAAGTACACGACTTATCAACCTGCCCTCTGATTTGAGGGGATTTTGAGTCTTAAGCATCTACACACTTTCTTTGCACTGACTCATTGTTCGGCCATTTTAACGGAAATTAGGTAGCTAATGAACCTTCTAGGGTGATATGGCTGACAAGTTATCGTGGGTAACAGCCCATAGGTAGGTTGTCCAGAACCCAGTCACTGGATCTTTCTCTTTTTGCTGCCTTTAGGTAAATCTTAGACAAGGGAAGCCACCTACTTAAAAAAAAAGGAGAAAAGAACAAAAAGAAATAAGCCACACTTCGCCGCATGAGTATGGCTGGTAAGTTGTCGGTGGTAACAGCTCATCGACCGGTTGTCTAGAACCTAGTTCAGTAAATGCACTAAAAATTCCCAAAACTCTTAGGAAGAAGCGGAGAAGTAGAATAAACTGGGGAGATATACACTGGATTCACCCTTGTGTTGACCCCGTAAAAAAATAAAAGTAGGGAGAAAGCTACCGGTTGTAATGATACACCTTTAGGCAGAATTCTTTTTGAGGATACCTAGAGGCGTAGAAATCCGAAGTCTGTTTTAACTGCCGGTCAACGAGTTTATCACAATCACAATAAGATACTTAAAGCTTAGGGTTCTCATCAAATCTTGGGTGAGTTGAATGGCCGTAGAAAGCCACTCTTAAACCCTAAAATTTGAAAATCCAAAAAAATTAGAAAAGAGTAAAAAGAGAAAAAGAAAATTTCTTTGAATAAGGCGAGGGCTTGAGGCGGTCTGCATTTTGGCTGATACCCGAGCACTGTTGTGTCTTTGAAAGTTCAGTTTCTAAGTAGACAATTTCTTAATGATTGAAAATAACTCAGGTCCAAATAATCCAACCTAATTCTTTTACAAATAGCATATAGTTTTTGCTAGGGACTAGCAAAAGATAGGCATGGGGGTATGATGCAAACACATTTACACTACTTAAGATGTCTATTTATGCATGTTCTTAAGCATAGGATTGCATTTCATGATATAAATATTGCATAACATGCATCATCTTGCATTTAGAATAGTTTGAATAAAATGGAGGTTAATTGTCTCCTTTTATGTGCTTGGACAGGATAAACATTTTATCGGGGCTTCGGATCGAAGATCCAACCGTATGGATGTGATCAGGGCGACGATTGGAGTTCAACGACTCCAAGATCGCCCTAATCAGGCATCCGTCGTATCAGATAGTGACTGGGGAACCTTAGAAGATCAATGGCCAGGATGGTGTAAATCCGCTCTTCAAATGACAAATCCGACCGCACGGATGAATTCGGATCGACGATTGCAGCCCAACGACGCAAAAATCAAGTCAATCCAACATCCGTGGCACCATCTACAACTTCCAGAAGATGGACGGCCAAGATGGCACCACGTGGCGCCATCCCGACCGCCCAAACGGCTGCATGCAATCTCTGAAGGCCCCGCACCTGCTCGCTCTCCGCCTTTGGATCTCAATCCAACGGCTGTGGTCAGCCGCACCTAAAAGCGCCTGCTCGACCATGCGCGCCTCGTAGCGTAGCGGTTGAGCGCGCTTACGCGAGCTACGGTGCTCGGGTTCGAGCCGCAGTGAAGGGGAGGAAGGCGTGGGCGTGTGGGCGATGGCGGGCATTGGATCGTGATCGGACAGCCGTCTGCGCTCAATTGAGATCATGCGCTATTGCACGCGCGGCATGGACGCGCGATCGTACGCGCCAAGCGGACGCAGCAGCGGGTGATCACGCGTCTTAAGCCGTCCGATCTCGTGATCGGACGGCTGAGATCTAAAGTACGTGGGTGTATGCGTTGTGCGCGGGCAACTGAGGAGCCGCGCGTGGGCGTGGAAGCTACGCCCACGTTGGGGGCTTTAGTGACGGATTTATCCGTCACTAAAGACCCCTCATTTATTATTTTAAAGTTGTAATGACCATTTTGCCCCTACTCCTTGCAACTATAAAAGGAGATCCCCTCCATACGAAATTCTCGTCCCTTCCTTCTCTTCTCTACCTCTCCAAAGCTCAAGAGAAGCTTGTTCCACACCCGGGATGCTTCTCGTGAGATAAAGTCCAAATTTTCATCCCCTTCGGAAGTGAATCCCACGACGACGACGACGTGCTGCTCCGTTCCCGTTCTTCTGCTTCGTCCTCCTTTGTCCTGCTTCGTCCTCCTTCGTCCAGGTGTCGTCCCGTCCGGCTCGTCCTCCAAGCGACCGTCGAGGAGGATTTCTCTCTCCCTATTCTTTTTAGTGCTTTCTTGTATATATTTACTGCTTTCTAGTACAGTTCTGCTCGTCCTCCAAGCGATCGTCGAGGAGGACATTTCTCCCTCCATTCTTTTAATGCTTTCTAGAGTAAATTTATCGCTTTCTAGTGCAATTATTTTATGCTTTCTAGTTGTAATGAACAATCTCTTTAATGATAAATTCTTTATTTATTCTACATCTCATTTTTATTTCTATGTGTAATATTCTCTCTCTCTTACCCTCTCTCTCTCTTCTATTTATTGTAAATAATTAGATAGTTTTAAATTAAATTATTCCGTGAAAAATAAAAAGAAACGCGTAGTTTTTAAATCAAACATCCGCCTCCCTGTGTTCGACCCGGAATTTTTATTTCGGTATAAATTTTATTTGTTGAACACGAATTTTTCGCTTTCAAACTACAACGACAGGTTTTCCAAAACCAAATACGTTAGCGTAGCGATTCGATTACGTTCAACAACCGAGTAGGGTCTGGTCCCACCCTGATCTCAGGGTGCTGTGTATCCTCGAAAGGACCTCACCGCAAATAAAATAATTTTTGGTTAAAGAGTAAAAAACTCGATTCAACTAATGGTTAAAGGAATGAGGAGCTGATGGGTAAGTGTTGAAGGTTAAATATTGAGGAAGAAGTGCTAAGGGTCAGCAGCTAAGGAGACAAGGTGTTGAAGAAGAACAGGCATGAACACTAAGGGAACTAAGAAGGAAATACTGAGGGAAGAAGAAGGTAGGAGCAGAAGAAGAGACGAAAAATAGAGAGCTCGAGAGAGAGTAAAAGATAAAGGATTAATAAGAAGAAGAAAAGAGAGGCTGAAGAAATAAAGGAAATAAATTTATTTTTCTTGCATCATTTTAATTAATTTTTGTTCTTAAATGTTGTAATAAGGCTTGTTTTTGTAGAAAAACTCTTATTTGCCTTATTTCCTTTGAAATAAAATAGAAAATTAACATATTTACTTGTTAATAAAGTCCATCATTTGAGTAAATGTATTTTCTTATGGAATTTTATATATTTTTTATGGTTTAAATATTTTGGCAAAATTCATGTTCTTAAAATTAATTTGAATATACCTCCTAAACTTAAAAAGAAAAATAAAGATAACTGATGAATTTAGAATGAATTATACCTCCCAGCGAATGACCTAGACTCAACCAGTAAAAATTTCTAAAATGTTAGGTTAATTCGACTCTATACTACACAACCGACATAATTTCGAGTTAACCTAAGTGACTTTTCTCTACTCTTAATTAAGTAAAATTAACTTAATTACTGAATTGAGTAAGGAAACACATCAGTATATTCATCAGACGTCTAGATATATGGTCGGACATTTGAAAGTAAGAAGAACAATACCTTATTTTCCTTTCCCGCGCACACGCGACATGCACACCCCCTCTTTCCTCACCCCAAACCCTAACCCATCTTTATTTAAACCCCCACGCCCACGCCACCCTCTCCATTACCACCAGCCACCACCTCCATCTTTTCCCTCCTGCCGGCAACCACCTTCCTCCCATCCTCCAGTACAGCGAGTGGAGAGGAAGAAGAGAGACGGGATGCAGAGGAGGAGAGGGGAGCGAGAGCATGGGAAGAGCTCGAGGGGAGGAGCTCGCGAGGGATCTGCGGGAGCTCGGAGGAGCTTGTGTGGGAGGAGTCGAGGACTCATGCGTGAAGGAGGAGCTCATGGGCACAAGCCTTGGCCTCCTATAGCCGCTGGAGGTGCTGCTGCAGCTCCTGCGGGCAAACTCGCGAAGGAGACAACTCGCGGGAGAGTTCTGCGTACTGGATATTTTCCAGTATCAGACGTCTGGAGCATCTTCCAAACGTCTGGAGTAGCAGAGGGGCATTCAGAGCTGAAGTCGGACGTTGAAAGCATGCTTAGTGACAAGGTACGTGCTTCTGCATGGTTTTGGCCATGCAAGCCTTACCGCGGGGGATTTTCTTAGTCATTTTTGGCTCTATGCATGAGTATGCAGGTGCAGAGCGTTGGAAAGGCACAGGGTACGCCCTTCGAGGTACTTTTGGACGTTTGGACACATCGTCGGACGTTTGATTGTACCCCAGACAACCAGAAGGAAAGTCTGACATTTGGGACTTCCCTCAGACGATTACAGAATGAGTTCGAACATCTGAGGAAGTCGCAGGAAGGAAAGAGTGAGTTCTGACATCTTTTAAGACATCTGGGCTTAGTCCCAGACGTCTAATTTTGAACAGTATATATGTTTTTGGCCCGTTTATGGCCCAAATGGAATCAGATTTTGGCAAAAGAAGTACTATTATTTTCCGCTTGAGTTTCTTTATGAATCAGTGTCACTTGTATACAGCTTTGGACTCATTTGACATGGTTGGTCAATTGTATAGGTCTCCAGTCAGCTGAGTACACGGGACCTGTGGAGGTGACAGGACCTGCGATTCCCACCCACATTCCTCCCGTGTTTCCCGGTAGAGTGGTTTGCTTTCATTATCAAGATTTAATAAAACTAAGTGCATGTTTAGAATAACTTAATTGAACCCTAAAGCGTGAAATGAACTCTAGGGCAGAAACGAACGAATGTTGCTTGAGCTACACTGCCTTCCTTGAGATGCATGTTAAACCAATTTACTAGCAAATGTATTAGTTTATTGGTGTGATGCTTTCTTTAGAAAACACGAGCTGCCTGTTATACAAATGAAACTCGTAATGTAAATAGTGAGATCTGAATGTGGGAAAATAGAATGGAAGGAATACAAGCATGAACCCTACGGGGAAATTTGGAGAAGAACTCCTGTATATGGAAAGAACTTAGTAAGTAGATGGGAAGTGAGCTGGCCCTTATGTATGCAGTACCAAGGAGAGCAACTGTCCCTTTAGTGTAGAGGGGAGCTAGCCACCTTTTCGGTTGAGCCCCGTGGTTAGGCCTAGTCACTCTGCACCGACTTTTGTTTGGCCCTCATGTATGTGGTACTGAAATGAGCCACTTAGTGTAGGGAGGGAGCTAGCCGCCCCACGGGACCCGAGGTTAGGGCTAGTCGCCCTACATCGACTCTTGTTAGGTCCGCTGGGCAAACTAGGATAGTTGGACGAGGGTACGCGGACTGTGGAGGGGCGAGACCCCTATTCTGTTCTGAGGGACGAGACCCATGTTTTGAGAGGGCAAGGCCCTATACTGTTCCGTACTGTACCTTTAGGTGTACCTGTTAGGGAAAACGACTGACCGCGTGCCAGTGCGGGATTGCTACCCGTGTGCTTATCGCGCGTGCCGTAGTTTCCTCTATGTCGTGACCGTGACCTCGGGGTGGTTGACTGGGTGTAGGATTGCCACGGGGGACCCTCCCAACCAGGAGAGTACCACATGTACATCCTATATCATGGAAAAGACTGCAAATCAAGATCGTTCCCATGAGGAACAGACCAGATCAAGAAATGACCAGTTTCTATGAGAATGAACGAATTAGAACCACTTAATTGAGCTAAATGGAATGGCATAGCAAATTAATTGCCTGTCTTAAATTAAAGTGCATATAAATGGTTTACCTACCACTCTACTCAGCGTTCACTGACTTCGGAAATTTTATAACATTGTTCAGGTCAGGGAATTGAGCAGCCAGTACCCCTAGCTGCAGAGGGAGCTGGGCCCAGTTGAGCCCAGCCTTAGCTGTTGATGTTTTCTGTTCTAGTGTTCTTCTTTTTATGGTAGTGAGTATTTTTGTTATGTGTAATACTATTTTAGTTACTTTTTCGCTGTACTTTCCACTGGTGTTGTTGTGATGGCCTATAATATTATGAGACTTTTCGTGCTACTTCTTTTAATGTCTTAGTATTTTCTGCTTAGTTATATTACGTGTGTGATTGTGGATTAATTTTCTGCTTTTGGTTATACCTCGTTGGATGGCTAGGTCTTGGGATTAGTCGAGGTGGGCTGGTCTCGGGTCCTATAGGGATCAGGGATCGGGTCGTAACAATGAAAATCATGGAGACATTGCAACAGCCTAGAGAAATATGTTTGGGTTGTCTTTCTAAAAATGACTTGGCTTCCTTACGACATTCAAGGTTTTGGAAGAAAAACATATTTTTTTATGGAGCTTCCATATTAGAAGGATTTGAAAGTGTGACACAATTTAAATATTATGCATATTGAGAAGAATGTAATGGACAACATTCTTGATGTATTAAACCTAATAGCCCGAAGGATACAGTTAAAATAAGGAATGATATGAAAATTTTGTGTATTCGTCCTGAGTTGCACATTGAAGAAAGAGTCTCACTTTCCAGAAGCTATATACAGTCTTATCAGAGAGTAGAGGCGATAAATTTTTGTTCCTTAAAGACATTCGGGTTCCAGATGGATATTCATCGCAGCTTTCACGTTGCGTAAATGAAGCGCAAAAGAAGATTACTGGGTTAAAACATCATGATTCTTTTGTGTACATGCAAATCTTATTTCTACTAGCGATACGTGGAGTGATGTTTGATCCGGTAGTAGATTCTTTCATGGAGATGAGTAGATATTTTAAAGTCATCTGTTCAAAGACATTAAATCCCAAATTGCTAGACTATTGGGATAAACAAATTGTGATCACACTTTGTAAAATGGAGCAGATTTCCCGCCTGCATTCTTCGACGTGATGGTTTATGTCACGCTTCGTCTTTTGAATGAAGAGAGAATTGCTGGACCCGTGCAATACAGATAGATGTATCTAATTGAATAATATTTGAAGAAACTAAAAGATTATGTCTTGAATAAGGCTAAGCCAGAAGGGTCAATCGTTGAAGGCTATCTTGTAGAAGAATGTATTAACTTCTATGCCATGTACATAAATGAAACAGACAATTGATTTAATCATCTTGAACGGAACTATGAAGTAGAATTTAATGGTAATGATGAAGATTGTCCATAGTTAACATCGGAGGAAGGTCGATCCTCCGGATGGAGGTTAAGCCCATCTCGAAAATGGACCGACGATTGGCACACTTGTACATTCTAAAGCAAATTCCAGAAGTGGATGAATTTTACAATGAATTCAAAGCATCCTCTATGTCATCTACACACGACTTGCAGTTCCTTGATTGGTTCAAGGTTCGTGTAAATAAATTGAAAGAAGATGGGGATCAACAGTGGGTACAGGATTTTGATGTAATTGCTGATACACCTTTGATATAAGGACGTTACTATTCGGGATATATAATTAACGATTTTAGATTCAAAGTATGATCCATTGATGATGCAAAGGCTACTTAACAGGCGAGAGTTGTCATCCATTGTGATTTAAGCACTGGTTGTGATGGGTATTACGGTCAAATTGAAGAGATTGTGGAAATGAGTTTCAGGTTTGACTGAAGGGTAGTTCTATCCAAGTGTGATTGGTTTGATATTTTTAAAGAAGTCATTGGATTCAAAGTCGATAAGAAACACGATTTCTTGAGCTTAAGTAAGAACCGTTGCATCCTCCAATCATCAGAACCATTCACACTAACTTGTCAGGTAGCACAAGTATTCTATGTGCCTGATAATAGTAGAAATGGGTGGATTATACCAGTTAGAGCTCAATCGCGTGAACAATACGATGCGGGAAAAGATCTACACCCAGATGCTGAATCTGAAGCGCTTCAACAAAACTTACAAAGTGAAGAACTTGCCCCTTGTGCAATTGACATTGACATATAAGGTAATTTATCAAAAGTATTAATCCATAACCATAAATATAAATAATTTAAGAAATTCTTAGTTGTCTGTTTTGTTTAAATTTTCTTTAAATTGTTTTATCTTTTATCAAAGCTTATGTTCATTTATATTTTAAAACTGAAATTTATTTTATTACCTTCTCATATAGGTTCTTCGCATTTTCTTACTATTTGTGTACAGTTTGTGGACCATTTCGTCACTATGGTAAGTTTCTTACTACTTGCTTTAAAATGTTGTTATCATGTTAAATGTAGGGTATGCCCACTTAGGTTTATTTTTTGTGTGCGGTGTGCCCATGTGGATTTATTTTTTGTGTGGAATGATGCATTTAGTTATTTTTTGTATATTAAATGTTTTTTGTTGAATGTGGAGAAGAAGGAGAAAGGGAAATGGAGAGGAGAATGGAGGAAAAGAGGAGATATGAAAAGGTGGAGAGGGGAAGGGAAATGGAGGGATGGGAAGGATAAAGGAGAAGTGAGAAAGAGAAGGAGAGGAAAGAGGAAGGGAGAACGGGAGGGAAATGAAGGGGAGGGTAAGGGAGATGGAGGGATGGGAAGGGAAAAAGGGAAGGGAGAAAGAGAAGGAGAAGAAAGAGGAAGGGAGAAGTGGAGGGAAATGAAGGGGAGGATAAGGGAAATGGAGGGATGGGAAGGAGAAGGGAGAGAGAGAAGGAGAAGAAAGAGGAAGGGAGAAGTGGAGGCAAATGAAGCGGAAGATAGGGGAAATGGAGGGGAGGGGAAGGGAAATGGAGGAATGGGAAGGGGAAAGGGGAAGAGAAAAAGAGAAGGAGAAGAAAGAAGGGAGAAGGGGAGGGAAATGGAGGGGAAGGAAAGGGGAAAGGGGAAGGGAGATATCATTTCATTTTCAGTTTCATTTATATACACTTATTTCTTTTTCATTTATTTGTAAGCTTATTTTATATAGGATTTTTGAAATATTACAATATATAGGGGAAATGATGTCGATTTTTTTTTTTAAAATATGATTATTTGTGATGCTTTTACGCATGTTATTTTCAAGAAAAAGGCTAATAAGAGTCGTAGGGAAGAGGCTCAGGCCTCGTCGTAGCCTGAGGCCCCCTCCAGCAGCTTGTGGCCCCCCGCTAGCAGCCTCAGCCTCAAGCTCACTGCCGGCAGTGGCTCACTCCGCCCCAAGCACCTCACCAGCAGTTTTTAAGGCCTGAAGATGTGGCTCGATATTTCCAGAGTTAGGGGAGTTGAGGTAGGGGGAAGGGGAAGAGTTCGATGCCTCCTTCGACAGATCTACCAGTAGAGGATTTTGACTACGAGGAGGATGCAACCGCCGATGAGGAGGAGGAGGATAGTACTTCAGTTGATGAGGAGGATGTTGACTTGGATGATCAGCCAGAGCAGACGGCTGACCTAGATCCTTCTCAGCTGGGATGTTCTGCACCACCACTACTCTTCTGCAGTTTAGGTATGAATTTAAGATTTGGTAAATGTTATGATTTATTTATTTCTTTGCTATTTAATTTTATGTTATAATTCTGTCTTATAGGTACACGTAGGGGAAGAGGTCCCACGCGGAACAGGGACTTAGAGAGAATTCTGCATGGGGTCCGCATTTCAGTGTGGATCACACCAGCGGGGGAAGCAGTGGACTATCCTCCATTCGTCAGCAAATTGGGTATGCTGACGAAAGTAATCATCCCACTGTCCTACTTCGATTAGAGGAAGGTGCCAAATGAGCTGAAAATACAGCTCATTCGAGAGTTAGAGGTAATTGGTAAAAATTAATAACTTATATACATTACTTTATATAAGTTTAAATTATATAACAATTTTTGTTCTCTTACTAATGCAGGCCACCTTCGGTTAGGGCGATGATCCGAACATCGCCAAATATATCCTTGAGCACGCAGTGAAGATTCATAAAGATTGAAGATTGGAGATGAAGAATAAGGTAAAAGATAAATTTTAATTGTATTTATTTATTTCCTTTAACATAATTCAAATATTATTTCTAACATTACAATTATATTTTTTAGTATTATAAGAATAAGAATCATGATGAGGAATTGCATAATGTGCCTCTTTTGATACAGCTACACACTTTGAAGGAAGTGTGCGAGTATTGGCATGATCTAGTGAGACAGGTAAAAGTATTTCATATTTTATCCAGTGACAAGCTAAGAAGAATAAGAGAAATAGGGCTAAGGCACCACCGAAGACCCATGTCTTGGGTAGGAGAAGCATAGGATCAATGAAATCCATATACGTATGTAAATACTTTTAATTATTATTTTCTTTTAAACCTTACAAAAATTTCTAATTTTGTTAAAATTAACTGTTTCAAATTATTGTAGCTCACCATGCATAAAGGTGCCCAACTTGATTGGGTGGGAGTATATGAGGCTATTCATAGTAAGATGAGTGATGATAGAAATTGAAAGTGGTTTCATGACACATATTAACAGAGACACGTAAGTTAAAAAAGGTAATACTTTTATTTGATTTCGTAGTTATATAATTAAATGAAATACTTAACGTACTTCAATATCTTTCAGGGAATATGATCAACTTAATGCATCATCCTGAAGATGCCAACTCTATACAGTTCAGTAGCCACTGACAGTAGAGGAGGCCCATTGGACTATCATGCCACCTGAGCATGGCAGATACGTCTGTAGCACAGGGAGAAGTGAGACCGTCTCAGGGTGGTATGGGAGAAGGGGAGCATCATCCTTTTTAGCTAAGGTGCATGAGATGAGGAAGGAGATTGCGGCATTATGCCGCAAAGACGAGGAGAAGGATCAGCGGATTGATGAGCTAACGACGCTAGTCAGGGACAACGCGATGCAAACTAAGGAATCCAACAAGACCATTAAGAAGCTGCTGGCATTACTTCAAAAGGGAGGTATTGATCACCCATCCTTTCATCAATATAGAGATCATCGTGATGACGACGATTTAGGTGGTAGTGGTGCTGGAGGCATTGGTACCTCAGTATGATTGTATTTTTTATATACATTATCGTTTGTAATGAACTCTGTCTATGTTATTTCATATATGAAATTTTTATTTTGATTTCGTGTGTTTTAATTAGATGCAAAAATATTTTACGTTGTGTGATTGATTATATTTTTACTAGATTTGTAGTTCTTTACAGGTCTTCCACATAAATTAAATATATTTAAAAAAAAATGCTTTCTCGACCGTTTTTAATGGATGACAATATTAGTATTGTCGATCGTTATTTTAGAAACATCAACAATATTAATTTTCTCGACCGTTTGAAAATGGACGAGAATATTGGCATTTACAACCGTTATATACGAACGGTCGAGAATATTAATATTCTTCACCGTTCACAAGCGGATGACAATAGAAACATTATCGACTGTCATTGATAAACGGTCGAGAATATAATCTTAGTTGACTGCCTAAATACCAATCGAGGTAAATATTTTCGTCAACCATTTATTTAGAATGGTCGAGAAAAACTTTCTCGACCGTCGACAACAGATGAGAGAAATAATCAAACGTCGAGTGGTGGTCCGCCTTTTTCCTGATAGTATTGTTCTAAAATGGTCGAGAAAACCCAATCGCGACAGTACATTCCTCGACTCTTTTTCTCGACAGTTATTTGAACATTACCGACCATTTTTAACGGTCGGGAATACTTAATATTCTTGTAGTGATAAATAAAGGGATAAGATTGCCATTGAGGACATGAGAAACAATTTCAAATTGTCATCATCTTTAAACAATATCCTTGCATCTCTCCTCTCTTTCTTCACAATGTGCAGAAGTCTCCTCTCACTCTTGGACTTGCACTAATGAAGTGTAGGAAAAGAAGGAATTGTGCAAATTAAGATAATGTCCCAAGTATTCAAGATTTTCCTAGGGAGAAATTTATTTTTTTCCAGCACCTATTTTGCACTTGATAGGAATAGTTTAGGTGGAGTTGAGGCTTATATCAAGCACTTTGACTTGGACATGACCTATAATGATTATACATTAACATGTGATAACTAAATACGCAGGTACAATCTCTATCTTACTTGTTTGGAACCACTTCCTCAATGGTTTATTTATGTTTGATTCAATTTGTTCAATTTTGATTTCATTTTCGCAAAAAATTGCTTTTAGATGATCTCATATGCGTTGGTGGTGTGCCTGTTCCTTTAAAATTGTCGTCCTTACACTCAAGTAGGAGCCTTCCTAGATATACCTAGTGGACATACCTTTGAGATGGAATCATTCTCATGGATTGTAGGTTTTCGCATGCTTTTAGGATGGACGCATCCAAATACAACCTTCTAGATTATGCGCTATATGCTATAGGATGTTTATTAATCTCCTTTCTCCATTGCCTCACTTTGGCTAAATTTGCAAACACCTTGCTAAAAGTACACCCATGGATTTATCATGAAGGATTTAGTGACCTAACCAATAATTTCTGTACGTATAGATACTATTGACCTAAAAATGTTTGGGTAAGACAAGATGTTTATCCAAGCTTGTGAAATGTGTAATTAGTTTGCACTAGTTTGAAAGTCTATCTCTTACCACTATGATACTTATCTCTAGTCCCATACCATTTGCATGCATGGTTGAGTTTAGATGCCATTAAAGAATTTCGTATGGTACTTGGATAAAAACACTATGCCTTCATAGTTACATATTACTTTTATAAGTGGGTGGAGATGGAGGTAATGGCCAAAACAAATGTTAGATTTCATTATCATCTTCAAGCAAAAGGTTTCATGTAGATATGGATTACCCAAATAACTGTTGTAGAAGATGGTTTTTGCTTCAATTTTAGAAAATTTGAGGACATCTATATTGCTTGGGAGACTACACTAAGAAAAATGAGGCATCCATGCTTGTTTCGTTGGATCCCATGGACATTATTTATGATGAAGTGATACACTGCTAAGCTTTGCAAGGAGTCAGATTGCTATTCCATTTGTGGCCTCAAGTGGAAATCCCTAAAGGAGAGCTAGAGAGAGAGTTATCATAGGCAATGATTCTTCAATTTCAAGAAATTTAAAGAGTTCTAAACTGCTTGGGAGACTACAGTGAGCTAAATGAGGAATCCATGCTTGTCTCCTTGGATCTCATGGGCAATTTTCATGATGAAGCAATAGATTATACCAAGCTTTCAAGAAGTCATAAATTTCTATTCCATTCACTGTCTCAAGTGGAAATCTGTATAGACAGTTCTCAATGTGTAACCTATTAAGAAAGAACCTAGTACCTATTTACGAAGATCTTTCATCAAGAACCTAACTGGCTACAGTTTGCTACTATTGGTACTTGCATGTGCATGTATAAAGATAGGTAGGGAAATAATTTAATATTGATGTGCTGGGTCTCTTTATTGAAGCCTATTGATTTTGAGCTCTTGAAAAATTATTCTTTATCTTCTATTAGTGGACATTTTTGCCAATTCAATCTCATGAATCATAAAGCTTCTTTCTTTATTAAATCGGACAAGGAATTGGTCAAAGAGGCAATCAATGGAACAATAGAGGAAGGATAGAAACTAATGTATCTATCATCACATTTGCATTAGGCTTATTGTACTTGTAGATTCCATTTTATATGACTTCGTACAAAATGGCGTAACTTTAACGGCTTGTTTTTGTTCTTACATGAGTAAGAAGAGTTATATTTTGCACCTATGCCTTACATATGTGAAGTATGTTTCAAATATACAACACCCATTATCCTTTGGGGCTCCAAGTGCTTTTCTCCTAAGCATGTATGCATATTACATGTAAAGATGCTCGTGTGTTTTCCCTCATCCCTTGTGGGATTTGTCATAGAAATTCATTAAGCTACTCTATTGTTGTCTACGATCAGCCTAGACAATCTATTTTAAAGGCTCATTATCCTTTGGATCTCTAAGTGTCTTTCCTCCTAAGCATGCACATACATTGAATGAATGATACTCAAGCATTTTGCCCCTATCACTACTGGCTGGGAGCCAATTGAGATAGATATAGAAACCGATTGTTTTTAGGTCCTTCAATAATCATTCTCAATTGGCCTTGATCTAATTATACTACTTGCTATTTTTGTTCGCAAAATATTTGAAGAATGCATGGATATTTATTTTTAAAGATCAAAGCCTACAATTTAAGTGGCAAAAATATAAGAAATTTGAAAATTATATAATTAGAATCCTTCATCAATTGATACGCTTCTCATTTATATTAATGTTATTTATCGTTTAACAATTGGACTACTACTTGTTTGTCAAGTATGAGTCTAGTAATCAAGTCACTTTAGAGTTAGCTTTGCTTAAATTGTATCCTTAAGTGGGGGAAAGGACTTGTTAAGGTCTAGATTTCATCCATTTTAAAAGTGCAAAAGATTAAGGAGAATGATATGCTTTAATCACAAGGATAATTGCTTAGAAAGATTTGAGGAAAAAAAAAAAAAACTTGAAGAAGGATAACACCATCCAAAGGCAAGAATTTAGCATGAGACTTGACATTACCTTAACAATTCTCCTCCTCCTCTCCTTCAACATAGATATTAGAAGCATATTACCAAGCTAGTATAGTTATGTATTTATCTATATCACAAGAGGCTATGAAGATTTTAGTCCTCCATTGCAAATAAGCTGAGGCTTTGAATTTTGGTATACCAATTAACTTGTGATTTTCCAGGCTACTTAGGCTAACAACTCAAGTTGTGTAAAAATTTACTTTAAAGTGTGATTTTAGGAGAATGGACAATTTATTCAAATATTTTTGATAAGTGCAAAAATAACCTATGAATGTTCATATATATTTCTCATGATTTATGTTTACTTTGTATTTGTGCTTAATCCATGGACTTTGTGCCACCTTTTCTTCTTAATGGTTTTCTAGATTTGTTAGGCTAACAATGGAATGAGTTGCTTGAAACAACAAGTTATTTGAAATTTTACTTTAAAGTATGATTTTAGGCAAATGCATGATTTATTATGATATTTTTGATAAGTGCAAAAATAATCTATGAATTTTTTGGTATATATTTCTCATGATTTGTGCTTACTTTGTGTTTCCACTTAATCCATAGACTTTGTGTCTTATATCCTTAATGTTAGACACACCTTTTCTTTTTAATCTTATTATTATTATTATTATTATTATTATTTTTTTTTTTTCTAGTAAGACATCTCATGGCTTGTAAGCTAGATTGGTAGATGGGCTAATGTTTAAACAAACTAGCCAAATAGTATATGCATTTAGTGCCATGAACATCCTCCCAAATGGGGTGTTTTAGTGGGTTGGAGGAGCTTAGTCAAGTAATGTGTTCGATGGATTGGAGAATGAGAGTTGAGAATTCAATCAAAATGAACATAAGAAATTATTTTTATTAGGCTTTGCTGAGTGGATATATGTTTTGTGATGGGATTTAACCCTCAACTCTTTACGTGTAATAAAGGATGATAGTGTAGGTTCAATGATTCATGCTATGTTAGATGAGCAAGACATGTGGAAGATAGGGGCCTTGCCTCTTCCCTTTCTTTTACTTAGTCTATAATGTTCATAACAAAATTGCCTATAATTGGATACCTTTCGATCTATCTGTGTATATCATATCCCTTTCTAGCTTGTTACATGTTAGTTTACTACCATGAGAGTGAAGACTATGCTATTACTGAGATGGTTGCTTTCCCTTACTTGCACCTTCTTGATACTTGGTGTTCTAATAATCTTGCTTTTGCTTGTTGTTGATATAGTTCTCTTAATTGTTGAAATGACCCTTCCCAAGGGTCGGTAGGCTTTTTGTAGATATTGAGAGGGTTTCGTTGCAAATTTTAACCCCCTAAGTTTTTAGTGGAAGGATTTGTGGGAGTTTGGGAAGGTTGTGGGGCTTTTTGAGCAATTTTCCAGGCCTACACCCACACCCCATGCACACCACTCAAACCCTAACCCTAGGGTACCCTATAAAAAACCCTCCCAGCCTTGGAGTTCGTGCCCTACCCCACACCCCTCTTCCCTGCGGCTGCACACACCCACCTCATCTCCTTCCTTCATCCATTCCTTTCCCGTCTACGCTGCTGCTGAGGGAGCTGCTACACGAGTGTGCGAGCTTGGGGAGGAGGCAGAGCCATCGTGGGAGCTAGGGGGAGGAGTTCCGTGTAAGGCTGAGGCAGTGTCGGAGCTCCTGCAGCTCTTGTGCGCGAAGGAAAAGACTTGGCTGCGAGGAAGAAGGCCTCGCAGTGGTTCTGTAGAAGCATTTTTCTACAGAATCGGACGTTTGGTCGGATGTCCGGAGTCGTATCCAGACGTTTGGAATGGCACAAAAACCTGAGGTAAGACCCTATTCAAGGTATGTGTGTTCATACCGTCCCTGCTACTAGCCTGAGCCTTGAGTTGTGTGTCACAGAGCGAAGAGGAGAAGCCTCCCACGAGGAGAAGGCTGGCGAAGGCCTGTGTGAGGGCCTTTCCCTGCAGACCGGACGTCTGCACCTCTTGACAGATGTCTTACAGGACGTCTGGAGGCAGCATCAAACGTATAGCTAGGTGGTTTTCAAAGGTATGCGCTCTAGATGATCTCTGCATGATGTGGTACGAATCGCTCAGAGAAGGTCCTGGCCGTGCGAGTCTGTGTGTGCTTACAGAGTCATTGGAAAGAGGCACAGGAGCAGCTTTCCAGATGCTTTAGGACATCTAGATGCATCCACAGACATCTGATAGCTACCCCAGACGTCTGGGTGCGTTGACAGATGTCTGGAAGGATCCCAGGATGACCGTAAGGGGTTCCAGACGTCTGGTATCAGCACAGAATGCAAGGTGAGCTTCCTGTTGCCATTTAAGACATCTGGGACCTCTCCCAGACGTTTGATGTTAGCTGATTTGATGGATTCAAGCACCAGGTGGCTGGTCTAGCTGGACCAGCCTGCCTAGTCTGGTTCAAGTGAATCGGGAAGGGTGTTTGGGTTGGTTCAGGGTCCAAACGAAATTGATTTTTCGTAAATAAGGTACTATTGGGTTCCTATTGAAAGTTCGCATGTGTTGGAGCCTTGTTCTAACTATTTTGAACTCTTTTTCCTGTCTCGAGAAATAATGAAATGGTTGGTCTAATCGTTCGTGTTAATAAGACTCTCGTCTGTGGTGTGCACGGAACCCCTAAAGGCTACGTGGCCTGCCGTTCGTGCCTCCACACCTCCCGGTTACCCTGGTAGAGTGGTCTTTACTACTTGTGAATTAAACGATGAAAGTGCATGTTATTTAGAACTAATTGGTTGAATCCTAGGATGTACCATGAACCATAGGGCTGAGATAGAAAAATGAATAATTATACATGCCGTGAATGCTAAATTGTGATAATGTTTCCTGAATATGCTAAATTGCGAGCTGCCTGCTTATATTTGTTGAATCATGGTTTGAATTGAAATGCATGTTGTATCTTGTTTAGCTGGATTGATGAGATAAGTGTCAAATTGTGAAACCATGAGCTGCCTGTTATACCCTAAAATTTCCATGATATGAATAGAGGCGTGTGTATTGTACAGAAGTAAAAAATTCCTATGCATGAACCCTACGGGGAACTAGAAGAGAAACTCATGTGTACAGAATAAATATCGGATGTCGATGGAGAGTAGCTGGCTCTTGCATACACAGTACCGAGGAGAGCTACTGTACTCAGTGTAGGGGGGAAGCTAGCCACCCCACGGGGCCCAGGGTTAGTGTTTCCTGAATATGCTAAATTGTGAGCTGCCTGCTTATATTTGTTGAATCATGGTTTGAACTGAAATACATGTTGTATCCTGTTTAGCTGGATTGATGAGATAAGTGTCAAATTGTGAAACCATGAGCTGCCTGTTATACCCTAAAATTTCCATGATATGAATAGAGGCATGTGTATTGTATGGAAGTAAAAAATTCCTATGCATGAACCCTACGGGGAACTAGAAGAGAAACTCATGTGTACGGAATAAATATCAGATGTCGATGGAGAGTAGCTGGCTCTTGCGTACACGGTACCGAGGAGAGCTACTGTACTCAATGTAGGGGGGAAGCTAGCCACCCCAGGGGCTTGGGGTTAGGACTAGGCCCCGTACATTGACTCTTGTTAGGCCCACTGGGCAAATCAGAATAGTCTGATGAGGGTACGTGGATTATGGAGGGGCGAGACCCCTGTTCTGAGAGGGCAAGGCCAGGCCCTTTGTTATTCCGTGTTGTACTTTTGGGCGTACCCGCTAGCGAAAATGACTGACCGCGTGTCAGTGCGGGGTAGCTACACGTGCGCTTATCACGCGTGCCGTAGTCACCGCTACATCGCAACCGTGACCTCGGGGTGGTTGACCGGGCGTAGGACTACCAAGGGGTGCTCTCCTGGCGAGGAGAGTGCCACGTGTACATCCTACATCGCAGGAAAATTGCAATCAAGATCATTCCCTTAGGGAACAGGAAGATTGAGAGACATTGTAGACTTTTTACTAGAAAAACACTAATTGTTAAATTAACTGTTGTTTAGATAATTAGTTAATTACATGTAAATTTGTGGTTTTCCTTATTGCGTAAATGATATAACTGTTGTATATACTACTCTACTCAGCGTAAGCTGACTCCCTGTTATATATAATCATGTACAGGTCAGAGAGTTGAACAACCAGTACCATCGGCTGTAGTGGGTGTTGGGCCTAGTCGAGCCCAACCTTAATTTCTAGTGCTAGTTTTGTTTCAGCCTTTTCTACTGTAGTGAGCGTTTCTATTTCATGTTGGACTCGATAGTGTGAACTTTTATTGTTGAGATGGCTAGTTTTGGATTATGTTTACTGTCTTTTCGAACTTCAGTTACTGTGCTGCTTCCTTTAATTATTCTAGCTAGTTGCATATGTGGTTTGTGTTGGTTTCGTGCATATGGGTTAGTTTTTCGTTGAACGACTAGATCTTGGAGTTAGTTAAGACGAGTCATTTCTGGGTTCCCAGAAGGATCGGATTTGGATTGTAATAATTTTCACCCATTTATTTTGAAATATTTTTTTAATAAGGGGTAATTTTGCATACTCCTACCAAATTCCTCTATTAAGTAGAATAATCTTAGTCTCACTTTCAACATGTAGTGAATAAATTGAATTCTTGTTAATTCACTTAAATGTTATCATCCTTTGACTCTAGATCCATCTATAATAACTATAAGTGTTCCAATAAGATGCATTTGATCAAATTCACTTAATATTTCTATTTTTTATTTTTTTCCAATCTACTCAAGCCTGGCTTCTTGTGAAGTGAAGGCTCATTCTTCTTCAAGATCCTAAGGTTCCATCTCGTAAAGGGAATAAATTTTTGGAATAATTTAAAGAAGTGGAATAAATGGTGAATAAGTGAGTTAATATGTTTGGACATTTTGACGGATTAAAGTTATTCTACAGAGAGGGTGGAATAATTTTACACCAGGTTAAGTCCACTTAACCTGACGTAAATAGGAGATAGGTTAAGTGACGGATTAAATACTTAACCTGCCAACTAAACATAACCTAAATCTCATGCTCCGAAGCATGCCACATGACTTGAGCATGATCATTCACAATTGTCCCCTCGTCACTCGAGGTTGAGCTTCCTAGGGCGAATAGGCCGGCAACTCATGGAGTTAATTGGTGTATGCGATTAAACTAAAGTACAGCTGAAAAAAAAAATGGATGAAGGACAACCAAATAGCAAAGTGGGTGGGTTGAACTTGGGCTAGAAACTCGATAGGTCGAATGGACTTTTTGATAAATGGGTTAGCCTAATCCACTTCGATGCCCCTAACTAATTGTGGAAGGCTCTCATTCAGGTGTTCATTGTAAAAATAATAACTCGAATATATTTTTTTGGCTCAATCAAACCAGTAGTTAGCCCCTTGCTTTGCACGGGAGGTTTGGGTTATGTTGAAACATCTCAACTGTCATCAAGCACGAACACGGTCATTTTCCATTGTTGAATCTCCATCAATTTCCTAGCCTTTAAAATAAACTTGTAACGATTTGGGTCTAGATTCGAGTCTAATCAAGAAAAATTATCCTTACTTTTTGGATACGGGCCCAATGAATTCAAGCAACCATTAAAATGCTTAAACTAAAGTTGACAAGTAGTAATTCTCAATTGTTATATCCCAACACTCACTTTTATGAATTTACAATGTGGGACTATTTTTGAAGGTGTCATAACCTTCTCTACTTGAAATCCTGACGTTCTTGTTAGGGTTCAATCAATTAATGTACTCTCAGTAGTAGTGGTGGTTCTACCTCTTGATGTGCTCTTTACCTGGCCTAAGAGCAACCCTTTCCTACTACTAGAGGGAGTTTGGCTCTGATATCATCTGCAACGACTCGAGATTAGACCTAAGTCTAATCGAGAAAAACTATCTTTGATAACTTGTTGGGTATGAGTCCAATAGATCCAAACAACCATCCAAAATGCTTAAGTCTAAGTTGATAAGTAGTAATTCTCTATATTCCACCACTCAGTTTCATGAGTTTAAGATATGAGACTATTTTTGGAGGTATTACAACCTTCTTCACTTGAAATCCTGACGTCTTTGTTAGGATTCAATCAATCAATGTACTCCTAGTAGTAGTGGCGGCTCCACCTGATGATGCACTCTTTGGTTGGTCCCAAGGGTAGCCCTTTTTTACTACTAGGGGAAATTTGGCTATGATACCATCTGTAACAACCTAAACTTACACCCGAGTCTAATAAAAAAAAATATCCTCAATAACTTGTTGGGTTATGAACCCAAGCAACCACCAAAAATGTGTACGCATAAGTTGACAAGTAGTAATTCTCAATCCTTATATCTTACCACTCACTTTTATAAATTTATAATATAAAATTATTTTGGATGCGGGTACACAAACATGAAAAGTGACGCAAAATACAATGCAAAGGGGTGTGAGCATGTGGTCCCTACTTGATGTATCTACTTTTTATGCAAAAAAAGTACCAACATGTGGTGAGGTTCACCACTGTTAAAACCAACAACGAAGTTATTTTGCACAGGAGCAAACTATTGAAATCACTTTTGGAATCACTTTGCATGGGTGCAAAACTATTTTGCACTTATGCAAAACCACCAGATCACTTTCGGAATCACTTTGCACCGGTGTAAAATCACTTTACATCGATACAAAACCACTTTATCACCTTCAAAACAATTTTGCATCCATGTAAAATGAGATTGTACAGATGTAAAATCATCCCATACTAATTTATCATCGATTTAAAATTATTTTGTACCGATGTAAAATCACTTTAAATAATTTATCAGCTGTACAAAGTGATTTATCACTGATATAAAATTATTTATCACTTATATTATTCATTTCTAAATAATATGATGATTTTTTTCGATAAAATCTTTTAACATGTAATAAATCTTATATTTTTTTATTTTTTATATATTAAATATTAATTATTAAATAAAAATCACGTTAACATTACCGTAAGTTACGTCACCTTATAAGTTTCCATGCATTTCGACAATTATTTTTAGAAGTAGTAACAAAACTCACCCTAAAGCAACACGGAAGGAAGCCTCACACATAATGGCTAGAACAGATCTGATTGAAGTACGTCCGGACGCTCCAAGTGGACGGGAGGAAAATTTCTTCGTTATTGCTGATATTGTTAGTTGTCCCATCAGAATACAGTAGCACTCATTCCAGAGGAAAATTAGAGCGCATAAAAGTGGTTGCAATCCAACTGGCAATCCCATTTGCTATTGCACGACCCTACGGAGCCCAAGTAGATGATCCGTGCTGGGGAATTTGGAGTAAACTAAATCTTGGGCACAGAACGTGCCAACCAAGGAACATGTATTTATATCCCACAGGATCTTGAGTAAAAATGTTTAGTATTTACTCCACGACCACCCGGCCAAGTCTTGGGTCAAGCACCCGTGCAACCTCCAAAGAAAGATTAACATAAATTACATCACTGGTACAAGCGCTTTAATGTGTCAGGTCAAAACATTCTTTACGATCTCAGTGACGATGACAAGGGAGGAGTTCAGAGACCACCACGCATCATTCCATTAAGTTGTTTCCTTATACTTCAAGTTGATTTACTTGGGAGAGTTCAGTTGGAAAGTTCTCAGAATCATTTTAGTGAGAGTCACAATTTTAAATTTTAAGGATAAATAAATTGAATTTTAACGAACATATCTTACTTAAATTCAATTCATTTATTTAAATAAATTTAAACATTTATTCAGATATAATTTATTTATTTTTTAAATCAAATCTGAACCAAATTCGATCGAATCTATCTTGTTTATGTTTAATTTATTTATACTTTATTCAAGTATTCTACTAATAATTATACGAAACAAATTCTAAGATAAATATTACTTTATCCTAATAATGATATGAAATGAGAGATTATAAGTTTTAATTAACAAAAATAACAGTCACAAATTTTTTTTTTCAAACTATTATAAAGGAGAGGAGTTAATGGAGGAGGAGGTAGTGGTAGTAATTGGAGAAGAATGTGGAGAAAGGAGAGGGAGCACCAAGAGATAGGGGTGTAAATAAATTAAACCTAAGTGAGCTTACGTAGGTTCGATTCAGTTCAATAATAGATTTTCAAGATTCGGGCTCAATAAGAAAAAATAAGAGCAAGGTTTGATTCGATTTGTTTTTATTAGGTTCGATTCGTTTACGGTTTGTTTAAATGTAAAGTTTGAAATATTGTTAATTACATTATATTTGTTTAGAGTTCATTTAAAGGTTTGTTTATGATTATTTTAAAGTATAATATTTTGTTAGAAATGTAAATGTAATAAATCATAATTAAAAAAATAAAACATGGAGCAGAAAATTAAAAAATATATAAATTATATCATAAGCATTTCAAGGCATGTTTCTCAAAAGACAAAATATAAATAACAAAAAATACCTTTATAGTCTATAAAATATAGAAGGGAGGTGTCCCTTAGTTGTCTTGGCATCGCAAGTTCCAATCTTGAGAGGTGAAGAGTCTTTACTTTGGGAATATGAATGCGACAATACCGAGAGTAGTTGTAATTGATTTTGATTCTTGTAGGCCCAGATTTAATATATATATGTATATAACTTTTAACTAATCGAACCTAAGTGAACCTACCGTGTTTAGGTTTTGTTCGTTTATGTAAATGAGTCTAAAATTAAGTTTAGATTTGGTTTGTTTATTTACGAGTCAAATATAAATCGAATGTTTGATGAATTGAACTTAAACGAATATTGAATCTAAAAATTTTTTGACAACCCTACTCGGGGATGTATAAGAAAGCGGACACCTCACTTATTTCCCTTAAGATGAGGCACTACAAAAATATTCATTATTGTCGACAATTAAAAACGGTCAGCAATGTCGAGAAAAAAGGATCGAAGAATGTTGTGTTGCTGTTGCGTTTTCTCGACCGGTTTACAACATTATCGATGGGACAAAAGCGGCCCCTCATTCAATGTGTAAGTGTTTTTCTCTTCTGTTTCCAACGGTGGAGGAATGTTTTTCTCGACCCTTTCAAATATACCGTCGACATAAACATTTACATCGACTGTTAAAATAATGGACGAGTATGTTCTCATTTTTGTTGGTGGACCAAAAATGGACGAGAATAAGTGCATCATCGTTAGTTGGATAACAATTGATTAAGGAGTTACTATCGACCATTAAGTAAAAATGGACGAGAATAATAACATTTCCATTAGTTATATAACAATTGAGAATGAACCTTAATTCGATGGCAATTATTCTCGTCGATTCTAAAATGGATGAAAATACTCTTTTTTTTTTATTAAAAGTTTTACCTACGTGGAAGACCTCTAAAAAAATAGAAATCCTGTAGAGAAAAATCACACAACCAAAACCAAGGCATTTATTCAAAACATGAGAAATGAGATTTAAAGTCAAAATTTCATATATGTAATAATGTCTACAAAGTATATGTATAAATAGAATTGTATGAAAATACAGAAATCAAGGTGGGGCACTAATGCCTCTATAGCACCACCTAAATCGTTGTCGTCGCGACGATCTCTATACTGGTGAAAAGATGGGTGATTGATACCTCCTTGCTGAAATCTTTAGGAGCTCCTAAATAGTCTGAGTCGACTGTTGCAACTACGTAGCTGACTCCTTGAATTACATCGCGGAGTCCCTAACTTGCATGGTTAGCTTCTCGATTCGCTGCTCCTTATTCTTGTGTTGGTGGCATAATGCCGTAATCTCCTTCCTCATGTCCAATACCTCAGCTGAAGAGGATAATGCCCCCTTTCTCTCATACTAGGTGGAGATGGTCTCACTCCTCCTTGCACTACGCATGTACCTGCCATGCTCGGGTGACATGGTGGTCCGGAATGCCTCCTTTGCTGTCAGTGGCTGCAGACTATACCAGAGTTGACGTCTTCAGGAGGATGCATTATGTTGAGCATATTATCTTGAAAAAATTCAATTATGTTAAGTAATATCATGTAAATTTAATTAAGAAATGGAATAATTTTTTTTTGTAATTTAACGTACGTTTCTATACTGGTATGTGTCATGAAGTCACTCTCTGTTTCCCTTATGACTCAGCTTGCTATGAGTGGTCTCATACTCTCATTGTTGAGAGCGGAAAATTACATGATCGGAATTAGATTTTGAAAACCCGTTGTAATTCGATTTATGAATCAATTTGTCAACAGATAAATTTAAGCGAAAATTGTAAAGAAATTCTGGGTCGAACACAGGGAGGCTACGTCGATCTAAAATCTGCGATTATATTTTTTTGGTATTTTTGTTTGAAAGCGAGATAATTATAATGGAATTGATATAAACAATAAAAGAGAGAGAGATAGATAGAGAGAGAGAGAACAATCACTTGATATAATAATACTGTTTTTACAACTAGAAAGCAGGAAATGATTACAGCTAAAAAGTAAAAAATTCTATTCTAGAAAGCGATAAAAAGAAGGGAGAGTGATGTTATCCTCCTTGACGAATGCTTGGAAAACGAGCCAGACGGAGCGACGGTTGGAAGACGGAGGATGGAGCAAGAAGGAGGACAAAGCAGGAAGAAGTAGGAACGAGGCAGCATGTCGTCGTCATCGCGGGATCCACTTTCGAAACGGGGGTGAGAAAACTTGGATTTGGCTCTAGAGTAGCATCCTAGGTGTGGGATAAGCTTCTCTTGAGCTTTGAAGAGGGAGAGAGGTGAAGGAAGGGATGAAAATTTCGTAGGGTAGGGGTCTCCTTTATAGTTGCAAGGATTGGGGGCAATTTATGGAATCATGCCATGCGCACCTCCTCCTCTCTCGTGCCTTAATGTTAAGTGCACGTCCAAGAAATCGCAGCTGTCCGATCGCGAGATCGGACTGCTCAGATCGCTCCTCGCCCGCTTCATCTTCGCGCACCTGCGTGTGCGATCGGGCGTGAGGTGGGGCATCCAATTGCGCGTGCACCCGATTGGGTGATCTGGGCCGCTCGTAGCTCATCGTGTGGTCGAGATAAAACGCCTGCGCCTCTGATGGCGAATCGAACCCGCACCTCGCACTCACGTAAGGGCGCTCGACCGCTGCGTTGCCTCCTCCTTTTTGTCAACTTTCCAATAGCAGTGCGCATGCTCTTGGCCATTGGATCAAGATCCAATGACCCAGATCTGATCTTGCGTTGAGAGAGTGAGTGCAGCAGGTTCTCGCGTATTGGATGGGCTAGTTTGGGTGGCCGAGATGGTGTCACGTGGTGCCATCTTGACCGTCCATCTTCTGTGACTTGTAGAAGGTGCCACGAATGTCGAATTGAGTCGATTTTTGCGTTGCTAGGTTGCAATCATCGATCTGAACCCATCCGTGCAGTCGGATTTGTCATCTGAAGTGCGGATTGACACCATCTTAGCCCTTGATCTCTGGGCTTCCTCGGACTATATCTGATGCTATGGATATCCGATCAGGGCGATCTTGGAGTCATTGAACTCCTGTCATTGTCCTGATCAGATCCACATGGTTGGATCTTCTGTCTGAAGCCTCGATTAAAAATCGCCCTATCCCTAGTCATAAAAGGAGATAATTATTATATAATTTGTATAATTTGACCTAAATGCATGATTATGTATGTTATGTACTATTTACAATGCATGATGCTAATATAACACTAAGAACATGCATTAATGGACATTTTTGGTTATTTAGATGTATGCACGTCACTCACCTAATCAAGCTGAACACCTTAATGCATTTGGGATCTCAATTTGAAAGAGTTAATTGAAATAAATTATAAATCTTGAATGGTGTAAAAGAAAAAAAAATATTAAAAATACTAACGTATAGGGATTTTATCCCGCCTATGCTCTTTCTACCCAGGACATGAGTCTTTGTTGGAGCTTTAGCCCTATTGTCCTTATTTTTCTGGGCTTGCTCCTGAAATAAAGGTAGAATTTGTTAACTTCAAAATTAGTTAAATTATCATATATACAATACTTTTACTTGCTTTGCTGGATTATACCAATGCTCGCACGATTCCTTTCAAACGTGCGACTGTGTCAGAAGAGGCCCATTATGCAATGCCTCATTATGGTTCATGTTCTTATAAAACTAAAAAATATATTTTAATGTTAGAAATAATATTGCAATTATGGTGAAAAAAGGAAACATATAAAGTTAAAATTTTCTTTTACCTTACTCTTCATTTCCAATATCCAATCTTTATAAATCTTGGCCGCATGCTTGAGGATATATTTGGAGGCGTTCGGATCGTCGCCTTAATCGAAGATCGCTTATATTAGTAGGAGAATAGTAATTATTATGTAATTTAAACATATATAAAGCAATGCAAATAAGTTACCTCTAACTCTTGAATAAGCTGTCTCTTTAGCTCTTTTGGCACCTTCCTCTAGTCAAAGTAAGAGAGTGGGATGATCACCTTCTTTAGCGTACCCAGCCTACTAATGAATGGAGGATATGTTGGTGCAAGGGTACCACAATCGTTAATTTTGATGAGAACAAAACACTTGTTATTTAACATTTGCAATTTGAGTTTATGAGTTTCAGGAAAATTGCAAATGGATACAAGTGTAAAAGAGCTCAAGCTCGCATTCATGGTGAATTGGAGGAGCTTGATAGAGGAGAAGAAGCTTCGCATGGAGCGAGAGCTTGAAGACAAGAAGAATATGATAGACATTTTGTTCTATGTATTTTTATTCTTGTCTTTTTGTATCTTTTTGTTCTTTGCTTTTTATTTCCTTAGATCTTTTGTTAAAGAGCCTCAAAGTAACAAAACAGTAGTCCTAGGATCACTTACTCAACCCTAGGATATTTAGACATCTCGTAGACAACTTAGAAAACCAAAATACCTTTTAGATAGACTGATCAGACGTCCAATCTAGAAATCAGATGGCTGATCTTAGACTTTAAGATGTTTGATTGTTTGATCAGATGTCCAAACACTTAGGTTGAACTTAGTGCTTTCTGTCTGTTAATTTCAGACGACTAGCCCTTAGCTTAGACGTCTTAGAAGACGTCAGAGGACCTTGCCAAACGTCCAACTAGAGGACCATTGGCTTGAGAAATCTAATCGTTGAGAATTAATCCTTAA
Organism: Thalassia testudinum; assembly: GCA_037157565.1. Lineage (NCBI taxonomy): Eukaryota > Viridiplantae > Streptophyta > Magnoliopsida > Alismatales > Hydrocharitaceae > Thalassia > Thalassia testudinum. Next base: position 66,762,991 of record JAZHRO010000022.1, on the reverse strand, counting down.
CATGATTCACATTCACTTTCATACGTCCGTAGTGTATCCCAGACATCTGATAAGTAGACGTTAGGCTAACATCTGACCTTAATTACTTCCTTCAGACCTTATAGCTGTTTGTGCCTCAGGAAATCCATTCTTGCAATGATTTGTGTTTCTAGATATCCAAACCTAGTGTCAGATGTCCGATCTGTCATCTGTGCAACTTAACAAGAAGGAAACTCGTTTAGAATTAGATGTCTGATTAGTTTCCCAGACATCTTAAAACACTTCTTTAGACGTCCACCTTGATCTACCTCAGTCCAGATCTTCCACCATTCTAAATCAGATGACCAATTCCTAGATCAGATGATGACTCAGGCATTTGATAATAGATTTAGACGTTTGATAGCCTTGTCAGAATCATAAATGACCTTGATTTCGGCTTGATTTGCTTTAGGATGATTCCGAACGGTTAGAGAAGCCTTCTAATGGCTAGAAAAGGCTTGTAAACCCTTCTTAGGGCCTTTATAAATAGAGGAGGACCCTTCCTTTGTCACACACACCTTGAGAAACTATTTCAACATCTATTTGTGTCTAAAAGAAGAAGGAAATCACTTAGAAAAGTGTTGTTGCTCTCCAAGCTCTCTAGCATCCATCCGAGAGCATTGTCACGCTGTCGACTTCATGTTGCACTTCACTTCCATCTCAGGGAAATACCCATTGCCTATAGAAGCTAAGTTTAAGACAATCACTTTGAGGCTTTATAGGATATTTGTTGTTGTCTTTGTTTGGGTATTCGCTTTGTGAATTCCCGTCTCTCTTGTGAGACAAAATACTTCTTGTAAAGAGGAGGGGTTTTAGGTACGCTACCATCGTTTAAGTAGCGTGGTTGTAAGAAGTTGATTCACCCTCGTTTTTAGTGACTCGGTTAGTGAATTTGATCGACTGGGTCGATCAGGAAATCCTAAACCAAGAGGTTTAGGTGGTGATTTTTATCCGGGTTTGTGTTTCCACCTAAAAATGCCTTATGTACTTGTGATTGCATTCTTTTGTGAGATTGCTTATTTATATTTCTGCTTCATTTTATTTATCACGCCAATCTCACACCCTAGAACTTACATTTGGTATCAAAGCAGGTCTTACTTATCGACGTTACAACCTGGTAAGGATTCTATGGAGGAAAGCATTTTCACTACAAGACACTCAGAGGGGCAATTTACCGTCTTCACATTCCCTTCCCCTTTCGTCATCCATTTCCCTTTCCCCTTCCTCTTCTTTACATTGCCTTCCCCTTTCCCCATCCATTTCCCTTTTCCCTTCCTCTTCTTTTCCCCCCTCCCTTTCATTCTTCTTATTTTTTCTTCACATTCATTTCCCCACATTCAACACCATATAAACATACAACATACAACAAAGAAAAGTGGCCATACCTTACACAATAACAAAAAAAAAGAATTTACATGCATCATATATAGTGGGTACACCCTACATAATTACAAAAATAAAATTTACATGCATCATATATAGTAGGCACACCTCATATGTAAAATGAAAAGAGTGTTTAAAAATTTTGAAGGAAATGGTAGAAGAACCTCACCATAGTTGAGAACACAGGGTAAGAACTTTAAAGAATGCGAGAAACCTATATGAGAAGGCAATAAAATTTTACTATTTAATTGGAAATGAATAGGCATTAAAACCTAGGGATTAGGGGAAAATAACAGAGAACTTTCTCCAATTGTTTCTTCCCACTTGTCCTTGTTGATTTAGCCATCTTATACCTCTCCTCACCACATTTGGGATAGTTACTCAACCCTGAGTACTTATTTCCCTACAGGACACAATCACTACGACAGACATCAATCTTTTTGCATTTTAGTCTGAGCCCATGTATCTGCTTCTTCATATCATACCATGACCCAAGGTACCTAGGAGGATTATTCAGCAGCTCCCTAATGAATTGAAGGACCTCAGACATTAAGTTTGCTATGGCCCTATTCATCACTTTCATCTGAAATAATTTTAGAAGGAATGACAACTTCGACATTGACGTTATTCTAAGAGCAATAAGATCCTCTATTGCCTTGATGTAAAGACTCGTCACATTTTTAGCCTTTTAACATATTTGGAGTGTCAGTCAGACGTTTGTTTAGATGTCTGGACCCTTTCCCAGACGTTTGAAAATTAAAAATCTGTACGTATTTTGCGTTCTGCACGCGAGCGACACGCAAAGCTCTCCTTTTCTCTCTTTCCTTCTCCGTTTCCCCCTGTAGAATCCTAACCCCTCGGCTATAAAGAGCCACCCCTCTCCTCCTCTCCTCTCCACTTCACACACCTCCATCTCCACCATCAGAGTGTGCGGCGGAGCGGTGGAGGAGGTGAGCGAGAGAGAGCGTGAGAGCGAGGAGGAGGAGAGTACGTGAGAAGGAGGAGGAGGCCGAGGTCGGGAGCTTCGTGGAAGCTCGTTGGAGCTTGCACGGCCACCACGACGTGTGTGGGAGGAGGAAGAGGTCCGGAGCGTCGTCCTCGACCCCCCTGCAGTAGCTGGAGCTGCGGCGGAGCGAGGAGAAACGCAGCGAAGCGCGGCGAGGAGCGTTGGGAGCGCAGTCTGATGCTAGAATTTTTCCAGTATCAGACATCTGGAGTGCGGTCCGGACTACCGGCTGCACGTCTGGATGTCTGGTGTCAACACTAAACGTCTGAAGGCATCTGTATCGCGGAGGTACATTCTCTTCGCGGTTACGGCCATGCAGGCTGCACCACAGACGATTTGGTTTGGCTAAAATAGGGTGGCTGCTCTGTCGTGCGCAGGTGCAGCCTTGGGAAGGTGCGCGTAACGCCTTTCCACGCACTTTTGGACGTCTGAACAGCTCATCAGACGACCATAGGAGTTTCCAGACGACCGGAGGACTGGTTAGACATCTGGAACTGTTTTCAGATGGTCGCGGGAGAATCCTGGACGTCTGAGGTCACTGCAGGAGCTTGAGGTGAGTTTCTGTGACTTATAAGACGTCTGGACTTGTTTCCAGACATCTGCTTTTGGCCTGCAGACACGTTTTTGACTTGTTTGGGGTCCGATTGGGATCCATTTTACAGAAACGAAGTATATGTGGTTTCCTTGTGAGTTTTCCTACGTATTAGAAACCTTTATACACTGTTCTGAATCTTCCTTGTGATGTATACCTTGGTATAGGACTTCGATCTGCTGCATGTCTAGGGTTCGCAGAGGCGCCTGGGTCAGCGGTTCGTGCCCCCGGTACTCCCAGATTGTCTGGTAGAGTGGTCCACCCTTGTTAATTACATTAATATAAGAATGTATCTGTGGAATGAGCCAACTGGAAACCTAGTTTGTGGCATGAACCCTAGGACAAAGAAATGAATAAACCAATTGTACTGCTTGATTGAATTTGTATACATGAATAAGTTAATCTGTTAGCCATTGCCTGTAAATACACATGAGCTGCATGTTAGAATATGATCTGCCTGAGATAATTGAATAGTTGCCTATGAAATCATGAATTGCATTTATTAAATTGTGGTAATACTAGCTGCTTGTATATAAATGAGAACTAAAATGTGAATGACGGAATCTGGATCGGAATAATGTGGTAAACATGAGCATGAACCCTACGGGGAGTTAGGAGTAGAGCTCCTATGGTTAGATGGAAAATGTGGAATGTGGAAGAAAGTGTGATGGCCCTTGAGTACGTGGTACCAAGGAAAGCGACTGTCCCCTTTTAGTGCAGAGCGGAGCTAGCTGCCCTTGGGTTGGGACACAGGGTTAGGATTGGCCACTCTACACCGACTTCTATTAGCCCTTGTGTACACGATAATGAGGCGAGCTACTAGTGTAGGGAGGGAGCTAGCCACCCCACATGGCCCGGGGTTCAGCTAGCCACTCTACATCGACTTGTTAGGCCCTCTAGGCAAATCGGGGTAGTCAGACGAGGGTGCACGACTATGGAGGGGCGAGACCCCTGTTTGGTTAGGAGGGGCTAGACGCCTATTTCTGAGAGGGCTAGGTCCTATACTGTTTTGTGCTGTACTTTGAGCGTACCTGCTAGCGGAAATGACTGATCGAGTGTCAGTGCGGGGTTGCTACCCATGCACTTATCGCACGTGCTGTAGTCACCGCTACGTCTGACAGTGACCTCAGGGTGGTTAACTGGGTGTAGGACTACCACGGGGGACTCTCCCGGCTAGGAGAACACCATGTGTACCTTCTACTCTTCGGAAAAGATTGCAATCAAGATCATTCCCACGAGGAACATGCACAATCAAGAAAAATCTGAAAGATGACAAAAAGGGGTGAAAAAGGAATTACCTATAAAATAAAATAACCAGAAAAGATAATTATGCATGTTACTTTTACTGCTTTAGATAGTATGGTTACCACTTTACTCAGCGTTCGCTGACTTCGTCTTTTCCATAACACTATTCAGGTCTAGGAGTTGAGCAGCTTGGGCTTCCGGCTGTAGAGGGTGTTGGTCCCAGTCGAGTCCAGCCGTGATTTTCAGTACTTTTTGTTGTACTCTCTTTACTGTTATAGTAAGTTTCAGACTCTTTGCTACTGTTCCTGTTACTGTTGCTTTCATTTCCATTTTTCTTGTTGTTGTGGTGGTATGTACTGGAATAGTAGCTTTTATTTTTCTTTATTGCTTGTACATTTTTACTACTTAGTTACGTTGCATATGTGAATGTGGTTTATTTTTCTGCTTGTCGGTTATTTCTTGTTGGACGACTGGGTCTTGAGATTAGTTGAGGTGAGCCGGTCTCGGGTCCTGTAGGGATTCGGAAATCGGGTTGTAACCCTTGATTACATCGTAAAACTCATTACAATCTCGTAATGTCTCATCGTCATCTGCATTCTCAGGGTTTGCTGCTGTCATATCATGTAACATTTTATCTAATTCATCTCCCTAATTATCATCATTTTGTTCTAAATCGTTAATTCTATCATATCTTACTTTTTGCTGTGATTTTCTAACAATGAGCTATCCAATTTACGTAATGCTTCCACCAATCATTACATATCACATGCTCAAAAATAGTGTATCGGTCATGGAAAAGCTATTTCAAACAGTGTCCACAAGGGCATAAAATCAGTTAAAGAAATTCTCCTCGTCTAAATGTCTTCCTATCATCATTAAATGCCTACTCTAGAAACGAAATCACTCCATTCTTGTATTTGTAGTAATTCAAATTCCTCAGACTAATCCATGACTTTTCCATGATAATTAACCTAAATCTCAACGCCGACTACTCATAAGTTAGATTCAAACAAGGAAAATATGTGTATTTTAAGAAGATTTTCACTTGATAGGCCATCCTTAAAGATTTGATTACAACGTTACTTCTTACATGCAATCATTATTTGGAGAATTTTCGGCAGCATTTCCTCACATTTCTCCAGTATACCTCCCAAGACTAACCTTAACTACATTTCCAATTGCCCCCACTAAAGGGCGCTTCGAGAATAGTGCTAAGATTAGTTGGTATATCTGAGAAGAGCGAGAACATGCGATCGAAATTTCCTTAAATACTAGCTTTATGCTAGAAGTAACCATAAGTTGTGATCAAATATTTAAGGACCCTCTTTAGCCCGGGATCTTAGCCGAACTAAAGATGATCGAGTCTTATGGCATATTATAAAGATATCGCATTGTGTATGTAAGTGAAGAGTACACACACTCCGCGTTATCCATATAACATAATCATAAGTCTTGATGGGTAAGTATTTGGACACAGTTATATCTCTCTCACAACCTATACCTTGGGGGTTAGAACTCCTATTATTTGTCATCAGGTGCATCTAAATTTATACAAGTGTCTATATCTATAAAGTTATAATGAAAAGATCATAATGAAACATAAATATCAAAATATTTCAATTATAAATTACAGTTTAATTGAAGTATACAGTTTACTTGAAGCTTACAATTTAAGGGTCATAAGATAATTTGAGTTTGAAACAAGTAAAAATTAAGAAACATGGTGTGTTACGACCTGGTTCCCGAATCCCTACGAGGTATGAGAATCGGGCCGACTCGACTGATCCCAAGATCCAGTCGTCCAACGAGAAAGTAACCAAAAGCACCGTAAAATAAACCACATTCACCATGTATATAACTAGCAGTAACAAAATACAGCAGTAAAGAAAAGAAATACTACAGTATACACCACCACAACAGTAGAGAAATAAACATATACATAAACATGAAGCTTACAATGAAAAGAGTACAGGGGTAACAGAAACTACTCACAACAACCGAAAGAAAAGTACAGTGGGTACTACACAAGTAACACTACTGGGCTCTACTAGGCCTAGCGCCCTCTGCAGCCGCCGACTCTGGCTGCTCAACACCTGGTCCTGAAAAGGTAACAAAGGTGACACGTCAGCGAAACGCTGAGTAGAGTGGCAACTAAAAGCTAAGAAACAGTAAGGTGGACAGTAGCTATTATATTTTTAATTTCTTTCCTTATATTTTCCGTTTACTCGTTATCGAATTATCCCTCAGATTCTTCTCTTGATCTTGAATGTTCCTCATGGGAACGATCTTGATTGCAGTCTTTTCCGAAAAGTAGAAGTAACACGTGGTGCTCTCCTGGCCGGGAGAGACCCCATGGTGGTACTACCCTCAGTCAATCACCCCAAGGTCGCTGACAGACGTAACGGTGACTATGGCACGCGCGATAAACGCATGGGTAGCTACCCTGTACTGGCACGCGGTCAGTCGTTTCCGTTAACGGGTGCGCTAAAAGCACAGCACGGAACCAGTATAGGGCAGAGCCCTCTCAGTAACAGGGGTCCTGCCCCTCCACAGTAACCAAACAGGGGTCTTGCCCCTCCACAGTCTGCGCACCCTCGCCTGACTACCCTGGTTTACCCAGTGGGCCTAACAAGTCGGTGTAGGAGGGTTAGCAGAACCCTGGGGCCCGTGGGATTGCTAGTGCTCTCCCTACAGTAGTAGCTCTCCTCGGTACTGTGTACATGAGGGTCGATACAAAGTGGCCAGACCTAACCCCCGGTCCCTGGGGCGACTAGCTCCGCTCTGCATTAAATAGGGGGACAGTTGCTCTCCTTGGTACTCCGTACTCAAGGGCCAGCTTACTTCCCTAAATCTATTCCATTCACTTTCCAGGAGTCCTACTCCTAATTTCCCGTAGGGTTCATGCTTTTTTAACTCATCCAATTTAGGTTTCACCGTTCCAGCTTTATATCCATATAACCCATGTTCTCAACAGTAATTATTCATTCATAAACAGGCAACTGTTAACCAATTTACAGGCAGTTATCGTTTCCTTTCTACTTTTCCAAGACTGCAACGTATAGATATTCAATCTAGTTTTCCAATCTTAGGATTCATGTCATACCATAGGATCTATCATTCAATCTAGTTTCCCAGTCCTAGGATTCATGCAATACCCTAGGATCTATCATTCAATCTAGTTTTCCAGTCCTAGGATTCATGCAATACCTTAGGATCTATTAATTATTTCACAAGTGTATAATTTTTGATAAATAATTTAAAGGGCCACTCTACCCGCAAAACCGGAAGTACTGGGGGCGTAATCGGCAAGCCAGCGCACCTTCGCAACCCCCAGAGCCGCAACGGAACGGGGTCCTAACACAAGGATCAATGACAAGGAGCTACTCAAAATAGCATACGATTATTGTAAACAAGTAGAGGAACTAAATCTGAGAGGAACGAAACTTGAAACGCGGAAAACAGACTCCGAACGGACCCTAAACAGGTCAAAAACGATGAGTCTGCCAAAAATTAGATGTCTAGAACTTCTTCCGGCCGTCTTAAATGATCGCTCAGGTCATACCTCGATCTACGCTGTCCTTCAGACGTTTAGAAGCCCGCTGAACCGTCTGGACTTAGTTTCCAGACGTCCGACTATCACTCCGGACGTCTGGAGACACTCTCCGTCGTCTGGTGCCATGCCCAGAAGTCTGATTTGTGTGGGATGGCGTGCCCTTGCGCCTTCTCGAACAAGTCCTGCACACACACACCTGTTCTCATCACGAAATTATGCAGGAGACTTCGGCAGAACGGCTGCATGGCCGTACATGCGAAAGAAGAAGAAGATAAAAATAACTTACCAGTCAGACTTCTGGACCTTCCTCCAGACGTCTCCTGCGTCGTCTGGACGTAAGTCCAAACATTTGATTTTGGGAAATTTTCCCAGAATCAGAACCTTCTCTCTCTCCGCCCGCAGCGCACAGCCGTGCTGCGCCGCGTCCGCTTGCTGCTTGAGCTGTAGCAGCTCTTCCCCAGCACCGCACGCTTGCTGCGCACCCGCTGGTCGGCTCTGGCTGCTCCGGCGAGCTCGCACCCTCGCGGTCAAGCTTTCTCTTCCTCTCGCAACAACCCCTCCTCCCCACACACTCGCAGCAGCCGCGGCTGCCGCTCTCGCCCGGTCGCTCTCTCGCTGACAGGGAGAAGAAGAAGAAGAAGGCGGTGGAGTGAGGGTGAGGGAGAGGCGTATTTGAAGGCAGCTGCGGGGAGAGAGAAAGAGAAAAGCTGCGTCTGCAGGGAGGGAGAGAAAAGAGAAGGAGGGCGGCGGGTTTAGTCTGCGCGCACATGCGCGCAGACGCGAACCCGTACGCCGAAAAAATTTAATTCCAGACGTCTTGGAAGGCTTCCAGACGTCTGACCAGACGTCTGGACCACTTCCCAGACGTCTTAAATGACGGTTGATGCCTGGTTATAACATGGTGACTACTCGACTAATCATGGTAAATGAACTTCTACTCATTGTGGCACATTTAGATAGTTTTAAGTAGTAGTTGTTGACCATTATTCATTGGAAACTAGTTAACCAAGAAGCCTACTAATCAACTATATGCATTTGGTCATGCATAAATGGTTTTTGATTGAGAGTCACCTAGGTCACTTGAGGTTTAATTCTTGAAAGAATTTGTGAGAAACCTTGATCTAAACCTTTGGTTATTCTTGTAACTAACCAAGAGTCTATGCCTCAATTTAAGCATTATCTTCTATCCAAGAAAGAGTCACTAGATTGTCTTAGAATTATGTCGGCCTTGATATTGATATTTAGTGTGACTCTTACTCTAAGAGTCTATGCCTTGACTAAGAATTAATTTCTTTACATGATATAGTCACTTAGGCCACTTTAGAGTTGGTTCTTAGGGCAATGGAAGAGACCTTAATTTTGAGTTAGACTTGCATCTAATGCACCTAGGGGCTTAGCATTCGTTGAAATTCATGCACTATGCCTCACGAGGTCCACAACCCCTCCCATCAGCACATTGCCTTTATCTCCTTCCAATGGTCTGACTGAACCGATTGACATCTATCACTTCTTTTTTTTTTTTTCTCTTGCGTAATTGATAATTTAATTACTCAATACTTTCATGGTTGAGGCTAGTACAACAAAGACATTTCCTATATTTATAACATGTCATGCACTCTTCTCTATTATTACCTTCTTAGTACGCTAATATTGCTAATCCTGTGATAGAATTCGACCTTCATTGTCCTTCCTCTCTAGTGACATTGCAAGTTAAACTTCTTTCAAATGAATCACAGGATTCCACAAATGGCTCTTCCACAAAGAGAGTGTTCACGTGCAGGAACACTCGCCAACTCGAGGGTTTACTCCAACATCTTGGCTATGCAATCTTCAAGTTGTAGGTAACTTCAGACCCCGTCAACACCCACTTGCTTACATTACAGTTGAAGAAGAGGTAGTCATGAGTCTCCTCATCCTCCTAATGTAATTTGCATCGATTGTCGACTTGAATGGAGCATTTCCATAAAACAAGCATCATATAAACAAACCATTTTGACATGTGGCTGCCCCTTGCAAAGCATTTGCCACTTCACCATCGATGCCACCAAATGAAGTTGGATTTTCCAGCCACGAAATTCATAATTATCAATTTTTTCAATTAAATTAATAATTTAACTAAACATTGAAACATACAGTTTAATTGCATTCATATTAAATTTCTAACCTAAGTAGTACATTAAAAAAATTAAATTAATCTAAACCTAAGGGGGGAAATTGGGGTGGTGGTCGTGGGTTGAGGTGGTGGTGGTGGTGGCGGCGGTGGTGGTGAGTGGTCGTGGTGCTGGTGGCAGCAGGAGGTGTTGGTCGTGGTGGACGTCTGGCAAGGGAAGGAAAAGAAGGTGCTGGTGGTGGTGGCAACACAGGGAAGGGAAGGAAAGGTGTAAAGACCCATCCTATTTTTAGCCTTTTAAGACATCTGGAGTGTCAGTCAGACGTCTGTCCAAACGTTTGGACCCTTTCCTAGACATCTGGAAGTTAAATTTTTGTACACCTTCTGCATTCTGCGCGTGGGAGGTACGCTGAACTCTTTTCTCTCTTTCTCTTTCCTCCTCCCTCCCCTAGTAGAACCCTACCCGCGGCCTTGTAAAGGACCACCCCCTTCCTCTCCTCTCCACTCCACCACTACCACCACACCCCCAACTCCACTGCCGTGAGCAAGGGCGCACGAGAGAGAGCGTGAGAGCGAGAAGGAGGAGGGTGCGTGAGGAGGAGGCCGAGGTCGAGAGCTTCGCGGAAGCTCGTCGGAAGCTCGCACGGCCACCGCGGCGTGTTCGGGAGGTGGAGGGAGTTGGAGCGTAGTCCTCGACCACCTGCAGCAGCTGGAGCTGTGGCGGAGCAAGGGGAGACACGGCGGAGTGCAGCGAGAAGCTCAGGAGCGCGGTCTGATACTAGAATTTTTCTAGTATCAGATGTCCGGGGTGTCTTCCAGACGACTGACTAGTAGTCTGGCGCAACCACCAGATGTTTGAAAGCATTTGTATTGTGAAGGTACATCTTCATCGCGGTTACGGCCATGCAGGCCGCACCGCAGACGATCCTGTTTGGGCTGAAATAGGGCACTGCTTTGTCGTGCGTAGGAGCAGCTTTGGGAAGGTGCATGGAACGCCTTTCCACGCACTTTCGGACATCTGGACAGCTTATCAGATGACCGGAGGATTGGTCAGGCGTCTGGAACTGTTTTTAGACGGTCGCGGGGGAGTCTTGGACGTTTGAGGTCACTGCAGGAGCTTGAGGTGAGTCTCTGTGACTTTTAAGACGTTTGGACTTGTTTCTGGATGTTTGATTTGGGTCTGCAGACACGTTTTTGACCCGTTTAGGGTCTGATCGGGATCCGTTTTACGCAAACAAAGTATCTGTGGTTTCCTTGTGAGTTCCTCTATGTATTAGAAACCTTTATACACTGTTCTGAACCTTTCGTTGTGATGCATTCCTTGGTATAGGACTTTGACCTGTTGTGTGTCTAGGGCTCGCAGAGGCGCGTGGGTCTGCGGTTCGAGCCCCCAGTACTCCCGGATTGTTTGGTAGAGTGGTCCACCCCTGTTATATTTATTAAATATGAATGCATCTATGAAAACTAGTCAATTGGAAACCTAGGATGTGGCATGAACCCTAGGACAGAGAAATGGTTGAACCAATTGTTCTGCGTAATTGTAATTGTATATATTTGAATGAGCTAAATTGTTAGCAGTTGCCTGTAAATAAGTATGAGTTGCCTGTTAGAATATGAGCTACCTGAGAGAACTAAACAGTTACCTGTGATATCACTTGTTGCATGTATTAAAATGTGGAAATACGAGTTGCCTGTGTATAAACGAGAACTGAATGGTAAATGATGAAACCTAGGTTGGAATAATATGGTGAACATGAGCATGAACCCTACTGGGAGTTAGGAGTAGAGCTCCTGTGGATAGATGGAAAAGTTTGGAATGTGGGCGGGAAGTGTGCTAGCCTTTGAGTACGTGGTACCAAGGAGAGCGACTGTCCCCTTTCAGTGTAGAGCGGAGCTAGTCGCCCTTGGGTTGGGACCCGGGGTTAGGATTGACCACTCTACACCGACTTCTGTTGGCCCTCGCGTACATGGTCCTACATAACCTAAAGGAAGGACTAATTCAGGGAATTACTAATCTGAGAAGAGAACATGAACATAGGGTAAAACTGTCATTTTACCATTGCAGTTCATCAATGGGATTTCTAAGGGTCTAGACATAGGTCAATTAGACTTAATAAGAGAAAAAGTGGGATGGTTTAGTCAGAAAAGGGTTATGGCAAAATTTAGGAATTAAATGACATTCTGTAACCCTAAAACAAATCTGCTTTAATACACAAGGTTTCAGGTAAGATAAAAATCAACTAAATCCTCTAAAATTCATGAAAAAATATCCCATAGGGTTTAGAACTTTCAATTTGGCATTTGGAACCTGTTTTGACCTAGATTGGGGTCCATGCCCAATATTTAACCTAATTTGGGGTTTCTGTGCGAACTTTCCAGTCAAACGTCGTCAAACCTTAAATCCAACTTCACCACTGGATTCCTTAGGTCCAAATTAGGTTTATACCAAAATTTGGACCTAAGGGAAGGTCGTCTTGACCCACTTTGCAAATTGGTCCTCCAAATTACATTCAAACCTCAACTTTTTGAAACCCCTGCAATTCCCCCCCTAACTTCTTCGTGTCTTTCTTCATTTCAGTCCCTCTACCATTTGCAGCCGGGACCATACCTCCGGTAACTTCGTGTGGAGGTTTTCACCACGTTTGCATGGGGAGCTGCCCCCAGATTTGAAATGGGAGCTCCCTGCGGAGCCCCCTACCACATGGGCAGCTCCCCATGCTCTGAAACTCACCATACCTCTCGTGCGAATGCTCGAGAGGTATGGGTCTCCGACCGGCCTTACCTCTGACGTGGAATTCCCGCCGTCTCAGTGCGCTTCCCGCTCTACTTGCGCCTATTTAAGGAAGCATAGACCATGCCGCTTCCTTAAAGCTTAATTTGGCCAGAGATCTCTCCCAAATTCATCTCCTCACTCCAGCCAACTGCCCAAAGCTTCTCGCGACTCTTCCTCCCTCTTCTCGTCGCTCTGCCACCGTACCATAGGAAGAGCCAGCTCTGCCGTTCTCCGCACCGCGCCGCGCCGTACCAGCGCGCGTCCTCCGGCCCTCTTCCTCGTCGCCGCTTCTTCCCATGGGCATCTTCGTCTCCGGCGATGGCAAGCACCCGCTGCTCGCCCTCCGCCTCCCCCCTTTGCTCTGAACACCTTAGATAAGTACCCCTTCTTCCCCTCTTCATTTTCCCCATGTCAATTTCCTAAATCGACTACTACCACACGCCAACCACCATCATCCCCTTCACCTCCGGCCACCAACTCTGGCGAGGCCGCTTCACCTCCACAGGCCGTCCCACCCCTCGCCGACAAGCCCATGAGCTCCGCCTCACCTCACTGACCATTTCTCCTCACTCCACTCACCGCGCCACTCACTCGAACCACCCCCCGAACACACCCACTTGTACTCACACAGTGCACCTTAGGCACACACTCACAGGCACTACCACGCCACGCCAACACCCCTAGCGCCTTCGCCGTGCTCTGGCGAACCTCCCCGAGCAATTTGACGTGGCTGCAAGGTCGTACTTGTGTTTTCAGGTTCCAGGGGCTTTCCACCATTGGAGCGTAGCTTGAAGCTTCCTTGCAAGCTTCGCCAGACTGTGCCCACTCCAGGACATAGTTCCAGGTCATGCAGAGAGTTGTCATGAACTCCTCCAGGACTTTGATTGGCTTCGAAGACTCTTGCAGCAGCTGCAATTAGACGTGCCATTTGCTGCTGTGCGCGCAACACGAAGGTGGGACATTTGGTCTCACCTCGGAAGTGGGTGAGCGGGCGTAGCAAAATAAATTGAATTTGTGAATTAGGCTCTTCGCCTCCGAACACGGGGTGAGGTCCCTCTCACCCGACCGGCCTTGTCCGCGACCACGCCCTGCAGACCTGGTCTTGACCCGACCTGACTAGCACACCTCGCCCACCACCGCATGCCAGTGGGCCTGGTCCTGGGCGTGTATACCCGACCCGATAACCCGACTAGCTCTAGGAGAGCTGTGTCCTGAGAGTGAAATAGAGAGAGAGAGACGCGGGGAGGGTAGGGGGTAGGTTTTGCTTCTCCGTGCCTGTGCAGGGAGAAGGAGGAAGAGGAAGTAGCTACAAGGAAGAGGAAGAGAAGAAGAAGAAGCCAGCTGAAGGAAGAAGAGGAAGCAGTTGAAGACTTAGCCACGCCAAAGAAGAAGAAGAAGGCAGAGGAAGGAGCCAAAGAAGAAGAAGAAGGAGGAGCACAACACAGTGTAAAAGAGAAGAAGAAGAAGGAGCCAAGGAGACTCAGCCTCAGAGAAAGAGAAGGACTTGGCTAAGAAAGAAGAAGGAAGAGGAAGAGCAGGAGCTGCTATAGAGAAAGAAAGAAAGAAGAAGAAGAGGTGCGGCTAAAAGAACTAGGAGCAGAAGAAAGAAGTAGGTTCAGCACTGTAGCAGGAGTCAGTTAAGGCGTCTGACTCAAAGAATCAGACGTCTGAGAGAGAAAAGACAGTGAAAAGAGAAGGAAGAGAGAAAAGAAAAAGAAAGAGAGGAGCAGAAGAATGAAAGAAGAGAAAATTTCCTTTTACTCTCTAGATTTTTATAAACACTACATTGTTGTTGAGAATTGTGATATTGTTTTGCTTCTAAATACCGAATTGCTCCCTGAGTTCGACCTCGGAATGTTTTTGAATTTAGAGTAATAATAAATTAAATTTGATAATCATTTTTTTTCGCGATATACTACAACGCACGTATTCTTTTAAGCCACACGACGAAATTCGAGCATCAATTTTTATCATTGTTGCCGGGGAGCAACGAGAATTTTAGAAGATTTAAATCGCAAATTTTGATTTATTACTAACTTAATTTCTCTCTTATTGTGTTTGTCACAGAAAAATATGAGGAGAGACAAGCAACCGTGCAACAACCACACCAGAGAACAGATAACCTTTATTAACCCTCTCCTAATCCCCTCACAAACTGAAAAGGAGAAACAAAGAGAAAAATCAATCTAGGGCTACCTATTTTCCATATTTTAGTAATTCACAAAGTTGCTTGGTTTTTACTTTTCAACACACCTTAGTTGCATATTCACTTAAGGTAACTAGGGCTAAAACCTTCTTGATTGAGCCCTAGTTACTCATTTCTGAAGCAACTAACTTGGACCAACTAGAGCCAACCTAAGGATTCCAAGCTAGGGTTTTAGAGACACATCTTCTTCTAAGCAGAGAATTAAAAATTCCAAAAAGAGGTGTGCCTAAGCCATTGTTTGAAAAGACCTATTCAAGAGAAACCTTAAGCAAATCAGGCTCTTAATCTACTTGAACCCTAAAAGAAAGGACCTAAGAAGCTCTCAAAGGAACAAAGAGGTGAAGTTGATCCTTTGGATCAACCAACCTTTAAATTAGTTCACTTTTGCACACAAAAGGCTTAAAGTTCAAGTGGAACCCTAAGCACCTTGATCTTAACAAAAAGTGGTAGACTTAAGGGGTCAAGGTCCCCATTCTGGTCTACTTGGAATCTAAGTGATAAGAGAGGTCGGGTGGGGGAAACCCTATAACCCGTGGGGGCGCTCTACCATGTAGAGGTCTTCGCGGGACTCACCCTCTCTGGCTGCCGAGGTAATTCTCAAGTGGACGACCTTCTGATCAAGGGGTATCATTCGCCCCGAACCTCTATAGTCACCCAACATATTTTGGGTGTCTTGATTGGGTCCAGCACATTCTAATCTCATCAAATCCATCGTTGTATGTTTGGTAGGAGGTCCTTGAAACCTCCTCTAGAAATCCACTCTCCCCAAGGCCAAGCCTCGGTACCCTTGTTTGTGCAGCAACCCCTCCGCATAGACCTTTCCTCCGATTCTGAACCTAGTTCTCCTTCTTCCATCATGGCACGGCTTATTGAAGAAGAAAATAATCTTGAGCACTAGCTTCAACGTCTTAATGACCTCTTCCAGAACTTCATGAACCCACCGCAGCGCCCCATGATGCGAGATCACTATAATCCCATTGCGGTGGCAATCGAGCCTCGAGTCCGAATCCCGGCTGGAGGACCTGATTCTGAATTGAAGCTCAATATGATTCATGCCATACCAAAATTCTGTGGGCTTAACTCCGAAGATCCATTCCAGCATATCAAACAACTCAAGAATCTGGCCCAGACCTTTGGGTCAGATGCGCAAAATAGGGATATCTTGCTCATGAAGATGTTCTCTTTCTCCCTCAGACAAGGCTGCTCATTGGTATCAGACAGAGACCCGTCCAATCAACACATGGGAGGAACTTCAATCTGAGTTTTTGAAGAAGTTCTTTCCCGTTGGTCGGACAAACGCCTTGCGCCATCAGATTACTCATTTCACTCAGCAAACGGGCGAACCTCTTCATGAGGCATGGGACCGATTTTTAGATCTCATGAGAAAGTGGCCCCATCACGAAGTTCCTAAATGGGAACAAGTCTAGTCTTTTTACCAGGGACTCCGTGAGGACATTAGATTGTTCGTCAATGCAACTTGCAGAGGAAATATCATGGGTCAGAATGAGGACACAGTGTGGGAGATTCTCGAGAATATGTGCGAGAACTCCATCAACAATGACTCCATGGGTTTATTCAACTGGACGAATACCCGCGCATCGACGAATCTTAGGGGAGCACATGAGACGCAGGACCTGTCCGCATCCGTTGACTTGGAACTGATGGCCAGTCAGTTGGACAAGGTCTCTATTATCGAGAAGAAGGTGGCCGAGCTGACTTGGCATTTACAGTGAGCCACCTCTACGCAGAACTCCTTCGCACAGCCGCCTTCCGCAAGGGAAACTGTGCAAAACATCTTCCATCGATCTTCTCCGGGGATGGACCTGTATCCACCCCCATCTGACTCCAGGACTGGAGGGACCTCCGATCCTCTCTATTCTTGTCGAGGGAACTTTGATCCCCCATCCTCTGACTTTCCTGAGTCTCCTCAGACCTGTGAGGACCTCAACGCCATCCAGAATAACCTATTTTCCAACACCTATAACCCTAGATGGCGAAATCATCCCAATTTCCAATGGGCGTGAAATTCTCAGTCCCTAAGACCCCCTTATCAACCCGGTCCACAAGCCCCTCATCCTTATTAGCCGCCTCAACCTCGGCCCAACCCCACCTATCAATCTGGGCCAAACCAAGACCAAATGTCCCTCATCCTCCAAACACTGGCTGACATTCAAAGAACGAATGTGGCTATCCAAGAATAGTACAAGGACGAGATCACAGAGGTCTGCAACCAACTCGCTTAGGTGGCGAATTCCCGCCAACCGGGCACACTTCCTTCAAAACCTTTGCCAGACCCTAATAATGTGCCGACCTAGAGGAGCGTTATGAACCTAAATCTAGGCCACGCACACATGATTTATCAGGCCCCTTCTGTTCCATCACTTGACGGGATGGAAGCTTCAACATCTTACGTGGGTTATCAACAACAGCCACCCATTTTACCGACCCCTAACCCAAACCAGGCAGGATTAAATTCTGTAATGACCTATAGTGGTAAAGCAACCCAAGACCCACCTTATCCAGACCACTCCAAGCTTGGTAGTGATCCAAGCCCTAGGATAGTTATCCAGGATGTTCCTGTTTAAGATCAAAAACCTGGACCTATTTTAGAGGAACCAACCAAGGTTCCATTTCCTGAGGCCTTGACCAAGGGAAAAAGGAAAACCGAACTCGTGGCTCCTGAGGAGGACTTGATCAAGCTCTTTGAATAGGTCCAAATAAACATCCCCTTGATGGATGCAATCTGCCATGTACCAGCTTATGCACGATTCTTGAAAAACGTGTGTACACCCTAGTGTAAACCACGAACCAAGAGGGAGTCTGATCGTACTGTCGGAGCAAGCCAGCTTTGTAATCTTGAGTAAACTCCCACCCAAGGCAAAAGACCCAGGCACTCCCCTGATCTCATGTAAAATTCGTGAAACCCAATTTGATAGAGCATTACTAGACTTAGGTGCATCCATAAACCTAATACCCACATCCCTGCTTAACCACCTTGAAGAATCCGAGCTTAAACTGACTGAGGTGACACTGCAGTTAGCTGATCGATCCATTAAGTCACCTAAGGGAATACTCGAGGATGTTATTGTTAGGGTGCGGGATTTCTACTTCCTAGTAGACTTTATAGTTCTAGATATGGATGCACCTGAAAATCCAATGGATACACCAATTATACTAGGGAGACCTTTTCTAGCTACTGCTAGGGCTAACATAAGTTGTGAGGAGGGCCAAATAGAGTTGAAATTTGGGAATCAAACTCTTAAGATTGACATCTTTAAGGCCCAACAAGGGATTAATTGCGGTGTTGTAGAACAAATATGTGATATTAGAGTCGTGGTTGATGAACTGCATATTGAGGACAACCTGATTATCCCCAATCAACCACAAGAAGATCAAAACCTACAGTTAGAAGAGTCTGAACTTGATTTAGATACACCCATAACTCCTACCCTTATTCCTCACACCCACTCCGAACCACCCGCTGCTGCTGATAATCCCGTCTTGGAACTCAAGCCCCTTCCTGATCTTTTGAAATACGTCTTTTTGGGTTCCAATCAGACGTTTCCTATGATTATAAATTCCTGACTCACACCAGACCAGGAATCCTGTTTGATTACTATTCTCCAGCAACATTGTAGAGCCATTGGTTGGACTCTCGATGATTTGACTGGCATAAGTCCCTCTTATTGCACACACCACATCTATTCCGAAGAGGGTGCACGACCTTCACATGAAATGCAGAGACGTTTGAACCCTAATCTATAGGAGGTCGTGAAAAAGGAGATCATTAAATGGTTAGATGCAGGGATCATCTACCCGATCTCCGACATTCGATGGGTGAGCCCAATCCAGGTTGTGCCTAAGATGGTAGGGTTCACCACCATCATGACTGAAACCGGAGAGGTCATACCGACCCGTATAGCCAACTCATGGAGAGTCCGCATTGATTACCGAAGACTCAATTTCTCTACGAAGAAGGATCATTTCCCACTTCAATTTATTGATCAGATCCTAAAAAAACTAGCGGGAAATAGATTCTTCTGCTTTCTTGACGAGTACTCCAGTTACAACCAAGTGGCAATTCATCCAGAGGACCAATAGAAGACCACATTCACCTGCCCCTTCAGGATATACGCGTTCTAAAGGATGCCTTTTGGTCTCTGCAATGCACCTGTGACTTTTCAGCGGTGCATGCTTGGCATATTCTCTGATATGGTAGGATTATCTGGAAGTCTCCATGGATAACTTCTCAGTATTTGGGGCATCATTTGACGATTGCCTCTAGCACTTGGTTCAAATACTGAAGCAATGTATTGACGTGAATCTGGTTCTTTCTTGGGAAAAGAGACACTTCATGGTGCCTGAGGGGATCGTCCTGGGACATTTGATTTCTGAAAGGGGCATCCAGGTCGATCGAGCTAAGGTTAACTTGATTTCCAAGCTCCCTATGGCTAGCTCGATAAGGGACATCCGATCTTTTCTGGGGCACGTCGATTTTTACCATCGATTCATCCCTGATTTCTTGAAAATTGCATGCCCCTTGACCACCCTTCTCTCCAAGGATGTACCTTTCAAAATTTCCAAGGAATGCACTCAAGCATTTGAGATCCTTCGTGACTGAGTTACCCAAGCCTCAATCCTACAGTCCCTTGATTGGTCTCAACCCTTTGAGATCATGTGCGATGCATCTGACTTCGCTGTAGGAGCGGTTCTGGGGCAGAAAATTGATGGGAAACCTATGGTCATCTACTACGCTTGCAAGACACTTGACGAGGCTCAGCGTAACTACATAGTTACGGAGAAAGAGTTGCTAGCCATAGTATTTGCCCTTGAAAAATTCAGATCTTATCTCCTAGTTCCCATGTTATTATTTACTCGGATCACACAGCTGTGAGGCATCTCCTTGTGAAGAAGGATGCGAAACCTCGATTAATCCGATGGATCTTGCTATTGCAAGAATTTGATCTTGAGATTTGCGACAAAGCGGGAAGACAGAACGTGGTAGCTGACCACTTATCTCGCCTTACTTCTGAGATCATCAACCCTTCCAGACCCATTATGGAGCATTTTCCTGATGAGCACCTCCTGACTATTGCTACAGGGCTTCCATGGTTTGCTGATATAGTAAACTACTTGGCATCACATCAAATCCCATCTGATTGGCCGAAGGCCAAGAAAGACAAATTACGCTCTGATGCCAAGTATTACATTTGGGAAGACCCGTACTTATTCCGCATAGGTGCTGACCAAATTATCCGGCGATGTGTCTCGGAAGTTGAAATCAAAGATATACTCTCTTTCTGCCATGACCAGGCATGCGGTGACCATTTTTCTGGGCACAAAACCGCATCAAAAGTCCTTCAGTCTAGCTTTTATTGGCCAACAATCTTCAAGGATGCATACAATCACTGTAAGGCATGCAACCATTGCCAGATCTTAGGCAACATGAGCCATTGTGACATGATGCCTTTACAGTCGATTCTCGTATGCGAGATTTTTGACATTTGAGGGATTGATTTTATGGGTCCCTTCCCTATCTCGGACGGCTTCGAGTACATTTTACTCGCTGTTGACTATGTGTCCAAATGGATCGAAGCCATTCTGACTCTAACCAATGATCACAAAGTTGTTCTCAAATTCATTCACCAAAACATCTTTTCATGGTTCGGGATTCCTCGAGCGATCATTTCTGATAGAGGGACTCATTTTACAAATGCTCAGTTCAGGTCACTAATGACCAAATACGGGGTGTCACACCGAATCTTTACTCCTTACCACCCCCAAACTAATGGTCTAGCTGAGTTATCGAAGTGGGAGATCAAGAAAATCCTTCAGGTTACAGTTTGACCTGACAGGAAGGACTAGTCATCCCAGCTTCTGGAAGCTTTTTGGGTTTATAGGATCACCCACAAGACCCAATTAGGCATGTCTCCTTTCAGACTGGTGTACGGGAAGGCGTGTCACCTCCCTATCGAATTGGAGCATAAAGCCTATTGGGCAGTACGAAATTGCAATCTAGATTTTTCTAAGGTTGGAACCCACAGAAAGCTTCAGATAAGCGAGATTGATAAATTACGCCTTGATGCGTATGAAAACTCACGAATCTACAAAGAGCGGGTTAAAGCCTTTCATGACAAGCACATATTTAGAACGATCTTTCACCCTGGTCAAAAGGTCCTACTTTTTGATGCCCAACTAAAATTGTTCCCTGGAAAGCTGCGATCCAATTGGATTGGACCATATCTAGTCCGCCAAATCTTTGGAAATGGAGCCGTTGAGATCAGTCCACTCAGCCACAATTCCAAACCCTTTGTCGTGAATGGTCAGAGACTCAAACCGTTCATTGACATGACCAATACAGATTTGGCTGAGTCATCCTTTATCCTCCATTCTCCCTAAGCTCATTACGCCCAGCTGATGGCGTAAAACTCAGCGCTTAATGGGAGGCAACCCGTCATTCTTTCAAAAATCGGAAACCTTTCCTGACATTTCTTTGCACTTTAGGGTTCATCCTTTAGGATAGCCGACTCCACCTCAGGTACCCATACCCGAGGTTAGAAATTGTACGCAACAGTCACCTTGACCCGTCCACTCACCCAACACCTGTCCTAATAAATGAACAAAGGTGAATACAAACCCACTTAATTTACAATGGAGACATTGCAAATCTTAGGCATGGGGGGTATGAAAGTGCAAAATAAATGAAAACTCATAACAAGAAAATGTTTCAACAAAAAATTCACATATGTCAAAAACACCAAAAAAATAAAAAAAATTTTGAAACAACATTAGAAAAATAAAATTTTTTTTGAAAAAGAATAAAAAAATTGGAGGAGGGAAGAAATTTTTGTGGGCTTTACATAATCTAAAGGAGGAGGAGAAAAAGAACAAAATGATAAAAAGGAGCACAAAAAGAAGAAAGAGATAGTCATTAGTAAGAGATTAAGGGATTAACCGAAATTCTAGACCACATTAAGAAAAGTAAAGAGAAAGTGCTAAAGAAATACAAAAAGATTAGTAAGAACGCCAACCTTAGGCCTTTTTGGCTAGACTCTTAGTACCCATTAAGATCTGGATATTCCTCAAGAGGTTGAGGAAAATGCAGAGCTTAAATATTAGGTCTAAGACTTAGGGAGTATTCGGCCTCGTTAACTGACCTTCGATTTGCGGGACTCGGTAACCTAAACACCCCAAGTCACACACAGTCTGGTTCAGTAAGCATAACTATCAAAATCACGCAGAAGCGTTTTTAATGTTCTGAAAATATTACCTAGATTAGGAGCGGCTGATCAACACAAGTTGATTTTGACGAGTTCCCGACGCGGAGAGGTGGGAAATTTCCCTCGAAGATGCATAACAACATATCATCTCCTTGGTGCTTGTCTCTTAGGATATTTACATATCTTACCGGGGGCATGTAAGCACTCTGCTGGTTCAGATACCATGGATGGCATTATCACGAAATATCAATCGCCAGGGTTTGGATTCGGCCACGGAATGCCATGGGTTGGATTATCTCGAAATCTCAAAAATCAGGGTTCTGGGGGTTACCATGGGCGGTGCTATCATGAAGCATCGATTGCCAGGAACCTTTGAGGATTGATGATGGGGAAGAGGAATCCGATACAGATTGTGTTGAGAAGCTAATCCAAAGCTAGAAATAAAAAGAAAAGAGAGAGAAAACTCTCCAAACAAATAAACCCTCTGTCTCTCTCTTCCAAAAACGCACTGCAAACTGAACCAAGGCTAAAATTATGTCTCAAGCACAGGTGCTTTAACCACGGAGTCCAATAAACCTTAGGGTAGTTCCTGTGGGTCTTAAAAACCTTTTCTAAAGAGCGAGGCTAAAGCTAGATAGATCCGGATCTTGGTTGGTACTAGAGTACCTTTAGGCCCATTGTTGGCATTCTAACCTAATCAAAGAAGAAAAAGCACTTATCATAACTGGTGAAAGAAATTCACTGTCTAGAACAAAAGTTAAAATCTTAAAATTTTACTAAAGGACTAGCAAAAGCTAGGCATGGGGGGTATGATGAGAACCTCATCATGAACCCTAACTAGCTTACTTTGATCTAACAAAATGAACAAAAGCTCCTACATAGCCTAAAGGAAGGCCTAATTCAAGGAATTACTAATCTGATAAGAGAACATGAAACAAGGGGTAAAACTATAATTTTACCATTGCAGTGTATCAACGGGATTTCCAAGGGTCTAGGCATAGGTCAATTGGACTTAATAAGAGAAAAAGTGGGATGGTTTAGTCAGAAAAGGGGTATGGTGAAATCTAGGAATTAAATGACATTCTGTAATCCTAAAATAAACCAACTTTAATACATAAGGTTCCAGGCAAGATAAAAGTCAACTAAACCCTCTAAAATTCATGGAAAAATATCCCATAGGGTTTAGAACTTTTAATTTGGCCTTTGGAACCTGTTTTGACTTAGATTGGGGTCCATGCCTAATATTTGACCTAATTTGGGGTTTCTATGCGAAATTTTCAGTCAAACGTCGTCAAACCTTAAATCTAACTTCACCATTGGATTCCTTAAGTCCAAATTAGGTTTATACCAAAATTTGGACCTAAGGGAAGGTTGTCTTGACCCACTTTGCAAATTGGTCATATAAATTACATTCAGATCCTCAACTTTTTGAAACCCCTGCAATTCCCCCCCTAACTTCTTCGTGTCTTTCTTCATTTCAGTCCCTCTACCATTTGCAGCCGGGACCATACCTCCGGCAACTTCGTGTGGAGGTTTTCACCTCGTTTGCATGGGGAGCTGCCCCTAGATTTGAAATGGGAGCTCCCTGCGGAGCCCCCTACCACATGGGCAGCTCCCCATGCTCTGAAACTCACCATACCTCTCGTGCGAATGCTCGAGAGGTATGGGTCTCCGACCGGCCTTACCTCTGACGTGGAATTCCCGCCGTCTCAGTGCGCTTCCCGCTCTACTTGCGCCTATTTAAGGAAGCATAGACCACGCCGCTTCCTTAAAGCTTAATTTGGCCAGAGATCTCCCCCAAATTCATCTCCTCACTCCAGCCAACTGCCCAAAGCTTCCCGCGACTCTTCCTCCCTCTTCTCGTCGCTCTGCCACCGTACCAGTGGAAGAGCCAGCTCTGCCGTTCTCTGCACCGCGCCGCGCCGTACCAGCGCGCGTCCTCCGGCACTCTTCCTCGTCGCCTCTTCTTCCCATGGGCATCTTCGTCTCTAGCGACGGCAAGCACCCGCCGCTCGCCCTCCGCCTCCCCCCTTTGCTCTGAACACCTTAGATAAGTACCCCTTCTTCCCCTCTTCATTTTCCCCATGTCAATTTCCTAAATCGACTACTACCACACGCCAACCACCATCATCCCCTTCACCTCCGGCCACCAACTCCGGTGAGGCCGCTTCACCTCCACAGGCCGTCCCACCCCTCGCCGACAAGCCCACGAGCTCCGCCTCACCTCACTGACCATTTCTCCTCACTCCACTCACCGCTCCACTCACTCGAACCACCCCCCGAACACACCCACTTGTACTCACACAGTGCACCTTAGGCACACACTCACAGGCACTACCACGCCACGCCAACACCCCTAGCGCCTTCGCCGTGCTCTGGCGAACCTCCCCGAGCAATTTGACGTGGCTGCAAGGTCGTACTTGTGTTTTCAGGTTCCAGGGGCTTTCCACCATTGGAGCGTAGCTTGAAGCTTCCTTGCAAGCTTCGCCAGACTGTGCCCACGCCAGGACATAGTTCCAGGTCATGCAGAGAGTTGTCATGAACTCCTCCAGGCCTTTGATTGGCTTCGAAGACTCTTGCAGCAGCTGCAATTAGATGTGCCATTTGCTGCTGTGCGCGCAACACGAAGGTGGGACATTTGGTCTCACCTCGGAAGTGGGTGAGCGGGCGTAGCAAAATAAATTGAATTTGTGAATTAGGCTCTTCGCCTCCGAACACGGGGTGAGGTCCCTCTCACCTGACCGGTCTTGTCCGCGACCACGCCCTGCAGACCTGGTCTTGACCCGACCCGACTAGCACACCTCGCCCACCACCGCACGCCGGTGGGCCTGGTCCTGGGCGTGTATACCCGACCCGATAACCCGGCTAGCTCTAGGAGAGCTGTGTCCTGAGAGTGAAATAGAGAGAGAGACGCGGGGAGGGTAGGGGGTAGGTTTTGCTTCTCCGTGCCTGTGCAGGGAGGAGGAAGAGGAAGTAGCTACAAGGAAGAGGAAGAGAAGAAGAAGAAGCCAGCTGAAGGAAGAAGAGGAAGCAGTTGAAGAATTAGCCACGCCAAAGAAGAAGAAGAAGGCAGAGGAAGGAGCCAAAGAAGAAGAAGAAGGAGGAGCACAGCACAGTGTAAAAGAGAAGAAGAAGAAGGAGCCAAGGAGACTCAGCCTCAGAGAAAGAGAAGGACTTGGCTAAGAAAGAAGAAGGAAGAGGAAGAGCAGGAGCAGCTATAGAGAAAGAAAGAAAGAAGGAGAAGAGGTGCAGCTAAAAGAACCAGGAGCAGAAGAAAGAAGCAGGTTTAGCATTGTAGCAGGAGTCAGTTAAGGCATCTGACTTAAAGAATCAGACGTCTGAAAGAGAAAAGACCGTGAAAAGAGAAGGAAGAGAGAAAAGAAAAAGAAAGAGAGGAGGAGAAGAAAGAAAGAAGAAAAAATTTCCTTTTACTCTCTAGATTTTTATAAACACTACATCGTTGTTGAGAATTGTGATCTTTTTTGCTTTTAAATACCGAATTGCTCCCTGAGTTCGACTTCGGAATGTTTTTGAATTTCGAGTAATAAATAAATTAAATTTGATAATTATTTTTTTTCGCGATATACTGCAACGCACCTATCCTTTTAAAACACATGACAAAATTTGGGCATCACACCCCACGGGGCCCGGGGTTCAGTTAGCCACCCTACACTGACTTGTTAGGCCCTCTGAGCAAATCGGGGTAGTCATACGAGGGTGTGTGGATTGTAGAGGGGCGAGACCCCTCTTTGGTTATATGGGGATAGACCCCTGTGATGAGAACCTCATCATGAATCCTAATTAGCACATTTTGACCTAAATAAGTGTACAAAAAGCTCCTGCAAAACCTAAGAGAAAGCCTAGATTAGAGAATTGTAAATTTGAGTATAAACAATTCACAAAGGGTAAAATTGAAATTTTACCAATGCAGTACATAAACGGGATTTCTAAGGGTCTAAATATAGGTCAAATGGGCTTAATAAGAGAGAAAGTGGGATGATTTGATGTGAAAAGGGTTATAGCAGCTTCTAGGAATTAAATGACATTCTATAACCCTAAACAAACTCGCTTTAATTCACGAAGTTTCAGGCAAGATAAAAATTAATTAAACCCTCTAAAATTCATGAAAAAATATCCCCTAGGGTTTAGAACCTTCAATTTGGTCATTGAACCTATCTTGACATAGATTGAGAACCATACCCAATTTTTGACCTAATTTGGGTTTTTGTGCAAATTGACTAGTCAAACGTGGTCAAACCTAAAATCAAACGTCACCATTGTATTCCTTAGGTCCAAATTAGGTTTGTACCAAAATTTGGACCTAAGGTAAGATCATTTTGACCTACTTTACAAATTGGTCCTTAAGAATTACTTTTTGACCCTTAACTTTTTGAACCCTTGCACTTAACCCCTCAACTTTCCCTTCGTTCTTTGCAAAGTGGTCCCACTGCCAACCGCTGCAGCGACCCATGCCTCCGACGACTTTACGCCGAGGATGGCGCTGCGCAGGGTATGGGGACCAACCCCAGAAATGAGAGGAGGTTCTCCTGCGTTGTCTTCTTTCTCATGGACCCCCTCTCATGCCCTGCCGACACCCATACCTCTCGTGTGAACGCGCGAGAGGCATGGGTCTCTTTTCCGGCCATATCTCTGGCGGCCTGCCCACGCCTCCTCGTGCTTCCCTCTTCGCCAACACCTATTTAAGGAGAGGAAGGGGCTGCCATTTCAGACAAGCTTCATTTGGCCTGAGATTCCCCCTCTTCGTCTCCTCCCAACTCCGGACAACTGCTAGAGCTTCCAGCAAATCTCCCTCTCCTCTCTCGTCGCCCTGCCACCATACCAGTGGCAGGGTTAACTCCGCCATCCTTTGCAGCGCCGCGCCATACCAGCGGGCACTCTCCGACCCCTTCATCTTGTCGTTGTTCTCTCCCCTGGCACCTTCGTCTCGGGCGACGGCAGCACCGGCTGCTCGTCACTTCTGCACCTCCCCATTCACTATGGATTCATAGCTAAGTTTCTCTTACTCTCTCCTTTATTTCCCCCTATTAATTTGTTGTTTTAACCCCTCGACATCCACTGTCCATCTCCACCTTCTCCACCTCTGGCCACACCTCCATCGAGGTGCTTCTGTCATTCCACTCACCCATCCACCTCGCAAAACACCTCAGAAGCTGCGCCTTCGTCGACTGACCACTTTCCGCCCACTCACTGCCCGCCACACACACTCCATACCTCCACCGAACAACCCTAAAAACACAGCCACAGAGCAACCTAGGCACGCACGCCTATGCCGTCCCACGGCCAGCCAGTCACCGTTTCACCTTCACCGTAACACGACGAAGCTCCCCAAGTGATTTGATAAGGCCGCAAGGCCATATTCATGAAGTGCAGGTTCGACCCTCTTCCGCCGTTGATGCGGGTGTGAAGAAGCTTGCTCGCGAGCTCCAGGTCGTGCGCTCCAGGCGTCAGAATCCCAGGAGGAGCTGACTGGCGTCACGAACTCACACTGCCAAGCAATTGGCTCAGCAGGCGACCGAGGCTGTGGCAATTTTGGGCGTCTCCTGCGAACGCGAATGTAGAAGCGGGTGGGACGTTTAGTCCCACCTCAGAAATCCTTGAAGCGTCGCAGTCGAATAAATTGAAAAAGTGTATTGGGCTTATCGCCTTCGATACACAAGGGTCAGGTCCCTCGCCTACGCATGCAGTGCGCCACGCGCTCTCACCCGCCCTCGCCTGCGCTCACGCCCCGTGGGTCTGGGCTGAACCCGATTACCTGACCAAGCACTCGTCGCCCACCACCGCATGCCGGTGGGCCTGGTCTCTGGCGCATTACCCAACCCATATACCCACGAATGCTCTGGGAACGAACCTTTGAGAGAGAAATAGAGAGAGAGAGACGTGGGGCGGGTAGGGGTTAGGTTTTTCCTAACCTTGTAATGTGCAGGAAAGCAGGAGAAGAAGAAAGGAGGAGGAGCGGCTGAGGACACTTAGCCGCACAGAGCAGCAGAAGTTGGAGAAGAAGGGAGGGAGCTCAGCGGAAGAGGAAGAAGGAAGAGGCAGCTGTTGAAGAAGAGGAAGAAGGAAGAGGTAGCTGTTGAAGAAAGAGGAAGAAGACAGGAAGGAGGAAGCTGCAGAGAAAGGATGATGAAGAGAAACTAAAGACAGAAGAAAGAAGAAGACTCGCAGAGGGAAACGACAAGGAAAGACAAAGCAGAAGCTGAAGAGGAGAGAAGCCAACCGAAGAAGGAGAAGGCACAGTGAAAGAAGAAGAAGAAGAAGGAAGCCGAGCAGAGAAGAGAAAGAAGAGAGAAGAGGAGGAGAGGAAAGAAAAAAAAAAGAGAAAAGGATTTTTTGTTCACTCTCTATCTTTAATTTTTTTAAAGTAGTATATAGTTAATTGTGAATTTGTATGCTTCTAGAATTAAGTTTGCTCCCTTAATTCGACCTCGGAACATTCTAAATTTCGAGTAATAAATTGAAACAAACTGATCATCATTTTTCGCAACATACTACAATGAATATATCTTTAAAACACCGCGAAAGAGGATCGACAGTTTTTGGAACCGTTGCTGAGGAGCAACGGGAATTCTAGAAGCTATTAATTCACAATTTCTGATTTATTGCTAACTTAATCTCTTCTCTTTTGTTATGCAGGCATAGGAAAACAAGAAGGAACAAGCAGCCGCACAACAACTACACCAAGGGACAGGTAATTTTCTATCTTCTCTTTTAAGCCCCTAAAATTCTAAAGAGGAAGAAAAAGAAAAGTAATCTAGGGGTTACCTGTCTTTCATACATTGTAAATCACAAGAGTTGCCTGTTTTTCAATTTCAACACATTCTATCTGTATATCCACTAAAGGTAATTAGGGCTAAAACCTTCTTGCTTGAGTCCTAGTTACCTAATCTTGAGGCAACTAACTGGACCAATTAGAGCCAACATAAGATTCTAAGCTAAGGTTTTAGAGACACACCTTCTAATCAAGAATTGAAAACCCCCAAAGAAGTGTGCCTAAGCCATTGCTTGAAAAGATCTATTAAGAGAAACCCTAAGCAACCCAGCTATTAAGTCACTTGAACCTTAAAAGAAAGGACCTAATAAGCTCTCATAGGAACTAATAGGTGAAGTTGATACCTTGGATCAACCAACCTTTGAATTAGGTCACTTTTTGCACAAAAGGATAATGTTCAAGTGAAACCCTAAGCACCTTGATCCTAATTAAAAGTGGTAGACTTAAGAGGTCAAGGTCCCCATTCTGGTCTACTTGGAATCTCAGTGACAAGAGAGGTCAGGTGGGGGAAACCCTGTAACCCGTGGGGGCGCTCTACCGTGTAGGGGCCTTCGCGGGACTCACCCTCTCTGGCTGCCCAAGTAATTCTCAGGTGGACGACCTTCTGATTAAGGGGTATCATCCGCTCCGAACCTTTATAGTTACCCAACATTTTGGGTGTCTTGATTGGGTTCAGCACCTGCTAACCTCGTCCAATCCATTAGTGCATGTTCGGTAGGAGGTCCTTGAAACCTCCTCTAGAAAGTCACTCTCCCTGAGGCCAAGTCTCGGTACCCTTGTTTGTGCAACAACCTCTTCATATAGACCTCTCTTCTGATTCTGAACCCGATTTCCCTTCTTCTTCCACAATGGCTCAACCCGTTGTAGAGAATAATCTTGAGCACCAGCTCCATCGACTCAATGACCTCTTCCAAAACTTCATGAATCCACCGCAGCGCCCCATGATGCGAGATCACTATAATCACGCTGCAGTGGCAATTGAGCCTCGAGTCAGAATCTCGACTGGAGGACCTGATTCCGAATTGAAGCCCAATATGATTCATGCCATACCTAAATTCTATGGGCTTAAGTCTGAAGACCCCTTCCAGCACATCAAACAACTTAAGCATCTGGCCCAGACTTTCGGGTTAGATGCATAGAATCGAGATATTTTACTTATGAAGATGTTCTCTTTCTCCCTTATGGACAAGGCGGCCCATTGGTATCAAACACAGACCCGCCTGATCAACACGTGGGAGGAACTTTAGTCCGAGTTCTTGAAGAAGTTCTTCCCCGTTGGTCGGACCAATGCCTTGCGCCATCAGATTACTCACTTCACACAACAGACGGGAGAACCTCTTCATGAGGCATGGGATCGTTTTCAGGATCTCATGATAAAGTGCCCCCATCATGGAGTTCCTAAATGGGAACAAGTCCAATCTTTTTACCAGGGACTCCGTGAAGATATTAGACTATTCGTCAATGCAACTTGAGGAGGAAATGTCATGGGTCAACATAAAGACACCGTGTGGGAGATTCTCGAGAATATGTGCGAGAACTCCATTAACAATGACTCCATGGGATTATTTGACCGGACGAATACCCGCGCAGCGACGAACCTTAGGGGAGCACACGAGACGCAGGGCCTATCCGCACAATCGACCTGGAATTAATGGCCAATAGATTGGACAAGGTCTCTATCATTGAGAAGAAGGTGGATGAGCTAACTCAGCATTTGCAGCGAGCCACCTCTGCACAAAACTCCTTTGCACAGCCCCCTCCCGCACGGGAAACTGTGCAGCACATTTTCCATCGACCTTCTCCTGGGATGGACTCATATCCACCCCCATCTGACTCCAGGACCAGAGGGACCTCCTATCCTTTCTATTCTTGCCGGGGGAGCCCTACTCCCTCATTCTCCGACTTTTCTGAGGCTCCTCAGACTTACGAGGACCTCAACGCCATCCAGAATGACCCATTTTTCAACACCTAAAATCCTGGATGACGAAACCATCCCAATTTCCAGTGGGTGGGAAATTCTTAGAATCCGAGACCACCTTTTCAGCCCCGTCCACAAGCCCCTCGTCCTTATCAGCCGCCTTAGCCTCAGCCCAACCCCACCTATCCATCCAGGCTCAACCAAGATCAAATGTCCCTCATCCTCCAGACTCTGGTTGACATTCAGAGAACGAATGCGGCTTTCCAGAAGCAACATAAGGACGAAATCACAGAGGTCCGCAACCAACTTTCCCAGTTGGCAAATTCTCGCCAACTGGGCACGCTTCCTTCTCAGCCTCTTCCTAACCCGAATAGCATGCCGACCCAGCGGCACGTTATGAACCCAAACCCGGGCCAAGCACACTTGGTTTATCAGGCCCCTTCTATTCCTTCACCTAACGGGATGGAAGCTTCAACCTCCTTTGCGGGTTACCAACAACAACAGCCCATCCTTCCAACCCTTAACCAAAACCAGGCAGGAATAAATTCTGTAACAACCCGTAGTGGTAAGGCAACACAAGATCCACCTTATCCAGACCACTCCAAACCTGGTAGCGACCCAAACCCTAGGACAATCATCCAGGATGTTCCAATCCCTGTCCCAGATCAAAAACCTGGACCTATCCTAGAGGAACCAACCAAGGTTCCGTTTCCCGAGGCCTTGACCAAGGGAAAAAGGACAACCAAACCCGTGGCTCCTAAGGAGGACCTGATCAAGCTCTTTGAGCAGGTCCAAATAAACAACCCTTTGATGGATGCGATTCGCCACGTACCAGCTTACGCATGATTCTTGAAGAACGTGTGTACACCTCAGCGTAAGCCGAGAACCAAGAGTGGGAGTTCAATTGTACTGTCAGAGCAAGCCAGCTCTGTAATCTTGAGTAGACTCCCACCCAAGGGAAAAGACTCAGGCACTCCCTTGATTTCATATAAGATTAGTGAAACTCAGTTTGATAGAGCATTATTGGACCTAGGTGCCTCCATAAACTTTATACCCACATCCCTACTTAACCATCTAGAAGAATCTGAGCTAAAATCGACCGAGGTGACATTGCAGTTAGCAGATCGATCTATCAAGTCACCTAAGGGAATTCTTGAGGATGTTAATGTGAGGGTGCGGGATTTCTACTTCCCTGTAGATTTCATAGTTTTAGATATGGATGCACCTGAAAACCCAAGGGATACACCAATCATACTAGGGTGACCTTTTCTGGCCACTGCAAGGGCCAATATAAGTTGTGAGGAGAGTCAAATAGAACTGAAATTTGGGAATCAAACTCTCAAATTTGATATCTTTAAGGCCTAACAAGGGATCAATTGTGGTGTCATTAAACAAATTTGTGATATTAGAGCTGTGGTTGATGAACCACAACTTGAGGACAACATGATTATTCTTCATCAACCACAAGAAAATCTTGAACCGCAATTAGAGGAGTCAGACCTTGATCTAGACAAACCTATAACTCCTACCCTTGTACCCCACACTCATTCTGAACCACCCGCTGCTGCTGATAACCCCATTCTTGAACTCAAACCCCTTCTCGATCATTTAAAATACATCTTTTTGGGTTCTAATCGGACATTTTCTGTGATTATAAACTCCAAACTCGCACCTGATCAGGAATCCTGTCTGATTACTGTTCTCCAGCAACATCGCAGAGCCATTGGTTGGACTCTCGATGACTTGACTGGAATAAGTACCTTTTACTGCACACACCGTACCTATTCTGAAGAGGGCGCACGACCTTCACGTGAAATGCAGAGACGTTTGAATCCCAATTTGAAGGAGGTCGTGAAGAAGGAGATCATTAAGTGGTTAGATGCAAGGATCATCTACTTGATCTTCAACAGTCGTTGGGTGAGCCCCATCCAGGTTGTGCCTAAGAATGCAGGGCTCACCACCATCACGACTGAAACTGGAGTGGTCATACCTACCCGTATAGCCAACTCGTGGAGAGTCAGCATAGATTACCGAAGACTTAATTCCTCCACGAAGAAGGATCATTTCCTACTACCATTTATTGATTAGATTCTCGAGAAGTTAGCGGAAAATAGATTCTTCTGCTTTCTTGACGGGTACTCCGATTATAACCAAGCTGCGATTCTTCCAGAAGACCACATTCACCTGTCCCTTCGGGACGTACTTCTTCTGAAGGATGCCTTTCGGTCTCTGCAATGCACCTGCGACTTTTCAGCGGTGCATGCTTGCCATATTCTCTGATATGGTAGGTGATTATCTGAAAGTCTTCATGGATGACTTCTCAGTTTTCGGGGCATCATTTGATGATTGCCTCCAGCACTTGGTTCACATACTCAGGCGATGCATTGACGTAAATCTGGTTCTTTCCTGGGAAAAGAGCCACTTTATGGTGCCTGAGGGGATCGTCCTGGGACACTTAATTTCTGAAAGAGGCATCCAGGTGGATCGAGCCAAGGTTAATCTGATTTTTAGACTTCCTATGCCTAGCTCGATTAGGGACATCCGATCTTTTTTGGGGCACGTCGGTTTTTACCGTCGTTTCATCCCTGATTTCTCGAAAATCGCATGCCCCCTGACTACTCTTCTCTCCAAGGATGTACCCTTTGAGATTTCCAAGGAATGCACTCAAGCTTTTGAGAGCCTTCGTGACCAAGTCACCCAAGCCCTGATCCTACAATCCCTTGATTGGTCTCAACCCTTTGAGATCTTGTGCGATGCATCTGACTTCGCTGTAGGAGCAGTTCTGGGGAAGAAAGTTGACGGGAAACCCGTGGTCATCTACTATGCTAGCAAGACACTTGACGAGGCTCAATGTAACTACACGGTTATGGAGAAAGAGATGCCAGCAGTAGTATTTGCTCTTGAAAAATTCAGATCTTATCTCCTGGGTTCCCACATCATAATCTACTTGGATCACACAGCTGTGAGGCATCTCCTTGCAAAGAAGGATGCGAAGCCTCGATTAATTCGATGGATCTTGCTGTTGCAAGAGTTCGACCTCAAGATTTGCAACAAGGCGAGAAGACAGAATGTGGTAGCTAACCACTTGTCTCGCCTTCCTTCTGAGATCATCGATCCTTCTGGGCCCATCACGGAGCATTTTCTTGATGAGCACCTATTGACTATTGGTACTAGGCTTCCTTGGTTTGCTGATATAGCAAACTACTTGGCATCACACCAGATTCCGTCTGATTGGCCAAAGGCCAAGAAAGACAAATTACGCTCTGACGCCAAGTACTACATCTGGGAAGACCCGTACCTATTCCACATAGGTGCTGACCTAATCATCCGACGATGTATCCCAAAGGGAAAAATCAATAACATTCTCTCCTTCTGCCATGACCAGGCATGCGGTGGCCACTTCTCTAGGCACAAAATCGTATCAAAAATCCTCCAGTGTGGCTTTTACTGGCCCACTATCTTCAAGGACGCATACAGTCACTGTAAGGCATGCAGTCGTTGCCAAACTTTGGTCAACATGAGACACCGCGACATGATGCCTTTACAGCCGATTCTCGTATGCGAGATTTTCGATATTTGGGGGATTGATTTTATGGACCCCTTTCTAATTTCGGACGGCTTCGAGTACATTTTACTTGCTGTGGACTACGTGTCCAAATGGATCGGAGCCATTCTGACCCAAACCTGTGATCACAAGATCGTCATCAAATTCATTCATCAAAATATTTTCTTACGGTTTGGGATTCCTCGTGCAATCATCTCTGATGGAGGGATCCATTTTACCAATGCTCAGTTCAGGTCACTGATGACCAAATACGAGGTGTCTCACCGAATCTCTACTCCTTACCACCCCCAGACTAATGGTCTAGCTGAGCTATCAAATCGGGAGATCAAGAAAATCCTACAAGTTACTGTTCGACCTGACAGGAAGGACTGGTCGTCCCAACTTCTGCAAGCTTTGTGGGCTTATAGGACCGCCCACAAGACCCAATTAGGCATGTCTCCTCTTAGACTGGTGTACTGGAAGGCATGTCACCTTCCTGTCGAACTAGAGCACAAAGCCTATTGGGTAGTACGGAGCTGTAACTTAGATCTTTCTAAGGCTGGAACCCACACAGAGCTTCAGATAAGCGAGATTGATGAATTACGCCTTGATGCGTATGAGAACTCGCGAATCTTCAAGGAGCGGGTTAAAGCCTTTCATGACAAGCACATATCTAGAAAGATCTTCCACCCTGGTCAGAAGGTCTTACTCTTCTATGCCCGACTCAAACTTTTCCTTGGGAAATTGCGATCCAAGTGGGTCGGATCGTATCTTGCCCGACAGATTTTTGGAAATGGAGCTGTCGAAATTAGTCCTCTCAGCCACGATTCCGAACCTTTCGTCGTGAACGGTCAGAGACTCAAGCCGTTCATTGACGTAGCTAGTACAGATTTGGCTGAGTCATCATTTATCCTCCATTCTCCCTAAGCTTACTGCGCCCAGCTGATGGCGTAAAACTCAGCGCTTAACGGGAGGTAGCCCGTCATTCTTTTTGAAAAACCTGAAATCGTTTCTGACATTTCTTTGCAGTTTAGGTTCATCCTTTAGGACAGCCAACTTCACATCAAGTACTCGTACCTGAGATTAGAAATTATCCGCAACAGTCACCTCGACCCATCCACTCACCAAATACCTGTCCTAATGCATGAACCAAGCTAAATAAAAACCCACCTAATGTACAATGAGGACATTGCAAATCTTAGGAATGGGGGAATATGAAAGTGCAATGAAATAACATAACAAGAAAAGGTTTCAACTAAAAAAATTTTACATATATGAAAAAAAAAAAGAACTTTGAAGGAGGAAGAAATTGCTGGAAAACTTTACAGAAAGAGGAGGAGAAGAGCATAATGATAAAAAGGAGCACAAAATGAAAGAAAAAAGGGTAGTCATTAGTAAGAAATTAAGGAATTAACCAAAGTTCTAGACCATATTAAGGGAAAGAAAAACAAAAGTGCACAACAAGATTAGTAAGAATGCGAACCTTAGGCATTCTTGGCTGGACTCTTAGTACCCGTTAAGATCTAGATATTCCTCAAGAGGTTGAGGACAATGAAAAGCTTAAGTATTAGGTCCAAGGCTTAAGGAGTATTCGACCTTGTTAACTGACTTTCGATTTATGGGACTCAATAACCTAAGCACCCAAATTCACACACACAATCTGGTTCAGTGAGCATAAATATCAAAATAACGCAGAAGCATTACAAATATTCTAAAAATGTCACCTAAATTAAGAGCGGCCGATCAACATAAGTTGATTTGGACGAGTTCCTAGCGCGGAGAGGTGGGAAATTCCCCTCGAAGATGCATAACAACATATCATCTCCTCAGTGCTTGTCTCCTAGGATATTTACATATCCTACTGGGGGCAAGTAAGCACTCTGCTGGTTTAGATTCGATGGATGGCATTATCACGAAGTGTCAATTGCCAGGGTCTAATTTCGGCCACTGAACACCATGGACGGGATTATCTCAAAATCTCGAAAGCCAGGGTTCTGAGGGTTATCATGGGCGGTGCTATCTCGAAGTATTGACTGCCAGGGACCCTTGAGGATTGATTATGGAGACAAGGAATCCGATACAGATCGTGATGTGAAGCCAATCCTAAGGTAGAATTAAGAAAAAAAAGAGAGAGAAAACTCTCCAGACAAATAAATCTTCTGTCTCTCTCTTACAAAACGTACTGCAAACTGAATCAAGGCTAAAAATATCTCAAGCATGGGTGTTGTAACCATGGAGTCCAATAAACTTTAAGTTTGTTTCTGTAGGCCATAAAAACCTTTGCTAAAGACTGAGGCTAAAGCTAGACAGATCTGGATCTTGGTTGATACTAGAGTACCTTTTAGGCCTATGATTGGCATTCTGACCTAAGCAAGGATACAAAAGGAAAAGCACTTATCAAAATTTGATGGAAGAAATTTATGGTATAGAACAAAGGTTAAAACTTTAAATTTTTAACCTGCACATGGGGTATGATAAGAACCTCATCATGAATCCTAACTAGCATATTTTGACCTAAGTAAGTATAAAAAAAGCTCCTACAAAACCTAAGGGAAAGCCTAGATCAGAGAATTGTAAATTTGAGTATAAACAATTCACAAGGGGTAAAACTGTAATTTTACTAATGCAGTACATAAATGGGATTTCTAAGGGTCTAAACACAGGTCAAATGGGCTTAATAAGAGAGAAAGTGGGATGATTTGATCTGAAAAGGGTTATAGCGGCTTCTAGGAATTAAATGACATTCTGTAATCCTAAAACAAACCCACTTTAATTTACGAAGTTTCAGGAAAGATAAAAATCAATTAAACCCTCGAAAATTCATGAAAAAATATCCCCTAGGGTTTAGAACCTTCAATTTGGCCATTGGAACCTATCTTGACCTAGATTGAGAACCATACCCAATTTTTGACCTAATTTAGGTTTTTGTGCAAATTGACCAGTTAAATGTGGTCAAACCTAAAATCAAACTCCACCATTGGATTCCTTAGGTCCAAATTAGGTTTGTACCAAAATTTGGACCTAAGGGAGGACCATTTTGACTTACTTTACAAATTGGTCCTCAAGAATTACTTTTTGACCCTTAACTTTTTGAACCCTTGCACCTAACCCCTCAACTTTTCCTTCATTCTTTGCAAAATGGTCCCTCTGCCAACCGCAGCAGCGACCATTGCCTTCGGCGACTTTGCACGGAGGATGGCATCGCGTAGGGTATGGGGACCACCGGCCCCAGAAACGAGAGTAGGGTCCCCTCGTTGTCTTCTTTCGCATGGACCCCCTCCCATGCCCTGCCGACACCCATACCTCTCGTGCGAACGCGCGAGAGGCATGGGTCTCTTTTCCAGCCATATCTCCGGCAACCTGCCCACGCCTCTTCCTCGTGCTTCCCTCCTTGCCAACACCTATTTAAGGAGCGGCAGGGGTTGACGTTTCAGACAAGCTTCGTTTGGCCTGAGATTCCCCCTCCTCTTCGTCTCCTCCCAACTCTGGCCCATTTCCAGAGCTTCTGGCGACTCTCCCTCTCCTCTCTTGTCGCCTTGCCACCATACCAGTGGTAGGGTTAACTTTGCCATCCTCTGTAGCGCCGCGCCATACCAGCGGGCACTCTCCGACCCCTTCTCCTCGTCGCCGTTCTCTCCCTTGGCACCTTCGTCTCCAGCGATGGCAGCACTGGCCACTCGCCACTTCCGCACCTCCCCCTTCACTCTGGACGCATAGCTAAGTTTCTCTTACTCTCTCCTTTATTTCCCCTTGTTAATTTGTTGTTTTAACCCCTCGACATCCACTGTCCATCTCCACCTTCTCCACCTCTGGCCAGACCTCCGGCGAGGTGCTTCCGTCATTCCACTCACCCATCCACCTCGCCAAACACCTCAGAAGTTGCGCCTCCGTCCACCGACCACTTTCCCTACTCACTGCCCGCCACACACACTCCATACCTCCACCGAACAACCCCACAAACACGGCCATAGAGTAACCTATTCACACACGCCTTGGCTGCCTCGCGGCTAGCCAGTCATTGTTTCACCTTCGCCGTAACATGGCGAAGCTCCCCAAGTGATTTGATAAGACCGCAAGGCCGTATTCATGAAGTGCAAGTTCGACCCTCTTCCGCCATTGACGCGGGCGTGAAGAAGCCTGCTTGCGAGCTCCAGGTCGTGCACTCCAGGCATCAGAATTTTAGGAGGAGTGGACTGGCGTCGCGAACTCACATAGCCAAGCAATTGGCTCAGCAGGCGACCGAGGCTATGGCAATTGGGGCAGGTCTCCTGCAAACGCAAATGCAGAAGCGTGTGGGACATTTAGTCCCACCTCAGAAATCCTTGAAGCGCCACAGCCGAATAAATTGAAAAAGTGTATTGGGCTTATCGCCTTCGATACATGGGGGTCAGGTCCCTTGCCTACGCACGCAGCGAGCGATGCGCTCGCACCCGCCCTCGCCCACGCTCAGGCCCTGCGGGTTTGGGTCGAACCCGATTACCTGACCAAGCACTCCTCGCCCACCACCGCATGCCGGTGGGCCTGGTCCCGGGTGCGTTACCCGACTCGTATACCCACGAATGCTCTGGGAGCGAACCTTTGAGAGAGAAATAGAGAGAGAGAGAGACGTGGGGCGGGTAGGGGTTAGGTTTTGCCTAACCTTGTAATGTGCAGGAAAGCAGGAGAAGAAGAAAGGAGGAGGAGCGGCTGAGGACACTTAGCCACACAGAGCAGCAGAAGTTGGAGAAGAAGAAGGGAGGGAGCTCAGCGGAAGAGGAAGAAGGAAGAGGCAGCTGCTGAAGAAGAGGAAGAAGGAAGAGGCAGCTGTTGAAGAAAGAGGAAGAAGACAGGAAGGAGGAAGCTGCAGAGAAAGGATGATGAAGAAGAGAAACTAAAGACAGAAGAAAGAAGAAGACTCGCAGAGGGAAAAGACAAGGAAAGACAAAGCAGAAGCTGAAGAGGAGAGAAACCAACTGAAGAAGGAGAAGGCACAGTGAAAGAAGAAGAAGAAGGAAGCCGAGTAGAGAAGAGAAAGAAGAGAGAAGAGAAGGAGAAGAAAGAAAAAAAAAAGAGAAAAGGATTTTTTATTCACTCTCTGTTTAATTTTTGTAAAGTAGTATATAGTTAATTGTGAATTTGTATGCTTCTAGAATTAAGTTTGCTCCCTGAGTTCGACCTCAGAACATTCTAAATTTCGAGTAATAAATTGAAATAAATTGATCATCATTTTTCGCAACATACTACAATGAATATATCTTTAAAACACCGCGAAAGAGGATCAGCACCCTGTTATTGAGAAGGCTAGGCCCTATACTGTTCCGTGTTGTACTTTGGGTGTACCTGTTAGTGGAAATGACTGACCGCGTGTCAGTGCGGGGTAGCTACTCGTACACTTATCGAACATGCCGTAGTCACCGCTACGTTTGTCAGTGACCTCGAGGTGGTTGACTAGGTGTAGGACTACCACGGGAGACTCTCCCGGCAAGGAGAGCACCACGTGTATCATCTACTCTTCAGAAAAGACTGTAATTAAGATCGTTTCCATGAGGAACATGCAAGATCAAGAAAGAAATATGATTGTTAACCAAATGGGGTGAAAATGAATGACTTGTAAAATAAAATAACTCAAAAAGATAAATATACCTGCTACCTTTACTACTTTAGATAGTATGGTTACCACTCTACTTAGTGTTCGCTGACTCCGTCTTTTCATAACACTGTTCAGGTCCAGTAGTTGAGTAGCCCGAGTTACCGGCTGCGGAGGGTGCTGGGCCCAGTCGAGCTTAGCTGTAGTTTTCCGTACTTTTTGTTGTACTCTATTTACTGCTATAGTGAGTTTCAGACTTTTTGCTACTGTTCCTGTTATTGTTGCTTTCGTTATGTTTTTCCTGTTGTTGTGGTGGAA
This sequence comes from Thalassia testudinum, assembly GCA_037157565.1. Classification (NCBI taxonomy): domain Eukaryota; kingdom Viridiplantae; phylum Streptophyta; class Magnoliopsida; order Alismatales; family Hydrocharitaceae; genus Thalassia; species Thalassia testudinum. Next base: position 66,722,749 of record JAZHRO010000022.1, on the reverse strand, counting down.
TGTACTGAATTAGCAGCTGTTATTTTCCTTTACTGCTTGTACGTTTTTATTGCTTAGTTACATTACATATGTGAACGCGGTTTATTTTCCTACTTTTCGATTATTTCTTGTTGGACGATTGGGTCTTGGGATTAGTCGAGGCAAATTGGTCTCGGGTCATGTAGGGATTCGGGAACCGGGTCGTAACAAAAGGGGACGGTGAGGCTGCTGGTGGTGGTGATCGTCGAGGGGAGGGGGAGGGTGGCCGAGGGTTTGGCGACGAGATCGAAGAGGAGAGGGCGAGGAGCCCTTATCGAGGGGGGTGTGTTGGAGGACGTCTGTGTAGTCGTCGATGAGAAGAGGTGCGCTGTAGTCGACGAAGGAGGTGGAGCATTCGTCATCGAAGGAAAGGGGATGTCGAGGAAGGAAGGAGAATGAGTCGGGTACGCGCTGCAGTTTTAGATCAACTTTTCTTGACCTTTTTAGATGGAATGGTCGACGTATGCATTTGAAAAATAACTTTTTGACATCGGCGATTTCCGAGGAGGTTATCCTCGAGTATATTTTATTTTCGACTGTTATAAACGGTCGAGAATGGTCTTAATGACTTTGCTATGGAAAGGTGAGAAAGTTAATTATAAGATTTTGACAATCGTTATGTCTTATAATGGTCGAATTTTCACCGTCAAGAATAATGTATTTTCTACTGGTGAGGATTATCACCATATAGTCCAAGTTGCGATTGTAAGGATCAAAGAGAAATGCTTGTCCCCAACATCTCGTTCCTAGCAACCTCCCATGCTACCAACAGGGAGGCTTCAATCTATAAGTGAGGCAGGAGATCACCTAATACCTTCAATCACACCTCAAAGGAAAACAGGCAATGGAAGAATAGATGGAAAGAAATTTCCTCTACATCCTAGCTTACATAGCGACAACGGGGGTCAACATTCATGCCTCGGTGCAAGAGGCAGGAACAAGTTAGGAGTTGGTCCATCACTGCCAGCCAAGTGCAAGAAGCCCTCATGGGATAGGCATGTTGTGGGAATGGGAAGGGAAAATATCAAGAGGTTCCCTAATGCCCATAATGTTTCAAAGTTTCAAACTGATTTTTACCAAAACCTAAGCTAAGGCAAGGCAGGGTATGCATGTGTGTGCCCAACACTATTGATCTTTTTTACATAAGTTATGGCCTGGAACCAAGATCTTATACATCTCACTTGAGATTTGCCTACTTCTAGTGTGATACTAAAAAACTTCACCTAAACTTTTTCAATTTCAACATAAACTTTTTATATCATCATCACCAATTACATTCTAATTGATGCAATAAGCTTCCTAGTACCAACCGGAAAGAAATTGCAAAGGAATTTCCAAAACAGCTTCTTCTTGTGTACCAAATCCGAAGAATCTCTCAACTACATCTTTCTGCTTTATTATTATTTTTCTCTATTTACAGACAAATACAAGAATCCTCAGCTCATCAAATATTTCTGATTTAAGTCTATTCCCTGTTGGGAAATGCTTCCCTAATTTCCTGACAAGATCACACTTTGGCAGGAGATTCTGGATCACGAGAACAACAATACATCTAACTGTTTACACCATAACGTAGCCGAAATTTGACATGGGAAGCAAAAGAAGAAGGAAAAAAAAAATCTTTTTACGTTCTCCACTCTTCTCCTCTTACATTAAATTTAAAAAATGGAAAGCCAACAGCAAAAGAATGACAAAATTGGATACTGCCCACTGGTATGTACATCAAGAATAGGCATATCTTGGTTTTGTGGGGAGAAAGGGGACATTACCTAGAAGGCCCTTTCCTTTTTGTACTTGAGAAACATTTTACACACGTCGAATTGCACGGCGAATTCGACACTACCCCTTATCTAAAACGGAGAACATGTCCAGAAGGGAGAGCTGTGCTCCCTGTTATTGTCGTTATCCGAAGGACGGACGGTGGTGATCGTCGACTTTAGACAAGGCATAGAAAACACCATCGTTAAACCATCGCTCTTTGTACTTCTCGTGTACGTACCCATCTTGGAGACGCGAAAAAAAACGATGCAGGAAGCTAGTGGCCGACACCGGGACTCGGGACGGATCCGAGACCTCTTGCCAGCAGTTGCAGCGAATTGAGAGATCCACGGCTGGGGGCCGCTGCCAAATTCACCTTGATGGCGGCAACAAGGGAGGCTCCACGGAGCGGCGTGGCCTCGCCGGCCGCCGAGAGGAGCCTACCGCATCGCGCAGGAGCGGCCAAGAGGAAGAAGGCCATCAAGAAGGCTAGAACAGCAGCTCTCCCTCTGTCGTAGAAGGCCATTGATGGCTCGCGACAATCCTGGTATTGGGTGTGTGGATTAGTTGGAGAGAAGGCTTCATATTTATGCCAAACTCCCTTGGTCAGCCTCAACAACTGGTCCCCAGATAGGGACTAACTTGGAAATTCATGTTATTTGTTCGGATCCTGCATTATTTTGGTGTTTCGGTAATTTTTCTTGTGGCCCAACCATACGGATCTCTTTTTGCAATATTTTGTTGATTGGTGTTTGAATCGTACGTACACTTAGTTAGTATTACAAGATGAGGTTTTTATGGACCAATACAAGCCAGGAATAACTAATTAGCAATTAAGATGAACTAGTTATACATTTTTGATGGAGGTTATAATCCAAAGACCTCCGATCTAGCTATCTCTCAACGGATCTGTAGGGTTGGATCATGAGACAAAAAAAGTTATTGGAATATCAGAAACTTGGATATTGGGAGGTTTTTGTTGAGGAGCTGAATCCAAATGCCACGTTTGTCGGTGTAAGGAAATAATACCCTATACCTTTAAGTTGTCAATTTTAAATTAGGATGTGGGTATACAAATGTCAAAGTTGACGTAAAATGTAATGTATAGAGGTATAAATATTGTCCTCATTTGTTGTATCTGTCTTTTACGTAAAAAAGTAGTGACATGTGATAGGATCTATCACTGTTAAAATCAATAATAATCACTTTTCATGAATATAAATAATTGAAATCACCTTTGGAATTACTTTGCACCTATGCAAAACTATCAGATTACTTTTGAAATCACTTTGCACATTTAGAATAATTTTGCATATAAACAAAATCACACTGTAACGTGCAAAATCAAAAAGAATAATTTACCATAGTACAAAATCACACTAGAAAAATTTTACACCGATGTAAAATCATCCAAAATAAATTATCACTAGTGTAAAATTATTTATACTTATGTAAAATCACTTATATCAATTTATTACTGATGAAAAATAATTTATCATCTTTACATTTTAATTCAAAGTAATGTGATGATTTTTTTTAATGTAATTGAACTTATCGTATAACAGATCTTACATTTTTCTATTTCTTTACATTAAATATCATTTATCAAATACAAATCACATTTACACTATCTTACATTGTAAAATACATCACATACTAGATTTTACTACATTTTAACTTTAAATTATGCCCATAAGTCCATATATGGATATATAGTATAACACGGTAAAAGAATATGGTCGTTGTTTGACAAAGAGCTTTTCCATGTTTGGTGAATTAACTTGAGGTAATTGATACCCACTTTCTTGGCTCCTCTCGAAGCCTTTATGTCAAACTTTTCCTTCTCAAACTTGCACGTTTCCTTGTTTCCCGTTCAAAGGTTAGGAATTTAGGTTCGGGGGAATCAAGTCAAAGTAGGTTGCCGCTGCCGCCAAGAACATAACAGTTGAGAATAAACATAAGGATGAAGGACCAATTTTTTTTCTTTTTTTTTCCAGGTAGATAAAGGATCAAACTTAAATGTCGTGGCGTATGATACTTTAAAGATTCTAAAAATTTAAGGAGGCGATAGGTGCCCACTTGCTCTTCTTTGGCTCCAGTGATATAGAGATGTCACTATATACATAAGATTGTATATGATATTTTACGTGAAATAATGTGAAATATGTCGTGTTATATTGATACGATGGCGATATAATATGAGTGACATGATTTGTTATTATAAAAGAGATATCGTATATGATTTGACAGATATGTCGTATGATATAACGCTTGCATGTCATTCATGTACAAAATGCCTCGGTGTCCTCTATCCTTCACCCCACCGTCATGAAGGGCAAAAGAAAGAGGACGTGAGTTTATCTTCATGGTAGGAGCATCTTTATGTACGGTGCTAGTCTTACATAGCAAGGAAGCTACTTTTCAAAAGGAAGGATTGGAGGAAGGGGAAGAGGGCAAAAGGAAGGAGGAGGTGAAGATAGATACTTGTCTCTTCAAGTCCATCTGGGGGTCGTTGTCTTAAGACGAAAGGATGAATGTAGTTGACACAATTCGAGTATTTCATACCAGCATAACGCCCCTTCATGATATATATAAGGTATTTTTTGATGTTTAATTTTAAAGGGTGGATGTTAGGAAAGGTAAAAGTTAATATAAAAGTTAACGTACAGTATTGTAAATGTGATCTTCATTTACTATATCTTCTTTTTATGTAAAAAAATATTCACATATAGTGGGATCTACCACTATTGAAATCAACAATAAATCATTTTTATACAGGTGCAAGTCACTTAAATCACCTTCGAAATTACTTTGTACTAGTGTAAAATCACTTTTCATTTTTGAAATAATTTTGCATCGATGTAAAGTAAGATTACATCGATGCAAAATCAAATTCCAAGTATTTGTTTACCTATGACAAGTAATTTTACACTTGAAATGTGATTTTTCACTTTAGGGTTTAGGATTTAGGGTTTAGTCTTTAGGGTTTAAGATTAATCTTAAACTCTAAACTCCAAGGTGAAAAATCACTTCTTATACGTGAAATCACTTTCCATAAATCTAAATCCTAAGTCATAAACTCATAGGTTAAAATTACTTTGCTCGGATGAAACCACTTTTGTACTAATTTTGCATCGATGTAAAGACACCTTAGAACAATTTATCACCAGTGGAAAATATTTTATCACCGATACAAAGTTATTTATCACCTGTATATTTTATGGTAAAGTAATCTGATGATTTTTTTGAATGTGATGTGACTCATCATATAACAAACCTTACGTTATCTTATTTCTTTACATTAAATATCAATTGTCAAATAATCCCACATTTACAATACTAAGTGAAGCACGAAAATAAGATCTATAAATTCCTTCACATCACTTGTTTACGTCACTATCTATGTTTTCCACCCTTCTGATAATTTTTAATAGCAAAATAATTTTAACATTATTTAGATGTTTATCTAAAATCAACATTAAGAAAAATTTATTATGGCATACCCTTTAGATGTTAAGTGTATATATCACAATAGATCAACTTAAACTTAATTTTGATTAAACGTTGGATGTAGGAAATTAGTGCATTCTCCAATTATAACATTACTGACAATAGCGAATACTGTGCAAATTATGCAAATATCAACATTAATATCGAGGTAGGTTGTGTATTATATGCATTTTTTTCTTCATTTTTCTCTTTTTATGATATCAAAATGTAAAGTTTATAGTTACTGGGGACAATCGAAGTGGTATATCTTGTTATTTTAATGCAAAAAAAGGAACCTTTAGATATACGTATCTCTATAAACTATTACAACTACTGATGAGAACCTCATCATGAGCCATAACTAGCTCATTTTGACCCAATACAAAGGATAAAAGCTCCTACATATCTCAAGGAAAAGCTTAACTCAGAGAATTCTGAGTTTGAGAAGAAAACAAGTCATAAGGGGTAAAAGTGCAATTTTACCAGTATAATCTGCATACAGGGTAATTCAGGGCCCAAACATAGGTCAAAACAGCTTAATAAGAATAAAAGTGGGATGAGATGATCTAGCAAGGGCTACAGCACTTTCAAGGAACCAAATGATAATCTGTAACCCTAAAACAACCCACTTCAATTCACAAGGTTCGAGGCAAAGTAAAAATAGAATAAACCCTCTAAAATTCATAGAAAAATAATCTCTGGGGTTTAGAACCATCAATTTGGCCTTTAGAACCCATTTTGACCTACATTGAGAACCATGCCCAATTAATAACTTAATTTGGGTTTTTGCGCAAATTGACCGGTCAAACAAGGTTTAATATGAAAATAAAATTCACCATCAGATTCCTTAGGTCCTAATTAGTCATGTATAAAAACTTGAGCCTAAGAAGAAACCTCCTTGACCGACTTCACACTTTGGTCCTCATATATTTACTCTTTGGCCCTCAACTTTTGAACCCTCGCATTTTGGCCCCTAACTCTCCTTCGTTCTTTGCAAACAGGTCCCTCCTGCAAAACCCTGCCAGCACCATGCTCCGGCGACCTTGCGCGGAGCATGGCGCCGCGCAGGGTGAGGTGGAGGACCTGGCAAGTGTACCGGGGGTGCCCTGCGTCGTCAGCCGTCGCAGGAGCACCCCCATGGTCATTGTAGCCCCCCATACCGGCCGTGCGAACGCACGGACGGTATGGGTTCGTATTCCGACCATTCTCCGGCGAGGGAGACACGTCGTCTCCCTCCGCCTTCCTCCCTGCTTCAACCCTATAAATACCCCCCGCCGCTCCACCGACGAAGGCAGCCTGGATCTGACGGAGAAAACCCCCAGCTTTCTTCTCTTCTTTCTCCGGCAGACGCTCACCAGCTCCGGCGACTTCCTCCCCCTCCACCTCTTCGCTCTGCCGCACTACCAGCAGCAGAGACTTCCTCCCCTGCTCTTCCCGCGCCACGCCGCACCCAGCTGGCGCCTCTCCAGCCCTCTGCTCGCCGCCGCCCCTCTCTCTGAGCATCATCTTCTCCGGCGACAGTCGATACGACTGTCGCCCTGTTCCTCCCCCTTCGTCCCTGCAGTTAAGTTAGACTTACTCCCCTTCTCCTCCTCTTTCTTTCCCCGCTTTCGATTTAGTCAATTAAGCCCTCTACCGACCCTGTTCACCCTCATCCTCTCCGCCTCCGACCACCCTCCGGCGAGCCGCTCCCATCACCTCAGCGACCCACACGGCTCGCCGACCACCGCAGAACCTCCGCCTCCTCACCCTGATCCTCTTCCGCCCCTCCACTTCCCACCAAACACCCTCTGCAGACCCACCGAACACACCCACTCCCTCGCTCACAGTTTGACCTAGGACGACCAGTTAGCTCCATCTCGCCCCCTGCAGACCCCCTGACCACCTTCGCCGTGCCACGGCGAAGGTCCCCCGCCTGTCTGATTTGGCCGAGAGGCTGTTCTTCTGTGACCAGGTGACTCGCCCGCCGTCGCCATTACTGCGCAGGCAGAGCTGCTTCACCTGCAGGTGCAGGCACGCCTTCGCCCAGGGTTGACTCCCAGGTTGCGCAGGGACTCTCCGCGAAACGTCCCTGGTTCACAGACGGGGCGAAGGCCGCGCGGGAAGCCACGATCGCCCACTGCTCCATCCGCGACGCGCGCTCAATTGGGGTGGGACATTTAGTCCCACCTCGGAACCTCTCGAAGGCGCGCGGACGCATAAAGGCAAAAACTGCCTTATGCTGTTTGCCTCAGTTACCACGGGGTGAGGTCCCTCTCACCCGACCCGACCCGACTCGGCCTCGTCCGTGACCACGCTCCGCGGACCTGGCCCGACCCGAGTAGACTGACCTGCACTCCTCGCCCACCACGCACGCCAGTGGGCCTGGACCCGGGCCTGACCCGAACCCGATTACCCGGTAGCGCTCTGGGAGAGCTTCCGAAGAGTGATTTCAGAGAGAGAGATACGCGGGGGAGGGGGGTAGAGTAGGTTTTTGCCTCTTGACGAATAAACTCTGAAGTGTGCAGGCCAAAGAAGAAGAAGAAGACCCGCTGAAGAAGAAGGAAGAGCAACGGCCATCGCGAAAGAAGAAAAAGAGAGGTCAAGGCAGGTGAAGACAAAGAAGAAGAAGGAATGAAGAGAAGCAAGAAGCAAGAAAAGAAGAAGACGATCTGACGAAAAAGAAAGAAAGGAAACAAGGAAGAACAGAAGAAGAAGAGCACGAGGGGAAAATCTGAAGAAAGCAGAAGAAAAAGAAGAAGAAGAAGAAGAAGAAGAACAGGAAGAACCAAAGACAAAGAGGAAGAAAGAAGAAAAGAAGAAGAAGCCAAATTTTCATCTCTCTCTCTCTCTCTTTATTTTTGTAATAGAACTTGTATATCTCTAGAATACAACTTGCTCCCTGAGTTCGACCTCGGGAACTCTTTTATTTTTCCGAGTAAAAAATTTTATATGAAACGTTGGTAACAACCGGCTTTACTACAACGATATAACACAACCCGGTCAAACCCACGCTATCATTTTGGCGCCGCTGCCGGGGAGCAACGGCTATTCTAGAGGTAAACATTCCTGTATCTTTTAATTTCTGATAATCTCCTCTCTTTTGTGCAGCTACAGGAACTCAAGAAGACAAGCAACCACACGACAACCACTCCGAAGACAGGTAAATCTTTTCTCTCACTATTAACCCCTACACTCTAAAGAGAAAGAAAAGAAAAGAACAAAGCAATATTGGGCTAACCTGTCTTCCATACTTAGTAACCATAAAAAGTTGCATGTTTTCAACTCATCACTCCTGCACACTATTAAGGGTATTTAAGGGCTAACACATTCTTGCTTGAGCCCTAATTGCCCAACAAAGAGTTAAATGGACCAAGTAGAGCCAACATAAGGTCAAACATTAGGATTTCAGTAGAGACACACCCCTTAATCAAGAATTGAGGAAATCCTAAAGAGGTGTGCCCAAGCCATTGATTGAAAATAATTAACAAGAAAAATCCTAAACAATTGGCTCTCTCTAAACACTTGAACCCTAAAAGACAGGACCTAAAAGCTCTTAAAGAAAACAATAGGTAAAGTTGACCCCTTGGGTTAACCAACCTTAAATTAGGTCACTCTTTGCACTTAAAAAGACTAAAGTTCAAGTGAAACCTTAAGCACCCTGATCTTAAAATTGGTAGACTTAAGAGGTCAAGATCCCCATTCTGGTCTACCTGGAACCGCAGTGACAAGAGAGGTCGGGTGGGGGAAACCCTGTAACCCGTGGGGACGCTCTACCGTGTAGGGGTCTTCGCGGGACTCTCCCTCTCTGGCTGCCCAGGTAATTCTCAGGTGGACGATCTTTCTGATCAAGGGGTCCATCTGCCCCGCACCTCTATAGTCACCCAACACATTTTTGGGTGTCTTGATTGGGTCCATCACCTTCTAAACTTACCTCTCCCAACTGTGCATGTACGGAAGGAGGTCTCTAAGACCACCCTTAAGACCTCCTTTAGAAATTCACTCTCGTCAAGGCCAAGCCTCGACGCCCGTGTTTGTGCAGCAACACCCTCACATTATTCTCTCTTCTGATTCAGAACCAAGTTCTTCTTCTTCCCCCATCATGGCTCAGCCAGTTGAGGAAGAAAATAATCTGGAACACCAGCTCCAGCGACTCAATGACCTCTTCCAAAACTTCGTGCACCCACCACAGCGTCCTATGATGCGGGACCACTACAATCCTGCTGCGGTGGCAATTGAGCCTCGAGTTAGAATCCCGATTGGAGGACCTGATTCCGAACTAAAGCCCAACATGATTCACGCTATACCTAAATTCCATGGGCTTAATTCTGAAGATCCCTTCCAGCACATCAAACAGCTTAAGCATCTGGCCCACACTTTTGGATCAGATGCGCAAAATCGGGATATTCTTCTCATGAAGATGTTCTCCTTTTCTCTTATGGACAAGGCCGCCCATTGGTATCAAACTCAGACCCGGCCGATCAACACTTGGGAAGAACTTCAATCCGAGTTTTTGAAAAAGTTCTTTCCCGTTGGTCGGACCAACGCCTTGCGCCATCAGATTACACACTTCACTCAACAATCAGGAGAACCTCTCCATGAGGCATGGGATCGTTTTCAGGATCTCATGAGGAAGTGCCCCCATCACGGAGTTCCTAAATGGGAACAAGTCCAATCTTTTTACCAGGGACTCCGTGAGGACATCCGCCTTTTCGTCAATGCAACCTGCGGAGGAAACATCATGGGTCAACATGAAGACACCGTATGGGAGATTCTCGAAAACATGTGCGAGAACTCCATCAACAATGACTCCATGGGATTATTCGACAGGACGAATACCCGCGCAGCGACGAATCTTAAGGGAGCACATGAGACGCAGGGCCTGTCCGCATCAGTCGACCTGGAATTAATGGCCAGTCGATTGGACAAGGTCTCAATTATTGAAAAGAAGGTGGATGAGCTGACTCAGCACTTGCAGCGAGCCACCTCTGCGCGTAACTCCTTTGCACAACCTCCTTCCACACAGGAGACTGTGCAAAACATCCTACACCGATCCTCCCCTGGGATGGATCCATATCCATCCCCATCTGATTCTTGGACTGGAAGATCATCCGATCCTTTCTTCACCAGCCGGGGGAACTCCATTCCCCCTTTCCCTGATTCTCAGGAGGTTCCTCAGACCTGCGAGGACCTCAACGCCATCCAGAACGACCCATTCTCCAACACTTACAACCCTGGATGGCGAAACCATCCAAATTTTCAGTGGGCGGGAAATTCTCAAACCCAAAGACCACCTTTTCATTCCCGCCCACAGCCCTCTCATCACTACCAGCCGCCTCAGCCTCGGCCCAACCCTACTTATCCATCAGGGCCAAATCAAGATCAAATGTCCTTAATCCTTCAGACTCTGGCTGACATTCAAAAATCGAATGCGGCCATTCAAAAACAGCACAAGGACGAGCTTACTGAAGTTAAAACTCAGCTGGCCCAGTTGGCAAATTCTCGCCAGCCAGGCACACTCCCTTCCCAACCCCTTCCTAACCCAAATAACGTGCCAACCCAGAAGCGCGTTATGAATCCAAATTTAGGCCAAGCTCAATGGATTTATCAGGCCCCCACTGCTCCATCTCCAGACGAGATGGAAGCCTCTACTTCTCATACGGGATTTCAGCAGCAGCCACCCCTCCTACCAAATCCAAACCAAAATCAGGCCGGATTAAATTCTGTAACAACACGTAGTGGTAAGACAACTCAGGACCCGCGTTATCCAAACCACTCCCAGCCTGATAATCATGACCCTAGGATAGTTATCCAAGGTACCGCTGTTCCAGACCCACAACCAGGACCTATCCTAGAGGAACCAACCAAGATCCCGTTTCCCGAAGCCCTGACCAAGGGAAAGAAGACCACCAAACCCGTGGCCCCTGAGGAGGACCTGGTCAAGCTCTTTGAGCAGGTCCACATAAACATCCCCTTGATGGATGCAATCCGCCACGTACCAGCTTACGCACGATTTCTAAAGAATATATGTACACCCCAGCGTAAGCCGCGAACCAAGGGAGGGAGCCCAATTGTTCTGTCAGAGCAAGCCAGCTCTGTAATCCTTAGTAGACTCCCACCCAAGGCAAAAGATCCTGGAACTCCCCTGATCTCCTGTAAGATAGGTGGTACCCAATTTGACAGAGCATTGTTAGACTTAGGTGCATCTATAAATCTGATACCCACATCCTTACTTGACCATCTGGAAGAATCTGAGCTGAAACCAACCGAGGTGACATTACAATTAGCAGATCGATCTATAAAGTCACCAAAAGGGATTCTCGAGGATGTTATCGTGAGAGTGCGGGATTTCTATTTTCCAGTGGACTTTATAGTCTTAGACATGGATGCACCTGAGAACCCTAGGGATACACCAATCATTCTAGGGAGACCTTTCTTGGCTACTGCTAGAGCCAACATCAGCTGTGAGGAGGGCCAAATAGAGCTTAAGTTTGGAGATCAAACACTGAAAATTGATATATTTAAGGCCCAGCAAGGAATTAATTGCGGCGTCATCGAGCAAATTTGTGACATCAAGACTTTGGTTGATGAATCACACCTCCAGAATGACTTGAGTATGCCTCATCAACCACAGAAGGATCTTGACCCGCAAATAGAGGAGTCCAATCCGGATGTGAACAACCCAGCAACTCCCACCCTTGAACCTCACATCTATACTGAACCACCCGCTGCTGCTGAAAACCCCATCCTTGAACTGAAACCCCTTCCTGCTCATTTGAAATACATCTTTTTGGGTTCTAATCAGACCCTTCCTGTGATCATCAATTCCAACCTCAATCCTGAACAGGAATACCGTCTGATTGTTGTCCTCCAGCAACATCGCAGAGCCATCGGATGGACCCTCGATGATTTGACTGGAATAAGTCCCTCTTATTGTACTCATCATATCTATTCAGAAGAGGGCACACGACCTTCTCGTGAAATGCAGAGACGCTTAAACCCCAATCTGCAGGAGGTCGTGAAAAAGGAGATCATCAAGTGGTTAGATGCCGGGATCATCTACCCGATCTCCGATAGTCGTTGGGTGAGCCCAATTCAGGTCGTGCCTAAGAAGGCAGGACTCACCACTACAACGACTGAGACCGGAGAAATCATTCCTACCCGATTAGCCAACTCGTGGAGAGTCTGTATAGATTACCGTCGACTCAATTCCTCCACGAAGAAGGATCATTTCCCACTACCCTTCATTGATCAAATTCTCGAAAAACTAGCGGGAAATAGGTTCTTCTGCTTTCTTGACGGGTACTCCGGTTATAACCAGGTGGCAATCCATCCTGAGGACCAAGAAAAGACCACATTCACCTGCCCCTTCGGAACATACGCTTTCCGAAGGATGCCTTTCGGTCTTTGCAATGCACCCGCTACTTTTCAGCGATGCATGCTTGCCATATTCTCAGATATGGTAGGTGATTATCTGGAAGTCTTCATGGATGACTTTTCAGTTTTCGGAGCATCATTCGACGATTGCCTCCAGCACTTGGTCCAGATACTCAGGCGGTGCATCGACGTGAATTTGGTTCTTTCCTGGGAAAAGAGCCATTTCATGGTGCCTGAGGGAATTGTCCTGGGACACTCAATTTCGGAGAAAGGTATCCAAGTGGATCGAGCTAAGGTTAATCTGATTTCTCGCCTTCCTATGCCTAGCTCGATCAGGGACATCCGATCCTTTTTAGGGCATGTCGGTTTTTATCGACGATTTATCCCTGATTTTTCAAAAATCGCACGCCCCCTGACCACTCTTCTCTCCAAGGATGTTCCCTTCGAAATCTCCAAGGAATGCACTCAAGCATTTGAAATCCTGCGTGACCGAGTCACCCAAGCCCCGATCCTACAGTCCCCTGATTGGTCTCAACCCTTTGAGATCATGTGTGATGCATCCGACTTCGCTGTAGGAGCGGTTTTGGGGCAGAAAAATGACAAGAAACCTGTGGTCATTTACTACGCCAGCAAAACACTCGATGAGGCTCAGCGTAACTATACAGTTACTGAGAAAGAGCTGCTAGCTGTAGTATTTGCCCTAGAGAAATTCAGATCATACCTTCTGGGTTCCCATGTCATCATATACTCGGATCACACGGCTGTGAGGCATCTCCTTGCAAAGAAGGACGCGAAACCTCGATTGATCCGATGGATCTTGCTGTTGCAAGAATTTGACCTCGAGATTCGCGATAAAGCGGGAAAACAAAACGTGGTAGCTGATCACTTGTCCCGTCTTCCTTCTGAAATGATAGACCCTTCCGGACCCATCACTGAGCATTTTCCCGATGAGCACCTGCTGACTATTGGTACTAGCCTTCCATGGTTTGCTAATATTGTAAATTACTTGGCATCTCATCAAACCCCGTCCGATTGGCCGAAGGCCAAGAAAGACAAATTACGCTCCGATGCCAAGTATTACATTTGGGAAGACCCGTACCTCTTCCGCATAGGTGCCGATCAGATCATCCGGAGATGTGTCCCGGAAGGGGAAGTCAACAATATCCTCTCTTTCTGCCATGACCAGGCATGCGGTGGCCATTTTGCCGGGCATAAAACCGCATCAAAAGTCCTCCAGTGCGGCTTTTACTGGCCCACACTGTTCAAAGACGCATACAGTCATTGCAAGGCATGCAGTCGTTGCCAGACTTTGGGCAACATGAGCCATCGCGACATGATGCCTATGCAACCGATTCTAGTATGCGAAATCTTTGATGTTTGGGGGATTGATTTTATGGGCCCCTTTCCTGTTTCGGATGGTTTCGAATACATTCTGTTGGCTGTGGACTACGTGTCCAAATGGATCGAAGCCATACCGACCCGAACCTGTGATCACAAAATCGTTCTCAAATTCATTCATCAACACATTTTCTCAAGGTTCGGGATTCCTCGTGCAATAATCTCTGATGGGGGGACCCATTTCACAAATGCTCAGTTTAGGTCACTGATGACCAAATACGGGGTGTCTCACCGAATCTCTACTCCTTACCACCCCCAAACTAATGGTCTAGCTGAGCTGTCGAATCGGGAGATCAAGAAAATCCTACAGGTCACTGTTCGACCTGACAGGAAGGACTGGTCGTCCCGACTTCCGGAAGCATTGTGGGCCTATAGGACCGCCCACAAGACCCAATTGGGCATGTCTCCCTTTAGATTGGTGTACGGAAAGGCATGCCACCTTCCCGTCGAACTGGAGCATAAAGCCTATTGGGCAGTACGGAACTGTAATCTAGATCTTTCCAAGGCTGGGACCCACAGAAAACTCCAAATCAGCGAGATCGATGAATTACGCACAGACGCGTACGAGAACTCGCAAATCTACAAGGAGCGGGTTAAAGCCTTCCACGACAAACACATCTCGAGAAAGATCTTTCATCCTGGTCAAAAGGTCCTACTCTTTGATGCCCGACTCAAACTCTTCCCAGGAAAACTGAGATCTAAGTGGGTCGGACCATATTTGGTCCGACAGGTTTTTGGAAATGGAGCAATCGAAATCAGTCCACTCAGCCACGATTCTGAACCTTTCATCGTGAATGGTCAAAGACTCAAGCCGTTCATTGATGTAACTTCTACTGATTTGGCTGAGGCATCTCATATCCTCCTTTCCCCTTGAGCTTATTGCGCCCAGCCGATGGCGTAAAACTCAGCGCTTAACGGGAGGCAGCCCGTCATTCTCTTTGAAAACCTGAAACTTGTTCTGACACCTTTCAGCACTCGAAGTTCACCCTGAACTAAGACCCCCTAGGTTGCAATGAGGACATTGCAAATCTTAGGCATGGGGGGGTAGGAAAGTGCAAAAACTTGTAAGAAAAGGTTTCAAACAAAAAAAATTCACATATGCCAAAAATACCATAAAAATTAAAAAATTTTTCGAAAAAGAATAAGAGGAAAAGAGGAGAAGGAAAATTTTGTGAAGGAGAAAAGAAACAAAATGAAAAAGGAGCACAAAATTATAAGAAAAGTTGATAGTCATTAGTAAGGAACTAAGGAATTAACCTAAGTTCTAGACCTCATTCAAGAAAATAACTGAAAAGTGCACAATGAGATTAGTAAGAATGCAAACCTTAGGCATTCTTGAATAGACTCTTAGTACTCATTAAGATCTGGACACTCCTCAAGAGGTTGAGGAAAATGAAAAGCTGAAGTATTAGGTCTAAGGCTTAGGGAGTATTCGGCCTCGTTAACTAATTTTTGGTTTACGGGACTCAGTAACCTAAGCACCCTAATCTCACACACAGCCTGGTTCAGTAAGCATAAAAATCAGAATCACGCAGAAGCGTCGCAAAAATCTGAAAAGAACACCTAGAATAGGAATGGCCGATCAACACAAGTTGATTTGGACGAGTTCCCAGCGCGGAGAGGCGGGAAATCCCCTCGAAGATGCGTAACAAAATATCATCTCCTCGGTGCTTGTCTCTTAGGATATTTACATATCCTACGGGGGGCATGTAAGCACTCTGCTGGTTCAGATTCCATGGATGGCATTATCTCGAAGTGTCAATTGCCAGGGTCTGGATTCGGCCACGGAATACCATGGATGGGATTATCTCGAAATCTCAATAGCCAGGGTTCCGGGGGTTGCCATGGGCGGTGCTATCTCGAAGCATCGATCGCCAGGAACCCTTGAGGATTGATGATGGGAGCAAGGAATCTGATACAGACCGTGTTGAAAAGCCAATCCTAGACTAGAACTAAAAAGAAAAAGAGAGAGAAAACTCTCCAAACAGAAAAAACTTTCTATCTCTCTCTTACAAAACGCACTGCGAACTGAGCCAGGGCTAAAATCATTTCAAGCACGGGTGCTTTAACCACGAAGTCCAATAAACCTTAGGTTAGTTCTTGTGGGCCTTAAAAACCTTTGCTAAAAGACTGAGGCTAAGGCTAGACAGATTTGGATCTTGATTGGTACTAGAGTATCTTTTAGGCCTATGGTCAGCATTCTAACCTAATCTATGCTCAAATAAAAAGGCACTTATCTAAAACCATTGAAAACTTCATGGTCTAGAACAAGGGTTGAAACCTTAAGTTTTTTTTGCTAAGGGACTAGCAAAAGCTAGGCATGGGGGTATGATGAGAACCTCATCATGAGCCATAACTAGCTCATTTTGACCCAATACAAAGGATAAAAGCTCCTACATATCTCAAGGAAAAGCTTAACTCAGAGAATTCTGAGTTTGAGAAGAAAACAAGTCATAAGGGGTAAAAGTGCAATTTTACCAGTATAAATCTGCATACAGGGTAATTCAGGGCCCAAACATAGGTCAAAACAGCTTAATAAGAATAAAAGTGGGATGAGATGATCTAGCAAGGGCTACAGCACTTCCAAGGAACCAAATGATAATCTGTAACCCTAAAACAACCCACTTCAATTCACAAGGTTCGAGGCAAAGTAAAAATAGAATAAACCCTCTAAAATTCATAGAAAAATAATCTCTGGGGTTTAGAACCATCAATTTGGCCTTTAGAACCCATTTTGACCTACATTGAGAACCATGCCCAATTAATAACTTAATTTGGGTTTTTTGCGCAAATTGACCGGTCAAACAAGGTTTAATATGAAAATAAAATTCACCATCAGATTCCTTAGGTCCTAATTAGTCATGTATAAAAACTTGAGCCTAAGAAGAAACCTCCTTGACCGACTTCACACTTTGGTCCTCATATATTTACTCTTTGGCCCTCAACTTTTGAACCCTCGCATTTTGACCCCTAACTCTCCTTCGTTCTTTGCAAACAGGTCCCTCCTGCAAAACCCTGCCAGCACCATGCTCCGGCGACCTTGCGCGGAGCATGGCGCCGCGCAGGGTGAGGTGGAGGACCTGGCAAGTGTACCGGGGGTGCCCTGCGTCGTCAGCCGTCGCAGGAGCACCCCCATGGTCATTGTAGCCCCCCATACCGGCCGTGCGAACGCACGGACGGTATGGGTTCGTATTCCGACCATTCTCCGGCGAGGGAGACACGTCGTCTCCCTCCGCCTTCCTCCCTGCTTCAACCCTATAAATACCCCCCGCCGCTCCACCGACGAAGGCAGCCTGGATCTGACGGAGAAAACCCCCAGCTTTCTTCTCTTCTTTCTCCGGCAGACGCTCACCAGCTCCGGCGACTTCCTCCCCCTCCACCTCTTCGCTCTGCCGCACTACCAGCAGCAGAGACTTCCTCCCCTGCTCTTCCCGCGCCACGCCGCACCCAGCTGGCGCCTCTCCAGCCCTCTGCTCGCCGCCGCCCCTCTCTCTGAGCATCATCTTCTCCGGCGACAGTCGATACGACTGTCGCCCTGTTCCTCCCCCTTCGTCCCTGCAGTTAAGTTAGACTTACTCCCCTTCTCCTCCTCTTTCTTTCCCCGCTTTCGATTTAGTCAATTAAGCCCTCTACCGACCCTGTTCACCCTCATCCTCTCCGCCTCCGACCACCCTCCGGCGAGCCGCTCCCATCACCTCAGCGACCCACACGGCTCGCCGACCACCGCAGAACCTCCGCCTCCTCACCCTGATCCTCTTCCGCCCCTCCACTTCCCACCAAACACCCTCTGCAGACCCACCGAACACACCCACTCCCTCGCTCACAGTTTGACCTAGGACGACCAGTTAGCTCCATCTCGCCCCCTGCAGACCCCCTGACCACCTTCGCCGTGCCACGGCGAAGGTCCCCCGCCTGTCTGATTTGGCCGAGAGGCTGTTCTTCTGTGACCAGGTGACTCGCCCGCCGTCGCCATTACTGCGCAGGCAGAGCTGCTTCACCTGCAGGTGCAGGCACGCCTTCGCCCAGGGTTGACTCCCAGGTTGCGCAGGGACTCTCCGCGAAACGTCCCTGGTTCACAGACGGGGCGAAGGCCGCGCGGGAAGCCACGATCGCCCACTGCTCCATCCGCGACGCGCGCTCAATTGGGGTGGGACATTTAGTCCCACCTCGGAACCTCTCGAAGGCGCGCGGACGCATAAAGGCAAAAACTGCCTTATGCTGTTTGCCTCAGTTACCACGGGGTGAGGTCCCTCTCACCCGACCCGACCCGACTCGGCCTCGTCCGTGACCACGCTCCGCGGACCTGGCCCGACCCGAGTAGACTGACCTGCACTCCTCGCCCACCACGCACGCCGGTGGGCCTGGACCCGGGCCTGACCCGAACCCGATTACCCGGTAGCGCTCTGGGAGAGCTTCCGAAGAGTGATTTCAGAGAGAGAGATACGCGGGGGAGGGGGGTAGAGTAGGTTTTTGCCTCTTGACGAATAAACTCTGAAGTGTGCAGGCCAAAGAAGAAGAAGAAGACCCGCTGAAGAAGAAGGAAGAGCAACGGCCATCGCGAAAGAAGAAAAAGAGAGGTCAAGGCAGGTGAAGACAAAGAAGAAGAAGGAATGAAGAGAAGCAAGAAGCAAGAAAAGAAGAAGACGATCTGACGAAAAAGAAAGAAAGGAAACAAGGAAGAACAGAAGAAGAAGAGCACGAGGGGAAAATCTGAAGAAAGCAGAAGAAAAAGAAGAAGAAGAAGAAGAAGAAGAACAGGAAGAACCAAAGACAAAGAGGAAGAAAGAAGAAAAGAAGAAGAAGCCAAATTTTCATCTCTCTCTCTCTCTCTTTATTTTTGTAATAGAACTTGTATATCTCTAGAATACAACTTGCTCCCTGAGTTCGACCTCGGGAACTCTTTTATTTTTCCGAGTAAAAAATTTTATATGAAACGTTGGTAACAACCGGCTTTACTACAACGATATAACACAACCCGGTCAAACCCACGCTATCAACTACTTATTTGTTTGTTAAAAGTCATTATTTCACAACGATCTTAGTAGAATTTTGAGGTACATAAATGCTCCTCAAATTAATTACGATCCATCTAATCATCCATCAAAGCAATAAGTACCTCATGGCCACTCAGACCTCTCATAAATCCTATGCATGTGAGTTGTCTCACGAAAGACCTTAATAAACCTTTAAGGACAAAATACTTATAATTAACCCACCCAAATATTACCATATACCATTGGGGATAGAGTACTTGGATTAACCATTTTTCGAACACGTGCTCGCAAGAATTAGAGATCAAGTTGTATCCCTGATTACAAGCCTACCTCATAATCAAGGCTAACAACTTAGAAAGAGTAGCCAAGCTTTGCAAAATAGAGATCTAGTGACAAACATGTCCTAAGGTTTTGATGAGTCCCGAGGCTTCTATCAAGGTCACTGAAGGTCATTAAAGAATTTGTTAATGCAGGAAACGTAACATGGTCATAAATAAGTAATTTCAAACAATCCATCACAAAGGAACAGAGAGATTGATTATTCAATTTCACCGCAAGAAGGGAAGAGTAAGACTCTAAAAAAATCCACTATGAATGATGGTGTTACAATCTCTCAGAGTCTTTCTCACCATTAAAGAATTTATTAACGCAGGAAACGTAACATGGTCATAAATAAGTAATTTCAAGCAATCTATCACAAAGGAACAAGGAGATTGATTATTCAGTTTCACCGCAAGGAGTATATGTCTGGGGGAAGAGTATAACTCCAAAACAATCAACTATGAACGATGGTGTTACAAGCTCTCATAGTCTTTCTCTCTCTTGGATTGCATTACCTGAATCACTCTCTCTTTTTTGGGGATCTCTCTTCGCTATTTATAACATGGGAAAAGTCCTAGCAAAGTAGGATCTTTTCCATGATCTCCTGTACGTCTTTTGTCAGATTATGGGTGACCATATCTGTATTCCTGTCGTACTGATTGCACCGATTCTTTTAGCGGGTTGGGGGATCCAGGTCCACTCGAACGTAATCAAATCCGGGTTCGGCTGGTCATAGGTGGGTCGGGTAAGACTGGGCCTGCTTGCTTACTCTGTAATTCGTGTAGCTGGATCCTCTGCTGGGTTACTCGCAGAGTTTTGGATCTAAGGGCACTTTTTGCCTTTTATCATTTGCCCCCACTCTCTAGCTAGTGAAAGTTGCTGGAAGAGTAGTTAGAGTACTCAAAACTCTACAATAGATGATGCCCTCAAATGTTGTACCGTGTGTAAAACATTTGTTATGAAGGAGGAGTTACGGCAGGCTGGTAGACAAGGTGCCTATGTTTCCTACTGATCGTAAGAGGTTAGCTGTAAGGAACTTTTTTTTTTGACTTCATGCTGGCCTTAAGGGGTAGCTCTGTTATTAAACGCCGGCATGTCGGCCATGGTTCCAGCCGTTAATAAGACGCGATGTTCGTTGTAGGGAGCCTGATGTTCTTTCGTGCCTAAGGCTCCTTAGCCGACCTTAAGAGGCGACGTTTGTGGTAGGGGGCCTGACATTCTTTTGCACTTAAGGCTCTTTTGTCGACCTTAAGAGGTGGCATTTGTGTTAGGGGGCCTGGCGTTCTTTTGCCCCTAAGGCTTCTTTGCTGGCCTTAAGAGGTGACGTTTGTTATAGGGGATTTGATGTTCTTTTGTGCCTAAGGCTCCTTAGTCGTCCTTAAGAGACGGTGTTTGTGGTAGTGGGTTCGGCGTTCTTTTGCGCCTAAGGCTCCTTCGCTGGCCTTAAGAGGCAGCGTTTGTCGTAGGGAGCTTGGCGTTCTTTTGCGCCTAAGGCTCTTTAGTCGGCCTTAAGAAGCGATGTTTGGGAATTTGTTTCGTCGTGTAGTTTGACAAGATAGACATTAATTGCTATTGAAATAAGAGGTAATGGCCTCAAATGTCGTGCTTGTTAATGAGGCGATTGATGCTACTGTGGCGTCGAAATATACGTGCAGAGTGATGTAATGAGCAGAATCTTGACTGACGATTTTGTTAGTCTGGGTAGGATACTGTGGAATCTACACCGTATTCTTGGGATTTCATCCCTTAGGAAACCGTGCCGTGGGGTGGTAGTGGAACCGTCCTAAGGGGGGTTATAAATAGGGGTTGGGGGTTTGATCAGAGTTCATGCCCCTCCAACCTTGTTATTGCATTCAAACGATTTGATAGTTGTCTTGGGGAACTTTCCTTTTGCTCTTTCTTTTGACAATTTTTGTCGTTGGACATGCGTGTTCGATGGAGTGGCCGGACAATGATTATGTTTGTGCCTATGGCCAAAGATAAATTCCGTTTGTTGCCCCATTTCGGCGCATGGGTTGAGGTGAAGGTTCTAGGACCTTTTGTGGGACTTTTGTAGTTGGGATGCCTATTGAGGCATTCCTGGTTTTGAGGTCTGCTTATGCTTTGCAGCGAAAGGTACGTTTGGACCCTCCTTTCTTCATTCCTTTTGCATTTGTTTTGATTTACTTTTTATTGCAGCCTTTGGCAATTTGTTCGATTGGACAACTCTCGGTGTCGTTGCGATTCCTCCTAGCATGAGATTCGTCTTGTGTGGGGGTGGCCCATGGGGTAGGGCAAGAAGAGGGGGTCGTCTTGCTTTTGAAGAGTTTAAGAAGATGGAGGCAGGAATAAAAGAGGAGGTGGAGTAGATTCTCTCAAAGCGTTTGCAGGGAGAGCTCGACGGGATGCTTATTTTAGGGGAGTTAACTACATCTGCTCCTTTAGGCCCGAGCAGGGGTGAGTCGGAGGACGTCCCAGTGGGGTTATCGGTCTCTTTGGGTCTGCTTGGATCATCCAAGGGGTACGTGGTCGCGAACTCACCACCTTGGGCTTGGGTAGAGGCTACTCTAACCGAGAGGTTTATTGCCTTTTCCTCCGTGGTCAGCTCTCTTGGTGGCTCTATGAGGGTGGTGCAGGTGGTTACTGCTACCAGTGGCTCCTCGTGTGGCAATGTATTTACTCGACCAGGGCTTCGATGAGGTCGACGACAGGAGTGGGTCCTTTTAGTCAGAGGGGCCCTGGGACGATCGGTTAAACAGTTGGGTCTATTTGGAGATCCTTCGTAGAAGGGCCTGCTGGAGGCCTCGTGTCTAGTGAGGTGGTGTCGACCAAGTTGGGAACTTTGAGTAGTGCCCCTTACTTAGAAAGGTGGGTGCTCCGGTACCTGCGAGGAGCTTCGGCTGCCTGAGGAGCTGAGCGACACATGCTGAGGCCTGAGGCGATTCACTTGCGTGGGCGGAGGGATGAAGGAACTTAGGTGCCTTTTGATGAGCCCTAGGGGCCGTTGTTAGGGCCACCGAAGGCCATCAAAGAATTTGTTAACACAGGAAACGTAACATGGCCATAAACAAGCAATCTCAAGCAATTCATCACAAGGGAACAACGAGATTAGTTACCTAGTTTCACTGCAAGGGGTGTACGTCTGGGGGGAGAGCAAGGTTCCAAAGAAATCCACTATGAATGATGGTGTTACATTCTCTTGGAGTCTTTCTCTCTCTTGGATTGCATTACCTGGATTGCTCTCTTCTTTTCGGGGGTCTCTCTTCGCTATTTGTAACACGGGAAAGTCCAATGTAAGTAGGATCTTTTCCATGATCTTCCGTACGTCTTTTGTCAGATTTTGAGTGGCCATATCTGTATTGCTATCGTATTGACCTTAGCGTCGATATGCCTTCATTTCCTATAAAGGGTGCCTCTTAAGGTAGGTAGGAACTTAGGTGGATGCGCCTCACATTCCTTTGGCATTGCCGCCTCTTAAGGTCGGCAAGCTGCCTCCTAAGGCCAAAGGGTTCTGGCTCTTGTGCTCATGTTCCCTTACATTGTCGCCTCTTAAGGCTGGCAAGCCACCTCTTAAGGTCGGTAGGAACCTGGGCTTCGACGCCCAGCGTTCCAAGTTCATATAATGCCACCTCTTAAGGGTGGCAGGAACTCGGGTCCCTACGCCCCAAGTTCCACTTAAAGTGTGATGTTGCCTCTTAGAGTCAACCGGAACTTGGGCTTCGACGCTTGGCATTCCAAGTTCATATAATACCGTCTCTTAAAGACGAAAGGAACTCGAGTCTCCATGCCCCAAGTTCCTCTTATAGTGTGATGCCACCTCTTAAGGACCAGCCAGAGCCAGGGCTTCGACGCTCAGCATTTCAAGTTTATAAAATGTCACCTCTTAGGGACGGTAGGAACCAGGGCTTCGATGCTCGGCATTCCAAGTCCCTATAATGCCACTTCGTAAGGATGGTAGGAACTCGGGTCCCCACACCCAAAGTTCCACTTAAAGTGTGATGTCGCCTCTTAAGAACTGGCCGGAACTTGGGCTTCGACACCTGGCTTTCCAAGTTCATATAATGTCGCCTCTTAAGGATGGCAGGAACCAGAGCTTCGACAATTGGCATTCCAAGTTCCTATTATGCTGCCTCTTAAGGATGGCAGGAACTCGGGTCCATACGCTCCAAGTTCAGCTTAAAGTGAGATGCTGCCTCTTAAGGCCAGCAGGAACCTGAGCTTTGACGCCCGGTGTTCCAAGCTCATATAATGTCGCCTCTTAAGGACGAAAGGAACCAGGGCTTCGACACCTGGCGTTCCAAGTTCCTATGATGCCTCCTCTTAAGGCCGACAGGAGTTGAGGCTCCCATGCCCTACGTTCCAAATGATTGAATGCTGTCACTTAAGGCCTACACACCTAGCATCATGCCACCTCTCAAAGAATGATAGGAACTTGGCCCTCCATGCCCTAAGTTCCGTCCATACAATGCTGCCTCATGAGTCCAGAGAGAACTTGGGCCCCCATGCCCAGAGTTCACTTGATGTTGTAGGTTTCCCTTCGAAGAGGGGGTGACGTAATAAATGCGGAAATAAAATATAAAGCAATCTCACCAAAGAAAACCAACCACACAAAAAGACAATCACACAAAGAACACAAGAATTTTTAGGTGGAAACCCAAACCGGGTGAAAACCACCACCTAACCCTCTCGAGTTAGGATTTTCCGATCAACCAAGTTGATCAAAATCCACTAAATCGAATCACTTAAAATGAGGGTGATTCAACCTCAATACAACCACGCTACAAGTACGAGGGTAGCGTTCCTCAACCCCTTCTCTCCACGAGAAGGATTTTGTCCCACGAAGGAGACGGGAATTCGCAAAGCGAATACCCAACTAAAAGACAAAGATAAAATAAAATAAGTAATCCTATAGAGCCAACAAAGTAATTTAAACCTAGCTTCTATAGGAATTAGGGAACTCCCCTTTGCAAGGAGTGCGTCGAGTTGATGACGCGGTGCGTGTGCCACGCGATGGCGCAATGTCGCTCTCGTGAACAATGGCGGGAGAGTGAGTGCGCAAAGGTAATTTAGCTCTCTAGGTGTGGGAACTTAAGCTTGGAGAGCAAGAGAGACACAAAATGGTTTGAAAGTATATTGCAAGGTGTGTCTTGGTGTGTCAAAGGCTCCCCTCTATTTATAGAGGCCTTAGGAAGGCTTTGGAAGGCTTAGAAAAGCTTCCATAGCCGTTGGGAACAAAGCCCAAGAGAATCAAGATGAAATCAGGACAATGATTGCGCTTGACAGGGTAATCAGAAGTCTAACTCTGGCATCAGACGTCTGGAAGGCCACTTTAAGACGTCTGATTTCAAGGTCAGACATCTGATTTTGGGCGGGTCTCTTCCTGACTTGGATCAGATCTAAACAGGGTTTTTGCGTAAGTCCATCAGACGACATACATGACGTCTGGCACTATGTATGGACGTCTGGAAACCTACTTTTTCTGTGAGAATTGATTTCCAAACGTTGCAACGGCTAGAAAATCTCTGAGAAGAGATTTTGGGTCAGCCGAGGCAAAACGGTCAATTATCAGACGTCTGGAAAGGCCTAAGGACGTCTGATAAGGCTCTAACGGTCATATTCTTGATTGTTTGCAAAGCCAGCCAACGGTCCACTAATTGGACGTCTGGCAAATCCATCAGACGTCTTCTAAGACGTCTGGACTAAGGTCTGGATGTCTGATTTCATCAGACAGAATACTAACTCCAGCCTAATAGTTATCAGACGTCTGAAACAATAGTCAGACATCTTAAAATACTTTATCAGACGTCTGATTTGTGAATTAGACGTCTGGAAATGCTGTTTGAACCCTATATTGGTTTTCTAAGTATTCTACAGAAAACCTAAGTATCCTTGGGTTGTGCCGGTGTTCCTAGGACTACTGTTAGGGTACTTTGAGGCTCTTTAACATAATATTCTAAGGAAAATAAAAAGAGCAAGAAAATAAAGACAAGAGATACAAGAAAGGATTAAAAAGAATCTATCCTATTCTTTTTGTCTTCTATCTTCGATTTGTCGCTCCACGCGAACCTCCTCTGTTCTTCATTAAGCTCCTCCAATCCATCCTGGATGCGAGCTCGAGTTCCGTCTAAACACGTCCACATTTGCAATTGACCTGAAATCTAGGACTCAAATTGCAAATGTTAAATAACACGTGTTTTGTTATCATCAAAACAAATGGTCGTGGTGCTCTAGCACCAATAATCTCCCCCTTTTTGATGATGACAAAATCGTAAATAATAATGCATAAAAATCCTCCCCCTTTTTGACATTATCAAAAAGGTTTGATTGGTTT
Organism: Thalassia testudinum; assembly: GCA_037157565.1. Classification (NCBI taxonomy): domain Eukaryota; kingdom Viridiplantae; phylum Streptophyta; class Magnoliopsida; order Alismatales; family Hydrocharitaceae; genus Thalassia; species Thalassia testudinum. The sequence goes on along the minus strand of JAZHRO010000022.1, from coordinate 66,697,105 downwards.
CAAATTTCCTATAACTCCACCTTAAGACATGCTCTTCTATGAATTTATTTTAACAAAGGTGATATTCTCCCCCTTTTTGTAACAACAAGATAGCTATTATTTTTCTCCCCCTTACTAAAGGAAATTTAGCTACCTTATATCTCCCCCTTAAAAATTGACAATTAGCTCATAAATTTTAACTCCCCCTATCTAAATGCTACTGATAAACAAAGATAGGGTCAAGAATTTTTACCTCACCTACCATGGCCAAAAAAATGGCCCGAATGGTGGTGGTGGATGCCACATCGGATGGGGCTCCCATCCGTAGCTTGGAGGCCCGGGCATTGGCGCTGGTCTCCAATCTGGTGGTCGACGTGCGGTGGGTCCGTCGTTTGTTCGCCGTCTCGTCGGTCTTCTTGTTCTCCTCCTTGGTCTACTCCTTGGTTCTCCCAACTTGAGTTGACTAGCTTTGAGTTTGTAGGTCCAGTCCTTTGTGTTGTAATTATCCCTGAACCCTACAAAACAAGATTCTAATTTTTTCTTCGGTATCCAAGTGAGCTTGGATCCGGATCTGTTAGCGGGTCTCCTTGATGGAGATCCTTTCTCAATCTTAGGGCTATATAAATCATCTACTTTGTTGATTAGTTTGTTAGAGTTTTCCCTAAGACATGCAATTTCTTTTTCTATAGTGTGCATCTTAGTCTGTAAGTCAGAAATTTCTAATTTTAAACTATCATTTTCTTCAATCAATTTATTATTTTCATTGATGAGGTTATTATTTTCTAATAACAGGTTATTATCCTTAGGACTAGTTTCTATGTCCTTAAGTTTTATTTCTAACCTATCATTTTCAGATTTAAGAAAACTAAGATTCTTTTTCATGCTTTTGTTTTCTATTTTTAATAATTTACTAAGCCCAAATAGTTCATTAAAAGCTTCTTGTAAATCATAACTTACCTCATTGTTGCTGTCGCTTCCGCTTTCGCTGTCGCTATTGCTTCCTCTGGCCATGAAACCAAAGCAAGCGGTTTCTTCTTTTTCTTCTTCTTCTTCCTCCGAGCTGGAATCGTCCCAAGTGGCTTGGAACGCCTTCTTCTTAGATTTCTTTTCCTTTTCCTTTTTCTTCTCCTTTTTGAGAAGAGGGCACTCTGGTCGTAGGTGCCCTTTCTCGTTGCAGTGGTAGCAACGTCTCGGGCTTTCCTTCTTCTCTTTTTTCTCTTTCTTTAATTCCCTACAAAACATGGAAAATTTTTTAAGTAAAATTCTAAAGTCTTCGTCGTTGGAACTTACCTCGCTATCCGACGTGGCTCTGAAGGCGAGAGTCTTCTTCAGTTTTGGCTTCGGTGTATCCTTCTTCTTCTGCTTTAACTTTGTCTCGTAGGCCATTAGATTGCCTAGGAGATCTTCCATGTTGAGCTCCTCTACTTCGTTCGCCTCCTCGATGGCGGTGACTTTCTGTTCCCACTCCGGTCCAAGGGAACGAAGAAGCTTCCCTTGAAGCTCCCCCTTGATGGTCTTCCCTAAAGCTTTTAAATTGTTTACTATGAGAGTGAACCTAGTGTTCATCTCACTTAAAGTTTCGTTAGATTTCATAGAAAAAGCCTCAAATTCTTGTGAAAGTAAATTGAGTTTAGAAGTTTTTACCTTAGAGGTACCTTCGTGAGTTACCTCAAGTGTGTGCCAGATCTCGTATGCGGTGGCGCATTGCGAGATTCTGTTGAACTCCTCCGAGCTGAGCGCGCAGTAAAGGGCGTTCATGGTCTTTGCGTTTAAAGAGAGCTCACGGATTTGTTGCTGCGAGTAGCCTCCTGTGGGTTTTTCTGGGATCTCAAATGGTGTCTCGCATCTGGCCCAGATCGTGAAGTTGGTGGCTTGAAGCCAGGTCTTCATCCGCAACTTCTAGTAGGGGTAGTTGCTCCCGTCGAAGAACGGCAGACGGGTTGTGGACTGCCCCTCGGAAATCCTGCTTGTGGAACAGCTTCCCTCCATGATCTTCTTGCCGGGTGTTACTCCGAACTCGCAAGAACCTGCTCTGATACCAAATGTAGGTTTCCCTTCGAAGAGGGGGTGACGTAATAAATGCGGAAATAAAATATAAAGCAATTTCACCAAAGAAAACCAATCACACAAAAAGACAATCACACAAAGAACACAAGAATTTTTAGGTGGAAACCCAAACCGGGTGAAAACCACCACCTAACCCTCTCGAGTTAGGATTTTCCGATCAACCAAGTTGATCAAAATCCACTAAACCGTATCACTTAAAACGAGGTGATTCAACCTCAATACAACCACGCTACAAGTAGGTCCCCTAAATTTGTTATCGTCTTCACAACTAGGTCCCTTCTGCCATTATTCCTATTCCTACAAGCACTGGCGACCTTGAAATGGAAAGAACTCCTTGATTCCTTGACGAATCCCTTTCAAATTTGAAAGGGAAGTTCGTTAAGGAATTCCCTTCCTTTTGAACCGCATCTTGGGCCCCAATTCTTGCCCAAATCCTAATTTTCACTCATGGAACAAATGGGTTTCCTGCTCTGATGACATTTCCAAACTTGGAAGCTTGGCTTCCAAGCTTAAGATCCTTCCTAAGCCCTATAAAAGAAACCCTAGGGCACAGCCGTGTTCTTCAACTAGTTTTGAGGCCAAAAAAACCCTCTTCCTAACCCAACCTCCGGCTTCCTCCGACCTAGCTCTGGGGAGCTCCTCCACTGTCGTCCTACGGCCTCCCAACGACCAAATTGGGAGTGTCTTCTTTCTCCCTAATTTCCTCCGCCTCTCGACAGCCAACTCAGAGGCGCCCTAGCCCCTTCATCCTCGCCGTCTCCCTCGTCGGAGAACCTTTCTTCCACGGCGCCGGCCAACCACAGCCGATGCCGCCCTACCCCTTTCATCCTTAGATTAGGTTCCAATGTTCCTTGTCCTTCCCTCCTTTTTCCCTACTTCTATCTCTCAAAGCAACTGCCGACCACACGTCTCCCCCTCCGTCTTCTTCCGCTCCAACGAAGCTCCAACGATGCCCAACCGCTGCTCCACCGCACGAATCGCGCCACTATCACCTCCATAAGCTCCATCGTGATCCACTCTTGAAAACCCCTCTTCCCATTCACTACTTTGCTCACCCTAACTCACCCCCGAACACACACACTCTCACGCGCACAGTCTGACTCCGCCTTGCATGCACAAACCTCGCCATGCCACACAACCACCACTGTCGCATTCGCCGTGGTCCGAAGATCCTTCCTGAATCTTCTGATAGGGTCGAGAGGTCGTTTTCTTGATTTCAGGTGTGTCCCCTAGCCACCATTGACGAAGAACTTCAAAGGAGCTTCGAGCTCGCTCCAGCTCTCATCTGCCCCAGGTGGAAGTCCCAGGTCGTGCGGACTTGCTTTAGGTACTGTCCCAGGTGGTCAATTAGACCCTGGGACCTTAGCAGCTATGCCAATCAGAGGAATCTCCTTGCTGCAGATGCACGCAAAGAAGGGACATGGTTTATTCCCACATCATCAGCTGAAGAACGCCCTGCGGTGCATAAATTGCAAAAGTGCTATAGCCTTATCTCCTTAGACATTGGGGGTGAGGTCCCCACTCACCCGCTCACGTGCCTCGTCCGCGACCTCTCCCCCGCAGACCTGGTACACCCAACCTGCCTAAGCCCACTCCTCGGCTGCGACCACGCCTGCAGCCCTGGACCTGTGTACGTGCCTACCTGATTACCCGACTATACCCTGAGAGGCCCTGGGAGGGCGGAGCCTAAGAGGAGAGAAAGAGAGAGAGAGCACGGGGCAGGGGAGAGTTTTTCCCCGTGTAACACTTAGCCAAAACTTGTGGTGGCTGCCCTCTGTGCGTGAAGAAAGAAAGAAGAAAAGAGGAGAAGGCCTGACCAGCAGAGAAAGAGAAGGAGAAGAAGAGGAGAAGAAGAAGAAACAGGGAAAGAAAGAAGAGAGGAAGGCTTGAGCGGAAGAAGATAACGAGAAGGTGCCGCATAGGAAGAGGAACAGAAGAGAAGAAGAACAAGAAGAAGAGGAGAAGCTCAGAGAAAGAAAGAAGGAAGATGCATAGGAAGAGAAAGTGACCCTTGAGTCTCTAGCACTGTAGCACATATTTAAGACGTTTGATACATTTGATTAACAACTATTTGAGGCTTTGATTTAAGTGTTATTTGTGAGGAGTAATTGGTGATTTAAATAACCATTTTACTCCATTCTTTTTGCATATTGATCCTGACATATTCTTATTGCAATCTCTATTCTTGATTTAAATTGTGATCTTGAGTTTTGAATTCCATATTGCTCCTTATGTTTGACCTCGGACTTAAAATTCGAGTAATAAATTTATTTATTTTCAAAGCGATTTCGACTATATTACAACACAGTTTTTAAACCTCGATCTTGCTGCGCAAACATTTTGTGGGCAAAACTTGTGATGGCTGCCCTCTGTGCGTGAAGAAAGAAAGAAGAAAAGAGGAGAAGGCCTGACTACCAGAGAAAGAGAAGGAGAAGAAGAGGAGAAGAAGAAGAAACAGAGAAAGAAAGAAGAAGAGAGGAAGGCTTGAGCAGAAGAAGATAAAGCGAAGGCACCACACAGGAAGAGGAACAAAAGAGAAGAAGAACAAGAAGAAGAGGAGAAGCTCAGAGAAAGAAAGAAGAAAGCTGCACAGGAAGAGAGAGAGACCCTTGAGTCTCTAGCACTGTAGCACATATTTAAGACGTCTGATACATTTGATTAACATCTATTTGAGGCTTTGATTTAAGTGTTATTTGTGAGGAGTATTTGGTGATTTAAATCACCATTTTACTCTATTCTTTTTGCATATTTATCTTGACATTATTCTTATTTCAATCTATATTCTTGATTCAAATTGTGATCTTGAGTTTTGAATTCCATATTGCTCCCTGTGTTCGACCTCGGACTTAAAATTCGAGTAATAAATTTATTTGTTTTCAAATTGATTTCGACTATAATATAATGCAGTTTTTAAACCTTGATCTTGCTGTGCAAACAAGATCCAGGTAGGGTCCTAGATGGATGTCTTCTTGCACTTTCCCCGGTCCTCAGCAGGATGCCAGGGTTATAGTGAAGAAGGCCAACACACAGTGGTGTTACACTGATGTAAACACATTTACACTACTTAAAATATCTATTTATGCATGTTCTTAAGCATAGGATTGCATTTCATGATATAAATATTGCATAACATGCATCATCTTGCATTTAGAGTAGTTTGAATAAAATGGAGGTTAATTGTCTCCTTTTATGTGCTTGGACAGGGCAAATATTTTATCGGGGCCACGAATCAAAGATCCAACCGTATGGATGTGATCAGGGCAACGATTAGAGTTCAACGACTCCAAGATCGCCCTAATCAGGCATCCTTAACATCAAATAGTGACCGGGGAACCCTAGAAGATCAAGGGCCAGGATGGTATAAATCCACACTTCAGATGACAAATCTGATCGCACGGATGAATTCGGATCGACGATCGCAGCCCAACGACATAAAAATCGAGTCAATCCGACATCCGTGGCACCATCTACAACTTCCAGAAGATGGACGGCCAAGATGGCGCCACGTGGCACCATCTCGGTCGCCCAAACGAACGCTTACATTCTATGAAGCCCTGCACTCGCTCGCTCTCCGTCGTTGGATCTTGATCCAATGGCTGTGGTCAACCGCGCCTAAAAGCGTCCGCTCGACCATTCGCGCCTCGTAGCGCAGCGGTCGAGCGCGCTTACGCAAGCGGCGGGCGCGGGTTTGAGCCATAGCGAAGGGCTGGAAGGCGTGGGTGATTGAGCGTGGGCAGGCGTTGGATCGCGATCGGACGGCCGCGTGTGCCCGATAGCGTTTACGTGCGATTGAACGCGTGGCATGAACGCGCGATCGCACGCGCCAGGCGGGCGCACAACGAGCGGGCGGAGATGCGTCTTAAGCCGTCCGATCTCGCGATCGGACGGCTGAGAACTGATGGATGTGCATATGCATTGTAGAAGCAGGCTGCCGTGGAGGCGCACGTGGGCGTGGGAGCTACGCCCACGTTGGGGGCTTTAGTGACGGATTTATCCGTCACTAAAGACCCCTCATTTATTATTTTAAAGTTGTAATGTCCATTTTGCCCCCACTCCTTGCAACTATAAAAGGAGACCCCCTCCATACGAAATTCTCATCCCTTCCTTCTCCTCTCTACCTTTCCAAAGCTCAAGAGAAGCTTGTCCCACACCCGGGATGCTTCTCGCGAGATAAAGTCCAAATTTTCGTCCCCCTTCGGAAGTGGATCCCGCGACGACAACGGCGTGCTGCTCCGTTCTCGTTATTCTTCTTTGTCCTCCTTCTCCTGCTTCGTTCTCCTTCATCCAGGCGTCGTACCGTCCGGCTCGTCCTCCAAGCGACCGTCGAGGAGGATTTCTCTCTCCTTATTCCTTTTACTGCTTTCTAGTATAGATTTATTGCTTTCTAGAGTAGTTTTGCTCGTCCTCCAAGCGATCGTCGAGGAGGACATTTCTCCCTCCATTCTTTTAATGCTTTCTAGAGTAAATTTATCGTTTTCTAGTGCAATCGTTTTATGCTTTCTAGTTGTAATGAACAATCTCAATGATAAATTCTTTGTTTATTCTACATCTCATTTTGATTTCTCTGTGTAATATTCTCTCTCTCTGACTCTCTCTCTCTTCTATTTATTGTAAATAATTAGATAATTTTAAATTGAATTATTCCGTGACAAATAAAAAGAAACGCGTAGTTTTTAAATTAAACGTCCGCCTCCCTGTGTTCGACCCGGAATTTTAATTTCGGTATAAATTTTATTTGTTGAACACGAATTCTTCGCTTTCAAGCTACAACGACAGGTTTTCCAAAACTAAACACGTTAGCGTAGCGATTCGTACGTTCAACATACACCCTGCGGCCAATCGGGCTAGCCTTCCTTTCTCTGCCTATGATAAGGGCAGGCCTTGCAATAGGGTAACCACATTCAGAATGACCAAGCTGACAAAGGCCTTAGTTGACATAGTCTTTATCATGAGGACGCTACCTACCCCATCTAGGTCAAAGTGGATCCTAATCCCTCTGAGAGTTGTCACTCTTGCTCAAGCCTAGTGTAGAAAAATCCACCTGGACAGCCAGCAACCTATCAGATGAAGGCCTCATCCCTGGCCCAGCCACCGCCCCAATACTCAGGCGAGGGGTTTGCAGCAAGTACTACCAGATCATCCCTACTCTAGTTGACGAAATTTCTACCTCAAATTGACGAGAGTCTGCCTCAGTACAAAGTCACACCCTTCGGCCCACACTTGGGGTATAGCAAGAGGCACCCATTTGCACCTCAACCTTGAAAAAGGGTGTGTTTAAGTTCTCACATGAAGAGCTCCGAGGGACCTTAGTCTCCAAGAGAGAGACAGGTAATCTTAGGCAAGGTCCAAACAATCATGGCCCTTGAGCCCTCGAATACCTAGGAAAGGATGCAGACATTGCTCGACAAAATCACCTCCTCAGGTCGATTCTTGTTGCAGCCTTCTGACTAACTAACCCCTCCCCTCGTTCGAGTGAATTAGGGAGGGGCCTTGGCCAGCTTCGGCTAAACCCACAGCTAAGCTCCCAGAGTTCAAAACCCAAATACCTAACAAAGGAATAAAATCAGAGGCACAACTTGGCGAGCCTGGGTGACCTCCCCACTCCACTCTAAAAACTATACACTGACAGCTCGTTTGCGATAGCTGACTTCAGAGCTGGCATAACCCTGACAATGCCGGACTGCGCTGCTTATGAGTACGCTGCCGAGCTATTCTTCCTAGCATCCAACATCTGGGCGGTGCATGAAGCAACACCCAATGGCTTAAGGCATTTCACCTCAAAGCCGATAAAAACAAACGAATATTTCCCACCCCCCTTCTCATGCTACCTCATAAGGAAAACACCCAGGAGGGAGGCACTTGAGGAAATGATAGCCAGGGAAAACAAAATGAGGCGACAACAGCCACCTACAGCAGATGGGCCAGCTAGTTAACGATCTCAAAGGCACACCAGATTGGATAAAAGGATAAAGCCTCCATACCGAGTCATTCGAGCGGAAAATTGAAATGCCCCATGGAAGGAATCAAAATTTGTAAAAGTAGTCCTTGTAACTCTTGTGAATATCAACTCTCAAGCGGTAAAGCAATCTCGCATACTCGGCATGTAAGCAATTCATTATGACAAGACAACAATGCAAATAAAAGTTTCCCTTTTCATAAAAGGTGTTGCCTACTACATTTCCTTGAAACATTACAACCGACAGGCCCACAAAGAAAGAAAGAAAAGAGGGGAGCTCGATGAGGGAAATACAAAAATAATGGCAACACCACTTATTAGGACTCAGTGGCTTTATCCCCAGTTTTTGAAAGGCTAATCGGCCATTCAGGCGGTCTCATAGCTATTGGAGGATCCAGCTTCGACGCCTCTTCTTTAGGAGTCAGTCTTTCCTAACGTGCTCAAACTCAAGCACCTTCCTCCCATGTCCTCCGTAAGCTACTGGGCCTCGAAATAGTCAACCCTCAAGCTCTCTACTCCTACATAGCAGAGGAATGTCCTGTTCCTAAGAGATGCACTTCCTTCACGAAAAGGATGGCGATATGAGAAGCTTGCAGGCACCTTGACAAGTCTTGCAGAGCCACGACTACCGCCTCATGCACCCCAACATGACCCCCCTTCAGCCCCCTGCCCATGCAAGTGAACCTCCTTAGACCTTGGCAGGTTGCGCTCAGCTCCTCGGGGCAGCCGGAGAGGCTTGCAGGTGTTGGAGCACCCACCTCTTGAAGTAAGGGGCACTACTCGAAGTCCCCAACCTGGTCGATGCCACCTCACTGGATATGAGGTCTCCAGTAGGTCCTTCCACAAAGGATCTCCAGATAGGCCCAACTGTCTGGCCAATCATCCCAGGGCCCCTTTGATCGAAAGGATACATTCCTATCATCGCCCTCGTCGAAGCTCTAGCTGGGAAAATACATTGCCACATTAGGAGCCACCGGTAGTAGCAACCTCCTACACCACCCTCGTAGAGTCACCAAGAGAGTTGACCACAACGGAAAAGGCGTTAAGCGTACTCGTTAGGGTAGCCTCTACCCGGGCCCAGGGCGGTGAGTCCACAGCCATGTGCCCCTCGGAGGGTCTAAGTGGACCCAAAGGGATCGATAACCCTACTGGGATGTCCCTTGACTCACCCCCTCTCGGGCTTAGAGAAGCAGATGTAGTTGACTCCCCCACAACAAGCGTCCCGCCAAACTCTCCCTGCGGACTCTTTGAGGGAACTTGCTCCGCCTCCTCTTTGATTCCTGCCTCCCTTTTGTTGAACTCTTCAAAAACAAGAGGACCCCCTCTTCTTGCTCCACCTCATGGGCCTCCCCCACACGAGACAAGTCCCAAGATGGGAGGAACCACCGCGACACCCAGACTTGTCCAGTTGAACAAACAGCCCAAAGGTTGCAACAAAGAGCAAATCAAAATAAACGCAAAAGAAATGAAGGAAAGGAGGTCCAAACGTACCATTCGCCGCAAAACATAGGTAGACCTCAAAGCCAGGAATGCCTCAATAGGCATCTCGGCTACAAAAGTCTCGCAAAAGGTCCTAAAACCTTCACCTCAGCCCATGTGCTAAACAGGGGCAACAAATAGAATTTACCCTTGCCCGTAGGCCCACACATTATCGTTGTTTGGCCACTCCACTGAATATGGTCGTCCAACGACAAAATCTTGTCAAAAGGATGAGCGAATGGAAAGTTCCTCAAGACAACTACTAAATCGTTCAAACGCAATGGAAAGGTTGGAGGGGCATGAACTCCGATCTCACCTCCAACTCCTACTTATAACCTCCCTTAGGGTGGTTCCATGACCCCCCCTCAAGGGTGCGGATTCCCGATGGACGAAATCCCTTAGAATACGGTGTGGATTCCACAACATCCCCTTAGACTGACAAAATCTTCGGTCAAGATTCTGTGCATTACTTCGCCCTGCGTGTATATTTCGATGCCATGGTAGCATTAAACGCCTCATTGACAAGCGTGACATTTAAGGCCATGACTCCTCATTTCAACAACAATTAATGACCATCTTGTCAAACTACACGATGAAACAATTACCTAAACGTCGCCTCTTAAGGTCGGTCAAGGAGCCTTAGGCACAAAAAAATGCTAGGCTCCCTACAACAAACGTCGCCTCTTAAGGTCGGCGAAGGAGCCTTAGGCGCAAAAGAACTCCAGGCCCCAAACCACAAATGCCGCCTCTTGAGGTCGGTCAATGAGCCTTAGGTGCAAAAGAACATCAGGCTCTCTACAACAAACACCGCCTCTTAAGGCCGGCTGGAACCATGGTCGATATGCTTGCGTTCCATAACAACGCCACCTCTTAAGGCCGACACGAAGCCAGGATAAAAAATTTCTTACACCTAACCTTTTACGGTTAACAGAAAACATAGGCACCTTGTCTGCCAGCCTCTTACAACTCCTCTTCACAATAAATGTTCTACCCACTTCACACTAGCTGGTCAAACATATGTGGGCATCATCCACCATAGAGTTTTGAGTACTCTGACTATTCTCTGAGTAGCTTTATCTAGCTAGAAAGTGAGGGCATAAGATGAGGGGCAAAAAGTACCCTTGGACCTAAAACTCCGCACGTAACCTGGTAGAGGATCTGGCTACCCAGTTACGAGGTAAGCAGGGTGGTCCGATCTTACCCAATTCGCTTACGACCAATCAGACCTAGATCACTTACATCCAGGTAAACTTGGAACCGACCAAACTGCCAGAAGAATTTGCGCACCTAAAGCCAGAACGATAGCAGTATAGATATGGCCACCTAAATTTGACAAAAGATGTACGGGAGATCATGGAAAAGTCCCTACTTAGCTATGACTTTTCCCATGTTATAAATAGTGAGGGGAGACCCCTAAAAGGGGGGGGCCATGTAATGCAATCAAAGAGAGAGATAGACTCCGAGAGATTGTAATGCCACCATTCATAGTGTATTTTTTAGGAGCCTTGTTATCTCCTTTAGACGTACATTTCTTGCGGTGGAACTGGTAACCAATCTCCTTGTTTCGTTGTGATGGATGAGGCCCATCAAATGGTAACATGGCCATAAACAAGCAATATCAATCAATCCATCACAAGGGAACAAGGAGATTGGTTACCTAGTTTCACCATAAGAGGTGTACGTCTGGAGGGAGAGCAATGCTCCAAAAAAATCCACTATGAACGATGGCGTTACAATATCTCGGAGTCTGTCTCTTTCTTGGATTGCATTACCTGGATTGCTCTCTTCTTTTCGAGGGTCTCTCTTCGTTATTTATAATATGGGAAAAGTCCTAGCTAATTAGGATCTTTTTCATGATCTCCCGTACATCTCTTGTCAGAATATGGATGGTCATATCTATGCTACTGTCGTATTGACCTTGGATGTATCGATTCTTCTAGCGGATTGGGGGATCTAGGCCCACTCGAATGTAACCAGATCCGTGTTCGATCTGTCATAGGTGGGTTGGGTAAGACTGTGCCTACTTGCTTACTTTATAATCCAGGTAGCGGGATCCTTTACTAAAAAAATACTTTGTAACCCTTATTAGATTTGATCTTCAATAGATACAATATATATATATATATATATATATATATAATTTTGAAATGTTTATAAGCATCAATAAAGTTTTTTTTTTGTGACATTTATTAAATGATTGGATCAAATGTTTCGAAATAATATGTTTAATTAATTTTCTTTGATGTTTAATTCATCTTACCTTCAGATAATATATTATATTTATCTCCACATTTATGAAATAAATATATAAAAAAAACTTTTTTTCTTATAGATGTCGGGCGACACTTGTGCTTGCCAAATGCCTCATGACTAGATTCATATATATCCCAATTACTCCGGTAAACATAAGGAAACATTTGCATTTGATTCAGCAGATCTCAAGTTTCACCCTCTACTTCCATGAAATGAACAAATATGAAAATTCGTAGGCTCAAATCACATAAGGATGATGGTAAGAGTAGATCTGATCACCATGAATGCCCACCCCCTCTCCCTTCTCCAATTTGAGTGCAACTTCTCAGTGAAGTCCTGGCGCGGGCGTCAAGCATAATTTAAGGGGCATCCAGAATATTTTTCCCTCTGGCTTCTTTGATCACGTTAACGAATGTTTGTGCTTTTTTTTTTTAATTTTTTTTCCAGTTTCGACTTGAGAAATTTGGAACTACGACGTAAATGTTACGATCAACAGAGTTCGGAGATATTGTTAGACGAATCTTTGTTCTCATGCATTAAGATTAGACCCGATGGTCTCTCGGTCGTGGGCATTTGTCCGCTTGCAGCTGTCATCGTGGAAGGGCGCCCATACTCCCACGTGCATTCCCACTTTCCCCCGACGCTCTCTCTCGATCTTCTACTCAACTCGTTCAACGTTGGGACCCTCGTGCCTTCACACGAGATGCGACTCGACGGTAGACCGCGATTCCCTTCGGGGTTACGAGATAAACAGCGAAATTTCCAGGAAGCTGAAATCTCCAGCTAACGGAAGGTAAGGATAGCTACTCACTGCACCTGAGGTATCGATTTGGAACCCTCCGGTCCCAACAAAATATCAAAAGATAGACGTGCAATTTCTTGGTTGAGGAATATGGATCCTCCTGCATGTGGTGCCCTAATGCTCCTACATTGTTGTAATTGATAGATATTTGAGATTCAATCGTAAGGACAAATTAAGGAATGTTCCGATTATAGTGACATGAAAAATCATATCAACCAACTATAATTAACTTCGTGGCAAGGCAGACAAAATTGTGTAAATTTACCATTCACTTAGAATTACCCAAAAAGAATAACGATTTTTATCTACTCAAGATAGAATAACTAATGATATAATTATTGATACGTCTAAGTTCAATGAATCCTCAATCCATATGTGAAGTTGGTTGAAAGCCTATACATCGCAAAACACAAGATCCAATAACATTGCACTCTATATAGTGTATTTGGTGCACAATAGATGATCTAAGCCCTTAATTACTAATACAAATGAATGAAATAAGAAAGCCTTGTATAGGGAGCGTTTTACCTTGCCTTCAACACCCACATTCCCTCAAACTTAAGATAGTGTCGTACTCACCCAAAAGATATGTAAGTAAAAATATTACACCTTCCTAATTATTTGAAGGATTGATGTGTTGTAGATGACCAGCTCTCCCGCATTAAAAGGTGATGGGTGCTTTCGTGTGACTCATGATTATGAATCTATTTTCATCAAGAAAGGCTTCTAAGCAACTCTCACCATCGAGGCACCGACGCAAGTGGTGAATCTCCTTCGGACCTTAAGCCAATGGCGTACGTATTTCAGTGGGAGAAGGGCTATTTCCCTCTCGTATATATGGTAGCATTAGCAAGTAGTAATATGGATGGATCCTCCCGCATGCATGTGAGGTGGGGGCACCCTATCATTGGCAGCGTCTTTACGTTGCCTTCAAGTCCTTGATGGCATTAGGATGGGGGGGAAGGAACAATGATTTGAAGAATATCTCTTTATGATCCATCATGGATAGAGATGAACGACGTACAAACAAAGCTCCCGCACGAACCCACCGCAGCTTATTCCTCATATATCATGACAGCTGGTTCCATACCTGGTTCCACTGTTTGAGTGATCGGGATTGTAATGGGTTGGCAGTACCCATGGGGGTTACGATCGGTGCTCCGCCTTCTTATTTTGATAGATTCATTCTAAATCTAGCTAGCACTAATACAGAATATTTGATTAATTGCATATATGGTGCTTTACAAATACGCATCTTAGAGGGAAAAAGTTGCATGGGTACTGTTAGTATGTATATGTCTACTGGTAATTAATGCTAAAGCCTCAAATGAATAATATCCTCGTGTAGAAAGAAGCGGAAACTTTGCCTTAATCAAGGCTTATCAAGCACAATGCAAACTAAGATCCAAACTTTCCCTTCGGCGAGGAACCTTCCCGTTGTCGATAATGCCATGAACACCCGAGACCAAAATAGTGATGTGAGGCTTCCCTTTTTTCGGATACCACGTTCTTTTGGATCTGATAAAGGTTCTAAATGAGAACAAAAGTATACGTGCTCTGCTCATTCCCCTGCGAGCGACGGTGCGAGGAACGACTGTTAAGGGAGTTGGCTGTCGCCAAATCTCCCTTGTATCTTGTAACGCTGCTGTTGTCTCCGTTTCAATGAAATGACCTCTTATTTTCAAAGAAAAAAAGAAGTACACACGCTAGATGATGCAGGAGTTTTGAACATAGATCCAGAGCAAGTATGGCCTGACAGAAGCATGATTTATTGTTGGCACAGTGATGATTATTTTGAATTGGAAACCTTTTGCGGAAAGAAGTGAGGAGGTTTTGGAATTATTGATTTTAAATGTGTTTTCTCATGATTAAAAATATAGCAACGATGGAATTCTTTGTTGGTATTCTTTAAACTCTTAGGCGTTTAATGATAATTAATCAATTTTTAATTTAGGATGGATCTATATAATAATTTGTCTCAACTGAACTTAATATTGATTGGGTACTGATACTAGTAAGTTAGTACCGATATCCTTAAGTTACAGGTATAAGTTCTATTTCCAAATAAGTACCGATATTCATGAGCGATAGTTTAGAACTCATGTCCAAAAGAATATTTATCCAATACTCACTATGTACCAGTACTCATTGAGTACTGGTATCACTTTAAGAAAGGACTAGTCTCAATGAGTACCGATACTTATGAAGAGAACCGGTACTTGTTGGGCATTAGATATACCACCTGTAGCCTGCTGGTATCAGTACTGATGACCAGTACCGGTACTTGTGAACTACAGGTTCTGGTAACTTCAAGTCTAGAACCTGATCTGGAACTTATGTGTATCGGTACTCATGATAAGTATCGGTACATGTAAGTCCCAAGTTTAAACTTAGGACGATCTAGAGCTGATTTGTAACTTACATGTACCGATACTCATGAAGAGTACTAGTACTAGCAACCTACAGTATTCTTTTGGGTCTAAAATAGTATCTCGCATGTATCGATACTTATTATTAGTACCGATACTTGTGTTAGTTATAAAAGTGATTATGAGGTTTTCTAGGAAACGAGACATCTAACCTAATCTATGTTGATCTTAGGTATTACTAACAAATATATATGAACATAATAGGATGTTCAATATCTCCTTATGGAAGTTAGAAAACTAGCATGTTAATCTATGATATCTAAACATAAAAACATGGACTTTACAAGATAGACATGGAATGTGTTTACATAGGAGTATAGAGAAACCTGTATTCATCCTTCTAGTGGAAAGAGGATGCAAAGCATGGGATGATCTTCCAAGAGATCCTTCAGATAAGTTAGAGAGGTCTAACCTTCACGCTAGGAAGAAGAAGCCCTTTCTCTCTTTGTCACACAATAGTCTTTCTTCTCTCTGTATCTTAGTCACGATGGCGGTGATTTTGAGATTAATCCCTGAGGGTCTCTTGGGGACCATAACCCCCCCATAATAGGTAATTATTCACACTAATTGCTATTTTCATTTTACATAAGCGCCCATCAAGAAAATACAAAATGATTAAGGTCTCTGCACATGTAAATTAAATACCACACTATCCTTTTACATTTTATGCTCATAACCTTAATAAATCTCAATTTGTTCACTTTGAATAATAGGCATTAACATGATAGTTTATAATCTTTATGTTGAATGATTATATCTATATATATAAATATATATACTAGTCCATACATTTAATTATGATCCAACATTTTTTCGATTAATCAACTAGACAACTTGAACCGATTACTATACATGTATTTCAATTTGACCTACTTATAATCACTCCACAACCCATTACATATATTACAATCACTCCACAACCCATTACGATACATATAGTACAACTTGACCTGCTTACAATCACTCCTCAACCCATTACATGTCATTTAATGATCATGTCAACATTCTATAATATTAAAATGGCATATATCACATGATAAGAGGATGAGAGTGATTGATTCTCCTATGATTACTATTTAATTATATTTAAGGAGTGCAATTAGTTGTTATTAGTAAAACCAAGGAAGAATGCAAGTTGCGATCAAATATGGTCAACTCTCAAGTAAAATTTGTTCAGAAGGTGTCATGTATAGTAACGTTGGATTTTTTTTATTGTAAGCTTTTCAGCGGTTCTTATTTCACAGAAATTGGAGTTGTGTAATAAAAATTATGCACTAAACATGTTTAACGAAGACGTAGGCCCACATGAATTGAAATTATGGGTCATTGTAGTTATTTTTATCAAATCTAGACTCCAAGTCATTTTATATTTGATTGCATCATTTTAGATCCATTGGTACCAGTCGGGTTTGGGACGAGTCAGAATGTCTTGTAAAAAGTAAAAAGTATGTGTTTTCGATTAACCCTTAATCAAACCTTTTTAAAATGGAGTCATATGTGATAACATTGAATTTCTTTTGTTGCAAATTTTCCAATTAAATTTATTTCAAGTAAATCCCACGTGCACATGTTATGTAAAAAATAAGGCAGATATAATTGAGGTAGGACTGAACCAAGAGAAATTTTTATCTCCTGGGAATTTTTTTTGGTTAATTAGGATTTTAGATCATTAAATTTCCCTCAAGATTGCACACATATCAAGAAGAAGAGAGATAAGAAGAGAAGGGAAGAGAAAGAGAGAGCACACGTGGGCATGTGGGGATGCATGTAGGAAGAGACGCGCGACGGGGAGGGTACACACTTTTAGAATTTTTTGACATATGAAAATTAATATAATTGTTTGAGAGAGAGTATGATTATTTAACAATTAAGGTAAACGTAAACCAAGCCAAGTAATCAATAAAGATGACTAATCATAGCTAATAACTAAGAAATAAGAAAAAAAATTATATAAAAGATATGTTTTTTATTAATAATTAAAGCAAGATACATAAGAGTTGACTAAAATAGTTAGAAAATGATAAATAAAATGTTAAAACTAAAATCGAGAGAGATGGTCAGAGGAGTGGCGGTGGTGAAGATGGAGGATGGAGGTGGAGTTGAACATCAACGGCCACCAGAGGAACGCTGGAGATAGAGCATTGGCAGCCTCCTAAGGTTGTCTACTTATAGGAGGATTAAGGTGGGAGACATGCTTAAGAGAAAGTATGATCTTTTATTATAGTCTTGAGGTTTATTTATAGATTTGAGAGTCTTTAGGAACTTATAAAAATCTTTAAAATTTGTAACAAAGGGATAAGATGATTGTTTTAGGTCAAAACAATTTGTAATTAGCTTTTTGTCTTATATATATACCATCACTTATCCCAAATGGGCTTATTTCATGATTTTTCTTGATCCAAGCGGCTAAATGTACGCTTAAAAATTATTCTCTTTGATCTTGGGTCGCTTATGGATCTTTCACTGGCTTGCCTACGTTATAAAAATAAAAAAAATATCATAATTCACAAAATATAATGAAATGCCTAAAATTAATGTATTTACAAAATAAATACATGAAAAATACCAATAATTAAGCATGTAGTTTATATAAAATTATGACTTAATTAGCCCTCTTGTTGAGTATTTAATCTACTGATTAATGCATTGTTTATTTTGGATACTCGAATAACAAATTAGATGCTTGTAATTATTTATTAACGATTACGACTTAACAATTGATAAATTACGGTGTGGATCAATTGATTGATAAAACATGAACTTTATTTACAAATATGTTAAGTAACTAGTGAATGCTTGCTTAGCTTATTAATTAGATAAATTGAATCATAGCTTTAAGATACTCAACTCATATGAAAATACTAAATGATGAATCGGGTTGTATCGATAGAATGATTGATGGGGTTATCTAACCATGGAAATTTGTGAAGATCGGTAAATAGTAAGTCTTGTGTTAGGTATCAATGGTGTAATTAGTTATACCTATTTAGAGGTAGAGACTAAGCTAGCCTTCTTGCGACTCATTTGCTTAGCTATTTAGCCAACTGGGTAGCTAGGTGCGAGTGGATATATGATACTATTGTGAGGAGTTTGGTGTTGTTACTTTCGTACCCTATAGTGAAGACAACTGGCTTTGTGCCATTGCGAGGTACCTCACTACATGCGTATTATACAAGTCGTTGTCACAATTTCACCTAAATTGGGATCTTGAGGCGATTAACTAAGTATAAGAGGGGGTGCGAGCCACCCTCTCAGCTAAGAGAGTGTACTGTATTGACTCTGCTATTTGGAATACCACAACGATATCTCTTTAAGCCTTCCAACTTAAGATTTTCTTGATTGACAAAGTTTATCAAAAACCATCATTGTATCACTTTAAATCGAACCAAGAGTGACACAACCTCATGTACACAACGCATCGGATATGGCCGATGTAATTTTTTCCTGTAAGAGAGGCGAGAGTATCCAACTACATTAAAAAGGAAAATAAACAAGATCCTATAAAGCCTAAAAATATAATGAATTAAACTAGGGAGTAATAGGATCACTGAACTTCCCTTAGGAAATAGGAAGTTGAAGAGCAATGAGAGTGTGGCTCTTAAGATTAAAAGATCAAGGGAGCTTGAGAACTATGAGAACTTGAAAGTAATTTGGTGTTCTTTAGTGGTACTGTGTTTAAAGTGGGAGTGATGTAGTGTATTTATAGAGTGCTTAGGAATACTCTAGATAGGTGTTTGGACTTAATCTAGTCATTAAGGGTTATAAATGTGTGAAAGGGTTTGTCCAAAAATCAGAACAATATTCAGATTTGTTAGATAGAAGTAACCAGATAATGCTCGGTCGACATCCTATAGTGGTGTTGGTCGACCAAAAATAGTTTTTGGTCAACACCCTTGAATGGTCTAAATTAATGGTTCACCCAAGTTTTCATTGGTTGGATGAGTGGGAGATGTCTAATGCTATACTGGCTGGTCGACCTCTGGTTGACTACCTATAGAGGACTTCTTAGGTCTAAAATCCCTACACTTAGGATTAAATGGCTATAGTTGTTGCATATGCAGTATTAGGCAACATTCTATGAAAGGGTTGATTGACCACTAGACGACTCCCTAAAGGTGTTTTTGAGGATAATTAGTGAATTAATTAGAGTAACTAATGAACAATTGTTCTCAAGATTTTTGGACGTTAATCCTCCAATGTTCTAAATTGGTTATCTATTAGTCGACATGCTACAATGAGAATAGACAACATGTAGCAGCATCAAGTGATTGGCTAAAGCAGAATTGGCCAACGGGTTGGGTAATTGGATGACGCCTCTGAACGTGAGTGGGTGTATTTGAGGGCTTTAAGGCTTGGGTTTGATACTTCTAGTTGTTCGAACGACTAACCGCTTAAGTTGTTAATCTTCGAGGTACTTTTACACATAATCTAAAGAAACATTACAACAAATTTACAACAAGTTTTCTTTAAGATTAAATGATAAAATCTTGAAAAGACTTTCTTCTTCAACTATCAAATAGGAGCTATTCTTGATTTGGTCTCTTGTCTTGAGTGAGTTGATTTCGCAACTACGTCAAGATTCCTGTAAGCACTTGACCACTTGCAGCATCTAGATTAAAAAGTAAAACATTAAAACTTAAGATTTGAATAATACCGAAATCTAACCGTTTTCAGTTGATGGAATTTTATTTCGTCGGTCGAGAACCATAGCCGACCACAGCTATACTTATATATGCCTATATATCTTGATTTCTACAAGCCCCCTTCCTTCCCCAATAGAAGCTCGAATAAAATGACATTAAATTAGAGGACGGGCCACGATCGATCGTACCAATCCTTCAGAAAGAAATGCGCTGAGAAAATTCAACAGATGTTTGGATCTACATTAACCAACACAAGAATCTGCCGACAACATATTCACCGTTAGAGTGAGATGGTTGGATTTAAATATATTACCGGCTTTCAGTTTCTTGATTAATTATTTCAAGACATGAACGGGCCTCACGGGCTTTCTCCCATTTTAACTAATATACACTTTTCTTTTCTTGTTTAAAAAAATAAAAAAGGCTCAACGCACTTATCTTGAGGACAACGGCCAAATGGGCTCGCAAAGCAAGTGAAACCAAAGAAGATTAGTGGTTAGATTTAGACCGTACCAGCTTAGGTGCAGCCTCGGGCCATTCCTTGCAGAGACTAATTTAGTCCTCGCCACGTATTCGACCTATTGCCAGATTGGAGCTCACCCCATTTCTTCAAAAGAGAGAGAACGTGAAACCAGATTAGGACAATTTATCAGATACACCACGTATGTAATCAAACTCGACTACTTTACACAGAGGTACTCAGACTTGAGCCCTGACATTTTTCATTCTACTTGTACGCTTCTAACAAGAAAAGAAAAAAGGTCCATGAAAAGATCCTATATGTGATCCCTCCGTCTTCACGCATTCATTTCATAGCTTAGAGGTTGGAGATTTTTTTTTTTTTTTTTATTTTTTAAGTTGGGAGTTAATCTTATTTCTCTACCCCTCTCTGAAGGTTACAAAAAGTGACAGGAGGATCAAATTAATACCTGCCAAGTACATCAAAAACTAAGGGCAATGCTAGAAGGGAGAGTGCACATCTTGTAAACTAACCAGGGATCGATATAAGAGAACTGCATCCTGTTCAGTTGAAGGAAACCCCGCAAGCGTCTAAGAAGGTCCTTAGATGTGACGTAGATTCATCAATCATCAGAGGCCTCAATCCACTAACCTCGTTGGCATGACATTGGTAGAAGAGTGGATATGTGAGATACTCGCAGTCCGATACTACTCATTACGGTACATATTGAGTAGGGGAGATAAATAATCTATAAATCTATCCCTCAAGATTAGTTGGGATTCAAATTAAATACTTACCGCTTCCACTTGAGTGACATGAACTTGATTACCAATTGAACTATCTAACGAACTCCTTCTCATTACAGTTGGTGAGGGAATACAATATTGTAATTTTTCGAGGACCAACCAGATGTGTTCCCAAGTAAGGGATAACATTAAACTTCGGATGGATATCCACATCCTTGCGAGAAAACACCCTACAAACTGCGTACGTGAGCAGCAGTCATAATATATTGTTCTCAAATAACAAAGTCAGAAGCCGCAATTCTACATCATACAGATGGGAACCATCCGTTTTCGTACACCTAAGCTAAACATATACTTAAAGATAAAAATATGTTAGGAAAAATAATAACCGGCCAGATCATTAATTAATTAATTAATTAATCAACAAACCCAAGCATTAATTCTCTCCTTGGTATAAAACCACAGGCACACCCCCTTCCACACCCTCCCATCTCCGCCTCTATCCCCAATTAACCATCATCGGTGCGCCACCACTACCAACACATCCAAACCCATAGGAAATTAATTAAATGGCTTCGAAAGCCACTCTCAGAACGTTGGTGTTCCTCCTCTTGGTCCTCCATGGGAGCTTCGCGGTGGCCGCTGAGTTGGACATTACGGAGATCCTGGAGAGAGGAGGGCAATACAGCAAGTTCATGGGCTACCTCTCGAGCACCGACGCGGGGAGGCAGATGAACGATTACGCGAACGGCCCCAACAACCTCACCCTGTTCGCCCCGACCGATGGCGCGATCGGCGCGCTCGAGGACGGGTTCTTCGAGCGCTTCTCGTCGAGGGAGGAGATCGAGTTCCTCTTCTTCCACTTCGTTCCCCAGTTCTTCACACGGAAGATGCTCCCGAACGCGGGAAACCGCGTCATGACCATGGCCGGTGGAAACTATACGCTCGACTTCATCTCCGCCGGTGGCCAACAGGTGAGATTGAGATGAGAGTACGTGTTGTTGCAACGTACAAATTATGTGAAACTATCGTGATGGGAGAAATCCCTACGCTTTGCACGCAAACACCGACGTCTATTCGATTGCACTTTTATCGGTGAAATTTCTCAAGAAGATGTATCAGGAGATGGTTGAAGGTGATCGACGTTGGATCCCAACGGGAAAATAGATGCTTTACCATCAACCACGAGATTGCTGTTTTGAGTACCTCGTATTAATTCATGCTGGAAATTAGGTTTAAAAGCTATACGCTAACAATCACCGCATAGTACTTCAAACTTATTTATGAATGATTTCCTTGACAAAAAAAAAAAAAAAAGAATCCATGTTTTTTGTTCGTGCAGAATAATAAACAATTGATCAATCTTGTGATTTATTATCAACTCGAAATAGTCTTGTAAATTAAGTAGTTCATAGATCTTTGATGTTTGATTATCAAGGAATAAAAACCTCACATATATATCAAACCTTTGAGGATTGGGACTCCACTACCATCATTTTATGCATACATGCATGCTTAGTTCATTTCATATCTCACTTGATTCTATTCTGCAATTAAAATAAATACCTTTTAAGATTTTTTAAAAAAGCTTTCATTCAAGCATCATATGTACGTTAAGATCACTGTAATTTACGGATATATTTGATCAAGCATTCATGCATGTTTCCCATTAGGTGAGCCTCCACACGGGGTTGGTCACTGTACCAGTGAGCCATCAGGTGAATGTGACCTTCCCGCTTGCCGTGTATTCCATCGATACGGTCCTGCAACATTCGCAACTCTTTGACGCACCAGCACCAGCATCACCATCAGAGCCATCACCAGCTTCACCATCGGAGCCACCAGCATCGACATCGGCATTGCCCCCAGTTCCTGAAAGACCCACTACGAACGACACGGCGCCTCCGAGTTCACCAGCACCCTCGCCCGAGATTGACGACGATGGCAGCGCCTCATTGCAGATGAAGGCAAGTTGGTGGTTCACGCTGGTGGTTGGGGTGGTGAGCTCTTGGGTGGTCTCTCTTTAATTGTGTGGATGCGTGTAGGGTACACATTGGTTGGACACTCCACATTCACCATGTTGTCGTTCCGTTGGTTTCGCTTCTTGAAGAGAGAGTACGCTTGCAGTTTTCATTGAATACGTACACAAAAAAACTTGCATGCATACGCATGCACCATAAAAACCACCGTAAAAGGCAAATGTAGGCTCACCTTTTCTTGAGTTGTTTATGCATGATAATGAGTGAGTTTATGCAGTAATGGCTCAATGCTTTCTGTTTGCTTTCGGAGGTGTTTATTGATAGAAGTGTGAACTTTTGTACTCATCATGTGTTGAAAAAATTGTATTTTTCAAGGGAGAAATGGTAATACGTTATAAATAATGCATTGATATCCTTATACTTAGTCAAGGCACGTACATAAGTTAAAGATTCAAACCTTTATTCTTGGTATAAAATCCTTTCCGAAAGGTAGTCCCTGGCTTATGTTTGCAGGATGAAGTAACAAGGCACACTCGCTAGAGGAGGGATGAATGGTGTTGGAGATAAAAATTTAAGCTTAAAATGTCAAGCATAGGAGAATAACGTGTAGATTTAGAGTAGAAAATACCTTTGAATAAAAATCATCATCTAAATCTTATAACTTATAATGTTCAACGCAGGTCTCTTTTGCAAGAGAGTTCCAAAATTTTACTCAACGAAAATTAAGATAATTTACGAGTTATCCCAACCCAATGCAATAATATATAATAGAAATAAATAAAGCTTAAGGTGCAAGCTGAATGCTAGTACAAATAAAAATTAAGTACACCTGATCCTATAGCCTCCTTCATATAAGATTAAAAAGATTTTACCAGGTGTTAAGACATCGTAAAAACAATGTGGTGAAGGTTCCTTGAGGTAGAACTAGTGTGTAGTTAGAGCACAAAAAAGATCTAGCATAGCTAGAAATCCTAGAGCAATTAGCTTTAAACATTGCAAAAAATCACATAGAAGAGAGTTTTTGACAATGAAGTTTTGTTGTATGATTTTTTGTGCTTCTAATGAGTGCTATGGACCTTATTTATTGGCTGCTAAGTCCCCATGTTACGACCTGATCCCTGATTCCTATAAGACTCAAGATCGGTCCACCTCGACTAATCCCAAAACCTAATCATCCAATGAGGCAAACCAAAAGTAGGAAATAATGCACATCCACAAATGCAATGTAACTGGATAGAAAGAAATAAGAGACAGTAAAATAAACAGAGTGAAATGGTCTATCAAAGTTACAGGCCGTCACAACTACAGCAGAGAAAAGTATAGCGGAAAAAATAACTGTAACAGTATTACATAGAATAAAAAATACTCATTACTACAACAGGAGCCAAGGAAAGCAGTATAGATGCGCATCTAAGGTTGGGCTCGACTGGACTCAGCTCCCTTTGCAGCTGGTGATACTAGCTGTTCAACTCCCTGACCTGAACAATGTTATAAAATTTTCGGAGTCAGCGAATGCTGAGTAGAGTGGTAATTTTGCCATTTACATGTAATTAGGATAATAAATTAATTTATGCAATTAATGAACTATCCATTTTCATTTAGTTCAACTAAGTACTTCTAATTTGTTGTTCCTTTATTCACTTAGATCATTTCTTGATCTGGCCTGTTCTTCATGGGAACGATCTTGATTGCAATCTTTTCCATGATGTAGGAGGTACACGTGGTGCTCTCATGGCTGGAAGAGTCCCCCGTGGTAATCCTACACCTAGTCAACCACCCCGAGGTTACGGTCGCGACGTAGCGGTGACTACAGCACGTGTGATAAATGCACGGGTAGCAATTCTACATTGGAACGCGGTCAGTCATTTCCTTTAGCGGGTACGCCTAAAGGTACAACACGGAACAGTATTGGGCCTTGCCCTCTCAGACCAGAACAGAACCGGAATCTCGCCCCTCCACAATCCGCATACCTTCGTCCGACTATCCCGGTTTACCAAGTGGACCTTACAAGAGTCGATGTAGGGCGGCTAGTCCTAACCCTGGGCCCCCTGGGGCAGCTAGCTCCCTCCCTACACTAAGTAGCTCACCTCGGTACTACGTACACGAGGGCTAAACAGAGTCGGTGTAAAGTATTTAAGCTTGACGCCGGGGCTTAACCCAACGGGCGGCTAGTACTCCTCTACACAAAAGGGATAGTGGCTCTCCTTTATACCGCGTACACAAGGGCCAGCTCACTTCACATCTATAGGAGCTCTCCTCCTAATTCCCCGTAGGGTTAATGCTGATATTCCTTTTGTTTCATTTTCCGAACTTTCGGATCTTTCCATTTACGTTTCCGTTTCCATTCTTTAAAACAGGCAGCTCATGATTTTTACTGACAAGGCATCATATTAAGTAACTAGTGCATTTGCTAGCATTTAAAGTTTTACAGGCATCTCAAGTAAACAGTGTAGCTCAACCACACTCATTTATTCCTACCCTAGGGTTCATTCTCATCCTAGGGCTCTACATGTTTCTCAAGTATACAGTATAGCTCAAACCATACTCATCTGTTTCTACCCTAGGGTTCATTCGAGTTATTCTAAGCATACAGTTCATTTATTTAAATCATAATTTTAATGTAAATCACTCTACCGACAAATATGGGAGGAATGGGGGCTCGGATCGCAGATCCTCTTACCTCCATGGCTCCTGCGTACTTGACTGCCTGGAGACCTATACAATTGACCAACCACATCATATGATTCCAAAACTGTATATAAGTGACACTAACTCATAGAGAAACTTAAGCGAAAAGCAACGGTACTTCGTTTGCGGAAATCCGATTCTGTTTGGGCCATAAACGGGCTAAAAACACTCACACTGTCCAAAATCAGACATCTGGGTCTAATCCTAGACATCTTAAAAGGCGTCAACACTTACCCTGGGTTCCCTACAGCTACCTTGGACGTCCAGACCCTTCCGCGATCGTCTGAGGTGAGTTCCAGGCGTCGGACTCTCCTTTCGGTCGTCTGGAGGTATGGTCAGACGTCCAAAAGCACCTCAAAGGGTGCACCCCGCGCCTTTCCAACAGCCTACCCCCTACGTACGTATGTGCAAACCATCAGAAAAGGTCGGACAAGATCCCTGCGGTGAGGCCTGCATGGCCGTAATCGCACAAAAGCACGTACCTTAGCACAGAGTGTGCTTTCATATGTTCGGCTTCAGCTCCGGATGTCCTTCGGCTATTCCAGACGTCTGGGATGTGCTTCAGACGTCTAATATTGGAAAATATCTAGTACGTACAACCTTCGCGAGCCTTCTTCTCCTCATGGAAGTCCTCCACGTCGCCTGCAGCTGGGACACCGGCAGCTTTAGGAGGCCGCGAACCCACCTCCGCGAGCTCCTCCTCCTCAAGCACAAGCTTCTCCGAGCTCCTCCCACACTCTCGCGGCTCTCTTGTGAGCTTCTCCTCTCGAGCTCTCCTCTCCTCCTCTTCCACGTCTCGTCTCTCTCTCAGCTTCCTCTCCCCTCGCCGCGTAGGAAGGGAGGAAGGAAGGACGGAGGTGGTGGTTGGTGAAGATGAATGGAGTGGCGTGGGAGAGGGGGGTTTAAATAGATAGAGTGTTAGGGTTTGGGGTGAGGAGATGGGCGTCTGTGTGCGTCTGTGCGTGCGGAAAAAGAACAACAGGTCCGGTTCTTCTACTTTCAGATGTTTGACCCTCCATCCAGACGTCTGGACAGACGTCTGACGGTTCATCTAGATGTCTTAAACAACTCAAAAAGGCAGCGGGTCATTTCAACATAACAAACTTAAAGGAAGTTTCATCCCCGAAACTTGAGCCAAGTAAGGTATGGAAAAGTAGCGTAAAAGTGCATAACAAACTTAAAGAGGATCAAAGTAGATCTGAAAAGACGTACCCTCAAAAAGCTCTGGGTACTGTTCTCGCATTACCCCCTCAGGCTCCCAAGTGGCCTCCTCGTATCGTTGGTTTCTCCATAGGACTTTCACCAGTGATACGTGCTTCCGCCTTAGATTTCGGATGGCTCTGTCTAGTATCTGTACTGGCTTCTCGGGATAGGTCAGGTCATCTCCCAGATCAACGCTCTCGTGGCTCAGAACATGGCTGGGATCGGAGACGTATTTCCTGAGGTTGGACACGTGGAACACGTCATGCACTCCAGAGAGCTTGGGGGGAAGGGCAAGCAGGTAAACAACGGGTCCAACCTACTCCAAAACCTCAAAGGGTCCCACAAACCTCGGCGCAAGCTTCCCTTTTACCCCAAAAGGCTGCAAGCCTTTCATGGGTGAGACACGGAGAAAGACGTGATCCCTAACCTCGAACTGCACCTTCCTGCGCTTCTATTGCCACATTGGAGAACTAATTTAGTCCTCGCCACGTATTTGACCTATTGCCAGATTAGAGCTCACCCCATTTCTTCAAAAGAGAGAGAACGTGAGGGCTCACAACAGATACGAAACCAGATTAGGACAATTTGTCAGATACACCACGTATGTTACCAAACTCGACTACTTTACGCAGAGGTACTCAGACTTGAGCCCTGATATTTTTCATGTCACTTGTACGTGATGAGAAATTCATCATGAACCCTAACTAGTACATTTTGACCCAAATAAGTATACAAAAGCTCTTACAAAACCTAAGGGAAAGCCTAAATCAGAGAACTATAAATTTGAGTATAAGCACTTCACAAGGGGTAAAACTGCAATTTTACCAATACAGTACACAAATGAAATTTCTAAGAGTCTAAACATAGGTTAAATGGCCTTAATAAGAAAGAAAGTGGGGGAGTTGATCGGAAAAGGGTTATAGTGGCTTTTAGGAATTAAATGACATTCTGTAACCTAAAACAAACCTTCTTTAATTCACGAAGTTCCAGGTAAGATAAAAATCAATTAAACCCTCTAAAATTCATGAAAAAATATCCCCTAGGGTTATGACCTTCAATTTGACCATTGGAACCTATCTTGACGTAGATTGAGAACCATACCAAATTTTTGACCTAATTTGGGTTTTTATGCAAATTGATCAATCAAATATGGTCAAAACTAAAATCCAACCTCACCATTGGATTCCTTAGGTCCAAATTAGGGTTATATCAAAATTTGGACCTAAGGAAAGTTTTCCTTGACCTACTTTACAAATTGGTCGTCATGAGTTACTTTTTGACCCTTAACTTTTTGAACCCTTGCACTTAACCCCTTAACTTTCACTTCGTTCTTTGCAAGCACGTCCCTCTGCCACCCGTAGCAGCTGCCCATGCCTCCGGCGACTTTGCGCCAAGGGTGGCCCTGCGCAGGGTATGGGGACCGACCCCGGAAACGAGAGGGGGGTCCCCTACGTTGTCTTCTTCCGTATGGACCCCCTCCCATGCCCTACCGATGCCCATACCTCTCGTGCGAACGCGTGAGAGGCATGGGTCTCTTTTCCGATCATTCTCCGGCGGCCTGCCCACGCTTCCTCCTTGAGTTCTCCCCCTTGCCAGCACCTATTTAAGGAGCGGCAGGTGCTGCCATTTGGGACAAGCTCGATTTGGCCTGAGAACTCCCCCAAATTTGTCCCCTCCTCACTCCGGCCAACAGCTCGACGCTTCTGGTGACTTTTCCTCCCTCTCCTCATTGCTCTACCACCATACCAGTGGCAGAGATAGCTCATCCATTCTCCTCTGCGCCAGGCCGTACCAGCTGGCACTCTCCGACCCCTTCTCTTCATCGCTGTCGCCACCTCTGGCACCTTCGTCTCCGGTGACGGCAAAGACGCGCCAATCACCATCTCCTCCCTTTCGTCCGCTTAGCTAGGTAAAAACTCTTCCCCTTACTCTCTCCTTTATTTCCCCCTGTTAATTTGTTGTTTTTACCCCTCGACATCCACTGTCCATCGCCACCTTCTCCACCTCTGACCAGACCTCCGGCGAGGTGCTTCCATCATTCCACTCACCCATCCACCTCGTCAAACACCTCAGAAGCTTCACCACTTCCCACTGACCACCTCTCGCCCTTCCACTAACCACGCCGCCCACTGAAACTACCCCTTGAACAAACCCATCCTCTCGACCACAGAGCGACCTAGGCACGCACCCCTAGGCCGCCCCTCGTCCAGCCAACCCCCGCCTCACCTTCGCCGTGATACGGCAGAGGTTTTTTGATGTTCTGAAGGAGTCGTGAGGTAGTGCTCGTTCTTTCAGGTTTTGCATGCTAGCCGCCATTGTCGACGAGCTTGGAGCGAGCTTGCTCGTAGCTCCAGGCCTCTGCTGCCCCAGGTGGGAGACCCAGGCTGTGCGAGAGAGATTCATGCACGGTCCTAGGTCCCCAACCGAAGGTGAGAGCTAGCGTACCACTGCAGTCGCGAGGATTCCTGCTGCGGATGAGGGTGCAAAATTTAGGTGGGACTTTTAGTCCCACATTGTGAACGGCTGGGCGTAGCGCTGCAAATAAATTGAAAAAGTGTATAGGGCTTATCGCCTTCGATACACAGGGGTCAGGTCCCTCGCCCACGCACGCAGCGTGCCACACACTCGCACCTGCCCTCTCCTGCGCTCACGCCTCGCGGGCGTGGGTCTAAACTTGATTACCAGACCAAGCACTCCTCGCCCACCACTGCATGCCGGTGGGCCTGGACTCGGGCACGTTACCCGACCCGTATACCCGCGAATGCTCTAGGAGCGAACCTTTGAGAGAGAAATAGAGAGAGAGACGTTGGGCGGGTAGGGGTTAGGTTTTGCCTAATTGTGTAACATGCAGGGAAGTAGGAGAAGAAGAAAGGAGGAGGGGCAGCTGAGACTTAGCCGCACAAAGCGCAGCCGAAAGAAGAAGGAAGAGGCAGCTGCTGAAAAAAGAAGAAGGAAACTCAAGGCAGAGGAGCAGTTGAAGGAAGAGAAAGAAGACAGGAAGGAGGAAGCTGTGGAGAAAGGAAGATGAAGAAGAGAAACTAAAGAAAGAAGAAGACTCGCAAAAGGAAAAGAGAAGAAAAGGCAAGGCAGAAGTTGAAGAGGGGAGAAGCCAACCGAAGAAGGAGAAAGCACAGTGCAAAAAGAAGAAGAAGAAGCTGCGAGGCACTGTAGCAAAGGGGCAGATAAGGCATCTGATTCAAATAATCAGACGTCCGAAAAGTAGAGAAAGAAGAGAAGGAAGAGAGAAGAGGAGAAGAAAGAAAAGAAAAATAGATGAAAAGGATTCTTGTTCACTCTCTCTCTCTCTTAAATTTTTGTAAAGTAGTATATTATAGTGAATTGTGAATTTGTATGCTTTTAGAATTAAAGTTTGCTCCATGAGTTCGACCTCGAAATATTTTAAAATTTCGAGTTATAAATTTTTATTTGTTTTCGCGGAGAGTTCATCTATTTTACAACGAGATATCTGTTAAAGCACGATTTAGCCGCGTAAGCATTTTTGGCGCCGTTGTCGGGGAGCAACGGGTATTGTAGAAGTTATTAATTCACAATTCCTGATTTACTACTGACTTAATCTCTTCTCTTTTGTTGTGCAGGCACAGGAAAACAAGATGGAATAAGCAGCCACACAACAACCACATCAAGGGACAGATAATTTTCTATCATCTCTTGCATGCCCCTAAAATTCTAAAGAGGAAAGAAAAAAGAAAAGCAATTTAGGGGTTACCTGTCTTTCATACATAGTAAATCACAAGAGTTGCCTGTTTTTCAATTTCAACACATTTTATCTGTACATCCACTATAGGTAATTAGGGCTAAAACCTTCTTGCTTGAGCCCTAGTTACCCAATCTTAAGGCAACTAATTGGACCAATTAGAGCCAACCTAAGACTCAAAGCTAGGGTTTTAGAGACACACCTTCTAATCAAGAATTGAAAATTCCTAAAAGATGTGTGCCTAAGCCATTTCTTGAAAAAATCTATTAAGAGAAACCCTAAGCAATCTGACTCTTAAGTCACTTGAACCTTAAAAGACAAGACCTAATAACCTCTCACAGGAACTAACAAGTGAAGTTGATCCCTTGATCAACCAACCTTTAAATTAGGTCACTCTTTTGCACTCAAAAGGTTAAAAGTTCAAGTGAAATCCTAAGCACCTTGATCCTAATTAAAAGTGGTAGACTTAAGAGGTCAAGGTCCCCATTCTGGTCAACCTAGAATCTCAGTGACAAGAGAGGTCTGGTGGGGGAAACCCTGTAACCCGTGGGGGCGCTCTACCGTGTAGGGGTCTTCGCGGGACTCACCCTCTCTGGCTGCCTAGGTAATTCTCAGGTGGACGACCTTCTGATTAAGGGGTATCATCCGCCCCGCACCTCTATAGTCACCCAACATTTTGGGTGTCTTGATTGGGTTTAGCACCTGCTAACCTCGTCTAATCCATCAGTGTATGTTTGGTAGGAGGTCCTTGAAACCTCCTCTAGAAATTCACTCTCCCCGAGGCCAAGCCTCGGTACCCTTGTTTGTGCAACAACCTCTTCACAAGGACCTCTCTTCTGATTCTGAACCCAATTCCCCTTCTTCTTCCACAATGGCTCAGCCTGTTGAAGAAGAGAATAATCTTGAGCACCAGCTCCAGCGACTTAATGATCTCTTCCAGAACTTCATGAATCCACCGTAGCATCCCATGATGCCAGATCACTATAATCCCACTGCGGTGGCAATTGTCCTCGAGTTAGAATCCCAACTGTAGGACCTAATTCTGAGTTGAAGCCCAACATGATCCACGCCATACCTAAATTCTATGGGCTTAACTCTGAAGAACCCCTTCCAGCACATCAAACAACTTAAGCATCTGGCCTATACCTTCGGATTAGATGCGCAGAATCGGGATATCCTACTTATGAAGTTGTTCTCTTTCTTCGTTATGGACAAGGTGGCCCATTGGTATCAAACACAGACCCGCCCGATCAACACTTGGGTGGAACTTTAGTCCGAGTTCTTGAAGAAGTTCTTCCTTGTTGGTTGGACCAATGCCTTGCGCCATCAGATTACTCACTTCACACAACAGACGGGAGAACCTCTTCATGAGGCATGGGATCGTTTTCAGGATCTCATGAGAAAGTGCCCCCATCACGGAGTTTCTAAATGATAACAAGTCCCGTCTTTTTACCAGGGACTCCGTGAAGATATTAGACTATTCGTCAATGTAACTTGCGGAGGGAATATCATGGGTCAACATGAAGACACCGTGTGGGAGATTCTCGAGAATATGTGCGAGAACTCTATCAACAATGATTCCATGGGACTATTAGACCGTACGAATACCTACACAGCGACGAATCTTAGGGGTGCACACGAGACGCAGGGCCTGTCTACATCAGTTGACCTGGAATTAATGACCAGTCGATTGGACAAGGTCTCTATTATTGAGAAGAAGGTGGATGAGCTGACTCAGCATTTGCAGTGAGCCACCTCTGCGCAGAACTCCTTCGCACAGCCCCCTCTCACACGGGAAACTATGCAGAACATTTTCCACCGACCTTCTCCTGGGATGGACTCGTATCCACCCCCATTTGACTCCAAGATTGGAGGGACCTCCGATCCTTTCTATTCTTGTCATTCTCCGACTTTTCTGAGGCTCCTCAGACCTGTGAGGACCTCAACGCCATCCAGAATGACCCTTTTTCCAACACCTACAATCTTGGATGGCGAAACCATCCCAATTTCCAATGGGCGGGAAATTCCCAGAATCCAAAACCACCCTTTCAGCCCTGTCCACAAGCACCTCGTCCTTATCAGCCGCCTCAGCCTCAGCCTAACCCCACTTATCCATACGGGCCAAACCAAGATCAAATGTCCCTTATCCTCTACACTCTGGCTGACATTCAGAGAACGAATGCGGCTATCCAGAAGCAACATAAGGAAGAAATCATAGAGGTCCGAAATCAACTTGCCCAGTTGGCAAATTCTCGCCAACCTGGCACCCTTCCTTCTCAGCCTCTTCCTAACCCCAATAGCGTGCTGACCCAGCGGCGCGTTATGAACCTAAACCTGGGCCAAGCACACATGGTCTATCAGGCCCCTTCTATTCCTTCACCTGACGAGATGGAAGCCTCAACCTCCTATGCGGGTTACCAACAACAGCAACCCATCCTACCAACCCCTAACCAGAACTAGGCAGGAATAAATTCTGTAACAACCAGTAGTGGTAAGGCAACACAAGATCCACCTTATCCAGACCACTCCAAGCCTGGTAGTGACCCAAACCTTAGGACAGTCATCCTCGATGTTCCTATTCCTGTCCTAGATCAAAAACCTGGACCTATCATAGAGGAACCAACCAAGGTTCCATTTCCCGAGGCCTTGACCAAGGGAAAGAGGACAACTAAACCCGTGGCTCCTGAGGAGGACCTGGTCAAGCTCTTTGAGCAGGTCCAAATAAACATCCCCTTGATGGATGCAATCCGCCACGTATCGACTTACGCACGATTCCTGAAGAACGTGTGTACACCTCAGCGTAAGCTGAGAATCAAGAGTGGGAGTCCAATTGTACTGTGAGAGCAAGCCAGCTCTGTCATCTTGAGTAGACTCCCACCCAAGGCAAAAGACCCAGGCACTCCCCTGATTTCATGTAAGATCTGTGAAACCCAGTTTTATAGAGCATTATTGGACCTAGGTGCCTCCATAAACTTGATACCCACATCCCTACTTAGCCATCTAAAAGAATCTGAGCTAAAACCGACCGAGGTGACATTGCAGTTAGGAGATCGATCTATCAAGTCACCTAAGGGAATTCTTGAGGATGTTATTGTGAGGGTGCGGGATTTCTACTTCCCTGTATATTTCATAGTTTTAGATATGGATGCACCTGAAAACCCAAGGGATACACCAATCATACTAGGGAGACCTTTTCTGGCCACTGCAAGGGCCAATATAAGTTGTGAAGAAGGCCAAATAGAATTGAAATTTGGAAACTAGACTCTCAAAATTTATATCTTTAAGGCACAACAAGGGATCAATTTCGGTGTCATTGAAGAAATTTGTGATATTAGAGCTGTGGTGATGAACCACAACTTGAGGATAACATGATTATTCCTCATCAACCACAAGAAGATCTTAAACTGCAATTAGAGGAGTCAGACCTTGATCTTGACAAACCTATAACTCCTACCCTTGTACCCCACACTTACTCTGAACCGCCCGCTACTGCTAATAACCCCATTCTTGAACTCAAACCCCTTCCTAATCATTTAAAATACTATTTTTTGGGTTCTAATCAGACATTTCCTGTGATTATAAACTCTAAACTCACACCTAATCAGGAATCCCGTCTGATTGCATCTTTAAAACAATAAATAAGGGGTCTTTAGGGACGGATAAAACCGTCGCTAAAGCCCCAACGTGGGTGTAGTGGGCGCTCCCCACGCGCGCCTCCTCAGTTGCCCTCGTATAACGCCCGCCCACGTTCATCAAATCTCAGCCGTCTGATCGCGAGATCGGACAGCTTAGGATGCTCCTTCGCCCACTGCTGTGCGCCCGCCTCAACGCGTACGATGGCACGTCCTCGCCGCGCATGCAATAGCGCGTGAATGCTATCGGAGGATCTGAGCCGCCCGATGACGATCCAACGCCTGCCCGCGCTCGCTCGCCCGCGCCTTTCTCCCCTTCGCTGCGGCTCGAACCCGCGGCTGCAGCTCGCGATAGTGCCTTCGACCGCTGCGCTACGAGGCGTTGATGGTCGAGTGGACGCTTTTAGGTGCGGCTGTCCACAGCCGTTGGATCGAGATCCAACGGCGGAGAGAGAGCGGATGCGGGACTTTAGAGATTGTATGCGGCCATTTGGGTGGCCGAGATGGCGCCACGTGGAGCCATCTTGGCCGTCCATCTTCTGGGTGTTGTAGATGGTGCCACGGATATTGGATTGACTCGATTTTTGTGTCGTTGGGCTGCGATCATCGATCCGA
This sequence comes from Thalassia testudinum, assembly GCA_037157565.1. Classification (NCBI taxonomy): domain Eukaryota; kingdom Viridiplantae; phylum Streptophyta; class Magnoliopsida; order Alismatales; family Hydrocharitaceae; genus Thalassia; species Thalassia testudinum. The sequence goes on along the minus strand of JAZHRO010000022.1, from coordinate 66,662,459 downwards.
ATTCATCTGTGCAGTCGGATTTGTCATTTGAAGTGTGGATTTACACCATCCTGGCCGTTGATCTTCTAGGGTTCCCCGGTCACTATCTGATACTACAGATGCTTGATTAAGGCGATCTTGGAGTCGTTGAACTCCAATCGTAGCCCTGATGACATCCATATGGTTGGATCTTCGATCTGAGGCCCTGATAAAATGTTTGCCCTGTCCAAGCACATAAAAGGAGACAATTAACCTCCATTTTATTCAAACTACTCTAAATGCAAGATGATGCATGTTATGCAATATTTATAGCATGCAATGCAATCCTATGCTTAAGAACATTTATAAATAGACATCTTAAGTAGTGTAACTGTGTTTACCTCATACCCCTATGCCTATCTTTTGCTAGTCCCTAGCGAAAACTATATGCTATTTATAAAAGAATTAGGTTGAATTATTTGGGCCTGAGTTATTTTCAATCATTAAGAAATTGTCTACTTAGGAATTGAACTTTTAAAGACACAACAGCGCCCGAGTATCAGCCAAAATGCAGACCGCCTCAAGCCCTCACCTTATTAAAAGAAAAATTTCTTTTTCTCTTTTTACTCTTTTCTAATTTTTTTTGGAATTTCAAATTCTAGGATTTAGGAGTGGCTTTCTACGGTCATTCAACTCACCCAAGATTTGATGCGAACCCTATGTTTTAAGCATCTTATTGTGATTGTGATAGACTTGTTGATCGGCAATTAAAATGGACTTCGGGTTTCTACGCCTCTAGGTGACCTCAAAAAGAATTCCGCCTAAAGGTGTATCTTTACAACTGGTAGCTTTCTCCCTACTTTTATTTTTTTACGGGGTCAACACAAGGGTGAATCCAGTGTATATCTCCCTGGTTATTCTACTTCTCCGCTTCTTCCTTAGTGTTTTGGGAATTTCTTTAGTGCATTTATTGAGCTGGGTTCTGAACAACCGGTCGATGAGCTATTACCATCGACAACTTGTCAGCCATACTCATGCGGTGAAGTGTGGCTTATTTCTTTTATTTTTTTTTCTTTTCTCCTTTCCTTTTTGATTTTTTTTTTTTTAAGTAGGTGGCTTCCCTGGTCTAAGATTTACCTAAATGCAACAAAAAGAGAAAGGTCCAATGACTGGGCTCTGGACAACCTACCTATGGGCTGTTACCCACGATAACTTGCCATCCATATCACCCTAGAAGGTTCATTAGCTACCCAATTTCCGTTAGAATCGTCGAACAACGAGTCAGTGCAAAGAAAGTGTGTAGATGCTTAAAACTCAGAAATTCCCTTAAATCAGAGGGTTGGTTGATAAGTCGTGTACTTATCACCCAAACTTATTTATTCCAATTACGATAGGGTTAAGATGGCGAGGACTCAAAGACAAATCCACATTTTAGTGGATACACGGGCTAATTAAGTCCAAAGACCTGAAGGGTCTTTGTGTTCAAATCCTAATGTAAAGTTTCTTAGCATTGAAAAGTCATAATGTCCAACTAATCCTTCCTAATTTTGATTTCTTTTTATAAATAAGAAGAGAAAAATAATTTATAAGGATTTCACAAGGCTGACCAAATAATTAAAAAATGAATCCACCCCCCCATGTCTAGCTGATGCAATGTCCTCATTGAAAAAGAGACATGAAAGAAAGGGTAGAATATGAAAGATGTCACCTGAATATGAAACTCGTATCAGCCTTGTGTCATATGTACAACTGCTGAGTTTAATGCCGTCAGCTAGGCGAAGTCCAGCCAAAGAAGTCACAGAATGGCTAGAGCAACAGAGTCTGAGACGGGTTCTGGAAGAATACGGTCAACAACAGGCTTCAGACATTGACCGTTGACTTTAAATGTGTTACCCGTCTTTGGGTCAGAAATCTGAATGGCACCATTTGGAAAATTTTGATCAATTATGAATGGGCTATTCCATTTAGATCTAAGTTTGCCAGGAAAGAGCTTAAGTTGAGAATCAAATAGCCAGACCTTCTGGTTTGGCTCAAAGCTCTTGCGGGAAATCAATTAATCATGTAGAGCTTTGGTCTGGGTCATGTAGATCTTGGCATTCTCATAAGCATCATTTCTAAGCTCCTCCAACTCAGATAGTTGGAGTTTCCTGGTCTTCCCAGCTAGATTCAGATCTAAATTGCATTGTTTGATTGCCCAGAATGCCTTGTGTTCAATCTCTACAGGTAGATGGCACGTCTTTCCATACACCAAACGGAATGGAGACATGCCGATGGGTGTTTTTACGCCATACGGTAGGCCCAAAGAGCGTCTTCAAGCTTTTGAGTCCAATCCTTGCAATCAAGCCTAACCGTTTTTTGCAGAATGTTCTTGATCTCTTGATTGGAGATCTCGGCTTGTCCATTTGTCTGGGGATGGTAAGGTGTGAAAATTCTGTGATTAACCTCGTATTTGGCCAATAAATTCTGGAATTGGGCATTAGTAAAATGAGTGCCACCATCACTGATGATAACCCTCGGAATCCCGAACTTACTGAAGATATTTTTCTTGACAAAATTGATGACCACCTGATGGTCATTGGTTCGAGTGGGAATTGCCTCAATCCATTTGGACACATAGTCAACAGCAACAAGAATGTACTGATGTCCAAATGAAGGGATAAAGGGTCCCATGAAATTGATGCCCCAAACATTGAAAATTTCGACAGGAAGAATAGGGTTTAGGGGCATCATGTCTCTCTTAGTTATGCTCCCGAGTGCCTAACATCGAGAACATGACCTTGAAAAATCCTGGGCATCTTTGAATAAAGACGGCCAATAGAAGCCAGATTGCAAGATTTTTGCAGCCGTCTTTTTCCCAGAGAAATGTCCACCACACCCAGATGCATGGCAGAACTCGAGTATACTGTTGAATTCATTCTCCGAAATGCATCGGCGAATAATCTGATCAGAGCCGATGCGATACAGTTCAGGGGCCTCCCAGAAGTCTTATTTGGCCTTAGATTTGAGTCTATCCCGTTGTTGCTTGGTCCAATACTGGGGGATTTAACCAATGACCAAATAGTTAACAATGTCAGTAAACCATGGGGTGTGGACACCTAAAACTGTAGGAATAGTTTCGTCCGGAAAAGTGTCAGCAATCGGAATGTCCGGACAATAAGAATCACCTAGGAGTCTCGACAAATGATCCGCCACCACATTTTGTACCTCGGTTTTATCCTTGATTTCAAGATCAAATTCTTAAAGAGAAGAATCTAACGAATAAGCCGGGGTTTAGCATCTTTTTTAGCCAAGAGATGTCTCAAGGCCGAGTGGTCGGTATAAACGATAACATGAGACCCTAAGAGTCCTGAATTTTTCCAAAGTAAATACTACAGCTAGTAATTCCTTTTCAGTAACAGTGTAAATTTTTTGGGCTTCATCCAGAGTTTTACTAGCGTAGTAGATGACAGAGGGCTTTTGATCAGTTTTTTGACCCAGGACAGCCCCGACCGCGTAATCAGAAGCGTCGGTCATGATCTCAAAAGGGGCTGTCCAAATTGGTGGTTGCAAAATTGGAGCACAGGTGACTGCCGTTTTCAGGAAATCAAATGCCTTTCGGCATGATTCGTCAAAAGCAAATGGCGTTTCTTTGGCAAGAAGATTGCTCAAAGGACGAGCAACCTTCGAGAAATCCTTAATGAATCTTCGATAAAATCCCACATGACCAAGAAATGATCTGATTTGTTTAACAAATGTGGGAGGAGGAAGTTTAGAGATAGCATCAACCTTAGCTTTGTCCACTTCAATTCCCTGTTCAGAGATTACATGACCCAAAACGATGCCCTCTTGGGTCATGAAATGATTCTTTTCCTAGCTAAGGACCAGTCGTGTCTTGATACATCGCTTAAGAATCATTTCCAAATTAGCCAAACAAGAGTCAAATGATTCTCCAAAAATAGAGAAATCATCAATGAAGACTTCCATAAACTCTCCCACCATGTTAGAAAATATGGCTAGCATACACCTTTGAAAAGTTGCAGGTGCATTGCATAACTCGAAAGGCATCCTACGAAAAGCAAAGGTTCTGTTGGGACGGGTGAAAGTAGTTTTTTCCTGATCCTCGGGATGGATAGGAACTTGGTTGTATCCCGAGTAGACATCAAGAAAACAGAAGTACTTCTGCCCGGCTAATTTTTCCAAGATTTGATCAATGAAGGGAAGGGGAAAATGATCCTTTTTAGTGGTGTGTTCAGCTTCCTGTAATCAATACAAACTCTTCAAGAGGAAGCTGAACGAGTTGTGACAGATTCTCCTCTCTCATTAGTCACAACAGTAATCCCAGCTTTCTTTGGAACAATTTGAACGAGACTTACCCAAGGACTATCAGAGATTGGATAAATAATTCCTGCATTGAGCCACTTGATGATTTCCTTTTTGACCACTTCTCGCATATTTGGATTCAATCTCCTCTACATCTGGCGAGAAGGCCGGGATCCATCTTCCAAAAATATTCTATGATTACAGTAAGATGGCTCGATCCCCCTGAGGTCATGAATGGTCCAACCAATTGCCTCCTTATGTTCTTTTAGGACCTTGATCAATTTAATCACTTGCTCCTTCGTCAACAGGGAGCGTATTCTATGGTCCTAAAAATTGATATTTCAAATTCTCGGGCAATGGTTTCAATTCAAGCTGGGGTGGGGTGATGATTGATGGTAGGGTAGATGCTGAAGATTCAACAAGAGGAAGAGGTTGTGAGTGAACAAAATCAGTAACCTCTTCCGAAGATGTCAGGTCAGCTAAAGAGGGTTGCGGGTCAAATTCATCAACCAAAGAGGAACTTTCAATTGAGGAAACTATCAAACAAGTTTAAATATTATCATTATCCTAATCAAGTTCCTCAATAAATCCACAATCCTCAAATTTGTTGATCGCCTTAAAAATATCCAATTTCATTCGTTGGTCCCCAAAGGTAATTTCCATGCTATCGCTTTCACAATTAATGTTGGCCTTTGCAATAGCCAGGAACGGACGCCCCAAAATGATGGGCGTGTTCCTCAGATTATCTGGTACATCCATGTCAAGGACAAGGAAATCTACAGGAAAATAGAAATCCTTGACCTTAACTATAACATTTTCAATAACGCCTCGGGGGTTTGTGACCGAACGGTCCGCTAACTGTAGTGTTACTGAAGTTGGCCGAAGTTCACCTAACCAAACTTCTCATAGAGAGAAGTCGAAATTAGGTTGATGGATGCATCGAGATCGAAAAGTGCTCTATCAAATTTGTAATCTTCGATAACGTAAGAAATAAAAGGAGCACCAGGATCTCTCTTTTTCTGAGGGAGGTAGTGCAGGATAACAGAACTAGCCTGCTCGGAGAGTACCACCTTCCTCGGAACAGATTCTCTCGACTTACGCTTTTGTGTACATAATTCCTTGAAAAATCTTGCGTAAGCTGGTATGTGCTTGATAGCATCAAGGAGTGGGATATTGATCTTAACATTCTAAAATAAATTCAGAAGCTCCTCATTGCTATCAACAGACTTCTTCTTTGATTTAGTTAAGGCTTCAGGAAAATGAACATGAGTCAGATTTTTGGAATCAGGTTCCTGAGCCTTGATTTCTCCTCTAGAATTCTCCTCTCTCTCCTCAGGTTCTTTAGGATTCAAAAGATCAGAATAGTGTGGTTGTGGATCCTGAGTCTTCTTACCACTCCTCAAAGTTACAGAATTTGCAGAAGCATAAGAATTTGGGTCTTGGGGAGGGTTCGGAAAGATTGGAGGGGCTTGATTGACCATAAATTGTTGATTTGCAGAAGAAGAAGAAGATGAGGAACCCCGCTCAACTACCTGAGCATGTGCGTGTGGGTCCCTCTGATTTCCATACCCTTAGGCTTGATTGCCCGAATTCATAATATTTCGTGGGTTGGGTAAGGGTTGAGATGGTAGAGATCCAGGTTGACGAGAGTTAGCAATGAGCCCAGATTGCAAGTTGTCTAGCGAGTTTTTCATTTGCTGCATGAGCTAGAGCATAGATCCTTGCATCTCTACCATTTGACGGTTCAAATCAGCTTGCCCTGCGGGTTGACAGGCATTCCAAACTGGCTGATTGACCTGATTCAGAGGCAACTGAGTATATACTCGACCCTGACCCATTGGTCGTTCCAGAGCATAATTGTTGGGTCGGAATTGGGTCTGTTGCCCCGGATTTTTCCAAGAGAAGTTAGGGTGGTTTCTCCAACCTGGATTATAGGCATTCGAGTAGGGGTTGGATCTAACATTCTCTTGTACAGCGCAGACATCCTCATAAGGTGAGGATGGAGAGAAAGAAAGGGAAGGATCAGAAAAACTGGGATCAAAGGCCCCAGTTGGGAACCCGTAGGGTTCCAAAAATTGCTGACTCACAGGTTGAGCCGCATCGAGTTGATTCACGAACTCCCGTCCAGAAGGAGCTCGTGAGGAATGGAATCCCGAATTTTGGGATTGAGTGGATCGAAAGTTGTTCATAGAATTGCCAGCCATCCACTCTTCCATTCTTTTAGCAACCAAGTCCACCTTATCAAGTTTATTACAAATTAATTCCATATCAAATGAATGAGAGTCATGGACTTCATTGACATTTGATCTGGGTTGCTGGGACCGGTTAAAAGTATCCATGGAGGCATGATTAATTGAATTCTCACTCATTTCCTCAAATAAATCATGTGCACTATTTGCATCTTTATTGAGGAAATTGCCTCCGCAAGAAGCATCCATATGATTTCTGAGTTGCTCAGTCAACCCATGATAGAAGATCTGCACGAGTTGCCATTTCGGCACCTCGTGGTGTGGACACCTCCGCAATAAGTCCTGGAATCGCTCCCAGGCCACATGAAACTGCTCCCCTGGCCGCTGGGTAAAGGTAGTGATTGCCCGTCTCAAAGCATTGGTACGACCGACTGGGAAGAATTTCTTCAGAAAGGCCGATTTCAACTCATTCCAAGTTGTAATTGGTCTTCCTATTGTCGTATACCAATGCGCGGCCTTATCCCTAAGAGAGTGGGGGAAGAGTTTCATGATCATTTGCTCCTCGTTTACGTTTCGAGCCTTGGTGGTCTGGATCAAAGTGGTTAAGTCCTCCAAATGCTGAAACGAATCTTCGGAGCCAAGCCCATGATAATGTTTAATCAGGCTTAACACCTGGGGCTTGATTTCTACGTCACTGGCTGGAATCTGGGCGCCGGGACGTTCCCCGTAATTTGAAGGATCATAAAAATCCTTCAAGGGCTGAGCGCCCTGCATTCTTTGGAACCATTCCTGCATTCTCTGCATTTGTTCAAGCTGCCTTCGAAATTCTTCCTGTGGATTTCCAAGCAAAGGAGGCTGTTATTCGGCCATGGGATCAAATTGACCAAAATCCAACTTGCGCCTCCTAGAATGTTCTATTGGTCCTTCTAATCGGGGATTCAATGACTATCTTCCCAGTTCATTTATTTAAATCATAATTTTAATGTAAACCACTCTACCGGCAAATATGGGAGGAATGGGGGCTCGGATCGCAAATCCCGTTGCCTCCGCGGCTCCTGCGTACTCGACTGGCTGGAGACCTATATAATTGACCAACCACATCAAACGATTCCAAAACTGTATAGAATTGATACTAACTCATAGAGAAACTCAAGCGAAAAGCAACGGTACTTCGTTTGCAGAAATCTGATTCTGTTTGGGCCCTAAACGGGTCAAAAACACTCACACTGTCCAAAATCGGACGTCTGGGTCTAATCCCAGACGTCTTAAAAGGTGTCAACACTTACCCTGGGTTCCCTGCAGCTACCTCAGATGTCCAGACCCTTCCGCGATCATCTGAGGTGAGTTCCGCGTCGTCTGGAGGTATGGTTAGACGTCCAAAAGCACCTCAAAGGGTGCACCCTGCGCCTTTCTAACAGCTTGCTCCCTACATACGTACGTGAAAACCATCAGAAAAGGCCGGACAAGATCCCTGCGGTGAGGCCTGCATGGCCGTACTGCACAAAAGCACATACCTTAGCACAGAGTGCGCTTTCAAACGTCTGGCTTCAACTCCGGATGTCCTTCGGTTATTCCAGACGACTGGGATGTGCTTCAGACGTCTGATGCTGGAAAATATCCAGTACGTACAACCTCCGCGAGCCATCTTCTCCGCATGGAAGTCCTCCGCGCCGCCTGCAGCTGGGACGTCGGCAGCTTTAGGAGGCCACGAACCCACCTCCGCGAGCTCCTCCTCCTCAAGCACAACCTTCTTCGAGCTCCTCCCATGCTCTCGCGGCTCCCTTGCGAGCTCCTCCTCTCGAGCTCTGTCTAGTATCTATACTGGCTTCTCGGGATAGGTCAGGTCATCTCCCACATCAATGCTATGGTGGCTCAGAACGTGGCTGGGATCAGGGACATACTTCCTGAGGTTGGACACGTGGAACATGTCATGCACTCCAGAGAGCTTGGGGGGAAGGGCAAGCAGGTAAACAACGGGTCCAACCTGCTCCAAAACCTCAAAGGGTCCCACAAACCTCGGCGCAAGCTTTCCTTTTACCCCAAGCTGCAAGCCCTTCAAGGGCGAGACACGGAGAAAGACGTGATCCCTAACCTCGAACTGCACCTCCCTGCGCTTCCTATTGCCAGATTGGAGAACTAATTTAGTCCTCGCCACGTATTTGACCTATTTCCAGATTGGAGCTCACCCCATTTCTTCAAAAGAGAGAGAATGTGAGGGCCTCACAACAGATACAAAACCAGATTAGGACAATTTATCAGATACACCACATATGTAACCAAACTCGACTACTTTACGTAGAGGTACTCAGACTTGAGCCCTGATATTTCTCATGCCACTTGTACGTGATGAGAACCTCATCATGAACCCTAATTAGCATATTTTGACCCAAATAAGTATACAAAAGCTCCTACAAAACCTAAGGGAAAGCCTAAATTAGAGATCTATAAATTTGAGTATAAAGCACTTCACAAGGGGTAAAATTGCAATTTTTCCAATACAGTACACAAAAGGGATTTCTAAGGGTTTAAACATAGGTCAAATGGGCTTAATAAGAAAGAAAGTGGGATGAGTTGATCGGAAAAGGGTTATAGCGGCATCTAAGAATTAAATGACATTATGTAAACTTAAAACAAATCCGCTTTAATTCACGAAGTTTCAGAAAAGAAAAAAATAAATTAAAACCTTTAAAATTCATGAAAAAATATCTCCTAGGGTTTAGAACCTTCAATTTAACTATTGGAACCTATCTTGACCTAAATTGAGAACCATACCCAGTTTTTGACCTAATTTGGGTTTTTATGAAAATTAACCAATCAAAAGTGGTCAAACCTAAAATCCAACATCACCATTGGATTCCTTAGGTCCAAATTAGGGTTATATCAAAATTTGGACCTAAGGAAAGTTTTCCTTGACGTACATTATAAATTGGTCCTCAAGAATTACTTTTTTACCCTTAACTTTTTGAACCCTTGCACTTAACAACTCAACTTTCCCTTTGTTGTTTGCAAGCCGGTCCCTCTGCCACCCGTAGCAGCTACCCATGCCTCCGGCGACTTTGTGCGGAGGATGACGCTGCGCAGGGTATGGGGACTGGCCCCGGAAACGAGAGGGGGGTCCCCTGCGTTGTCTTCTTCCTAATGGACCCCCTCCTATGCCCTGCCGACGCCCATACCTCTCGTGCAAACGTGTGAGAGGCATGGGTCTCCTTTTCGGCCATTCTCCAGTGGCCTGCCCACGTTTTCTCCTCGAGTTCTCCTCCTCGCCAGCTCCTATTTAAGGAGCGGTAGGGGCTGCCGTTTGGGACAAGCTCGATTTAGCCAGAGAACTCCCCCAAATTCGTCCCCTCCTCACTCTGGCCAACAGCCCGATGCTTCCGGCGGCTTTTCCTCCCTCTCCTCATCGCTCTACCACCATACCAGTGGCAGAGCTAGCTCCGCCATTCCCCTCTGCGCCAGGCCGTACCAGCTGGCACTCTCCGACCCCTTCTCTTAGTCGCCGTCCCCTCCTTTGGCACCTTTGTCTCTGGCGACGGCAAAGGCGTGCCAATTGCCATCTCCTCCCTTTCGTCCGCTTAGCTAGGTAAAAACTCTTTCCCTTACTCTCTCGTTTATTTCCCCCCTATTAATTTGTTGTTTCTACCCCTCGACATCCACTGTCCATTGCCACCTTCTCCACCTTCGGCCAAACCTCCGGCGAGGTGCTTCCATCATTCTACTCACCCATCCACGTTGCCAAGCACCTCAGAAGCTTCACCACTTCCCACTGACCACCTCTCTTCCTTCCACTGACCACGCCACCCACTGAAACTACCCCCCGAACAAACCCATCCTCTCGGAAACAGAGCGACCTCGGCATGCACGCCTAGGCCACTCCGCGGCCAGCCAACCCCCGCCTCACCTTTGCCGTGATACAGCGGAGGTTTTCTAATGTTTTGACGGAGCCGCGAGGCAGTGCTCGTGCTTTCAGGTTCTGCACGCTAGCCGCCATTGCCGACGAGCTTGGAGCGAGCTTTCTAGTAGCTCCAGGCCTCTGCTGCCCTAGGTGGGAGACACAGGTTGCGCGGGAGAGATTCATGCACGGTCCCAGGTCCCCAATCGAAGGCGAGAGCTTGCGTACCACTGCAATCGTGAGGATTCCTGCTGCGGATGAGGGTGCAAAATTTAGGTGGGACTTTTAGTCCCACATCGTAAACGGCTGGGGGTAGAGCTGCAAATAAATTGAAAAAGTGTATAGGGCTTATCGCCTTCGATACACAGGGGTCATGTCCCTCGCCCACGCACGCAGCGCACCACGTGCTTGCACCCACCCTCGCCTGCGCTCACTCCTCGTGGGCGTGGGTCCAAACCCGATTACCCGACCAAGCACTCCTCGCCCACCAACGTGCAGGGAAGCAAGAGAAGAAGAAAGGAGGAGGGGCGGCTGAGACTTAGCCGCACAGAGCGTAGCCGAAAGAAGAAGGAAGAGGCAGCCGCAGAAGAAAGAAGAAGGAAACTAAAGATAGAGGAGTAGCTGAAGAAAGAGAAAGAAGACAGGAAGGAGGAAGCTGCAGAGAAAGGAAGATGAAGAAGAGAAACTAAAGAGAGAAGAAGACTTGCAGAAGGAAAAGAGAAGAAAAGGCAAGGCAGAAGTTGAAGAGGAGAGAAGCCAACTGAAGAAGGAGAAAGCACAGTGCGAAAAGAAGAAGAAGCCGAAGAAGAAGAAGCTGCGAGGCACTGTAGCAAAGGGGCAGATAAGGCGTCTGATTCAAAGAATCAGACGTCCGAAAAGCAGAGAAAGAAGAGAAGGAAGAGAGAAGAGGAGAAGAAAGAAAAGAAAAATGGAAGAAAAGGATTCTTGTTCACTCTCTCTCTTTAATTTTTGTAAAGTAGTATGTTATAGTGAATTGTGAATTTATATGCTTCTAGAATCAAAGTTTGCTCCTTGAGTTCGACCTCGGAATCATTTAAAATTTCGAGTTATAAATTTTTATTTATTTTCGCGTAGAGTTCATCTATATTACAACGAGATATTTGTTAAAGCACGATCCAGTCGCGTAAGCATTTTTGGCACCGTTGCCGGGGAGCAACGGGTATTTTAGAAGCTATTAATTCACAATTCTTGATTTACTACTGACTTAATCTCTTCTCTTTTGTTGTGCAGGCATAGGAAAATAAGAAGGAACAAGCAGCCGCACAACAACCACACCAAGGGACCGGTAATTTTCTATCCTCTCTTTCAAGCCCCTAAAATTCTAAAGAGGAAAGAAAAAAGGAAAGCAATCTAGGGGTTACCTATCTTTCATACATAGTAAATCACAAGAGTTGTCTGTTTTTCAATTTCAACACATTTTATCTGTACATCCACTAAAGGTAATTAGGGATAAAAGCTTCTTGCTTGAGCCCTAGTTACCCAATCTTAAGGCAACTAACTGGACCAATTAGAGCCAACCTAAGACTCAAAGCTAGGGTTTTAGAGACACACCTTCTAATCAAGAATTGAAAATTCCTAAAAGAAGTGTGCCTAAGCCATTGCTTGAAAAAATCTATTAAGCGAAACCCTAAGCAATCTGGTTCTTAAGTCACTTGAACCTTAAAAGACAAGACCTAATAACCTCTCACAGGATCTAATAGGTGAAGTTGATCCCTTGGTCAACCAACCTTTAAATTAGGTCACTCTTTTGCACTCAAAAGGTTAAAAGTTCAAGTAAAACCCTAAGCACCTTGATCCTAATTGAAAGTGGTAGACTTAAAAGGTCAAGGTCTCCATTTTGTTCTACCTGGAATCTCAGTGACAAGAGAGGTCGTGAGGGGGAAACCCTGTAACCCGTGGGGGCTCTCTACCGTGTAGGGGTCTTCGCGGGACTCACCCTCTTTGGCTACCCAGGTAATTCTCAGGTGGACGACCTTCTGATTAAGGGGTATCATCCGCCCCGCACCTCTATAGTCACCCAACATTTTGGGTGTCTTGATTGGGTCCAGCACCTGCTAACCTCATCTAATCCATCAGTGTTTGTTTGGTAGGAGGTCCTTGAAACTTCCTCTACAAATTTAGTCTCCCCGAGGCCAAGCCTTGGTACCCTTATTTGTGCAACAACCTCTTCACATAGACCTCTCTTCTGATTCTGAACCCAATTCCCCTTCTTCTTCCACAATGGCTCAACCTTTTGAAGAAGAGAATAATCTTGAGCACCAGCTCCAGAGACTCAATGATCTCTTCCAGAACTTCATGAACCCACCGCAGTGTCCCATGATGCCAGATCACTATAATCCCACTGCGGTGGCAATTGAGCCTCGAGTCAGAATCCCGACTGGAGGACCTAATTCTGAGTTGAAGCCCAACATGATCCACGCCATACCTAAATTCCATGGGCTTAACTCTGAAGACCCCTTCCAGCACATCAAACAGCTTATGCATCTGGCCCAGACCTTTGGATCAGATGCACAGAATTAGGATATCCTACTTATGAAGTTGTTCTGTTTCTCCCTTATGGACAAGGCGGCCCATTGGTATCAAGCACAAACCCGCCCGATAAACACTTGGGAGGAACTTCAGTCCGAGTTCTTGAAGAAGTTCTTCCCCGTTGGATGGACCAATGCCTTGCGCCATCAGATTACTCACTTCACGCAACAGATGGGAGAACCTCTTCATGAGGCATGGGATCGTTTTCAGGATCTGATGAGAAAGTGCCCCCATCACAGAGTTCCTAAATGGGAACAAGTCCAACCTTTCTACCAAGGACTCCGTGAAGATATTAGACTATTCGTCAATGCAACTTGTGGAGGGAATATCATGGGTCAATATGAGGACACTGTGTGGGAGATTCTCGAGAATATGTGCGAGAACTCCATCCACAATGACTCCATGGGACTATTCGACCGGACGAATGCCCGCACAGCGACAAACCTTAGGGGTGCACTTGAGACGCAGGGCCTGTCCGCATCACTCAACCTGGAATTAATGCCCAGTCGATTGGACAAGGTCTCTATCATTGAGAAGAAGGTGGATGAGCTGACTTAGCATTTGCAGCGAGTGTTAAGACCTGAGACATCAAATGCTTTTTAAGACATCTGGGAGTTGGTCTAGACGTCTGGACGCCTTCCCAAACGTTTGGAAATAAATTTTGGCGTGTGTATGATCGCGAGTCTGCGCGCGTGCCGCGGGCAAACTGTAACCCGCTGCCCTCTTTTGTTCTTTCTCTTCCCTCACCGTCCTACGGACACCACCCCCAACACCTTCAAATACCCCTTCCCTCTCCCTCACCCACCACCCCACCGTCTCCTCCTCCTTCCAGCTTGAGCACGAGAGAGAGCGAGGGTAGTAGCTGCTGCCGGGTGCGTGCGGAGAGGAAGAGGTGCAGTGAGAGGGAAGAAGAGGGAGAGCGCACGAGGAAGAGAGAGAGCCCGCCGGAGCAGCTTGAGGCCGGCCGGCGTGCACGCGGAGGGGTGTCGTGCGGGGGAGATCTCCCCTGGTGCTACTGCAGCTCGAGCAGCGGACGAGTGGCTGCGTTGAGAGCTCGCGCGCAGCGGGAAAAAGGCGTGGAGGTTCTGATTCTGGGAAATTTTCCCAGAATCAAACGTCTGGACCAACGTCCAGACGACGTGGGCGACGTCTGAGAGGTATGATATTTCTCCTCTGCCTCCTTTTTGCGGATACGGCCATGCAGGCCGTTTCGCCGAAGTGTTGAGATGTGTCGTGATGAGGAGGCTTTCATCGTGCATGCAGGTTTCGTTTCGAGAAGGCATGAGGACACGCCCTCCCACGTAGATCAGACGTCTGGGCACAGCACCAAATGGCAGAGAGCATCTCCAGACGTCCGGAGAGGGGGTCAGACGTCTGGAACTAGGTCCAGATGATTCAGCAGGATCCCTGGACGTCTAAGGAGTAGCGCGGAGTGAGGTATGACCTGGACCACTTTTTAAGACGTTTGGAAGGTGTTCCAGACGTCTAATTTGAGTCAGAGTTGTCGTTTTTGACCCGTTTAGGGTCCGTTCGAGGTCCGATTTCCGTGTTTAAAATTTTGTTCTTCTCAAAATTAGTTTCTCTACTTGTTTAAAATACTTGTATCCTGTTCTAAGTGGTTCCTTGTTATTGATCCTTGTGTTAGGACCTCGTTCCATTGCGTCTCTGGGGGTTGCGGAGGCAAGCGGACCTGCCGATCATGCCCCCATTACTCCCGATTTTGCAGGTAGAGTGGCTCCCCTTAGTTTTTTACCAACATTAATGCATCTAGATTATGGCATGAATCCTAGGACCTGAAAACTAGATTGAATGATAGATTCTAGGATGTGGCATGAATCGTAGGACCTGAAAACTAGATTGAATGATAGATCCTAGGGTATGGCATGAATCCTAGGAATAAAAACACTGAAACGAATGTCGTGAATACCTGAATTGCAGTCTTGGATAAGTAGACAAAATAATGAAAATTGCTTGGAATTGGATAACAGCTGCCTGTGAAATATAGAGTACTGCTGCTAGTAACTGCTACATGTAATTCCTGTTGTTTGGAAATTAAATTTAAGATGCTTGTATATAAATTGATATTAAATGATTGGAAACTGATGAGAACCTCATCATGAGCCATAACTAGCTCATTTTGACCCAATACAAAGGATAAAAGCTCCTACATATCTCAAGGAAAGGCTTAACTCAGAGAATTCTGAGTTTGAGAAGAAAACCAGTCATAAGGGGTAAAAGTGCAATTTTACCAGTATAAACTGCATGCAGGGTAATTCAGGGACCAAACACAGGTCAAAACAGCTTAATAAGAATAAAAGTGGGATGAGATGATCTAGCAAGGGCTACAGCACTTCCAAGGAATCAAATGATAATCTGTAACCCTAAAACAACCCACTTCAATTCACAAGGTTCGAGGCAAAGTAAAAATAGAATAAACCCTCTAAAATTCATAGAAAAATAATCTCTAGGGTTTAGAACCTTCAATTTGGCCTTTAGAACCCATTTTGACCTACATTGAGAACCATGCCCAATTAATAACTTAATTTGGGTTTTTACGCAAATTGACCGGTCAAACAAGGTTTAATATGAAAATAAAATTCACCATCAGATTCCTTAGGTCCTAATTAGTCATGTATAAAAACTTGAGCCTAAGAAGAAACCTCCTTGACCGACTTCACACTTTGGTCCTCATATATTTACTCTTTGGCCCTCAACTTTTGAACCCTCGCATTTTGGCCCCTAACTCTCCTTCGTTCTTTGCAATCAGGTCCCTCCTGCAAAACCCTGCCAGCACCATGCTCCGGCGACCTTGCGCGGAGCATGGCGCCGCGCAGGGTGAGGTGAGGGACCTGGCAAGTAAACCGGGGGTGCCCTGCGTCGTCAGCCGTCGCAGGAGCACCCCCCTGGTCATTGTAGGCCACCATACCGGCCGTGCGAACGCACGGACGGTATGGGTTCATGTTCCGACCATTCTCCGGCGAGGGAGACACGTCGTCTCCCTCCGCCTTCCTCCCTGCTTCATCCCTATAAATACCCCCCGCCGCTCCACCGACGAGGGCAGCCTGGATCTGACGGAGAAAATCCCCAACTGTCTTCTCTTCTTTCTCCGGCAGACGCTCACCAGCTCCGGCGGTTTCCTCCCCCTCCTCCTCTTCGCTCTGCCGTAATACCAGCAGCAGAGACCTCCTCCCCTGCTCTTCCTGCGCCACGCCGTACCCAGCTGGCGCCTCTCCAGCCCTCTGCTCGCCGCCGCCCCTCCCCCTGGGCATCTTCTTCTCCGGCGACAGTCGATACGACTGTCGCCCTGTCTCGGCCCCTTTCGTCTCCATAGCTAGGTCAGAACTCCTCCCCACCTCCCCCTCTTTCTTTTCCTCACTGTCTCTTAGTTGATTAAACCCTCGACCACTCCTGTTCACCCTCACCCTCTCCGCCTCCGACCACCCTCCGGCGAGCCGCTCCCATCACCTCAGCGACCCACACGGCTCGCCGACCACCGCAGAATCTCCACCTCCTCACCCTGATCCCCTTCCGCCCCTCCACTTCCCGCCAAACGCCCTCTGCAGATACACCGAACACACCCACTTCTTCGCTCACAGTTTGACCCAGGACGACCTGTTGGCTCCATCACGCCCCCTGCAGACCCCCTGACCACCTTCGCCGTGCCACGGCGAAGGTCCCCCGCCTGTCTGATTTGGCCGAGAGGCCGTTCTTCTGTGACCAGGTGACTCGCCCGCCGTCGCCATTACTGAGCAGGCAGAGCTGCTTCACCTGCAGGTGCAGGCACGCCTTCGCCCAGGTTCGACTCCCAGGTTGCGCGGGGAGTCTCGGCGAAACGTCCCAGGCTCGCAGATGGAGCGAAGGCCGCGCGTGAAGACACAATCGCCCACTGCTCCCTCTGCGACGGGCGCTCAATTGGGGTGGGACATTTAGTCCCACCTCGGAACTTCTCGGAGGCGCGCGGACGCATAAAGGCAAAAAGTGCCTTATGCTGTCTGCCTCCTGACCACGGGGTGAGGTCCCTCTCACCCGACCCGGCCTCGTCCGTGACCACGCTCCGCGGACCTGGCCCGACCCGATTAAACCGACCTGCACTCCTCGCCCACCACCGCACGCCGGTGGGCCTGGACCCGGGCGTGACCCGAACCCGATTACCCGGTAGCTCTGGGAGAGCTTTCCCAAGAGTGGTTTCAGAGAGAAAGAGAGACGCGGGGGAGGGAGGGTAGAGTAGGTTTTGCCTCTTGACGAAAAACTCTGAAGTGTGCAGGCCAAAGAAGAAGAAGCAGACCCGCTGAAGAAGAAGGAGCTGCACTGTAGCAAAGGCATCGTTAAGTCGTCTCAGCACCGGGGCAGACGACGGAAGGTCAGCAGCCAGAGCAGGAAAGAAGACAGGCTGAAGAAGAAGGAAGAGCAACGGCTAAAGCAGAAGAAGAAGAAGAGAGGTCAAGGCAGAAAACCAAAGAAGAAGAAGAACAAGGAGCTCTGAAGAAAGAAGAACATCACCAAAGCAGGAACAGCAGGAAGAAGAAGACGAGCGTCACCACGATTGCAGAAGAAGAAGAAGAGAGGTCAAGGCAGAAAACCAAAGAAGAAGAAGAAAGAAGGAGATCTCAAGAAAGAGAGAAAGAAGAGCATCCCCCTCTGCAGAACAAAGAGAAAACAACAAATTCTTTCCCTCTCTCTTTATTTTTGTAAAAGAAACATGTATATCTCTAGAATACAACTTGCTCCCTGAGTTCGACCTCGGGAACTCTTTTATTTTCCGAGTAAAAAATTTATATTTGAAGTGTTGGTCATAACCGGCTTTACTACAACGTTATAACAAACCCGGTGAAAAAAAAACGCCACGCGCCACTTTGGCGCCGCTGCCGGGGAGCAACGGCTATTCTAGAGGTAAACATTCCTGTATCTTTTGATTTCTGATAATCTCCTCTCTTTTGTGCAGCTACAGGAACTCAAGAAGACAAGCAACCACACGACAACCACTCCGAAGACAGGTAAATTTTTCCTCTCACTATTAACCCCTAAACTCTAAAGAGGAAGAAAAGAAAAGAACAAGCAATATAGGGCTAACCTGTCTTCCATACTTAGTAACCATAAAAAGTTGCATGTTTTCAACTCATCACTCCTGCACACTATTAAGGGTATTTAAGGGCTAACACATTCTTGCTTGAGCCCTAATTGCCCAACAAAGAGTTAAATGGACCAAGTAGAGCCAACATAAGGTCAAACATTAGGATTTCAGTAGAGACACACCCCTTAATCAAGAATTAAGGAAATCCAAAAGAGGTGTGCCCAAGCCATTGATTGAAAATAATTAACAAGAAAAATCCTAAAACAATTGGCTCTCTCTAAACACTTGAACCCTAAAAGACAGGACCTAAAAGCTCTTAAAGAAAACAATAGGTAAAGTTGACCCCTTGGGTCAACCAACCTTAAATTAGGTCACTCTTTGCACTTAAAAAGACTAAAGTTCAGGTGAAACCTTAAGCATCCTGATCTTAAAATTGGTAGACTTAAGAGGTTAAGATCCCCATTCTGGTCTACCTGGAACCGCAGTGACAAGAGAGGTCGGGTGGGGGAAACCCTGTAACCCGTGGGGACGCTCTACCGTGTAGGGGTCTTCGCGGGACTCTCCCTCTCTGGCTGCCCAGGTAATTCTCAGGTGGACGATCTTTCTGATCAAGGGGTCCATCTGCCTCGCACCTCTATAGTCACCCAACACATTTTTGGGTGTCTTGATTGGGTCCAGCACCTTCTAAACTTACCTCTCCCAACTGTGCATGTACGGAAGGAGGTCTCTAAGACCACCCTTAAGACCTCCATTAGAAATTCGCTCTCGTCAAGGCCAAGCCTCGACGCCCGTATTTGTGCAGCAACACCCTCACATTATTCTCTCTTCTGATTCAGAACCAAGTTCTTCTTCCTCCCCCATCATGGCTCAGCCAGTTGAGGAAGAAAATAATCTGGAACACCAGCTCCAGCGACTCAATGACCTCTTCCAAAACTTCGTGCACCCACCGCAGCGTCCTATGATGCGGGACCACTACAATCCTGCTGCGGTGGCCATTGAGCCTCGAGTCAGAATCCCGATTGGAGGACCTGATTCCGAACTAAAGCCCAACATGATTCATGCTATACCTAAATTCCATGGGCTTAATTCTGAAGATCCCTTCCAGCACATCAAACAGCTAAAGCATCTGGCCCACACTTTTGGATCAGATGCGCAAAATCGGGATATTCTTCTCATGAAGATGTTCTCCTTTTCTCTTATGGACAAGGCCGCCCATTGGTATCAAACTCAGACCCGGCCGATCAACACTTGGGAAGAACTTCAATCCGAGTTTTTGAAAAAGTTCTTTCCCGTTGGTCGGACCAACGCCTTGCGCCATCAGATTACACACTTCACCCAACAATCAGGAGAACCTCTCCATGAGGCATGGGATCGTTTTCAGGATCTCATGAGGAAGTGCCCCCATCACGGAGTTCCTAAATGGGAACAAGTCCAATCTTTTTACCAGGGACTCCGTGAGGACATCCGCCTTTTCGTCAATGCAACCTGCAGAGGAAACATCATGGGTCAACATGAAGACACCGTGTGGGAGATTCTCGAAAACATGTGCGAGAACTCCATCAACAATGACTCCATGGGATTATTCGACAGGACGAATACCCGCGCAACGACGAATCTTAAGGGAGCACATGAGACGCAGGGCCTGTCCGCATCAGTCGACCTGGAATTAATGGCCAGTCGATTGGACAAGGTCTCAATCATTGAAAAGAAGGTGGATGAGCTGACTCAGCACTTGCAGCGAGCCACCTCTGCGCGTAACTCCTTTGCACAACCTCCTTCCACACAGGAGACTGTGCAAAATATCCTCCACCGATCCTCCCCTGGGATGGATCCATATCCATCCCCATCTGATTCTTGGACTGGAAGATCATCCGATCCTTTCTACACCAGCCGGGGGAACTCCATTCCTCCTTTCCCTGATTCTCAGGAGGTTCCTCAGACCTGCGAGGACCTCAACGCCATCCAGAACGACCCATTCTCCAACACTTACAACCCTGGATGGCGAAACCATCCCAATTTTCAGTGGGCGGGAAATTCCCAAACCCAAAGACCACCTTTTCAGTCCCGCCCACAGCTCTCTCATCACTACCAGCCGCCTCAGCCTCGGCCCAACCCTACTTATCCATCAGGGCCAAATCAAGGTCAAATGTCCTTAATCCTTCAGACTCTGGCTGACATTCAAAAATCGAATGCGGCCATTCAAAAACAGCACAAGGACGAGCTTACTGAAGTTAAAACTCAACTGGCCCAGTTGGCAAATTCTCGCCAGCCAGGCACACTCCCTTCCCAACCCCTTCCTAACCCAAATAACGTGCCAACCCAGAAGCGCGTTATGAATCCAAATTTAGGCCACGCTCAATGGATTTATCAGGCCCCCACTGCTCCATCTCCAGACGAGATGGATGCCTCAACTTCTAGTGCGAGATTTCAGCAGCAGCCACCCCTCCTACCAAACCCAAACCAAAATCAGGCCGGATTAAATTCTGTAACAACACGTAGTGGTAAGACAACTCAGGACCCGCATCATCCAAACCACTCCCAGCCTGATAACCATGACCCTAGGATAGTTATCCAAGGTACCGCTGTTCCAGACCCACAACCTGGACCTATCCTAGAAGAACCAACCAAGATCCCGTTTCCCGAGGCCCTGACCAAGGGAAAGAAGACCACCAAACCCGTGGCCCCCGAGGAGGACCTGGTCAAGCTCTTTGAGCAGGTCCACATAAACATCCCCTTGATGGATGCAATCCGCCACGTACCAGCTTACGCACGATTTCTAAAGAATATATGTACACCCCAGCGTAAGCCGCGAACCAAGGGAGGGAGCCCAATTGTTCTGTCAGAGCAAGCCAGCTCTGTAATCCTTAGTAGACTCCCACCCAAGGCAAAAGATCCTGGAACTCCCCTGATCTCCTGTAAGATAGGTGGTACCCAATTTGATAGAGCATTGTTAGACTTAGGTGCATCTATAAATCTGATACCCACATCCTTACTTGACCATCTGGAAGAATCTGAGCTGAAACCAACCGAGGTGACATTACAATTAGCAGATCGATCTATAAAGTCACCAAAAGGGATTCTCGAGGATGTTATCGTGAGAGTGCGGGATTTCTATTTTCCAGTGGACTTTATAGTCTTAGACATGGATGCACCTGAGAACCCTAGGGATACACCAATCATTCTAGGGAGACCTTTCTTGGCTACTGCTAGAGCCAACATCAGCTGTGAGGAGGGCCAAATAGAGCTTAAGTTTGGAGATCAAACACTGAAAATTGATATATTTAAGGCCCAACAAGGAATTAATTGCGGCGTCATCGAGCAAATTTGTGACATCAAGACTTTGGTTGATGAATCACACCTCCAAAATGACTTGAGTATGCCTCATCAACCACAGAAGGATCTTGACCCGCAAATAGAGGAGTCAAATCCAGATGTAAACAACCCAGTAACTCCCACCCTTGAACCTCACATCTATACTGAACCACCCGCTGCTGCTGAAAACCCCATCCTTGAACTGAAACCCCTTCCTGCTCATTTGAAATACATCTTTTTGGGTTCTAATCAGACCCTTCCTGTGATCATCAATTCCAACCTCAGTCCTGAACAGGAATCCCGTCTGATTGTTGTCCTCCAGCAACATCGCAGAGCCATCGGATGGACTCTCGATGATTTGACTGGAATAAGTCCCTCTTATTGTACTCATCATATCTATTCAGAAGAGGGCACACGACCTTCTCGTGAAATGCAGAGACGCTTAAACCCCAATCTGCAGGAGGTCGTGAAAAAGGAGATCATCAAGTGGTTAGATGCCGGGATCATCTACCCGATCTCCGATAGTCGTTGGGTGAGCCCAATTCAGGTCGTGCCTAAGAAGGCAGGACTCACCACTATAACGACTGAGACCGGAGAAATCATTCCTACCCAATTAGCCAACTCGTGGAGAGTCTGTATAGATTACCGTCGACTCAATTCCTCCACGAAGAAGGATCATTTCCCACTACCCTTCATTGATCAAATTCTCGAAAAATTAGCGGGAAATAGGTTCTTCTGCTTCCTTGACGGGTACTCCGGTTACAACCAGGTGGCAATCCATCCTGAGGACCAAGAAAAGACCACGTTCACCTGCCCCTTCGGAACATACGCTTTCCGAAGGATGCCTTTCGGTCTTTGCAATGCACCCGCTACTTTTCAGCGATGCATGCTTGCCATATTCTCAGATATGGTAGGTGATTATCTGGAAGTCTTCATGGATGACTTTTCAATTTTCGGAGCATCATTCGACGATTGCCTCCAACACTTGGTCCAGATACTCAGGCGGTGCATCGACGTGAATTTGGTTCTTTCCTGGGAAAAGAGCCATTTCATGGTGCCTGAGGGAATTGTCCTGGGACACTCAATTTCGGAGAAAGGTATCCAAGTGGATCGAGCTAAGGTTAATCTGATTTCTCACCTTCCTATGCCTAGCTCGATCAGGGACATCCGATCCTTTTTAGGGCATGTCGGTTTTTATCGACGATTTATCCCTGATTTTTCAAAAATCGCACGCCCCCTGACCACTCTTCTCTCCAAGGATGTTCCCTTCGAAATCTCCAAGGAATGCACTCAAGCATTTGAAATCCTGCGTGACCGAGTCACCCAAGCCCCGATCCTACAGTCCCCTGATTGGTCTCAACCCTTTGAGATCATGTGTGATGCATCCGACTTCGCTGTAGGAGCGGTTTTGGGGCAGAAAAATGACAAGAAACCTGTGGTCATTTACTACGCCAGCAAAACACTCGATGAGGCTCAGCGTAACTATACAGTTACTGAGAAAGAGCTGCTAGCTGTAGTATTTGCCCTAGAGAAGTTCAGATCGTACCTCCTGGGTTCCCATGTCATCATATACTCGGATCACACGGCTGTGAGGCATCTCCTTGCAAAGAAGGACGCGAAACCTCGATTGATCCGATGGATCTTGCTGTTGCAAGAATTTGACCTCGAGATTCGCGATAAAGCGGGAAAACAAAACGTGGTAGCTGATCACTTGTCCCGTCTTCCTTCTGAAATGATTGACCCCTCCGGACCCATCACGGAGCATTTTCCCGATGAGCACCTGCTGACTATTGGTACTAGCCTTCCATGGTTCGCTAATATTGTAAATTACTTGGCATCTCATCAGACCCCGTCCGATTGGCCGAAGGCCACGAAAGACAAATTACGCTCCGATGCCAAGTATTACATTTGGGAAGACCCGTACCTCTTCCGCATAGGTGCCGATCAGATCATCCGGAGATGTGTCCCGGAAGGGGAAATCAACAATATCCTCTCTTTCTACCATGACCAGGCATGCGGTGGCCATTTTGCCGGGCATAAAACCGCATCAAAAGTCCTCCAGTGCGGCTTTTACTGGCCCACACTGTTCAAAGACGCACACAGTCATTGCAGGGCATGCAGTCGTTGCCAGACTTTGGGCAACATGAGCCGTCGTGACATGATGCCTATGCAACCGATTCTAGTATGCGAAATCTTTGATGTTTGGGGGATTGATTTTATGGGCCCCTTTCCTGTTTCGGATGGTTTCGAATACATTCTGTTGGCTGTGGACTACGTGTCCAAATGGATCGAAGCCATACCGACCCGAACCTGTGATCACAAAATCGTTCTCAAATTCATTCATCAACACATTTTCTCAAGGTTCGGGATTCCTCGTGCAATAATTTCTGATGGGGGGACCCATTTCACAAATGCTCAGTTTAGGTCACTGATGACCAAATACGGGGTGTCTCACCGAATCTCTACTCCTTACCACCCCCAAACTAATGGTCTAGCTGAGCTGTCTAATCGGGAGATCAAGAAAATCCTGCAAGTCACTGTTCGACCTGACAGGAAGGACTGGTCGTCCCGACTTCCGGAAGCATTGTGGGCCTATAGGACCGCCCACAAGACCCAATTGGGCATGTCTCCCTTTAGATTGGTGTACGGAAAGGCATGCCACCTTCCCGTCGAACTGGAGCATAAAGCCTATTGGGCAGTACGGAACTGTAATCTAGATCTTTCCAAGGCTGGGACCCACAGAAAACTCCAAATCAGCGAGATCGATGAATTACGCATAGACGCGTACGAGAACTCGCAAATCTACAAGGAGCGGGTTAAAGCCTACCACGACAAACACATCTCGAGAAAGATCTTTCATCCTGGTCAAAAGGTCCTACTCTTTGATGCCCGACTCAAACTCTTCCCAGGAAAACTGAGATCTAAGTGGGTCGGACCATATTTGGTCCGACAGGTTTTTGGAAATGGAGCAATCGAAATCAGTCCACTCAGCCACGATTCTGAACCTTTCATCGTGAACGGTCAGAGACTCAAGCCGTTCATTGATGTAACTTCTACTGATTTGGCTGAGGCATCTTATATCCTCCGTTCCCCTTGAGCTTATTGCGCCCAGCCGATGGCGTAAAACTCAGCGCTTAACGGGAGGCAGCCCGTCATTCTCTTTGAAAACCTGAAACTTGTTCTGACACTTTTCAGCACTCGAAGTTCACCCTTATAGACAGCCGACCCCAACTCAGATGTTCGCATCTGAGATTTGAAATCGTCCGCAAAAAAATTCAACCCGACCCATCCACTCACCCAAATTTCTGTCTTAAGGAATAAACTAAGACCCCCTAGGTTACAATGAGGACATTGCAAATCTTAGGCATGGGGGGGTAGGAAAGTGCAAAAACTTGTAAGAAAAGGTTTCAAACAAAAAATTCACATATGCCAAAAATACCATAAAAATTAAAAAATTTTTCGAAAAAGAATAAGAGGAAAAGAGGAGAAGGAAAATTTTGTGAAGGAGAAAAGAAACAAAATGAAAAAGGAGCACAAAATTATGAGAAAAAGTGATAGTCATTAGTAAGGAACTAAGGAATTAACCTAAGTTCTAGACCTCATTCGAGAAAATAACTGAAAAGTGCACAATGAGATTAGTAAGAATGCAAACCTTAGGCATTCTTGAATAGACTCTTAGTACCCATTAAGATCTGGACACTCCTCAAGAGGTTGAGGAAAATGAAAAGCTGAAGTGTTAGGTCTAAGGCTTAGGGAGTATTCGGCCTCGTTAACTAATTTTTGGTTTACGGGACTCAGTAACCTAAGCACCCTAATCTCACACACAGCCTGGTTCAGTAAGCGTAAAAATCAGAATCACGCAGAAGCGTCGCAAAAATCTGAAAAGAACATCTAGAATAGGAGCGGCCGATCAACACAAGTTGATTTGGACGAGTTCCCAGCGCGGAGAGGCGGGAAATCCCCTCGAAGATGCATAACAAAATATCATCTCCTCGGTGCTTGTCTCTTAGGATATTTACATATCCTACGGGGGGCATGTAAGCACTCTGCTGGTTCAGATTCCATGGATGGCATTATCTCGAAATGTCAATTGCTAGGGTCTGGATTCGGCCACGGAATACCATGGATGGGATTATCTCGAAATCTCAATAGCCAGGGTTCCGGGGGTTGCCATGGGCGGTGCTATCTCGAAGCATCGATCGCCAGGAACCCTTGAGGATTGATGATGGGAGCAAGGAATCTGATACAGACCGTGTTGAAAAGCCAATCCTAGGCTAGAACTAAAAAGAAAAAGAGAGAGAAAACTCTCCAAACAGAAAAACTTTCTATCTCTCTCTTACAAAACGCACTGCGAACTGAGCCAGGGCTAAAATCATTTCAAGCACGGGTGCTTTAACCACGAAGTCCAATAAACCTTAGGTTAGTTCTTGTGGGCCTTAAAAACCTTTGCTAAAAGACTGAGGCTAAGGCTAGACAGATTTGGATCTTGACTGGTACTAGAGTACCTTTTAGGCCTATGATCAGCATTCTAACCTAATCTATGAAGACACTTATCTAAAACTATTGAAAACTTCATGGTCTAGAACAAGGGTTGAAACCTTAAGTTTTTGCTAAGGGACTAGCAAAAGCTAGGCATGGGGGTATGATGAGAACCTCATCATGAGCCATAACTAGCTCATTTTGACCCAATACAAAGGATAAAAGCTCCTACATATCTCAAGGAAAGGCTTAACTCAGAGAATTCTGAGTTTGAGAAGAAAACCAGTCATAAGGGGTAAAAGTGCAATTTTACCAGTATAAACTGCATGCAGGGTAATTCAGGGACCAAACACAGGTCAAAACAGCTTAATAAGAATAAAAGTGGGATGAGATGATCTAGCAAGGGCTACAGCACTTCCAAGGAACCAAATGATAATCTGTAACCCTAAAACAACCCACTTCAATTCACAAGGTTCGAGGCAAAGTAAAAATAGAATAAACCCTCTAAAATTCATAGAAAAATAATCTCTAGGGTTTAGAACCTTCAATTTGGCCTTTAGAACCCATTTTGACCTACATTGAGAACCATGCCCAATTAATAACTTAATTTGGGTTTTTACGCAAATTGACCGGTCAAACAAGGTTTAATATGAAAATAAAATTCACCATCAGATTCCTTAGGTCCTAATTAGTCATGTATAAAAACTTGAGCCTAAGAAGAAACCTCCTTGACCGACTTCACACTTTGGTCCTCATATATTTACTCTTTGGCCCTCAACTTTTGAACCCTCGCATTTTGGCCCCTAACTCTCCTTCGTTCTTTGCAATCAGGTCCCTCCTGCAAAACCCTGCCAGCACCATGCTCCGGCGACCTTGCGCGGAGCATGGCGCCGCGCAGGGTGAGGTGAGGGACCTGGTAAGTAAACCGGGGGTGCCCTGCGTCGTCAGCCGTCGCAGGAGCACCCCCCTGGTCATTGTAGGCCACCATACCGGCCGTGCGAACGCACGGACGGTATGGGTTCATGTTCCGACCATTCTCCGGCGAGGGAGACACGTCGTCTCCCTCCGCCTTCCTCCCTGCTTCATCCCTATAAATACCCCCCGCCGCTCCACCGACGAGGGCAGCCTGGATCTGACGGAGAAAATCCCCAACTGTCTTCTCTTCTTTCTCCGGCAGACGCTCACCAGCTCCGGCGGTTTCCTCCCCCTCCTCCTCTTCGCTCTGCCGTAATACCAGCAGCAGAGACCTCCTCCCCTGCTCTTCCTGCGCCACGCCGTACCCAGCTGGCGCCTCTCCAGCCCTCTGCTCGCCGCCGCCCCTCCCCCTGGGCATCTTCTTCTCCGGCGACAGTCGATACGACTGTCGCCCTGTCTCGGCCCCTTTCGTCTCCATAGCTAGGTCAGAACTCCTCCCCACCTCCCCCTCTTTCTTTTCCTCACTGTCTCTTAGTTGATTAAACCCTCGACCACTCCTGTTCACCCTCACCCTCTCCGCCTCCGACCACCCTCCGGCGAGCCGCTCCCATCACCTCAGCGACCCACACGGCTCGCCGACCACCGCAGAATCTCCACCTCCTCACCCTGATCCCCTTCCGCCCCTCCACTTCCCGCCAAACGCCCTCTGCAGATACACCGAACACACCCACTTCTTCGCTCACAGTTTGACCCAGGACGACCTGTTGGCTCCATCACGCCCCCTGCAGACCCCCTGACCACCTTCGCCGTGCCACGGCGAAGGTCCCCCGCCTGTCTGATTTGGCCGAGAGGCCGTTCTTCTGTGACCAGGTGACTCGCCCGCCGTCGCCATTACTGAGCAGGCAGAGCTGCTTCACCTGCAGGTGCAGGCACGCCTTCGCCCAGGTTCGACTCCCAGGTTGCGCGGGGAGTCTCGGCGAAACGTCCCAGGCTCGCAGATGGAGCGAAGGCCGCGCGTGAAGACACAATCGCCCACTGCTCCCTCTGCGACGGGCGCTCAATTGGGGTGGGACATTTAGTCCCACCTCGGAACTTCTCGGAGGCGCGCGGACGCATAAAGGCAAAAAGTGCCTTATGCTGTCTGCCTCCTGACCACGGGGTGAGGTCCCTCTCACCCGACCCGGCCTCGTCCGTGACCACGCTCCGCGGACCTGGCCCGACCCGATTAAACCGACCTGCACTCCTCGCCCACCACCGCACGCCGGTGGGCCTGGACCCGGGCGTGACCCGAACCCGATTACCCGGTAGCTCTGGGAGAGCTTTCCCAAGAGTGGTTTCAGAGAGAAAGAGAGACGCGGGGGAGGGAGGGTAGAGTAGGTTTTGCCTCTTGACGAAAAACTCTGAAGTGTGCAGGCCAAAGAAGAAGAAGCAGACCCGCTGAAGAAGAAGGAGCTGCACTGTAGCAAAGGCATCGTTAAGTCGTCTCAGCACCGGGGCAGACGACGGAAGGTCAGCAGCCAGAGCAGGAAAGAAGACAGGCTGAAGAAGAAGGAAGAGCAACGGCTAAAGCAGAAGAAGAAGAAGAGAGGTCAAGGCAGAAAACCAAAGAAGAAGAAGAACAAGGAGCTCTGAAGAAAGAAGAACATCACCAAAGCAGGAACAGCAGGAAGAAGAAGACGAGCGTCACCACGATTGCAGAAGAAGAAGAAGAGAGGTCAAGGCAGAAAACCAAAGAAGAAGAAGAAAGAAGGAGATC
This sequence comes from Thalassia testudinum, assembly GCA_037157565.1. NCBI lineage: Eukaryota > Viridiplantae > Streptophyta > Magnoliopsida > Alismatales > Hydrocharitaceae > Thalassia > Thalassia testudinum. Next base: position 66,634,041 of record JAZHRO010000022.1, on the reverse strand, counting down.
TCAAGAAAGAGAGAAAGAAGAGCATCCCCCTCTGCAGAACAAAGAGAAAACAACAAATTCTTTCCCTCTCTCTTTATTTTTGTAAAAGAAACATGTATATCTCTAGAATACAACTTGCTCCCTGAGTTCGACCTCGGGAACTCTTTTATTTTCCGAGTAAAAAATTTATATTTGAAGTGTTGGTCATAACCGGCTTTACTACAACGTTATAACAAACCCGGTGAAAAAAAAACGCCACGCTCCAGAAACACGGGCTAATTGTGAATGAAACTGAAAGGATGAAACCTAGTATGGCATGGCTTGAGAAATATGAGCATGAACCCTACAGGGAATTAGGAGTAGAGCTCTTGGAAAATAGATAGAATGGAACTGGGAAAGTGGATGGGGAAGTGAGCTGGCCCTTGAGTACGAAGTACCAAGTAGAGCGACCGTTCCCCCTGTTTAGTGCAGAGCGGAGCTAGCTGCCCTAGAGACCCGGGGTTAGGTCTGGCCAGTTTGTACCGACTTCTGGCCCTCGCGTACACAGTATCGAGGAGAGCTACTAGTGTATGGAGAGAGCTAGCCACCCCACGAGCCCCAAGGTTTAGCTAGCCTTCCTACACCGACTTGTTAGGCCTACTGGGCAAACCAGGGTAGTTAGGCGAGGGTGCGTGGACTGTGGAGGGCAAAGCCCCTGTTTGGTAACTGTGGAGGGACTGGACCCCTGTTATTGAGAGGGCTCTGCTCTATACTGGTTCCGTGCTGTGCTTTGGGGCGCACCCGTTAATGGAAACGACTGACCGCGTGCCAGTGCGGGGTAGCTACCCATGCGTTTATCGTGTGTGCCGTAGTCACCGTTACGTCTGTCAGTGACCTTGGGGTGGTTGACTGACGGTAGGACCACCATGGGGAACTCTCCCGTCCAGGAGAGCACCACGTGCTACTTCTACTTTTCGGAAAAGACTGCAATCAAGATCGTTCCCATGAGGAACATTCGAGACCAAGAGAAAGATCTGAGAAATAATTCAAGAAAGAGTAAATAGAGAAATAAAGAAAGAAATTAAAAATAACAGCTACTTGTTGATGTAAACACATTTACACTACTTAAGATGTCTATTTATGCATGTTCTTAAGCATAGGATTGCATTTCATGATATAAATATTGCATAACATACATCATCTTGCATTTAGAGTAGTTTGAATAAAATGGAGGTTAATTGTCTCCTTTTATGTGCTTGGACAGGGCAAACATTTTATCGGGTTCTCGGATCAAAGATCCAACTGTATGGATGTGATCAGGGCGACGATTGGAGTGACCGGAGAACCCTAGAAGATCAAGGGCCAGGATGGTATAAATCCACTCTTCGAAAGATAAATCCGACCGCATGGATGAATTCGGATCGACGATCGCAGCCCAACGACACAAAAATCGAGTCAATCCGACATCCGTGGCACCATCTACAACTTCTAGAAGATGGATGGCTAAGATGGCGCCACGTGGCGCCATCTCGGCTGCCCAAACGACCGCTTACATTCTATGAAGCCCTGCACCCGCTCGCTCTCCGCCGTTGGATCTTGATCCAATGGCTGTGGTCAGCCGCGCCTAAAAGTGTCCGCTCGACCATCTGCGCCCCGTAGCGCAGCGGTCGAGCGCGCTTACGCGAGCGGCGGGCGCGGGTTCGAGCTGCAGCAGAGGGCTGGAAGGCGTGGGCGATTAAGCGCGGGCGGGCGTTGGATCTTGATCGGGCGGCCGCACGCGCCCGATAGCGTTCACGCGCGATTGAACGCGCGGCGTCACGCAGCATCGTACGCGCGAGAGGGCACGCAGCGCAGCGGGTGAAGGCATGACTTAAGCCATCTGATCTCGCGATCGGACGGCTGAGGCTCAGCGGACGTGCGCAGGCGTTCCGCACGCGAGCCACCCACGACGCCCACGAAGGAGGCTTTAGTGACGGATTTATCCGTCACTAAAGACCCCTCATTTATTATTTTAAAGTTGTAATGTCCATTTTGCTCCACTCCTTGCAACTATAAAAGGAGACACCCTCCATACGAAATTCTCATCCCTTCTCCTCTCTACCCCTCCAAAGCTCAAGAGAAGCTTGTCCGACACCCGGGATGCTTCTCGGGAGATAAAGTCCAAATTTTCGTCCCCCTTCGGAAGTGGATCCCACGACGACGACGGCGTGCTGCTCCGTTCCCGTTCTTCTACTTCGTCCTCCTTCATCCTGCTTCGTTCTCCTTCGTCCAGGCGTCGTCCCGTCCGGCTCGTCCTCCAAGCAATCGTCTAGGAGGAGAACTTCTCTCTCCCATTCTTATTTACAGTTTTTTTAGTGTAGAATTTTCCTGCTTTATAGTGTAATTGATTTCCCACTTTCTAGTGTAACTTTTATTTAGTTTGATTGTATAAACAGTTGAAATATTGAATGCATATTCTCTTTCTCTCTCTCTCTCCCTCTTTCTTTTAGTCTGATAGCTCCATTATAATTATATCGCCTTGCTTATCAAAAATCTTAAAAAAATATAATTGTGAATATAGATCAACGTAGCCTCCCTGTGTTCGACCCGGAATTCTTTTCGATATAAATTTTATTTGTTGAACACGAATTCTTTGCTTTCAAGCTACAACGACAGGTTTTCTAAAACTAAACACGTTAGCATAGCAATTCGTACGTTCAACATTTTGGCGCCGTTGCCGGGGAGGCAACGATTTCCGATCTTTCCTTCGCATTTCTTGCACTTTATTTGTTTTCTAGCTAGCTTTCTCTTGTGTCTATTGTTTTGCAAAGACCTCCATCAAGGAATCAACAAGCGGTAAACTGGAGTAAAGTGCAGTTGAAGACAACTGTAAGTGCTTCCCCATTCTTTCCCCCTCCATAGATTTCATTCGCCACATTAAATCCAAATTCCAATTAACCTAGGTGTTTGCATAAATCCTAGGAATAGTTTGGTTGTTTGGATTTCCACTCACATTCATTCCACCCTCTTCATAAAAAAAAATAACAAAAAGATAATCTTGTGGGGTAATTTCCAACAAACACACAACACACACCCACATTCAAGGCACTTGATCAACTTGATTTGTTTTCTACTCAACTAGGTTCTGATCTGTGGAACCGGTACACACAAAACAACACATAATAGAGTAGAAGTCATTCTAGGTTAACCATTTTTGAGTTCCTAACTTAGTGGTGCAATTGTGGTCAATTGTTTGAGTTGTTTGGGCCGCACCACTTTATTTAAAACCAACTCATCAAGTAGCTCCTCCTTAGGGTTTTCAATCTAGGTATATTCTAGGCACTCCACTTTCTTTCTGATTTTAAAGGAAAACAATCTTCACCCGTGTTTTACAACTTGGTTTGCCTAGAAACTTGATTGCAATTCACCTAATTTGAAACCCAAAAATCTACTTAAGCAAGATTTGAACATTAAAATTCACGCATTATAAATAATCTTGCTTGAAAACCCTGGTTTTGCACGCAGTTACACAAATCTTAATCAATCATTAAGGGCACAACCCACTGTAAGAGCCCATCACATTCCATAAGCACCACAATCCCAGGCCTTAATAAAATTAAGTAGACGTTGGTCTTAAGGTTTGATTCGCTCTTCAGGGCCTAGTCTGAGATTATTTTTTATTAACCTACTTGTACTGATTAATCTGATGTCTAGCTAGGGGAGTAGCGTCAAATGACCGCGGCTGGGGGGTACACTAGGAGCCGGAGGCGAAAGCCAAAGGAAGAACCTTCTCCCCAGTCCCTCCTTCTAACTGGTTGGATTAAACAGACGCAAGTAGAGTAAATCATTTATAGTCTTAAGGTGGGTTTTGGGAGTCAGTAGATCCTTAAGCTACCCCACTTAAGGACAGCCTTGTTTTGTTGTGCTGCAGGGTCCCTATCCCTAGTCCTTCCGACCTTCTCCTAGTTTATGCTGGGAAGACGGTCATTGATTCCCCGATTGGAAGGACCGTTAGAACATTCTAGGAGGTGCAAGTTAGATTTTGGTCAATTTGATCCCATGGCCGAACAACAGCCTCCTCTGCTTGGAAATCCACAGGAAGAATTTCGAAGGCTGCTGGAACAAATGCAGAGAATGCAGGAATGGTTCCAGAGAATGCAGGGCGCTCAGCCCTTGAAAGATTTTTATGATCCTCAAATTACGGGGAACGTCCCGGCGTTCAGATTCCAGCCGGTGACGTAGAAATCAAGCCGCAGGTGTTAAGCCTGATTAAACATTATCATGGGCTTGGCTCCGAAGATCCGTTTCAACACTTGGAAGATTTGCCCACTTTGGTCCAGACCACCAAGGCTCGAAACGTAAAGGAGGAGCAAATGATACTCGGGCACTGTTGTCTTTGAAAGTTCAGATCCTAAGTAGGCAATTTCTTAATGATTGAAAATTACTCAAGTCCAAATAATCCAACCAAATTCTTTTATAAATAGCATATAGTTTTTGCTAGGGACTAGCAAAAGATAAGCATGGAGGTATGATGTAAACACATTTACACTAGTTAAGATGTCTATTTATGCATGTTCTTAAGCATAGGATTGCATTTCATGATATAAATATTGCATAACATGCATTATCTTGTTCACTCTCTTTTTAATTTTTGTAAAGTAGTATATTATAGTGAATTGTGAATTTGTATATTTCTAGAATCAAAGTTTGCTCCCTCAGTTCGACCTCGGAATCTTTTAAAATTTCGAGTTATAAATTTTTATTTGTTTTCGCGAAGAGATCATCTATATTACAACGAGATATCTTTAAAACACGATCTAGCCACGTAAGTAATACGCTTCTAAAAAGAAAAGAAAAAAGGTCCTTGAAAAGATCCAATGTGTAATCCCTCCGTCTTCACGCATCCACTTCATAGCTTAGAGATTGGAGATTTCTTTTTTTATTTTTTAAGTTGGGAGTTAATCTTATTTCCCTCCCCCTCTCCGAAGGTTATCAAATAGTGATGGGAGGATCAAATTAATACCTGCCAAGTATATCAAAAACTACGGGCAAATGCTAGAAGGGAGAGTGCACATCTTGCAAACTAACTGCATGTTGTTGAGTTGAAGGAAACCCCGCAAGCGTCTAGGAAGGTCCTTAGATGTGACGTAGATTCATTAATCACCAGAGCCTCAGTCCACTAACCTCATCGCCAAGACGTTGGCAGAAGAGTGGATATGTGAGATGTTGGCAGTTCGATACTCCTCGTTATAGTTTATCTTAGATAGGGGAGATAAATAATCTGTAAATTTATCCCTCTATATTAGTTAGGATTCAAATTGAGAACTTACCACTTTCACTTGAGTGACATGAGTACCATCCATCGAACTCCTTCGCGTTACGGTTGATGAGGGAATACAATATCGTAATTTTTCGAGAACCAACCAGATGTGTTCTCAAGTGAGGGACAACATTAAACTTCGGATGGATATCCACATCCTTGCGAGAAAACACCCTGCAAACTGCGTACGTGAGCAGCATTCGTAATATATTGTTCCTAAATAACAACAACCATCCGTTTTCGTACACCTAAGCCAAACACATACTTAAAGATAAAAGTATGTTAGGAAAAATAATAACCGGCCAGATCATTAATTAATTAATCAACAAACCCAAGCATTAATTCTCTCCTTGGTATAAATCCACAGGCACACCCCCTTCCACACCCTCCCATCTCCGCCTCTGTCCCCAATTAACCATCATCGGTGTGCCACCGTCACCAACACATCCAAACCCATAGGAAATTAATTAAATGGCTTCGAAAGCCACTCTCAGAACGTTGGTGTTCCTCCTCTTGGTCCTCCATGGGAGCTTCGCGGTGGCCGCTGAGTTGGACATTACGGAGATCCTGAAGAGAGGAGGGCAATACAGCACGTTCATCGGCTACCTCTCGAGCACCGACGCGGGGAGGCAGATGAACGATCACGCGAACGGCCCCAACAACCTCACCCTGTTCACCCCGACCGATGGCGCGTTCGGCGCGCTCGAGGACGGGTTCTTCGAGCGCTTCTCGTCGAGGGAGGAGATCGAGTTCCTCCTCTTCCACTTCGTTCCCCAGTTCTTCACCCGGGAGATGCTCCCGAAGGCGGGAAACCGCGTCATGACCATGGCCGGTGGAAACTACACACTCGACTTCATCGCCGCCGGTGGCAAACAGGTGAGATGAGATGAGATGAGAGTACGTGTTGTTGCAACGTACAAATTATGTGATACTCTCGTGATGGGAGAAATCCCGACGCTTTACACGCAAACACCGACGTCTATTCGATTGCACTTTTATCGGTGAAATTTCTCAAGAAGATGTATCAGGAGATGGTTGAAGGTGATCGACGTTGGATCCCAACGGGAAAATAGATGCTTTACCATCAACCACGAGATTGCTGCTTTGAGTACCTCGTATTAATTCATGCTGGAAGTTAGGTTTAAAAGTTATACGCTAACAATCACCGCATAGTACTTCAAACTTATTTATGAATGATTTCCTTGACCAAAAAAAAAAAAAAAAGGAATCCATGTTTTTTGTTCGTGCAGAATAATAAACAATTGATCAATCTTGTGATTTATTATCAACTCGAAATAGTCTTGTAAATTAAGTAGTTCATAGATCTTTGATGTTTGATTATCAAGGAATAAAAACCTCACATATATATCAAACCTTTGAGGATTGGGACTCCACTACCATCATTTTATGCATACATGCATGCTTAGTTCATTTCATATCTCACTTGATTCTATTCTGCAATTAAAATAAATACCTTTTAAGATTTTTTAAAAAAGCTTTCATTCAAGCATCATATGTACGTTAAGATCACTGTAATTTACGGATATATTTGATCAAGCATTCATGCATGTTTCCCATTAGGTGAGCCTCCACACGGGGTTGGTCACTGTACCAGTGAGCCATCAGGTGAATGTGACCTTCCCGCTTGCCGTGTATTCCATCGATACGGTCTTGCAACATTCGCAACTCTTTGACGCACCAGCACCAGCATCACCATCAGAGCCATCACCAGCTTCACCATCGGAGCCACCAGCATCGACATCGGCATTGCCCCCAGTTCCTGAAAGACCCACTACGAACGACACGGCACCTCCGAGTTCACCAGCACCCTCGCCCGAGATTGACGACGATGGCAGCGCCTCATTGCAGATGAAGGCAAGTTGGTGGTTCACGCTGGTGGTTGGGGTGGTGAGCTCTTGGGTGGTTTTTCTTTAATTGTGTGGATGCGTGTAGGGTACACATTGGTTGGACACTCCACATTCACCATGTTGTCGTTCCGTTGGTTTCGCTTCTTGAAGAGAGAGTACGCTTGCAGTTTTCATTGAATACTCACACAAATAAACTTGCATGCACCATAAAAACCACCATAAAAGGCAAATGTAGGTTCACCTTTTTTTGGAGGGGCAAGACCCCTGTTTGGTTACTGTGGAGGGGCTGAACCCCTGTTACTGAGAGGGCTTTGCCCTATACTGGTTCCGTGCTGTGCTTTGGGCGCACCCGTTAACAAAAACGACTGACCGCGTGCCAGTGCGAGGTAGCTACCCGTGCGTTTATCGCGCATGCTGTAGTCACCGTTACGCCTGTCAGTGACCTTAGGGTGGTTGACTGAGGGTAGGACCACCACGGGGGACTCTCCCGGCCAGGAGAGCACCACGTGCTATTTTTACTTTTCGGAAAAGACTGCAATCAAAATCGTTCCCACGAGGCACATTCAAGATCAAAAGAAGAATCTGAGGGATAATTCGATAACAAGTAAATGGAAACTATGAAGAAAGAAATTAAAAATATAACAGCTACTTTCCACCTTACTGTTTCTTAGCTTTTAGTTGCCACTCTACTCAGCGTTTCGTTGACGTGTCACCTTTATTACCTTTTCAGGACCAGGTGTTGAGCAGCCAGAGTCGGCGGCTGCAGAGGGCGCTGGGCCTAGTAGAGCCCAATAGTGTTACTTGTGTAGTACCCACTGTACTTTTCTTTCCATTGTAGTGAGTAGTTTTGTTACCCCTGTACTCTTTTTTTTGTAAGCTTCATGTTTATGTGCATGTTTATTTTCTTTACTGTTGTGGTGGTGTATACTGTAGTATTTCTTTCTTTACTGCTGTATTTTGTTACTGCTAGTTATATACATGGTGAATGTGGGTTACTTTACTACTCTTTTGGTTACTTTCTCGTTGGATAACTGGGTCTTGGGATCAGTCGAGTCGGTCCGATTCTCGTGTCTCGTAGGGATTCGGGTCATTACAGTTCCTCACGGGAATGATCTTTATTGCAGTCTTTTCCATGATGTAGGAGGTACACGTAGTGCTCTCCTGGCTGGGAGAGTCCCCCGTGGTAATCCTACACCCAGTCAATCACCCCGAGGTCACGGTCGCGACGTAGTGGTGACTATGGCACGCGTGATAAACGCATGGGTAGCTATTCCTCACTGGCACGCGGTCAGTCGTTTCCACTAGCAGGTACACCTAAAGGTACCGCGCGGAATAGTACAGGGTCTTTCCCTCTCAGAACAGAACAGAACAAGGGTCTCGCCCCTCCACAGTCCGCATATCCTCGTCCGACTATCTTGGTTTACCCAATGGGCTTAACAAGAGTCAGTGTAGGGCGGCTAGTCCTAACTCCGAGCCCCCTGGGGCGGCTATCTCCCCCCTACATTAAGTAACTCACGTTGGTACTATGTACACGAGGGTCAAACAGAGTTGGTGTAAAGTGTCTAGGCCTGACCTCAGGGCTCAACCCAACGGGCGGCTAGTACCCCTCTACACAAAAGGGATAGTGGCTCTCCTTGGTACCACGTACACAAGGGCCAGCTCACTTCCCGTCTACAGGAGCTCTCCTCCTAATTCCCCGTAGGGTTCATGCTGATATTCCTTTCGTTTTATTTTCCGAACTTTCAGATCTCTCTATTTACATTTTCGTTTCCATTCTTTAAAATAGGCAGCTCGTGATTTCTCCTGACAAGGCATCATATTAAGTAACCAGTGTATTTGCTAGCATTTAAAGTTTTACAGGCATCTCAAGTAGACAGTATAGCTTAACTATACTCATCTGTTCCTGACCTAGGGTTCATTCTCATCCTAGGGTTCTACATGTTTCTTAAGTATACAGTATAGCTCAAACCATACTCATATGTTTTTGCCCTAGGGTTCATTCTCATCCTAAGGTTCATTCGAGTTATTCTAAGCATACAGTTTATTTATTTAAATCATAATTTTAATGTAAACCACTCTACAAGTAAATACGAGAGGAATGGGGGCTCCAATCATAGATCTCGTCGCCTCCACGGCTCCTGTGTACTTGACTGGCTGGAGACATATACAATTGACCAATCACATCAAACGAGTCCAAAATCATATACAAGTGACACTAACTCGTAGAGAAACTCAAGTGAAAAGCAACGGTACTTTGTTTGTGGAAATCCGATTCCGTTTGGGCCCTAAATGGGCCAAAAACACTCACACTGTCCAAAATCAGACGTCTGGGTCTAATCCTAGAAGTCTTAAATGACGTCAACACTTACCCTGGGTTCCCTGCAGCTACCTCGGACATCCGGACCCTTCCGCGATCGTCTAAGGTGAGTTCCAGACATCAAACTCTCCTTTCGGTCGTCTGGAGGTATGGTCAGATGTCTGACGACGTGTCCAGATGTCCAAAGCACCTCGAAGGGCGCACCCCGTACCTTTCCAACAGCCTATCCCTGTGTATGTACGTGCAGACCATTAGAAAAGGTCGGACAAGATCCCTGCGGTGAAGCCTACATGACCGTAACCGCACACAACATGTACCTTAGCACAGAGCGTGCTTTCAGACGTCCGGCTTCAACTCCGGATGTCCTTCAGCTATTCCAGACGTCTGGGATGTGCTCCAGACGTCTAATACTGGAAAATGTCCAATATGTAGAACCTCTGCGAGCCTTCTTCTTCGTATGGAAGTCCACGCCGCCCGCAGTTGCGACGCCGGCAACTTCAGGAGGTCACGAGCCCACCTCCGTGACCTCCTCCTCCTCGAGCACGAGCTCCTCTGAGCTCCTCCCACGCTCTCGCAGCTCCTTTGTGAGTCCCTCCTCTCGAGCTCTCTCCTCCTCCTCCACGTCCCGTCTCTCTCTCTCAGCTTCCTCTCCTCTTGTCGTGTTGGAAGGAAGGGAGGAAGGAAGGACGAAGGTGGTGGCTGGTGAAGATGGATGGAGTGGCGTGGGAGAGGGGGGTTTAAATAGATAGAGGGTTAAGGTTTGGGGTGAGGAGAGGGGGGTCTGCATGCGTCTGTGTGCGCGGAAAAAGAACAGTAGGTCCGATTTTTCTACGTCTTAAACAACCCAAAAAGGCAGTGGGTCATTTCACTCGATGGTTGAGCACTAGCTGTTGGAGCCTTAACATGGTGTATCAACAAGAATACACTTGCCAAAAAGGTTTGTAGTGGCTACAAAAATCGATTGGTAAATTGTGTATTCGTAGAACTCAAGATTTGATGGTATACAACCTTGTTGGCTGGTATAAGTGCTAGTTGTTTAATGTCTATCAAATTTTCATAATTAGGTATATTTAACATTTGAAAATTTCAAAGCCTCAATATCACAAGCCAAGGTAAAACAACCTTTAACTAAAACTTCCTAATACCAATCATCAATCTTATTAACCAATACAAGTTGAGATATATACCGATTGATAACTTGTTAACTGGTATATGCAGGTTCTAGAAGTGAGTAAATTGGGTCTAAGTTAATTTTTATGAGTTTGTTCTAGGTTTTTGAGGCTTTACAAATATCTAGAAATAAAAGAATACAAGAAAATATATAATATGCCTTCATTCCTCATCAAGCCTCATCCATATGTCTTCAAATCTAAACTTGAAGCTCTTTGAATTCTTGATCAATCAATTAGTGTGCACCATAAAACAATTATATAAGTTTTGTTAACACAAAGAATTGTAATTCCAACAATACCTTTAGTAAAAGGTAGCTTGACTTATAATATAAATTAGTGACTATATACCCTAGAACATTATTGCCACCAACCTTCAAAAAAATTTGTTAAGGTACATTTGCCAACATGCTTTCTTGACATTTGTAGGGTACTTGGTTATTGTCTTCAATCAGGGGTAATCCTTGATGTATATTGTTAGGGACATTCATTTCTATTCTTCCTTGACTTATATTGCGTTTTCCTATAGTGTCTCCATAAAAAATGAGGAGATCAAAGATATATACTTGGATAGGTTCTTGGACATGACCAAGAGTTGGAACCTAAGTAATTCTATAGGATTGAGATAAAATTGGTTTTATAACAAGATATCTATTAAACCTAAATGTTTCAACTTGTTCTGTACTTCTATTAATCTCCATTGAAACATTTTTCTCAAGAACTTCATCAAGAGATCCATCTTTTTAAATCCTTGGTTTTGTATTTGATTGCATCACAATTTTACATAATTTTTCTTCCTATTTTTCAAATATTCTTCATATTTTTATTTTTTATTTTCAAATGATCTAATTTCTTTAATTTTTAATGTATGATGAGAAAACAAGAGAAAAACATATTTAATATTGATCTCAAATGAAAGGATACAAGACTAAGAGGTAAGTCACGAAAATGAAATTCGAAAAAGGTGCTCATGCAAGACAATGCAAAGGAAATAAAGATTTGAGAGGACGAAAAAAAGAGTAGAGAGAGTGAAAAAAAGTCTTCATCGCTCATTTTCTCTCTCCTAATCTCTCTCCTAACCTCTCTCCATGCTTTCCTTAACACCCGCCTCTGCCAATCCCAATCTCTCTGAACACCGCTCTCGCCTTGCGCCAACCTCTCTCTCAACACCCTTTCCCAGCACCTATGCATGAGGCTCACGTGGGTTGTGGGTTGAAACAGGCCCAAATTGGGCCGAAATGTCCTGATAGTTTGTAGAAAAGGAAAGAAATCCCCGGTAAGAAAATATTAGCTAGAAATGTCAATTTTAATTAGATTTTGATGAGCTTCAAGGTCAATAGGATTCCTAATTTTTTGGTGACCAAAATCCCTTTTATCCTCAACAAATTTTGATTTCTCAAAGCCTATAAATAAGTCTCAAGAGCAAGGGTAAGGGAGCATTACTCATTCCCTCTCAACATCCTCTCCACCTCCAAGTTCCATTATCCTCCCTTGATTTTCGTTCGAGCGAGAGATCTCTGGTTACTGTCGACGTCACCCTCTGCCTCCATCCTCCATCTCTAAACATCTCTGTCATCGCCCACTCATCATCTCTTGAGTTTTAGTTTTACTATTTTACCTCTCGTTTCTTAGTTGTATTAGTTAAGCATTGTCACTCTTGCTTTACTTATTAATAAAAAAATCTCTTTTATGCTATTGTTCTTCTTATTCCTTAGGTATTAGCTTGTCTAATTTATTTTAATTATTTGCATGCTTGGTTTGCAATTGCATTAGTTGTTAAATAATTACATTTACTTCCTAAATTTTAATATTAATTTCTATACTTAAAAAAATTCTAGAAATTTTATGTTCCATTTTTGCATGTTATTTTAACATCTCCATAAGATTTTGTATGAAGATTTCTAACAAAAAAAAATTAAAATTTTTTATGTTTGGGTCCTTAGATTGTTACAATTTAGTCCTAAAAAGTTAGTTTTTATTTTCCTTTGTGCATTATAGAAGTCCTATTAACATGAAATTTGGTAGCATTCTTAGTTCAATAGTTAAAAGAGTCCATGAATTTTTATCATAATTTTTACATTTTCAAAAAATTAAATTTTCATGAATTTCATTAATTAAAGTCCATGCCTTTAGTTTTATAGGCTTATCCCCTTTCTAAAACACCAAAAAAATATGAATATTAAAAAAAATCAAAAAATACAATAGTTTAGGATAGTAGGAAGTAATTTGAAACATTTTACCTCCTTGTAAGACAACTAAGACTCCCATATTACACGATTTTGTCTCTTTAGGAGTTCAAAAATTAATTAAACGATCGTGATTTCGTGTTATAATTACAGGTGTATAAAAAATTAGGCACCACATTAGCCTTTATTGATATCTCAAGTAATTGATATTAAAATTAATTTTATGCATAGATATTGCAAGATTGATTTTCAGGTTGAAGCTCTTTTGACGTAATACAAAGCCAAGAAGAAGGAGGAGATCAAAGTTAGGTCTCTTTATAATTTTAGAAATTGAGTTGTAATTTTATATTCTTTAGAATGTAAGGAAAATTCCAATTAGATTAGCATCAATTTACATTATTAGGTGCCACGACCCATTCCCGGCTTCCTACAGAACCCGAGAACAGCTCGCTTTGACGAACCCCAAGACCCAATCGTCCAATGAGAAATAAACAAATGCATGCCCATTCTACAATCATACAAGTAATGTAACTAAGCAGAAAATGTATAATTGACAATGAAAGAAAGGGAACAGCAAATCACAATAATATTACAGGCCATCAGCAAAAAGTATAAGTATTGAACATAACCATCACAACCGAAACTGGTAGAAATATAACTGAATATAACTATGAGCTGCAGGTACTCACTACCACAAAACTCTCTGTAAGAGAAACAGAAGAAAACTATAGCTAGGCTCGACTGGGCCCAGCGCCCTTAGCAGCCGGTAGCTTTGGTTGCTCGAATCGCTTACCTAAATAAGGTTATAAAATTTGTGGTCAACTAACACTGAGTAGAGTGGTGGTTAAATCACCTACATACAATATAATTTAAACAGGTAGCTAGCAAAACATACATTTAACAGTTTACTTATTATCATCTGTTACCAATTATCATTTTTCTGATCTGAGTGCTCTAATTAGGTTCCATGACATTTCTCAATCTGCTTGTTCCCTAAGGAAATGATCTTGGTTTGAGTTTTCCCGCGATGCAGGATGTACACGTGATACTCTCCTGGTCGGGAGAGTCCCCTGTGATAGTCCTACAACCGGCTTATTACCTCGAGGTCACAGTTGCGACGTAGTGGTGACTACGACACGTGTGATAAATGCACGGGTAGCTACCCCACACTGGCACGCGGTCCTCCCAAACGTATAGCACGAAACAACACAGGGGTCTTGCCTCTCAAAACAGGGGTCCCGCCCCTCAGAAACAGGGATCTCACCCCTCACAGTCCGCATACCCTCGTCTGACTATCCCGGTTTGCCCAGCGGGCTTAATAAGAGTCTGTGTAGGGTGGCTAGTCCTAACCCTGGGCCCCATGGGGTGGCTAGCTCCCCCTTACACTAAGTAGCTCACCTAGGTACCACGTATGTGAGGGCTAAACAGGGGTCGTCGTAGAGTGGCCATTCCTAATCCCGGATCTTAACCCAAGGGGCGGCTAGCTCCCTTCTACTCTAAAGGGATAATTGCTCTCCTCGGTATCACGTACATGAGGGCCAGCTCACTTCTCTTAACCAAGTCCGAACAGCTGCCCGTAGGCGACATGTTCCAAAATCAGCGGGTTTCTGTACTAGAGTAATCATGGCTTCTTTCTAAATTCCCCGTAGGGTTCGTACATGAGCTTTCTTATTTCCATATCTGGTTCGTTATATGTAGAACAGGCAACTCAAATTCCACAATCTATTATTTAGTACAAGCATGCATTTTCATTTATGACGTAGTTCATTACAGGTAGTACACGTAGCTCAGGTTTATTTCTTTTTAGAAAGCATCACGGTAACTTGATCATTCATTAACTATACATGCATTTCTTCCAGCCCTAGTGCTCATTTCAAAATCTTAGGGTTCGATCGAATATATTCTAAAGTAGCATGCATTTATCTCTTTACAATCCTAGGGCTCATCTCATGACCTATTCTCAATTAATTCTACACATGCAATTTAACTATTAATTCCGAGATTAAGGTGAAAACTACTCTACCAGGGTAACCAGGTGGAATGGGGGCTCATACGGTAGCTCCCAATGTCTCTTTAGGTCCCGTATGCTCGATGGACTGGAGACCTATGATATAGATTGACAGGTTAAATGAGCTCAAAATAGCATAAACAATGTATCATTACGTAGAGAAACTCACATGGAAACCAACGACATTTTGTTTGTGGAAATCCAACTCTGTTTGGGCCCTGAACAACCCAAAAACACCAACCCTGATAAAAATCAGATGTCTGGGGAGAGTCCTAGACGTCTTAAATGAACTCAGGGATTCACCTTGCTCGGGGTGCCTCTTTCGGACATCTGGAACTCTGTGTAGACATCTGAGGGTGTCTTCAAACGTCTGAAGACACTTTCGGCCATTTGAAATTGCCTCGGTCCTCGCACAAGCACACTTCCCAACCTCTAACATATGCACGCGCACAGTTAGAACTTTGGTAGAAAAAAAAATCAAGAAAATGCACTATTAGACGTTTGAGATTACCTTCAGACGTCTGACTAGATGTCTGGAGGTCACTCCGGACGTCTGATTCTACGGAAAAAATGATTCCGCAGAACCATTTGAGAGCCTTTTCTTGCCGTGGAATCTGCAGCAACTACAACACCTCCTAGTCTCCCTCGCGAATCCTCCAATCTTGTCCTCTGATCTCCTCTGCTCTTCGCTCTCCCTCTCCTTCTCCTATCACTTGGCTACTGGGTGGTGAGCGAATGGTGGATGAGGGGGGGTTTTATGGAGCTGGGAGGTATGGAGGAGGGGATTACACATGGGGGAGTTTGGTGGAGGTGTAGGGGAGTGAGGGGGCCACAAGGGGGGTGGGGGAGTGGCGCGTGCGTGAGGGGTGAGGGGGGAGGAGATGGTGTCCATGGTAGGGAGATGGTGGTGGGGAAATTGTGGGAATGCCACTGCAACTTTCCTCTCCCCCTTACAACCCCAAAACAAAAGCCTAAGGGGTTTAAAACTGCACAAAACACCTACGAATTTCAGAAATGCCAAACGATCCTAGGAAAGGGTCATTTCATTAAGGTACCACTTGCATAAGTGTAATTTCGTCAAAAATATGATAAAACATATCTTTAGGTATTAGCGGATCATCCTAAAACCCTAAAGGATCAACAAGACTAATTTCGACAGTTGGAGGACTTTTTACAATCCATCTAACATTAGGTAGTAGATACTTAACATTAGGTAGTGATGGTAACACCATCATGAGCCATAACTAGCTTTAATTAGTATGAATCAAGTGACAAATGCCTCTATATAATCGCCTGAGAGCCGTAATTCCATGCAAATCTATTCTGACATGAAAACACTAAAATAAGGTTAATTATGCAGTTTTAACATCACATCATGAATGCAGATTAACCCCAGGATTTGTCAGGGGTTAATTAAAGGTCAAATGAGCATTAAATGTCCAATGAGTGGGTCCATGTAGACAAAAATAGGATTTCACGTATTTCGAGAACTAAATCAAAACCCAATACCCTAATTTCAGACCTGCTTAAATTAAAGATATTCTAGTTATGATAAAATTCATCTAAACCTCCAAAAAATCATATAAAAATATTTTAAGAGGATTGGTACCATTGGTTTGATCATCTAAACCTATTTTGACCTTCAATAGAGTCTCAGTGAGAAATTTACCCTTATTTGGGATTATGTGCAAATTGCCTAGTCAAACGTTATAAAAAATGAAATCCAACTTCACCATTAGATTCTTTGGGGCTAAATTAGGTTTGTATCAAAATTTGGGCCCAATCAGAGCCCATATTAATCTAGTTTACATTTAAGTCCATTAAATCTCTTTTCCTCTCAATGAAGCCCCTATCTTTCGAAAACTTTGCAAAAAGGGCCCTAACATTTTCATCTTCCTCACGGATAGACCCCTACTACTATTAGAGGTCAATTGACCAAAGCTCTAACTTTGTTTGCCTCAAAACTCAATCAAATCATCATCAAATCCCACCAAATTTGGTGGGATTGATGTTCACACGATAGGGAATCACATGAATGTGATCTTGGACTCTAATTTACAGTAGAGAGACTGTGCAAACCCACGAAAATATGTGGGGATTCTTGATCGCAAGCAGAGGCACAATCAACCTTTTTCTTCATTTGGAGCTTGCTTATGAGCTCTATATAAGCTCTAACTCTTCAGGCTATGTTTTTTAACTCGATTTTGGCTTACTTCTTCAATTCCTTCTCCCTGTGTCCACCTCCATCGTAGCTTCGGTGACCCTTCTCCAGCTTCCTTACCCTCTGCTACATACCATAGGCAGTGGGAATCCCTTCCTCTTCTTCATCCGCTCCTTTCAATACCAACAGGAGCTCTCCAAACCTCGTCTTTCTCACCGTCTCCCTCACCAGATGAATTCATCTTCTTCGTGATCGGCCAATCAAAGCCGGCGCAATTCCTTCCCCATTCGTCCCTAACTTAGGTTCCTTATCTTCCTCTCCCTCTCCTAAATATTTCTAACACCTTATCTCCTCAATTCAGCCGCTCAATGATTCTCTCCCATACTGTCTTCCCCAACTCCGATGACACCTCCGATGAAGCCATTACGCCAACTCCGACCACCAATCACCACGCCGCTGCCACCACAGTCTTCCTTACACCGCAGAGAATAAAAGCCCTAAGAAAATTAGGGGTTTTGATCTCTGTAAATCCCCACTGAACACCACACCTACCGCTCGCCTTCTCCGACATTGTCACGCCACCACACACCTCCCCACACTTCACAAACACCGTTGTCGCTCTCCTTAACTCACAGCTGTTGGTGCTAGAGCACCACGATCATTTATTTTGATGATAACAAAACACGTGTTATTTAACATTTGCAATTTGAGTCCTAGATTTCAGGTCAATTGCAAATGAGGACGTGTTTAGACGGAGTTCGAGCTCGCATCCAGGACGGATTGGAGGAGCTTGACGGAAAATAGAGGAGGTTCGCGTGGAGCGAAAGATTGGAGATGGAAGACAAGAAGAATAGGATAGATTCTTTTTTTATCCTTTCATGTATCTCTTGTATTTATTTTCTTGCTCTTTATTTTCCTTAGACATTATGTTAAAGAGCCTCAAAGAACCCTAACAGTAGTCCTAAGAACACCTGCACAACCCTAGGATACGTAGGTTTTCTGTAGAACACTTAGAAAACCAATATAGGGTTAAAACAGACTTTCCAGACGTCTAATTCACGAATCAGACGTCTGATAAAGGATTTTAAGACGTCTGACTGTTGTTTCAGACGTCTGATAACTGTTAGGCTGGACATAGTTAGTTCTGTCTGATGAATTCAGACGTCCAGACTTTATACCAGACGTCTTAGAAGACGTCTGATGACTTTGCCAGACGTCCAGTTAGTGGACCGTTGGCTGGCTTAGAAAACACTCAAGATTATGACCGTTAGAGCCTTATCAGACGTCCATAGGACTTTACAGACGTCTGATAAATGACCGTTTTGCCTCGGCTGCCCCAAAATCTCTTCTCAGAGATTTTCTAGCCGTTGCAACGTTTGGAAATCAATTCCCACAGTAAAAGTAGGTTTCCAGACGTCCAGACTTAGTGCCAGACGTCCTGTATGTCGTCTGATGGACTTGTACAAAAACCCTGTTTAGATCTGATTCAAGTCAGGGAGAAACCCGCATAGAATCAGACGTCTGACCTTGAAATCAGACGTCTTAAAGTGGCCTTCCAGACGTCTGATGTCATAGTTAGACGTCTGATAACCCTGTCAAATGCAATCATTGTCCTGATTTCGGCCTGATTCTCTTGGGCTTTGCACCCAACGGCTATGGAAGCTTTTCCAAGCCTTCCAAAGCCTTCCTAAGTCCTCTATAAATAGAGGGGAACCTTTGTAAACAAAAACACAATATACACACTAAGAGAAACAAGAGACACACCTAAGCAACTTAGTTCCACTCTTTTGTGTCCAATTGAGGCCCTTGCTCTCCAAGCTCTAGTTTCATTCTCTTGAGAGCATCAAGCCTTCGCGCGCCCGCTCTCCCGCTGTTGATAACGAGAGCGACGTAGCGCCGTCGCGTGGCACACGCACTGCGTCATCGTCGACGCACTCCTTGCAAAGGGGAGTTTCCTATTTCCTATAGAAGCTAGGTTTAATTTTGTTGGCTCTATAGGACTGTTGTTTTATTTTATCTTTGTATTTTGGTTGGGTATTCGCTTTGCGAATTCCCGTCTCCTTCGTGGGACAAAATCCTTCTCGTGGAGAGAAGGGGTTGAGGAACGCTACCCTCGTACTTGTAGCGTGGTTCTATTGAGGTTGAATCACCCTCGTTCAAAGTGATTCGGTTAGTGGATTTGATCAACTAGGTTGATCGGAAAATCCTAACTCGAGAGGGTTAGGTGGTGGTTTTTACCCGGTTTGGGTTTCCACCTAAAAATACCTGTGTACATTGTGCGATTGATTTTTGTGAGATTGCTTTATTTTTATTTCCGCATTTTATTACGTCACCCCTCCTGGTAGGGAAACCTTCAATTGGTATCAGAGCAGGTTTTCCGCCGACAGGAGTAACATCTGCGGAAAGATCACATGGAGGGAAGCTGTTCCACAAGCAGGATTTCCGAGGGGCAGTCCACAACCCGTCCGCCCTACTTTGATGGGAACAACTACACCTACTGGAAGTTGCGGATGAAGACGTGGCTTCAAGCCACCGACTTCACAGTCTGGGCCAGGTGCGAGACCCCCTTCGACATCCCAGAGAAACCCGCCGGAGGATACTCGCAGCAGCAGATCCGGGAGCTCTCTCTCAACGCGAAAACAATGAACGCGTTGTATTGCGCGCTCAGCCCGGAGGAGTTCAACAGAATCTCGCAATGCGCCACCGCATACGAGATCTGGCACACACTCGAGGTAACTCATGAAGGTACCTCTAAGGTAAAAACTTCTAAACTCAATTTACTTTCACAAGAATTTGAGGCTTTTTCTATGAAATCTAACGAAACTTTAAGTGAGATGAACACTAGGTTCACTCTCATAGTAAATAACTTGAAAGCTTTAGGGAAGACTTTCATCAACGGGGAGCTTCAAGGGAAGCTTCTTCGTTCCCTTGGACCGGAATGGGAACAGAAAGTCACCGCCATCGAAGAGGCGAACGAAATGGAGGAGCTCAACATGGAAGATCTCCTAGGCAATCTGATGGCCTACGAGACTAAGTTGAAGCAGAAGAAGAAGGATACACCGGAGCCTAAACTAAAGAAGACTCTCGCCTTTAGAGCCACGTCGGATAGCGAGGTAAGTTCCGACGACGAAGACTTTAGAATTTTACTTAAAAATTTTTACAAGTTTTGTAGGGAATTAAAGAAAGAGAAAAAGGAGAAGAAGGAAAGCCCGAGACGTTGCTACCACTGCAACGGGAAAGGGCATCTGCGACCAGAATGCCCTCTTCTCAAAAAGGAGAAGAAGAAGGAAAAGGAGAAGAAATCTAAGAAGAAGGCGTTCCAAGCCACTTGGGACGATTCTAGCTCAGAGGAAGAAGAAGAAGAGAAGACCATAGAAGAAGAAACCGCTTGCTTCGGTTTCATGGCCAGAGGAAGCGACAGCGAAAGCAAAAGCGACTCAGACAACGAGGTAAATCTCGATCTTCAAGAAGCATTTAATGAACTTTTTGAGATTAGTAAATCACTTAGGGTAGAAAATAAAGGCATTAAAAAGAACCTTAGTTTTCTTAGAAATGAAAATGATAGGTTAGAAAAACAACTCAAGGACATAGAAACTAGTCCTAAGGATAATAACCTATTATTAGAAAATCAAGACCTCATCAATGAAAATAATAAATTGATTGAGGAAAATGATAGTCTAAAAATAGAAATTTCTGATTTAAAGACTAAGATAAATACTATAGAAAGAGAAATTGCATGTCTTAGGGAAAGCTCTAACAAACTAATCAACAAAGTAGATGATTTTTATAGCCCTAAGGTTGAGAAAGGATCTCCATCAAGGAGACCCGCTAACAAATCCGGATCCAAGCCCACTTGGATACCAAAGAAAAAATTAGAATCTTGTTTTGTAGGGTTCAGGGATGACTACAACATAAAGGACTGGACCTACAAGCTCAAGGCTGGTCAACTTAAGTTGGGAGAACCAATGAGTAGACCAAGGAGGAGAAGAAGAAGACCGACGAGACGGCGAACAAACGACGGACCCGCCGCACGTCGACCACCAGATTGGAGACCGGCGCCGATGCCCGGGCCTCCAAGCTACGGATGGGAGCCCCATCCGATGTGGCATCCACCACCACCATTCGGGCCATTTTATTGGCCATGGTAGGTGAGGTAAAACCCTTTACCCTATCTTTTTATCAGTAGCATTTAGATAGGGGGAGTCAAAAATTAATGAGCTAATTGTCAATTTTTAAGGGGGAGATATAAGGTAGCTAAATTTCCTTTAGAAAGGGGGAGAAAAATAATAGCTATCTCATTGTTACAAAAAGGGGGAGAATATCACCTTTGTTAAAATAAATTCATAGAAGAGCATGTTTTAAGGGGGAGTTATAGGAAATGTAAAATCAATTAAACCTTTTTGATAATGTCAAAAAGGGGGAGGATTTTTTATGCATTATTATTTACGGTTTTGTCATCATCAAAAAGGGGGAGATTGTTGGTGCTAGAGCACCACGATCATTTATTTTGATGATAACAAAACACGTGTTATTTAACATTTGCAATTTGAGTCCTAGATTTCAGGTCAATTGCAAATGAGGACGTGTTTAGACGGAGTTCGAGCTCGCATCCAGGACGGATTGGAGGAGCTTGACGGAAAATAGAGGAGGTTCGCGTGGAGCGAAAGATTGGAGATGGAAGACAAGAAGAATAGGATAGATTCTTTTTTTATCCTTTCATGTATCTCTTGTATTTATTTTCTTGCTCTTTATTTTCCTTAGACATTATGTTAAAGAGCCTCAAAGAACCCTAACAGTAGTCCTAGGAACACCTGCACAACCCTAGGATACGTAGGTTTTCTGTAGAACACTTAGAAAACCAATATAGGGTTAAAACAGACTTTCCAGACGTCTAATTCACGAATCAGACGTCTGATAAAGGATTTTAAGACGTCTGACTGTTGTTTCAGACGTCTGATAACTGTTAGGCTGGACATAGTTAGTTCTGTCTGATGAATTCAGACGTCCAGACTTTATACCAGACGTCTTAGAAGACGTCTGATGACTTTGCCAGACGTCCAGTTAGTGGACCGTTGGCTGGCTTAGAAAACACTCAAGATTATGACCGTTAGAGCCTTATCAGACGTCCATAGGACTTTACAGACGTCTGATAAATGACCGTTTTGCCTCGGCTGCCCCAAAATCTCTTCTCAGAGATTTTCTAGCCGTTGCAACGTTTGGAAATCAATTCCCACAGTAAAAGTAGGTTTCCAGACGTCCAGACTTAGTGCCAGACGTCCTGTATGTCGTCTGATGGACTTGTACAAAAACCCTGTTTAGATCTGATTCAAGTCAGGGAGAAACCCGCATAGAATCAGACGTCTGACCTTGAAATCAGACGTCTTAAAGTGGCCTTCCAGACGTCTGATGCCATAGTTAGACGTCTGATAACCCTGTCAAATGCAATCATTGTCCTGATTTCGGCCTGATTCTCTTGGGCTTTGCACCCAACGGCTATGGAAGCTTTTCCAAGCCTTCCAAAGCCTTCCTAAGTCCTCTATAAATAGAGGGGAACCTTTGTAAACAAAAACACAATATACACACTAAGAGAAACAAGAGACACACCTAAGCAACTTAGTTCCACTCTTTTGTGTCCAATTGAGGCCCTTGCTCTCCAAGCTCTAGTTTCATTCTCTTGAGAGCATCAAGCCTTCGCGCGCCCGCTCTCCCGCTGTTGATAACGAGAGCGACGTAGCGCCGTCGCGTGGCACACGCACTGCGTCATCGTCGACGCACTCCTTGCAAAGGGGAGTTTCCTATTTCCTATAGAAGCTAGGTTTAATTTTGTTGGCTCTATAGGACTGTTGTTTTATTTTATCTTTGTATTTTGGTTGGGTATTCGCTTTGCGAATTCCCGTCTCCTTCGTGGGACAAAATCCTTCTCGTGGAGAGAAGGGGTTGAGGAACGCTACCCTCGTACTTGTAGCGTGGTTCTATTGAGGTTGAATCACCCTCGTTCAAAGTGATTCGGTTAGTGGATTTGATCAACTAGGTTGATCGGAAAATCCTAACTCGAGAGGGTTAGGTGGTGGTTTTTACCCGGTTTGGGTTTCCACCTAAAAATACCTGTGTACATTGTGCGATTGATTTTTGTGAGATTGCTTTATTTTTATTTCCGCATTTTATTACGTCACCCCTCCTGGTAGGGAAACCTTCAACAGCGATTCTCCTGAGCAATTCTAATTAGGTTGTGAGGCCGTCTTCATGTTTTCAAGTATTGACCGGAGCTCGCTGCCGCCACCATCATCTCTAGCTCCGACCCCCGTGCTCTGACCTGCTTTGACCTCATTGCAACATCTAGGCTGCGGTTCCAAGCTAAGAAGAGTTCCAGGTTCTCAATCGAAGCAGCAGGCAACGTTCTCTACCTTAATTTGTCGAAGCATTCAGCTGCATCATGCAAAGAAGATGAGGGCACATTTAGTGCCACATCGTGAGTGGAGGAGCTACCAACCGCACATAAGTTGTCTTCCTATTCTCTGCACTTCACCCAGTAACACAGGGGGTTGGGTCCCCCTTCGCACGTGCCTCCTCACGCTCTCACTCCTCACCTGTGCACACATGCACGCGGGCCTGGACCCAATCCTTGGATTCGATTACCCGCCTAATGCTCTGATTGCCCGGTTATGAGAGAAGGGAATTTGTGAGGAATAGGGGGGAGGGTTTTGTTGTAGCTCTCATGACCTTGGGGTGTGTGCTAAAGAGAGCCTTAATACTTAGCGAGAATTGAGAAGAAGCTCTTATGCCTTGTGAGGTTTGGCACCCTTGTGTGCCTTGTTATGGTTCTGAGGCTCTGATAGTTAAGTCGTCTGTGAAACATTGGCGATGTCTGATTGAGGAGTACTGTAGCTTTATTTGAATACTTGATTCGAGCTACTGTTGGATTATTTGGTTAAATTGAGTACATGAGATGCATGCTTAATTAGAGAATTAAGTGGTGATTTAAATCACCATTGTTTTGATTCTCTCTATATTTTTATCATAATAGCTTCTTGAGATATTATTGAATATATTTTTGAGTAGATTATTCATTGTAAATCTTTATCTTGTGTTCATTATTTCTGAATACGATTTGTGCGTGAATTCCATTTGCTCCCTACAAACGACCTCGGACTCCAAATTGACTTCGAGCTTTATAAATTTAAGTATTTCATGAGATTTTCGTCATGTACTACAACGCATATTTTTAAACATCAACAATTTCACATAAACATGTAGTAAGGTTGAAGCCAGTTTAAGAGATCAAGGGAATAATGAACTGTAATGACCCGTTACAATTTTAGTCGGATAAGACATCTGGAGTTTCAGTCAGACGTCTAGACACATGCCCGGACATCTGAAAGTGAAATTTTCGTACTGCACTTTGCGCTCTATGTGCAGACGATGCGTAGAGGTCTCTCTCTCTCTCTCCTTCACCCCCCACCGAACCCTAACACCCCTCTAGATAAACCACCTCCCTTCCCCTCTCCTCTCCTCCTCACACCACTCAAGCCACCGCCACTGATGAGAACCTCATCATGAGCCATAACTAGCTCATTTTGACCCAATACAAAGGATAAAAGCTCCTACATAACTCAAGGAAAGGCTTAACTCAGAGAATTCTGAGTTTAAGGAGAAAACAAGTCATAAGGGGTAAAAATGTAATTTCACCAGTATAATCTGCATACAGGGTAATTCAGGGCCCAAACATAGGTCAAAGCAGCTTAATAAGAATAAAAGTGGGATGAAATGATCTAGCAAGGGCTACAGCAATTCCAAGAAACTAAATGATAAATCTGTAACCCTAAAACAATCCACTTCAATTCACAAGGTTCGAGGCAAAGTAAAAATAGAATAAACCCTCTAAAATTCATAGAAAAATAATCTCTAGGGTTTAGAACCTTCAATTTGGCCTTTAGAACCCATTTTGACCTACATTGAGAACCATGCCCA
This sequence comes from Thalassia testudinum, assembly GCA_037157565.1. Taxonomy (NCBI): domain Eukaryota; kingdom Viridiplantae; phylum Streptophyta; class Magnoliopsida; order Alismatales; family Hydrocharitaceae; genus Thalassia; species Thalassia testudinum. Next base: position 66,609,107 of record JAZHRO010000022.1, on the reverse strand, counting down.
ATTAATAACTTAATTTGGGTTTTTGCGCAAATTGACCGGTCAAACAAGGTTTAATATGAAAATGAAATTCACCATCAGATTCCTTAGGTCCTAATTAGTCATGTATAAAAACTTGAGCCTAAGAAGAAACCTCCTTGACCGACTTTACACTTTGGTCCTCATATATTTACTCTTTGGTCCTCAACTTTTGAACCCTCGCATTGTGGCCCCTAACTCTCCTTCGTTCTTTGCAATCAGGTCCCTCCTGCAAAAAACCTGCCAACACCATGCTCCGGCGACCTTGCGCGGAGCATGGCACCGCGCAGGGTGAGGTGGGGGACCTAGCAAGTAAACCGGGGGTGCCCTGCGTCGTCAGCCGTCGCAGGGACACCCCCCTGGTCGTTGTAGCCCACCATACCGGCCATGCGAACGCACGGACGGTATGGGTTCTTGTTTCCAACCATCCTCCGGCGAGGGAAACACGTCGTCTCCCTCCGCCTTCCTCCCTGTTTGATCCCTATAAATACCCCCTGCAGCTCCACCGACCAGGGCAGCCTGGATCTGACGGAGAAAATCCCCAACTTTCTTCTCTTCTTCCTCCGGCAGACGCTCACCAGCTCCGGCGGTTTCCTCCCCCTCCACCTCTTCGCTCTGCCGCAATACCAGCAGCAGAGACTTCCTCCCCTGCTCTTCCCGCGCCACGCCGCACCCAGCTGGCGCCTCTCCGGCTCTCTGCTCGTCGCCGCCCCTTTCCCTGAGCATCGTCTTCTCCGGCGACAGTCGATACGATTGTCGCCCTGTTCCTCCCCTTTCGTCCCTGCAAGTAAGCTAGAGCCACTCCCCTTCTTCTCCTCTTTCTTTCCCCGCTTTCAATTTATTCACTTAAGCCCTCGACCGACCCTGACCACCTTCACCCCCTTCGTCTCCGACCACCCTCCGGCGAGCCGCTCCCATCACCTCAGCGACCCACACGGCTCGCCAACCACCGCAGGACCTCCGCCTCCTCACCCTGATCAATCTCCGCCCTACCACTTCCCCCACATCACCCTCTGCAACTCCACCGAACAGACCCATCCTCCGACCCACAGTCCGACCTAGGGCAGCCCTCGCACGTCGCCCCGCGCCTCGCCACCACCCACACGAGCTTCGCCGCACCCTGGCGAAGCTCCTGGCACTCTCTGATTAGGCCGAGAGGCCGTTTTCTTGTGAACAGGCCACCCGACCTCCGCCGCCATTGACGCGCAGGAGGAACTGCTTCCGCCTGCAGCTACAGGCGCGCCACGCTCAGCGCCAAGCCCAGATTCACTCCCAGGCCTTGCGAGGAGTTTTGGCAAAACACCAGGTTCGCAGCTAAGCCAGAAAGCTTCGCGTGACGCCGCCATCTCCTGCTGAATTCCCCGCTGCGGGCGCGCAATTGAGGTGGGCCGTTTAGTCCCACCTCGGAAACGCCTGAAGAGCCGCAGCGACATAAGATGCAAAAGTGCAGTAGCCTTACTGCCTCAGTACACGGGGTGAGGTCCCCTTCACCCGCCCGGTTACCCGGTCTCGTCCGCGCTCACGCCCCGCGGACCTGACCCGAACCGACCCGACCCGACTCGACTGACCTGCACTCCTCGCCCACCACGCACGCCGGTGGGCCTGGACCCGGGCCTGATCCGAACCCGGTTACCCGGTAGCTCTGGGAGAGCTTTCCCAAGAGTGGTTTCAGAGAGAGAGAGAGACGCGGGGGGGGGAGGGTAGAGTAGGTTTTGCCTCTGACGAAAAACTCTGAAGTGTGCAGGCGCAGGCGAAGAAGAAGACCCGCGGAAGAAGAAGGAGCTGCACTGTAGCAAATGCATAGTTAAGTCGTCGAAGCACCGGGTCAGACGACGGAAGGTCAGTAGCCAGAGCAGGAAAGAAGGCAGGCTGAAGAAAGAAAGAAAAGAAGAGCAACGGCCAAAGCAGAAGAAGAAGAAAGGAAGACTTAGTAGCTGAAGGTAGAAGCTCTGCAGCCATAAGGAAGAAAAGAAGAAAAGGGAAAAGAGAAAGGGTCACCACAATTGCAGAAAAAGAAGAAGAGAGACCAAGACAGAAACCAAGGACGAAGAAGGAGATCTGAAGAAAGAAGGACGAACATCACCTCTGCAGAACAAAGAAGAAGAAGGAGATCTGAAGAAAAGAAAGAAAGAAGAACATCACGAGGAGAAAACGAAAAGAACAACAAATTCTTTCCCTCTCTCTTTCTTTATTTTGTAAAAGAAACATGTATATCTCTAGAATACGACTTGCTCCCTGAGTTCGACCTCGGGAACTCTTTTATTTTCCGAGTAAAAAATTTAAATTTGAAATGTTGGTAATAACCGGCTTTACTACAACGTTATAACAAAACCAAAACCCGGTCATCAAATCCAAACCGACGACACATCATTTTGGCGCCGCTGCCGGGGAGCAACGGCTATTCTAGAGGTAAACATTCCTGTTTCTTTTAAGTTCTGATAATCTCCTCTCTTTTGTGCAGCTACAGGAACTCAAGAAGACAAGCAACCACACGACAACCACTCCGAAGACAGGTAAATTTTTCCTCTCACTATTAACCCCTAAACTCTAAAGAGGAAGAAAAGAACAGAACAAGCAATATAGGGCTAACCTGCCTTCCATACTTAGTAACCATAAAGAGTTGCATGTTTTCAACTCATCACTCCTGCACACTATTAAGGGTATTTAAGGGCTAACACATTCTTGCTTGAGCCCTAATTGCCCAACAAAGAGTTAAATGGACCAAGTAGAGCCAACATAAGGTCAAACATTAGGATTTCAGTAGAGACACACCCCTTAATCAAGAATTGAGGAAATCCAAAAGAGGTGTGCCCAAGCCATTGATTGAAAATAATTAACAAGAAAAATCCTAAACAATTGGCTCTCTCTTTAAACACTTGGACCCTAAAAGAAAGGACCCAAAAAGCTCTCAAAGAAAACAAGAGGTAAAGTTGACCCCTTTGGGTTAACCAACCTTAAATTAGGTCACTCTTTGCACTTAAAAAGACTAAAGTTCAAGTGAAACCTTAAGCACCCTGATCTTAAAATTGGTAGACTTAAGAGGTCAAGATCCCCATTCTGGTCTACCTGGAACCGCAGTGACGAGAGAGGTCGGGTGGGGGAAACCCTGTAACCCGTGGGGACGCTCTACCGTGTAGGGGTCTTCGCGGGACTCTCCCTCTCTGGCTGCCCAGGTAATTCTCAGGTGGACGATCTTTCTGATCAAGGGGTCCATCTGCCCCGCACCTCTATAGTCACCCAACACATTTTTGGGTGTCTTGATTGGGTCCAGCACCTTCTAAACTTACCTCTTCCAAACAGTGCATGTACGGAAGGAGGTCCCTAAGACCACCCTTAAGACCTCCATTAGAAATTCGCTCTCGTCAAGGCCAAGCCTCGACGCCCGTGTTTGTGCAGCAACACCCTCACATTATTCTCTCTTCTGATTCAGAACCAAGTTCTTCTTCTTCCCCCATCATGGCTCAGCCAGTTGAGGAAGAAAATAATCTGGAACACCAACTCCAGCGACTCAATGACCTCTTCCAAAATTTCGTGCACCCACCACAGCGTCCCATGATGCGGGACCACTACAATCCTGCTGCTGTGGCCATTGAGCCTCGAGTCAGAATCCCGATGGGAGGACCTGATTCCAAACTAAAGCCCAACATGATTCATGCTATACCTAAATTCCATGGGCTTAATTCTGAAGATCCCTTCCAGCACATCAAACAGCTAAAGCATCTGGCCCACACTTTTGGATCAGATGCGCAAAATCGGGATATTCTTCTCATGAAGATGTTCTCCTTTTCTCTTATGGACAAGGCCGCCCATTGGTATCAAACTCAGACCCGGCCGATCAACACTTGGGAAGAACTTCAATCCGAGTTTTTGAAAAAGTTCTTTCCCGTTGGTCGGACCAACGCCTTGCGCCATCAGATTACACACTTCACTCAACAATCAGGAGAACCTCTCCATGAGGCATGGGATCGTTTTCAGGATCTCATGAGAAAGTGCCCCCATCACGGAGTTCCTAAATGGGAACAAGTCCAATCTTTTTACCAGGGACTCCGTGAGGACATCCGCCTTTTCGTCAATGCAACTTGCGGAGGAAACATCATGGGTCAACATGAAGACACCGTATGGGAGATTCTCGAAAACATGTGCGAGAACTCCATCAACAATGACTCCATGGGATTATTCGACAGGACGAATACCCGCGCAGCGACGAATCTTAAGGGAGCACATGAAACGCAGGGCCTGTCCGCATCAGTCGACCTGGAATTAATGGCCAGTCGATTGGACAAGGTCTCAATCATTGAAAAGAAGGTGGATGAGCTGACTCAGCACTTGCAGCGAGCCACCTCTGCGCGTAACTCCTTTGCACAACCTCCTTCCACACAGGAGACTGTGCAAAACATCCTCCACCGATCCTCCCTTGGGATGGATCCATATCCATCCCCATCTGATTCTTGGACTGGAAGATCATCCGATCCTTTCTTCACCAGCCGGGGGAACTCCATTCCTCCTTTCCCTGATTCTCAGGAGGTTCCTCAGACCTGCGAGGACCTCAACGCCATCCAGAACGACCCATTCTCCAACACTTACAACCCTGGGTGGCGAAACCATCCCAATTTTCAGTGGGCGGGAAATTCCCAAACCCAAAGACCACCTTTTCAGTCCCGCCCACAGCCCTCTCATCACTACCAGCCGCCTCAGCCTCGGCCCAACCCTACTTATCCATCAGGGCCAAATCAAGATCAAATGTCCTTAATCCTTCAGACTCTGGCTGACATTCAAAAATCGAATGCGGCCATTCAAAAACAGCACAAGGACGAGCTTACTGAAGTTAAAACTCAACTGGCCCAGTTGGCAAATTCTCGCCAGCCAGGCACACTCCCTTCCCAACCCCTTCCTAACCCAAATAACATGCCAACCCAGAAGCGCGTTATGAATCCAAATTTAGGCCACGCTCAATGGATTTATCAGGCCCCCACTGCTCCATCTCCAGACGAGATGGATGCCTCAACTTCTCGTGCGGGATTTCAGCAGCAGCCACCCCTCCTACCAAACCCAAACCAAAATCAGGCCGGATTAAATTCTGTAACAACACGTAGTGGTAAGACAACTCAAGACCCGCATTATCCAAACCACTCCCAGCCTGATAACCATGACCCTAGGATAGTTATCCAAGGTACCGCTGTTCCAGATCCACAACCTGGACCTATCCTAGAGGAACCAACCAAGATCCCGTTTCCCGAGGCCCTGACCAAGGGAAAGAAGACCACCAAACCCGTGGCCCCTGAGGAGGACCTGGTCAAGCTCTTTGAGCAGGTCCACATAAACATCCCCTTGATGGATGCAATCCGCCACGTACCAGCTTACGCACGATTTCTAAAGAATTTATGTACACCCCAGCGTAAGCCGCGAACCAAGGGAGGGAGCCCAATTGTTCTGTCAGAGCAAGCCAGCTCTGTAATCCTTAGTAGACTCCCGCCCAAGGCAAAAGATCCTGGAACTCCCCTGATCTCCTGTAAGATAGGTGGTACCCAATTTGATAGAGCATTGTTAGACTTGGGTGCATCTATAAATCTGATACCCACATCCTTACTGGACCATCTAGAAGAATCTGAGCTGAAACCAACCGAGGTGACATTACAATTAGCAGATCGATCTATAAAGTCACCAAAAGGGATTCTCGAGGATGTTATCGTGAGAGTGCGGGATTTCTATTTTCCAGTGGACTTTATAGTCTTAGACATGGATGCACCTGAGAACCCTAGGGATACACCAATCATTCTAGGGAGACCTTTCTTGGCTACTGCTAGAGCCAACATCAGCTGTGAGGAGGGCCAAATAGAGCTTAAGTTTGGAGATCAAACACTGAAAATTGATATATTTAAGGCCCAACAAGGAATTAATTGCGGCGTCATCGAGCAAATTTGTGACATCAAGACTCTGGTTGATGAATCACACCTCCAGAATGACTTGAGTATGCCTCATCAACCACAGAAGGATCTTGACCCGCAAACAGAGGAGTCAAACCCAGATGTGAACAATCCAGTAACTCCCACCCTTGAACCTCACATCTATACTGAACCACCCGCTGCTGCTGAAAACCCCATCCTCGAACTGAAACCCCTTCCTGCTCACTTAAAATACATCTTTTTGGGTTCTAATCAGACCCTTCCTGTGATCATCAATTCCAACCTCAGTCCTGAACAGGAAGCCAGTCTGATTGTTGTCCTCCAGCAACATCGAAGAGCCATCGGATGGACTCTCGATGATTTGACTGGAATAAGTCCCTCTTATTGTACTCATCATATCTATTCAGAAGAGGGCACACGACCTTCTCGTGAAATGCAGAGACGCTTAAACCCCAATCTGCAGGAGGTCGTGAAAAAGGAGATCATCAAGTGGTTAGATGCCGGGATCATCTACCCGATCTCCGATAGTCGTTGGGTGAGCCCAATTCAGGTCGTGCCCAAGAAGGCAGGACTCACCACTATAACGACTGAGACCGGAGAAATCATTCCTACCCGATTAGCCAACTCGTGGAGAGTCTGTATAGATTACCGTCGACTCAATTCCTCCACGAAGAAGGATCATTTCCCACTACCCTTCATTGATCAAATTCTCGAAAAACTAGCGGGAAATAGGTTCTTCTGCTTTCTTGACGGGTACTCCGGTTATAACCAGGTGGCAATCCATCCTGAGGACCAAGAAAAGACCACGTTCACCTGCCCCTTCGGAACATACGCTTTCCGAAGGATGCCTTTCGGTCTTTGCAATGCACCCGCTACTTTTCAGCGATGCATGCTTGCCATATTCTCAGATATGGTAGGTGATTATCTGGAAGTCTTCATGGATGACTTTTCAGTTTTCGGAGCATCATTCGACGATTGCCTCCAACACTTGGTCCAGATACTCAGGCGGTGCATCGACGTGAATTTGGTTCTTTCCTGGGAAAAGAGCCATTTCATGGTGCCTGAGGGAATTGTCCTGGGACACTCAATTTCGGAGAAAGGTATCCAAGTGGATCGAGCTAAGGTTAATCTGATTTCTCACCTTCCTATGCCTAGCTCGATCAGGGACATCCGATCCTTTTTAGGGCATGTCGGTTTTTATCGACGATTTATCCCTGATTTTTCAAAAATCGCACGCCCCCTGACCACTCTTCTCTCCAAGGATGTTCCCTTCGAAATCTCCAAGGAATGCACTCAAGCATTTGAAATCCTGCGTGACCGAGTCACCCAAGCCCCGATCCTACAGTCCCCTGATTGGTCTCAACCCTTTGAGATCATGTGTGATGCATCCGACTTCGCTGTAGGAGCGGTTTTGGGGCAGAAAAATGACAAGAAACCTGTGGTCATTTACTACGCCAGCAAAACACTCGATGAGGCTCAGCGTAACTATACGGTTACTGAGAAAGAGCTGCTAGCTGTAGTATTTGCCCTAGAGAAGTTCAGATCATACCTTCTGGGTTCCCATGTCATCATATACTCGGATCACACGGCTGTGAGGCATCTCCTTGCAAAGAAGGACGCGAAACCTCGATTGATCCGATGGATCTTGCTGTTGCAAGAATTTGACCTCGAGATTCGCGATAAAGCGGGAAAACAAAACGTGGTAGCTGATCACTTGTCCCGTCTTCCTTCTGAAATAATTGACCCTTCCGGACCCATCACTGAGCATTTTCCCGATGAGCACCTGCTGACTATTGGTACTAGCCTTCCATGGTTTGCTAATATTGTAAATTACTTGGCATCTCATCAGACCCCGTCCGATTGGCCGAAGGCCAAGAAAGACAAATTACGCTCCGATGCCAAGTATTACATTTGGGAAGACCCGTACCTCTTCCGCATAGGTGCCGATCAGATCATCCGGAGATGTGTCCCGGAAGGGGAAGTCAACAATATCCTCTCTTTCTGCCATGACCAGGCATGCGGTGGCCATTTTGCCGGGCATAAAACCGCATCAAAAGTCCTCCAGTGCGGCTTTTACTGGCCCACACTGTTCAAAGACGCATACAGTCATTGCAAGGCATGCAGTCGTTGCCAGACTTTGGGCAACATGAGCCATCGCGACATGATGCCTATGCAACCGATTCTAGTATGCGAAATCTTTGATGTTTGGGGGATTGATTTTATGGGCCCCTTTCCTGTTTCGGATGGTTTCGAATACATTCTGTTGGCTGTGGACTACGTGTCCAAATGGATCGAAGCCATACCGACCCGAACCTGTGATCACAAAATCGTTCTCAAATTCATTCATCAACACATTTTCTCAAGGTTCGGGATTCCTCATGCAATAATCTCTGATGGGGGGACCCATTTCACAAATGCTCAGTTTAGGTCACTGATGACCAAATACGGGGTGTCTCACCGAATCTCTACTCCTTACCACCCCCAAACTAATGGTCTAGCTGAGCTGTCTAATCGGGAGATCAAGAAAATCCTGCAAGTCACTGTTCGACCTGACAGGAAGGACTGGTCGTCCCGACTTCCGGAAGCATTGTGGGCCTATAGGACCGCCCACAAGACCCAATTGGGCATGTCTCCCATTAGATTGGTGTACGGAAAGGCATGCCACCTTCCCGTCGAACTGGAGCATAAAGCCTATTGGGCAGTACGGAACTGTAATCTGGATCTTTCCAAGGCTGGGACCCACAGAAAACTCCAAATCAGCGAGATCGATGAATTACGCATAGACGCGTACGAGAACTCGCAAATCTACAAGGAGCGGGTTAAAGCCTTCCACGACAAACACATCTCGAGAAAGATCTTTCATCCTAGTCAAAAGGTCCTACTCTTTGATGCCCGACTCAAACTCTTCCCAGGAAAACTGAGATCTAAGTGGGTCAGACCATATTTGGTCTGACAGGTTTTTGGAAATGGAGCAATCGAAATCAGTCCACTCAGCCACGATTCTGAACCTTTCATCGTGAACGGTCAGAGACTCAAGCCGTTCATTGATGTAACTTCTACTAATTTGGCTGAGGCATCTTATACCCTCCTTTCCCCTTGAGCTTATTGCGCCCAGCCGATGGCGTAAAACTCAGCGCTTAACGGGAGGCAGCCCGTCATTCTCTTTGAAAACCTGAAACTTGTTCTGACACCTTTCAGCACTCGAAGTTCACCCTTGTAGACAGCCGACCCCAACTCAGATGTTTGCATCTGGGATTTGAAATCGTCCGCAAAAATTCAACCCGACCCATTCACTCATCCAAATTTCTGTCTTAAGGAATGAACTAAGACCCCCTAGGTTACAATGAGGGCATTGCAAATCTTAGGCATGGGGGGGTATGAAAGTGCAAAACTTGTAAGAAAAGGTTTCAAACAAAAAATTCACATATGCCAAAAAAACACCATAAAAAAAAAAAAAAAAAAAAATTCGAAAAAGAATAAGAGGAAAAGAGAAGAAAATTTTGCGAAGGAGAAAAGAAACAAAAGGAAAAAGGAGCACAAAAATATGAGAAAAAGTGATAGTCATTAGTAAGGAACTAAGGAATTAACCTAAGTTCTAGACCTCATTCAAGAAAAGTGCACAATAAGATTAGTAAAGAATGCAAACCTTAGGCATTCTTGAATAGACTCTTAGTACCCATTAAGATCTGGACACTCCTCAAGAGGTTGAGGAAAATGAAAAGCTGAAGTATTAGGTCTAAGGCTTAGGGAGTATTCGGCCTCGTTAACTAATTTTTGGTTTACGGGACTCAGTAACCTAAGCACCCTAATCTCACACACAGCCTGGTTCAGTAAGCGTAAAAATCAGAATCACGCAGAAGCGTCGCAAAAATCTGAAAAGAACACCTAGAATAGGAGCGGCCGATCAACACAAGTTGATTTGGACGAGTTCCCAGCGCAGAGAGGCGGGAAATCCCCTCGAAGATGCGTAACAAAATATCATCTCCTCGGTGCTTGTCTCTTAGGATATTTACATATCCTACTGGGGGCATGTAAGCACTCTGCTGGTTCAGATTCCATGGATGGCATTATCTCGAAGTGTCAATTGCCAGGGTCTGGATTCAGCCACGGAATACCATGGATGGGATTATCTCGAAATCTCAATAGCCAGGGTTCCGGGGGTTGCCATGGGCGGTGCTATCTCGAAGCATCGATCGCCAGGAACCCTTGGGGATTGATGATGGGAGCAAGGAATCTGATACAGACCGTGTTGAAAAGCCAATCCTAGGCTAGAACTAAAAAGAAAAAGAGAGAGAAAACTCTCCAAACAGAAAAACTTTCTATCTCTCTCTTACAAAACGCACTGCGAACTGAGCCAGGGCTAAAATCATTTCAAGCACGGGTGCTTTAACCACGAAGTCCAATAAACCTTAGGTTAGTTCTTGTGGGCCTTAAAAACCTTTGCTAAAAGACTGAGGCTAAGGCTAGACAGATTTGGATCTTGATTGGTACTAGAGTACCTTTTAGGCCTATGGTCAGCATTCTAACCTAATCTATGCTCAAATAAAAAAGGCACTTATCTAAAACTATTAAAAACTTCATGGTCTAGAACAAGGGTTGAAACCTTAAGTTTTTGCTAAGGGACTAGCAAAAGCTAGGCATGGGGGTATGATGAGAACCTCATCATGAGCCATAACTAGCTCATTTTGACCCAATACAAAGGATAAAAGCTCCTACATAACTCAAGGAAAGGCTTAACTCAGAGAATTCTGAGTTTAAGGAGAAAACAAGTCATAAGGGGTAAAAATGCAATTTCACCAGTATAATCTGCATACAGGGTAATTCAGGGCCCAAACATAGGTCAAAGCAGCTTAATAAGAATAAAAGTGGGATGAAATGATCTAGCAAGGGCTACAGCAATTCCAAGAAACTAAATGATAAATCTATAACCCTAAAACAACCCACTTCAATTCACAAGGTTCGAGGCAAAGTAAAAATAGAATAAACCCTCTAAAATTCATAGAAAAATAATCTCTAGGGTTTAGAACCTTCAATTTGGCCTTTAGAACCCATTTTGACCTACATTGAGAACCATGCCCAATTAATAACTTAATTTGGGTTTTTGCGCAAATTGACCGGTCAAACAAGGTTTAATATGAAAATGAAATTCACCATCAGATTCCTTAGGTCCTAATTAGTCATGTATAAAAACTTGAGCCTAAGAAGAAACCTCCTTGACCGACTTTACACTTTGGTCCTCATATATTTACTCTTTGGTCCTCAACTTTTGAACCCTCGCATTGTGGCCCCTAACTCTCCTTCGTTCTTTGCAATCAGGTCCCTCCTGCAAAAAACCTGCCAGCACCATGCTCCGGCGACCTTGCGCGGAGCATGGCGCCGCGCAGGGTGAGGTGGGGGACCTAGCAAGTAAACCGGGGGTGCCCTGCGTCGTCAGCCGTCGCAGGGACACCCCCCTGGTCGTTGTAGCCCACCATACCGGCCGTGCGAACGCACGGACGGTATGGGTTCTTGTTTCCAACCATCCTCCGGCGAGGGAAACACGTCGTCTCCCTCCGCCTTCCTCCCTGTTTGATCCCTATAAATACCCCCTGTAGCTCCACCGACCAGGGCAGCCTGGATCTGACGGAGAAAATCCCCAACTTTCTTCTCTTCTTCCTCCGGCAGACGCTCACCAGCTCCGGCGGTTTCCTCCCCCTCCACCTCTTCGCTCTGCCACAATACCAGCAGCAGAGACTTCCTCCCCTGCTCTTCCCGCGCCACGCCGCACCCAGCTGGCGCCTCTCCGGCTCTCTGCTCGCCGCCGCCCCTTTCCCTGAGCATCGTCTTCTCCGGCGACAGTCGATACGATTGTCGCCCTGTTCCTCCCCTTTCGTCCCTGCAAGTAAGCTAGAGCCACTCCCCTTCTTCTCCTCTTTCTTTCCCCGCTTTCAATTTATTCACTTAAGCCCTCGACCGACCCTGACCACCTTCACCCCCTTCGTCTCCGACCACCCTCCGGCGAGCCGCTCCCATCACCTCAGCGACCCACACGGCTCGCCAACCACCGCAGGACCTCCGCCTCCTCACCCTGATCAATCTCCGCCCTACCACTTCCCCCACATCACCCTCTGCAACTCCACCGAACAGACCCATCCTCCGACCCACAGTCCGACCTAGGGCAGCCCTCGCACGCCGCCCCGCGCCTCGCCACCACCCACACGAGCTTCGCCGCACCCTGGCGAAGCTCCTGGCACTCTCTGATTAGGCCGAGAGGCCGTTTTCTTGTGAACAGGCCACCCGACCTCCGCCGCCATTGACGCGCAGGAGGAACTGCTTCCGCCTGCAGCTACAGGCACGCCACGCTCAGCGCCAAGCCCAGATTCACTCCCAGGCCTTGCGAGGAGTTTTGGCAAAACACCAGGTTCGCAGCTAAGCCAGAAAGCTTCGCGTGACGCCGCCATCTCCTGCTGAATTCCCCGCTGCGGGTGCGCAATTGAGGTGGGCCATTTAGTCCCACCTCGGAAACGCCTGAAGAGCCGCAGCGACATAAGATGCAAAAGTGCAGTAGCCTTACTGCCTCAGTACACGGGGTGAGGTCCCCTTCACCCGCCCGGTTACCCGGTCTCGTCCGCGCTCACGCCCCGCGGACCTGACCCGAACCGACCCGACCCGACTCGACTGACCTGCACTCCTCGCCCACCACGCACGCCGGTGGGCCTGGACCCGGGCCTGATCCGAACCCGGTTACCCGGTAGCTCTGGGAGAGCTTTCCCAAGAGTGGTTTCAGAGAGAGAGAGAGACGCGGGGGGGGGAGGGTAGAGTAGGTTTTGCCTCTGACGAAAAACTCTGAAGTGTGCAGGCGCAGGCGAAGAAGAAGACCCGCGGAAGAAGAAGGAGCTGCACTGTAGCAAATGCATAGTTAAGTCGTCGAAGCACCGGGTCAGACGACGGAAGGTCAGCAGCCAGAGCAGGAAAGAAGGCAGGCTGAAGAAAGAAAGAAAAGAAGAGCAACGGCCAAAGCAGAAGAAGAAGAAAGGAAGACTTAGTAGCTGAAGGTAGAAGCTCTGCAGCCATAAGGAAGAAAAGAAGAAAAGGGAAAAGAGAAAGGGTCACCACAATTGCAGAAAAAGAAGAAGAGAGACCAAGACAGAAACCAAGGACGAAGAAGGAGATCTGAAGAAAGAAGGAGGAACATCACCTCTGCAGAACAAAGAAGAAGAAGGAGATCTGAAGAAAAGAAAGAAAGAAGAACATCACGAGGAGAAAACGAAAAGAACAACAAATTCTTTCCCTCTCTCTTTCTTTATTTTGTAAAAGAAACATGTATATCTCTAGAATACGACTTGCTCCCTGAGTTCGACCTCGGGAACTCTTTTATTTTCCGAGTAAAAAATTTATATTTGAAATGTTGGTAATAACCGGCTTTACTACAACGTTATAACAAAACCAAAACCCGGTCATCAAATCCAAACCGACACAATCAGCCACCTCCACCTTCCCCTGCGATGGCAACCTTCCTATCCCTGCTGCTACAGCCACGGAGTGGAAGAGAGAAGTTAGTGAGGGAGAACGGGAAAGAGCGAGAACGAGAGAGTGCGAGGGAGTGAGAGCGGGGGAGGAGGAAGACAACCGCGGGAGCTCTGTGGAGCTCAAGGAGGAGCTCGTAGGAGAGAGGAGGATGTCGGCGAGGAGCTACTCAAGCTCCTGCAGTGGTTGGAGCTGCCGCTTCGGGCGGAGGTGCAAGCGGAGCGAGTTCCAAGGAGGTTCTGATATTGGAAGTTTTCCAGTATCAGACATCTAGAGTGAAGTCCAGATGACTGACGAGGCACTTGGACATCCGAAGCTAAGGTCGGACGTCTAAAAGCACGTATCACGAGAGGTACGTACGTTCTTACACTGATTTCCACCATGCAAAAGATCTCAGCGTAGAAGTTGTTGGGCTAAAGCTGTGCCTGCATTTTCGTACACAGGGCAAGCTTTGGGAAGGCACACGGTGCACTTTTCTAAGTACTTTTGGACATCTGATCACTTCGCCAGACGTCTAGAGGTGCTTCCAGACGATAGGTGACCTTGTCCGACGTCTGGAGCTACCCCCAGACGGTCGCTGATTAGAGCCTCATCATAAGTCCTAACTAGCACATTTTGACCTAAATAAGTATACAAAAGCTCCTACAAAACCTAAGGGAAAGCCTAAATAAAAGAACTATAAATCTGAATATAAAGCAACACACAAGGGGTAAAACTGTAATTTTACCAATGCAGTACACAAAAGGGATGTCCAAGGGTCTAAACACAGGTCGAATGGGCTTAACAAGAAAGAAAGTGGGATGATTTGATCTGAAAAGGGTTATAGCAATTTATAGGAATTAAATGACATTCTGTAACCCTAAAACAAATTCGTTTTAGTTCACAAAGTTTTAGCCAAGATAAAAGTCAATTAAACCCTCTAAAATTCATGAAAAAACATCCCCTAGGGTTTAGAACCTTCAATTTGGCCATTGAAACCTGTCTTGACCTAAATTGAGAACCATACCCAATTTTTGACCTAATTTGGATTTTTGTACAAATTGATCAGTCAAACATGGTCAAACTTAAAATCAAACTTGACCATTAGATTCCTTAGGTCCAAATTATGCTTGTACCAAAATTTGGACCTAAGAGAAGGCCATTTTGACCTACTTTACAAATTGATCCTCATGAATTACTTTTTGACCCTTAACTTTTTGAACTCTTGCGCTCTGCCCCACAGCTTTCCTTTCGTACTTTACAGAACGGTCCTTCTGTAACCCCGCGTAGCTACCCATACCTCCGGCGACTTTGCGTGGAGGATGGCGCCGCGCAAGGTATGGGAGCCGCTCTCAGAAATGAAAGGGGGGTTCCCTACGTCATCCTCTTCCGCATGGACCCCCTCCCATGTCCTGCCATTGCTCATGCCTCTCGTGCGAACGCATGAGAGGAATGGGTCTCTTCTCCAGCCATTCTCCGGCAAGCTACCCACGCTCTCTCCTCGAGATCTTCTCCTCACCAACTGTTATTTAAGGAACGGCAGGGGCCGCCAGTTGTCTTAGGCCTATTTTGGCCAGGGAAAATCCCCAAATTTCGTCTCCTCTCTCCTCCGGCCATTTGCCCGTAGGCTCCGGCGACTCTCCGCTGCCTCTCTCGTCACCCTGCCACCATACCAGTGGCAGGGTTAGCTCCGCCTTCGTTCGTCGTGCCTCGCTGTACCAGCAGGCACCCTCCGGTCTATCTTCCCCGTCGTCGTCATCTTCCCCATAGGGCGTCGTCTCCGATGACGGCAGAATTGCACCGTTCGCCTCCTGCCCCCCTTCGTCTGCTTAGTTAGGTGAAAGCTCTTCAATTTTCTCCCCTCTTTATTTCCCCCTCAATAATTTTTAGTTTCAATCCCTTGACTGCCACTACCACCACCATCAGTTCCACCTCCGGCCACCAACTCCGGCAAGGCCGCTCCACCTCCACAGGCCATTCCACCCCTCGCCGACAAGTCCATAAGCATCCCCTCACTTCAGTCAACGTTTCCCCTCACTCACACCACCACTCTACTCACCCAAACACACCCCCGAACACACCCACACATACGCACACAGTGTGCTCTGGGCACACTCACGTAGACTCCCCCACACCACGCCGACCACCTCTGCACTTTCGCCACACCTTGGCGAAGCCCCCCAAGGTATCTGACAGGGCTGCGAGGCTGTGTTCGTGTTTCAGGGACAGAGCAGCTCGCCGCCATTGACGAGCAGGTTGAAGCTGCTTCGCAAGCTGCTCCAGGTCCCTAAGTCCAGTTGGTGCGGAACACCCTCACGCACACACTCAGGCTCTCAATTGGGGTGGAAGGCCTCGACCGCTGCACCAATTGGTCGCACCTTTCTCTTGCAGGTGCACGAAGATGCAGGTAGGACTTTAGTCCCACCTCGGAAGCTGACGTGCCCCCGCACTTGCATAAGAAGAAAAAGTGACTGAGGATATTCACCTCAAGTCACACAGGGGTGAGGTCCCTCGCCCTCACTCGGTCTCGTCCACAGCACTGCCCACGCAGACCTGACCCGTGACCTGACTATCCTGCCTGTGCACTCCTCGCGCACCACCCACGCCGGTGCACCTGGACCCGGGCACGCGACCCGACCCGATTACCCAGCTCTGGGAGAGCGTACCAAAGAGAGATTCAGAGAGAGAGACGCGCGGGGAAGGGTAGGGGTAGGTTTTGCGTTCGTGTGTGCAGGGAATAGGTGGAGAAGAAGAGGAAGAGAAGCAGCGAGGACTTAGCCGCAAAGCACCTGCAAAGAGAAGAAGAAAGAAGAAGGCGGAGGAGATGCTGTAGCAAGAAGAAAAGAAGAAGTCAAGGAGGAGCTGCTGGAGAAGGAAGGAGCTGAAGCCAGGGAGGAGGAAAGCTGCAGAGAAAAGAAAGAGAAGGAGAAGAGCCGCAGCAACTGAAGGAGAAAGAAGAAGAAGGGGAGGACAAGAAGACAACTGAAGAAGGAAGGAGGCTCTGTAGAAACGGGGCCGATAAGGCATCTGATTCAGAGAATCAGACGTCTGAAAAAGGAAAAGGCAGAAAAAGAAGAGAAGGGAAAGAGAAGAAGAGAAAGAAAAGAGTAGAAGAGAAGGAAAAGAGAAGAAGAGACGGGAAAGGAAAGAAGAGAAGGGAAAGAGAAGAAAGAAAGAAGAAAAGGATTCTTTTGTCCTCTCTCTCATAAATTTTTGTAATTGTGAATTTGTAAGCTTCTAGAATCACAGTGTGCTCCCTGAGTTCGACCTCGGGAAATTTTAAATTCCGAGTAATAAATTGTAATAAACTGGTGATCGCTTTTCGCAATATACTGCAACGAGTATAATTTTAATACACCGCGAAACGGGATGCGACCAGTTTTTGGCGCCGTTGCCAGGGAGTAACGGGCATTCTAGAAGCTATTAATTCACAATTTCTTATTTATTGGGTTAATCTCTTCTCTTTTGTTGTGCAGGCATAGGAAATCAAGAAGGAGCAAGCAGCCGCACAACAACCACACCAAGAGACAGGTAATTTTCTATCCTCTCTTTTGAGCCCCTAAAATTCTAAAAGAGGAAGAAAAGGAAAAAACAATTTAGGAATAACCTATCTTTCGTACATAGTAAATCGCAAAAGTTGCCTGTCTTTTTAATTTCAAATACATTCTATCTGCACGTCCACTAAAGGTATTTAGGGCTAAAACCTTCTTGCTTGAGCCCTAATTACCTAATCTTGAGGCAACTAACTGGACCAATTAGAGCCAACTTAAGACTCAAAGCTAGGGTTTTAGAGACACACTTTCTAATCAAGAATTGAGAATTCCCAAAAGAAGTGTGCCTAAGCCATTGCTTGAAAACATCTATTAAGAGAAACCCTAAGCAATCCGGCTCTTAAGTACTTGAACCTTAAAAGACAAGACCAAATAAGCTCTCACAGGAACTAATAGATCAAGTTGATCCCTTGGATCAACCAACCTTTAAATTAGGTCACTCTATGTACTCAAAAGGATAAAGTTCAAGTGAAACCCTAAGCACCTTGATCATAATTAAAAGTGGTAGACTTAAGAGGTCAAGGTCCCCATTCTGGTCTACCTGGAATCTCAGTGACAAGAGAGGTCGGGTGGGGGAAACCCTGTAACCCGTGGGGGCGCTCTACCATGTAGGGGTCTTCGCGGGACTCACTGTTACGACCCGGTTCCCGAATCCCTACGAGATACGAGAATCGGACCGACTCGACTGATCTCAAGACCCAGTCGTCCAATGAGAAAGTAACCAAAAGAGTAGTAAAATAAACTGCATTCACCATGTATATAACTAGCACTAACAAAATGCAGCAGTAAAGAAAAGAAATACTACAGTATACACCACCACAACAGTAAAGAAATAAACATGTACATAAACATGGAGCTTAGAGTGAAAAGAGTACAGAGGTAACAGAAACTACTCACTATAACAGGAAGAAAAGTACAGTGGGTACTACACAATAACATTACTGGGCTCTACTAGGCCCAGCACCCTCTGCAGCCACCGACACTGGCTGCTCAACACCTGGTCCTGAAAAGGTAACAAAGGTGACACGTCAGCGAAACGCTGAGTAGAGTGGCAACTAAAAGCTAGGAAACAGTAAGGTGGACAGTAGCTGTTATATTTTTAATTTCTTTCTTTATATTTTCCATTTACTCGTTATCGAATTATCTCTCAGATTCTTCTTTTGATCTTGAATGTTCCTTGTGGGAACGATCTTGATTGCAGTCTTTTCCGAAAAGTAGAAGTAGCACGTGGTGCTCTCCTGACTAGGAGAGTCCCCCGTGGTGGTCCTACCCTCAGTCAACCACCCCAAGGTCATTGACAGACGTAACAGTGACTACGGCACGCGCGATAAACGCATAGGTAGCTACCCCGCACTGGCACGGGGTCAATCATTTCCGTTAACGAGTGCGCCCAAAGCACAGCACGAAACTAGTATAGGGTAAAGCCCTCTCAGTAACAAGGGTCCAGCCCCTCGACAGTAACCAAACAGGGGTCTTGCCCCTCCACAGTCCGCGCACCCTCGCCTGACTACCCTGGTTTGCCCAGTGGGCCGAACAAGTCAGTGTAGGAGGGCTAGCAGAACCCTGGGGCCCGTGGGGTAGCTAGTGCTCTCCCTACACTAGTAGCTCTCCTTGGTGCTGTGTACATGAGGGTCAAAAGTCGGTACAAAGTGGCCAGACCAAACCCCAGGTCCCTGGGGCGGCTAGCTCCACTTTGCACTAAACAGGGGGGGGACAGTCGCTCTCCTTGGTACTCCGTACTCAAGGGTCAGGTCACTTCCCCAATTCTATTCCATTCACTTTTCAGGAATTCTACTCCTAATTCCACGCAGGGTTCATGCTCTTTTAACTCAGCCAATTTAGGTTTCACCGTTCCAGCTTTATATCCATATAACCCATGTTCTCAACAGTAATTATTCATTCATAAACAGGCAGCTGTTAACCAATTTACAGGCAGTTATCGTTTCCTTTCTACTTTTCCAAGACTGCAACGTATAGATATTCAATCTAGTTTTCCAGTCCTAGGATTCATGTCATACCCTAGGATCTATCATTTAATCTAGTTTTCCAATCCTAGGATTCATGCAATACCCTAGGATCTATCATTCAATCTAATTTTTCAGTCCTAAGGTTCATGCAATGCCCTAGACTCTATTAATTATTTCACAAGTGTATAATCTTTGATAAATAAATTAAAGAGCCACTCTACCCGCGAAATCGGGAGTACTGGAGGCGTAATCGGCAAGCCCACGTGCCTCTGCAACCCCCAGAGCCACAATGGAACGGAGTCATAACACAAGGATCAAAGACAAGGAGCTACTCAGAACAGCATACGATTACTGTAAACAGGTAGATGAACTAAATCTGAGAAGAACGAAACTTGAAATGCGGAAAACGGACTCCGAATGTACCCTAAACGAGTCAAAAACGATGAGCCTGCCTAAAATCAGACGTCTGGAACTTCTTCCAGACGTCTTAAATGATCGCTCAGGTCATACCTTGATCTGCGCAATCCTTCAGACGTTCAGAAGCCTGCTGAACCGTCTGGACTTAGTTTCCAGACGTCCGACTGTCACTCCGAGCGTCTGGAGACCCCCTCTATCGTCTCGTGCTGTGCCCATACGTCTGATCTATGTGGAATGGCATGCCCTTGCACCTTCCCGAACAAATCCTGCATACACACACGCCCACTCTCAACACCAAAGGAAGCAGAAGACTTCGACGGAAACGGCTGCATGGCCGTACACGCGAAAGAAGATAAAAATAATGTACCTTTCACCTTCTTCCAGACGTCTCCTTCGTCGTCTGGACGTAAGTCCAGACGTCTGATTCTAGGAAATCTTCCCAGAATCAGGACCTCCTTGCCCGCCGCCCGAAGCGCACGGCCGTGCCGCGCCCGCCTGCTGCCTGAGCTGCAGCAGCTTCTCCGCGGCACCCCACGCTTACTGCGCACCCACCGGTCGGCTCTGGCTGCACCGGCGAGCTCGCACCCTCGCGGTCAAGCTCCCTCTTCCTCTCGCAACTGCCCCTCCTCCCCACGCACTCGCAGCAGCCGCTGCTGCCGCTCTCGCCCACTCGCTCTCTCGCTGACAGGGAGAAGAAGAAGAAGAAGGCGGTGGAGTGAGGGTGAGGGAGAGGGAGAGGGAGAGGCGTATTTGAAGGCAGCGCGGGGAGAGAGAAAGAGGAAAGGTTGCATCTGCAGGGGGGAGGAAAGAGAAGGAGGAGGGCGGCGGGTTCAGTTTGCGCGCACATGCGCGTAGACGCGAACCCATACGTCGAAAATATTTAATTCCAGATGTCTGGGAAAGCTTCCAAACGTCTGACCAAACATCTGGACCACTTCCCAGATGTCTTAAACGACGCTTGATGCCCGGTTATAACACTCACCCTCTCTGGCTAGCCAGGTAATTCTCAGGTGGATAACCTTTTGATTTAGGGGTATCATCTGCCTCGAACCTCTATAGTCACCCAACATTTTTGGTGTCTTGATTAGGTCCAGCACTTGCTAACCTCGTCTAATCCATCAGTATATGTTTGAAAGGAGGTCCTTCAAACCTTCTCTAGAAATTCATTCTCCCCGAGGCCAAGCCTCAATACCCTTGTTTGGGCAACAACCCCTTCACATAGACCTCTCTTCTGATTCTGAACCCACTTCACCTCCTTCCACAATGGCTCAGCCTGTTGAGGAAGAAAATAATCTTGAGCACCAGCTCCAGCGACGCAACGATCTCTTCCAGAACTTCATGAACCTACCGCAGCGTCCTATGATGCGAGATCACTATAATCCCGCTGTGGTGGCAATTGAGCCTCGAGTCAGAATCTTGATTGGAGGACCTGATTCCGAGTTAAAGCCCAACATGATCCACGCCATACCTAAATTCTATGGGCTTAACTCTGAAGACCCCTTCCAGCACATTAAACAGCTTACGCATCTGGCCCAGACCTTCGGGTCCGATGCGCAAAATCGGGATATCCTACTTATGAAGATGTTCTCTTTCTCCCTTATGGACAAGGCAACCCATTGGTATCAAACACAGACCCGTCCGATCAACACTTGGGAGGAACTTCAGTCCGATTTCTTGAAAATGTTCTTCCCCGTTGGTCGAACCAATGCCTTGCGCCATCAGATTACTCACTTAACGCAACAAATGGGAGAACCTCTTCATGAGGCATGGGATCATTTTCAGGATCTCATGAGAAAGTGCCCCCATCACGGAGTTCCTAAATGGGAACAAGTCCAATCTTTTTACTAGGGACTCCGTGAGGATATTAGACTGTTCATCAATGCAACTTACGGAGGGAATATCATGGGTCAACATGAAGACGCCGTGTGGGAGATTCTTAAGAATATGTGCGAGAACTCCATCAACAATGAGTCCATGGGCCTACTCGACAGGACGAATACCCACGCAGCGATGAACCTTAGGGGAGCACATGAGATGCAGGGCCTGTCCGCATCAGTCGACCTGGAATTAACGGCCAATAGATTGGACAGGGTCTTTATTATTGAGAAGAAGGTGGATGAGCTGACTCAGCATTTGCAGCGAGCCACCTCTGCGCAGAACTCCATCGCATAGCCCCCTCCCGCATGGGAGACTATGCAGCACATTTTCCACCGACCTTCTCCAGGGATGGACTCATATCCACCCCCATCTAACTCTAGGACCGGAGGAACCTTCGATCCTTTCTATTCTTGTCGGGGGAACTCTACTCCCCCATTCTCTGACTTTTCTGAGGCTCCTCAAACCTGCGAGGACCTCAACACCATCCAGAATGACCCTTTTTCCAACACCTACAATCCTGGATGGTGGAACCATCCCAATTTCCAATGGGTGGGAAATTCCCAGAATCCCAGGCCACCTTTTCAGCCCCGTCCACAAGCACCTCGTCCTTATCAGCCGCCTCAGCCTTGACCCAACCCCACTTATCCACCCGGGCTTAACCAAGATCAAATGTCCCTTATCCTCTAGACTTTGGCTGACATTCAGAGAACGAATGCGGCTATTCAAAAGCAACACAAGGACGGAATCACAGAGGTAAGAAATCAACTTGCTTAGTTGGCAAATTCTCGTCAACTAGACACGCTTCCTTCTCAGCCTCTACCTAACCTTAATAGCATGCCGACCCTGCGGCACGTTATGAACCCAAACCTGGGCCAAGCACACATGGTCTATTAGGCCCCTTCTATTCCTTCACCTGACGGGATGGAAGCTTCAACTTCTTATGCGGGTTATCAATAGCAGCTGCCCATTCTACCAACCCCTAACCAGAACTAGGCAGGACTTAATTCTGTAACAACCCGTAGTGGTAAGGCGACCCAAGATCCACCTTATCTAAACCACTCCAAGCCTGGTAGTGACCCAAATCCTAGGGCAGTCATCCAGGATGTTCCTATCCCTGTCCCAGATCAAAAACCTGGACCTATCCTAGAAGAACCGACCAAGGTTCCATTTCCCGAGGCCTTGACCAAGGGAAAGAAGACACCCAAACCCGTGGCTCCTGAGGAGGACCTGGTCAAGCTCTTTGAGTAGGTCCAAATAAACATCCCCTTGATGGATGCGATTCGCTACGTACCGGCTTACGCACGATTTTTGAAGAACGTGTGTACACCTCAACGTAAGCCAAGAACTAAGAGTGGGAGTCCAATTGTACTGTCAGAGCAAGCCAGCTTTGTAATCCTGAGTAGACTCCCACCTAAGGCAAAAGATCCAGGCACTCCCCTGATTTCATGTAAGATCGGTGAAACCCAATTCGACAGAGCATTGTTAGACTTAGGTGCCTCCATAAACTTGATACCCACATCCCTACTTAACCATCTAGAAGAATCTGAGCTAAAATCGACCGAGGTGACACTACAGTTAGCAGATCGATCTATCAAGTCACCAAAAGGGATTCTTAAGGATGTTATTGTAAGGGTGCGGGATTTCTACTTCCCTGTAGATTTTATAGTTTTAGATATGGATGCACCTGAGAACCCAAGGGATACACCAATTATTCTAGGGAGACCTTTTCTGGCTACTACAAGGGCCAATATAAGTTGTGAGGAGGGCCAAATAGAACTAAAATTTGGGAACTAGACTCTCAAAATTGATATCTTTAAAGCCCAACAAGGAATTAATTGCGGTGTCATTGAACAAATCTGTGATATTAGAGCCGTGGTTGATGAACCACAACTTGAGGACAACATGATCATTCCTCATCAACCACAAGAGGATCTTGAACCACAATTAGAGGAGTCAAACCTTGAGATAGACAAACCCATAACTCCTACCCTTGTACCTCACACTCACTTTGAACCACCCGCTGCTGCTGATAACCCCATTCTTGAACTCAAACCCCTTCCTGACCATTTAAAATATGTCTTCTTGGGTTCTAATCAGACATTTCTTATGATTGTAAACTCCAGACTCACACCTAATCAGGAATCCCGTCTAATTACTGTTCTCCAACAACATCGCAGAGCCATTGGTTGGACTCTCGATGATTTGACTAGAATAAGTCCCTCTTATTGCACACACCGTATCTATTCTGAAGAGGGCGCACGACCTTCTCGTGAAATGTAGAGACGTTTGAATCCCAATCTGTAGGAGGTCATGAAAAAGGAGATCATTAAGTGGTTAGATGCAGGGATCATCTACCCAATCTCTGACAGTCGTTGGGTGAGCCCAACCAGGTTATGCCTAAGAAGGCAGGGCTCATCACTATCACGACTGAAACCAGAGAAGTCATACCTACCCGTATAGCTAACGCGTGGAGAGTCTGCATAAATTACCGAAGACTCAATTCCTCCACGAAGAAGGATCATTTCCCACTACCATTCATTGATTAGATTCTCGAGAAATTAGCGGGAAATAGATTCTTCTGATTTCTTGACAGGTACTCCGGTTATAACCAAGTGGCAATTCATCCAGAGGACCAAGAGAAGACCACATTCACCTGCCCCTTCAGGACGTATGCGTTCCGAAGGATGCTTTTTGGTCTCTGCAATGCACCCGCGACTTTTCAACGGTGTATGCTTGCCATATTCTCTGATATGGTAGGTGATTATCTGGAAGTCTTCATGGATGACTTCTCAGTTTTCGGGGCATCATTTGATGATTGCCTTTAGCACTTGGTTCATATACTCAGGCGTTGCACTGACGTAAATCTGATTCTTTCCTGGGAAAAGAGCCACTTTATGGTGCCCGAGGGGATCGTCCTAGGACATTTAATTTCTGAGAAAGGCATCCAAGTGGATCGAGAAAAGGTTAATCTGATTTCCAGACTTCCTACGCCTAGCTCGATCAGGGACATCCAATCTTTTCTGGGGCATGTTGGTTTTTACCGTCGTTTCATCCCTGATTTCTCGAAAATCGCGCACCTCCTGACTACTCTTCTCTCCAAGGATGTACCCTTTGAGATTTCCAAGGAATGCACTCAAGCTTTTGAGAACCTTTGTGACCGAGTCACCCAAGCCTCGATCCTACAGTCCCCTGATTGGTCTCAACCCTTTGAGATCATGTGCGATGCATCTGACTTTGCTGTAGGAGCGGTTCTGGGGCAGAAGATTGATGGGAAACCCGTGGTCATCTACTACGCTAGCAAGACACTTGATGAGACTCAGTGTAACTACACGGTTATAGAGAAAGAGCTGCTAGCCGTAGTATTTGCCCTCGAAAAATTTCGATCTTATCTCCTGAGCTCCCACGTCATCATCTACTCGGATCACACTGCTGTGAGGCATCTCCTTGCTAAGAAGGACGCGAAGCCTCGATTAATCCGATGGATCTTACTACTGCAAGAATTCGACCTCGAGATTCGCGACAAGGCGGGAAGATAGAATGTGGTAGCTGACCACTTGTCTCGCCTTCCTTCTGAGATCATCAACCCTTCTGGACCCATCACAGAGCATTTTCCTGATGAGCACCTATTGACTATTGGTACTAGGCTTCCATGGTTTGCTGATATAGTAAACTACTTGACATCTCATCAGATCCCGTCTAATTAGCCAAAGGCCAAAAAAGACAAGTTGCGCTCCGATGCCAAGTATTACATCTGGGAAGACCCGTACCTTTTCCGCATAGGTGCTAACCAAGTAATCCGGTGATGCGTCCCGGAGGGCGAAATCAACAACATTCTCTCCTTCTGCCATGATCAAGCATGCAGTGGCCACTTCTCTAGGCACAAAACCGCATCAAAAATCCTTCAGTGTGGCTTTTACTGTCCCACTATCTTCAAAGACGCATACAGACACTGTAAGGCATGCAATCGTTGCCAAACCTTAGGCAACATGAGCCACCGCGACATGATGCCTTTGCAGCTGATTCTCGTATGCAAGATCTTCGATATTTGGGGGATTGATTTTATGGGCCCCTTTCCTGTTTCGGATGTCTTCGAGTACATTTTACTCGCAGTAGACTACGTGTCCAAATGAATCGACGCTATTCCGACCCGAACCTGTGATCATAAGATCGTTATCAAATTCATTTATCAGAATATCTTTTCATGGTTCGGAATGCCTCGTGCTATCATCTCTGATGGAGGGACCCATTTTACCAACGCTCAGTTCAGGTCACTGATAACCAAATATAGGGTGTCTCACCTAATCTCTACTCCTTACCATCCCCAGACTAATGGTCTAGCTGAGCTATCAAATTGGGAGATCAAGAAAATCCTACAGGTTACTGTTCGACCTGATAGGAGGACTGGTCGTCCCGACTTTCGAAAGCTTTGTGAGTTTATAGGACAGCCCACAAGACCCAACTAGGCATGTCACCTTCCCGTCGAACTGGAGTACAAAGCCTATTGGGTAATATGGAACTACAACTTAGATCTCTCTAAGGCTGGAACCCATAGAAAGCTTCCGATAAGCGAGATTGATGAACTACACCTTGATGCGTATGAGAACTTGCGAATCTACAAAGAGCAGGTTAAAGCCTTTCATGACAAGCACATATCTAGAAAGATCTTCCACCTTGGTCAGAAGGTCCTACTCTTCGATGCCCGACTCAAACTCTTCCCTGGGAAATTACGATGCAAGTGAGTCAGACCATATCTCGTCCGACAGATTTTAGGAAATGGAGCCGTCGAAATCCGTCCTCTCAGCTACGATTCCAAATCTTTCGTCATGAACGGTCAAAGACACAAACCGTTCATTGACGTAACCAGTACAGATTTGGCTGAGTCATCATTTATCCTCCATTCTCCTTGAGCTTATTGCGTCCTGCCAATGGTGTAAAACTCAACGCTTAGGTCATTCTTGAAAAACCTAAAACCTTTTCTGACATTTCTTTGCACTTTAGGTTCATCCTTCAGGACATCTAACTTCACCTCAGGTACTCGTACCTGAGATTAGAAATCGTCCGCAACAGTCACCTTGACCCATCCACTCACCAAATACCTGTCCCATACTTCTGGCGACTTTGCGTGGAGGATGGCGCCGCGCAGGGTATGGGAGCCGCTCTCAGAAATGAAAAGGGGGTTCCCTACGTCGTCCTCTTTCTCATGGACCCCTCCCATGTCCTGCCATTACCCATGCCTCTCGTGCGAACGTGCAAGAGGAATGGGTCTCTTCTCCGGCCATTCTCCGGCAAGCTACCCACGCTCTCTCCTCAAGATCTTCTCCTTGCCAACTGCTATTTAAGGAATGATAGGGGCCGTCGGTTGTCTTAAGCCTATTTTGGCCAAGGAAAATCCCCAAATTTCGTCTCCTCTCTCCTCCGGCCATTTGCCTGTGGGCTCCGACGACTCTCTGCTTCCTCTCTCGTCGCCCTGCCACCATACCAGTGGCAGGGTTAGCTCCGCCATCGTTCGTCTTGCCTCGCCGTACCAGCAGGCACCCTCCGATCTATCTTCCTCGTCGTCATCATCCTCCCCACAGGGCGTTGTCTCCGGCAACAGTAGAATTGCGCCGTTCGCCTCCTACCCCCCTTCGTCCACTTAGTTAGGTAAAAGCTCTTCAATTTTCTCCCCTCTTTATTTCCCCCTCAACAATTTTTAGTTTCAATCCCTCGACTGCCACTACCACCACCATCAATTCCACCTCCGGCAAGGCCGCTCCACCTCCACAGGCCATTCCACCCCTCGCCGACAAGTCCATAAGCATCCCCTCACTTCACTCAACGTTTCCCCTCACTCACACCACCACTCTACTCACCCAAACACACCCCGAACACACCCACACATACGCACACAGTGTGCCTTGGGCACACTCACGCAGACGCCCCCGCACCACGCCGACCACCTCTGCACTTTCGCCACACCTTGGCGAAGCCCCCCAAGGTATCTGACAGGGCCACGAGGCTGTGTTCGTGTTTCAGGGACAGAGCAGCTTGCCGCCATTGATGAGTAAGTTGAAGCTGCTTCACAAGCTGCTCCAGGCTGCAGCACTCCAGGTCCCCAGGTCCAGCAGGTGCGGAACACCCTCACGCACACACTCAGGCTCTCAATTGGGGTGGAAGGCCTTGACCGCTACCCCAATTGGTCGCACCTTGCTCCTGCAGGCGCACGATGATGCAGGTGGCGCTTTAGTCCCACCTCGGAAGTTGACGCGCGCTGACTGAGGCTATTTGCCTCAAGTCACACAGGGGTGAGGTCCCTCGCCCCCACTCGGTCTCGTCCGCGGCACTGCCCACGCGGACCTGACCCGCGACCCGATTATCCTGCCTGTGCACTCCTCGCGCACCACCCATGTCGGTGCGCCTAGACCCGGGCACGCGACCCGACCCGATTACCTGGCTCTGGGAGAGCGTACCAAAGAGATATTCAGAGAGAGAGAGACGCACGGGGAAGGGTAGGGGTAGGTTTTATGTTCGTGTGTGCAGGGAACAGGTGGAGAAGAAGAGGAAGAGAAGCAGCGAGGACTTAGCCACCCGTAAAGAGAAGAAGAAAGAAGAAGGTGGAGGAGACGCCGCAACAAGAAGAAAGAAGAAGCCAAGGAGGAGCTGCTGTAGAAGGAGCTGCTGGAGAAGGAAGGAGCTGAAGCCAGGGAGGAGGAAAGCTGCAGAGAAAAGAAAGAGAAGGAGAAGAGCCGTAGCAGCTGAAGGAGAAAGAAGGGAAGCCGAGAAGACAACTGAAGAAGGAAGAAGGAGACACTGTAGAAACGAGGCCGATAAGGCATCTGATTCAGAGAATTAGATGACCGAAAAAGGGAAAGGTAGAAAAAGAAGAGAAGGGAAAGAGAAGAAGAGAAAGAAAAGAGAAGAAGAGAAGGAAAAGAGAAGAAGAGATGGGAAAGGAAAGAAGAGAAGGGAAAGAGAAGAAAGAAAGAAAGAAGAAAAGGATTCTTTTGTCCTCTCTCTCTTAAATTTTTGTAATTTTAAATTTGTAAGCTTCTAGAATCACAGTGTGCTCCATGAGTTCGACCTTGGGAAATTTTAAATTCTGAGTAATAAATTGTAATAAACTGGTGATCGCTTTTCGCAATATACTGCAACGAGTATAATTTTAATACGCCGCGAAACAGGATGCGACCAGTCGCAAAGGGAGTCTGGACGTCTAATCAGCCACAAGGAACACAAGGTGAGTTTTGATGTCTTTTAAGACGTCTGGGATTAGTTCCAGACGTTTGATTTTGATCAGTAATCGCATTTTTAACCTGTTTAAGGCCCAAACGGAATCGGATTTTCGTAAACGAAGTACCGTTGTTTTCCACTCAAGTTCCTCTACGTGTTCATGTTGAGTATCTATTGTTCTGAGCTCATATAATGTACATTGGTCACTGGTGCTGGTGACCAGCCAGTGGCGTGTTCAAGGCCTGCGGAGATGACAAGATCTACGGCACTGGCCCCCATTCTCCCTGTGATACCCGGTAGAGTGGTTTAACTCAGTTGTTAATAGTTAAATAAGAATGTACTTGGTTGGAATAGTCAGATTAAACTCTAAGATATGGAATAAACCTTAGGGTAGAAATGAATGAGCCCGTTTGAGCTGTACTGCTTACTTGAATGCATGGTTAAGATAATTTATTAGCAAATGCCTTTAGTATAATTACGAGATGCATTTTAAAATATGAGCTGCCTGTATGTAAATGAGAATTGAACTGTGAAACCACAAGTTGCATGTTGTGATTGAGAATTGAATTATGAAAACACAAGCTGCCTGTATATGGATAAGGAATGAGTTATGAAACATGAGATCTGGACCTAGATAAATGAGATGGATATGAGCATGAACCCTACTGGGAATTAGGAGTAGAACTCCTGTGGATGAAAGGAAATGTTGACGGAAAGTGTGCTAGCCCTTGTGTACATGGTACTAAGGAGAGTAATTGTCCCTTTTTAGTGTAGAGCGAAGCTAGCCTCCCTTAGGTTGAGACCCAGGATTAGAATTGGCCACTCTACACTGACTCCTATTGGCCCTCGCGTACGCGATACCGAGGCATGCTACTAGTGTAGGGAGGGAGCTAGCCACCCCACGAGGCCCGGGGTTTCAGCTTGCCACCCTACACCGACTTTGTTAGGCCTTTTAGGCAAACTGGGGTAGTCAGACGAGGGTGCGCGAACTGTGAAAAGGCGAGACCCCTGTTTGGTTCTGAGGGGTAAGACCCCTGTTCTGAGAGGGTAAGGCCCTATACTATTCCGTGCTGTATTTTGGGCGTACCCGCTAGCGGAAACGACTGACCGCATGTCAGTGTGGGGTAGCTACCTGTGTGCTTATTGATCACGAAAATATGCGGTTTGTTAATTAAGTAATTTAGTGTCGTTGCAACGCGTAAATCCGCTTTCGCTTTTAAATTTATATCCTAGATAGGGGAAGTATCTAGGGTCGTCAAAGGAGGCAAAAATTGCAATTCAATTCTCTTGGTAAAAACACATCTCAACTTTCTTTTTGGCATTTTAAATATATATATATATATATATTTGTTTTTTGAAATAATACGGGCAAAGTGCGAATTGTGACAAAAAGGGTCCTAACACCTAAAATGCTAAGCTGAAACTTAAGAGATTAAAAAGTCCACTACCTAAGCACACTCTAGGCAAGTGGAGGCCTAGAGTAATTAAGGAGTGGAAGTAGAATAAATGCTAGAACAACAGTAACAATTGCAACAAAAAAAAGACTAAAAAGAAGGCAATTTGATTAACTAGAATTTATGTTCTTTTTAAGGACAAGTAGAGGAATGCTTCTACTAAAATGAAAAAAAATCTAAAAGCAAGAAAAGAAACACAAATCCTCTTGCAAAAATTGGTAAAGAAGGGAGTCTTCTTGCACCAAGCCTAGCTGCTCCTTGGCTTGAAAAGAGGGCCTCCTTCTTCTCCTTCCCTGAGAGCTCATCCAAGGTAGATGCTACCACCTCCAATGCTCTCCTCCAAGGGGTGGGCATGCACCACCCTCAAAAGCTCCTCTAAGGTGGCGTGAACCACCTTCAAAATCTCCTCTAAAGATCTTCCTTGCCTGGCTTCTCCTTTGGCTGGCGTGACTCAAAAGAGAAGGGAAGAGGGGAAGGCACCAAGGGGACAGAATATCCCCTTAATCTTCTTCTTCCCTCTTAGATGTGGGCTTCTAGGTAGAATATGAGAGTGAATTTGCTATCCAAGGATGCTTTGAATGGTGGTGGGTAGTGGTCTTTTTATAGGTAGGATGGGGGGTTAAGGTGCCTCTTGAAATGGAGGGCTAAGATGGAAGGATGGAGGTGGTTGGGGATCCTATGGCTAAGGGTATTTGGCGCCAACCCAAGGGACTCCTAGGGTGTAACGAATGCGTGCCCCAGACGTATTTTAAGACGTCTGGGAGGAGGTCCAGACATCTGAACAGACGTCTGGGATCGTTTCCAGACGTCTGGAAAACAGTTATTTTCGCACGGGAGTCGTCTGCGCGCCTGTGCGCGCAGACCCGCGATTCCTCTCTCTCTCTTTTTCCCTCTCTCTCTCTGCGGCTGCAGGCGGCCTGCCACCTCCTCTCTCCTCCTCGTGCGGCCTTAAAAGGGCCACGCCTCCCCTCCCGTCTCCACCGTTTCCTCCTTCTTCTCCTTCCTGTGCGCGAGAGCGAGCGGACGCGAGGGCGGCAGCGACGGCCGCAGTGAGCGCGGAGGTGCGGCGTGCGAGGGCGGAGCTCTGCCGTGAGGGCGAGCTCGCCGGAGCGGCTTGGCCGGCCGGCGGAGGGCGCAGGGGGCGCGGAGCGACGTGGAGAGGGACCTGCTGCGGTCTGAGCAGTAGGAGCGCGAGGTGCGACGCGGGCGGCGTCGCGAGCAGAGTCCGGGTCGCGCCCTGATTCTGGAAAAATTTCCAGAATCAGACGTCTGGGTTGACAGCCAGACGGCGAGATAGACGTCTTGAAGCTCATACAGACATCTGAAAGGTGAGTTTACCGCCTTCTCCTTCCTTCCTGTCGACTGACCGTACTGAGGGAGGGAGTTGGCTGTGCGCAGGTTCGCTGATTCGCCATCCATTGCGAATCAGACGTCTGGAAGTTGTACCAGACGGCTGGAGTGACCTCCAGACGTCCGGAGTGACCATCAGACGTTTGGGAGCTAGGCAGACGTCCCCGCAGACTTTTGGACGTCTGGGAAACCACGTTGAACAGGTAATTCTCTGATCCACTTTTTAAGACGTCTGGAAGGAGTTCCAGACGTCTGATTTTGCACAGTATCGTCTTTTTCGACCCGTTTAGGGCCCGTTCGGGCTCCGTTTTCCGCGATTCGAGTTGCGTTCTTTTCAGAATTAATTCCTCTACCCATCTACAGTAGCTATACACTGTTTTGAGACACTCCTTGTGTTTGATCCTTGTGATAGGACCTCGTTCGGTTGCAGTCTTGAGAGTCGCGGAGGCACGCGGGATTCCCGATCACGCCCCCATTACTCCCGTTGTACCTGGTAGAGTGGCTTTAAGTATTAATAAAATTTGTTAAAGTATGGAACCATAACTAGAACCTAGGACATTGCATGAATCCTAGGAATGAGAAATATATGGAATGATAGTTCCTAGGTGTTGCATGAATCCTAGGGCCGGAAAACTAGATTGTATGATAGACCCTAGGATATGGCATGAATCCTAGTATGGAAAAACTAGTGGAATGTATAATAATGCAGTCTTGGAAAAATGGAAAGGAATATATGAAGCTGCCTGTAAATTGAATTCACAGCTGCCTGTTATGAATAAAGAAACATGATTGGGATCATGGTTGGTAAGAACGTGAAACTGGAAAGTAAGACATAAGATGTTTTGGAACCCTACGGGGAAGTAGGAGTAGAACTCTTGGAAAGCGAATGGAATAGAATTGGGGAAGTGAGCTGGCCCTTGAGTACGGAGTACCAAGGAGAGCGACTGTCCCCCTGTTTAGTGCAGAGCTGAGCTAGCCACCCCAGGGACCCGGGGGTTAGGACTGGCCACTCTGTACCGACTTGTTGGCCCTCGTGTACGTAGTACCGAGGAGAGCTAGTAGTGTTAGGAGAGTACTAGCTACCCCACGGGCCCCGGGGTTCTGCTAGCCTCCTTCACCGACTTGTTAGGCCCACCAGGGCAAACCAGGGTAGTCAGGCGAGGGTGCGCGGACTGTGGAGGGGCAAGGCCCCGGTTTGGTTACTGTGGAGGGGTTGGACCCTTGTTACTGAGAGGGCCCTACCCTGGTTCCGTGCTGTGCTTTGGGCGCACCCGTTAACGGAAACGACTGACCGCGTGCCAGTGCGGGCTAGCTACCTGTGCGTTTATCGCGCGTGCCGTAGTCACCGTTACGTCTGTCAGTGACCTTGGGGTGGTTGATTGAGGGTAGGATCACCACGGGGGACTCTCCCGGCCAGGAGAGCACCACGTGCTACTTCTACTTTTGGAAAAGACTGCAATCAAGATCGTTCCCACGAGGACATTCGAGATCAAGTAAAGGATCTGAGAAACAAATGAAATAGTGAGAAAAATTGAAAGATGTGAATAAAGGAAGTAATAGAACATAACAGCTACTGTACACTCTACTGTTGCCTTTAGTTAGTTTGCCACTCTACTCAGCGTTTTGCTGACGTGTTACACTCGTTACCTTTTTCAGGACCAGGTGTTTAGCAGCCAGGGTCGGCGGCTGCAGAGGACGCTGGGCCGAGTAGGGTCCAGTAGAGTTACCACAGCCTTTTGTACCTCTTTTGTTTCTGTTCTAGTGAGTAGTTTTTGTTTCCGCTGTACCTTCTTTACCTGCAGTTCTTGTTATATGATAAATGTTGTTTTACTGTTGTGGTGGTACCTACTGTAGTAGTTTCTTTCCTTACTGCTGTACTTTCTT
Source organism: Thalassia testudinum (assembly GCA_037157565.1). Taxonomy (NCBI): domain Eukaryota; kingdom Viridiplantae; phylum Streptophyta; class Magnoliopsida; order Alismatales; family Hydrocharitaceae; genus Thalassia; species Thalassia testudinum. The sequence goes on along the minus strand of JAZHRO010000022.1, from coordinate 66,575,994 downwards.
ACTGTTAGTTATATTCATGCTGAATGTGGTTTATTTTACTGTCTTTTGGTTACTTCCTCGTTGGACGACTAGGTCTTGGGATTAGTCGAGTCGGTCCGGTTCTCGTGTCTCGTAGGGACTCGGGAACCGGGTCGTTACATAGGGGGTGGTTATGGGTGGTGACACCCCTTGAAGTTGGCGCCAAAATAGCTTCTAGAAGGGGGTCTTAGGTGGCGCCAAGAAAGGTTCTAGAAGGAAGGGTTATGTGGAGGGTGGAGATGGGTTTAAGGGGAGATGTGTAGTGGAGATGAAGGGGATTTTTGGAGGGAAAAGTGGTGCCAACAAGGGGGTAGTTAGGGTGGTTTTGGCGCCACTTTTAGGTGTCTTTTGGAGGTTGTGGGTAGGCTAGGTTGGCGCCAAGTAGGTTAGCTTATGTGGAGCTTAGGTGGAGCTAGTTGGGTGGAGTTGTTAGGTGGGTTTTTGGGGTGGTACAAACCAAGGAAGTTGGAGCATAGCTAAGCTAGCTTAGCTAATGGAGGAGTAGAGGAGGAGGTGTTGGAGCTAGGGTTTGGAGGGAGGAGCTGGTTCTGAAGAATCTGGAGCTGAAGTGGAGCAGGCAGCCACTGAAGAGGTCAACATGGGGTCACTCTAGCTGGCTTAGCTTGCTAGTTCTTTGCTAGCTACTAAGACAAGCTAAAGTGAGTTGGCTTCTATTGAATGGAGCTGAGGTGAGCTGGGTCTGGTGCTCCCAGGGAGGATTGAGCTGGTTGAGACAACTAAGGTAGCTTAGCTCAATTAGCTTGAGCTAAGCTGGGTCCCCGGGAGCTGGACTTGAGCTTCCTGAGCTGGGATGAGTTCTTCTTCAGCTGGCTGGAGTTGAGTGGAGCTAGATGTAGCTGGATCTGAGTTGGGCTGAACTCCTATCAACTCAGCTGAGCTAGCTAGAGCTCCCTGTGGACTAGTGGGAGCTGAGATGAGCTAGACTCAGCTAAGTTGAGCTGGATCTGAGCTAACTTGAGTTAGGGTGAGCTAAGATGAACTCTCTTGAGCTGCCATTCAGCTGAGATTAGCTGAATGGAGCTGGGATGAGCTAACCCTAGTTCAAGTGAGCTAGGTTCCAACTGTGGTGAGCTGGATCAATCTGAGTTCCAACTAGTCTGAACTCCTTCACCAATTGCCTTCTTGAGTGCTAGGGTTTTAGGGATCTGTATGTCTGTTCATCCCTAACACTCACAAAAACACATTAAAATAACAAAAGAAAATGCAATGCATGCCTAACCTAGTTAATGCCTAAATGCAGCCCAAAAACCCGTTTGCGGAGTAAAATCCTAAGAGCTAGATTTGTTTTAATGCATAAGAATGATGATAAACTGACGTTTATCACTTACAACGCGTGTCGTAGTCACCGCTATGTCTTGACAGTGACCTCGAGGTGGTTGATTGGGTGTAGGACTACCACGGGGGACTCTCTCGGCCAGGAGAGCATCACGTGTACCTTCTACTCTATGGGAAAGACTGCAATCAAGAAAGATCGTTCCCACGAGGAACATGCAAGATCAAGAAATACCTGGACACTCTGAGAAATAGATGAAATAGAAACACTTAAATGAGATAAATAGAAATGAGAAATAAACTTGTTGTTTTTACTGTAGTTGTACTTAAATAATGTAAACACCACTCTACTCAGCGTTCGCTGACTCTATCATTTCATAATACTGTTCAGGACTAGGAGTTGAGCAGCCCGAGTTTCCGGTTGCAGAGGATGTTGGGCCCAGCCGAGCCCAGCTGTTGTCGTTTTTAAGCTCTTTCGTTTTCTACTGTTGTAGTGAGTAATGGACTCATGCTTTACTGTTTCTGCTACTTCCTACTCCTTTACGCTTTCTGTTGTTGTTCTAGTGGCATGTATTATATTTTGAGACAGTTGTTCTACTTTCTTTACTGCTTCGTATTTTTCTTCTGCTTAGTTATATTGCATGTGTGAATATGGTTTATTTTCCTACTTTTGGTTATTTCTTGTTGGACGACTAGTGATTAGCGAATATTTATGGGCTATTTAAGTATTAAAGTGCCTAGACATTAAGTTAATTCTAACATTTACTTAGCATGTACTAGGATGTAAATAGATTAATTTATATTTCTGATTTAATTACATAATTCAAGCATTGCATTCATAATTAAAGGCATTTGGAATTGACTTAGAATGACATTAGGTGTATTACATGCATTGTTTTAATTAACATAGAACTTAAGGATTTGTGTATAAATAATCTGAATATTTTATTTTATTAATTCTTTTTCTTCTTCCCACAGGCAACCGCAACACTTCCTCCTACGCATTCAATCTTCGTCAGCTGCCTACACTCAAGACCCCATTCATGGAGGAGTGGGAGAAATGGATCTGGTCGGGGGCAGTTGCGACTACAAGGGAGAGGAGGAGGCAGCTGTGCTGGGTAGGCCACCACCCCTTTCCTCACTGCGCAGAGAACCTTGTTTCTCATCCACTCCTCACCACCAGCCTCAACTGTGGCAGCACGACTCCACCACCGAGGGCATGCGGTGTAACAACCCACACTGCCAAGAGTCCCTGCATCACCGTGCTTCATCTTCCCTTCCACACGCAGCTCCCAGCTGCTGCACGCACCTCGCACACACCCGTGCTCCACCAGCTCGTGCATGCCCCTGCCACACACCCGCAGCAGCCGCCCACCCCTTTACGTGCGTACGCACCCCCCGTGCCTCAGCCCCCTGCCACATGCACCACGCATAGCCGCGCGCCCTCCAGCACCATTCCCGAGCTCGCTTCTGCTGCGTGCGTACCTATGCTTGCAGCAACCATCGCGTGCTCCTCGCAGCCAAAGCCGCATGCCCAGCAACAGCAACTAGCCCTTGCCCACTAGCAGCACGCGCAGAGCACGCGCTACTCCAGCCAGCGTCGCCGCCCGGGCACACGCCCGGCATCTTCTTCTTCTCTACCAACCGAAGGTACCCAAAGCCACCACAAACGAAGCCATCAAATCCGGCCACGAAACTTCGTGTCGGGAACTCCATCGGCCTCTCCTTGACTCCTCGAGCACAACCACGCTTCCGGCCGCACCAATCGACCACCCGATGGCCGGTCGGAGAGCCTCACTGCTGGCGACTTCTTCCACTCCGGCCGGCGACCACCGACGGTCGTTCGGAGCGCCACCACCACCATCGGAAAGCTCTCTTCGCGCTTATCCTCCTCCGAGCTTCCCGCGACCCGCCATCACCTCCTCTTTGCGTACGCTCAAGGGAAGCAAATCCTCTGTTTTTGGGTTAATTAATATTTACATTTAAATGCCATTGCCAAATTTTCATTTTTGATTTTAATATTTGATATATTGAGTGAAATTGCAACTTCATGCTCATGCTTTCTCATAATTGCTTGGCTTTTGTTATTCACATCTTTTGACATTGGTTTTGGATTAAGATGTACCAATTTCTCTCTAATACATGTGTAATTGGAAATTACAGAGATTGATCACATATTTATTGAATATTTCAGTGAGGAAAAATTACGCATATAACCTTACATTGTCGAATTATTGTGTGTCTTCTTTTCGTCTCATTTCATGTCAGATTTGACTATGGATTTTGTACTCGATTGAACAAATACAAGAGAAAAATATTTGTGAATTTATTGCATCATTGTCTCCTTGTGGACATGACCCGCTTTTCTGTGAGTGGTTTAATTTTTATTTTAATTATTTTGTTAAGCGATTTTCCACCACTTTGATACTAAAACGACAAATCATCTTAATCACATTATTTGAAAGCGAAGACCGTCTTATCAACTAGGTCTTGGGATTAGTCAAGGCGAGCCGATCTCAGGTCCTGTAGGGATTCGAGAACCGAGTCGTAACACAAACTTTGCATTAAACTAAGCATCTAATGTTAAGTAGTTGACCTAATGTTAGATAAGGTATACCTAACGTTAGGTAGGCTTCTTTAAGCCGTCCAAAAGAGTTCCAAGAGATAGCGAACTTTGCACCTAATTGAGTACCTAACGTTAGATAAAGCACTCTTTTGACTAACTCAATTAGTCATTAACAAATCAAATTGGGAAACATTTGAGTAGTTGAATAGGGGTCTTTTGTACACTAAAACTAGTCCAAACAATCCTCTATATATATGAGACCATTTCCCACTCTTTGGTGGTTAGAGAACACCCTAAAAGACACTCTAAAGCACATTCAATCCCGCATTCAGCTAAAGCATATTTTTGGTGTTCTTGGAAGTGATTGAAGCTTTGATTCTCCAACTCTCACTTGTTTGAAACTTCCTCACTTCAACTCCCAGCCGCATCATCTTCTCACAATCACTAAGGGAGTTCTTTTTAGTCTCTTAGATGGCAATTTCATACAATTAATTGCATACCTTTTTGGGGCTATCCAAAAGAGATAAATTATGTTTTAATTCAATTTTATTCTTTCATCTACTTGTAATATGAGGGCTCGGGTTGTGGGTTCCTCTCCTCTTGAGTAAGAGGGGTTTGCTCTTGATTGGGAAATCAAGAGAGTTTGTAAAAGGGTTTGGTATCTCATAAGTACCTGTTAGTATTCCAAGTTAGACTCAAGACAAAATCCTAAATTGGAAGATCCAAGTAGTGGTTTTCACCCGGGGTTAGGTTTCTACTATAAATACTTGTGTTGTGGTTGATGATATATTTGTGGAATTCTTGATTATATTTCATATCTGCATTAATTTCAATTAGCATTTTGTTTACCCCCTTTAGCACTAATCACCCCCCCTCTAGTGCTTTCAATAACAACGTTCTTATCTTTTCACGAATTCAACAATTAGTATTGTATTCCTAAAAGGTTAGAGATATACAATCTAGACTATCAATTTACAAACCTTTTTAAGAAATGGACAACTTTGTTGGAAAACCTAAATTATGCCCTTTGATGTCTAACGTCTTATACATTCTTTTGCAATAGTCTGCCCAATTTGGTTGTCCAACTACATCCCCAACACCCTACTTTAGGTTCAGGTTTGGGCATCCAAATGGTCATTTTGATCATCCAAATCTGTAGCAACCCTAACTCTAAGGAAGAAGCATTCATTGATCTTTAATATGTTCAACACAGATCAATCCATAGCCTTTTCCCTAGTCTTGTAATCTCATTAAACTAAATTTATAGAAGAATTACACCTATTAATTTGGTTCTAAATAATAGAATTTCAAATTAAAGTGAATTTAAGGTTAGTTGACCAAAATATTTGCTTCTACTCGATTAAAAGGCATACAGTCAAAACCAACGATGTAGGAGACTTCTCCCAAGGCCCTGAAGTCATTTAGACTTTGACCCTGAAGTCATTTAGACTTTCGGTACCTTGAAAAAATGACTAATTTAATCTAGAAACAAGGTTATTCTTCAATTTTCTCATTCTAATGAGTTGTAAACTTTGGGGTTGAGTAATTTCTAATGTCGCTTCCTATACGTATCTCATCAAGTATCCTCTCAAATGCCACCTTCTACTTGTCAATCACCTCACTGGATTGTCAGGAGTCACCATCGAGAAGTGTTATGGTTACTTAAACTCCATTGTAGTCCTTCAAATTGATTTCTTGATTACCAATGCAAATAACCACCTAAATGATGGGGCTCAAGGGCTTCAAATAGCCACCATCCTTCACTAAAGAGTTGGCCTTTGATTTGTTGAAAATAGGGATAAACTTCTACACACAAGATCATTGTGCCTTATAGGCATTTGCCTGATTTGGGTGCTCAAATAGAACTTTTGGTCACCCAAATTTGGTGGATGAATAAGCTTGATGCCCATTCTAAACTAGTGCCAACCAAAATATCCTTGCCCACATTTAGTTGCCCAAACTTAGTATTTGGGCATCTAAAGCTGTCAGAAGTGCATTTGTTATATTTAAATTTGAATTTTCATTTTCTAACACTTTTCTTTTTTTAAACCTTGATCGTTTGTCATCTTGATGATATCTGTTAATCTATATTAATTTAGCATTATTCGAGCTTATCTAAGATTTCAAATTTTATGACATAGAAATAGAATCATTTCCATTCACCTTTATATTTTGTAAACATCAAAGTCTGGATCATTAAGGCTCTTTTGTTCATTATCAAGGGTTCTTAATTTTCCTTTGAAGATATATAGGAAATTGCCAAAACCTAATATAATGATAGCCATCAAATCTCCATCCCAAGGATTGGATTTTTTTCACTTAAATGAACCATATTATAACACTTATTTGGTTAAATAAGCTATTGGGATTTTGAGCATGATTATTACCTTTTCTCGAAATTTAGCTAAATTAAATGTTATTTAACACATTAAATCACATTGGATTCTTTATAAGGTGAACATGATAAAAAATAATAGCAGTTTCATCACTCTAGTACTTAAGAGTTAGGATCAAGGATTGATGGCATTACCATCATCCTCTATAACTAACCTAATTTAACTAAACTTTAAAGTTAAATTCATTTAATTAACATATTAAAAGGGTATTACTCAATCAGGGCTGAAGAGAAAGGAATTATTATAAAATGAGGTTAATTCTGCAGTTTTCGCGAATAATTATGAATGCAGAATGGCTGGAGGGTGAACCTATGATTAATTAATGGTCAATTGAGCTTAAACATCTTAAAAATGGGTTGGTATTGAGAAATTTAGGATTTACATTCAAATTGAATATTTAATTCTAATTAAAACCCTAATTTCAACTCCACTTCAATTAAAATAATTTTGATAGAAATAAATATAATCTAAACCTTCTAAAAATCAATTAAAAATATTTTATAAGGTTTTTCATAGTCAATTTGACAATCGGAACTCGTTTTGACCTAAAATAGAAACAGAGACGGGTATTTGGTATAATTTGGATCTAAATGTAAATTGACCATGCAAATTACATCAAAACCTAAAATTGAAGTCACCATAAACTTCCTTATATCCAAATTTGGCTACCATAAAAATTTGGGTTCATTTGGACTTCATCTTGGTCAACTTTGCATTTTGGTCCCTAAGTTCTAATTTCCTTACAAGACCCCCCTAATTCTTCATCTTCTTCACAGTTATACCCCTGCCAGCACCTCCACCTTCACCCATCAATGGCGTGCAGGAAGGCGAGATTTGATCTTGTCTTCCCACTGCTTCCCTCAACCTCCCTCCGCGAAATTTGGAGAACCAACTCTCCTATCCTCCCCGCATCTAATGGAGGCGTTTGCTTTGTCAACGACCAACTCTTCTTGCCGAAATCCACGTCCAAAGTAGTTGTGCCTAACTCACATTTCTCAGAGTTCTTCTCGCAAGCTTCCCAACCTCCTTACGTGGCTATAGGTCTATAAATATTGGCGAACTTCTTCTGAGTTGAGTCGTGCTCAATTTGGCTGGATTCTCCCCTTACTTCTCTTCCTCCGGTCACCTCCATTGAAGCACCTTGGAGCTTCCTTTCGTCCCTCTCGTCGCCGGTCCCTCGCCACCAACCAAGGGCACGGCTGCCCTCCCCAACTCCTCACCGTTCTTCCTACGATAGAAGACGATCCTCCATGCCTCTTCCTTGCTCCAACGACACCCGCCGAACTTCACCTTCTTCTCCAACTTCAGCGCGCTCGCCACCCTTCTTCCCAACCATCCTCTCTCCTCATAGGTACCCCCTGACCTTCTCTCCTGATAGAATATCTTCCCCCTTTCAGACCTAGGATTCAATCACCGCACCATCCTCTTCTCCATTGTCTTCCCTATGCACAGCGAGCCCCGCCCACGCTCCAATGCCAACTCTGGCAAGCACGACCTGTCGGCTCGTTCACCAACATAGCACATGGACCACCCCACGACCTCCGCCACTCCACGAGGAGCAAAACTCATCAACTTTTTAAGGGGTTCGTCGCCACCAACTGCTCACCCAACTCCCCTCGCCATTGCTGCCTTCATCAAGTCCGTCGGCCCTTTTAGAGCTCCATCACAGCCAATCGCCACCTCCATCATCTTCAGTAAACAACGACGAAGCTCCTCGTCCCTTCGGTGTGAAGTATCGATGCCCTACGCACCCGACGATCGTCACGCCCAACCCATCTCCGACAACCCATCACCGGCCACATTCACACACTGAGCTTCAATTCGTCAACTCCTTCACCCCTAGTGCACCACGCTGAACCTTATCGACACCTCGACTTGAAGATTCAAGCCCAGAACCGCACGACCATCCTCCATTAACGGTCTGCACAAGCAAAAGAATAAGAAAAAGAAGAAGAAGGAAGAAGAAGAAGAAGAGAGGAAGGACCAAATTGCAGAAGAAAGGACTGATTTGCAAATTTGCAGGGACCTAATTGCATCATTCCAAGGACTTATTTGTAAGGGCTCATCAATTGCAAGAAATGAATTAAATGTTTCAATTGTTGGTTGTTGATATGATTTCTAAACCTCAGTGAGTTAACATTTAGTGCTTAATTACATTTATTCTCTGATTATCTTCAATTAAGCATTAATTCCTACAACTATATTAAGACTAGATTTAGCAATTGCGAAATTAAATCCTTTCAATCTAATTGGTAAGTTAAAATGAAATAGTCTTAATTGCGCACTTGCTTGCTCCCAGAGACGATCTCAGATTTCTTTCTGATTCGAGTATTAAAAATTTTAAATGATTGATTTGCTTTGACCACTATACTGCGATGCGACGTGCTTTTTTTTAAAACAATCGAAGCGAGTCAACAAGGATCTCAGCATCTCGATACTGTTACAAATTTCAAATAACCGTGAATCTTTCATACTAGAAGATCCCTGAGGTTACATGTCATATCATCACTATCATCTTTACCAATGATCACAACTAAGACTTTTCTCTTTCTTTAAGGAACTATCTTATTCTCTATCATGTAATGCATTTGATCAGGATTCTTATGACCATGCATGGAACTGTTTCATAGCAACATATTTAATATGAGCTCATGTTATTTAACCATTGAACCTATGCGATGTCTTTGAGAAATCATGAATCTCTTGTGCTCTCATATACATAGTAGCTTTCTAACTAGTATCAATATTGCCATGAATACTTAAACAATGATCCACCAAATGTGCCTGCTTGACTATACACATATCTGTCTCAGGTCATAGAATATGTCTTCTTTGTGAAAGTGATAAAAAAGGATCTCTCATATCTCTACTTCATCAAGTCAACTTCTTTACCCAATCTAATAATAGTTTTGAATCTCTATTCACCATGTAAAGGATGTGTAACTAGTGTATTAGTTAGGTAGCAATCTATAGAGAAGTTTGTCATTATTAATACCCTTGGGTTTGATGGTAACAAAATCATTATATATGTAAATTGCATGGTTGGCGTTTTAGGAACTTGGGAGTTGTATAACCATAGGCAAGGATAAAGCATTGTGGGAAAATGAGCTATTAAATAAAGTACAAAGACATGAAGAAATAAAGATGATGAAGAAAACATCTAAAGCGTAGGCAAAGGATCCATGTCTACTTATAAGTTTTGTATTAGATTGTATAAGGAACTTCTCAAAATTAAATCAAACAAACTACATCTTGAAATTTTTTTTTTTTAGCTTGTTGGATAACCAAGGAACCATTAAATGATCGACAAAATAACTTCAGTGATGAACTAAGTTGCATGAGTTTAGAAACTCTTATTCTTCACACAAATTGATCAACCAAAATAATAAATTGATTGATCAAAATATTAATTAATCAACTAAAATATCACTTTGATTGACCAAAGTACGGATGTTTTTATCTGTCTTAAAATGATTCTTTTTGATCTACCAAAGGTTCATTTTGATCGATCATTTTGCGTAAAATATCATTTCCTTTATCTTATCTTTTTGATTGACCAAACTAAACTTTTCATTGACCAATCTCCCTTTTTGATCTATCAAAGTTCTTGTTGATCAACCAAATTGCATTGAATTACTCTTCACTATTTCCATACATGTTGGTCAACCATTTACCCACTTGATCAACCAAGGAACTTTTTAATTGACCAAAATATTTTCCTAATCGATCTTTTTAACAAATAGATTCTTAGATCAAATTTCTTGCAAATTGGTTGACTCTTTAAACTTTTTGATCGGCCAATGAAGATTACATTTGATCAACCAAAATGATTTTTGGTTGACCAAATCTTGTCGTAATCAAGCTTTAATTACTTTCTTGACATTTATTAATCATTAATCCCTATCCTATTTTGACTTTAAATCACTATTTATAAATAAATCATCTCTCAAGCCATTCAAATGCAAGAAAAATTACTCTCAACATGCAACAAGAGACCTAATCTTTTGTGAAAAAGAGATTAGTTCACATGCTTATTCTCCTAGTCTATTCCCTTCATACTTTGACCTTGAAAAATGCTTTAATTCTCTATGACCTCTTACAATATGGTTTGAATTTTTTTTTTTTAACTATATTATTTGAGGTTCTATAAGATTATCTAATTGTAATCTTATTGTTCATATTCTTTTGTTGTACTATATGCAAAAAGGATTTCCATTTTCTTTTGGTGGTTTATACCCAAGTAGGACTAGAAGTCTAAAACCATATTGCTAGTAAAACTGTGAGTAGGATTCTAAGTTTAGCGTTGCACCTATAAATAGAGCGAAGGATCCTCCAAATTCCACAAATCAAGTTGAGAGACGAATAGGGGAGAGGTTGAGAGTAAATGGCCATGCATGCCTCATTTTCAATTTACAGAGTTCTCTTAGGTGGTCAAAAGTGGTGCCTAATCATAACAATATTGACATAGAATTGTGCATGTCATGATTTGTGTGAGAGCCTTCCTCAAAAACTAGTGCAAATCGTAAATAGAGACAGTAATCCATTGACTTAATGAGTCAAACCAGAAAGTTGATCTTCAACCCTAAGATAATCAACATGGGATGATAGTTTGATAGCCAGTGACAATTGGACGGATGCTCAAGCAACATCATTACGTTAGAATGGAATTTGTGCAGCACATTTGGATCCTATCTTGCACTTATCTGAAGGTTGTGTGGTGTGGGAGACATAACTTCCCTTGTTCACTCGAGAGCAACGCGAGGGGTTCTGACTTATTAAGAAAAACAAACTTGTGCATCGATCATGATAGATGTGCAGTAGAAGAGGGTAGAGGTTGAAAGCAAGAGGTCATGTATACCTTATTTTAGCTAGGGGAGTTCTCCATCTTGGTTGTTGAGAGGTGCAGTTAATCGTGCAAGCGCCACCATATTAATGCTAATATTGTTCATGTCATTATTCTTGCAATATGCCCCCTTCTTTCTCCAAACAAAATGGAATAGAATTAGAGGAAGTACCATGATCGTATCGCAATTCTTTAAAAAACAAATAACTGATAAATTTCTCATTATACCATATTAATCAAGGTTAGTTAATACAAAAGAATTTTCCAAAAATACATCGACGGTTGGATTTGTGTTATCGGCTTTCTGGTTTCTTGATTAATTATTCGAAGACATCCTTCTCATGGGGCTGTTTCCCATTTTAACAATGACGCATGCAGTACCTACTAATCACTAATTTAATTGATTAGGACTTAAAAGACGTTCCTCTGTCCTTCCTCGATGGACTTCACATATTAAGAACGTACCGGAAAACAGCCATATGGGGTCGAAGCAACTGAAACCATAAAATATTGTTGGATCCATTAGAATAGTACCCACTTGGGTGCAACCCCTTAAGTCATTCCTTCCGCAAACTAATTTAGTCCTGGCCGTCTATATACGACCTATCGCCATATTGGAGCTCACATTATTTCATCAAAAGGAGAGAACGTGAGGGCCTCACAACTGATACGACAGAATAATTGGGTTCTCTATCAGATACATCTATACATAATCAAACTCGACTAATCTTCGTAAAGGCACTTGGACCTGAACCCTAATTTCATGACATTAATTTGTTTGCCAAAAACAGAAAATTTTGTCCAAGAAAGGATCCAACGTGCATGATCCCTCCATCTTCATGCATACATTAATTATTTCTAACTCCTACAAACTGTGATGAATTTAGGCACGGGAGGTTGTTCACGCAACAGCGTAAATCCTCCACAATTAATGAAGGAATACATTGGTATTTGTTTATCAACACGTTTTGAAGCTCGGGGACCCGTATCAAAATTCTGATGCACATCCATGCCCTCGTGTAAGACACACCATAGATAAACTACGTGAGGAGCATTTGTGATATTTTAAATGTCAGAGTCAAGACCCGCATTCGTAGCCCGTACAGTTGGGAATCCTTGATTTTCTTACATAGAAACAGTTTTCGGAATAGAAGATAGATTCAATGCCCTCCGTTAGCAGGGATTGAGTTATAATAACCTTAGGATAAAACTCTCAATTCCGAAATTATTGAATGAATTTAACTTGAAATTATTTGAGAGAATATTTATATCTATCCTTTTAAATATTCCATAATTTGAAATATATTTATCTTAAATATAAATATTTTATAATTCCACATTTATCCTATAATTTTAGCACTTATAAAATTAATCCATATGCGCTCTCACCTACATGCTTGAGATCGGACGTAGATTTTTACTTTGGAAAAAAAAAATCATTGCTCTTTTTTATATGCACGTAAACCGAACAGACCTATAAAATTAAAATAAGATAATTATCGAGCCAGCCCATAAGCATACTCTACCTGGTATAAATCACACCCATCTCCTTCGTCCTCGACCATTATCACCATCACCACCATTGCGAACACGTAGCCGAGTTCCCATTGGAAATGGCTTCGAGGGCCGCCTTCCTGATCACCGCCATGGCGTCGGTGCTCCTCCTCCTCCTCCTCCATGGAAGCCCCACGGCGGCGGAGTACGTGAACGTGACGGAGATCCTGGAGAAAGGAGGGCAATACAACAAGTTCCTCGTCTACCTCTGGGACACCGATGCGGGGCCTCAGATCGACGATTACCTGAACAGGACCAACAACAACCTCACCTTGTTCGTCCCAACCGATAACGCCATCAGCAAGCTCGAGGACGGGTTCTTCAACAGATTCTCGTCGAGGGAGCAGATGGAGTTCGTTCTCTACCACTTCGTCCCCTTCTTCTTCACGTGGGACAATTTCAAGCAAACCGCCGTGAACCCCGTCATGACGAAGGCCGGTGGAGTCTTCACGCTCGACTTCATCTTTGGCGACGGCCAACAGGTGAGAGTGCTACCGATTAATTATGGAAGAAAAGTAGCATTCCCTTGCGCCGCGTTTGGTACGCGGACTTGGGTTTTGTCTTGCCTCTGGCAACTTTTAACTCTGAAATCGGCCTATGTCGGATTTAGGTCTTAGATTTCGGCATACGCGTCTGTCCCGCCACGTTGGGTTGTATTCCCCGACCCCTCCCCCGACCCTCCGCCCCCAAACCGCAACCGTCGCTCCCGTTTCCCTTCACATGCATCATCAACTTTCTGCATTTATTCCGTCAATTTATTTCTCCCGACGAACAGATGAGGAACATACATTTTTAATTTCTCGATGCGACTGAGAAGCCAACCAAATACTTAGATCGAACAAAATCAGTTCGACTCCTTCTCACCATTCTACACTTTTTTTATTCCTCTGAATAATTGCTCTAAGAGTTGTGACCTTAATTATATATATGTTAACATCGTGAAAATTGGGTTAAGCACTTTTGTACGCCCCACGCCATATATTAAGACGCTCGTTTGATTGCACGTAATTACACCGACATTCGTTTTAACTTTTACACCCAAGGTTCAATGCACGGGGAAAAAGTCTTGGAGAATCACGAACTTGAATGCCAAGATCCGTAAGCTCAGCCCGCCTCCCAGTCTTGTCTTGTGTCCCTCCACCGATGCCAAGATCCTTTGGGTGGGAACTTGGACGGGTTTTAGGGTATTGGAAATGGAACCCTCGTGTAGGCGTGGTGATGATACGTATACACCTTATGCCCACCAATTCGTCTGCATCTTATACCCCATATCTCTAGCTATTAGATGGGAGAAAAAGCAAAAAAACGACAATGCTAGGCTTTTTCTTCCTCGGAACAATAGAGGGGAAGCGGAGAGGGGAAGCTTAATATATGAAAATGTATTATATCATGGGTGATTCTTCCAACCGGTGCAAAAAATATTCATGCCAAACGCCTAAAGAAAATTAAACTTTCTTGTGCTTGATTCTATTCATATGTTGAACCAAATAATGGAATGGAAAAGTCGGGTGTATGTACCTAGTTGACCACCTAAGCCAGAGAGGCAGTTACAAATACCATAAAGAAACTTTGCAAGAAGATATCTCAAGAAAGATTTGAAGATAAAATTGGATCTCAAAAGAAAAATCGATGTTTTACAACAAATCACAAGTTTTATGGTCGACTTGATATTTACATCGGAAATTACATTCCGAAATTGCTCTACCAACCACCCCCTTGTTCAAAGTCTTATGAAATATTTTTCAAACTCAAAGGTATAACATATCTTCATTATTGTTGAATTAGGTTCGTGCAGAATAACAAGCGATTGACTATTAATTTTTTAAAATTTGTTGACAATTACAGGTGTTCACGTAAATATAAATGCGGGGAGAGATCAAGGAGATGCATGCTTAGCTAGTTAAGCATTAACTAGTCCATGGATCTTCAAATTTAGATTACCAGGGAACGAAAACTTTACAAATCAAACCTTGAGGATTCGGGCTACATTGCTACTGTTTCCTGTGCACGTGGATACAATTTCCTTCCATTCCTAATTAATTCATCCCTTTCCTTCCTCGATTTCATTCATTCCCAAACTCCATTATCTTGAAAAAAATGTTGCTTATGGGAAAGAGAGACGTTTCCTAAACCCAATGGTTGCATAGATACTATGTCCCCACGATCGATCCTTCGTGCAAGTCTTGCCATCTCAACCATGAGAAGGTACCCTACTACATACATTGCTGCTAGAGCACCATCATAGGGAAAGAAAGGTGCTGCATGATCTCTTTTGTTATTAATATATTCTTTGATGCTTTGGAAAGTAATGCTATTAAGCAAGTTGGCAGAGCATTCCGTTATTGTTATGATCATATTGTTAGTAATCATAATAACTTATTTTGTTATTATCATTATTTTATGTTAGTGCATGCATTATTGTTAATGCATGATTAGGAGCAAATTGACTTGGGGAAATGATGAAATTCCAAATTAGAAGATTTATAATTGATTTTTCCTCTTACGTAGAATGGTTGCTAAAGTGTACAATATTTTTTCCCCTCGTTACTACATATTTGCAAAACCAAATGATCAACGGTGAATGCAAACCCAATCCACATCAACGTTCGATGGAAATCACGTGCGTCATCAAATTCAGAAAAGAAAATCAAATTCAATTCCACTGGGACCAAAAAGAATTCTTGTCACACATGCATTAATTGTATTTTTGCAGTTTAATTAGGTATATATATATAGTTAATTAATTAAGTTAGATTAATATTATTCCCCATACGTTGCCTATTTAATTGATAGTCAGGTTAAGTGAATTAAATTTTATTTATTCATCCCTTAACCTGTCGGTCACTTGCTTCAGAGCAAGAGAAGTGAATCCAACGTAAAATTATTTCATCTCTTTTACAAAATAATTTTAATTTCTATAAAACATTTATACATTAAAATGTAATTATTATATCACTTTTTCCATATTTTTCTGCTTATTTCGCTTAACTTATTCCCCTTTGCCAACCCGACCAGGTGAACATCTCCACAGGGTCCGTCACGGTACCAATAAACTACCAGCTGAACGTGACCTTCCCCCTTGCCGTGTACTCCATCGACACGGCCCTGCAGCACCGAAATCACTTTGCACCACCGGAATCACCACCACCGTCGTCACCATCGACGCCGTCCCCAACTCCCGAGGCACCCGCCAGGGAGCCCCCAAGTTCACAGGCACCCCCAGCGGACGCCAGCGAGCCCTCGAAAGGCACAGGTGATGATGGCAGCGCTTCATTCCAGATCGTGAGGGCTGGCAGCTGGTGGTCCAGACTAATGGTTGTGGTGGTAACTGCGAGCTTTTGTGTGGTTTCTTTTTAATCATCGTGCATGCATATATATATATATATATATATATATATATATATATATATATATATATATATATATATATATATATATATACATAGAGTGCACATGCATATGGTTTGGACGCTCTGCGTACACTGCATTGTCTTTCCATTGGCTTGTATCCTCTCTCTCTCTCTCTCTCTCTCTCTCTCTCCTTTCGGTATGTTTATATCCTGAAGGGAGGGAGAGTACATTCACGGGTTAATTTAATTTCGTTGCATATATATACGTATACATATACGTGCATGCATGCACCATGAGAACCAATTTTCACTTTTTCCTTTTTGTTTTTGTTTTTCTTTTTCTTTTTTGAAGTTGTTCATGGATGATCGATGTTGCGAGATTTATGGTGATGGTTTAATGCTTTCCTTTTTACGTACGAGATGTTTAGCGATGGTAAACGTGAACTTGTGTATCTCATGTATCGAAAAAGGGGTGTATTTATTTTCCAAAGAATGAAGGGGCATTGCTATATGTATGGCAGCACCCAATTTGGATCGATGTAGTTAACTCCCGCATATATAGGGGCTAAAATGATCGTTAATTTGTTTTGAACTTTCGGCTGGATTTAACAAGGCTCGGACACGTTTGGATCATTTTGGAACCAATGAGAAGGTTGTCGATATCATTGGTTGTTAAGCTCCAATGTGATCGATTCATTGCTGCTTGATATATGAAGAGTGGGTCGATCGAGATCAAGGAAAATTTCAATTAATTTGTATCCTCTTCTCTACTTCCAATCCTATCCATCACCCTTCGAGAAAAGGAACAAGGTACAGAGAAGACCCTCCCACTGTCCCTGATGGCTTTACCTTTCCTCGATCCAATGGTGTGGACTGAAAGTGATTGAGATGTGGGTATGTCACAGAGTACCTAATATGCTTGAACCGCGACCATCGTCAAATAATCACAATAAAGCACTATTGATGGGGTTTTATCCCCGACAACGATGTCAAAAATATGATCGTCGACGGCCAATTTGCAATAAAAATAGTATTTAAGGTGTCGTTGTAATATATGTGCCACAAATACAAACCCATCTCATGTCAATTTTATTTATTTACAATTTTTACTGATTTATTTTCAGGTTATTCACTGGGAGGCAGTTATTGATATACATCACTCTCTAAATCCAAAAACATTTTTTTATTCCAAAAATGTTAATTTTATTTACAAAATGAATAAATAAATCAAATAATGAAAGAATTTATTAATTATCTACAAAAGGAATCAATTAATATGTATTACAATACCTGAAATACAAGTACAATAGGCAGGCAACAAAAATTGGCTAATTTTACACTATGTTAATTATATACAATTATTATAAGTAATACCTAAATGTAGGTACAAAAATAGCTATAATTATCTACTATACTAAATTATATTAACATACTAATATCTATAGCAACATATATTATATTTACAGTGACATATATAAGCATTGCTGAAACCTCAGTAAAATATGTACAGAATCTAAGGCAAAATTAAATATTTATACTAACATATATACTTATGTACAGTGACATATATAACTATCACTAAAGCTCTAATGTTATTTATATACATATAGAACTCAAACAAGTACTTACTCTACTTATGCTATTACATTTACTAATTATATACGTATACATATTTATAATTAGTTATATATATATATATATTAACTACTATTATACCTATACTGTATTATTATTATTATTATTTTTAAGGGAAACAGGGGTCGATATTATTCATCCCCCACTCTGAGGGGGCCAAAAAGGAAGGGAGACCAAACCTAAACTTGCCAAGTACAAGGAAAGAGGGGACCACGACTCGTGGCCTAGAACATCAGCAGAAAAACCAAAACAGCAAAAGCAAAGCAAAATAAGCCTCACGAAGACACATGAACATCAGGGAACTGAAGCTTATCAAGCTTAATAAGTCCCTTAGTTCTAACAGGAAGCATGCCAAAATCAGAAAAGACCTTCTAGCCATCAAAGGCTAAAGCAGCAAAATGAGTAGCCAGAGAGTTCGCTGTGGATGGAGTATGTTGAACTGCAACAATCCTGCCCCTACAAGCCTAAAGTGATCTAAAATCTCTCTCAATATTCGGGGGGAGAGCCATCTTGCCTTTCCACTAGAATTCCAACAACGTGGAGTTTGATTCTAGATACAATAAGTGAGAATCCCCAGTGTTTCTAAGCGCATGAATGAAAGCCTGAACCAGAGCTTTTTCTTTAAAACCCTCAGGAATGGAGCCAACGGCCCCTCTGATGAAATCGCCTTTCTCATTGCATGCAACCCATCCAATTTTCGACGGGGAGTCCCAGGATTTCACTGCCACATTAATTTTAAACCCATGAGGAGGATTCAACCAATTAACGACACTAATCTTGGCACGAATGCTATTGAGCCAGGATCTTAAGTCAAACGAATTCCAATTTTTGAAAAGGAGATAATTAAGCTTAGAGAAATCATGATCATCTCTCCTAAGACAGTTCTTAATATACCACACATTGGCCCAAATGAAAGAAATGATGCCCTTCAAATAATGGTTATTAGTCTTGGACACAGGGGAGAGCATAATCTGGAAAAAACGATTAGGAGATGTGTGATAAGATTTTATCCTCAAGAAAGTCCAATTACTAACCTGGTGTACAAGCTGACTATGGGAAAAGAGGTGTCGAATTGTTTCAATATGGGGTTGATCCAGACAACAAAAACACTTGGAAGGGGCCTAAATACCAAGCTTACCAATATTATCATCCGTAGTCAATTTATCCAGCAGGATTCTCCAAGCAAGGATAGCCTGCCTCAGGGGAATCTTGAGGTTCCAACGATCGTTGAGATGAGGGGCCGCCAAAAGGTTAGAAAACTGACTGAGATAAGCCGAGGCAATAGTAAAATCGCAAAAGTAAGATGGGGACCAAGTGGGGATGTCTCTGCTATCATCTAAGACAGTATCAACAATCACAGCAGTGACATGGTTTGGAAGGAAGCCACGCAAAGGGTGGTGAGGGAAGTCCTCGATGATTAATTTAATGGGCGTAGGAGTAGGAGCACGATCCTGAGGGAGGAAATCCTTGAGGGTGGAATTCCCCACCCAAAGATCCATCCAGAAATTAACCTGGCCCTCATGGACCTCCCACCAAACAAGAGGTTTCATAAGAGAATACGCCTCAGAAAGAATCTTAATTCTAGCCGGTAGGGTAGTAGTGGAATAGGAGAACATGCCATAAAGTTGGCCATGAGGGTGGCATAGAGGGATTGGGTAGAAAGAATACGCCAGACCCGCTTCATTCTAAGGGCTAAAACAAACAAGCTCAAGTCATGAACCCCAAGACCCCCATAAGCCATAAGATTAGCAATCTGCTTCCAAGAGACCCAGCGATGATGTTTATCGGAGTTGATATCCCCCCAGAAAAATGAGGCAAAGGTGGACTCCAGCCTATGGATAATGATTTTAGGAACCTCAAGGACAGACAAAATATGGATGTGTATAGAGGTTAAAACATGTTTAATAAGCAACAGCCGGGTAGCATAAGAAAGAAGATTTGCCTTCCAACCGGCCAGTTTGGATTAGATTTTGTTAATAATTTGGTAAAAATATCTTGATTTGGCTCTACCGGAGAAGATGGGGCACCCTAAGTATTGAAATGGGAAAGAGCCCAATTGAATATTGAGCAAACTATGGATGTGCAAGATTCTGCCTGAAGGGAAATGTTTTCCAACAAAGAATTGGCTTTTGGAATGACTAATACACTGGGCGGTAAATTTTTCAAAAGTATGCAAAAATTTCAAAAGATTTGAAATAGTATGAAGGTTCCCATTCAAGAATAACACAATATCATCAACATATAACAAGGTAAGAGGTGGGAGGACACTGCGTTTAATGGAGAAAGCAATGATATGGCCATGCAAAGCCAACTCCTTAATGCCACGGATGAAAGGCTCCATAAAGATATCAAAAAGCAATGGGGAGATAGGATCCCCTTGACAAAGGCCTCGCATAACCTCAAAAAAAAGATCGGAAGAGCCATCAACGAGGACCAAGGAACCTTCATGTTCAACAAAGAATTTAAGAAGGCTAACAACCGAGGTGGAAAAACCAAATTTTCTCAAATTTGATATAGGACCTTCCATTCTACCCTATCATACGCTAATTGGATGATGACATTGGATCCAAAGACTTCTCTATCAATCCTTTGGGTGAGTTCAAAGGCAATAGCCATATGATCAAATAGGGATCTCCTTTGACAAATCCAGCTTGCTAAGGGGATATGAGCTTGGACAAAAGTGAAGAGAGCCTATTGGTGATAATGTCAGAGACAATCTTGTACAAGACATTACACAAGCTTATAGGGCGGAATTCAGAGATATGAAGGACATTAGCTTTCTTAAGGATCAAGGATATGAAGGTGTTGTTAAGAGATCGAGGAGCATGATTTTGAGTAAAAAAGTAAGAGATCGCATTCTCTAGATCATCTTTAATAAGATCCCAAAAGTTAGTGTAAAATTTAGCATTAAAACCATCGGGACCCTGAGTACAGTTAGAGGGCATTTTCGAGGGGATGTTATAGATTTCCTCCTTATCCAGGATATGAATAAGGAAGAGTCTTCATTTGTGATAATAGAAGGGATGACATCAAGCAGCGGGGAAGGATCAGGAGGGGAATTAGATCTGAGGAGGTTCTTAAAATAATCGAAGGCCATGGAAGAAGCATCATTCCAGTTACCACCCCCTATAGCATTAGAAAGAAGAATCATTCCTGATTCCTCTTGGCAAATCGCTTCTGAATGGTAAAGTAGAAGAATTTGGTATTGTGTTTCCCTTCCCTGATCCAGTCAATTTTGGCCTTTTGGAGTAGAAAATCATTGAGCTTGACAAGGGCGTCGATAAGTTGAGTATGAATTCTCTTGAGCTCAACAGCTAGGTTGTCATCCCAATGGGATGCAAGCCTAGAGTCTAAATCATCAAAGTGAGCCTCAAGGTCTTTAACCACCTCTTGGATATTCCCAAAAGTCAATCTGTTCCACTTTTTAAGAGTCTTTTTAAGATTAACCAACGAGACATAAAATCTGGAAATCGGGTCAAGATTGGTGTCAACAAAGGTATCCTTCCAAATGCTCTCAATAAGGGGACGGAAGGAAGGATCCCAAAACCACATATTTTGGAAGCGGAAGGGAAGCGGACAGGAAGAGTTCTCGACTGTGGAAACCAGGATCATAGGAGCGTGGTCAGAATGGGTCCTAGCAGCATAAAACCCGCGAGTGAATAATGGCAGGGCATCCAAGTTAAGGAGAATGCGATC
This sequence comes from Thalassia testudinum, assembly GCA_037157565.1. NCBI lineage: Eukaryota > Viridiplantae > Streptophyta > Magnoliopsida > Alismatales > Hydrocharitaceae > Thalassia > Thalassia testudinum. The sequence continues at coordinate 66,554,643 of JAZHRO010000022.1, read as the reverse complement.
AAGCTTTTGGTAGATTCGGGAGCTACCCCTATGGCCATTGCACCAAGAAAACTGCGAACCAACAAGGGGCATTTCCAACAGGGCTAGATGATGGATAATAGAAAGGAAAGGGTCCGCATCCGTTTGAGAGAAAGGGATACCACCAGATTTTTCAGAGGAATGAATTATACAGTTGAAAACACCACCGATAGCCCAAGGGAATGGTAAAAGGGAAGAACTGTTGGCAAGGACATCCCAAAACTCCAAACGCTACAAGGCCTCGCAAGAGGCATAAACAGCAGTGATCTTGGAATCCAAACCCTATGGCACATTGAACGGTCAGAGCCTACTCACAAAAGGAAGTCAGGCTCACAAAGAGAGGATCCCTCCATAAGCACCAGATTTTAGAGGCCTCAGGAATCACAATATGATGCTGAAACGATATTGACCTTTTAACAAAATCACCGGAGGAGGAATCCACAAAAGGATCGAGAAGAAAAATGAGGTTTAGATTATGGGTATGAATAAGGTCTTTCAAACGGGATAACATAGGCATATTCAGGATACCTCTACAATTCCAAAAGAGCCAATTCATAGAAAAAGAGTTTTTTAAAGTGATTTAGATTGACTTCGAGTAATCCACCTCGATTCCTCCAAGATTTGACCCCCACGGACTCCTCCAGCCATTTATGGGGAGTGTGCCTCATATGCCTTATCCTGGAGAAATAGAGGTTCTGCATCGAAAAAATTCAACACACCTTGAGACTCAACTTCCAATATAATAGATTCGGCATCACTGCTCACGCGCTTGTCAAGCCCTTTAACCTCAGAAATAAAAGGAGGATTTGGGTCCGGAGGAGGAGGGGAAGAGGGTAAAGGCAAGTAAATACCCCAAGATAAGCCAACGGATTCATTTGAAGGGCCACATTTAACCATCTGAATATGGAATTCATCATTTTCATCTATAATATAGCAGTTCTTATCCACGGAAAAACTATGCTGATTACCAAAATCTGAAATAAACATAGCAGGGCCATTTTTCAAGCTAAGAGAAGTTAATCTTTTTTTATAGGAGCAGTTTAGGTCATGCATGTTATCAGAAAGAGACTCATGAGAGCGATCAAACTCATCAGGAAACTAAGGTCGAGATTGATGAGAAACGAAAACATCACATCCAACCACAAAAGAATCACAAGCTGAAAGTGGGGTAGGAGCTAAGATGGAACTTTTCACCTTCGGAGGGAAGGCAGGTCAAGGGCCAGCCCCAGCGATCTCCTTCCCCCTGGAGATCGATGATCGCAAGACGCACTTCATCCTCCGATGAAGATGGGTACCTTGTTTGACCTTCTTTGCCACTCAATACGATGGAGGCAGAGCCAAAAAAGAAAACCCCCCAGAAGATTTACAATTAGAAGTTATACATGCCAATTTACATGAAGAATCAAAATCCCCCCCTTTAGCCGGAGATGAATATAGCGGCTGACGAAGGGCAAGGGTTAAGCAAGGCTCAGACCGCTTGCTCTCCAGCTTAGAAGCTGACAAAGGATCAGGCAGAGAGGCCTCACGACCACGGTTTCCAGTTGTAGAGGAGAGGGTCGACCTTTCGCCACCACCAGCAGCCTGCATAGAAAATTTAGTGCATCTAGAAATCTTATGATCTAACTTCATACAAGTTGGGAAAAACAAAGGAATCTTCTCGAAAACAACCCGTTGAGTGATTAAAACATCCCCATTAAAGAAAGAAACGGACTCCGCACAGGGAGCAAGTAAATCAACCTCCACGCAAACTCTGGGATACCCAGGTTGCAAGCCCTGAACCATACAAGGGTCAACATAGATGGGGGACCCAAGCTGGTAAGCAATAGATAGAAGGGTGTTGGGGTGAAGGAGATGTAGGTTCAAACCAGGAAAACCAACCCAAACAGGGACCACCGAGACACTCACATTAGTACGAAAAGACGGGGACCATCGGATAAACTAGCATTGAATGCGATCAAGAATGATAGATCCAACAGAATAAATACTACAGAGGTCATCATAAGTATCGCAATGAAGAAGCCAGTGTTGTACATCAAGCGAAGTCAAGGAAAAAAACAGATCTAATATTAAGGCGATTAGCCAAACAATCTTTAAGTCTAGAAGCTGAGGGTTTTGGGCCCCAAGCATGAATCACGATGGAAGAAGAAAAACCAAGAGCCAAATCAGAAACCTCAGCCGAGGAAAAGGAGGTAGCCAAGATCCCATCTCGCACCTTCGGGCGACGAACCTTCAAAGCAAGCTCAACAAAAGAGGGTTCCAAAGAACCAGAGCCCGCAACCACCAAAGCAAAAGAACACTTCAGACAAGAAGGGTCTACCGAAACAGAAGGAGAACGAGGGGACCAGGGAGAAGGAGGATGGACCTCCATCCCCAAGAAGCCACCACAGAAGGAAACGAAAAAAGGAGGAAAAGCTGAACGAAAGCAAACCAAACAAGCTGAGCACATAGCCAAACCACCGTGGAAACCAAAAATGAGAAAACTCACCACAAAGGCCAAAAACAACAACAGGCGAGAAAAGAAAACAAGCCAACAAAAGAACAAGGCTAGGGAGAAGCTCCTCTAAGCTCCATAGGGAGCTAAAGGCACGACGAGGGGCGCAAAGGCCCCCTACCAGGGAGGGAGACCACGGAGGTCGAACCAGCCCGGAAAGTGGAGGCCAAACCCTAAACCAAACTAGAGGGAGAGGGGAAGGGGAGGGGGAGAAAAAGGAGCGAAGAGGGTGGGAGGACCGAGGCAAGGGCGGAGGGAAATGCGGAGCCATTATACCTATACTGTATATACATATACATATGTTACATGTACACACACATATATACACATACACACGGCTGCACACACTCAAATTCTTATGGCTAACTCACTCTCCCCTCTTCTCTACTACTTCTCACACCTAGTCGAATTTAGGTCATTCTCTCTTTCTCTCATATGTCTATAGTTCAACCCAAAAATTAGGTTTTAAAGTGGGCGGTTATCGAGAGATACACAACACCTAATAGGGTAGAACCAGACCTCTACTAGTAACCAACCCTAGTTCATTATTAGGTTTATTTAAATCCAATTCGTGGCCTAATATCAAGCCCATCTCATGCCTGCTACAGTACATGGCCCCTGACACACTATTATTTCAAATATTTAATTGTATATGCTCATTCAGTATCAAAGGAGATGTAATGGGTATGGGATTTATTTTGCACCCTGTGTTGACGATTGGTTGGCATAGGGCATGAATTACTTTTATACCACGACGCAGCACTCACCATGTGACGCTTTGTTTGGTACCTATTAAGCGCTGTGCAGCGAGTTGTCTTGCATGGAATTTGAAAAGCTCTTATATAGGGCTATATAATGGTATAGTTAATTTAGGGAAATAAATTATTTTAATATATAGTTAAATTAGTTGAAGTTGGTTGATTATACACATTAAATTAGGATTTAATTTGTTAATTAATGTATAAATTGGAGACTTAATTACAAAATTAACTTTATACAGAGTTGATATACATAATAAATTATTTCTTACACATTTTTATTATATTTTAGGATCTTTATTTTAATTTATTTACATTTAAATACACATTTTATAAATAATCTATAAATACTATAGTACACTATAAATATAGTATAAATAGGTTGAAAATACTTAATATATTCTTATATAAGTGTACATTATAACGTACTTCAGTTTTAGATTAAATTACTAATTTATTTTATTTTAAGTTAATAAATTACCTAATTAACTTAATGACTTAATTATTTACTATAAATATATAATTAAATTAAAGTACAAGTATTGTATAGTATATATTACATAGCTAAATCTGTATGTACAGTATTAGGTACAATTATACACATATAGATATGTTTATATAATTATTTATATTATTATACATTTAGTTTATATAAATTAATATATAATAATACAATAAAGTTATATATATATATTAAATCATTCTAAATATTTTATTTAATATATAGAATACATATATAAGTTATTTATAGATATTTTGTACATATTATACATTATACACATATTTCTTAGTTTAAATTAGATTATACAAGTATATACATAATATACAAAGTATTTTTGGGATTTTTCTGATTTTTATAGCTTTTATATATTTAAGAGAGATAGGGGATGAGAGAGAAAAGATGAGATGAGAGAGAGAGAGGTTTTTTTATGATATTTTAGTTTTGATTTTTTATTAAATTCCAAGGTATAGTAAACCGTCGGCTGGTATGTTCTACCAAGTCGGAGGTTCGGAATATTTTGAAACTTTGTATGCACCAAGACAAATATATAATCCTACTCAAGACACCTTTATTTTATTTTTTTGTGATTTCTTTATGAGTTTTATTTATTTACAAAGCAACTCCAAAAGAGACCTAAATGGATGTTAAACAATGAAACCTAAGGTCACAAAATAACTTCTAAGCGTTGGACAAATTGTTTAAACACTCATATACATTCAGCACTTCTCATGGAAGAATTTCAGACATTTAAACATGATTTTCATATTGATTTCCATTAAAATCACTTGTTGGATAGATTATCATTGAAAAAGAGCTGACAAAGACTTTGAATTGAATATAGAGGTAATTCTAATTGGTTTTAAGTCAATTTCAAGTACATGAATGCTTGTACATTAAATTCTAACACTATACAACATGTCAGCTTCAAATCCTCATCCAAAGCCATCAAATTTTAGTCAAGTTTCTTGATTCAAATCTGCTACAACTGAACTGCAGCAGCTAAATTTCAATTGCTAGGCTACTGATTAGTTCAGCAGGTCTAAATTCAACTACAGCCTTCACCATTAACAGCTGCTACTGGATCATTTCAAATTATATGATGCAGCAGTTGATCAGACATCTTAAAAACCATGCTGTAGCCATATAGATCTAATAGATCTAGATTGAGCAAAGTTCAACCAAATCCAATTAGCAAAAATTCCTTTTACCATGATCAACTAATGAAAAGTATGGAACTCTGAATAAATGAGATTAAAGCTCATTTTACTCAAAGAACCCTAACTGATCTCAAACCTTCCACTATAGACAGTGTATAGGTCTAAGATCAAATTAGATGTTCAAATCATTGAAAGCAATTTCCAGAACTCAACTCAAGCATATCCAACCTCATTTAACTTTGGAATCATAGATCAAAACTGATTTTGAACTTAAAAACCATGTTGCCCAAGTGGGCTATTGATCTTAGGTCGCCTAAAGGATTTTATCCCTTTAAACACCTGCACACTATTAATTAGTGTGTAGGGGTCCAGTGCGATCCTTTTAAACAAATCAGGTCCTCGTCGAAGCCTCAATTCAGTACATTGAACATCCTAGGCTTCGGCTACCTCAAGCAATGCACGCAAGCAATAGATCAAGTTAAAATCAAATGTGAAACATTTAGTGAAAACCCAAATTTAAGAGATCCAATTCATTGCAAAAAGCTCAATTAGACTCTAATAAAACAATTCACTCGATTAAAACCACAAAGATCCAAATTAAGACCCAAATGTACAAATTAGACGTTCAGATCAAAATAAGCATCAATCGAGATTCTGCGCAGTTAAAACCACGATGAGGACCCTTGTGAGTAATGGAGTGGGTGAGGGGGACCTCTGATGAATTAGTGCTCAATCAGATCTAGATGCTATGGAGCATCAAATTTGATTGATGCTACTATGAGTGGATGAATTGTGATAAAAAAACTCGAGAGAAATCAGAAGGCGATTGTGAGATGGCGAGGGAGTTGAATGGATCAATGGAAATGTATGCAAAAAATCACCTCTCTAATCTAAATTATCTAAAAAGTAGTAAATCTAATCTAAAAAAGCAATAAATCTTTCTAAGGGAAGAAGGTGACTCTCTGGGATCTACAGCTGGCAACTGAAGAGGATGAAACAGGAGGAACCTCCAGTGGAAGAAGGAGACTCTCATGGGCCAGCAGCCAACGACTAAAGGCAACGAACAGAGAGGGAAAGTGGTCCTTGTCATCGACCACCGAGGAAGGGAGGGAGCTGCTGGAGGAGTAGACGATGATCAACTCAGTTGGGAGGGAGTTGATTAGCATGCGCAAGTGGTTGGGTAGCTGCTTAAGTAGTTGAGGGAGTGAGTATGATCACTGCAGTGGTGTGATTAAGCCATTAGAGCTTTGAAGGTGGATTTAGCTTAAGGAGAGCACACGCACGCCCAAATCAAAACAAGGTTGTTGGATTGGATCTGGGATGTGAGGTGATGCCATGCACGAATGTGCACGAAAGATCTATTTGGATTGGCTGTTGATCAAGGGATGCATGGGATAGACGACTGTGATTTCTGGTGTTCTAGCGCTGCTATAGTGGAACACGAGCCACAAGTGTGCTGGAGATTTTCTAGACAAGCCCTTAAGGTGAAACGGTGAAGAAAATGTGCTGAAGCCTATTAATGGCAAAGATTCTTGAAGCGTAGCCCTTTTTGAATTGCAAAGAAGTTCTCAACGGTTATCAAAGAGGTCCTTGGAGGTTTTAAATGTGAATAAATGTATATAACCTAAGGACCTAAATGTAAAACTTTAAATGTAAGGTTCTACTGATACCCAAATGCAACTAAGTTTTTATTGAAGCTTAATTGAACATTTAGGAAATTAATTTCACTTTTGATTTGAACTTTTAAACCCAAATGTGTGTTCAATTTGCAAATGGATCATTAATTTACATTTTTTAATAGAATATCTCATTTTATGACATAATTTCGCATTTTTAACATAAATTTGTTATTTTAGGTCATTTCAATTATTTCGCACACTTAATCATTTTCATGTGTTAATTCTGAATTGTTTAACCTAGTTTCTAGCCTAACTTAGGTATTTTAGCTATGATGAGTCACACCTCATCAGTACCCTCTGATGTCAACATTAATAAAGAATAGAATTTGATGTAAAGAAGAAAAGAAGAATAGCATTCACGAGATGGACATGCAAAACGCATGATGATGAAAATAGTTGCATAGCATTTGTTGTTGGATCAATTGAGATAAGAGAAAATTAATTCCTATAGATCTATTGAATCCCAGATTTTCTGGATCATGGCAAATATATACACATGCATGGACTCTCGTTGATCAACTGTGGGAGATTTTACAAGGGAAATGGCTACAGTTTCTTCATTGACAAAGAGTCCCTTCTAGGGCACCCGACACTTTAGATTTTTCCACAAGATTGGGATGCATGCATACAATTTAATATTTTTCTTTATTTTACTTTCCTGACATTTCTTTAGTAAGGGTAATTTTATTTACTCAAAAAAGAAACTAAAAGTTCGAAGAAGTTTATACAGAGTATGCTAGAAGCATGGTCACAAGAATGAGAATACTAAAATAGTGAAAATTACATGGAAATGCTGAGAAAGCTACTAAACCCACTTCTCCTATAGGAAATATATCGTGTCTCTGTTGCATGGTTCTTGTTGGTGTAATATCCTAAAATTGGCAAGACTAGTATGTGAAACTTCATGGCATCTAAGTTACACAGAAACAGGATTAGAGCTAGTACTTCTATATATGGGCAAAAAGAACTGAGAAAGATAGAGTTTCTTCTGCCAAGACCACTAGATTAGTTCCAACCAACTTGTCATGACCTAACAATATTTGAACCACTATTCTACAATCTAATTGCTCAATTAGGCTATAAAATAATTGACTAGTTGAGCTTTGTCGTAAATTGAAAGATGTGTTTTTCATCATTTTCACATATCAAAATATAAGTCACCTTTCTGACCAATTAAATCGTGTTTACGCTAGTTTTAATTACTAATTAACTCATTTACCTGTTATAAATTTATGTGACATTCTAATGATCATGTATGCTATGACCTATTCATTAGAATAGTCATTACAAGTTATTATAGATGTGACTTAGTAAGAGGACTTTGGATCTGTGTTATATATATATACATCTAGGCTTAAAGAACTAACAGAACTTGGCATTGGCGGAGGATTACGTCATGCTCTTACCACCAAAAGCACTTATTTTGACAACAAATGAGAACAACTCAACAAATTGTTTGTTCCATATTAATGCACAATGACTAGATGAAGACTAACTCCCACCAAAATTAGGGGTAGTAAAAGATGGAGGCTAAAGGACTTCAAACTTAATCAATGTAATTCCCCCATCTATTTTAGACAAACGAAAAGAATAGGTGTGCAACGTGTTAATAACATGCTTGTCTAATATTACTGAAAGCCTAATGATTGATCAGATTGATATAATCATGCTATGAAGGCATTTGATTTGAGAATAAAGTCATTGTATAGCTTTTTAAGATAAGATTGCTTGTAAATGTCTATCATTATCTTATGAAATATCAAAAAGATTATTTAAAATTGGAATTCTATGTGCGATCTGCATCGAATGTGAAACATGACATACCCTTGATTTAGCTCCAAGAACAAATTAGATAGAGGAAAAAATGTGAAATCTCATTTAATGATTTCATTAGAATCAATAAACAATCATTAAGCTTATTAATATCCTCAATTAAAAAAACCAAAAGAATCAAATATTGTATAATAAATATCAAATCATATGAAATTGATGTATTTCAATTATAACCATATCGCTATTCACATTAGTATCAATACGAAACCAAATTCCACATCTAAAGCCAATGTGGCCACAAACTAGATAAACTGAAAAAATGTATCATTTATAATCTATTAGAGAACAACTTTTGATAATTAAGGAAGCAGAAGAATCCAAGGAGTAGTTTGCCAGCGATTTTGATGAGATTGATAGAGTTTAAAGAAACTAGAGTTGAAGGTGGCTAGTAGCACCTGAGGGGAAAGCCCCCAAATTTGCATTATGGTCCTCTATTTATAAATTTCCAAGGGATGTTTAATCTTCTCTTGTAAGCTTCTTCTTCCATAAATTTCCATTTTCTCCGATGTTTCACCAGCATCGATTTGACTAGTTGTTGGAGCTTTGACTTGACCTCACTTTACAGAGAGTTCATTATAATGAATATGACCATAATTATGTCTAAATTCATTATACCTTATTCACTCTACCTACAAAAAATACCTTTTAAACTCAGTGGTCATTTTTTTGTGAGCTCTGATTGTGAAACTTGCAAGGGTGATAAAAGTGTCATTGTATGCGAATACACAATTGTTTATAAAATGTCAAACTCTCGAAAGTGAATAAAAATAGTATGACAAGGGGAGATGATTCCTTCATGCAGTGAGGCAAATCCAAAGTGGGATTGATGTGTGGAGTGATGGGTAGACATGTACCTTGACGAAAGCTCGATTTTCAATAGAGAGTTACTGACTTGTTAAGCTAGCTATTACATGCACAAATATATTCAATTCTTTTAATCCTATTCAAACCTTTGGATTGATTTCCAAGCTTTAGAAAGCTAGACTTATGGCCCAAATCCAAGGCTAATTAGTGTCTAATGGGATGAGCTGGTTCATACTTTGGTCCATACTTTACTATTATTAAGTCTTTATGTTAAAATCTTGCATATATTTCCTTTGGTTGGTGAGAACTAATGGTAACATTATCATGGATCCTAACTAGTTACAATTAGTCAAATTCAAATGATAAATGATCCTAAATGCTCATATGAGGGTCAAAATTCCATGCTAAACTGATCTGAGAAGAAAATAAGAAAATATGGTTAATTCTGCTATTTGAATAGCATACCACAAATTCAGATTAACCATGAGATTACTCAGGGAGTAATTAAAGGGCAAATGAACTTAAAAGACCAAAAAGTGGGCTCACATTAACTTAATTAGGATTTCACGCATTTCGAGGGTGAAAATAGTACTAAAAAACCTAATTATCTACCCCACTTAAAATGAAAGGGTTATGATCAGAATAAAATTAATCTAAACCTCTTAAAAATCATTAAAAAGTATTCTAATAGATTTGGTATCTTTGGTTCGACCATCTGAACCTATTTTGACCTAAAATAGAGATTCAAACGGGAATTTATCCTGATTTGGGCTCTTGTGCAATATATCCAATCAAACATGGTCAAAACTCAAATCCAAGTTCACCATTATATTCCTTGGGTCAAAATTAGGTTAACACCAAAATTTAGGCCCAATTAGAATCTATCTTGGCCAAGTTTGCAATTCAATCCAAAAATTCTCTATCTATCACCTACAGGCCCTCAACTTTTGATCATTCTTGCAAATAGGTCCCTAACTTCTGGTTTATCTTTCAAAAATACCCCTATCACCTTCTCCTTCTTCGCCATGAGAACACAGCTGCAACAGTATCAAGTTCCTCCCTGCCGACATTTAATCAAGGAGATGATTGAAGAAAGATCAATCATAAATCGCCAAACTTGGAGAGAATGATCACGAGGATCCGCCGCATCATTTGAACGTATCTCCTCGGCCAATCATTGCTAGAATCTCGTCGGCGAGCTCGAAACCTCCAAGCTCTAAATCAACCTTAAAGCAAGGTCTAAACTTTCTTCTTTTGCCTAGAATTGAGAGGGAACACCCTCTATATAAAGGTCCCCCTTGTCTACAACCAGGGGCGTGCTAGATTTGACCGGAGTCTTGCTTTTCTTCCTCCTCACCGGTGCAAATCGATACACCACTGGAGCTCCTCAATCCTCCTTCGTCACCCCCTAGCATGCACGATAGGTAGGGGGAACCTCTTCCCCGAACTTCCACGACACTTCCAACGAAGTTTCAGCCTCCCTAACCCTTTCGTCCACTCCTGCAACTTCACCTCCTTCCTCTGCTCTGGCATACCGCCGATAGCATCCTTCTTGCTTCCTCTCTCTCAATTAGTATAGGGCTTCTACTTCTCTCTCCCTCAATTTCAAATCTGGAGCTTTTTGGCTCCTAATTCCCTCTCCTCTGTCTTCTCCGATGCCGGCTACTTCATCGCCAACCACCTTCACCATCGGCACACTTCCGCCCATCACACACTCCATAACCACCAGCACCACATTGCCACAACAGAGCTTCCTAGCTCCTCAATTTCACCATTCGCCATCACCACCACCCTCCTACATCACTACCGACCGGAGCTCATCAGAACTTCACCGCCGATGATCCTCGACCACTCGCATAACCAATTAACTTAGGGTTTTTGTTCGGCAAGTAGCGCCGACCTCCTCATGTGTTTAATTCAGGCCTTAGGGTCATATTCTTGTTGCAGGGTCTTCAGCGTCGCCGTCATATTCTCTGACTCTGTTCGTCATCGTACCAGCAAGCATCTGCCTCATCACCACCATCAATCAAAGCAGACTTGCACCAGGATCAGGGCTACACCCTTGATTTGGAGAAGAAGCGGCAGCTCTACTACAATTGATCGAGAGCTTACTCGCAGCAGCAACACGAAGAAGTGGGCTAAGGATAGTCTTACATCGTGGGAAGAGAAATTGGAAACACGTTCATAACGTTCTATGCTCAGTACCCCATCGCTTAGAACACGAGGGTCGGATCCCCATGTATGCACTCACACATGCCCTTGCCCATGCTCACATGCACATGAGTCTAGGCCGATTTGGGGTCGGTTTGAACCTGTCCGACTTGGGTTTGAATAGTACTCTGGGTCTGGTTTGGAGAGAGAGAGAGAGAAGGGTATTCTGAGGGAAGGAAGGGGGTTGTGCACTGTAGAACCTCGGGTTTCGTGCCCAACACTTTGGCAAATTCAAAGCTATTGGCTTGTTACTTTAGCCGTCTGGTGCTTGGGTCCGACGTCTTATTTGTGGAGTTGACTATGATATTGGTTTGAGTACTGTTGGGAAACTTGGGATATTGTGCTTAATTGTTGGAGATATTTGGTGGTTTCAACCATCATTTTTCTCTTTTTATTTTGTCTCTGGGATACATTTTTAAAGTATTAATTGATTATTCTATTTGAGGTTAACTATTCATTTCATTATTAGTCTTGATTGTTCTAATTAGTTGATTGATTTGTTATTCTTGCTCCCTGCAAATGACTTCAGAACTCATATTTTTTCGAGCTTTATAAATTTAAATGTCGTATTAATTTTCGTCACTATACTACAATGCAATGTTTTCCTAACTATGATGATTTTCAACTGCAACAATAGCCGATGTCACCTAGCTTATGATATCTTAGCTTAAACACATATGTATTTTTATCATCGTCATTTTGTTATTTAATTTTGTAGGTGTGTCGACTGCAAACCCTCGAAAAACTATAACTCCTCCTAAGGGTTTAAAACCTTATTCTATACAATAAATGCAATCATGATTCCTGTGAAAGTAAGGTTTATATCTTGACCTTATTTTTCATTTGGTTTTCTCGAGGACCAATGAAACTTATGTATGAGGGTATGATCAAGTAATAATTTTATATAAATTAGGTAACTAATTGTTTTTATTTTGGGGCCTTTATTATGTAAATATGATAATTTTAGATATTTCTTTACATTTTGTGAATAATGATATTTTCTTTATTTTTATTTTACTGGCGAGGCAATGAAAGGCTTACAAGTTAGCCTAGGATTAAAGAGAATATTTTTATAAGTCCATTTAAGCATTTAGGTCAATAAAAATCAAGAAATATACCTATTTTGGCAAGGTGGTGGCATATACATATACTTAAAGTTTGAAAATTCAAATTTTAATGAGATTATAAGTTATTTTGATCCTAAAACAAATTTCTTATCCCTTTGTTATGAATTTCAAAGATTTATGTATGTAGCTCATCTCTGCCTCCAAAGTGAGAAAAAGCTCAGCAAAATGAGTAGACAACCCGGGCAAGAAAGAAGCACATATTATCAAATAATGATTTTTTTTCTTTTGCAAACAAGATATCCATTAAGGGAACGAAAAAGATGCAGGACACTGCCACAACGAGTAGAAAAGGAGATAGGCAATTGGAGCGCCCCCCCCCCCCCCCCCCTTTCTTCAACAGAGATCAATAAAACACAAGAAAACAACAAAGTAAAATAAAGAACAACAAAGAGGAAAAGAAGTATCCTTGTAATTCAATCTATACCAAATGCAGGATTGAAGAGAATATTGTTATAATCCCATTTAAGCATTCGGATCAATAAAAATCAAGAAATATGCCTATTTAGGCAAGGTGGTGGCATATACATATAATTAAAGCCTAAACATTAGAGTTTTAATGAGATTAGGAATTATTTTGACCCTAAAACAAATTTCTTATACCTTTGCTATGAATTTTCAAAGATTCATGTAGATCATCTCTACCTCCAAAGTGAGAAAAAGCTCGGCAAAATGAGTAGACAACCTAGGCAAGAAAGAATAACATATATTATCAAGTAATGATTTTCTTTCTTTTGCAAACAAGATATCCATTAAGGGAACGAAAAAAATACAGTAGGATGCAACTACAACAAGTAAAGGAGATAAGCAATTGAAGTGCCCCCTCTCTTCGACGGAGAGCAGTAAAACACAAGAAAACAACAAAGCAAAACAAAGAACAACAAAGAGGAAAAGAATCATCCTTGTAACATGGTGGCAACCTTCCTCTATAGTTTTATTATTTCGTCGTAGTATAGTATAGAGAGGTGATTACCAGTTTGATACAATTTGTTACTCGAAAATAAAGAGTTCCCGAGGTCGAACTCAGGGAGCAAACTGTATTCTAGAGATACAAATTCTTATTACAAAAATAAAGAGAGAGAGAGAGAATTTGTTGGCTTTTCTTCTTTTCTCTTTGCTTCTCCTCTTCTTCCTTCTCAGATCTTCTGCTCTCTTCCTTTGTTCTTCGCGAAGGTGGTCAGGGGGTGTGCAGGCGGCGGGGCGGAGCCTAAGGGCTGCCCTAGGTCGGACTGTGGGTCGGGAGATGGGTTTGTTCGGTGGAGTTGCAGAGGGTGATTTGGGGGAAGTGGAAGGGCGAAGGTTGATCAGGGTGAGGAGGCGGAGGTTCTGCGGTGGTCGGTGAGCCGTGTGGGTTGCTGGAGTGATGGGAGCGGGTCGCCGGAGCAGGGGCCGGAGGTGGAGAAGGTGAGGGCGATTGGTCGGATCGGGGTAACAGTAAAGATGTAAAATGAGGAAAAGGAAGAGGGGAGAAAGAGGAGGAGTTCTACCTACTTAGCAGGACGAGGAGGGGCCGGAGCGGGCGACAGTCGTATCGACTGTCGCCGGAGAAGAAGATGCCCGGGGGAAGGGGCGGCGGTGAGGAGAGGGCCGGAGAGGCGCCAGCTGGGTGCGGCGTGGCGCGGGAAGAGCGAGGGAGAGCAACCCTGCAGCTGGTAGTGCGGCAGAGCGACGAGGAGGAAGAGGGGAGGCCGCCGGAGCTGGAGGGCTTCCTGTCGGAGTGGGAAGAGAGGAAGTGGGGGTCTTTCTCCGTCAGGACCGAGCTCCTTCGAACGGTGGAGCGACGGGGGGTACTTATAGGGTAGAATCAGAGAGGAGGGCGGAGGGAGACGACGTGTCTCCCTCGCCGGAGGACGCCGGAGATGGAGACCCATACCGTCCGTGCGTTCGCACAGCCGGTATGGTGGGTTGCAGCGACCAGGGGAGTGTCCCTGCGACGGCTGACGACGTAGGGCACCCCCGGTTTACTTGCCAGACCCTCCCCCTTACCCTGCGCGGCGCCATGCTCCGCGTAAGGTCGCAGGAGCATGGTGCTAATCAGGTTTTGGCAGGAGGGACCTGAATGCAAAGAACGAAGGAGAGTTAGGGGCAGAAATGTGAGGGTTCAAAAGTTGAGGGCCAAAAAGTAAATATATGAGGACCAAAGTGCAAAGTTGGTCAAGAAGGTTTCTTCTTAGGCTTAAGTTTTTATACATGACTAATTAGGACCTAAGGAATTTGATGGTGAATTTTATTTCTAGATTAAACCTTGTTTGACCGGTCAATTTACGCGAAAACCCGAATTAAGTTATTAATTGGGCATGGTTCTCAATGTAGGTCAAAATGAGTTCTGAAGGCCAAATTGAAGGTTCTAAACCCTAGAGATTATTTCTCTATGAATTTTAGAGGGTTTATTCTATTTTTACTTTGCCTCGCACCTCGTGAATTGAAGTAGGTTTGTTTTAAGGTTACAGATTATCATTTAGTTCCTTGGAATTGCTGTAGCCCTTGTCAGATCATCTCATCCCACTTTTATTCTTATTAGGTTGCTTTGACCTATGTTTGGACCCTGAATTACCCTGTATGCAGATTATACTGGTAAAATTACATTTTTACCCCTTATGACTCATTTTCTCCTTAAACTCAAAATTCTCTGAGTTAAGCCTTTCCTTGAGTTATGTAGGAGCTTTTATCCTTTGTATTAGGTCAAAATGAGCTAGTTATGGCTCATGATGAGGTTCTCATCATACCCCCATGCCTAGCTTTTGCTAGTCCCTTAGCAAAAACTTAAGGTTTCAACCCTTGTTCTAGACCATGAAGTTCTTAATAGCTTTAGATAAGTGCTTTCTCATTTGAGCTTAGATTAGGTTAGAATGCTGACCATAGGACTAAAAGGTACTCTAGTACCAATCAAGATCCAAATCTGTCTAGCCTTAGCCTCAGTCCTTAGCAAAGGTTTTTAAGGCCCACAAGAACTAACCTAAGGTTTATTGGACTTTGTGGTTAAAGCACCCGTGCTTGAAATGATTTTAGCCCAGGCTCAGTTCGCAGTGCGTTTTATAAGAGAGAGATAGAAAGTTTTTCTGTTTGGAGAGTTTTCTCTCTCTTTTTCTTTTTAGTTCTAGCCTAGGATTGGCTTTTCAACACGGTCTGTATCAGATTCCTTGCTCCCATCATCAATCCTCAAGGGTTCCTGGCGATCGATGCTTCGAGATAGCATCGCCCATGGCAACCCCCGGAACCCTGGCTATTGAGATTTCGAGATAATCCCATCCATGGTGTTCCGTGGCCGAATCCAGACCCTGGCAATTGACACTTCGAGATAATGCCATCCATGGAATCTAAACCAGCAGAGTGCTTACATGCCCCCAGTAGGATTTGTGAATATCCTAAGAGACAAGCACCGAGGAGATGATATTTTGTTACGCATCTTCGAGGGGATTTCCTGCCTCTCCGCGCTGGGAACTCGTCCAAATCAACTTGTGTTGGTCGGCCGCTCCTACTCTAGGTGTTCTTTTCAGAATTTTGCGACGCTTCTGCGTGATTTTGATTTTTACGCTTACTGAACCAGGCTGTATGTGAGGTTAGGGTGCTTAGGTTACTAAGTCCCGTAAACCAAAAATTAGTTAACGAGGCCAAATACTCCCTAAGCCTTAGACCTAATACTTCAGCTTTTCATTTTCCTCAACCTCTTGAGGAATGTCTAGATCTTAATGGGTACTAAGAGTCTATTCAAGAATGCCTAAGGTTTGCGTTCTTACTAATCTCATTATGCACTTTTCAGTTATTTTCTTGAATGAGGTCTAGAACTTAGGTTAATTCCTTAGTTCCTTACTAATGACTATCACTTTTTTCTCATAATTTTGCGCTCTTTTTCATTTTGTTTCTTTTCTCCTTCTCCTTCACAAAATTTCCTTCTCCTCTTTTCCTCTTATTCTTTTTCGAAAAATTTTTAATTTTTATGGTGTTTTTGGCATATGTGAGTTTTTTGTTTGAAACCTTTTCTTACAAGTTTTGCACTTTCATACCCCCCCCCATGCCTAAGATTTGCAATGTCCTCATTGTAACCTAGGGGGTTTTTATTTAACTTAGTTCATTCCTTAAGACAGAAATTTAGATGAGTGAATAGGTCGGGTGGAATTTTTGCGGACGATTTCTAATCCCAGATGCAAGCATCTGAGGTGGGGTCGGCTGTCTACAAGGGTGAACCTTAAGTGCAAAAAGGTGTCAAAAAAAGTTTTGGATTTTTAGGAAAATGACGGGTTGCCTCCCGTTAAGCGCTGAGTTTTACACCATCGGCTGGGCGCAATAAGCTCAAGGGGAAAGGAGGATATAAGATGCTTCAGCCAAATCAGTAGAAGTTACATCAATGAACGGCTTGAGTCTCTGACCGTTCACGATGAAAGGTTCAGAATCGTGGCTGAGTGGACTGATTTCGATTGCTCCATTTCCAAAAACCTGTCGGACCAAATATGGTCCGACCCACTTGGATCTCAGTTTTCCTGGGAAGAGTTTTAGTCGGGCATCAAAGAGTAGGACCTTTTGACCAGGATGAAAGATCTTTCTCGAGATGTGTTTGTCGTGGAAGGCTTTTGTTGAACGAAAATCTACGCTAACGTGTTTGGTTTTGGAAAACCCGTCGTTGTAGTTCGAAAGCGAAGGATTCATGTTCAACAAATAAAATTTATACCGAAATAAGAATTCCGGGTCGAACACAGGGAGGCGAACGTTTGATTTAAAAACTTCGCGTTTCGTTTTTTATTTTGTCACGAAGAAATTCAATTTAAACTATCTAAGTATCTACAACAAATAAAAGAGAGAGAGGGAGTAAGAGAGAGAGAAAGAATACTATACATGGAAATCAAAATGAGATGTAGAATAGACAAGGAATTTATCATAAAAGAGTTCGTTCCTTACAACTAGAAAACATAAAACAATTACTCTAGAAAGCATTAAAAGAATGGAGGGAGAAATGTCCTCTTCGACGATCGCTCGGAGGACGAATAGACTACTCTTAGAAAGCAGTAAATCTATACTAGAAAGCAGTAAAAAGAATAGGGAGAGAGAAATCCTCCTCGACGGTCGCTTGGAGGACGAGCCGGACGGGACGACGCCTGGACGAAGGAGAACGAAGCGGGACGAAGGAGGACGAAGTAGAAGAACGGGAACGAAGCAGCACGCCGTCGTCGTCGCGGGATCCACTTCCGAAGGGGGACGAAAATTTGGACTTTATCTCGCGAGAAACATCCCGGGTGTGGGACAAGCTTCTCTTGAGCTTTGGAGAGGTAGAGAGGAGAAGGAAGGGATGAAAATTTCGTATGGAGGGGGTCTCCTTTTATAGTTGCAAGGAGTGGGGGCAAAATGGACATTACATCTTCAAAATAATAAATAAGGGGTCTTTAGTGACGGATAAAACCGTCGCTAAAGCCCCGCCGTCGCCGCCGCGCCCACGCGCGCCCGCTCGACTGGCCGCGCGCGTAACGCCTACGCACGCCGCTTGATTTTCAGCCGTCCGATCGCGAGATCGGACGGCTTAAAATCGCGCCTTCACCGCTGCCGCCCGCCCGCCTGCGCGTACGATCGTGCGTTCACCAGAGCGTCCAATTGCGCGTCGGCGCTATCGAGCGCGCGCGGCCGTTGGATCGCGATCGTGCGGTCAATTGGAGCGCGCCCGCCCGCCTCAGAAATCGCTTGGCGAGGCTCGAACGCGCGCCAGCGCCTCGCGATAAGGCGCTGGACCGCTGCGCTGCCTCGCCCAAATGGTCGCGCGGATGCTTTTAAAACGATGCATCCACAGCCGTTGGATTGAGATCCAACGGCGGAGAGGAGACGGTGCGCGGTCTTCACCAGACGCATGCGGCCGATTGGGCGGCTGAGATGGTGCCACGTGGCGCCATCTTAGCCGTCCATCTTCTGGAAGTTGTAGATGGTGCCACGGATGTCGGATTGACTCGATTTTTGTGTCGTTGGACTGCGATCGTCGATCCGAATTCATCCGTGTGGTCGGATTTTCCATCTGAAGTGCGGATTTACACCATCCTGGCCCTTGATCTTCTAGGGTTGCCCGGTCTCTATCTGATGCTACGGATGCCTGATTAGGACGATCTTGTAGTCGTTGGACTCCAATCGTCGCCCTGATCATATCCATACGGTTGGATCTTTGATCAGAGGCCCCGATAAAATATTTGCCCTGTCCAAGCACATAAAAGGAGACAATTAACCTCCATTTTATTCAAACTACTCTAAATGCAAGATGATGCATGTAATGCAATATTTATATCATGAAATGCAATCCTATGCTTAAGAACATGCATAAATAGACATTTTAAGTAGTGTAAATGTGTTTACATCATACCCCCATGCCTATCTTTTGCTAGTCCCTAGCAAAAACTATATGCTATTTATAAAAGAATTAGGTTAGATTATTTGGACCTGAGTTATTTTCAATCATTAAGAAATTGTCTACTTAAGAACTGAACTTTCAAAGACACAACAGTGCCCGGGTATCAGCCAAAATGCAGACCGCCTCAAGCCTCGCCTTATTCAAAGAAAATTTTCTTTTTCTGTTTTTACTTTCTTTTTTTTTTTTTTTTTTTTTTGGATTTTCAAATTTTAGGGTTTAAGAGTGGCTTTCTACGGCCATTCAACTCACCCAAGATTTGATGAGAACCCTAAGTTTTAAGCATCTTATTGTGATTGTGATAGACTCGTTGACCGGCAATTAAAATGGACTTCGGATTTCTACGCCTCTAGGTGACCTTAAAAAGAATTCTGCCTACAGGTGTATCTTTACAACCGGTAGCTTTCTCCCTACTTTTTTTTTTTTTTTTTTTTTTTTTAACGGGGTCAACACAAGGGTGAATCCAGTGTATATCTCCCCGATTTATTCTACTTCTCCGCTTCTTCCTAAGTGTTTTGGGAATTTTTAGTGCATTTTCTGAGCTAGGTTCTGGACAACCGGTCGATGAGCTGTTACCACCGACAACTTGCCAGCCATACTCGTGCGGCGAAGTGTGGCTTATTTCTTTTTGTTCTTTTCTCCTTTTTGATTTTTTTTTTTCTTTTTTCTTTTTTTTTTTTTTTTTTTTAAAGTAGGTGGCTTCCCTGGTCTAAGATTTACCTAAAGGCAGCAAAAAGAGAAAGGTCAGTGACTGGGCTCTGGACAACCTACCTATGGGCTGTTACCCACGATAACTTGCCAGCCATATCACCCTAGAAGGTTCATTAGCTACCCAATTTCCGTTAAAATCGCCAAACAACGAGTCAGTGCAAAGAAAGTGTGTAGATGCTTAAGACTCAAAATTCCCTCACATCAGAGGGCGGGTTGATAAGTCGTGTACTTATCACCCAAACTTATTTACTCCAATTAAAATAAAATTCAAGTTGGCGAGAACTCGAAAAATAATCCACATTTTAGTGGATATACGGGCTGATTAAGTCCAAAGACCTGAAGGGTCTTTGTGTTCAGAACATAATATAGTATTTCTTAAGATCGAAAATTTTCTTAAACCCAAATTCTCTTTCCTAATTTTGATTTTTTTTTTTTTTTAAATAAAACAAATCTACGGAGCAGACGAATGAATTCAAAGATAAATATCCATCCCCCCATGCCTATCTAATGTAATGTCCTCATTGTATTAAAAAGACATAAAACAGAGTGGAAAAGCGTAGAAAGCACCTGAATTGCGTGGATATCGGGTCCGCTCCGAGATGAAAATGAAAAAGAACTGTATATGTGCTGAGTTTAGTGCCTTCAGCTAGGCACACTATACAAAGAAAAGAAATGAAGAATTCACATGTGCAGGTCAGAATTAGAATAAACAGAAGAATCCTCTGACCTGTCAGCAGAGGTCCACAGATGTGGACCAGATTGTGGTGCAGACCCACACCCCATAATCGAGAATATCTTAGGTTCTGGATAAAAATTACCCAAAACCTAAAATCAGAATGCAAGCGGGGTCGGGCCTGCGATTTGTGAGGATGCAACCGAAGGCCAAAATGTCGGGTTACAGAGAATTGAAGCTCAAAAGGATAATCGTTAAATGTGTGCTTGAGTTTGACATCCTCGAAACAAATGTCGTAAGGGTTCTGATTTGATGGTTTCAGTTTAAAAGGAACCCTTCGACTCAATCTTCCATTTCCTCCAAAATTGACTTCCCAAATCAGAATTTCCCAGCTCCTATCCTCCTCATTCGGCATATCAAATTCCATGACCTCTTGTATATTCATCACCCCGTCTGAAATCTCCAAGTCTAGATGATGTGGCAAAATCAAAATTGACTTGGGTCTAATTATCTCAGAATTAGAATCATCAATAAGCTCAAAGGGTGTAACTGATAATCAGGGCATTGAATTAATTCCTCCAGAAAATGCGATTCTGGATCCGTATCGTGTGCCCTAATAAGATCAGTTTCCTCAGTTATTGGGCTATCAAATGATCTATCAGATTCCTCAGGCCCAATCGTCTCACAAAAATCGTGATCTGAAAACTCGTGTGAGACTTCGCAACTTGAATCTTCACCATCAGGATCCGTATCAATGTATGTCCCAAAATCATTTGTCACTTTGCGTTCCAAGGAGACATACGTTTCCTCGTAACCCGGCTCAGGGATTTCAGGTGAAGAAATCAAATCATCCTTAATTGGTTGTTTTAATTCAATCTGGTCAGCTTCGTAACACGTGTCCCCCCCAACAGGTGCCTGAGCGGGTTCTGTCATTGGTTTTCCTGAAGAGAGTTCATCCTGGGAATTATTCCAAGATTGAATCAAAGCAACCACGAATCTCATCCTCAATTTCGCTAATTTCCCAAGTAGAAACTCACCCGGGTTCTTATCCTTAACATCCTGGAGCCAATCCAACAAAGACTTATTTAAATCATCAATCATTTCAATCAGGGGCTCCAATCTCTCAATGCAAGGTATTGGCTGAACTTCTAAAGATTGAATGATATTCCTCAAGTTAGCCAGAACCTTATCTTGAACCTGATTAACCTGAACCAAATGAGTTGGTTCAGGGTTGGGCGGGTTTGACATCAATGTAGAGGAATTAACGAATTGAGATTCGTTATACCCATCCTGATAATAGGTCATTTCAGATTGTTCAAAAGATGGAGATGACCTAAAGGCAGTGAAATCAGAGGATGGGTAAGGATCAGTGTATCCTTCTTGATTGTAGATCGCATTAGGTTGTTCATGAAAGGAGGACGATCTATAATCGATGCAACTCTGAGAAGGATAGAATTGAGAATCAAAGTGTTCAGGGTTAGACCCTAAACACGGGGGTCCGGAATTGTATCCCCAATCCGAATTATCCCAACTAACTGATGGTCGATTACAATACGAGTTGGGATAATCGTCATGTTGAGGATAATTTACAACAGGAGGGAAAGAGCGGGAATGCGTGAAATATGTGGAAGGATTCATGAGACACGGGAGGAAGAAAGGTGCCCTGCAATACAAACAATCAAACCTGTCCTTAAATGGGTTAGCCTACAGACCTACAGACTCTCAAAACCCGTCTTGAGATAAAGGAACGATTTGATCTACTTCTGTCTGTTCAATCCAACCAGTTAGAAGGAGGGACTGGGGAGAAGGTTCTTCCTTCGGCTTACGCCTCCGGTTCCTAGTGTACCCCCCAGCCGCGATCGTTTGACTCTGCTCCCCTAGCTAGACATCAAATTGAACAGTAGAAACAGACTAATCGAAAATAATCTCGTTCTGAGTTCTGAAGAGCGAGTCCAATCCTTAAGGCCAACGTCTACTCTGTTTTATTTAGGGCTAGGTTTGAATGTGCTTTGGAATGTGATGGGCCCTTTAAATGGGTTGTGCCCTTAATGATTGATTGCTTTGTGTGTGCGTGCACAACCAGTGGTTTTCAAGCAAGATTATTTTTGATGTGATGAATTTTAAGGTTCAAATCTTGCTTAGTAGCTTTTAGGATTCAACTTTAGGTGTTTTCAATCAAGTTTCATTGGCATACCAGGTTTTGCAAGCACAGGTGAAGATATTTTCCTTTAAAGTTTAAAAAGAATGTGGAGTGCCTGGTAGATCCCTAAGAGTTGAACCTAATTGGCAGCTACTAGATGAGTTGATTTTATTTGAAGTGGTGCGGCCCAAACAACTCAAACAACTGGCCTGATGCACCACCTAATTAGGCACACAAATGATTACCTAATCTGATTTCTTACTCGATTATGTGTTTGGATGTGTGTACCGGCTCCTAAGATTGGTTTACCGGTTGAGTTAGAAAATCAGATGAGGTTGTGTACCTCTGTGAGATTTTTTTCTTTTTTTTTTTTTTTTCTTTTTTTTAATGTGGGGGTTGGAGTGAGTATGGATGTCAAACAACAAACAATCTGACCTTAGAGTTTATAAGAACACCTAGGTTGATTGATGTTTGAAATATTATGTGATGAAATAAAATCTAATGGGTGGGAGGTGGGGGATAACTTACAAAACCTTCCACAACACTTTACTCCGATCTACCACTTTTGCCTGTCTCGAAAGAGTACCTGCAATCACAATAAGAAAGGAGAAAAGTGAGGTAAATGATTTGTAAGTTACAAAACGCGAAGAGAAATCAAAGAGCGTTGCCTCCCCGGCAACGGCGCCAAAATGTTGAACGAGAATCTATGCTAGCGTGTTTGGTTTTGGAAAACCCGTCGTTGTAGTTCGAAAGCGAAGGATTCGTGTTCAACAAATAAAATTTATACCGAAATAAGAATTCCGGGTCGAACACAGGGAGGCGAACGTTTGATTTAAAAACTTCGCGTTTCGTTTTTTATTTTGTCACGAAGAAATTCAATTTAAACTATCTAAGTATCTACAACAAATAAAAGAGAGAGAGGGAGTAAGAGAGAGAGAAAGAATACTATACATGGAAATCAAAATGAGATGTAGAATAGACAAGGAATTTATCATAAAAGAGTTCGTTCCTTACAACTAGAAAACATAAAACAATTACTCTAGAAAGCATTAAAAGAATGGAGGGAGAAATGTCCTCTTCGACGATCGCTCGGAGGACGAATAGACTACTCTTAGAAAGCAGTAAATCTATACTAGAAAGCAGTAAAAAGAATAGGGAGAGAGAAATCCTCCTCGACGGTCGCTTGGAGGACGAGCCGGACGGGACGACGCCTGGACGAAGGAGAACGAAGCGGGACGAAGGAGGACGAAGTAGAAGAACGGGAACGAAGCAGCATGCCGTCGTCGTCGCGGGATCCACTTCCGAAGGGGGACGAAAATTTCGACTTTATCTCGCGAGAAACATCCCGGGTGTGGGACAAGCTTCTCTTGAGCTTTGGAGAGGTAGAGAGGAGAAGGAAGGGATGAAAATTTCGTATGGAGGGGGTCTCCTTTTATAGTTGCAAGGAGTGGGGGCAAAATGGACATTACATCTTCAAAATAATAAATAAGGGGTCTTTAGTGACGGATAAAACCGTCGCTAAAGCCCCGCCGTCGCCGCCGCGCCCACGCGCGCCCGCTCGACTGGCCGCGCGCGTAACGCCTACGCACGCCGCTTGATTTTCAGCCATCCGATCGCGAGATCGGACGGCTTAAAATCGCGCCTTCACCGCTGCCGCCCGCCCGCCTGCGCGTACGATCGTGCGTTCACCAGAGCGTCCAATTGCGCGTCGGCGCTATCGAGCGCGCGCGGCCGTTGGATCGCGATCGTGCGGTCAATTGGAGCGCGCCCGCCCGCCTCAGAAATCGCTTGGCGAGGCTCGAACGCGCGCCAGCGCCTCGCGATAAGGCGCTGGACCGCTGCACTACCTCGCCCAAATGGTCGCGCGGATGCTTTTAAAACGATGCGTCCACAGCCGTTGGATTGAGATCCAACGGCGGAGAGGAGACGGTGCGCAGTCTTCACCAGACGAATGCGGCCGATTGGGCGGCTGAGATGGCGCCACGTGGCGCCATCTTAGCCGTCCATCTTCTGGAAGTTGTAGATGGTGCCACGGATGTCGGATTGACTCGATTTTTGTGTCGTTGGGCTGCGATCGTCGATCCGAATTCATCCGTGTGGTCGGATTTTCCATCTGAAGTGCGGATTTACACCATCCTGGCCCTTGATCTTCTAGGGTTGCCCGGTCTCTATCTGATGCTACGGATGCCTGATTAGGACGATCTTGTAGTCGTTGGACTCCAATCGTCGCCCTGATCATATCCATACGGTTGGATCTTTGATCCGAGGCTCCGATAAAATATTTGCCCTGTCCAAGCACATAAAAGGAGACAATTAACCTCCATTTTATTCAAACTACTCTAAATGCAAGATGATGCATGTAATGCAATATTTATATCATGAAATGCAATCCTATGCTTAAGAACATGCATAAATAGACATTTTAAGTAGTGTAAATGTGTTTACATCAGCTTTAACCCGCTCCTTGTAGATTTGCGAGTTCTCGTACGCGTCTAGGCGTAATTCATCGATCTCGCTGATTTGGAGTTTTCTGTGGGTCCTAGCCTTGGAAAGATCTAGATTACAGTTCCGTACTGCCCAATAGGCTTTATGCTCCAGTTCTACGGGAAGGTGGCATGCCTTTCCGTACACCAGTCTAAAGGGAGACATGCCCAATTGGGTCTTGTGGGCGGTCCTATAGGCCCACAATGCTTCCGAAAGTCGGGACGACCAGTCCTTCCTGTCAGGTCGAACAGTGACTTGAAAGATTTTATTGATCTCCCGATTAGACAGCTCAGCTAGACCATTAGTTTGGTGGCGGTAAGGAGTAGAGATTCGGTGAGACACCCCGTATTTGGTCATCAGTGACCTAAACTGAGCATTTGTGAAATGGGTCCCCCCATCAGAGATTATTGCACGAGGAATCCCGAACCTTGAGAAAATGTTTTGATGAATGAATTTGAGAACGATTTTGTGATCACAGGTTTGGGTCGGTATGGCTTCGATCCATTTGGACACGTAGTCCACAGCCAACAGAATGTATTCGAAACCATCCGAAACAGGAAAGGGGCCCATAAAATCAATCCCCCAAACATCAAAGATTTCGCATACTAGAATCGGTTGCATAGGCATCATGCCGCGATGGCTCATGTTGCCCAAAGTCTGGCAACGACTGCATGCCTTGCAGTGACTGTACGCGTCTTTGAACAGTGTGGGCCAGTAAAAGCCGCACTGGAGGACTTTTGATGCAGTTTTATGCCCGGCGAAATGGCCACCGCATGCCTGGTCATGGCAGAAAGAGAGGATATTGTTGAATTCCTCTTCCGGGACACATCTCCGGATGATCTGATCGGCACCTATGCGGAAGAGGTACGGGTCTTCCCAAATGTAATACTTGGCATCGGAGCGTAATTTGTCCTTCTTGGCCTTCGGCCAATCGGACGGGATCTGATGAGATGCCAAGTAATTTACTACATTAGCAAACCATGGAAGGCTAGTACCAATAGTCAGCAGGTGCTCATCGGGAAAATGCTCAGTGATGGGTCCGGAAGGGTCAATTATTTCAGAAGGAAGACGGGACAAGTGATCAGCTACCACATTTTGCTTTCCCACTTTGTCGCGAATCTCAAGGTCAAATTCTTGCAACAGCAAGATCCATCGGATTAATCGAGGTTTCGCGTCCTTCTTTGCAAGGAGATGCCTCACAGCTGTGTGATCCGAGTATATGATGACACGGGAACCCAGAAGGTACGATCTGAATTTTTCTAGGGCAAATACTACAGCTAGCAGCTCTTTCTCAGTAACCGTATAGTTACGCTGAGCCTCATCGAGTGTTTTGCTGGCGTAGTAAATGACCACAGGTTTCCCATCAATTTTCTGCCCCAAAACCGCTCCTACAGCGAAGTCGGATGCATCGCACATGATCTCAAAGGGTTGAGACCAATCAGGGGACTGTAGGATCGGGGCTTGGGTGACTCGGTCACGCAGGATTTCAAATGCTTGAGTGCATTCCTTGGAAATTTCGAAAGGAACATCCTTAGAGAGAAGAGTGGTCAGGGGGCGCACAATTTTTGAAAAATCAGGGATAAATCGTCGATAAAAACCGACATGCCCTAAAAAGGAACGGATGTCCCTGATCGAGCTAGGCATAGGAAGGTGAGAAATCAGATCAACCTTAGCTCGATCCACTTGGATACCTTTTTCCGAAATTGAGTGTCCCAGGACAATTCCCTCAGGCACCATGAAATGGCTCTTTTCCCAGGAAAGAACCAAATTCACATCGATGCACCGCCTAAGTATCTGGACCAAGTGTTGGAGAAAATCGTCGAATGATGCTCCGAAAACTGAAAAGTCATCCATGAAAATTTCCAAATAATCACCTACCATATCTGAGAATATGGCAAGCATGCATCGCTGAAAAGTAGCGGGTGCATTGCAAAGATCGAAAGGCATCCTTCGGAAAGCGTATGTTCCGAAGGGGCAGGTGAACGTGGTCTTTTCTTGGTCCTCAGGATGGATTGCCACCTGGTTATAACCGGAGTACCCGTCAAGAAAGCAGAAGAACCTATTTCCCGCAAGTTTTTCGAGAATTTGATCGATGAAGGGTAGTGGGAAATGATCCTTCTTCGTGGAGGAATTGAGTCGGCGGTAATCTATACAGACTCTCCACGAGTTGGCTAATCGGGTAGGAATGATTTCTCCGGTCTCAGTCGTTATAGTGGTGAGTCCTGCCTTCTTGGGCACGACCTGAATTGGGCTCACCCAACGACTATCGGAGATCGGGTAGATGATTCCGGCATCTAACCACTTGATGATCTCCTTTTTCACGACCCCCTGCAGATTGGGGTTTAAGCGTCTCTGCATTTCACGAGAAGGTCGTGTGCCCTCTTCTGAATAGATATGATGAGTATAATAAGAGGGACTTATTCCAGTCAAATCATCGAGAGTCCACCCGATGGCTCTGCGATGTTGCTGGAGGACAACAATCAGACGGGATTCCTGTTCAGGACTGAGGTTGGAATTGATAATCACAGGAAGGGTCTGATTAGAACCCAAAAAGATGTATTTCAAGTGAGCAGGAAGGGGTTTCAGTTCGAGGATGGGGTTATCAGCAGCAGCGGGTGGTTCAGTATAGATGTGAGGTTCAAGGGTGGGAGTTACTGGGTTGTTCATATCTGGATTCGACTCCTCTGTTTGCGGGTCAAGATCCTTCTGTGGTTGATGAGGCATAATCGAGTCATTCTGGAAGTGTGATTCATCAACCAAAGTCCTAATGTCACAAATTTGTTCGATGACACCGCAATTAATTCCTTGTTGGGCCTTAAATATATCAATTTTCAGTGTTTGATCTCCAAACTTAAGCTCTATTTGGCCCTCCTCACAGCTGATGTTGGCTCTAGCAGTAGCCAAGAAAGGTCTCCCTAGAATGATTGGTGCATCCCTAGGGTTCTCAGGTGCGTCCATATCTAAGACTATAAAGTCCACTGGGAAATAGAAATCCCGCACTCTTACGATAACATCCTCGAGAATCCCTTTTGGTGACTTTATAGATCGATCTGCTAATTGTAATGTCACCTTGGTTGGTTTTAGCTCAGATTCTTCTAGATGGTCAAGTAAGGATGTGGGTATCAGGTTTATGGATGCACCCAAGTCTAACAATGCTCTATCAAATTGGGTACCACCTATCTTGCAGGAAATCAGGGGAGTACCAGGATCTTTTGCCTTGGGTGGGAGTCTACTGAGGATTACAGAGCTGGCTTGCTCTGACAGAACAATTGGGCTCCCTCCCTTGGTCGCGGCTTACGCTGGGGTGTACATATATTCTTTAGAAATCGTGCGTAAGCTGGTACGTGGCGGATTGCATCCATCAAGGGGATGTTTATGTGGACCTGCTCAAAGAGCTTGACCAGGTCCTCCTCAGGGGCCACGGGTTTGGTGGTCTTCTTTCCCTTGGTCAAGGCCTCGGGAAACGGGATCTTGGTTGGTTCTTCTAGGATAGGTCCAGGTTGTGGATCCGGGACAGTGGTATCTTGGATAACTATCCTAGGGTCATGGTTATCAGGCTTGGAGTGGTTTGGATAATGCGGGTCTTGAGTTGTTTTACCACTACGTGTTGTTACAGAATTTAATCCGACCTGATTTTGGTTTGGGTTTGGTAAGAGGGGTGGCTGCTGCTGAAATCCCGCATAAGAAGTTGAAGCTTCCATCTCGTCTGGAGATGGAGCAGTAGGGGCCTGATAAATCCATTGTGCGTGGCCTAAATTTGGATTCATAACGCGCTTCTGGGTCGGCACGTTATTCGGGTTAGGAAGAGGTTGGGAAGGGAGTGTGTCTGGCTGGCGAGAATTTGCCAACTGGGCCAGTTGAGTTTTAACCTCTGTAAGTTCGTCCTTGTGCTGTTTTTGAATAGCCGCATTCGTTCTTTGAATGTCAGCCAGAGTCTGAAGGATTAGGGACATTTGATCCTGATTTGGCTCTGATGGATAAGTAGGGTTGGGCCGAGGCTGAGGCGGCTGGTAATGACGAGAGGGCTGTGGGCGGGACTGAAAAGGTGGTCTTTGGGTTTGGGAATTTCCCGCCCACTGAAAATTGGGATAGTTTCGCCATCCAGGGTTGTAAGTGTTGGAGAATGGGTCGTTCTGGATGGCGTTGAGGTCCTCGCAGGTCTGAGGAACCTCTTGAGAATCAGGGAAAGGGGGAATGGAGTTCCCCGGGCTGGTGTAGAAAGGATCGGATGATCCTCCGATCCGAGAATCAGATGGGGATGGATATGGATCCATCCTAGGGGAAGATCGGTGGAGGACGTTTTGCACAGTCTCCTGTGTGGAAGGAGGTTGTGCAAAGGAGTTACGCGCGGAGGTGGCTCGCTGCAAGTGCTGAGTCAGCTCATCCACCTTCTTCTCAATGATTGAGACCTTATCCAATCGACTGGCCATTAATTCCAGGTCGACTGATGCGGACAGGCCCTACGTCTCATGTGCTCCCTTAAGATTCGTCGCTGCGCGGGTATTCGTCCTGTCGAATAATCCCATGGAGTCATTGTTGATGGAGTTCTCGCACATGTTTTCGAGAATCTCCCATACGGTGTCTTCATGTTGACCCATGATGTTTCCTCCGCAAGTTGCATTGACGAAAAGGCGGATGTCCTCACGGAGTCCCTGGTAAAAAGATTGGACTTGTTCCCATTTAGGAACTCCGTGATGGGGGCACTTTCTCATGAGATCCTGAAAACGATCCCATGCCTCATGGAGAGGTTCTCCTGATTGTTGAGTGAAGTGTGTAATCTGATGGCGCAAGGCGTTGGTCCGACCAACAGGAAAAAACTTTTTCAAAAACTCAGATTGAAGTTCTTCCCAAGTGTTGATCGGCCGGGTCTGAGTTTGATACCAATGGGCGGCCTTGTTCATAAGAGAAAAGGAGAACATCTTCATGAGAAGAATATCCCGATTTTGCGCATCTGACCCAAAAGTTTGGGCCAGATGCTTTAGCTGTTCGATGTGCTGGAAGGGATCTTCAGAATTAAGCCCATGGAATTTAGGTATAGCATGAATCATGTTGGGCTTTAATTCGGAATCAGGTCCTCCAGTCGGGATTCTGACTCGAGGCTCAATGGCCACCGCAGCAGGATTGTAGTGGTCCCGCATCGTAGGACGCTGTGGTGGGTGCACGAAGTTTTGGAAGAGGTCATTGAGTCGCTGGAGCTGGTGCTCCAGATTATTTTCTTCCTCAACTGGCTGAGCCATGATGGGGGAAGAAGAAGAACTTGGTTCTGAATCAGAAGAGAGAATAATGTGAGGGTGTTGCTGCACAAACACGGGCGTCGAGGCTTGGCCTTGACGAGAGTGAATTTCTAAAGGAGGTCTTAAGGGTGGTCTTAAGGACCTCCTTCCGTACATACACTGTTGGAAGAGAAGACGAGTTTAGAAGGTGCTGGACCCAATCAAGACACCCAAAAATGTGTTGGGTGACTATAGAGGTGCGGGGCAGATGGACCCCTTGATCAGAAAGATCGTCCACCTGAGAATTACCTGGGCAGCCAGAGAGGGAGAGTCCCGCAAAGACCCCTACACGGTAGAGCGTCCCCACGGGTTACAGGGTTTCCCCCACCCGACCTCTCTTGTCACTGCGGTTCCAGGTAGACCAGAATGGGGATCTTGACCTCTTAAGTCTACCAATTTTTATTTTAAGATCAGGGTGCGTAAGGTTTCACTTGAACTTTAGTCTTTTAAGTGCAAAGAGTGACCTAATTTAAGGTTGGTTGACCCAAGGGGTCAACTTTACCTCTTGTTTTCTTTGAGAGCTTTTAGGACTTGTCTTTTAGGGTTAAGTGTTTAGAGAGCCAATTGTTTTAGGTTTTCTTTGAATAGGTATTTTCAGACAAGGGCTTGGGCACACTTCATTTGGTTTTCTCAATTCTTGCTTAAGGAGTGTGTCTCTAAATACCTAGTGTTGGATCCTAGGTTGGCTCTACTTGGTCCAGTTAATTCTTTGTTGGGTAATTATGGCTCAAGCAAGAATGTGTTAGCCCTTAAATACCCTTAATAGTGTGCAGGAGTAATGGGTTGAAAACATGCAACTTTTTATGGTTACTAAGTATGGAAGACAGGTTAGCCCTATATTGCTTATTCTTTTCTTTTCTTCCTCTTTAGAGTTTAGGGGTTAATAGCGAGAGGAAAAAAATTTTACCTGTCCTCGGAGTGGTTGTCGTGCGGTTGCTTGTCTTCTTGATTTCCTGTAGCTACACAAAAGAGAGGAGATTATCAGAAACTAAAAAGAAACAGGAATGTTTACCTCTAGAATAGCCGTTGCTCCCCGGCAACGGTGCCAAAAACTGGTGGCGACCTTCCTCTATAGTTTTATTATTTCATCGTAGTATAGTATAGAGAGGTGATGACCAGTTTAATACAATTTGTTACTCGGAAATAAAGAGTTCCCGAGGTCGAACTCAGGGAGCAAACTGTATTCTAGAGATACAAATTCTTATTACAAAAATAAAGAGAGAGAGAGAGAATTTGTTGGCTTTTCTTCTTTTCTCTTTGCTTCTCCTCTTCTTCCTTCTCAGATCTTCTGCTCTCTTCCTTTGTTCTTCTTCTTTATCTACAGTGGTGATGTTCTTCTTCTTCTTTCAGCTGTTTCTGCTCGTCTCTTCCTTTTTCTTCTGCAGAGCGGTCCTGTTCTTCTTCTTCTTCTTTCTTTCTTCTTTTCCTTTCTTCAGATCTTCTTCTTCTCGTGCTCTTCTTCTTCTTTCAGTTCTTCCCTTGGCCTCTCTGTGTTCTCCTCTGCCTCGCCTTCCTTCTCCTTCTTTGCCTTCAGGACGTCGTCTGATTTTCCAATCAGACGACTTAAACCGCCGCTACTACAGTGCTCCTCCTTCCTTCAGCTTTCGTCGTCCTTCTTCTCTGCCTTGCTCGTCTTCTTCTTCTTCGCCTGTGCCTACACACTTCAAAGCTCTCGTCAGCGGGCAAAAACCTATTCTACCCTCCCCCCCCCCCCCCCCCCACACGTTTCTCTCTCACAGAAGTCGCTCTTAGGAAAGCTCTCCCAGAGCTGCCGGGTAGTCGGGTACGGGTCGCGCCCGGGTCCAGGCCCACCGGCGTGCGTGGTGGGCGAGGAGTGCAGGTCAGTCTAAGTCGGGTCGGGCCAGGTCCGCGGGGCGTGGTCGCGGACGAGGCCGGGTCGAGCGAGTGAGAGAGAGGGACCTCACCCCGTGCTCAGGAGGCAACGAGCATAAGGCACTTTTTGCCTTTATGCGGGCGCGCTCCTCTGAAAGGTTACGAGGTGGGACTAAATGTCCCACCCTAATTTGGGTGCCTGCGCGGAGGAGGCAGCGGCAGTCGAGGCAAAGCGTGGGGGCTTCGCGCGAGAGCTTCGACTCGACTGCAGCCTGGTACTTCGCGAAGACGCCTCGCACTGTCTAGGAGCGTGACCTGGGCGTGGCGCACCTGGGGCAGCAGGTGAAGAAGCTGCTTCGCTTCAATCAATGGCGGCGACGAGCGCAGGTACCTGCCTACAGAGAAACGGCCTCTCGGCCCAATCAGAAACGCAGAGGACCTTCGCCGTGACACGGCGAAGGTGGTCAGGGGGTGTGCAGGCGGTGGGGCGGAGCCTAAGGGCTGCCCTAGGTCGGACTGTGGGTCGGGAGATGGGTTTGTTCGGTGGAGTTGCAGAGGGTGATTTGGGGGAAGTGGAAGGGCGGAGGTTGATCAGGGTGAGGAGGCGGAGGTTCTGCGGTGGTCGGCGAGCCGTGTGGGTTGCTGGAGTGATGGGAGCGGGTCGCCGGAGCAGGGGCCGGAGGTGGAGAAGGTGAGGGCGATTGGTCGGATCGAGGTAACAGTAAAGATGTAAAATGAGGAAAAGGAAGAGGGGAGAAAGAGGAGGAGTTCTACCTACTTAGTAGGACGAGGAGGGGCCGGAGCGGGCGACAGTCGTATGGACTGTCGCCGGAGAAGAAGATGCCCGGGGGAAGGGGCGGCGGCGAGGAGAGGGCCGGAGAGGCGCCAGCTGGGTGCGGCGTGGCGCGGGAAGAGCGAGGGAGAGCAACCCTGCAGCTGGTAGTGCGGCAGAGCGACGAGGAGGAAGAGGGGAGGCCGCCGGAGCTGGAGGGCTTCCTGTCGGAGTGGGAAGAGAGGAAGTGGGGGTCTTTCTCCGTCAGGACCGAGCTCCTTCGAACGGTGGAGCGATGGGGGGTACTTATAGGGTAGAATCAGAGAGGAGGGCGGAGGGAGACGACGTGTCTCCCTCGTCGGAGGACGCAGGAGATGGAGACCCATACCGTCCGTGCGTTCGCACGGCCGGTATGGTGGGTTGCAGCGACCAAGGGGGTGTCCCTGCGACGGCTGACGACGCAGGGCACCCCCGGTTTACTTGCCAGACCCTCCCCCTTACCCTACGCGGCGCCATGCTCCGCGCAAGGTCGCCGGAGCATGGTGCTGGTCAGGTTTAGGCAGGAGGGACCTGAATGCAAAGAACGAAGGAGATTTAGGGGTAGAAATGTGAGGGTTCAAAAGTTGAGGGCCAAAAAGTAAATATATGAGGACCAAAGTGTAAAGTTGGTCAAGAAGGTTTCTTCTTAGGCTCAAGTTTTTATACATGACTAATTAGGACCTAAGGAATTTGATGGTGAATTTTATTTCTAGATTAAACCTTGTTTGACCGGTCAATTTACGCGAAAACCCAAATTAAGTTATTAATTGGGCATGGTTCTCAATGTAGGTCAAAATGGGTTCTGAAGGCTAAATTGAAGGTTCTAAACCCTAGAGATTATTTTTCTATGAATTTTAGAGGGTTTATTCTATTTTTACTTTGCCTCGAACCTCGTGAATTGAAGTGGATTTGTTTTAAGGTTACAGATTATCATTTAGTTCCTTGGAATTGCTGTAGCCCTTGTCAGATCATCTCATCCCACTTTTATTCTTATTAGGTTGCTTTGACCTATGTTTGGCCCTGAATTACCCTGTATGTAGATTATACTGGTAAAATTGCATTTTTACCCCTTATGACTCGTTTTCTCCTTAAACTCAGAATTCTCTGAGTTAAGCCTTTCCTTGAGTTATGTAGGAGCTTTTATCCTTTTTATTAGGTCAAAATGAGCTAGTTATGGCTCATGATGAGGTTCTCATCATAACACAATCCGTACCAAAAGCAATGGTCTGCTCCTTGCTACGAGATATGATAGCATCACAGGCCTCGATGATTAACATGATCCGCACTCATGAGTTACAACGGGCTAGGAGCAAGCTAGCAACAACTCAACCACGATGGAGTGTGGCTTCACACGTGGTCCCAATCAAGCATGGCCCTATAATAGAACAAAAATGGTTGATGAGGCCAAAATCGGAGGTGAAAAACAATGGCCGAATGGCACATTAGGGGTCACTCGACAAAACAACCAAAGCACAGTCGTTAGGAACCTTGGAAGAGGTCACCTCGAAAGGCACTACAGATGCCACCACCACCAGCTTGACAGACGCAACGTAAAATCCACCACCACCAATCCAGTCCATACATTGCCACCACCAGCTCGATGGACACCACACGAACTGGAGAAGGAAACAGCATCAAGCGCCACCTAAGGAGCTAAAGAGGCAAGGGAGCCTGCAAACCACCTATTCAACAATTGACAACCACCTGTAGGAGAGTCAACGCTTGCCGTGAGAAAGCCATCGACACCACAACCATGACCTACCAAGACTGAGAATGCCAGAAAAATCGACTGAAAGAAGAGATGAAGGGAATAATGGGGAAGGACAGCAGGTGGAGGAGGCTCCAACTAACACAATGGTAAGACAAGGCCCCCAAGCGGTGGAGGTGGGGTAAGGTTTTGGAGGGCTAAAGGGGATAGAGGAAAGTAAAGAACTATACCAATTGAAATATATCAAATAATAATTTAAAAAAAATAAATAAAGAAAAAAAAAAAAAAAGGTGGTAACTCTCATGTAAAAATATCCCCCCTCCTAATCTCAACATGACATATGAATGAAACTACAAAAGCCGATCCCTTTTACAGGAGAAAAAAAAGGTAAAAAGTGAAAAAAAATATTCGGGGAATTTTGTCCCCGTTGAAGTTTCACCCGTGGCTCTAGATGAAAATGAGAGAGCATCCAAACCCTGGTCTTACCCAAGCCCCAAATTGCCCGAAATCCCTCCCTCTGACCTCTCTGCCTCGACCCTTCTCCGGTCCCTCCCCCACACACAGCAGCAGCATCACCACCATCCCATCCCCCATGCTTCCCTTCATCTCCCGTCGCCTCCTCCCCTCCAACCCCTCTCCCACCCATCTCCTCCCCTTCTTCCTCCACCACCACCACCACATCCCCTATTCCTCCTCCACCACTACCACTCCTCCTCCCGAACCACCACCCTCAACAAAACAACCCCTCACCACCACCACCACCGCAACCCCTCCTCACCAACACCCACCCTCAACAACAACCATCGCCAAACCCGCCATAATGACCAGCCACCAGAGGCAGCTCTCCTCGTGCCTCCGGTCCCTCCCTCCGGACTTCGCGCCCTCCGACCTCTCCTCCTTCCTCCTCTCCCTCCCGGACCCCGACCTCGCCCACGACGTCTACAGCTGGGCCTCCCTCCGCCCCAATCTCCGTCACCACCACCCGCCTTCCCCTCTCCCCTTCCACACCATCCTCCGCATCTCCATCCACCACCGCCGCCTCTCCCGCGCCGAGTCCCTCCTCCGCGACCTCCTCTCCGGCGCCTGCCCTAACCCTGACCTCCCCCTCCTCCACACCGCCATCCGCTTCTCCTCCTCCCGCCCCCGCCTCCTCCCCCTTGCCCTCGACCTCCTCAACCTCCTCCCCCGCCTCCGCCTCCGCCCCTCCCTCCCCACTTTCCTCCCCATCCTCTCCTCCCTCGTCCGCCGCCTCCCCCTCCACCCCCACTCCTACCTCCTCGCCGTCCGCTCCCTCGCCCGCCGCATGAAGGCCTCGGGGGTCGCCTCGGACACCCTCTCCTCCAACCTCTTCATCAAGGCTCACTCCCACTGCCTCCGCATGGACGACGCCCTCAGGGTGTTCGACGATATGCGCCTCCACCCGGACTGCTGCGACCCCAACGAGTACACCTACGGGTACCTCGCCCGGGGGATGTGCGAGGCCGGGAGGACCGACGAGGGGCTGCGGTTCTACAGGGAGATGAGGGGGAAGGGGCTGGTGCCGAGGCCACGGGTGTACGCAGCACTCTCTAACTGCCTGTCGATGGAGCGGAGGTTCGACGAGGCGTCCGAAGTGGTGAGGGACATGGTCGCAAACGGGGCACGACCCGACCTGATCACGTGCAGGACGCTGCTGGAGGGGATGTGCAGGGAGGGCAGGGGGGAGGAGGCCAGGGGGTTGCTGGAGGAGGTCAGGAGGATGGGGGCTGTGGAAGAGAAGACTTACTATGAACTTGTGGATGGGATGAGATGGCTCTGCCCTCCCTGATTTCTCAGGCATATTGGTTTCTGTTGATTGAGTGATTTGTGCATTGGGAACACACCGTCATTCGAGCTCTCGAGAGATCCGAGAAAAGACTCTGTCTCGAGGGAAGCTGGAATTCAAGAGTGGATTGGGAAAGCTCAATCTGCACTTGGAGGAGAGGAAGATTTGTTGATTGGACGGGTCTAATTTCTTCTGGTCGTGACAGGAGTGGAGGATTTATCAGTTCGCGAAACGAAAATGGAGTCGAGTATAATCTCTGCTTGAGCTGTGGATCAACAAGTGGATTCGTCTCACGGTGATGCGCTATGAGGTCGATGATGTTACTTAGCATGATTGATTTGTATGGTAATGGTGCTGCGATGATAGAGCTTGGAAGGATGGCATGAGATCCCATCTCCAATGCAATGGTTCCTTTCGCTGGCGTGGTCATGGAGGTGGGAGATAACACTGCCAGGGCAAGCACGCCTTCTTTACCCCCCCCAACCTTACTTGATGTATTGAAGTGGTGTGTTGCTGGCGATGCTGGTTGTGGTGGATTTGGTGGTGTCATGTGAGCTTGTGTATCAGAGTTGTGTTGTTGCTGAATTGATCACAGAGGAGGCTGGTAATTGTTGAGTTGTGAATAGGCAAGCAACCCTGCAGTTGTTTGTTCTTTTGCTTGGGTAGAGATATGTATATACGATTAAGTCATTCCTTCAATTGAAACTTGCCTTTATCGTTCCCCTGATTAATGAACTGATCTTGATCTTTATGGCCGTGAAAAGGCCTACTTATGCAGGCATCATATTATCTTGTGAGATATATAAGAATGCAATGTAGTAGGGGAAAAAGGAAAGATGTTTGAGACCATGAACTCAGTTGTAAGAACTTGTTCTGCCACAGACGAAAATTTGAGGTTGATATTGTAGCTTATCTTGTGGATAAGCTGAGAGCCCAATCAAGCATGTCTTGCGAATAGGTGAATAGGCTAATCTTGAACTAAGACTCAGTTGAGAAATATGCATATTGATCTCCCAAACTGCAATTCCTTTTACTGACGTTCTTTGCGGACTTACAGACAAAAAACGCACGTATATTAAGCAGAAAAGTGAGAAATGCACGCGTTTTTCTTCTTTTGCACTTGACATAGATATCGCTTGTCAAAACATATTTTAACTCGATAAATGCAGACTATGCTAGTTTATTGAAACGTAGCATGATTAACATGATCAAACCCCAACTAAAAAAGGGAAGAAATTATCCACATTTTGTAAGCCTGTAACTACTTAGTAAATTGACCTTGTTACGTCTTCTTTAAGAAGTACAAATAGAAGTCGATGTGAATCAAATTCAACCAAAGTAGTGGGGTATTTTTAAAGCCATATCCAGCTTGGAAGATAATTTACAAAGTGGGAATAATTTCTAGTGAGAAACCATTCTAGAAATCAAACCATATCTTCTGAAAAATAAAGGGAGAATTACTTGAGGTTCGTAAGGTTGAGAAGACCACCTTGGTACAAATATCATGAAATGTAGGCTATTGTGCTATAAAATACATGCATGGATACTTACGTCTATGTACATGTGTATGTGTGCGAAGGTATAGATATATATAAAATAAAACAAGAAAACCTAACCATGGTGTTGATGGGTTAGAAGTTAGTGCCCGCGCATTCATAAATCATGCCCCCATCTTCCTGCAACACACACTCCCACTTAATGCATCAGGAGGGTACCAGATCCACCATACGACATAATCTCATTTAAGGATGAACGTAGCTAAAACGTCTTATAGTATTGCTTGTGGGTACATTCTTCTGCTTACTCTAATGCATTTATTGGAGGATTGTGCATCTTATTACAGCATGTCATGATGTGGGGGGCCTTCATCTGGCACAACCTATGGGAAAGTGCATATGCTATAAAGGATGCGAAACCGAGGCAAAAAGGTCCCTGTTCTCCACTAATTGATTACAGAGGAGGCAGGTAGGTGTTGGATTTTAAATAATAACCAAGACAGATTGAAGCTTGCTCATACCATGAGATAGTTCTTCCAAAGGTGACATTTCAAGTCGATGTTGCTGACATATCCTATAATTGAATTGTCGAGCCCAATTAAGCATGTCCTCTACAAATAGATGCATTGGAAAAGTTCGTCTTGACTTAAGCTTCTAGTTGGAAAAATATTCATATAGGTTTCAGAAAACCAAAGTTTCTTTTAATAGCATTCTTGTGGATTTCCAGACAAATTAAGGCACACGTATGTTGTACATACATACAGGTATGAGGGGTTCTTTTAGCAAAAGAATAAGAAGAAAAGGAACAAGAAAAAAGAAATCTAAATAGACAGGCTAAAAGTATTTTTACCTATTTGATGGCTTCTAGGTAGTCAATGATGTCTTCCTTTGTACCCGCAGCAATAACACTATCCACATATAAATTCACCTGTAAAATTCATGACGGCACATATCTAGACCAAAATATCACAAATACATCCAACTAAATGGCAAGTTAAATTAAAGACAAGATAAATGTAACATCCAGCTATTTAAGGATCATAATTAGATTGTTGTTGAAATAAGACAATAGATAATTGTAATAGAATTAAGAATATCAAATATTTATAATTAGCCTATTATAAAGAAAATGTGATTCTCAAGGGTTATTAGTCAACCAATTAATTAAGTTATTTAAAGAGAAAGTGTAGATGGGGCAAATCTAAAGAGGAAATATGACGAGAATTCTAGGAAAAGGAAATGAGAAATCATCCCAAATTAAAAGCCCCAATGTCTCTGGTTATAGGATCTTTGGACCTGACTACATAAATGGCAGCAACTCAATTTTAAGATAAGTGTCTAGGTAGCCAATTACAACCTGTTTGGACCTAGCTACCACAAGGTTGTCTGTTGAACTAAAGGGATTTGCATCTTAATTCACAACATTGTCATCACATGCAACTTGTGTTAGTCTTCAAAAATTGTGAGCCAATCAAGGTTTGGAGGATTTTAGTTGAACTTTCTCAAACTAGCTCCTTATGCAATACAATCAATGAATTTCCTATGTGTCAGTTTTGCAAGAACTACGTGAACCCAACTAACCAATAATTGTGCTAGCTACCACTAGGGAGGTGATCCTTTGTCTTTCATAGTTTGTAGCAACGAAGGACTTTCAAGAAGCAGCGATGTGAAGGAGACATTGCGAGCTTTTTAGGAATAGCATCATCTCGATGGCTAGTGATAACGACCCCTTTTAATGAGTAGAGCAATTTCCTCCACTTCCATATATACGTAGTTTTGGGTTCTAGTGTTTTGGTAGTGTCGTAGAGTCATTTTAGCTACTACAAGATAGGATTCTAAGGTTGGATGGGTTGTAGAATGAATAATGACAAACACTAATTTGTTCAGATGAGATCTAACCGTGGTAAAGCTCTCCACATTTACAGGAACTTACCCTATAGTTGGCTAGCTACAAAATATGAATAACTAGCTATTCGTGATCTGGAGCAATAGGAAACTCAATTTCAAAGCAGGAGTACAAGATGATGTATAGCTAGCTACACTCTAAGAAATGTGATTCTCAAGTTAAAAACTTAGGGTTTCATAAGCTCTAAAACCACTAAGACATGATTTGTTATTCATGTTAGCATAGTGAAGACGTCATACAACTTGTAAGAAGGGAATTCTAATTGGTAGACCTTTTCTTTTGTAGGAGGCTATAGGCCTCATATCCTTTTAGGGTTTCGTCATGAAAATTGGAAGAAAAGAATTCTAATTGGTAGACAAAGAAATAGTTACATTTGATTCAAGGAAGAACTTGGTATGGCTAAGGAATAACCAGTTGACTCTAGGTTGAATCAGTATAAGGTTACCATGAATAATAGAAATTGTGGAGCTAAAGCCTCTAATTTCTTAGCTAAGTAATAATCTAAGTCTGGCACCCAAATATCAAATTAACCATTTAGTACACCAATTTGACCTGTAGGTACTAAGACATTTGTCGATGAAGATCACTTGTAGAGGTACTAACATTACATGGCTAAGAGCTTCCAAGGTATCAATAAGACCCACTACACTGTTGAGCTTCTTTTTAGAAACTAATTTGAACTATTAGCCAAGTGACGACAACCTATGCTTGGACATCCTTAAGCCTAGACCTAGAATGTGGGTGTGAGCAAACTTGGGTCTGGGCCTATGTGATATAGTTGACATGATGTGGACACACAAGTGTTATAATGGACCTAGGAGTGCTTGAAACCACGATGAGTCAGTGGTAGGCCCTAAGTTTTTGGGTCATGTTGGATGGGAACTTATATAGGAGTTTTAAGTGTGTCCCGTTGTAGTAAAGTATCTTAAATAGCTCTCTCAATAAATAAAATTTATTACTCGAATATCTAGAAATGAAGTCTGAGGTCGAACATAGGAAGCAAATATGAAATTCACCCGCTAATCTCAATCAAAATAAATGAGCACAAGAATTTAAGCACAGTAATGATAATCAATGAATATTAATCTGTCACATTAAATACTCAATGAAGATCAATGTATCTCGAGATAAAAAAAAATAGAAAAGCCAAAAGTGGTGATTTAAATCACCAATTATTAGCCTTAATTAAGTACATATCAAATACTCAAATGAATCAAATAAATGAACAGTGATCAGATATCTAATTTGATGATCAGATGACTTAACTATCGCCTGCTACAGTCCTTTTCAAGAGAGCTTTCTTCTGTTCTTCTTTTTGCCTTAACTTCTTCTACTCGAGTCTTCAGCCTTGTCTTTCCTTCTGCTCACGCTGCCCTCTTCTCTTATGCCTTTCTTCAAAGCTTCTTCTTCTCTTCTTTCCTTCCCAGTGACTAAGTGTCGTACAATGTACAGAGGAGCAAAACCCTCCCCTTCCCTTCTCTCTCTCTTTCCTTCCTTCCTTTCCTTTCCTCTTCCTCACATAACCAATCTTAATCGGGTATTCGGGTCAGAACAATATCGGGTCCAGGGCTGCGTGCATGAGTGTCACAGCCGAGGAGTAGTAGGCTTAGGCAGGTCAATAAGCAGGTCAATAAGCGGGTAAGGTGAATGGACCTCACCCCATGTGTTCTCGATTCAGTAAGCCGTATGCAGAAAATCAACTTATGCGCTGGCGGTTGCTCTTCTACGAACGATGTGGGACTAAATCCCACGGCTTCTTATGGCGTGCAGCTGCTGTGAGTTCTTCCTTCAATTGTTGTAGTTACTGAAGTTGGTGCCCTTAATCAAGGACCTAGGAAG
Organism: Thalassia testudinum; assembly: GCA_037157565.1. Lineage (NCBI taxonomy): Eukaryota > Viridiplantae > Streptophyta > Magnoliopsida > Alismatales > Hydrocharitaceae > Thalassia > Thalassia testudinum. The sequence continues at coordinate 66,513,012 of JAZHRO010000022.1, read as the reverse complement.
GGTCCTAGGACTACTCTGCACCTCCTGGAGGTTACACCTAGGGGTTGCGTGGCTTCGAACACGAAGAGCAACATCGGAGGGATGACGCGGCAGCGGAGCTCCGACGTGATACCTGAAACACAAAGTACGGGCTAAAAGCCCCGGTTAAAGGCTCAGGAGGATCACCGTAGGGCATGGAATGTGATGGCGGCGTCCGTGGGGTGTTTTATGCGTGGATGAGGGCGAACAGTGACAGAAATGAAGGTGTGTATGTGGGTTGTTCGACGGGTGATTTGGGTGGACGAAATGGCGAGATAAGAGAGGGGTTTTGGTCATGGTGGAATGACAGAAGTTGTGGGAGTGTCGTCGAGGCGGTTGGTGGCTTGTGGTGTGAGATGGACCTCACCAGAGGAATGGCCGGAGGTGGAGAGGATGATGGTGATCAGCGGTGTCGAAGGTTGTTTTTGGATTTTAGATAAAGGGGACGATAAGAGAAGAAGAAAGGGTCCTAACTACCTACTTTAAGGGACGAAAGGGATAGGAAGGACGCCGGGTATGGTGTGGCCGGCGTCGTGGAAGGAAGGGCCTCCGATGAGGGAGAACGGCGAGGAAGAGAGGGGAAGGCGACCCTTGCTGGTATTGCGAGCGATGGAGGAGGATAGACCAGCTGGCTATTGTCTATGACGGCCGACGAAGAAAATCGTTGATGAAGTTTGCCAAAGCTTTCAAAGGGATTGGCCAGAGAGAGGAGAAGAAGGTGGAGAACCGATCCAAACCAAGCTAAGTTGAGAAGGTTTGCATTCAAGGTCTTTTTATAGGGCTTTAGTCAAGCTCCAGATCAGGAAGGAGCTTGATTGAGCTTACAACTCAAGGAATAGGAGTCTTTGAAATCCTAATATTCGCATGGTTTGTGGAGTTAACTTCAACCCCTAAAGAGATGTTGAATGGATTCCCAATTGCGTAGACATTCATTCTTCCAATTTTAGAAGGATTTGGAGTTAAAGCGAAAGAGATCCTCTCTCTTGAAGCTTGGATCTTTGGGTTCACACCTGCCACGGCGGCAGGGACCCAGATGTGAAGGTGATGAAAAAATTAGGGTGGGTTTTTGCAGTAGATTTTGAAAGCTAAGGGTTTAAGTGAGAGAAAAAGAATTAAACTGGACCAAAATGCAAACTTGGTCAAGATGATCTTTGATTAGGTCCAAATTTTGGTATAAATCTAATTTTGACCCAAGGAATCTAATGGTGAAGTCGAATTTTGGTTTTGACCAAGTTTGACCAGGTAATTTGTGTAAAAACCCAAATTAGAGCAACTATCTGTTTGAGACTCTATTTTAGGTCAAAATGGGTTCGAATGGTCAAAGCAAGCATACCAAACCTTACAAAATATTTTTCTATGATTTTTAGAAGGTTTAGGTGAATTTTATCATGACCATAACCTCAGTTAATTAAGCAGCTCTATTTTTGAGGTTTCAAATTCCATTAATTCTTGAAATGCATGAAAACACGTTTCTGTTTACATGAACCCACTTATTAGACATTTATGACCATTTGACCTTTAATAAATCCATGGAAAATCCTGTGATTGTTCTACATTTAGGATATTCTATTAAAACTGCAGTTTTACCTTTATTTTAATGCATTTCTCTCAGAAAGGAAATGCAATTAATTATAACTCTTTGGCAATTATGTAAGAGCATTTATCAATGGATTATGGCTAATTAAAGCTAGATATGGCTGATGATGACATATTATCATACTCTCATGCCTAACTTTTGCTACTCCCTTAGTAAAATCTTATGAAATGAACTAAAATTCTAGACCATGCTTTACAGTTCAGAGTCCTGATTTATTCTTCTTTTTAGAAATTAGGCCAGAATGCTAATAGTAGGCCTAGAGGTACTCAAGTATCAATTAAGATCCAGACTTAACCAACTTTAGCCTCAGTCTGCCACGAAGGTTTCTAAGGCCCACAGAAACTATCCTAAGGTTCATTGAATCCAACGGTTAAAGCACTCGTGCTTATAACATGATTAGTCCAGGTTCAGTTTGCAGTGCGTTTTTATAAGAATGAGAGATAAAGTAATTTTTGCATTTTTTGAGAGCTTTCTCTCTTTTTCTTTTCTTTATTTCTAGCTTCAGATTGGCTCAAAAACACGATCTGTATTGGATTCCTTGTTCCCACCATAAATCCTCGCAAGGTCCCTGGCAATCGATGCTTCGGGATAGCACCGCCCATGGCAACCCCCAGAACCCTAGCTTTCGATGCTTCGAGATAGTGCCGCCCATAGCATTCTATAGCTAAATTCAGATCCTGGTAATCGACATTTCAGGATAATCCCGCCCATGGCACCTAAACCAGCATAGGGTGCCTACATGCCCCCGGTAGGATACTTAGATATCCTAGGAGACAAGCACCAAGGAGACGATATGTTATTGCACATCTTCGAGGGAAATTTCCTGCCTCTCCACGTCGGGAATTTATCCAAATCAACTTGTGTTGATAAGCTGCTCCTAATCTAGGTAGCTTTTTCAAAATAGAATAAATGCTTTTGTGTGATTTTGATTAATTAAGCGCATTGAACTAGACTTGTGTGTAGATTAAGGTACTTAGGTTAACGAGTCTCGCAAACTAGTGGTCAGTTAACGAGGCCGAATAATCCCTAAGCCTTAAACTTAATACATAAGCTTTACATTTTCCTTAACCTCTTGAGGACAACCTGGATCTTAACGGATACGTAAATTTTTAAGCCTAAAACAACAAGCCCAAGAGGCCTAAAATCAACACACATACTAATCTCCATGTCTCTCTATCATTTTAAGACTTAATTCTTTTCTTTTAATTTGGTCTAGAACTTAAAGATATTCCATGATCATTTACTAAGGCTAACACTTTTTGTTTCAAATTATAGCTCCTTTTTGACATTTTAAAACACCTCCCCCTTTTCTCCTTATGATGATATGCAATTAATCTCTCAAAATTTCCTCCCCTTTATTCATTTTTTTGTTCTTTTTCAATTTTTAATTTTGTTGGTTTTTTTAATATATATATTTTTTTGTAAGAACCTCAGAAACTTTAATTTCTGTGTTTGTACTTTAACACCCCCCCATGCCTAAGTTTGCAATGTCCTCATTGTAAACCAGAGGGTATGAATTCAGCTTGGTTCAAGGGTTAAAACAAGATCAAAAGGTTGGGTGAATGGGTCAGGATAACTGTTGTGGACGATTTCAAGCTTTGGTACGCATACCAAAGGTGGAGTCAGCTGTTCTAAAACTGAACTAAAAGTGTAGTAGACGTGTAGCTCAAAAGATAATCAGAAGGGTCTCAGGTTTTTGAGATGATGGGTTGCCTCCCGTTAAGCGTTAAATTTAATGTCTTCAGCCGAGCAGAAGATGGTCATAGAGGAGTGGTCAAATCAGCAGAGTTTTGTAGAACAAGTACCTTAATCAATAGCCTGATTGGTCCAACCAGGTGCTTGTTTAGATTAATAGGCTGATAATGCAGCCCAAACCCAATCAATCTGGTGGGTCAATGGATGTGGATCAAGAGATATGGAGCCCACCAGATGATGTGAGGCTCAAGAAGATATGGAAGTGAGAATCTATGGTTTGTCTGATTCCAATCAGCCTAGTCAAAGTAGGGATCCTCAAATGAAAAAGTCTGTGGAGGATGTAGGAACCCTACAAGAGTGATCAGAGAAAGATGGGACATGATTAGTAGTCTGATCGATGTCCGAAACCTGATCAAAAGATGGAGGAGAATCATATGCAACCAGATCATAGAGAAGAGAATCAGAGTAGAAATTAATTCTAGTGGCGGGTTGGGGTTGGGTTGGATTTGAGAAGGTTTTGTATGTGTTGTAGAAGAGGTGGTTTCTTTCAAATCATTGACCTCAGTGTCAGAATCAAAGGATGGGTTTTGTCGCTAAGGTCCTAAACAGGTTTGAAGTCATTAGGAAACAATAGTTCTCCAAAATCAGAAAAAGGTTCAAAATCGTCGGAGAACTTACGAAAATCGTGTTCTGAATTCGATTCTAGATCAGAAGTCCCACCATAAAAAGGATCAAGATGTGTTGAAGCAGCAACCTAACTTGGATCTAACCTATTTTCGAATTCCGAGCTAACAAAGGTGTCCCTATTAGGCATAGGCTTGAGTTCTTGGCTCCTAGGGAAGACCCAATTGAACCCCAACTCTTCTAGCTCCTCGATTTTTGCATTGTAAATTGGCGACACAATCTCTGAGGAGTCTAAAGAGGTGTGTTGGTGCTAGAGCAACACGATCGTTTATTTTGATAATAAAAAAACACATGTTATTTAACATTTGCACTTGAAATCTTAAATTTTAGGTTAATTGAAAATGGAGACATGTTTAAACAGAAATCGAGCTCGCATCCATGGCGCATTAGAGGAGCTTGACGGAGAACAGAGGAGCTTCACAAAGAGCGATAGCCTGAAGAAGCGTGAAGACAAGAATGGGATAGATTTTCTTTTATCTTGTTCTATGTAATTTTGTTTCTTTGTTTTGCTCTTTATTTCTTTCTTAGATCTTATGTTAAAGAGCCTCAAAGAGCCCTTAAAGTAGTCCGAGGAACACTTGCACAACCCTAGGATACTTAGGTTTTCTGTAGAGAACTTAGAAAATCAAAATATGGTTCTGACAGCATAATCAGAAGTTTAATCTGGAAATCAGTTGTCTGATAAGGACTTTTAAGACGTCTGACTGTTGACTCAGACGTCCAATAACTTAGGCTGGACTTTGTAGTTTCTGTCTGATGAAATCAAACGTCCAGAACTTAGTCCAGACGCCTTAAAAGACGTCTAATGTTTGTGCCAAGCGTCCAATTAGTGGAAAATTGGCTACCAAGTAAACGTTAAGGAAAATGACCGTTAGGCTTATATAAAACGTCCATAGAGAACCCTAGATGTCTGATATGTGACCATTTTGCCTCGACTGACCCAAAATCTCCTTCAAGCTACTTCTGGCGGAGAAAAACCCTAGATTTCGTCTCTCCCCTCTCCTGTCAGAGAGCCCTAGCTTCCGACGATCTTCCCTCCTCCTCCTCGTAGCTCTGCTGCCATACCTGCAGCAGAGCCTACTCTTCTCCATCTTTCTGCACCAGGCCGCACCAGCTGGAGCTTTAGATCTCCTCCTCGTCGCTGATAACCCCCTCCAGGGCACCTTCGTCCCCAGCTCCGGCAGGCACGAGCCGGACACCTTCCTCTCCCTCTTCGTCGACTAAGTAGGTAGGAACCTCCCCCTTACCCTCCTCTCTCTTTTCCCTTATCCAATTAGCATTTCAGACCCCTCAACTGCCACTTCCACCCCCATCTGCTTCATCTCCGGTCGCCATCTCCGACGAGGTCGCTCCACCTTCACAGACCATTTCACCCCTCGCCGACAAGCCCAGAAGCTCCCCCTCACTCCACTCAAACGTTTCCCCCACTCCATTCACCGCCTTTCACCGCCCGACCACCCCCCGAACACACCCATTTTCGCACGCACAATCTGCCCTAGGCACACCCCCACAGGCGCTCTCGTGTCTCGCCGACCCTCGCACCACCTTCGCCGTCCTCAGGTGAAGCTCCCTGCATTGTCTGATGTGGCCGTGAAGTTGTCTTCATGATTTCAGGTGTCCGCCTCCTCGCCGCCATTAACAGCTGCTGAAGCTTCTTCGCAGGAAGCTCCAGGACCCCTCTAGCCCAGGCGTGAGCCCCAGGCAGCACGGGGCACTTCCGCGAGTGCGCCCAGGTTCGCGATTAGGGTCGTAAGCCTTCGCTGCTACCCCAATTGGCAGTGCCTTCTCGCCTACGGCTGAACAGACTAGAGGTGGGACTTTAGTCCCACCACGTAAGTGCGTGGCCTCGCGCCCACACTTAAATTGATTTTGTGAATTAAGTTGTTCGCCTTCGATACACAGGGGTCAGGTCCCTTACCCACGCACGCAGTGCACCACGCGCTCGCCCCCACCCTCGCCCGCGCTCACGCCCCGCGGGCCTGGGCTGAACTCGACTACCCGACCAAGCACTCCTCGCCCACCACCGCACGCCGTTGGGCCTGGTCCCGGGCGCGCAACCCGAACCCGATTACCCGGCTCTGGGAGAGCTTTCCCAAAGAGAGATTCAGAGAGAGAGACACGGGGAAGGGGTAGGGGTAGGTTTTGCACTGATAGTTGTGTGTGCGCGCAGGGAAGAAGGAAAAAGAAGGAAGAAGCAGGGGAAGGAAGAAGAAGAGAGGAGGAGGAGCAGCTGAAGACTTAGCCGCACTGAGCAGCTGCTGAAGAAGAAAGGAAGGAGAAGAGCTGAAAGAGAAGAGAAGGAGCTGCATTATAGCAAATGCATAGTTAAGCCGTCTGAGCACCGAGTCAGACGTCGGAAGGTCAGCAGCTAAAGAAGAAAAAGACGGGAAGGAGAAAGAAAGAAGAGGAACAGCCAAAGCAGAAGAAAAGAAGAAGAAGAAGAAAAGAAGGAAGAAGAAAGGAAGACTTAGCAGCTAAAAGAAAGAGAAGGCAGAAGCCTCTGCAGCCGCAAGGAAGAAGAGAAAAAATCAGAGAGGAAGAAAGGAGAAAGAGAAAGGGTCACCACAGCCGCAGAAAGAAAAGAAGAGAGAAGAAGGCAGATTGAAGAAGAGAAGAATCAGCTGAAAGAGAAGAAGAAAAAAGAAGAGAAAGAGAGAAGAAGAAGAAGCCAAAAAAGAGAACTTTTGCTCCCTCTCTCTCTCTCTATCTCTTAATTTTTGTAAAACCTTATATTGTGAATTTATGTTTCTAGAATTATAGTTGCTCCCTGAGTTTGACCCCGGGAAACTTGTCATTCTGAGTAAAAAAAAATTATATTAAACTGGTAACTGTTTTGTCATATACCACAACGACTATAAATAACAATAAAGACGAAAGCAAGAAAAAACTCACCAGTTTTTGGCACCTTTGCCGGGGAGCAACAGCTATTCTAGAAGCTGTTAATTCACAATTTTTGAGTTTATATTGATCTCTTCTCTTTTGTTGTGCAGGAACAAGAAATCAAAAGGACAACAAGCAGCCACACAACAACCACACCTAGGACAGGTAATTTTCTATTCTCTCATTTTAACCCCTAAATTCTAAAGAGGAAGAAAAAGAAAGAAAAAGCAATTTAGGCATAACCTGTCTTCCATATTTAGTAAATCATCAAAGCTGCCTGTTTTCAATTTCAACACAGTATTTCTGTACATCCATTAAGGGTATTTAGGGCTAACACCTTCTTGCTTGAGCCCTAATTACCCAATCTAAAGGAAGCTAACTGGACCAAGTAGAGCTAATATAAGATTCAAAACTAGGGTTTTAGAGACACACTTTCTAAGCAAGAATTAAGAATTCCCAAAAGAAGTGTGCCCAAGCCATTGTTTGAAAGCACCTATTTAGAGAAACCCTAAGAAATTTGTCTCTTAAAAACACTTGAACCCTAAAAGACAAAGACCTAATAAGCTCTCAAAGGAACTAGCAGGTGAAGTTGACCCCTTGGGTCAACCAACCTTAAACTTAGGTCACTCTTTGCACTCAAAAGGCTAAAGTTCAAGTGAAAACCTAAGCACCTTGATCCTAACTAAAAGTGGTAGACTTAAGAGGTCAAGGTCCCCATTCTGGTCTACCTGGAATCTCAGTGACAAGAGAGGTCGGGTGGGGGAAACCCCGTAACCCGTGAGGGCGCTTTACCGTGTAGGGGTCTTCGCGGGACTCACCCTCTCTGGCAGCCCAGGTAATTCTCAGGTGGACGAACTTTTGATCAAGGGGTCCATCTGCCCCGAACCTCTATAGTCGCCCAACATTTTGGGTGTCTTGATTGGGTCCAGCACCTTCTAAACTCATTTTTTCCATCAGTGTATGTTTGGTAGGAGGTCCTTGAAACCTCCTTTAGAAATTCACTCTCCTTGAGGCCAAGCCTCGGTGCCCTTGTTTATGCAACCAACACTTCACATAGACCTCTCCTCCGACTCTGAACCCAACTCACCTTCTTCTTCCACAATGGCTCAGCCAGTTGAGGAAGAGAATAATCTGGAGCACCAGCTCCAGCGACTCAATGACCTCTTCCAGAACTTCATGCACCCTCCGCAGCGTCCCATGATGAGGGACCATTATAATCCTGCTGCGGTGGCTATTGAGCCTCGAGTCAGAATCCCGACTAGAGGACCTGATTTTGAACTAAAGCCCAACATGATTCATGCCACCTAAATTTCATGGGCTTAATTCTGAAGACCCCTTCCAGCACATTAAACAGCTAAAGCATCTTGCCCAGACTTTTGGGTCAAATGCACAAAATCGGGATATTCTCCTCATGAAGATGTTCTCTTTCTCCCTTATGGACAAGGCTGCCCATTGGTACCAAACACAGACCCGACCAATCAACAATTGGGAGGAACTTCAGTCCGAGTTCTTGAAGAAGTTCTTTCCCGTTGGTCGGACCAATGCCTTGCGCCATCAAATTACCCACTTCACCCAACAAACAGGAGAACCTCTCCATGAGGCATGGGATCGCTTTTAGGATCTCATGAGGAAGTGCCCCCATCACGGAGTTCCTAAATGAGAACAAGTCCAGTCTTTTTACAAGGGACTCCGCGAAGATATTAGGCTTTTCGTCAATGCAACTTGTGGAGGGAATATCATGGGTCAGCATGAGGACACCATGTGGGAGATTCTCGAAAATATGTGCAAGAACTCCATCAATAATGACTCCATGGGATTATTCGACAGGAAAAATACCCACGCATCGACGAACCTTAGGAGAGCACACGAGAGGTAGGCCCTGTCCGCATTAGTCGATCTGGAATTGATGACCAGTCAATTGGACAAGGTCTCTATTATTGAGAAAAAGGTGGATGAGCTGACTCAGCACTTGCAGCAAGCCACCTCTGTGCATAATTCCTTTACACAACCTCCTTCCACACGGGAGACTGTGCAAAACATTCTCCACCGACCTTCTCCTGGGATGGATCCGTATCCACCCCCATCTGATTTTCAAATCGGAGGATCCTCCGACCCTTTCTATACTAGCCAGGGGAATTCCATTCCCCCATTCTCTGACTCTTCAGAAGTTCCTTAGACCTGTGAGGACCTCAATGCCATCCAGAATGATCCATTTTTCAATACCTACAATCCTAGATGGCGAAACCACCCCAACTTCAGTGGGTGGGAAATTTCCAAACTCAAAGACCACCCTTTCAGCCCCGTCCACAACCACCTCGTCCTTACCAGCCGCCTCAGCCTCGGCCCAACCCTACTTATCCATCAGGGCCAAACCAAGACCAAATGTCCCTCATCCTTCAAACTCTGGCTGACATTCAGAGAACGAATGCAGCTATTCAAAAGCAACACAAGGACGAAATCACAGAGGTTCAAAACAAACTGGCCCAGTTGGCAAATTCTCGCCAACCAGGCACACTTCCTTCTCAACCTCTTCCTAACCCTAATAACATGCCGACCCAGAGGCGCATTATGAACCCAAACCCGAGCCAAGCACACATGATTTATCAGGCCCCCTCTGTTCCTTCATCTGACGGGATGGAGGCTTCAACTTCTTATGCGAGTTATCAACAACAACCCATCCTATCAAACCCTAACCAGAAACAGGCAGGATTGAATTCTGTGACCACCCGTAGTTGTAAGGAGACCCAAGATCCACCTTATCCAGACCACTCCAAGCCTAGTAGTGATCCAAACCCTAGGACAGTAATCCAGGACGTTCCTATCCCTGTCCCAGATCAAAGACCTGGACCTATCCTAGAAGAACCAACCAAGGTTCCATTTTCCGAGGCCTTGACCAAGGGAAAGAAGACAACCAAATCCGTGGCTCCTGAGGAGGACCTGGTCAACCTCTTTGAGCAGATCCAAATAAACATCCCCTTGATGGATGCGATTCGCCACGTACCGGCTTATGCACGATTCTTGAAGAATGTATGTACACCTCAGCGTAAGCAGCAAACCAAGAGTGGGAGTCCAATTGTACTGTCAGAGCAAGCCACCTCTGTAATCCTGAGTAGACTCCCACCCAAGGCAAAAGATCCAGGTACTCCCCTGATTTCATGCAAAATAGGTGAAACCCAGTTTGACAAAGCATTGCTAGACTTGGGTGCTTCCATAAATCTGATACCCACATCCTTACTTAACCACCTAGAAGAATCTGAGCTAAAACCAACTGAGGGGACACTACAGTTAGCAGATCGATCTATAAAGTCACCTAAAGGGATTCTTGAGGATGTTATTGTAAGAGTGCGGGATTTCTATTTCCTTGTAGACTTCATAGTATTAGACATGGACGCACCTAAAAATCCTAGGGATACACCAATAATTCTAGGGAGACCTTTCCTAGCCACTACTAGAGCCAACATCAATTGTGAGGAGGGCCAAATAGAGCTGAAATTTGGGAATCAAACCCTCAAAATTTATATCTTTAAGGCCCAACAAGGAATCAATTGCGGTGTCATCGAATAAATATGTGATATTAGAGCTTTGGTTGATGAAACATATTTTGAGAATAACCTGATTATGCCTCATCAACCACAGAAAGATCTTGAACCGCAATTAGAGGAGACAAACCCTGATTTAGACAAACCCATAACTCCTATCCTTGAACCTCACACTTACCCTGAACCACCCGCTGCTACTGGTAACCCCATCCTTAAACTAAAACCCCTTCCCGATCATTTGAAATACATCTTTTTGGGTTCTAATTAGACTTTTCCTGTGATTATAAATTTCAAGCCTACTCCTGATCAGGAATCCCATCTGATTGCTGCTCTCCAGCAACATCGCAGAGCCATTGGTTGGACTCTCGATGACTTGACTGGAATAAGTTCCTCTTGTTGCACACACCGTATTAATTCTGAAGAGGGTGCACAACCTTCCCGTGGGATGCAGAGACGTTTGAATCCCAATCTGCAGGAGGTCGAGAAAAAGGAGATCATTAAGTGGTTAGATGCAGGAATCATCTACCCGATCTCCGACAGTCGTTAGGTGAGCCCAATTCAAGTCATGCCTAAAATGGCAGGGTTCACCACCATTACGACTGAAACTGGAGAAATCATACCTACCTGAATAGCTAACTCGTGGAGAGTCTGCATAGATTACCGATGACTCAATTCCTCCACGAAGAAGGATCATTTCCCACTACCTTTCATTAATCAGATTCTCGACAAATTAGCGGGAAATAGATTCTTCTACTTTCTTGACGGGTACTCCGGTTATAACCAAGTGGCTATTCATCCTGAGGACCAAGAGAAGACCACGTTCACCTGCCCCTTCGGGACTTACGCATTCCGAAGGATGCCCTTCGGTCTCTGCAATGCACCTGTGACTTTTCAGCGGTGCATGCTTGCCATATTCTCTGATATGGTAGGTGATTATCTGGAAGTCTTCATGGATGACTTCTCAGTTTTCGGGATATCATTTGATGATTGCCTCCAGCACTTGGTTCATATACTCAGGCGTTGCATCGATGTTAATTTGGTTCTTTCCTGGGAAAAGAGCCATTTTATGGTGCCTGAGGGGATCGTCCTAGGACATCTAATTTCTAAGAAAGGCATCCAAGTGAATCGAGCCAAGGTTGATCTAATTTCTCGGCTTCCTATGCCTAGCTCGATCAGGGACATCCGTTCTTTTATGTGGCACATCGATTTTTACCGTTGTTTCATTCCTGACTTTTCGAAAATCGCACGCCCCCTGACTACTCTTCTTTCTAAGGATGTACCCTTTGAAATCTCCAAGGAATTCACTCAAGGCTTTGAAAACATCCGTGACCGAGTCACCCAGGCCCCGATCCTACAATCCCCTGATTGGTCTCAACCCTTTGAGATCATGTGCGATGCATCTAATTTCGCTGTAAGAGCGGTTCTGGGGCAGAAAGTTGACGGGAAACCCGTGGTCATCTACTACGCTAGCAAGACACTTGATGAGGCTCAGCGTAACTATACAGTTACGGGGAAAGAGCTGCTAGCCATAGTATTTGCCCTTGAAAAATTTCGATCTTATCTCCTCGGTTCCCACGTCATCATCTACTCAGATCACACGGCAGTGAGGCATCTCCTTGCTAAGAAGGACGTGAAGCCCCGACTAATCCGATGGATCTTGCTGTTGCAAGAATTCGATCACGAGATTCACGACAAGGCAGGAAGACAAAACATGGTAGCTGACCATTTGTCTCGCCTTCCTTTTGAGATCATCAACCCTTCTGGACCCATCATGGAGCATTTCCCTGATGAGCACCTACTGACTATTGGTACTAGACTTCCATGGTTTCTAATATAGTAAACTACTTGGCATCTCATCAGATCCTGTCTGATTGGTCGAAGGCCAAGAAAGACAAATTACGCTCTGATGTCAAGTATTACATCTGGGAAGATCTGTACCTCTTCCGCATAGGTGCCGACCAAATCATCCGGCGATGAGTCTCGGAAGGTGAAATCAATGATATTCTCTCCTTCTGCCATGACCAGGCATGCGGTGGCCACTTCTCTGGGCACAAAACCGCATCAAAAATACTCCAGTGTGGCTTTTATTGGCCCACTTTATTCAAGGACGCATACAATCACTGCAAGGCATGCAGTCGTTGCTAAACTTTGGGCAACATGAACCATCGCAACATGATGCCTTTGCAGCCGATTCTCATATGCGAAATCTTCGATATTTGGGGGATTAATTTTATGGGCCCCATTCCTATTTCGGATGGCTTCGAGTACATTCTGCTAGTTGTGGACTACGTGTCCAAATGGATCGAAGCCATACCGACCCGAACCTGTGATCATAAAATCTTTATCAAATTCATTCATCACAATATCTTCTCACGGTTCGGGATTCCTCATGCAATCATCTCTGACGGAGGGACCCATTTTACGAACTCTCAGTTCAAGTCACTGATGACCAAATACGGGGTGTCTCACCAAATCTCCACTCCTTACCACCCCCAGACTAATGGTCTAGCTGAGCTATCAAATCGGAAGATCAAGAAAATCCTACAGGTCACTGTTCGGCCTGACAGGAAGGACTGGTCATCCCGACTTCCGAAAGCTTTGTGGGCTTATAGGACTGCCCACAAAACCCAATTATGCATGTCTCCTTTTAGACTGGTGTACGGGAAGGCATGTCACCTTCCCGTCGAACTGGAGCACAAAGCCTATTGGGTAGTACGGAGCTGTAATTTAGATCTTTCTAAGGCTGGAACCCACAGAAAGCTTCAGATAAGCGAGATCAATGAGTTACGCCTTGATGCGTACGAGAACTCACGAATCTACAAAGAGCGGGTTAAAACCTTCTATGACAAGCACATTTCTAGAAAGATCTTTCAACTTGATCAGAAGGTCCTACTCTTTGATGCCCGACTCAAACTCTTCCCTGGGAAACTGCGATCTAAGTGGGTCGGACCATACCTTGTCCGACAGGTTTTTGGAAATGGAGCAGTCGAAATCAGTCCGCTCAGCCATGATTCTGAACCTTTCACCGTGAACGGTCAGAGACTCAAATCGTTCATTGATGTAACCTCTACTGATTTGGTTGAATCATCATTTATCCTCCATTTTCCCTGAGCATATTGCGCCCAACCGATGGCATAAAACTTAGCGCTCAACGGGAGGCAGCCCGTCATTATTTTTGAAAAAACCTGAAACCTTTTCTGACACCTTTTCGCAGTTAGGGTTCACCCTTTAGGACATCCGACTCCACCTCAGGTGCTTGCATCTGAGATTAGAAATCGTCCGCAACTGTCACCCCAACCCATTCACTCATCAAAACATCTGTCCTAATGTATGGACTAAGTTAAATAAAAACCCTCCTAAGTGACAATGAGGACATTGCAAACCTTAGGCATGGGGGGTATGAAAATACAAAACTCACAAGAGAAGGTTTTAAACAAAAATTCACATATGCAAAAACACCATAAAAAATTAAAAAAAAAATTTCGAAAAAAATATATATAATAAAATGAGAGAAGGAAAGAAATTTTGTGGACTCTACAAAGGAGGAGGAGAAAAAGAACAAAATAATAAAAAGGAGCACAAAATGAAAGAAAAGAGATAGTCATTAGTAAGAAATTAAGGAGTTAACCTAAGTTCTAGACCTCATTCAAGAAAAGAAATGGAAAGTGCACAGTGAGATTAGTAAGAACGCAAACCTTAGGCATTCTTGGATAGACTCTTAGTACACATTAAGATCTAGACATTCCTCAAGAGGTTAAAGAAAATGAAAAGCTTAAGTATTAGGTCCAAGGCTTAGGGAGTATTTGGCCTCGTTAACTAACTTTTGGTTTAGGGGACTCAGTAACCTAAGCACCCTAACTTCACACATAGCCTGGTTCAGTAAGCATAAAAATCAAAATCACGCAAAAGCGTTGCAAAAATTCTGAAAATGACACCTGAAGTAGGAGCGGCCGATCAACACAAAGTGATTTGGACGAGTTCCCAGCACGGAGAGGTGGGAAATTCCCCTCGAAGATGCGTAACAAAATATCATCTCTTCGGTGCTTGTCTCTTAGGATATTTACATATCCTACTGGGGGCATGTAAGCACTCTGCTGGTTCAGATTCCATGGATGGCATTATCACGAAATATCAATTGCCAGGGTCTGAATTCAGCCACGGAACACCATGGATGGGATTATCTCGAAATCTCAAAAGCCAGGGTTCTGGGGGTTACCATAGGCGATGCTATCTCGAAGCATCAACTGCCAGGAACCCTTGAGGATTGATGATGGGGACAAGGAATCTGATACAGACCGTGTTGAGAAGCCAATCCTAAGCTAGAATTAAAAAGAAAAGGAGAGAGAAAACTCTCTAAACACATAAATCTTCTATCTCTCTTTCTTACAAAACGCACTGTGAACTGAGCCATGGCTAAAATTATCTCAAGCATGGGTGCTTTAACCACAAAGTCCAATAAGCCTTAGGTTAGCACTTGTAGGCCTTAAAAACCTTTGCTGAGGACTGAGGCTAAGGCTAGACAGATCTGGATCTTGGTTGGTACTAGAGTACCTTTTAGGCCTATGGATTGCATTCTAACCTAATCAAGGTTTCAAAAGAAAAAACACTTATCTAAATACATTAAGAACTTCATGGTCTAGAACAAGGGTTGAAACCTTAAAATTTTGCTAACAGACTAGCAAAAGCTAGGCATGGGGGTATGATGAGAACCCCATCATGAACAATAACTAGCACAATTTAATCCAAATAAGTGTAAAAAAGCTCCTACAAAACCTAAAGAAAGGCTTAACTCAGAGAATTTTGAGTTAAAGAATAAGACAAATCACAAGGGGTAAAACTGCAATTTCACCAATGCAGTGCGCAAACATGATAATTAAGGGTCTAAATGAGGTCAAATGAGCTCAATAAGGAGGGAAGTGGGATGATCTGATCTAAAAAGGATTATAGCAACTTCTAGGAATTAAATGACATTCTGTAACCCTAAAATAAATCTACTTTAATTCACGAGGTTCGAGATAGGATAAAAATCAATTAAACCCTCTAAAATTAATGGAAAAATATTCCCTAGGGTTTAGAACCTTCAATTTGGCCTTTGCAACCTATTTTGACCTAAAAAGAGAACCATGCCCAATTTATGACCTAATTTGAATTTTTGTGCAAATTGACCGGTCAAACATGGTCCAACCTAAAATCAAATTTCACCATTAAAATCCTTAGGTTCAAATTAGGCTGGTATAAAAATTTGGGCATAAGAAAAGACCATCCTGACCGACTTTACAAATTGGTCCTCTTGAATTACTTTTTGACCCTTATCTTTTGAAACACTTGCAAATGCCCCCCTAACTTTCTCGTCGTTCTTTGCAGAATAATCCTCCCTGCCGTTTCTACGCAGCGCCATACCTCCGGCGACCTTACGCGGAGGATGGCACCGCGCAGGGCAAGGCACCCGTCCTCAGGAACGAGCTTGGGGTTCCATGCATCATCCTCTGTCGCAAGGACCCTCCCCTAACCTCTACAACCGGCCATGCCTCTCGTGCGAACACACGAAAGGCATGGGTGTCCATTTCCGACCATCTCCGACGAGCACGGCACGTCGCCTCCTTGGTTCCCTCCCCTCGCCAGTGCCTTTATAAGGAGCGGCAAAGTCTGTCATCTCCTTCAAGCTACTTCTGGCGGAGAAAAACCCTAGATTTCTTCTCTCCCCTCGCCGGTCAGAGAGCCCTAGCTTCCGGCGATCTTCCCTCCTGCTCCTCATCGCTCTGCCGCCATACCTGCAGCAGAGCCTACTCTGCCCCATCTTTTCGCGCTAGGCCACACCAGCTGGTGTCCTTAGATCTCCTCCTCGTCGTTGATAACCCCCTCCTGGGCACCTTCGTCCTGAGCTCCGGCAGGCACGAGCCGGACGCCTTCCTCTCCCTCTTCGTCGAATAAGTAGGTAGGAACCTCCCCCTTACCCTCCTCTCTCTTTTCCCTTATCCAATTAGCATTTCTGACCCCTCGACTGCCACTTCCACCCCCATCTGCTTCATCTCCGGTCGCCATCTCCGGCGAGGTCGCTCCACCTTCACAGACCATTTCACCCCTCGCCGACAAGCCCAAAAGCTCCCCCTCACTCCACTCAAACGTTTCCCCCACTCCATTCACCGCCTTTCACCGCCTGACCACCCCCCAAACACACCCATTTCCGCACGCACAGTCTGCCCAAGGCACACCTCCACAGGCGCTCTCGCATCTCGCCGACCCTCGCACCTCCTTTTCCGTCCTCTGGCAAAGATCCCTGCGTTGTCTGATGTGGCCGTGAGACTGTCTTCATGATTTCAGGTCTCCGCCTCCTCGCCGCCATTAACAGCTGCTGAAGCTTCTTCGCAGGAAGCTCCAGGACCCCTCCAGCCCAGGCATGAGCCCCAGGCAGCGCGGGGTACTTCCGCGAGTGCACCCAGGTTTGCGATTGGGATCACAAGCCTTCACTGCTTCCCCAATTGGCAGCGCCTTCTCGCTTGCAGGTGCGCAGACAGGAGGTGGGACTTTAGTCCCACCTCGTAAGTGCGTGGCCTCTCGCCCACACTTAAATTGATTTCGTGAATTAAGATGTTCGCCTTCGATACACAGGGGTCAGGTCCCTCACCCACGCACACAGCGTGCCATGCGCTCACCCCCACCCTTGCCCGCGCTCATGACCCGCGGGCCTGGGCCGAACCGGACTACCTGACCAAGCACTCCTCGCCCACCACCGCATGCCGGTGGGCCTGGTCCCGGGCGCGCAACCCAAACCCGATTACCCAGCTCTGGGAGAGCTTTCCCAAAGAGAGATTCAGAGAAAGAGAGAGACGCAGGGAAGGGGTACGAGTAGGTTTTGCACTGATAGTTGTGTGTGAGCGTAGGGAAGAAGGAAAAAGAAGGAAGAAGAAGAGAGGAGGAGGAGCGGCTGAAGACTTAACTGCACTGAGCAGCTGCTGAAGAAGAAAGGAAGGAGAAGAGCCGAAGGAGAAGAGAAGGAGCCGCACTGTAGCAAATGCACAGTTAAGCCGTCTGAGCACCAAGTCAGACGTCGGAAGGTCAGCGACCAAAGAAGAAGAAGACAGGAAGGAGAAAGAAAGAAATAAGAGGAACGGCCAGAGCAGAAGAAAAGAAGAAGAAGAAGAAGAAAAGAAGGAAGAAGAAAGGAAGAGTTAGTAGCTAAAAGAAAGAGAAGGCAGAAGCCTCTGCAGCCGCAAGGAAGAAGAGAAGAAAATCAGAGAGGAAGAAAGGACAAAGAGAAAGGGTCACCACAGCCGCAGAAAGAAAAGAAGAGAGAAGAAGGCAGTTTGAAGAAGAGAAGAATCAGCTGAAAGAGAAGAAGAAAAGAGAAGAGAAAGAGAGAAGAAGAAGCCAAAAAGGAGAACTTTTGCTTCCTCTCTCTCTCTCTCTCTTAATTTTTGTAAAACCTTATATTGTGAATTTATGTTTCTAGAATTATAGTTGTGATAATGGCAGAGCTCTGTCGACCGAACCGTGGCTAGTCTTTGTTTGTTTTAGTGCTTGTTACAGTAATGTCATTGTGGTATAGATAAAATAGCTACGGTTTGTCGTCATCGCCACCATTACAATTTTACTCAGAAATGTTTTTCTTCCGAGGTCAAACTCATGGAGCTACTGGAATTCTAGAAATACAATGTTTCTTTTATTACAAAAATAAGAGAGAGAGAGAGAGAGGGAGAAGTAGATTTCTGTGTCTTGGCTTTTTCTTCTTCTCTTCTCTCTCTTTGCTTGTCTTCTTTTTCTCTTCTCTTCTTCACTGTTCTTGATCTTCTTCAGTTCTTCTTCTTCTCTTCTTTATCTTCTTTCTTTATTCTTCTCTTTTCTTTCAGCTGCGGAACCTTTTCTTTTCTTTTTCTTCTTTGCTTTGTCTCCAGAGCTTCATCCGTCGTCTGATTTCTCTGTCAGACGGCTTAAATGGTGTCTGCTACAGTGCTTCCCCTATCTTCCTTTGTTGCTTCTCCTTCTTCTTCTTCTTCCTTGGCCTTCCTCCTGCGCACCCTGTCTTCTTCTTCCTTGCAGCTAAGTCTCTTCTCTTCAACTCTCAGCCTGCCTGCACAAGGGAGCAAAACCTACCCTGTCCCTCTACCCACACGTCTCTCTCTCTCTCTGCAAATCACTCACAAGATGCTCTCCTAGAGCTGCGGGTAATCGGGTCGGGTTTCGTGCCCGTGACCAGGTGCACCGGTGTGTGAGTGATGCGCAAGGTGTGCTCAGATAGGGTCGGGTCGGGTCGGGTCACCAGATCCGCGTGGTGTAATCGCGGACGAGGTGGCGTGTATTAGGTGAGGGACCTCACCCTAAGTGTAACTAGAGGCGAACGGTCTATTTCACAAAAATAATATAAACCACTCCAGCCGCTTGTAACTTCACGATGTGGGACTAAAGTCCCACCTTCTCTCGCGCGCGCCCACAGCAGACCTTCATGCAATTGCCTCAGCTGCGGCCTCTGTTGGTGTTGATTTCTGGAGCAACCATCTTCGCGAGACCTGCCCCAATACGCAGCGCCTGATGCTTAGCAGTTCTAAGGTCTGGAGAAAGCTTGAAGCTCCTCGAATAGACGTCAATGGCGGCCGGGGCGTGGAGTCTGCCAGACACGAAAAGGGCCTCTCGGCCTAATCAGATCAACGGGGGACCTTCGCCGTGGCACAGTGAAAGGTGGTGCAAGGTGCAGCAGGTCGTGGGGTGGCCTAGGCGTGCGTGCCTAGGTCGTCCTGTGACCGAAGGTGTGGGTGTGTTCGGGGGAGCGTTGAGTGGGTGTAGAGCGGCAGTGGGTGGACGGAGGTTGTTCAGCGTGATGAGGCGGAGGTTATGTGAGGGTCGGCGAGGCGTGTGGGGCTGCGGAGAGATGGGAGCGTCTCACCGGAGGGTGGCCAGAGACGAGGAAGGTGACGGTGGACAGGAGCGGTCGAGGGTTAATCGAGTGAAATACAGTGAGGAAAAGAAAGAGGGGGAGATGGGGAATAGTTCTGACCTAATTACAGGGACGAAGGGGCCGGAGCAGGAAGGAAGTCGTACCGACTGTCGCCGGAGAAGAAATACCTAGAGAGGGAGGGTGGCGGCGAGGAAGAGAGCGAGAGGGCGCGCGCTGGGTACGGCGCGACGCGGGAAGAGCAGGCAAAGGTGGCTCTGCTGCTGGTATTGCAGCAGAGCGACGAGCCGGAGGAGGAGCTGCCGGAGCTGGTGGGTTCTACCGGAGTGGGAAGAGAGGAAAGGTAGGAGTTTTCTCCGTCAGGACCGAGCTACCAGAGTTGGCTGGCAACGCTGGTTCTTATAAAGGCGGTGGCGGACGGGTGGGCGCAGGGAGGCGACGTGCCTCCCTCGCCGGAGAATGGCCAGGATACGCGACCCATACCTTCCGCGCGTTCACACGGGAGGTGTGGGCGAGGGCAGAAGGCATGGTGGTGTCCCTGCGACAGCACACGTCGCAGGGAACACCCGGTTCAAACTGCAGGTCGCCTCCCTCACCCTCCGCAGCGCCATGCTCCGCGCAAAGTCGCCGGAGCATGGCACTGCTCAGAGACTTGCAGGAGGGACCTGTATGCAAAGAACGACGAAGAACCTGGGGGCCAAAATGCAAGGGTTTCGAATGTTGAGGGTCAAAAAGTAATAGATGAGGACCAAATTGCAAAGTCGGTCAAGAAGGTCTCTTCTTAGGCTCAAGGTTTTATGCATGACTAAATGGAACCTAAAGATTCTAATGGTGAATTTCATTTCTAGGTCAGACCTTGTTTGACCGACCAATTTACGTAAAAACCCAAATTAAATCATTAATTGGGCATGGTTCTCAATGTTCGCCAAAATGGGTTCCCAAGGCCAAATTGAAGGTTCTAAACCCTGGAGATTATTTTTCTATGAATTCTAGAGGGTTTAGTCGATTTTTACCCTGCCTTGAACCTCGTGAATTGAAGTGAGTTTGTTTTAGGGTTACAAGATGTCATTTAATTCCTTGGAGTTGCTGTAGCCCTTGTTGGATTAGATCATCCCACTTTCCTTCTTATTAGGTTATTTTGACCTATGTTTGGACCCTGAGTTACCCTGTTTACTGATTGTGTTGGTGAAATTACATTTTTACCCCTTGTGACTTGTTTTCTTGTTAAACTCAGAATTCTCTGAGTCAAGCCTTTCTATGAGTTATGTAGGAGCTTTTCCTTGCATATCTAGGTTATATTGAGCTAGTTAGGGTTCATGATGAGGTTCCCATCATACCCCCATGCCTAGCTTTTGCTAGTCCCTTAGCAAAAACTTAAGGTTTTAACTTTTGTTCTAGACCATGATGTTTTTAATAACTTCAGATAAGTGCTTTTTCATTTGAACTTATATTAGGTTAGAATGCTGACCATAGGCCTAAAAGGTACTCTAGTACCAACCAAGATCCAGATCTGTCTAACCTCAGCCTCAGTCCTTAGCAAAGGTTTTTAAGGCCCACAAGAGCTAACCTAAGGTCTATTGGACTCTGCGGTTAAAGCACCCGTGCTTGAAATGATTTTAGCCCTGGCTCAGTTCGCAGTGCATTTTGTAAGAGAGAGAGATAGAAAATTTTTCTATTTGGAGATTTTTCTCTCTCTTTTTTCTTTTTAATTCTAGCTTAGGATTGGCTTTTCAACACGGTCTGTATTAGATTCTTTGCTCCCATCATCAATCCTCAAGGGTTCCTGGCAATCGATGCTTCGAGATAGCACCGCCCATGGCAACTCCCAGAACCCTGGCTATTGAGATTTCGAGATAATCCCATCCATGGTGTTCCGTGGCCGAATCCAGACCCTGGCAATTGACACTTCGTGATAATGCCATCCATGGAATCTGAACCAGCAGAGTGCTTACATGCCCCCAATAGGATATGTAAATATCCTAAGAGACAAGCACCGAGGAGATGATATTTTGTTACACATCTTCGAGGGGAATTTCCCACCTCTCCGCGCTGGGAACTCGTCCAAATCAACTTGTGTTGATTGACCGCTCCTACTCTAGGTGTATTTTTCAGAATTTTGCGACGTTTCTACGTGATTTTGATTTTTACTCTTACTGAACCAGGCTGTGTGTGAGGTTAGGGTGTTTAGGTTACTGAGTCCCGTAAACCAAAAGTTAGTTAATGAGGTCAAATACTCCCTAAGCCTTGGACCTAATACTTAAGCTTTTCATTTTCCTCAACCTCTTAAGGAATGTCTAGATCTTAATGGGTACTAAGAGTCTATCCAAGAATGCCTAAAGTTTGCATTCTTACTAATCTCACCATGCACTTTTCATTTCTTTTCTTGAATGAGGTCTAGAACTTAGGTCATTTCCTTAATTTCTATCACTTTTTTCTTACATTTTTGTGCTCCTTTTTCATTTTGTTTCTTTTCCTTCTCCCACAAAATTTCCTTTCTCCTCTTATTCTTTTATTATTTTTTGAAAAAAAAATTTTTAATTTTTATTGTGTTTTTGGCATATGTGAATTTTTTGTTTAAAACCTTTTCTTACAAGTTTTGCACTTTTATACCCCCCCGTGCCTAAGGTTTGCAATGTCCTCATTGTGACTTAGGAGGTTTTTTATTTATTTAGTCCATTCCTTAAGACAGATGTTTTGATGAGTGAATGGGTCGGGATAATTGTTGCGCGCAATTTCTAATCTCAGATGCAAGCATCTGAGGTGGAGTCGGCTGTCTATAAGGGCGAACCTTAAGTGCACAAAGGTGTAAAGGTTTTAGGTTTTCAAGGAAAATGACAGGCTGCCTCCCGTTAAGCGCTGAGTTTTACGCCATCGGCTGGTCGCAATAAGCTCAAGGGGAATGGAGGATATAAGATGATTCAGCCAAATCAGTAGAAGTTACATCAATGAACGGTCTGAGTCTCTGACAGTTCACGATGAAAGGTTCGGAATCGAAGCTGAGCGGACTGATTCCGATGGCTCCATTTCCAAAAACCTGTCAAACTAAGTATGGTCCGACCCACTTGGATCGCAACTTTCCAGGGAAAAGTTTGAGTCGGGCATCAAAGAGTAGGACCTTCTGACTAGGATGAAAGATCTTTCTCGAAATATGCTTGTCATGGAAGGCTTTAACCCGCTCCTTGTAGATTCGCGAGTTCTCATACACGTCTAGGCGTAATTCATCGATCTTGCTGATTTGAAGTTTTCTATGGGTTCCAGCCTTCGAAAGATCTAGATTACAGTTCCGTATTGCCCAATAGGCTTTATGCTCCAGTTCGACGGGAAGGTGACACGCCTTCCCATACACCAGTCTAAAGGGAGACATGCCTAATTGGATTTTGTGGGTGATCCTATAGGCCCACAAGGCTTCCAGAAGTCGGGACAACCAGTCCTTCCTGTCAGGCCGAACAGTGACCTGCAGGATTTTCTTGATCTCCCGATTTGACAGCTCAACTAGACCATTAGTTTGGGGGTGGTAAGGAGTAAAGATTCGGTGAAACACCCCGTATTTAGTCATCAGTGACCTAAACTGAGAGTTTATGAAATGGGTCCCCCCATCAGAGATTATAGCACGAGGAATCCCGAACCTTGAGAAAATATTTTGATGAATGAATTTAAGAACGACTTTGTGATCACAGGTTCGGGTAGGTATGGCTTCGATCCATCTGGACACGTAGTCCACAGCAAGCAGAATGTATTCGAAACCATCCGAAGTAGGAAAGGGGCCCATAAAATCAATCTCCCAAACATCAAAGATTTCGCATACGAGAATCGGCTGCAAAGGCATCATGTCGCGACAGCTCATGTTGCCCAAAGTCTGGAAACGACTGCATGCCTTACAGTGACTGTATGCGTCTTTGAACGGCGTGGGCCAGTAAAAGCCGCACTGGAGGACTTTTGATGCGATTTTATGTCCAGAGAAATGGCCACCGCATGTCTGGTCATGGCAAAAAGAGAGAATATTGTTGATTTCCTCTTCCGAGACACATCTCCGGATGACTTGATCAGCACCTATGCGGAAAAGGTATGGGTCTTCCCAGATGTAATACTTGGCATCAGAACGTAATTTGTCTTTCTTGGCCTTCGGCCAATTAGACGGGATCTGATGAGATGCTAAGTAGTTTACTATATCAGCAAACCATGGAACTCTAGTACCGATACTCAGCAGGTGCTCATCAGGAAAATGTTCCGTGATGGGTCCGGAAGGGTTGATAATCTCAGAAGGAAGACGGGACAAATGGTCGGCTACCACATTTTGTCTTCCCGCCTTGTCACGAATCTCGAGATCAAATTCTTGCAACAGCAAGATCCATCGGATTAGTCGGGGCTTCGCGTCCATCTTGGCAAGGAGATGCCTTACAGCCGTGTGATCCGAGTAGATGATGACGTGGGAACTCAGGAGATACGATCGGAATTTTTCAAGTTCAAATACCACGGCTAGCAGCTCTTTCTCCGTAACCGTATAGTTACGCTAAGCCTCGTCAAGTGTCTTGCTAGCGTAGTAGATGACCACGGGTTTCCCGTCAGCTTTCTGCCCCAGGACCGCTCCTACAGCGAAATCAGACGCATCGCACATGATCTCAAAGGGTTGAGACCAGTCAAGGGATTGTAGGATAGGTGCCTGGGTGACTCGGTCACGAAGGTTTTCAAAGGCTAGTGTGCATTCCCTGGAGATTTCAAAGGGTACATCCTTAGAGAGAAGAGAAGTTAAGGGGCGCGCGATTTTCGAGAAATCAGGAATGAAACGACGGTAAAAACCGACGTGCCCCAGAAAAGAACGGATGTCCCTGATCGAGCTAGGCATAGGAAGGCGAGAGATCAGATCAACCTTAGCTCGATCCACTTGGATGCCCTTTTTCTGAAATTAAATGTCCCAGGACAATTCCCTCAGGCACCATGAAATGGCTCTTTTCCCAGGAAAGAACCAAATTCACATCGATGCACTGCCTGAGTATCTGGACCAAGTGTTGGAGGCAATCGTCAAATGATGCTCCAAAAATTGAAAAGTCATCCATGAAGACTTCCAGATAGTCACCTACCATATCTAAGAATATGGCAAGCATGCACCGCTGAAAAGTAGCGGGTGCATTGCAAAGACCGAAAGGCATCCTTCGGAATGCGTATGTTCCGAAGGGGCAGGTGAACATGGTCTTTTCTTGGTCCTCAGGATGGATTGCCACCTGGTTGTAACCGGAGTACCCGTCAAGAAAGCAGAAGAACCTATTTCCTGCTAGTTTCTCAAGAATCTGATCAATGAAAGGTAGTAGGAAATGATCCTTCTTCGTGGAGGAATTGAGTCGGCGGTAATCTATACAGACTCTCCACGAGTTGGCTAATCGGGTAGAAATGACCTCTCCGATTTCAGTCGTTATAGTGGTGAGTCCTGCCTTCTTGGGCACGACCTGAATTGGGCTCACCCAATGACTATCGGAGATCGGGTAGATGATCCCGGCATCTAGCCACTTGATGATCTCCTTTTTCACGACCTCCTGCAGATTGGGGTTCAAGCGTCTCTGCATTTCACGAGAAGGTCGTGCGCCCTCTTCTGAATAGATATGATGAGTGCAATACGAAGGACTTATTCCAGTCAGATCATCGAGAGTCCACCCGATGGCTATGCGATGTTGCTGGAGGACAGCAATCAGACGAGATTCATGTTCGGGAATGAGGTTGGAATTGATAATCACAGGAAGGGTATGATTAGAACCCAAAAAGATGTATTTCAAGTGAGCAGGAAGGGGCTTTAGTTCAAGGATGGGGTTATCAGCAGCGGCGGGTGGTTCAGAATAGACGTGAGGTTCAAGGGTAGGAGCTACTGGGTTGTCCAAATCTGGATTCGACTCATCCGTTTGCGGGTCAAGATCTTTCTGCGGTTGATGAGGTATAATCAGGTCATTCTGGAAGTGTGTTTCATCAACCAAAGCCCTAATGTCACAAATCTGTTCGATGACACCGCAATTGATTCCTTGTTGGGTCTTAAATATATCAATTTTCAGGGTTTGATTCCCAAATTTGAGCTCTATTTGGCCCTCCTCACAGCTAATGTTGGCTCTAGCAGTAGCCAAGAAAGGTCTCCCTAAAATGATTGGTGTATCCCTAGGATTCTCAAGTGCATCCATGTCTAAGACTATAAAGTCTACAGGAAAGTAGAAATCCCGCACTCTTACAATAACATTCTCGAGAATTCCTTTTGGTGACTTTATAGATCGATCTGCTAATTGTAATGTCACCTCAGTGGGTTTTAGTTCAAATTCTTCTAGATGGTCAAGTAAGGATGTGGGTATCAGATTTATGGAAGTACCTAAGTCTAGTAAGGCTCTATCAAATTGGGTATCACCTATCTTGCAGGAAATCAGGGGAGTACCAGGATCTTTAGCCTTGGGTGGGAGTCTGCTTAGGATTACAGAGCTGGCTTGCTCTGACAGAACAATTGGACTCCCACTCTTGGTTCGCGGCTTACGCTGGGGTGTACACACATTCTTTAAGAATTGTGCGTAAGCCGATACGTGGCGGATTACATCCATCAAGGGGATGTTTATGTGGACCTGCTCAAAGAGCTTGACCAAGTCGTCCTCAGGTGCCACGGGCTTGGTAGTCTTCTTTCCCTTGGTCAAGGCCTCGGGAAACGGAACCTTAGTTGGTTCTTCTAGGATAGGTCCAGGTCTTGGATCTGGGACAGGGATAGGAACGTCCTGGATTACCGTCCTAGGCTTAGGATCACTACCAGGCTTGGAGTGGTTTGGATAAGGTGGATCTTGGGTTTCCTTACCACTACGGGTTGTCACGGAATTAAGTCCTGCCTGGTTTTGGTTGGGATTGGGTAAGATGGGTTGCTGCTGGTAGCCTGCAAAAGAAGTGGAAGCCTCCATCCCGTCGGGTGAAGGAATAGAGGGGGCCTGATAAATCATAAGGGCTTGGCCCGGGTTTGGGTTCATAACGCGCCTCTAGGTTGGCACGTTATTCAGGTTAGGAAGAGGTTGGGAAGGAATAGTGCCTTGCTGGCGAGAATTTGCCAACTGGGCCAGTTGATTTCGTACCTCTGTAAGCTCGTCCTTGTGTTGTTTTTGGATAGTCGCATTCGTTCTCTAAATGTCAGCCAAAGTCTGAAGGATAAGGGACATTTGATCCTGATTTGGCCCTAATGGATAAGTAGGGTTGGGCCGAGGCTGAGGCGGCTGGTACGAACGAGGGGGTTGTGGGCAGGGCTGAAAGGGTGGTCTTTGGGTTTGGGAATTTCCCGCCCACTAAAAGTTGGGATGGTTTCGCCATCCAGGGTTATAGGTGTTGGAGAACGGGTCATTCTGGATGGCGTTGAGGTCCTCGCAGGTCTGAGGAACCTCCAGAGGTCAGAGAAAGGGGCAATGGAATTTCCCGGGCTGGTGTAGAAGGGATCGGATGGTCCTCCGATCCGAGAATCAGATGATGGATATGGATCCATCCCAGGAGAAGATCGATGGAGAATGTTCTGCACAGTCTCCCGTGTGGAAGGAGGCTGTGCAAAGGAGCTATGCGCAGAGGTGGCTTGCTGCAAGTGCTGAGTCAGCTCATCCACCTTCTTTTCAATGATTGAGACCTTGTCCAACCGACTGGCCATTAATTCCAGGTCGACTGATGCGGACAGGCCCTGCGTCTCATGTGCTCCCCTAAGATTCGTCGATGCGCGGGTATTCGTCCTATCGAATAATCCCATGGAGTCATTGTTGATGGAGTTCTCGCACATGTTTTCGAGAATCTCCCACAAGGTGTCCTCATGTTGACCCATGATATTTCCTCCGCAGGTTGCATTGACGAAAAGACGGATGTCCTCACGAAGTCCCTGGTAAAAAGATTGGACTTGTTCCCATTTAGGAACTCCGTGATGGGGGCACTCTCTCATGAGATCCTGAAAGCAATCCCATGCCTCATGGAGAGGTTCCCCTGTTTGCTGAGTGAAATGAGTAATCTGATGGCACAAGGCATTGGTCCGACCAACGGGAAAGAATTTTTTCAAAAATTCGGACTGAAGTTCTTCCCAAGTGTTGATCGGCCGGGTCTGAGTTTGATACCAATGAGCGGCCTTGTCCATAAGAGAGAAGGAGAACATCTTCATGAGAAGAATATCCCAATTTTGTGCATCTGACCCAAAAGTTTGGGCCAGATGTTTTAGCTGTTTGATGTGCTGGAAGGGATCTTCGGAATTAAGCCCATGGAATTTAAGTATAGCATGAATCGGAATCAGGTCCTCCAGTCGGGATTCTGACTCGAGGCTCAATGGCCACCGCAGTAGGATTATAATGGTCCCGCATCATAGGACGCTGCGGTGGGTGCACAAAGTTTTGGAAGAGGTCATTGAGTCGCTGGAGCTGGTGCTCCAGATTGTTTTCTTCCTCAATTGGCTGAGCCATGATGGGGGAAGAAGAAGAGCTTGGTTCAGAATTGGATGAGAGAATAATGGGGTGGGGTTGCTGCGCAAACACGGGCGTCGAGGCTTGGCCTTGACGAGAGTGAATTCCTAAAGGAGGTCTTAAGGGTGGTCGTAAGGACCTCCTACCGTACATGCACTGTTGGAATAGATGAGTTTAGAAAGTGCTGGACCCAATCAAGACACCCAAAAATTGTTAGGTGACTACAGAGGTGCGGGGCAGATGGACCCCTTGATCAAAAAGATCGTCCACCTGAGAATTACCTGGGCAGCTAGAGAGGGTGAGTCCCGCGAAGACCCCTACACGGTAGAGCGTCCCCACGGGTTACAGGGTTTCCCCCACCCGACCTCTCTTGTCACTGCGGTTCCAGGTAGGCCAGAATGGGGATCTTGATCTCTTAAGTCTACCTCTTTTACTTTAAGATCAAGGTGCTTAAGATTCCACTTGAACTCTTAGGTATGTTTTTGTGAAAAAGGTGACCTAAATTGAAGGTTGGTTGACCCTAAGGGTCAACTTTACCTAGTGATTTTGAGAACTTATTAGATCTTGTTTTTTTTTTTTTTTTTTTTTTTAGGGTTCAAGTGTTTAGAGAGCCAATTTGTTTAGGGTTTTTCTTAATAGGTATTTTCAACCAATGGCTTAGGCACACCTCTTTTTGGATTTTCTCAATTCTCGATTAAGGGGTGTGTCTCTGAAACCCTAATGTTAAATCTTATGTGGCTCTACATGGTCCAGTTAACTCCTTGTTGGGTAATTAGGGCTCAGGCAAGAAGGTATTAGCCCTTAATTACCTTTAATATTGTGTGCGGGAATAGTAGTTTTGAGAACATGCAGCAATTACTACGCATGAAAGACAGGTTATACCAATTTTTTTCTTCTTTTTTCTTCCTCTTTAAAATTTTAGGGCTTAATAGTGAGAGAATAGAAGTTACCTGTCCTTGGAGTGGCTGTGGTGAGGCTGCGTCCTAATTTTTCCTGTACCTGCACACAAAAGAGAGAAGAGATTATTAGAAACGCACAAATAGAGATTTTATAACTTCTAGAATAGCCGTTGCACCCCGGCAATGGCGCCAATGATAATGGCAGAGCTCTGTCGACCGAACCGTGGCTAGTCTTTGTTTGTTTTAGTGCTTATTACAGTAATGTCATTGTGGTATAGATAAAATATCTACGGTTTGTCGTCATCGCCACCATCACAATTTTACTCAGAAATGTTTTTCTTCCGAGGTCGAACTCAGGGAGCTACTGGAATTCTAGAAGTACAATGTTTCTTTTATTACAAAAATAAGAGAGAGAGAGAGAGAGGGAGAAGTAGATTTCTGTGTCTTGGCTTTTTCTTCTTCTCTTCTCTCTCTTTGCTTCTCTTCTTTCTCTCTTCTCTTCTTCACGGTTCTTCATCTTCTTCAATTCTTCTTCTTCTCTTCTTTATCTTCTTTCTTTCTTCTTCTCTTTTCTTTCAGCTACGGAACCTTTTCTTTTCTTTTTCTTCTTTGCTTTGCCTTCAGAGCTTCATCCGTCGTCTGATTTCTCTGTCAGACGGCTTAAATGGTGTCTGCTACAGTGCTTCCCCTATCTTCCTTTGTTGCTTCTCCTTCTTCTTCTTCTTCCTTGGCCTTCTTCCTGTGCAACCTGTCTTCTTCTTCCTTGCAGCTAAGTCTCTTCTCTTCAACTCTCAGCCTGCCTGCACAAGGGAGCAAAACCTACCCTGTCCCTCTACCCACACGTCTCTCTCTCTCTGCAAATCACTCACAGGATGCTCTCCTAGAGCCGCGGGTAATCGGGTCAGGTTTCGTGCCCGTGACCAGGCGCACCGGTGTGTGAGTGATGCGCGAGGTGTGCTCAGATAGGGTCGGGTCGGGTCACCAGATCCACGTGGTGAAATCGCGGACGAGGTGGGGTGTATTAGGTGAGGGACCTCACCCCAAGTGTAACTGGAGGCGAACGGTCTATTTCACAAAAACAATATAAACCACTCCAGCCGCTTGTAACTTCACGATGTGGGACTAAAGTCCCTCCTTCTCTCGTGCGCGCCCACAGCAGACCTTCATGCAATTGCCTCAGCTGCGGCCTCTGTTGGTGTTGATTTCTGGAGCAACCATCTTCGCGAGACCTGCCCCAATACGCAGCGCCTGATGCTTAGCAGTTCTAAGGTCTGGAGAAAGCTTGAAGCTCCTCGAATAGACGTCAATGGCGGCCGGGGCGTGGAGTCTGCCAGACACGAAAAGGGCCTCTCGACCTAATCAGATCAATGGGGGACCTTCGCCGTGGCACAGTGAAGGTGGTGCAAGGTGCAGCAGGTCGTGGGGCGGCCTAGGCGTGCGTGCCTAGGTCGTCCTGTGATCGGAGTTGTGGGCATGTTCGGGGGAGCGTTGAGTGGGTGTAGAGCGGCAGTGGGTGGGCGGAGGTTGTTCAGCGTGATGAGGCGGAGGTTATGTGAGGGTCGGCGAGGCGTGTGGGGCTGCGGAGAGATGGGAGCGTCTCGCCGGAGGGTGGCCGGAGACGAGGAAGGTTACGGTGGACAAGAGCGGTCGAGGGTTAATCGAGTGAAATACAGTGAGGAAAAGAAAGAGGGGGAGATGGGGAATAGTTCTGACCTAATTACAGGGACGAAGGGGTCGGAGCAGGTCGGCAGTCGTACCGACTGTCGCCGGAGAAGAAATACCTAGAAGGGGAGGGCGGCGGCGAGGAAGAGAGCGGGAGGGCACACGCTGGGTACGGCGCGACACGGGAAGAGCAGGCGAAGTTGGCTCTGCTGCTGGTATTGCAGCAGAGCGACGAGCCGGAGGAGGAGGAGCTGCCGAAGCTGGTGGGTTTCTGCCGGAGTGGGAAGAGAGGAAAGGTAGGGGTTTTCTCCGTCAGGACCGAGCTACCAGAGTCGGCTGGCGACGCTGGTTCTTATAAAGGCGGTGGCGGAGGGTGGGCGCAGGGAGGCGACGTGCCTCCCTCACCGGAGAATGGCCAGGATACGCGACCCATACCTTCCGCGCGTTCACACGGGAGGTGTGGGCGAGGGCAGAAGGCATGGTGGTGTCCCTGCGACAGCACACGTCGCAGGGAACACCCGGTTCAAACTGCAGGTCGCCTCCCTCACCCTCCGCAGCGCCATGCTCCGCGCAAAGTCGCCGGAGCATGGCACTGCTCAGAGACTTGCAGGAGGGACCTGTATGCAAAGAACGACGAAGAACCTGGGGGCCAAAATGCAAGGGTTTCAAATGTTGAGGGTCAAAAAGTAATAGATGAGGACCAAATTGCAAAGTCTGTCAAGAAGGTCTCTTCTTAGGCTCAAGGTTTTATGCATGACTAAATGGAACCTAAAGATTCTAATGGTGAATTTCATTTCTAGGTCAGACCTTGTTTGACCGACCAATTTACGTAAAAATCCAAATTAAATCATTAATTGGGCATGGTTCTCAATGTTGGCCAAAATGGGTTCCCAAGGCCAAATTGAAGGTTCTAAACCCTGGAGATTATTTTTCTATGAATTCTAGAGGGTTTAGTCGATTTTTACCCTGCCTTGAACCTCGTGAATTGAAGTGAGTTTGTTTTAGGGTTACAAGATGTCATTTAATTCCTTGGAGTTGCTGTAGCCCTTGTTGGATCAGATCATCCCACTTTCCTTCTTATTAGGTTAGTTTGACCTATGTTTAGACCCTGAGTTACCCTGTTTACTAATTGTGTTGGTGAAATTGCATTTTTACCCCTTGTGACTTATTTTCTTGTTAAACTCAGAATTCTCTGAGTCAAGCCTTTCTATGAGTTATGTAGGAGCTTTTTCTTGCATATCTAGGTTAGATTGTGCTTGTTAGGGTTCATGATGAGGTTCTCATCAAGTTGCTCCCTGAGTTCGACCTCGGGAAACTTGTCATTCCGAGTAAAAAAAAATTGTATTAAACTGGTAACTGTTTTGTCATATACCACAATGACTATAAATAACAATAAAGACAAAAGCAGGCCAAAACTCGCCATTGCTCTCCTAGTTCATCAAGCGCACACTTGGGAGCACCACATCCTTCAGGCACCCGCTCTCCTGCCAAAGATTTTGAGAGAATCGTTGTGCCGTTGCATAGTTCACTCACCCGCATTATCATGTCGACGCACTTTCACCTGAGGGAAGATTCTTCACCTATAGTAGCTAGTTTCATTTATATACGTTGTTGGCTCTATAGGT
The DNA here is from genome assembly GCA_037157565.1 of Thalassia testudinum. NCBI lineage: Eukaryota > Viridiplantae > Streptophyta > Magnoliopsida > Alismatales > Hydrocharitaceae > Thalassia > Thalassia testudinum. The sequence continues at coordinate 66,481,103 of JAZHRO010000022.1, read as the reverse complement.
CTGTTGTATTTTTCTTTGTTATTGGTTGGGTATTCGCGTTCCGAATTCCCGTCTCCTTCGAGAGACAAAATCCTTCTTGTTAAGAGAAAGGGTTTTAAGGTACACTACCCTCGTTTAAAGTAGTGTGGTTGTAAAAGGTTAAGTCACCCTCATTTCAAGTGACTTGTTTAGTGGATTTAATTGACTAGGTCAGTCGAAAATCCTAACTCGAGAGGGTTAGGAGGTGGTTTTTACCCGGTTTGGTTTCCACCTAAAAATATCTTTGTCATATTGTGTGATTGCTCTTTTTGTGAGATTGCTATTTATTTTCCGCATTTTATTACGTCACGCATACCTCACCCCCTCCCGTAAGGAATTACAATTGGTATCAAAGCAGGTTTTTGCATATTTGGCGTAACAACCAACAAGAGATCTATGGAGGGGAGCAGTTCTGCAATCAGGATTACCTTTCTTCGACGGGGGCAACTACCCCTACTAGAAGCTATGGATGAAGACTTGGCTACAAGGCAACGACTTCACGATTTAGGCCAGATGTGAGACACCATTTGACATCCCAGATAAACCCACGGGAGGCAACTCACAACAAGAAATCCGTGAGTTCTCCCTCAACGCAAAAACAATGAACGCATTGTATTGCATGTTGAGCCCAGAAGAATTCAACAGAATCTTGCAGTGCGCCACCGCATATGAGATTTAGAACACACTTGAGGTAACTCACGAGGGTGCCTCTAAGGTAAAGTCTTCTAAAATTAATTTACTTTCACAAGAATTTGAATCATTTTTTATGAAGACTAACGAAACTTTGAGTGAGATGAACACTAAGTTCACTCTCATGGTAAGTAATTTGAAAGCTTTAAGGAAGACCTTCATCAAGGGGGAGCTTCAAGTGAATCTTCTTCAATCCCTTGAACCAAAATGGGAGCAGAGGGGCACCGCCATCGAGGAGGCGAACAAGGTAGAGGAGCTCAACATGGAGGATCTCCTAGGAAATCTAATGTCCTACAACATAAAGCTGAAGCAGAAGAAGAAGGATACACTGGAATCAAAATCGAAGAAGTCCCTCGCATTCAGAACTGCGTCAGATAGCAAGGTAAGTTCCGATGATGAAGATTTTAAATTCTTACTTAAAAAATTTTCCAAGTTTTGTAGGAAATCAAACAAAGAAAAGGAGAAGAAGGAAAAGGAAAGCCCGAGTGTTTGCACAGCAAAAATACACCAGTAAGGATGCCATCTTGTGTTATTTCCTAGCACTGCCATTGAATCTTATGTAGCTGTAATTGCATTTGTAAATAGACGCCTACATGCATTTCTAGAGAGGAGAGGAGAATGTGAATAATTGGCCATCCATTCCACTACCATTAATTAACATCTTCATTAAGGGCGGCATTGCAATTTCACCATTTTCTCATTTTTTTATTTACTTTGAATTTCTCGCCGGCTGCAGGACAGGGAGCATGCGTGCCTCTTCATGCCACACCTCTTGCCAACAACATGGCAGGAGGTGTGCTCCCAGCAGCATGGTGATGGCAAACCTCTTCCTCTTTAAAACCCCTGGCCCTCTCCCTCGTGCGGGCATTCCCTTACAGACACCTACAGGCACTTTCATCCACCGTCAGGCCAACCTACTCCCCTTTCCCTCTCCATACACAGTAGCTCTTCTTGCTGAGAAGAGACACACTGTGGGCAGGAGAAAACCCACAGTGGTCCCACAACCACCACTGTGAGTTCCACCACCGCCCAGCTCTTGCATGAGCAGGTGGGCGTGGTGGGTTCACCTTTCATTTTCACTGCTGATCACCTTCTCCGCCATTGCCGGAGCTTCAAGCTCCGAAGCTCCAGCAACACAAAAGTCAGCTTGCAGCAACTGCCCGCCACCGCGCGTGCGCCTGCAGACCTTGCGCACTCTCTTTCAGCACGCGCAGGCGCTTCCCAGCGCGCCCAGCACGTGAAACCAGCAGCTACCTGTCGGCAGACCACGCATGCACTATAGCGCACTGTAGCGCACGGTCTGTGCGACACTATAGCCACTGGCTCACTTCTAACTTAGCCAGTGGCTTTGGTGCTCTCTCTCCTCCGTATCACCCGCTCTAGCCAGTCTCCAGCGTCTGCGCCCGTAGCACTACGCGCTGCGTTGCGCAGTGCGCTACGCTACGCTTATCTGCATCCGCCCGCGCACGAGGAAGCGCAGGCACTCTGTCCAGCGCACCACGAGCGCTCTTCCTCCTGTGCCCGCGCCTCATCACGCATTAGACGACGGGGCTGCGCAGCAGACGGCTTATCTTTTGCACTTCCCCTCTTCAGCCTGTACACGCACACACTCCACTTGTACACACACTTGTACTCTCTCACACACACTTGTACACACTCACACACACCCTTGTATACTCACACCTACACACACACACACATATATATATACACACACACACACACATACACACACACACACACACACACACATATGCATATATATATATATATATATATATATATGCATATGTGTGTGCGTGTATATATATATATATGTGTGTGTGTATATATATATGCATATGTGTGTGTGTGTGTGTGTGTGTATGTGTGTGTGTGTATATATATATATATGTGTGTGTATATATACATATATGTGTGTGTGTATATATGTATATATATCTATATATATATCTATATATATGTATATATACATCTATATATGTATATATACATCTATATATATGTATATATACCTGTATATATACATATATATATACATGTATATATACATATATATAGATGTATATATACATATATATATATATATATATATATACATATATATAGATATATATATACAGATATACATATGTATATACATATACAGATATATATATGTATATCTATATGAATATATACATATATATATATATACAAATACATATATATACATATATACATATATACATATACAACTATATATATATATATATATATATATATATACATATACAGATATATATATATATATATATATATATATACCCGTATCCATATATACACTTCACCACCCATACGCCTGTGCACTAGTCATTCCACCGCGCATCATATCGCGGGAATATCTGCACCAGTTGCTGATATTCCCCGATATCCATGCAAAGCAAGCGCCTCCATACACTCTCCCACACATCCGCCCCACACTCCACACGACACTCCGTCTTGTTGGTTGCGTCTTACTAGACGTGAACCAACTTAACACTGTGCTACACTCCATTTCCACTTCCACTTCCACCCCTATATATAATATATAACTATATACATATATATATATACTATATCTACTATATATCTATACATATATTAAGCTACATATTTCTTTCTTTTCTATCAACGTCTCTTGTTTTCGGTTATCTTTATTCCTTGTTATTAAAAAGATAAAAAAAAAGAGTAAAATAGATAAAATAATTCTTATCTTGCAGTTACTCGGTCTTGTGAATAACAGGACCAATTTTTGGAAACCCCAAGTTGGCTATAAGCCAAGAACCATTTGGCTCAAGGCCAAGGACTAAATTTTGAGGGTGTACCTCAAGGACAATATTATCGCTATACCTACGTGCTGGTGCGGGTTCCCATGTACTATTGAGTGTCTAAGACTGGGGCAAACGGCCTTTCAATCTGGCCCAGTGGTTCCACGATGCTGTCATTTGGTTCTGTAGGTTGTGATAGTAGGTAACTTAGATCTTTAGGTCTAAGGGCACATTGTAGAGGTTAGGAAATTGATTGCTTTGACTTTTCATCAAGTGTACCTTTACGGCATCATTTCTCTCATCCCCTTTTCTCTTCTTATCTCCCCAATTCTTCCTGAGGTAGTGCATGTTTGGGAGGAGGTCACAAAACCCTGAATTGTTTGAATTGTCTGATAATTCTAGAAGGATAGAAACTGATTCGTCATCCTCCTCCACAAACATGGCTGCACGCCCACCCCCAAATCCCAAGAGAGGAAACCGCCCCCCTCAAATCCCACCAGGTGGTGGTGGAGTCGTAGACCCCATAACCCGCCTCCAAGCCCAAATGGAAATGTATAATGAGCAGATTAAAGCCATTAGGGAAACCTTGGAGGAAATGCAGAACCCTCCCGAACGGGAGGAGCCTAAGTCTCCTAGCTCTTATCAAAATCCCGCTGCTACAGAGACCATAGGACAAATTCGGGTCCCCATGGGCGGGGACGATTTTGAATTGAAACCCAATGTCATTGGCCTAATTAACTTTCACTTCCATGGTCCTGCAAGTGAAGATCCTTTTCTCCATTTGGAAGACTTAACCCAATTAGCTGAAACTGTTAAACCAAGAAATATCGGGTTATCAATTGTCCTCATGAAAATGTTACCATTTTCGTTGCGGGATAAAGCATCGCAATGGTTGCGCACCCTTGGGAGAACCATCCATTCTTGGGAAGAGATGCGAACAGCATTCTCAAGAAATTCTTCCCAATCGGGCGATCCAATGCGCTTCGCCGGGCTATAACTTCTTTCACGCAACAAAACGGCGAACAGTTTCATAAGGCTTGGGAAAGGTATAATGACCTCCGCTGGAAATATCCGCACCACGGTCTGCCTAAGTGGCATATAGCCCAGATCTTCTATTATGGGCTAAATGAAACTTTGAAGCAGATTGCAGACGCTTCCTACGGAGGGAATTTCATGAATAAAGCTGAGAATGGAGCATTTGAATTATTTGAGAACATGAGTGAAATTCAATGAACAATGCCTCCATTGTCGCCTTTAATTGTACCAGTCTGCCCCGAAATGTTCACGAAGTTGACACGGGACCCTCCCATTCAACCACAGATCTTAATCTTATTGCACAAAAATTGGATGAAGTCTCCATCGTGCACAAGAAGCTAGACGAGCTTCTGGCCAATCTTGCCTATTTTATGGCAAACACAAATACCTCCACCTCACCACTTCGTCACAATCCTAATCCTTCTAATGCCAGGCTTATTCCTAAAAACCCTGCGAGACCATCCTTACCGAGTGTCACACCGAGCAATTCGATAAGTAATGTGGATCTAGCTTTTGCAAGCCAGTATTTCGATACGGAGGACCAAGCCTCCGTGTGCTCGGATGCATATATACATGCGGACTCGTCTTCTAGCTTAGAAGATGCTTACGCCCTGGGGAACAACCCGTTCTCTGCCACTTGTAACCCAGGGTGGCGAAATAATCCTAACTTCGTATGGTCCAGTAACCCGCAGCGCCAAAATCTCGCGGGTGGACCAATGTGACCATCCGCACCCGTCATCCCAAGGGTCCAGTCTAATCCTGTGGCAAATCTGCCATCGGGTCCTTGCATTCCTCAAACAGAACACGCATCAAGTCCTCTTGATAAACTGATGCGAATGGTGACGGAAATGTCTAAGCACCATGAAGAAAACATGACCTCTCTTCAGCACCAATTGGCACAGCAAAATGCTGAGACCAATCAACTACGCATGGCGACTCGATCTCAGGGCACTCTTCCAACCCAACCTGTTCCTAACCCGCGAAATTTTGTACCCCGTGGTCCTCAACCACAGGTACGACCTTCTCAAGGGCAGGTTCATTAGATTCTGCAAGCTCCGAGCATTCCACCGAGATTTCAGGCTAATCCCGCAGCAACAGCACCTCACCCTTATGTCCCTATTGCAAACCCTCCTCCGCCTTAAGATCCCACTGGACCCGCGACGTCCAATGCGATCACTATGAGGAGCGGTAAGCAAACCATCGATCCGCATCGACCTGATCCTAGCCCATCTTTTTCATCTCTCTCTCTCATTCGAGATGCACACCGCATTCTCGTGAGGACGATGCACCCAAGCTAGTGCCAGAATCAGTCCCATTCCCTGAGGCTCTACTGAAGGAGCCAAAAGGCAAGAAAAAGGATACACAGGCCTTTGATAACCTGCGTAATTTATTTAGGGATGTTAAAATCAAGGTACCCCTGTTGAAGGCTATCAACCATATACCAATTGTCGCTCGATTTTTCAAAGACTACACTACACCCAGGTGACAGTCAAAGAAAACAAAGAATCCAGTGGTTCTCTCACCTCATGCGAGTTCTGCTATACTGTCAAATCTACCATCGAAGCAGAAAAAGCCAGGCACACCGCTTATTTCTTGTAGCATCCAAGCCTGCAATTTTAACCGTGCTCTGCTTGATCTAGGATCTTCCATCAATCTTATACCAACCATCATGCTCGAGAAATTTGCATTAGGAAATTTGAAACCCACCCCTATCACGTTACAGTTGGCAGATCGTTCTGTTAAAATACTGAAGGGTGTGGTGGAAGACATGGTGGTTTGGGTCAACAGTCTCTGTTTTCCTGTTGACTTTCTTGTTTTGGATATGGAAGTTCCTAGCTCATTTTCTGATTGTCCGATCATCCTTGGTCGACCTTTCTTGGCCACAGCCCACGCCCATATCAACTACGAGTCGGGATGCATTCATATTGCCATTGGCTCTGAGAAGCTCATGCTAAACATCTTCAAGGCAGCCAAGAATTTTGATTGCGATTGCATCAAGGATGACACGTCTGACGAAGACACGACCGTCAGCGCATGTATCGGACTAATAGGGACCTATTCTGACTGTTGTTGATTGCCCTTGAATGCAGACCATTGCCTGACTGACACATATTGTGATGTTCCCCCATCCCTCCCCTTACCCGTACCTTCTCCAGACCAGACTTCTGACGAGGTTTTCTTCGCTTCCCATACCTCGTGGTCTGAGTCATATTCGGGCTACTCACCCCCGGTCCACCCTCTTGAAGAACGAATTGCCCTTTCTTTCCTGCCAAATCAGGCGGAAATGCGACTCCACATTGGGACCTTGAGCCCACATACTGATCACTGGGGCTATTCCATTTTGGATCCATCAATCCAAGAAGCCCCTCTTTTTGGCCAATCTGAGGGCCAACTTCTTCCTCCTGCCTTTCTTTCTTCTGATCCACTTGGGACACTCTCGTCCCAAGAAATGCCAGATCTTTCACCATCCACTCTCGAGCTGAAAGAGTTGCCTGACATGCATAAGTATGTTTTCTTGGGACCAAATGAAACGCTCCCCGTAATCATTAGTTCAAAATTGACCAGGGAGAAAGAGTGCAAACTAACAAAGATCCTTATGGAATACAAGGCAGCCATTGGATGGTCCTTATCTGACCTAACTGGCATTAGCCCCTCCTACTGCACTCACCGTATATATACGGAGGAGGAGGCTCGACCTTCCCGCGAGATGCAGCGACATCTCAACCCTAACATGCGGGAGGTCGTTAAAAAGGAAATCATTAAGTAGCTTGATGCGGGTATAATCTACCCAATCAGTGATAGCCCATGGGTGAGCCCGATTCATGTCGTGCCCAAAAAGGCAGGACTCACCATCCGTATCAACGACAGGGGCGAATCCATCCCTACACGCACTCCTACATCTTGGAGAGTGTGTGTAGACTATAGGAAACTGAATGCTGCAACAAAGAAAGATCACTTTCTGCTACCTTTTATTGACCAAATCCTGGAGCGGTTAGTGGGAAATAAATTTTTCTGTTTCCTAGATGGATTCTCTGGATATAACCAGGTGGCAATTAACCCCCGGGACCAAGAGAAAACCACCTTTACCTGCCCCTTCGGCACCTTCGCATTTAGAAGGATGCCTTTTGGACTTTGTAACGCGCCAGCAACTTTCCAGAGATGTATGCTGGCAATATTTCATGACATGGTAGGTGACTTTCTTGAGGTTTTCATGGATGACTTTTCAGTCTTCGGACCTTCATTTGATGATTGTCTCGCCAACCTGACCAGTATCCTTCGAAAATGTATTGATGTGAACCTCGTGCTTTCTTGGAAGAAGTCATTTTGTGGTACACGAGGGAATTGCTCTCGGGCATATCATCTCCGATAGGGGTATTGAGGTTGACAGAGCCAAGCTTGATGTAATTGCTGATTTACCTGTGCCTAACTCTGTCAAGCAAATCCGCTCCTTCTTAGGACACGTCGATTTTTATAGGAGATTCATCGAAGACTTCTCCAAGATTTCTAGACCTTTAACTCATCTCCTATCAACTGAGGTACCCTTTGATATGGGCCCCGACTGCATACGAGCATTCACGCAGCTGCGTGATGCTGTCACCAAGGACCCTGTTCTCCAGCCACCTGATTGGTCCCTTGACTTTGAACTCATGTGTGACGCTTCTGACCTTGCAGTCGGAGCCATCCTGGGACAAAGACGCAATAGACACCCCTTCGTGGTGTACTACGCCAGTAAGACGTTAGATGAGGCCCAGCGTAATTATACAACCACTGAGAAAGAACTACTGGCGGTCATCTTTGGGCTGGAGAAATTCTACTCTTACCTTCTGGACTCGCATGTTATTGTATTCACTGACCACGCGGCCATTCGCCATCTCATGCATAAGAAGGATGCCAAGCCTAGACTGATTCGTTGGATCCTTCTGCTCCAAGAACTTAACCTTGAGATCTACGATAAGATCGGAGCCCAGAATGTTGTTTCTGATCATCTCTCGAGACTGAACCCTGACCACATTGGACTTACCCTGCCGATTAATGAGGTTTTTCCCGATGTGCACCTATTAGCAATTAATGTGGCAAGCGAACCTTGGTATGCCGACATTGCCAATTACCTTGCTTCTGGTTCCCTTCCACGTGGCTAGCCTAAAAACCAGCGCGAGCGTCTCATCGTAGAAGCAAAGTACTATTTCTAGGATAATCCACTACTTTTTCAAATAGGTGCCGACCAGATCATCCGTCGCTGTATTCCTGACAACTAATTCCCCAGTGTGCTATCCTTCTGCCATGATCAGGCCTGCAGAGGCCATTTTTCTGGGAGGAAAACTGCAGCCAAGGTGTTGCAGTGTGGGTTCTTTTGGCCCTCCCTTCACCAGGATGCACACAATTATGCCAAACATCGCACTAGGTGCCAGTCGTTACAATCAATGTCACGTCATGACATGATGCCCTAGCAACCCATCCTAGCTGCCGAAATCTTTGACATTTGGGGAATCGATTTCATGGGTCCCTTTCCTCCTTCCAACGGCTTTGAATACATCCTCATTGCGGTTGATTATGTTTCGAACTGGATCGAGGCTATTTCCACGCGCCATGCTGACCATGTCATATCTACTCAATTTGTCAAAGATCACATTTTTGCACGCTTTGGGATCCCTCGAGCCATTATCTCTGATGGAGGAAGTCATTTTACCCATGTTTCTTTTCGGACACTTCTGAGGAAATATGGAGTCCACCATCGTATCGCATCTCCGAATCATCCTCAGATGAACGGCCAGGCTGAGGTGTCGAATCGGCAAATTAAGAAAATTCTCCAGAAAACGATTCAGCCTGACCGTAAGGATTTGTTCGACAAGCTGATTGACGCACTTTGGGTGTATCAAACAGCCTTCAATGCTCCCCTTGGTATGTCTCCTTATAGAATTGTTTACGGGAAGCCTTGTCATTTGCCCGTGGAGCTGGAGCACCGCTCTTATTGGGCGGTTCACCAATGTAACCTCGACCCAGACCTGTGTGGTCAAGAAAGGAAACTCCAACTCCAGGAGCTGGAAGAGCTCCATCGTGAAGCCTATGATTCTGCCTTAACTTTCAAACAACGCACTAAGGCCTTTCACGACAACCAAATTCGATGGAAGGAATTTGAACCATCTCAGCAAGTTTGGCTTTACAATGTCCGGCTCAAATTCTTTCCAGGGAAATTGAAGTCCAAATGGACTGGTCCCTTCTTGGTCTCGAGACCATTTCCCAACGAGGCCGTTGAAATTGAAGATCCCAAATCTGGGCATAAATTTACGGTTAATGGACAGCGGTTAAAATCCTATCTTACTTATGAACCTGCCTCCGTTGGTGAAACTGTTGCCTTGCTGGAGGGTAACTAACTTCGTGCCTCACTCTGAGTCCAGCTGGGGACATTAAATTCAGCGCTCGTTGGGAGGCACCCCAACAACACTCCTCCACTATCACTTACACAATTCCATGTCACTTCACTTCGCACTTATTCACTTTTCACTTTCACCACCCACCATCCACCCACCCTACCACCCTGCTCTAAACCTTGCACGTCAGCTCTCGTTCCCTGATCCTTGGACCTTGCTTTACCCTACATGCATATGACACAGCATCATTTGGCATGGGGGGGAGGATAGGCATCCATAGTATTTGGGTATTATATGGTATCATGCAGATCCATCTATAAATATGTACATAACCTATTTCAAAAAAAAAAAGTATTTAGCAATGATCTAAAGGCTGAAACAAAAATACAATAAGTGTTTATGGATATTCAACCACTATTTTGAAGACTTTCCAAGCCACAGAAGCTTGATTCGCTCAGGCTTGGCTTAATTCACTTGAGCATTGACAAGACAGATCAGAATCTCTCCTAACTAAGGACGTATTCTTGTACCAGAGTATAGGATTTGTTGGTTTGCTTTTACTTGAGAGTTTAAGTAATCTTGGTTCACACTACACATATCAAGAAAGACCAGGTGAACATAAGATCCAACCCTAGTGTTATTAGGGAAGGTGGAGTCCTTACCTGTGCACATAGGTAGACTTTTTATCACAAGCTTTAGTCTTCTGTCTAAGAGAAACTCTTTCCACCAAAAAGGAACTCTCCCACCAAAAATGTGTGCACCTCCAAATAAAGTTGTAAGAGATAAATTGACACTTGTTTCGAGAAAAAAGAGAGAGAGAGAGAAAATCTTTGCAAATAAGTCAGTATATTTTTCAAATGTGTATAAATTCTCCTCTCCAAAAAGATTTCAGGGCACATCATAAATACCATGTTTCTACCATATATTCCTTGAGCCACAAAAGCAATAAAATGGGGTTGAGTTTTCCATCATCTTTTTAAGGGTCAATCTAAAGACATGAGCTGAAACTGGGACCAACCTGCACTTAAAAATTCGTGAAACCCTGAGCTTGAGTCTTAATGTTCATCTGGTCAGTCTTGATCCTTCACTATGCAGAAACCATAATCTCTTGAGCTTTTGAGTACGGCAAAACCCTCTGAGTCCTAGAAATCGTACTTAAGGTTTAAATATTAAGAGTCCAGGTTAGTCGAGAGATGGTCTATGTCATATAAGACTTAAAGTACTGGTAGTCTTCTCTACAATTAGTTCTCACAATATCCAACAGATAAACACACCCATGTCCCATCAGAAGAAAATCTTCAACTTAAGATCATTTCTAAATACAATACAAAATGTTTTGCTAGGGACTAGCAAAAGATAGGCATGGGGGTATGTGTAACGACCCGATTCCCGAGTCCCTACGAGACACAAGAACCAGACCGACTCAACTAATCCCAAGACCTAGTCGTCCAACGAGGAAGTTACCAAAAGAGCAGTAAAATAAACAACATTAAACATGAAATATAACTAGCAGTAACAAAATACAGCAGTAAGAAAAAGAACTACTACAGCATGTACCACCACAACAGTAGAACAACATTTATAACATGACATGAACTACAAGTAAAGAAAAGTACAGAGGTAACAAGAACTACTCACTACAGTGGAACAAAAGGGGTACAAAAGAACCGCGGTAACTCTACTGGACCCTACTCGGCCCAGCGTCCTCTGCAGCCGCTGACCCTGGCTGCTCAACACCTGGTCCTGAAAAGTAACGAGTGTAACACGTCAGCGAAACGCTGAGTAGAGTGACAGCTAAACTAAAGAAGCAGTAAAGCGTACAGTAGCTGTTTTATTTTCTTTCTTCCTTTATTTACGTCTTTCTATTGTTTCACAATTTATCTATATCTCAGACCCTTCACTTGATCTCGAATGTTCCTCATGGGAACGATCTTGATTGCAGTCTTTTCCGAAGAGTAGAAGTAACACGTGGTGCTCTACTGGCCGGGAGAGTCCCCCGTGGTGATCGTACTCTCAGTCAACCACCCCAAGGTCACTAACAGACGTAACGGTGACTACGGCACGCGCGGTAAACGCACGGGTAGCTACCCCGCACTGGCACGCGGTCAGTCGTTTCCGTTAACGGGTGCGCCCAAAGCACAGCATGGAAACAGTATAGGGCAGAGCCCTCTCAGTAACAGGGGTCCAACCCCTCCACAGTAACCAAACAGGGGCCTTGCCCCTCCACAGTCCGCGCACCCTCGCCTGACTACCCTGGTTCGCCCAGTGGGCCTAACAAGTCGGTGCAGGTGAGCTAGCAGAACCCCGGGGCCCGTGGGGTAACTAGTACTCGCTCTACACTAGTAGCTCTCCTCTGTACTGTGTACACGAGGGCCAACAAGTCGGTACAAAGTGGCCAGACCTAACCCCGGGTCCCTGGGGCGGCTGGCTCTGCTCTGCACTAAGCAGGTAACAGGTGCTTCCCCTGGTACTACGTACCCAAGAGACAACACACTTCCACGTCTTTCCTTCTCAGTTCCATTTCATTCTCTTTCCAGGAGTTCTACTCCTAATTCCCCGTAGGGTTCCAGCTCTTTCAACTCAGCACATTCAAGTTTCACCATTCTAGTTTCACGTTCTTACAACCCATATTCTCAATCATGTTCATTTATTCATAACAAGCAGCTGTTAAATCAATTTACAGGCAGCTATTATTTCCTTTCCACATTTTTCCAAGACTGCAATATCTATATTCATATCACTAGTTTTCCAGTCCTAGGATTCATGCCGTACCCTAGGATCTATCATTCAATCTAGCTTTCCAGCCCTAGGATTCATGCAATACCCTACGATCTATCATTCAATCTGGTTTCTCATTCCTAGGATTCATGCAATGCCCTAGGTTCTATTAATTGTTCCATAATTGTAACAAATTATGTTAATAATTCTTAAAGCCACTCTACCAGCTACAACGGGAGTACTGGGGGCGTGGTCGGAAATCCCGCACGCCTCCGCAACCCCCGAGACTGCAATGGAACGGGGTCCTAACACAAGGATCAAACACAAGGAGTTTCTCAGAACAGCATATAATTACTGGAAACGGGTAGAGGAACTTATTCTGAAAGAACGCAACTCGAAACGCGAAAAACGGATTCTGAACGGGCCCTAAACTGGTCAAAAACGACGAAACAGTCCAAAATCAGACGTAAGGAACCTCTTCCAGACATCTTAAAATGTGGGTCAGATGGTACCTTTGTTCTGCGTAGTCTCTCAGATGTCCAGAAGCCTGCGGGGCGTCTGGCCTAGTTCCCAGACGTCCAATGGTCACCCCGGACGTCTCGAAGTCCTTCCTGTCGTCTGGCACTGCGGCCAGACGTCTGATTCTCGTTGGATGGCGAATCTCAGAACCTGCACGTACCCACTCATCGTTCTCAGTACAACAGGTCGCAAAAAAGGACGAAGGACAAAAATAACTTACTTGCCAGACATCTTCACCGTCGTCTGGTTGGAATCCCAGACGTCTGATTCTGAAAAAAACTTCCAGAATCAGAGCTCGCCTCGCTCTCCGCCCGCGACGCACGGCCGCGCCGCGCCTCGTCCGCCTGCTGCTCAAGCTGCAGCAGCCTTCCAGCGACGCTCCATGCCCGCGGCTCCCCCGCCAGCCGGCTCTAGCTGCCCCGGCAAGCTCGAGCCCTCACGGTCGAGCTTCTCCTCCCTCACCAACACCTCCTCCCCCAACTCGTCGCAGCTGCCGCTGCCGCCGCTCGCTCGCGCTCGCGCTATCGTACCAGCTGGAAAAGAAGAAGGAAGCGGAGGAGATGAGAGTGAGGGAGAGGGCGAGGGCCTTATAAGGCCGCGCAGGGAGAGAGAGAGAGAGAGAGCGCAGTCTGCGCCTGCAGGAGGAGAGAGGGAAAAAGGGGAAGGTGCGGCGGTTGCAGGTCTGCGCGCACTTGCGCGCAGACGCAGCCCCGCACGCCACAGAAAAATAGATCCCAGACTTCTGGAAGGGGTTCCAGACGTATGGGCCACCTCCCAGACGTCTTAAAAAAAATCATCTTGGAAGGCGTTCGTAACAATATAACAAACTCAAAGGAAGTTTCGTCCCCGAAACTTGCGCTAACTAGGGCGCGGGAAAAATGTCATATAAAAACATAACAAACTCAAAGAGGACCGAAGCCGGTCCGAAGGACGTACCCGCGAAGAGCTCCGGGTACCGCTCCCGCATTGCCACCTCAGGCTCCCAGGTAGCCTCCTCGTACCGCTGGCTCCTCCACAGAACCTTCACCAGGGGTACTTGCTTTCGTCTCAAACTTCGGACGGCCCGGTCAAGAATCTGCACTGGCCGCTCGGGGTAAGTCAAGTCGTCGCCCACCTCGACGCTCTCGTGACTCAGTACGTGACTGGGATCGGCTACGTACTTCCGGAGGTTGGACACGTGGAAAACGTCGTGCACACCAGAAAACTGAGGGTGGGCAGGTCTGTAAGCAACGGGTCCAACCCACTCCAGGACCTCAAAGGGCCCCACGAACCTCGGCACGAGCTTCCCTCTCACCCCAAACCGCTGCAGGCCCTTCATGGGCGAAACTCGAAGGAAGACGTGATCCCCAACCTCAAACTGCACCTCTCTGCGTTTTCGATCCGCGTAGCTCTTCTGTCTACTCCTGACAGTGCGGAGTCGCCTGTGGATCTGCTCGACTACCTCCTGACTCTACCGGATCAACCTGGGGCCAACCTCCCACTTGGTCCCCACCTCAACCCAACTCAAGGGTGCCGTACACCTCTGTCCGTATAGAGCCTCGTAGGGGGCCATGCCAATGCTCGAGTAATAGCTGTTGTTGTATGCAAACTCCGCCAGGGGCAGGTGCTCCTCCCAAGAGCCCCTCCAGTCCGGTACACAGGCACGCAAAATGTCCTCAAGTGTCTGTATCGTGCGCTCAAACTGCCCGTCCGTCTGGGGGTGGTAAGCTGTACTAAACCTCAACCGCGTCCCCAGGGCCTGCTGAAACTCAGCCCAAAACTGGGACGTAAAGCGGGAATCCCAGTCGGATACGATCTCCCGCGGAACTCCGTGTAGTCGTACCACATCGCGGATATATCTCTCTGTCAACTGTGCTGGTCCCAAAGTGACTCAGATCGGCAAGAATCATGCCGTCTTCGTCAATCTATCCACAATTACCCAAACTGCGTCGTGTCCTCACTGGGTAACAGGTAAACCCACCACCAAGTCCATGGTGATGCTTTCCCACTTCCACTCTGGCACTGGAAGCGGCTGTAGCGGCCCTACAGGCCTCTGATTCTCGGCTTTCACCTGCTGACACACTAAGCATTGCTGCACGAATTCACCCACATCCCACTTCATCACCCTCCACCAAAACTCACGTCTCAAGTCGTGGTACATCTTCGTGTTTCCGGGATGTATGGTGAATCTGGAACCATGTGCCTCAGTCAGGAGCTCTCTCAACAGCTCCTTGTCCCTGGGAACGCACAACCGTCCCCTCAGGCGTAGCACCTGGTCTGTGAAAGAGAAGTCCCCTAGGTCTCCTGACAGTACTCTGTCGCGCAATGACTGCAAGTACGGATCGGCCATTTGTCCTGTGACGATGCGGTCTATCAGCACTGGCCTAGTCTGGCGTGTCATAGTCACTGCTCCACAGTGCCCCCGTAATTCTAGGGGTCACCAACTGCCCACCTCCTCCAAAAGGCTCCAACTCTGTAACTGTAAACTGGCCAAGTGTGCGGGCGCCTTTCGGCTCAAGGCGTCAGCCACCACATTGGCCTTGCCCGGGTGACAGGAAATGCTGTAGTCGTAGTCCTTCAGGAGCTCCAACCAACGTCACTGTCTCATGTTGAGCTCCTTCTGATCAAAAAGGTATCTGAGGCGCTTGTGATCTGTGAAAATCTCGAAGGTCTCACCGTACAAGTAGTGCCTCCAGGTCTTCAGCTCGAAGACAACAGCTGCCAACTCCAGGTCGTGGGTAGGGTAGGTATGCTCATGGGACTTCAGTTGCCGCGAAGCGTAAGCGACAACGTGACCCCTCTGCATGAGCACACCTCCTAACCCCTGCAAGGAGGCGTCCGTGTACACAATGAACCCGCCACTACTGTCAGGGATGGTGAGCATGGGAGACGAGGTCAACCTCTCCTTCAGCTCCTGAAAATATGCCTCACAGGCGTCTGTCCAAGTGAAGGGCACGTCCTTCTGGGTCAACTGTGTCATGGGACGCGCAATCTGTGAAAAACCTCTGATGAATCGTCTGTAGTAGCCTGCCAGTCCCAGGAAACTGCGAATCTCAGTGACTGAACGCGGTCTCTCCCACATGAGCACTGCCTCGACCTTGGCTGGGTCCACCGCCAAGCCGTCTCCAGAGATCACATGACCTAAGAAGGTCACCTCCCTCAACCAGAACTCGCACTTGCTGTATTTGGCGTACAGCCTACGTCGTCTCAGAGTGTCCAGAACCATCCGCAAGTGTTGTCCGTGCTGCGTCTGATCTCGAGAATAGATGACTACGTCATCAATGCATACCACCACGAACTGGTCCAAGTATGGTCTAAACACCCGGTTCATCAGGTCCATGAAAGTAGCGGGGCCATTGGTCAGCCCAAACGGCATGACCAAAAACTCGTAGTGTCCGTACCGGGTGCGAAAAGCTATCTTGGAGACGTCTACCTCCGTGATCCTCAACTGGTGGTATCCAGACCTCAAGTCGATCTTGGAGAACACCGTGGAACCCCGCAACTGGTCAAACAAGTCATCGATCCTCGGCAGCGGATATCTGTTATTGATGGTGACCCTATTCAGCTGTCGGTAGTCCACACAAAGGCGTAGGGTACCATCCTTCTTCAAAAACAGTACCGGGGCTCCCCAGGGAGACGCACTGGGCCTCACGAAGCCCTTCTCCAAAAGGTCCTATAACTGAGACTTGAGCTCTCGTAGCTCAAGCAGTGCCATCCGGTATGGCGCGGTGGAGATGGGGCTGGTCCCTGGTACTAGTGAGATCTCAAACTCGATCTCACGCTCGGGTGGTAGTCCTGGTAACTCGTCTGAGAACACGTCAGGGTACTCTCTAACCACCGGGATGCTCTGGAAGCCTGCCATAGGGCTGGGCTCTGCCACCACACAAGCTAGGAAGCCCTCACACCCCTGGCTCAAAAGTCTCGCCGCCCGAAGTGCCGAAATGCACCTGAAGCCTCCGTCCACTGGCTGTCCGTGAAACTCGAAAGAAGGCAACTCCGGCATGGAGAAGACAATCTTCCACTCAAAACAGTCCACCAAGGCGTGGTAAGCGGACAGCCAGTCCATCCCCAGAATTACGCCAAAGTCCTCCATCTGTATCATAATCAGGTCAGCTGGCAGGCTATGTCCCCCGACGCTGACCTCGCAATCCGTGTACACCTCCTCAGCTACAAATAGCTGACCACTCGGACCTCTGATTACGAACGGATTCTCTAACAGCGTATAGTCCTGGCCCAAGCTAACTGCGAAACTGGCTGCGACAAACGAGTGCGTAGCGCCGGAATCAAAAAGTGTGTAAACGAGTCTGCCAGAATCTGAAACCATACCTGCCACCACCGAGACTGAAGCTTTGGCATCCCTGTGTGTCAGGGCTTTGATCTGCCCCTCAGCTCTAGGTGCAGGCGAAGCAGCCACACTCTGCGTCGGACGGGCAGGTGTTGGCCGGTACCCTCCTCGTGACTATTGTCCTCCTCCTCGTGCCTGGGAACCGCGGCTTCCTATGCGCCCTCCAGTGCTCTGCACAGGAAGTATCTACTGACCTCCTGCCCAAGACGGGCAGTCTTTCCTGATGTGGCCCGGCTGGCCACACTGGTAACAGAGGGGAACCCGACTCCCGCCCTCAGCCGGTCCCTGCTATTGGCTGGGCGGGGGTCCGGTGCTGGCGACTGGCCTCTGTCGAGGGCCCCCAAAGGCCACGAATGGCCCTGCAAAATGTGATGGCTCTCCTGCGGACGCCACGTGTCTCCTCTCTCGCCAGCCCTGTGAAAAGTTTGGCTGAAAGGGCCTCTTCCGCCCGCCGTCAGTGTCTCGCGCGGATGGGTTGGGCTCCTCGTAAGTCATGGCTGCCTCCACCACCCTCGAAAACGTAGGCAACTACAGGGGTTTGACATACCCCCGAATCGCAGGCCGGAGCCCCTCGGTGAACCTCCAAAGGCGCTCCTCCTCAGTGGCTACCGCTGTTGCTGCAAAGCGGGACAGCTCCAAGAAACGCGTGCGGTACGCACTCATGGTCATCGTCCCTTGGCGGAGAGTGTGGAACTCCCGCCTCCTCTGGTCCTGCCACGTCTGGGGAAAGTACTGCTCGCAGAAGAGGGCGACGAACCGGTCCCAGGTCGGCTCGTCCCTCTCCTGTCCCCAAACCGCCCTCCACCACCTGTGTGCCGCACTCTCCAGCTGCTACGTGGAAAAGGCCACGCGGCACTCCACCAGGGGGCGAAGGGTGTCGAAAATCTTCTCCAGCTGCTCGAGTCAGTCCTCTACCTCGGTCGGGTCCTCATCCCCCTTGAAGGAGGGGGGCTTCAGCTTCCGGAACTGTCCAAAGAGCTCGGAGTGGCGCTGTAGTGGGGATGTTGGTGCACCTCCAGGCAAAGGTGCCTCATGCACAGAAGTGTCGGAGGAAGGTGGGGGCGGCGGTGGCCCATCCCCTCCCCCGTGTCCAACGCCGCGTCCGTCGGGTGGTCCCACAGAGGACTCCCCCTCCACAGCCCCAGGGTGAGGCGCTCGGGGCGATGGGTGGAGCTCCTCTCGCACAATGTCCCGTATCAGCTGGGCGAGGCCCTGGGCCTGGATGCTCGAAAGTAGTGGCTGGTCCACTGAGTCATCGGCAACGGCACGCCCACCTCGCCGACCTCGTCCTCGGCCGCGCCCGCGGCCCATCTCGCCAGTCCCGCGACAAGGCATCTCTTGCAAGGAGACACGAAAGAAAACGAAACACATCAATATGGAACGATACCTAACGGAAATGTCTAAGAGCTCATGTCAAAAGATATGTTGTGGAGGCTACTCTAGTTGTAGACATGTGAATTGGTTATTTTCCAGTTAGTTGATTCACTTCTCAGGACGACCTTGCTCTGATACCATCTTGTAATGACCCGATTCCTGAGTCCCTACGAGACACGAGAACCGGACCGACTCGACTAATCCCAAGGCCTAGTCGTCCAACGAGGAAGTAACCAAAAGAGCAGTAAAATAAACAACATTCAACATGAAATATAACTAGCAGTAACAAAATACAGCAGTAAGAAAAAGAACTACTACAGCATGTACCACCACAACAGTAGAACAACATTTATAACATGACATGAACTACAAGTAAAGAAAAGTACAGAGGTAACAAGAACTACTCACTACAGTGGAACAAAAGGGGTACAAAAGAACCGCGGTAACTCTACTGGACCCTACTCGGCCCAGCGTCCTCTGCAGCCGCTGACCCTGGCTACTCAACACCTGGTCCTGAAAAGTAACAAGTGTAACACGTCAGCGAAACGCTGAGTAGAGTGGCAGCTAAACTAAAGAAGCAGTAAAGCGTACAGTAGCTGTTTTATTTTCTTTCTTCCTTTATTTACATCTTTCTATTGTTTCACAATTTATCTATTTCTCAGATCCTTCACTTGATCTCGAATGTTCCTCGTGGGAACGATCTTGATTACAGTCTTTTCCGAAGAGTAGAAGTAACACGTGGTGCTCTACTGGCCGGGAGAGTCCCCCGTGGTGATCCTACTCTAAGTCAACCACCTCAAGGTCACTGACAGATGTAATGGTGACTACGGCACGCGCGGTAAACGCACGGGTAGCTACCCCGCACTGGCACGCGGTCAGTCGTTTCTGTTAACGGGTGCGCCCAAAGCACAGCACGGAACCAGTATAAGGCATAGCCCACTCAGTAACAGGGGTCCAACCCCTCCACAGTAACCAAACAGGGGCCTTGCCCCTCCACAGTCCGCGCACCCTCGCCTGACTACCCTGGTTCGCCCAGTGGGCCTAACAAGTCGGTGTAGGTGAGCTAACAGAACCCCGGGGCCCGTGGGGTAGCTAGTACTCGCTCTACACTAGTAGCTCTCCTCGGTACTGTGTACACGAGGGCCAACAAGTCGGTACAAAGTGGCCAGACCTAACCCTGGGTCCCTGGGGCGGTTGGCTCTGCTCTGCATTAAGCAGGTAACAGGTGCTTCCTCTGGTACTACGTACCCAAGAGACAACACACTTCCACGTCTTTCCTTCTCAGTTCCATTTCATTCTCTTTCCAGGAGTTCTACACCTAATTCCCCGTAGGGTTCCAGCTCTTTTAACTAAGCACATTCAGGTTTCACCATTCCAGTTTCACGTTCTTACAACCCATATTCTTAATCATGTTCATTTATTCATAACAGGCAGCTATTAAATCAATTTACAGGCAGCTATTATTTCCTTTCCACATTTTTCCAAGACTACAATATTTATATTCATATCACTAGTTTTCCAGTCCAAGGATTCATGCCGTACCCTAGGATCTATCATTCAATCTAGTTTTCCAGCCCTAGGATTCATGCAATACCCTAGGATCAATCATTCAATCTGGTTTCTCATTCCTAGGATTTATGCAATGCCCTAGGTTCTATTAATTGTTCCATAATTGTAACAAATTATGTTAATAATTCTTAAAGCCACTCTACCAGCTACAACGGGAGTACTGGGGGCGTGGTCGGAAATCCTGCACGCCTCCGCAACCCCCGAGACTGCAATGGAACGGGGTCCTAACACAAGGAGTTTCTCAGAACAGTATATAATTACTGGAAACGGGTAGAGGATCTTATTCCGAAAAGAACGCAACTCGAAACACGGAAAATGGACTCCGAACGGCCCTAAACGGGTCGAAAACGACGAAACAGTCCAAAATCAAACGTCTAGAACCTCTTCTAGACGTCTTAAAATGTGGGTCAGATGGTACCTTTGTTCTGCGTAGTCTCTCAGACGTCCAGAAGCCTGCGGGGGCATCTGGCCTAGTTCCCAGACGTCCGATGGTCACCCCGGACGTCTGGAAGTCCTTCCCATCATCTAGCACTGCGGCCAGATGTCTGATTCGCGTTGGATGGCGAATCTCAGAACCTGCACGTACCCACTCTTCGTTCTCAGTACAACGGGTCGCAGAAAAGGACGAAGGACGAAAATAACTTACTTGCCAGACGTCTGGGCAGTCCTCCAGACGTCTTCACCGTCGTCTGGTTGGAATCCCAGACGTCTAATTCTGGAAGAAACTTCCAGAATCAGAGCTCGCCTCGCTCTCCTCCCGCGACGCACGGCCGCGCCGCGCCTCGTCCTCCTGCTGCTTGAGCTGCAGCAGCCTTCCAGCGACGCTCCACGCCCGCGGCTCCCCCGTCGACCGGCTCTAGCTGCCCCGGCAAGCTCGAGCCCTCACGGTCGAGCTTCTCCTCCCTCGCGCAACACCTCCTCCCGCAACTCGCCGCGGCTGCCGCTGCCGCCGCTCGCTCGCACTCGCACTCTCGCACCGGCTGGAAGAGAAGAAGGAAGCGGAGGAGATGAGAGTGAGGGAGAGGGCAAGGGCCTTATAAGGTCGCGCGGGGAGAGAGAGAGAGCGCGCAGTCTGCGCCTGCAGGAGGAGAGAGGGAAAAAGGGGAAGGTGCGGCGGTTGCAAGTCTGCGCGTGCCTGCGCGCAGGCGCAGCCCCGCACGCCACAGAAAAATAGATCCCAAACGTCTGGAAGGGGTTCCAGACGTCTGGTCAGACGTCTGGGCCTCCTCCCAGACGTCTTAAAAAAAAATCATCTTGGAAGGCGTTCATAACAGTATGTTTGCACAGCAAAAATACACCAGTAAAGATGCGATCTTATGTTATTTCCTAAAACTACCATTGCATCTTATGTAGTTGTAATTGCATTTGTAAATAGACGCCTACATGCATTTATAGAGAGGGGAGGAGAATGTGAATAATTGGCCATCCATTCCACTACCACTAATTAACATCTTCATTAAGGGCAGCATTGCAATTTCACCATTTTCTCATTTTTTATTTACTTTGAATTTCTCGCGCGGCTGCAGGACAGGGAGCATGCGCGCCTCTTTGTGCCACACTTCCAGCCAATAGCATGTCAAGAGGTGTGCTGCAAGCAGCGTGGTGATAGCATACCTCTTCCTCTTTAAAACCCCTGGCCCTCTCCTTCGTGCGGGCATTCCCTGACAGACACCTACAGGCACTTTCATCCACCGTCAGGCCAACCTCCTCCCCTTTCCCTCTCCATACACAATAGCTCTTCTCGCTAAGAAGAGACACACTGTGGGTAGGAGAAAACCCACAGTGGTCCCACAACCACCACTGTGAGTTCCACCACCGCCTAGCTCTTGCATGAGCAGGTGGGCGTGGTGGGTTCACCTTTCGTTTTCACTGTTGATCACCTTCTCCACCATTTCCAGAGCTTCAAGCTCAGAAGCTCCAGTAGCACACAAGTCAGCCTGCAGTAGCTGCCTGCCACCGTGCGTGCGCCTGCAGGCCGTATGCACTCTCTTTCCGCGTGCGTAGGTGCTTCCCAGCGCGCCCAACACGCGAAACCGGCCGCTACCGGTCGGCAAACCGCGCGTGCACTATAGCGCACTGTAGCTCACGGTCTGCGCGACACTGTAGCCACTGGCTCGCTTCTCACTTAGCCAGTGGATTTGGCACTCTCTCTCCTCCGTGTCACCCGCTCCAACCGATCCCCAGCGTCCGCGCCTGCACCCGCCCGCAGCACTGCGCACTACACTGCATAATGCTCATCCGCATCTGCCTGCACACGAGGAAGCGCAGGCACTCTCTCCAGCGCACCAAGCGCGCTCTTCCTCCTGCACTCGCGCCTCATCACGCATCAAATGACGGGGCTGCGCAGCAGACGGCTTATCTGCTGCGCTTCCCCTCTTCAACTTGTACACACACACACACCCCACCTGTACACACACACTTGTACTCTCTCACACACACTTTTACACACTCACACACACCCTTGTATACTCACACCTACACACACACACATATAAATATATATATATCCACTCACTTATATACATAAATATATATATACATATATATATACATACATATATACATATATATATATACAAATACATATATATACATATATACATATATATATACATCCACCTACCCGTATCCATATATTCACTTCACCACCCATACGCCCGTGCACTAGTCACTCCACCACGCATCATATCGCGGGAATATCTACACCAGTTGCTGATATTCCCCGATATCCACGCAAAGCAAGTGCCTCCACACACTCTCCCACACATCCACCTCACACTCCATGCGGCACTCCGTCTTGTTGGTTGCGTCTTACTAGACGTGGACCAACTTGACACTGTACTACACTCCATTTCCACTTCCACCTCCACCCCTATATATAATATATAACTATATACATATATATATACTGTATCTACTATATATCTATACATATATTAAGCTACGTATTTCTTTATTTTCTATCAACCTCTCTTGTTTTCAGTTATCTTTATTCCTTACTATTAAAAAGATAAAAAAAAGAGTAAAATAGAAAAGATAATTCTTATCTTGCAGGTACTCAGTCTTGCGAATAACAAGACCAATTTTTGGAAACCCCAAGTTGGCTATAAGCCAAGAACCATTTGGCTCAAGGCCAAGGACTGAATTTTGAGGGTGTACCTCAAGGATAATATTATCGCCAACAAAAATCTAAAAAATGGAAAAAATCAAAAACATAATAATCGCAAGGAAGAGATACGTTTTAGGAAAAGCGTAGAAACTTCTTGACCTTTAAATTCCCACCTCCCTGAGATCCCTCGGCCTAAAAGCGACCAAGATAAAATCAAGTAGGCTAGGTTAAATATTTTGTGAAGCTAGTTAGACTCGATTTTAGGTTATTCCACTATACTAATTTCAACGATAATATCACCATATTAACAGAACCTATTCGAGTCTTACCACTGAGACATTGCAACTACTGCAACTAGAAGGGTCATCTTCGACCCGAGTGCCTCTTCTCAAGAAGGAGAAGAAGAATGAGAAGGAGAAGTATAAGAAGAAGGCATTCCAAGCGACTTAGGACGACTTGAGCTCGGAGGAAGAAGAAGAAAATCCCGGGAAGAAGAATGAAACCGCCTGCATGGGTTTCATGGCGACAGTGGGCGATAACGAAAGCGACTCCAACAATGACGTAAATTTCGATTTATAAGATGCATTTGATGAATTATTTGAACTTAGCAAATCACTTAAGGTAGAAAATAAAAATATTAAAAAGAATCTTAGTTTTCTTAAATCTGAAAATGATAGGTTAGAAATAAAACTTAAGGACCTAGAAAGTAGTTCTAGTCCTAAAGATGATGTTTTGTCATTAGAAAATCACAATCTAATCATTGAAAATAGCAAATTGATTGAAGAGAACACTAAGTTAAAATTAGAAGTTTCTAGTTTAAAAATCAAGATGCATATTATAGAAAAAGAAATTGCATGTCTTAGGGAAAAATCAAATAATTTGATTAATAAAGTAGAAACTTTATCTAGCCCAAGGTTGAGAAAGGATCTCCGTCAAGGAGACCCGCTAATAGATCTGGATCCAAATTGATTTGGATACCGAAGAAAGATTTAGAATCCTATTTTGTAGGTCATAAAGATTACAACATAAAGGACTGGACCTACAAGCTCAAAGATGGTCAACTCAAATTGGGAGGACCAAGGAGTAGACCAAGGGGGAAGGAAAAGAGGAGACCGAAAAGGTGAATAAATAATCAAATTGTCGCACGTCGACGCTTGGAGATCGATCACACACGCTTGGAGATCACTTATGCCAATTTGAGATCGATGCCAATGCCCGGACCTCCAAGCTACAGATAAGAACCCCATTCAATTTGGCATCCACCTCCATTTGGGCCATTCTATTGGCTATGGTAGGTAAGGTAATCTCTAAACCCTATCTTTTTTATCATTAGCATATAGATAGGGGGAGTTAAAATTTATGAGCTACTTATCAATCTTCAAGGGGGAGTTTCAAAAATAAGTTAGCTTTATTTCCTTTAGAAAGGGAGAGAAAAAGATATAGCTATCTTGTTATTACAAAAAGGGGGAGAACATTATTTTTGTTAAAAGAAATTCAACCCAAAAACTAGAAGAGCATGTTTTAAGGGGAAGTTTAGGAGAATTAAAATTATAATACCTTTTTGATAATGTCAAAAAAGGGAAGAATTTTTATGTATTATTATTTATGATTTTGTCATCATCAAAAAGGGGGAGATTGTTGGTGCTAAAGCACCACGATCGTTTATTTTGATGATAACAAAACACGTGTTATTTAACATTTGCACTTGAAGACTTAGATTTCAGGTTAATTGAAAATGGAGACGTGTTTAGACAGAAATTGAGCTCGCATCCATGGCGGATTGGAGGAGCTTGATGGAGAACAGAGGAGCTTCGCGAAGAGTGAAAGCCTGAAGAAGCGTGAAGACAAGAATATGAAAGATTTCCTTTCATCTTGTTCTATGTAATTTTGTTTCTTTATTTTGCTCTTTATTTCTTTCTTAGATCTTATGTTAAAGAGCATCAAAGAGCCCTTAAAGTAGTCCTAGGAACACTTGCACAACCCTAAGATACTTAGGTTTTCTATAAAGAACTTAGAAAACCAAAATAGGGTTTTAACAGCCTAATCAGACGTCTAATCTAAAAATCAGACGTCTGATACTTACTTTTAAGACGTCTGACTGTTGACTCAAACGTCAAATAACTTAGGCTAGACTTTGTAGCTTCTGCCTGATGAAATAAAACTTCTAGAACTTAGTCCAGACGTCTTAGAAGACGTCTGATGTTTATGCCAGACGTCCAATTAGTGGAACATTGGCTACTAAGTAAACGTTGAGGAAAATGACTGTTAGGCTTATATTAGACGTCTGATATGTGACCATTTTATCTCGACTGACCTAAAATCTCCTTTGTAAGATTTTCTAGCCGTTAACCTATCTTAGGAATCTATTCTCGCAGAACAATAGGTTTTTAGACGTCCAAACCTAGTGCCAGACATCCTGTATGTCGTCTGATGGCCATGTTAAAACCCTGTTTAGGTCTGAACCAAGTCAAGAAGGAAACCCGCCTAGAATCAAACGTCTAACTTAGTTCCCAAACATCTTAAACTAGTTTTCCAGATGTTTGATACCTTGAACAAACGTCTGATGACCCTGTCAGAATCATGATTGATTCTGATTGCAACCTGTTTTGCCTTGGGTTCAACCCCAACAGCTATGAAAGCTTTCTAAGGGCTTCCACAGCCTACTTAGGCCCTCTATAAATAGAGGAGGACCCTTACCTTGCATAAACACACCAAGACACACCTTGAATAGCATTTCCACATCTTTTATGTCCAAGTGAGGAAGAAGATCATTCTTAAGTGTTGTTGCTCTCCTAGTTCATCAAGCCCACACTTGAGAGCACCACATCCTTCAGGCACCCGCTCTCCCGCCAAAGGTTTTGAGAGCATCATTGTGCCATTGTGTAGTTCACGCACCTGCGTCGTCACGCCGAAGCACTTTCGCCTGAGGGAAGATTCTTCACCTATAGTATCTGGTTTCATTTATATACTTTGTTGGCTCTATAGGTCTGTTGTATTTTTCTTTGTTATTGGTTGGGTATTCGCATTGCTAATTCTCGCCTCCTTCGCGAGACAAAATCCATCTTGTGAAGAGAAGTCGTTTAAAGTAGTGTGGTTGTAAGAGGTTAAGTCACCTTCATTTTAAGTAACTTGTTTAGTAGATTTGATTGACTAGGTCGATCGAAAATCCTAACTCGAGAGGGTTAAGTGATGGTTTTCACCAAGTTTGGGTTTCCACCTAAAAATATCTTTGTCATATTGTGTGATTGCTTTTTTTGTGAGATTGCTATTTATTTTCCGCATTGTATTACGTCACGTATATCTTACCCCCTCCAGTAGGGAATTACAAGGTGTACTCATCAAATTTAGGCCCTGAATCGTATTTTAGATTTGCAATCTGTGTCTCATCATATGGGGCCTCATAATCATCCCAATTAGGCTCAGATCTAGGTTCTAGGTCAAAGGTAAGCATTGGGTCAGGAGGATCTAGGCTGGGCTCTACAGGGATGTCAGAATTGCTCTCGAGAGTCACCCTATCAGGATAAGGGGTAGAATTTACACCCTCGACAGGTTCTATTTCAATTTCATCATTACAAGTGTCTGGAAAATTTAAGCTCGAAGGACCAACTTCCTGGTTTCCTAGGGCTGGTTTGAAATTGTGATAACCTACACTCGAATCCTCCTAACCCATCTCAGGATCAGGCGTATTAATTTGTATGTGATTTGAATCGAATTCCCTTTGGGTTGGGGGTCCACCATAACCTTGATTCTTGACCCCAGGATTTGGGAAATGTTGATCTTTAGTGTTGCTCCAAGGTGTCTCATTATCCTTTGATGGGTATTTTTGATTAATGCCTTCAAATATTGCATCCAGTGCCATACCACATGCCTTCATGAGATCTTGGTGTTTTTCTAAAAGTATGGGATTTAACCAACATTGTATACACTCATTGTCATGTAATGTCATCAACTCGAAATATTCTCATAAGAGATCATCCCGGGTTGAACCATGTATCATTTGGGAAAAAAACATCTTAGCACGGTTAAAAATGAATTTTGATGTGACATTAACCTGAATCTCCCTAAATGGATTTGAGGATCTAGAATACTCTTCATGATGTCTATAAGAATCCTCAATCATTTTCTCTTTCATGCTTATTTAGGACACAGGTTTCTTAATCACTTTTCCTAACATGTCAAGTTGCATTTTTGAATCAAGTGGTGGAATCAAGATGTAGAATCAAACTCAAGTTAGATTGAAGTTGATTAGATCTGAAAGAGAATCCCAAGAAGATCTAATGAGGCCTCTTAGGTTAAAAACCTAAGGACCTTCCTGTGTGTGTACACTAATAGAGAAAAGATGAGGGACTGGATGTCATTTGAATCTAATCAAAGCACCCAAAGATTTTTTTATGACTAAGGCTGTTTTGAGATGGATGATACCTCTAAATCAAAAATTAGCACAGCCAAGAAATACCCGGGCAGCCAAGAAGGGAGAGCTCAGCAAAGACCCCTATATGGTAGAGCGTCCCCACAGGTTACAGAGTTTCCCCCACCCGACCTTTCTTGTCACTGCGGTTCCAAGTAGACCAAAATGTACGAACTTAAGACCTTAAGTCTACAAATTTTAGCCTAATTAGTGCCTTGAATTTCACTTGACTTACAAATTGATTTGATTGTGACCTAATTTGGAGGTTGATTGGCCCACAATGTAGGTCAACTTCACCGAACCTGCCCTAAAGATGGCAGAATGAAATCTAAGTCAAGGCCTAGAAATCACCCTGAATTAATTCTCAGGTTATTAAGTCCACAATTTTTAAGGTTCAAATGAAATTAGAGCATGATTTTTAGGGTTCTTCTTGATTAGATCTTTTCAAACAGGGGCTTGGATAGAACACAAATGTAGGAGGGTTTATTCTCTTTAATGCAGGAAAATGTGAACTACCACTTCAAAACCCCAGAGTATAACCCCAGTTAACACTATCTCAAGTCCAATTTAATCTCAAAATGTTCACCTTGGGCTTCAAGTAAGAAGTGTGTTAGCCCAAAGAGATTTAGAAATTAAGCGTAGTCCCTAATAGGTATAGGCAATCAAGGTATGGATTTTCCAATCAGAATCACTTTAAGCTTCAATCAGAAATGAAAATTTTTGCAAATCAGGAAAACATTGCCTTTAAATGAAAATTGCTATGAAAATAAGGCAAATGAATCCTAATTGGTTTTGTTTCCTTTTCTCTCTTCCAAGGATTAGGAGATTAAAGAAGAAGAGAGATTACCAACCCTGGGAGTGGTTGTTTTACGCAGATGATCGCCTTGTGATGTACCTTACAAAATCACAAGAAACAAACAGGGCAATTTAGTGCTCAAATATAATCAAATAAAACAAAGAACAGCGGTGAATTACACGTTACTTCTCAGCAATGGCGCTAAAATGTTGGATGGGAACTTATATAGTTGTTTTAAGTGTGTCTCGTTATAGTAAAGTCTCCCAAATATCTCTCTCAACAAATAAAATTTGTTATTCAAATATCTAGAAATGAAGTCCGAGGTCCAATATAGGGAGTAAATATGGAATTCATGCGCTAATCTCAATCAAAATAAATGAGCATAAGAATTTAAGCACAGTAATGATATTTAATGAATATTAATCTGTCACATAAAATACTTAATGAAGCTCAATGTATCTCGAGATAAAAAGAATAGAAAGGCCAAAAGTAGTTATTTAAATCACCAATTATTAGCATTAATTAACCACATATCAATTACTCAAATGAATCAAATAAATGAATAGTGATCAAACATCGGATTTGATGATCAGACGACTTAACTGTCACCTACTACAGTGCTTTTCAAGAGAGCTTTCTTATGTTCTTCTTTTTGCCTTAACTTCTTATGCTCGAGTCTTCAGCCTTGTCTTTCCTTCTGCTCACGCAACCCTCTTCTTGTCTTATGCCTTTCTTCAAAGCTTCTTCTTCTTCTCTTCTTTCCTTCCCAGCGACTAAGTGTCGCACAATGTACAGAAGAGCAAAACCCTCCCCTCGCTCGCTCTCTCTCTTTCCTTCCTTCCCTTCCTTTCCTCTTCCTTACATAACCGATCTTAATCGGGTATTTGGGTCAGAGCAATATCAAGTCTAGGGCTGCGTGCGTGAGTGTCATAGCCGAGGAGTGGTAGGCTTAGGCGAGTCAGTAAGCAGGTAAGGTGAAGGGACCTCACCCCATGTGTTCTCGAGGCAGTAGGCCGTATGCAAAAAATCAACTTATGCGCTGGTGGTTGCTCTTCTACGAACAATGTGGGACTAAATCCCACGGCTTCTTCTCGTGTGTGGCTGCTGTGAGTTCTTCCTTCAATTATCGCAGTTACTGAAGTTGGTGCCCTCAATCAAGGACCTAGGAAGGGTCCTGGGACTACTCCACGACTCCTGGAGGTTACACCTGGGGGTTGCATGGCTTCGAACACGAAGAACAACATCGGAGGGATGACGCGGCGGCAGAGCTCCGACGTGATACTTGAAACACAAAGTACGGGCTAAAAGCCCCGGTTAAAAGGCTCAGGAGGATCGCCGTAGGGTGTGGAATGTGATGGTGGCGTCCGTGAGGTGTTTTGTGCATGGATGAGGGTGGACGGTGATGGAAATGAAGGTGTGTAGATGGGTTGTTTGACGGGTGATTTAGGTGGACGAAATGGTGAGATAAGAAAGGGGTTTTGGTCGTGGTGGAATGGTGGAAGTTGTAGGAGTGTCGATGAGGCGGTTGGCGGCTTGTGGTGTAAGATAGACCTCACCGGAGGTATGGCCAGAGGTGGAGATGATGATGGTGATTAGCGATGTCGGAGGTTGTTTTTGGATTTTGGATAAAAGGGACGATAAGAGAAGAAGAAAGGGTCCTAACTACCTACTTTAAGGGATGAAAGGGATAAGAAGGATGCTGGGTATGGTGTGGCCAGCCCCGTGGAAGGAAGGGCCTCCAATGAGGGAGAACGGAGTGGAAGAGAGGGGAAGGCGACCCTCTCTGGTATTGCAAGCGGCGGAGGAACTTGAGGAGGATAGACCGGCCAGCTATTGTTTGTGACTGCCAGCGAAGAAGAGAGTTGATGAAGATCATCGAAGCTTGCAAAGGAATTGGCTGGAGAGAGAAGGTGGAGAACCGGTCCAAGCTAAGTTGAGAAGGTTTTCATTCAAGGTCTTTTTATAGGGCTTTAGTCAAGCTCCAGATCAGGAAAGAGCTTGATTGAGCTTGCAACTCAACGAATAGGAGCCTTTAAAATCCTAATGTTCGCATGGTTTGTAGGGTTAACTTCAATCCCTAAGGAGATGTTGAACGGATTCCTAATTGCTTAGACATTCATTCTTCCAATTTTGGAAGGACTTGGAGTTGAAACGAGAAAGATCCTTTCTCTTGAAGCTTGGATCTTTGGGTTCACACACCTGCCATGGAGGTAGGGACCTAGATGTGAAGGTGATGACAAAATTAGGGGGTTTTTGCAATAGATTTTAAAAGCTAGGGGTTTAAGTGAGAGAAGATGAATCAGACAAGACCAAAATGCAAACTTAGTCAAAATGATCTCTGATCGAGCCCAAATTTTGGTACAAACCTAATTTTGACACAAGGAATCTGATGGTGAAGTCGTATTTTGGTTTTGACCAAGTTTGAATGGGTAATTTATGCAAAAACCTAAATTAGGGCAATTGTCTATTTGAGAGTCTGTTTTAGGTCAAAATGGATTCCAATGGTCAAAGCAAGCATGCCAAACCTTATATAATATTTTTATATGATTTTTAGAAGATTTAGGTGAGTTTTATCCTAACCAAAACCTCAGTTAATTAACCGGGTCTATTTTTAGGTTTCAGATTCCATTATTTCTCGAAATGCGTGAAAACCCACTTCTGTCTGCATGAACCCACTTATTAGACATTTATGACCATTTAACATTTAATAAACCCATGGGAAACCCTGTAATTACTCTGCATTTAAGATATTTTGTTAAAACTGCAGTTTTACCCCTATTTTAATGCATTTCTCCCGGAAAGGATATGCAATGATTTATAGCTCTTTGGAAGTTATGTAGGAGCATTTATTAGTGGATTGTGATTAATTAAAGCTACATATGGCTGATGATGACGTTATCATCAGGTCATCACTTAAATAGCACATGAGTAAGATTTGCAAGAAACATAGAGAAATAAGTTCAATAGCCTAAGGCCCTGAGTTAAGAGAATCATGAGAATGAGAACGATACACTAGGGTCAAGAACCTAAGTTATGAATTGCAATGGTAAAATCTAATTGTCAAATAACTAATAGGTTGCTGCCATATAGTAAGATGACACGAGGTACAAGGTGTTTATTGAAGGCAACCTCCTACAATTAGCTCTAGCGAATTTCATGGTGGTGACATTGAGCTGAGGAAAGAAGGTGCCAAGGAATATTGTGCACATAATGGGAGAGGTGTATAAAATGCACTAAGGCTAACTAGGCCTATTATAGAGTATCTAACCGTTCCAACATTTTTGCTTTTGTTTAAATCTTACTATGTAATTGCCAGATGTTGCTTCCAACTCATTCCTTTTAGGTTTCGAGGTTCATGTTAGAGAAAGAGCCTCGCTAATAAGTGCTTCAATATGGCATTATTAGTGAGTATTGTTTTGTGCTATATAATTATTTCATCATTTATGCATTTAATTTTTATAGTCAATAAAACAACCTAAATCAAAAAGGAATCCTAGGTGGTAACTTAGGAAAATAAGCATTCGTATTCGAATAGCTGGTTGTGATAGAAAAATATCGACTAAACTACATCACAAAAATAGAAAAGTACCTTAATGAATTTTGAGTTTAGAGTATCTTATTATTGGATATGGTTGATTAATTTTGTTAAATTAACAATATCTCATAAGTTTGGCAGGTTAAAGGCAAAGGTAGTTGTAGTAGTAGTAGTTTGCAATTTCTAGATCTTTTTTCCTACTTAAACAATGTAGGGTGACGAGTCGTCGTCAGTTTTAATTTTTTATCTATTACATCCGATAGCTTTGATTTGATCCTTTTGCCATTCTTTCATATCTATCGAGAGAGAGAGAGAGAGAGAGAGAGAGAGAGGGTGGAACGAATAAGATATCCTTTCAAATTATATATAACAAATAAGGCTAATTCTTTATAGCCAAGTGTGCAACTAGCTAGGTCAACATATATACTATCATTGTTGTGAAAAATAAATAAATTTTTCATGGAGAATAATCATATATGGAAATCTCTGCTTTGGTCTTTGATGAGGGGTAAAAATTATCTTTGGATTCAAAACTTCACATATGACCTAACAGAGGATCCGGTTACCTGACTATATGGGGTAAACAGGCGAAACCGGTACCACCTATCCCGCTTAAGACTAGTCGGGTCCCAACCAAAATTCACCCAGCCTGCCAAAAGATTTAACCCGGCCAGGGCACGTAGAAAATACGATAAGATGGACCTGACCACCTATACCCTGACAGCAGACAAGTAGTCTGAAAAAAGGGGTACTAGAGGCCATCAAGTGAGGGTTCCCCTCTATATTATAAATAGAGGGAAAGGCCCTTAGTGGAAGGGGGGGGGGAGGGAGAGCATATCTTGTAATTCTTGAAATTCTAGTGCATAGTTGGGAGCACCATTCTCCCCGCAGATGTACATCCCTTGCGATGGAACTGGGTCACCAAATCTCCAGTTTCCTTTGTGCTTGCTTGTTGATTGTCGATCTTCCCTCCTATGTGATGGATGATAATGGCTAAGTAGTGCCCTTTACTCGTATAAATTTTTTGGTAACCTTCCAGCTGACTCTCTCTCTCAACGAACACCTTGTGGATTCGCCCCATAGGCACCTTGAGAGAGCCTGCTCTACCCCTTCTCGGTTTCCCGCCTACTTCCCATTGAACTCCTCGAGAATAAGAGGATCGCTTTTCGCACCTCGCCAAATAGTTCTCCCCCATGCGAGATGGGCCCCAGACCAAGAGAGCCTGCTGAGGCATCCGAAATCACCTGGCAAAGAAAGCCCCCAGAAGCCTATGTCAGAAAACAAGGAAAAATAAGCACACAAAAGGAAGGATAAGCCACAGCAGGCACATCAAAGACTGGGAGCCCTTACCTCAACCCATGTGTTGGGCGGAGGCACGAAGAGGGACTTATCCCCGTCCGAAGAGCTACACATAATTGTCCTTCGGCCGCTCTGCCGAACACGTAGAAGTTCAACGACAGAGCTCTATTAAAGGAGCGAACAAACTATAAACGTTCCTCCCCAGACTATTAAGTACCTCAAGCACGAAAAAAGAGGATAAGAAGTCGTGAAATGAGACCCACCACGAGCCTCTATTTATAGCCCCGCCACATGGGCTCCCGAGGGCGGTGACGTCTTTCCACCCCCCCTACAGTTCGCGAGTTCCCAAGGAACCAAATCCCATGAGATACGGTGCTAATTCCGAGGTAGTATGGCCATGCTAATAAAGCCGTCGGTCAAGGACCCTACGTGTTATTACACGTCGAACATTCAGGCTAACATTACAAAAAGCCTTTCACACCCTTCTAAACAGGCACGACACTTCGGGGCACGACCTCTCACGACAACAACAGTTAATGCCCTCCTTAGCATCTTAATTTGGTGAAACGCCGCCTCCTAAGGCTGACACAGGCTCGAGCTTACACGCCCCACACCCAAGTATTGCCACCACCTAAGGCCAACATGAGCTACAGCTCATTAGTCCTAAATTCAACAAATGTTGCCTCATAAGGCCAGCACAAACTCAGGCTTACATGCCTAACATTCAGCCTCGGCACATGCCACCTCCTATGGCCCATGTGACTGAAGTGCACTAGAGGGGGGTGATTAGTGCTAAAGGCAGTAAACAAATCGCTAATTGCAAATAATGCATATTTAAGAAAAACTCAAGCAAACCACAAATGAACACAAGGATTTACAATGGAAACCCAACCCTTGGAAAAACCACTACGTAGATCTCCCAATTTATGATTTTGCCCCGAGTCCAACTTGGAATACTAATCAATACTTATGGGGTACCAAACCATTTTACAAACCCTCTTGATATCCCAATCAAGAGCAATGGATACCAAATCCTTTTTCAATCCCACTTGATATTCCAATCAAGAGCAAACCCCTCTTTCTCAAGAGGAAGGGAACTCACAACCCAGGCCCTCAGATTACAAGTAGATTAAGGAATAAACTAGAATTAAAACATAATTTAGCTCCTATAGATAACCCCAATAAGATGTGCAATTAATTATATGAACTAGCTATCTAGGAGAGATTAAAAAGAACTACCTTAGTAATTGTGAGAAGATGATGTTACTGGGAGTTGAAGTGATGAAGCTTCAAGCAAGTGTGAGTTGGAGAATCAAAGCTTTAATCACTTCCAAGAACACCAAATGTATGCTTTAGCTGAATGTAAACTTGAATGCACTTTAGAGTGAGTTTTGGGATGTTCTTCTACTCTTTTAAGAGTGAAAAACCATCTCATATACATAGAGGGGTGAATGGACTAGTTTTAGTGTACATAAAGTCTCTCTTCAACAGCTAAAATGTTTCCCAATTGGATTTGCAAAAGGCTAACTAATATGCTCCAAAAGTGCTTTATGTAATCTTAGGTAAAAGTCATCAACATTAGGTGAACTATCTAACGTTAGGTACTCAGTTAGGTGTAAAGTTCGCTATCTCCTAGAAGTGTCCAATTTGGCCCAAAATAGCTTACCTAACGTTAGGTAACCTCTATCTAATGTTAGGTCAACTACCTAACGTTAGGTACAAAGTTCGGTACAAAGTTCAATGCAAAGTTCGTTATTCCCTGGAGCTTCCAAATGACACCAGCCTTGCTACCTAACGTTAGGCCTCATATACCTAACGTTAGATGGCCTTTAAAAGGCCCTCTAACTATCCAAACTAGTATTGTTGATCCTATGAGGTTCTAAGATGATCTATTAATACTTAAGGATATGTTTTATCATATTTTGACCTATTTAGGCTATGTGTAGTGTTTAAGAATTACATATGAACCTCCTATGTTTATGCTAATATGAGATCTGATTGAGGCTCTCGTTACATTATAAAAAATAAAAGATTACAATTCAATTCCTATAATACAAGAAGACCTAAACTTGAAGAGCATGATCTCCTCCTTCTTGGCTTCGGATTTCTTCAAGAGAGCTTTAACTTGAAAATCAATCTTGTAATATCTATGCACAATATCCAATTTTAATCTCAATTACTTGAGATGTTTGACATCATCAAAACCATCATTAATGGCTAATGTGGTGCATAATTTCTTATGCACCAACATTCTCCCCCCTTTTGATGATAACAAACACTCAATGGAGAGGTTGAAAGCCTCCCCCTGTCTAAGTGCTTTCCTAAATAAAATCTAAGAGATGATACATAAGGAGCACATAGCACATGATGTCATAATAAGATTTTAGCAAGATTCAAGTATCATGGTCTCAATATTTATTCAACTCCTATTCAACCTCTCATATATTATCCTCCCCCTCTTGACATCATTAAAAAAAATCAAAGGAGGCATAGCATGTCCATATTTCAACATTTGAGAA
The DNA here is from genome assembly GCA_037157565.1 of Thalassia testudinum. Taxonomy (NCBI): domain Eukaryota; kingdom Viridiplantae; phylum Streptophyta; class Magnoliopsida; order Alismatales; family Hydrocharitaceae; genus Thalassia; species Thalassia testudinum. Next base: position 66,445,032 of record JAZHRO010000022.1, on the reverse strand, counting down.
TATGACTTCATGTAACAATCAACATATCAACATGTTCATATGACAAGATATATAATTCACATATAGCATCATAGACATTATCATATATAGCTCAACAAGATAATAGGAACATCAAAACCATGAGGTTTAAAGAAGTGCAAGGTGCAACAAGGAAATATAACTATTGGTTAATGCATGCCAATGATATAAACTAGAAAAGTTTGTGCAACCCATGTTCTTACAAGTACATTAAATGCTGAAGCTAGAGTAATAGAAACTAAAATCAAGTTCTTTTCTAACTATTTTATCCTATACTCCCTCTTGAAAATGGAAATATAGCTATATTCATATTTGAAACCTCCCCCTACCTAAAGGAGTCCAAACATACAGGAAAAGGTTATATATCTCCCCCTTTAATGATGGACATATAGCATATAACACATTTTTATCTCCCCCTATCTAAATGCTATCTATTAACATAAAAGAGAGAGTAAATAGTTTACCTCACTTACCAAGGCCAATAACATGGTCCAAATGGAGGTTTATGCCAAAGTTGATGAGGCTCCCATCTGAAACTTGGAGGTCCAAGCATCGGTGCTGATCTCCAACCAAACAGTTGACACATAGTAGTTCGATCACCCACCAGTCGTCTCGTCTTCTTCTTTGGTCTACTCCTTAGTCCTCCCAATTCGAGTTGACCATTCTTCAATTTATAGGTCCAATCTTTGATATTGAAATCTTCATTTAAACCTACAAAACAATATTCTAATTCTCTCTTCGGTATCCAAATCAATTTGGATCCAGATGTGTTAATTGGTCTCCTTGATGGAGATCCTTTCTCAATCTTTTGTTTTTGAGTGTTATGGCTAAAAGCATATGCATCGTAAGATTATTTTTTAGCCTTATGGTTATACAAGTATGCATGATAAGTTGGTTTTTGAGCCCTGGGTGGCACAAAGGTGTTTTTGGCTTTGAGCTTCACAAAGTTCATGGGCTTCTTGGTTGTGAATGAAGGTTCAACATAACCAAGACCATACCTAGAGGTTGATTGTATTGACTTGCAAGCATCTTTTGTAGGTTCTTACTATCATTAGTAAACTTAGCCAAGTCATTAGTCAACCTATTTGTGTTTACGTTAAGTTCATGCACATCTTTTTCTAAGCAAGCAATTTTATTTTTCAATTCAATGGTCTCTTCCATCAATATGTCTTTCTCAATAAGCATGCTAGTGTTAGAAGAAATAAAATTTTCATTCGATCTAATCAAGTTCAAACATTCAGCTTTCAGACTTGTATTTTCCTTTTCTAAATCCAAATTCTTATTGATAAGAAGCTCATATTTGTTTAGCAAGTTATTTTCTTCCACTCTAAGCTTTTTCAATGCTCTATTTTCAAGTTTTATTTTCTTACATTCCTGAAAAAGCTCATCAAAAGAAGTAGAGTCTTATACCTTGGTCTCATTTACCATGAGACACACGTGTGCAACTTCTTCCTTGTTTGAGTTGGAGTCGAAGTTGGTGCTATCACTTACACTTTGATCTGAGTCATCCCAAGTTGTTGCGAATGCCTTCTTCTTCTTCTTGAAGAACTTCCTTCTTGATTTGTTATCCGTCCTTCAATACAACAAAATAGACTTGTAGTGACAACCTTTGGAGATGGAATTGAAGGCTATGGGGACAGATTTTAAGGTGGACGGAAAATCCGTCCCCCAAATGGAGGTCACTAAAAGTTTTGGAGACAGATTTTCTATCCTCAAAACTATTGTGACAAAAAATTGGTCACAATAGATTAGACACAAAAGAAGATAATGACATGGATTTTGACTTTTTTTAGGGATAGATTACTCTGTCTCTACAAGTTTTAGGAACAAAAATATGTACTCCTCATAATCTTTTAAGGAATATGTAATTGTGAATGTTAATTATTAAGATAAAATATCAAAACTTTCTTAATTATAGTAACACATATAACATGCATAACTCGACAAGATGATCTATGGCAAAGGACATCATTTTTATTGAAATGGAAAAACAAAGTATTCGTTACAATGTTACAAAGAAATTACAAAAACGAACAAAAAAAAATTACATCATAATACAAAAGAGCACTCAACTCTTTTTTTTTCCTCTTTACAATAGAATTTAAAACTAGTCTAATCTAACAACATGAAGAATCTTGAGAAGAAAGTCATTGCTTTGACAAGGGGTCTTCATCTACTCAGATATCTACGAAATTTCCAATTTGTTCTTTCTCGACAGATGTTTAGCAACAGTGTCTGCCTGGAGTAGTTCTTTCTTGATCCCTGCGAAACTCCCCTCATCCCCTGCTGTTGTTGGAGGTGAACCCTCTGCTGGTTGCTACTATTGCTGCTACTATACTACAGCTGCTGATGGAGGAACTACAAGTGGGCGGAGGGCACGAATTGGCTGAGCTATTGCTCCCCCTAAACATGTCCTACAGCTTCACCTGCTACTACCGGAGGTGAACCATCAGCTAACCAGCTACTGCTGCTACTCTACTGCAGCTGGTGATGGTGGCAAAGAATGAAAATGAGTAAACTCGCCCATTTATGCGAAACAAATAAAAAGAGTGTTTAAGACAAAATAGTCAACATATATGAGATGGCAATCTGCTATAACTTTATTATCTAAAACTGTACTTCTTTGTAATGAATTAGGGGTTGCATCACATTGGAGTGGACTTTACAATCCATTTCATTACATGAAGAATTCAAATAGAGAAATTCAACCCTTTGAATGGACAACTTCAATCTGATCCAATCTAAACCAATACAATCTATCCACACCAGAATGGATTTAATAATGGATTAACCTGAGTCTAGGAAGTGTCAGAATTAAACACTAGATCTAGGACCCTATATGAGAGCCAAACTACAATGATAAGTTGCATAAATGAAAAGTTATCCATAGGTAGCAGGTTTCATGCATGTTTGATGCAGGATGGAGGACATCTCATGGGAACTAAATGGTGACAGGTATGTAGGTCCCAACTATATATATATTTTGGAGAGAAGCCAATGACAAGCTAGTAGTATGTTAGATTAGTGATCTTAGAGCAACTCAAGACTCTTTGCTACCACGCACTGATTCTTGTCGCTTATTCAGGATTCTTTGCTCCTCTATTTACAGGGGAAAATGTAACTTTAGGAACTTCTCTAAGATTTGGTAACTTAGTCTTATTCTCTCAAAGAAACTTTATAGGAATACACACATCCTAAATTCAAAAGTAAACATGCAATTTAAATTCTACTAACTAATATAGGTCAAGAAATCTTTCATTGCTACAATAATTACATATACAAAAATAGCAAGTAAATTGAGATGGTGCAACACATAGTAAAAACTGATAAGTCTTGTAGTTTTGGTTTAGAAGCACCCATTCCTTTGTAGGTATAAATTTTGTAATCGCTAGGATCATTTATGCAAGAGTGATGTATAACCTATCTCGTAAATATACATAATTTTTGAAGAATCTCTCTAAACAACATATAGATATCTACATATACATTTAAATAAATTGAGAAAAGAAATATGTAGGCCTACATTATCTTTCTTCCCATTATCAAAGTGACTGGTCTCCAGGATGTATTCTCTCATAAATTTAGTGTTGGATTCATCTACCATCTACAAATCAAGAATTTATCAGGAATTGCCTCTTTGGAGCAAGACTCTGATAAGCAAAATAAGGTACATCATCTGGTGCATACTTTAAGAGCCAGTTTTCTTTAGTTTTCCCACTCAAAATCCCTCTTAGAATATGCTAATCAAACCTGCATCCTGCTATAAGCTCAAGCCAATAGAAATAGAAGAAAAGGAGAGAAATTAAGAGAAAAATGTAGCCCCTTCATGTTTGTCCATGGAATATTAAGCAACCAACCTCTAGAATCCTCAAAGTTGTTGCTTGAGAAAGATAAGCATCATAAAATACATCCTCAAATTTTGACTAAAAATAAGAAAGAATTCATATAAGACGAGTAAAGTGAAGCTTTTTTTTTTTTAATCGGGAGCCAATTTTATTCATCCCTCACTCCCTGAAGGCCAAAAAGATAGGGGGACTAGACCAAAACCTGTCAGTACAAGAAAGAGAACCACAACTCGTGATTTAGTACAATAGAAACAAAAAGAACAAAACTAACAAAAATCCCTTAGGGGAAAACTAAATAACATAGGGGAGCTGCACCTTATCAAGGAATAGAATACCCTGAATCTTCAAAGGGAGTGAGTGGACGTTATCAAAATAAATCCAATCAGCAACACCAATCAAGATCCGCAATATGGCGAACCAAAGAGTTGACTGTACGATGGACAAAATCTAGCGAATCGATGCAGTTCTTCTAGCCTAGAATAGGTTGGAAGATCAACTTGGCATACTACGAAACATCCAGCTTGCCATTCCACCAGTAATATAGCATAGAAGAATCCGTCTCAACCTGAAAGTTCATCAGAGAAATAGTAGAACAAGAAATCGCATTCCAAATAATGTGGAGAATACCGCAATCAAAATTAGTAGCATGCAAACAACTAGCAACACCCTGGATAAAATCGCCCTTGCAATTTCTAACCACCCAACCACCAAAGATAATGTCATCCCCAAAGGAGATACTGACACTAAGTTTGAACCCAATTGTAGGAATGACCCACGACAATTTAAAAGGGGGGGAATTATGAGAGCAAAACCAGGAATGAAGATTGAAATCATCCCAATGACGCCTAAGGATAGAGGCAAAGTTCTTGAGAAGAAAGGAGTCATGAATAATCCAATTCTGGATAAGCCAGATATTAGTCCAAATGAAACAAATCAGACCTTTGTTGATTTGGGAAGATGAAGAATTGCTCGTGGAGTTCAGGATATCAACAAAGCATGAAAGGAAGATACAAGGCCGGTGAGCCTGATCAAAAACCCAATTAGATACAGTGACGGCAAGCAGACTCTCCTGAAATAGGTGATGCACCATCTCACAAGAAGGAACACTGCAACAGACACATTTAGAAGCCAAAGGAATACGCAACTGAATAATATTGTCATCCGTAGGTAAGCTATTATGAAGGATACACCAAGTACAAAAAGTAATTCTAAGAGGGAGTTTGAGATTCCAAAGGAGCTTCCATGAACTATTGCGAGTATGGGAGGAAAACTAGCTACCATAAGCAGAGGCAACCGAAATAGTACTCGAGGGAGAAAGCTTCCAAATGGGAACATCTGGAAGACTCTCGATGGTGCAATTAGATATGAGGGAGAGGATATGGCTTGGAATCATGTGAAGCAAAGGAGAACTGCACTCATTAGATAGAACATCTTTGACTAAAGTAGGAGGGGTAACCGTAGACGAGGGAAGGAAGTCCTTAAGCAGTTGGTCACCAATCCACAAGTCAGTCCAGAAATCAATAAGACCCTCATGAATGTCCCAATGGATGAAAAGTTTCATACGAATAAATGAATCCCTCAAGACCTTAATCCTATGAGGGAGAGAGCCCATAAGACGGTCACCATAAAGTTGCTTGACCAGCTTGCCATAAGGGGAATCGTGAAAGAGAATATTCCAAACGTGTTTCATTCTAAGGGAATTGATCATAAGGGAAAGATCCCGGATACCAAGGCCCCCCAAATGACAAGGATGCAAAATACACTTCCAACTAACCCAATGATCTTTTTAACCAGGGTTCCCCGAGCCCCAAAAGAAGTTAGGAAAAAGAGTTTCAAGCTTATAGAAGATCGCTTTAGGAACTTCAAGAACGGAGAGAATATGTATAGGAATGGATGATAAAACATGCTTGATCAGAAAGAGTCTCGCAGAAGGTGAAAGGAGGTTAGCCTTCCAAGATGCAAGTTTAGCCTGTAATTTCTCAATAATGGGATAGAAATATGAAATTTTAGCTCTCCCCGAAAAAATAGGGCATCTCAGGTAGGTGAATGGGAATGTACCCAATTGAATGCCAATATGTTGGAGAATACGGGTGAGTCTACCAGAAGGGAAATTTTTCCCAACAAAACAGGAGCTTTTGGTCAAGTTAACTTTTTGATGGAAGGTATTCTCAAAATGCTTGATGAAGGTAGCAAGATTGGAGACAGAATTAATGAAGCCATTCATAAAAATGATAATATCATCAGCATAAAGGAGGGCAATAGGGGGGAAACTCCTCTTTTGATGGAAAAGGGGGTAATCTTTCCCAAGAGCACTTGGAGATTCAGACCCCGTACAAAAGGCTCCATAAAGAGATCAAAGAGATAAGGGGAAAGGGGGTCACCTTGGCGCAGCACACGAGATACGGTAAAAAAAGGAGAGGACACCCGGTCAACTAGAATAGAAGACCCGTTATGCTCCACACAGGCTTTAAATATAGATATGCATTTCTGGGAGAACCCAAATCTCTCCAAAATACGATAGAGAGCAAACCATTCCACTCTGTTGTAGGCTTTCTCAACATTGAGTTGGAAAATGACGTTAGAACCATAGACTTTACAATCAATCCTCTGGGTAAGTTCAAAGGTGGATGCAATATTATCAAATATTAGACCTACCTTTGATAAACCCAGCCTGCTCAAGTGAGATCAATTTAGAGAGAAGATTACTGAGACAGTTCGCCAAGATCCCAGAGGTAATCTTATAACACACATTGTAGAGACTAATAGGTCTGAAGTCCGACAAATGCAAAGGAGAAACCTTTTTGGCAAGAATAAAGTGAAACTTAAATCTAGGAAAAGAATTACAATGTAATACGCAGTAAAAACAGCTAGTAATTTACTCTTCAATAACACCTTTCATGTAGAATTTGCTATTGCTTTAGAGGGAGCTACTGTTTCTAGAAAATCATACCCAATAAATTCATAGTTAAATAACACACGACTCTAAAGTTCAAGGGTTAGAGAAATTCTATAATTTAGAAGAAGCAATGAGAATCGAAACTTGGAAGTAGAATTTAATCAAGCATATATAGCAATGATTCCAACGTAAATACCACTTTCCGTATATCTATCACACATGAATAGAGATCTATCCCAAATGAGATTTACGAAAATCTAAATGTAAATAGTTCCACCTTTTTTCTCTTGTAGCCATTGCTAACCCCTTTACAGGGCAACCAAGAAAGGTGGCCAACAAACTTATTCCTCATTTAAAAGGCCACTTGATAGTTAGGGGAAAGAAACCAACTCATGGCTCTAATATGAACCAATCTCCAATTGATCATGAAATAGGAAGTGGAAAAAGGGCCCAAATGTACCATTATTTGCTCCACTTCCACTTGATCCAGTCTGGGTTGTGCACTTGGAAAATGGAGGAAAGTAATGGAAAGGAAACCATTAGCAATTGACCAAGAATCTCCATATCCTTATAAAAAAACTAAGGGAAAAAAAAGCTCACCTTTGTAAGCAGTCATTGGATGCCCCCGATAATATTCTAAAAAATAGGACCTGAGTCTAATTCTATGAGCTTCTTATCCATGTGGCTATCATCCGTAATTGGTGAATCCTAAACTTGCATGCATGACTACCTTACCGATTGTGTCCTTTTTTTATTTCCTTCTCAAATTTGAATTTCATGCATTGTATTAAATAACACAATACAAATATAAAGAAAGCTAAAGAGATGGCTAATGAAAAGGGTCTTTCCAACCACATAAAGCATAAGAAATCTTACAAGTTTTATACTTAACATGCACCAATAAACACCAAAATCATTGTGTCCACTAGAACCCACCTCCTACCTACACCTATGAAATCACCTATATTTTAAACGATGATACTAGTGAGATATGTACAGAGACTATCTATAAGGATAGTTCTAGATACCCTTTCAATAAACTAAAACATATTAGCCCATCTTAAATGCCAAATGTGGTTTCTCAACTCTAAAAAGCTAACAAAATGTAAATAGCATGAATAAATACTTCTTCTGAGAAGATCAAAGACAAACTGGTAGTTTCAAACTCTAGGGACAATAATGATACCAGAGATTAAATTTTGCAAACCTATGTCTAAATCACTCAAAGGATACGAGCATTATGTATACCTCTCTTGTTGGAGCAATTTGAGAACCACCATGCCAAACACCATCTTCTCTTTAGTTTTACTTTGGTTTTTTCTCTATGAATTTATCGAGAAACGAAACCAGTGAGAAATCGTTCAGAGGCTATGAGCCATGGTCGCCACAAAGGGACGCACATGTGAAGCTAGCACACTCAACTCCTATCTACTGGCAAGGTCTACTTTGCTACCAAAATGTTTGCACAAGAGACAATTTTTTTTAATTGCTAAATATTTTTAATAGGCATTGTTTCAAAGAACATAATTTTGGAAATAAAAAAGAGTTATATCCCACAAGGAATCCAAGATTGTTAGATGAATTACTGAATCAACTAAAACTTCAAGAGGACATTTACATTTGGATTATCAACAATAAAATACGACATAAAGTTGTTGAACTTCCCTTCTCCACTCGCCCCTCCTCCCCCCAGCGATTCCTTCAGAGGGGTTGGACAAGAATTACTTAGATGTAGTTTTTTTTAAAAGGGAAAAAATGACCAAATTACATTAAAAAATTTATACTTCATACATCACCACTTCACTGAACTTCTAGTATCAATGAAAAATGCAGGTGCTGATACATTCCTTCTTATAGTAAGAATATTGCTCTTCCAGTCCAACATGAACACATCACATTCAAACCTAGCCTTACAACTACAACACCAAATTACCAACAACAAAAAAGGATGCATAGACCAAAGTTCCTACGGTCTTTGAAGCCAATACTATTGGAACTTTAACTTCCTCCCATGTAAACAAGGATGATTTTGCCCTGACAGAGTGCCTTCTTAGCCCTCGTCTTCCCCAAACATGAATTTGTTCCCCCAAGAGTTACTGCAAAGTAGACGTACACAATGCACAATATGGCCAACAGACCAAGCGTTGCTAGGAGAAATCAGCTAGACAAGGACCGAATGATTGCGCAGCAATCATAAGCCCTAATCCACCTGAATTAAGTTAAGACCTAGCTTAACTTATGCATTCGCATCGTACTTTGCATCATAGTTAATTTATTAGATTTGTGAATAATAATGTCATATTATGTGCTAATTGAGAGGTATTAACAATCGTAGGTAATTCAGGCCTGTGAATGACCGATCCAACCATACGGATCTACTCAGAACGATGACAGGAGTCCAATGCTTCCAAGATCACATCTATCGAACTCCCATAGCATCCTATGGAATCCGCAGAAAAGCAAGAGTCAAGAGGCAAATAGGAGAAAATACGAACCTCAGATGATAAATCCAACTTCACGGATGGATCCGGATCAGCGATCATAGTCTAATGGTGCAAGTATCATCTCAATCAGAGGCTTACATCATCATTTACAAAAGAGAGAAGATGAACGACCACGATGGCGCTGCAAACGCCCCTCACACCAGCCCCAACTCCTGAAGGAATCACGCCGTGTGCCTTAGGCCGTTGGATCACCATCCAATAGCCATGAAGCGCCTACGTCACCGGCCTCTTCGCACTTCATCAAGGATGATCATGCCTCAGCCATTGGATCTCCATCCAACGGCTGAGGATAGCTGGACGCAAAGAGGAAAACACAATAATATGCTCTGATAGCACGTTGGCTCATGCGCTAGCGAGAGAAGCAAGGACGCGGGATCAAAATGCAATCCACACGAAATCTACGAGGAAGCGTGCGCGAACGACTCAAAGCCCTCGGATTGAAATCAGACAACGCCGGTGCTGATGCATGGCACACTGGCTAACATCGGATGGGGACGCGCATGATGACACGTGCGAGCGCATGCGTTTGAATTTCAAGAGGCAGTGTTGCGGCTTTTTAAGCCGTCCAATTGTGATTTGCTGAAGCTTGTTAAGCATGATTCAAAAGCGAGCGGGCATGCGAGGAGAGAGAAACAAGTGCAGCAGCAGTGGGAGCACAGGACCGTGCAGTGAAGATCCAACCGTCCAAAGAGTGCCACGTGTCAAAACCAAAACGAATCTGCATGATGAAGGCGCAAATGAAGGCCTATTGAGGTACGATCTGATCCATTGATCTCCCGATCAACGAATCTGATCACCAAAGGATTGTTGCACGATTTTGGGGGCACAAATGCCCTCTTTGCCCCACAGTGAAGCTATAAAAGAAGGCCTAGAGCCCCCCAATTGGAGGCAACTCTTCCATCTTCCACCATAACTCCTTCAGACCCTCTCCAGTTCTTCAGACCTTCTTCTCTGGCTCTCTTCATCTAGAGTGCCCACCAAGCCACCTTAGTGGATCACCATTGCTCTCCCCAGCCTCTCCAGAAGGCCACCACGGACCAATCGTGGTGCCCTTATTCTACTAGATAGTAGTTTTTCATTCATGCTCTAGTTATAGATAGATAGCAAGTATATGTTCTAGTCATAATTCTATTTCTGCAATTCATGATCAAACCATTTACGTGATATACATATTGTGATTAGTATTATATATATATATATATATATATATATATATATATATATATATATATATATATTAGTTTGCAATTAGTAGCATATTCTTTAGTTAGCATTTTGTTCACACACTGAATCGATGTTTTAAAAGTAATGCACTATCGTATAGCCAATAAATCACGTGAAACACTAAAAATTTACAGCTCAAAAGAAATCCAAGGTCGAACGTAGGGAGCAATATGGCAATTTATCTCAAGATCATAATTTTAAGCAAGAATATAACAATGCAATAGCAATTTTAAGCACCAATGATGTAAATATAAATTCAAGAGGCAATGTAGCAATAAGATTAGGGTAAAATGGTGATTTGAATCACCAAATTACCCTATTACAATTATACTTAAATAATGCAATAGTATCAATCAACCCAATTCCACGTATGATGAGTGCACAGTACACTTCTCTCTAATGCTACAGTGCGTAAGCACTGTTCCTCTTTTGGCTTCTTCTTCTTCTCTTCTTCTTCTTCAACTTCTCTCTTTCTGCTTTTTCTCTTCACGCACAGGGGAGGGATTCACGAAATTAGCTAAGTGTCATACAATATTCTCTGAAGCAAAACCTCCCTTAACCTCGTGCGCTCTCTCTCTCTCTCCTGTTCTCCTCTTCTCTCTCTCAATCAGGCAGCTATTCGAGCAATTGGGTACGCAGATACCCGGGACCAGGTCCGCGTGGCATGGGTCACAGACGAGGTGTGAGAGAGGGCTTAGGCGGTTAATCGGGTGAGAGGGGTAAGCGGGACCTCACCCCGTGTTTGGAGGCGTTAAGCCCCAAACACAAAAATAATATATTCGGCTCAATCGTCTTCAAATCCCACGATGTGGGATTAATCCCACGGGTCTTCTTTGCGTGCTGCTGAAGGTGGTGTCTCGACAATTGGAGCAGCTACTGAGGGGAAAGCTTCTGGATCGAGGCCTGGGATCCTTCCACATGACCTGGAGCGAGCACATGGAGGTATCATGGCTAGAACACCACAAACTTGGCCGATGAAGTCGTCACGGTGGCGGAGCTCTGGTGGAAGACCTGGAATCAATAATACAGGCGCTAAGCCCGAATTAAAACGTTCAAGAGGATAGCCGTAGGGTGTGGAATGTGATGGCAGCATCCGTGGGGTGATTCGTGCGTGGATGATGGCAGACGGTGACGAAGATGGAAGCAAGAAGGTGGGTTGCTCTATGGATGGTTTGGGTGAGCGAAGTAGCGAATAGGGAGAGGGGTTGATGGGTGAGTCGTGGTGGAGCTTATGAGGTGGTTGGCGAGGTGTTTGGAGCGGTGGAGCGTGAGGAAGACCTCACCGGAGTGGTTACCGGAGCAGAGGAAGATGAATTCGTGGGAGGCGATACGGTGGTCGAGTCGGAGTGGCGAAGATGGAGTTGTGAAGTAGAGGAGCTAGGGAGTTGATCTGAGTAGGTAGCGGACGACGAGGAGGTGCGATGCCAAGTCTGGTATGGCCGACGCCGGAGACAAAGGCTGCTTTGGTGGGGTAGAAGCAGTGACGACGACGAGGATTGGGGTGCCCGCTGGTATGGCATGACATAGAAGAGGAGAGGAAGGAGAATCCGTCGCTGGTATTGCGAGCGGATGACGAGAGTGGTCGGAGGGAGTCACCTAACGTCATGGAGCCTTTCAGTCGGAGAAGAGGGAGGAAAGAGGGGCATTCCAGGTCGAAAACGAGCGTAGGGAGATCGGCATGCATCATGGGTCTTTATATAGGCCTTAGAGGGAGGTTTAAAACTTGGAAACCAAGCTTTCAAGGTTGGTAAGCTTGACGCACAAGAGATGACCGAATCTCTCATACGTTCGCATAAGAGATTGGGAAGGTTATGGGGTCCAAGATCGGGTGTGATGGAAAGAGAATTCCTTAAGGAATCTCTGGTTCAAGTTTGGGAGAGTTTCGTCGAGCAATCATCAAGAACTTTCCAAATGAAGGTTGTCGGAGTAGGATTTCTCCATGACAATGGTGGAAGGACCTCTTTGCAATGAGTGACGACAAAGATAGGGGCATGTTTGTAATGAATTTCAAAAGCTAGAGGCACTTGTGAAATAGAAAGAATCAGACAGGACTGAAATGCAAACTAGGTCAAGGCGATCTCTGATTGGGTCCAAATTTTGGTATAAACCTAATTTGGACCCAATAAATCTAATGATGAAGTTGGATTTAGGTTTTGACCAAGTTTGACTGGGTAAATTGTGCAGTTACCTAAATTAGGGCAACTTTCTATCTGTGACTCTATTTTAGGTCAAAACAGGTTCTGATGGTCAAATTGAAGGCACCAAACTCTAGATAATATTTTTCTATGAATTTTAGAGGGTTTAGATGAATTTTATCCTGACCAGAACCCCAATTAATTAAGCAGATCTATTTTTAGGGTTTCAGATGTTCATTAATTCTTGAGAAGCGTGAAAACCCGTTTCTATCTACATGGACCCACTTATTAGACATTAATGACCATATGACCTTTAATAATCCCCTAGCATACCCTGTGGTTATTTTGTATTTATGATAAGATGGTAAAATTGTAGAAATAACCCTATTTTCATCTTTTCTCCTCAAAACAACTCAACCTGCCCAAGAGACCTTCTGACTGATATGTAGGAGCTTTTATTGACTTTATCAGACCAAATTGAGCTAGTTATGGCTCATGATGGTGTTCCCATCACATTTTAATTCAGTTATGAAATTGGAAACGTATTTTGCCTCCCTGAGTTCGATCAAGACTCACCTGTTCCATTAAAATTTATTTGTCGAGAGGTATTTTACGATATACTACGACGTATTCATCTTCTTTATGTGATTTACGCCATGAACACCAACCAGCTGCCAACCTCATCCCTTATTGAGGACTTATTGAAAGGAGATGGCTCTGTAGATGTATCTTGTAGTGTCCTATGAGGTGATGACAGGGCTTCCATTCCCAAATGTTTACAAGTTGTTCAAGTAGCCTGAGATCTGTAGCTCCTTATGGATGATGACAAGCAATAGTGGTAGCAGCGACGACGGCAGATCTGAGGGAGCAGGGAGGGTATGTGAGACAGATCTGAGGGAGCGGGGAGGGTATGAACGGGGAGGATTTGAGGGAGCGGAGATCAGAGGCTCGTACTCGAGTCCGACGCTGCTATTGTTCTTAATGACAACGAGCAGGGAGGAGGGGTTAGAGGGGTGATGGTGGCGACGACTCTTAGGAGAGGGAGGGGTGGCGAGTGGAGTGGTTGCCATTGCGAGGGTGGCTACGAGGCTCGGAGGGGCTGGGGAGGGCTAAAGGGGGGCACGGGGGGGATCCTGGAGGAGGGGACTCAAGGAGGCATAGGTAGGGTTTCATTTGGGGGGCTAGCAGGAGAGAAGTGGCTTAGAGTGGGAAAAAATCTATTTCGATGGGAGGCGAAATTAGATTGGAGGGAAAGTTCTTTAAAAGGTATGATGACCAAATTTTAGGGACGTCTAATCTATCTTTAAAAAGTTAACTAATTTTTAGAGACCATTTTTCTGTCACCTGCCTTTTCTTGGTCACTAAAAGTAAATCCATCTTTAAAAGATGGTCACTAAAAATGAATTTTGTTGTAGTGCTTGTCTCCTTGTTTTCTTTCCTTTCCTTTCCTTTCTTTCCTTCCTTTCTTATTCTCATTGAGTAGAAAACAATCCTTTAGTATGTGGCCTTTGTTCTTACATTCATAGCATGTAGGACTCTCATCATCTCCCCTCTTTTTGACTTGCTTCCACATTCTCACAAATTTCTCGAATCTTCTAGAGAACATGGCCATCTCTTCATCATCTTCACTTTTATCATCTTCATCAAGATCGGAATCACTCTCAATTTTGACTTTGAATGTCAAACTCTTCTTGGAACTAAAAGCTTCATTTTCCTCCTTCTTAGATAGCTCAAGCTTCACTTCATAAGCCATTAGACTTCCAAGTATCTCATCCATGTTAGTGTTCTTCAAATCCTTTGCTTCCTTAATTGTGGTGACCTTTAGCTCCCATTCATTGGTTAAAGCCCTCAAGAATTTGGACACCATCTCATTTGAGGGATAACTCTTCCCAAGCCTCTTGAGAAGGTTGATGATGTTGGTGAATCTTTTGCTCAATTCCTTTATGCTTTCACCCAGCTTCATCTTGAACATCTTATACTCATGGGTTAAATGACCAATTTTTGTCTCCTTCACCCTTAAGGTTCCTTCATGGGTCACTTCAAGGCATTTCCAAATTTCATGTGTCGTCTCTAGCTGCGAAATTCTAATAAACTTATCATTAGAAATGGCACAATATAATATGCTCATAACCTTACAATTGATTGATATCTTCTCATCTTCCAACTTGTAATCTCCGGTGGTGGCATTTACTTCCGGCATTTTGAATTCTTTCTCAACCATCTTCCTAGTGAGAGGTCTTCGGTGGCTAATTTGAGGTAGATTGCCATTATCCTCTTCCAATGTGTGTAGCCATTCCCATCAAAATATAGAGGTCGGTAGGTTGACAATCCCTCAATCCTTGAGCTGCTCGATTCCGCCATTGTCGACGGTGCGAGGAAGTTACTCTAAAGTACACCAACCTAAGCTCTGATACTAAATGAAAAAATACACTAAAGGGGGGTGATTAGTCCTAAAGGTGGTAAACAAATCACTAATTGCAAATAATGCAGGTTTAAGATAAACTCCAGCAAACTACAAATGAACACAAAAATTTATAGTGGAAACCCAACCCTTGGAAAAACCACCACCTAGATCTCCCAATATAGGCTTTTGCTTCGAGTCCAACTCAAAATACTAATCAGTACTTTTGAGGTACCAAGCCCTTTTATAAACCCTCTTGATATCCCAATCAAGAGCTAGCAATGGGTACCAAACCCTTTTTCAATCCCTCTTGATATTCCAATCAAGAGCAAATCCTTCTCTTTCAAGAAGAAGGGAACCCACAACCCGGGCCCTCAGATTACAAGTAGATTAAGGAATAAAATAGAATTAAAACACAATTTAGCTCTTATGGATAGCCCCAATAAAAGATGCAATTAATTATATGAACTAACTATCTAGGAGACTAACAAGAACTCCCTTAGTAATTGTCAGAAGATGATGCTGCTAAGAGTTGAAGTGATGAAGCTTTAAGCAAATGTGAGTTGGAGAATCAAAACTTCAATCACTTCAAAGAACACCAAATGTATGTTTTAGCAGAATGTAGACTTGAATGCACTTTAGAGTGTGTTTTAGGGTGTTCTTCTACTCTTCTAAGAGTGGGAAACCATCTCATATACATAGAGGGGTGAATGGACTAGTTTTGGTATGCATAAAGCCTTTCTTCAACGGTTAAAATGTTTCCCAATTGGATTTGCCAACAACTAAGTAATATGCTCTAAAAGTGCTTTATCTAACGTTAGGTAAAATTCATCTAACGTTTGGTGAACTATCTAACGTTAGGTACTCAGGTGCAAAGTTTGCTCTCTCCTGGAAGTGTCCAATTTGGCCCAAAATAGCCTACCTAATGTTAGGTAACCTTTATCTAGCGTTAGGTATGAAGTTTAGTGCAAAGTTCGTTATTCCCTTGATGTAAAAACATTTACACTACTTAAAATATCTATTTATGCATGTTCTTAAGCATAGGATTGCATTTCATGATATAAATATTACATAACATGCATCATCTTACATTTAGAGTAGTTTGAATAAAATGGAGGCTAATTGTCTCCTTTTATGTGCTTGGACAGGGCAAACATTTTATCGGAGCCTCGGGTCAAAGATCCAACCGTATGGATGTGATCAGGACGACGATTGTAGTTCAACGACTCCAAGATCGCCCTAATCAAGCATCCGTAGCATCAGATAGTGACCAGGGAACTCTAGAAGATAAAGGACCAGGATGGCGTAAATCCACACTTCAGATGACAAATCCGACCGTACAGATGAATTCGGATCGACGATCACAGCTCAACGACGAAAAAATCGAGTCAATCCGACATCCGTGGCACCATCTACAACTTCCAGAAGATGGATGGCCAAGATGGCGCCACGTGGTGCCATCTCGGACGCCCAAACGGCCGCTTACATTCTAAGAAGACCGCGCACCCGCCCCCTCTCCGCCGTTGGATCTCGATCCAACGGCTGTGGACGCGGCTCTTTAAAATCATCCGCGTGACCTTTTGGGCGAGGCAGCGCAGCATTCCAATGCCTTATCGCGAGGTACTGGCGTGCGTTCGAGCCTCGCCAAGCGGTTTCTAAGGCGAGCGAGCACGTTTTAATTAATCGTCAGATCACAATCGAACGGCCGCGCGTGCCCGATAGCGTTCACGCGTGATTGAACGCGCGGTGTCACGCGCGATCGCACGCGCCAGCCGGGCGCGTAGCAGCTGGCGGAGATACGTCTTAAGCCGTCCGATCTCACGATTGGACGGCTGAGAATCAATGAACGTGAGATGGCGTTGAGGAAGCGGGCAACTGAGGAGGCGCGCGTGGGCGCGGGAGCTACGCCCACATTAGGGCTTTAGTGACGGATTTATCCGTCACTAAAGACCCCTCATTTATTATTTTAAAGTTGTAATGTCCATTTTGCCCCCACTCCTTGCAACTATAAAAGGAGACCCCCTCCATACGAAATTCTCATCCCTTCCTTCTCTTCTCTACCACTCCAAAGCTCAAGAGAAGCTTGTCCCACACCCGGGATGCTTCTCGCGAGATAAAGTCCAAACTTTCATCCCCCTTCCGAAGTGGATCCCGCGACGACGACAGCGTGCTGCTCCGTTCCCATTCTTTTGCTTCGTCCTCCTTCGTCCTGCTTCGTCCCCCTTCGTCCAATCTGACTCGTCCTCCAAGCAACCGTCGAGGAGGATTTCTCTCTCCCTATTCTTTTTACTGCTTTCTAGTATAGATTTACTGCTTTCTAGTGTAGTTTTGTTCGTCCTCCAAGCGGCCGTCGAGGAGGACATTTCTCCCTCCATTCTTTTAATGCTTTCTAGAGTAAATTTATCGCTTTCTAGTGCAATTGTTTTATGCTTTCTAGTTGTAATGAACAAATCCCCCTAATGATAAATTAACTGTTTATTCTACATCTCATTTTGATTTCTATGTGTAATATTCTCTCTCTCTCTTACCCTCTCTCTCTCTTCTATTTATTGTAACTAATTAGATAGTTTTAAATTGAATTACTTCGTGACAAATAAAAGGAAACGTGTAGTTTTTAAATCAAACGTCTGCCACCCTGTGTTCGACCCGGAATTTTCATTTCAGTATAAATTTTATTTGTTGAACACGAATTCTTCGCTTTCAAGCTACAACGACAGGTTTTCCAAAACTAAACACATTAGCGTAGCCATTCGTAACGTTCACATTTTGGCACCGTTGCCGGGGAATAATTCGATGCGTTCAACATTTTGGCGTCATTGCCGGGGAGGCAACGCTCTTTGATTTCTCTTCACGTTTTGTAACTTACAAATCATTTACCTCACTTTTCTACTTTCTTATTGTAATTGCAGGTACTCTTTTGAGATGAGCAAAAGCGGTAGATTGGAGTAAAGTGCTATGGAAGGTTTTGTAAGTTATCCCCCATTCTTTCCCCCTCAATAGATTTCATTTGCCACATTAAATCCAAATTCCAATTAACCTAGGTGTTTGCATAAATCCTAAGAATAGTTTGGTTGTTTGGATTTCTACTCACATTCATTCCACCCTCATTCATAAAAAAAAAATAACAAAAAGATAATTTTGTGGGGTAATTTTCAACAAACACACAACGTACACTCACATTCAAAGGCACTTAACCGAATTAATTTGTTTCTACTCAACCGGGTTCTGATCTGTGGAACCGGTACACATAAAGCAACACATAAAAGAGTAGAAATCATTCTAAGTTAACCATCTTTGTGTGCCTCACTTAGTGGTGCATTTGTGGCCAGTTGTTTGAGTTGTTTAGGCCGCACCACTTCAATTAAAATCAACTCATCAAGTAGCTGCCACTTAGGTTCAACTCTTAGGGATTTACCAGGCATTCCACATTCTTTTTAAGCTTTAAAGGAAAACATCTTCACCTGTGCTTGCAAAACCTAGTGTGCTAACTAAACCTGTTTGAAAACACCTAAAGTTGAATCCTAAAAGCTACTAAGCAAGATTTGAACCTTAAAATTGACCACATCAAAAATAATCTTGCTTGAAAATCACTGGTTGTGCACGCACAAACAAATCAATCAATCATTAAGGGCACAACCCATTTAAAGGGCTCATCATATTCCAAAGCACATTCAAACCTAGCTCTAAATAAAACAGAGTAGACGTTGGCCTTAAGGATTGAACTCGCTCTTCAGAACCAAGAACGAGATTATTTTTAATTAGTCTGCTTCTACTGTTCAATTTGATGTCTAGCTAGGGGAGCAGAGTTAAACGATCGCGGATGGGGGGTACACTAGGAACTGGAGGCGCAAGCCGAAGGAAGAACCTTCTCCCCAGTCCCTCCTAACTGGTTGGATTGAACAGACAGAAGTAGATCAAATCGTTCCTTTATCTCAAGATGAGTTTTGGGAGTCTGTAGGTCTGTAGGCTAACCCATTTAAAGACAGGTTTGATTGTTTGTATTGCAGGGCACCTTTCTTCCTCCCGTGTCTCATGAATCCTTTCACATATTTCACGCATTCCCGCTCTTTCCCTCCTGTTGTGAATTATCCTCAATATGACGATTATCCCAACTCGTACTATAATCAACCATCAGTTAGTTGGGATAATTCGGATTGGGGATACAGTTCCGGACCCCCGTGTTTAGGGTCTAACCCTGAACACTTTGATTCTGATTTCTATCATTCTCAAAGCTACATCGATTATAGATTGTCTTCTTTTCATGCACAACCTAATACGATCTACAATCAAGAAGGATACACCGATCTTTACCCATCCTCTGATTTCATTGCCTTTAGGTCATCACCATCTTTTGAACAATCTAAAATGACCTGTTATCAGGAAGGGTATAACGAATCTCAATTCGTTAATTCCTCTGCATTGATGTTAAACCCGCCCAACCCTAAACCAACTCATTTGGTTCAGGTTAACCAGGTTCAAAATAAGGTTCTGGCTAACTTGAGGAATATTATTCAATCTTTAGAAGTTCAGCCAACACCTTGCATTGAGAGATTGGAGCCCCTGATTGAAATGATTGATGATTTAAACAAGTCTTTGTCGGATTGGCTCTAGGATGTTAAGGATAAGAAACCGGGTGAGTTTCTACTTGGGAAATTAGCGAAATTGATGATGAGATTCGTGGTTGCTTTGATTCAATCTTGGGATGATTCCCAGGATGAACCCTCTTCAGGAAAGCCAATGATAGAACCCGCTCAGGCACCTGTTGGGGGGGACACGTGTTACGAGGCTGACCAAATTGAATTAAAGCGAACAATTAAGGAAGATCTGATTTCTTCACCTGAGATCCCTGAGTCGGGTTACGAGGAAACGTATGTCTCTTGGGAACACAAAGTGACAACTGATTTTGGGACATACATTGATATGGATCCTGATTTCTTTGATGGTGAAGATTCAAGTTGCGAAGTCTCATGCGAGTTTTCTGAACATGATTTCTGTGAGACGATTGAGCCTGAGGAATCTGATAGATCATTTGATAGCCTAATAACTGAGGAAACTGATCTTATTAGGGCACACATTACGGATCCAGAATCGCATTTTCTGGAGGAATCAATTCAATGCCCTAGTTATCAGTTACACCCCGTTGAGCTTATCGATAATTCTATTTCTGAGATAATTAGACCCAAGTCAATTCTGATTCTGCCAGATCATTTAGACTTGGAGATTTCAGACGGGGTGATTAATATACAAGAGGTCCTGGAATTTGATATGCTGAATGAGGAGGATAGGAGCTTGGAATTTATGATTTGGAAAGTTAATTTTGGAGGAAATAAAAGATTGAGTCGAAGGATTCCTTTTAAGCTGAAACCATCAAATCAGAACCCTTACGATATTTGTTTTGAGGATGTCAAACCTAAACACACATTGAATGATTATCCTTTTGAGCTTTAATTCTCTGTAACCCGACTTTTTCGTCTTGGGTTGCATCCTCATAAATCGTAGGCCTGACCCCGCTTGCATTCTGATTTTAGGTTTTGGGTCATTTTTATCCAGAACCTAAGATATTCTCGATTATGGGGGATGGGTCTGCACCACAATCTGGTCCACATCTGTGGACCTCTATTGATAGGTCGGATGATTCTTCTGTTTATTTTAATTCTGACCTGCACTTGTGAATTCTTCATTTCTTTTCTTTGTATAGTTGCCTAGCTGAAGGCACTAAACTCAGTACATATACAGTTCTTTTTCATTTTCATCTCGGAGAGGACCTGGCATTCACGCAATTTAGTTGCTTTCTACGCTTTTCCACTCTGTTTCATGTCTTTTTAATACAATGAGGACATTGCATTAGATAAGCATGGGGGGTGGATATTTATCTCTGAATTCATTCGTCAGCTCCTTAGATTTGTTTTATTTTCTTTTATTAAATAAAAAAAAAATCGGAATTAGGAAAGAGAATTTGGGTTTAAGAAAATTTTCAATCTTAGGAAATACTACATTAAGATCTGAACACAAAGACCCTTCAGGTCTTTGGACTTAATCAGCCCGTGTATCCACTAAAATGTGTATTTTAATTGGAGTAAATAAATTTGGGTGATAAGTACATGACTTATCAACCTGCCCTTTGATTTGAGGGAATTTTGAGTCTTAAGCATCTACACACTTTCTTTACACTGACTCGTTGTTCGACGATTTTAACGGAAATTGGGTACCTAATGAACCTTCTAGGGTGATATGGCTGGCAAGTTATCGTGGGTAATAGCCCATAGGTAGGTTGTCTAGAGCCTAGTCACTGGACCTTTCTCTTTTTGCTGCCTTTAGGTAAATCTTAGACCAGGGAAGCCACCTACTTTAAAAAAAACAAGAAGAAAAAAATCAAAAAGAAAAGGAGAAAAGAAAAAAAAGAAATAAGCCACACTTCGCCGCACGAGTATGACTAACAAGTTGTCGGTGATAACAACTCATCGACCGATTGTTCAGAACCCAGCTCAGTAAATGCACTAAAAATTCCCAAAACACTTTGGAAGAAGAGAAGTAGAATAAACTGGAGAGAAATACACTGGATTCACCCTTGTGTTGACCCCGTAACAAAATAAAAGTAGGGAGAAAGCTACCGGTTGTAAAGATACATCTTTAGCCAGAATTCTTTTTTAGGTCACCTAAAGGCGTAGAAATCCGAAGTCCGTTTTAACTGCCGGTCAACGAGTCTATCACAATCACAATAAGATACTTAAAGCTTAGGGTTTTCATCAAATCTTGGGTGAGTTGAATGGTCATAGAAAGCCACTCTTAAACCCTAAAATTTGAAAATCCAAAAAAATTAGAAAAGAGTAAAAAGAGAAAAAGAAATTTTTTTTCTTTGAATAAGGCGAGGCTTGAGGCGGTTTGCATTTTGGCTGATACCCGGGCACTGTTGTGTCTTTGAAAGTTTAGTTCCTAAGTAGACAATTTCTTAATGATTGAAAATAACTCAAGTCCAAATAATCCAACCTAATTCTTTTATAAATAGCATATAGTTTTTGCTAGGGAATAACAAAAGATAGGCATGGGGGTATGATGTAAACACATTTACACAACTTAAAATGTCTATTTATGCATGTTCTTAAGCATAGGATTGCATTTCATGATATAAATATTGCATAACATGCATCATCTTGCATTTAGAGTAGTTTGAATAAAATGGAGGCTAATTGTCTCCTTTTATGTGCTTAGACAGGGCAAGCATTTTATCGGGGCCTCGGATCAAAGATCCAACCGTATGGATGTGATCAGGGCGACGATTGGAGTTCAACGACTCCAAGATTGCCCTAATCAGGCATCCGTAGCATCAGATAGTGACCAGGGAACCCTAGAAGATCAAGGGCCAGGATGGTGTAAATCTGCACTTCAGATGACAAATCCAACCACACGGATGAATTCGGATCGACAATCGCAGCTCAACGATGGAAAAATTGAGTCAATCTGACATCCGTCGCACCATCTACAACTTCCAGAAGATGGACGATCGAGATGGCACCACGTGGCGCCATCTCGGCCGCCCAAACGGCCGCTTACATTCTATGAAGATCGCACACACGCCCCCTCTCCGCCGTTGGATCTTGATCCAACGGCTGTGGACGTGGCTCTTTAAAATCATCCGCGCGACCTTTTGAGCGTGGCAGCGCAGCGGTCCACCGCCTTATCGTGAGGTGCTGGCGCGCGTTCGAGCCTCGCCAAGCGATTTCTGAGGTGAGCGGGCGCGTTTTGATCAACCGTCAGATCGCAATCGGACGGCCGCGCGCCCGATAGCGTTCACGCGTGATTGAACGTGCGGTGTCACGCGCGATCGCACGCGCCAGGCGGGCGCGCAGTAGCGGGCGAAGATACGTCTTAAGCCGTCCGATCTCGCAATCGGACGGCTGAGAATCAATGAACGTGCGATGGCGTTGAGGAAGCGGGCAGCTGAGGAGGCACGCGTGGGCGCGGGAGCTACGCCCACGTTGGGGCTTTAGTGACGGATTTATCCGTCACTAAAGACCCCACATTTATTATTTTAAAGTTGTAATGTCCATTTTGCCCCCACTCCTTGCAACTATAAAAGAAAACCCCCTCCATATGAAATTCTCATCCCTTCCTTCTCTTCTCTACCCCTCCAAAGCTCAAGAGAAGCTTGTCCCACACCCGGGATGCTTCTCGCGAGATAAAGTCCAAACTTTCGTCCCCCTTCCGAAGTGGATCCCACGACGACGACGGCGTGCTGCTCCGTTCTCGTTCTTCTGCTTCGTCCTCCTTCGTCCAGTCCGGCTCGTCCTCCAAGCAACCGTCGAGGAGGATTTCTCTCTCCCTATTCTTTTTACTGCTTTCTAGTATAGATTTACTACTTTCTAGTGTAGTTTTGTTCGTCCTGCAAGCAACCGTCGAGGATGATATTTCTCCCTCCATTCTTTTAATACTTTTTAGAGTAAATTTATCACTTTTTAGTGCAATTGTTTTATGCTTTCTAGTTGTAATGAACAAATCCCCTAATGATAAATTCTCTGTTTATTCTACATCTCATTTTGATTTCTATGTGTAATATTCTCTCTCTCTCTTACACTCTCTCTCTCTTCTATTTATTGTAACTAATTAGATAGTTTTAAATTGAATTACTTCGTGACAAATAAAAAGAAACGCGTAGTTTTTAAATCAAACGTCCGCCTTTCTGTGTTCAACCTGGAATTTTCATTTCGGTATAAATTTTATTTGTTGAACACGAATTCTTCGCTTTCAAGCTACAATGACAGGTTTTCCAAAACCAAACACGTTAGTGTAGCCATTCAATGCAAAGTTCGTTATTCCCTAAAACTTCCAAATGACACCAACCTTACTACCTAATGTTAAGCCTCATATACCTAATATTAGATGGCCTGTAAAAGGCCCTCTAACTGTCCAAACTAGTCTTATTGATACTATAATGTTATAGGATGATCTATTAACACTTAAGGATATGTTTTATCATATTTTGACCTATTTAGGCTATGTGTGGTGTTCTTTTTTTTTGAAACTGATAGGAAAGCTATCGGGCTATGATAGCAATCCGGAGGGGCATTTAATTTATCATATAGGAAAAAAAAAAACAAGGAAAGCTACAAAACAGATCCCCACATATGTATGAGGGACCAGCACTCATTTATAATTTGCTCAACGCACACTGGTCTCTCCTCAAATAAGCTCTCATTCCTTGCCCTCCATACACACCATAGTGTCGCAGCCATGTGCATATGCAGTTTGTCACTTAGAAGGAAATTCTGCCAAAGAGCATCCCACAGAGGAAGCGATTCCTGGCAAGTTCTTCTCCAAATCGCATCCGTAATCAGACACGAAGAAAAAATGTGGCCCAGGCTATCAACATGAAATCCACACAAAGGACATTCATGTAGAGTAGCACCCATCCTCCTATGTCTCAAGTCTCCTATAATTAGGCCCTCCCTTCTACATAACCATAAAAAAATTTGAACTTTAAGCGAAACTTTTAAGAGCCAAAGTTTTTTGCCAATTGGATCACCCTCCATAGCTCTGGTGGATCCCATAATCCTCCCATATGCACGTGCCGCTGTATAAACACCATTCAACACATAGCTATCCTCCACCCTAGCCCTTGGTTTGAAGTTCTGAAGGTCTGAAGTTAGTCTCACCTTCTCTTCCCATAAGCGAGTTCCTTCCCTGCTCACATCAATCCCAGCAATATGTCAGCCACCTTCCTGTTCTGACCAATAGCTGTGACCGCACATTCCTTATCCCCAGCAGCCATATAGGTTCTCCGATATGCCTCTCTCAATATATGTGGTGTTTTTGTGAGAATTGCATATGAATCCCCTATGTTTATACTAATATGAGATCTAATTGGGGCTCTCCTTACATAATAAAGAATAAAAGATTACATCTCAATTCCTATAATACAAGGAGACCTAAACTTGAAGAGCATGATCTCCTCCTTCTTCTTGGTTTCGAATTTCGTCAAGAGAGCTTCAACCTGAAAATCAATCTTGCAATATCTATGCATAAGATCCAATTTTAATCTCAATTACTTGAACTGTTTGTCATCATCAAAACCATCATTGAAAACTAATGTGGTGCATAATTGGTTATGCACCAACAGTGACCTAGAGCTGATATGCCCCCATGCTCAAGCAACGCTGCCTCCTAAAGCCGACGCGAGCTCGAGCTCGTACGCCCCTAACAAGGGACCTCTTCCAAACGACTGGAAGCCGGTGAAAGCCACCCAACTCCTTCATCACAAATGTTCTCCCCGCTGCAGCATAGCCGGAAGAACATCTATGAGCATCATCTACTGCGGAGTTTTAGCCACTTTCACTACTCTCGCAACAGTTCACCCTAGTTAAAGAGTGAGGGCAGATGATGATCAGCAAAAATTGCCCTTGCATCCAAAACTCCACACACGACCCAATAAAGGATTCGACTACTCGACTACAGAGTAAATAGGCAAAACCGGTACCACCCATGCATCTCGTCTAAGACCAATCGGATCCTAACCAGAACCCGTCCAGCCTGCCAAAAAATTTAGTGCAAGCAAGGCAGAAGATACGATAAGATGGACCTAACCACCTACATCCTGATAGCAGACAAGTAGTCTGACAGAAGGGATACTAGAGGCCAACAAGTGAGGTTCCCCCCTATGTCATAAATCAAGGGATTGGCCCTCAGTGGAAGGGGGGCCTCTCGGAGAGGGAGAACATATCTTGTAATTCTAAAAATTCTAGTATATAGTTGGGAGCACCATTCTCTCCCCAAATATACACCTATTGCAGTGGAACTGAGTTACCAAATCTCTGATTTACTTTGTGCTTATTTGTTGATTGTTGATCTTTCTTCTTATGCGACGGATGATAATAGTTAAGTAATATCCCTTACTCATATAAATCTTTTGATAAACTTCCAAGACCCATCAATCTTACGTGACAATAAAAATGTTGATGGCATCTTCCCTTTGTTTCCGGCCAAAAATAATCAGGCATTTCGCACGCCCAAGTTCCTGACAGTACTCCTTTACGAGGGACTCCATTTTTTACCATAGACGTAGTGAATTGTAGCATCCGAGCCATATGAAGGCATTAGTGGAATTATTTAGTCGCTTGTCACAGTTGTCACTGCAGGTGAAGAATATATATTTACTTACGTAATATCGCTAGCTATCATAAAAGATAACGACATTGCAATTTGGTAAAACTATGGATGTATGGAAGTGAATTCGGAACCTCCGACTAGGGGCCCTTGGATCAAAATGCAAAGGCCAAGATCCCCTTTCCATGTGAGGGCAACTAGATTCTGATCCAAGGGCCTAACTGTAGTAAAGCATCACAACACATTCCCGCAATTTCGGAGCTTGGTGGGATCTGGGCACAAGAGACTCTTCATGCAATGTTGTAACTTCTTCTCCATCACAGAAGGTAACACATTCAAACAATCATACTTCCAAGATGATCATGAATCGAATTGGCATGTTTTAAAGTCCGAGGATGAAATTGAAATTAAGATGAAAATCCGCACCTTCAAGTACATTACCACGTAAACGAACCTGGTTGGAAAACGTGAGGAGCATACCCATAGTTCTCTAATGTCGAAGTCAAACGCTGGATCTTAACTTTGCAATACTAAATCATACATGCAGTTTTCCAGTGATGCCCTAACAGCTGGAAACCCTTAAATTCTGCATTCATACACATGAACTAAATAAAAATAATTATAATAAAAGATGACAAGTAAAATAATAGGAATCTTTACGAGCATGCCCGTACCTCTAGGTTCACAATATTATCATATATATCACCAGAAACTCAAAGATATAAATGTAAAATCCAAACATTACGGAAGCATCCATGTAAGAACCCCAAGATGCATCAACCCCTGTCACCTGATTATAAATCACACACCTTCCGCCCTCAATCTCCCTCGTCCCCAACCATCAGCACCACCCCCGTTTGCCCAGCCGCCATAGGAAATGGCTTCCACGGCCACTTTCCTAGCCGCAGCCACGGCATCAGTGTTCCTCCTCCTCCTCCTCCTCCTCCTCCTCCGTGGAGGTTTCACGGTGGCCGCTCCGGTGAACGTGACGGAGATCCTGGAGCGAGGACAACAATACAGCAAGTTCATCCTCTACCTCGACAGCGCCCAAGCAGGGAAGCGAATCGATAACCATCTGAACACCAGCGGCAACGAGATCACCATCTTCGCCCCGACCGACAACGCGTTCGACAAACTCCCGCAGGGTGCCTTCAACAAACTCACGCCGCAGCAACAGACGGAGGTCATGCTTTACCATGCCGTCAGCAAGTTCTTCACCTGGGACAACTTCCAGACCGTGAGTAATCCCGTGCTCACCATGGCCGGCGGGGATTACGAGATCAACGTTATCTCTGGTCGTAACCGTCAGGTACGTGCGAGCCTCCCAACGTGCTTGCTTTAAATAACATAGGAAAATATTTGAGCTACAACTTGTTTTTACGAATTTTTCTACAAAATTTCGAGTCCTCAAGAATAGTGGACACATTAACACCCTCTTACCGACGTTCGTTTGATTGCATGTCATGTGTTTTGGTGATGATACACAGCTTTCTATTCAGAGAAAAATAATAAGGAAAACGCTAGTGTACTCCGGTTTGGGTAGGCGTCGATTATATATGGAGAAGAAAAATGTTTACATATTTCCGTCAAAAAATAAAAATTGTGCTCATATATATTGATAGACCCATTTCTTCGCCGAAGTGCACACTAAGATGTATCTAATAAAGGTTATGATTAAGTAATAACGATTAATTGCCTTCATCGTTATCTCTAAATATAAGATGACGATTTTTAAGTTGTCCGCTGTTAGTTTCTTCAAAAATTAATTACGACGGTTCGAAATCGTTACTAATTTGTTATGGCAACTGATAGATTGTTGACAATTGTGTTCGTCGTTATCTCAAAATATAAGATGACGATTTTAAGTTGCTTGTTGTTAGTTTCTTCGAAAATTAGTTACGACGGTTTGAAATCTCTACTAATTCGTTATAACAACTAATAAATTGTTGACGGTTGACAACAACTATAAGCTCTTCGTTGTAATGATTACACCTATCTGAAATATGGAATCTACGGCAAAAACACGGATTGGATTATCTGTTCCCTTCTTCATCGACTTGCTGGGATTGGATGGACAAGATTTCGCAGGGTGGAATCGGCCGGGGTTTCGGGTCGGGATAGGTGAAGTATTGGTATTCATTTACATAATATGTACTTAGTTAAGATCGTATTTTTCTCTCTTTAATTAGGTTAACATCTCCACCGGGTTCGTCACGGTGCCGGTAAACAATGAGGTGAACTTGACCTCCCCGGTGGCCGTGTACTCCATCGAGACGGTTCTGCAGCCCCTAAAACTTTTCAGGGTTCCGGCGCTGCCGCCGTCCACAGGTGCACCAGGAACGAATGACACGACTTCCAAACCACCGATCTCAGATAAGCCGCCGTCGAAGGAGGAGGAGAAGGGGAACTCTGACGGTGCATTCCAGATGAATGCTGCGTGGTGGTGGTCGTCGGCACTTATGGTTGCCGTCGCGAGCCTCTGGGCGGTTTCTCTGTAATTAAATTAATGCATATCAAATATGTATGCATATACGCGCATGCATGCATGCGCCATGAAAACCAATTCTCAATCGTGATGTTGGGAGAGAGTTATGTATTGTAACTTGTCTGATGCTTTCCTTTTACTTTCCGTGTGTATCTCATGAAATGGCTGTCCCTACTATCTTGGTGTAAAACTTGCAGTGGTCGAGCAAAAATTATCAGTAATCTATTATAATCTTGAAGCTCTAAATATGCTTTAATCGATTTTAACAATGCTCGGGTACTTTATGGGCTATTTAACATTAACATCATTGATCGAGAAGAGTATCAGTATCATTGGTCGTTAATTAATGTCTGATGCGTGCTTGGTCGATTTAATTAACAATATTTGGAATTAACACTTACCAAGGAGGATCAAACCAATGGTCATTACAGTGGAGTGATCAGTCGTGCAAAGTACATATTGTGGGGACAATTGCGTGGCATTTGGTTCATGGAATGATTGGCAGAAGGAATAATTAAATAATCGCCACTTAACCACATTTAGATCACGCTTATTTTGGAGTTTGTATGGTTGTGTTCCCACTCTTCAAACCGTGGCAATTAAGTTTGGCGAGGGGTTAAGCACTTAAGTTTTGCCGCAGGAAGAAAAGATTTTTCTATACATTTGTTTTCCGAAGTGTCCAAATAACTATATACGGTGTTATTTAGATGTATAATCAAAATATACGTGCAAGTTAGACATGCAGTGACATCTTTTTGAGACATTTACTCTCATTATATTGATATATATATCTTTTCAAGGTATACAGGAACAAATCCATAATTTTTCCTCTAAAAAATGATTTCCGCTACTTCTACAAAGTAAAAAATAAAACACAAGTATAATGGGAATGCTTAATCATAGCCATTAACCTGCATTTACCTACAAATCATATTCGAGCACTAGAAACTTCATTTATTTGCCTTGAAGAAGCAAAGGCACCCATATTTCTTACCAGTGAAAATAATCTCCGAAGCAATTATCTTGATTTAACGCTGGGCCCATTAGAATACTTTTCTCCCTTTCAAGATTCTACGTCTTCAACCCTGTCTCTTATCAAACAAGTTCTACCTTACGGAGGAAGAGCTCGACCTTCCAAGCAACCTCACCATCAACAACCTCTTACACCTCGCTATACGATTGCCTCTCCTTCATCTCCATGAACTCCGTGAACTCTATATCCACATCCAATGCCTCCCTTGCTGCCTTTACAAACTTCTCCACTACTACCTTTATTTCTCCAATAGGCACATGTAGGTTCCTCCCACAAAAACACACATATACGTGCACACGCACACACACTATTTGAGCCAAAATAGATTTTGCAAATGCAGCTTTGAATTTTTAAAATTCATAGATGTAATACCTCAATTTGGATTTCAAGTTATTTCAGAGCCGATCGCATCTTTTTGCTACTTGTCAAAGTCGAGTTATGTCAAAACTATTGGTGCTAACATATCATAATCGTTGATTTTGATTATAATAAAATACTTGAGATTTAACATTTGTATTTGAGTTTAAGATTCTAAATTAAAAATACAAATGAAAGCAAGTGTGAAGAGTTTAAGCTCAAGTCCATTAAGAAATATGGCAGAGCTTGATGGAGAAAAAAAGCATCAAGAATTGTGAAGATGGAGC
This sequence comes from Thalassia testudinum, assembly GCA_037157565.1. Lineage (NCBI taxonomy): Eukaryota > Viridiplantae > Streptophyta > Magnoliopsida > Alismatales > Hydrocharitaceae > Thalassia > Thalassia testudinum. The sequence goes on along the minus strand of JAZHRO010000022.1, from coordinate 66,414,750 downwards.
TTAGGGCTAAAACTTGAAGAAGAAGAAGAAAGAAGAATATGATAGAGTCTTTCTATTTCTTGTACTAGCAATATTTTAGCTCTTTATTTTTTTAAACTCATGTTAAAGAGCTTAAATATAACACTCTTAGTTGTAGGAACACTTATACAACCTTAGGACATTTAGAAAAATCCTAGAATCAATTTAGAAAGTTAAAATAGGAATCAAACTGCCTATTTTGACGTCCATCATATATACCAGACGTCTGATCTTGTCTTTTAAGACGTCTGATAGTTAGATCAAATGTCCAATGCCTAGGTAGCTTGCCTAAAAATCTAAACACTTAGGCTTCAAATGACGGAATACCTTTACAGACGTCCACATATATCTTCAGACGTCTGGTCAAGCCATTAGTTGTTCAAAGATACTATCGTTAAGATTATTATCTCCAAATCACCTTTGTCAGAATAAAATCCAAACATTGGAAATTTTACCCTTCTTCTAGACGTCTGGACATGACCCAAGATGTCTAATTATGGAACGTTAAACCCATAATTGAGATTTGTGATCTTATGCCCGTTAACCTCTCAACAATCAATTTTTGTAGAACATCTTTTGTTTCAAACGTCCAGACTCTAGGTCAGATGTACAATCAAACGTCTGACACATATACTTTAGAATCTTGTTTGGATCTAGTTGAATCTAGGAGCCAACCCTTACAAAATCAGACGTCCAATATTTTACCCATATGTCTTAAAATTCACATTCAGATGTCTGCCCAAATCCCTATTTGGATCTAATTAATTCCAGGAAACACACCCTACAGAATTAGACGTCCAAAAATTATATTAGATATTTGATAAGACGTCTAACCGAAATATTAGTTGTCTGATTATGCTGTCAAACCTAATCATATGGGATTTGTTCCCAACGGCTATAAAGCATCTCCCAAGCCTTCTTGAGGGTTCCTAACACATCTATAAATAGATGGGAGCCTCTTCTTTACCAAACACACCTAAGAATCAATTCCTCCTACTACTATTTCCATTTTGTAAAAGATCAATAGAAGAAGATTGTGGTCTTGCTCTCCAAGCTCATTCTACATATCCAAGAGCACCGAGTCACTACATCCTTACTCCCATCCACTTCCATCTCAAGGAGTTTCTTTATGTGATGACTCGAGTCCCGCAAAGCAACAAAACCTAGGTCGCCATGTGCTAACAACCAGCACAACTCACCTACAAGATTGCAGTCACCCAACACGTAATCATAAAATATAAATATAGCAAACAAACAATTCATATTGCATAAATTAAATGAGTATAAATTGAATATTAAATAGAAGATTTACCGTAGAATATAAGTATATAAGCCCAAAGAAATGTACAACGGATATCACCTTACGAACTACCAAGTACCTGAGTACGGAACCCAAAAACACGTCAATAAAATTAAGTAGAAAAAACAATAGCAAAGTACAATAGTAACCGAAAACAAGAGAAAAATGGGTACTATAACTTTAATTAATCAATTTATTAGACATCTCGTTATCTGATTCCGTTTCGTATGTTGGAAGTCTAATTTATTATAGTCCACAATCTATCAATCGACATCTCAGGACATGAGACGATTTCGTCTAACTTCTTATGGTGCAAGACCAATATAAGTCACCCTCCTATCCGAGAAGACGGCTTATACCCATCAAGTCACCACTCTCTATCACCCTGAGGTCATTGCGGAAAGGGGTGGCGGCTACATCGTGTAGCGTGAACACATACAAGTACTACGTACGTTGAACCACAGACAGCAATGGCCCACCCTCCTGTCAAGAAAGAATCAAACCTCGAGCCACGCATCCAGCTATCCCAGTTGGCTACTAAGCTTAACCAAAGAGTCATAAGGAGGCCAGCAACTCCCTAAACCAACCCCTGAAACCAATCTGAAAGATCAAAGCTACAGCAAAAATTCGACGAATAGCAGGGCTAAAACCAGTTATTTAATTCTTTTAATTTCTGACAAATCTGTCCTACTGATTATGCAACCATTTCAAATATCTGCACCTTTCCTTTTTCATCCATTCAAATCATCCTTAATAATTTCACATTATTAATTCTAGAATTAACAAATATTCCCATTATCTTCCAACTTATCCGTTTCCAGGAAATTTTCAATTTCTGGTCGTGGTTCCAATCAAATTATCATTTAGTCATCCTAATAGAGTTCATTTCGTACATGCGATGATAAGACCATATCCCATTTTCTAAGTGCTTCATAATTCATTTAATTCATGAGAATTGTCTAATAAGTTATCCTCAACTCCCTTTAATCCAACAGTTAACTATATCAATTTGATTATTCACATTCCAAAACCTCATTTAAAACATCCACATTTAATATTCAAGTACTCAAGATAGCAAGAAATACGAAAATGGATCCAATCCCAATAAGAGACAAGAATGCACACTAAACGGTGCAACACATGAAGAAAGTCATAATGTAGACAATCACATAGAAAAAGGGAGAGACTACTCTACTTAATGTCACAAGGGGATCACAGTGACTCCGAATGCGCATCCAATGTTTCTCCTTCACTATTCTAGGGGCCCACATATTTTGTACATGCTCCGAGACTAGATCAACGTCAAGACACGTAAGAAATAAATTAGAAACATCATAGGCTTTATTGAAAATTTCACGTAATAGATAATTTCCAAAATTGAGTTTAAAGTTTACCATTGTTTAATTCATGGAGAAACGATTTCAACGAATCAAGGAACATAAAAAATGGATGTCGTTTAACTCCAAAATGAATCAAAAAAAGAAGAGCTGAGAGTAACACACATCCACATGCCTCAGGAAACGTGCCACCGTACATCGTTCTTCCTTCACTCCCGATTCACGTTCCCTCGCTCTCTCCTTACGCGCGGTGCTTTTCCCACCTTCTCCATCCCACACGTACAATCTCTCCCTCTCTCTCTCCTTTCTCTTGAAAAACCACACAATAATCCCTCCCCCCCTTAATTTATAGGGTTGGAACTCACCAACTTCTCAACAAATTCCACCTGATTCGCCAACGATTTCCCATTGGATTTTTTGTTTCTATAACTAAGAGTAGTTATCTTTTATCTAATAATTCTCATTACGTAGCTTAATTTTTTCTATACATATAGCTTTTGCCACGAAATTCAGATTTTCACGAAAAGGATGTCGTTAGAAAATTTGCAATGAGGAAAATTTAATGATAGTAATTTTAACATATTTCGATCATGTTTTCGGAGAATGATCCTATTTGATAAAAATGTAATTTTATCAATTTTTGAAATACATAAATCTGATTTACATTTGGAAAGCATCAATTGGTTCATCTTAATGCGCTTAGTCGTAAAATAACCTTAGAAAGTATGTTCAGGTCTTTACACTTTACTTATAGAAGCTTAGGTCAAACACTATAGTTGAGCTCTATAGGCTATTGTATTTTTGCTTTACTTTTGGTTGGATATTTACTTGGTGAATTCCCATCTCTTTCATGAGACAAAATATTCTTCATGAAAAAGAGCGAATTTGAGGTACACTATCCATGGTTAAATTAGTGTGGATTATATTGAGGTTGTATCACCCACGTTTAAGTGATACGATTAGTAGATTTGATCGACTCGGTTGATCGGGAAAATCATAAGTCGAGAAACTTAATTGGTGGATTTTACCTTGGTTGAGTTTCCACCTAAAAATTCCAGTACATTGTGGTGATTGTTCTGTGTGATAGTTTTTATTTGCATCTATTTTTATTCCACACTATTTACCCCCTTCTAGTGCACTTACAAAAACATCTCGTAAAACATAAAAATACATGTTTTGGATCAACCCATGATTAACTCCTCTGATTGCAATTATTCTAAAGTACTAGGATTGTGGGACTCAAATCTAATTTAACCCATTTATAGGAAGTATTCATAATTTGGAAAGTAGAAAATAAATTAATTCCACTCATCCTATAACTTCTCTCTATCTTCCTCGTATTTATTCATGCATGCAAACCCCTACATCAACTAACATTCACTGCCAACACACTCCCACCCCAAATCCTCAACTTCCTCTACCTGCTCCTTCCTCCTCGACACTGTGTGAGAGAGAAGAAAGAGAAAGAGGACAAGAGAAAGAGAAGCAATGACAATAGCAATGGCCACCATAACTTGAGGCAGTACATGTAGCAATGCCAAAATAGCCATGCAACATGATCACCATCTCGTCGATGAGGGGTGGAAAGCTGAACGGTGGTGAGTCTTCCTTTCTCTTTTTGTGTGTGTAGGGAAGAGACCGGAAAGAGAACTAAAGGAGGGTTTCAACGCCTTGTCAAAGGCAAGTGAGAGTGGAGGAGGCCGACGTGAGTTCAGCAACGATTGGTTGTGGCCGATGAGAGTCACTGGCAATGTGGGTTGCCCCTTGCATGGATGCACGAAGAAGATGAGGATGGGGAGGGCCAAAAGCAAGAGGAGATCACTGGGGGGAGGCATCACCCGTGGGCTTTTCCAGAGGCTGCCAAAGAAGGGCGATTGGTCAGTGAGAGTTGCCAAAAGTCAGGCAGAGGCTATGGTGGCCAGAGGTGGGCATGCATGGTGGATTCTTTGCCTACATGCGTAGGTTAATGTGAAAGAAGAAATAACAAAGGAGAAAGGAGGGGAGAAGATGGTGGAAAATTTATAAACTAAAATTTTAGAGTTCTCATTTTTGCTACTTAACCTCTATGAAGTTGATTTTATTAATGAATCTGATGGTTGAGTTTATTTCTTATAGATTGAGACCATCTAAAACCCAAACCTGATGATCCAAGACTTGATCTCAGGGTTTTTGAATATGCTGAATGCATCCATACAATCGAATTTGGTAGTTTTCTCTTCGATTCTTGAGGCACAATACGAGGGTATGTAGACAGTGCCTCTTAGCCTCCTTTTATTTTGGAATCACTGTGGCCCTCTGGTAATGTTAAGTAGAGTAATTGCTCTCTTTCTTATATTTCGATTCACTATCACAATTTTCATCATGTACACACAGTTATGCAAGTGTTCCTTTCTCTTGCTGAATTCGAAGCCTACAATTAGTTATTTTATCATTATTTGGGTACTTGAATATAATAATTAAAATTTGTGATTGCCACTTATGGGTGATTTGTGATTGCCACTTATGGGTGGTTTGTGATTGATGAATAATCAAAATAAGGTCAATAAATAAGTTGGATAACATATATGGTTAAATATTATGGTTCTTAACGAATGAAATTCATATCTGTTAATTCCTATTAATATGTCATTTAGAAGCTAACAAATCATGGATGAATGTTCATTTAGCAAATTGAATTTCATGTTCTCATGTTCTTTCTGTAATTGAATGATTGTTTATTAATTGCCTAAGGAATCTTATGGATAATTGTGAATTTGTTTACATGTTATGATTGGGGAGGCATACCTTTTGATTAATAAGTGAGATATGAATTTGATATTCTAATAATTTAATTAGTTGGGAATTAATTCATTAAACTTAATAACGATGGAATTGTCACTTGAGATAACTGATTCAATCCTTGCTACTCGTCAAAAATCTTAGATGTAGCATTGCTCTAATTTTAGATTGATTGGGCTAATCAGGGAGATGTTGGCCTCCCTGCAACTCATAGTTAGGCTTAACAGGCAACTAGGATAGTGTTGATGGGGCTATGAATCGAGGGGGATTTAAAAGATGTGTTCGTTGTAGTAATAATTCCTCAAGAATAACTCAAACAACAGATAAAATTTATAACTCGAATGTCAGAAATGAAGTCTGAGGTCGTTTGCTGGGAGCAAATATGGAATTCAATCGCTAATCTCAACAAACAATATAAATGAGCACTGATGAGAACCTTGTCACAAACCCTAAACCAGCACCATTTAACCCTAATTTGTAAGAAAAAGCTCCTACATAACCCTAGAAAGACTTGGCTCAGAGAAATTCTGAGTTTGCAAAGAAAACAGAAACTAAGGGGTAAAAATGTAATTTCACCAATCCAATCTGAAAACAGGGTAGCTCAGGATCCAAACATAGGTCAAAAAAACCTAATAAGAACCAAAGTGAGATGAGATGACTCAACAAGGGCTACAGCAATTCCGAAGAATTAAATAACATCCTGTAACCCTAAAAATAAACCCACTTAAATACACGAGGATCGAGGTAGATAAAAAATTAAATAAACCCTCTAAAATTCATATAAAAATAATCTCCAGGGTTTAGAACCTTCAATTTGGCCTTAGGAACCCATTTTGACCTACATTGAGAATTATGCCCAATTAACAACTTAATTTGGGTTTTTACGTAAATTGACCGGTCAAACAAGGTTTAACCTAGAAATAAAATCCACCATCAGAGTCCTTAGGTCCTAATTAGTCATGTATAAAAACTTGAGCCTAAGAAGAAACCTTCTTGACCAACTTTACACTTTGGTCCTCATATATTTACTTTTTGGCCCTCAACTTTTGAACCCTCACATTTTGGCCCCTAACTCTCCTTCGTTCTTTGCGTTTAGGTCCCTCCTGCAAAAGCTGAGCAACACCATGCTCCGGCGACCTTGCGCGGAGCATGGCGCTGCGCAGGGTGAGGGAGGGAGCCTGCCAGGTCAAACGGGGGTGCCCTACGTCGTCAGCCGTCGCAGGAGCACCCCCATGAGCGCTGCAACCACCCATACCGGCCGTGCGAACGCACGGACGGTATGGGTCTCCTTCCTCCGGCGTCCTCCGGCGAGGGAGACACGTCGCCTCCCTCCGCCCTCCACTCTGGTTCTGCCCCTATAAATACCCCCGTTGCTCTGCCGTTCTTCCCAGCTCGGATCTGACGGAGATACCCCCTCACTTCCTCTCTTCCCACTCCGACAGACGCCCCCTTGCTCCGGCGGCTTCTCCTCCTCCTCCTCGTCGCCCTACCGCACTACCAGCAGTAGGGTTGCCTTCCCTCGCTCTTCCCACGCCGCGCCGCACCCAGCGCGTGCTTCTCCGGCCCTCTCCTCGCCGTCGCCCCTTCCTCTGGGCAGTTTCTTCTCCGGCGGCAGTCGATACTGCTGTCGCCTGCTCCGGCCCCTCCTCGTCCTGCTAAGTAGGTATAACTTCTCCTCTTCCTCCCTTCTTTCTTTTCCTCACTGTAAACCCTTACTGTCGCCCTCGATTTCGCCCAATCACCCTCACCTTCTCCATCTCCGGCCAAACTCCGGCGACCCGCTCCCATCACTCCAGCACCCCACACGGCTCGCCGACCTGCACATAACCTCCGCCTCCTCACCTTGATCCATTTCCGTCCTTCCACTTCCCACCAATCGCCCTCTGCAGACCCCCCGACCACCTTCGCCGTGTCACGGCGAAGGTCCTCCGCATATCAGATTAGGCCGAGAGGCCGTGCTGTTGTGGACAGGTGTTGCGCCCGCCATCGCCATTGCTGAGCAGCGAAGCTCCTTCGACCTGCTGCTCCAGGCTGCGCGTGGTATCTTTGCGAAGAGTCCCAGGCTGCAGCTAGGGCGAAGCCCTCGCGCGAAGCCTCGACTGCCGCTGCTTCCTCCGCGCAGGCGCCCAAATTGGGGTGGGACATTTAGTCCCACCTCGGAAACTCACTGAGGCGAGCGGGCGCTTAAAGGCAAAAAGTGCCTTAAGCTGTTCGCCTCAGATCACGGGGTGAGGTCCCCTTCACCCGCCCGATTACTCGGCCTCGTCCGCGCTCACGCCCCGCGGACCTGGCCCGACCCGACTAAGCCCGACCTGCACTCCTCACCCACTACCGCACGCCGGTGGGCCTGGACCCGGGCGCAACCCGCATACCCGATTACCCGGTTGCTCTGGGAGAGCTTTCCTAAGAGCGAATTCTGAGAGAGGGGGGGGGGGGAGGGGGGGTAGAGTAGGTTTTTCTCTCTGACTCTGAACCCTTGAGCGTGCAGGCACAGGTGAAGAAGAAGAAGGACTGCGAAAGAAAAAGAAGAAGAAGAAGAAGAGAACACAAAGAAGAAGAAGAAGGAAGCTAAGGGAGACACTGTAGCAGCAGCAGTTTAAGTCGTCTGATTGAAAAATCAGACGACGTCCTGAAGGCCAAGTGGAGAAGCAAAATTCAGAAGAAGAAGATAAAAAGAAGAGAAGGACAAGATCGTCCAACCAAGAAGAAGAAGAAAGAAGAAAAGAAGCAAGAAAAGAAGAAGAGCACGAGAAGAAGATCTGAAGAAAGAAAAAGAAGAAACAAAGAAGAAGAAGAACACAGGAAGAACAAAAGGAAGAAGATTCAAGAGCCAAAGAGAAGAGAAGACAAAGAGGAAGAAAGAAGAGAAGAAGAAGAAGCCAAATTTTCATCTCTCTCTCTCTCTCTTTATTTTTGTAATAAGAACTTCTGTACCCCTAGAATACGACTTGCTCCCTGAGTTCGACCTCGGGAGAACTTTATTTTCCGAGTAAAAAAATATCTGTAATGATGGCAATAACTAGCTGTACTACAACGCTATAACAAAACGTAGTCATAAGTTGTCGCCATCCATTTTCAAGCACAATTAATTACTCAAAAACTAATATACAATGTAAAACATGAGTATATAAAGAGTCAAAAAGAAATATAGACAAAATAATGATGATTTGAATTACCAATTATAAGTCTAACACATATAACAATTACTCAAATATAATCAAATGAAGTAACTGATGATCGGTGCTCCTCTTTGATTTTTCTTCTTCTTCTTCTTCTTCTTCTTCTTCTTCTTCTTCTTCTTCTTCTTCTTCTTCTTCTCTTGCCTTCTTTTGCTTCTCTTCTTCTTCTTTCTTCGATTGCCTTGGATTTACTCCTTCACGCACAGAGGGGAACACTTCTTCAAATTCGGCTAAGTGTTGGCCGTTACACAATAGAGTAAAACCCAACCCTTTCCCACGCTCTCTCTCTCTTCCTTCTCCTCTTTCTCTCTCAAGGATAACCAGGCAATCAAGTATCGGATCAGAGCGCACCCGGGACCAAGGCTACCTGCAATGGGGTAGCAACTGAGGTATGCGCAGGCATAGGCGGGTATACAGGTCGAACCAGGCCCGCGTGGTGGTGCCACGGGCGAGGCATGAGTGGGTAAGTGGGGGACCTCATCCCCCTGTGTCTCTTGAGGCGAAGAGCCTATTGCAGAAAAACACTTTATTTGGCTGCAATAGCTTCTCATCCCACGATGTGGGACTAAAGTTAGTCCCTTTTCTCCGCGCGTTGTAGTAGTAGCAGGTAGCTCTGATTGAGGTCGAGGAAGCGGTCAATGCTCCCAAATGACCTATTTCATGTGTTGCTGGGAGGGTTCCGCAGCACCTGGGACTTCCACTTGGGGCTTGTAGGTCCTGAAGCGAGCTCGAAGCTTCCTTGAAGCTCTTCGGTAATGGCGGTGGACTACGAACACCTGAAAAGAAGCAAACGGCCTTATAGCCACATCAGAAGCCTTCAGGAGCTTCGTCCGACGTCATGGAATGTAACTGTGGTGGTGGCATGTTGCGAGGATGAGTATAGGTGGCTGTCGAAAGGTAGAATAGGTCAGAGATATGGGTTTGTTCGGGGGCATGTTTGGGTGAACGAGAAGGCGAATAGAGATAGGGGTTTTGTTTGCGGAGGGACAGCGGTGCTTGTGGGGGTGTCAGCGTGGCAAATGAAGTTGTGTAGCAGTGGAAATGCCTCACCGGAGTGGTCGCCGGACGTGAAGAAGACAAGGGTGATCAGTGTAGTCGAGGGGTTCTTTTTGAGATCTTTTGGGTAGGAAACTAACCTAAGGATCTAAAGAAGCTAAACTAACCCTAATCTAATAGACGAAAGGGGGAGAACGACGCTGGGGGTACGTCGGAGCCGAGGACGAAGGTACTTCGGTAGGTGGTAACGACGACGACAACGGAGGTTAAGAAGCTCCTGCTAGTACATCCAAGAGCGAAAGAGGTCGAGGGGAAGGAATCCGTCGTTAGTATTGCAGACGGACGACGAAGGAGATCAGGAGGAGTCACCGGAGCTTGCGGAGTTTATCGGCCAAAGCGGAGAGAGGAAGGGGTGTTTCACGGTCGGAACTCAAGCTTAGAAAGGACGGGAAGGCCCTAGGGATCTTTATATAGGCAGTAGAGGGTGGATGAAGCTTGGAATCCAAGCTTTCAACCTTGGAAGGTTCACCAGAGTAGGAAACCCAAATCTCTCATGTGTTCGCATGAGAGATTGGGAAGGTCTTGGAGGGTAAGATCTGATTCGTTGAAAAGGAAATTCCATAAGGAGTCTCCAGTTCTAATTTGAGACTATTTCATCAATCAATCAAGGAGAAATCCTTGGTTGATTGTCACCAGAGCTTTAGGATTAGGAGTTCATGTGCGGCAGGAACCATTTTGTGAAGAAGACAAAGAAGCTGGGGGCTTTTTGTGAGGAATTCAAAAGTTATTGGAGATAAAGAAAGTCAGACTTGGACCAAAGTGCAAAATAGGTCGAAACAATCTCATATTAGGCCCAAATTTTAATAAAAATCTAATTTAGACCTAAGGAATCCAATGGTGAAGTTGGATTTTAATTTTGAGCTCGTTTGACTAAGTAATTTATGCAAAAACCCAAATTAGGGAGTAGGTTTGTCTGCGACTCTGTTTTAGGTTAAAATAGGTTCTGATGGTCAATTCAAGGATGCCAAATCCTAGATGATATTTTTATATGAATTTTAGAGGGTTTCGATGAATTTTATCCTGACCAGAACCTCAGTAGATTAACCAGATCTATTTTTAGGGTTTCAGATATCATTTAATTGCTGCAATGCGCAAAAATCCATTTTTATCTTCATGGACCTACTTATTAGACATTTAAGACTATTTGGCTTTGAATTAACCACTGAGAAATCCCGTGATTGTTGTGCAATTGAGATATGCTGTTAAACTATAGTTTTACCCCTATTTTCTTGTATTTCTCTCAGAATGATTATGCAATGAATTATGGTCCTTTGACTGTTATGTAGGAGCATTTAATGATGAAATATGACTAAATAAAGCTAGATATGGCTGATGATGACGTTATCATCAGATAGCAGGGTACGTGGCTAGAGTATTGGAGTTAGTTTGTACTACTCGACTGGTTAGTGGATGAACGTTTGTCTGTGGTTCAACATGTATAGCTAGTACGTGTTCATGTCACACAACGTAGCTACCACTCCTTATAATGACCCCTGGTTAATAGACTGAGGTGTAGAGCAAGTATGAGCCATTCCCCTAGCCAAGCAGGTGACTTATACAAGTTGTACTTCTCAAGATGTCGCATTGAGATTGTCTCGTGCCTAAGAGGTAAATTGAGATCATCATTAACTATAATTGAATGGGTAATGGTATAACAATAAGTGAATTACTAAATAATGAACAATGTTGGATAAATGGATTAACATATGAATAGTATCTACGCTTTATCTTCTTTTTACATTACTGTTACATTCTACTCTACTCAACTTTTGCTGACGTTTCCTTTGGGTTTCATACTTAGGTGTAGCTGAGTAGCTCGGTGCAGTAGTTGTGTTTGGTACTTTTGGTGTGAGATCGAGCTCAATACCAAGAGATAATCCGTGAAGATAATATACACTTTCTACTAGCTATTTAGTTTTTCTTTCTAATTTGTAGTTGTTTTACTTTGTACTCTTTTCCTTAATATTTTCTAGATTGTGAATTCTTATTTACTTTCTAATTAGCAATCTTTATTATTTAATGCTTTATGAAATGCATGTTCGCTTATTGATGTTTTATGTCTATAAGTTAGGTGACCACGTTCCTGTATGTTTACCTCAATAATTTGCACTCAACAACTCAGGTCTAATTAGGCTTACTCGGTTAGTGGGACCAAGGTTGTCACAATAAACTAATTTAAAATTTTTCCTAAATATTTTAAAAATTTGTCTTTAATTTTTACAAACTTAATATTTTTACAAATCATTTGTAAATATTTCTTAACTTTTTACAAATTAATATTATGATGCCTTTTCCTTTAAGATGAAGGTCAAAAGTTGTTTGTTATACATGAAATTTCATATATGATACATTTAACTATTATATGATAACCTTTCTATCATATGGTTGCATTTTCCAAATAAGATTCACAATTGATTAAATATCATCTTAGCTCAAATTTTTTTTGAAGATTTTTACATAAATTCTTCTATAATCTTTCAAAATTATACCAATACCCCTATCTTTTCCATATTTACATAGGTATTCCCAAAAACATTGGATAATTTACCCTTCCATCGACCAAAATGTTGTAGTTAATGAATCTAGATTAATGCATATAGAAAGTGTTTTTTTCCCTTGCATTTTTTTTTTTTTTTGCTTTCTTATCTTTTCTTATTTTTTCCCTTTCCTCCTCCTCCTCTAACCCACCTCCTTCCTCCTTCCTTCCTCTTTAACCTCCTCCATCCACACCATTCACAACATGAAGAGGACATCCTCATAGGTCTCAAGCACAAACTTCCTTCTCCCTCCTCAACCTCCTCTTCCCTCCACATCATAGAAATATAGAGTGGCACTAACCTAGAAAAACCTAGAGCCCAAGTTGCCAATAGGCTCCAGTGCAAATCAAGACAACACTGTCACAGGAAAGTGTAGTGGAGTACCAGGTGACATCCTTGTGAACACTCACATAGGATACCAACATTAATGGGGACAAGGATGGTGTTGTGGAGGAGCTCAACCCCATCAAACTTGATGGAGATGATATGGTTGTGGGATCTAACCCTCGATGTAAGCATAGATTCAGAGGAAGGCATAGGTCCAAGAAAGGTCCTAAGCAATGTGGAGGGCATAAATGGAGGAGGGAAGGTTGAAACGGGAGGAGAGGAAGAGAAAGTAGGTGGATTGGAGGAGGAGGACGAAGAAGAAAGGAAAAAAAAATCAAGAAGAATTAAGAAAGTAAATTAAAAATTTGCAAGGATCTCACTAAATACATCCTACATACTAATGAGAGCCTCATCATGAACCCTAACTAGCTCCTTTTGATCTAAATAAGTGTACAAAAGCTCCTACAAAACCTAAGGGAAAGTATAAATCAGATAATTCTAAATTTAAGAATAAAATAATTCACAATGGGTAAAACTGTAATTTTATCAATGCAGTACGCAAACGAGGTGTCTAAGGGTCTAAACACAAGTCAAATGGGTTTAATAAGAAAAAAAGTGGGATGACCTGATCTGAAAAGGGTTATAGTAATTTCTAGGAATTAACTGACATTCTGTAATCCTAAAAACAAATCCGCTTTAATTCACGAAGTTCCTAGAAATATAAAAGTTAAATAAACCCTCTAAAATTCATGTAAAAACATCCCCTAGGGTTTAGAACCTTCAATTTGGCCAGTGAACCTGTCTTGACCTAAATTGAGAACCATACCCAATTTTTGACCTAATTTGGGTTTTTATGCAAATTGATCAGTCAAACGTGGTCAAACAAAAAATAAAACTTCACCATTAGATTCCTTAGGTCCAAATTAGGCTTATAACAAAATTTGGACCTAAGGGAAGGCCATCTTGACCTACTTTACAAATTTGTCCTCTTGAATTACTTTTCGACCCTTATCTTTTTTAAACTCTTGCATTGTGCCCCCCAACTTCCCTTTCGTTATTTACAGAATGGCCCCTCAGCCACCCCATGCAGCTGCCCATACCTCCGGCGACCTTGCGCGGAGGATGGCACCGCGTAGGGTATGGGGGCCACTCTCAGAAACGAAAGGGGGGTTCCCTACGTCGTCCTCTTTCGCAGGGACCCCCTCCCATGACCTGCCATTGCCCACTCCTCTCGTGCGAACGCGCGAAAGGAATGGGTCTCCATCTCCGGCCAACTCCGGCAAGCTCTCCACGATCTCTCCTCGAGATTCTCCTCTCGCCAGCTACTATAAAAGGGATGACAGGGCTCTCCGGTCGTCTCAAGCCTGATTTGGCTGAGGAATTCCCCCAAACTTCGTCTCCTCCTCCTCTGGTCAAGCGCCCGCAGGCTCCGGTGACCCTTCCTCCTCCCCTTCGTCGCTCTGCTGCCATCCCTGCAGCAGAGTTCACTCCGCCTCGTCCTTCCGTGCCAGGCCGCACCAGCTGGCACCTTCCTAACCTCCTCCTCGTCATCGTTACCCCCCCTCGGCATCTCCGTCTCCAGCGTCGGTAGGCACGCGTCGAGCGCCTCCTCCTCTCCTTTTGTCAATTAAGTAGGTAAACACTCTTCCCCTTACTCTCTCCTTTATTTCCCCCTTATTAATTTATTGTTTCCACCCACCGACTACCACTGTCCATCACCACCTTCTCCATCTCTGGCCGCCCTCCGGCGAGGCGTTCTCGCCGTTCCACACCTCCATCCGCCTAGCCAGCTACCTCTTAAGCACTGCGACACCTCACTGACCCTAAAATCGCACTCCATTCACCATGCCACACCTCCAGAACACCCCCAGAACACACCCACTCTCAGGCACGCAATGTGCCCTAGGCACACAGCCACAGGCACTCTCATGTCTCGCCGACCACCACTACACACTCGCCATACCTTGGCGAACCTCCCTGAGCCTTTTGACGTGGTCGCGAGGCCGTTTTAGTATTTTCAGGGCCCAGGTGCTCACTGCCATTATCGAGCGAGTGAAGCTTGCTTAGGAGCTTCACCCAGGTCTCCTCGCTCCGGGCAGCAGGTCCCAAGTCGCACGGAATCTCTTCGCACACAGCCTTAGCCAAGCAATTGGCACTGACGCCCCACGTAGCTGCTGTAATCAGGGGACTTCCACTGCGGGCGTTCGCAAAGGAAGGTGGGACAACATAGTCCCACCTCGGAAAGTCTTGAGCAGGCACAGTGATATAAGAGGAAAAAGTCACATAGGTTTGTTGCCTTGAAACACTGGGGTGAGGTCCCTTGCCCTCACTCACTGGGTCTCGTCCGCGACACTGCCCACGCGGACCTAACCCGCGACCCGATTACCCTAATCCGTGCACTCCTCGTGCACCACCCACGCCGGTGCGCCTGCACCCGGGCACGCGACCCGACCCGATTACCCAGCTCTGGGAGAGTGTACCGAAGAGAGATTCAGAGAGAGAGAGACGCGGGGAAGGGTAGGGGTAGGTTTTGCATTTGCGTGTGTGCAGGGAGCGGGGGAAGAAGAGAAGGAAGGGCAACAACGAAGACTTGGCCGCAAGAAGAAGGTGGAGGAGAAGCCACAGCAGCCGAAGAAGAAAGAAGAAGAAGGAAGGAGCTGCTGAAGAAAGAAGAAGAGAAGACAACAGAAGAAAGAAGGAGGCACTGTAGCAACCAAGCCGATAAGGCGTCTGATTCAGAGAATCAAACGTCGAAAAAGGGAAAGGCAGAAAAGAAAGAGAAGAAGAGAATTCTTTCAAAAAAAAAAGAAAGAGAAGAAGAGAAGGAAAAGAGAAAGAAAAGAACCGCAGCTGCTGAAAGAGAAGAAGACGCAGAAGAAAAAAGAAAGAAGAAGAAGCAGCAGCAGAGAAAAGGAAGAGAACCGCAGCAAAGGAGAAGAAGAAACAAGAAGGCAGAGAAACTGAAGAAAAGAAGGCACAGTAAGAGAAGGGAGAAGAAGAAGAAGAAGAAGCCAATAGAAAGAAGAAGAAAAAGAGAAATTTTTGCTCACTCTCTCTTAAATTTTTATAACAGTATTGTGAATTTATATATTTTTAAAATGACGTGTGCTCCCTGAGTTCGACCTCGGAATAATCTAAATCTCGAGTAATAAATAAATTTAACTAGTGATCATTTTTTGCAATATACTACAATGAATATAATCTTTGTAATACCGCAAACAACGAGAACGACACCACATACTAAATAGGTCTCACTAAATAGGTCATAAATACATATTTTAATCTAGATCTATCAAAGTTAATGGATTGGATGATGGAAGGGTATGGCATATAAATTACCCAATATTTTTAATATTACCTATGTAAATATGGAAAAGACAAAAATATGTTCGTAATCATTGAAGACCGCAAGGCATTTATTAAAGATACCTTTTTCCATCTCAACTCAGGACTCATTAAATAGGTCATACATACATACACACACATTGAGCAAGAGAGAGAAAGTATATGTGTCATCATCCTTTCCTTGCACTAGTGCAAAATCTTATGCAAAAAAGCAATTGCCCATGATTTTGTTGCATTTGCGGAATGTCTATCTTACGTGAGTATACCTAGTCGACAAAGCAGGGGGTTATCTCCCATCAAGGGGGATTAGGGGTTGGTTGGGGAAAAAAATAATAATCTCTTTTTGTTATCATGTCTTCGATCAATGGTTGATTGATTGAATTACATGCATCACCATTAACATTTCAAGAAAAGAAGAAGAGTTGATCCTTTAAAGAAGATTAACAAGAAGAGTTAGATTTTAAGATCAGAAAAGAAGCTTAAAATTAAAGTAAAGCAAAAGAAGAGCAAGCTCAGAGATGTAAGTAATAGAAGCTCAAGCATTCATGTCAAAAGAAAATTTCTTATATTATTTTTCCTTGTACTTTTATAATAGACTCATTGTTAAAAAGCTCAAAAATAATAATTAGGGTTACTTAGCTAATAGGTATACTTAGAATCACTTTAAAATAGGTCAAAAACCTAAAGCAGCACAAACATGTCATATTGGACAACCAATAGATCATCATATGACCAACCCTTTAGTCACCAATTAACTAAGAGAGTCATCCAATATTAACTTTAAGACAAAAACCTAAAGCAACACAAACATGTCATATTGGACAACCAATAGATCATCATATGACCAACCCTTTAGTCACCAATCGAGTAATGATTAAGAGAGTCATCCAATATTAACTTTAAGACAACTGATGAAGGCATTAGACAACCGATGAGTGAACATTGATTAGTTAACATTCATATGTTTTTAATAGTCTTGAAATAGGTTTAGCATTAATTAATCTTAGATTAATTTGACCCTAGATACAATTAACGATTGTTAAATAATTGGTCATCGCCCCATTAGAGAAATCAACTTCACACACTAGTCCTCATGCACAGAATCATCATACAATCCTCCACCCATGATCCAACTTCTGGAGAAACCTTCATTCATTGGAAATTTGGAACGATTGATATTAGCACACTAGTCAAATGACACTAAACATGAGCACAACTGATAACTTCATTAGACGACTAATGTGACCTGAGTCATTTTTTACTCTTTGATTTCTTCTATCCTATCCATTAGCCACTTAACCAATTGACTCCAACGACTCTAAAGTCATCCTAAGCCTTTCTGGGACCTTCTTATGATGCTTATAAATACCTCTAGAGACCTTTCTTACAAAGACACACTTGATATAATACTTTCTATACATTACACAGTATAGAAGAGCACTTACATCATTATGAAGCCTCCATTCCTGCTCTCAACATTGTGTTGGTGCTTACACTTAATTTCGCAACTTCAAGAGCACTCTGTTTTGCGACTTCCTCCCTCATTCACATCAAAAGGGAAGTAGTCTAAATCCTTAGGGCTAGTTTGTATGAAAGGATTAATTTTATGGGATAACATTTTTGTAGATAAGTTATTTTGCATTTTTGTTTGAAAATCATAAGGATTATCCTGTGGGTTAACCTATAATTGTTTGAAAAATTTCTAGGTGGGTTAACCTGTGAAAATACATAGGATAACTCATAAAAATAATTTATCCCACATTAACCACAGAATAACTTATCTCAAGTCAAAATATCCTTCTAACCAAATAAGATTAACCCTTATTTTGATAGGTTATTCTCTTTACCAAATCTGACCTTAGAAGTTAAACTAAGTTTAACTCATTTGAAGGTTCATCCCTAAAAGTAAGATACAAAATTCTCATCGATTGATATAGGTGAAGGATTCCATTTTAAAGTTACACCACCCCTGATTTGTTAATGATTTTGATCGATTCAATTGATTGAAGATATTCTAAGTAGAGAAAACTTTCGTCATGACTTTTACTCAACAGGCTTTTCACTTAAACATACTTGATCTTTTATGATGAATTTATGCATATTTCTATTTTTGATTTTGCATCCCCCTACCCCCACCAACAATCTGTACACACAAGCATGCATTTTTGTAGTCTACTAGGCAAGGATCATTTATTGCCATTTCATATACTTTATGATCTGATTTAATTTGGATCTCGTTCACTTATTTGTTTGATTCTATGACCTGGAATTTGTGAAATTCATGGTTATGCTAGTTATTTTTAGCTTTGTGCTACAGCATGTCTCGAGGTTTTAAATTACGGTAGAAACTTTTGAGGACCTTTGCGTTAATTACTTGGTCAATTTTTGGTTCAAACATCAGCAGGATGACGCTGATATCAGGCGTCAAAAGCAAAGCTGGATCTCGTCCTTGCATTGGCAAACCAGTTGCGGACAACACCACTTCCTCAATCAGTTGGAAACCTTAATCTGCATGCATGCATCCAATTCAAAGTATACATTTAAGCCAAAAAGAAAGAAGACGAAGAAAAAGCAAAAAAAGGAAAAGATCAGACGGATAAAATAATCCATCCAGTTCTCATGCATTCTCAACTCTAGCACTTAGGTGGGTATAAATCACACTTCCATCCCCTTTATCCGCAACCACCACTACCACCAGCATCCTTACCACTTAGTCAGGTGTTCAGTTGATCTCACCAGTCCTCTCCCTGGAGACTCGTTTCCATGACCGCAAGTTTAATAGTAATGAGATCTTCCTGCCACTGGGCTACCATTTGTGAGAATGGTTGCTGATGCAGCTATTCATGCATTACAAACTTGCATAACTAAAAAGTCATTTCGAACTAGGTGGTTGAAACAGCCAAAGAAGTAACAAATTAGAAGCTCGGATGCCAAGTCACAACCAAACTACCCAAACAAGTGGACCATTAAAGAATGTTGGATAGGTAACTCTTCTTTTTTAGTTGCCACCAAGGACTTGGCACTTGGAAGGATTGTGAAGTCTCCTTGTTGACATCTAGAGGTCATGAAAATCAGCATCCCTCTTTATGCCTCCCACTGCTCATCAGTGGTCCATAGCCCTCTCTCCAGCAACATCTCCCTCTCCCCAACTTCATCTCTTGAAAAAACTTTTAAGATACCTTGTAAGTTTCAGATAAGTGAAAACCTTAATCCAGCTTTCATATACGTGAATCAAATCAATGACCTTTCAATGACAATTCTCACACTTTTTGTCGGAAAATACCTTCTGTTCAAATTTGAGACGCTTTCATCTGCGTTCTATCATGTTTGGTTGATCTCACCAGCACTCCATTTCAGATGGCAATTTCTTCCTTGCAACATTTTACGTTGTAGTAGACAAATTCACCATTTTTTTCTAATTTTCTCATCTCATTTGGGGCAAAAGAAAATGGCTACCTGATAAGCTGCAGCTCTCAAAAGTTTTCCAGCTCCTGTAACATACTACTCACAATTTAATGCGTACATGTTCTGGTTTTCAGAGTCCATCTAACAACGAATCCAAATCATCCAATGCCTGTGAAATATTTACAGCCTGTCTCCCTGCTTCCTGCCTGGGCAAAGACAAACCCTGAAGATCGCTTGTCACCAAAGATGGTTGCACGAGCAAATCATCGATGGTGTCATTCACGAAACTGGTGGCAGCTGAATGCCTAGTTGGTACATCATTTCGACTGGCAAATTTATTACTCCTAAAAGAGGAACTGGGTGATTCACTTTCTAAAACCAGGTTCCCACGTACAATGTGTTCTGAAGCTGGAAGGCTTGAGGTGCCAGCATCTTGTCTCAATGGTAAGAGATCCACACTGGCAGAAAAGTCATACCCTTCAAACTGTCTAACAGGATCATAGCTTGACTTTTCGGTTGACGAGGAACTGGGAAGTTTGATCTCACTGAGTGAATCCAGAAGCATATCGAGTTCTGCCTCAGCAGTAGATGCTTCAAAGACACGTGATTTATCCATCATTGATACAGCTGTGGTTTTGGGATCGCTCAACAATATGGATCCATGACTCTCCTCACCAGCAACATGATCTTCTGTGGAGCTTAAAACAGACCTGGACTTTGCCTCTCCAATCAAACAGGAGGCTTTGGAGACACCTGCACCTGCCATCTCTGGTGCCACAAAATATTCACCAGTAGCACAAGTGAAAAACTTGTTGGCTTCAGCAGATTTCGATTCATCAGTTACATGTCCTAATGCTGTCAAAGATTGACTTTCCAGATTCTCGGGAGATTCCTCGTGAAGAGCTTCTGCGGTGCGGCTCTCATCCAGTTGTTCAGTGTCCTACAGAATAAAACAAACATAATCAACTTTTATAACTACAATTTTTTTTTTTTTCAGGAGCATTTTTTTGGGGGGAAAGGCTATAACTACAAAATTATGTTGAAAACCCATGATAGAGAAGAAACACCAAGTTCCCTTGTCAAGAAACCAAAAACACTAGTAACGCGTACATTTTAGGGCATAGAACCATAGATCACATTCTCACTTTCATAACATTGATCTAGGCATACAAACTGAACGATATACAGTGAAAATATTCTTCGAAACATTACAACAGAAGTGTTGTAAACATTTAGAACACTTGATGCAAGAGTTCATATGAGGATGTGGCCTATAAAGGGCCTTGTACTACTAGCTTTACTTGAACCATCAAAAGGAACCACCGGAACCCCCATATCTCTTATCCACTGGAATATGGTGACTTTGTTCAGTCACAAACCACATAATCAAAGTTGCTGTCACCTCTGTGATTCACACTTTATCCCACATAGTATCAAATCAGATGATTATGTGATTTCACTCCAGATGTTCATAACAAAGACTGTTAACATCCTGATTTACATGCGATGAACTCCTAAAGTTGGACACTAGCATTTGCTTTTTGTGGAGATACTCGTACTGATTTTCCCCACATGCAGTTCTCTTTTAAATGAAACACATTGACGGCAGAAACCAAGACCACACAACAAAGTGCACCAATTTGTTCCTATTACAAGCCATATCACTACTGGAACGAGTCCAAATGCAAATCTATTTCTTGATAAAAATCATAGGGAAATTGAGAATGACACAAGGGAGGAGTGAATTGCGCAAAATAATAATTATCAAATAAATTTACAATTTAAAATATACAATATATCAAACCACAAATGAACACATTATTTAGAAACGAAACGCTTCAACTAGGAAAACCTCTACCTTATCTCCTACCAAGAATTTGCCACTTGTTACACGCAAGTAATCTACTAACCAATACCACTTAAAATCGAGAGTGATATACCTCAATTACATCAACCACTTTCTTGTACAACCTACGAAAAAATCCTTTTATTCTTCTTTCTAGGAAGAACAGGAATTCCACACTAGGAAACTCAACAATAACAATCAAAAGATTGATGTTTACAGCAATCCTATAGAACCAAATGTATAATTGTAGCGAGTAAGAATAGTCTCTTTAGACTAATCAAATATATTCCAAAGTAACTTCCATTAAAGAATATGAAATTTACACGTGAAAGCAGAGTATTGAAAAGATGATTTACTTCCTTTGAAAAACTTCCCTTTTTGGAATAAACCTTTGATGCGTGGAAGTTGAGAAATCCTTGTAATTGAGCACGCTTTTGAGAAAGTTGAGAGCACTTGAAATTGCGTGTGTGAGAGCTTTTGTAAATGATGCACTGTTGAGAATTTTTCAAGTAGGAATAAGAGTAGAGATTGAATGTATTGTATATCTTAATGAAGAACTAAAAAAGAGTATTTATAGAAGTATCAAAGGTCCTTGAAAGGTCATGAACGTTGAGTTACAAGTGTTCAAGTAGTTATTAGAAATCAAAACTGAATCTAAAATTCATAATAACGCATAATCATGTAAATTAGTCGATTAATGAAAATATAGTTGAAAACAATTATGCGACTAATTTTATTTTCAGTTATTAAATTTTGAATTAAATAATTATGACCAGTTACAACGTTTATATTCTAAAAAATTTCAAACATTTTAATGAGATATGTGTCAAAAATAGCTTCTAGAACAATAAAATTCAACGTAATAATTTGTCTTTTGAAAGTGCACTAATTAAACACATAATAGAGATAGTCATGTATCCAGTAGCAAATAATTAGACAACTAATAAAAATGAATTTTGAAGTGATTGTGCAAGTGAACGAGGCTATTTAACAAAGTTCTAAAATAAAATAAAAATAGCCTTCAACTTGAAATATAATAATCTTCTTGAGAAACATCCAAGCTTTTCAATATTCTTCTATCTCATCAGGCATAAGTGAATGATAATCTGCAATTATGATATACGATACAAATAAAATAATAATTATAAATTTTGCTAAACATCAAAATAGAGTTATGTAGTACTTATGTACTAATAGAAATCAGGAGGGGAAGTTGCGGCGATCAAATCTGTGTTGTTGCACATCTCTCTATATTTTCATTGAACCACCATTCTAGAGCCAACCTGATCGCCCTATAAATTAGAATCAACCTTCAAATTGGAATTAAAACATAAGAAACAGGATTTCTGCATAAAGGCCCGAAGAAGCATTTCCAACTAGCACATACACCTTTGTCATATTTACATTGATACCCTTGAAAAGTCTATACCCTTTACAATGTATGCCCCCTCTTAACTTCCATGAAAAAAGACCAGAAGTTTTCAAGGTATGGATTTACAAAAGTATTGTCATTTTTTTCCAAATTTGTTTCTCCTCAATGTCCTTTCCTTCCTCCCCAACTTACCTACCCATCCCAACCACCCACCTCCTTCAACTTACCACCTCATCCTCCCAGATCTACCCTTCTCCCCCATCTTTCCTCCTACCTCCACCAGCCTCCTCACCTGCCCCCTTCCCACATCTATTCCTCCATGCTGCTTGCTAAAGAAGAGCCACCTCTATTTGCTTGTTGTTTATCATCAATCATTGAGACAAAAATCCTTAACAAGTTCTCAACATAAAAAGGTAATGGGAAGTGACATCTAACATGGACTAACACAAAAGCTGGCAACAATGGAGAGACCATGGTAAAGAAAAAAAATCAATGTCATTTTCAAGTCACCAAAAATTATCCTCAGCTAGTTGTCCATGTTATAATGAAGATCAACCCAGAGTAGAAGATTCTTATGAAATATATCAGTTGAGCCTAGGGATGTATTTACTATTTTATATTATTTTTGGATGACTATATAATTTTCCCAAATCTCTCTATTATAAAAGAGAGGCTAAGGTTTCCTTTTAATAGTAATGCATCTTTTTCCCTTCACATGGTATCAGAGCAATGATCCTAGGCTGGTACTCCGATATCCTACCAAATACCCACCCAAAAGATGATCAAATCACCAATAGAAAGGTGATTCGATGGAGAAACAAGGCCGAGATCGCAGCAACAACAGTGGTAACAAGGGAGAAACATCTCCCAATGCCGCCGCCGTTGCTACAAGGCCTACTGGTGGACCCAGCGTCGCCGCTAGAGGCCTACTGGCAGCCCTACAAGTCGGCAGGTGGCCGGTGGTTCACATCCTGGATGTCGTGATCTACGTGATGATCCTTCTCTCACACTTAGTGCATGTGAGGATGAGACTTCTCTCACCTTTGATGAATCTTTCCTTATTAAACATGATGAGTCTTCTCTCATGCAAGAAGGATGTGATGGGGTCACTTGAAAGGCCTGTTTCAGACCTACAAGGGCATGCGTGTACAGCCTAAGGAGAATCGAAGAATATGAGAGCTAAAGGCACATGGGTAGTTGATTCTAGCACCTCTATACATCTCACAGGCGATGTTGAGCGGCTGGTGAATCCCACAAATCCACGTAAGATCAGAGATGTTAGAGTGGCCAATGGGGCTAAGTCACCAATCACGATAGTTGGAAGTGTACATGCATCCTTGAAGATGATGATTGAAGAGGTTCCTTGTGCTCCTGAGTTTCCAATGAACCTGTTATCCATGAGTCGCATCTGCAAAGACCTTGGGTATCGTGTAGTACTTGATTAGGCGCACTACTACTTCCAGGATCATCAGATGTGAGAGATTATAGGTGGGGTATAGAGCGAGATGGTCTCTATTACCTTAACATGCCCACTTTGTTTGCTAGAGCCGTTTCCATAGCCATTGATCCTTGGCTATGGCACAGGAGATTAGATACCCATCTCTTAAGAAAATGCACCAGATGTATCCTGATCTGCCAAACTCCTTGACTCTGGAGTGTAAGGATTGCCAGCTTGGGCAACATCACAGCAGTACATATCCACGGAGAAATGCTGGGGTGAGTGTTGTTCCCTTTTTCTCTTGTGCGCTGTGATGTTTGGGGGCCAACTTAAGTACTTATTTCAAGAGGACATCGGTATTATGCAGTCTTTGTAGATGATCATTGTCATCTTACTTGGGTCCTCCTGATGAAGGCTTGGTCAGAGATTCCTCAGATTATACAATAGTTTCTTTTAGAGGTTCAAACCCAGTATACTACCAGCTTCAGGGTTTTCTGCAATGAAAATGCACTAGAGTTTATACAGCGAGATGTACAAGAGTTTTTCTCTTCCAGGAGCATTATTCACCAGACATCGTGTAATCATACATCCCAACTAAATGGTGTGGCCGAGAGAAATCTTCGACATCTTGATATTGTTAGGACCTTAATGATTCACATAAAGGTTCCTAAATAGTTCTAGGGAGATGCTACACTTCCTATGGCATATTTGATTAATCGGGAACCTTCGCCTGTGCTTAGAGGATAGATTCCATATCAGGTGATTTATACAGATTGTGATAGGCTCTTTGCTCTTCCATTGAGGATTTTTAGGTGTACTTGTTTTGTACAGGCATATGGCAACCAAGACAAGTTTTCACCACGGGCAATCAAGTGTGCCTTCGTTGAATATTTCAGAACCCAAAAGAGATACATGTGTTATGACCTCGTCCGCAAGAGATATATTGTTGCAGCAAATGTTACTTTCTTTGAGAAAATCCCATACTTCTCAGAGGAAGGAACCTCTATACAAGCCTCTTTGGAGGAGACACAGATTTATCATCAGAGATCGCATATTTCTCCTGATTCTGTGACTCATCATATTATGATAGATGAGAGTGGCTTAGATACTGAGGAGCAGGTAGTGCAGAAGAAATCCAGCAAAGTATGTACTCATCATCCTTTATCTCAGTATGCAGGTGTTGCCCATCTAGAGGATGGGATTCATCAATTTGCCTCAACCATTACCACATTTGTTATCCCTAGAGATTTTGTTCAGGCCTCTCAGGATTCTAGGTGACATGCAGCAATGGATAAAGAGATGCAGGCGCTAAAGTCTCGAGAGATATGGGATCTTGTACCATGTCCCCCTTGTGTTACTGTTGTTGATTGTAAATGGGTTTATACCATCAAGTATAGAGCTGATGGGACTGTAGATAAATATAAGGCCAACTTGTTGCCAAGAGCTTTAACCATACCTATGAATAGACTATCTTGAGACCTCTCATGTGGCTCGTATTACATTTGTCAAGATCATCATCTTAGTTGCTGCTGTTAAGAGTTGGCCTTTATATCAGTTGGACATTAAAAATGCATTCTTATATGGTGACTTATCTGAGAAGGTATACATGAGACAGCCACTAGGGTACAATACTCAGGAGGAGCTTGTGTGTCACCTGAGGAAGGCTTTATGTGAGTTAAAGCAAAGTTCTCGTGCCTGGTTTGAGAGGCATAGCTCAGAGATTGAGAGGATTGAATTCCAGCGCTTAATCTCAGACCATTCTATATTTGTCAGGAAGACTAGGTATGGTAATCATGAGCGAGTTGTCATTCTTGTTATTTATATAGATGACATGATTCTTACTGGAGATGATCAAGATGGAATTATCCAAACCAAGTCCTTTTTACAATCCACTTCTGTCACTAAGGACTTGGGTGATCTTAGATATTTTTTAAGGATCGAAGCAGTTCAACAAGGATCTTGTCTTTCCTTGTTACAAAGGTAGCATACGTTGTAGATTCTTGAAGAGGCTGGCTTGCTTGGGACCAAGCCCTCTGGTATACCAATGAAGTCATTGCTTACATATTCTTTTGAAGAGGATCCACTATATGAGGATGTCACTTGATACCACAGTACAATGGGACGTTCGCTATACTTTACTATCACGAGACCTAATATCAGTTTTGCCATGAGCAGGGCTAGCCAACACATGCAGGCTCCACAATATAGTCCTTGGCGTGAGGTTTGCCTTATTCTTAGGTACCTCAAGGAGACACTAGGTAGAGGACTCTACTACAGAGATGGTGGCAATCTGGACATTCTAGCCTATTCTAAAGCAGATTATGTTGGGTCTGTAGATGACTGTCGTTCTACTTCAAGCTTTGTAGTCTATCTTGGTGGGAACCTAGTCTCCTCGAGGAGTAAGAAGCAAAGTGTTGTTGCTCGTTCAAGCGCAGAGGTTAAGTACAGAGCGATGGCTCAGGCTGCTTGTGAGATTATGTGTTGTCTCCTTTTTGTAGGACTTGGCCATTCAAGTCACTATGCCAATTCCACTTCTTTGTGACAACAAGTCAGCCACATATATTACTTCGAATCCAGTCTTTCATGAAAGGACCAAGCATAGTAAGGTAGATTGCCACTTTATTTGTGATGCAGTTCTTGCAGGGAAGATCAACACTCCTTATGTCTCCTTTGAGCTTCAACTAGCAAATATATTCACCAAGGCTCTTAAGAAAAAACATCTTGATTTCCTATGCAACAAGTTAGGTCTCGTTGACATCTACGCCCCAACTTTAGGGGGGTATTGAGCCTAGGGATGTATGTACTATTTTACATTGTTTTTTTATGACTATGTAATTTTTCCAAACCTCTCCATTATAAAAGAAGCTAGGATTTCCTTTCAATAGTAATGCATCTTTTCCCTTCACAAAAACCTTAATGAAGTCATGGGTCCTACAAGCCATGATCCAATGAGCAATTCCCATAAAAGAACTGGGCAATTCTAACTCACCAGTTCACTAATGCAATCTTTAAAAGGAATTTCATCATCAATCCAATTCACTCTCCTCTTTCTATTACCTCAGCAATCTCTTTCTCTTCCTTTATGTCAAATGGGTGGAAGTTATGAAGCTTTAGATGGAAGAAGACAATAACCTCAATGCATTTTAAGAAAAGGGCCTTGCATTCAACTAGAAAGGCACACTTTTCACTATTACAGTCAATTATTCACACACACACTCAACCAATGCAGAATTGATCGGTGTGTAAGCCATCAAGATGGGAATGCAACTACAAATCCCACAATGAATGAAAAGTAGGTGAACTTCAATACATTCACCCACAACCAAGGTAGAAATAAAACATGGAAATGGAGAAAGTCAGATGTATTGCAGCTATAGGCTATTATACAGGTGATGTCTAGTTCTCCATCCTCCAGCTCAGGCCAAATTGTCTCTAGATCTAATTCCTTCTTACATATCTGTGGATCATCATGTATTCATTGAATTCGATTCTCTCACAAGCAGAATCAATGTCAAGCATAATTTTGCATGCATCCATGTAAGTATTAGAAGACTAGACTTGCTTGTTGACTGAAAGGTGAAATTGACATTAAACGTTTTGCTATCCCTATTTTGGATTCATGGATGCAATGGTTAGTGAATTACTTCTTCCACGAAAGTTCAATTTTTTCCATGCTTGGATGAAAAATAAAGATTTGGCAAACAAACAAAACAGTCAAAAACTTGATCCTTGATAAGGTCAAATACGGATATCTGGTGGCAATTGCATTGACATGAGGCCCCTGATCTGTCACTCACCTTCCCATTGAACGTGCTGGGCCTTTGGTGAACAAAAACCTGGAAGTGGGCAAAAACTCTACAGTGCTTTGCCATAAAGAAGCTCCAACATCATTTGATCTCAACACTCCTCCAATGGAGGTTGACTAGAGGGGGAGATCCACTTGGCGACACCAAAAAAAATAAGATTAATCGAGAGTTATGAGTCAAGAGTCAAGAGTCAAGGCAAAGGCCCATGTCAGGGGATTCCAACTGTAGAGGGCAAAAAATCTGTTTCTTCTTTTTGCCTTTTGAAATCCACAGGAGGATCCAGAAAAATCTTTTTCCCCATTTCTCATCCAAGAACCCAAGTAGTTGATCATTGTCTGGTCTCCTTCTAGATATTGCGAATGCCCCCACCAATATAGTAACTAAAAACCTTCAAAATTCCACCACCTTTTGACATATCTGTGGTGCCCTCCATGACATTCTTTTGTCTCTTGATATCATAATATATATATTATAATATACCTACATAGATTCATCCTCCTTAAAAGCCACCATATATAAACCTGATAGCTGAATGGATGCCTTGACTTGCTCTTTCATCTCTTCACTCCCAAGGCATTACGGTAATTATCACAATATTCGAATACCAGGAGGATTCCTAGCTCTCCTCCCTGTGAAACAGTTAGGATCCTTATTAAGGCCATCACCACAGGAAATGAGCACCATGCCACCTGCAGCAGCTTGAAATGCCAACAAATAGCACCACTTAGCAATGGGAGCTACAGCCTGAAGCCTTGAACAGAGAGAATTCAACCAGTGTTTTAAAAATCGAACTGAACCATCCAGTTAAACCAGTTAGACTGGAAACTGGTGCCTAACCGGTCAAACCGATGAGTTCAAACAGAAAAAGTCAAAACCATCCTGAACCAGTCAAAATCGGGTTCAACCGGTTAAACCAGTTCAACCAGTCAGTCAATTTGACCAATCTTCTCAAGAGTTTTTTTTTTTTTTTTAAAGGACAAACCCAAACCCCAAACACATCCCACCCACAACAAATAAAACCCAAGCCCCTCTCCACAAGCAAACCCCACCCCCTATGCCACCCCCACACATAGTGACCCCTCAAATCCTAACTATTGATTGACTATTGTCCCCACCTTGCCACCAGTTCTCATTGCCGAAATTCCACGCACTGGAGCTCCTTGATGGTGGCCCAACGCTGGCACCCCCGTCCAACATCGTTTGTCCTCGACCACCTCTGGCACTCTACGACAACATGTTGCGCACGCCCAAGTCCTACGATGCCACACGAAATAGCCTAATGTCTTTTTTTCTGTTATCCTTTTAAATGATTCTTTAAGAAAGATGTAACTTGTAAGTTGCAATATACATTTGACTTTCAACAATAAGGCCCCGTTTGGAGGTGGGTTAGCATGGGGTTATCCCCTCTTGGAGTTTTTCAAAAGTTTTTTCAATCAAATCATAATAACCTCCGATCTCACTTTTAATATTAAATAAATACCCAATAACATCCTCCACTCCCACTTTTAATATTAAACAAATATCCACTAATATCACATCACTACACCAATCATTTTATCTCCCCATTTATCCCACCACTTATTCTACCATCCAAACAAACACCTTTCTTCACTTATTCCACACTAGCCTATCCCTACAGTGTTTTATCCCACGTCTAAACGGGCCCTAAATGATGCATTACGTTAGAGATCAATTTTGCTAAGTTGTCAAATATGAGCATGTATGTTTTTTCCTTAAAATAGTTAATCTCTTTTTTTTGTGAAAGGTGTACTTATTTTCGAATAGTTTATGATCTTCATATCTATATCCTCTTTAAGGTTAGACTCTCAATTTTGGTTATATCTTTTATTTTTAGTTTAACATTTGCTAAATGCATGTTACTTGTAGTGTAGTCAAAGTTACAAGGTAACAATTCTTATTACATATCTTTAAGTATTTTTATTGAACACTAGTTCAATTCAATTGGACCAATACAAACCTAATTAAAGATCTCACGATTCGATCTTTTCTGATTTTTTCAAGTGAACTTTTTTTTTTTTTTGGAAAAAGGGAAGGGTGGTTATTTGTGTGATACCCACCCAGATTGTTTAATCAAAACAATAAATTACAAAACCATCATCTAGGCTACAAAGCAAACTCCGAAAACACCAACTAAAAGGATTATGGAGCAGAAAACATTTTCAACATATGGGATATCTCCCCTAAAAACAACTCAATTCCTTCCCAACCAAACACCCCACAACACTGCCAAGACCTTCAAGTGATCATGTTATGCTGACATCATCACTAGTTCGACCAATCTGAACCACCACTTTGACTGCTAAGAATCAAACACATGATTGCCGGCCTTGTTGGGCTTTCCAAAGGCTGCCACATGGACTATACACGTGGCCTGCTGACTGCCACGTGGCTTCATTCCAACGTTCCAACACACCGAATGACTCACCTTCTACGAATCCATCTTCTATTCATGATTTTGAACGAGGTCAATGGTAGCTTTTCCTGATCAATAAGTGGAAAGTGTTCATCTTGATGAGATATCTAAGATGGAGGATTCTATTTGCTATTTCTATTGTTTTTCTTTCACTATGGAACTCGGGATTTTTACTTCCAAATCGGTTCCTAACCAAAATTCATGCAAACTAGCAATGTCAAGCTGGTCCAACCAAGGTTTTAAAAAATACGAGGCAGTACCAAGGTGGTTTGCCTTCATCAAGGCGAGGCATAAGCCTCGAAGCGGTCAAGGCGTAAGCCTCAGGATTTACATAAAAAACATAAAAAAATGATATGATATATGCTTGTCATGTGTTAATAAGGAAATAATAATGTAAATAACACTTTCATAACATTTTTTCTCTATCACAACATTGAAAGAACAAAACTAAACGAAAGATGACATTTAAATAAAAAGATAAGTTGAACCTAGCAATAAATTAAATGACAAGATTAAAATGGGAAAGCAAAATAAAAAAGAAGCTATCAAGAAATTCCAATACAAAGTTTTGGTTGATGGGAACACCACTTATTGCCATGATGATGGACTGTGCCCATTGAATGAGGCATTCTTCACCCAAGCACAAAATTGGTTGTTTAAAAATAGTGCAATATGTAGGAACAAAGTCGAACAGTAGTGAAATTAAAATGTTCTCACCTACATGAATCTCAATTAGCTTATGCAAAAGCATAAAAGTGACACATGGTTTGACACATTTTTCAAGATTAAAATAACAAATTATGGGTAGTTAAGAAGCATTACAAAGAAAGGGTGTGCTTCATTCCAGATGCCATGAAGATCCATATCTTTTGAGAAAATAATACCAAGCCGACGCATCCCATTCTTGCAAAATTCTTCAAAAAGTTCATATTTTCCAAGTGTCTTCCTGAGCAAATCTACTTTTGATTGTACTCCATACTCAGAAGATGAATTACCAATGTTTATTTCCCTCAAACTGGCACCAAAATTCCAAAGCACAATTTTTTGATGTGTATCAACCACTTCAAAGCCTAAGGCAACACCTCAGACTCGCCTCACCACCTCTAGCACCTTGACTATGCCTCGATTAAGTGAGGCGCACACCTCACGCATGCAGACCGAGGCTACTGCCTCAAGGCTATTTTAGGCTGCCTCGCCTTGAGGCATACACCTCTATAGCCTCAAGGCACGTTTTTTTAAACCATGGGTCCAACAACCCCACCCACTCATCCAAATTGTCCAAGCTCTTTGGCCCACTGTTTGATATCCTAATGGATGTTCCCAATACCAAAGCTTGTTCCACTCTCACAACTTGCACTTGGCGAACAATTTCCTCCCCAAGCATGTCACAGGGCTACCAGTGAATTCCCTATTCCAATTCTTCATGACAACGTCGTGCACCTCAGGATACTCCAACCAAAACCATGCAAATCTAAACTTCTTCCACCACCCTCCTCCACAAGCTCAGCTACAATGGATTATGGTCTTTGGTAGACCTCTCGACACACTCTAATTGGATACATCATTTTCCAGTCTGCATTGGCAACACAACGATCTAATCTCTCCCAAATTATTCTCTGATCTTGCTCAGTTTTCCAGGTTCACCATCCTCCACTTGAGCCAAGATCAATGGCACAATCATCAAGAGCTTGCCAAAACTCTCTAACTGCTATGGTCAAGGAGAAAGGCATACCTCCTCTCTTATCATTCACATTGGTTATAGCATGCAAGTCCCCACATGCAAGATACGGAATCCCCACCCATCTTCCTCATTTCCCCCCACATGATGACGTGCTAGTATATACAAAAAGGAGATGACACAAGCCGATGTTGTGGAAGGGTCCCAAGAGCCAACACTCACGTCAGGAATGGAAGGGAGCAAGAGAATCACAATTATAGTTCTCTTTCTTCCGGGCTGGGTGAGGGGATCAATCCCGCCAGCTATGTGACCCTCATCTATGTGATTTTTGATACCGTGAGAAAGAAGTTTATTGATGAGAACTTCATGCATTAATTCACTAAGCCCATGTGTTCCAACATAGAGATCAGTGCTCATCTCATGTCAAAGGATGGATGTCATCTCTAAAGAGTCGAGACAATTCAAAAATATCTTCCCTGATTTCTGTCCATTAGGCAATTCTCCAATCATCTTGCACACAACCATTAGGTATCTTGTATTACCGATTGATACTGATAGTATGTCTACCCCACTAAAGCTTGGATCAAATGATAGTCCCTATGGAATACATTGCCACATTTGGACATACTTTAAGCCCCTTTATCAGATAAAAAATCCATGGTAATAATTGTATCCTCAATCTGAAACCATCTTGGTTTAATCTATCCTTGGCACTTGATTTTGCCACGGGACATAACCTATAGTGTGCAAAACAACCCAATGAGTATGTTTTGTTGATGGCAATAGCTAGCATGTATACATACTACATGAAAGAATGGCTTGACAAGAGCAGAGAATCCCACCATCCTTGCTAACTGCCCATAGGATTTCCTTATATTGTTTCGAGCTCCACATTAGATGTTTTTATGCAATTTCTATCAAAAAAAGAAAAGGTAATGCACTACATACCAGTTCCTCATCCACGTAGTCGGCGTCAATGAAGAGCCTCTGCGACAATTTCAGATTCTCCAGCTGTGACCCCAAAGCATGCAAATCCAACGACAGAAAAGGCACCTACACGCACGGCCCAAATTTCAACATGGAAGGATCCCTTTGAGCAAAATCAGTAACTAAATCCAAAAGGCACCTCGAAGCTCGGCGTCAATTCCTCATCCACGACGAAATTGTCATCCCCGCAAGACAACAGTAGGCTCTTTCCTCTCTTCAAAACGAACGGGCTCAAACCCCTAATAAAATCTACACTCAGGATAAAAAAAGGATGAAAGAAACTTATTAAGATTCTTGTCGATGGTAATTTTTCCTAATAGAAAGGGGCAAAATGGTACTACCTGGGACGGCGTCGTCGAAAGAGGGAGCCGATCGGGCGGTGTCGCGCGCCTGCTCGAGCAAGTAACTGAAGTCGGCTCCTTTGCTCTTGGGCTTGGGAATTGCTGCTGCTGCTGCAGAAGTACTGGTCTGTTCCTCTTCGTCCTTTTCCTCGTCGTAGCGGTCCCAATTGGCAGGAAGGGCGGGCTTCGGAGGTCGAGCTCGCTGCTGCTGCTGCTGCTGCTGCCGTTGGGGGTCATCGGCGCCCCTCTTCTTGTGAGAAGTGCCGGCAGCTGCGGGTGGGTGGTGGTGCGCGCGGCGACCGTGCAGGGAATGGGATCGCTTGGACTTGGCCGACGCCTTCGGGTCCATGAACAACGAATTGAGATCAACGAGAAGTAGAGAAACCCTAGTTCTTGATGGTGTTTTCGTGCCGTTATGTTTGGGTGCGTTCTTTTTTCTCCTGTTATTCTTCTACATCCACAGCAACCAAAGATTAAAACAAATTACGTAGAAACGGATTTCCATGCCACAACATTTTTTAGGCTGCTCTTGTTCACGATAGAATTAGCGGTCAAATAAGTTTCATATACCTTTATTCAAGGGAATAAAATAAGTAATGGAAGGTAAAACAAGTGATACGAAAATAATGTGACGTTGGTAGTTAATGTTTTAATGCAATTATACGTGAGTATAACATATTGATGTGATGAGTGAATATAACTCATTCATTATATTATATTAAAATAAATATATTTTAATATATATAAGTGTCGATAATAGAATAATGTTAATATGATAGAACAAGAGAATTAATATTCTTTCTTAATTTCTTATCTTTTTGACAAGAGATATCCTATGGGATATTTTATAAGTAAATACAATTTTACTATTCCTAATAAAATTATTCTTTTTTACAAAAGTAATATCAAATAATACATGAAGACACAACTATGGAAGGGAAAGGAGGAAAATCTAAAATTTCCAACCTGAAGGTGATCAAGGTCGAAGGACTTGATCAAGATAATAAGCTAGCAACTGGGAAAAATCAAACTGCACCAGCACTTGGGAATTAGTTATCCAGTTCTAACATGAAAGGTGTACGTCTAGAGAGGAGTTCTAATCCTTGTAATTTGCACTATCTCAATATTTGTAAGAGTTCTTTGAATACAAGAAGACCCCATTTATAGACGTCTGGAGCACACGCACCCAGAGCGCTCTCTTGGGATGCCTCCTTGAGAAGGTGTGCATCATGTGGAAAGGTAGAGGAGATTGGCCCCAACCGTCCGGTAGCTTTTCCAGGTTTGTCCATCTGCTAATGACACACCTTTCATAGTAGTGGCACAAGACGTACATTATGCTCGACACGCAACCCATAAAAAAAGAATAAAAAAGAAAAAGGAGTGGGATCTGCTTCAATTTCTAAGCTACCACCCCATTTCATTATCCCAGCAGACCTTGCCACCTTGGTGCTTAATTGAGGGATGGGCAAGCCAGTAGGGCAGTCCGAGTGATCTAAGCAAGATGAGCACCTAGGAGCAACTCCGATCATTGTGCTGGCTGCCTTTAGTTGTGGTAGGGTGTTTTTGGGTGCTACAGCCAAGGCTTCTTTAATCGAACTTGAGCTTGGGCTCACCTCTGTCTGGGATACGAGTTTCATGGGTCTCTATTTGATGAATCGGATTTTTCCTCCCTCATTAGTTGCTCCAATTCTTATAGTCTGCCATGCGAGATGCTAGAGTAAAATACATTGAAGTTTTTTTTTTTGGTACCTCCCCTTGCCCCCAACAGTTGTTGCTCGGCGTAGTCGGGCGAGGCGAGGGGTTGGGGGTGGTGCTCTTTTGATCCCCTCACTCTTTTTGGGAGGGTCTTAATTGTTTACCCACTTGGATATTTGAGAGATACCTCGATCATCGTTATTTTGTATCTCTTCATCTTCTCAAGCGAGCCTCGCCTCTTAGAATCTAGTTGTGTTGACCACGAAAGTAAAATTTTGAAGTTTCTTGAGTTCTCCATTCACTGCAACGAGCAGCCTCCAACAAGTTGGATGGGTGGGTGCTTCCCATAGATGATGCCAACTAATCGAGGTTTAAGGACCTAATCAAGATAATAAGCTAGAGAATGGGGAAAATAAAACTCCACCGACACTCAAGGTTTGGCTACCTTTCCACCACGAAGTGTGTACATCGGGCTTTAACCGTCGTAATTTACACTATCTTAATATTTGCGAGAGTTCTTTGAATACAAGATGGTCTCTTTTATAGAGGTCTGGAGTACACGCACCCAAGAACGCTCTCTCGGGCTGCCTCTTCAAGGAGGTGCGTTCGTCATGCAAAAAGGTAAGGGGATAGCCCCTGACTATCTAGTAGCTTTTCTAGGTTAGTCCCTCTGCTAACAGCACAAGCTTTTGCAACAGTGGTGCAAGGCATACATTATGCTTAGCATGCAAATATAAAAAAAGAATAAAATAGAAAAAGGAATGGGATCCACCTTAGTTCCTTAGCTACCGTCCCACTTCACTATCTTGGTAGGCCTTGCCACCTCTGTGATTAGCAGACCATGATGGCAAGCTGACTGAGTAATTCGAGTGATCTGAGAAAGATGAGCGCTTAGGAGCAACTCTGATCGTTGTGCTGGTTGCCTTTAACTGTGGCAGATCGTTTTTGGCTGGTGCAGCTAAGGCTTTTTTAATCAGACTTGGGCTCCAGCTTGCCTTTGTCTAGGCTACGAGCTTCATGGACCTTTATCTAATGCATTGGATTTTTTCTCCAACATCAGTTGCCCCAACTCTCATAATTCACTACATGAGCTACAAGAGTAGAATACACTAAAGTTTTTTTTCTTTTTGTACATTCCCTTCCCCCAACAATTTCCACTTGGTGTAGCCAAGGGGGAGGTACTCTTTTGGCCACCCCCCCCCCCTCATAATATATTTGGGCAGTGCCTCAATGGTCTTTATTTTGTATCTCTTCATCTTCCTAGGTAGGCCCCTACTCTCAAAGTCCTATTGTACTGATTGGAAGAGTAAAATTTTAGAGTCTCTTGAGTCCTCCTTCCTCGTATCAACCAAGCTCTGACAACAATGACAAGTGGGACAAGTGGATGCTTCCCATAGACGGCGTCAACTGATCGGGATTGAAGGGCCTAATCAAAATAATAAGCGAGATAGTGGGAAAAATCAAATTACATCAGTACTCAGGAATTGGTTACCCAATTCCATTACGAAGAATGTATGTTTAGGGATGGGCTCTAATCCTTATAATTTGCACTAACTCAATATTTGCAAGAGTTTTGTGAATACAAGATGGCTCCTTTTATAAAGATTTGGAGCACATGCACCTAAGAGCGCTCTCTCAAATTGCTTCCTTGAGGAGGTGTGTGTCGTGCAAAAAGGTAGAGGGAATAACCCCCAACCATCTGGTAGCTTTTCGAGGTCCATTCCTCAGCTAATAACACAACCTTCATAGTAGTGGTGCAAGACCTGTTGGATTTGAAAGCCTAATTGCATCAATTGGATTGCAATTGTTATATGGTGATGTAGGAATTCATGTTAAAATCAGTGAGATTTGGGAGAGGTTTTTAATCTCATACTGGAAGTGGACAAACCTCTTGGTGGGTCTAAAAGGCTTTTGCCTCCCATAGCTTATGTAGCAAAGAATGAGAGGTAGGGCTAGAGACCATGCATGCACACACGCACGCCCCACCCTGCCCTGCCCCGACTCCAGCTCCTGCTTCGGCTCAGGCTCAGGCTTGGGTGACAATCAATTTGGAAATTGGAACTTGCACTCCTTTTGCTACAGATTTTTTACCTGGATTAGTAGATCAAATAGTGAAATTGGTCAACCAATTGTTTTGATCAATCAATGCATTTAGTTTGGTCGATCAATTGGTTTGATCGACCAAATAGTGAAGTTTGTTCGACCAATTGTTTTGGTTGATCAATGAACTTAATTGGTTGACTAATTGCTGTCTTTCCATAAAACGGAAATTCCCATAAACGTTTAGTCGTGGACTCTATATAAGGGACACGATGGGTCTCTCATTTAACACACAACAAGAGCAGAAAAGCTCCTTCCACTCTCTCTCCCTCTCTCGTTCTTGTCTCTCTTTCTTGGTGTGTTCGTTCGACATGAGATTCGTAGAAAAATCTCTAATCACTTTTGTTTATCTTGCATAAGGAGATTGAGAGATCCACAATTTTTGGTTGAACAAACCATTCAGTTGGTAGATCAATCAGAAATTTGGTTGGAAATCAAACTGTCTCGGCTTCGTTCTCCTAAGGTGATTTTCGAGTATGTCCAAGATTGGAGTGTACCGAATGTTGGAGGTGGATTGTTGTATCCTGGGAGGAGTTCGTCACACCCAGACACACCGGTATTGTGGGGGGCGATCCTTCTCTAAGGGAAGTCCTTAATGGGTGCTTCTATCGGAGTAAAATCTAATCCATTCTTGTTTCGTTTATTTGTGTTATTACATGTTATTTGTTCTTTATTTTATTCTGGATCTTGCCAAATCATGTTTGACTTACTTGATTTAATATTTTTGATCTACGCGAAAATGTTGGAAATGCATATGTTTTTATTTATTTATTTCCTATATGTGTTAATTTTAACAATTTTAGAGAAGGTATTGCTTAGATCTAAAATATTTGGGATGTCGGAAATGACTTTTAAATCATGTGTAGACTTATCTGGTATGCCTGGAAAATTTTGTGGGCAAAATTTCAAGCATTGGCAATAATGTATGAGAATTTGGTTGACCACCATTGGTTTAATCTCGGTACTGGAAATCGATTGCCCGATTTTGGATAAGGTAAAACACACTCCTGAAGGCCAAAAGGCGGTGGATGTGTGGAATGAGTGCAATCGTATTTGTCATGAGTACATCTTATTGGCATTGTCTAATGTGTTGTTTAATGAGTACAACACATCCACGTCCACTGCGAAGGGGCTATGAGAGGAGTTGGACAAGAAGTATAATACCGAGGACCTTGGTATTGAAAAATACTCTGTCGCAAAATTCCTTAAATTCCAAATGGCTAAGGGTAAATCGATATCGTAGTAGGCACACGAATTTCTGTTATTACTCCATGGTTTAGCAAAGGTTGAAATAAAGCTTCCTAAGAAGTTTCAAGTCATGTCTCTCATTGAGAAATTTCCTAAATCTTGGGAGGACTTCAAGATAACTCTCAAGTATAGGAAGGGAAAGATTTCTCTAGATAACTTGATGATAGCCATTGCTATTGAGGAAGAGCATAGGAAACAGAAACCTGTAATGCCTATGGAGTTTAAGGTGAATGATAGTCGTTCGACGGTTGTCGCATTTTAAAAAGATATGCGTTGTAGTATACCGCGAAAAATGATTATCAAATTTTATTTATTTATTACTTGAAATTTAAAAACATTCCGAGGTCGAACTCAGAGAGCAAATTGGTATTTAGAAGTAGAAAATCACAATCTCAAATATGTTCAATATTGATGCAAGGAAGATAAATGCTAGAGACAAAAAGAAATAAATTCTTTTTCTTTCTTCTTCTCCTCTTTCTTTCTTCTTTGCTTTTCTCTCCTCTTCTTTCTCTGTCTTCAGGCGTTTGATTCTGTGAATCAGACACCTTAAGTGATCTGCTACAATGCTTCTTCGGGCTTCTTCTTCTTCCTTTTGTGCTGCAGCTCCTCCCTTCTCTTTTCTTCTTTTCTTCTTTGGCTTCTTCTTCTTCTCTTCTTGAGCTGCTTTGCCTCCTCCTTCTTCTTCTTCAAGTCCTTCCTCTTCTTCTTCTGCGGCTCCTTCTTCCTTGGCCTTTTTGCGACTAAGTCTTCAGCTCCTTCTTCCTCTGCTGCTGCAGACCTCTTCTTCTTCTTTGGCTCCTTCCTCTACCTCCTTCTTCTTTTCGCAGCTAAGTCCTCGGCTTCTTCTTCCTTCAGTTGCTGCACCTCCTCCTTCTTCTTCAAGTCCTTCCTTCTCCTTTCTTCTTCCTTTCCTGTGCACACAGAGGCAAAACCTACCCCTACCCTCCCTGCGTCTCTTTCTCTCTCTATTTCTCTCTTTGCTCTCTCAGAGCCAACTGAGTAATCGGGTCGAGTTAGTGTGCCCGGGACCAGGCCCACCGGCGTGCGGTGGTGGGCGAGGTGTGCTAGTCGGGTCGGGTCAAGACCAGGTCCGTGGGGCGTGGTCGCGGATGAGGCCGGTCGGTCGGGTGAGAGGGACCTCACCTCGTGTCAGGAGGCAACGGGCTTAATTTACTTTTTCAATTTACATTGCTGTGCCCGCTCACCCACTTCCAAGGTGGGACTAAACGCCCCACCTTCCTGTCGCGAGCACCCGCAGAGTTTGAGCTTCTCAATTACAGCTGCTGCGAGGGTCCTCGAAGCCAATCAAAGGCTTGGGTGTGTGCGCGCCTCAAGTCCGCACCACCTGGTACTCAGGCCTAGAGTTAATGAAGCCTGGAGCTACAGCAAGCTTGCTTCAAGCTTCCACGGCAATGGCAGAGATGGCTCGAAACCTAAAATGCATCAAGATGGCCTCGTGGCCCTGTCAAATCATAGGAAAACCTTCGCCGTATCACGAAGAAGGTGAGGCGGGGGTTGGTTGGCCGCTGGGTGACCTAGATGTGCGTGCCTAGGTCACACTGTGGCCGTGAAGGTGGGTTAGGTCGGTGGAGGTGTGTAGAGTGTGTGGCGGTTGGTGAAGGTGCGGAGGATGATCAGTGAGTCGGGGCGATGCTTAGGGACCGGTTGGCGAGGGGTGGAACGGCCTGTGGAGGTGAAGCAGCCTCGCCGGAGTTGGTGGTCGGAGGTGAAAACGATTGTGGTGGAAGTAGCGGTCGAGGGGTCGAAACTAAAAATTGATGAAGGGGAAATGAAGAGTAGAGGCAGAGGAACTTAACTGACAATTTTGGAGCGAAAGGGGGAGGCAGAGGGTGAGCGGTGGGTACTGCCGTCGTCGGAGACAAAGCCCTGTGGGGAAGATGACTGCGACGACGAAGAGGGTCGGAGGACGCGCGCTGGTACGGCGCGGCGGGGAGGAGAACGGCGGAGCTGGCTCTACCACTGGTACGGTGGCAGAGCAAGAGAAGAGGGAGGGAGAGTCGTCGGAAGCCGCAGGCAGTTGGCCGGAGTGAGGAGGAGACGAGATTGGGGGGTAATTTCGGCCAAATCAGGCTTGAAGGAAGCGGAGGGCTTTGGGCTTCCTTAAATAGGCGCAGGTAGGGGAAAGAGTTGCGAGGAAGAGGACGAAATTCCTCGCCAGAGGAGTGGCCAGAGGGAGGCCCATACCTCTCGAGCGTTCGCACGAAAGGTATGGGACGTTTTAGGGCACGGGGAGCTGCCCATGCGGTCGGGGGCTTCGTAGGGAGTTCCCCTTTCAAATCTGGGAGCGGCTCCCCATGAGTTCGAGGAGAGAACCTCCACGTAAAGTGGTCGGAGCTATGGGTCCCTATTGTGATGGCAGAGGGACCGAAATGAAGAAAGAGACGAAGAAGTTAGGGGGGATTTGCAAGGGTTTCAAAAAGTTGAGGGTCTGAATGTAATTTGGAGGATCAATTTGCAAAGTAGGTCAAGACGACCTTCCCTTAGGTCCAAATTTTGGTATAAACCTAATTTGGATATAAGGAATCCAATGATGAAGTTGGATTTTAAGTTTGACCACGTTTGAATGAACATTTTGCACAAAAACCTAAATTAGGTCAAATATTAGGCATGGACCCCAATCTGGGTCAAAATAGGCTCCAAAGGATAAATTGAAGGTTCTAAACCCTAGAGGATATTTTTCCATGATTTTTAGATGGTTTAGTTGATTTTTATCTTACCTGAAACCTTGTGAATTTAAATGGATTTGTTTTAGGACTATAGAATGTCATTTAATTCTTAGATTCCACAATAACCTTTTTCTAACTGAATCATCCCACTTTTTCTCTTATTAAGTCCAATTGATCTACGT
Source organism: Thalassia testudinum (assembly GCA_037157565.1). NCBI lineage: Eukaryota > Viridiplantae > Streptophyta > Magnoliopsida > Alismatales > Hydrocharitaceae > Thalassia > Thalassia testudinum. The sequence goes on along the minus strand of JAZHRO010000022.1, from coordinate 66,373,654 downwards.
CTAGACCCTTAGAAATTCCATTGATGCACTGTAATGGTAAAATTACAGTTTTACCCCTTATTTTGTGTTCTCTTCCCAGATTAATGATCCCTTGAATTAAGCCCTTCTTTTGGTTATGCAGGAGCTCTTGTTCACTTTATTAGGTCAAAATATGCTAGTTAGGACTCTTGATGAGGTTCTCATCATACCCCCATGCCTAGCTTTTGCTAGTTCCTTAGCAAAATCTTAAGGTTTTAACTTCTGTTCTAGACCATGAATTTCTTTCACCAGTTATGATAAGTGATTTTTCTTCTTTGATTAGGTCAGAATGCCGACAATAGGCCTAAAGGTACTCTGGTACCAACCAAGATCCGGACCTGTCTAGCTTTCGCCTCGGCCCTTAGCGAAGGTTTTTAAGGCCACTACCCTAAGGTTCATTTGACTCCGTGGCTAAACCACCCGTGCTTAAGACATATTTTAGCCTTGGTTCAATTTACAGTGCATTTTTGAAAGAGAGAGACAGAGGATTTATTTGTTTGGAGAGTTTGCTCTCTCTTTTCTTTTTATTTCTAACTTCGAATTGGCTTCTCAACACGGTCTGTATCAGATTCTTCGTCCCCATCATCAATCCTCAAAGGTCCCTAGCAATCGATGCTTCGTGATAGCACCGCCCATGGTAACCCCCAGAACCCTAGTTTTCGAGATAATCCCGCCCATGGCGTTTCGTGGCCGAATCCAGACCCTGGTGATTGACATTTCGTGATAATGCCATCCATGGTATCTGAACCACCAAAGTGCTTACATACCCCCAGTAGGATATGTAAATATCCTAAGAGACAAGCACCGAGGAGATGATATGTTGTTACGCATCTTCGAGGGGAATTTCCCACCTCTCCACGTCGGGAACTCGTCCAAATCAACTTGTGTTGATCGGCAGTTCCTAATCTAAGCGACATTTTCAGAACATTAAAACGCTTTCGCGTGATTTTGATAGTTATGCGCACTGAACCAGACTGTGTGTGAATTGGGGTGCTTAGGTTACCGAGACTCGAAAATCGAAGGTTAGTTAACGAGGCCGAATACTCCCTAAACCTTAGACCTAATACTTAAGCTTTGCATTTTCCTCAACCTCTTGAGGAATATCCATATCTTAACGGGTATTAAGAGTCTGGCCAAAAAGGCCTAAGGTCAGCGTTCCTACTAATCTCTTTATATCTCTTTAGCACTTTTTTCTTTACTTTTCTTAATGTGATCTAGAACTTCGGTTAATCCCTTAATCTCTTACTAATGACTATCACTTTTCTTTTTTTATTTTGTGCTCCTTTTTAACATTTTGCTCTTTTTCTCCTCCTATTTTGTATAGCCCAAAAAATTTTCTCTCCTCTTCTCTGGTTGTTTTTTTCTTTTTAGATGATATGTGATTTTTTTGTTGAAACCTTCTCTTGATATGAGTTTTCATACATTTTGCACTTTCATACCCCCCATGCCTAAGATTTGCAATGTCCCCATTGTAAATTAGGTGGGTTTTTATTCAGGTTGGTTCATTCATTAGGACAGGTGTTGGGTGAGTGGACGGGTTGAGGTGACTATTGCGAATGATTTTTAATCTCAAGTACGGGTACCTGAGGTAGAGTTGGCTGTCCTAAAGAATGAACCCTAAAGTGCAAAGAAATGTCAGGAAAGGTTTCGGGTTTTTAAAAGAATGACGGGTTACCTCCCGTTAAGCACTGAGTTTTACGCCATCGGCTGGGCGCAATGAGCTCAGGGAGAATGGAGGATAAAGGGTGACTCGGCCAAATCTGTATTGGTCATGTCAATGAACGGTTTGAGTCTCTGACCGTTCACGACAAAGGGTTCGGAATCGTGGATGAGTGGACTAATCTCAACGTCTCCATTTCCAAAGATTTGCTGGACTAAGTAAGGTCCGATCCACTTGAATCGCAGCTTTCCTGGGAACAGTTTGAAATGGGCATCAAAAAGTATGACCTTTTGACTAGGGTGAAAGATCTTTCTGGATATGTGTTTGTCATGAAAGGCTTTAACCCGCTCTTTGTAGATTCACGAGTTTTCATACGCATCGAGGCGTAATTCATCAATCTCGCTTATCTGAAGCTTTCTGTGGGTTCTAGCCTTAGAAAGATCAAAATTGTAGTTCCATACTGCCTAATAGGATTTATGCTTCAATTCGACGAGGAGGTGGCACGCCTTCCCGTACACCAGTCTGAAAGGAGACATGCCTAATTGGGTCTTGTGGGCGGTCCTATAAGCCCACAAAACTTCTGAAAGCTGGGATGACCAATCCTTTCTATCAAGTCGAACAGTAACCTGAAGGATTTTCTTGATCTCTCAGTTTGATAGCTCAGCTAGACCATTAGTTTGGGGGTGGTAGGGAGTAGAGATTCGGTGTGACACCCCATATTTGGTCATAAGTGACCTGAACTGAGCGTTCGTAAAATGGGTCCCCCCATCATAAATGATTGCTCAAGAAATCTCGAACCATGAGAAGATGTTTTGGTGAATGAATTTGAGAACAACTTTGTGATCATCGGTTCAGGTCGGAATGGCTTCGATCCATTTGGACACATAGTCAACAGTGAGTAAAATGTACTCGAAGCCGTCTGAGATAGGGAAGGGTCCTATAAAATCAATTCCCCAAATGTCAAAAATCTCGCATACCAGAATCAACTGTAAAGGCATCATGTCACGATCGCTCATGTTGCCCAAAGTTTGACAACGGTTGCATGTTTTACAGTGATTGTACGCATCCTTGAAGATTGTTAGATAGTAAAAGCCACACTAGAGGACTTTTGATGCGATTTTGTACCCAGAAAAATGGCCACCGCATGCCTGGTCATGGCAGAAAGAGAGTATGTCTTTGATTTCAACTTCAGGGACACACCGCCGGATAATTTGGTCAGCACCAATGCGGAATAGATACGGGTCTTCCCAAATGTAATACTTGGCATCGGAGCGTAATTTATCTTCTTGGCTTTCGGCCAATCAGACGGGATCTGATGTGATGCCAAGTAGTTTACTATGTCAACAAACCATGGAAGCCCTGTATTGATAGTCAGAAGGTGCTCATCAGGAAAATGCTCTGTGATGGGTCCGGAAGGGTCAATGATCTAAGAAGGAAGGTGGGACAAGTGGTCAGTTACTACGTTCTGTCTTCCTGCTTTATCGCGAATCTCGAGGTCAAACTCTTGCAATAGCAAGATCCATCGGATTAATCGAGGTTTCGCATCCTTCTTCTCAAGGAGATGCCTCACAGCTGTGTGATCTGAGTAAATAATAACACGGGAACCCAGGAGATATGATCTGAACTTCTCAAGGGCAAATACTACGGCTAGCAACTCTTTCTCAGTAACAATGTAGTTATGTTGAGCCTCGTCAAGTGTCTTGCTAGCGTAGTAGATGACCACGAGTTTCCCATCAAATTTCTACCCCAAAATCGCTATTACAGCGAAGTTAGATGCATCGCACATGATCTCAAAGGGTTGAGACCAATCAGGGGACTGTAAGATCAAGGCTTGGGTAACTCGGTCATGAAGGATCTCAAATGCTTGAGTGCATTCCTTGGAAATTTCAAAAGGTACATCCTTGGAGAGAAGAGTGGTCAGGAGATGAGCGATTTTCTAGAAATCAAGGATAAATCAACGGTAAAAACCGACATGCCCCAGAAAAGATCGGATGCCCCTGATTGAGCTAGGCATAGGGAGCTTGGAAATCAAGTTAACCTTGGCTCGATCGACTTGGATGCCTCTCTCTTAAATCAGATGTCTCAAGATGATCCCCTTAGGCACCATGAAGTGGCTCTTTTCCCAGGAAAGAACCAGATTCACGTCAATACATCGCCTGAGTATTTGAACCAAGTACTGGAGGCAATCGTCAAATGATGCCCCAAATACTGAGAAGTCATCCATGAAGACTTCCAGATAATCACCTTCCATATCAGAGAATATGGAAAGCATGCACCGCTAAAAAGTCGCGGGTGCATTGCAGAGATCGAAAGGCATCCTTCGGAACGCGTACGTCACGAAGGGGCAGGTGAACGTGGTCTTCTCTTGGTCCTCAGGATGGATTGCCACTTGGTTGTAACCGGAGTTCCTGTCAAGAAAGCAAAAGAATCTATTTCCTGCTAGTTTTTCGAGGATCTGATCAATAAATGGTAGTGGGAAATGATCCTTCTTTGTGGAGGAATTGCGTCTTCAGTAATCTATGCAGACTCTCCACGAGTTGGCTATACGGGTTGGTATGACCTCTCCAGTTTCAGTTGTGATGGTGGTGAGTCCTGCCTTCTTAGGCACAACTTGGATTGGACTCACCCATCGACTGTCGGAGATCGGGTAGATGATCCCTGCATCTAACCACTTAATGATCTCCTTTTTCACGACCTCCTACAGATTAGGGTTCAGACGTCTCTACATCTCACGCGAAGGTCGTGCGCCCTCTTCGGAATAGATGTGGTGTGTGCAATAAGAGGGACTTATCCCAATCAAATCATCGAGAGTCCATCCAATGGCTCTACGATGTTGCTGGAGAACAGTAATCAGACGGGATTCCTGATCAGGTGTGAGTCTGGAGTTTATAATCACAGGAAACGTTTGATTGGAACCTAAAAAGACGTACTTCAGATGATCGGAAAGAGGCTTGAGTTCCAAGACGGGATTATCAACAGCAGCGGGTGGTTCAGAGTGTGTGTAAGGAATAAGAGTAGGAGATATGGGTGTATCTAGATCGGGTTTAGATTCCTCTAATTGCGGGTTTTGTTCTTCTTGTGGTTGATTGGGGATAATCAGGTTGTCCTCAATATGCGGTTCATCAACCTCGGCTCTGATATCACATATTTGTTCTACAACACCACAATTAATCCCTTGTTGGACCTTAAAGATGTCAATCTTAAGGGTTTGGTTCCCAAATTTCAACTCTATTTGGCCCTCCTCACAGCTTATGTTGGCCCTAGCGGTGGCCAGAAAAGGTCTCCCTAGTATAATTGGTGTATCCCCTGAGTTCTCAGGTACATCCATATCTAGAACTATGAAATCCACTGGGAAATAAAAATCCCGTACCCTAACAATAACACCCTCGAGAACTCCCTTAGGTGACTTAATGGATCGATCAGCTAACTGCAATGTCACCTCAGTCGGTTTAAACTCGGATTCTTCAAGATGGTTAAGCAGGGATGTGGGTATTAGGTTTATGGAGGCACCTAGGTCTAGGAATGCTCTATCAAATTGGATTTCACCAATTTTACATGAGATCAGGGGAGTGCCTGGGTCTTTTGCCTCGGGTGGGAGTTTACTCAAGATTACAGAGATGGCTTGCTCAGACAGTATGATCGGACTCCCACTCTTGGTTCATGGCTTACGCTGGGGTGTACACACATTTTCCAAGAATCGTGCGTGAGTCGGTACGTGGCGGATTGCATCCATCAAGGGGATGTTTATTTGGACCTATTCAAAGAGCTTGATCAGGTTCTCCTCAGGAACCACGGGTTTGGTTGTCCTTTTTCCCTTGGTCAAGACCTCAGGAAATGGAACCTTAGTTGGTTCCTCTAGAATAGGTCCAGGTTCTTGAGCTGGGACAGGGACATCCTAGATAGCTATCCAAGGGCTTGGTTCACTACCAGGCTTGGAGTGGTTTGGATAGGGTGGGTCTTGGGTTGCTTTACCACTATGAGTTGTTATAGAGTTTAATCCTGCCTGGTTCGGGCTGGGGGTTGGTAAAATGGGTAGCTATTGTTGATAACCCGCGTAGGATGTTGAGGCTTACATCCCATCAAGTGATGGAATGGAAGGGACCTGATAAATCATGTGTGCTTGGCTTGGATTTGGATTCATAACGCGCCTCTGGGTCGGCACGTTATTAGGGTTTGGCAGAGGTTGTAAAGGAAGTGTGCCCGGTTGGTGGGAATTTGCCATCTGGGCAAGTTGGTTACGGACCTCTATGATCTCGTCCTTGTGCTATTTTTGGATTGCCGCATTAGTTCTCTGAATGTCAGCCAGTGTTTGGAGGATGATGGACATTTGGTCTTGGTTTGGCCCAGATTGATAGGCAAGGTTGGGCCGAGGCTGAGACGGCTGATATGGACGAGGGGCTTGTGGACGAGGTTGATAAGGTGGTCTTTGGGTCTGAGAATTTCCTGCCCACTGGAAATTGGGATGATTTCGCCATCCAGAGTTGTAGGTGTTGGAAAATGGGTCATTCTGGGTGGCGTTGAGGTCCTCGCAAGTCTGAGGAGCCTCAGGAAAGTCAGAATATGGGGGATCAGAGTTTCCCCGACAAGAATAAAGTGGATCGGAGGTCCCTCCGGTCCGAGAGTCAAACGGGGGTGGATATGGGTCCAACCCCTGAGAAAGTTGGTGAAAGATATTTTGCACAGTTTCCCTCGCAGGGAGGTGGCTGTGCAAAAGAGTTTTGCGTAGAGGTGGCTTGCTGCAAATGCCGAGTCAGCTCGTTCACCTTCTTCTCGATGATAGAGACCTTGTCCAATCGACTGGCCATCAGTTCCAAGTCAACGGATGCGGACATGCCCTGCATCTTATGTGCTCCCCTAAGATTCGTCGATGCGCGGGTATTCGTCCGGTCGAATAAACCCATGGAGTCATTGTTGATGGAGTTCTCGCACATATTCTCAAGAATCTCCCACACTGTGTCCTCATGCTGACCCATGATATTCCCTCCGCAAGTTGCATTGACGAATAATCTAATGTCCTCATGGAGTCCCTAGTAAAAAGACTGGACTTGTTCCCATTTAGGAACTCCGTGATGGGGGCACTTTCTCATGAGATCCAAAAATCGGTCCCATGCCTCATGAAGAGGTTCTCCCGTCTGTTGAGTGAAATGAGTAATCTGATGGCTCAAGGCGTTTGTCCAACCAACGGGAAAGAACTTCAAAAATTCGGACTGAAGTTCATCCCAGGTGTTGATCGGATGAGTCTGAGTCTGATACCAATGAGCAGCCTTATCCATGAGGGAGAAGGAAAACATCTTCATGAGCAAAATATCCCGATTTTCTGCATCTGACCTGAAGGTCTGGGCCAGATGCTTGAGCTATTTGATATGCTGGAATGGATCTTCGGATTTAAGCCCATAGAATTTTGGTATGGCATGAATCATATTGGGCTTTAATTCAGAATCAGGTCCTCCAGCCGGGATTCGGACTCGAGGCTCAATTGCCACCACAGCGGGATTGTAATGATCTTGCATCATGGGGCGCTGCGGTGGGTTCATGAAGTTTTGGAAGAGATCATTAGTCGCTGAAATTGGTGCTCAAGATTGTTTTCTTCTTCAACAGGCTGTGCCATGATGGAAGAAGAAGGAGAACTAGGTTCAGAATCGGAAGAAAGGTCTATGTGAAGGGGTTGCTGCACAAACAAAGGTACCGAGGCTTGGCCTCGGGGAGAGTGGATCTCTAAAGGAGGTTTCAAGGACCTCCTACCAAACATACACCGATGGATTGGATGAGATTAGAATGTGCTGGACCCAATCAAGACACCCAAAATATGTTGGGTGACCTAAGAATTACCTGGGCAACCAGAGAGGGAGAGTTCTGTGATGACCCCTACACGGTAGAGTGCCCCCACGGGTTACAGGGTTTCCCCCACCCGACCTCTCTTGTCACTGAGATTCCAGGTAGACCAGAATGGGGACCTTGACCTCTTAAGTCTACCACTTTTAGTTAAGATCAAGGTGCTTAGGGCTCCACTTGAACTTTAAACCTTTTGTGTGCAAAGTGACCTGATTTAAAGGTTGGTTGACCCAAAGGATCAACTTCACCTCTTTGTTCCTTTTGAAAACTTCTTAGGTCCTTTCTTTTATGGTTCAAGTAGATTAAGAACCTGATTTGCTTAGGGTTTCTCTTGGATAGGTCTTTTCAAACAAGGCTTAGGTACATTTCTTTTTTGGAATTTTTCCTTCTTTCTTAAAAGATGTGTCTCTAAAATCTTAGCTTGTAATCCTTAGGTTGTCTCTATTTGGTCCAATTTAGTTACCTCAGAAATGGGTATCTAAGGCTCAAGCAAGAAGGTTTTAGCCCTAGTTACCTTAAGTGGATATTCAATTAAAAATGTGTTGAAAGTAAAAACCAGGCAACTCTTGTGGATTACTAAATATGGAAAACAGGTAACCCTAGATTGATTTTTCTCTTTGTTTCTCCTTTTCAAATTTTGAGGGGATTAGGAGAGAGGGTTAAAGGTTACCTGTTCCCTGGTGCGGTTGTTGTCTGGCTGCTTTGCTCTTCTAGACTTCCTTTCCTACAACAAACACAACAAAAGAGAGAATTTAAGTTAGTAATGAATTAGAAATTGTGATTAATGCTTCTAAAATGCTCGTTGCTCCCTGGCAACGGCGCCAAAAATTGATAGTCATTTGATGGTTGTCGCATTTTAAAAAGATATATGTTGTAGTATACCACGAAAAATGATTATCAAATTTTATTTATTTATTACTCGAAATTCAAAAACATTCTGAGGTCGAACTCAGGGAGCAAATTGGTATTTATAAGTAGAAAATCACAATCTCAAATATGTTCAATACTGATGCAAGGAAGATAAATGCTAGAGACAAAAAGAAATAAATTCTTTTTCTTTCTTCTTCTCTTCTCTTCTTTCTTCTTTGCTTTCTCCCTTCTCTTCTTTCTCTGTCTTCAAACGTCTAATTCTATGAATCAAACGCCTCAAGTGGTGATCTGCTACAGTGCTTCTACGGGCTTCTTCTTCTTCCTCCTTTTCTGTTGCAGCTCCTCCCTTCTCTTTTCTTCTTTTCTTCTTTGGCTTCTTCTTCTCCTCTTGAGCTGTTGTACCTCCTCCTTCTTCTTCTTCAAGTCCTTCCTCTTCTTCTTCTTCTGCGGCTCCTTCTTCCTTGGCCTTTTTGCAGCTAAGTCTTCAGCTCCTTCCTCTACTGCTGCAGACCTCTTCTTCTTCTTTGGCTCCTTCCTCTACCGCCTTCTTCTTCTTTTCGCGGCTAAGTCCTCAGCTTCTTCTTCCTTCAGCTGCTGCACCTCCTCCTTCTTCTTCAAGTCCTTCCTTCTTCTTTCTTCTTCCTTTCCTGCACACACAGAAGCAAAACCTACCCCTACCCTCCCCACGTCTCTCTCTCTATTTCTCTCTTTGCTCTCTCAGAGCCAGCCGGGTAATCGGGTCGAGTTACCGTGCCCGGGACCAGACCCACCAGCGTGCGGTGGTGGGCGAGGTGTGCTAGTCGGGTCAGGTCAAGACCAGGTCCGCGGGACGTGGTCGTGTACGAGGCTGGTCGGTCGGGTGAGAGGGACCTCACCCCATGTCAGGAGGCAACGGGCTTGATTCACTTTTTCAATTTATATTGCTATGCTCGCTCACCCACTTCCAAGGTGGGACTAAACACCCCACCTTCCTGTCGCGGGCACCTGTAGAGTTTGAGCTTCTCAATTGTAGCTGCTGCGAGGGTCCTCGAAGCAATCAAAGGCTTGGGTGTGTGCACGCCTCAAGTTCGCACCACCTGGTACTCGGGCCTAGAGTTGATGAAGCCTGGAGCTGCAGCAAGCTTGCTTCAAGCTTCCACGGCAATGGCAAAGATGGCTCGAAACCTGAAATGCATCAAGACGGCTTCGCGGCCCTGTCAGATCATAGGAAAACCATCGACGTATCACGGCGAAGGTGAGGTGGGGGTTGGCTGGCTGCGGGGTGGCCTAGGTGTGCGTGCCTAGGTCGCAATGTGTCCGTGAAGGTAGGTTAGGTCGGTGGAGGTGTGTAGAGTGTGTGGCGGTTGGTGAAGGTGCGGAGGATGATTAGTGAGTCAGGGCAGTGCTTAGGGACCGTTCGGCAAGGGGTGGAACGACCTATGGAGGTGGAGCGGCCTCGCCGGAGTTGGTGGTCGGAGGTGAAAACGATTGTGGTGGAAGTGGCAGTTGAGGGGTCGAAAGTAAAAGTTGATGAAGGGGAAATGAAGAGTAGAGGGAGAGGAACTTAACTGACAGTTTTGGAGCGAAAAAGGGAGGCAGAGGGTGAGCGGCGGGTATTGCCGTCGTCGAAGACGAAGCCCTGTGGGGAACATGACGACGACGACGAAGAGGGTTGGAGGACGCACGCTGGTACGACGCGGCGCAGAGGAGAACGACGGAGCTAGCTCTGCCACTGGTATGGTGGCAGAGTGAGAGAAGAGGGAGGGAGAGTCGCCGGAAGCCGCGAGCAGTTGGCCGGAGTGAGGAGGAGACGAGATTGGGGGGTAATCTTCAGCCAAATCAAGCTTGAAGGAAGCGGAGGGCTTTGGGCTTCCTTAAATAGGCGCAGGCAGGGGAAAGAGTTGCGAGGAAGAGGATGCAATTCCTCGCAGGAGGAGTGGCCGGAGGGAGACCCATACCTCTCGAGCGTTCGCACGAGAGGTATGGAGCGTTTCAGGGCATGGGGAGCTGCCCATGTGGTCGGGGGCTTCGTAGGGAGCTCCCCTTTCAAATTTGGGAGCGGCTCCCCATGAGCTCGAGGAGAGAACCTCCGCGCAAAGTCGCCAAAGGTATGAGTCCCTGCTGCGATGGCAAAGGGATCGAAATGAAGAAAGAGACGAAGAAGTTAGGGGGAGATTTGCAAGGGTTTCAAAAAGTTGAGGGTCTGAATGTAATTTGGAGGACCAATTTGCAAGTGGGTCAAGACAACCTTCTCTTAGGTCCAAATTTTGGTATAAACCTAATTTAGACTTAAGGAATCTAATGGTGAAGTTGGATTTTAGGTTTGACCACGTTTGATTGGACATTTTGCACAAGAACCTAAATTAGGTCAAATATTAGGCATGGACGGCAATCTAGGTCAAAATAGGCTCCAAAGGCCAAATTGAAGGTTCTAAACCCTAGAGGATATTTTTCCATGATTTTTAGATGGTTTATTTGATTTTTATATTGCCTGGAACCTTGTGAATTTAAGTGGATTTGTTTTAAGGTTACAGAATATCATTTAATTCTTAGATTTCACAATAACCCTTTTCTGACTGAACCATCCCACTTTTTCTCTTATTAAGTCCAATTGACCTATATCTAGACCCTTAGAAATCCCGTTGATACACTACAATGGTAAAATTACAGTTTTGTATTCTCTTCCTAGATTTATGATCCCCTGAATTAAGCCCTTCTTTTGATTATGCAGGAGCTCTTATTCACTTTATTAGGTCAAAATATTCTAGTTAGGGCTCATGATGAGGTTCTCATCAGTGAATGTCATGACATCTAAGAGCAAAAGGAATAAAAATAAGAACAATAAAAATAAAACAAAGGCCAAACCCAAGATCTAGAAGAATTCTAATAACAAACTATGCTGGTACTGTGGGCAGGTTGAGCATTGAAAGAAGGATTGTCCTTTTAATAAAGCTCAGTAGAAGACCACAAATGGGAATCCTCAGGTGAATGTGATCATCGAGGAGGCCAGGCCTAGTGATGGGTATGTCTCAATAAAATCCAAACTCTATATTATTCACAATCCTACTGAATGGCTCGTGGATACTGGAGCTAATATACATATTTGTACTAATAGATCATTTTTTTGTTCCTATCAGACCTGTAGTGGCGGGACTGTGAAGATAGGGAATGACTCTGCAACCAAGGTGTTGAGATCCGGATGCGTGGACTTGGGGTTTTCCTCAGGGAGAGTCTGGACACCACGTAGGGTGTTGCACGTTCCTACTGTGAAAAATAATGTTCTTTCTGGTTCCTTGTTAGTTAGAGAGGATTTTGAGTTAAACTTTAAATGTAATAAAGTTGTTATGTTGAGACATGAAATATTTTATAGAAAGGGGTATTTGGCAGATTATGATCTATTATTTAGAGTGAGATGTGATGTGGATGTACATCTAAAAATGCTCTAAATAATGTTAATTTTCATTCAATTCAATCTGTTTGCAGTAATATTGAATCTTGTGATATATGACATGGTAGATTGGGTCATGTAAATTTTAATTCTTTAAAAAGAATAATGAAATTAAATATGATTCCTGAACACACTATAAATAAACTAAGGAATGCAAAATATGTGTGCAGGCTAAACAAACTATGAAGCCTTTTCACTCTATTACTAGTGATACTAAGGTTCTAGATTTGGTGTATACGGATATCTACAAGTTTAACGGTGTGTTGACTAAGGACAATAAAATGTATTTTATCACCTTTATAGATAACAGTAGTAGATATTGCTGTGTATTTGCTTAAGTCTAAGGACTTGGACGCAGGGAAGGCTTTGGGAAGGCACGCGATGCGCTTTCCCAGGTACTTTTGGACGTCTGATCACATCACCAGACGTCCAGAGGTGCTTCCAGACGGTCGGAAACCTTGTACAACGTCTGGAACTACTCCTAGATGGCCGTAGAGGGAGTCTAGACGTCTGTCTCGACCGCAGGAAACGTAAGGTGAGTTTTGATGTCTTTTAAGACGTCTAGGAAGAGTCCAGACGTCTGATTTTGATCAGAAATCACGTTTTTGGCCTGTTTAAGGTCCAAACGGAATCAGATTTCCGCAAATGAAGTATCATTATTTTCCACCCGAGTTCCTCTACGTATTCGTGTTGAGTATCTACTGTTTTGACCTCGTCTAATATAATTAGTCACTGGTACAGGTTACTAGCTGGTGGCATGTTTGGGGCCCGTAGAGACGACGAGATCTGCAGCACAGGCCCCCATTCCTCCCATAATACATGGTAGATGGTTTAACTCAGTTATTAATATTTAAATAAGAATGTGCTTGGTTGAAATAGCCGAATGGAACTCTAGGATATGGAATGAACTCTAGGGTAGAAAAATGGATGAGCCTGTTTGAGCTGTACTGTTTTCTTGAATGCATGGTTAAGATAAATTGCTAACAAATGCCTTTAATATAATTACGATATGCATGTTAAAATACGAGCTACCTGTATATAAATGAGAAATTACCTATGAAACCACCAGTTGCATGTTTTTGAGAATTGAATTATGGAAACACGAGCTGCCGGTTTATGGATGAGGAACACATATGGAACATGAGATCTGGATCTGGATAAATGAGGTGAGCATGAGCATAAACCCTACAGGAAATTAGGAGTAAAACTCCTATGGATAAATGGAATATGGAATGGTAGATGAGAAGTGTGCTGGTCCTTGTGTACGTGGTACCAAGGAGAGCAACTGTCCCCTTTTAGTGTAGAGCGGAGCTAGCCTCCCTTTGGTTGAGACCCGAGGTTAGGATTGACCACTCTACACCGACTCCTGTATGCCCTCACGTAAGCGGTATCGAGGCGTGCTACTAGTGTAGGGAGGGAGCTAGCCATCCAACGGGTCCCGGGATTAAGCTAGCTAACCTACACTGACTTTTTAGGTCCTCTGGGCAAACCAGGGTAGTAAGACAAGGGTGCGTGAACTGTGGAGGGGTGAGACCCCTGTTCTGAGAGGGTAAGGCCCTATACTGTTCCGTGCTGTACTTTGGGCGAACCTGCTAGCGGAAACGACTGACACGTATCAGTGCAGGGTAGCTACCCATACTCTTATCACACGTGTTGTAGTCACCACTACGTCTCAATAGTGACCCTGGGGTGGTTGACTGGGTGTAGGACTACCACGGGGGACTCTCTCGACCAGGAGAGCACCACGTGTACTTTCTACTCTACGGAAAAGACTGCAATCAAGATCGTTTCCATGAGGAACATGCAAGATCAAGAAATACCTGGATACTTGAGAAATAGATGAAATAGAAACACATAAATGAGATAAATAGAAACAAAAAACAAACCTATTGTTGCTTTTATTGTACTGCACGTAAATAATGTAAACACCACTCTACTTAGCATTCGCTGGCTCTGTCTTTTTCGTAACCTATTCAGGACCAGGAGTTGAGCAGCCCGAGTTTCTAGCTGCAGAGGGTGTTGGGCCCAGCCGAGCCCAACTGTAGTTGTTCCTTCAGCACTTTCGTTTCCCCTACTGTTGTAGTGAGTAATAGACGCGTAGTTACCGTTCTTGTTACTTCCCGTTTCTTTTTCGTTGTTGTTGTTGTGGTGGCTTGTACTATATTTGAGACAGTTGTTCTACTTTCTTTACTGCTCCGTACTTTTCTTCTGCTTAGTTATATTGCATGTGTGAATGTGATTTACTTTCCTGCTTTTGGTTATTTCTTGTTGGTCGACTAAGTCTTGGGATTAATCGAGGCGAGCCGGTCTCGGGTCCTGTAGGGATTCGGGAACCAGGTCGTAACACTTTTACATTAGAGTCCAATCCCTAGAAGCTTGAGGGCCTTAAGCTGCAAATTTAGGAAGAGCAAAGGCTCTGAATGGGTTCAAGCCTTTATGGCAGGATGTGAGCAATGTATCCTTAGAGAACGCCACCTATGTGAGTGTTACTGTGTGCTGCAGGTAAGGGAATAGGGTCTTCCCGATTACACTCATGAAACAGGAAAAGGTGCATGGCCTTTAAGGGCACCAACCTTGAAGATTATCACCAAGAACTTCATTATGTTGTCACCACTATACACCCCACATCAAATGTCTAGAGTTCAATACTAGTTTCACTTTATTCCTGTGGTGGTAAAGGTGAATGACTCAGGTAAGGGTTCAAATTGGAAGGTACCTTTATTGAAAGCAAAGTATGGTAGCCAAGGAATTTATTGTTGAATTTCAATGATGAATTTGTGGGGGATTGTTGGATTTGAGAACTTAATTGCATCAATTAGGATGCAATTGTTATATGGTGACATAGGAATTCATGTTGAAGTTAGTTAGATTTGGGAGAGGTTTTTAGTCCCATACTGGAAGTGGACAAATCTCTTGGTGGGTGTAAAAGGCTTTTGCCTCCCATGGCTTATGTAGCAAAGAGTCAGAGGTGGGGCTGGGGGCCACGCAAGCACGCACGTGCACCCCGTCCCTCTCGACTTCGGCTCGGGCTTGGGCTCGGGCTCTGATGATAACATCATCATCAGCCATATCTAGCTTTAATTAGTCACAATCAAGGAATAAATATTCCTACATAACCGCCAGAAGAACCTTAATTTACTGCAAATCCATTTTGAGAGAATAACAAGAAAACAAGGGTAAAACTGTAGTTTTAACAGCATATCTCAGTTGCAGAACAATCACAGGATTTCTTAGGGGTTAATCAAAGGTTAAATGGTCTTAAATGTCTAACAAGTGGGTTCGTGTAGATAGAAATGGGTTTTCACGCGTTTTAAGAATTAAATGACATCTGAAACCCTAAAAATCAACCTGCTTAATTAACTGAGGTTCTGGTCAGGATAAAATTCACATAAATCCTCTAAAAATCATAAAAAAATATTTGAGGGTTTGGTATGCTTAATTTAACCATCAGAACCTATTTTGACCTAAAATATATTCTTAGACAGACAATTGCCCTAATTTGGATTTTTGCATAAATTACCTAATCAAATTAGGTGAAAACTAAAATCCAACTTCACTATTGGATTTTTTAGGTCCAAATTAGGTTTTTACCAAAATTTAGGCCCAATCAGAGATCATCTTGACCTAGTTTGCAATTTGGTTCTGTTTGACTCTTTGCTCTCACACACATGCCCCTAACTTTCAAAATCCTTACAAAAAGGCCCTATATTTGTCGTCACTCTTTGCAAATAGGTCCCTCAGCCACTATCGTGGAGGAATCCTTCTCCAGCGACTTTTGATTGAAGAGAACTCCTTCTCTGATCAACGAATCCCTTCCAAAATTGGAAGGGAGATTCCTTGAGTAGCTCTCTTTCCAACACACCCAACCTTGAATCCTATAACCTTCCCAATCTCTCATGCGAATGCATGAGAAATTCGAGTATCTCTTGGGTTTCCAAATCTGATGAACCTTCCAAGTTCAAGAGCTTGGTTTCCAAGCTTCGACCGCCCTCTAAAAGCCTATAAAAGGATACCCATGGCAAACCATTTTCCCCACGCTCGCTTTTGGTCGGAAATCTCCCTCCTTCGTCTCCTCCACTCTGGCCGAACGACTCCATGATGTCCAGCGATCTTCTTTGACTTCCTTCATCGTCCGTATGCAATACCAGCGACGGATTTTCCTTTCTCCCCCTCGTCCGCGTCGCGCCATACCAGCGAGCGCCTCAATTCCCCTTGTCGTCGCCACTTCTACCCCACCGGAGAGTTCTTCTTCTCCGACGCCGACGTACCCCTGGCAAGGAGATCTCCCCCCTTTCGTCCGTTAGTTTAGGGGTAGTTTAGTTCCCTTAGACTCTTAGGTTAATTCTCCCCCTTTCAAACTTTGTTTCGACCCCTCGACTACACCACCCACCACCTTCGTCTCCACCTCCGGCGACACCTCCGGCAAGGACTTCCGTGACTACATACCTCCATCCTCCTCGCCGACATGCCCATAACCTCCGACATACTCCACTCATCAAAAGCCCTCTATCTATTTGCCTTTCCATCCACCCAAAACACCCCACTGAACAAACCCACTTCCTTCGGCCATCTTTGCCTCCGTTCGATCACTACACCGACTCCCATGCCACAAAACACCCACCATTGCATTCCTCGTCCATTGGAGACCCTCGTGAGCTATTCTGACGTGGCCTTTAGGCCATTTTTACTGTTTCAGGTGTTCGCTCCTTCGCCGCCATTAACAAGCGAGTTCAAGCTCGCTTCAAGCTTGCTTCAGGTCTTGCCAGCCCCAGGTCTCGACTCTAGCTGCTGTGGAATCATCCCAGGTCTGCTCTTGGACCACCAATTGGAGCGTTTGACCACATCTCGACCGCGAATTCGACGAAGGAACTACTGCTGCCAGTTGCGCGAAGAAGGGCGCTATCTTTAGTGCCACATCAGAAGTGGCAAAAGCTTCGCAGTGGTATAATATGCAAAAGTGTTTGGGGCTTATCGCCTCCAAACACCAGGGTGAGGTCCCAAACCCTCACTCACTGACCTACCTATGCTCTCTCACACCTCGGCTGTGATCCACACCCGCAGCCCTGGTCCCGGGTATGCAGATCCCCGAATACCTGATTACTCGAGCATTTGACTAAACATTAAGAAAGAGAAAAGGGGAAGGAAAGAGAAAGAGTACGAGGGAAATGGGGGTTTTGTACTTCTGTGCATTGGCTAACACTTAACCAAATTTTGAGTGTTCTCTCCCTGTGCATAAAGAGAAGAGAAGCCAAGGAAGAGCTAAGGCAGAGAAAGAAAGAAGAAGAAGAGGAGTTGAGAAAGGAAGAAGAGGAGAATCAAGGAAGACCACGTGCTCGTGCACTGTAGCAATTGAACGTTTAAGACGCTGATTCACTGTTTGTTCATTTGATTCTATTTGAATAATTGCTATATATGTGTTAGGCTAATAATTGGTGATCTAAATCACTATTATTTTGTCTAGAGTTCTTTTTATCTCCTCATATACTCATGTTATACATTGCATATTAGTTTTTAAGTAATTAATTGTGCTCATTTATATTATCTATTGAGATTAGCACGTGAATGCAATACTTGCTCCTAGAGAACGACCTCGGACTTCATTTTTGACATTCTGAGCTTATAAATTTTATTTGTTGTTCAATTTATTGCGGATTTCAAACTACGATGACAATACTTTGATTTAAATCCCCGATAGATAGTATCACAACAGGCTCGGGCTCGGGTGAGAATCAATTTGGAACTTGGATTCCTTTTGCTACGGATTTTTAATCTCACGATTTTGACCTAGATTGGTCGATCAAATGGTGAAATTGGTCGACTAATTGTTTTGATCAATCAATGCATTTAGTTTGGTCGATTGATTAATTTGGTCGACCAAATAGTGAAGTTTGATCGACCAATTGCCATATTTTCATAAAATAGGAATTTCAATAAATGTCTGGTCGTGAGCTCTATATAAGGGACACGATATGGCTCTCATTTGACACACAACAAGAGCAGAAAAGCTCTCTTTACTCTCTCCCTCTCTCTCGTTCTTGTCCCTCTTTCTTGGTGCGTTCGTTCGATGTGAGATTGGTAGAAAAATCTCCAATCACTTTTGTCGATCTTGCACAAGGAGATTGAGAGATCCACAAGAAGTTTTTGGTTGATCAAACCATTTAGTTGGTAGATCAATCAGGAATTTGGTTGGAAACAAAATTGTCTCAGCTTCGTTCTCCTGAGGTGGTTTTCGAGAATGTTCAAGATCGGAGTATGTCGAATATTGGAGGTGGATCGTCATATCCTGGGAGGAGTTCATTAGACCTCGACGCATCGGTATTTTGGGGGGTGATGCCTTTTCTAAGGGAAGTCCTTAATGGGAACTTCGATCGGAATAAAATCTAATTCCTTCTCGTTTTGTTTATTTGTGCTATTGCATGTTATTTGTTCTTTATTTTATTCTGGATCTTACCAAATCATGTTTGACTTGCTTGATTTAATATTTTTAACCTATGCGAAAACGTTAGAAATGCATATATATTTATTTATTTATTTCATACATGTGTTAATTTCAACAAGACCTACATTATGCCAAGCGCAAACCATAAACAAAGAATAACATAGAAAAAGGAGTGGGTTCCACCTCAATTCCTGAGCTACTGCCCTGCTTCACTATCTCAACAGGCCTAGCCACTTCAGTGCTTGGCGGATCGGGCAGGCAAGCCAGCAAAGTGGTTTGAGAGATCCGAGTAGGATGAGTGCCCGAGAGCAACCTTGATTGTTGTGCTGGTTGCCTTAAGTTGTGGCAAGGCATCCTTGGTCAATGTAGTCGAGGCTCCTTTAATTAGATCTAGGCTTGGGCTCATCTCTGTCTAGGCTACGGGCTTCATGGACCTCCATCTGATGGGTCAAGGATATAAAATTGGAAGAAAGAATAAAAAAAAAGACAAACAAACATAAGACAAAAGAAAGGAACAAAGAAACGTCTTCACGCAAATCTTCTCATAGCAGTGAAACTCCATTTCAAAAGATGACAGCTATGCCACCAAAGGCAAGGCACTGACAATCTATCAAATCCGCGCACACAAGATCATGGAATCTAAAATGTGTTGATGAAATCTCGATTGTAATGATTGCGGTCTTTAACATGGTCCCAGGCTGTAAGCCATGAAGGTGGAAAGTGAGAACTACACAAAGCAACAAAGCAATCAATCCTCTTCTACAAGCATGAATAAAGCTCTTCTAATCTTGGTAGAGCTAGCCCAACTCATGGCTAATGGCAACATAGATCCTACATGGTTGTGATCAAGAGCAAGAAAAACCATCTCATGTTCCACATTCAGCCTTGGACATGAAGTGCTGAAAAAGATAAGCAAATCTACTCTAAAGATCAACTGCAACAGGAAGATGAGGGTGTCTCGCTCAAGATCCTAGGCTCCTTCACGATCCATTGCACCTTAAGCTCCCAAAGATTGATTGACACCTCATAAAAATAGGGGTGTGAAGGAGCACCGGCAGGAACAAGAGTCGACAAGCCACAACAAGGGAAGACCAACTTCGAAGAATTGGTGAGGTGGGCAGCAACCACCTGCCAACCCCGACTCCACCTTGATCCAGTGTTGATAGAGTAAGGAAGGAGAGATCTAAGCATTGAAGGAAAAAGGGTCACACTTGAAGGTCCACACAGGGGCAGTGAGGAGTAAGGTTGTTGCAATGAGGAGTAAGCCAAAGGAGATAGAGCCTCTACCTATAGGAAAGAGGGATATCATGGCAAGGACGACGTGAGGAAGGGGAAAGGAGGGGGACCTCGATCGACTCACCAAGGCTAATCTGAAGCCTTGATCTAAAGGGCAGTAGTGCTCTAGGGTTCCTGCAAGGAGGGGGAGGGGGGGGGGGGGGGGTACTACTAGTAGAATTGACACAATTGACTTAATGAGACAAGGAGACTAAATATTGCTGCATAATGGTAAAGTGACCACTTTTGTTATAGGCAAGAGTGCTTAAAGATAGGTGCTACAAAGTTTAAAAGAAAATATTTAGTGTCAATAACATACAAAAACCATCACATTATTAAAAAAGGGGGTTCATATGAGGTAGAAACTTTGACCATTGTGAAATAGTAAGTGAAGAGGGAGAAACTATGGTAGGGATTTTAGAAGGGTATCAATGTGTGGGAAAAAAGGGATATGATAAATAGTGTCAAATTTTAAATTAAAGGATTTGACAACATTAATTTAAAATATAAAACATTAAGTTGGTGGTGTTGCAACTGTTAAGGCAGTTCCCTAGGTGACTCGTGTTCCCAAAGCATGCATCCCTAAGGACATGTTTTTATCATGATAGGTACCCCTGAATGGAAAGGGTTCTACCACCACTAAAAATATAAATAGTTGGGTTTCCTCTTGATCGCTTCACCAATCTTTGCCAAATTGAGGATCTATTACTCAAGCAATTGAGAGAGGATGAGAAGAGGAACACCAAATATTCGTTGTGAAGGGAAAAGAAAAAGGAACTACAAGCCTTCATTCTTGGGACTAACCTCGATCTACAATAGTCTCAAGTAACCCCTCAATCCATTAGGTGGACAATCCATTGACTTTTCCATCCTCTTGCTCCTATCTTTCCTCCTCATTTTTCCTTCTCCAACCAGATTGAATTCTCATTTATATTTGATACAAGAAGACAAGAAAATTAAATTAAAAATAGTGATGCATGCGTGAGCACTTCTTAGTAGTAAGAAGGGACATATTTGTACTAAAAGGGTGTGGATAATAGATTCTGATCGCTTCACGATTAGAAAATTCTAAGTGGAGGAGGCTTAGGTAATGATTATTTACCTTTAAGGTTTTTCACCTAGAAATTGTGACTCATTTGTGGTGTGATTCACTTTATATATTTTAAAATTTTTAAACGTATTCAACTGTACTAATTATTCCTCTTTATTGTACTCTTATTTCTAACCAGTTGGGTACGACATCAACTAATTGGATTAACCTAAATGTAACATTTTCAAGACCCGTATGACTTATATTAATCTCCTTTAACATTAATCAAGTTTAATCTAATTTAACAAATCCAAGTAAATTATAAGGCTTTAAGAAGTATTTCGAGTAAGAAATTAGAAATATTCATTCCCTTCTCTAATCCCAAAATTTCTCCTCATCGAATTTTCCTTCCACAATCAAGCCTGATTTATTTGATGGGTTATCCCTTCAAAATGAGGATAACCTAGTTTAGTTGTTAGGTTGAATTAGCCTAAGTTACAAGAGATTAACCTAGGATAACTTATTTCAAACCTAATACAGGATAAGCTATCTCGAAGATTAACCCTTATCATGTAATCCAATAGGAAGAAAAAAAAAAAAATAACCCATGATCATCCGACTATACAAATAAGATAATCTTTCAAATTATCTCCCTATATTCTAAATAATCATAATTAATAAGAAAGATAACCTTTTTAACTTTGGAAGGGAATCCAAAGAGTGGGAAAGAAAATGAAAATGAAGGAAATCTGAAAGAAAAGAAGTCAAAAATAAGTAGAAGAACCCAGATTCCAAATGAACCAACTCCAACTCGAAAAGGATCTTTTTGATTCTCGAAGAATGAGGAGCAAAGGGATGGATCGAGGAAAATCTCTTATTCTTATTCTAAGATCTTGATTGGATCCGTATATGTTTGGTAAAAAGAATCCTATTCTCTTTTGGATCCTAATCCAAAATGTAAAGTATTCCATTGGAACATGAAACCGTGACTGGAATTGGTCTTACACGTAATCCTATCACTTATCCCCAAGTTAGGTCTTATTGAGTTCCCCACGTCCTCCTCAATCTCGTTTCTCCCACGCCATGCCGCTACTCCTCACCCAGCAGCAGCAGCAGCAATAGCAAGAGCAATGGGAGGAGGGCGAGAGCAATAGAACCAGCAAACCATGCGGTTCACGGACTCCCCCGTGATCGAGCTACCCGTGGGGAACGCGACCCTCTCCCTGCAGCAGGACAACGGCTCCCTCCACGTCGGCACCTCCGTCTGGCCCTCCTCCCTCGTCCTCGTCAAGTTCCTCGACCGCTGGATCAACAACAACAATAACCACAAGTTCCATAACCATAACAATAGCAACGGCATCGACCCCTACTCCTCCCTCCTCTTCCGCGACCTCCGGAACAAGCGCGCGATCGAGCTGGGCTCCGGCTGCGGTCCCGCCGGGATGGGCCTCGCCCTCCTCCTCCCCCTCCTCCGCGAGGTCGTCCTCACCGACATCGCCCCCGTCCTCCCCGCCCTCCGCCGCAACCTCAAGCGCAACCGCCACCTCTTCCCCAAACACAAGCCCCCCCGCCACGCCCAGCTCTACTGGCAGAACCCCACCCAGATCCGTTCCCTCCGCCCCCCCTTCCACCTCGTCCTCGCCGCCGACGTCGTCTACCTCGAGGACGACTCCACTCTCCACCTCGTCTCCGCCATGGACGCCCTCCTGGCCGACGACGGCGTCGTGCTCCTCGGCTACCAGCTCAGGTCCCCCGAGGCGCACGCCCTCTTCTGGGAGAGGTGCGCGCGGGTGTTCCACGTCCTCAAGGTTCCCAAGGAGGACCTCCACCCCGACTACGCCTACGACGAGACCGACGTCTTCCTCCTCACCAAGAAGAAGATACAGATGCAGAAAGAAGAGAACAAGGACCCTAACAACCACGATGGGAATAAGGAGAAAGGGGAGAGTGACTGATCCATCCAACGCTTCGGTAATATCTTTCCCTTAATCTTTTGCATTTTCTGCATATATCTGTGTCTGTTGTGCATGTGTTTAGGACAAAAAAAGAAAAGAAAAGTTTTTCATCTGATCCAATGGAGAATTGGAAGTGAACATTCTCCAGCAGTTCTCCATCTTCCCAATATTCCCCAATGAGATATCACTATCAGTACAATACAAAAGAATGAGATTGGGTCCCTTCTCTAATTTAAAAAAAATGTTGTTAGTAGTGTAGTGGATACATTGCTCATGTTGTAAGTAGAGGTGTGTGAGGAGAAGGAACCTCATCGGACCGAAGTTTCTTCGCAATCGTGCCCAAGGCTAGCTCAATGGCTTCCGGTAAACACTCAACTCGTGAGAATTCGGGACTGGTTGTTTCCCCTTAGCTGCGAAGTCGATAATTCATAGCCTTGCTTGAGGTGTGGATGTCTTGGGGAGTTACTCTACACCCCTTCACCTAAGAAATGAAATTTCCTCTATTCTACTCTCTATGAGAAAAAAAAAAAGAAAATAAAGAAAGGTAAAGCCTCTATTCCATGGTGCCTGATGACTGCTTCATCACCGAGACTTTATGTAGCAAGTAGACGGCTGAATATGTAGTAGGAGCACGGTAGTTTGTTATCTTAATTTGAATGCTGCTCTTGCCTTGAGCTGAGTGTGAGGTGCCTGTGGTAGGAAAGAATTCTTCTCGATGATCTATTCACCAATAGTGGCACCGATAGAGGATAAAATGAGAGAAGTACGTCTAAGGTGGTTTGGACATTTACAAAGAAGGTTACTAGATGCTTCAGTTAGGAGATGCAAGAAGTTAGAGGCTGAACTCGCTAAGAGGAGGCGAGGAAGATCAAACAAGTGTTGGAAGGAAACTACTAAGCATGACCTCAATTACTTTAATTTAAATTCTGAAATGACTGAAAATCGATCTGTGTGGAGGCAAAGAATCCATATAACTGACCCCACTTAGTGTGGGAAAAAGCTTGGTTGTTGTTGTTGTTGTTGTTGATCTGTTCACTAATGGATTGAATTTGATTAAACATGTTTGCAGCTGATTCAAAGCATGTGGATTCCTGGTTTGTGATGGGGTGCTGTTCTTGATGATGATCTATTCGTCAAGGGGGGTTGTATTCAGTTGAACATGTTTCTGGTTGCTAATTTAAAGGACATGGACCCTTTGATGTGTTTATGCACATCCTTGCAAAAAGATCCTTCCCGAAGAAGACAAAACACTCACAACATACTTAATGCTGCTTCTTACATACAAGGTTACAAACTTATGGGGGACTGTTCTTAGTTTTTGAATTATAAATGGTTAACTTGTAAATTCTAATAAGCAAGCAGACAAGCAACTAAGTAGGCATGATGAAATGATAGAAGGTGCTTGAGCTTCAAAGCTTGATCAGGAGATAGAGTCATGGAGAGAGTAGAAAGATGGGGGAGAAATACGATGTTGGTGCAATTGAGATCTAGGAAAAGAGCTAAGAATACGAGCAGAGATGGAGGAAATGGAGAGTAGAGACAAATACCTTGAAGGATCATGGAAGAAAATTCAGGGAATGGAGTCTTGGAGGCAAGGAAGTGGACAATAATGCGGAGGGCAAACAGCAGTAAGCTAAACACTTATCCCTCAACAATACAAGATATCCCATCTTATATTACGTGTGTCAGTGATATCTTGGAATTTTTATACCAAAAATTGGTTGATTTTGGTGATATCGGGTGACATAAATATCGTCAAAATCCTTGGTTGATGATGTTCCATGTAGATTGATATGAGATACCCTCTTGATATGCATTACATTGACGATATGATGCATTCTTCCTACTAACTGCTGCATAGAGCATAAACTCCCTTTCCATCGGAAATCCTCCTTTGTTGCATTTCAGATGAATGAGGAAAAGAATCAGTATGCATGACTTCTTTCTTGGGGGGGGACAGTACTATGCATAAGTTTCAAAAACACTGAGATGCTCCCTTCCATTGAAAGAATTACTGATTACTTATCTTTGGTGGAGAGGATTGAAAAGTCTGAGATATAGCAAGCCTATACCCTTTCTACTGGTGAGAGATTGTTCCTTCCTTGAATCTACATTGATTGCATTGCCAATCTAAAGTGTTTGGTTTAATACCAAGAAAGGCTGAGTTACAGATTGATTATTGGATACAAAGATTCTTATGACAGAGGAATGAGGGAAGGAGTGGAGTCTCTGCTGTGGCATGGAAGGAGGAGATGTGAGGTCCTTGAAGGGAGTTTGGTATTTTGAATCTTCAGAAAAATAAACCAAGCCTGTCTGTCTAAATACTAAATAGATTGCCTGTCTGATGGAAAATAGTTTGGATCTTGCACATGTTTGTTTATCCTGTTACCATAGAGTTTTGCTTTGGAGTTGTGGTGAACAGAGGGACTTCCAGCTATTGGTGTGCCTGGATTGCTTTTGTTATGATGCTGGTTGTTGACTTTTTCTGTGCAAACTTGGGATCGGTTTGCTCCTCTTGGGGCGTGGGGGGAGTAAAAAAAGAAAAGGAACAACTTGGGAGGGGCTTGCTTTTAGATCCTAGCATGTGGATTGGACATCAAGAGGTGTTTCTACAGATAAGTTTCCACAATTATTTGCATTTCCTGAGGACATGCTTTTAGATTGTATTGTAGCATGTGGACAATATGAGGTGTTTTAGCAGATAAGTTTTCACAAGAATATGCATTTCCTGAAGATCAAGGTGCAATTTGGTTATCATATTGGTCTTATGGATCTCCTTTATCAGATAGAGAATGAGTAATTTTATGCAGTTACAGGGGGAGCTTGCTCATGCTCAGCTCATCCTTCTAGTGGGGTAACAGATTGTGTTGCATGAACCCTTCAGTCAAGTTTGCATATCATCTTTGCAGCAGCCTATGTCAGATGCCATTCAGATCTTTGTAGAGACTGCTGCATATTTGGAGGTCCAAGACTTTGGTTAATGTGGAGATGAAGGTAATAATTAAGACGAAAATTTGCCCGTCTATCCAATCCTTCTTCTGTTTTTTGTAGTTTTGCTTGGGAAGATTGCAACCTCTTGTTTAGACATTTGTTAAGAAGATCACTCCTAGAGGGACTGGGAATCTAGCTTTCCTTTAGTCAATTAAGCTTAAGAGGAAGAGGCTTTTAGGGATGAATGGTTTTATGTGGATAATGTTGTGCTCTCTAAATTTTGAGGGCAATGGTTTTTTGTCATCAAAAAAGGAAAAAAAAAAAATCAAACATGCACTAGTAGCTACTCATGGTTCCTTTGGAGGACGTTTGTAACGGAATCTTCTCCAATACAAAGTATTAATTCCCCAACAACTCTATGGAATTTGGGCTTTCATAAAAAGCTTTCGAGGCTAATAACCTTCTAAAGTATAGCTCTTGCAAAGTATTGGTGCCATACATCTGACTTATATCTCTGTCCTTGTGAAATTCAGCGTGGCAGGATCATCCAAGAAGATTGTGTATTTGTCTCTCTCCAAATTCTGAAGAAAGGAAGGCCTAATAAGGAATTTGAGGGTGACATAAGAAAACAGCTAACTAGTAACCGTGTACTACCTCTGATCCGACCTTTGGTTCCTTCCTCGTACATTTGGTAAATTTTTGTCGGTGGCTGTACTGTAATATTAAACGCTTTCTATTCCGAATCCTCGCTAGGATTACCAACTCGGACTCCAAACTGCTGTAATCTCTGGGCCTTGATGGGGTCTTTTTATTTTATTTTTTGGATGGGGTCTTGCTTTGTTGTTTTACTAATTTATGCACTTTCGTTTTTCTTTTCTAGTACCATCTGTTTTTGCAAAGCAAAATTAATCGAAGTAGACACTATAGACGTACTTGTTCAAGTGAATTCAAGACAAACCAAATATGGAAACTCTACTTAGCCCTGTAAAATTTTCTTGTGTTATAAATTGGATCTGTATTGTACTGGCAATAAGTACCAAAAGATCCGATTATCGAACTTATCTTTTAATTAAGACATCCTGACCACAGAAGGTGAGAAACTCTGGGGAATTAATGATAGAAGGGCCAATTCAAAGAAATAATAGAAGAAAAATCACTTACCCTGCTAAACAGGTCCCAAATCAATTTACTAAATCCCATCATCCTCCTTCTAGTAGTAATTCCATCCAACTTCTTTGATGTGTGTCATGATCCACAGGCTTTGTTAAAAAGGAACAGCTGAGGATGCCTGCATGTATCTCAAGCTGATGGTAGCTGAGCGTGCCTCCTTAAAGCAAGTGCAAAAACATTGACATGCCTGTCGAGGGCCTTGGTTAGGTGTGCAGGACAACATTCACATGGTTTGGGGTAAATGTCGCAGTGAACTGTCTTTACGCAAGACGAGAGAGCTCCAAAGTCTTACGTGAACAGGAGAGAAGTTTGCCAGTGCAAAGAGTATGAGCCATTTGGTTCACTGGACCAAGACGATAAAAAGTTGCCAAGCCTGTTTCAAACATTGATCAGTATGTGAAATGGCCATTAATATCATTCTAGGATATGCCAAGATTGAGGGGGTTTACAGGGTTCTTCGAAAGCGAGAAAGCAGAATGATAATTTTTCCTCGAATTAGTACTGTCACAAACAAATGAAACTGCCAGCTCAACCAATGCAGGGCAGGTCTATATCAAGGAAAAGAATGCACGTTCGTAAGTAGCTTATTCTCCTACTAATTGATTTCTTATGGTTAATATACATGGGCTTGTCCTGAGCTGAGATGGAGACGGACAGACGTTGAACAATTTTTAACTGGCCTATCTTATGATCATGTCTCCATTTCAGAGGGAGAGGTGTTCTTCGATAAACAAATGCTGTGATCGTGCCCAGCAGGGTAATTGCCCAAATCATCCTCCTGGTAACTTAGAGCTCGTGACTAGGATTGACAAGATTACACCAAAAAAATTTGTTCTAGGCAAGTGGTTGGACTTCCCCGAAGTGCTGCACAAAGATTCTCAGATGGGTTGTTACAGACCGACAAACAAGAGGGACCCTTGATTCCTCTTTTCCTGTTGAAAGTTCTTCCTTCCCTCTGCAACCGGCCACTGCTATCGCGTCCACTGGGGCCCTTCCCCCCCTCATTGATCACGTCTTAAACCCTCCACCCCTGGTCGCCTCCCCCTCAATCACCCTGTTCCTGCATCTTCAGCCTTGGGTGGCAGTGCTGCGAGTCGCCTACTTGGGTCGTTGACAGCAGCAGTTGGTTTCTTCCCTGTTGTCCCTATTACTCCTGCAGTGGTGCTGCGCCTATTGTTGCTGCTCCAGTTTGGCGATTTGCGGCTCCTTGTTGCTGTCTATTGGCTTGGTGGTAGCAACTCTCGCCGTTCTACCCCGTGATGACCTTCCCCTTCGTGGTTTCCAATGCTTGCAATTTCATTGATGCCGGCTGATGCTGTTCCCAATCGTGTCGCTCTGTAGCCGCCCTGCCTTCATTTTTGGCAGCCGTGGCCACATTTTGTGTTTGCATGTCATGTCTGTACTTAGTTTTTGCTCTTGTGCTCGGATGTTATTTGGTTGTGTATTATTCGGGTTTTTGCTTCGGCAACTTGTGTTTCTTGAGTTGCTTCGGCAGCGCGTTTCTTCCTTGTCAAAGATGTGCACCGTGTGGGCTTATTCACATGTCTTTGTGGAATCTCCGGATCTCAAATTCATCCAATGTAAAAGACATTGCAGCTCATCTTGCTGATCATATATGACGCAGATCTTCCACACCTAACCTCACGGTCAGGATATCTGAGTAGTCACAATTTTTGACGCCTCCTACTTTATCCTTTATCCATCTCTTTGAAGTTTTGTTTGTGACAATGGTCTCTGTCGGCTATTGTAATCAGATATCCTCTCCTTTAATGCAATGCTAGTCCGCTTTTGGAAAAGTATCGAAAAGAAAAAAAAGATTCGAAAAAGCTTCTAGATGAAGATTTTTTCTTCTAAGAAGATAAATACGATTGTGGTGGGATTTGATCTCGGGAACTCTTAAGTCCTGTATGTTTTGCGGGATATGCCTATTTAACCCTTATTTGGTAAATTTTATCTTGCGATGAAATTATCCTGACCTAAGGGTTTAAAATTTGAGATAAATTTATTCAAGGGATGGGAGAGAGGTGGGGGTGGGTGAAATAAAATTTATCTCCCTTTTTATGAGATATTATCTTCATCTATCTCTCTAAATAATTCTATTTATTTCATAATTTAATTCATACTTTTTGGAACATCAAAAACTAATTTATCTTTTAATTCTACCAATTACAGAATTTATTCATCAAATTTTATCTCATGATATCCTGTAATCGTTTCTGACCCACGAATCCACCGACACCTCTTTCCGAGGTTAAATCAAGCTGACGGGCATATACTTTAATTCCTCCTTAATATTCGTCATAAATCTAGCTTAAGCCTCATTTGCATGCTTCTCATAAGTATACAAATTAGGTTTTAATTCGGACATTAATGTGAAAGTGTAAAAATTACTGTAGAAGTATAAAAGTAATTATCACCGACTTGCACGTTTAAGTAAGAATGTAAATATAATTATATATTTTTTTATTATATTTTAATTTTTATTAATAAAAAATATTAATCGAAAATTAAAATATATCATATATTATAAAATAAATTATTTTATATATTATAATTTCTAATCGATATCTTATGTTAAATTTATATTATCTAATTTTATATATATATTATTTCATAATCTCATAAAAATAAAATCAAAATATATTATATAATGCAAATTATATTATCCAATATATTTTCATTTTAATTGATATTTAAATTAAATTTATATTACATGATTATATATATATATTATTTCGTATTAATATAAATTTCTTATGAAAAAGTAAGAGACGAAGAAATTGACCCGGGAGGGGGTGGTGCGCGCGGGGGTGTGGGGGGGGGGGGGGGGGGGGGCGGAGGTGCGTTGTGCAGGGAACGGTGAGAGATAAGGGTAAGCGCGAACGCAAATACAACTGATTGGAAAAAGGCACAGGCAAAGTGGCATTGACCCTGCGACAGTGGACAAATGGGCAGTACACAAAAAACTGTGAAAATATGCTAGAGAAGTTTGGCTCAGGGGTAAATGTTGCAACAGTAGCTATACCACGCGGATTCAATAGTTCAAACCATATTCAGATCACTGATTCCCTTTTTGAGGTCCGGTTGCTACAGATGTCTGTCTTTCAAACCGATATCTAAATCGACAATGAGATCAACTACCTTGACACGCTTTATCTACTTCATACAACAGCATCCATCACTAGCACACTGCACCGGAAGTTTCCACAAAGGAAAAGGAGAGTGGAGAGTCAACTATACATTTGGTAACTTTACTTGTGGAAGACTTATTTAGACGTTAGAAGGAAAAAAAAGAATGGGACATGACAATGGCAAAACATTTTCCCAGTCAGTCAACCTCGAGGACCACCTTGCCGGGAACTATCCTCTTTTCTTTAGCTTCATGTGCTTCTCTAGATTGTGCAAGTGGGTATGTCTTCTCCACAGGAATCCGCAGCTTGCCAGCTTCAGCAAGTCTCCTGATCTCATGTAGCCCTTCCGGGTCAGCCCGCATGTATGTCCACCAGTATTCTGATTCAAATATCATAGCAGGTCAACTCCGTAGCGTAAGCATGAATATATGGATGGACTTGTATCTAGACAAGATTTAATCCATAAAAAAAATAAGGGATTTCAAACTAGTTGAGCAAAAGGAACACGAAATTCTTACATTCCAACAAAATTTAAAGCATGATTCAGGGGTTGCACGATGTGGCTTTCGCAATACCATGAAGGGGGTTTCAAGGGAGGTGAATTCAGTAGATGAAAAGATGCATCACCAAATCTTTTGCAGTACTAGTGGGAATCCAACAGAAGGGTGGGTTCAGTCAAGAAGAGAAGCTCTCCAAGGATGGCCATTAGCACTCCTATTCGGGTCGGTAGTGAACCTTTGGCCTTCAGTTCATTTACAGCATGTTCGACGGGCCTTTTCTTTGGTTTTCAGGGGTTGGAGATCATCATCTCTTTGATTCTCCTGATGCAACACGCAGACAAAACTATTTTCTGGTGGAGGGATCAGTGGGCAAAAAGCAGCATGTAGCTGCTTTGTTTGGGTGTTTGGTGAGGCTTTTGGCATATCGATTAATTTTATGAAGTTTGTTTGTATCACATTTAGGATAGAGAATAAGAGGGCCAAGATGTAGAATACCCCTCATGGTGTGCTGTTGTTCTGTACCTAGGATTACCATGGATTATGCCCGCATTCCTTTTGAGAGATTTTGACCCTCTTCTGCAGAATCTGGAGAGGAAGTTGGATGGTTGGAAATCCAGGCTGCTCTCTAAGGGCAGACACCTAGATCTGGTTAAGATATTGTGTTGGCCATTATTCCCGTGTTCCACATGCTCATTCTTTGGTTAACCTAGGATATCATCAGCAGGATTGAGTTGATCTGAAGGAGGTTTTCCGTGGAAGAGTGCAGATGGTGCTGGCAGACGAGGCTACCATATTTCTTGGAGAAAGGTATGCTGCCTACTGACTATGGGTGGGCATGGGATTGGAAGAGTCCGCAATGTGAGTTTAAGCACAGTTGGCAAAGTGGTGTGCAAAAGTGATGGCTCGTGTCTCTAGCTTGTCCACCTCAGTACTACATAATGTGTATGGTCAGATTCCTTTTTTTTCCAGAAAACCTGGTCAGACTCTGTTTGCTTGCAGGGATTGTGCCGTTTATGCTGTGTTTGGGTCATTCAATCCCAGGCTAGAACCCTCAATCCTAGGATTATCCAATTCCAGGGGGGAGGATCCCGAGATTATCCCATCCCTCCAAACACCTCATGATTTAACCCATATTTCCCCCAAACACAAAAACTTCACAATCCTATGTTTATCCCACAATCCCATCACTTACAAAATTAATCCTTCAAAATTAATCCCTAAAAACAAATGAACTTAATTAGGATGAGCAATGCCTCATGTCCGACGGATAGTCACCTTTTTGGACAGAGTTGCTGAAGGTTTTTCTCCGTGTAGGGGGATTCTTTGGTCCCATTCTTGGAAACAAGGAGATATGCAAATTTTGGAAGGTGACTGATGTCATTTGAGACCTCTGCACACAACCTTCCCTAAGCTGTTTGGATCGGCATAGGATAAAAATGCAAAGTTGATTGATTAGTGGAATAGACCCTTAGAGCTAGGATGTCATAGTTGGATCCTCGTCTCTTCCAAATGATAGGAACAAGAAGCTTTTGAAGCCATATGAGGCAACAGGTGAGTTCTATCTTGTTGCTGACAGAGAGGATGGTTGGCATTGAAAGGATGGTGATTTTTTGATGCATTGGGCTCTCAATGCTTTGACCTTGACAGGCAGGGATGGGGATCTCCTTAAACTGCCAACTTTGTGGGCTACCAAGCCCCCTCAGAGAGTGATTTTTTTTCTTGGGAGTTGAGAAGGAGACTAATCCCCTCAAAGTTGGGAAAGGATGACATTGACTATCTCTTTTTTAGGTGTCCTGTGACTATAAGTACTTTGGCGAAGGCAAGCTTGGATGGGTGATGCTTCTTTCGAGAATTTTTGGAGCTCAGCCAGGAAAGAATGCCTAATCGGACAAGCTCATTTTCTAAGAAGTTGGAGAGATCTATTTCTTTGGTTTTTCTTTGAGTTATTTGTCCCAGAGGAATAGTATTTCTTTTTGGGAAGAAACACCGTCTCGTAACCTCATCCTCTACCTCCCATCTAGGCCACTGTTGAATCTGCCCTCCCCATTCCTCCATCTTGGCAACTCTATTATTAATCAAGGTGGGAGATGAGTGGTGTGCCAATAGGTCCAACGTGGAGAGGCGGAGAGTGAGGGGATGGAGGGGAGGATTGGGGGTGGACCTTGGTTTCTAGGTGGAGCGCTTGGAGGGGTTTGACATTTGAGGCTTTATGCTTCAAGTGTCGTGGAAGAGGGCATATGGTGAAGGATTGTAGGGATCCGGTTCGATGCCTTCACCGTGGTGGGGTTGGCCATCACAAGGCGGCTCACGTGCGAGACGAGTTGTTGAGGAGGGTGGTTGTTGCTCCTTCCTTGCCTCCACCATCGAGGGGTGCACTTGCAGTGTCGCTAGTGGAGGTCAAGACACCTTGGTTGGTAGAGGTCAAGGCTCTGGAGAGGATCCTAGACATGTCCTTAGTTGAAGACATCCTTGAAGGTTGGGTGGAGCTGGAGAAATTGAGGAACAAGATATCGGGAGTGATGGGAACAAGGAGGGTGGGGACCAAGGTGGTGGTATTTGGCCTGGGAAGGTTCTTGGTGTTTGGCCTATGCTTGGAGTTGGAGAAGTTGGTCTTCACAGAGCTGAGATGTGGAGCATGTGTGGTTTGGTGGCATTGGCCGATGAAACATGGACTAGTGGAGCGCTCGCTAGTGGAGGCTGGCCTGTTGGTGGATATTGAGGGTGTACTTCTGTGCCTTAGCACGTTGAAGGTGATAGAGGTTGTGGTCGTGCCATTTGCGAAGGTCAGGTGGTGTAAGGGGCTTAAATTTGGTGAAGGGAACATCTCGATGGTGTGTACCATGGTGGAGATGATGTCGAGGAAGAAGATGATGGAAAAAAGTCACGCTAAGCCTTGGGGAGGCCTCGTGGGTGATCATGATCAATGCCGTGAAGGATACATCCAAGTCGTTCGCGAAGGTTGTGATTGGTGGTTCAACGAAGGTCAGTGGCAGTGCCACTGTGGAGAGGTGCTCGGGATGGTCGACAAGGAAG
The DNA here is from genome assembly GCA_037157565.1 of Thalassia testudinum. Lineage (NCBI taxonomy): Eukaryota > Viridiplantae > Streptophyta > Magnoliopsida > Alismatales > Hydrocharitaceae > Thalassia > Thalassia testudinum. The sequence continues at coordinate 66,340,383 of JAZHRO010000022.1, read as the reverse complement.
CTAGTGTGGAAGCCCAAGACTCGCGTCGAAGATTGCATAGCGATTACACCCATGTTGTTGCAATCTTTAGGATGCGGGTATGTTGAGGTGGGCACGGGGTTTGCATAATCTATGGCGATGCCCGTTCAACGTGCAACACAGATTGGAGAGGCGATGAGGGTAAGGGAGGCGTACGTTAATGGTAGAGCTGGTTCACATCCCTTGCGAGCGAAATTGAAGGTGCGGTTGGAGGGGGGCATTAATACCGACGTGGAGGAGGCTTTATGGTGGAGGAACACCGATCCCTACGCAAATCCAAATCTAGGTTTGGGGATCCTCTCCCAACTACGATTCCCCTATGTGATGGTGTTGTCCCTCACCCGAGCGCTAGTGTAACCCAAACTCTTGTGAATGGACCTTATTCGGGGGTGGGTCCTAATAGTGGAGCAAGCTTGGTGGTGGTCGACGGCGCAATGCAGCCGCTTTTGAGGATGTTCCCGTAAGGCTTGAAAAATGGAGGCAGATGAGGAATTCGACGCCGAGGATCTTGTATAGGCTAAGATGGAGCTTCTGAGGGCGATGAAAGGGAGCTTCATTGAGTGCGGTGGGAGGTGGTGCTACAACCAAGGTGAGAAGCGATCCAGGAAGGAAGCACGGAACCTTGGAAGGGGTGGTCGACCTTGGGGCTTCAGTTTCCACGATAGGGGGGAAGGAGCTTGGGGTTGGTAGCGATGGGAATAATACTATGATGGGGGCGATGTGGAGGGGTGGAGCCTATTAGGGGAAGGGAGCTTCTATGGGTAGAGCTTTTTGCAGCAGTGATGGTGAAGTGGAGGTTATGGGTAGGGGTGATGCAACCCGTGGTTTTGTGGGGGGTGTGTGTGTTGCTGCTACTAGTTTTGAAGGAGTGGCACGTAAGGTGCCTAATGAGCAAAACTCAAAGGGAGCATTTATGGAAGCTGGACTGGAGGTGGCAAAGGTTGACCTTGATGTAGAGACGACGGGGTTTAGGCACCTCTTCGGGAGGGTGTTGCACAAGACTCATGATGAAGATTCTATCATGGAATGTTAAGGGGTTGAATGACCCCCTCCAGGCGGGCAGTGTTGAGGGAGTACTTCCTGTCTTGGGGCCTTGAAGTGGTGCTATTTCAGGAAATGAAGGTGGAACAATGCGATTAGCATAGTTGGAGGGAGATTGGGGGAGGAGGTATAGGGGAGTTTTTTTCCACTAGATGCGATTGAACGTTCGGGTGGAGTGATTGTAGGGTGGAAAGAAGTTTTTTATATGGTTGATTGCTCAATGAACTCTTTTATTGTGACCGTGTAGCTCAAAAGGCACTGGGATAGCTTTTGTTGTTTTTTCTCGACAATGTATGGGTCGAATGAGGATGCTATGCGGCCTAGATTGTGGGAGTTGAGTCAGGTGACTATGAGGTTTCAAGGATGTCCCTGGCTGATAGGGGAACTTCAATGTTACTTTGATTTCGGAGGACAAGTCAGGTGGCAGAGGAGGGAGGGATCATGGCTCGGAGGCATTTGCAGAATTTGTGTTAGTGCATGGGAAGCTAGATATGCTTCTAAACTCCTGTGTTTTCACCTGGAGGAGTGCTGGGGGTCAGAGATCTAGGATCGATAGATTTTTGTCTATAGTGGAGCTTGTGGAAGCTTTCCCCATGGAGAGGCTGTTTTCAGCTCATACATCGTTGCTGTGGCAGTCAAATGAGGGAAGGCAATTTATGACCTACTTCAAATTTAATAGAGCATGATTGCTAGAGGAGGGATTCAGAGGACAACTGGAGAAGTGGCGCTCATTTTAGCCAAGTAGATCAGTAGTGGCGAGATCGGAAGCTAAGCAAAGAGATGAGGTTGTTCCTCAAGGTGTATAGGAGACAGATCAAAGAACAGAATAGAAAGAAAGGTGAAGCGCTTACTGAGATTGTGAGGTTAGACAGAGTGGAAGATTTGGGCTTCCTGTCTGAGGAACATATGGTCAAAGCGAAACACGTGAGTTGTCTAGATAAAGGATCAGAAGGTTGAGGTAGAGTGAAAAACAAGGTCCACAAATAAGTGGTTGAAGGAGAGGGATTCCAACACCCAATATTTCCATCTGGTGGCCTCAGGGAGTAATGGTAACACCATCATGGGCCCTAACTAGCCATAATTAGTCAGATTCAACTGGTAAATGCTCTTACTTGATCATCTGAGAGTCACAATTCCACGATAATCTGATTTGAAAAGAAAACAAGAAAACATGGTTACTTGTGCTATTTCAAAAGCACATCATAAATGTAGATTAACCACAGGATCACTTAAGAGTTAATTAAAGGTCAATTGAGTATAAAAGACTAAAAAGTGGGTTTACATTAATTGGATAAGGGTTTCACGCTTTTTGAGGGTAAAAATAATACTGAAAACCCTAATTATCAACCCCACTTGAATTGAAAATGTTAAAATTAATCTAAACCTCCCAAAATTCATGGAAAAATATTCTAAGAGGTTTGATACCTTTGGTTTGACCATCTGAACCCATTTTGATCTAGAATAGAGTTTCGGACGGGAATTTACCCCGATTGGACTTCTGTGCAATTTACCCATTCAAATGTGGTCAAAACTCAAATCCAAGTTTTAAATTCCTTAGGTCCAAATTAGGTTACGACCAAAATTTGGGCCCAATTAAAGTTCATCTTGACCTAGTTTGCATTTTAACCCCTAAAAACTCTGTTTCTCACATTTGTACCTCTAAGTTTCAAGTTTCTTACAGTCAGGTCCCTAATTTTCTCGTCATCTTCACATTTCAGTCCCTACAACCATTGAAGGTTTGAACAAGATCTCCTCGGGGCCATACCGACTTCAAACAAGGATTCCTCCCCTTCCCATTGAACCACCTCTCATATATATCCCTCGACGGCAGGAGCTTAGGCGAGCTCAAAATTTACCAAAAGAAAAACTTCCAAAAACTCGCATCAATTATGCCAATTCTCGCCAATTTAGATCCTGTTCTTCACCTATAAAAGTTCCCCTACATCTCAGCGTTTTCCCCAGCCAAGAATAGGCCTAAATAACCCTTCTTCCTCCTCCAACCACCGTGTCTTCGACTCCGACGAGCCCTCTCCGACCTCCTTCGGTCGTTTAACCATCAAATTGGACGGCCCTCCATCTTCCCTTCACAAGTCCTATCGACCAAAGCAAGACCACCACCTACCTCGTCTTCGCTGCTGATTCCCTCGCTGTTGCCTTCATTTTCTTTGCGTCCGGCTAGTCAGCGCCCCTCTATTCTCCTTTCACTCCCTAAGTCCTTCTAAACTCTCTCCCTCTCTAAGTCACTTCTACATCCTTAGATCTTAGGATTAGATGCCGACCATCACTCTCCTACACTGTCTTTCCCAGCGTCGACCACGCCTCTGGCGAGGTCACGCGGCCACCTCCAACCACCAAACGTCTTGCCACTACTTCCAAAAGCTCCGCCACACTTCCCCGAGCAAAAGCTCTCTCCTAATTTAGGGATTTAGCTCCTTCTCCCCGTCGAACCCCACACCTTTCGTACGCCCTCTCCGACGTCTCGTCACCTCCATACACCTCCAAGCACAACACAACCATCGCCGTTGCATTCACCAAGTCCGACGACTAGTTTGAACCTTTTAATTGGGCTGCAAGGCCATTTTATTGTGTTTTAGGTCACCACCGGAGCACCGCCGTCGCCATCATCATCCTCAGCTCCATCCGCCTCTCTCTAGCTACCACCCACATTGCGACCACTCCCAATCGAAGCAGGCTTGACTGGTGCCTCTCTCCAGGCTTTCAGTCGAACAACAAACAACTTCAGCAGCTCCAATTTAACGAAGACCTCAGCTACTGCGCGCACACAAGGAAGCTTCATAGATAGTCCCACCTCGGGGACTTTTGATCTTTTTTAGTGGATAAAAGGAATTCTCGCCGTTAGCTGCGTGCCTTAGTGAGCATGGGGTGAGGTCCCTCACCGCACGTGCCCACACACCCTCACCCGCAACCCACGCACGGGGGCCTGGACCCCTCAACTCGATTACCCGATTACCATTTACCTACATACCTATACCCGGATCTGAGAAAGAGAGAAGGAAATCTAAGGGGGGAGGTTTTGCACTGTTGCGCCTCGAGAAACATGCCAACGCGATCAAACACTTAGCAAATTCTGAGGCTCTACTCCTTAGGCCGTCTGGCCCTTGTGCTTGACCCTGGTTCTGGTTACTGTGAGTTTATTGACAATGGGTCTAACATGGATATTCTTGGTTAAGTAGTTGAAGAGTACTATTGAGAAATTGATTGGGATTTGTGTTTAATTATAGGGCTTAATTAGTGGATTCAACCACCATTTTTAGTCCTTTATTCTTATATTTTTGTCCCTAACTTTTGAGATGCATTCTTACTCTAATTGAATATCATTTTTGCCATTTGATTCCCTTGCATTATTTTCTCTTGATATTGTGATTAGTTGATTGATTTGTTACACTTGCTCCTTGCGAACGACTGCGGAACTCACGATTTTTCGAGCATTATAAATTTAAATGTCGTATCGATTTCATTGTTATACTACGACGCGATATTTTCCTAAATACGACGATTTTTTACTACAACAAGGAGAAGGTGCAAGAATTGGACAGATAAGTTACGAGTTAATGATATGAAGTTTCTAAGCAGGGACACTGTAGTGCTGCTGCAAATTACTATAGGAAGTTTACTGGGAGAATGATGGGAGGGAGATGGAGATGGTCGGGACGAGCATCCCAGCCATCAATGACGAGCAAGCGAAGGGACTTAGGTGCCCTTTAGTGAGGACGAGGTACAAAAGGCTGTCTGGGGATTAAATGCTGGTGGCTACCCTGATCCTAATGGTTTCTCGATGTACTTTTATAAGAAATTTTGGACACTCGTTAAAGAAGTCTTTCAGGTGATGGCTGAATTGATAGATGGAAACCATGGTTTTGACAGACTCAACAAGTTCTTCATGTTTTTGCTGCCTAAAAAGGAAGGGGTGAAGGCCATTGATGAATACAGGCCCAATGCTTTGTCAAATGCCATCTATCTAATTGTGGTGAAAGTATTGGCAAATAGGTTGAAGGGGGTCCTAGTTGGGGTTGTTTCTCAGGTGCAAACGGCCTTTGTTCCAGGCTGGATTATTTTGGATGGCCATGTAACAACTTTAGAGATCCTCGCCTACTGGAGGGAGAAGAAGTTATTGTTGTGGAAAGTTGATTTCAGGAAGGCTTATGATTTGATGCAATGATCTTTTGTTTGGGAGTCAATGATTAAGAGGGGCTTTCCTCCTCTTTGGGTTGAATGGATGAAGCGGCGTGTCACGGTGAATTCATTCTCGATCCTTATTAATGGTAACCTGGTAGGTAGATGGATACAAGTGAGAAGAGGTGTTAGGCAGGGTTGTCCTTTGGCATTGATACTCCTTGTTTTGACAGCTAATGCACTACCAAGGTTGGTAATTAGAGCCTGCAAAAGGAGCTTGGTCAGGGCCTTCTCTTTAGGAGACAAAGGTGAGGATGAGTGTTATATTGAAGTTGTTTGGGGAGGTGTTAGGATTGACGATAAATTTCTCTAAGTCAACCTTTGTTCCATTCCAGATGACTACTGAAGAGGCTAGTAGATGCAGTATGGTTCTTTTTACGTTGGAGGGCTCTCTACCCATCTCATATTTGGGTCTTCCTTTGTCGGATAAGAAGATTTCCATGCAGAAGTGGACCCCCCTTGTTGAGAGGATAGAGAGGAGATTGGTAGGTTGGGCATCCTAGGTTCTTTCTAGAGGGGAGAGGTTGGTGATCCTGAAGGTGGTATTGTCTTCTATGCCTTTGTACGTTACATCTGTCCTGAAGCTATTGAAGCGGATTGAAAAGATCTTGAAAATGATGAGGAATTTCTTCTAGACAAACTATAAGGCAGTTGGGAATGGGTTGATGATGGTGGCATGGGAAGAGGTGTGTAAGCCCTTGAAAGAAGGGGGCTTAGGAGTTAGAGAGTTGGGAAGAATGAACGATAGCTTTTTAATAAGTGGATTAGTAGATCCCTTGAGCATAAGGAAGGCCTCTTAGGAAAGATCTTTCAGGTGTGTTATGGTAGCTTGGTGTGCTGGGATTTCCTATTGTCTCCCCTGTAGGGCTCTTCTCACTTTGTTAGAGGGCTTTCTCTAGTGGCGCCTAGGGTGTAGAGTTTCTTCACCCCCTTTGTTGGCTCAGTGGTTTGTTTAGATTTAAATTGGATAATTGGATGAGTAACCAAAGGTTGAGGGATTGTTTCCCTAGACTATTTGCACTGGCCTCAGGTAGGAAGGCCAAGGTGGTTGAATTGTGGAAGGGTTGTTGGTGCCCTTCATTTGTGAGAAACCTATCGAACCAGAGGATGCAAGAGGTTCAGACATTGCTATAGGAGCTAGATGATTATCGATTATAGGGTGGTGTGGGTGCATTCTTGTGGGAGGAGGGTGATTTCTCTATTAGAAATGCCTATAAAAGACTGGGGAATGGAAGTTCGTGGACGGATGTCGACCTTATTAGGGACTGCAGGCAGATTTTGTCGGTAACCTATCCACTAAAGGTGAAGATCTTTACTTGGTTGCTCAGGAGAGGTAGGCTCATGACGAGGGTGTGGAGGGCCAGGTGGGTAGCTAAGGCAAAGAAGACCTGCCTGCTTTATCTTATAGCAGATGAGGATGTAGACCACATGTTTTTCAACTCTTCCATTGCGACGTAGATTTGGAGTCACCTCACTTCCAGGTGGTTGGCACATTCTACCTTTGCTGATTTTTTGAGATCTTTTAGGAGTGGTAACGTGAATGGTGATTAGAATGCCTTCAGATCGAAAGAAGGGAGGGCGAAGTCTTTGGCTGTCCATTGGGGCATTTAGTTGAGTAGGAATGCGGTTGTCTTCAAGGGGTAGCATCCTTATGTTGAGAATTTTATTGAATCTATTTCTTCTCTAAGTAATCTTTGGATTTCGATCTTGTTGCTCGACCTTTTTTTGTCATTATTAATATAACTGGGTGGTTATCAATTGGATAACTATCCTTTCTCTTTTCCAAAAAAAGGAGAAAGATGACATACTGAATGTTACCTCTCGTGCTTATACTTCTATTGCAAAATGGGGTTGTCACATTGGCCGTTGATGTTGTAATGCATTCTCTTTGATAATAAAAAGTAGGGTGGCTATTGACCTCACATAGTCAACCTTTTCCCCATCTCCCTCCAAAAAAAAAAAAAAGAATCCTAAGCATGTAGACAAATGCCCTTCCATGAGTCCACTTTAATGGACTATAATTCAGCCTAAATTAGCTAACTCCCGTGTCTTATGATACATTAGTATGTGCATTTAATTATATAATAGTTGCATGCATGATAACTTAGGTTTGCATAACTTTTCTTGCATTACATAATTTGTTATGCAATATAAATAACCATGTGTATTTATTTTTGTTGCAGGAATAAATAGAGAGGATGGAGCATGGCGCCATTCACATTTTTCCATAAGAAGAGAAGGATGGCCCTATCCATATCCCTAGAACCTTAGGACAACCTAATCCTAGAGCCAAAACCCTAGATAGCACTATCCCTATCCCCACCATCCACAAACCTTATCCACCTATTCCTATCCCTATTTCACTAGCCCTAACCCAATTCTTATGTCAATTCCCTAAGTAGGCTCACACAAACCCAATTAGACTCAACGCCACCTAATTAGACTCGAACCTAAATCAACCTAAGTCGACCCAACCCATTTGAACCTAAACCCACATCCCTTCCACCAATAAAAAGCCAAAAACCCTAGCCGTCTCCTCATTCCTCATCATTTTCTTCCTCTCTACCATTTCTCATCCACCAACGCAAGAAAGAAGAGAGAAGAGAAGGTGAGCCCTCTTCTTTTCCTCCTCTTCACCACCATGGCATAACCTCCACTGCGTACAGCGTGCATCACCACGTGTTCACTGTCTCCAGCATGCATTGTGGAACTCTGCGACCTTCACGTCTCGTTCTCCATCTCCATGATTCACATGGTAACAACACAAGCCTTCGCTACGCCCTCGACTACATCTCCGCCTACCCTACCACCAAGGGGGGATGCCCCCATGTGTTTGGATCACTTTTCATCTCCATTTTTGTACTTTATCTTGCTATCTAGTGTGAATCCTGATCGGATGTGAGATTGAATAAAAATAAATTGGTGTTTGTTTCCTTCCTTGTGGATCGACACCCACGTCTATACGTGGTTCTTTTATAAATGCTTTTTGTTCGATTGATACACGACTGTAATGACGATTCCTTGATATTTTCTTTAGCGCATCTGATCGATCAAGAGGAATGATGCTCCTAATAGTTTCTCAATGAAAAGAGAGAAACAAGAATGCATTGTCTAGAGTGTGATGACAAGGTGGTGGTTCATCAAAACTGTCTTTTGTTGAGTTACGTTTAGTATGAGGGGGCATTTATTATTCTTGTTTTTTGTGTTAAACCCATTATGTTATTTTTCCCTTGTCTTTCTTTATATAAAGAGACATAGGAACGGCTTGGTAAAATAAGATTCTCTCTTTAATTCAACTTTGTATTAGAGCACCAGGTTGAGGTCTCCACTAAAAAAAAAAAAAACCCTAACCCTACCTTAAGCCTTCTCGCCAGGAGCTACAGTCACCACCACCGATGGTCGCGTCGGTGCCAGATCGATGCCGCAGCAGCAGCACCGATTGTTGCCGCTGCTGCAGTCGGTTCTTTACGCTTGCTACAGCGCCTGATCAAGGTGCAGCAGCTACCTCTCGTCGCCTCGCTGCAACGCTCGCCATCGCGCCACAATGACTGGTCGCGGCGCTCCTGTCATCGCTTGCTACCGCCCTGTTGCAGCAGGACCACCTCTCGATCACCGCTGCTCTCGATCTCTCTCCTCGAGGATGAGGATTTGAATCAACAAAATCTTTCTACGGGTGGTATGAACTTCTTGATTTTTTGATCTAATTTGGGGTGTGTATTCCCCATAGTAAATGATTTTTAGGTGTGTATTCCCTAGTGAACTGATGTTCTTTGGTCTGTGGATTGTGGGGTGTGTATTCCCCAAGTTCGTTGGTGTTTTATCCAGGATTTCAAACATGTTGTTTTAGCTTATTCCTGTGTGTTTGGAGTTACTATGTCCGCATTAGACGATTCTGAGGTATCTTCAAGACAAAATACAAAAAATGAGGTGTACAAGAGTCCCTTTGCTCCAATTACAAAATTAGATGAGACCAATTAGCCCCGTTGGTCTTAGACCTTTCTTGTTATTGTGGAAGGTCATGAGAAGAAGCATGTACTTATGGAAGTACCACCAGAGTAGAAAACAGGAAAATATGTGATTTGGAATTGGGATATGTTATGGTGAGAGCCTAGATTTTGAATAGCGTTATTCCAAGGATTGGTGATGAAGTTATATACAACACTGCCAAAGAGATGTGGGATGGCTTGAAGACGGCTTATTCACATGAGTTGAATTCAACTCAAGTATTTTAGATCCATTATGACTTATGCCTTCTCAGGCAAGAAGAGATGAGTCTGTCTCAGTATTACTCTACTATGAAGGGATTATTGGAGAAATATAATACATGTAGAGCGATGTGTACTTCTATATGCAGGGATCATAGGAAGGAGTTTGCAGCCCACATGTTCCTTGCAGGGCTGAATTATCACTATTCTGCAGCTCGTTCACATATTCTGACTCTCTCTGAGTTTCCTCCTATTGAAGAGATTTACAGGAGGCTAAGTAGGATGCAAATTCAGCCTACTCATGATGCTGTTGTCACCAGCACGTCATCGGCTCATGCTGCTGTTAGCACTTGTAGTGGTCGTGGAAGCTTCTTTCATGGCAAAGGAAGGAGCAAGACTGATGGTGGTCGGGTCAAGCCTACATGTTCTTATTGTGGTAGGATTAGCTATGTTGAGGCTAAGTATTGGAATAAACTTGACCGTCCTACTGTTGCCAACCAGACTTCTGTTACAGCATCTCTAGGTGTGAGCACTGGGGCAATATCTCTTGTAGAGGCAGACTATGATGTAATTGTGCAGCGGCTAGCACAGTTGACTCATGAGCAGCCTTAATCCTCCAGCACTGCAGCCCATGCATCTGCATCAGGTACGAAAGGGTTATGGTTGATTGATTTTGGTGCATTTGACCGTTTGACAGGAAATTCCCAATGCTTTGGGGAATTACAGAAGACATCACATGAACATTCAGTACAGTTGGCAGACGGTCGACATACCCTCATTTGTGGTAAGGGAGAGATACCTGTTACACTCTCCATGCATCTTACTAATGTATATTATGTGCAGCATGGCAATGCAACTGCTATCTGTTAGTTCTATTAGCAAGCAGTTGAATTGTCGTGTTATTTTTGACGTTGTTGAATGTATCCTTCAGGACCATATGACAAGGAGGACGATTAGTGGTAACCATGAGGAAGGGGGTGTGTATTGGCTACTTCAGAGTCCAGTCGCTGCAGCCTGTCAAACAACTACAGCAGGGAGTGCTTGGCAATGACACAGAAGACTAGGTCATCTTTCACTAGACAAGCTACGTCGTGTTATCCCTCACTTGTCTCCTGCCATGAAGATTCAGCGTGATACGTATCAGCTGGGAAAGCATCACCATGCCAGTTTTCCAGCATCTATCCAATCTACCAGTTTTACTTGTTTTAATTTGTTGCATTGTGATGTTTAAGGGCCTAGGCGTGTGGTAGACCGTCAGAATAATAAATATTATTTGTTATTTGTGGATGATTTTTCACGTCTATCATGTACCTTTTTAATGAAGAATAAATCAGAAGTTGGTTCTTTGATTCAACAGTTTATGATGTTTGTGAAAAATCAATTTGGTGTATGCATTAAGAAAATTTGAATAAATAATACATTAGAATTTTGCATAAAGAAACTGGCTAATTTGTATGGCTCACTGTGTATTGTACATCAGACCTCATGTCCTCATATATCGCAGCAAAATGGGATAGCTGAAAGAAAACACCACTATATCCTGGATACGACTAGAGCTCCACTTATCCAGAATAGTGTTCCGCATAGTTACTGGGGAGATGCGGTTCTTACTTCCTGTTATCTCATTAACAAGCTCCCTTCCTCTATTTTACATGAGCAAATTCCATGGAGTATCTTATATCCTAATGCAGACTTATTTCTTGTGCCACCAAAAACATTTGGGTGTGTAGCATTTGTACACCTCCTTGATCTCGGTCGTGACAAATTGGCACCAAGGGCGATTAAGTGTGTATTTATGGGATACTCACGCACAAAGAAGGGATACAGGTATTTTGATCCCATACATTAGAAACACTATGTGAGTGCAGATGTGACTTTTCACAAGTCTTTTCCTTATTTTTTTACCTCCAGTCATCAGTTGAGAGATAGAGGTAGTTGCTCCTATGCCTGTACCTCTTATAGCCTTGGAGGATTTCTCTCATAGTAGTGGTGTATCTATTATAGAACATACTGTGAGCACTTTAAGACCTATATCACCTAATGAGAAAATATTTAAGGATGCTACATACAATTTCATGCTTTTATAGCTGCAATCTTTACTACAGAGATACCTACCTCCTACCAGCAGGCTCTTCTACACCCACATTGGAAGGCGACCATGAAAGAGATGTCTGCGCTCATTGATAAAGGGACCTGGGCGTTATCTACTCTACCTTGTGGTGCACACTTAGTTGGGGCTAGATGGGTCTTGACCCTGAAATACAACCATGATGAGTCTATTCTAGGTATAAGGCTCACCTTGTAGCCAAAGGATTCATCCAGACTTGTAGGGTAGATTTCTTTGACACTTTTTCCCCTGTGACACGACTCTTCACGGTCCGTATTCTTGTCTCTGTTGCGGCTCATTATGAATGGTTTCTTTACCAGTTAAATGTTAAAAATGCATTTTTATATGGCAATTTGAAAGATGAGATATATATGCAGCAACTACCTAATTTTGAGGTTCAAGGGGAGTGTGTATGCAAACTTCGTAAGGCTATTTATGACCTTAAGCAAAGCCCTCGAGCTTGATTTTAACGTTTGTCTGAAGCACTTTCTACGTTCGGGATGCTGAGATCTTCTGATCATTCCTTTTTTGTTAGGAAGGCCAGTACTGGTACCGTAGCTTTATTGATATATGTTGATGACCTCATTCTTACAGGTGATGATGCAGATGGTATTACTCAGGTGAATGAGTATTTAGTTCTCCAGTTTGTTATGAAAGATCTTGGTAAGCTGAGATACTTTCTGGGTATTGAGATTGCCACAAGTAGCGCATAGTGATGTCTCAAAAAAAGTATGCACTTGATATTCTTCAAGAGACAAGCATGCTATGATCCAAGGAAGCCAACATTCCTATGGATCCTAAAGTTCATCTATTTGAGGATACAATGAAGGCAAAGGACAAAAACGTCTATCGGTAGCTTGTTGGGAAGTTATTATATATAATCATCACCAGGTCAGACATTAACCTTGCAGTGGGTAAGTTAGGTCAGTTCTTAGACAAACCCACTGATATTCACTGGCAAGCAGTTATGCAAGTGTTAAGGTACATTAAGGGCTATCCAGGCAGAGGCATTTTATTTCAGAAAACAAAGGACCCTATGTCAGTAGTGGCTTACTATGATGCAAATTATGCAAGAGATGTGAGAGACAGGCGATCTACTACCGATTTTTGCACATTTGTAGCTGGAAATTTGGTGACTTGGAGGAGCAAGAAATAAGGTGTTATTTCACGCTCTAGTGCAGAGTCCGAGTACAGGGCTATGGCTCATACTGCAGCTGAGATGATATGGATTAGATCTTTGTTACGAGATATTCATGTTGAAATTCAAAAGCCTATGAAAATGCATTGTGATAACTAGGCTGCAACATATATTGCTAATAATCCCATGTTTCATGAGAGGACGAAACATGTGGAAGTAGACTGTCATTATACTAGGAGCCTGATTCAACACAATCTACTTCGTATGACATGTCTTGCCTTTATTGATCAAAGTGCTGATGTATTTACCAAGCCACTGCCTCGCCCCCAATTTGAGAAGTGTAGAAACAAGCTAAGCATGGTAGATATATATGTTCCAACTTAAAGAGAAGTGTTGAGTTATGTTTAATATGAGGAGACATTATTCTTCTTATTATTTGTGTTAAACCCATTATGTTATTTTTCCCTTATCTCTCTCTCTATATAAAGAGATATAAGAACGACTTGGTAAAATAAGATTCTTTCTTTACTTCAACTTCTTTTAAAAGAATTGCTACTATATATTTATGATGGGAAAACAAACCTTCGTGCAACTGGTCAAGCAATAACGTCCACACACTGTAATAGTTAAAAGAATTACAGCAAATAATGATTATAATGATGAAAAATATCATTTTCCAGCTCAATTTTAATAATATTGAATCAACGTACTGCCACCAAATCTGACTTACTCGATTACAAGGGTGATTGTCATAATCTTAAATAGCCACCAAGTGGAAGTTCTCTGATCAGAAATCAGCGCTTGAAATAGTAGCTTACCTATTCCATGCGAATATCGATATTGAAGTTGTTTCTTAAGCAAAATTGCTGTAGCGGTGGGGAGGCCAAATGCCAAACCATATCTGTCAGCTAGAGAGGCTGCCTCACCCTAACATGAAAATCAAAAACAAATTCAGAAGGGAATATCCAGGCACCAAGATAAATTCAATACTGTTTCTGGGGTTTTGAAGATCCATCTCTTGAAATGTAGAACAAGGCACCTGAAGTGTCATATAGTGTCCACCTCTTTTGAGAAAATTCGTGCCTATTCTCTCCGTTTCGGGCACTCCAATGGTGTCCAATACGGCATCAAATTCTCCCTCGATTGCCGATTCGATATTCTAAAACCAAGTCAAAAAAGAAAGTTTGAAAATCTAAAAAATCTCTTGACAACAAATTCTTGTTCTTGTAACGAAAGGAATTCATCAACCGAGAGAAGCAATCAATTCGAAGTCGTCTATTGACATGACTACAGTGGCTACTCACAAATGCAGTTCGTTGTGATATAGCACACACCAAGTAACCTGCTCATGGTATTTAGAAAGAAATATTCAAACTAAATATAGTATACTACAAAATTATACCTGATTATATCTGTTGGTCACAACTAGATAACACATTCTAGCTAGCTAACTTATGCATCAAATGTTAATCGGAAAAATGCTGAAGATTGATTTCCTAATTTGACACAATAGATTCAGATAAGAGCTTAAATAAATCCTCTTGAATATAGCATGATGCCTTTTTTCCTCTTATGCAATCCATCGTAAGCCTCAAACAACAAGAAGATTTGATTTTAAAAAAGAAAAAGGATCTGACTCCTGCTGAAACTATCTCACTATTTTCTGTTAAGTGCAAAGTACAAGAGCACCAATAAAAGACCCAAAGGTTCCTGCTAAATATTTTCTTCTCCATTCTCTCCACCGCAACCTTAGCAGCATCCTTGCCACCCTCCCTTGACGGGATCACACCTCTCCAAGTACGACGTTCACCTCCCTCGCTTCATACCGAAAATTCACCGGAAGCTGCAATTTATCAACTGCTAAAGAACAGACTTGATCCTATGCAATCCTTCAAATTGCAAAACAAAAATGAATCCAAGGGAAATATGACAACTGTTGGCACCAAGGGGTTGGCTCAGTGGTAAAGCACTCCACTAGCATCTAAGAGGTCATGGGATCTATGAAGAGAAATGAAATGTCATGACTTAGAAAAGAAACCTTAGCCTCTCTTCTATAGAGAGGTGGGATGAAGAAATTACAAGCAAGTCCACTAAGGACACTAAGAAATAACAAAAATAAAAAGACAAAAATATATAACACTAACGATCTTTCTCAAGTTGGAACGTAGATATTTATCAAGCCTAACTTCTTGCACAAAAATAGACATCTCTTCTTTGGTAAGGCCTTCGTGAGGATGTCGGCAAGTTTGAGTTCAGAGGCGACATGAGGAGTGATAATGTTCCCTTCCATCATCACGTTCCTTATGAAGTGATTGTTCACCTCGATATATTTTGTCCTCTCATAAATTGTCACAAAACATAGGAACTAGTGATTATACTTATATCCCAATACCTAAAAGAAATCAGATGATCCACATCACTTCACAGGCAATGTAAGCCATCGCTTTATACTCAACCTCAGCATTAGAGTGGGCAACAACAATCTATTTCTTGCTACGCTAAGAAACAAGATTGCCTTCCAAGAATATAGCATACCCAATAGTAGACTTCCTGTCTTTAACCAACCTAGCATAATTAGCATCTGAGTATGAAGATATATCAAGATGCCATTGTCTTTATATTAAAGACCTTTGCCAGGAGTCCCCTTCAAGTACTTTAGAATGAGGCACACATCATGCCAATGATTGTAGTGCAGTCTGACCATAAATTGACTAGCTCTGCTAACTGCAAAACTAATATATGGCCATGTAATGGTGAGATACAATAGCTTGCCAACTATGCTCCAGTACCTATAAACATCCTCAAAGGGAGGATCATTAACCTCTTCATGTCTCTTTCGCTACTTAATAGGTATAACATATGGTTTGGTGTCTAGGAGTTCTACATCCTTGAGAAACTCCAGCATGTACTTCCTCTGAGAGAGTGCCAAGCCATTTTCCTGCTTAACTGCCTCTATCCTCAGGAAGTATCTCAACTCTCCCAAATCTTTGGTAACAAAGGCCTTCTATAAGGTCTTTGTCATCTTCTGTCAAGATCCTATCATCAACACATACAATTAAGATGACAACCCCAGTGATGGTTTGCCTGATGAAAATAGAATGGTCAGATGCTGATCTCCTAAATCCAATCTTCATGAACTCTATACTCAGCCTATCAAATCAGGTCTAAGGGCTCTGTTTAAGCCCATATATAGCCTTTTTCACTTCACATACAAGCTCTCCCTCAACCTAATAACTACGAGGTTGCTGCAAATACACCTCAATCAAGTCTCCATACAAGAAAGCAGTCTTGATATTCAACTGGAATAGAGGCTAGTTCCTATTGACCATAATAGATAAGATAATATGTACAGATGAGACTCATACCATAGGTGAGAATGTTTTGAAATAGTCAATGTCAAACATTTAAGTGAATCCCTTTGCTACTAATCTGTACTTGAACTTGTCAATAGTGCCATTTGCAAGATACTTGATCGTTTATACCTACTTGCACAGTCAACAAGCTCAACTTTAAGGGGACATGGCACAAGCTCAGGACCTCCATTTCTACGTCCATTGTAGCCTTCCATTGTGGGTCCTGAGATTCCTGCAAGTAGTCATGGGGTATTACAATACTGAGCAATGCCTAGGAAAACTGCTATAAAGAATGATCCAAATATGCAGTGGATGTATAGTGAGAAATGGGATGCAACATTGAAAATCAAACAGAATTTTGCAAAACAATTAGTATATCATTGGTAACATCACGATTGTGTCTAAGGTGCCCCCATCAAACTATCTTCTAGCAAAGGATTCAGCATAGTAGGTAATGGAAGGAGAGAGGGCTCCTGGTCTCATCTGTGGTATATCTGCGACTGATGAGGTGCTAGCTCGATACCGGTTCCTTCTTTGGAGAAGGGACCTTCTTGAAGAAGGTAACATCTACTGTAACTATGTATCGATGACTTTGTCGATCATAGCATCGGTATCCTTTCAAAGTCTATAAATAGCCAAGAAAAATGCATTTGACGACTCGTGGAGAGAACTTATCCTACTGGCCAAAGGCACACACAAAAGAAGTACAACCGAATACTCGTAGTGGCAGGGTAAACGGATGGATGATCAGAGTTAGGATGCAAGAGTTGAAAGAGGATATCCCCATGTAGAACTAAGAAAGGGACCCAGTTGATTATGTAGCAGTGAGTACCGCATCTCCCTAAAACTACTCAGGCACCTTCCTGAAGACTAGAAGTATCTGTGTAATGCCTAGTATGTGCCTTAATTTCCTCTCAGCGATGCCATTCTACAAAGAGATATGTGCACATGACATTTGATGTAAAGTAACATTGGAGATGAAGAACCGTAGCTCTTTCTATATGAACTCTCAAGCACTGTCACTGCGAAATATCCAGACGAAAGAATAACCGTTCTACACCATTGCGAAAAATCGTCTCACCATATAGAGGATCCATGATCGATCCTTCATAAGACCCAAGTAGGTCGATTGCAGTCAACCACAAAAATAGTGAAATAACTTTAACCTCCCGTACTGCTAACTTGAGATGAACCCCAACTATCGCAATGAACCAGGTAAAAAGGTGATGTGTTTTGTACTTCAGCTTGTTAAGAGAAGGTGGAGAAGTGATGCTTGCCTAACTGACAAACTTCACAATCAAATCTAGTAGAGGTGAGAAACTCTAGGAATATGACACATCTTCCCAAATGAAGGGTGACCAAGACGACGATGCCAAAGCAATGAGTCAGTGGATATGAAGATAACTCTGGCAAAGTGAGATGGTATGCCAAGACAATAATGGCCATTCTTCTTGTATCTGCCACCAATAATCTAATTGATCTTCTTATCCTGAATATAGTAGTGATGCTCATCAAAGACAACATGGAAACTTAAGTCCTTGTATAATCTACTAACTGACAGGAGACTCATGAGGAACTTTAGCAAGCAGTGGACCTCAAAAGCTGCAATTGAGACTAGAATTGGATGTCACCAATTGCGGTCACCGATGAACTAGTACCGTTAGTCACTTTTACCAGGGAGGTCTATTTTGACTATGAGAATCAACCTCTCTAGTGAGATGGGTAGAAGCACTTGAGTCTATCACTCACTGTCTGGAAATGGCATACGTCAAATGCGCATGTACATCAGAACAATCAACCCTGCAGGCAATAGCATGTGTATCCCCATTAGATTGAAGAGAAAGGGTCCTTTGTAGATAGTAGCAGGAAGTGAAGATCATAGGGGAAATAATCACGAGAAGATAGGAAGGCAGGGGGAAGCGATCTCAAGTAGGAACAACAGTACCAAAAACATAGTTATCAAGATGTGGAAACCCATGCACGAAAGAGGGGCAATCATAACCGATAACAATCTCACGTGCATGGAAATGACATGCACATGCACCTACCCACGTGTTAAAGCATGTCTCATGGCACTAGGATACACGTGACAAGACCCCCAATCCATGCACTATAGCACAAATTGCAATTGAGTTGGCGTAGTAGGGCCGATGGCATTGCTAACTAGTGGCGTTGTTAATTGGCGATGTTGTCGATCGGTGGTGGTATTAGTGCCGCTACCAATCACTAGTGGTGCCGATCTCAAAGATAGATACTTTAGATCAAGGATCAAAAAAGAAAATATTCGGTGGTATTTGGTGGGATATCGAAATGCTAATCTAGAACTGCTGCTCTAATATCATGTGAAGAGAAATGAAATGTCATGACTTAGAAAAGAACTCCTAGCCATTCTAATATAGAGATGTGGAATGGAGAAATTACAAGCAATTCCACTAAAGACACTAAGAACATAACAAAAAGAAAAATACAAAAATATATAAATCTATCAGGTTCAAATCACATGTCCACCATCTTTACCTTTAAATAAAAAGGCACCAATTGCTGAGGCCAATTGAAGCCAAAAGACTAGAGCTTTAACATAATGAAAGCCAAGTTAAGCTCGAAGAAAGTGCTAGAAACCCATCTAAATGAGCCAACGAATTGAGCAAAACGAAGGGCTTATGCAAAAGAGGCAAAAGGGATAGAGAAAAACAAGGAATAAGAGTTTGTATTAGGTGGCTATGGCAATTATGTAATGGTAGCCTGATGCTACTTGTAGGAATACATGTACAAATGCTAGCAAGTTAGCAATAGGGAAAGGAGTCAATCCAGGTAGTGGAGGGAATCATAGTCAACAAATAAAGGCAAGCCTTAATGCTATAAGGCAATGCAGTCAAAAGGAAGGAAAGGAAGGAAGGAACAGGCAATGGTAGATGGCAAATTTCTCAAATCCAACCTAAGTCTCACATTATCTACGACAAAAGGCTATCTCAAACCAAGAAAAAATGTTTGGGCAGAAGGTCATGAGGATGGAAGAAATTTGGCTTGAATATCCAAGGTTATCGGTCAAACTTGTCATTCTTCATCGCCATTGTCTCGAAACCCATTGATTATTATCTGGGTCGGTCAATCTTGCTATCTCAAAATGGGGGTTCAAGAGCATAAAAGGAATCTAGAAGAGGGGATTTGTTCACTAGGGAAATGTCCATGCCAATGGCCGCTAATCGAGATTTTTTGATATGTGGAAAGATCTTTCTTGTGTTCAACACCTTACATTTTCCATCTTTCTCAAAAGTCAAACTGTACCGACCAACTCCAGTGTGACTGCCAAGTCTGAAGACGCCTCGATGGGCATGATCAATAAAGTCGAAGCAGCAAAAGAATGGGTGCAAGAAATAGTACGAAGGGCAATGGAGTGAAACAAAGCAGAATGAGTGAAGCATCGAATAGTGCATGCTAATGTAGGGCTGGTTTCAATGATCAAAATGCCGTCGGCATGTCGGTAAAACGAGGGTTTTTGACAAGATGCCACATCAACACGATATACTTATTGAAATTTAGGGATGTTGTTGGCATGTCGACAACCAGCCATCGAAATTATCGACATCCCGTCGAAATTGTCAGCATGCCAATGGTATGCCAACCTACATTGTTGTCTGCTGTTAGGTCACATGCGTGCGTGATGCATGCCGCCACCATTGTTGCTATTGGTTGCTGGTTGGTGCTACTGCTGTGCTGCACTACTGCTATTGTTGCACAAGTTATGCATCACGTATCGCCAACTTGAAAGATATTGATGATCCGTATCACAGGAGGGCTCCTCAAAACATAATTTTAGTCTTTTAGAGCCTATGCATGTTTTCATATTGCAACATTTGTACCCATTTTAAGTTTATTTTGAACAATTTTCTCAAAATTTCCTAATATCAATGATAGATCAACAATATATCCCCTTTTGGATTAGCATTAGCACTTTTCTTCTTGTAGTCCTTAATTTTAAAAATAATTATCCATTTAAATAAGTATAAGATAAGGTTTAAGGCTCAAATGAAAATATTTATCCATTTAAATAGTTATTCTTAAAATTTCAATCATTTTGACAAGTTTTCTCATTTTTGTCTTATAACTACCTAGTGGACCGCGTCTCGAGTAGGCCGCTGAGTCATAAGCTACCCTCTCAAAGGGCATTACGAGCAAGCACCCCCTTACGCGCTTGCAGGTTAGAGAGAGCCGATGCGGCGATTGAAGCACGATAACTCTATTCTTGTAATAAAAAATGTAGCTAAAGGGAAGGAGGGCAGAGCTCGACCGGGAAGGGGGGCATGGGGGGTTTTCCCCCTAGATTCCTTCTTTGAGTTATGAGTCTGGAGTGAATGGAGGGAGGGTACCGACCGGGGAGGGGGGCATGCCGCCCATGCATAGGCTCTACTATGTATATCTAATAGAGAGACTATAGACTGTAGCTATGTATATCTCCTATATAGACTTTATACTTGAGTTATGCCTTTTACGAAGTCCAAGCTACCCCATCTGCTTGGACGAGCCACCCGATGAAGCTTAGTATAGATCTAATAACTCCTATTTCCCTGCTGTGCGTAAGCCACGAAGTAATGGCCGCTGCTTTACTAACGAGCAAGCACCCCTTCTTGGCACTTGCATGTTATAGGTAGCCGGTGCGGTGCTTGAAGCACCCTTAATGAACTATTTTTATGACATCGAAATCATTGAAACATGAGCATTTCCACGGCATGCCCTAGTGTATCGACAAAATGTGTACTTGAAAATTTGTTGAATCAATGTCGAAATCAATGTTTCAACCTTGGCTAGTTTGACGAGGGGAAGAAGAGGTTCTTAGGTCCCCACACTCAACTCCTCCCTTTTCATGTGCTTCTAAGTCTTTGGGAACTGCAATTGGTTATGGATTCCCCTTGGTTGTTTACCTCAAACTTGTTAAGAGTCCTGGTGGGCAAGCGATGGTACTAACAAGCGAAGCTTGGTGTGTGGTCTTCACAAGGAGAGTAAAGACCAGTCAAGGAAAGTGAGTGCAAGGCTTGACCTCTAGATGGGTCCCCCTCGATCAAGCCAACCACTGATCCGAGGGTAGGACTGGTAGGTGCTCAACTGCTTCTGGCCTTGTGAGATCCCTGCCCCATCAAACTGTTGAGGGGCCAGCTGTGTAGATGTGAGGTATGAGAGTGGTACCCACCTTTCTGCTACTTATTAGGTAGGTCCAGGTGGATTTGCCTGGTCTGCAGCTCATGCCAACACTGGTGACCTGTGCTTGTCGGGCAAATCAAACATGTCCTTTATTCTTTTGAAATGAATTGGAGGAGGAACAAATGGCAATTGTTACCCAGGCCAATTGAAGCCAAAAAAGTAAAGCTTTGACAGAAGGAAAGCCAAATGAAGCTTGAAAAATGTACTAAAACCCTATCTAACTGAGGCAACAATTTGAGCAAAGAAGAGTAAGGGAACAAAATGAACGGTTTATGAAAAAGCGGGAGCAGGGCTAGAGAACAGCAATGAATAGGAGATTTGGATTGGATGAATGAACCAGTTGTGCAGTGGTAACCTACTATTGATTGCAGGAGCATGTGACAGATGCTGGCAAGGTGATGATAGATGACAGGGACAATGAAGGTAGTGGAGGGGGCTTTACAGCCAAGCAATGAAGGCAGGCCCCAATGCAAGAGGGAAATGGCAGTTGAGAGGAAGGAATGAGCAATGGCAGATGGCAAATTTCTTCATTTCAACCCAAATCTAACACCATTTGTGATCAAAAGCTATCCTAAACCAAGTCTAAATGTTTGGACAGAAGGTGCTGTGGAGTGGGGGAATTTAGCCTGAAATTTCAAGGGATATTGCACTACTTGCCTGTGCTCACAGGAAAAATCAAACCCATCCTTTTTCCTCTGAAACGAATCTGAGGAGGGACAAATTGCAACTGCTGCTGAGACCAACAAAGCCAAAAGAGTAAAGCTTTGACAGAATGAAAGCCAAGTCAGTCTTGAAGAATGTGCCAGAAATCCATCTAACTGATCCAACAGTTTGAGCAAAGAGGATTGAGGGAGCAAAATGAAGGGTTATGCAAAAGAGGGAAAAGAGATAGAGAACAATAAAGAATAGGTGATCTGGATTGGGTGGCTGTGCCAGTTGTGCAGTGGTAGCCTACTATTGCTTTGCGGGAACACATGCAACAGATTCTAGCAAGGTGGTGAAAGAGGATGGAGACAGTAGGTAGTGGAGGTGACTTTTAGTGGGCAACAGCGATTGAGGGGAAAGGAGTAGACAATGGTAGATGGCGAATTTCTGCCACTCAATCTAAATCTAACATGATTTGTGATTGAGAAAGGTAGCCTAAACCACATTTACTATTTTGGCAGGTGTTGTGGAGTGAAGGAATTCAGCTTGGAATTTCGGTTGTTATTTATAATTTTATAGTACTTGCCTGTATTCTCTATTTTAGGAGTTAATGTGACAAAAACAAGGATCTAACAGTGGTTTTTAGCACAAAGTTAATATAGCTAAAAGATATATTAGTCTGCTGGACTAACAATTAGAGGAAAACATGCACATCCAAAACACTTCCAGGTGATAAATATGAACATATCGCAGAAATAAGATCAATCAATGGAAAGTTCCTCTCCAACTGAGATATATGTCATCTTCATAAAGATTATGATGATCCGATGAGAAACGATATCTTTCAGCTATTTTTCTTTGAAGAACTCATTTGATTCTGGAAATTGACTTAGAAAATTCAAGAATGATATTTCTATTTTAGAAGCATAGATTAAGTTCTTGTTATTGGTACAGTATCCAAAGCCTCAAGCATGTTCATGGTGATAAAATTACATTATATTCAAGAGATAGATAGTGAATTAGACAAAATCCAGATCTCAACACTTATTAAGCACCTAAAATATCTGTGTTTCTCCCTGGGCTAGGCCAATGATATAAACATTTCTATAAGAGTCATTTATCACAAAGAAAATAAATAATACGGAAAGAGCATGACAATGATAAGAAATTTTATGTTCAGTATGAAAGCAGCAATGCACATCCAAACCAATACCTCAGCAGTGTAATCCACAGCCTGTTCAGCACCAACTTCCAAAACTCTATCGAAACTTTTAACCCCGCAAGTAGCTGCTACCCTGCATCCAGCAGCTGCTGCCAGTTGAATTGCAGATAATCCAACAGCACCACCACCACCCAGAACCAGCAATCTTTGACTGTAAACATTTATTATCAGATATGTTGGTAACCATGCAATACGACAATGAATAAATTACTTCAAACTACTTGGACACCATTTGCCATTCAGTAAAATAGACCACACCATCAAAAGAGCATCATCTAGAAGATGTCTGTAACAAAAGAAACTTGCAAATTTTTTCAAGAAAAAAAAGAGTGAAACTCAGAAATTCAAAGAATAACAAACATTTACCTTAGCAACACAAATGCTTTTACTTTGTATGATATCGATTCATCAAACTCAAGTTTCATGCCGTGAAGTTGCTTGATATTTGTTGAGTTGTGCCTCTTGTTGAGGGGCTATTTACTATTTTATTTTTCATTAGCGGACTTATGTTGCTATTTTCCCTCACCACTTTATATATAAAGAGGTGTAAGGACAACTTGGTAATGATAAGAATCATTCTTTTCTTCAACTTGGTATTAGAGCACCAGGTTAGGGATACCACTAAATAAACACTAACCCTACCTTCAAGCCACACCACCGTTGGATGCCCCTGCCACCACTGACGACAGCGCCAACGCTCCGCCGCCATTGCAGCAGCAGCAGCATCACCCAATGCCACCGCTGCTGCAGCCCATCGCCGCAGCTCCTTGTGTTGCGGTAGTCGCTATCGGTGCGCCGCAGCAGTGTTGCCTAGGGCTGCTGTAGCCACCACCGCTGCTCTGCAACCACCACTGAGGGTTGAGCAGCCTCCCGCAACGCCACCTCACACTGCTATGCTCCAGCAGACTGCTGCTACAACGCTGCCTCGCCTCCCGGAGCATCACCTCGCGCTACTGAGCTCCGATAGACTACTACTGCAGCCCTGTAGGCCATCAGCGCAACTCCAGAGCAGCACACCACCACCACCTTCTCTCCCAATCGCCGCCCTGTTGGCCACAAGCACGTTGTAGGGAGGTTCTTGAGTATTGTGGAGATGGAGTTTTAAATCAAGAACCTTCCTATATGTGGTATGAATCTTTGTGACTTTGTAGTCTGATTTGGGGTGTGTATTCCCCTTTGTTAATGTTTTTTTTTTGTGTGTTCCCTAATGAAATATTAAAGATAGTGCTTGTGGACTATGGGGTGTGTATTCCCTGTGTTTTGGTGTTTGACCCAAGATTTCAAATCTGTTGTTCAGATTTGATTTTGTGTATCTGGAACTACTATGGCTGCATCTGAGGCTTCTAAGGTGTCTTTAGGACAGGGTACAGAAAGCAGAGTGTACAAGAACCCCTTCTTTGTCCGATTACTAAGTTGGATGAGACAAATTACCCTCGTTGGTCTCAAACCTTGTCACTGTGGAGGGTCATGAGAAAAAATGTGCTTATGAAAGCACCACTAGAGCAGAAAATAGGAAAATATACAATGTGAAGCTGGGATGATGCTATAGTGAGAGCCTAGATTCTGAATAGCGTTATTCCTCGAATTGGTGATGAAGTTATGTATTACACTTCTACCAAGGAGATGTGGGATGCCTTAAAGACTGCTTATTCACATGAGTTGAATTCAACTCAAGTATTCCAGATCCATTATGATTTATACCATCTCAGGTAGGAGGAGATGAGTCTGACACAGTACTACTCCACCATGAAGGGGCTATTGGAGAAATACAACGCATGTAAGCCGATGTGTACTTCCTCTATATGCAAGGACCATAGGAAGGAGTTTGCAGCCCACATGTTTCTTGCAGGGTTGAGTGATCACTATTCTGCGACTTGTTCTCATATTTCGACTCTCTCCGAGCTTCCTTCTATTGAGGAAATTTACAGGAGGCTAAGTATGATGCAGATTTAGCCTACTCATGATGTGGTTGTTACCAACGCATCTTCGGCTCATGCAGCTGTTAGTACTCGTGGTGGTAGAGGTGGCTTCTTTCGTGGCAAGGGCAGAGGGCGTACTGATGGTGGTCGTGGCAAGCCTACCTATATTTACTGTGGTAGACTTGGCCATGTTGAGGCTAAGTGTTGAAATAAATTTGGCCGCCCCACTGTTGCCAACGAGGCCTCTATTACTACATCTACAGGTGTGATCACTGAGATAGTATCACTTGCAGAGGTAGACTATGATGCAGTTGTGCAGCGGCTAGCACAATTAACACATGAGCAGCCTTAGTCCTCCAACACTACAACCTATGCTTTTGCTTCAGGTACGAGTGGGTCTTGGTTAATTGATTCAGGTGCATCTGATCATTTGACAGGAAATTCTCAATGCTTTGGGAAATTGCAAAAGACACCACATGATCATTCAGTATAGCTAATAGACGATAGACATGCTTCCATCTGTGATAAGGGAGGGGTACCTGTTACACCTTCCATGCATGTTGCTGCTGTATATTATGTGCCTGACATGACAATACAATTGCTATCTGCTAATTCTATTACTAAGCAGTTGAATTGTCGTACTATTTTTTATGTTGTTGGATGCTCGTTTCAGGACCACATGACAGGGAAGACAATTGGTGATGGCCATGATGAGGGGGTGTGTATTGGATGGTTCAGAGTCCGGTTGTTGTAGCCTGTCAGACAACTACTGCGGGGAGTGCTTTACAGTGACACGGATGACTAGGTCATCTGTCACTGGACAAGCTACGCCGTATCATCCCTCACCTGTCTCCTGCCATGAAGATTCAATGTGATGTTTGTTAGCTAGGAAAGCATCACCGTGCTAGCTTTCCAGTATCTATCCAGTCTACCAGTTCTGCTTGTTTTGAGTTACTTCATTATGATGTTTGGGGTCCTAATCGTGTGGCAGACTATCAGAATTTTAGATATTATCTGTTATTTGTTAATTTTTCACGCTTATCGTGGACCTTTTTGATGAGAAATAAATATGAAGTTGGTTCTTTGATTCAACAATTTGTGATATTCGTAAGAAATCAATTTGATGTGTGCATTAAGAAAATCAGAGTAGATAATGCACTGGAATTTTGTACAAAGAAACTGGTTGATTTTTATGGATCACTTAGGATTGTGCATCAAACATCTTATCCTCACATGTCGCAGTAGAATGGGATTGCTGAGAGGAAGCACCATCATATTCTGGATACAACGAGAGCACAACTTATCCAAAATAGTGTTCCACATAGTTACTAGGGAGATGCGATCCTTATTGCCTGTTATGTTATTAACATGCTTCCTTCTTCTGTGCTGTATGAGTAGATCCCATGGAGTATCTTATATCCTGATGTTGACTTGTTTCTTATGCCACCAAAGACTTTTGGCTGTGTAACCTTTGTACTCCTCCTTGGGCCTGATCATGATAAATTGGAAACAAGGGCGGTTAAGTGCGTGCTTTTGGGATACTCATGCACACAGAAGAGATACAGGTGTTTTGATCCCATGCATCAGAGGCACTATGTGAGTGCAAATGTGACTTTTCATGAGTCTATCCCTTATTTTCCTACTTCAGATCATCAGTTGAAAGAAGTTGAGGTGGCTGCTCCTATGCCTATACCTCCTCTAGCCTTGGAGGACTTTTCTCAGACTAGTAGTATATCGACTACAGATCAGATTGTGGGCATCTTTAGACCTGTACCACCTGCCGAGAAGACATTTAAGAGTGTTACATATCAGTTTCCAGTCACTTACAGAGAGAAGACACACCCCTCCTCATCTTCAGTTCCTACTGAGCCACCATCGTCCTCCTTCACTTAGGTATGTGTTGAGAGTATTGATGATTCTTCTGCTAATATGTCTTCAGGGTCTCTATCTATGGTCACAGATAAGGATATTCCCATGCTGTCAGGAAGGCTCCATGATCTTGTGCACGGTATCGTGTTGCTGGCAGTGTTGTTTCTGCGAGCTCTCTTGGATCCGACTTCCATACGTTCACAGCTACAGTCTCTAGTACTGAAATCCCTACCTCCTATCAACAGACTCTTCTACATCCACAATGGAAGGCGGTTATGGAAGAGGAGATGTCTACGCTTACTGATAGAAGTACTTGGGAGATGTTTGCTTTACCTTCTGGTGCGCACTTGGTTGGGGCTAGATGGGTCTTTACCTTGAAATATAACCTTGATGGGTCTATTTCTCGGTAGAAAGCTCACCTTGCGGCTAAAGGATTCACTCAGACATATGAGGTGGATTTCTTTAACACTCTCCAGTGGCATAGCTCTCTACTGCCTAATTCTTATCTTGATTGCAACTCATTATGGATGGCATTTACACTAGCTGAATGTCAAAAATGCCCTTTTCTATGAAGATTTGGAGGAGGAAATCTATATGCAGCAACAACCTGGCTTTGAGGTTCAGGGGGAGTGTGTGTGTAAGCTTCGTAAGGCTATTTATGGCCTTAAACAGAGCTCTCGAGCTTGGTTTCAACGCCTGTCTGAGGCACTATCTGTTTTCAAGATGCAGAGATCTTTTGATCATTACCTGTTTGTCAGGAAGACTAATACTGGCACTGTGACGTTATTGGTATATGTTGATGACCCTATCCTTACAGGTAATGATGCAGATGGTATTACTCAGGTGAAGGATTATTTGGCTCGCCAATTCATCGTGAAGGACCTTGGGAAGTTGAGATATTTTCTGGGTATTGAGATTGCCACGAGCAAGCACGGCATAGTATTGTCTCAGAGGAAGTATGCACTTGACATTTTTAAGGAGATAGAAATGCTAGGATCCAAGGAAACCAACATTCCTATGAATCCTAAAGTTTATCTATTTGAGGACACAATGAAACTAAAGGACAAGAAGGTCTCTCAACAGCTGATCAGGAAGCTACTGTACCTAACCATCACCAGGCCAGATATCAGTCTTGCAGTGCGTAAGCTAAGTTCGTTCTTAGACAAACCCACTAATGTTCACTGGTAGGCTGCTATGCAGGTTTTGAGGTACATTAAGGGATGTCTAGGGAAAGGCATCATATTCCAGAGGAAGAAGGCTCCTATGTATGTAGTCGCTTACTCTGACGCTGATTATGCTGGAGATGTTAGAGATAGGCGGTCTACTATTGGATTTTGTACACTTATGACTGGGAATTTAGTGACCTGGAGAAGAAAGAAACAAAGTGTTGTTTCATGCTCTAGTGCTGAGTCCGAATACAGAGCTATGACTCATACTGCAGCAGGGATGATATGGATCAGATCTCTGCTACGAGATCTTTATGTTGATATTCAGGAGCTTATGGAGATGCATTATAAAAATTGGGCTGCAAAATACATTGCTAACAATCCCATGTTTCATGAGAGGACGAAACATGTGGAGGTGGACTGTCACTATACCAGGAGTCTGATTCAGTAAGGTCTACTTTGTACTACATGTCTTGCTTCCACTGACTAGACTGCTGATGTGTTTACCAAGCCATTGTCTTGCCCCCAGTTTGAGAAGTGTAGAAACAAGTTAAGCATGATAGATATATATGCTCCAGCTTGAGAGAGAGTGTTGAGTTACACCTCTTGTTGAGGGTCTATTTACTATTTTATTTTTCCTTAATAGACTTATGTTGTTATTTTCCCCCACCTCTATATAAAGAGGTGTAGAGATGGCTTGGTAATAATAAGAATTATTCATTTCTTCAATGAATAACCAAACTACCTATAACACGGTATCTGGATTCACAGGTGTGGGGTGCCCTCCAAATGGCAATAGGAAGGTCAAGATCAGCTATCTGATGAACACTAGTTTCACGAAAGGGGGAGAGATGGAGAACGTGAGAGAGGGCGATAGAGGGAGAAACTGTGAGAAGGTGGGAGAGGAGGGGTACCTGTCAAAGGAGGGAGGGGCATCTCGACCGAGAGATGGAGAGGGTGGAGGTGAGTAGCGCCAGGTGGAAGTGGAGAGGTCGAGGGTCTGGGTTGGTCGATGGCGATGAGACGGAGAAGGGAGCACCGGTCCTCAGCTGATCCTCGGAGAGTTACTCACTGGGGAGGAGATGCGGCAGGGAGGGGAAGGTGCTTCAGATGTCTAAGGCAGGACCACTAGGCACGAGACTACCGCGAGCCATGGCCTTGTTGGAAGTGTGGTGACCTCGGCCATAGAAGTTTGCACTGCCGAGGTGGTCTCACTCGTGATGTGGGGAGCTTACCGCCGCCGCAGTCGAGGGGGAGCTACCGTAGGCTGAGGTTGAGGCGCCTTGGTCGAAGGGGGTTCGGTGTCTGAGGGGGCTGGTGGGTGAGATCCTCGAGGGCTAGGTGACCAAAGCAGTGGTAGAGAAGGCTTTGGGTGGGGATGTGAAGCGTGAGGGGTTTAGGGTTCTGATGTTGGAAGGAAGGAGATTCTTGGTCCTCGACCTTCTTGTCTCAAGGAGGGAGGAGCTTTACTTCTTGGAGGTCGTATCCGAGATGGGAAAGTGGAGTTGGCGGCGCCCGTCCCCGCACGATGGAGCATCTATGGAACGCCCGCTGGAGAGACCGATTTTCGAGGTGTCCATTGTGGGAATCCCATGGTGGTTGAGGTCTGTAGAGGTGGTGGAGGCGGTCGTCTCGCAGTTTGCTCGACTCAAGAGGTGCACGGCAGTCGGCCTCTCTAGGGGTCCGGTGGTGGTGATGATCAAGATGAAGATCGGAGCGGTGTTGATGGAGAAGGTTGTGTTGCGGCTAGGGAGCTCCTCTTGGGTCATCTCCTGCGCGACTCGAGGAGGCTTTTAGGGATCCACAATAGTGGTCGAAACAACTGCTCCGATGCGAAGGAAGGAGAGGCATCGTTCGATGAGGATGAGGGAGAGTCGATCGGTCGCTGATGTGGATTCGGGCCCCGAGAGATCCACGCGGATCTCGTCTGAGTCGCTGGCGCCACCGGAGATTGGCACTGTCTCAACAACATCAGGAGCGAGAGAGGCGGGGATGGGCATTGATGAGAGTCGGCACCTCAACGAACAATTGGTGGTGACTTTTAAAGAGACCACGCCCATGGCACGTACAGCGAAGCGCTCATGCGGTCTGAGCACCGAGCTGGATCCATTTGCGAGATCTGAAGAAGGCCCTTCAGTGGCTTTAGACAGAGCGGGGACTCGGACCTGGCTCCCTTTTGGGGCCTATTCTGAGAAAAGGGGCTCCTCCAACCCTTCGACCTCGAAGTTGGTTGATGAACAACAGGAGAGTGATGGAGCTGTGGAAGGGGAGCACTCTCCAACTCCGTTCGGGGTGGAAGGCGTAGTCTCCTCCGCGGCATCTCCCCTGCAATGGGCTAAAGATCGAGGGAAGGCGATGGTGCTAGGCACAGTTTCGACAGCAACAGGAAGGGCTTTCGGTCATCTTTGGCCGATGAGGCCGAGGCCGTGGTCCAACATGAGGTGTATGAGGATCCCGAGCCTCATCTTGGTAGTCCTCTGCCGCAGTAGCAGTCAGATAGCATCCCGTTGACGTCCAGCAGCCAGGAGTAGATTCCCCTAATGGGATGGAAACCACGCATGGTGCACGGTGGCCGAGGTGGCACTCTCCGCTATAAGAGTGGAGGTTTCGTGGAGGTCAAAGACCTAGGGTGGTGGTTGATGGTCGCAAAAAGGCACCATAGCTGCCATGACAAATAACGGTGTTGGATCGTGATGATGAGGAGGTGCATAGGACGGCAGAGGCATGTGTCATCCAATAGGCTATGGAGGAGGTCCCTATTTGTTGTTAATGAACGGGGTGCTAACGTGGAATGTGAGGGGTCTTAATGACTCGTCTAGAAGGGCGTCGTTGGGACATTATATTCGTATGTGGAAAGCTGACGTCATGTTGCTGCAAGAAACAAACCTATCTGACTGTGATGTCCGAACCTAGAAGGAGATTGAGGGTTCTTGGATGGGGGGGTTCCGATCTCTTAGGGCGACTGGCCGTTAAGGAGGACAGATTTTGGGTTGGCGGGAGGATGTCTTCTCCTTGGATGATTTCTACTGTGGGAAGCATGTCATCTTTGCAAGGCTAATTAGGAGGGTGGGAGGTTCCAAGATGTATATCACAGGTATGTATGGTCCGTCAGATACCCAGGCAAGAGGAGTCATGTAGGAGAAGCTCACGACCGTCGCTGCAGAGTGTCATGGTTGTCCTTTGCTTCTTGGAGGGGATTTCAACATCACACTACAGACGGAGGACAAGCCTGGAAGGCGGGGAAGACAAGATTCTGGGTCGGATCTTTTTGTGGATTTTGTGGTTACGCATGGCCTCGTGTATTTGATTCCGGCATCCTATGCTTACACTTGGAGGAATAACAACGACCAGATGTCTAGGATTGATAAATTTCTTTCCAACGTGAAGCTAGCAGAGTCCTTCCATGCAGCAGATGTGTCTACTTTTGAGAGGCCTTTCTCAGACCACACGCCATGGCGGTCTAATGAGGGGACGCACTTCGGCACTTATTTTAAATTTGACAAATCATGGATGACGAAGGAGGGGTTCCGGAGTATGGTGGAGGGATTTGCCGCTTGTTGCCTAGCAAAGAAGTTGGATATGTTACGTGACCACCTAAAGGCATACAGGAGGGAGATCAAGGCGTCCAGGAGGGGCAAGAAGGATGAGGCACTTGCATAGATTACCAGGATCGATAGGCAAGAGGACCAAGCCCCTATCTCGACAGAGGATAGGGAGGTTAGAGCGAGAATGACGCGTGTGGTACAGGAGGATAGGAAAGCAAAGGTGGAGTGGAAAACAAGGTCGAGGCAAAGATGATTGAAGGAAAGTGACTCTAATACCATATTTTTCCACCAAGTGGCCTCTCCCAGGAGGAGGCGAAATTGGATAGAGAAGCTGATTCATGGAGTTAGCTTCTCTGGTAGGGAGGAGGTGGGACGAGCTGCCGCTGATTACTTCAAGGAGTTTACTGGGAGGCGCGTCAGGGGGTACTGGAGGTGGAGAGGGGAGAATGTGCAGTGTATCACAGAGGCTCAGGCGGAGAGCCTCACAGCTAGCTTTTCGGAGGACGAGGTGAGGTAGGTAGTTTACAGCCTAAATGTGAAGAGGTGTCCTGGTCCGAATGATTTCCCTATTTTCTTCTTCAGGGAGTTCTGGCATCTAGTGAGAGCAGATGTGATGCAAGTGATGGAGGAGTTCTCAGCTGGGAACAAAGGTTTCGACAAGCTGAACATATACTACTTGTTTTTGTTGCCTAAGAAGGAAGGGGCGGAGGTGATCTAGGACTTCAAACCGATTGCACTTTCGAAAGTCGTGTACCTTATTGTCGCAAAGGTCATGGCCAATAGGCTTAGGGACCTTCTTAGAGACCTGCTCTCCCCTGGTCAGACGACTTTCGTTTTGAGGAGAGGAATTCTAGATGATTTTGTGGTTGCCATGAAGGCACTGGCCACCTGGAGGAGGGAGAAGAAAAGGGTCTTTTTGTGGAAAGTTGACTTCAGCAAGGCATACAACTCGGTATAGTGAGATTTTCTGTAGGCTTCACTGAGGAGGAGGGGGTTCCCCACAATATGGATTGATTAGATAAAGAGGTGTGTGACGACATCTTTCTCAGTCCTGATCAATGGGAACCGAACAGGATGATGGGTACACAACTTAGGAGGGGGGTCAGAAAGGGTTGCTCCCTTACAACTATGTTGTTTGTGCTTGTGGCAAATGCTCTAGTGCGAGCAACACAGAGGGCCTGTGATAGGGGTCTGGTTAAAGGCTTTATGGTTGGTAAGGGCAAGGAAACGACGGTCCTACAGTATGCTAATGATACCTTATTTTTTGTTGAGGGTGTGGATCTAGAGGCCAAGAGGATGAGAATTCTTTTGGAGCTTTTTGGCGTCGCGTCGGGGTTGCAGATCAACTATCAAAAATCAACTTTTGTCCCGTTCAACTTGTCAGTCGAAGAGGTGGAGAGGGTGGGTGGGGTTTTGGAGACAAAGGTGGGTTCTCTGCCACTAGTGTATCTAGGTCTTCCTTTGTCAGATTGATGCCTTAGGTTACAGGATTGGATGCCTCTGTTGGAGAGGATGGAGGGAAGATTGGCAAGGTGGTTCTCCAAACTTCTTTCTAGAGGTGGGAGGTTGACCCTAGTAAAGGCAGTGCTGGCATCCATACCATCGTATTTCCTCTCAGTTTTCAAACTGCCGCACCAGATTGAGAAAATCTTGGAGTTGATGAGGGATTTCTTTTGGGCCAATGCAGGGTCGATAGAAAGGGGGGGGCGAGGTTGGTGGCCTAGGAGGAGGTGTGTAGACCGGTTCAGGAAGGGGGTCTGGGGGTTAGAGATGTGGACACCAGCCCCCTCATGAAGTGGATTGCGAGGTTAGTGGGACAGGAGCAGGAGCTCTTTGGTAATGTTATGCGACAATGCTACGGCCCCTTCCTCTCATGGGAGCCTTTGGAGTCCCCTCCTACAGGAGCCTCTCACTTTTTTAGGGGCTTGGCGACGGTGACGGCAAAGGTGCATGATCTTTTCTCCCCTACACTGGGAAAGGGAGATGCTTTCTGATTCTGGTAGGACGACTGGCAGGGGGTTGGCTCTACCCTTGGCGACAAGTTTCCTCGTCTTTTCAAAGGTGTTGCGGACTCGTCGGCCACGGTGGGAAGTTGCTAGGATGGGCTTGGTGTCCAACTTTTCGGGAGGACCTTTCAAACCGAAGATGTAAGGAGTTCCAGCGGTTGTTGTAAGAGTTGGAGGGTTAGGCACCGAGGAGGGTGTTGATGGCTTTTTTAGGGAAGAAGAGTTCTCTATGGCAAAGGTTTTCCATAGGTTGGGGAGTCGTGTGGTCAATTCGGACATTGATTTCTTGCGAGATTGTAGTATGCTCTGGAAGGTGGATTGTCCGTTGAAGGTGAAGATGTTCGCCTGGCTGGTGAAGAGGGGGAGAGTTATGACGAAGCAATGGAGAGTTAGATGGGCTCAGTTGGATGATCTCACTTGTCCTCTCTGTGGAGGAGTCGAGGAAGACATCCAGCACCTCTTCTTTCAGTGTCCGTTTGTGTTGCAGGTTTAGCAGCTGATAGGAATCGACTGGATTGTCCATCAGGATGCAGGCAACCTCTAGCAGTCTTTCCGAAGGGGAAACGCTTGCGATGGAGGATCGCCTTTAGATCCAAAAAGGATAGAACCAAGGTTTTGGTGGTCTTATGGGGTGTATGACTGGGGAGGAATGGGATGATTTTTAAGGGGGAGAGACCTTATGTTGAGAACTTTATTTCATCTATTTTTTTCTAGGTGATGTTCTGGGAATCTACATTATAATTTTGATGTCATTCGTTTTGTTGGAATGAGTTGATTTTGGGTGGTTATCAATCGGATAACCGCCCTTCGACTTTTCAAAAAACTATACTTGCTGAAAACTTTTGATTATATAATAAATGCCATTATTAATTTTATGTACCACCACACATGCCACCATAAGTGAGAATTTTTTTTTTTTTGGGTGCAAGGTCAAACACTAATGTAGTTCAGTGGCGGTAAAGGTGAAGAAAGTGATGATTGGGCCGGAGCGGGGGGGGGGGGGGGGGGGGGGGGGGGGGGGGGGGGGTTGTGTGGTTATCGGTGTCAAAGGGCCTCAGCAATGGCATTTTTATGTTCAGCGGTTTGCTTTAGGAGCTTCATTTCTTTATGTCGTTCTATTTGAGATAAGAGTACCTTTTTGCTTAATAAGGTAGGTTGATAAAACAGTTCGAATTTGCCGGAACTAAACCCACTTGATCAGAGCTTTACATCAACATTAATCAATGCAGGAAATTTCCAAGAGATCGATATCTTACCTAGTCACGAGCTACAAATATTCTCAAAACAAAATGCAAGCCTCGATTCTAGTGAGATAGACCAAGAGTTACCGTGGGAATAGCTGGTCTCCTCCTCTTCCATAGTTACATAGCATAGAGAAGATTTTTTTTTTGAAAAAGGAAGGGGTAGTTATCCAGTGTGATAACTACCCAAGAATATATATAATAGAATCAACAAAATCCATCAATACTACAGGCAGACCCCAAGGTCCCCCACTCACAAGGAATTAACCCAAAGAGTAAACAAGGAGTTAATAGACTCAACAAAATTCTCCACGTAAGATCTCTGGCCCCCGAAAATCACCTCATTCCTGCCCAACCAAATACCCCAAAGCACTGCCAACGACCTGACCCTCTCCTTCTTCGTACGGAAGACGAACTGTCCACCAACACCACCTCCGCTTCTGAAGCTATGTTAAAATTCCTCGAACAGACGACACTCCCACCACCTCCCACCCATCCTGTCCCAAATCTGCACCACAAAAGGGTAAGTGAAAAAAAGGTGGCCAACGTCCTCCTCATCACCACCACACAAAGGGCAGACCTTACATTCTCTAGGAGCCCACCTCGCCCTCCACACCTTAGTCACCAGCCTTCTCCTCCTAAGGAACCAAGCAAAAATCTTGACCTTCAGTGAACACGCGGCTTTCCAAATCTGCCTGCAATCCCTTGCCAGATCCAGCTCCACCCCAGGACCAACAGTGGACAATCTCCTGTATGCAGCCGCTACCGAAAACTCACCTTCATCCCAACCAAACATATTCGTACCAGACGCCGGATGCAATCCCTCCAACTCTTCAAGACAGACCTGAAAATCGTGCGCTCTCGCATCTGATAAGCTACCTATGAAGCGCGGGCACCACCCATCTTCTCATACCTCAGCCACGGACGCCATTTTGTTCTGGGACAGGGCAAACAGTCTCTGAAATCTTCTACCAAGTGCTCCATCACCCGTCCAATCATCCTGCTAAAATCTGAAAATCTCCCCCGTTCCCAACACAGGAACAAAGCAGTTCCTCACCAAAGGAGCCACCGTCGACAAGCCCTTCAAAAAGCGAGAGGCATCCCTAGGCGGAGACATCAGGAGATCCTATCGCACCGGGCCACCATACGCCGTCTCGAACACCTTGCCCATCACATCCCCCCTACCTTCCAACAGGCATCCCACCCATTTCGCCAACAGACTGTCATTAGATCTCCCCAAATCCCTCACCCCGACCCCCCGTCTTCCAATGGTCTGCAAACCTCCTCCCAAGCAACCAACCTGGCACCCTGTCCATTCGTCACCTGGTTGGACCAAAAGAAATTCCTCATAGCTCTCTCTATCTTTGCAACCACCTGTCGAGGCATCTTCAGCACGGAAGTGAAATACGATGGCATTGCTGACAGAACCACCTTGAGCAGGACCAACTTCCACCTCTTGACAGTAGCCTGGACGCCCACCCCTCCAACCTCCTTTCCAGCCTCTCCACCAGGGGGGCCCAATCTCTCACCAGAATCCTCCCATCTGTCAACGGTAAACCAAGATATCTAATCGGGAGCTTAACCTACTCTGTGCCAAGTCCCAAACTACACCCCCTCGCCTCTGCCTCTGTCAGATTGAAAGGGACAAAATCCGATTTAGTCAGGTTGATCTGCAATCCTGACGCCTTACCTAGTAAGACAAGGAACCGCATTCTTCTGGCCTCCCTTTCTCCACCTTCAATGAAGAAGATCATATCATCCGCATACTGAAGCAACGGGATACTCGTCCCATCTCTTAAGGAGAAACCTCTCATCAAGTTTCTCTCACACGACCTCTTAGCTACCCTAGCAAGAGCATCCACGGTAATCACAAAGAACATCGGAGCCAACGGACATCCTTGTCTCACCCCCCTCCTTGGTTGGATCCAACCCCCAGCTGGGTTTCCGTTGATAAGAACCGAGAACGACATCGTGGTGATGCATCTCTTCATCCAATCAATTCACACAGGCGGAAACCCCCTCTTCACCAAGGACACCCAAAGAAACGACCACTGGATCGAGTCATAAGCTTTGCTGAAATCAACCTTCCACAGGAAAGCCTTCTTCTTATCTCTCTTCCAGGACGAAAGGATCTCCGAGGCCAACACATAACCCTCCAAAATATTCCTACCAGGAACAAAGGCCGTCTGCACCGAATCTACAATCCCACCCAGAGTCCTCAATCTATTTGCCAGAAGCTTCGCCACTACCAAGTAGATAGCATTCGAGAGAGCTATCGCTCTGTACTCCTGGATCTCCTCAGCGCCCTCCTTCTTCGGTAGCAGGAACATGTAGAACTTGTTCAGCCTATTGAACCCCAAGTTACCATCTCTAAATTCTTACACCACTTGCATCACGTCCTCTTTCACCACCGGCCAGAACTCTCTGTAGAAGGCAACCGGAAAGCCATCCGGCCCTGGACAACCATCCGCGTTCAACCCCCAAATTGCCTCATGGACTTCATCCTCCCCAAATGAGCCCGTCAAGAAGCTGGCGTCTGCCTCCCTGATCTGCGGTACCTCAAACCCTAACCATCTCCACCTTCCCCCTCGTCTCCACCCAGTAAAGTCTCTGAAATATCTCGCAGCTGCCCCTCCCACCGCCTCCCTTCCCACAAACTCCTCCCCATCCACCACCAATCTGTCAATCCAGTTCCTCCTCCTACCTGATGCAGCCATATGAAAAAATCGGGTGTTGGAATCACCTTCCTTCAGCCACTTCTGCCTATACCTCACCCCCCACTCCATCTCCACCTTCCGGTCTTCCTCCTGTATCACCTGAATCTATCTTGCTCTATAAACCATGTCGGCGTCTGAAAGGAGACCAACGTCCTCTGCCCTGTCCAGACGTGCAATCTCAACAAGAGCCTCCTCTTTCTTCCTCCCATGTTCCTCCCTAATCTGCTTGATATGGACCTTCAAGAAGTATCTTAAATCTCTCAGTTTCGCTTCCAACCTGGCAGCCGCCGAACCATCCGCCTGAAATGACCTCCACTGTTCCTCTACCAACCCCCTGAAGCCCACCTCCAGGAGCCACGCCTTGTTGAACTTGAAATAAGTACCATGCCTCCATCCCTCGTTCGACACCCACAGCAAGGGGGTGTGATCGGAGAAAGGACGCTCTAGGGATCTAACCTCCGCCATCAGAAACAATTTCGCCATCGCTGTTGAGACAAGAAATCTGTCAATCCAGGATTGCTGTCCTCCAGAGCTCCTCCACGTGTAGAGACAGGACAACGGTGGCATGTCAACTAGCCCCTAATCCACCACAAAGCCTGCAAACGCCTCAGAGCCCTGGTCCAATCCCCCTCGGTCACCTGGTTTGTCTTCTGCCAGCAGAGTAACATTAAAATCGCCACCAACCAGCCAAGGTATCCCCTGAAAAGCTACTGCGACCTGGCTCAGATCTTCCCACAAGGCTTGTCTTCTCCGACCCTCCGTCAGGCCATAGACAGAGGAAAGGAGCATACATGTGTCATCCCGGTGTCTCTGAAGTCTGACAGTGATAACATGGGACCCAACCAGAGAGCCCAGGAAGGAAAACTCTTCATCCTTCCATCCCACAGCAATTCCCCCCCCCCCCCCCCCCCGCACTTCCATCTGCATCCAAGGCCAAGAAACCCCCAAAAACAACTCCCCCCATCTCCCCCCACAACCTTCCATCACAGCTCCCCTACTTCGTCCCCTGGAGAAAGAACACATCAGGCCCCCATCTCTGAATATACCCCCGCAGAGCCGCCCACCTCAACGGGTCATTCAGACCCCTCACATTCCACGACATGACCTTGGTCATGAAGACCTCCGGGAACCTCCTCGCATCAACCGCCTAAACCCCATCATTGCGGCCATACCATCCTCCTCTTCCATCAACAAACGCAGATCACTCGAGCTCCCCTCACAACCACCCATCGCCCCTCCTCGCCCCGCAACCTCCACACTTTCTACGGCCAACACCTGCGCGTACCCAAGCATCATGACCTCGCCCTCAGGCAGCCCAGTCACCGCATCAGCCCTCCGCACTGTCACCACATCCACCAGATTCCCAGCTCCACCACCAGCTCCAGCCGCTCGCCGCCCCTCCACCACTGCAGGGGACCCCGGAGCAGATATCCCCCCGTCATCGCCCCCAACAAGGGCCGCCGCAGACGCCGCGCCTCCTCCGCCTGGGAGCGGGGCGACTCCCAGCTCCATCGGTGACCGGCGAAGACCAACCCCAGCAATGCCCTTAGTCGAGACCTTCCGAGCCTGCCCCCTACAGTAAAACCATCGCGGCCTGTAGACGAGCCGCTGTGAGCCAGACAACCTCTGCTCCCGTCGTCACCTGCTCCCCTCCCCACCAGTCGCACCTTGCCCCGTCGCCTGGTCCGGTCTAGCCAAGGTGCGCCGCGATCCTCCAACAACAGCTCCCCGCCCTTCATCTGCAGAGACTCTGGGTCGCGGAGTTGAGCGCACTGGAAGACCCGAAACGACATCAGCATCGGAGCCCCCAACTCCCATATTCGAGTCACGCCCACCCGACCCAGGTTCGCCATGAGCTCCTCCCACAAAACGGGGGGCCACCTCAGTGCCACCAACGCACCCGCAATCAGCGGGGTCGCCCAGCTTCAACGCCGCATTCACCTCTCCCGACCCCTCCGCAAAATCCGCACCAGCTTCCCGCATCCCCACCCCTTCACCTACCACTGACTGCACCACGGGGATCGCAACCACCGCATGATCCTCGCCGCAATCCCCGCAGCGACCCTCGGCCTTCCCAAGAGCAGCCTGTCCCTC
Source organism: Thalassia testudinum (assembly GCA_037157565.1). Classification (NCBI taxonomy): domain Eukaryota; kingdom Viridiplantae; phylum Streptophyta; class Magnoliopsida; order Alismatales; family Hydrocharitaceae; genus Thalassia; species Thalassia testudinum. The sequence continues at coordinate 66,300,707 of JAZHRO010000022.1, read as the reverse complement.
CTCCACTCGCCCGCCACTACCGCCTCCAAGTGTCGCTGCCGCTCCGCCACCCACCGCCTCAACAAAAGACCTAGGGCTCCTGGAACCCCACGAGATGCGGATCAGCCAGGCGGAGCTCCCCCACCTGAGCACCAACCTCTCCACAAGCCGCTGTCCCAGTCTCATCTCCACCCAGGCTTCGATCCGCGACAGGTCGGCCGACTTCAGGCCCAGGCCTTCGCATCCGTGCAGCCTTGCAAAAGGGGCAACCACCGCCACCACCACCTCCACCGTGCGGAGGAAGAGTGGAACCCCCTCAACTAGGATCTTCCTTCTCGCGCCAGTCGACGGCCTCTCTGCCAGAGCGCCATCTGACCTGACCGACCATCGACACCGCACCACTCCTCGGCCACACTGCAGCACCTTGAAGACCAGCCGCCTCAACTCCTCCCGGCCAAGCCCCAAAAGCACCAACTGCCCACCTCCCAGGGAGGCCACCCCAAACCGTCCCCCGCCAATCCCCAAGAAGGCGGTGACCGCTCTTCTCAGGGCCCCCACCTCCACCTTCCCCTCCAAGACCACCGCTACCAACGCCGACGCCAGCCTCCCTTCCAACGCTCCAAACTCCTCCGACCACAGCACCTCAACCTCCACGAGGGGCGCCCCCTCCGGAGGGGGCGGAGGTGTCCCCCCCCCCCCCTCTCAAGGAAACCACTCCACTCGATCCCCAGCGCCCGCAACCCAACCTCCGATGCCCCAGAACGCCACAGCGCAAGCACCGCACCGAATCCCTGCACTCCGCCGCCAAATGCCCCTTCCCAAGGCATTTGAAACACCTCACCGGCTCTGCTCCCTTTCGTGACCTCCTGCTCACCACTGTCCAGCCAGGGCCACCTCTCCCCACCCTATCTGCCAGCCGCTCGGATGCCAGCCTCCCCGTCGCCAGCCCTCTCATTCCTCATTAATGGGTAGTAACCACAGCATAGAGAAGATTTTAAAGGAAATCAAATAAACAAAGGAGAAAATAGCCAATTGGCCCAACTGGCTGTGACCAACATGCGCACCAAGGGTTTCAAGTTTCATCCTAACTTAGAGATTTATGGTTTTGCAGTCCTAGTAGAGTTCAAATTTTCATTTCACTGGGGTGCCTCTACCTCCTCCATCAAAAGGTTAAGTGTATATCTTCATTCAAAATTCAACCCCCACATGCCGGAGATGTGGAAGCCCCCCATCAAGGGAAGATGGTTCCTCAATTTACAAGCCCAAGCCACTTCGCTCTATGACCTGAGCTAGTTTACAAATATACAGAGCTCATGGAGTGGTCAAATGCAAGAGGTTGACCATGGCATCACCACCAGTCGCCAGTTGTTAATATGGCATCTGTTATCAAATGTCCAACACAAAAATACTGGATATCATATTATAGACCAAGAAATAATTGGTTCATTGAGAACTGCCACATGAAGAAAAGGAAGTTGGAAAAATATGAAGATTCAGTATTTTCGGTTTCAAAAGATGGTCGGGTAAAATCATAGAAAAGTTAATCTACTGCATTCCATTTCCACACTAAATTATGTGAACCAAGTACTTCAATCTAAAAATGTAATCCAGGTGAACCTTATTGTGAATCGCAAAAACATACCCTGCTGTGATTCTTGCAGTAGTTTTTAAAGCACGCCAAGCAGTCAATGCAGCAAAGGGAATAGCACTTGCCTCCTACAAAGTAACAAATACAAAGTGAGAAATTCAACTAGCAAGCTGCAAAATCCAATGCAAATTGCAACTCATCTGCATGATTTTTGCCCTGGAAACATATTCAATTACAAGAAGTTCAATATTGAAGCCTGCTTGTGAAAAATCCATTCTTCATTAACATCTACAAACTTTCAAAATGAAACATTTGTTGTGTTAACTTCGAACATCTATATCATCAGTTAATCAACTCAGTGCTTAGAGATCAACTGAAATCATGAATCATGATACCAAGCATGAACAAATGCATTGTTGTCACATTCCCCAACATCACAAGGGAATCCCTGATTCCCAAGTTGACCATCTTTTAAGCAGATGCATCTATAAATGTTAATATGTCATCTCTTGTCTTAATGATTTCACAATCTATTAGATGACCATAGTGAACTAAAACAAAAGAAATGAAGAAAAAGGAAATCAAACTAAGAAATCAGTATGTTATCAAACCAAATATTCAGGTGAAATATGGTTTATTCTATGTTGCTTCTTCTTACCTCAATGATCAATCTATCTGTTTCTTCATTATTTGTAATGGTTCTTAGGTGGGTGAAATTTCTCTATTCTACCCATTTTCCTTATTCCCGAGAATTTTCGGAATAGATCAAATGAGTGGGGTCTTTGGAAGGATAATTGGGATTCTTGTTACATTAGTGAAAGTTAGCTCGCCACCAAGGAGTTGGCTCTATGGTAGAGCACCCCACTTGCATCCAAGAGGTCAATGGATCAAATCTCAAGCCCAACATATCTACCTTATCAAAAGAAAAGAAAAGAAAGCTCTAGGAATGGTCAAAGCCACACCCAATCGAAAAAAAATGTTTTCCAAACAAGTTTTAAGTAGTTTTAGTAAAACATGTGCCATTGATCCTTTTGCATTTTCAGTGATACAAACATATCTAAGTAATTGTCACCTTGTTGGACCAACACTTGCTTCTTCTTTTTCCCTGAAAAGGACCAACACTCGCTGTAGTCTCAGTTTGTGCTGACATCAGTCCCTCCCCACAACTCATGAATTGAGAACTTTCTCACAATGACAAGGTCTACTTGAAATGGAATAGGCACGAATGAAATCTTAAAAAAAAGGAAAAAAGAATCTTTCCAACCAATTTTGAGGTAATTATTCTCCGCTAATGGAATTCATAGGACCATGTTTTCTTTTAAATAGGAATGAAAGTTCAGTAACTTCAATACATCTTGAGTATTAGGGTGAATGGCATGGCATTGCAAATCAAAAGGAATATTCGATATCACTGTACTGACAGAGGTTATAACAACCTCTGCCTGGTGTTCCCTAACAGCAAAGGCATATCATGTCAACCCTTGTATTCGTTGCCTACACAAGTGAGGGCTGAGGTGTGTTGCAGACCACCTCAACATATTGAGCAAATACGTTTCTCCTCTCTTCTACTTTTCTCACCTCTCCTCTTCTTACCATTAATGGCATAAGCTCGCATGGCATCATCTCTATCGACTAAAATTCCACAGAATTGTAGATATTTCGTGCTACGCTTCTAGAACAATCCATTTTCGCTTACTATTTCTGACCCATTCTAGGAACTGCATTATTAATCGGACAAGTTAGTTGCCGCTGAATATGAGCTTCGTTACTTTTTTTTTTTTTTCCTTCCTGAAAAGGTAAAGGACGGTTACCGGAGGTCAGGGAACTTCACTACTTCGATCTCTACATAGAATGTATAATCTATTTTATTCCCATAGAAAAATGTAGTTACCGTGGCTTCCTCCAAACATTCTTTCTCATCGCATCCTATAATTCAAATTTATACCAAGCCATTGCACTCCAAATGTTACGTTAAAATTTCTCTCGAACACCAATAAAAGAATGCCTCACTACCACATCCTACTTCAGGTACGACTTCATAACCATATGCACCAAGGCATCTCGTCTTGATTCGTGACCAAGAATTCGCAAAAGAGGCCAACAACGGGAAGACTTACAACATGCGTTAACGTACTCGGTTTCGGGGCGACCTCGTCCTCGGAGAGGACCCCGTACTCCGCATAGGTCCCTCTAACCGCGGTGGGATGCAGAGCGCCGAACACCTCCTCCCCGACCTTGACGGAGGTCACCTCCTCGCCGACCGCCGCTACCTCCCCGCTCACGTCGCGCCCAAGGACAAGAGGCAGCAGTCGCTCAAATATCGACCGTCCGTACCCCGATCTCATCTGCACAGCACCCAGATCGACCTCAGCAAACAAGGAAGAAGCTTCGCAACCTCCGATCCATCACCAACCGTCGGATGCATGTGAATCGAGCGGCCACCACGACGGACCCTGGTGTCGAGGGGGTTGAGGGAGGCGGCGTGGGCGCGGACGAGGACGTCGCGGGGCTTGAGGTCGGGGACGGGGACGCCGCCGCGGACCTCGAGGACCTCTGGGCCGCCGAAGCGGGGTAGAACGACGGCGCGGCAGCTCGTGGAGACCGATCGGAGGTGACCCCACGGCGGCATCCTTCCTTGCGAGGAGGAAGGGAGTTGGTTTGGTTGGAGGGGAAGGACGAGTGAGCGTGTGAGCTCAGCGCCAACCACGTCGCGCTTCCTCGTTGCTCTTCCCAGGGGGACTGTTGGGACTTTGTCAGTGACGGTGATGTCTCTCCCTCTCTCTCTCTTCCGGAGGTTTTATAGAGGGCTTTGCGGTTGAGGGGTTTTTCGGGTTTGTGGATGCGGATCTGGCCGCAATGCACTGAGCGTGACCGGATTTTTTTTTAACGGTTTCGATGGGTATGTGGAAATCTTTTGGTTTTTTTTTTTCTATCTTTATCCAGCGTATGTGAAATCAAATTGTTGTAAAATATTCATGAGCAAAAATTTTTATCGATCTAAATATAGGTGGTCAGAAGAAATTGATGATAAATATAGATAGGAGAAATAGAATAAGTTATAAAGAATTAGATATTTAAAATGTATTTACTACTATTATTTGTCAAATTCATTGGATCTAATTGACATGGGATGAAAGTACCTTTAAGAGAGACTCTTTCGATGATCAAGAACTCCTTTGCAAGCTTTGATCCACCTCACAAATGTAAGAAGGAGATGAGAAGATGAACGAAGAAAAAAGATTCTACAGAGAGAAGAGAAGTGATGAACATTGTTATTTCTCGTGAAAAGATAAGAGTTAACGTAGTGATTGGGTGAACAACTACACCTCAATTTTCAAGAAATTAGTAAATAAATGTTACTTCTGATTTCCTTTCATCAATTTACATCGATCAAATTCTTAATGCAATGTTCAATATTTTACTAAGTAAAATTATTGCACTTGGAGTTGCATCTTTCGACAAATCCCCATGGAAAGCCCTTCTTAAAATAAAAGGTGGGCAACATGGTAAAGTTAAACTCATGACAAATTTCTCAGAGAGATAAAGGAAGATTATTAGGTTGTAATACATGAGGTAAGTTGTTAGATATAATAACTATACACCTCTTACAAAAGAAAGTTTAGTGATTTAATGAATACGTCGATAAAAAATTCAAAACTAAGTTTTCCTTAAGTATATTATTTTTTAAGGAGAGACCCCTCACACCTATGTTTGATCACATTGTTTATTGAATTTTTTAATATATTTACTGGAAAATACTATTACGTTATAACAATCATTTTTACAATTAAATTATATAGAAAAAAAATCATATACCTTAATTACATCATAGCAAACCAAAGACGGATTTAAGCAGGTAAACAACAGAATGGCTTTTTTCTTTCCAGATGAAAAATGTGAGACGTTGAAGTTGCGAGAACTTTCAACAGAAATAGAACACGCATTACTAGCGAGTACGCCATTTTGACATCTCCTTGCACACAACTAAAGTGATTTGCTTAACATTTTAATCATTTTTTTCCACTTCGGGTGCTAAGGTGTTATGGCTCCATTTGAATGCACTTAAAATGTGTGAATGATCCAAAAATATTTTGTTTTATAGTTCACGGGCAAGACTATGATGTCTTAACTGCTAACAGATGATAAATTCCACGAAACAAGGTCAAAAGGCAGGAAGTCAGATGCCAACCTTCTAATTACGATATACAAAATCTTAACTTGGCATGGTAACATGCAACTCGATCTCTTCTATTTCCTTGTCAATGGAAAAAAAATATATATTAAGCAATAACTCAATTAAATTTACTCATGAATATAAAAAGGCATTATGAATTACAACTGCACAAGCAGCCAATGTGGCGGTGATGTTACAAGAGTTCTGTTATTCTGGTGTAAAGCATGTTTAATTCTTTTTCTTCCTCCTTGTGACTCTGACTTCTCCTGGTGTGTGATTATAACTTTAAGGGGGGAAATTTTGACGATTGCCATTGCTGGGAAAAAAATGGCAAGAACAAAAAGACTCGATATCCGCATCATTACTTCGCCCTTTTTTGCATTGCCTTTCTTTTGTTGCTATCCAGAAACCGCTTTCTCAATCTCACAGCTTTTGGTGTAACCTGCACCCGAATGAGGGAATTAAGTATGCATCCAGCAATATCTCAAGGCCGTGGACAATTTAAATATTACAAGGTACTTACCTCAATTAATTCATCAGCAGCCACATAGCCAATAGCCTCCTCCAGGGTCATCTGTGCAGGTACGTAGGTCAGACAAGTTCTTATAAACCTTTTTTTGCTTTGTTAGTTGTCATAAAGTCAAAGAAAAAACAGAGAGAGAATCCCATTAAAAAATATATCCTGTTTTACGTTATGAATATAAATGATCCGTAACGGCAACCAGAAGGAGGTTCAAAAGAGATGCCATTATAATGAGCATCCAAGCCCTAAACAAGATCAGAGTTTGAACTCACAACTAGGTTTGTAGATCTAATTTCAATAGGCAATTAACAATTACAACAAGTCTATGGCATCACAGCGAATCAAATTAACGTATAAACTCGAGGCAAGGGCAACTGCTAGATGCTTACCAAGCGGGGTGGTGTCAATCGCACATTTTCATCTTTCCCTGCAGCACGGATATTTGTCAACTCTTTTTGTCGAGCAGGATTCACCTATCGTAACAAAGACCATGACACCCTTTCTCAGTACAAAACCAACAGTGCAACAGAGCAGAAGCATTTCATCATACTTACATCAAGATCAGTATCTCTTGTGTGCTCACCAACGATCATACCCTCGTAAGTCTGTAAAAACAAAATTGGGTTTATGGATGTATAGTTGGTGAGCACATCCAAAAAGTTGGATGACCAAAATGAGACTTAAGAATAACCTCCATGCCAGGAGAAACAAAGAAAACTCCACGAGCTTCAAGACTCATAAGTGCGTGTGATGTGATGGTTCCATTACTCATTGATACCTGTACAACCAAGCCACAAATGAGTTGAGAAGAATCAGGATGCTACATTTGTTTATAACCTAGTGCAGCAAATCAAATGAACTATTTAACGGCCAATTTAAGGACAGAAGTAAATAATTCTCAAAACTAATGAAGATTCTATGGTCTGTATAACCAAGATACATAATGAGTTAAGAAAAATCAGGGTGCACACAGCAACCCCCGCCCCCCACAACCAAATTCAGAGAGAGAGAGAGAGAGAGAGGAAATGTGCAGCAAAACAGGTGAAATACTAAACAGCTGCTCTAAGGGCACAAAGGAATAATTTTCAAAACTAACGAAGAATCTACAGCATAGATAGATAGCTGCAGATATTTTGATGAAGAGGAGTTTTTTCTTTCCGGAAAAGAGAAAGGAGGATTAGCAAGGGTTCTTAACACCCTGGATTCATCAAATAAAAAAGTTAGTTACACCAATATTCATGTATAAAAAGGAAAAGTGGTCCAAAACCCCATCAACACTAGCTCTTGCCCCTCTATAGAAAACTTAACATAAGTAAAAAATATTCCAGGATAATTTCAATAAGCCAATGTTAGAGAAGTAGGAGGGAGAATCTTAAATTCCACAGTACCCAATTAATTTATCAAGAACACTAAACCAAGTCCACGGAAAGTGAATAGAAAATTACTAAGGTTTAAAACAAATGATAACTACCAATTTTAGCATTCGAAGTGCTCACTCCTGATGGTATAAGGGGATATGCAGTGGAGTGTGAATGGATGCAACAGTGGAATACGTTCCTGGCAGGTGGTTTTGGGGTAGAAATGGAAGATGAAGCTTTCATTGGCGAGATGGATAACGTGGGTGAATGGTCGAAAAAGGAGGTGCCAGACTTGGTTGAGCCTGTTTAATGAGGTGGGATCCTGCTTTCCACGGAAGCCACAACGGAGGATGCTAGAGGTCAACAGTGACAAAGATGAACAGCAGCTGCACCTGTGTTGTGTGGTGGAGAGGTGGTTGGTAGTCAGAGAAGACAGAGGTAGGCAGTGGAAGTGGTGCTAGGTGATGGCAAGTGTGATGCAATCTGAGGCAGTGGGTGTTGTTTTGAAGGGAGTCAATTGGATCACTTTGTAGCATCAGGGAAGCATAAAATTAGGTGTTTTAAAACTTCAAAACAATGATTGATTCGATGACAAAAACCGATCATGATTGAATTAAAGCATCCTAAAATCGAAACCACATGAGGGAAACTAAATTTATCCCATTCCAAAATCCCACGAGACAAAGGTATATCTTATGGATGGCATAAAACAGTGCTCCAAAGTACAGTGTCTCCTACTATAATCCCGGTACAGAGAAGACCCTTCCTCTCGACAAGTTAATGAGATTTGGCATGCCAAGAACACTTGATTCCTGATCTCCGTGAATCCCTTTGCAAATCCCAAGTGTGATCCTTGCCCTCCGCCTTGATCCACGTGCTTCTCCAGGGAGAGGAACAACTTCAATAGAAGCTGTCGGTCACCAGATGCAAAGGCTGTCCAAGCCCTATGCCCTTCTGGACATCCAGCAAGCAAGCTGGACTTTTGATGGTGCTCCTGGAAGTCCAGGAAGAGACTTGGATGTCCAGAATAGAGGAAGAAGGAGCACCGCTATCTTCTCTCTCTCTCTCTCTCTCTCTCTCTCTCTCTCTCACTTGTGAAGTAGGATTAGGTTTTGATCAAAAATAATTAAAGTTCCTCTTTCCCTTTTGGGAGATATATATAGGGATTCCATTTAATTTTAAGATGATGGGAAGCCCTTGAATCTCCATCGAAGGGTTGAGGCATAATCCTTCTTGGATTTTGCAAGATTAGCTCATAACAAATTATGAGGCGTTTGGATTTAATATCCAAATTATGTTTAATTACTATCCAACCCTTTCAAATCAAGCCTAATCAAATTAGGTCCAATTAAATACTAAATCAAATCCTATTTAACTCCTTTACAGTTGATTTCTCTACGAGTAGAAATCCATCAAAATCACTATTGGCTTCATCGTGCCAATAGTGAAGTGTTTAGGATTTTTGGAATTACAACGTTATGCCTTCCTAGATATTCCAAATATTTGTGAATTCTTCACACATAAAGGACAAATATTATCCCTAAGGTCTAGTCCCATTGGACAATTGTTATTCCTCCTTGGATAATTATTTGAAAAGAAAAAGGAAGATTACCGTAGGTTGATAATCATCCTAGTAAAGTACATTAAAAAAAGGAAGATACTTACAATTTTGGAGCCACAAATATGAAATGAAACTACTCTCCCTGACAATGTTCTCAACCTAAGCCCGCTCCTTTCTAAAGGTCACAGCATTTCACTACATCTAGATACACCAAAAAGTGGAAAAGATTCTAGCCCAACCACTTGTATTAGTATACACTAATCTTTGGAACGAATCCCAGCAAACATCAAAGGTGGAAAAGTCAACACCCACAGTCCGCACCTCCCTCCAAACCTCCATTGACAAGGCGTAAGAGAAGAACAAGTGGCACAAGTCTTCATCTGCAATTTGACAAAAACAACTCTTATATTGATTTTCCGCCAACCTCGCTCAGACAACCCTAGTGACCAATTTCTCTCTTCTCAAAAGCCAAACAAAGATTTTAACCTTCAACGACATAGGCATCTTCCAAAGCAAGGCACAATTTGCCCAGACCACATGTTGGGACTCTTCACCTCTAGTACACAACTTCTTGTATGCTTTCCCAACTAAAAAAGAGCCCTTTTTCCACAAAAAGTTGTTCCTCACTCCTAGGATAGGCCGTAAATCATCCAACAGGCCCATCAAGCGATGGAATACTTGCAAAGAAGCATCCAACAACCCTGGTAGCAAGACACAAATCCACAACCCAAAAAAGTTAACCCAGATATTAGAAACCAAGACATCCTTATCATCCAACAAGCCAACCAACCATGAAAAGACCCCAGAGAAAGAGCCCTCCCATGTCCAATCATCTCTCTAAAACTGAAAAGATTTACTATTACCCAACTCCGACGAAAGAAACAACCAAGAGCCTGCTGAATGATTGGGCTAAGAGAATGCCAAAAAGTGGATGGTCAAGTAACCACCAAACCATAGGAATAACATAGGATCCTCTCCACAAGACCATTCCCACCATGAAGGAATCTTACCATGCTCTTCAGAAGCAAAGCAACATTTGCCTCAACCCAGTTTTGAGGAAGTCGGCCAAGAAGGCCGATTATGAAGTCGCATACTCATTAGCGTTGTCCTCTCCGCATCGAGTATCCTTAGGCGGTCCACTAAGCAGGCAAGGCTAACTACTCGAGCCAAATACCCAAGTAGTCGACTGATTTTGTGATAGAATATTTTTAGGTTTGATTTGTTTTTGAAAAAAGATATTTTCGGTCTAATTTTTTTCTAGGACTAATATGATTTTAGGTGTTAATTTAGGTCTCATTTTGGTTGTGGCTAATATTTATATTTATGTATCATTTATCAAAATATAAATTTTAATAAGTTGACTAATTATTTTATATTTTATAAAATAAAAAATACAAAATCGCATATTTGCTTGCATACCGTATACTCTCTATGAGGTGACCCAACTAACCGCATATCGCATATCGACTTCCTGAACCGTGCCTCAACCAAAGATCTAACCCCCAACCCACCATCACTTTTAAGCCAACAAATCTCCCTCCATGGTACCAACTACAAGAAATGGCCTTCATGATCTAAACCTTTCCAGAAGAACCTCTTCCGAGCCACCTCCAATTTCAAGATAACCTTCTTTGGCGGCCTAAGCATGGAAAAGTAGAAAGTCGGGATAGCAAAAATTACTGTCTTAACCAAAATTAGCCTTCCCCCTCTAGACAACAACCTACCGCTCTAACCATTTAACCTCCTATTCACACCCTCTGCAACGAGAACCCAATCCACCGCTACCAACATCCTTCCTTTTAAAAGGAGGCCCAAATAAACAATCAACAAGCGGGCAATCAGAGTGCCAAGAGTACAAGAGAAAACCTCCTCCATGCCCCCTTCCAAGTGAAAACTGAAAAGGCACCAAAACAGACTTTCCCCCATTAACGTGTAAACCCGAAATCTCACCAAAGATCTTGACCAAGGATGTCACATTCTCTACCTGAGTAATGCCCCCTAGATGAAGACTGTGTCGTCAGCATACTGTAGTTTATGAGCAAATAATTCTCTATATTCCTTCAAAGTAAAGCCTAAAAAGAGCCCACCTCTACACACCTTAAAAGCCAAGCATGTTAAAGTGTCAACTGATATATCAAATAAAAGAAGTGCCAAAGGGCAATCCTGCCTCACATGCCTTAGAGGCTGCATCCAACCATAAGGCCTCCCATTCACCAACACTGAAAAAGACATCGTTGTAACACACCTCTTCATAAGGCGAACTCGATCCTCCAGGAAACCCCTCCTTCGCAAGATCTCCCATAAATAGCTCCAAGCCATGAAATCGTACACCTTGGAAAAGTCCACCTTCCAAAAAAAGGATGGGACCCCAGATCTCCTTCAAGCAATAACCATCTCCTCGGCAAGGACATAGGAGCCACATAGCAACCTCCCAGAAATGAAAGCTGATTGTACCAGGGAAATCAACTGTGGAAGAACCATGCATCATTTGTTTGCAAATACTTTTCCCACAATCAAATTCATTGCGTAAGACAAGGCAATAGGCATATAATCATCCACTGTCTCTACACCGGACTTCTTTAGGAGAAGAAAGAAATAGAAGCGATTTAGTCTCTCAAAGCCACGACCCATGATTGGCCACAACTACCTCCTTGATCATGTCCAAGATATCCCTTCCAACCACATCCCACTTCTCCCTATAAAAAAGGACCTAAAGTCCATCCGGACCCTGCAACCCCTCAACCTTCAGGCCGTGCACCGCTGCAATAACCTCCTTCGAAATGTCACAGGACAACTCCTTCGCTTGATCACTTAGCACTGACATGTCTAAAGAACCCAACCTCCACTCTCCCAACACCCTCCTCTTAGTGAATAGAAAATACATCTAAAGAGCATTACAAATCTGCAGCCTCTGGTAAAAAATCAGGTTGCCAACCTTCCGTAAAGAAATCAAATTTACCCTCCTAGCACTTGCCGACATATAAAAAAATCTCATGTTCAAATTACCATCCTTAAGCCACTATTATCTGGATTTTTCCCTCTAATCCACCTCTCCTTAGATCCTCCCTCACCTTTGACTGTAGCTCGGATCGCTTCACATAATGACTACTCCAACTGGCCAAGGCCCTTCTTCCTATCAATCTCTGCAATAGCCTCAAGAGTAGACTGCTTGACTGGATCCCTTCTCTCCCGCACCTCTTTCTTGTAACCCATCAACGCCACTTTCAACTCTCAACCAAAGTGCACGTAGCCAACATAGAGTACGGAACCAAGCTCCACTTATGCACAAACTCCCAAATACCAAGTTCAGAAAGCCAAGGTTTCTAAAACTTGAAATACGAGGACTCGCCCTCACCGTTGTCCTTAAGCAGCAGCAAGTGGTCTGAAAAAGGCCTCACCATGGAGGATATCGAAGCCCCCTGAAAAACCTCCACTAGCAACACGCTGCAAAGAAAAAGATCTATTCAAGATGTTGCGCCAGCTCCATTCCTTCATGTATACACCGCACCAGCCACGGGCAAATCAAGAACAAGATCATCAACCACCCTATAAGAAATCACCAGTAAATCCATCCACTTGGCCATCAGATTTGTCCTCTATAGATAAGGTAACGTTGAAATCCTCCCCCCCCCCCCCCCCCCCCCCCCCAGCCAAGGTTTCCCATCAACAAAAAACATATGCATGTTCCAACTCATCCGACAAGGGTTGTATGGATGACCCATCACACGGGCCAAAAACACCAAAAATGGCCCAAATAGTCCCATAAGACACAATAGAAAATCCTTGTGATCGCCCTTAACTCCACCAAGGAGCAAATAGAATCTATCTCCATTCCACATGATAAGCCGACCTCCATACCTCCCCTTAGAATTGATCTTAACCATCTCCATAAACTGATCTCCTCCCAAGCTTCTTTTCAGCATGGTATCCACATCCTCTAAGTGTGTCTCCTGAAGAACAGCAAAATCAACATTCCAATCAGCCAAATACCTACTTAAAATAGACCTACGTGACAAATACCGTAGGCTCCTAACATTCCACATCAAGACTTTAACCATCAGATCTAGAAGGAGCCCTTTTGGTGGCATTAGAAGTCACACTCCACATTGAGGACTTGTGAAACCGTCAAATCCACATCAGAGATGCCCTGGGCCCCCTCAACTGCAGATGCGTTGGCCACTCCACCTCCCTGCACATCTTTCTCATTTAGCACATCTTTCTCTTGTAGCAAGATCTAGACATCAGCCCATTTTTCACATGCACAAGCTTGGAAGAGCTCAAATTTATACTTGACAAAGGACACCTCACAACTTTTTGTATGTCAATGCCATTTGTAGCCGCATTAGCCATTCGCATCTCCACTGCAGGAACAGTAGCTGCCACAAAGCTATCGCCATCAACAGCATTGCCTCCAGTAGCAGCAATAGGATAAATCCCGCCACCCAGCTCCTTCAGCGAAGGCGAAGCCCAGCAAAGCTCAAAAGAAAAAATCGTTCAAATTATTGGTCCCAACATGGAATCAATCAAAATAAGATTTAAAATGATACTCACCAACTCCGAATCCGTTTTCAGATCTAAAGGCACCCTGTTTAGTGCCATCAATGAAGGCAAGTCCCACCACTTTACTCCCTATCGCAATAAGTGCCACAACATCCTCGAATTCTGCCAAATCAAGACTGGCAACCACATCAGGCAAATTCTCGCCAGGATGGCCTAATAAATGCTGATTTCTAGCATTGGTGATGCTGCCAGCAACAAAAACTGGTCCCACCACCTCATTTCCCATCACAAGAGGTGCCACATCATCCTCAAAACCTACCAAATCGAGATTGGTGACCACATCAAGAGAAATCTCAACAGGGTGGTGCAACAATTATTGATTTTTAATATTGACTACGCTGGAAATGGGAGGTGAGACTGGCATCAAGATTCAAAATTCAAACCTCCGCAATTATCTCTTCGTATTGATAATATTATTTTCAATATCTCTTCATATTATTAGGATTAGATCAAATACCAACTCCTTTCCCAAAGGACTATCGTCTTCTCCTTCATACTTGAGTCTGATCAAGACTCTGCAATCACATGTGAAAATTGTATTTGTCAATATACTCAGAGTGACCTCTCACCTTTAATCTATTGCATACAGTTATGAAGGAGATTTGTGTGATACATTCAAGAAATTATTTATTTCCTATTCCCTCCTGCAGACACAAGCCTTCTAGTATCAACACCACAGTAGGTGCATCTATCATTGGCTGCCAAATGCATGTACTCGTAGAGATACATATCTATCTCAAGTCAAAAGATATACCATCTTCATAGAAGCATTAAAGATGGACTTTGATTATCTCTTGTTTCATCAGGTCAACTCATTAACCTGACTTATGTGACAATTCCAAATCCCCATTCAAGAACATTAATTAGACGACGACATCTAGAAAGGATTGCCATCCCAACTTAGATCAAAAACAAATGATCAAATCAGATATGATGGTTTCTTGATGTGTTATTAGATCCTCTAAACCATTTAGATCTCTAAATCAACACATATCGAGTTTACTCAATTTGGTTAAGCACGTCATCCTATTTGTACTAAGGGACCTAATTCATGTATCAGAAATAATCTATTTTTTTTTTATTCAAATGAAATGTAATTACATTACTTTATTCGGATCACTTACTCAAGACATACAAAATCCAACATATTTATGTGTCATGGTGAAGCTGGGTGATGCATCAGCTGCAGTTGATGGCAGACGCATTGAATAGTTGCCAGAGGTAACAAAAGCCTAAGAGGGTGGTAGAGATGCAACAACAGCATGCACAAGCAATAGTCATTGCAGTCTACTAAATGGTGCCAAATCTTCATTGGTGTTACAAGTGTGAAATGAGACAGTGGGAAGAAAGGTGGTAATCAACAACTTCAATTAACTTAAACCAATTCTGCTGTGCCTTTACAGGGGAATATGCTGAATATTTAAAAGCTAATGAAATGCCTCTTCAATGGAGAGTCATATCTCCTTGCTCAAAAGCAACAATTCAGAAATACTAAAGTCCTCTTGGGAAAAAGAACAATGCAAAAATTATAATTTTATACTTGAAGAACTACAGGATAATAGAACTGAACCATGCTGCTGCATCACAACCACAATAGCAAATCTTGGAAGTAGCTAACAATGAACATCCCATTTATATGGACTAGTGGAAACCCTAGTGATCTATGTGTACTTTACTAAAATAGTTGTCTTGTGGAGAAAATAGACACTACCTTCGTGACCATTTCTAAGCCTCTACCTAGTCTGGAAAAGTTAGAAGATAAGAGTATGCAGGATCAAATACTCTGCACTTGAGCTCCTCAGCACTAAGACCAATTGGAAACTCAACACACGGGGGTCATTTGACAACTTGAATATAGGTCATATGTGGACATTTTCTCAACTAATAACAGGTGATATTAGTTGACGTTCCCTATGTGCTAATTCTATTGCTTGACGTTCCCTCACTGGCTGAAGATTAGTGAATTTGCAACCATCTCTATATAGATGCCTTGATGCTCCAGAGCTGATAGGCAATTTAAGAGATTCCACTCGAGTTTCCAATATTAAGCAAGCACTGGATGCACTAGTACCTGCAATGCTATAGAATTCTGGATCACATGTATTAGCCGGAGGGTCACGTGGCATCCATCCAGGCCACATGGCAGTGCCATGTGGCAGCACATCAGGGCCACCGGCTCTAGGTCTTAGGGTCAAATTTTAGTCATTTGCTTAAAGTTGCAAGTTTGTTTATTTGTTAAATTGATTTTAGAAAAGTTGTTTAGAGGATTTGATTTAATTGTGATTTGTTCTTTCTTGTTTTAAGATAATTTAATTGTGATTTGTTGTTTCTTATTTTAAAGGATATGCTCTCTTTCTATAAAAGAGAGTCTTCCTTTTGTAATTTTCTTCAGCAATAATATTTACAATTCCTCTCAAACTCCTCTCCTCTATCTCTCTCTCAACATCACAGTTGGACACCATCACCACCACCAGCTGGCCACCTGCCCACAGCAGCCGGTGGTTGCTGCTGCTGCTCCTCCTTTCCCTACTCCAACGTGGAACAATCCCATGTGGGTTATTTTTCCCAAGCCAAAGGAGCCTCCATGCTCCGAACATGCGCAAATCTCTATATGGTATCAGAGCCTTCGGTCTAAACTCTTTTAGCATGTGCATGTTCTTGACCACACACCTATGGTTTCTGTCTTTGACAAAAATCTTCCTCGACAAATCCAATGCCTTACGCGGAGAAGGAAGATCGTAAAAGATGACCGGCACCTTCACCATGGTCACCGATGCTGCGATGTCAACAAAAAGGGTAGAGTTCGAGGCGATAAAAGAGCAGAGGAGATCTATCAAGTTACTAAATTTGCGATCCTCGTGTCTTTTCAATTGACACTTTATATCCAGTTTTTTACTCTCCTTCAAAAGAAGAGATTTTCCCAAAGAAAAGATGTCAAATATTATGTATGGGGTCGCACATCAGTTGATTGCTCCAAAAAGAGGACACCACAATCCACGTAACTTTTGAGGTTGCCAAAAGAAGCAACTTCCTAAGTAGCAAAAAGACTAGTGATTGATCCAAAAAGTTCCTTTTCTAAAGATCCAGGTAAGGTGCAGAGGCCACCACGTGGGGCTACTAGCATCACACGTGTGGTTTCTCTCACGACTGTCAATCGAGAGAAGAAGACAGCAGCAGCCATCATGACGACTATTAAGGTTGCCACAAATGCAACGACTTCGGAGGTCGCAAGAGGCTACACTGTTGATTCTTCCAAACACAAATCCGAGAGCACGACTCTCGAGGAAGAGTGATCGGGGCATCTAGCCTCACAAGTTTGAAGACCAAGTCATCATCCTTCCGACCTCGACTTGAGAGTGAGTGTTAGGAATAAGGAGGGCCAAGTTGTTGGATCTAATATAGATGACGTGATCTGATGGCTATGCGCACAAACTCAAGGCGAAAATTAGCAATAACAAAAATATTTGCACAATCAATTCAAACCACAAAATAGACAAAAGATGTATAGTGGTTCCTCACTCACTTTGGTACTCCACTACCTAAGCCTCCTAGCTTAGGATTTTAACCCGACTCCCTCAACCCAGAGAGAATCACTTTACTAACCGAGGTAATTAACAGATTACCTCAACCCAAGTACAAGAAATGAGTTTGTTACAACCTAAACAATGAACAACAAGCTCAATACAACAAAATAGCACTGCTGTAAGATAAGTAAAAATCTTACAACAAAAATTCCTTAGCCTCCCAATAATAATTAGAATAATATTACCAAATAGAAAGCCTAGAAAAGATGTGAATCGCCTTGAAAATGCGTGAAGAAAACACGTCGTTGAGTTTGCAAATGCGTAGAGAGAATGAGAGCAACACACTACTTTTTCTTCTCTTGAAAATATGGTGCAAATATGAAAATCTAGCTCTAGGATTTCTCTTATATTTCATATATGCACACTAAGAGTCCAAAAGTCTTTTTATGGAGTTAGGACCTTAGTTGCTCGTCTACTAGACGTTGGGGTTTAAATTACAACGTTTATAATCTCAAAATTAATTTTACAGCCGTTCAATTTTGAGCCAACAGCTAACTGGTACCGATACTGAAGTGCTGCTACTGATCCTAGCTGCTCACAGTTTTTCTGCAGCTAGCACATAGGAGTCCTGATACCGGTACTCATCATAGGTACCGGTACTTGTGACTCTCAGGTTTGAGAGTCACTAGGCGCTCTGACCTACCTATATCGGTACTTATCATGAGTACCGGTACTTGTAAGGTCCAGGCCCGATCTGAGTCTTCAAACTGTGACTATCAGATACCGGTACTCCTGATTAGTACCAGTGCTTGTTGTTCATAATGAGACAAAGACTCAAACCTGTGCCTTACATGTACCGTTACTTATGAATAGTATTAGTACTTGCTTTCAAGTACCTTTATATAAAGATTTTACAAAGATTTACTTTAAAGAACGTTCTTTGAAAATGATCACAATATTAATTTTAATTTATCTTTAATTAATTTTACGATCTAATACTTGATTCTTTGTTAAAAGGCATACATTTTATAAAATAAAAATCTAACCTCAAAGACAACAAAAACTCCCGATGATCTTCTATCAACTCCTTGTCATCATGCCTCCTTGACATAATTCTCTGTTTGCCTTGATCTTCACCTAAATTTGAAATATCACTCAATTGCAAGCATTAATCTACAATAATTTTGTTCATACCAAAATAAGATGTGGAACAAGGTTCCAACAATCTCCCCCTTTTTGGTGTTGACAAAACTATCTTGTAAATAGATAATTATAAGATATTATTTTTAGCAATGTTATATGAAGGAAATTTAAACTAGTTAATTCTCCCCCTCAATATATGCTCCCCCTAACTATTTCCTTTTATTTTTCTCCCCTTTTTTGTCAATCATCAAAAAGTGAAAGGGTAAAAAGAATGACGTACCATATTGAACTAATTACCAATAGTAAAATGATGAATGTGGATACCAACCTCTACTGGCCCATCTTTCCTGGTCTTCATACAATCTATAGAAAGGTTGGAGTGTTTCATTGTGTGCCTTGAACACCCACTGATCACTTTGATCTACTCTTGCAAAACAATGTAAAATATCTTTTCTAAGTACTCATTTTCTTGCCGGTCCTTTCGAGTTAGTACCTTTCAAATCCTGAGTTTTATAAACCTCCTTAGTTTTAGATCTATAATTCTTGGGATTTTTTACCTTTTGATACATCCATGCATGCCTAGGTGCATGTGATTTATCTTGTGTATTCCTTTTACTTTGAAATTTGATTTTTAAAGAATCATAAAATTCTATGTTTAACCTAGTAGTTGATCTTAGCTTATTTAAAGTTCCTTCAAAATGCTCATAGATATCTTCTAACTCTACTATTTTTGCATGTAATTGATTATTATTTTCTTTTGACATTTTTAACTTTATTTCTAAACATGATTTGTATATTTTTAATGTTTGATAATTACTCTTTAAAACCTTATTTTCCTTTTTAAACAATTTAGCTTTATGATATAATTCTTCGTAAGCTTCTAGCAATTCTTAAAGAGAAATCAGAATTTACCTCATTTTCCGTGTCTTCCGAAGTTACAACCAAGCAAAGGTGTGCGACCTCGTCGTCATCTGATTCATCAAAATCGGTGTCCATGTCGGAGTCACTATCATTCCTCGTTGCTTTGAAAGCTTTGTTCTTCTTGTTAACTTCTTTTGTGCCTTCCTTTTTCTTGTTCATGGGGCAATCATTTCTCAAGTGTCATTTTTTCTTGCACTCATAACAATCAACATTAGTTAAAATTTTATTAACTTGCTTACCTTGCTTCCAAAGGAATTTTTAGAATTTCCTTATGACCATCTCCATCTCTTCATCTTTAGATTCCAAGGTACGTGAATCCAAGTCCTCCTTAATTGTTCTAAATGCAATATTCTTCTTTTTACTTGACGTCTTCTCCTCTTCGTTCTTCATGTTTTCTAGTTGGACTTTGTAGGCCATAAGGCTACCAACTAGATCATCCAAGTGGAGAGTGGAGAGGTCCTTCACCTCTTAGATGGTTGTGGTCTTTGGAACCCAATCACTTGTAAGAGATCTTAGGATCTTTCTTACAAGTTGTTCTTCCGTGAACTTTACTCCAAGGTTCTTCATGGGGTTGACGATTTCCCCAAACCTTATGTGCATGTCATTAATTGTTTCTCCCTTCTCCATCCTGAAACACTCATAATTTTATATTAGAATAGAGATACAAGTTTCTTTTACCTTGCTCGTTCGTTCATAGGTGACCTCGATAGTGTTCCAAATTTTGCATGCAGACTCGCATGCCAAAATTCTATTGAACTCCTTTGATAACGCACAATAAAGCGTGTTCATCACCTTCACGTTGCTCACTATCTTCTTTTTCTGATCCACCGTCCATGCTACTCCTTGTGGCTCCGAATCTGAATATTTCATTTGATTGAGGCTCCACGATTCTTCATCCATCGCCTTCAAAAATGCCTGCATTCTTCTCTTCCAATACCCATAGTCCGTCCCATCAAAATAGGGAGGACAGGTCGACGATTGTCCTTCGGTGCGCCTTGAGGTTCGATGCCATCGCGAGCAAAATTTTTTATGTCTTCTCACAACCTACTCTGATACCACTTGTTGGATCTAATATAGATGACGTGATCTAATGGCTATGCGCACAAACAAACTCAAGGCGAAAATTAGCAATAATAAAAATATTTGCACAATCAATTCAAACTACAAAATAGACACAAGATGTATACTGGTTTCCCACTCACTTAAGTACACTACCTAAGTCTCCCAATTTAGGATTTTTAATCCGATTCCCTCAATCCAAAGGAAATCATCATTTTAAATGCCATTGGCATGCCCTCGGCAAGGCCATTTTCGAGCAGGGGCCGTGCCGACATGGATAAAGTGTCGATTTATAGGGATATCATCGGCATGCCGACGAAATAGGTGCCCATGCCGAGGTTGCTACTGGTTTTTTTGACTACTGTTATTTTTGTCAGTATGCATCGGCATGCCCTCGACATGCCCACGGCATGCCCTTGGCATGCTCATCGGCATGCCCATCAAAAAATGGGCATTTCCACAGCGTGCCCTCGGCATGCCTACGAAATGCACACTTAGAATTTCACTGGCACGGCATCGAAATCGACATTTCGAACCTTGGAGGGAATCACTTTACTAACCAAGGTAATTAACGGGTTACCTCAACCCAAGTACAAAAAATGGGTTTGTTACAACCGAAACAATGAGCAACAAGCTCAATACAACAAAATATCACTGGTGTAAGACAAGTAAAAATCTTACAACAAAAATTCCTAAGTCTCTCAACAATAATTAGAATAATATTACCGAATAGAGAGCCTAGAAAAAATGTGAATCACCTTGAAAATGCGTGAAGAAAACACATCGTTGAGTTTGCAAATGCGTAGAGAGAATGAGAGTATCAAACTACTTTTTCTTCTCTTGAAAATATAGTGAAAATATGAAAATCTAGCTCTAAGATTTTCTCTTCTATTTCATTTATGCAAACTAAGAGTCCAAAAGTCTTTTTATAAAGTTAGGACCTTAGTTACTCGGCTACTAAACGTTGGGGTTTAAATCCCAACGTTCATGGTCTCAAAATTAATTTTATAGCCATTCAGTTTTGAGCCGACTAACTGGTACCGATACTGAAGTACTGCTACCGAAAGCTAGCTGCTCACAGTTTTTTTGCAGCTAGCACATAAGAATCCTTGTACCAATACTCATCATAGGTACCGGTACTTGTAACTCCCAAGTTTGAGACTCACGAGGCATTGTGACCTACCTGTACTGGTACTCATCATGGGTACCGGTATTTGTAAAGTCCAGGCCCGATCTGAGTCTTCAAACTGTGACCATCAGATACCGATACACGTTATTCACAGTTTGAGACAAAGACTCCAACGTGTGCCTTGCATGTACCGGTACTTATGAACAGCACCGGTACTTGCTTTCAAGTACCTTTATATAAAGATTTTACAAAGATTAACTTTAAAGAACGTTCTTTGAAAATGATCGTAATATTAATCCTAATTTATCTCTAATTAATTTTACGATATACATTCTATAATTGATTTTTTGTTAAGAGGCATGCATTCTATAAAATAAAAATCTAATATAAAAGACAACAAAAACTCCAGATGATCTTCTATCATCAACTCCTTGTCATCTTGCCTCCTTGTCATCATGTCTCATTGACATAATTCTCTATTTACCTTGATCTTCAACAAAATCTGAAATATCACTCAATTGCAAACATTAATCTACAACAATTTTATTAACACCAAAACAAGATGTGGAATAAGGTTTAAACACACGTGGCACTACCACATGGCAGCCATCCAAGCCACATTGCAGTACCACGTGGAAGCACATCAGGGCCATCAGTTGTAGGTCTTAGGGTCAAGTTTTGGTCATTTGCTTAAAGTTGCAAGTTTGTTTATTTGTTAAGTTGATTTTAGGAAAGTTGTTTAAAGAATTTGATTTAATTGTGATTTGTTCTTTCTTGTTTTAGAGATATGATTTATTTCTTGTTTTGGAAGATATATTCTCTTCTATAAAAGAGAGCCTTCCTATTGTAATTTCCTTGAGTTAATAATAATATTTCCAATTCCTCTCAAACTCCTCTCCTCTCTCTCTCTCTCTCTCTCTCTCTCTCTCTCTCTCTCTCTCTCAACATCATCGCTGACTACCATCACCACCTCCGGCTGGCCACAACAGCTAATGGCTGCTGTTGTTGCTTCTCTTCCTGTTCCAACATGGAACAGTCCCACGTGGGTTGTTTTTTCCACACCAAAGGAGCCTCCATGCTCTGAACGTGCGTAAATCTCTACATTAGCTTCATCTTGAGAGTTTAATCTCTCGAAAGAATAGTCTAGAGAAGCAAGCCAAAGCTTAAGCAAGACTTCCTATTCTTTTCTGGAATCAGGACTATCTTCGAGGAATTAGACTTCCTAAGAGAGCTTTCATCTCTATTTTAGTATTGGACCAATCATTGCCTGGCATGCCATAGCTTTTACTTTGATCGCACATATAACTTACACATTGACACAAAAAACATAACAGAACTGACAATGGTGGCACAACATGACAACCAACTCAAATGCCATTATAGTTCCACATCAAACAACACAAGTAATCAATGCTAATTATCAATCACCACACAACTTCCATGTTGGCAACCTGACGACACTCAACCTAGATCCCATCATGGATGTCACGTACAAACCACCCCTTCAAACAAGGGAGTATGCAAATTGAGACTACCTTTTACATTCTATGGACGTGCCCCCAAGTGCAACAAGTTCTAAAAATATGACTAGGCTTTATTTATTTATTTATTTATTTAGAAAGTATGAGTAGGCTTTATTGCAAAGCAATAATCCTAAATTTGCAACAAGCAAAATGTCTTTTGTAAAGCAAAGGAGAATGGTGAAGGAAGAGAAGAGAATTGGGAGGGAGAAGGTTTGGCTGGCATAGGGTGGTGGTGTGCTACAAGTGTTGCGAGCGTGGTCATCTTGCAGCTGAATGCCAGGATCCTGTCATTTGTGCAATGTGTAGGGGTGTGGGTCATTGGAGATGGGATTGTCTGAGGTGGAGTGCTTCTCCTCCTTCTATCCCTCTTCCTCCTTCGCAATCTGCTCTAGAAGTTATGCTTGATCATGCTAGTGCTAAGGAGCCTTTGGAGGAGGTTTTACGAAGGTCTTTGGTGGGTGTTTAAGGGAGTAGTTGTGCTTCCTTGTCAAGCATTAGGGAGCATCTTGGGAAGCTTCACTTGCTTGCAAGCTCTCTTCCAAGTCATTATCTTCTCTTTGGATTGAAGGAGGTGGATTCCACCATTTGTGGTTGTGGAAATGGCGGTTCTGCTTTTCCTCCTATCCCTCTTCCTCCTTCGCAATCTGCTCTGGAAGTTATGCTTGATCATGTTGGTGCTAAGGAGCCTTTGGAGGAGGTTTTACAAAGGTCTTTGGTGGGTGTTTGAGGGAGTAGTTGTGCTTCCTTGTCAAGCATTAGGGAGCATCTTGGGAAGCTTCACTTGCTTGCAAGCTCTCTTCCAAGTCATTATCTTCTCTTTGGATTGAAGGAGATGGATTCCACCCTTTGTGGTTGTGGAAATGGAGGTTGGGGAGGGTGTTGATCGATGGAGGCCATCGTCATTGTATGAAGCCCTTGAGGAGAGTTTCCCAATGAGGCCACCTATTGAGTTTTTTAGCATGAGTATTTCTTTAAGGTTGCGTTGTTGTTGAGAGGTGGTGGAGGATTTGTGTGCGAGTTTTATGAGGTTGAAGTTGTGTATGGGGATTAGAATTTCCAAAGGTGATCTCTCTCTCATTTTCGTCCAGGGAAGGCTACTTGAGGGACAGGAGTTGCCACGAGAAGCAATGGTGAGGTTCGATGGTTGTTCGAGGATTGTTTGATTTAAGAAAATGTCTGTTTTGTGTCTAAGAACCTATACTGAGGTGTTAACTGCTGGTGACTGGAGTGTGGTTGATACCGGTGCTCCGACGAGGAGGATACGGCAGGTTTGGAAGCCATAGGGTCGTAAGGTTTTGAATTTTGAATTTTAAATCCTCTTCAGCTGGACCTTCCAAGTTTGGCCCTGTATTGTGGAGGATTGTAACTGTCACTAGCCTAGTGTTGTGTGCGATGTTGTGTTGCAGGTGGGAGTGCAACCGTGCGATACTGCGTGGTCCTCAATTACTAGTGTGGCACTGTTGGAATTAATGGGCCTTTCGAGTACCAGTTTTGGCCAAAAACAAGTTGTCTCCAGATCCATTTTTGAATCCAAAGTTGGTAAGTATCCTCCTGGCCCTTATTCAGATCAGATTTTTTTTAGACCTGATAACCCAGGTCTTTTTCCTTCTCCCCCTAGTGGTTCTCTTTTTTGCTCATCTATGTTTAGGGGTGCTAAGTCGGGTCCGCAACAGCAACCTTCATCGAGAGGCAATGATCTTGCTTCTTCTTCTGGGAGTATGGCAGGGGGCGATGCCACTGATGTGGTTCCTATACCTAAAGGTGATGTTGCTGCACTGCAACGTACAGTGGTGGGCCCTATTTGGGTTGCTGCTAGTGGCAACACAGACAGTATCAAGGAAGATACTGGTCATGTTTTTGATGGTAAGGTGCTTCTGAGGAAGGTTGAAGTCCCTATGGTTGTTTGTACCTCCTCAAATGTGGCTGGTGGGAGGAGGGGAGGTGAGCAAACATCTTCCGACTCTAGGAACTCTGGTGCTCGTAGATCCTTGTGTGTAAAATGTGGCCTCATCTATCATTCTTTCTATAAGAGGAAATTTGTTAAGTGCAGGCAGGCTGAAGGAGGCGAACATGAGGATGATGTGGAGCTCAAGGTGGCCAAAGTTTTGAATTTAAAGAAGGCTCTGGGTACTTGAGATGCAAGTGTCTCTCACGATTAAGGTTCTTATGTGGAATGTTAAGGGTCTCTGTGGCCTAGTACGGAGATCGCTTCTGAGAAGGTACTTGTCTAAGTGGAAGGCGGATGTGCTTCTTTTGCAAGAGATGCACTTGGAGAGCCTGAATTGCTTGGTTAAGGAAGGTGCTGGGGGTAATTCCTTATCTGGTTTCTTGGTGATTGATGTGGTCAGTAGATCTAGGGGTTAGTGGCTTATCTAGATTGAAGGTATGTTCAAGCTGGAAGGTTCTTTGGTGCCTTCTCATGTCATTACATGAATTTTCTCGCATGTTTCGGATGGTGTCACCTTTGTTGTCTCAGGTATTTATGGGCCATGTGATGCTGCTTCGAGGGGGTGTTTTTGGGGTGAGTTGAGGCAAGCAACAACTAGGGTTGATGGCTATTATTGGTTGATTGGGGGAGATTTCAATGTTTCCTTTTCTGCAGATGATAAACTTGATGGCAAAATAGACTCCTATTTTATTAATCTTGGTTAATGAATTGGAGTTGTTGGATCTTCTTGTTTCAAGGGCACACTTTACGTGGAGTGGATCTAGTCAAGCCTCACATATGAACCATTTTTTTTGCAATGTCTTTATGGCGGAATCCTTCCATAGGGCCTTTATTTCTACTTTGACAAGGCCATTTTTGGATCACACACTGTTATTGTGGGATATTGGTGAGAAGTCTGCTTACACCACTTATTACAAGTTCCAGAAGTCATAGCTTTTGGAGCCAGGGTTTTGAGAGTTGGTGAAAGAGATGTGACAGGGGATTCTGACCGCAAGCTCTGCTACGTGCACTCTGACTAAGCACATACAGGGTGTTAGATTGGCTTTGATTGACTTCAAAATGGAGGTGGGAAGGAAGCATGACAGCCCAAGGAAGAAGGCTTTAGAGGTCTTGGCAAGCTTAGATTTAAGGAGCAGCAGGAGAGGATTGTTGTGCAAAACAGGATCTAAAAAGAGACCAGAAGAGAGAGATGGACTAGAGGCAGAAGTCTAGGCAACTATGGCTAAAGGAGGGGGACTTTAACACGAGGTTTTTCCATTTGACTACCAACACCAAGAGGAAGTCGAATTTGATCTCATCGATTCGTGTTGGTAATGAAACTCTATCTCAGAGGTAGCAAATTTGCCGAGTTTTTGAAGATCATTTCCACGCTTTCTCCAGGAGGTGACCAACAGGGAGGTGGAGATTAGGCTCCTCTGATTTTGGCAAATTGGATGGTCATGCAAGGGCAAAGTTTCTTAGACCTATTTCCGATAACAAGGTTCTGATAGCAATTCAAGGCTTGAAGGTGGAAGGATCCCCAGGGCTAAATGAGCTACTGGTTCTATTTTTTAGGGAGTTTTAGGATATCGTTGGAGTCAATGCTTTGGCGATAGTTTGGAAAATGTTCTAGGAGAATCGTGGTTTTAAGCAGCTTAACTAGTTCCCTTTCTTTTTGCTTTCAGGATTGGGGCAGATACAATTAATGACTTTAGGACAATTTCTCTGTCGAATGTGGTCTATTTGATTGTGACCAAGACTTTAGCGAATCAACTTCGTCTGGTGTTGCCGCTTTTGATCTCCCCAATTCAGCCTACTTTTATCACTGGCAGGTCGCTCATGGACTCCTATGTGATGGCGGAAGATATGTGGCAACTTGGAATAGATCTGAGCTATCGACCTTCATGTGGAAGGTAGATTTCTCTAAAGTATATGACTCCATGTCTTGGGCTTATTTGTGAGAGATTTTCAAGGAGTGGGGATTCCGAGAGGAGTGGGTTAAGCACATGAAGAGGCACATCACAATGACTTCTTTTTTGGTGCTTATTAATGGGAGGTTGTGCGGGACTTGGACACAACCACAGAGGAGTATTAAAGAGGGATGTCCGCTTGCACCTTTGCTATTCATTGTGGCAGTCGACACACTAGCTTCCCTGGCTTACAAGGCATGTATGGAGGGATTGTTTTCTGATTTTACTTGGAGGGGTGATAGTTCCTTGCTTACTCCTCTTTTGCGGTATGCAGATGATACAATGTTTTTTATTCTAGAGGGCATCCGACAAGCAAAGCATGTTACACACTCAGTATGTTTGGCGATATTGCAGGTCTCCTTATTAATGAAAGGAGTCTACTTTTATTCTATTTCATCTAGACAGGAATATAAAGGAGAGTATCTCTGGGATTCTTCACACATCGATGTGCACCTACCTGTTGTGTATTTGAGTTTGCCTTTAAGAGGTAAACATTTAGCACCTGTAGATTGGAGGCCTGTTGAGGAGAGGTTAAGTAGGAGACTGAATGGATAGAGTGGGAAACTTCTATCCAAAGGAGATAGGCTTATCTTGGTTAAGGCAATTCTTTCGATGATTCCTGTTTTCTATCTTTCCATGTTCAAACCCCCCAAGAGCATCCTATCAATGATGGAAGTGGCCCGTAAGAGAATTTTTTGAAAGGGGCCTAAACATCAAGGCCAGTTTCAGCAGTTTGCTCCTTAGAGAGGTGTGCTAGCCAAGGATTAAGGGAGGCTTAAGGATCAACCTGTTGGATGAATTCAAGGCCTTACTTCTTACGAAGTGGGTGGCAAGGTTCCTGGCTAGCGGAGATGGGCTTCTGCATAAATTGTTGAGGGACACTTATGGGTCACCCGTTAATGTAGTGTATAAGTAGTTTCGTGCAGTGCGATCTTTTGCCTTTTGGTACTCTATGGAGCCTTTTATTCGCCAGGGGGTTTCTTTTGGTTTCTTTAGGTTGAAGCTTGGTGGAGGGTGTTCTTTTTGTTTCTAGAAAGATGATTGGACGGGGAGCGGAGCTTTGGAACTTTTATTTCCACACCTTTTTGGTTTGGTCCACAATAAAGATGCTCTCGTTTCTAATGTCTAGAACAACCTCTCTCGCTCTTGGTCTCCTATTCTATAGTTGGGTTTATCTAATGCATCCATGGAAGAGTTGCATGGGTTGTTAGGGTTGCTTGATGATATGTCTATTGGGGAAGATCTAGTGGACGGGTTTGCGTGGAGGGATGGAAGATTCTCTGTGGCTCGAGCTTATAAGATGATGACTTTGGAGTTGGGGTTGCCACCTTTGGTCTGGGAAGACTGCTCCTTAATTTGGAAGTTGCCTATCTCTCTTAAGGTTAAAATTTTTTATGGCTTTTTAGACGACAAAAGTTAGTGACGAAGGATTTCTACTCCATATGAGCATAACAGTGATCTGAATTGCATTTTTAGTGGGGCTACAAGGGAGAATCTAGATCACCTATTCTTTGAGTGCCACTTGTCTTCAGGGGTTTAAAGGAGGTGTGATATTCGCCATGCGGGTATGTCTTCCAATCTGCATGGTAGGATTCCTTCCGTTCATTAGTCCATGTGGATACTGTGGGCTGGGTGAAAGCTGTGACAGCATTGCAGTCCATTTGGCCCCGGAGTAATGATTCTATTTTCAAGAGGGAGTGGGCATTGCAGTCACTCTGAGTTGTGGCTCAATAACCTTTAAATCTGCTCCTTTTTTATGAATGAATGACACTCTAGACGATTACCAAGCGTCAGTAATCTTCCTTCTCTTTCTCAAAAAAAAAAAAGTTATAGAAAAGATCTTTTCATTAAAATCCCAGTTTCATTCACAAATAACAAGAACTAGCACTCTCTGTTGAATTAATGGAACTGTTTCATAAAAGCTATTAACTTAACATACCAGTACACCTTTTCGGACATTTCCCAATGGACCACGAAATTTTGCATACACTGCATAGGCAAGTCAACAGTTCCAACAAAAAGATTAATATGGTGGCCCATAGTAGGAAGTGTCTGCTAATGCATGTGAATTAGAAACAAAAGCTACTTTAAGAGACACGTAACAATGACAACTGCGATATCCATATAATAACACCATGTTGGCAAGGAATGGCATATAAAATATCTCAGATGATTCATATTGAAAATGATTGACTTGGCTGATTCATCATACTGGAAGAGAAACAGATCCCATTCCATCTCAGAAAAAAATGACATGTCAGTCTCAGCTGACTCACAGTATCAACATCCTGAAGGAAAAGCAACTAACATCAACGAAATTGGTTGTGGCACTGGGATTAGAGGACTGTGGATTATAAAGAAGAAAAAAAAAGAGTATATGACTATGTGCAAACAATCGCAGCTGCAAACAAGGAATCAATCCACTGACTCTGAATTCTCCTACAGGTAATGACAAAAAGAATCTCTACACAAACCCCTACCAAATTCTTCTCACTAATAAATCAACAGATACATTTCCCATCAAATATCCGTTGCTTAGAGCAATAGAAAGGGGACAGAGTGCGTACATCACTTGATTTCTTTTGTTTACTATCAGTAGGATAATGTATGATTACTCAGTAATGCATATGCTATCTTTTCCCATGATCTTTTCTGCATTTTCCAGTGCAATGTCTGATAGAATCCATGGCATGTTATCTTTACAGAACTACAGTACGACACTGTGTCCTATGGATATTTCTAGGGCCAGTTAATATTGCAGCTTAGAAGACCCAGGGTTTGCATTTGTGCACCAAGGGATCAACCAAAGGACGACCTGCTACCTACCCCCAAAGGAAGGATGACCCTCTTCCATGGATCTGACTAAGCATGTTCAATTGGAAAGGGGGGATCAGAATGTGGAATAGATTGTAACATGATGCCCGATGCCCCAGGGAGTAAGTAAGAAGGTGGTGTTGAATATGGGTTTGTATGGGGCCATTTTTTGTTAGTGTCACTTGCCTCATCATCTACATGAACAAGGGTTTCGAAAAGGTTTTCCGAACTCAAGTTCAAACACTAATTTTGCAAAATAGAGGAAAGGAACCCCCCCCCCACCAAAAAAAAAGAAAAAACCTGTGGTGTTTAAGAAAACCCCTGAAGTAACTAGCAGATATCCCTTGTTTTTGGAGATTTATCACCGATAATAAACTAGGCCTTACACATTACTAAAATCATACACGTCACCATTGAATAAACAAAAACATGAAGATAGATGACGATAGTAGCTAAAAGCATCAAACTGTTACTTACTTGAAAAAGCCCGATGTATAAAACCAGTACCGCGTGTATCGCTGCTAAAGACACTTTTATATCCTACTAAGCCCCTGCATAAATGCAAACATGCTAAAAAAAAGCAGAAGACAGTAGCATAGTAGAAAAAGGACCTAATTATGAAAATCTACATGTTCTCTAAGAAGTTTTTAAAATGACTATTTAGCTGCTAGATACAATCATGGTTTAGTTTGATGGAATCAACCAAACAATCAAATCCTAGGCAAGGGTAAAAACGTATAGCAAAAAATAGTTTCTTGTTAATCTTATTAAACCTGCATTTATTAGAACAACACAAATTTCTCAATATTCCAATGATATCAATGTACCGCCCTTCAGATCACTCGGCTGCACTTTTCTTTAAATCACAATGGGTATGGACAAAATAGTATATTTTTCAGAAAAAACAAATATCAAGTGACATGACAATTCCAGTGCACCAAAGAAAAAAAAAGGAGATTCCAGATTCACCATGAGGAAAATGAAAGGAAAAGGCTTCGGTTTTGACACCCTTTGGACTATTAGGAAAATGGCATCTTTTGGTCACTTCACATCATGTCATTCATCAAATCCATCATATATGCATTTCCAATCAGACAAATATTTGACAAGCAAGAAGCTAGACCTAGAAATCAATGAGTTGAGAATAAACCAGAATAGGAAAGCTATCAACCTTGATGGACAAGTTAGGCACATCCTCGTTCTGCCAACAGCACCAGGGACAGGACCCATGTCAGAGACCTCAGCCCGTCTATGTGAAAGGGCTTCCATAACAACACCGACATGCTCATCATTAACCTGCTAATAGGTGTTCGTTAGCGAGCATAATTAGACCTAAGACCATTTGCTGATATTAACCGCTACCTCAACAGTAACTTCTTCAATTGGCTCCAACTTCTCGCCACTATCTTCTTTGTACCTAAAATTAGAAGAATGATTTGCGTGAAAGTACTGTAATGAAACAAATCATGGAAACTAAAGCAAAGAGTAAGCAGAGGCACATGCGGGATTCAAGGATAAGCAGATTTACATTCAAAGAAGAGGGGGCTAAAAAGATTCATCGTAACGGTCATGGAAAATATAGATATGAGGATGTACCGGTAGATATAACAGCCACACGTACATACAATATATCCACTGATTTGATAGAGGGGTGACAGTATTGGCTTCCTAGGAGTAAATGGCTGAACTAAGTTAGGATCCAAGCATTATAGTGTTCTACAAGAGTCTTATGTTTAGACCTAAATTATAAGCTGTGGTTATATGGGATCAAGACTATTGGAAAATGTGTCTATGGTGTAGATTATCAAATAAGAGAGAGAAATACCACCTAAGAAATTCCCCCAAGTTCCTTCTCCTGTGGATGTATGGCATCCTACAGCAATCAAACCTTTTTCCCACGTCTAGTGAGGTTGCCACAGAGATTATTTGCCTCCAATCGGAATTATTTGGGTCATTTAAGACTAGGACTTAAATTTAAAATACTAAGATCATGCTCATTGCTTTCTTCCAACATTTTTTCAATCTTCCTAGCCCCTTTTCTCAGCCACAAGATCCAGTTTCTCACACCACAGGGTTGCTTTGTCAAAAGGCCTTCTCTCCAAATGTCCAAACCACCACAAACAACTCTCTCTCATTTTCTCCTCTATTGATGGTGGTAGAGGGAAATGAAATGTCTTATTTCTTAATGAAAACCCTAACCACTCTTATATAGAAAGGGTTATGAGTAAATTACATGAGTCCTCTATGAAATAAAAAAATGACAACCAAAGGCACCAACGACAATAAAATTAAAAAATAAGATAACTTCCAACACTCTCTCTCAAGTTGAAGCGTAGATGACCTTCAGGCCCAACTTGTCACAAAGAAAGGAGTATCATTTTCTGGGAAGCACCTTAGTAAAAGTGTCTACCAGCTAAAACTTAAAAGAGATATAAGGAGTGGCTATCTTGCCCTCCATCACTACATTGCATATGAAGTGACAGTCCACCTTAATGTGCTCTGTCTTCTCATGAAACACCGGATTAAAGGCAATGTACATGGTGGACTTCTTGTCACAATACATGGGAGTAGAACTCTTCACTAAAAGGCCCAGATCACTTAGAAACATAGTGATCCACATGACTTCACAACCCATTTGAGTCATTGCTCTGTACTCAGTTTCTGTACTTGAGTGAACAACCAGTGTTCGTTTTTTGTTGCACCAAGTAGTGATTTAAATGCCAACGGCATGCCACCGGCGGCACACCTGTAAATCGACAATATTTTCATGTCGGCACGACCCCCTTCCAGAAATGGCCTTGCCGGCGGCAAGGCCATTTCTGGAAGGGGGTCGTGCCGACATGAAAATATTGTCGATTTACAGGTGTGCCGCTGGCACGCCGATCGGCACTGCGAGCAGTTTGAAATGCAGGTGCTGGAGATTCAGAGGGGCTGAAATCTGAAATAGGGGGGCTTAGTCAAGGGCTGAAATTCGAAAATTGGGGGACCGTCACACACAAACAGAGCGGTTTGAATGCAGGAGTAGGAGATTCGAAATTGGGAATGTGGGGGGGGCTGAAATGACACACACACGATGATTAACTCAACTAGAGACACTCAAGCTTTCCAAGTAGACGCACACACACTTCATTTTGAGTATTTATGTAATTTTCTATTTTATTTTGACTATTTATGTGATTTTTTATTTCATTTTGACTATTTATGTGATTTTCTGTCGACATATTATCGACATGCCCTCGGCATTCCCACGGCGTGCCCTCGGCATGCCCATCGGCATGGCCATCGAAAAACAGGCATTTCCACGGCATGCCTTCAGCATACCCACAAAATGTACACTTAAAATTTCATCAGCACGGCGTCGAAATCGGCATTTCAAACCTTGGCACCAAGAAACAGTATTACCTCCAAGAAAGACAACAAATCTTGTAGTGAATTTTCTATCCTCAACAAAGCCAGCATAATCAGCATCCGAATAAGATGATAGCTCTAGGTGACCATTCTTCTTGCAAAATAGGCCTTTTCCAAAAGACCTCTTTAAATACTTCAAGATGAGACAAACAACATTCTAGTAGCTATACTATGGACTATCCATATACTAACTTGTCAGACTGATGGTAAAGCTAATGTTTAGATGGGTAATAGTCAAGTAAAGTAATCTCCCAACAATAGTCTTGTACCTATGTGCATCCTTAAACGTCGAGTCACTAAAGTGAATATATTTACCTTCTCCACCATAGGAATAGCAAAAAGCTTAGCTCCAAGAAAACCAGCATCCTTTAAGATCTCAAGTATGTACTTTTTCTGGGAGACTGGGGTAATGCCATACCACACGTCTCTAACTACCTCAATGTGTAGGAAATAATGTAGCTCACCTAGATCTTTGGTGACAAATGACTTCTATAGGAAGTCCTTGACTTCCTGAATCTCAGCAAAATCATCCCATGTTAGGATCATATCATCCATATACACAACTAATATCACAGTACTAGAATTCATCTTCCCAATAAAGATAGAATGGTCAAAAGTAGATCTATGGAAACCAGATTTCATTACTTCAATGCCCAACCTATCAAACCATGCATGGGGGCTCTATTTCAGGCCATAAATCACCTTCTTCAACCTACAGATAAAATCCTCCTCAACCTTATACGTTAGAAGTTAATGCATATAGACCACTTCATTAAGATCATCATAGAGGAAGGTATTCCTGATATCAAGTTGATAAAGACGCCAATCTAGATTGACTACAACAGATAAAATAGCATGGATGGAGTTGACATGTGCCACTGAAGAAAAAGTTCTAAAGAAGTTCACACCATATGTCTATGTAAACCCCTTTACAACAAGCCATGCCTTGAACCTATGAATGTTGCCATCTGCATGATACTTGATGATGTACACCCATTTGCAGTCCACAATTTTTGCATCATGAGGAGCAGAAACAATGCCCTCCATGCACCTAGTGGTAAGGGCCTCCATCTCTACATCTATAGCAGCAACCCACTTTAGATCCTGAGATGCCTCCTGATACCATCTCCGTAAAATAGTGCTGCAAAGAGCCTATGAAAGCTACTGCACAGAATAATCCAAGTGGGTAGTAGAAGTCTAATGAGATAGGGGATGCAGTGTACAAGATTAAATCGATTTTCTCAAAGCAATGGGTTGATCATTACCCCCACCATGGCTCTTCACCTGGGGGGGTGGAGCATCTGAAGCAACACTGGTAGAAGGCATAGCACACGATGGACAAGTACCTACATGTACATTAGGAGTCACAGGAATGGGAATGGATATTGGCATATTTGATGGGGCTTCCCTTCTCTGGTAAACATGAGACTGAAGCTAGGCAACACGTCCCTCAGAAGAGTAGGACACCCTCTCAAAAACTGTGACATCAACACACAATAACATATACCAACTTGGTCAAAGCATTGATATCTTCTGCATGCAAGAGTAACTAAGGAAAACACACTCGATCTCCTAAGGAGACAATTTGTCCAGACTATTGAAGTTATAGGCAAAGTAAACACCCAAAAGTATGGAAAAGGAAATAAGCCATTTTCAAGGTGGAGCAATTTTAATGAAATATCACCTCCAACTACAAAGGATGGGAGGTGGTTGATAAGATAAGCAATGGTAAGAACTGCATCTCCTCAAAAAAGATTTAGGAACACTCATAGAGAACAAAAGTGTCCTAGCAATGTCAAGTAGGTGTCATACCTTCCTACAACTCCATTTTATTGTAATGTATGTGGGCAAGAAGTTCGGTGAATGATCCCATTCTCCTCAAGGAAGGCCTAAAGATCATTGAACAAACTCAAGAACATCATCAGTTCGAAAACATTTTATTTTGGTGGAGAAAAAATTTTGCACTTCAAAAAATAATTTCTTTATTATTGAAAATAATTCAGATCTATCATTCAAAAGAAATACCCAAAATGCACGACTAAAGTCGTCAACAAACACAACAAAATACTTATAACCATACACTATACTAACAGGGTAGGGAGCCCACACATCACAATGAATCAACTCAAGAATACTCAATCGGTCCACATGAGAAGGGAAAGAGCAGTGATGATGCTTCCTGAGTTGGTAGGCTTCAAAGTCAAATGTGGTGGAAGGAGAAATATGAGGAAACATCTGATGAAGCTTGGACAAGGAGGGATAACCAAGTCCAAAGTGCCAAAAGTGTGATTGGACAAGATGGAAGTAGCCCCAACAAAAACAAATGGAACATCCAGATAGTAGAGTCCACGATGCTCATAGCCCCCACCAATCATCCACTTCATTTGGATGTCCTAAAAGTAACAATTATGCTCATAAAAAAGTGTAACATTTTTACTGTTTGCAAATCTGGCCAAAGAACAACAAACTGAGAGGCAATTCAAGAGCATAGTAAACATCTGATAGCTTTCATCTAGGAGAAAACTGCACAGTGCCAACTGAAGTGATAAGAGACATGCTCCCATTTGCCAATCAAACAAAGGTAACAGCATCAGTATCTCTAAACAAAGGCAAACTGGTGGCTCTACTAGTGAGATGAGTAGAAGCCCCACAATTAATATTCCAATTAGTCGTACCAGTATAGGCAACATATGCTGCAGTACCTGTGGCAAGGGCAGCAATGGAGGAGGGCTCACTCCTCAAAAATTAGCACAGGCAATCAAGCTCATTTGTAGTAAAGGGAAAACCGATTTGATCAGGGATCACCTCAAACTCAGAAGAGGGAAGAACTGCAATAGTCATCTAATTAGCCCAGTAGGTCTCCTAAATTTTTCGCAACACTTGTCTAATGGATGATCGATCTTCTGAGACAGTAGGCACGTGGAGGGTAGATACATCTGTCACGTCCCCTATCACGTCCACATCTACATCCACCAAAGCAACTGACTCTCCCCCCAAAGGTCGTAAGGGCAATGGTCTCTAGTACAGTAGTAGCATGAAGAGGAGCATCAATCTCACAATATTAGGGCCTTCTCTCGTGATTTTCTCCTCGCTCTTCATGAGTGAGATTTCCACGTAAACCCAAGCTTTTCTTATCGTTTATGTTTTGATATCATGCCATGCTTCCACTTATTCATATTATTTAACATGGTATTAGAACAATTGATTCTTGAGTTTATTTGGTCTTTAAATCATTATCATTTTTTTTGTTATTAGAGTATCTTCTTTGTTCATCTGGAAGAGGATCTAGATGCAGGCCTAATGGCTGGAGGAGATCGACATGAGGTGGAGCTCCACGCGTCATTCAAAGACGGCCGCGAGATTGGTTGTTATCGCACCAGTAGCGAAGATCGCAGCAATGAAGATCGTGAAGCCGATGTTGTCAAGGTAATACAAGAGGCGACGATGGCAAAGAAAAAGACAGGTTGCGACGAAGTCGATGCTACAGCAAAGAAGGAAGATGGTCTTGGAGGTGCTGCTGCAGCGTCGTGTGAAGCCCAAGCAGGGCCTGGCAGCGCTATTGGGTCCGAGCGACAACGAGCGAAGCCGCTAGGGCTCAGCGGCGACACTGGTGCTTCTCCATGGTTTCCACGTTGAGCAGAGATCGGACGAGCACCGGCATCGACGAAGGAGGAGCCCTTTCACTGCATCGTTTGTAGTGGTGTGTGAAGGAAGAGAAAGAGAAGCAATGTTGTAGAAGAAGGTGCAACACCGAGATCAGTGGCAAAGATAGCAGCGTCAATCCCACGATGGCGGTTGTAGAGATCACACGAGATCTGGTTCAACGAGAAGGCTCGACAATGATTGCTGCGAGAGTCTCGACGCGACAAAGATGGAGACCTTCGAAGCCGCACTAGAGTAAGGCAGCAACGTAAGGATCGCATGGGTTTTTTAAACCATAATAAAGAAGAGGTATTTTTGGATTATTTGCATCTTTAGCCCTTAAGGTTTCTCTTATTTGTTAACTTTACAAAAAAAAGGGAAGAACAAGAAAGAAAAATAAAAAATAAAGGAAGAAAAAAAGAGAAAAATGGAGAGAAGAAAATTTCCAAAAAGAAAAAAAGGAGATGGTGATGAGAAGAGGGGTAGAAGCTCCTCTCTATTCTTTTTTTTTCTTTGTCTATTTTCTTCTCCCATACTTGTATGGGAGAAAGGGGGAGTGTGAGCGCTTATTTTCCCACCAACATCAGATCAATTATCTACGGCTCATCTCCAGACTCCTACCTACACCCATCTACAAGCAAAATGAAGATATAAAGAAGCTAGCGATACAAGGCAGCCGTGACCCATCAGCACCAGTTGAGGATGCAAAGAAGCCGATGACACAAAAGGTATGAAGCCGTGACCCAGCAACATCATTTTTATTTGTATTTTTTGCTTTGTAGAATGGAAATATCTCTTATGCAAGCTGAGCATTCCATGCTCCAGCTTGAGAGAGAGTGTTGAGAGATAGGGTGTATGGTAGTGGTACGTTTAGTATCACGTAGTAGAATGAAGTGTGATGTGCGTGAGAGCCTACAAATAGGTTATTGTACCCCCATTTGCTTCTTGAGAAGAATAGAATAATCTTACCCTATCGGGGCCTTCTCCCGTAATTTTCTCCTCGCTCTTTGTGAGTGGGGTTTCCACGTAAACCCAAGCTTTTCATATCATTTATGTTTTGATATCATGTTATACTTCCGCTTCTTCATATTATTTAACAATTATCCTTCTCTCACTTCTTGAATTTTTCTTCCTTAGGATCTGGGGCCATCTTCAATCAACACGTGTAAGCACTTATGTCCAACAAAGATGCAGAATGCCCTTGACAAAAGTACATAGTTCTAGTCCTAGAATCCTGTGAATTTGATCGTGATCTCTTGAACAAAAGTAGAGGCAAAGATCTTAGCCTCAAAGGTAAGGGTCGAGACCTCCGTGTCTGCCATTCATCTAAAGATGCACATATATGTGCACAAGTAGGCATGCAAAAACGCACGCAAATTTGGCACAATGTGCCTAAACTATCTGACTCAACAAATGAGGCATTACGCACACTGGTGTGCGGACCAAAGGAGGGCAGAGTTGGCTTCAATCAAGGCCGGAATGACCCTACAGTCCCTAATCAAGGTCCCAAGGCAGATCTGAGGGGTGTAGAGAGAGATTCTACACCACCCAAATCAAGGTGGAGGCACAACGGACCCCGACTAGAGGTCCTACTGATGGCATTAGAGACCGAAGAGGCCCCTACAGCAGTGCTGGGTGCAAGGAGCAATGGCGGCAACACTCAGCAAGAGTTCTAGGGCCTGCTGGGTGATGCTGGTGCCTTGACGGCGCCAATCATCACAGAGCCTGGTGGCTGGTGGCAATGGAGACCACCGTGGATGGTGGCTGACGGTGGGGAGATCCCCCACAAGGGGATCAAATGCAGTGTGAGATCCCCAAGATTGAGGATCGATAAGAACGAAACGATTTTCAATGTTATTTGGTGGGATATCGAAATGCCAATCCAAGGTCCCTACTCTAATACCATGTTAGATAGAAATGAAATGTCTTACTTCTTAGTGAAAACCCTAGCCTCTCTTATATAGAAAAGGTACATGAAGAGTCTTCTATGAAATAAAAAATGACAATCAATGGCACTAAAGACAATAAAATCAGAAAATAAGATAACTTCTAACAGATGGCATAACAAGCTTCTTCCTAACAACCTCATTTTGGATAAGATTCTTCCTTGTGTGATGGAAAATGAGTCAACATCTTCATTTCTGTCACAAATATTCTTTACACATGACTGCAATTGACAGGCTGATATTCAGATCCATATACCAGGGCTCCTACTGCTGCACGATAATAAATTCTCTAAACTTTCATAGAAACCTTCATGCTACATGAAACACCTAGAGTTACACTTCACTTAAACCAAGTGGGTACTTGAAGACCTCTTTCTTGGAAATAGACCATGTCCTAATTCTCATCTCTAAACCATCTACTTATCATCAAGCAGTAAACTTGCATTTCAATATATCCAGTCATATTTTTCAAAAAAAAAAAAATATATCCAGTCATTTTCAAACCAGATAAGATCACTGCTTTATGTCGGTTTAATATATTTCACAATATCATTGTACTTTCCAGAGTTTTTAAAGGATTCAAAACAATCTAAACTTTAGGTGATTCATTCTCAATATAAATCCCAAATGCATCCTAACAGAGACTTTCCACCCTCTGCATGGTGCCACCAAGAAGGAAAATGTCTTGCCTCATGTAATCCAACAAGCTCTCCCAATAGGAACCAAATTTTCAAGCCTTGTGCCCTCATAAAGGAATGGATCCTGCAGGGATTCTGATAGAGTGCTCAAAGAAGATGGAAGCAGATGTAAGGAATCATGTCAGCAAAAGATCTTCCTCCCGCCCTCATTAATAGCTATCTCATATAACCTATTGTTTTTCATCAAAGGCTTTAGCTTATAGTTCCTATGGAGTTTTCTAGAACTAGAGAAGTTTTATCATCGGAAAACTCAAGGAAGAAAGCAAGGGATTGGTCTCTTTATATAGAAAGATCCAATCCTATTACAACTCACTAAATAAGGAAAACAAATCTCTCTAAATCCTAATAAACTAATTCAAATCCTAAACAACTTACTAAAAATAAAAAGTTAACTTTCCACATACTACAGGAAAACACATAAATAGTACGTGGATTTTCTCTACTTAACTTGGGAGTCTACTCCACTTAACGTGGACTATTTCCAACACACCCCACTAAGTTGGACGTGCACAATCCAACGTAAAGGAATAATACTAGTAGACGCTCCCCTCATCTGATGTAATTGAGACCAGAGCGCATGTGCAAGGCATGCACACACTTTATCTTCAACGGGAGTCAATCCCAAGCACAGACAAAAAGACCGTAGCAAAAGCAGCGACCTCACAATGGTCGTAGTAGTAGCAACCACACACACAGTGATCGTAACAATAGTAGTGGCCACACAACGGGAAACGTTCCCAAGCACAGATGGGGTTAAGCTTGTGGCTCAGATTTCCCACCACTCATCATCATCTTCTACGTTGATGACATGGCCTGAGACTTCAGATTTTTTTCCTTCGGGTCATGTATAGGTTGTGTAGGTTATGCTGGCGACTTCTGCACTAGTTGCTACAACAGTAGTTGATGAAGGTTCTTCTCCCTTCAACATGGTGTGCAAGCACTCAATCTATGACACAGTGTCACAAAACACACGCCAAGAGGTTGCACACATCCCTTGAGGCACAAAGAGGGTTGACGGCACCCCCTAGGGTTTGATGGAGCACATGGGGATCCCAAAAAGGACCTACTTTGATACTATCTGGAGTTTTCTAGAATTAAAGAAGCTTTATTATTGGAAAACTCAAGGAAGAAAGAAAGAGATTAGTCTCTTTATATAGACAAATCCAATCCTATTACAACTCACTAAATAAGCAAAACAAATCTCTCTAAATCCTAATCAACTAATTCAAATCCTAAACAACTTACTAAGAATATAAAGACAACTTTCCCCATACTAAATATAGAAAATGCAAAATAGGACAATACATAAATAGTATGTGGATTTTCTCCACTTAACTTGGAGTCTACTCCACTTAATGTGGAATATCTTCAACAGTTCCCATCATGAGTTGCTAGGTGCTTCAACATGAAACTCCCATCAAACCCCACAAAGTTGCTCAAGCGAATTATGAAGCTGAAATATAGATTCTCAGTCTAATGAATTCTCACACTTAAACAGAAAAAAAAAAAAAAAATCAATGTTATTAGATACTATTTTTGAGAAGGGTATGCTATTATTAGCTAGTGCAGTAGCTTAGATTTGTCTTTAAAAGGCATGTAGCTTAGTTTTGTTAAAATGCACTAACCCCAAGGTTCAAGAAGTTGATATGCAATATGCAATCGATTGGTTCACCGCGTAGAGAGTATGTGATATTCAAACAAGTATGCCATTTTGCATTTTTTATTTTATAAAATATAAAATAATATGCAATGGTATAACTATACAACTACCTCAAGTAGTATAATAAAAAAAACATAGTTAATACTTCTACTCTTTAACTACTATACAACTTAGAATATAATTACCTCAAGTAGTGTAGGGGTTTTGTGATTGGGTTGGCTTTTTATTGATAAGGGCACCGGTGGCCCTATTTGGAAATCAGGTGACTATGCGACCGAGTATACAGGTACTTGGGCTGACTACTCAGCCGGACCCAATTATATGACCACCCAACATTACTCAGTTTGGGGAGGGACCGCTGACGCCTATGCGAATGCCTACTCAGCTTAGTCAATCAACTTCACGGACTAACCCTCATTATATAGTAGGTTAATGGAAAAATTAA
Source organism: Thalassia testudinum (assembly GCA_037157565.1). Taxonomy (NCBI): domain Eukaryota; kingdom Viridiplantae; phylum Streptophyta; class Magnoliopsida; order Alismatales; family Hydrocharitaceae; genus Thalassia; species Thalassia testudinum. The sequence continues at coordinate 66,259,155 of JAZHRO010000022.1, read as the reverse complement.
AGCCTCGCTCTACCTTCTCCTTGTACACATACATATCAAATTATCTCCAACTTCCAGAACTTGGAGAAAGCAATGCAGCATGAGGAGAGGCTTTGTAAAGATACTGGCAACTTAATCTTTTATCAGACATGAACTGTTGTGATGTTTCCTTTCTATGTTATTCATGTATATAGAGGCCACCAACCTCTAAGTACTTCATACTCTCATGAATAAAAGGATGTTAACAATAAAAGTAGTAACTCTGGATAATTGATAGATACATCAGCTCCACAAAGTCGTGGAGATAGCAAGATAAGTAGATTCAACAGTCGAAACAAAAAAGAACTTTGCTTCACGCTTCTCCATGCAACTAGGTTTCCTCATACATAGCTACAATATCCATTGATAGACTTCCTATCATTTGCAAAGTTGACATAAGAAGCACTTCCCTTTAGTGAATAGAAGACCTAAAAAGAAGATTTTAGGTACCAAAGAACCAACACAGTTACATCCCCTTGAGCTTTTGTTGGTTTATCCATGAAATCTTGCAGATTGGTCGAGACAAAATGATAAACAAGATTTTCCCAGAAAGGAAACTAGAACTCTTAGAATCAACATATTAAATTTATCCATTATAAATGTAGCTGTTTGGAAACAATATGGATAGGCAAACACTGGGAATGGAACACACATGTTTGCAGCAAATCGGCCACATACTTCCTCTGCATCAATACAAAACCCTGTGAACCCTTGCACACACACACACCCCCAAAAAAATAACAAATAAAAGTAAAAGTGAAAATAAGATCCAGCAAGTCCTTAGCAACTTCTATACCCATTTCTGAATGTATGAAGTACATGCACATTCACTAATCTCACGCAATCATCCTTTTTATTTTCCAACAAACAACCTTAGAAGACAAAGATCTTTGGTAATAAAATCTGAATTCCTAGAGCATTATTACCTACTCAAACAATATTGCTCACATAACTAAGACCACCATACACAAGTTCACTTTTAGAAAAAAATAGTGAATGGCATACCAGAGGACATTCATCTTTCTTCAACTTAATTTTGTCAATCTTGGACTCTACTTGAGGCCATAGGTAGCTTTCTTTAATCCACAAACCATCACCACTCCCCCTAGCCAACAAAGCTAGGTAGTACTGTTATGCACCACTTCAAATAGGCTGCCACAAAGGACATAAACAACAATATCTAAGACTAAGCCCTCTCCAATAAAGGAGTCATTCTTAACATCAACATAGCATCAATAAGAATTGCTTAAAACATAGGTGCTTCCAAATTTACACCAAAGCATCAATTTGCCATCTTATCCATTTCCCAGACACCAAGAATTGAGAATGAGAAACTTTCTCCATTGGGTCGTTTCTGCAGCTAGATACAAAGCACTAAATTTCCTCATCTCAATGCCATATCCAATGGAAAAGATTATTACTCCTCTTTAGAATAAATCATGTAAAAAAATTAAAAAATAAAATACTTACAATGATTGAAGTCTGAGAGGTGAGGAATGGATATGCACCAGCAACTTAGATCCGCTTATTTTCTTAATACAATTTCTTATAAACGTTTATTACTCTATTATTGCATTTCTTGATATTGAGACCACAATTCTACCACTTTTATGCATTATCATCTGTTTTCTTTTCTTTCGTGGTCTACCCAAACTTTCCTTGAGATCTTCAACATGCCCATTTTTCCAAGTGTCAACAAGCACAACCTCAATATCAGCAAATAGAACTACGTTGTGGCGACATTTTTTTTTGAGAAGGTTGTAGGAATAATTTAGAGAAGCAATATGAGAAATTGTCGTAGGGTCCTCCACAAGTTCGGTTGTATCCCTCACAAAGTCTTTTATCTAAACTCAAATTTTAGCTGACTCTCGATTTAGGTCAGATACACAATCAAGGCCACACAATGTGCCTTACACATAACTTATGCATGACCACCTATTACCACACCCTTCCCAACTTAGACAACCACATGATCATTGTGTGTGCACTACATGCATGAGCATGACAGGGGCCACTAGAACATCAGTAACTGGCAACAAAGTGCAACACCAAATAAGCATCTCGTACATGTTACTTTATCCACCACCTACCATGGTAGATTAGACTCCAAAAGGGCACATCAACAAGTACCCCTAGATTGGGTCACCATGTCCACTAACCTCATTTACAGAATGACACCTAGACATACATTGTATAAGGTCAGTCACTGACCATGTAAAAGATTAAGGCAAGAGAAAACTAATCTGCCCCCTCCCTTGCCTAAAAATAAAGGGCATTCATCCTCTTTCTGACCACCCTGACTCTACCATTATTTCTGAATAAACCAAAATGCACCTGTTTAGTTATATGAGGAAAATGCTGTCTCAAGTGCAATGCCCCTTTCTATTTGATGGCTGTTAAACTTGTATGGTTGGAAAATCTTCTTATCTTGTATTCACCTATTGTTAGCAAAGAAGCCAACTTTGAGTGCTCATCATTTCACAGTTCAACGAAAAAAGATCAGCGGCTTGCTTATTCTTTAACAAAGGGTTTAGGGACCTCTAACCATAATTAGTTTCATGCAAAGCATGGCAAACATGATTTTTATGTTCAAACTTGAGGTTAAAATATGGAAATATGAGGATCTGCGTAATGTGTTGTTTATTGCTCAATACTTTTTTTCTAATAGGTGTTGATTGCATCTTTTTCCTCTACTTCTTTGTAACTTCCACTATATCAATCAAGCCAGCCTCGTGTCATTAGCATGTACAGGGGTTTTCATCTCAAACATATTTCCAAGCAATGAAAAAAAAAAATCAGTTATCACTTAAGATTTCCAAGTCCTTGTCAAGATTTTACAATCACAAGGCTTTAAATTGGGTGTTCTTAGTAACCAAGGTGAGGTGTAAGCCTCGAAGCAGTCAAAGAATAAGCCTCAGGTTTCAGAAAACAACTTTAAATTCAAGAAAAAATGTGTACTTAGTGTTTTTTTGTTAAAGGGTTGCACTTATTAGTGTTAATAGTGAGAAAACAATACAATAGAATACATTTCCATGCGATTCCACTTCACCATTACATCTGAAGAGCATATGTTAGATGAGGAATAAGTAACTTGATAAAATAACAAAGTCAGGCAGACTCAATTAAATAAGAGGTAATCTATCAAATGTGCATGTGCATGTTCTTGCATGCTTGTGCATGTTCTTGTGTGTGCATGTTCACATGCATGTACAACCACATAGAGAGATGAAGTTAGGAGATTTGAAATAAACAATCAAACAAAGAAATCCTGACGAGATAATTTATTTAATCCTAAGAAACCTAATCTAGTTAACAGCAAAGTTCCTAGTTGAGACAGCATGTCACCACCTCCTCCAGTGCCTCACCACCACTCACCTAAGCTATCCATAGCCTCGACTACCATGGCTCAAGGTGTGTTTCTCAAAGCCATGGTCCCCGTCCATATATGGAAAAAGTAGACTTCCCCCTTCAATATAAAAGTATTTTGGCAGACGAGAGAGCTTTTGCATCCATACCATGGCATTTAACATCACACACATGAAGTTGATCGCTCCCTGAGGTAGAAGTAGGTATCATTGTTATTACTATTTTATACTATGTCAACTCTATTGAGCTGGAACTAGAAGGTTAGAAGGAGTTTTCTTCCTTTTCTTTTCTTTTTTGTTTTTTGCAGCAAGGTTTGGTGCTTAGGAGTTGATGTCAAGAGGGAGTCAAGGATGAAGGGTCCATTGGAGCCCATGCTAGGCATTCTTGCCAGTCGCTATGCACCCACACTCAAAAGCTTCCCTCTTTTGCAGTGTAGCACCTGCCACTATTGTCTTATTGTCATCTGATTCTCTTCCTAAATAAGTTGTGTTTTTTCTCCTACCACTTAACTTCTAATTGTTGTAGGACATGAATCATAAATGAGCATTCTCCTGGATTTCATTCTTTTCTTCCTTTCACTGAATAAGGTAAAGTAAGGCATAGAGAAACTAATTAAATCAGAATAGAAATTATCCCCTCCTTCTAAATTTAGCAATATGAGATTTAATACCCTCAATGTCATTTGTATTTATTTTATTTTATTAGTGGTATTAGAAAATCATGGATAGGATTGCATATTTGGTTGCATGGAGGGTCCCACTTCAATATCTGCTTTAGTTCACACAACAATTATGGTAAGAGCTAGGCAGCTAGCATTTCCACGGTAGCCCCACCAGATACTTCTTCTTGCCTTACTTCTTTATGCTGCTCTTAGGATATCATCTCATCATGTCTATTGTCTCTACCTAATAAGATCTTCCTTCTCATCGAGCCATGGGGGATTAGAAAGGCCATGTAATTATAGATACATCTTCTCTATTTGTTCACTACACTTCTTGTATCCCTCAATTGTTGCTTTCATCACCACTCATGATATCAATCTTATCGGAACTTTGATGAGAAAAAATAAAACTATCAATTCCCTAGTTCTCAACATGCACGCACACACCCACACATGCACATGCGCGTGCGCAGGGAGAGAGGGCACTAGAATTGCATTGATTTTGACAGCATATAATCTCACATGACTTTGGGAGGTGAAACAGAGAGCTCAAATCCTTCACGTCTCATATTCTCAATTAAGATGCCTGCATTCACAAAAGTGAATCTCATTGTCACAAACCAATGTTTTAAGAACTGAAGCATAACAAGCCAGGAAAAAGAAACACATAGTTCAGAAACTCAAAATGGGAACTCTATCCAAAAAACAAGAAACAATCATATCCATCCATCAGAATTAATGGCTTATACAGTCATACCCAATTGAAGCTCTCCCCTCCCTTGAACCTCATATGATTCGGCTGTCCCAGGAATGACATTAATTGCAAGATTTGTCTCTGATTCTGCCATCAAGCGTTCACCAATTTTTCCTCCAGTCAACTGAAAAAAAAAGGCAAAAACTTTGATTACAATAAAGTATGGGATGCCATGACTCATTGAGGTCAATATTAGAATTGTTGGGAAGAAACTTAATGAATACTATTGAAGGGATATCTCCTCCTTATGTAGAAGAAAATATGGAGAAATTGCATAGAAATCCAGAACAAAATAGTAAAAGCTAAATTACAATAGAATCTCTAACAGCCATCAAATTAAAGTGTAGATATCTCTCATTCCCAGCTTAGACATAATATCCAACAAAGGAGCCTTGGGAATTGCCTTCATAAAAATATCAACTAGTCAGCAGGAGTGCTGATTTGGCCACTCATTGCAGCATCTCAAATAAAGTGGCAATTAGCCTCTATGTGCTTGGTTTGTTAATTTATTAATAAGAACCCAATTATTGGTTAGAAAAGTAGAGATTTTATTATTGACAAATATTAGTATTGGAGATTGCACCAAAATATTCAAATCATGCACAAGAAATCCATAGCAACTCATATGCAATACAACCATAGTATGATGCATAGATTCAACACTTAATCTGGATATGACATTATATTTCTTACTCATTCAATTGAAAACATATTCACCAACATAAGTACAATTCCCAATAAGAAAATGACTTTTATTGCGACCAAGCATAACCAACATCCAAGAACCCCGTGAATTTTAAGAAATCAACAAAGGTTTCACCATTTCAGATACCAAAGGATATGATATGCAGAATTCAAATAGATATGTGGCCTGTCCACAAACTGGGTAGACCCTACTAACAGCAAAAAACATCCAAACACAAGAAGATGGTCAATGGCATGGGTCTATGTTGTTGGACCTTGGAGAAATCACCCAAATTTTGGACATGTAATCATAGATACAATATGTAGGTGTGGGTAGAGGAACTGCTCCATAATGGAAGGCTCCAGGATACTTCTTTAGTTTCATTAGAGTAAGACGTGATGTCATTAAAAAAGGCTAGTGTTGAAATAAATAAAATACATAACAAATGCACATCAAGAGCACTACAAAGAAATCAACGATGCACCTACCACCTTTCCCTTCTCCATCTGGGTGTTCTCTGAACAAAGTGCTAGTGCACCTCTGTGGCATTGCACCTTGGCTCTACCTGGTGACAGCACCGCTAACCTTGATTCACATCATCACTGTGCAAATTGAGATTTTCTTGCATGCAATAGTGCCAAATGCGGTTGCACTATGCAAAGGCATCAGCACCACTGCCCCTTCTGCACAAGCCATCATGCGTGCCTTTAGCAACACTTAATACAAGTTGTGTGCAGAGAGTGCAGAATCCTTTTGGTTCTTGAGATCTTCCCCTCTTCATGAATTTTTTTTTCAAGAAGCTCAATGGAAGGTAGCTCCAAAGCATTTTTCATTCCTTCCAATGTTTTTTTCTTTTTTTTTTTGAACAGTGAGAGGGTAATTATCCAAATGATAACCACCCATTATCATTTCATTCCATCAGAAGTTACATATGGGATCTCCAGAACTCTACCTGGGACATAATGGAATAAGAAAAATTCTCAACATAAGATCTCTCTCCCCTAAAAAGCACCCTATTCCTGCCCAGCCAAACACCGCACAAAACAGCCAAAATCTTAGCTCGATCATTCTTGGATCTAAAAAAGATATGCCCCTCTTAAGCATTCCCCCTATAGAAAGATAACCAAAAGCTAATCACATCCCGATGTACAATCCAGTCAATCCCCATTCTCTGCTACACCTGCTCTACAAAAGGACACTAGAAGAAGAGGTGTTGAATGTCCTCCTCCGCTCCTCTACACAAGGGACAGCTCACATCATCCATCTGGGCCCACCTCGTTCTCCACCTCTTCGTCATGATCCTCCCCCTCTTCATCAACCACGCGAAAATCTTCACCTTCAATGGACACTCTGCCTCCCAGAAAAGCCTGCAATCTCTCAGAAGATCGACATTTGTGTTGGCCATGCCGCCACTCAATCTGCGGAACACCGTCGCCACTAAGAATTCATCTTCTTCCCAAGAGTCTGCGTCACGACCCTCCTCTGGCTCCCATCCTTCCAGCTCCTGCAACAACCTCTGGAAATCCTCACACCTCTGGTTAGAGAGGGCCCCCCGAAAGACTAGACACCAAGCCCCGAACAAACAGTCTCCCACCGAGTACGACGAGTCAACCACACTCCCAAAGAGACAAGGATATCTGGCGCTAAGAGACAGGCCAACCCCCTTCCAATTATCCAGCCAGAACCAGAAAACATTTCCCTCACCCAGCATGGGAGTAAAGAATGTATGCACCTTCCTTGCCACCGCTGTCAGCCCCCTGAGAAAGAAGGATGCCTCTAAAGGAGGTAACTCCAAAGGCTCCCAAGATACAAAGGATCCATAGCAACTCCTCATGACGTTACCAAACAGCCCCTGTTCACGGCCGACAAGTCTGGCAATCCACTTCGTGAGGAGGTTAACATTCACTTTTTCCTCCTTCCTAACTCCCAAGCCCCCCTCTTGCACCGGCCTACAAACCTCCTCCCAGACCACCAACCTTGCCCCTCTTCCTGCCGCCCCCACATTAGATCAGAAAAAATCGCACATCAGCCCGAAGATCTTCTTGTCTACCCGTCTCGGTATCCTAAAAACAGATAAAAAATATGATGGAATAAAATCTAGAATAGCCTTCACCAAAACAAGCCTCCCACCTCTAGACAACAATCTAACTGACCACCCTACCAATCTCTTCTCCATTCTCTCTAGCAAAGGAAGCCAATCTTGCAGTCTAAGCCCCCTATCTGACAAAGGAAGGCCCAGATAAACCAGTGGCAAAGATCCCACCTCTATCCCAAGCGCTCCACCCACCGACCCCGCCTCTTCAGCCACCATGTTCATCAAGACAAACATCTATTTCTGGTAGTTTATTTGCAACCCAAACACTGCGTCAAAGAGATCCAAAATGATTCTCATCCTCCTAGCCTCTAAACTTTCTCCTTCAACCAAAAAGAGGGTATCATCAACATACTGCAGGATTGCCATCTGACCATTCTCTCCAACCCGGAAACCACTAATCACATCCCTATCACATGCCCTACGAGTTGCCCTTGCCAAGGCATCTGCCGCTAACACAAACAGCATAAGAGCTAGAGGGCACCCCTGTCTGACCCCTCTCCTAGGCTACACCCAACCCCCCACCGGGTTCCCATTAATCAAGACCGAAAAAGATGTCGTCGTCACGCATCTCTTCATCCAACCAATCCACATCATGGGGAAGCCTCTCCTCAGTAAGGATGCTAATAAGAAATCTCACTGTACTGAGTTATATGCCTTGCTGAAGTCTATCTTACACAGAAACGCATGTTTCTTCTCCCTCTTCCAAGAGGCCAAAACCTCCATAGCGATGACAAAACCGTCCAATATTCCCCTTTTCGGTACGAAGGCCGTCTGCACATGGGAGATCAAGTCTCTGAGGATATCTCTGAGCCTGTTTGCCAAGACCCTTGCAACAATAAGGTAGACAACATTCGAAAGTGCAATCGGACAAAAATCCTAAATCTCCTCTGCACCTTTTTTAGACAATCAGAACATATAAAATCTGTTCAGCTTATCAAATCCCCTCTTCCCTGCCACGAACTCCTCCAACATCTATATCACGTCCATCCCCATCAAAGACCAGAATTCCCTAAAGAAGAAAACAAGGAAACCGTCCAGCCTAGAGCAACCTTCCACATTCAACCCCCAAACCACCTGCCTCACCTCATCCTCCGAGAAGCTGGTCGTAAGACTCTCCGCCTGGGCATCAATAACACATTGTATATCCTCCCCCCTCCATTGCCAGCAACCTCTGCTGGCGCCTACCTGTGAACTCTCTGAAGTAGTCCACTGCAGCTCTACCCACCTCCTCCCTACCTGAAAATTCCTCCCCATGAATCAACAGTCTCTATCCAGTTCCTCGTCCTCCTGGTGGAAGCCATCTGGTGGAAAAACCTGGTATTAGAATCACCCTCCTTGAGCCACTTTTGCCTCGATCTCACCTTCCACGCCACCTCAGCTTTCTTATCCTCCTCCTACACCACTCGTGTCATCTTTAGCCTAACCTCCCTATCCTCAGCCAAGATAAAGGCTTGAACCTCCTATCTATCTATCCTGGAGATTTCCGTCAAGGCCTCTTCCTTCCTGCCCCTCCTGACTGCTCAAATTTCCTTCTTATATACTTTGAGATGGTCTCGAAACATAGACAACTTCCTTACTAGACGAAGCGTAGCTGATCCCTCCACCACAAAAGAGCTCCATCTCTCCTCCACCACACCCCAAAATCCCTCCTCAAGCAGCCAAGATCTATCAAATTTGAAGTAAGTGCCATAGTGCACTCCCTCATTAGGCTGCCACATCAGAGGCGTATGATCTGCAAACGGTCTCTTCAAAGGGGGCACCTCCATCACAGGAAAAGCCTCTGCCATCTCCACGTTGGACAGAAATCTATCAATCTTGGACATCTGACTGCAGTTGTTCCTCCAGATGTATGCACAGGATGTCGGGCATAAATCTATAAGGCCATGCATGGGAACAAACTCATCGGATTCAATGTCCTGCCTCCCCTGCCCCCCAGCCTGTCCTCCAACTGCAGAGTAATGTTGAAATCTCCTCCAACCAACCAAGGACTCCCATGGCAATCCGCTACCACTGACGTGAGTTCCTCACACATCACCCCTCTTGCCTGAGCATCTAACGGTCTATAGACCCCTGTGATCACCATCCTGGCACCACCCATCTTATGTATCAACCTCGTCGAGATGACATGTTCACCCTCAAAGCGGTCATCCAAGGAGAAGACATCTTCCCGCCACCCCAGTATCTACCCCCCCAGAGCGGCCAACTGCTCCAACATAGCGAAAACCTTCCATCCACGAGCCTCAAGAGTTTCTTTGGATGCGTCGCCTTTTGTCTCGTTAATGGGTTCTTTCGTGGTGGAGTCAGAGGTTGGCAAGACAACAGTCATTGATCCAAATGCGTTAGAAAAAATTGGTGGTTAGGAAGCTTCCAATGTCGAGTCAAGATTCAAGGCATAGTTCGCAGGCGTGGAGGCCACTGTTTCAAAGGCAAATGCTAGTTTATTGCACTAAGAAGCAGCGACTACAAGCACAGAAGGAGCAGGAGTGTGAAGATGCATCTCTCAAGTGAGTAATGTTGATGTTTAGGCAACTTTTTCCTAGGTGTGGGGTTTGGTTTTTTGGTGAGACATTCAGCTTGAGTTTTGTTTGAATAGTGTGTCGCTGTAGGTGTGCTCTTTGTAGTGTGATCGAAGTTGAATCTTTGTTTAGGGGAGCAGGTGGAACATAGTTTCATGTAGTTTTCCTAACCACATCATTGTGTGATATCTTTGTGCTTATTGTATGTATCTTTAGCTTAATTTTAATGGAGCTAAATGGCTATTAATTGCCAGTAGTCTTCCTACTTCTCTCAAGAAAAGAAAGCTCACCATGATAGCGTGGTAACTGATTTCATATGATGGAGAAGGGCTTCTATAAGATAGCTGGAACAAGGATGATTGTCAAATTAAAATCAAGCCCAAAGGGGATGTCCTTTCCCCTCCCTTCACAAAACTCTAAAGCATCAAAAATCTCAAAAGTACAACTATCAAGTTGGACACTATCAATTTCTTACCATGTCAACTTCTATGGGTAGTTTGTGAATTCTCAACATAATAGGGGGTCCTGACTGGGGTTGTTTCTCAAGTATAGATTTGTTCCAGGCTGGAATGTTTTAGATAGCTACGTCCCAGCTTCGAATATTCTTGCCTTCTAGAGGAAAGAGAAGAAGGCGGCATTTTGTGGAAGGCCAATTTTAGGAAGGCTTATGATTTGGTGCAATGGTCTTCCCTTTTGGTGTCATTAACTAAAGGGGGCATTCCCCCTCTTTGGGTTGAGTGGATGAAGCAATGCGTTGCGATGACTTTATTTTCGATTCTTATTAATGACAACTCGACAAGTGGATGGATATAGCTGAGGAGAGGCATTAGGCAAGGTTGTCCTTTGGTGCTAATGCTCTTTGCTCTGGCAGCTGATGCATTGGTGAGGTCAGCGATTAAAGCTTGTGAAGAGCTTGGTTAAGGCCTTCACTTTAGGAGACAGGGCTATGATACTTGTGCTTCAATATGCTGATGACACATTCTTTGTGGAGGGCTTGAAGGCAGAAGCGAGGAGGATGCATGTTTTGTTGGAGTTGTTTAGGGGGCGCCAGGATTGAAGATAAATTTCTCTAAGTCAACCTTTGTTCCATTTTAGATGGCTACTGCATAGGCTAGCAAATGCAATACGGCTCTTTGTACACCAAAGGGCTCCCTACCCATCTAATATTTGAACCTTCCTTTGTCTAATAAGAAGATTCCCATGTAGGAGTGGACCACCCTGGTTGAGAGGATGGAGAGGAGACCGGTAGGTTAGGCATCCAAGGTTCTTTCTAAAGGGGGAGGTTGGTGATCCTCAAGGCGATGTTGTCTTCTATGCCTTCTTACTTTTCCTCCATCTTGAAGCTACCGAAGCATATTGAAAAGAAGATCTTGAACCTGATGGGGAATTTCTTCTAAATGAACTTTGGGGTGATCAGGAAGGGGGTGAGGATGGTGGCATGGGAAGAGATGTGTAAGCCAATGAGTGAAGGGAGCTTTGGGAGTTAAGGAGTTGGGAAGGACGAATGATAGCCTTTTAACCAAGTGAATTGGTAGACTCCTTGAGCATAAGAAAGACCTCTTAAGGAAGACATTTCAGGCGTGTTATGGTAGCTCAGTGTGTTGGGATCTCCTGTTGTCTCCCCCGCAGGGCTCTTCTCACTTTGTCAGAGAGTTTTCTCTGGTGGCACCCAGGGTGCAGAGTTTCTTCACCTCCTTTGTTGGTTCAAGTGATTTGTTCAAATTTTGATTGAATGACTAGACTGGTAAGGGGAGGTTGAAAGATCGTTTTCTCAAACTGTTTAGGTTGGCCTCGGAGAGGGAGGCCAAGGTGGATGACATGTAGGAAGGTTGTTGATGTCCCTCGTTTATGGGAAATTTTTCGGATAAAAGGATTCAGGAGGTCTTACTACAGGAGTTAAATGGATACTGACCAGAGGATGGTGTGGATACTTTCTTATGGGAGGAGGGTGATTTCTCTATTACAAATGCTTATAAAAGGTTGGGGAATGGAGGTTTGTGCACAGATGTCGACCTCATTAGGGACTGCATGCAGATTTGATCGAGAAAATGCCCACTCAAGGTGAAGGTCTTTGCTTGGCTGTTAAAGAGAGGTAGGCTCATGACAAGGGTGTGGAGGGCTAAGTCGGTGCCGAAAGCGAAGAAGATCTGCCTGCTTTGTCTTATGGCGGATGAGGATGTCGACCATCTATTTTTCCATTGTTCCGTCGTTGCATAGATCTGGAGTAGAGATGCAAGTTTCGGCAAACCTGATCCAAACACGACCCAACCTAACCCAAAAAGAATGGGTAAAACCCGGATTGGGTTCAGGTATGGGTTTTACCCAAAAAAACTTGACTCAGTTTGGGTATGGTTATGGGTATGAATCTATACCCAATTACCCTACCCGAATACCCAAATAAAATCCCTATTTACCCAAGATATATAAGTCCCACCTTAAGTCCCTCATTTCCCCAACCCTAATCTTCCTCATGATTTCCTCCATGATTTTGAAGATTGAGAATGCTTTTTAAAGCTTCCATTGAACATTTATTTTGAAGATGGAAATTTTTTGTTTGAAAGGTACTTGTATTTAATCTTTCTTTGTATTTTTTGTATTTTTATTTTTGATGCATTCCCCTTGAAGGGCTCTTTTTGTAATAATTTGTGGAGAACAATAAAATTATAGTACCCCGAGCTCCTATGTTTAGAGCTTGTTAAAAATAAACAATTAATGAATTGTGTTATAGATTTTTCTTCTTTAACTCTAATTTGGCATGATTTGATTGTAAGATCAATTTATAAATAGGTACCTAATGGGTAAATGAGTACCCGATGGGTAGATGGATATGGGTATAGGTTTGGATTTTTGTACCCGATGGGCAAATGGACAGGATATGGGTATAGATTTTGTAAATGGGTATCGGTATGGGTTTAGCCAAACCCAACCCGAACCCAACCCGTTTGCATCCCTAATTTGGAGTCTCTTCGCTTCTAGGTGGTTGGCACATTCTACGTTTACTGATTTCTGCAGATCTTTTAGGAGTGGTAACCTGAATGGGGTAGGCAAAGTGTCTTCAAATCGAAGAAAGAGAGGGCGAGGCCTTTGGCTGTTATCTGGGGCTTACGGTTGGAGAGGAATACGATTGTGTTTAGAGGGCAACGCCCTTATGTTCAGAATTTTGTTGCTTCTATTTTTTCTGTAAATAGCCTCTAGGCATTGACCTTATACTTCGGCCTTGATGCTTGGCCATTTTGATTAATACAATTGCTAGGTCGTTATTAATCGGATAACCACCCTTTCTCTTTTCAGAAAAAAAGAAAAGAAAGAACTACCATCCATCTTTTGCTCTCTATCATAGTGAAATAGGCCCAATTGCCTCATGTGACTACATTAATTCCTTCACCCGGGCCTTCAATAAGCTTGACATAAATGTAGGTATCCACCCATCTACATTAGCCTCCAATGGTCTAGTCCAACAACCAACAAGCTTGCCCTTTTGATTCCAAGCCAAACCAAAAAAACAGTCTGCTCCAAGGATCTCTCCACAATTTCGGAAACAATTAGTCCTCCAGGTGAGGTAATCCCTTCATTAACCCTTTTAAAAAAGAGGATTCTCCACTGGTGACTGCTCACCTTTGGTCGGGGGGGGGGGGGGGGGGGGGGGGTTGCCACGCTGTGGAAAAAAAATAGAGAAGAGGAGAGAGATTTAGTGGAGGGAAGGCACTTTTTCTGTATTATTGCTTCTCTGTCCGTTGTAGCCATTAATGCCCCTTTTACAGGGAGAGGTTCATACATGAAAAAGAAAAAAATTGAGGACTCTAATCTCAAATCAAACAGGACAGTTAAAAAAGAAAAAAATTGAGGACTCTAATCTCAAATCAAACAGGACAGTTAAAAAAGAAAGAAAATAAAATAAAAGAAATCTCTAGACTCCTAAACTTGGACTCTACTGTACTAGCAATCTTCAACGTAAAAAAGAAGATTACATGGAAGCCCCTCTCAAAATTCAAATGATTAGAATTTTTAAACTCCCTGCAATTGGCATTGATGTTGCATCACAATTATAGCCTCACACTACAAATGCAGCAATTAAGTTTGTTCATAATCTAAACTTTCAAGAAAACCAACCAGCAATCCATTTGAAACATCAGCCTAGAATATAAACACTTTAGAAAATGAGTTAGTATGCATTGCCATTGGTACAGAATTCATGTCCTGCCAAAGCTAGGGGATAATGCATCCAAACTCTTAACCTCATCAAGTTTTTAAAAAAAGTAACATATCCAACCTCTTTAGATCATACATGAAAGTATGATCTTTAGCAAATCGCAATTCAACAATAACATGTGTCAAGGCTTGTTGACCGTTATCATGCAAGTAGTATACACTACCCATCTTGCCAAAGAACATTCACATCCAAATAATATTTTCATCTTTTTCCTTTGTTTGCTATATGGCAGTTTCTATTTTTTAATCCAAATAAACTTCACATTCACCAAGAAAATTTAACTAGTCCAACTTCAAGGTGAGACTTAGTAATGATTTTCTTCTGCTTTTGAAGAGTGAATAGGGATGGGAATATGTTTCTTATGTTGTTTTCACGTTATTGGCATGTTAAAAGCACATATCTATATCCTAACTAAAAGAAGGTGCGTACGTATTCACCCCAACACCTGTCCCCATCCCACCCACCTAACCCACTGTAAAAAAAAAAAAAAAATCAAAATATATAATCCTCATATCCTCCGCGCCCCCCCCCCCCCCCCCCCCCCCGAATCCCCACTTCCCTAATTTTGCCTCCACCCACGTGATCCACTGTAAAAAAAAATCTAAAATAAATAAAAGAATAAACAAATACATATATGAATGAAGAAAAGTCACCCACCACGTGCAGCACCATTTCTAAGGAAAGGCCACATTCTTGAGGCTCTTTTTATTTTCTTCCCAGCAAAAAAACTAACCACCATATATTATGAAGTAATCACATGTTATAATGATAATATGATGACAATATCATAGGGTAGTCAAAAGAAAACAAGATAAATATCAATATCTGCCAAGCCATTAGACAAAGTCTTAGCTGCTAATCCACCAGAGCATTGTCCCATAATCGTGAAGTTGGTTTGTTTTTGTCTCGAAATCAACGGCTCCACATCTTGTGCATGCTTTTTCCATTTTTCTTTATTTATTATTTTGATCTTTATAGCTAGAAGAAAGTTATTGTCAAATACATGGCATGAATATATATTGGTTAGCAATTTTGCCTCCTCTACTTTAATCCATTTTAAAGGTATCTGTTATCTATTATCTATACTCTATACTAAAAGAGGGCTTTTACCCTCCACGTGTCAACCCTCCCTGATCTCTCTTTCTCCCCTCTGCTGTCTCTTTATCCCAAACGATTCATCCAACCACATTTAATGTCATCTCTCACTCTCTCTCTCTCTCTCTGTGTTCAGTTCATCATGACACCATTTCTAAATGAACCTATTTTTGTCATATATTATGAGAGGAGAATAAAATTACCAAGACATTACAAGTCCTTTGTCATGTTTACAATTAATTACTAGAAAAAAGAAAATTAATGTGGGAATATCTAATGATGAGAGAGGTTATATCTAGAAAGTTCAACTTCAAAGGCGTGTCTCTATGGCTCCGTTTGAGGTTTAAAGTTTAAAATTAGATAAAATTTAGGAAATTCTAACGAGGAATAAGTAGATAAGTAAAGGCAGTGTTAGTAGGTGTAGATGTGATATATTCTTACCATATTATTTAAGATGGACTACTATTCTAATTATTGAAATAAAAATGACTATATGTATATTTGATGATTTAATAAATTATATTATATTTTTTTTTTGTATTTGTTACAAGTTTTAATTAAAAATAAATTAGGTATTGCTCATATAAAAAATAGATACTAATTAAAAAGGAGTTTATAATTAGTTTCAACATGTAATTATCATTCATTTATTTATAATAATTTAATGTGATAGCATGTGCATATATAATTTGTGCCCCCTCTAACAATTTTTTCCAACTCTATCACCACATTCAAGTTATCAATGCAAGTATTTTCTTAATTAAACTTGAGTATAAACTTGACTCATTATAGTTCGAGTGCAAGTATTGTTACCTAATCTAATGATCTATCGGTGACTATTTCGCTGCGAAGTGCAAGTTAACTAGCTAGTGTATATCTAATTTACACTTTCCGTGAAAACTAAAGTTTACACCTTTATCATCTCCTTCTGGCTCATGCATTTCAAAGCCTTGACCGGAGATATGAAGGAAGGAGGCTTTGAAAAGGACAAAACATGGAAAGGTTGTGTGACCCAATGGCATTCTCTTGGTTTTATGGAAGTTGTTGAGGATGAAGGTATCACTGACCAAACAAAGCTATTCCTTTTTTTTTAGGAAGAACAAAGCTATTCAAAATTTCAGATGACATTTGGCAAATCAAGCAAAGCATAGAGGAATAAATTACAAAAAATGTGGCATCACTTGAGAAAAATAAAGGCAACATAAAAAAGCTAAGTGAGCAGTCACCTAGCAAATTTATGGAAGAGGATAATTGAAAGGAGGTTGATACAAAACTACCCTTTTTTGTTTTAGAAAAAGAAGGAAGATTACCAGAGATCTGTAAATTCATTCATAAAAAATGAACTAACTTACAAATTCCGAAGCCACAAATCAAAAATGAAATAACTTCCCTCACAACATTTTCCACCCAAGCCTACTCCCCTCTAAAGATAACATTATGCTACAGCCAAATAGACCATAAAGCCGCAATAACATAGCTTTAGAATGACGCCTGCAAACCATCAAATGAAGCAGAGTCTACACGCCACACCTAGATGCCCCTCTAAACCTTTGCATAAAAGAAATCAGAAGGAAAGATGATTCAAATCCTCTCTCATCGACCCACAAAAGGAGCACGTCACATCCTGATCCTTCACCCATCTTGCTCTAACCACCTTAGTAACCAACTTCTTCCTTCTAAAAAGTCAAGGAAATTTTTTATTTTGTGGTAGCAGTAGCCTCCACACCAAAGAACAATCCATCGAGATCTGGGAGATAGGATCCTCCAAAAAAAACTTCTTGCATGCTCTCCCAATAGAAAAACTCCCTTCCAAATGAAACTGTCCTGCGAGTGAACATTAGGAGACACCCCATCTAACATTCCCGACAAGCCTAGAAATTCTTCCATGGAAGCCTTCAATAAACCGAGCTATAACACAGGTGCCCAAGAAAATGTTGTAACCCAGATCTCAAAGACCAAAGCATCCTAGTTGGCTGCCAAATCGAACAAATACAGGAAATACCAGAGAAAGGACCATTCCCCATCCAATCATCCTTCCAAAATCGGAAGGACTCACCTCCGCCAAGTTCTGGGCCAAAGAAATAGGAATCGAGTCCCTGCCGAATAGTCGATTCACAAACCTCCAAAAGGCTGACGGATGGATAACAAGAGAACGACCAAGCACAACATCAATAGGAGAACTATACAAGTCCTTCAATAGTCTCTCCACCAGGCCATCCCCCCTGCAAGAAACCTCACAACCAACTTCACCAGTAGTGACGCATTGAAATCCTCCAACAATCTAACACTCAATACTCCTCTCTTCTTTGATATGCAGATCTCTCTCCAGGGCACCAATTGCAAAAAATGGCTTTCATGTCCAGGGCCTTTCGAAAATAACCTTTTTTGGCTTAGACATAATTTTCTTTGACGACCTAAACATGGAGATATAAAATCGGGATAGTTGATAAAATCACCTTAACCAACACCAACCTCCCTCACCTGGACAACAATTTTCCACTCCAACCCTTCAACCTTCTAGCAATCCTTTCCTCCACAAGTTTCCAATTCGTACGCACCAACCCCATAACTTTCAAAGGGATTCCCAAATAGACGATAGGTAACCTAACCATCAAGATATCCTCGTCCACACCCCCTTCCATATTGAAAGGAACAAAAGCCGAATTCCTTCTATTGATAAGGAGACCAAAAATGCCACCAAAGATCTTAACCAAGGATGCCACATGTTCAACCTGACGAGATTCCTCCTGTATGAAAAATACTATCATTAACATACTAAAGCAAAGGAGTAAGCAAAGATCGATCAGCCTTTAAGGTAAATCCTGAAAAGAGACCACCCCTGCATGCCTTGAAGGCCAAGCAAGCAAGCATATCAACAGCAATATTGAAAAGTAACAGAGCCAAAGAGCAACCCTACCTAACCCCTCTTTGCAGCTACGTCCAATGGGCTACAGGTCCTTTTCTACAAGGAGTTCTAGAATGCTAGTGGAGGGGATGTTATGGCATGATCCGTGTGGTTTTTGGGGGCAACTTCAATTTTGAGCTATTGAACAAGTTCTTCAGTGAATGCACAAATTCGAAGAACTTGTGAGAAAAGAACTGGCAACTTACCACACCATCTCAGGTGAGGATGGCTAGTGACGTGTAAGTGGTGGCAAGGGAGCAAAAGGGCGATTCTCAAGATCCTTCTACTACAAGAAAGGTCCGTCGAGAAATTGTCTGCTACAGATGTAGTATGTGTGACCATGTCCCATCGCTATAGAGATCCGATAGTGTGTTTGGCTTACAAAAGGGTAGGTCATAAACATGACTCGTGTAGGAAGAAAGTCGTTTCGTGGGATCTCATCACTCCAGAAAACACTTTTCTCTTCTTTGGAGATTGAGGTGTCATCATCGCCTTTAGTGATTCTATTGACTCTATCTTGCTTGCTGGTGAGGGATGTTTTGCGAGGTTTTTCCTACAATGATGTGAAAGATTGCTTTGTCTGGTACTGATTTTCAATCTAAAGGTTGGAAGGTTGCTTCTTAGGCAAAGAATTCATTTCTTCTTTTTAGGCTCAATGAGGAAGATCTTGTGAGGTTGAAGGGCAATTAGTGGTAAGTGACGCTACTCTCGTTTAGAGATCACCTTCAATTCATGAAGGAGCTTTAAGGGTTAAGCCACCTGTGAGGATGGATCTTAAAGCTCCAATATGGGGTATCTCTTTAAGGTTATGCACTGTGGAGGTGGTACATGATCTGTATGCCAGTTTCACGAGGATTCAAAGGTGAGTTGGAATTGGTTTGGATGAGGGCAATTTATCGTGTCGAAGTGATTGGTGAGAATCTTAGTGAACGAGAAAAGCCACATGAGGCAATTCTAAGGCTTGGAGGCTCTTCTTTTGTTATTATGTTTGAGTATGTTGATGAAAATGGGCTTCTTTTGAAGAGATCTTTTGCGAAGGTGGTGAGTAGTAGCAGTCCGACGAGGTCACCAAAGAAGAAGCTTATGCGGCAACAATGGAGGCCGATCACAAAAGGTAAATTCCCACTTTTTTCAAATTTCAAAAATAATAAACACAATCAAAGGTCTTCTCTTGATTTAATGGGATTTGGTAGGCATACAAATTTTGAATTTGAAAGTGAGCTGAGTTGATAATTGTCGGCATGGGTTTGACGTTTTAGGTGAAAAAAATCTATTTATTACCAACTATTTATTTAATGGCATAAACAATTGTAGAAATTTCTAATGGTGGTGCAAAAAATCAATGTGAGGCGGTGGATATTTCTAATTGGGAATTTTTTTGGAAAGGATATTAAGGGAAAATCGAATCCTCTTGGGGGCATGGATCAAGGAATTTTTTTAGAAGGCATGAAGGTTGAGATCAACAGAAGTCTACTACATGATGACAGTACTGCAGACCGTGTTGGAGGTGCCTACTTTGATTTTGATCCCCATTTATTTGTGAGCTAGGACAATAGGGTGGTTTGTGATCAAGATCCATAATTTATCTTCCCTTCGATGGCGTAAGAGGTGTCCATGCTGAAAGATTTTGAAAGTAATTTTAGCTCGATTTCAACCGATGGTAAGATTCTTGATATTAATTTTGACTCAACCATGGGCATGTCAACCTCTACGCTTGTTCAACGAAAAGAGGCTCAAAAGTGCTTCAATTTTCCTCCTTTGTTGGAGGATGATGCGGGTCCTCTTGCAGATATTCTCTCGACTACGTCATTGGTGGTGGAGGTTGAGACTGTTAGTGGTTCAATTTTTTATCCAAATGTGCCGCATGAGGTGGGTGATGGAAAGACTTCCAACTGTGCATCTGCAACAAGTTGACAATCTCTGTGTAGTTCTCGCTTGTGGAAACCGATTTTTTTAAAAAGGAGGCTGGTGTATCGTACTAAAAAACAACAACGGTAGGCTCAGAAGGAGAGGGTGGGTGAGGAAACTTCTATAAATGATCTTCTTTGTTTGTTGGATATTTTCTTCTAGGTGACGGGTTTAGTTTTTTGTGTGAGAAATCTTTTTGGGGTTTCTACTTGAAAGTGAATTCCCAGTGAGTACTTGCATTGTAATGTGTCCTGTGTTGGACGTTGTTTTCAGATCTAGAGGTGGGTCAGTTTTGCTGGTAAGTAGGCGAGTCCTATGTTGATTGTAATTGCTTCTCTCATTATTTTAATGAATCTAGATGGCTATTGAATGTCGATAGTCTTCTCATTTTCCTTCCAAAAAAAATTTATTTTTGCTTGTAAAAAAGGCTGAAATAGAGACCGTGGGTGACTATAGGTCGATTACTTTGTCGAATGCTATTTATCTGATTGTGGCAAAGGTGTTTACCACTAAGCTACATCTTGTTCTACTGTAATTGATTTCCCCAATCCAATTAGCTTTTATTTCCAGTAGGTCCCCATTAACTCCTTTATATTGGCAAAAGAAATGGTGGCAAAGTGGAGAAGATCAAGTGCCCCTGCCTTCATGTAGAAGGTTGATTTCTCTGACGCATATGATCCAATCATTTGGGCATACCTGTGGGAAATTTTGAGAAGGAGAGGTTTTCTTGGGAATCTTATGAAGAGGTGTTTTACAAGACAAGACTAACTTAATAAAGAACCACTCTGGTTTTATGCCTAATGGGTCTCAGAAGATACAATCTGTACGGAATTTGTTTATGAAGCCATACCTTGTGTAGGGGCTTTTCATTGAGTTGAGCTTGTAGGGTCAATTTGTAAGGAAAGCCATGATGAATGAGCAACATTGTACAAATTTTCAAAGTTCAACTCTTTGAAGAATGAAGAAGCCATGTTGCAATCCAGTCGGTCAATGAGGGATGCCAGCCCTAGTTGGTTTCTTAAGGGTCAAGTTTAGATTACTTTGGGTCCAAGTTTCGTCGAATTTAGTATGTTTGTTGTAGGGATACTTAGAGTCATTAGTAGGAGATTTAGTTATTGCTTTTAGTCAATTAATTGAGTCCTTACTTTATATTTTCTATATTTAGCAATAGGAATAATCTCTATATATAGAGAGATCTTATGTTATTTTTTATTGAGTTGAGTACAACAATATTTCTCAATCTCTCTGAAGTCCTCTCCTCTCTCTCTCTCTCTCTCTCTCTCTCTCTCTCTCTCGATGTGCCACCAACAATCCACGTGTGATCTTCCTCACCAAGGAGCCTCCACCACATTGCGCAAATCTCCACATGGTATCAAAGCCTTCAATCTAGACTCCTTGGCGTGTGTGAATCAAGGAGATACCCTAAAGAAGAGTTCACGCATAAGAAGAATTCTTCTCTTGTGCATGAGTTCTATAGATCGACAACAAAGGCCACACGGTGCGTAGCCTTCTCTGACGTGGGATTCGCTCCACAAATTCCTTGGAAGATGACGCCTTACACAAGGCTCAAAGGATCATGTGGGGGATTCTTGACAAATCCTCTTCCTACCATATCCAACGCCTTATGCAGAGTAGAAGGATTGTAGATTAAAGGAGATGGTTGACACTGACGCCCCTGGAGTTCAGGGCATCTTTGCTTGAGGTAGGGGGTTCTCTCACGAATTCTTTGAAGGACCTTAGCGCCCTACACAAAACCCAAGAAGAAGAGGAAAGGATCCAATGAATTCTCTTGCACATATCTAGGGCCTTGCACAAAGCGTAGAAGTAGAGAGAGGCTCATTTCTTGAAGATGAAAATGGCAGAGCTCGAGGCTCCAAAAAGGGAAGAGGAGATCTATCAAGTTATAATGTGGTTCGTGATCTTCATGCTTTTTCAATGGACACTTCATATCCAATTTTTTACTCTTCTTCAAAAGAGGAGATTGTCCCGGAAAAAAAGTGTCAAATATCATACATGGGATCGCCCATCTTTCTACAATTCAAGGAAATCAGACACTATCTCAAAGTAAAAAGGAAACACCCACAGTCATCACAATGACTTCCGAGGTTACCAAAAGGAGCACCGACTTTCCAAGTTGCAAAAGGATTCGTGGTTGATCCAGGAAGTTCATTTATCAAAGATTCGACCAAGATGCAAGTCGTAGGGCATCTAGCCTCAAAGTTGAAGAGCAAGTCATTGACCTCCCGACCTCGACTTGAGAGGGAGTGTGAAGAATGAAGAAGCCACATAGCAAAGTGGCCCACGTGGACAGGTCACATGGCAATCCAATCGGTCAAGGAGGGGCGTCGACCCTAGTTGGTTTCTTAAGGGTCAAGTTTAGATTACTTTAGGTCCAAGTTTGGTCAAATTTAGTATGTTAGTTGTAGGGATAATTAGAGTTGTTAATAGGAGATTTAGTTACTATTTTTAGTCAATTAATTGAGTCCTCGTTTTCTATTTTCTATATTTAGCAATAGGAATATTCTCTATATATAGAGAGAGATCTTGTGTTAATTTGATTGAGTTGAATATAAGAATATTTCCCAACGTCTCTCAACTCCTCTCCTCTCTCTCGCCAACTCTCTCTCTCTCTCTCTCTCTCTCTCTCTCTCTCTTCGTGTGCCACCAACAGTCCACGTGTGATCTTCCTCACCAAGGAACCTACACCACATTGTGCAAATCTCCACAAACTCATTTAAACAAGTGTCAATTGCAACCACTTGTTCATTTTTTAACTCTAATATTCTCAAAGTTGATTATAATAAAGTTTCAAGAGTACATCACCTAAAAATGAGAGTTAGGGGGGGGGGGGGGGGGGGGGGGTTGGTTCATACTTTCTCCCCTATCCCCATTCACACCCTCCCCCTTACCAAAAAGGAGCCTACTCTAGTTTCTAGTCATTTTCTAGTAAGGGACCTATCCCCCCTCTCAAATCCCATGCTTAATTCACACCCTCCCCTACCGAAAAGAAGGCCCACCCAAGAGTTTTTGGCTTCTTCCTAAGAAGGAGGCCCTCTCCCCCCTCATTTAATCACCAAAGATGGTTACCTAGGATAGGGAGTGTGAAAGGAGTATGGGAACCAAGATTCATAAAAAAAAAGAGACACTTGGCATACTATTTAGAAGTGTCTAGAGGAAGATTTAGATATCAAATATCACTACATGGATGGTGATAGTTGTTTATATTAATCCTCCTAGTGTTTATTGCAAGAGACACGTGAAATCAAGATCCCAAAGAAAAACTCGTGATGGAATAATTGTTTTAATGAGCAATGGAATAGAACACTTTTTTTGAAAAGAAGGGCATTGTTTACTTTACATGCTCAAAGCATGTTCCCTCTGCATGAACTCTAGTTTGAAGTATCCTAGGTTTTAAATGCCACCAACATGTCGCTGATATGTTAATATCGACACCCCGTACCATATCTTTTTCCTTGATGCCGATCGATATGTCGCCGATATCAAGGAATATCGGTGACATATCGTTAAAATTAGACTTCCCAAGCATAAAATTTCAAACATATTAACGATATATCACTAATATGTCGTTGACATATCTTTCCTTTCAAAAAAAAATATTTTCTTGTATGTATAAGTGATTCTTAATTTACAAAGATTCTAAGGAGTTGTCATCATGAGGCAATGTTGTAGGTAAGGAGCCTATGGAAAACAGCATGCCATATATTTAAAATCACATGCCTTAAATCTAATTTGACTGATGACAGTGATATAAAGCAGAAGTAGAAGCCTATACATCAAATCTCAAGATCCTTCTCCTTAATGCGATCTGTGTAAATCATGACAAACAGAAACTACAGATATCCATGGTGATGCAACCTACCTAAATACTTTATCCTCCAAAAATCAAATGAAAGAAACATCCTAAGGCTACAACTATATTGATAGCATATTGAAAATTTAGAGGCTATAACCTCGTGTCTTGGTTATCAACTTCTGCATTGAGATCTTCAATATTGAGGATTCTTCTTTGATATGGAAGGGTATGAAGAAGGTGAAAGTATAAATACCACATGAACTTTAAAATTATATATGATTGCTTTGTGTCTTTTCATTTGAGGGCTATGACTCTATTGATATGTTAGTAGCTATGTCAGTAGCACATTTTTATTATGTTTTCATTCAAAATATATGATTTTGGTCTTCTAAGCATTTATTCATACTTGTAGTAGTTATTAAAATATTAATTTTCATCAAATTTGAGATATTTTAGACCTTTTTGAGTGATTTTCCCAAAATTCATCAATTTTAACGATATATCCCCGACATATCTCATTTTCAACTTGTCGATATGATATCGATATCGACATTTAAAGTCTTGACTGTTAGCTTTCTAAACAAGGATAGATAGAGAACCAAATGTCTAGAGAAGAGCCTTATCACCATCGACTCTGCTAGAACTTGCATTTAAAAGAAGACTGTGCAATTCCAAGCACGGGTACAATAATGCTGTGACATATGTCATGGTAACAAATAACAACTTAATTATGATGATCCCTAAACATCAAGTTAAAAGAACCCATAGCAACACATAAAGAGGAGTTAGCTAATTGATGCTTCACAGAATAATAGCTCCAAAGCTGAACATGAAATTACAACAGCAGAAAGCAACTCACATGAATTCCATCACGGCCAACTAGTGGTGAATCGTTTACGCCAAAAGTCATCGATATTGTTGGTGGATCCAACTCAACCATTGGAAGTGCAGTCATAACCTAGGAAAAATTGCAGAATCAGGAAAAGAATGGTCCAAATTAATGTCTTACCCAAAGTTATGGAAAAAATAGGACTTTAAGGCAAACTTGAGATGATCAAGGTAGTTCATTTTTTTTTTAAGGACAATGTGGTTCAGAGATATGATACAACTGAGCAAAATGCTGCAGTTAACTAATAGCAATTCAAATCAAAGGGGGGGGATTATTCAGGAGGAATGGTAAGGTATACCTCCACATTTGCCACCGTATGACCTATTGATGGAGAGGTAAATCCGGCCATCGAGACAATGTCACCCGCTGCAGCACTATCAATCATCACTGTGCTTGTGCCCTTCTTTTTCATAAGCTTAGTGACCTTCATAGAGTTTCTTTCAGTTTGTAGTGCAGAAAACTAGCATGTAATTTGAGCTTCAAAGAAAGCATGCTTGCAGGTGATAAGCAGCTAAGAAGAAGATTTAAAATGGTTTATCACTTACAAACCTTCCCTTCCTCAATTTTGTGAACTCCATCACCTGTACCACGTAGAGCATGCAATTTCTCACCAATGCGAACAACTCCAGAAGATATTCGCCCAGTCAATATTCGTCCAAGATAAAAGTCACGCTCCATCATAGAAACCTGTTCAGATCTCATGAGTTTCAACGTTCCAGCAAACTTTGCAGGGGAAAATACCATATTATTTGTTGTATATATTCACGATGAAAAACGGTAAAACTAAAAACATAGACAACATGGAAACTTTTGAAGCTTCTAAAGATCTGAGACAAACTCTACAGCAGGAACAGTGCCTATGGATAAAGGATAAGAGTCAGACATTGTGCTCCTTATGCAAGTAAGAGTAAATGCTCCCAACTTTGCAGATTTAAAGCTTCTTGAAATCTGAGAACAAGCTGTAAATAAGGAATGGTGCATATAAATAAAGGATAAGAGTTAGATATTGGACTCTCTATGCCATTAAGAGTAAACACTCGACTCAAGAGAAAGTTCTGAGAGCATGTAATCCGCACCTTTCCATAGTGCATTCCAATATCCAATACCACTTTGAGGATGGAATTAGTTTATTCCTCACAACAATTCCCTTATTCCCCACTTAATTCCTTGAAGCAACATATCATGACCAAAACACCGAAACCTCTCAATTCCTCTGTTTCTTCCACTTTTCACCAATTCCCCAGTTAATTTCACTTTCCTTAAGCCACTGACTAACCAAACACCACCTGCGGAATTAGGAGAGGAATTCATCCATCCTTGGAGGCAAGTTCGCTCCCATCACAAGTATTCCGCCTCTTTTTGGGCTTCAGGTTATAAAAGAATGAGCATATTTTTCGAAGGCTGTGCCTAAGTCGAAGTTCTATCTGTCAGTAACATAGGCAAATAGAATGTTTTCCCATTCTTTCATACCATCTCTTAGAGAGAGAGAGAGACCAATGACCACTAAACTTGAGCGTACATTCTTTTATTTCTCAACAACAGGAAGAAATCATGTATGTTTAATTAATTAGTTTACCACATGAAAGGGGAAAAAAACGTTTGATGTGAGAAGGCTTTCTTGAAACCCAATCAGAAAGTGAGAGAAGTTGAATGTTGAGCTTTACAAGAGGAGAAGGGGGAAGACCAACTAAGTACTGGAAGGAGAACAATAAGCACAATCTTGGTTATTGGAATCCAAGTCCCAGATTGACCATGACAGATCAATATTAAGGCCTTTGCCAGAAAAAAAAAAAAAAAATCTATATTAAGGCAAGGAATCCATGTAGTCACTCTACATAATGTGGAAAAATGCTTGATTGGTTTTTATTGGCAATAAACACACCATGTGTAGAGCAAATACACCATGTTTTCTTTTAGAAAAATCTATCTCAGAGTGAATGCTTGCACCAAGCAGCACCCTAGAGTTAGTGCCCTATTAAGAGTAGTACCTAGATGCAACTGAGGAGAGCATGCCAAACAGCAAAGAAGTGCCTATATTAGATAATATATTAGGAATTCTTGTATAGATGGTAGACTAGCAATAGAAATGTAGATCAAGTCCAAGGTAAGAGAAGCACAGTAGTTAACAGTCTCTCTATTAGAACATGGAGAGAGAGAGAGAGAGAGAGAGAGAGAGAGAGCAGCAAATCCTAGAGACTTCTCAAGGGTTTTTTCTTTTTTGGTAAGGAGAGACCTGATAAGTAGTTGCGTTATCATGAAAAATTAGATTACACCAAAAAAGAGGCCGATATGAAAATTATGTACATGTGCTAATAAGAATTACATTAATAAAGAAAGCATAACATTAGCCGTAATGACTCTTAACTCTTAATTCAGATTAACAAAGCCACTGGGAAAAAAACAAGTGATGAGGTAGGTTTCGCACCACCCACAACCTACCAATCAGGGTGTGATTGTTTGTTGAAGAAAATTGATGCATAAGAAGATCCCAACTAACGCTGTCATAGATTTTGCTGTTATATAGATAACATTAACAAGACATTGGAAACACCTCAAGAAAATCAAAACAGGAAAAATTACAAAATCACTCAAAAAGTTGAAATTTACGGATTTGTCACAGAAGGTATTTAAGAAATGTCTTTCGAAAAAGGCAAGGTACCAAATCGATCCAGAATGACAAAATAAAATCAAGAAAGCCATACGGAAGATGCTAAATAGACATCAAACCAGCATTTGGAAAGGGGCCCCAAGGTCTGCTGATGGCAGGGGGATATGTTTTATGATGGAATCAAGCAAAGGTGACATATTCTTCTCATTATCAGCAGGGTTTTTGGTGAAAGTCAGAGATGCCCATCCTTCCTTTGCAGAAGCATAAAGTACAGGAAAATCGAGTTGTTGCTCTGTGGTGACAAAGCAAGAGAAAATTTTCAATACATGCAAAGTTAAAAAAAAAAAAAAGTAAATAAATGCAAATTATTAGAAATGAATGAATGCAAGGCCTGAAACAATCCCTTTGATACTTCAACAAACCTGTGGCACCAAGGTTGGCAAAAAGATCAAAAACAAGGCTCTCCACCTCATTGCAAGTCTCTTCAGAAACTGTGTGACAAGAATTCAAAGCCCACTAAGATCTTTTTCTTATAATTTGTAATAAAAAGGATGAAAAGCCAATAAACACATTGTTACAGTGATGAAAATAATGACACGGCAAAGAGCAAGGATTAATGGAAAACGAATTCAAAATATGCAAATATAAACAAGGCAGTTTGTCCATAACCAGAAGAAGTTTTTTTTCCCAAAAGGATCCATGATGAGTAATTAATGCAGCCGGACTCAAGTGCAATTGGATTTCTACCCTCTTTTAGGACTCATGGGCAATACTTTGTTAACATTTTTATCTAAAGGGACTAGGAACAATATCTATTATTTCTTTAGGAGAATAAGTGCAACTTTTGTGCAGGAACGAAGGAAATTGTTTTTTTTTTCCTTACATTATTTTGTCCCTTTCTTATGTATGAAGCAGAATTAGTGCTCGTTTTTCCTTTTTTATCTTGTAGTGGCCATTCTATTTTTTCTGAAAAGGTGCAGTAACCCTTTTATGTAAGGAAATCGTTTATATGAATGGAGTATAGAAATGCATTTGGATTGATCTCATTATCTCAGTCCCTTTTCTCATCTCACAATCTCTCCAAATCCCCAAAATCCGTCCCAACCTCCTTCTCACCATTTTTCAATCTGCCAGTCCTCCTGATCCTCAATTTCCTATCTCCCATCATCCTGTCTCACCTTCTCATATCCCCAATAAAAAACTCCCTTTTTCCTCATTCCAAACCTCCACAAACTATCTGTGCCTCTTTCTTCGACGCTTATTCAACCACTTCACCACCCCATTTCCACTACATCCCCTTCATCCTCTAATCTATATTTTAGAATACTTCATAAACATACTATGAAGAATTGCTTTGGCGTGGAAGAGTCCTTCTCCTTCAATGTTGCATGCATGGAGACAGGAGGAAGAGAGAGAGAGAGAGAGAGAGAGGCCAGCAATGTGGAAGAGAGAGAGAGAGGAGGGAGTTCTTGTGGTTGGAAAATATTTTATTAGAACTCAAAAGAAATCAAGGGGATTTGATCTCTATTTAAAGAGAATTATGCCAATTATAATCCCAATTGCAATCTTAACTAATTTAGGATTTGCTAATCATATTTCCTAAAATAAACTCAATCAACTATTTCTAAATTGACTCGATCCTAAATTTGGACTCTAATAACCAATTAAAAATAACTTGCCACATGACACAAAACAAACTTGGCACACCAAACCCTAAACCTAACAAACACGCACCCAACATGAGCCCCACATGT
The DNA here is from genome assembly GCA_037157565.1 of Thalassia testudinum. Taxonomy (NCBI): domain Eukaryota; kingdom Viridiplantae; phylum Streptophyta; class Magnoliopsida; order Alismatales; family Hydrocharitaceae; genus Thalassia; species Thalassia testudinum. The sequence continues at coordinate 66,229,877 of JAZHRO010000022.1, read as the reverse complement.
GACTGACCACTAACTATCACGCGACACTACCACGTGACTTGCTCCAAACTCTAACATGCCCCCTCAAGTCGAAGCCAGAGAGGATAAAGACTTGCATGAACTTTTGTGAAGCTAGATGTCCCACCACTTTTCTTCATCATCCACATCCATGTATGCTCCCAGATCTTCACTGAATGCATCTTCTGGTGCAACTACAAGTCCTTTTGTTACCTTAGTAGTCGTTGCTTCTTTGACAATCTCAAAAGTCATTGCTATGGCCGCAGTTGCCTTCTTTTTTTCTGAGTAATGTTCGGAGCTTCTCTAAATCTGCAAATGCAAACGAGGACTTTCATGGAGATGAAGTAGGCATGTATCCACATGGAGGCCTTCCATACTTGTCCCAACATCTCTCACGAGGATGATTGGTTTGGCCGTAATGTTGGCAAGGAGGGTAAACCCACCAAAGCCACGGCCTCCACCTCTTCCATGTCCAAAGCCACCCTCAGTAGTGGCTAGTGTTACATTTCGCACAGATGAGGTAGAACTTCTTGGATCTACAACCTCGAGTTTTTCGAGACAACTATAGATAGTGTCAAGGTGGAGATCCTCTTTAATGGCGAGGATCTGGTCACATGATGCTTGATATCGGGTATGGAGACCCCCGAGATACTTTCACGCTTGCCAATGTGCATGTGACCCAATTTGCTCGTCACAACAAGCCATCTCATAGATGCTAAGCTCTTCAATGAGAGTCTCCATCTTTGAAAAGTACTTGTCAAAAGGGAGATCTCCTTGACTTGAGTTTCAGATGCACGAATAGATGTCAACGAGTTTGGCACAACTTGTCTTCTTGGAGAATATCTTCTCGAGTGCATCCCATATGTCCTTCGCTGTATTTTTGTACAACATATTGCTGCAATAGAGGGGTCAATAGAGTTCATAAGCCAATTAATTACCTGATACTTCTCCTTCTCCCACTTCTTTGCCTTGGTTCCCTCACGATTTTTAGGTGCACTCTCTACGATGGCGTGGAGTTTATCTTGTCCACCAACGAAGATCTTAAAGGCACTCGCCCACAAAATATAGTTGGACGTGCCCATCAACTTGATGGTCGTGCCCTAAATAAGCACCTTTGTCTCTGTGGTGATTGCGACCTCTACGTCAGCCATAACTGCAACTTGTGGTAAGTTATGTGCCTCTTCTTGTACGTCCAGGAGTCAAATGCTATATCCTGGCATTCCCTAGTGCGTAAGAGGTTCACACGCCCCATAAACTTAAACTTTGAGGTCTCTGTGCCTCTGGACTTCTTGTACGCCTGAGAGCCAATGTCCTCTGCTTGGCTTTTTTGGGTGCATGAGAGGTTCATGTGCCTCGAAGTTGAACTTGATCTTGGCTTGGCGCTCAACCTTTGGCACGGCTCCACGTTTCACACATGGAGAGAGATCTCCTTCTCTCCTCCACACGCGTGAGATCAATAGGCCCAAAGGACCTACTCTAATATCATGTGAAGGATTGATTTGGCATGGAAGTGCCCTTCTCCTTCAATGTTGCATGTGTAGAGAGAGGAGAAAGGGAAAGTGAGGTTGGCAATGTGGAAGAGAGAGAAAGGAGGGAGTTCTTGTTGTTGGAAAATATTTTATTGGAACTCAAAAGAAATCAAGAGAATTTGGTCTCTATCTAAAGAGAACCAATCCCAATTACAATCCTAACAAATTTAGGATTTGTTAATCCTATTTCCTAAAGCAGGCTCAATCAACTATTCCTAAATTGACTCAATCCTAAATTTAGACTCTAATAACCAATCAAAAATAATGTCACATGTAGTACAAAACAAACTTGGCACACCAAACCGTAAACCTAATGCACATGCACACATGCACCCAACATGTGCCCCACACGTGACCCACCAGTGACTGCCATGTGGCACTGCCACATTCTTACTCCAAACTCTACACAAGCAAATTAAAAAACTGTGTGCCTTGTGTTCACCATCAACACATGCATGGAGCTTTAACAACTATTGAAGAATTTATAAACCTTTACCATCAGTGCAACAACACCATCTTCACTACATAAAAGTCCCAATTTCACCATGATAAGTACCAAATTTATCTTCCTGCATCAATAAACAAGGACCGTAAAGGGTAGTTTAATGCACTGATTTAAATGCCGTCTGTTTTGGAGGACGACCATGCCGATATGATTATAATGTCGAAAGTCAGGAGTTTCGCCGGCATGCCGACGTGCCGATGCTGATGATGGGTGCTTGCTGTAAACTGCAGTATGTGCTAGTCCGCTCCACTAATGCCACTGCCACTGCCATCTCTACCGCTGCTTCAGGTTGTAGCCTACATCGTTACTTATGGAACTTCTCACCTTTTTTTTCTTGCAACATAAAATGGGCAACCTGTGATGCTCTATCCCCTAATAAAGCAGTCACCCACCTGACAGAGTGCAAAGTAGGGGCAAGAGGGATAGCCCAAGCGATAACCTCAGAAACCTAAAAGAAAGAAGAAACAACAAAAATAAATAATAATATTTTCCTAGTCTCTTAGTCGATTAAACCGAACTAAGAGATTGGGGACAACTAATGAGGAAGAAATTATCCCCAAAATTGGCCTAACCCAAAGAGATCCATAAAGACTGATTCAACCCACAACATGTCTCCACAACTCTAACAAGTCCATGTGTAGGGATCCGCCTCATCTGACTAGCCAAGTAGATTGCCTAACTATCCATGCGAACCTCTCAACCCACCTATCCCGGGTGGAACACTCATCCTGCTTATCTAGGCGGATCACTAGAGAAAGACCCAGATAAGGGTGCCACTGTTGGGTAAGTCCCGTCAGAAGATACTATCAGTCAAGCTCCATCAGGAAGGCAATCGTGTGAAAGGCAACCAAAAAGGCAGATGGTTATGCACCACAATCTGCTCAGAGCATGATAGAGTTAATGGAACGTGCAAGTTGTACGTCGAGTAACGTACGAGGGAAAGTCCGTTACAAAAGGTCACAACCTATGATTATGGGATTTGAATTTCTGTAATGGCTTTCCTAATGTGCACATATGTAACTATAAAAAGGTGGGGAAAAAAAGAATCAAGCTCCCTATACTCTCTATACTCTCTACTATTCATACGTAGTGAAAACTTTGAAGGTTAGATCATCTCCCTAAACGTACACCCCTTATAGTGAAACTGGGTTACAAATTGCCCATGCTCTTTGCATGCTTGTTAATATTCGGTCAAACCCATGCTTTACCCGAAACTCGATCGAGGCCTCAATGGGCTCTGATCAAGTTTCTTGATCTTTAGGAGAACCTTTAGCTTTGTCAAGGCTCTGAGATCGAATAAGATAATGTGATTAGGCAATATCTCTTTGGAAGACACATCCTCACCTTTAGAGGACACGAAGCTCTGTCTATTCATATTTCATAAGAGACCCCTCCAATGGTTCAGATCCTTTACCAAGTTATCTAATTCCTTCAACTCGAGGGATCAGATTCATATATTCTCTTGGTGACTTCAACTACTAGGTTCCCTAAGGCCATCCAGATTCTCTAATCAAGTTACGGATGTTATGCTAGATTTGTTTCTAGGCTTAATCCCCTGAGCAATCTTTTTGCAAAGAGGGGGGCTCATGGGTCCAACCCTTATCATTTGTCTTAATGACTTTCATAGTGTTTAATCAAGTATGAATGCCTTTCATAGAATTAGAATTAGGAAAGTAGAATTATCTCAATCTATGTTTGTCTCTTTCCAAATTGTAGAGATATGTTTTTAGTTTGTTTGATGTTTGATTTGTTTCTATATTTAAGAATTAGGGTTGGAAGCAAGGTTCGAAATGTCGATTTTGACGTTGTTTCAATAAATTTTCAAGTGTGTATTTCACAGGCACACCAAGGGCATGCCGTGGAAATGCCTATGTTTTGACGTCAGATTTTAACGATTTTGATGCTCCAAAAATAGTCCATTTCATAGGCATGTCGAGGACATGCCGGAAGCACACCGACGCATGCCAACAAAAATGATAGAACTGGTCAAAATTATTGGAATTTTAAGAATAACTATTTAAATGGATAAATATTTACATTTAAGCCCTAAACATTGTCTCATACTTCCTATTTAAATAGATAGCTATTTTTAAAATTAAGGACTACAAGAAGAAAAGTGCTAATGCTAATTCAGAAGGGGGATATATTGATGATATTTGTTGATATTAGGGAATTTTGAGGAAATAACTAAAAATGACTTAAAATGAGTGAAAATGTTACAATATGAAAAAATGCATAGACTCTAGAAAATCAAAATCATGTTTTGAGGAGCCCCCCACAGCATAAATGATCAATATCTTTCAAGTTGACAATATGCGATACATAACTCGTGCAACAGTGATTTAAATGCCGACGGCATGCTGGCAGCATGCCGTCGGCAAGGGGGTTTTCAGAGCAGGGCCATGCCGACACAAAGATGGTGTCGATTTACAGGTAAACCGTCAGTATGACGAGGATTTTGCCGGCATGCCGATAGTTGCCGACGAAACCAGCGGCATGCCGACCGTCTATTGGGTGGGAAAAAGCCTGCGGAATTGAAGCGGTAGGAGGGTGAAACTGAAAAGAATTAGAGGAAAATTTTTTGAAAGAATTGAGCGTGCGCGTGCACACACACACGTTGATTTTTTGTCATAGGCTTAAATAACGATTGTTTTTTGTTATATATATTTTTAACATCTTGATTTACTTGTCTTTCAAATTTTAATCATTTTTGTCATTTCTGTCGGCATGCATCGGCATGCCCTCGACGTGCCTCGAAATGTCATTTTTTCGGGCCGTCGAAATCGTCGAAATCTACCATTGAAAAACGGGCATTTCCATGATATGCCTTTGGCATGCCCACGAAATGCATACCTACAATTTCATCGGCACTGCGTCGAAATTGGCATTTCGAACCTTGGTTTAATGTCAATTGTTAAAGCATGTTCTTTGAAGCATACTACTTGCACGCATACGATGAGAACATCCAGGTGGTAACATCCAACAGATTACACTGCCAGATATGATAGCTGGAAGTCCACAATGCAAGAATTAAAAGGTAACTAGAATCCAGTCAATTCACCCATTACTAAGGAAATTGTTAGTTCTTTCTAGGACACTGATGTTAAGTATTTTCTAACGGCTCCATCCAAAGTTTTAAACCTCATACCGTGGAAAGACAATACAATTATACAAACAAACTTACAAAGATGATTACCACTTTGAGACATTTTCTCGTATGCTGTTCAGATCCCAACTTCTTAATTCTAGATGGCAGCATGATCAAAATAACACCAATGCATTTCTTTAAGGAGACTTGATAGACAAAACTCTGCATTTCAACATTGATGCAATTTGAAATGCAGCAAAATGGCTCAAAATGGATGGTGTCCACTATGTCATTGTTTAAATAATTGGTAGGTGCATGGATAGAAGCCAGTCCACAATCCTTTTATGTGTAGGCATGTTTTTTGAGTGGCATGCGTCAGGGGAAAAACAGTCAATTAGTGAGTTAAGACGTACTAGGACAATGAATATAGCTTATAGTTTAAATCAAAAAAGGCCAAACACAAATAGGTTCCTATTTATGATACAGTACTCAAACTGAGTTAACTAATAACCAAGGATATTCATACATGAAAAATTATTTTTTGAAAAGGTAAAGGATGACTACAAAAGCGGCCAAGCCATTACAGAAATTTCCCAAAGATCAAAACAGATTAAAACTTCCCTTTCCACATTCTCCACCCAAACTCTCTCCTTTGAATAGCACCCTATTCCTCTGGAGCCACAAGGACAAAACATTAGCAGCAGCCTTCAACTGAATCACAAGGTCCACTCGCCTAAGAAAGGCCCAAAAACCTTGCATCATGTGATCCTCCATCTCCATAATAAACAAGCACCCCAAACATCCTTGATAAATTTGCAGTTCAAGCAAAGGTGCTCAGTATCTTCATCTTCAACCCTGCACAAAGCATAAGTTGTGTTGGCATCTTGGATCCATCGCCTCCATCTGAGCATGGTAACAAACTACCCCTCCTCAAAAGCAATAGGAAAATTTTATCTTCATAGGAGTCTTCATTTTCCAAAATAGACAACAATCCAGGCCCAAATGCACATCAGTCCCACTATTGCACCTCTAAGTAGTCAATAACAAGCCCTCTTAACAAAAAATTTCTCTTTCCCCAAGCAAGAGTCAGGTACACCTTTCATTGGCCAGAAAGCCTAAACCACAGCAAGCAACTCATGAAGATCCTGCACCCTTGTCTCAGTGAGAGCACCCCCAACCACGGCACCCAAGCACCCTCATTTCTCTAGAGTGGTCCATCCCAACAATCTGGTACACAACAAAATTTATCCTATGCCAAAACATAGAATCTAGGCACCATCATTGCAAGACATTCTGCCCCCATCCAATCATCCTCCCAAAACCCAATTCATGTCTCCCAAAATCAGCCCAAAATGTTGTGCAACACAGACCATAACACAAGACAAGCCTATCTAGAAAGCAGATGCTCCACAAGGTACAAAACCCTTTCCATTCCAGCTTAAGGAGGAACCATAAGAGTTTCATTATACTTTGTGCCATAAAAAATCCTTATTCTACATCAACTTGATCACCAATTTAGTTAGAAGGACATCACTAAAAGCAGACAAATGAAGAACACCAAGTCCTCCCAGCTCAATAGGTCTACAAATATCCTCTCATTTGACCAGCTGAAGGAAGCATCTCCCATGATGTTCACCCTTCCAAAAGAACCTCTTCCTGAAAGCATCAATCCTTTCAGAGATCTTCTTTGACAGCTTGAATACTAATAGACAAGAGAGTTGAATAGCAGATAGCACTGATTTCAAGAGCACAAGGCGGCCTTCCCAAGAGAACACTCTCCCCCTCCAACCCACCAACCTTTCTCCAACTTCAATGGCAGCTAGTCCCCAACAGACATCTACACCTTCAAAGGTTGGCTCAGGTGTGCAAAAGGCAAGGTCCTCTTATCTTCTCAATACCTCAATCTCCTAATCCAACATGTTAAAGGGCATAAAAATGGGCTTAGCATGGTTGGCAACCAAGCCCAAAATGCCGCCAAGAGTTCTGAACACTATCACCAGGTGTTCCACCTCTTCCCCTTCCCCCAACAGAGAAGAGAGTGTCATCCACATATGGAGAATAGGTGTCACCAAGGAAGATTCCTCATCTACCAAAATTTTCAAGAATAATCCAACTTCACACACCTTGAAAGTTATCAAAGCCAACATTTCTGCAATGATAATAAACAAAAGAGGAGCTAGCATGCAGCCAGTCTTACACCCCTTTGCAGCCATGTCCAGCCCCCCTAGTCAGACATTCACCAAGTCAGAAAATGATGTGGTGGTGATACATCTCTTTGTCTAAGTGATCAACACGTCTAGAAAATGCCTATGCTGCAGCACTTGCTAAATTTATACATGATAATTTATTTAAAGGAAAAATTACTCCATTACATTATGGGATCAAATGGGCCCCACAACTTAAATAGTTCACCCAACTATAGATCCATGCAAGAAAAACATGAAAATAGAATAAAAATTCATGATTCACTGCAGATATTTATGATTGAATGATGCCAATTCCCATGCATGTACTTGTTGAATATAGACGTTGCACACATACTAGTTTTACATCACATATAGCTGAAAACATCTTGATATTGTAGAACCATCAGCAACCCCACTATCTCAGCTACATTGCTACATATCTTAAAATTTTTACACATGATATATCAATATTCTTGATACTTTCAAAAAAAAAAAAGTCATTGACGCCATGACATAAGCTAAATGTTGTCAGCTACTTGCTAACAAGACATATGAGGTCTGGATGATTACCAAGTGCCAATAATCTTCCTTTCTTCTCTCAGATAAAACAAAAAAAAAAAACAAGACACACGAGTTCCAACACCCCATATCTCCCTCAGTACAGAATGATCCTGTAACATGCCACAGTGTCTGAGACCATATTGGCAAATAGAGTTTACACATAATGACCAACCGGCGGATCATTAAGGGGAATAAATAAAGGTGTGCCCATTGCACAAAGTTGTCCATGGCTTCAACCAAAATCCTCAATCACAGTTTGATGATATTGGCAAAGCATTTGATTTCTTTGGATACAATTACAGTTTTACTGTATATAGATCCTTGATGTATTCCTGTGTTTATGAGATAGTGTTGACAGAGATTGCATTGAGGAAGAAAGAAGTTTCCAACCACCATTTGTCACTAACGATGTTGGAAAAATGAGATAGTGTTGACAGAAATTGCATTAAGGAAGAAAGGAATTTCTATTCCGCCATTTGTTGTTAAGGATTTTGGAGAAATGAAGTATCTTGAGGGACAAAGGTGTACATCCTAACCATGATATTGCTCTCTCTTAAAGTAAGCCTTATTCACCTTCATTTGATAGAATGCAACATTGAAAGTGTTCCATGGATCATAGACTACTCTACTCTTGCTGACCCCAATGCAAAATTACCGTCGGCAGGTTACTCTAATTGAAAAGTGTGGCAAAAAAAAGAAGAAGAAGAAGACAGGGATGGGAGAGGGGAGAACCAGAAGGACGGTCGACTTTGTTGAGGAGCAGGATGGGGCGCAATCCGTACTTGAGAGCCTTGGCGAGGACGAACTTGGTCTGCGCGAGGGGGCCCTCCCCGGCATCCACCACCAAGACGGCGCCTTCGACCATGCCCACCACCCGTTCGACCTGCGTCATCACACACACACACCCAACTCAACCAACAAACCAACCCATCACCATCTCACCCCTCGACTCCACCAACAGAGAGCAGAAGTGGAGGGAAGAAGAAATAAAAGGAAAAGGCGGCGCCTTTGGGCGTCACCCACCTCGCCGCCGAAGTCGGCGTGGCCGGGGGTGTCCACCATGTTGAGCTCGTGGCCCTTCCACGAGATGGACGTCACCTGCACGAGAGAGAACGTAACACAATGTAAGTAACGTTGCGGAAACCGGCACCGCGTGAGGGTGGGAGAGAGTAGAGTGGAGTGGAGTTGTGTTGGCTTGCCTTGGAGGCGATGGTGATGCCGCGCTCGCGCTCGAGGGAGATGGAGTCGAGGGCGCGCTCGTGGGGGACGTCGGCGCCGCACTGGCGGAGGAGGCGGTCCATGAGGGTGGTCTTCCCATGGTCCACGTGGGCGATGACGGCGACGTTGCGGAGGAGGTTGGGGGTGTGGGTGGAGGAGGAGAAGCGGCGAAGGGGGAGGGAGGGGAGAAGTGGTCGTGGGAGAGGAGGTGAGAGGGGTCGGAAGTGGGAGAGTGCATCCCGATGGAGGGCTCTGCGGCAGAGGCCCCGTAGCAGCAGAGGAGCGGTCATTTGATTTGCCGACCGGGGGGTGGGAGGAGGGACTCGACTCGACTGGGGAAGGGAGGTTGCCTCTGAGTCCACCTAATTAGCACGAGGGCTTTATGCTCGGGTTGTAAGGGTGGGCGTTTGGATCAGTTTAGTTGAGTTTTGATTTTTTAGTTCGAGTTATATCTGATCTGGATTGATAAAGTATCATCTATGATCGAAGTAAATTAATCGTATTTTGATCGATATGGATCGGATGAAATTTAAATTTTGTATATATTTGTCGATGAAAGAGGATTTTTTTTTTATGAAAAATCCTTTATAATATAATAATTAGTAAATATTTCATCAATCTTATAAAAAATTAAATATTACCTATTATGATAAGTAGAAAATTTTGAAAAAATATATATTAATATTATTTATAAATTAATTTACCTATATATTTAAGTTTAAGTATTTTATGGATCATCTAATTTAATAATTCACTTACGTTTGATCCATCAATCAATCTAAAATTTATAAAAATTTTACAATGTAACTTCTTGACCTAACCTATAATGTAAATAACTTAAATTTAAATGATTTATTTTTAATTATTTGGATGGGTTGACTCAAATAATATCCACCTACTTCTCTATCATTTTTCTCTTTTATCTATTACTTGTATTTTTTTTTTCTTTTCTCTTTCTTTCTTTTGACAAATGAAAGAAGCATCCATTTTTTCTTAGTCTAAAACTTTATGGATATTTGTATAGAAAGGATTTATGTACAATTGAATTTATACACATGAGGCATATCAGAATAATCCATTATAATATTTACATATCTTAGCAACCTCATGAACAAGGCAATTTAAGTTTCTAATGATAAAATAAAGCATAGCATCACCTAGACTATCATGTAACAAAAAATTGGCGTTTAAAGTAAAGTTAAAAATTCTCCATGCAAAGTCAAAATCATTTTCTTTGGTTACTTCCTTCAAATCCATTTCCTGCATATTCACCATGTAGTTGTTATCCTCTATTGCAGATTTTGTTGTTGATATAGAATGAGCTTCGAGATGGAGATTTTGGTTGGGTCAGATGTGCACTAGTGATGTCAGGGAAAGTGTAAGGGAGCGTGGACATTAGGATTAGGCAGAGTAGTTGAAGGGGTGATTTAGTTGAGGGTGATGAGTGAGTAATGTTGCTTTGTTGGGTGATGAGACTCGCCTAATTCAAATGAAAATGTCCATTGCATGCGTACATGTGTTAGTTCTCTTACGTTCATGCCTCGTATGTCCTGGGAGCTTTGCCGTTTGTCTTAAATTTTGTGGACAATGCATGGGAGATAAAATAAAGATAGCATCAAGTCCTCACATGTACTTTCGAGAGGGAATGACTTTGACCTGGCTAGTTGTACTTCGCCCACATCAACAATCGATCAAGCTGGCAGGTCTAAGTTGTTGTGTCTACCGTCCTCGGTAGATTCGATGGAATTAAGGCAATGATTGATCTTAATTCGATTGATGTTTATAGATTCCAACGCCTTACTCCTAGATTAGCGAATTCAATATTTAAACTCGAAAGGTCATAAGCTCAATGGATATTGATTGGCATATTGGCTAAGATATTCATATGCACATGTAAGTCTTCAGTTGAATAGAATAATGGTCGTTTTTCAATTGGATTTTTGACTTCCATAGCATTTTGCATCGCATTTAAAGTAAAATTGTAATGTTGCAGACTGGAAGAGATCACCACCGGATATGCTTTTTTCTTCGATCTTATTTTTCCATTTTGAGCTGCTATCCAAATCGCTTGACAAGCAGATTATCCGTCTCCTTCTAGGTTTGATGATGGAACGAAATTTTATATTTAAAGGCATATATATATATATATATACAGCAAACGTGAAGTAATCTGGAGTCATCACATTCCTCCCCCCCCACCCCCTTTGGTTTACTGTTTGCCATCTCTCGCCTCCACTCCCTCAGGCCGTTTGGCGGGGAAAAGTAAAAAAAGAAAAAAAAAAATATATAAGAAATTATGAATTTGCCGAATAAGTAGAAAACTTACGTGATTTTTATATTTTTGATAGGAAATCAAAATTAAAATAAGTATTTGAAAGAAAAGAGTGTCACATTATAGTATTTGCAGAGATAAAAATGAGAAATTATTTCAAAATAAGAGGCTTAATTTTCACATTATTTTCTTTGCAAATTACAATATGCCATCATGGAACAGGACAAGCAATTCATAAAATCAAATGAGCTCTCAAGATTAATTTATGGCACGGATTAGCTAATTCAAGTCAGTTAAGTTACAATAGAGGTTAACCTTTGTTCTGTTTACGTGTAAACAAGGGTTAATTTCTATTTGTGTTAATTTGTTGAATGAAAGTTACCCTGTAACGTGAAAGGTAGTGTTTACTTGGAAATGAGATTTAAAATGTGGGAATAAAATGGCAAAAAATATATTTGCTCTTAAATGATAGATAAGTTATTTGAGATTTTTTTCAACTTTATATTAGTTTAATGTATAGAAATAAAGTGTAGGAATCTTATTATTTTCATTTGTTATATTTAATAATGTACTTAGTAGACATAATAACCATGTCATTTATAGGTAATTTGTATTTTTTAAATAATCTAATAATTAGTCTAAGTTAATAAGTAAAATATGTGAACGTGTTTAATAGTAAAGTATTTAAATGGAGGCAATCCATGACACCACATGAGCACATTACAAAAGTAATAATCATAATTTATCAAATAGAGAAAAATTATAAAAAAGTTATAATAGCAAGGAGGCACAAATAGAAATAAGAAGATAATAGCAAAGGCATTTATGTCTCCATACATAATTCATTTTATAAGTTTAAATTAATAGATTTTAAATAGAATAAAAAAAATGTTTGAAATGTGATTTGAAATTGAGGAAAGCAGGCAAGAGGAGCACTATTAGAAAATTAGATTATGGGAGGGACAAGCGGAAGGAGAGAGGAAATAAGGGTTAGGAGGCAAGTTAAGCTAACCACCCTTTCATTCGATGGTAGAATAACTTAGAATAAGGATCCCAAGAGTGGTTGGATTAATTCCTATGATAAATAGATGTTAATTTTCAAAAAGTAAGATTAACCTCTACCCTAAACTACCCCTCCATGAATTGGTCTGTCTCATGCTCAGATCGGTTCGCACATACCATATCTCGAACACCTAAAATTTTGGTACAAGATAAGGCACGAAAGTACGAGTGCAGTGATTGGATAAATCTCTCAAATGATTCAATTTGATGCCTTCGAATTGTTTGGATCTTTTACCTCTATTAGATTACATCAAGTTGAAAGTTTTCAATCCACTAGCCAATCCGTGGAAAAATGGACTCCAATATGATCTAATTCATCTATAATGCTTAAAAGTAAAGTTATTCCGTAAGGGCTACCTACTAGGTACTTTGCATGAAAGATCGCAGGTTCAGGTTTGCAAATTGAAGATGAGAGACAATCTCTTGGAGGTGTTTTGATAAGAGAGGGGATGAGTTAGGAAGTACTGTGATTTGACGAGATGGAAGTGGAGAAAATGGAAGGGATAAGTTATCTTCTCTTCGACTTTGGTTTTGTCAAATTCATCTTATAATTAAAACATAGATTTAAATATCCTTTGTCGTAAACAGAGTTTATCTCGTCATTTAGAAACAATTTACCTTGGGAAATATCCTCTTAAAATAGGGGATATCCTCCATTTATTTAACAGGTGAAGGAACCCAAGTTTTGCCAAACTTGAATGTAGGCGAGGGATAACAAGTCCCTTCTTCAGTGAACACCATAAGGGAATCAACCGATGTTAAAATAAACACAAATAGGATATATACCTTATTTACAACTTCCAATTCTAGATTTCTTATTCCTTCACATAAGAGGCCCAATAAATCGATTGATCATGTTATTAGATCCACCCTTATAAAAAACCAATTATTAGATGAAAAATGCCATGTGGCCGCTATCGGGTGTTTGTCTATGTTACGACTTGACTTAACTTCACACAAAGATTGGGACAAATCACATCATATATCTTAAGACCTGGTCGTTTAACGAGAATAAGTCAAGACGATAACACTTTCCACTCATGCATCATAACAAAAAATAAATAAACAATAGAAAAACAGTAGAATAAACCATGCACTAGCAACAACACCAAGTAAAATGACAAAAAGCGCACTATAGCCATCGCATTACAAAGACGATAAGAGTGTAAAAGCAGGAACTAACAGTTCTAAAAATATATGCTCACTACAGCAAAGAAGAATGGCAGTCTAAACAACTATGGCTGGATGTGACTAGGCCCAACTCCCTTTGTAATCGGTGGAACTGGCTGCTCACCTCTCTGTCCTGGACACAAGTGATAAATGTCAGCAAAAGCTAAGTAGAGTGACAAGTGAACATTTAACTAACAATAACTTTAACTAAAAAGAAAAGCAGTAAACAATTTAAGCGTTTCACATGTTTTATTTCCATTACTACTTGCTAGTTTTTCTTTGTGATTTCGGTTATTCTAGCAAAGGATCCCACTTCCTCTTTGTTCACATGTTCCCTAATAGAACGATCTTGTTGCAGTATTCCCACGATGCAGAACATGCACATGGTGCTTTCCTGGCCGAGAGAACACCCCGCGTTTGTCCTATATCCGGTCTACCACCCCGAGATCATAGTCACTACGAAGCAATAACTACGGCACGTGTGATAAATGCATGGGGGGCTACTTCGCACTGGCATGTAGTCAGTTGTTTCTGCTAACGAGTACGCTCTAAATCATATAACACAAAACATAACAGGGATCGCGTCCCTCACCAGTTGCGTACCTTAGCCTGACTATCCCGATTAGCCCCGTGAGCCTAATAGGAGTCATTGTAGGAAGGTCATTCCTACCCTAAGTCTCAACCTAGGGGAAGGCCAGCTCTCTCCCTACACAAGGGATGTTTAGCTCTCCTCAATACGTGCATACTTGAGAGCCAGCTCACTCCCTACACAAAGGATTGTTTGGCTCTCCTCGGTACATGCATACTCGAGGGCCAGCTCACTCCCACAAATGTACTCAACGTGGCCCGTCTCGGCCCCACCAATCTATTATCATTTCACAATTACGGATGTCTTTACTTTGCATTAGGGTTTGATAAAAATCCCCCATAATTTATTTCTAACATTCTCATAGTCGTTAACTTCGGTAATTCACGAGTCGCCATTAGCTAAATCTTTATTAGCATTCCAAAAAGAAACCATAACTTCATACATGCACAAAAGCGTGTGTAAAAAGCATAATTCTATGAAGCAAAAATATACATGCACTTGTACATGTAAAAGCACCAACATACATTTAGAATGCGTACACGCACATACATAATTAAACATATCAACAAATATACCGAATTTCCATGGGTGCATAGTTACATACAAATACAATTACATACATACGTATTACATTGGTAGACTACCACCCTTAATTCACCCTAGGATTTGAGTCAAGACCTCATTCGATTTCTGCTTTGGTTGTTAATTAGTTCGTGCATTAGAAACTCCTATCACATGCAAGTAAAACATCTAATTTGCCTTAGGTTTCGAGTAAGCTTCTATTTAACTACCAGTAGGTTTAAACAGTTGTATCACTTGGTGTGAGGCATACCCGCACCATCGTCTCTAGCTATTTATAACATGCATTCAAAACGGAACTAAACTCATCGAGATAAGAAGGGC
Source organism: Thalassia testudinum (assembly GCA_037157565.1). Lineage (NCBI taxonomy): Eukaryota > Viridiplantae > Streptophyta > Magnoliopsida > Alismatales > Hydrocharitaceae > Thalassia > Thalassia testudinum. Next base: position 66,214,797 of record JAZHRO010000022.1, on the reverse strand, counting down.
CACTCTACAAGTCACTGCCAACACTCATCGCTTTACAGCAGAATCTCAAATCCTTAGTTTTAGCATCCGATTCACCTTACCAAATTCAATGTATACTTAACAAGTTAAAATCAAGGATGTAACTATGTAGCTGAAGCAATATACAAGCAATCCAGAAATATGCGATTCCACGATAACTCATCATGCAAGCAATGCCAAATTACTAAATTAGTAGGGAAGCATAACCATACTAACCTACCAAACTACATGGAAACATGCAAATTATGGTTAAAAAGGAAACATGAAGTTCCCCAAGTCAACATTTTATAGTTTAACATGCAGCTATACAGTGGTAATTAAAATGGATCAACTAGCTTAATATCGCATAACTAGGCTAGTCGAGGGAAAGAACCCATTCTACCTAGCTTTTCCAGGAGATATGGGGGACGTGAAAGCTTACCAGCGGTCTCCCCAAGCGCCACACGAGTTCTTGCCGAGTTTGAAACACCCTCGAACGGTGAACCTTGGTTGCGTAATTTCAGAGCCCGTTTGAGCCTCAAACCTACCCAAAACAAAACCCACGCACATGAACTCATTCGTGTGAACCCGTGTTTTGCCCTGTTGTCCTCACGACACATGCAGCACAACACAGCAGCAGTGGCCCTCGCACAGCATCGACCATGTCTCCCACCGCGCTCGCCTCGTGCACCCCACCGTTCCACCTCGTCTGTCGCATGTCGTCACTATTTGATGGTTGCACACCCTCCTCCCTCTGCTCCTAACTGCGCATGTGATGGCTCGACCTCACGCTCCCCTCCCCTCCCCACGCTGAGTGGAAAAGAACAGCGAAAGAGGCGCATGCGCAACCTCTGCCCTCTCTCCCTTTTTCTCTCTCAAATGGGTGGGGTGACACTTGAAAGAGCAGGTTGCGTAAGGGGGGAAAGATGGGAGGGTGATGTTCTGTAAAGACCCGTTCTATTTTGAGCCTTTTAAGACGTCTAGACTGGCAGTCAGACATCTGGACCCCTTCCCAGACGTTTGGAAATTGAAAACTCTATACGCAGGGTCGGGTTTGCGCGTTGGCTGCACGCAGACAGTCTTCCTTCTCTCTCTTCTTCTTTTCTCCTTCCTCACCGAACCCTAACCCCACTCCCTATATAAGAGCCCTCTCCCCCCTTCCTCTCTTCTCCACTCCACCACCACCACCTTACTTCCTCTCTACTGTCGTGAGAGAGACGAGCGAGAGAGAGGGAGGGAGCGAGAGCGAGTGAGGAGGAGTGGCGCGAAGAGAGGAGGAGGTGGTTGAGTTCGCGAGTTTCGTGGGAGCTAGCCAGAGTGCGCACGGCCACCGCGGCACGTGCGGGAGGAGGAGTGCATCGGGGGAATCGTTCCCGACTTCCTGTAGCGGCTGGGGCTGCAGCCGAGAGGGAGTAGCCACGGCGGAGCACGGTGAGAGGAGTGGGAGCTCGCTCTGGTACTGGGATTTTTTCCAGTATCAAACGTCTGGAGTGCCTTCCAGATGACGAGCTGGACGTCTGGTGACGACACCGAACGTCTGAAAGCAGGTACTCGCGAAGGTATGTCATTTCCTTGGCTGCGGCCATGCAGGCCACACCGCAGTAGGATTTGTTTGGCCAAATAAGGACGTGCTGCTCTGTCGTGCGTAGAAGAAACTTTGGGAAGGCGCGCGGCACGCCCTCCACGTTTCGGACATCTGGACAGCTTACCAGACGACCGGAGGCACTCCCAGACGACTAGAGGATAGGTCGAATGTCTGGAGCTGAGTCCAGACGGTCAAGTAGGGGTCCTGGATAGCTAAGGTCGATGCAGGGACTTGAGGTGAGACTCTAGTGACTTTTAAGACGTCTAGACCTTGTGCCAAACGTTTGATTTGGTTCTGCAGCTCTGTTTTTTAACCGTTTAGGATCCATTCGGGGTCTGTTTTATGCAAACAAGATATCTGCGGTTTCCTTGAGAGTTCCTTTATATGTTAGAAATCCTTATATACTATTCTGAACGTTCCATTGTGGCATGTTCCTTGATATAAGACTTCGACCCGTTACGTGTCTAAGGCTTGCAGAGACACGTGAGTTTGCCGTTCAAGCTCCCAGTACTCCTGGATTGTCTGGTAGAGTGGTTTCCCCCTGTTCTTTTTATAAAACATGAATGCTGTCATGAAAATTAGAAAACTAGAAACCTAGGAAGTGGCATGAATCCTAGGACGAGAAATATTTGCACTGTTTGTATGCGTGTTTAAGATTGCAGTCATAAATGAATGAATAGAATTGTAAACAATTGCCTGATAATAAATACGAGCTGCCTGTGCTAGTTAAACAGTTACCTGTGATATCACTTGTTTTATATGTTAATTTGTGAAAATACGAGCTGCATGTGTGTAATAGAAGAATGGAATTGTGAATGATGAAACCTAATATGGAATAATATGGTGAATATGAGCATGAACCCTATGGGGAGTTAAGAGTAGAGCTCCTGTGAATGAATGGGAAGATCTGGAAATGTGAGTGGGAAGAGTGCTAGTCCTTGAGTATGGGGTACCAAGGAGAGCGACTGTCCCCTGTTTAGTGTAGAGTAGTGCTAACCGCCCTTAGGTTGAGACTCGGGATTAGGATTGGCCACTCTACACCGACTTCTTTGGCTCTCGCGTATATTGTACCGGGGGAGCTACTAGTGTAGGGAGAGAGCTAACCACCCCATGGAGCATGGGGTTCAGCTAGCCACCCTACACCAACTTGTTAGGCCCACTAGGCAAATCGGGATAGTCAGACGAGGGTGCGCGAACTGTGGAGGGGCGAGACCCCTGTTTGGTTCTGAGGGGGGAGACCCCTGTTACTGAGAGGGCTAGATCCTATACTGTTCTGTGCTGTACTTTGGGCATACCCACTAGCAGAAACGACTAACCGCGTGCTAGTGCAGGATAGCTATCCGTGCGCTTATCGCGCGTGCCGTAGTCAGCGCTACGTCTGTTCGTGACCTCGATGTAGTTGACTGGGTGTAGGATAACCACGGGGGGGCTCTCTCGGCCAGGAGAGCACCACGTGTGCCTTCTACTCTTCAGAAAAGACTGCAATCAAGATCGTTCCCATGAGGAACATGCGAAATTAAGAAAGAGATCTGAAAAGTAAACCAATGGGTGAAAAAGGAATGACTTGTAAAACAAAAAAATTGGAAAAGATAAAATTACCTATTAGCTTTTACTACTTTAGCTAGTTTGGTTACCACTCTACTCAGTGTTCGCTGACTCTGTTTTACTCGTACCCCTTTACAGGTTCAGGAGTTGAGCAACCCAAGTCACCGGCTGCAGAGGGTGCTAGGCCCAGTCAAGCCCAGAAGTAGTTCCTGTTTTTGTTGTACTTCCTTTTACTTGTGAGTTAGACTGTTGTTACCGTTTCTGTTCTGTACTTTGTTCTACTTTACTGTTGTGGTGGTGATATGTACTGTTAGTAGCTTTTACTTCATTTACCGTTGTACTCTTTTACTGTTAGTTACTTAGCATAGTGAATGTGGTTTACTTTCTTACTTTTTGGTTATTTCTTGTTGGACGACTGAGTCTTGGGGATTAGTCGAGTCGAATCGGTCTCGGGTCCTGTAGGAATTCGGGAACCGCGTCATAACAGAATTACAAGGAAATATGGTAAGAGACAATCCTCAATCATCTCGTTGGCAGCATGCATTTGCGAAAAACTATGATTGTTAATGCCTTATCATTTTTCTATCTTTGTGTTATAATTCTTTGTAACATTTGCATCTGGTCGGTGGCTATTTTAATTAATACATTATCTCTTACTCAAAAAAAATAAAAAGTCTCGTCACTCGCCCTGATTTGATAAGATGTTTTGTGCCATTTTCTATGTGCCCGAGAGCACCCTTGTTGGATCAATTTTCCTCAATATGTAGTAATTGTCGGTTCCACCAAACCATTTCCCAGATTTCTCCTTTAAGAAATCCCTAAATTAAACTTCTTCTCTTTTTTATATTTTTTATCCATCTTGGTCCAAAAACCCACTCTCAACCTCCACTATTTTCATCTCTCCCACGAGCTCTAGTCACCTCGTCCGCTGCCTTCTCGCTACAAATTGCCGCTCGTCGACGGTCCCAACCACGTTCTCTGATGCACCTTTCCCTCCCCTTTCCTCTTCACCTTCCTCCTTCCACTACAAACCTCCTCTGCCACCTTCTTCTTTCCTTTCCACGACCACTTCACACCTCCCCATCGGCCTGGCCTCCTCCTATATATGGTCGAACCCGTTTCCTTCTACGCTGTGGCCTCCCCCCTACTCTCAACCCAACTCCCTAACCCAGCTTCCCCCTTCCTCCTCCCACCTACAAGCCCTCCACTGCTCACTCCCCCACCTTGTGACCACTCCTCCTCCCCCTGCGGCCCCTCCTTTGCCAACCTAAACTCCCCCCATCCCGCAACACCTCCTTCTTGCCTGACCTCCACCCCAAAGCCTCGGTGGGTTGGGGAAGGCTTGGAGGAGGGTCGCCAGTTGTTGGGGAGGAGGGGCGGATGAGGATGGTCGTAGGTGTTAGCGGCCCTTCGCTCCATGGACCTCCACATGGCCTGAGCAGGAGCGGATCCAAAAAAGTCATCGAGTAAGGACCAACGTTGTAAGACATTTTATAAAACAAATGAGGGAGAGAGAAAATAAATAAGGACATGGGTTGAAAACGTAATAGTAGACGTAAAAGTTGACGTGCATCAGTGTGAATGTAGTCTTAATCTATATTTTTTTTATACGAAAAAAATGCTGATATATGGTGAGGTCCACTACTCCTCAAACCAACAACAAATCAATTTCGTAGAGGTGAGTGTCGTGTAAAATTACTTTTCACTTTCAAAATAATTTTGCATGGGTGTAATATTCTTTTTACAAGTGCAAAGTAAAATTGCATCTTACTTTGAACTATTTTGCACCAGTGCAATATTCTTTTTTATGGGTGCAAAGTAAGATTGCACTTTACTTTGAACTACTTTATACCGGTGTAATATTTTCTTGCACGGGTGCAATATTTTGTTACATGGGTGCAATATTTTTTTTCAAATGATGCAAAATTAAATTCCAAGTGTTTCTTCACGTATAACAAGTGATTTTACACTTGAAAGATGATTTTTCACCTTAGGGTTTCTAAATCCTAGACCCTAAACCGTAAGGTGAAAAATCACTTTTCAAGTGAAAATCACTTCTTATACGTGAAATCACTTTCCATAAATATAAACCCTAAACTCATAGGTCAAAATCACTTTGCACGGATGCAAAATTACTTTGAACATGTGAAATTATCCTTCGAATAATTTATCACCAGTGCAATCTCGGTGAAAAGACACCTTACAATAATTTATCACCAGTGCAAAGTAGTTTATCACCGATGTAAAATTTTTTATCACCTGTGAGTTTTTTAGGTTAAAGTGGTGTGATGATTTTTTTTAATGTGGTGGAGACTATCACGTAACAAACCTTACGTTCTTTTATTTCTTTATATTAAATATCAATTATCAAGTGGACAAACGTTCTCAATGTTGTGTAAATTACGAAAATAATATCTCATGTCATTTTTTACGTCGTACCTTGTATTTTCCTACTTTTTATTTATATTTTAAAATCATCAAAATTATTTACTAAAATATAGTATTAGGTAATTTAATTGGCAAAATTAACTAATCATGCCTTGGTTGCTTATGATAATTAAAATTATTGCTTAGATTTCTCATCTAAAGTTATCATTTGAATTTTAATATGTCATTTCTTTAAAAGATATTATTTTATGATCATATAGATGAAATTTTAAAAAATTAAGAATATTTTAGAAATTTCTTAAAGGATAACAATATTGATAAAGATAGCAATAAAAAAAAAATTATAAGCAAATCTATAAATATTATATGAAATATTTAATTTATTGTCTGATGAAACCAAAAATATTGTCATATGTATTTACGGGTAAAAAGAGATCAGATATGATTAAGTGTTATACTTATCATAAGAAAAAGATTAAGAATATTATTTTTTTAATATTTTTTCGTGATAAGGATAATAATTTAATTAATTTTTTTTTCTTAACTAAAGTAAGCAGCAAAGAATATTATTTCTAATCCTTTTTAAAATGTGTCAGACCTACGAAGGAGGAAGGGGGAAAGGGGGTGGCGAATATGTAAAATAACCAATACATTAAAAACGACATATAAAAGTTTAAGGAGGGGTTTGGTCCCCCCATACCTATACCTGAGTCTGTTCCCCTTCACCCCCTCCTTGGGTCCGCCCCTAGGCTGAGGCGGTCGCAACGGGTGATTCTTCCCTATTTTTTTGAGGGAGGTGCACTTGCAGCAACCTGTCAAGTATCCACGCGCGCGAGAATGGTAACCCAAGGAAATGGCTTTCAACCGCCCTACAAAACAAAATGGAGAAGATTTCTCACAATACTCAAGTATCCACCCACGTTTTCATGCACAAATGAAGACTACTGTTGGGTACGTGGGCCTTTGCCTGGCGGGTAAGGTCCTGGAGGTTGGGGACGGGGGGGCGGCGGGGGAGGGTTGTTGGTGTTCTGGAATGATTGATACGGGGTATCATTGGAAGAGAAATTTAGTAAATTGATTTGGGTGATCTCTGATTATTCCAAACCGATGAAAGTGGACCCAAGGAATAGTCCTCCAGTGTGGCGCTTCAATTAATATATGGTCAACCGGTCCGGTGGACCCCTTATCAAATTTCCCCTTTTTATTTCATTTGTCTCCTGGTCACCTGGGCGTCACCCTCGTGCAAAACCATGTACGATTCAAATCTACAGAAAAGAGACGACAAGTTTGACCGGAGAAAAGGAAGAAACTGTAGAGACCGTCAACGCACAGGGGAAGGGTATCTTTCCTCTCACCTTCCACCACCACGATGCCACCACAATCCACAGCAGCAACTACCCCACCTTCCCCTCCTAAAGAACAGCAACCGAATCCAGCACCTTTAAGTTCGAAAACAAAGAAACAAATTTTGCTTTGCCCTTCAAACCTCAGCAACGACCAACTCGCAACCTTTAGCCCTCTGGACTCTTCCATCCTCACCTCCTACTAATATATCCCTAAAGCAAACAATACTAGAACACACACACGCACACGCACACGCACACCAGAGGAGGCAAAGGTGCAGCAAAGTTAACATGAGGCCATCCCAAGACTTCCCTCTCAACGAGGACGACCCACAAGATATGGTCCTCTACGATCTCCTCATGTCGGCCCCCATGTCGCAACCCGCCATCACCCCCGCGCCCGCCGGCAGCACTTCGCAAGCGCCGAGGCCGGCGGGGAGCCACCATCCTCCTCGCAGCAGGCAGCCGAGCTACCGCGGGGTGCGGAGGCGGCCGTGGGGGAAGTACGCGGCCGAGATACGTGACCCCGCACGGCGGGGCGCGAGGGTGTGGCTCGGGACGTTCGAGACTGCGGAGGAGGCGGCAGTCGCGTACGACCGCGCCGCCTTCGCGATGCGCGGGTCCAAGGCGCTGCTCAACTTCCCGCCGGAGATCGCACTGGGGAGCGCAACCGCGGTGGCGCCTCCGGTGGGGAGGAATCGTGGCTCGGGCTCCGCGCAGGAGGGGACGTCGTCGAGTGCGGCGGGAACGGCGGTTGAGCTGCTCGACTTGGGCTCGGACTATCCGGAGAAGTTGCTCCAAGATTCCAACGAAAATGGCAGCACTTAGATGGAACATAGGCGTGTATACGTAAGATAGGAGGGCCCTTCGACAATTGCATGCATTAGTTAGTTTGACGTGGATTACAGACTCATTCTTGTAATTTATGGTATTCATGGGGGCTTTGGTATTGGTGGAAGGAACATTTTCCTATCTCGTGAAAAATTTAAACACGCAAATTTCTTCCTGAAACTTATGCTGTTTTGGAGTACGTGCAGGCTTGTGATCTTGTGAGGGTGAAATCCCCCTTTCATGAGCCAGTGGAGGAGGAATCCACGAGTACAATGATCTCGTGTAAGACGACGGTCAAACCCTCTCTGGGATTTTGACAAAATTCTTTCGAATTCATTTATTTCCATTAGGAGTTGCTTGCTTCGACTTTGATACATTTCATGTACACTCTCTTTATTTTGCGGACGAAAGAAAAAAGAAAAAAAAAGAAGTGGGTGTACTTCTGCAGCGTTTAGGGTTAGAAAGATCAGGAATTAGATTGGGATGGTTGAGAAGGCAGAAGGCATTCATTATGATGGACAACCAAAGGTAACAAAAGAACCACGTAGGACTGCTAACTGATAGGCACAAACAGCAGCTGTAACTTACCAGCATATTAAATCAAATGATGAGATCCAATAAGCCCTAATCGATATACTACAATAAATAGCAAATGAAATACTGCGCATGATGTGGAAGCCAGCGATATAAGTTCGAAAGGAGTAAAAGTGGCTGCAAGAGTAGCCGCTGGAGGTTAAAAAGGCGGCTTGCAAGCCTGTTGCAGGAACATTCAAATCACTAGGGTTTGCATCTATGTTTCGATCGGGCAATCGCCAAGACGAGATCAATACGGAACAAGAAGGTAACATAAGAAACAAAACAGCTTCACTAAGGTCGCAGGACGTTTCCGGAGGTGGATGTGAATAGACGATGCTTCCACATACAGATTTATCACATTTGTGCCAGCCTAATAACTGGATACGATAGCTGGCACATTCAATCAGCATTGTCCCTTCAGGCTCCGTTTGATAAGAAAAACAAATATGTGGAACGAATAAAGTAGTAGAGAATGATAGAATAAATAAGTTAATTTATTTAAATATTTTAACAAGTTAAATCTACTTAACTCGATATAATAAGAGATAGGTTAAGTAATATGTTAAATACTTAACTTGATACAATTTTCCTTAATCCATCAATCAAACAACCCCTTAACATGCTTGAAATGGTACCACCGGCAATTGTCTTGATTGTATAACTAATCACCTCAAGCTAAGTTGTTATTTTCCAGATTTTATTCATTCTTCTGCATTCTGTGTTGTTTTAGGAAGAGATACCATCTAAAATCGATGCAACAGACTTTTGCAACCAGCCCTTGCGAATTGTGTTAGTATATTTGACAGTGCATGAAGAATTTTGTATAGATAAGAGAGTTCTTTTGAGGAACGCGTCTGAAGGAATTAGCCAGACGGCATATTGCTTAGAAAGAGTCTTGTTAGAATTCATGAAATAAGTGACGCAGTTAGTGGTGTATTCACGTTGTATGTGAGTGTGCATGCCTGATTAGGTTTAGGATTTGATGCAATTTATTTTGAAGTTTTTCTCAATTAAAATTTGATAATTGAGTCCATTCAAGAATAATTGATTTGATTTAATTTACTATAGGAAAGAAAATTGAAATTTCTAGATTTCAAATCTTAAATTTATTAAATTTATAATTAAAATTGAATCTCTTTAAATAAAAATTAAATCCTCTTTTTATTTATTGAATTCCAATAACAATATTTCTTATCTTATTCTAAGAACTCCTCTCATCTCTTGCATCTCTCGCGCCACTGCCCCCACTCTCTCTCTCTCTCTCTCATCTCTCCCCATGCGCTACAGGCAAATTCTCAAAGAATACGTAGGACCGTTTGTTAAAGCATGTGAGTGTCCCCGGAAAGAAGTCCCAATAAGTAATAAAATACGAAAGATAAATAATCCAGAGAGAAATATGGCAGCCCAAAATTGGAAAGGCTAGTTTCAGCTTCCCGTCATTATTTCTACACATCATCAGTTTCCATCAAGTTGAGCTCCATCAAAAATATTCAACATACCTTGAGAACTGATGGCATCATTAGTGGTCTTGTCCACTAATATTCTTTTAATCTTCTCCACCCACACGATCAATATACACTTACAATAGAATATAAATGTTCCAAGGCTACGATCCAACAGCTGGCTGTGCAACACCTTTAGCCTTGGCTGCAGCAGTTGCAGCTGCGGCTGCTGCTGCTGCAGCTGCAGAAGAAGCTGGTGACTGAGGAGGTGTGACCGCAGATGTGGTTTGAGGTACATTCAAAACCTGCTGTTGCTGTTGCGAGGACCTTACCTGGGCAAGTAGGCTCCTGATCTGGCTACCACTAAGTGTTTCATGCTCAAGGAGAGCATTAGCAAGTGCATAGAGTTCTTTGTTGCGGGTTGTCAGAATAGTCTTTGCATTGTTATATGCCTTCTCCAAGAATTCCTTAACCTCCTTTTCAATTAATAGCCTAGTTTCCGTACTCATGCTCTTTCCATTATCATCGTAATTGTGGCATACAAGCCCAACCTCCTTGCTCATTCCATACTTTGTGACCATGGCTCTAGCCAGAGCAGTTGCTTGCTGAAGATCCGATGATGCACCAGATGTTATCTCATTCTCACCAAATATCAGCTCCTCGGCAACCCGACCACCCATGCAAACATCCAGTCGAGCAAGCATTTGCTTCTTTGACACACTGGTTTCATCCTTCTCAGGCAGCTGAGCAACCATTCCAAGAGCCATGCCCCTCGGCACGATCGTAGCCTTGTGGACAGGGTGGGCACCATCTGTATGGATTGCTACCAGGGCATGTCCACCTTCATGGAATGCAGTGAGCTTCCTACATTCCTCGGAAATCACGGCTGACTTTCTCTCACTTCCCATCATGATCTTGTCTTTTGCATATTCAAGATCACCCATGGTAACTGCCTTAGCCCCATCCATGGCAGCCTTAAGCGCAGCAACATTTACGAGATTGGCGAGGTCTGCACCTGAGAACCCTGGTGTCCCTCTGGCAATAATCATCAGATCTACATCATCAGCTTTCAATACCTGCATTTTGAAAGGCAACAATAATTCAGTGACGATGTTTATGGGCAAAAGTAAAGTAGCAACCAAACCATGCTTTTGAATATTGGACAAAAATAAATTAGCAAGCAAACAATGTTTTCTAATATTGGTTAACACTTTTAGGATGTAGCAAACTTTGCTCCCAAAATTTAAAATCAAGGGAAGCTTCATAGAGATGGATAGAAAATGAGCTGCATGGCAAACGATCTACCCATCTTGGACAAGTAATCATTTACAAAGAGAAGTGCGATGGAAGGTAAAAAAAATCTTGAGCTTCATGATAAGAACAATATGGAGGAAATGGCAAAGGCATTGTGCAGCATCCCAAACTGAGGAGATTCAGTAATATGATCACCACAAGATGCATAAGACAATAAGACACTGTCATCAATGCTGACGTTGGAATAATAAAATGTTAGAATTCCAGAAAAAAAAAAGAGAGCATGAAGAAATTCAAGAGTGATAACATAAAGCAATAAAAACATATATTAAGTAAGAGGGAAAACACCATAGCTGCAAGATGACAAGTCCTTAGCCACATCCTTTGTAGCATAATGCTGATTCGCAGCGTAAAACATATAAGCACCCTTTACAACAGCACTACTGAAACCAAGTTCGTTGACATCAACAATCAGTTGCAAATGCCACATATTGGCATGACTAGTGATCGGCAGGTAGTATTGTATCTTCAACTTGAAGAAAAACCAGATGAATGTTGAAACACGATGCAACCAGACAGATAAAGGTGGAAAACAAAGATGCTATCATATTAGCTATGACAAGTTACGAGTAGTGTGGTGGAAAAGTAAGCTGATAATTTGATCTGAGCCACAGGAGTACTTCCTATTTCACTATTTTTTGCAAGGGACAACAGTTTCGTCATGTTTCTAAATATTAAAGGAGATTAAACTGCAGCAATAGAAGTGAGGTGGAATAAAAAGAGCACCTTTGACATGTGTGAATCCAAGATCTGTCTTCGGCCTTCAACATCTGGATTTGGAACAACTATATGCCGGTCAAAACGTCCCGGTCTTACTAGAGCCTTGTCCAATGATTCCGGGAAGTTAGTTGCGGCAATTACAATAATTCCTTCATTCTGCTTGAAACCATCCAATTCAACAAGCAATTGATTTAAGGTCATTTTCATGTATTGTTGATCCTTTGGATTGCGGCTTCCACCAATTGCATCTATCTCATCAATGAAGATAATGCACGGAGAGCGTTTTTTTGCTGCAGAGAAAAGATCTCTGACTCTTCGAGCTCCAACCCCTACAAACATCTCTTCAAATTCACTGCCACTGCATGAGAAGAATGGAACTCCAGCTTCTCCTGCAATTGCCCTTGCAAGCATGGTTTTTCCTGTGCCAGGTGGTCCTACAAGCAAAACACCTTTGGGGAGTTTGCCACCAAGTCGAGTGAACCGCTGAAACAAGAAAGAGAATAAGCTAAATTTGTTCTTCGCCAAGACAGAATAAGCTAAGGTGCATAATCAAAGATTGTACTGGTGTATATTTACATGATTCTCAGAATCAAGTAAAGAGACATATCCATGCACACAACATACGTGCATATACAAACAATCAACCACATCTTGTGAAGATATTATCTACTTTTAAGCAGCAGATCTTCAAATGCTACATGTTAACCAAAATTCAATAGTTTCCTTTGTTTTCCAATGAACAAAAAAGCAACAGTTTGATAAGTATTTTTCTGAGAGGGAACAGTTGCTGTTTGATTTTATGTGGGAATTCAATTGTATAACAAATTACCAGTTTAAAAGAAAATTGTCCTGAAAGTATTGTTATACATATGCAATAAGATGGCCAGAGCCAAGGAAAAAAAAAAAAACAGGCAATGCTTTCTTTTTCCGAAAGAAGTAATTATTCCAATTTACCCATTGTTTTTTTTAAGAGGAAAAAAGAAGATTACCTGCATTTGGTAATCATCTAGAATTTCATTCAATCATAAAAAAGAACCAACTTGCAGGTTACTAACACACTACTCAGCGAGACAACATGACTCCCACACAACATTATCAACCCAAACTTGCTCCCTTCTGAAAATAGAAGCATTCCGCTAAAGCCAAATGGACTACAAAGCTGCTACAGCTTTCACCCAACCCGTAGTATCTGCATGAACTAATGAACGGAAGGAATCGCACCATGCAGTACATGAAGACATCTGCACGTCGAACATCACATCTCCTCCAAACCTCTGATGATAGCTGACACTCAAAGGAAAGGCAATCTAGATTCTCCTTTGTGGCGAACGTCACATCTCCTCCAAACCTCTGATGATAGCTGACACTCAAAGGAAAGACGACCTAGATTCTCCTTTGCGGCACCACAAAAAATGCAATCCACATCATGATCGTTTGCCTACCTTGAATGGAACTCCTTTGTCACCAATTTTTCCCTTCTAAAAAGCCACAAGAAGACTTTAACCTTCAAAGGGATAGACATCTTCTAGATCAAGGAACAATCATCCCAGGCCAAACGTGCCAACCCATAGTCCAAAGTCATCTTCTTATAAGCTCAGGCCACAGAAAACGTCCCATCCTTCCACCGAAACCCATCCATCGGGTCCTCTCAACAGATATTCCATGAAATAACCCCAAAAACCCCTACAACTCCTCCAAAGATGCATCATACAATCCTAGTTGCAACACAAGGGACTAAGGGCGAGATGCATTGCCCCAAACATAAAAAACGAGCACATCCTTAACGTGGACCAAGCCAAAAAGGCATGGAAACAATAACTCCAAAGCTCAGCTCCCCATTCAGTCATCCTTTAGAAATGAAAAGAACCTCCACCAAGCCTTGACCTAAAGAAGCTAAAAGAAACACCCTAAGAAACAAAAGGCTCCATGGAGCACCAAAAGCTTGAAGGTCACACAATGCGAGAATGCTTATACACAACGTCAATTGGAGATCCATAAGAGTCCCTTGGCAATCTATCCAAGAGTCCATCTCCACCAGCCAAGAATCAACCCATCCACTTCATAAGTAGCAGGGCATTGAAGTCATAAAGTAGCCTAATCCCCAAACCACCCCTCTTCTTCAGCCGACAAGCCTCTTTTCAAGGAACCAACTATAGAAACCGACTTTGATGATCACGCCCCTTCCAAATAACCTCTTGCAAACCATTCCCATCTTCGATAGGATCTTTTTTGCAGGTATGAACATAAAAAGATAGAAAATGGGAACCACCAAAAGAATCACCTTCACTAAGACATGCCTACCTTTTCCGGAAAGAAGCTTTCCATTCTAACCATTCAACCTCCTAGTTAACCTCTCCTCAATCTGACTCCAATCGATAGAAACCAATCGATTCCTTCTCAAAGGCAGACATAAATAAGCAACATGCAGGCACACAATTGGCGTCCCAAGGATCCCAAAGTGCTCCCCTCTACACTCCAATCCTGATGAAAAGGAATAAAAGCCGACTTCCTCCCATTTATGAGAAGCCCTGTAATATCCACAAATATTCTGACCAACTGTGCAACATGCTCTGCCTACTAAATGCCCCCTAAATAAGAAACACCATATCATCTGCATATTGCAAAAGAGGAGTGAGCAAGGATCCATCACCCATTAAAGTAAAACCAGAAAACAATCCCTCTTTACAAGCCTTGAAAGCCAAGCATGCCAACATGTCAACAACCACATTGACTAGCAAAGGCATAAGCAAACACCCCTATCTAACTCCTATCTGTAGTTGCGTCCAAGCCCTGCACGACCTCCCATTAACAAGCATGGAAAAAGAAACCGTTGATATGTACCTCCTCATGAGCCTAACCCACTCCTCTAGAAATCCTCTCCTCAAAATCTCCCACAAATAGGCCCAAGACACCGAGTCATACACCTTGAAGAAGTCAACTTTCCACAAAAAAAGTTGGCAGATCAAACCTATTTCAAGCAGCCACCATCTCCTTTGCCAACACGAAGGAGTCACTCATTGACTTGCTAGCAATAAAAGTAGACTGAATATGGGAGATCAAACGTGAAAGCACCAAACGTAGCCAATTTGCTAAGGTTTTGGCCATGATCAAATATATAGCATTTGACCCTGTAATCATCATTCGTATTCGTGCCTGATTTTTGGGAAGCAAAAAGAAGTAGAGCATGTTAAGGTGTTCAAAACCACGATTCTCCAAAAATGCCTCTTGATCCATCACCAAAACATCGACCCAAACGACATCCCAAAACTCCCTAAAGAATAAAATCGGTAGACCATTAGCCCCGGAGATTCTTCCCCCTTCAAACCACGAACCGCCATCAAGATTTATCTGAAACAAGTCTAAGCAACTTTGCCTTTGTTAAGAAATAAACCAAATTAGTTATTTGATTAAGTGTTTAGTATATTTAGGTCATAGTTATATTTAGTAAATATTTTATTGTGTTTCCACATATGCCCTTGCCTCTCTCTATAGAAAGAGGGGTAAGGCCTCTCTTTTATCAATATAACATAATCATTTTATCCCCCAAAAATCCCAATATGGTACCAGAGCAAGTTTGATCATGTGGAAAAGAGAAAAAAAAACGAAGAGAAGAAACCCTAGAGGGGGGAGGCCCTCTAGCAGTGCCACCGGCCTCTAGTGAGCCACTGGAGAGGTCCTCTCCTCTCCTCTTCTTCCTCTTCCTCTTCCAGTCCTCTTCTTCTGTCATTTTTTGCTACCACTGTTGCTCAACTCATCATCAGCGAAGAAGTCGTTGCCGATGCAGCCTTCAGCTGATCTTCGGCGAGGAACCAACATGCAAGGGGTCATGTGCCGTCAGTGGCCTTGTTTTTGATCGACACCTCCCTTGGATAGGAAGTTCGGATCAAGGTTTTGGGCCACCAAATCATGCCCGTTCAGAGATCTGGAGGCACCATTGGTTCCCTTAGAGGCCATGGTACCAGATCGAGGTAGTCTGAGCTTCTCTCGACCTCACCGGAGCGCCACTACGCTCCTCTACTGCACTATCGCCCGCAACAAAAAAAGGGGGAGAAAAAGGAGAAGAGGGAGACGAAGGTGGGTTCTCTCCTCACCTCTCCTCTCTTCTTTGATTGCAACTGCAGGAGCAACAACATCAGTAACAGCAATAGCAAGTGCTGCTGCCATCGTTCTCTCTCTCTAATTTCAATCAAAGAAGAAAAAAAGGGTTTATTTGCGTTGTTGGTCTGGTCTTATGTCAAGTTGTGTCTTGTGTTTTTGGGGCATTTATGTGTAGCTCCTTATAGTTTCAAGTCTTGGTTTCTATTGTTTGGGTCCTTATATGTTGAGTGGAAGACAAGAGTTGACGGAAGCCACCTCAAGATGTCAAGTGTACGGGCAATACTCTCACACACCTCAAGAGAAACCAAGTGTTGATTGGCTCTACGAGGTGTACAAGAAGAGACACCTAGGGTCGAAGATACGAAGAAGGGACTACCATGCCAACAAGAGTTGATCTCCACTACCTCAAAGATCCAAGTCTTCATTGTTTCCCATGTCTTGACTTGTGGGAGAGTATTAGGAAATAAATCAAATTAGTTATTTGATTAAGTATTTACTATATTTAGGTCCTAGTTATATTTAGTAAATATTTTATTGTGTTTCCATGTATGCCCTTGCCTCTCTCTATATAAAAGGGGCTAGGGCTTCTCTTTTATCAATATAATAGATTCATTTTATCCCCTAAAAATCCCAACAATCCTCACACAGTCATCCAACTTACCCAAATCAGAAGAGGCCAACCTCCACCTCCCTGATGGTCGCCTCCTGGTGAAAGCTTGGAAGTGATCATCAAAAGCCCTACTAATCTACTACCTCTGAGAAAAAAATCTCATCCCCAACACGAAGTGGCCAGATCAAGTTTGATATCTTCTTGGCATTGGCAACCAAATGGAAAAACTTCATGTTGGAGTCACCCTCCTTCAACCATAGCTACCTAGACTTCTATCTTCAATCTATCTCTCTCTTACAGTTCTCTTCCCTAATCCTGCTCTACACGGCAACCCTCTCTTCCTGCTCCTCTACGCAAAGTTGCTCCAAATCCTCCTTCCTATCAAGCATCACCAGAGTCTCCAAAGCCTCCTTCCTCACACTGTCACGCCTACTTCCTACCTCCTTCTTGAAGTCAATCAAAGTCAATCTAACAACCTTTATGCGCTCAGCTAAAGTGCTCACCACAAAGCTCAGGACTGGAACCCCTTGTTGCTTCTCTCACTGGCTCCTGAAACCCAGTCTCCAAGAGACATGACTTTTGGAACTTGAAATAGGTAGTGCAAGATGCCTCCCCACCACTATCCCATAACAACATATGGTCTGAGAATGGCCTCGTCAAAGCAAAAACATATGCTCCATTGAAGGATTCCGTCATAGAGACATTGCAAAAGAAGCGATCAATACGTGAAGCCTGACCAGAGTCATTCCTCCTCGTAAAGTGCACTCCTAAAGCAAGAAGATCTAGCAATTCCAATTCATCAACCACCTACTGGAAATCAATAGAAGAACCCAATCTACCATTAGGTCTATCCTCTGTAGAGAAGGCAACATTGAAATCTCCCCCATTTAGCCAAAAATTGCCATCAACCCTAGACGCCACTTGCCTCAACTCCTCCCAAAAATCCCCTTTAAAGGTGCATCACATGACCCATAGACGTCGGAGACTGTAAAGGTGATCCCTTCAAAAGCACACGAAAAAATTCCTATAATCACAAGAGAAGCCAACAAGGAATCTTCTAGCCTGAACATTCTATCATTCCAAACAAGTAGTTAACCCCCAAATCTACCAACAGTATCAATTGACAAACATCTAGATAGGAAATCACCCCCAAGACCTTCCTTAACCAGGCAATCCAACCCTTCCAAGTGAGTCTCCTGCAATAAAGCCACATCTATCTTCCACTCAGACAAGTACCTTCTTAACAACGACCTTCACATCGGATCGTGGAAACCCCTAACATTCCACGTGAGGACCTTAACCATGAGATACACCTGCATCCCCACTCTCACGAGCATGCAGAGTCTTCTTAAGATTCAAAACCTTCGCCACCTTGAGCTCCACGTCTTCCTCGTGCTGAGCCCCTTCAAGTTGCTTGCTTTTAAACTTCCTCTTGTACAAAGATCGATACATGAGGGCACTCTACACGCACAAAGATCTACGAGCATCAGAACTTCTAGAATAGGAAGAAGCAAGTCTACCACCTCTCAAAGAGATACAAACAACCAAAGGGACCCTATTCTTCCTCACAAAAGCCCCATCGCCAGAAACAAAGGCAACAACCACATTATTATTGATGCCAACACACCACGATCTTTGATTTTAATTATAGCAAAACAAGTGTTATTTAACATTTACATTTGAGATTAAGATTTCAAGTTGCATGCAAATGAAAGGAAGGTTGATGGAAGCTCAAGCTCCATGGAGGCATGAAGAAGCTTGGAGGACAAAAGCATCAAGGGACATTATTGAAGGAGCATTGGATAAAGAGCTAAAGCTTGAAGACTTGAAGAATATGATAGATTTTTTAAATTGTATTTGATGTAATTTATTTTGCTCTTTTTCATTTCCTAGATACTTGTAAAAGAGCCCTAAAATATAGTTAAATAGCCTAGTTAGCCGTTAGGGTGCCTTGGAATGCAAACCCAACACTTAAATGCTTCAAAACAACCCAACAGAGGTATAGGGCGCTGACCAATTATTTTGCGCACCAACTGGGACCATGGTATCTAGTCAATTGGTCAAGCCACCCGTCGACCTTGGTAGGGTGCTAATTGGCTGTCAACCTATAAACTAAATGTTGGCACGACAACGTTCAAAAACCCTTGGAACATGTGCCTAATTAATTCCCTAATCAATTGGCTAATTTCCCTAACCACCTTCACTTGCAAGTTGATCATAGGTCATCCAACCCTTTATTAGGGCACTGCTTGATATTGTTTCACCTGTCGACTTGTAGCTTATTCCAGAGAATCAGAATCAGAATCAAGAATACCTTAGTAGCTAGGCAACCAGGCGTCAAACTACTGGTATAGCACCAGTTAACTGTCAGTTGTCCGACCATAGAAGACCCACCTTGGCTACCCTTACCCGTTCAAAAGTGTCAACTTATCTTTCTAAGTGGTCGATCAGTCCTGTACTAGTCAACCGACCATGCATCGACTAATTTGTACTATCTGTTGGATCTGCTTACTTTTCCAGAAATCTATTCCAACAGCTATGAGTATTAATTGCTCTAGTGGGTACAACTTGTCTCTAAGCACATCTAAAGTGTTCCTAACACTCTATAAATACCTATGAACACTCCTAAGCTTAGACACACATTAGAGAGAAAAAAAACAATTGTAAGCCAATTTTTTCTGGCACATTCACTTAGTGAGAAATCAAGGAAAGGAATTCAATTCTAGCTCTCAAAGCAACCCAAGCAACATCTAAGAGCTTTGTTTCACTGTGTACTCATGCCATTTCACTTTCATCATAAGGAAGATTCTTATACCTATAGGAGCTAATTTATTTACTTTATTTTGAACTCTATACATTGTTTTAGTTTTTATTTCAATATTTACTTTGTGAATTCTCGTCTCCTTTGGAGACAAAAGACTCTTTGCGGAGAAGAGTAGTTGTTGAGGTATACTACACTTGATCCAAAGTAGTGTGGTTGTACTTGAGGTTACACTACCCTTGTTTGAGTAGTGTGTGATTGACTCGGTCAATAGGAAAATCTTAAGTTGGAAAACTTAGGTGGTGATTTGTACTCAGGTTGGGTTTTCATCTAAAAATTGCTTCTCTTGTGGTGAATGCTTTTGTGATTATTTTATATTTTATTAATTTATCATTAATTATCATGCACTAGCCATCATGTTGTCACCAGCAAAAGTGCCATCGCTGGCAACACTACCTGCTGCCGCCCCAAGCTGCAATGCAGCAGCAGCACCACTCGCAAGGCTGGAAGCTAAACCATTCTTCAATTGGAGTTTGCCATAACAAACAAAGTACCATAAAGCTAAATTAGAAATCCTCCTACAGGGAAGGATTCAGCCAGTAACAACAAAGCTGCTCCCATATTGCCTTGACAAAAGGGCATTTGAAAAATAAATGGGCACAATCCTCCCAAGACACTCCACACAGGGAATGGGTTGGCTTAGATTGAGGTGTGATCTTCAAGCGATGAACTTTGGTCATCACCTTCTTCAACCGTAGTAACCAACCAAAAATTTTCATCTTGAGTGGCATCTTTGACTTCCAAATCAGGATGCAATCTTTGATGAATTAAAATCAATCATACACAAGGGCACCATGATGCACCTCTAAGCCAACTTCTCTAAAAAAGAACCATAATCCTGCAATGGCCAATCCGAAAAGCTAGCACTAGGAAGAAGCACGGATGAATCCTCTTGAAATCTCAAACAATCTCTGATCTTTGCGCAGAAAGATTCCCATAAAAAAGTCCAAGCAGCTCCATCCACATGATCTGCCACCATAGCTCCTAAACTTGAAGATAGAGCAAAAGGCTGCAAATACCTACTAACCAAAGACCTGCACCTAGTCCAATCATCCATCCAGAAATCAAAGTCCCTCTCAATCCCAACTCAGACAAGAAAAAGGGAATCACCAATGGTATGACATGTTGCAGCCCTTCCAGAAGGCTGTGACTCTTTGTGGCAGCATCCTGGCCACCCATGCCACATTTCTACCATGCAAGCCTCTTTCACAGTAAAAAAACAGACTACCTCCATCTCCCAATGATCCAAGCAATCTACTTCGCCAGTAACACATGGTTCATTTTCTCCAAAAAAAAAACACACACACGCGCACACACAGTTCATGACCGGCAGAACAAGTATTCCAAGACCACCGTCTGCAACAGATGCACATACCTCATCCCAGGACACCATGGCCATTTCCACTGCCTCCATCCCTGGCACCCATACAAAAAAACTTGCATCTCAAAGCATCCATCTGTGTACCATCTTTTTTGGCATAAGAAAGGTTGACATATAAAAGACAGGAATTGCTAAAAGGACCAATCTCAGTAAAACCAGGTCCCTGCCTGTGGAAAGCAGCCGAAACCTCCAACTCTCCATTTGGCCCTGCACTCTCTTTGTTAACCTGCAGGCCCAAGAATCCCTTGAAAACATCAAGAAGGATAGATACATTCTTTGCTTACTCTTCTAACCCCTCAATGAAGAAAACTGCATCATCAACATATTGTAAACAGGCACAAGGTAGTGCTGCTACCTGGGATGAATCCCCTGAGAAAAACATTGCCACATTTAACAAAAGTACAAATTGCCAAAGCATCCACTACTAGAACAAAAAGCAATCGTGTAAGTGTGCAACCTTGTCTCACCCCATGTTGAGACTATATCCACCCTCTTTATAGCCATCCAATGACCAAATTCGCAAAAGATTCATTCTCATGCACCTCCATCGAAGAAATCCAAATGGTAGAAAATCCCCTCTTATGAAGGAAAATTCACAAGAAAGCCCAGTCCAAAGGGTTGTATGCTTTTGTGAAATCCACTTTCCACAAGAAACCTTTTATTCTTGCCCTCTTCCAAGGGAAACAATTTCCACAGCTCTAGCAACACTATCTACCAGATGTTGGCCTTTAATGAAAGCAATCTGGAGTGGACTAATCAAATCATCAATAATCTCTTGCAATCTGTTGGTCAGCACCTTTGCAATGATGAAATAAATCATATTGGAGAGTGAGATAAGCCAACAATCTTCAATTCTTTCCACTTCCCGCTTCAATAGCACGAAAAGGAGAGATTTATTCAATCTTACAAAACCACTACCATTTCAAAATTCCCCCAAAACCTGTAAAAGACTGCATTCCACCAATACCCAAAACTCCTTAAAAAAGGGAATCTAGAAACCATATGGATCAGGGCCTTCAACATTCAATCCAGCTACAACTTCTTTCACCTTGACCTCAGTAAAGGATTCACCAACAAATCAGCCTGTTCCGTCGATATAGTGGCACCCCCTCCCTGTCCACTACAAACCTCCATGTAAACAGCATCTTGTGATATTTCTAAAGAGTTCTGCCACAAAACTTTCAACTTCCTCCTTCCATGTGAACTCTGTCTCATTGACCTGAATCCTCTGGATTAAGCCTACCATTAGCTACAATATGAAAAATCGTGTATTTGCATTCCCTTTAGCCATAATTGTTAGATCACTGCCTCCATTCCACCTCCTCCTTGCCTCCTAGAGCCAACACATGTACATTCTTCCTCTATGGTATCTCTGTATCTGAGAATAGCCTTGTGTTCTCTCCTCTATCCAGCTCAGTGATTTTATCCAAAACAAGAAGCCCTTTCTCTTTGCTTGTTCCTTCTTCACCCTTCTCTTATACATGATCAGATGTGCCCTGAAAGCCTGCAACCTCCTAGCCATGGTAATTGTCACAAAGCCTCCCACCACGACTCCACCATTCCCTTGAAGTCCACTTCAAGTAACCATGCATGCTCCAATTGATAATAAGAATAAGGCCAAAGTATCTCATTAGAGTTCCAAATAAATGGCATGTGATCTGAAAAGGGCTGTCAGCCAGCCTCCACCATGCAAAGTGAAAATGTTTCTATGAAATCCATAAAGGCAACAAATTTGTAAATCCTCAATTTAGAGGTCAACAAAGCCATACTCCATGTATACATAGTTAGAAGTGCAGATATCTTGCAGACTTAACTTAGACAAAATACCCAAGAAGTCAGTTGAGCCAGCATTACAACCAGCTCCACCATCAAGTTGAAAAAGTAACATTGAAATGCCCGGCCACCAAGAAAGGCAAACGATTGAAGCACTAAACAACATGTCTAAAATATTCCCACTATTCATTTTGAAAATCATCAGATGGACAGTATACACACATTAGTTGAAATCTGAATCCATCCCACGATCTCTTCTGGATCAGAATTCCCAGGTGGCAACCAAGTCAATCCACTTCCAGCTCACAGGAATGACTTCCATAGGAAAGAATAATAGACCCTGGTCCACCTTGTGCATTCACCACATGAAAATGGTCCAGCTTGTGTCTCTCGAGCTGCTGTCGAGTCTTCTACTTGCAAATCTGTGGCGTAGTTTGTGCATTTGATTTTGTATGTATATAGCTATGTTGTCAATTGGAAAAGATGGAAAAGATGGTCTTCAAGATGAATCAGAGACTGAGTAATGTGTCATGACACAAATTTAGAACTGATGAATCAACAGCTTCTGAATGCACTCAATGGCAAGCCTACAAGTTCCTAGGGGCTCTAGGCCCTAGGTACCAGTCTGTGCGTGATCAGATCCTAGAATCTGATGAGGGACTCGACTTGGAGACGATCTACAAATCGACTCTAGAAAATTGAAGTGAATGAGACCCCTGTAAACAAGCCCTGTGAAGTCTTCTATGCTATCCATAACTGGAGGTGGCCCTAGACGTGGTTGTAATAGAGGTCGTGGTTGTGGCAAGGTGTTCACACCTTGTGTCTACTACAAAAAGACAAATCATCCATCTAACAAATCTAGAACAAGTTCAGGCACCCAGCGGAGCCAAAAAGTCTACACCAACTCAGCAGGAGTTGCAATTCATGCCTGCACAATTGGAAATTTGGAATGTCTCCGGTCCCTGTTGAAACCAGAGTCTCCTACACCTACTGCTATAGCGACCACAACCGAGGTCACAAAGGTTATGCTGATTGCTTCAACAACTGTTGCTGGCCCAAAGGACGAACCTCCGGGTCATGTCCTCCACGAGGAGGATGATGAACAATGGTGGGGGAACTAAGCCCACCAATGGGAGCCTTCTATCCGATTTTTTGTTCTCTTCCAAGGAGGAGATTTTCTTGAAAAGCAAGGCAACCATTGTTGTGCTTGGGAGCGTGTCCCACCCTATGTTCGTGGTTCTTGTTCAAGCTTGAAGTACTACCCAACTGTTGCTGCTACTGTTGTGCTCCCTAGAAAGTTGGAGACGTTCAACTTGGGGGGGAGTGTTAGAGATTGTGTGACGTCGAAGTTAGCAAGAATGCCTTGCCTAGCTTGGTTTGTTTACTTGCTAGTTAAGTAAATGTTTACTTAGGAGTCAAGTAATGTTGTTTAGAAAAGTTAGATATTTGTAAGAGATTTGGTTGACTATTTTTAGAAGATTGTGTGAGATTTGATTTCTAGTTTGTTTGGGATTGGATCTCTATATAGAGAGACCAATACCCGCCTTGCAATTTGAGTTCTATATTAATAAAAGAGAGATTACTCTCCACCGTGAACTCCTCTCCCTCTATCTCCATGTGTGTGCTCTCTCCTTCCTCATTGTGAATATTCTATCACAAGTTATATACTGTATTATGGAGATAAAATGTGATAACTGGGCAACCCTATTTACTACCAACAACTCCATGACCCACATGAAGACAAAGTATGTGGAAGTCAATAGGAGACATGACATAGAAGGGTTATTTGCAGTTCGAATGTATCCTCAAAACATGTAGTTGACGTGTTTATAAAGGCTTTCCCTTCAGCCTTCTTTGATTATTGTCATTCCAAGTTGACCATAATTGATATCTATATTCTAGCTTGAAGTAAAACATTGAGATCAGCATCTTCACTTCATTTCTTGTGTAGTTTTCCTTATTTCATCTTTACCTGAGGGTAAATTTGTGGTTTACCCACTAATCCCATTTTCCATATAAGAACTAGAATTTTTTGGATAGAAGTACAGAACAAGTTATTTACTTCTCCTATCACAAGATATACCTATCAACTTATCAATTCCAATGAAAGTGTAGGGTGCTCAAAGGTGAAAAAGATCCCTAGAGCCTACAGCACACCTGCCATGCGTAGGCCCAACTTCAGAAAATCAAGGTGTAAAATATATTAGCCAAAAACATAACAAATACATACCATACTATAGCTTCATAGATTCCTCAAAACATATATGAATTTTACGAATGAAGGTTATGAAGCAAATAAAAATAATAAAGCACTTAAAAGTGTTATCATCAATGTAGTTCATAAAAAATCTGAGTATCTGCCTTTTTATAAGCTTTTCTGATAAACAAGAAAATAGATAAATAACTACTATTTTCTAAAAGGTAGATAATCACCATATTATAATCAAATGGCACAAAATTATCAATTTTATAAATAAATAAATAAATGTCAGGAATATAGTGGCCACGTTGTCGGCTGTTAAGGGCCCTCAAGACCGGCGGTCAAGAGGTCCAAGGGACCAAGTTGAGTCTTTTCTTTAATGCTAAGTTTACTATTTTTAGTATTTAGGAAAAGTTGTTTATAGAATTTAGTTGGGTGATTTGTTGTTCCTTATTTAGATATATGATTTGTTTCCTATTTTATTGGAATATGTTCTCTTTATAAAAATAGTCTTTCCTTGTAATTTCTTTGAGTCATAGTAATATTTCCAATTCTTCTACTCCCCTCCTCTCTCTTCTTCTCAACATCACCACTGCTAGCTATCCAGAGTAGTCGACCATCTCAGTCGGCCACCCAAGGCAGCCAGCCACATCAGGCAACCACCCAAGTCAGTCGGTCTCCACAGTAGCCACCAGTTGCTGCTCTTCTCCCTGTTTTCCCACGTGGAACAGTCCATACGTGGATTGTTTTCCCACTCCAAGGGAGCCTCCACACTCCACGTCTGTCAATCTTAACATGGTATCAAAGCCTATAGTCTAGGCTCTCTTGGACATGCAAGTTTTTGACCACACGTGGGTGGTCTTTCGTCTCTGACAAAGAATCTTCGTGGAGAAGGAAGATAGTAGAAGATGACGGAAGCCTCCACCACGGTTGCTGACGGCACATTGTCAACAAAAATGCAATTCAAAGTCCAGAAAAGAGAATAGGAGATCTATCAAGTTATCTTCATATTGACACTTTATATCCGATTTTTTACTCTCCTTCAAAAGAGGATTTTCCCGGAGAAAAGAAGGCAAATATTATGTTGATCACTCCAAGAAGAGGACATCACAATCCGTGAAACAACTTTTGAGGTTGCCAAAAAAAGCAACGACTTCCCAAGTTGCGAAAAGACCAGTGGTTGATCCAAGAAGTTCATTTCCTAAATATCCAAGCAAGGTGCAAAGACCACCACGTAAGGCTACGAGCACCTCACACGTGGTTTCTATCATGTCTGTCGATCTTGAAAAGATAAGTCAACGGTAGCCGTCATGACGACTATTCAAGTTGCTAAAAACGCAACTTCAAAGGTCACAAAAGGCTACACCGTTGACTCATCCAAAAAGAAGACCAAGAGCACAACTCTCGAGGAAGAAGAGTGGTGGGGTGTCTAGCCTCGCAAGTTGAAAACCAAGTTGTCGGCCTCCCAGCCTTTGACTTGAGGGCGAGTGTCAGGAATAAGGTGGCCACGTGGCACTGCCACGTGGTAGCCAGCAAGCCACGTGGCACTGCCACGTGGTAGGCTGTTAGGGGTCTTCAGGGCCAGTGGTCAAGAGGTCCAAGGGACCAAGTTGAGTCTTTGCTTTAATGCTAAGTTTGCTATTTTTAGTATTTAGGAAAAGTAATTTTTAGAATTTAGTTGGGTGATTGGTTGTTCCTTATTTAGAGATATGATTTGTTTCCAATTTTATTGAAATATGTTCTCTCTATAAAAAGAGTATCTTTCCTTATAATTTCTTTGAATCATAATAATATTTCCAATTCTTCTACTCCACTCCTCTCTCTTCTTCTCAACATCATTTCAGCCACCCACCCAAGGCAGCTAGCCATCTTAGCCGGCCACCCAAGGCAACCAGCCACATCAGCTGGCCACCCAAGTCAGCTGGTCTCCACAGCAACCACCAGCTACTGCTCTTCTCCCTGTTTTCCCATGTGGAACAGTCCACACATGGACTATTTTCCCATGGCAAGGGAGCCTCCATGCTCCACGTGCGCCAATTTTGACAATAATAATAATAATAATAAAGACTCCAAATTTGGTTCAACCATGTGCATTGAGCACCCAACTCTTGGTCACAACCACGTGCCAGACCTATGCCTAATGAAAACACTCTCTTGGTGGCACATAAGATGGGCCTCTGTTGGATTTTGCAGCTAAGCGTGTGCCTTCATAAGACTACAACTTGTCCCTTTATATTCTAAAGAGAAGACAAATTATCCCTTTGTTGAAAGGTATCTAGGAAAAGTTATCCAAAATACCAAACTTGCCTCTAGATTGCAACTATTCCTCAATCACTGGTAGAAGATTCACTCGTCAACTAGCTACATTATAAGACACCCATCTAGCACCCAACAACAACAATAAAGCCTTTTCCCACACCAAGTGGGGTTCTCTATATGGAATCTTTGCATCCACTCATATCTATTTTGAACACCCATCAAGCACCCAAGGAATATAAAACCGCCTGCCAGCTGCCGTACAATTACCATCCGGACACTTTTCATCTATTTAAGAATAAAAAGATTGGTTCCAAAAAGTACCCATACAAGCATTTATTACCACTTGAAGATGCAATGGGAGGATAAACCTGCAATAAGGCAAAAGTTGCAACTTGTATACCATAGAGGAAGCAAACAAGAAAAACCCAAGTGCACGTAGAATTCTGTCCATCAAAATAACAGAATAGAGGATATTCAACCATGGTATGTGGCTGACTCTAAACAAGCATGCTAACTTAATACAAAGGAAATTGTTTTTTTCACTTGAATATGCAACTGATCACCTTGGGATCTCGAAGGTAATGAACTATCTCCTCCAACTCAGCCTTTGCTTCGTCAACACCCTTCACATCACTAAATTTTGTGCTAGAATCCATGCTTGGTTGCACCTCTTCATTAAGGCCAAGTCCTGTATACATGACACAAGATATGAATTATAAAGATAGCAATCATATTGAGATAACAAGGATCTGTGTTCATGCTAAGAAGAGAAGAGACCTTTGCTGATTCCCCTGTCTTCAATCAGAGCTCCCACAGCAGATATCACGAGAAATGCTAGTGCTATGGTCCGGAATGTACGCCACAGCTGATCCTTAAAAGTGGCAGCATCTGCCGTTACCATGTGAATAGGTGTATTGGCAGTTCCAAGAACTCCCTCTTTTGTCGTACGGCCTACATTGCGTAGAGCTGGGACACTGGTAATGCTTTCTTCTTCCCTCGCTGAACCAGAAATTCCTATACTTGTCCATTGAAAAATGTTCATTTGTCCATCCATAGATTTGGCAAAGATAGACTAGCAGACATGTTGGACAAAGTAACAAACATTGAACAGTATAGTTCAGTCCATGAAAAGCAAATGGTGGACCGGCTACCTTTTCTTGCATTACATAGAAGCTCTCTTGCTTCAAATATATTTACATTAAAAAAGGAAAATAAATGCAGCATATTATTTCAACAAAAGATAAGAAAGATGCACCTTATCTACACCTTATTCTGACACAGGGCTTAACGAAACTGTCTAAGCTGTCTCAACTTAGACCTAATCACCCAACCTTGATCATTTGAAAGATCAGATTGTAAAGTTGACCAGGCAAATCTTGCAGGCCCAAACTTGCCTTGTGCCTTCTAGGTGGGAAATAAAGCATCAATGAGAACACACCCATGATCTTGGCTTGTCATCCATGGTAGGGAGTATTAATGGTAAAAGACCATGGAGGGCTCATGGCCATCGTGATTCATTGTCTGATCACATGTGAATATTGGAAGAAAGAGGAGATGCCTTTCTATGCATTCTCGATAAGATAATGTCAGGCCCAGGCCTTCGTGATTTGTCATCCAACCACAAGTGTACATGTGGACAAAGAGGAGGTGCTCATCTAGGCATCTCAGCCAGAGAATGCAAAATGAGACCAAGGTAGAGGCCCCGAACCTAAAAGCTAATTGCTGCTAACCAAATTTCTTTATTAGCTAAACTAAATCTATCATTTTTCATCTGGAAGCATCTGATAAATTGGTGAATTGGCAAGATTCATACCCCTAAGCTTAAAGGTCATGCCCTCTTTAAACCTTCAATCACTTCTACTATGGGAAGAGCAAAGTCAATAGGGAAAAAACAAGATTTGAAGCTAAACTAAGATTTAGCCCAAGTTTTAAAGGAACATGCACACCCCCCCCCCCCCCCCCCCCCCCCCCCAACTAAAATTGCGATAGACCTCATGTTAACATGTTACGTCTCTCCATTAAGGTACCCAATCCTTTCAGGAATATGTTGAGAACCTGGTTGCTCTCCCAAAATAGCAACTCCTTACCCAGCATTATGGCTTTACAAGTAAATAGAGTTGCCATGTGTGACCACTGCACTATGAATTCTACTCAAACCTCTCTGCAAAGCTAGCTAGATAAATAACTCGCTGACCTCCTCAAAAAAAAAAAAAAAAAACTCGCTTACTTCCTGTTAACATGTCCAGCTAGATTAGAAGAGCTCTCCAGCTGCTACACCCACATCTTTCCTGATTGGATTAAAAAATCCCTAAATAAACCCCAAAAGTGAAACCTGACATGGAAAATTCAGTCTCCTAAACCGGCCATGCCAATGATGTGTGCATCTTGTCAATTGCAGCCAACCACCTTTTAGAATTGGTAGTGACTCATATTTGACACCGTACCACAAACATTCCTACCCGCCTAAGTCAGTAAGAAGCATCTGACGCCGATAGTAATTATTCAGGGCCTTTTCACTGAAGGTTCTTAAAGTATTGATTCAGATATTCTACAAAAAGGAGTGTTGGTATCTTGCTAGGGATGGTAGACCTATCCTTTTCATTATCTAAAAACTGTTGGCTCCCAAGCAACTGATGAAAGCTTTTGGTTGAACTCTGTTAGCATACGTTATTATTTATGTTTGTACGACTTTTGAGTTTTTAGCTTCTTAGTGGCACTACTGTACTTTTATCCTGTTTGGTCCTCTATATAAGAGAGCCTAGGGTTTTCAATAACAAACTGAATCATTTCAACCAATTTGGTATCAGAGCAGTGATCCTGGAATGGGACTTTAGGTATCCCACCCCCAAAGCCTCCAAATCCTAACCACTAAATCCCTTCCTCCCTCTCTCCCTATGCACACCGTGATCAGCCTCCAACGCGATGGCAACGACGATTGTGCGGTCTAGCGGCGCTATAGCACTAATCCTCGTGCAGTAGCAAGACCTGATGGTGCTGGAGTAGGTTTGGCGAGGGTTTACAGTGCCTCTAGCGGCAGCGCAAGTGATCTGCGACGACCCTAGCAGTGACGAAAGGAGTCGGCGAAGCTGGAGTAGGTGCGCAGGTGCTCTTGCAATGCTCCTGTAGCACTCCTACCAATCAGCGACGCTCCTACAATGCGAGTGGGTCCTCGACGCACAGTTGGAGGGGACCTTGAGGGGTTTGTAGCCCTGTTCTAAGGGCTAAATCCCTTGTAGCCGCACAGAGAGAGACACGTAGGTCCCCTTAAGGTCGTTTTGGGTGTTCTCCCCACACTTGGGCTAGGCCAACACCCGCCCAAGGGGGCTTTCCACAAAGATGCATGTCTGAATGTATCTGGTTTCAGATCTATTAATGATTTCTTGGACATAGAAGGCTGATTGAGGCTTCCGAATTGCAAATATGGCTTCAGATGATCAGTCTGAGGTGACATCGGGCTCTCTTTCAGACATTGGAGTACTTAAGAATCCGTTCTCCGGTCCCGTCGTCAAGTTAGATGAGACCAACTACCCGTAGTGGTCCTAGACCTTATGACTGTGAGGGGTCATAAGAAGAACCACATTCTTACGGATCCGGAGCCTGCAAATAAAACTGGCACAAATGACAACTGGGATAGCGACAACACTATGGTCTATGCATGGCTTATGCAAACAATATTCCTCAAATAAAGGATGAGATCATGTACTACACCATAGTGAAGGAGATGTGAGAATCATTGCATGACACTTACTCATATGCTAAGAACTCTGCACGGGTTTTTCAGGTCTTTTACGACCTCTTCTACTTGCGTCAGGAAGGACACACGCTGTCACAATACTACTCCCTCATGAATGGAATACTGGAGAGGCATTACTGCTATCTGCCAGGGTGTGCCTATGAGTCATGGAGGAGTTTTAGAACACAATTGGCAGCCTCCCTTTTCATGGTAGGTCTCGAACCTGAATATATGACAGCCAAAGATCAGATCATCACCGCTCCTGAGTTTCCTATCCTGGAGGAAGCTGATATTAGACTCAGCAAAGTAGCAATGCACACTCCTACTCCCAACTCTGGTGCTCAAACGTCTACACTGGGTGCGATCCCTAGACGTGGTAGGGGTGCTCCCTCTCCTGCACGTCGTCGTAGACGCAAACGCTCTTCTGGTACACACACTAAGACTCTGTGTACCTACTATGGCAGAGTTGGCCACTCTGAGGCTACATGCTGGCAGAAGTATGGTAGGTCACCTGTAGCCAATCAGGCAGCTGAGATCACAGATGGAATTCTCCCCAGTCCTGATGTTACTTCTCTGAGCATAGAGATTGAAACCTTACAGCAGCAGATTGCTCAGCTAACTCAAGCATCTTCTCAGTCTCCAGATACTGCAGCTATTGCCACCTCTTTTGAGGCACCTGCGACTGGTATGTCGTCACTCTTGTCTTCTAGTGATTGGTTGATTGATTCTGATGCATCCAAACACCTATGTGGCAATAGGAGCTCTTTCTCTCAATTAGCACTAGTTATACCAGCTAGGACCGTACAGGTGGCAAATGGAAGACATTCACCACTGGTTGGCAAGGGAGATGTCTTTATCTCCTACTTGGAGACTGACAGATGTTTTCTATGTACCTGATTTTCCTTTGAGTTTACTTTCTGTTAGCAGTATTATTAGAAACCTGAACTTTTGAGCTATATTTGATGCGTCTTTTTGTGTCTTGCAGGATAAATTCACTGGGAAGATGATTGGTGGAAGGCGTGAGGAACAGGGGGTGTACCATCTGAGCCGTACTGTTACTCCTTCTGCTATTCAGGGCCTTGCTTTTGCTGGATCTCCTCTTCAGTGGCATTACCGCCTCGGCTACTTGCCTATTGATCGCCTTAAATGTGTCATGCCGCACATATCCTCCACTACTATTTTCACCTATGATGCTTGTCAACTGGGCAACCACTACAGGGCCAGTTTTTCCAATTTTACTTCTGTTTCTTCTGTTGCTATATTTGACTTGATTCATATGGATGTTTGGGGTCCTAATCATACTCATGATCGACTTGGGAACATATATTATCTTGTTTTAGTGGATGATTTTTCCTGTGCTTCCTGAATGTTTCTCTTGAAGAATAAGACCGATGTTAGACAAATAATTGAGAATTTTGTTAAAGAAATAAAAACTCAACATTCTTGTTTGATGAAACGTTTCTGATCTGAAAATGCCAAGAAGTTTTGCACTACTTGTTTGTGCACTTTCTTTTGTAGTTGCGGCATTATTCATGAGACCACGTGCCCCCACACCTTTCAGCAAAATGGTATTGTTGAGAGGAAACATCGTCATAATCTTGATATTGCCCGTACATTGCCAATTCACCATTTGGTTTCCTCTCTTTACTGAGGTGACGTCGTTTTGATTGCTTGTTTTCCGATCAATAGAATGCCTAACGCTACTTTACATGAATGGATTTCATTACAAGTTATGTATCCGGATCGACTCCTGTTTCACGGCACCACTCAGACTTTTAGTTATATTGCCTTTGTCCACTTATTGGGACAGGGTCAGGATAAACTAGCACCAAGAGCAGTTAAATGTATTTTATTTAGGTATAATCGCACATAAAAGGGGTATCAATATTTTGATCCGATTAATTCTCGGCATTTTATTTCGGCGGATGTTACATTTCATGAGGTGATAGCCTTCTTTTCTACTTCTACTACTAAGATGCCTTCTAAAGGTGATATGGCGCCTATACCATTTACACCCATTCGTTTTGGGAGTTTTTCCGAGATTCCTATCCCTACACCACCACCACCTACTACGCAGTCTTTTCCTCGTTTGACCGAGCCCTTTCAAACATATGTTCGCCTTCATATTACTTACCAAGGCCTCCCACTCTCGCCTTTACCATCGGCTTCTCAGGTGAGTCCTTTAGACACTGATGTAAGATTGTCATGTGCTGATCACAGGAACAGGACACATGATGTGGCAGGTGATGATCTAGACATTCGGATAGCCATTCAGAAGCGACCACGGACCTACACTACTTACCCCACGACCGGGGCACTTGCTACTGACGGCTTAACCCTCGGGTTTGCTAGATTCACTTAGGCGTTGGCTGCTACTCAAATTCCAACGATGTATCGTGAGGTCATGCTTGATCCAAAGTAGCGGGCAGCCATTGAGAATGAGATGACCACTCTTAGAGGTCGTGGGCCTAGGAGCTCGCTCCACGTCCAAATGGTGCGATACTTGTTGCTGTTGATGGGTGTTCACTGTGAAATTCAACCAAGATGGAGGTGTTGCCAGATACAAAGCACGCCTCATGGCAAAGGGGGTTCACCCAAATCTATGGGGTGGACTTCTTTGGCACCTTTTCACCAATTGCCAAACTTCCTACGGTACGAATGCTAGTCGTAGTGACAGTTCAGCTAGATTGGCCTTTGCATCAGTTGGATGTGAAAAATGCATTCCTCTATGGTGATCTCCAAGAGAAAGTCTACATGCAGCAACCACCTGGCTTTGAGGCTCAGGGGGAGTGTGTATGCCAACTACGGAAGGTCATCTGCAGCCTTAAGCAGAACCCTAGAGCTTGGTTCCAGGGGTTGTCACAGGTTGTAGAGGCAGCTAGATTCAAGAGATTGATAGTCGATTTTTCTCTCTTTGTTAGGAGGACTGGACGAGGTACTGTAGTACTTCTTGTTTATGTTGATGACTTAATTGTCACAGGAGATGATGAGCAGGATGTTGTTAAGCTTAAGCACATTCTAGTCGAACAGTTTGTCATGAAGAACTTGGGAACTTTACGATACTTTCTTAGGATTGAGGTTGCTTGCAGCAAAAAGGGTATAGTCCTGTCCCAGAGAAAGTATGCATTGGACATCTTGCAGGAGGTGGGTACGCTTAGGGCCAAGGAGGCCAATATTCCTATGGACCTCAAGATGCCACTTTAAAATGAGAATGCACAGTTGGTAGACAGCAAACAGTACAGGCAACTTGTAGGCAAGCTATTATACCTCGCTATCACAAGGTCGGATATCTCCTTTGTGGTAAGGAGATTGAGTTAGTTCATGGCCAATCCAACACATCAGCACTGGGATGTAGAACTAATGGTGCTCCGATACATCAAGAAGGTTCCTGGGAAGGGTCTCCTCTTCTCCAAGGGGTCTTCTATGACCTTGGTTGACTATTCTGATGCAGACTACACCAGATGTCATGTGG
This sequence comes from Thalassia testudinum, assembly GCA_037157565.1. NCBI lineage: Eukaryota > Viridiplantae > Streptophyta > Magnoliopsida > Alismatales > Hydrocharitaceae > Thalassia > Thalassia testudinum. The sequence continues at coordinate 66,180,709 of JAZHRO010000022.1, read as the reverse complement.
ACCGCAAATTCAGTGGGTTCTGCACCTTTTTAGCAGGGAGTTTGATCACATGGAGGAGTAAGAACTATGACACAGTTGTGAGATCCAGTGCCGAGTCTGAATACAAAGCAATGGCTCAGACGAATGCAGAGATGATGTGGATCAGGTCCTTACTGACTTGCAGATACAGTTTTCTAGCCCAATGGAGATGCAATGTGATCACAGAGTAACCACCTTTATTGTCAACAACTGAGCATTTCACGAGGACGAAGCATGTTGAGGTTAATTGCCATCATACCAGGGATATCATTCAGAAGGGGTTGCTATATACCACATCAGTCACATCTGAGGAGCAGATTGTCGACATTTTCACCAAGCCTTTATCCAGATCGTTATTTGATTCATGTGCATCCAAGCTGAGCATGATAGATATCTATGCTCCAACTTGAGGGAAAGTGTTTACGACTTTTAGGTTTTTAGTTCCTCAGAAGCACTACTGTACTTTTACCCTTTTTGATCTCTCTCTATATAAGAGAGCCTAGGGCTTTCAATAAAAAACTGAATCATTTCAATCAATTGGCTCTTCCTCTCAACTGAGCTAGTGATGTTGCAAGAAATAACTATAAAAAGGGGTCACCATGCTAACCAAACAAAGGACTTGTCAACTTTCAAAAGCCTTGACAATATGCACTTTCCGTCGATGGATGAGGGGTCAAGGCTGGAAAGCTTGCTGGATAGAATAATTGGTACACCACGTTACATATGATCTTTTAGGCTCTGTTTGGAAGAGTATTAGGGAAAAATACTTGTTAAAATTTAGTATGAGAGTGTTTGGTTGGATGGAGTAGTAATTGATGGGTTTGAGTGGGATGGATTTGATAGGTGAAATGATGTGTTGTAAAATGTAATATTATTTTATTTAATTTGGGAGTAGATGGTAGATGTGGTGAATAAGTTGTAATATTATTTTATTTGCTTTGAGAGTGCAAAGTAGATATGGTAAGTGAGAGATAGATGTGATGTATGATTAATGGAGATTGACAATGATGTGACGTGGGGAAGAGGGGGTTGGAATAATGCTTTTTACTGTAGTCTTAACCCATGACACATAGGAAAATCTCCCCCCCCCCCTCCTCCCGCATTTTATACTCAGCCAAACACAGCTTTAAGAATTTAAAGAAAAAAACCTTTTACAAAAACAAGGAATTTAAAGGGGAAACAATCACATAGATGATATACCCAGTACAATCCACCCAACCAACCAGCACGAGGAGCCCATCTGAATTTCAGATGCACTCTATCTGGCGATAAATTGGCACAGATGGAGGTCTGGATGAGATATTATGCCCCACTTTGCACACTTTTTCTAAAAAAGAATTTTGCGCACTTTGGACACCTAAGAACAATCAGAGTTGGAGAAAATGAGTTCACAATGACTGAATTTACATTATCATTATCGCATATCAATTTCCACACCATGCCCTAACAATATGCTCAACAAGTCAGCTGGATCCACCATATTCTCCAGAACTCATTTCCCAATTGCCAGAAGTGTATACATGGTAGGGACAGAAGGAGCCTCCTGTAATGGATGGTTTTGCATTTCAGGTTGTCAATGCACCAAGCAGCTTCATGCAAATATTGGACCATGTTTTCCTCCCAGTCAGAGAAGATTGTTATAAAAAATAACGTCTTCATTTGCAGCACAAGTTCTCTTGATCATCTTCCCATATCACATGAGAATTGCAGGGCCTTGGCTAAAATCAACCTAAAAAGTAGGAAACATCGTTACTGTGAGTAGAGGTTTCAATATTTTGAAAAAGAGACCCTAGCCTCTCTTATATAATAGAGAGGTTTGAAAAAATTACAGTCACCCAAGAATAATATAAAATAGCAAATACATCCCTAAGCTTAACACTCCCCCTCAACTTAGAGCATAGATATTGACGAGACCCAACTTGCCGCAAAGAAAATCAAGGTGTTTCTTCTTTAAAGCCTTGGTAAAGATATCTGCTAGCTAAAGCTCAGAAGAGACATATGGAATGCTAATCTTCCCTATAAGGACTGCATCACGAACAAAGTGGTAATCTACTTCAATATACTTGGTCCTCCCATGAACGATCGGATTAGAAGCAATGTATGTGGCTGATTTGTTATCACAAAGGAGTGGAATTGGCATGCTGACCTGAATGCCTAGATCCTACAAAAAGGTGACAACCCACATGATCTCACAAGCAACCTGAGCCATCGTTATTATTTGATTGTGGTTGATGATTTCTCCTAATTCTCTTAGTTATTCCTCATGAAGAATAAGTCGAAAGTGTGTCCACTTATTGAAAAGTTTGTGATGCCTGCATCAAGACAGTCATATCGAATAATGCATTGGCATTTTGTACCCGCCGATTGGCAGATTTTTATAGTTTGCATGGTGTCATTTATCAAACCTCTTGTCCCCGCACCTCTCAGCAGAATGTGACTGTAGAGAGGAAGCACAGACACATTCTTGATATGGGTAGAACTCTTCTTATTCAGAACAGTGTGCCACATAATTATGGAGGAGATGCAGTTCTCATAACTTGCTATCTTATTAATAGATTGCCCTCCTCAGTTATAAGTAGGTACCATGACAGGTGTTATATCCAGATGCAAAGTTGTTTGATGTTCCACCCAAGACATTTGGGTCTGTGGCTTTTGCTCATCTTCTTAGATCTAGTTAAGATAAGTTAGCACCTAGAGCAGTCAAATGTGTATTTCTTGGCTACTCTTGTACTCAGAAAGGGTACCGGTGGTTTGATCATCTACACTAAGAGCATTACATTAGTGTAGATGTCACATTTCATAAAGCTATACCTTACTTTTCTGTTGTTGCCAGACAGGTGTAGAGTGTGTCAGAGTATGCTCCTATGTCAGTTGCTCCTATACCAGTTGGTATATTGTCAGATAGTAGCACTTCTCCTGCTACTGGATCATTTACCAGCACATTCAGGTCAGTACCAGCAGATGAGAACACATTCAAGGCTTACACTTATCAGTTACCAGTTTCTTACAGGGTAAAACCCCCCTTCCTCTGTTCCACATTCTTCTCCGATTAGTGTTGAGAACCTGGAGACTACTTCTTCTTAGGAGATTCCTATAGGTACAGAGTCTCACACAGAGGTCGTTTCTTCAGATCCAGTGTCAACAGATGTAGAGGTTAAGACTACTGGCAATGCTTCTCCTGTGGATGTTCCTCCAAGTCCTATTTCCATGAGTACTGCAGATGATATGCCTATTGTTATTCGGAAGGCCCCTCGCTCATGTGCCCATTGTTGTGTGGTTGGGAGTGCAATGTCTCTCTTAGTGTTGCGTTTCACGCATTTACAACTGTTGTGTCTAGTTCTGAGATACCTACGTCGTATCAGTAGGCACTTCTAAATCCACATTGGAAGGCTGCAAAGGAGGAGAAAATGTCTATTCTTTGTGACAAAGCTCACTTTTTATCCTTCAGTGCGCATCTTGTTGGAGCTACATGGGTCTTTACCTTGAAATACAACTCTGATTGGTTTATTTTTGGCATAAAGCTCATATTGTGGCTAAAAGATTCACTCAAACTTATGGAGTGGATTTCCTTGACATCTTTTCACCAGTCGCTCGACTCTCTATTGTCTGTATTCTTATTTCTATGATAGCGCACTATGGATGGTCACTTCACCAGCTGGATGTCAAAAATGCTTTTCTTTATGGTGATCTTCAAGAGAAAATATACATGCAACAACCTCCTGATTTTGAGGTTCAGGGGGAGTGCGTGTGCAAACTGCGCAAGGCAATCTATGGTCTTAAGCAGAGTCCTAGAGAATGGTTTCAATGCTTATCAAAGGCATTGTCAGTGATTGGTTTGCAAAGGTCTTCTTCTGACCATTCCTTATTTGTAAGAAATATCAATAAGGTGTTGTGGCTCTACTTGTATATGTTGATGATCTTATTCTTACAAGTGATGACGTAGCCAGTATATCTTAAGTTAAGAAATATTTAGCACAACAATTTATTATGAAGGACCTTGAGAGACGCAGGTACTTTTTGGGTATCGAATTGCCACGAGCAAGCAGGGGTTTGTTATGTCCCAAAGGAAATATGCCTTGGATATTCTTCAGGAAGCTGGCATGCTTGGGTCCAAGGGGGCAAATATCCCTATAGATCCAAAGATTCACCTATTTGATGAGTCTGCTAGATTGATGGATAAAATAGAATACAGGCAAGTTGTGGGGAAATTGCTTTATCTAACCATCACCAGCCCAGATATTAGTCTTACTATGGGCAAGTTGAGTCAATTTCTAGATAGACCTGCTGATGCGCATTGGCAAGTAGTGATGCAGGTGCTGAGATATATTAAGGAGGCTCCAGGTTGAGGCCTTTTGTTTTAGAGAGAAGCTCCAATGAGTGTTGTTGGTTACTCTAATGTGGATTATGCAGGTGATATTGAGGACCAAAGGTTTACTACGGGTTTCTGCACTCATATTGTAGGAAATATGGTGACTTAGAGGAGTAAAAACAAAGTGTGGTGTCACGCTCTAGTACCAAATCAAAGTACTGTACTATGACGCATACAACTGTTGAGATGATATGGATACAATCACTATGGAAAGATCTTTATGTTACTATTGAGAAGCCTATGGAGATGTACTGTGGCAGCAAAGCTACCACATACATAGCAAATAACTCTATGTTTCATGAACGAACAAAGCATATGGAGGTGAACTGTCAATATACTAGGAGTCTGATTCAGCAGGATCTGCTTCGCATTTCTTGCTTAGCTTCTTCAAAGTAGACTGCAAACATGTTCACCAAGCCCTTATCACGCCCCTTGTTTGAGAAGAGTAGAAACAAGTTGAGTATGATTGATATATATACTCTAGCTTAAAGGAGAGTATTATGATTATATTGTAAGAGTCATTTTATTATTTTTATATTCTGGTTGGAGTCTTATAATGTTTTCCCTTCAACTCTCTCTATATAAAGAGGTGTAGGCTTTCTTTGATGAATAAGATCCTGCATTTTCTTCATTCAGAGGCATCATTGGGGATGGACATTGATGCTCCATGGCTTGAAGAATGGAATTCAGATATGGATTATTTTCAACATTGCTTGCCGGTCAGCTTTTCAGATTGCACACCTTCACTCAGAGATCATTCATGATGTGTTACAAAGAGTGTTCCCTCATCTACCTTCAGATTTTTAACTTTCACGGTTAGCAGCAGGTTCAGTTTTGATGCATACTGGAGATCAAGGCTTGAGAGACGAATTTCAAGGTCTAGTATTTCACCTTCCATATGGCGGTTTCTTGCATTGGAGGTGCCGGTCACCATTGGAGGTGCCAACACTGGCTTCTCCAAGGTTGGTAGTTTGAGACATTTGGTGGAGTACCACTTCATCTGCAGCATGAGGAGGTGATCAGGCTGTGACTCGTCATTTGGGCATCTTAAAGAGGATTGTAATGCTGATATTTGTTCATATGGTTTGGGGGGAAGTATTGGCCAAGATTGAGGTGAGTTCGGTCTATATAGGATTCCTGGAAAAATTCATATATATTTTTGTGGAGGAAGTGTGGCAGTCTCTGTAAGAAAGCTTTGAGGTCATGAACATGACTACAGAAGTCAACACGATTAGAGTTTTGCCAGAAGTGATTGTTGGTATGCTGAAGGCAGCCACCAGAAACGTAAAAATCAAATACGGTTCCCAAAAAATCAGGACAGAGATATGGGTGATCGGCCATTTGCAGTGTTCTCAAATTCAGTACGAGGTCAGCCTTTTTTTTTATAGAAAAAGATAAGTTGCCAAATGAAGATTATTCCAGGACAGCAGGGGCACGAAATCAAAATAGGAATGACAACCTCGATTTGGATTCCATCCATTTAATTGCTGATTTTAGCTCTCCAAAGGTAGAATCTGTAGGAAATAATGTTAAAAATTATGATGGATATTAGATAGCCACTACGACGTGCTGTGGTTGGAATTGTTGAGATATCCCCGGTAGGGTGGGGACCGAACGATTCAACCCCCAGATCCTGGTGGTATCACGGAAGCGTGATAAAATGGCCATTTAAAATTTTTCTATGAATCGATACCTGAAAATCCAAAAATCGAAACCAAGAAACCAAATAGCAACTTATGTAACCGGAACCACATGGGAAGATCTAGCACCCTCCCGTTCTAAGTTTTCCACGAGTTACGAGGTATACCTATGGGGTAGCGTAGCATAACACCTCAAGTGTTGTACCTCTTCAAATAAGTCCTCCCTAATAGGACTCCCTTCATCTTAGCAGGCGGATGAAACCCTTCATGTTGAGAACACTTGATCCCCGTTGTGTGCAACGTAAACTCTCCACGCCCCACGAACTCCTTCACATTCCTTGAGGCGTGCAACACCCAACGATCCTTCATCTCAGCCAAGCTTCAGCTTGGATGTCCAATAATCAAGTTGGATGTCAAGATTTGGAGTCACACACGCTCCTTTCTCCTAATATGGACATCTGTCCAAGCTCTAGGACTTCTCCTAGACTAGGGAGATGTGAGGTGGCTGTGACTGCTCCTTTCTTCTTGGTGGAAGGTGATTGATTTTTATGCGATTTCCCATAACAAATTATGAGATGTTTAGAGTTAGTATTTAAACATAAATTAATTGTAATCTAACCCTTTGATTTTAACCTAATCATATTAGGTGTAATTAATCACCAAATTAAATGCGATTTAACTCCTTAAATCACATTTAATTTATCTTATAAGTAGGAACCAATCAAAATCATTATTGGTTTCATCACACCAATAATGAAGAGTTTAGGATTCATAGAATTATAGCGCTAGTTATTCCAAATACTCGTGAATCCTTCACACTGGTAACCCTTAAGATTAAATCTCAGATTCACTGTCCATCCTACCATGAGTTACACATATTTCATGTTCTCCTTATATCTTTGAGACGAGAACGAAGACTACATCCTTTCCCAAAGAAATGTTTTCTTCTCTTTCATATATAGGTTTGATCATGACCTGCATGACCATGCATGTAATTTAGTACTTCCCAATATACACAAAGCAAGTTTGAGTCTCTTGATCTGTTGCGTACACTTACGATAGTAGATCTATGTAATCCCTTCAAAAGATAATATCTCTTGTGCCCTCATTTGCACACCAGCTTTCCAGTTTCAACACCAAATTGGGTGCATCAACCATCGATCCATCAAATATGCACATTTAAACACAGAGACATATCTGTCTCAGGTCAGAGGATACATTCTCCTTGACAATGATAAGAGAAGGACTTTTGCATCTCCATCCCGTTAAGTCAACTCCTTGACTCAACTTGAGTGACAGCTTCGAATCTCCATTCCGATGTAGAGGATATGCATCAAGGGCATCAATTAGGCAATAGTCTCTAGAAAAGATTGACATCTCTTCTCAGATTAGAGACAACAGTTGGATTCATGAGTGTTGTTGATGACTTATCGAAATTCTCGATCCAAACCATTTGGATCTTCGATACCCATCATCGACATATCCAATATAGCTACAATACATTCTCTCAATTATATTGAGGGACCCATCTAATTATATCAATGTGTCAACGTGATCTAATAATAAGATCCAAATGACCGATCGAGTGATTCGACTCAAGTTGATTCACTCAGGACACATAACTTCAACAAGCTGCCCTCCTGAGAGTCTTTATTCGCCAACAAAGAGTTGTAATGCTTATGATCCAAGGTACACTATCCCTGTTTTGGGCTTCAACAATGGGAGTTTCGACATCATAAGCGACATGATTTAAGGAGGAATTCAACTATCCACTCCAAAGGAACAAACTAAGGATTATGATTCACCATGTGAGAACTATTCATGCTACGAGAAAATCATGGAAAGGGTGACTCCAGTAACAAATTTTCTTAAATGCCCAAGAGCAAATTGAAGAAGAAGAAGAAGAATTAGGTTTTCATTTTAAAAGTTTGACTCATTGTTTTGTTTTCTGCTGAATGTTCTCTTGGGTCTTTTGAGGATTTTGGTTTTGTACTTGGGGAAAACGGTTTATTGTAATCTTGTTTGGGGGTAGGGGTATCGGTTGTGGACTCCTGTTTTACAACTTTGAGGCTTTGACACTTTGCAATAAAAGTTTGGATGGCTACTTTCAACTAGCCTTTTTTTTTGTTCCAAAAGTAAAGAAAGAAAATGGCCATCCTTTAGGCTATTTGGTTGGCCACGAATGAGGCTATCTTTGGAGGTTTGAGACCTTATATAGATAATGCTATACCCTGCTCCAAGCGTTGAGTTTCCCATTGAAGGAGTTTCTGCAATGCCCGGCACCTTGTAGTTGGCTATTTAAATAGAATTGGCTTGCTACTAACCCCAAGTAGTCATCCTTCTCTGAAAAATAATCCCACTCCACATCCTAACTAGAGCAATAGCAAAGGACATTATATTTTCAATGTAAGATCTTTTTTCCAAAGATGAATCCATGTCTGTCCAAAACCAGGATACAGAAAAGTGAGAAAAAGCTTGCTCTCTTGAATTTCAAACTAAATCAAAACAAACCAAGCTGTGAGTAACCATCATGAAATTATGCAAAACCATGCTCTCTAATTAGCATCAATCCAGGTAAAACTAAACCATGGCATGCCTTTCTACTTTTAGCACAAAGTGTCCAATGAACAACTGATCTGTCTTCTACCTTGTCAGTTGTCACAGCAACAAGAGAACAACATATCCCCATTCCGATGGCTGCTTAGAAGGGAGAGGTTGGTCAGGAAGATTCAAAGGAAAGCTTGGGCAGCTGATGAGGATGCTACTTGCAGCCTGTGTGGGACTGCAGACGAATATTTGTCCAATCTCTTCTTCTCTTGCTGTTCTGCAAAAGGGGTTTGGAAGCTGGTGGAGATTCTAGGTGTTGGTATGTTCTCCTTTGACAACTTGTGTAGGTCTTTTCGGGCTGGATATCAGACGGACTCTCTCCTCTGGATGAAAGCAGTGATCATCTTGTGGTGTATTTGGTTGCAAAGAAATAGAGTTCTATTTAGGAGTGAAAGGGCATGGGTGGAGAATGTGGTTTGGGAGTCCTTGTCTTTGTTTGAGTTTTGACACCAAAATTCGTAATTTTTATACTTTGTTGGTAATGAAGTGGGGATAGCTACTGACCTCCAATTGTCATCCTTTTCCTTTTCAAAAAAAACAAGAAAAAGAAAACATATCCACATATCAACCTACAAAGCCACAAGCAGGGTAGTTGGAAGCACGTTAGATAATAACAAGATATATGCCTCCTCACTGTTCCAGACCCAACAAGGGGAACATCTGTGTAAGAACCATCACTAGCTCCATTCCAGCAAATCAAACTCCATTCTTGTGAGAAAGGTGCAGCAAAACTAAGGCATCAGGACCAGGCTCCACTAGGTACAAGAAAAGGCACCCTAGGTGTTGCATGCCATTTTAAGTTTGATGATTAGCTGGAGAGAGGACCCCTGTCATACAGATTTCGAGGCTGTTTGTTTTGGCCTCCCATTTGCAGAGTGAGAGCCCGGACGCCTCTTCTTTGGAACATCTTTCGGATTAGAGGATGGAAGAGTTTCTTTGTATGCAGGAGGAGCTTGTGACTGCACATCCAACAGTGGGATCTACAGATTGCTAGGTGAGGGATAATTGTGATTTCTCGATCAAACAAGCATATTATGCTTGTCTCCCTCTCTACAGGACATAGATGCAAATCTTCTTAGGGGCTGCAGGCTTATTTGGAAGGTCAAAGTGCCTTTGAAGATAAAGATTTCTGGGTAGCTACTATACAGAGGGAGGAACATCACAAAGGTTTATTCATTGAAGATTGTGCCTGCTTTGGACACCACCTGTTCCGTTTAAGTTAAATGCAACAAGATGGTGAACATCTAATTTTTCCTTGCCCATTTGCATGATCAGTTTCAGATTGGGCAGACCACAATGGGTAGGTACCTCATCGTTTGTGGAGTTTGGGAGAGGATCCTTTTGCACAAGGAAAGGACACGCAGTCCCATCCACAGTGATTTCAGAATAAGCAACAAAACTAATTCCTAGAAGCTTAAACTGTCTAAGAGAATATTTACACGTGTCAAATCAAACTCAAGGGATGTTGAACTCTACTATTTGTGAATTATTAGTAACTGTGTGCTGGACAATGTGATCTGCTTTGTGACAAACAAATTCTACCTGTAAAATGACATTGTCGGGATGGAAAACTTTGAACCTAATTGAAGACACCGAAAATGGAGACAAAAACAGCAATTGGAGCGGAAAATGTGATTGCATTATGTAGTATGGTCGCAATTGAACAGATCAAGCAAGTGAAAATTGATGTAACATAAAACCGATTAGCCCGAAAGTGCCATGAAGAGCAACAAAAGTCCACAGACCCCCTAATTGACACCGAGTCAAATCCCCTTGTGCTTCAGGGCCCCATAGTAGCAACAGAAATTCTGCGAGAACATAGGTTAAAGATCCCAGAGTGGATAAATAGACATGCCACAAACCTGACAAAAAAGTGGCTGTTCATTTTGACTAGCAACATTGGTATTATGTAATCAGTGATAAAAAATTTACCTCAATAATCTTTTTTTTTTTCAAAGAAATCCCATTTGAGTAAACTGGGGAGGAATTGTCAGCAATTTGGCTGACAATGAATGCCATGATTTTTTTTGTTGAACAAGAATTGGAAATTAGTTGGCATTCCAAAGTTTTAACTTGCTGAGCACCTGAAAGATCATCTTAGCAAGACCTTTAAAAGAAAAATAGGCACACCCATTCTCCAATTCTCTATACAAAAGAAATGCAATTTTTTTTGCAAATTCCATGAAATCTCCATGTGATGCTACCTCTCTTTATATCATCAGCAGCAAATCCACAGATCAAAACTTCTAAGCTTTTCTTTGTCCATCTTCTACCTCCCCTTCTCTAATGCGATCTTTTCCATCCGTCCTTTTCCATTGTTCTTGTGTTTTTCTTTTTTAAAGGGTTTATTGTTTTTATTATCCCTATTTCGACTTTACTAAGAATAAAAAAAAAAACAACAAGGGGAAGGGAAAAAACAGAGTTTCAGATAAATGAATAAAAAATGGAAAAAATGATATAAAAAGTAGAAACAAAAAATACAAATTTAGTTAAGCATTAATTGCAGGGTTTCTTGCATGACTAAGACGATAGATTTTAACATTGAATTAGTAACAGAATAAGCAACAAAACTAATTCCTAGAAGCTTAAACTGTCCGAGAGAATATTTACACGTGTCAAATCAAACTCAAGGGATGTTGAACTCTACTATTTGTGAATTATTAGTAACTGTGTGCTGGCAATGTGATCTGCTTTGTGACAAACAAATTCTACCTGTAAAATGACATTGTCGGGATGGAAAACTTTGAACCTAATTGAAGACACCGAAAATGGAGACAAAAACAGCAATTGGAGCGGAAAATGCGATTGCATTATGTAGTAAGGTCGCAATTGAACAGATCGAGCAAGTGAAAATTGACATAACATAAAACCGATTAGCCCGAAAGCGACATGAAGAGCAACAAAAGTCCACAGACCCCCTAATTGACACCAACGAGTCAAATCCCCTTGTGCTTCAGGGCCCCATAGTAGCAACAGAAATTCTGCGAGAACATAGGTTAAAGATCCCAGAGTGGATAAATAGACATGCCACAAACCTGACAAGAAAGTGGCTGTTCATTTTGACTAGCAACATTGGTATTATGTAATCAGTGATAAAAAATTTACCTCAATAATCTTTTTTTTTTTTTTCAAAGAAATCCCATTTGAGTAAACTGGGGAGGAATTGGTCACCCCACAACACCCCCCCCCCCAACACACACACACACACACATCCTGCCAATCCTCTATATATTGTAGTCTCTCATGCTGAAGTTAGGAGTTCCACCATTCATCCACATACCCTGGTGGGCAAAGGTAAATGTTGGAGACATCAATAATCTCAGTCAATCACTGAATATCTTTCTAAAGAATCTTTCCTATAGAAAACTCTTTCCAACATATTTCTCCCATAAAACATAACTTCATCCTAGTTGAATTGATATTCAACACTATGGTTCTCTCTGTGTGTGTACAAAGCATCCATATTTGCCTTCTTGAAGTTCCAAAAACATTGCATAGGCAATCCACCCAAGCACATCTGGCAGCACAATTCTCAATGTGTTGCTAAAGTCACAAGCATAAACACGTAATCAAAGTTTGCAAACCAGTGCAAAGATGCACATCAAATCGCCATCTCCAATGCAACTCTGTCTCATTATCTTCACAGAAACTCTATCTCCAAGAACTAGCCAAGCAAATGTCTTGCTTCTAATGGTGAAGAGTGACTACAACAAGGTGGCATCCATAAGGAATTGCCTGCAGTTGCAGATCTCAGAGGTGTAGAATTTATTTGCAGATGTCCCTTGAAAAGGGATAACTGACATTAACAGATTTCAGGAGGGGAAAAGGGATTGTCCAAGTGACCATGGCCTACGGGAGGTTAAGGACTTCAGGTAGCAAGTTCATGAGGCAGGTTGGTTTAAATATAGTTATGTCCATGAACTTTCAGGTCCTGATCATAATGAAGATCTCGATGATCACTACTTTGCCTCGCCCAGAAAAAAAAGAAAAGAAAAGAAAAGATAGAAAAAAAGAAAGAAAAAGAAAAAAAAAGCTGGATGAGAGGCATATGTTGTGCAGGTGGTTACGACACCCCAGATGATGTCACAACTAGTAATTAGGGCCCACAACTGAATGGAGGCAAAAAAATCCACCTAGCTAACCTTGATTAACGTAGGAAAAGCTTGTTCCCAGACAGTTTCTCACCTCTCATATTCCATGAAACCAACTCTCCTTGAACTTCTCCATAATTTTTTCTCCTTAACTCTTCTTTCCTCAGCTACCTACATCCCCACCGCCTTCCCAACAGCATACCGCCCTCGCTACCACATTTCTCAACCAATACAAGATCACTGGGAACCATCAATGTAGGATCTTAAAACATAAGCACACTAGGGGGGGGGGGGGGGGGGGGGGGGGGGGGGGGAATGTGTGCGGGCGATGAATAGCGTGGTACAAAAATATAGAAATAAAGATCAAACCACAAAATTGAATAAACATTGTATAGTAGTTCCCCTCATATAGGTACTCAACTACCTAAGTCTCCCAACTTAAGATTTTTAATCGGATTCCCTCAACCTAAAGGAAATCAATTCACTACAACAAGAGGTAGTTAATGGGTTACCTCAACCCAATTACAAGTGAATAGAATTATAATAATAAGTACAGGTGCAAGCAAAACAAAAAGCTTACAACTTGAATCTTAAGCCTTCCAACAAGATATAATTATAAAAATATTGTCAATGGAAGCTACGGAAAGAATCGACGCTCTAAATGTATCGAAAACTAGAATTCCCTACATCTATGGAGTTGTTGCACTCATAAATTTTTCTCTCAAGCTCACTAAGCAACAAAGTCTCTCTTTCTGCTAGAAATTGAGTATAGAAGAAATCATAAGAACAAGGAAGAGTAGAATGATTTTGTGTGTAAAAAAGGGCCTAAGGAGGGTTAATTTATAGGCCAAAAAGCACCCACCCACTCCATAGTCATTGGGTGGAAATTAAGGGTGATTCAAATGGTGATTAAGAAGGTTAGTTGTTCAGATTTGACTCAACAGGTAGTTAGTACCAATACTGGCTGCTCACAATTTTTCTGCAATCAGTACAAATAAAGTTTAGGTATCGATACTCAACACTTATTGTGAATACCAACTACTTAACAAGTACCAACACTCATCTTGAATACCGATACTTGTTACTCACAGGTTAAGTACTAAGTTTAAAATTGTAACCTACATGTAGTACTAAAGATAGGTACTAGTACTTGTTAGGTTTAGGCAATCTCTCAGAATATGTTAACCCAAAACTATAAGCACCATATATCGATACTTATCATGAGTACTGATACTTGTTATACACAATTTGAGTTAAGTCTCAAACTTGTACCATGCAGGTATTGGTACTTGCTGCTCACAATTTTTCTGCAATCAGTACAAATAAAGTTTGGGTACCTGTACTCATCATGGGTACCAATACTCAACACTAACTGTGAATGCCAACTACTTAACAGGTAGAGATACTCATCTTGAGTACCGATACTTGTTACTCATAGGTTGAGTAATAAGTTTAAAATTGTAACCTACATGTACTAATACTAAAGATAGGTACCGGTACTTGTTAAGTTTAGGCAATCTCTCAAAAAATGTCAACTCAAAACTTAAGCACCATATATCAATACTTATCATGAATACTGGTACTTGTTGTGCACAGTTTGAGTTAAGCCTCAAAATTGTACCATGCAGGTACCGATACTGGTGATTAGTATCGGTACTTGCAACAAATACCTAATTAAACATAGTTTTTAAACTAAGTGAATTTGTTTGAATTGATTGTTAAACCCTCAACCTTTTTTAATAAAAAAAAAACTTGGATTTTGAAAATACCGCTCATTTCATTTCATGTGTGATACCTAATTATTTCTAATTAATTTTATTTTAACACCTATTTCCAATTGATTGTTAGGAGGCATTACGTCATCTAAAAATAACTAAAAGGCATCTAATGCAAGGCCGTCCTATGCCATCTTATCCCGTCATCATCCATCATATCTTGTCATACCTACATCTTGTAAAATGACTCGTAAAAAATCATTAGATCAAAAATGATTTGGTTAATACCAAAACTTAGAGGAATGTGGATAACCGCATGATAATTTCTTTTTTTGAAAGGATGATAATTTCTTTTAAATATGAAGTTTGACTGATTATATGTTAATGGCAAGATTTAATAGGTTATATGTTCTTATCACACTTAGAATGGTAAGCATGCAATCAAACACATAAAATTTAAGCACAAACTATGGTATGCATAACATATACCTCGTTGCAAAGTTTTCAGCAGAGAGCTCTCGTCCAACCTGTCAACTTTTACTAGGGCTTTAACATACTCAGCAACAGCTGATGGATTTGAATGTAGTGAAGGTTGATTTTCAAATATTCTTATAACCCCTTCAGGGTCACTCCTGTAAAGTTCCTTGAGCAGCATAACATCATTTGCCCCATCTACCTCCCTCACTCTCCTACCAATATTGCCAACATAGCCAGAGTGAAATCCTCTTTGACATTTGCAAATCCCTTGGCCTACCAAAAAGGAATCACATCAGTATACACAAGTAATATGGTTATCAACATTGTATTGGAATAAAACAAAGAGATCAAATAAACTACTTAAAACATATCACATACCAGGTCGATTGATCACTTTGAAAGGAGATAACCAAGATTGGACCCTTACATCACCCAAAAGAGAGCGCTCTAATTGATTCCTTGCAATCTGTGCTTCATCCAGATTTGGCAACCATAAAATACCCAATCGAAGAAGACTCAACTTCCCTTTCAAGACTCAAATTAACAGGTGTCCTTGCTTGTAACAAGAACCACAATATGCTAAGAGAGAGAAAGGAATATATTACAAAAAAATAGCATGACATGGCAACCTGTATGTCATGGGCAAGAAGGTGAAGGTCAATGTTCCCCTCTCTTCAAGAAAGGGATCCATTCCAAAATCCCTCCTTTTTCCTCCAGCTTCTTTAATTCATAAATCACCACTTACTTTTTTAAGAAGGATAAACCACCAATTAGCTTTTTGATTGCAAACTTGCTTTTGAAAGGTAAATAGCATAGAGCAGATGAGATAAGCTCTGAGTTCAAAAAAAAACAGAGAAAAAGAAAAGGAGATAAGCTCCATTAGGGGAAAAGAGTTGAGGACTAAAATACATGTGCCAAAAACAACCCCTTACAAGTTTCCCACACCCCTAACTTCAAAGTGCCACACTGCAGAATATGTTGAACATGGAACCTCTTTCCTATAGAAAAGCAGTGTTCCTCTCTAGCCCTAAAGGTCCACATTCAAGGTTAGACTTTTAGACGTTCTTAGATCATTCTGTATCACTCTAATACTGCAAATCAAAATGGCTTCCGGTAACTCATATTCCTAATATCTTTTTTTTTTACTAAATATTGGTCCAACTTAGTTTGCCCCAGTTGGACCAAGGAAACTAAACCTGAGGTCCCCCCATTTCAGGTTTGTCCAATTTATTTAGATGATGAAGGTCATGCTATCTTAGGCAATAGTTCTGGAAACTTGAACCACCAGTTGAACAGCTAAAAACCAAGAGGAGTATCTAGATGATTGATCAGCTTTTAAAAATCACCATTCGCATGCAATTAAAAAAATCGAATGAAAAGAAGTCAGTTAGAATATCACCATTCACATTGAAGGCATCTATTAGATTGTTGTCAACCCTCTTCAAGTCCCTTCACCCTAATTTTTTTGGATCCACTTGTTTGAAAAGAATCAGAATAAGGATGAAAGTATAGAACTTCCTCCATTCCACTCCTTTGTTTGGACAATCTAAGTAAGGTGGGAATACCCAATCCTAACCACTTGCATTCCCACACATGCCACGCCTCCCATAAATAACACTCCCCTCAAGTTGGGAGGTGTGATGTTGATCCCATCAAATCTTCACTGTCTAACATTTGTAACACACCCAATCCCCAACAGTAGCCAATCCAGTCCTAGCACCCCCCCACCCCCACCAATGGTT
This sequence comes from Thalassia testudinum, assembly GCA_037157565.1. Taxonomy (NCBI): domain Eukaryota; kingdom Viridiplantae; phylum Streptophyta; class Magnoliopsida; order Alismatales; family Hydrocharitaceae; genus Thalassia; species Thalassia testudinum. The sequence continues at coordinate 66,164,050 of JAZHRO010000022.1, read as the reverse complement.
GCACACAAGTTGGGTTGGATCGGGTTAGGACCTAACTCAAATCCAACCCACGATTTGCGGGTTGGGATTTTTTTTCCAACGCTGTTGGAGTAAAATGCATCATCTATTTCTCAAGGGAAACCCTAGACTCCTATATATAAGAAAGGGGTTAGGGGGCAATTGCATATAGGCCCAAAAGAAGAAAAATTAGAAACAAGTAAAGAGATAAACATGGTTATTTCTCTACACTCCCCCTCAAGCTAAAACATAAATACCCTTCATGTTCAGCTTGGCACAACATTTGTCGAAGGTAGCACGAGGAAGTACCTTGGTGAACACATCTACTGGTAGATTCCCTGAAGATACATGAGACATATAAATAAGATTTTTCTGGATCATATCTCTAGTGTGGTGACGATCCACATTCACATGATTTGTTCTTTCGTGGAAAACTGGATTGTTAGCAATGAAAATGACTACCTAATTATCACACTTCATCTCCATAGGACCAATCAAAGGAATATAAAGGTCTTTCAACACAAAGTGAATCCACAACAATTTAGTTGTAATCTATGCCATGACCTTGTATTCAAACTTTGCACTTGATCTAGCCACAACTATTTGTTTCTTACTTCCCCACGAGACTAGGTTGCCTCCAACAAAAGTGCATAACCCAATGGTGGATTTCCTATCCTTTATGCATCCTGCATAGTCCCTAGTTCGCATCGGCATAGGCTACCACATTCAGTGATTCACCATGAGTTAAAAATAGGCCTTTTACTTGTAAGAATTTCAAGTACTTGAGGATCATTATAGCTACATACTAATGTACCTTCCTCAGCTTGTCCATAAACTCTCACTTTTCTCACTGCAAGCACAATATCAAGCGTTGTGATTGTAACATATAGTTGCCTTCCCACTAGGCATCTAAATTATCTAGCATCCACTTGACCTAAGTTATCATCATACAAGTGTACACTTGGGTCAACGGGAATGGAAGCAAGTTTAGCACCCAACATACTAGTTTCTTGCAGAAGATTTATCACATATTTCCTCTAAGAAAGGACAACTCCATGCGTATTCCTGGCTACCTCTATCCCAAGAAAGTATCAGAGTAACCCCAAGTTCCTTGTAACAAAGTGCTTAGCTAGAAACTCCTAGTAGCCTTGATCTCTCGTTCATCATCTCCTATCAAGATGATGCTGACAACATAAACAAGCATCACTGCAATCCCACAATTTCTCTTTCACATAAAAAGTGGTCATCTGTGGATCTCCTCAATCCAACCTTCTCAATAACTTCTTATAGTTTTTGAAAGTTGAAACCAGGCTTACGGACATTGCTTGAGATCATATATTGCCTTATGCAACTTACAAACTCTGGTACACTCACCCTTACCCTCAAACCTTGGAAGTTGCTGGATGTATACCTCCTCTTGAATATCACCATAAAGGAAGGCATTTTTCACATCAAGTTGGTACAATGACCAGTTGCAATAAACAGCTACAAAGAGAAGTGCACGTACTGTAGAAAGACGTGCCATTGGAGAGAATGTGTCAAATTAGTTAACTCCATATGTCTAGGTATGCCCCTTTGTCCCAAGACAAACTTCTTATCACTCAATAGATCCATCCAGATGATGCTTCACCATAAACACCCACTTGTAGCCAACAACCGCTACATCAGGTGGAGGTTCAACCAGCCTCTAGGTGCCACGTGACAGCAAGGAAGACATCTCATTGTTCATGTCTTGTCACCACTTGGGATGCATAACAGCTTCCTGATGTCTTTCTTAAAAAAAAATTAGCTTCTTGATGTGTAGTAGGCATTTGTATAATTGAAAGCCCACTAACAAATTACTTGTACCGAGCAGACAAGCTGGCCATCGACGTGTATTTAGAGATTGGATGTGTTATGCATGAGCACGTACTCTTTCTCAATGTAATGGGTAAATCAAAACTGGCATCAACAAGATCGTCTTCCCAATCAAACTCTAGTTCAGGGGCATCTATAGTAACTACTTTAGGGAACTAATGTATATTAAGATTTTCCTGAGCACGTGGTATAATGGTAGTCCTTGGTACACTAGAACTAAAAGTAGCATTAATTCTATTAAGTACAAGGATTACCTTAGGTGCAAATGAAAGGTTGTGCTTAAGAGAAGGGTTTGTCTCAGTGACTTGGCAATGAGAATAAACCAACCTGAACATGTTTTCCTGGCCATCAGTTGGGGCAAGAAGAGGAATAATGACATCACCCTTAGAAATAGGAGCACTGACCCGAGAACCAGAGGTGGAATAATAGGGTATCAAGTCATGAAAGGAGAGATCGACACTAACATAATGGAGCCAACTAGTAGTATCATAATGCATGTACCCTTTCTAAGTTCTAGAATACCTAACAAACATACACTTAACCGCACAATGGGATAGTTTATCTCAGTTGGAGCCTAAAAGGTGGACGAAGGCAACACGACCAAACACCTTAGGTGATACACTACAAAGTTTCACAATGAGGAAATAATATTGAGTACAGGACCTCTTCATCCAAAATAGTGGACGGTATCCTATTAATCAGATAACAAGAGGTGAGCACCGCATCACCCCAATAAAAGAAAGGAACACTATTTTAGGTGAGAATAGCCCAAGCAATATCAAGGATATGATGATGTTTCCTTTTTGCTATGTCGTTCTACTATGACGTGTATGGACAACTAGTCTGGTGAAGAATTCCACGCTCCTTAAAAAAGGAGTGAAGTAACTGAGTACAAAACTCTAAAGCATTATCAGATCGAACAATCTTGACTTCAACACCAAATTGAGTTTTATTTCAACTAAGAACCTTTTGTAACATCACCAACATCAAACTTCGATTTAACAAGAAAACCCATAACACTCTAGAATAGTCATCAACAACGACCACATAGAACCTATGCCTTGAACAATCAGGAACGCAACTTGGATCCCAAATATCAAAATGCAACAACTAAAAAGACTCAAAACTTCGGGTCTACCAACTAGGGAAGGAACTTCTGTGGTGTTTTCCTAGTTGGCAATCTTCACACCAGAACGTAGCAGTATAAGGTATTTAAGAAATCACACATTGCAATTTAGGTCATGGGAGATGGATGAACCGAAAATGCCACAAGGAGCTTGAAGCACATCCTGAGGGAATAGAGGTACATGTAGCATACGATGACTGCAGGAGACAATAGAGACCCCCTTCCTCATGGCCGCAACTAATCACTTGCCTCGTCAATATATCTCGAAAGGTAACAGACATGATGTCAAATATGGCTTTGCAGTTTAATTCCTTTATAATTCTGCTAACAGAGTGTAAGCTCAATGGAATATCTGGTGTAAGTAAAATGTTCTCCAGGCATATGTGGGGAGCAGCTTGTACCTCCCCGACTCGTAATGGGAGAATGCCTTTCATCAACGAACAGAATGGTTCTACGTGATGGGACACCCTACAACCTAGAAAACTGTCAAGTATCTCCACATGTGTTAGGATGCTCCCAAATCCACAAACCAGTTGATTTCATCAATGCTAGTCTGGCATGCAACGCAAGTAAGAGATATACCTGATAGACCAGCGAAGGCAACAGTATTTGAGTTCCCAATCGAGGAACTTGGAGTAGTCGTGGTGGGAATGACTGATATACCATGTTGCTAGAGCCTCTAGATCAAGTCATCATATTTTGCCTTGGAAATAGGTGTCATCTCATAAACTATCTTTGTAACTACTACAACCAACCTGATGAGTAGTGACCGATCGTCCATGCTTTGTCCAACATATATGATGTAGCCTAATATAGGTCTACAAATAATTCAAGTGTATGCTTGCAATTTCCCTATTTCTTTAATTATTCAAAGATATTTTGTGATTTTTTTTCTTTTCAACCAAGGGATGTCTTGGTTCATCAATGTGGTTGAAGGGATGCACTACTTGAGTCTGTAACCCTTATAAAAAAGGAAACACTTGTTGATAAAAAAAAGGAACAAGTGTTGGAATCAATCCTTGTGAAGTTACTATTCTCTCTCATCAGATCTCATCTCTCTTTGACCTTATTTCCCTCTCATCCCCATGCAATCCCACTTCCATTCTCACCACCTAAGCTATTTCTCCCCTCCACCTTTTCGCATGTGACTCCTCACCTTTATTACCTCCTCATCATTCCCTTCTCTCCTTACCCCTCCTCCAACGACCCAACATCCTTCTCCTGAAACCCACCACTACCCTCACCTTACAACCTTCCCCCCCCACCACGCATCTTGCCTTCTCTCCACTCCCAACAACATCACCACTTTCTCCCCTTAACTTTCCCCTCCACCGCTAGCCATTATCTCTCTAACAACCCACCTCACATCACCACTTCGAGCCATCTCTAGCCACCAACACCGGCCACCATCTGCACTCCTTGCTCAACCTACTTACCATGCATCGTCAACCACCTCAGCCACTTCTAGTGCAGCTCAATCACCCATGACCCTCCACCACCACCTTCTGTTGTCGCTGAACACCCATCTCGTCTCCTACGAACCCTTCGGAGCACTCGCTCCAAGCAAGCTACCGCTCCTTCCCTGTGTTGACCCCACATCTACTAAGCCCAACCAATGCCACAAGCTGCCGCTACACCTCGCTAATCTCTACCGTACCTACCTCCTCCCGTAGTTCCAATGCAATCGTGCAACGAGTTCCCGAGTATTTCATTTGGCGTGAACTTGCATTTGGAATCTTGGTTTCCTATTTTTATTTGTTGATTGCGAGATTCATTGGGAGTTGCTTGGGTCCCTTTGAAACGATTAATACATCCCACTCCTACTCATCTTGTTTCTATTCACTACCCCTTGTTTGGCCTTGGAAATCTACAATTAGACGTAGGATTGAGTAAAGGTTTTGTTTAGACCCATTAGTTTTTACCAATTTAGAATTAATTCGTGGACATTACAGGATTCACATTGTATCCACTTTCCGGACTCACTTTCCATTTATTGCGCTTTTCATTACTCTATCATGTTGTTAAATTAGTACTACAAGGTTGTTGTAGTATTTAAATTTATTCTTGCAACCTCATTTGCATCAAGTATTATCAAAGCCACTCGATTATTTGTTAAGTTCATTACATTCCTTTTCTTTGAATTATTTGCACAAAAAACAACAAAAATCAATATCCTTGCATCTTTTTGTTAGCATTTGTATCATACAATTAAAAGACAAGCAACAACAACCCATGGAGAATCGAATCATTAGGTTAGAGGATACCATAGCCAACTTGGTCACCACCACATAGAATATGACTAGCCAAATAAATACCCTAACTCCACATGTTAGAACATAAACCCACCGCGAATGAAGTTCAGGTCAATCTTCCCGTGGGGGTGATCGACGACAACGAGGACAACACTCATCCTCTAAGTCAGATGATGGGTCCAGTAGTGTGGAGTCTAAACCAGCCGATAATCCTGAGAATGCAAACCCCTTTGGGGTTAATGAGAATCAAGATCCTATCCCTCCCCAAAATCCAAGACCTCCCCCACAAACCTAGGCAAAACCAAGGGTGGGGTCGCGACATCCACATTGATGTCCCTAATTTTGATAGACGTCGCAATCCTGACACCTTCCTCAACTAAATGGACAATGTCAATTACTTCTTTGACTGGAAGGACCTCTCCAGTGAGCGCAAGTTCCAATTTGTGACCCTCAAGCTTAAGGGATATGCCTTGCTACAGTAGAAGTGCCTTTAAGAGGAGCGCCACCACAAGGGTCACAGCCAAATTCATTCTTAGCCTAACATAAAGAAGCTTCACGAAAAGTTTCTTCTCGAGGAGTATCATCAGAATTTGTATACCCAGTTGTAGAATTTGCAACAAGGCAGTCGCAATGTTTAAGAGTACAGTGAAGAATTCCAAATTCTAGTAGCTAGAAACAAGCTTAAGGAAAGGGATGTACAATTGGTTTCTTGATACATCCATAGATTGCAATCCAATATACAAGATGAGCTCTACATGTGTGATTGTAGGACTATGGATTCTATATACAATCAAGCTCTTAAAGTCGAGTCCAAGTTGGCTATGCTTATCACTCGTAGGACTACACAATTCACTACCCCTATACCCCCTAGTGCACCTACCTCTACTCCATTGTTCCGAATGCTCACGGCGTGCTCATGGCATGCCAACAAGATGACCTTTTTCTAACGTGAGGCGATATCAACACTTATGTAATGTCGAAATGCAGGAGAGTGTCAACAATATTTTACCAAATATAGATAATATGTCAATAAGTTCGAAGAAATCGAAAGCAATAGGTACAATTCTTAAATCGTTACCATATTTTAAGGTCAATATAGGTGTCTCAATAACCAGTTTCTACCCATTCCTATTTTCGTAAGTGATTTAAATTAACATGTCATTGGCATGTTATCGAAATGGCTATTTTTGGGGTTTAGGTCATATCGGCATTAATATAATGTCAAAACACGGGGACTTTGACGAAATGTCGTTGAAATTTCGTCAAAATGTCAACAAGTGACAAAATGCACTCAACATTTCAACTTGCTACTACTACTCACTCTCAGTTCTCCCACTTTTTACTATTACTATTGTTGCTCACGCTACTGTTGCCACTCTATTCTTATCCAAATCAAATCTTCGTTGTTGCTACTTCCTTTCGTCTCGCTACTCCTTTCTTTCAACTCTCTTAAGGATTGATTCCACACCTATCCATAATTATAGAATAGATCTACATACTAGACTCTACATCTACTATTATTACGAACATATAGGTCTAATCACATTTTAGAATTGAGGAAACATTTATTTAATTCAGAAAAATAAAATCTTAAGTTTAGGTTAGCATTAGAGAATAAAGAACTTCCATCTATTCATAAAAGAATAAAACCTAAAAATTGCAAATACTAAGGGCATGTTTACTTCATTAATTAATTATCATTTACTTCAAAGATAACATCAGCCTAGAAATCCATGATCCCATGCTTGAAGATAACAACCTATATTTCTCATACATAAATATGATACAACTAGATCTAAACGTGACTCGTAAAGGATGGCATAAATAAAAATAACAAACACAACACACATGGTTATGCTAATTTAGATCTATTCAAATTTGTTAATCTATCAGTATAGTGAAAGACCTCAAATTAACTGATAAATCAATTTAAGATCAATTGATTAGATATTTAAATTTTAGCTTTTACATTTTTACTTTACGATGAGGGGAGAAAAATCTTTTACATAAACTTTGATATATTAAGAGATCCGACTCAGTATTTTACCAAGGGTGGTTGCCCGGGTTCGACTGCCTGGATATAGAGGCCCAAGCCCAATTACCTAGCATTTGCGCATACCCGACTTAGGATCCTAGCAAATCCAGCCACCCAATTAAGTAATGGATCTGACTGATCGATGTCTTGATAGTTTAGCCAGCTGACTCCTTTGCAGATTTACCACGACCCTGCAACCCGATGCACTCGAGAATCTAGTGACCCGTCAATAGGGTCCCATTGACTGGAGATATAACGCACGTCCGTCGTGCTGGTATTTATGTCAATAGTCGTTTAATGGTTACTAAATTAAATAGCATTAACATTTAGATCGTAGGATAGTAGGAAATTCCACGAGACCCACGATCAGAGGTAGCTCGCCCTATAAGTACCTGGGCCAAGCTAGCTCTAGTTTTTTACGCAATTGGAGAGAGAAAATAGCAATGTGATTGTACCAACTACAAAAAGAACTAGTAAGATTCAGAAGTCCCATTCTTCCCCGAAACGTACACCTTTCCAAGTGGAACTGGGTCAACAATTCTTTGAGTTCCTTTTATACTTGTGTTTGAGTCGAGACTCCTATTCTAAGGGCTTCGATCACTTTAGGTTTCTCTAAACTATATATTTGAATAGTTTATTTTTGCATGACTTAGTTCAATTTGCACAGTAATTATTTGATATTTGATTCTTGAACTTGAGCATGATATAATAAACTATATGTTGCATATGAATATTATGATATAAAATTATTATTCTTATATAAATATTTTTAAGCTTGTGATTTCCTTAAAATTCTAATTATTTAGACTTACTTCTATCATTTTTGTTAGTATACGTCGGCATGTCTTCAGCGTGCCTCCAGAATGAATTATTTTTAGGGCATTTAAATCATCAAAATCTGACATCGAAATATAACCATTTCCACAGCATACCCTAGGTGTGCCTCTAAAATGCACACTTAGAAATTTATTGAAACGACATCGAAATAAGCATTTCAAACCTTACTCTACTCTTCCCCCAAGGGATGCCAGGACCATTCCTCATCTACCTCCTAAGACCTCTACTCCTTCCCATCATCTTTCTAGACAACCCTCTCATCCTACTTTCACTGAGTCTGGGTTCTTAGAAACTAAACCTAGTGTGGGACCCGACACTTGTTTTCGTTGCTACCAAAAGGAGCATCAATCTACAGAGTGCCCTAATCCCTAGGTAGCCAATGCTCATTTAGTACAGGATAAGTCCCTTTATCCCTTTTCTTCTCCCCTACCTAATGCAGATGGACATCTTGCAATGGTGGCTGGGTACATACACCCAGACAAGGAATTTGATTGTGTGGATGTTGAAGGGGAGTTCATCCGTTCTTATCAATTAAACACCAAGAATTTCTTGGCAAGAATAAGGGACCCACAGAGATCGTCAGGCAATTAATGCTCACTCCACAGGCAAAGACGATGATTCTAGTTGCGACAACATTTTCCACACCACATATACCTCTAGTGGTCGTCGCTGCTTGCTTATCATTGATAGTGGGAGTGTTGAAAATTTTATGTCGCAAGAAATGGTAGACAAGTTGGGTCTACAAGCTTAGCCCCTAGACCAACCTTATTGTGTGGCATGGTTCAAGGAAGAGACGTTAATTCTCGTGCAACACCAATATCTTGTCCAATTTTCAATTGGACCTATTTATAAGGACAAGGTTTGGTGCCATGTCGCCTTGATAGATGTTTGCCACATCCTTCTAGGACAACCCTAGCAAAATGGTAGGGATATAGATCATAAGGGTAGGAAAAATACATATACCTTCTTTATAGGAAAGACTCAAATTACCTTATGGCCTCAACATGCTACCCTTAGTCCACAACAGATGGCTGCCTTTGACTCCTCTCGCCCTGCTTGTACCCCTACTCCTTCCCATTCTTCATCGAGAGCAACCAATGAGGGTAGATCAAATTCTAAATCACTTATGCTTATCGATGTTGCAGCATTTAAACATCACTTATGAGACTCGCTCGTGGTATATGCATTGATAGGAAGAGACATTAGCAACCTGAAATCCATGATTGTGCCCCCTTAGGTACAACCCTTATTGGATGAATTCCCTGAAATGCCAAAAGAGTTACTTCTGGACCTACCTCCTCTTCATGATATCCAGCACCAAATTGACTTGGTGCCAGGAGCCACACTTCCACACCTTCCGAATTACTAAATGAATCTAGCTGAGCATGAGGAAATGTAGTGTCAAGTTGTAGAGTTGATTCAGAAGAGATTTGTGCACAAGAGTATAAGCCTCGTAATTGTGCCGATACTCTTAACTTTAAAGAAAGATGGTTCATGGAGAATGTGTATCAACAATCGGGCCATAAATAAGATCATTGTCAAGTACATATTTCCCATCCCACATCTCAATGACATGCTTAACATGCTATCAGAAGCAACCATCTTCTCCAAAATGGATCTCAAGAGCGGATATCATCAAATCCGCATCAAGCCAGGTGATAAATGGAAGACAGCTATCAAAACACACAGATTTGTATGAATTGTTGGTTATGCCCTTTAGGCTATCCAACACCCCTAGTACCTTCATGCGTGTCATGAATCATGTGTTACACCTTTACATGGGGAAATTTGTTGTTTATTTCAATGACATCTTGCTTTATAGCATAAGTCCTTCCGACCACTTTCCCATCTTTGACAGGTGTTGCAGACCTTAAAAGAGCATCAATTATATGATTGTATCTTAATATCAAGAAATGCACCTTCTTGACAAAGTTGATCACATTTCTGGGGTACGTTGTTTTAACTAATGGAATCAAGGTTAACCTCGAAAAGATTGAGGAAATCCACTCTTGACTTATGCCAAAGACTCTCACTAACATTAGAGGATTTCATGGGTTGACTTCTTTTTATAGGAGCTTTATTAGGAACTTCAGCTCCATAATTGTGCTTATCACGGATTGCTTGTGTACGAACTCCTCTTAAACCCCAACTGCCAAGGGCAGTTTCCAACGAATCAAGGATCACCTGACTTCTGCACCTATTCTAGCCCTTCCTCATTTCTCTAAGATTTTTTAAGTTGACTGTCATGCCTCACGCATAGGCATTGGCGCCGTTCTCAGTCAAGGACACCCCTTTGCCTACTTTGGTGAAAAGCTCAATGACGCACATTCCCAATACTTATGATGTAGACTTTTATGCCATTATCCAAGCACTAAAGCATCGGGGTCATTACCTTGTCCAATGTGAGTTCATCCTCAACTTTGATCATGAAGCATTACATTATCTAAATTCACAATGGAATTTAAGTAAGCGCCATGCCAAATGGGTGAGTTTTCTTTCAGTACGCTTTCACCTCAAACACAAAGCTAGAACACCAAATCAAGTCGCTAATGTAGGTAGTCGACGAGCTCATGTTTTGGCTACCATTTCTATCTAGGCTTCCAAGTTCAAGTTTCTCAAAGACTTGTACCCAAATGTTCTCAACTTTAGTACTATTTATAATGAGTATCTGAGTGGATCCTATAACCCTACATCTTCATATCTTATCCAGGATAAGTTTCTTTTCTGTGGGACACACTTGTGTATTCCCATAACCTCCTTTTGCGAGAATTTAATCCCCAAGATTCATGGAGGTGGATTGGGTGGGCATTTTAGCCATGAAAAGATCCTATCCATGGTAAGCGAGTGCTAATTTTGGCCTAGGATGAAGCGCAATGTGGTTAGGATAGTACAATGTTGCCAAATATGCCAACGTTTTAAGGGTCATACAAAGAACACCAATATGTATACCCATTACCCATCCTTATGAGACTACGGGAGGATATTTCGATGGATTTCATGCTAAGGTTACTTTTAACAGCTCATAAAGTGAATTCTATTTTTGTGGTGATTGGCATATTTTCAAAGATGGCAAATTTCATTCCATGCAAGAAAGCATCCAATGCATCACATGTTGCTAATTGGTTTTTCCAAAATGTTGTTTGATTGCATGACGTTCTATGCACTTTTACTTCCGATCAAGACATCTGTTTTCTAAGTTATTTTTGGATACTTTATTAATCATTTTATAATGATCAGAATGACCACTATTAATCATCCTTTTTATCTCACAAATGAAAAAAAAAAGCAAGTATCTTTTGTACTTTCATGTTGCACTCAGGTGGCACAAGTATGCAATCTGTGTTTATGTTTCCTAATATGCAGTCAGAAGAGATGTTCTCTTCAAAAAAAAATTGCCATTTCGTAATAATCATGAAATATATGTCAATTGTGTGAAATAGAATGCACTACAAAAATACGAGAAAAAAAAATAGTTTTATTCACGTTGTTCCCTCGAAATAGATGTGTCAATTTGTATTCCGATTCCTGTATGCTGCAATAAAAGGTTGTAACATGAAACCCATTGACCTTTCTGACAGAATCGGTTCAAGTTCCACTGGGGAGGATAAGGTGAAAGCTGTCAAATGCATTGCCAGCATACAAATATCAATCAACTTATCTTCCCATCTAGTTGCATACAAGTAGATAACAACACGTACTATTCATATAACATGCAAGTGATGATACTTGTACAAAGCCTATGGATGCAAGGGGGATTCCAGGGACAGTAATGGTGGTGCTTGTCAAACCAAGTAAATAGCATGGCGTCTTTACAAGCCCAGGATCACCAGTAAAATAACATGGCATCCAACAACTTCAATATTTTGATGTAAAGTATGTATCTTATGATTTAAATTCAAGTACAACATAGTATAAATTATTGGTCATGTCTGCAAAAATATCCAATTCCATTCCTACAACAAGAAGTTCATACCAAACACACGAAAGGAATTTCATTCCTCTCTTATGATTCAGATGCTAAATGGTACCATTTGAAAAAAAAAAGAAAAAAGAAATGTAAACACTCATTCTGTTCCGTTCCTCACCTCATTCCACTCCTTGGTTCCCTTCTACAGTGATTCAATTAGTATGAAATAAATGCGCCCTTAGAGGTGCAGATAGGCATGAACAATGAAGGGCGAAGCTGCTTTAGCAGTTTAAGACCTAGAGGTGGAATCTATCTATTATATTTTCAAATGAAAAATCTGGAGGATTAACCATCTAGGTTTATCTTTCACCCTTGCCACTCTTAACACCTAAGGGCTACCCAAAGGCCAACATTCTTCCATACGTTAAATTCAGAAAACCCCAGTCCAATGTAAAAGCTTCACGAATCTTTATTCTTTAACTAACCACTTCTCATGAGAACATCCTGCAATTTTTCCTCTGAAAGAATCATGTCGATGATCATTGCAACAGCAAGAAGTTATCTTTTAGAAGTTCTTGCATGCATAAAGAAAGCAACTCCTATTTCTATCTTCAAGACTAGGAGAACCACCTTCTGGATCATCATCTATGCAAATTACTCCGTAACCCCAAGTTACAAGGATTAATGGAGATGGCTCAAAACCCTTAGGTACCATTTATTTTGAGAGATTAATTTTGTAAGTGATGGGATAAACTTGGGATTGTGAAATTTTAGTATTTGAGAAAATATGGGTCAAATCATGGGATGTTTAAAGGTATAGATGTGGGTATACTCTCACACAATCTCGGGATAAGTTTATCACACCCTCCCCCTTAAATTGGATAATCCCTGAATTGAGGACTCTATCCCAGGATTGTCATAACTCGCGACTAAAAGATCCAAATGCAGCATAAACTGCAAACCAAACAATGCCTTAAATGCCCACATTATCCACCAAATCCCCTTCTCCTCTAAATGCAGAGCTATCTCAATCAAGCGGCCTCAACTTCCGCGATGGCAGGCGGAATCGCAAAGCACGGTAACAGCAGCACAGCTCTCTCTACCTCGCATGTATGCTCTACATGAAGGCCCTAATTCGGCAAGAGCAGGCGAGCGAGCGAGCAAGAAGGCGACCCCGACCGACCAGCAAGGACGAGGACTACTCCGAAACGCCGCGATAACTTTTCTAGAAACGGCCCGTTCTAGCTTCCTTTCCATCATCCAAGTGCAGAATCCCTAGGAATTCCACAGCTCCCCGTTCTCAATCCGCCGCATGAGTGCAATCAAACAACGTATTCGACCAATTCTCACTGGATTAAGCCCTAAGCTCTCCAGCGAGGTCTCGGACGAGAAAGCACCCCCCCAGCCCCCCAAAATCGACGGAAACGAATCAACCGCCGCCTTCTCCACGAATCTTGACGGGAAACCCCAGTTGTTTCGGCATTAGAAACAGACACAAAGGCATTAAACGGGAATTGAGAAGACGGGGAAAAAGTGGGGGGTAGTGACGTAAGTTTCCTTTACCTGCGTGAGAAGGCGCCTCCACGCCATATCTATCCTCCTCCTCCTCCTCCTCCTCCTCCTCCTCCTCCTCTACTGGATTGCGGCTCAAAGAAATGGCAACGGCAACTTCTCTGGGGTGGCGACGGGGGGATTCGTGGTCGTGGATGGGGGACAAATCAAAGGCAGGGGAAGGCGGTGTTCGACGGCTGCTGGAAAGAAGAGAAAAATCCACGGTGAACTACCCTCAACCGATGATTAAATTAATCAATTGACCGGCCAAGCTAAGCGACTACGTCTGGGTCGAGGGATGACGTCCCCGACGGCCATCTCCCACCGGAACGCCGCATGGTTAACTAGATTTGGTAGGATAATATTTATCTAAAAAATATTTTTTCTTAGAATTTGTAACAGACGTAGGATAACTTATGATCTAAATAATCTTATACAATCTTCGAGTGATATTTTCTGTGTAGTATAGAGATAGAGGACATCATTCAGTATCTTTAATTTTTCATATGTAATAGTTGGTAATAATTTGTAACCAATATGATTGATGTATTTGAGTATAATACATCGAATAATTGATATTTTTAACATTTTTAAACATACGAGTTGATCTTGTAATGGAATATTTCGTGAAATCTCTTGCTAGAGTTGAATATTTTTTGTTGTATATTATATCAACATAGAGAACGATGACAAGAGAGAGTTCCTATATATTCGCTTATGTTTTTTCTTTAACACCTCTTAGTAGTGTAAGGGACAATCATGATGTCTCCACATCCAATTTGCTAAACTTTGACATCTTCTTGGCTTAGGACATCTTTGGTATAATCTCTATCTATGACAAGGGTCGAACTTCGATCAACTCCCCTCAACTAGTCTAGTAAACAAATTTGAGTTGGACTAAATACTCCTAAACCTCGAAAGGGATCTAGACAAAATTCCCATCAAAAGCCTGAGGTTTGAATTCATTCCCTTGAAGATGCTAGGATTCAGACAGCGTTGGATTCGGGCAACATTTGTTCTAGAATGTAATGAGTTCGAACGTAGTGAGGCCTAGCTCAACACCATATCAACATATAACGTGAAGGACAAGGTGCTACCGTAATTAAGAGCACCCCTCTCCACTTATCAAAAGAACTATACCAGCTAACACAAAGATCTTTAACAAAACATTACCGTAGTAGCACCTAGTAGTTAGCCTGACAAGACCATCCTGAAGGACTAACCACCATTACAACTTTCAAGCTCGAATCCACATCGACCCCTCAATTTTAGCCTTGTAGGCAATTACGTGTCCAAATATATAAGGTCGACAAGCTCTCAAAAGAGGAAAGAGGAGATACATGCATTGAATGGTATCTACTAGAGCATTAACTCTTCTATGTGCAATAGAGTGCATTCATGACCTTTGCGTTACTGACAATCTTCTTCTTTTGATTCATAGTCAGCACTACTACCTCATTAGGATCTGAATACTTCATTTGAATGAGACTCCATGATTCCTCATTCATCGCCTTGAGGAAGACTTGCATCCTTCTCTTCCAATACCCGCAGTCCGTCCCATTAAAATAGGGAGGACGGGTCGACGATTGTCCTTCGGTGCGCCTTGATGTTGATGCTATCGCAAGTCGAGCTGTTACGTCTTCTCACAACCCACTCTGATACCACTTATAGGATCTACTAAAGATAATGTGATCTGATGGCTATGCGCACAAACTCAATGCAATATTGGTAATAATAAGAAATTTGCACAAATAACAATCCACAGAATAGACACAAGATGTATAGTGATTCCCTACTCACTTGGGTACTCTACTACCTAAGTCTCCTTGCTTAGGATTTTTAACTCGATTCCTTCAACCCCGAAAGATTCAATTTACTAAACGAGGTAATTAACAGGTTATCTCAACCCAAGTATAAAAATGGGTTTATTACAACTCAATGAGCAACAAGCTCAATTACAAACAAGAACAGGTGTAAGACAAAAGAAATCTTACAATTAAATACCTAAGCCTTTCAACAATAATTAAAATGAAATACCAATTGGAAAGCCTAGAAAGCACGTGAAACGCCTTGAAAAATGCGTCAAGACAACACGTCAACGAGTTTGCAAAGAGTAGAGAAAATAAGAGTAGCAAACTACTTTTTCTTCTCTTGAAATATGGTGGAAATACGAAAATTTAGCTCTAGGATTTTCTCTTCTATTTCTTATTTGCAAGCTAAGAATCCTAGAATTTTTTTATAGAGTTAGGACCTTAGTAATACGTCTACTAGACATTGGGGTTTAAATCCTAACATTCATCTTCTCAAAACTAATTTTTAAGCCGTTTGATTTGAACCAACGGCTAACTGGTACCGGTACTAAAGTATAAGTAACGGTACTAGTGACAGACTATTTTGTTTTTTAAGTTAACTTGTTACAGACAGTACCTATTGGGACCGGTACTCGTTGCTTCCAAATTTGAGTGTTAAATTCTTAACACAAATCTGTAACCCACTTATATTGGTACTGATCATGAGTACCAGTACTCATTGCCTCCAATACCGTTACTGATCATGATTACCAGTACTTGCGAGGTACAAGTTTGTTTCTTTGAAAAAATCCAAACCTGTAACTCACATGTACCGGTATTAAACTTTGGTACCAGTACTTGTAGGTTAACAAGTACCTTTTCAAATATGAATACAACTTGATTAATAAACTATTTTTGTAAATACTTTAAGCATTAAAAAAGTATCTTTTAAACAATACATACTTTGAACTAAATCGAATGATCGTAATGTTTTATCCTAATTTATTTCTATATGATTTTACGATTCATCTTATGTTTCTTTGTTAAGAGGCATAAATTTTAATAAAGTAAAAACCTAATATAATAAACTCCAGATGATCTTATATCATCAACCTCTCCTTGTCATCTTACCTCCTCCTTGTCATCATGCCTTCATGTCATTATTCTCTGTTTGTCTTGATCTTCATCTAAATCTGAAATATTACTCAATTGCAAACATTAATTTACAATAATTTTGTTAATACCAAACAAGATGTGGAACAAGGTTTCAACAATCTCCCCTTTTTGGTGTTGAAAAAACTATCCTGCAAATAGATAATTATAAGATAAAAATTATTTTTAGTAATTTTATATGAAGGAAATTTAAACCAATAATTTTCACCGTCAATATATGCTCCCCCTAAAAATATGACTATTTCTTCTTTATTTTTCCCCCCCGTTTTGTCAATCATCAAAAAATGAACGACTAAAAAATATCATACCATAAAATTACCAATAGTAGAATGATGCATGTGGATGTTAAGCTCCACTAATCCACCTTTCTTGATCTTCATGTAATTCGTAGAATAATCGAAGTGTTTCATTTTGTGCCTTGAACACCCACTGATCACTTTGATCTCATTGATCTACTCCTGCAAAATAATGTAAAATGTCCTTTCTAGGTACCCATTTTCTTATGGGTCCTTTCGGGTAAGTACCGTTCAAATCTTGAGATTTATAGACCTTTTTAGTGTTAGATCTATAATTCTTGGAATTTTAGCCTTTTGATACATCCATGCATGCCTAGATGCATGTAATCTAATATGTGTATTCTTTTTACTCTGAAATTTGGATTTTAGAGCATCACAAAATTCAGTATTTAACCTAGTTGTTGTTTTGAGATTGTTTAAAGTCTCCTCAAAATACTCATAGATATCTTCTAGCTCAACTATTTTTTCGTGCAATTGAATATTAGTTTCTTTTGACATTTCTAACTCTATTTCTAAACATAATTTTTCTATTTCCAAGGTCTTATGGTTATTATGCAAAACTTTATTTTCATTTTTAATTAACCTAGCCTTATGATATAACTCTTCATATGTTTGTAGCAGTTCTTCAAGAGAGAAATTAGGGTTTACCTCATTGTCTGTGTCTTTCGTAGTGGCTACCAAACATAAACGAGCAACCTCGTTGTCATCCAAACCATCGAAGTCGATGTCCATGTCGGAGTTCCTATCATCCCACATTGTTTTCAAAGCTTTCTTCTTTTGTGTCTCTCCTTCTTGTTCATGGGGCAATCTTTTCTCAACTGTCCATTTTTCTTGCACTCATAGCAAATAATACTTTTAGTTAGAATTGAAATACAGGTTTCTTTTACCTTACTTGTTCCTTCGTAGGTAACCTCGAGAGTGTTCCAAATTTCGTATGCGGACTCACATGTCGAAATTCAGTTAAATTCTTCCTTCGATAATGCGTAATAAAGTGCATTCATGGCCTTTGCATTGCTGACAATCTTCTTCTTTTGATCTGTAGTCAGCATTACATCTTCTTCATTAGGATTTGAATACTTCGTTTGAATGAGACTCCATGATTCCTCATCCATCGCATTGAGGAAGACTTGCATCCTTCTCTTCCAATACCTACAGTCCGTCCCGTTGATATAGGGAGGATGGGTCGACAATTGTCCATCGATGCACCTTGATGTTGATGCCATTGCGAGTCGAGTTGTTACGTCTTCTTGAAACCCGCTCCGATACCACTTGTAGGATCTACTAAAGATAATGTGATATGATGGCTATGTGCGTAAACAAACTCAATGCGATACTAGTAATAATAAGAAATTTGCACAAATAACAATCCACAGAATAGACACAAGATGTACAGTGGTTCCCGACTCACTTGGGAACTCCACTACCAAACCCTCCCAACTTAGAATTTTTAACCCGATTCCCTCAATCTCAAGGGAATCAATTTACTAAACGAGGACATTAACAGATTACCTCAACCTAAGTACAAAAACGGGTTTGCTACAACCCAACAAGCAACAAGCTCAATTGCAAATAAAAATAGGTGTAAGACAACATAAATCTTATAACTAAATACCTAAGCCTCTCAACAATAATTAAAATGAAATATCAATTGGAGATCCTAAAAAGGACATGAAACGCCTTGAAAAATGCGTCAAGACAACACGTCAACGAGTTTGCAAAGGGTAAAGAAAATAAGAGCAGCAAACTACTTTTCTTCTCTTGAAATATGGTGGAAATATGAAAATCTAGCTCTAGGACTTTTTCTTCTATTTCTTATTTGCAAACTAAGAGTCCTAGGATTTTTTTATAGAGTGAGGACCCTAGTAATACGTCTACTAGATATTGGGGTTTAAATCCTAATGTTCATCTTCTCAAAATTAATTTTCTAGCCATTCAGATTTGAACCAACGGCTAAATGGTACCTGATGAGGTGTGGCTCATCATAGCTAAAAGTGCCCAAGTTAAGCTAGAAACTAGGTTAAACACTATTGAATTAACACATGAAATGGATTAAGTGTGGAAAATAATGAAAAAGACCTAAAACATCAAATATGTGTTAAAAATGCAAAATTAGCTCATTAAATGAAGTATTCTATTTATTATTGTAAATTAATGATCCATTTGCAAATTTAACAAACATTTAAGTTCAAAACTTCAAATCAAAAGTACAATTAACTTCTTTAATGTTCAATTAAACTTAAAAAAAACTGGGTTGCATTTGGACATCATTAAAACCTTGCATTTATGGTTTCTCACTTAGGTCCTTAAATCATAAACATTTTATTCATATAAAAACCTTTTAGGAACCATTTTGTAAATCGCAAGGGCTTCATTGCAAATTCTAGGGACCACTCTGAAGTGCTTTCTCACCACTTATGGGCTTTTGAGCAATTATTTTACCCCTTTGCCCATAAGGGCCTTCGTGCAATTACACCTTTAGAGCTGATGTGCCACTTACACTGTTCACCTGATAAACACAAGAAATCTAGGTTATTCATCTCTTAATCTCATGATCTTGTGGCTCTGTTACGACCCGGTTCCCGGATCCCTACTTGACTCGAGACCGGTTGGCCTCGACTAATCCCAAGACCTAGTCATCCAACAAGAAATAACCAATAGCAGGAAAATAAACCATGCAATATAACTAAGTAGAAGAAACATACAATGCAGTAAAGAAATACAACAACTGTCTCAGTACATACCACCACAACAACAATGACGACAACAACAACAACAACAGAAAGCAGAAAGGAAACAGAAGTAGCAGAACAATAGCTAAGTGTTCATTACTTACAACAGTAGAGAAAAGAAAGTGCTGAAGAAAAACTACGGCTGGACTCAACTGGGCCCAGTACCCTCTGCAGCCGAAAACTCAGGTTGTTCAACTCCTCGTCTTGAACAGGGTTACGAAAAGATAGAGTCAGAGAATGCTGAGTAGAGTGGTATTTACATTATTTAAGTGCAAGTACAGTAAAAGTAACAGTAGGTTTATTTCTCATTTTATATTTATCTCATTTATGTGATTCTATTCCATCTATTTCTCAAGTATCCAGGTATTTCTTGATCTTGCATGTTCCTCGAAGGAACGATCTTGAGTGTAGTCTTTTCTGTAGCGTAGAAGGTACACGTGATGCTCTCCTGGCTGGAAGAGTCCCCCGTGGTAGTCCTACACACAGTCAACCACCCCAGGGTCACTGTCGAGATGTAGTGATGACTACGGCACGCGTGATAAGTGCATGGGTAGCTACCCCGCACTGACACACGGTCAGTCGTTTCCGCTAGCAGGTACGCCAAAGTACAGCACGGAACAGTATAGGGCCTTGCCCTCTCAGAACAGGGGTCTCGCCTCTTGGAACCAACTAGGGGTCTCGCCCCTCAACAGTCTGTGCACCCTCGTCTTACTACCCCGGTTTGCCTAGAGGACCAAGTAAAAGTCAGTGTAGGTTGGCTAGCTTAAGCCCGGGTCCCATGGGGTGGCTAGCTGCCTCCATACACTAGTAGCACGCCTCGGTACTACGTACGCGAGGGTCGACAAGAATCGGTGTAGAGTGGCCAATCCTAACCCCGGGTCTCAACCTAAGGGAGGCTAGCTCTGCTCTATACTAAAAGGGAACCGTTGCTCCCCTTGTACCACGTACTCAAGGGCTAGTACACTTCTCGTCTACATTCCAGATTCCGTTTATCCACAGGAGTTTTACTCTTAATTCCTCGTAGGGTTCATGCTCATGTTCACCTCATTTATCCCGATCCAGATCTCATCTTTCATAATTCATTTTTCATGCATATATAGGCAACTCGTATTTTCATAATTCAATTCTCAATACATGCAACTGGTGATTTCACAGGTAATTATTCTTTAAATATAGGCATCTCATATTCTAATAGGCAACTCGCAATTATAATACAGGCAGCTCATATTTTAACAGGCAACTCGGAATTATAATACAGGCATTTACTAGCAATTTATCCCAATTACGCATGCAAGTAAACCACACAGTACAAACAGGTTCATTCATTTCTCTACCCTAAGGTTCATTCTACATACTAGAGTTTCATTTGGCTAATTCAACCAAGCACATTCTTATTCAAATATTAATAACTGGATTAAACACTCTACCAGGAAACACGGGAGTATGGGGGCTTGAATCGTAGAACCAGATGTCTCTGCGAGCCTTAAACGCGCAGCAGGCTGAAACCCTATACCAGGGAATACATCACAAAAGGAGAGTTCAGAACAGTATAAAACAGACTCTAGTGCGTAGAGGAACTCGAGAGGAAAGTATAGGTATTTTGTTTACGTAAAACGGACCCCAATAGGACCCTAAACAGGTTAAAAACGTGCCTACTGATCAAAATCAGACGTCTGGGAATAATCCCAAACGTCTTAAAAAGCATCAGATCTTACCTTGTGTCTCCTGCGGTTGATTAAATGTCCAGACCTTCTTTGCGACCGTTTGAAGGCAGTTCCAGACGTCAAACAATCTCTCTGGTCGTCTGGAAGCACCTCCGGACGTCTGGTGATGTGATGAGACATCCAAAAGTGCCTGGGAAAGCACATCGCATGCCTTCCCATAGCCTGCCCTACGTACGAAAGACGCAGCAATGAATCAGTCCCACAACTCCTGCACTGAGATACTCTGCATGGCGGAGATCAGCGCAGGAACGTACATACCTCGCGCAAATTCGTGTTTTCAGACGTCTGGCCTTAGCTTCGGACGTCCAGATGCCTCGCCAGTCATTTGGACTCCACTCCAGACGTCTGATACAGGAAAACTTCTAGTACCAGGAAGTCCTCGCAGCTCGCTCGGCTTGCTCTCCACACGCCGCAGCAGCTTCAGTCATTGCAGAGGGCCGGGAGGCCGCCTCCCCGAGCCCTCTCCTCACGCACGTGCCCACCGTCGTCGGCCATGCAAGCTCCGCCAAGCTCCCGAAGGTCGTCTGACCTTCCACGCTCTCCTCCTTTCTCTCTCTTGTTCTCCCTCACTTGCCCCCTCTCGCCGCTCCCACACAAGAAACTGAAGGTGGTGGTGGCTGTGGTGTGTGGAGTGGAGAGGAGAAAGGAGGGGGGGTATATATAAGAGGGTTTAGGGTTTTACAGGGTGAGGACGAAGGTGAGAGCGGGTCTCTGCGCACTGCCCGTACGTACGGCACAAGGTGCAGTACGAAAAATTTCACTTTCAGATGTCTGGGAACGTGTCCAAACATTTGGACAGACGTTTGACTGAAACTCCAGACGTCTTAAAAGGCTAAAAAGTAACGGGTCATTACAGGCTTAGATCCAATCGAAGCTTCGCGCACTTCGACGCGTGCAATCACCTCTTACCCCAAATCCTATCCAATAGCTACAATTTGGATTGGAACTTCACGTGCTCTCTTCTTTTCATCCCAACCACCAATACCCTAGGTGCCTAATCACACCACTGTGGTGCTCACACTCAGTACCTTGGCTACTTAAGTCCCTCCCAGAGCTCGTGCGTAAGGAGATCGACTCCCTCTTACATCCGTTGAGCTGGTCATTCATCCACTCCAACTCCTCTCTTCATATTATCTTTGTTTCATTGCCACTCGCAGTGAAGCTCCACCTTCCTCTTCGACTCTCCTCGCTACTAAGGACATCGTAGCACCTGTGGGAGATCCAAAACTCCACTAGCGAGTTTTTCATCCGCTAGGGCACCTCCTCCCTCTCTTCTTCCTCTCCATCCACCAGGTGGAGACCCAAAGGTCCCATTCCTCTGATTAGTTAGGATTTAATGCTTTTGTAGAGTAGTTTTCATGCTTTCTAGATTAGTTTTAGTGCAGTTAGTGTAATTTAGATTAGCTTAGGATTAGATTAGATAGTAAAATTCACTGATTTGTTAGATTAGCTAGGAGTAGAGTAGCCTAGATCCAATCTCGCCCTCTCTGATCAATTTAGATCAGAGAGGTGCTTTTCTACGACTATTTCGATCCATTAATCTCCCTTATCATCTCATTACTTGCATTTTCTAATTTCTTCAACAATTTAATTCGCAAACCACCCATCCACTAAGGCCTAACTCAAATCTAGGAATTTTGATTTCTAGATTTGAATTAACGTCTAAAACTCACATGGGGGGTCTCCCACTCATTCCATAAATCTACAAAGATCCCCCGATCTGGTTTTATTATCTCAAATTGCGTGATTTCTTTAAGATTTACTTTTAATGACTAATCTGATGATTTGGAGCTCATTTGATTTTATTGGATTTAATCGAGCTTTTTAAGGTTTTTAATCGCTTAATTAAGTGTCATGCAATGAATCCAAGATTTTGGATTTGGTTGTTAGTTGTGGATGAGCATGCACTTAGTTTAAGCTTTGTTTTGGGTAGTTTGATCGAGGATAACCAATGATACTAATTTGAGATTAAATGAGGATCCAATGAATTCTGATCTAATCACTAGATCACCTTAATGACTAATCAATGGTGTTCAAGAAGATCAGATGATCAGATCAGTAATGAATTCAAAGTAAATGACCAAATCAGGGCAACATTGTAATCTTATTCAAGGGATTTCTCTCAATCTGAAAGTCAAGGTTTAACTGAGAGATTTGAATTATCTATGATTAGATCTTGAGTTTAATGGGAAGAGGATTCATTGTTAATCCAATTTATCTCTTTTATTGTCTATGATAAAGAGAATGAATTGGATTAAGATGTTTTGAATTTCATAACTCAGAGATCGATTTTTAGACCTTGATGAAAAAGAGTTTACAATGATTTTGATGGAAGTTAATTGAATTTGAGGATGAAATTATTTTGATTGTAACTAAAAATTTTAGATCTGATTTGATAAATGATTTGATCTCAATTTTGACTCAGGTATTAAACTTCAGCAGCAACTGCTGCTAATCACTGCTACTGAAATAACAGTAGTTGTTGGAGTTTAATAGTAAATGAATATAAGGCATCTAATCAGCTATTGCACCATTTGATTTCAATTTGAGCAGCAACCAAATGGCAACAGCTGCAGCATATCAGGTTCCAGTAGCTGCTACTGCTATGTTTGATGCAGCTACAACCACTATTGGAGTTTTACGTATTTTGAGAAGCTGACTTGTGTTTAATGTTAGAATTATTGTAACAAGCATTTATGTACTAAATTTGGATTTTAATTTAACTTGAATTGCTTGTATCTTGTTTAAATTCTATTGGCAGCTACTTTCATATGAGAAAATCTGTCCAAAATGAGATTTTAGTGGAATTAAAAGAGAAAATCATATTTTTATGTTCATAAATGTTATAACATGCTTGCTGGATGTTTTTAGCTGTTCAAGCACTCCTTCCAGCCACTAGAATGGTTTTCTCTTAGGTTTTTTTTGAAACACCCTTTCAAGGCCTTACTTGTTGAACTTTGTAAATAAATAAAAATTATAAAAAAAATTCCAAAAAAATAATATAAACCTATCTTGGTGAAGACTAGGTATATTATTAGGTGCATGCCAAGTTTCAAGACATTCTGAACCCCTGACTTGGAAGAACATACCAGCCGATAATTCAGTTTACCTTGAAACTTAATAAAATACATCAACTTCGAAAATACTAAACATATCTCTTCTCTCTCATCTCTCTCTTTCTCTCTCTTGCCTTATATCTACTAAATATATAAAACCTATAAAAAAATCATAAATACCTTAAAAACTCTTTAAACTACTATGTATACTATGTATAGACTTGTATATACTAATTAAATCTAAGTTATAAGTAAATATTATATAATTTGTATATAAATATCTTGTATATGTATTCTATGTATTAAATTAAGTAATTAGAGTAACTTAATGTATATATAATCTTATTGTAAAATAACTGAGTAATTATACAAACATAGTTAAATGTATATATATATATATATATATATCTATACCCAATACTGTACATACGTATTTATATATGTATTATGTATCATATAATACCGGCAATATAATATAATTTAATTACATATATATAGTAAATAATTTATTTATTTAAATTCACTAGGTAATTTATTAAGTTAAAATGAAATAAATTAGTAAATTAAGTTAATACTGAGATAATTTATATTGTATACTTGTAATAGATTATAATAAGAATTTTTAACCTATTTATATCATATTTATACTATATTTCAGTATTTATAGTTTATTTATATGTATAACTAGCTAAAACATGTATTTAAATCTATATAAATTAAAATAAAGCTTCTAAAATATAATAAAAATATGTAATAAATAATTTATTATGTATATTAGTACTGTATTAAGTCAATTGTATAATTAATTAACTAATTTATACTGTAATTAGCAAATTAAACCTTATTTAATGTGTATAAATCGTAAACTTCTGCTAATTTAATTATATAATAAACTAACTTATTTATGTAAAGTAACTACATAATTATGTAGCTCTATGTAAGGGCTTTAAAATTTCATAATTTATTTTTAATTTATAATAAATTATGACCCTTAAATCGAGGGCCGAAGTAAGCAATTAGTTACACAGTGCGCTGCTGCAACGCCAATCGAGCACCTTCTTAGTCCCACATCGGTAACTCACCATCGCCCGTAGTGCCATATAAGGAATTTGTCTTATTGCCTCTTCAGTCGTCAAATGCATCGGGCGCAACACATTACTCATCACTCTCCTATCTCTGATACATGAAACGAGCATATGCATGTATTGGTGAGGTGCATGGGTCGAGGGCTGTGCACTATGCGTAAGCGTATGTGAGTCCAATAACGAGCTATAAATCGGATAAAATGCACCTAATGACAACTAGGGTAGCCCTAGTAGAAGTCTGGTCCCACCTAGCAATGGGTGCTGTGTATCCCTCGAAAAAGTCACCCGCCAATTAAACCAATTTTTAAGTTAAAAACTAGTCTGAACCAGCTGAGGAAGAGAGGAGAGCGAAGGCTGAAATGTGACTAAGTGTTGGAGCTTACGCTTATGCATATGTGTTGTGTGTGTGCCTAAGTCTAAAAGAGTCTCTATGTGTGTGTGTTAGTGTTTGTGCCTTAGTGTGTTGAGTGCATTAGTCTCTGTGTGTATTATGCATAAGTGGCATGTCTACGTTATGTGTGCGTTTGCATATATGTATATATATGTAAAGTATATAGTGTGTATAATAAGTATATGTATGTAAGTAATATATAATATGTAAATAAATAAATTATGTATACTGTAATAGTATAGATATAGTGTATATAGAGTAGGCTTGTTTGAGCCCCTATATGTATATATATAACACTAAGGGTTTTAGTGACGAATAAATCCGTCATTGTATATATATATATGTTAGTATAAGTAGTTTTTGCCTTAGGTAGTGTAAATATGTTACTAAGACCACACTTTTGTTTATATATGTCACTGTACATAGGATTATATGTTAGTATAGATAGTAGTTTGCCTTATGTTATGCATATAATTTTACTAAGATTTTAGTGACAATTATATATGTTACTGATTATATTATATATGTTACTATAGGTATTAGTATGTTATAATGAGTTAGTATAATAAATATCATTAACTATTTTTGTATCTATACTCTGGCATTAAATATATTAGTTGTAAATAACTAACATAGAGTAGTTGTACATTATTTTTGATGTTTGTTTCTGTACATTTATTTTAAAGTATTGTAATATGTTTTAATTCATTCTTTTGTACATAATTAACTAAATTCTTTTATTCATTGATTCTTTCATTCCTTTTTATAAATAAAATCAATATTATTAGAATTAAATAATATTTTTGGACTTAGATAGTGATGTATATCAATAATTGCCTCTCAGTGAATGACCTAGAATAAATCAGTAAAAATTAAGTATATAAATAAAATTGACGCGACAACGGTTTATATTTATAATATATACTATAACAACGACATTTAAAACACTTTTTAGTGTGAACTGGTTGTCGTGCCAACATATTTTTGGCATCATTGTTGAGGAGGCATTTCTCTATACGCCAAAACTATTCTTTTGTTCTTTCACTTGTAAATATTTTTGCTTTTGTATGTAAATAATTATTCTTTCATTCATATTCTTTATTGTATATAAATTCTTTTATTCTTTGATTTGTTTTGTATATAATTGCCTTACTAATCATTTGTTGTTTTTACAGCACTTGAGGAATAGTAGTAATGACTTCTTCCGGGTGAACTTCTTCTTAATGGATTCGCTACGCTTCTTTAGACTCGACTTCCCGAAGGAGTTTTTCCAGATGGAGCTGCATTTCCTGCTTTTATTAGATTAATAGATAGGTAGTTTAGACTTAGGTATATTAATAGGATATTTTTGTTAAGCATAAGTTGTAAGAGCCTGTTCTTACACATAGTTGTAATAACTTGACTCTCTCTTTGGACTCTTAATATCTCTCTATTCATCTCTCATCATCGCGGTTTTTCCTCATCGATTTCTTTTTCTTTTGTTTTTGTTTGTTGCATACAAAGATCCAAAAAAAATTATAAAATCAAAAATATGAAAAAGATCTCAACCCTTACTAGCAACAGCATACTGTAGGCATTCATACTTAGGATTACATTTCCTGCTAGATTTTATTTCAAGTCAAATTGCATACTATAGAATTGTTGAAGTCAAGTACGTAACTTTTATCTTTCTTAGCTCCTTCCATCTTTACATTTTACTTAAAACTTAAAAAGACCATCTTTTGAGTGAAAAAGAACAAAAAAAGTGAGACAAGCTACAAAAAGAACATCTTCTTAATACTTAAATCAAATTCAAAAGGAGACACTAAAAATTATTTGAAACCCTGACTGAGCTTTTCATCGAACTCTATTGATTGTTATCATATACACACTACACGATCACTTAAATCACAAATACATGGGTTTCTATCTCATCTCCTTGAGCAGCACAGGATCTGAATTCGCACTGCAGTCTTATTCAGATTCCCGATGGATTTTAGAGGTCTGCACGTCGCTAGGTTATCTTTAGGACACGTGCAATTGTTCTGAAACATTTGTTTGCGTATTACTATTTTTCATAGTAGACTCTAGGAAAAATTCGATTTTTCTCGTTTGCTTGAATTGATTGTTCTTTGATAGACTGATTTATTGGGATTTCTGATTTTATTGAAATTGAGATTGTTTATCTTACCTTTGAGTTGTGACTGTTTTAAAAAATCATTTTCAAAAATCGACTCAATGGAAGGTAGGAGATCCCAAAGCCCTGAGTTAGTACTTCGCTTGGGTACTGATGCCCAATCTTCCACTTCTATGCCTTCCACATCAAATTCTATACCTCCTAGGCCTCAAACTCCCATTCACCATGCCATTCATCTTGAGGATGATCATGATTCTACACAATTTGAAGATTTCGAAGAACTTCCTCCACATCTCTCTACACATCATCCTCCTCCACCACCACCAAACCATAGGTTTCAACCTCCTCCATATCCTAACTTTCCTAACCAACCACCACCAAAGAACGGTTTTATGCCTCATCTAGAACACCTGTTTGAACACAATTACAAATGAATACCATTACCCAACGGGTGCAACAGCTTGCACATGCTGTTAATTTCTTAGCAAAACCCCAACCTCAACCTAGGAATCCCCAGGCACCACCACAACCTCGTAGACGTCAACTATGGGATTACTATAATCCCATAGTTGCGCAACCTAAGCATGTGGTACGTTATCCCGATGGGGGTCGTGCTGCTAAACTGAAGCCAAACATTATTGTACTTATACCTCACTTCCATGGTCTTGCTTCTGAGGACCATTTTCAGCATTTAAAGGAGTTGTAAAACCTTGCTCAAACCTTGGGTCTGCAAGGTCATGATCAGCACACACTTTTCATGAAAATGTTATCTTTTTCATTAAAAGATAAGGTAGCCTTTTGGTTTAGAACACTTGCACGAACTACACCAATAGAAGACCGGGCTTTTTTGGAACGTGAGTTCCTAAAGAAGTACATTCCTGTAGGACGCACAAACGCTTTAAGGCTTGCCATCACTACATTCACCCAGAATTCAGGAGAACAAATGCATGAGGCTTGTGAGAGATTCCACAAGCAACAAGTCCAAATCTTCTATCATGGGCTCCATGATGACACAAGGTAATTTTTTGTGTCGGGACGAGGACTCAGCTTTTGAGCTCTTTGAAGGCATGGCAGAAAACTTTATTAATAATGCTTCGATAAGTGTTTTTAATAGAAATTCCTCTCATTCCCACTCACACACGGGAGTACATGAAGCCCAATCCAGTAACAGAGATTTAGAATTAGTGTTTAGTCAGCTGGATAAGGTGGGCTTAATAGGGAAGAAAGTAGATGAAGTATGAAAATTCTTATCTGAACCTTCATCATCTTCTTCTCAGTCACCTGCACCTCACACTTCTTCTCAGTTTCCCCCGAGCACTTTGTTGCCTCCTGTACTGGTACTAATCATGAGTATGGGTAATTACGGGATACAGGTTTGTTTCTTTGAAGAAACCCAAACCTGTAACTCACATGTACTTATACTAAACTTTAGTATCGGTACTTATGGGTTAACAAGTACCTTTTTAAGCATAAATACAACTTGATTACTAAACTATTTTTGCAAATACTTTAAACATTAAGAAAGTATCTTTTAAACAATACATACTTTAAAATAAATCGAATGATCATATTGCTTTATCCTAATTTATCTTTATATGATTTTACGATCTATCTTATGTTTCTTTGTTAAGAGGCATACATATAATAAAGTAAAAACCTAATCTAATAAACAAAATAAACTCCAAATGATCTTTTATCATCAACTTCTCCTTATAGTCTTGCCTCCTCCTTGTTATCATGCCTTCTTGTCATTATTCTCTATTTGCCTTGATCTTCATCTAAATATGAAATATTACTCAATTACAAATATTAATCTACAATAATTTTGTTAACACCAAAATAAAACGTGGATCAAGGTTCCAGCAATGGCTACTCTAACCCATTGTAGGGTGTCGACTTATCCTTGCGATTGGTCGATTGGCCCTGTACTAGTGAGGAGACTAGGCACAGACTAACTTGTATCGTCTGACAAGTCTACATTGATTTCCAGAATCTATTGAAAACCAATGTCAGCCTTTATTATTCCAAAGCGTATATCTTGTCCCAACACCTATCTAGATTATTCCAAACACCTCTATAAATGGAAGAGAACACTCCTATTCTTAGACATAAATAAGAAAAGAAAAAATACACCTTGTAAGCCTAAATTCTTCCATCTACACACAATTGTGTTATGCAACACAATTGATATTTATGTTACTGAAATACAGCTTGTTGCCAATCTACTTTTGAAAATGTTGGTACAGAACTAAGAAGTTACCATAAGATGAGATTTGGAGTGAAATTCATAAACCTTGTTTGACCAGCGTAAATTTGCAAAAGCCGAGATGTGTAGCTTCTTAAGCAATCTCTCGTGCGAACATACGAGAGATTTGGGTATCTCTCGACCTTCTAAGTCCGGCGAGGTTGCCGTGCTTGGAAGCTTACCTTCCAAGCACAAAACCCTCTGCCTGCAACTATAAAAGAGACCCCAGATCCTCCCATTCATCTTTAGCTTGGTTTGGCCGGAGAACAACCCTCAACTTCATCTCTTTTCCTCTGGCCAAGCATCCAGCGAGCTCTGGCGACATATTCTCCCTCCTCTCGTCGCCTGCCACAATACTAGTGGCAGAGACATCTCCGCCTCCTTCATTCGCGTCGCGCCATACTTGCGCACACGCCTGCATCCTCTTTGTCGTCACCATCACCCTTCTACTGAACCTTCATCTCCGGCGACGGTAGGTACGAGCCGTCTGCCATCTCCTCTCCTTTCATCCTTAAATTAGGTTAAAAACTTTCCCCTCTCTCTACTCTTTATCTTCCCCTTCTTTATTTCCCAACACACCCCTCAACAACCGCATACCACCACCATCGTCTCCACCTCTGGCAGACCACCGGCGAAGGCGCATCCACCACTCCACACACCCACACGCCTCGCTAACTACCTCAAAAGCTCTGCCACCTTCCACTGGTCGATTTCCCCTCTCCATCGACTGCCGCACGCACCATACACTGCCCCTGAACAACCCCACATTCACGGCCAAAGACCAACCTAGGCACGCACGCCTAGGACGTCCCGCACCATGCCACCCACCGAGCTACCTTCACCGTGTCATGGCGAAGATTTCTAAGTGCTTTGACAGGGCCGTGAGTCCATATTTGTGATTGACAGGCCGGACCCCCATCTGCCATTGGAGCAGGAGCAAAGCTTGCTCCAAGTAGCCCTGCTCCAGGAGACCGAGTCCCAGGTGCGCGGAACCACTTTGCGATCCCCTTGCGCCCAGTAATTGAAGTCCCAAGGTGCCACAGCTTCAGCAATCAGGAGACACTCCCTGCGGACGCATGCGAAGAAGCAGGTGGGACTTTTAGTCCTACCTCGGGTGTTTTGGAGTGAGGTGAGTGATATAGTTCAATTTGTGTCAGGGGCTCTTTGCCTCCTGACACGGGGTGAGGTCCCCTAGCCCACTCGCCTTGTCTGCGATTCACCACTCAGCGGACTTGGTTGTCTTGACCCATTTATCCTTCACTCCTCGCGCACCACCCACACTGGTGCGCCTGGACCCGAGTGCGCTTGCCCGACCTGAATATCTGATTGGTTCTGGGAGAGCTAGCATAAGAGAGAAAAGAGAGAGTCCGCTGGGGCGGGTAGGGGTAGGTTTTGCACTTGTGTGCAGGGAAAGGAAGAGGAAGCTAAAGAAGGAAGAGGATCCTGAAGGAAAGGCTGAAGAAGCTAAGGAGAAAAGAGTCACAGAAGAAAGCTAAGGAAAAGAAGAGCCAAGGAAGGAGAAAGGCACGGTTGAAGAAGAAAGAGAAGAGAGAAGAAATAAGAAAAGAAGCTAAGGACAGAGAAAGGAAGGAAGGAGAAGGTAGGAAGCAAATAGAAGCCAAAGAAGAGCCAAAGATAGAGAAGAAGATAAAGAAGAAAGAAGAGAAGCCAAAGAAGAGCCAGAGAAAGGCAGAGAAGAAGCAAAAGAAACACTTTTTATCCAATTCTTCCCAATTTCTCTCTTTCGCTACATTTTGTTCATAACTTCATGCCTTACATTCTAAATTAGATTTTGAGTAATTTCAAGTGTTCAAATTGCACCTATTGAGATTAGTGTATGAATTCCATTTGCTCCCTGTGTTCGACCTCGGACTTAAAATTCGAGTAATAAAATTTATTTGTTTTCAAAGCGATTTCAACTATACTATGATGCAATTATTTTAAACCCGACTTCGCTCCTTCTTAACATTTTCGCACCGTTGTCGGGGACACTTTCACTCTATTAACACCTTATAATTTGAAGAAGAATCACATCTCCTTAGAAAAGTGGTGTAAGGGCGTGGATTTTATTTATGTTTAATTAGCTATTTAAAATCCTAATTGGTTCCTTAATGGTAGATTAAGGGCTTGGGAACCTAACTTGGTCATGGCATCTTTAAAAGACAAGTAATCCCTTGAAATAATTAAGCAAGTGTTAAGTACTAAAAGATAAGGGGCAATTGGTAATGAAACGTTGGGTTTATAGACTCTTTAAAAATAGGTCCTTTGGGTGGAAGGATCTCCTCACAAAATCTCTACCCGTTATAATTGCGAAGAAAAAAAATTAAAACAGAGACAAAAAAAAACGCATTCGTCTTCATTCCCTCTCGAGCCTCTTCTTTGTTCTCTATCGATGGGAGAGCACCACCACAACCCCCACCTTGTTCCCTCTCGCCGGTCAACCTCCTTCCTCGTCAGCTGCTGCTATCGCCACCATCGTTGGAGAGGCCACCTTGTTGTTGCTGCTATTGGAGTCACCATTGTTGTTGTTGTGTGCAGAAGAAGTGAAGAGAGGAGGAGAAGGGGCTTATCTTCAAAGGTAGGGTTTCACTTCTTGTTGTCCTTCCTTTTGATTTCCTATGTGTAGGAAAGGTATTAGGGATGTTTTGGATGTTGAAAATTAGTTTGTGCCATGAGATATTTGGTGATGAAAGTGGTGCATTCAACCCATGGTGGGTTATTGTTACGAATGCGTGCCCCGGACGTATTTTAAGACGTCTGGGAGGTGGCCCAGACGTCTGACCAGACGTCTGGGATCACATCCAGACGTCTTGCCAGACGTCTGGGATGGTTTACAAACGTCTGAAAAACCGTTATCGTCCACACCCGCGAGTCGTCTGCGCGCCTGCGCGCGCAGACCGCATATTCGTTATTCCCTCTTTTCTTCTGCGGCTGCAGACGCCTGCCGCGCCTTCTCTCTCTCCTCTCCGCGCGGCCTTAAAAGGGCCGCGCCTCCCCTTCCGTCTCCACCGTCTCCTCCTTCCTGTGCACGAGAGCGAGCGAGCGCGAGGGTTACAGCGGCGGCCGCAGTGAGCGCGGAGGAGGCGCGGCGTGCGAGGGCGGAGCTCTGCCGTGAGGGCGAGCTCGCCGGAGCGGCTTGGTCGGCCGGCGGAGGGCGCAGAACGACGCAGAGAGGGACCTGCTGCAGTCTGAGCAGTAGGAGCGCGAGGTGCGACGCAGGCGGCGTCGCGAGCAGAGTCCGGGTCGCGCCC
The DNA here is from genome assembly GCA_037157565.1 of Thalassia testudinum. Lineage (NCBI taxonomy): Eukaryota > Viridiplantae > Streptophyta > Magnoliopsida > Alismatales > Hydrocharitaceae > Thalassia > Thalassia testudinum. Next base: position 66,130,632 of record JAZHRO010000022.1, on the reverse strand, counting down.
TGATTCTGGAAAAATTTCCAGAATCAGACGTCTGGGTTGATAGGCAGACGGCGAGGACGATGTCTGGTAGCTCATACCGACGTCTGAAAGGTGTGTATTCCGCTTTCTTCTTCCTTCCTGTCGACCGACCGGACTAAGGGAGGGTTTTAGCTGTGCGCAGGATCGCTAATTCGCCATCCTTTGCGAATCAGACGTCTGGAAGTTGTACCAGACGGCGGGAGTGACCTCCAGACGTCCGGGGTGACCATCGGACGTCTGGGAGCTAGGACAGACGTCCCCGCAGACTTCTGGACGTCTGGGAAACCACACTGAACAGGTAATTCTCTGATCCACTGTTTAAGACGTCTGGAAGAAGTTCCAGACGTCTGATTTTGCACAGTATCGTCTTTTTCGACCCGTTTAGGGCCCGTTCGGGCTCCGTTTTCCGCGATTCGAGTTGCGTTCTTTTCAGAATTAATTCCTCTACCCGTCTACAGTAGCTATACACTGTTTTGAGACACTCCTTGTGTCTGATCCTTGTGATAGGACCTAGTTCAGTTGCAGTCTTGGGAGTCGCAGAGGCACACGGGATTCCTGATCACGCCCCCATTACTCCCGTTGTACCTAGTAGAGTGGCTTAAGTTTATTATTAAAATCTGTTAAAGTATGGAACCATAACTAGAATCTAGGACATTGCATGAATCCTAGAAATGAGAAATGTATGGAATGATAGCTCCTAGGTGATGCATGAATCCTAGGGCTGGAAAACTAGTTGTATGCTAGATCCTAGGATGTGGCATGAACCCTAGGATGGAAAAACTAGTGGAATGTATAATACTGCAGTCTTGGAAAAATGGAAAGGAATATAAAGCTGCCTGTAAATTGAATTAACAGCTGCCTGTTATGAATAAAGAAACATGATTGAGATCATGGATTGTGAGAACGTGAAACTGGAAAGTGAAACATATGATGTTCTGAGATAAAGAGCTGGAACTGATGAGAACCTCATCATGAGCCATAACTAGCTCATTTTGACCCAATACAAAGGATAAAAGCTCCTACATAACTCAAGGAAAGGCTTAACTCAGAGAATTCTGAGTTTAAGAAGAAAACAAGTCATAAGGGGTAAAAATGCAATTTTACCAGTATAATCTGCATACAGGGTAATTCAGGGTCCAAACATAGGTCAAAGCAACTTAATAAGAATAAAAGTGGGATGAGATGATCTAGCAAGGGCTACAGCAATTCCAAGGAACTAAATGATAATCTGTAACCCTAAAACAAACCCACTTCAATTCACGAGGTTCAAGGCAAAGCAAAAATGGAATAAACCCTCTAAAATTCATAGAAAATTAATCTCTAGGGTTTAGAACCTTCAATTTGACCTTAGGAACCCATCTTGACCTACATTGAGAACCATACCCAATTAATAACTTAATTTGGATTTTTACGTAAATTGACCAGTAAAACAAGGTTTAATCTAGAAATAAAATTCACCATCAAATTCCTTAGGTCCTAATTAATCATGTATAAAAACTTGAGCCTAAGAAGAAACCTTCTTGACCAACTTTACACTTTGGTCCTCATATATTTACTTTTTGGCCCTCAACTTTTGAACCCTCGCATTTTGGCCCCTAACTCTCCTTCGTTCTTTGCGTTCAGGTCCCCCTGCAAAACCTGCCAGCACCATGCTCCGGCGACCTTGCGCGGAGCATGGCGCCGCGCAGGGTGAGGGGGAGAGTCTGGCAAGTAAACCGGGGGTGCCCTGCGTCGTCAGCCGTCGCAGGGACACCCCCTGGTCGTTGTAACCCACCAAACCGACCGTGCGAACGCACGGACGGTATGGGTTTCCATCTTCGGCGTCCTCCGGCGAGGGAGACACGTCGTCTCCCTCCGCCTTCCTCCCTGATTCGGTCCCTATAAATACCCCTGTCGCTCCACCGTTCTTCCCAGCTCGGATCTGACGGAGAAAACCCCCAACTTTCCTCTCTTCTCACTCCGGCAGACGCCCACCAGCTCCGGCGGTTCCTCCTCCTCCTCCTCTTCGCTCTGCCGCAATACCAGCAGCAGAGACTTCTTCCCCTGCTCTTCCCGCGCCACGCCGCACCCAGCTGGCGCCTCTCCGGCCCTCTGCTCGCCGCCGCCCCTTCCCCCGGGCATTTTCTTCTCCGGCGACAGTCGATACGACTGTCGCCCGCTCCGGCCCCTCCTCCTCCTGCTAAGTAGGTAGAACTCCTCCTCTTCCTCCCCTCTTCCTTTTCCTCACTTTAAACATCTACTGTCGCCCTCGATTCCGACCACTCACCCTCACCTTCTCCGCCTCCGGCCATCCTCCGGCGAGCCGCTCCCATCACTCCAGCATCCCACCCGGCTCGCCGACCTGCACATAATCTCCGCCTCCTCACCCTGATCCATTTCCGCCCCTCCACTTCCCCCAAATCACCCTCTGCAACTCCACCGAACAAACCCATCTCCCGACCCACAGTCCGACCTAGGGCAGCCCTTAGGCTCCGCCCCGCCGCCTGCACACCCCCCGACCACCTTCGCCGTGCCACGGCGAAGGTCCTCCGCGTTTCTGATTGGGCCGAGAGGCCGTTTTTCTGTGGGCAGGTACCTGCGCTCGTCGCCACCATTGTTGAATCGAAGCAGCTTCTTCACCTGCTGCCCCAGGTGCGAAGCGCCCAGGTCACCCTCCCAGGCTGTGCGGGGGCACTTCGGCAAAGCGTTAGGCTGCAGTTGAGGCGAAGCTCTCGCGCGAAGCCCCCGCGCTTCGCCTTGACTGCCGCTGCTTCCTCCGCGCAGGCACCCAAATTGGGGTGGGACATTTAGTCCCACCTCGTAACCTTTCAGAGGAGAGCGCCTGCATAAAGGCAAAAAGCGCCTTATGCTCGTTGCCTCCTGAGCACGGGGTGAGGTCCCTCTCACTCACTCGCTCGCTCGACCCGGTCTCGTCCGCGCTCACGCCTCGCGGACCTGGCCCGACCCGACTTAGACTGACCTGCACTCCTCGCCCACCACGCACGCCGGTGGGCCTGGACCCGGGCGCGACCCGTACCCGGCTACCCGGCAGCTCTGGGAGAGCTATCCTATGAGCGGATTCTGTGAGAGAGAGAGACGCAGGGGGAGGGTAGAGATAGGTTTTGCCCCTCTCTGATCAAGCTGTGTAAGTGTGCAGGCACAGGTGAAGAAGAACCGTGGAAGAAGACGAAGGCTGAAGGAAGGAGGATCACCGAGCGGCACTGTAGCAGCGGCGGTTTAAGTCGTCTGATTGGAAAATCAGACGACGTCCTGAAGGCAAGGAAGGAGAAGGAAGGCGAGGCAGAGGAGAACGCAGAGAGGCCAAGACAAGAACTGAAAGAAGAAAAAGAGCACGAGAAGAAGATCTGAAGAAAGGAAAGAAAGAAGAAGAAGAAGAACAGGACCGCTCTGCAGAAAAGAAGAAAGAAAGAAAAAGAAGAAGAACAAAAGAAGAGAGCAGAAGATCTGAGAAGGAAGAAGAGGAGAAGCAAAGAGAAAAGAAGAAAAGCCAACAAATTCTCTCTCTCTCTTTCTTTATTTTTGCAAAAGAAACTTGTACCCCTAGAATACAACTTGCTCCCTGAGTTCGACCTCGGGAACTCTTTATTTCCGAGTAACAAATTGTATTAAACTGGTAATCACCTCCCTCTATACTATACTACGACGAAATAATAAAACTATAGAGGAAGGTAGCCCACCACCAGGAACCCTACGGGGAATTAGGAGTGGAACTCCTGGAAAGAAAATGAATGGAACTGAGATGTAGTTTGTACTGTCTCTTGGGTACGCAGTACCAAGGGAAGTACCTGTACCTGTTTAGTGCAGAGTGGGGCCAGCCGCCCCAGGGACCCGGGGTTAGGATTGGCCGCTCTGTACCGACTTGTTGGCCCTCGTGTACGTAGTACCGAGGAGAGCTACTAGTGTTAGGAGAGTACTAGCTACCCCACGGGCCCCGGGGTTCTGCTAGCCTCCTTCACCGACTTGTTAGGCCCACTAGGGCAAACCAGGGTAGTCATGCGAGGGTGCGCGGACTGTGGAGGGGCAAGGCCCCGGTTTGGTTACTGTGGAGGGGTTGGACCCCTGTTATTGAGAGGGCTCTGCCCTGGTTCCGTGTTGTGCTTTGGGCGCACCCGTTAACGGAAACGACTGACCGCGTGCCAGTGCGGGCTAGCTACCTGTGCGTTTATCGCGCGTGCCGTAGTCACCGTTACATCTGTCAGTGACCTTGGGGTGGTTGACTGAGGGTAGGATCACCACGGGGGACTCTCCCGGCCAGGAGAGCACCACGTGCTACTTCTACTTTTGGAAGAGACTGCAATCAAGATCGTTCCCACGAGGACATTCGAGATCAAGTAAAGGATCTGAGAAATAAATGAAATAGTGAGAAAAATTGAAAGATGTGAATAAAGGAAGTAATAGAACATAACAGCTACTGTACACTCTACTGTTGCCTTTAGTTAGTTTGCCACTCTACTCAGCGTTTTGCTGACGTGTTACACTCGTTACCTTTTTCAGGACCAGGTGTTGAGCAGCCAGGGTCGGCGGCTGCAGAGGACGCTGGGCCGAGTAGGGTCCAGTAGAGTTACCACAGTCTTTTGTACCTCTTTTGTTTCTGTTCTAGTGAGTAGTTTTTGTTTCCGCTGTACCTTCTTTACCTGCAGTTCTTGTTATATGATTAATGTTGTTTTACTGTTGTGGTGGTACCTACTGTAGTAGTTTCTTTCCTTACTACTGTACTTTCTTACTATTAGTTATATTCATGCTGAATGTGGTTTATTTTACTGTCTTTTGGTTACTTCCTCGTTGGACGACTAGGTCTTGGGATTAGTCGAGTCGGTCCGGTTCTCGTGTCTCGTAGGGACTCAGGAACCGGGTCGTTACAGTTATATTTGAGGTAATAGGATTTTTCTAGTTAGGGGTTATCCTAAGGTTATATGGGGGATTTAATTGTTTCAAAATGTTCCTTATATGTGTATTAGCTTGAATTCAATGCTTCATGAGGTTTGGTTGAGTTTAGGGTGTGATTTGAGGCTTGAATGGTCAATTTTGCATGTTTGCCCTGCTGTTGAAGCCTTACCTAAGGTTAGGTAGCTGCTTGAGGGCCTCCTAACATTAGGTAACAGGCTCCTAGCGTAGGCAGCCTGTTTGGGTTGCTTATTAGCCTGAAATTAGGGTTTCTCATGCTAGGAATCTTAAGGAATGTTTGAGTCTAGTTTATAACCTAATTAGGGGTATAGTGGGTGCTCTAATGGGTAAGGAAATGGTGACTTTGCAATTAACCTTAGATGGGTTTAGGGTATTTCTAATTGAGCTTAAAGCTCTCTAATTTAACTAAAAGTGATATAAATCGGCTAAATAACGAATTGAATCTCACATGATGACAAATGACTCTGTTAGAGTCTAAAAAAAGGAAATGCTTAGATCCTAAAGTATTGGGTAAAGACCCTAGGCAATCCAGTAGGTAATTAAGGTTGTCTGATCTGGTTCGGATCAATGGGAAAAAGGACTGAAAAATGATTAGGTCGAATAGCTGAGCTCGTAAGGTTGCACCCTTAGACTTGGTGAACCATGAGTTTACTACTCAGGTAGGGGGGACCCGAGGTGTTGCAGTGGTTGGAGGCTACCAAGGATTTTGCCATGAAACTTGAAGGGTTCCCAGGTGTGATGACAGGCCATGGGTTGTCATCGACGTTTGGTACTTGGATGTACCCGAATCCAACTTGATGTGGAGGTACTCGTGGCTCTAGGCTTGGTTGGTGCTTGCGTGCATAGCAGGGGAACGTGAGGTACATGTGACTAGAGGCTTACTTGGCGCTTGTGGATACGGAAGTGTTGGGGTACTATGATGGATTGGTTGAGATCCTATCTAACAGCGGATTGGAAGGGCACACTCGAGGTTGTGTTCCTACGAGGAGCTACTCCGAGCAGGAGTATTGGTGTGGCTCAACCATTTTAGCTAATCCTATGATGATGATCTGGTTTATCTATGACTGGTCCTTGGTGGACATGAACCAAGCTTGCGCTTCGTGGTCACAAGGGGTAGGCCTAAGTAGCTCCCAAGAGACTCGACTCTTCTGACTAAGGTTAGCAATGCTCTTGATCAATTGAGAGCGAGCACGCCTTTCTTGAGGATCAACTGACTTGCTGGCACCTCTCCTAATCAAGGAGAGACTACCAGGCTGAAATCCAAAGGAAATGATGTATCTCAATTTCCTCTAGTAGAGAGGGATGATTCCCATAATCTAATCATTGAAGCAAGTGAAAGAATGAGTTATGATAATCAAATCATGAGAATTTGGGATAACTTGATTAACGAGTTTTGGATCACGGTGGTTGGTTAGGTTAAACCAGGTCAGGAGTTAGGAGCTAGGTGTTAATTGTGGGCTAGGGATGTAGCCAGTTAGTGAGATTGTTCACTACCCTATGTTTTTATTGTGATACAATAGTTAGTTGTTCTCTATTGAGCTGATTGCTCATCCATACGTTGTGACCTAATTTCAAGTTGTTGCCATCGCGAGTCGTCGACGAGTGGGGTTTGTCGCTGCGCGGGTCTTAACGAGACGTTTGGCAGGTAATTTTCATGTTTTGATTTTAAAGTAAATTCATGTTTAGCACACATTTAGTTACTACTTTATATTATCACTTGTATGTCATTCTCCTGATAGTTTCTTCCATTTTCTTGTTAAATGAAACTTGTTAGTAGCTCGACTTAACTAGGTACAACTTAAATTAAATAAATCAGCAACTCTTCTGTTGTCATTCTTCAAAACTTTGACCCTTATTGGAGGATTAGGTTTTTGAGACATGACAAGCAAAAGAAGCAAAAATGAAGAGACTTCTATGTAATGGCTATCTCCTATTTGCCATTATCGTTGCCATGCAAATCTTCGATTAGAATTCTTCCTTTTATTTCATTTTATTTTCTTTGTTATAATATCTCATTTCAATTTGGAGTTCCTTTATTATTACTTTGTTTTAGTGTGTTGAGTTCTCCCAACGAGGGATATCGACGATGTTCTCCCTCTCTTTCTCTCGCCTCATTCAGGGCTACATTCTATTATAGTACATTTCCTTCCCAATTATGGTTAACGTAACTAGCTTCCACGTAAATGAAAATCATTCGAATTAGTTTAATTCTTTAATAGGTCAAAAAATTGATATGAGGAAATGTAAAATTGATAGTGCTATATATATTTAAATTAGTGTTAAATTATGATATTAATTTTTGTGATATTTAGTTAATTGTAGTCTACGTAAATGGATCTTATATAGGTTTAGAATATGAGTAATTCTGTTCGAACAAGCAAGCATATAAAGAGTCAAATGACTTATTTATCTAATTCTACGTTAAAGATATACATCTAGGAAGAGTATCTTACTCGTAGTTTTTACTATTTTTGCACTTGAGTACAAGAAAATAGTTTGTTCAAGTACAAATCTCTCTTTATGCAGGTGTGTCTCTCGCTATGTGGGACACACACTATTTATCTAATGAATTCATCGTAGGGGGCTCTTGCACCATGTCTGTAGGTCTTTCAGGTAGTAGAGATCATGGTCAAGGGTCGATTATGTGGGGTTGACCATCATTAAGCCACGTTAATTTCTAGTGATATTGGGTTAGTGGGCTTAGTAGCTAATGATAGTAATTCTCGATGTGGCAAAATGAACAAATTTTCTACCTAGAACTAATATGAACACAATAGGTTGCCTGCCTTAGGTGGTTCAACAAAGAAAATTGTTCGCTTGGTTTACTAGGCATACATGATTTTGTCCCTATGAGAAATGCCCGGTAGGTGACTACACTCCCCCACCTACTATTTTCTGCCAGGTGAGGAGTGTAGGCATTTCTGATCATATGATCAAGAGTCTATTTACAATCTAATACAGTTGCCTAGTCAAATTACCTAAGAGAGTGGTTCTCGAGTGACTTAACTTCTTTGGTCTTAAATGATCTTTATTGGACTTTTTACCTTAAAATGTTCCTTTTAAAATTAGGCTTAAATTAAGATTTTCCTTCACTTATCATTACTTGAACCGGTGTTTATAGTTTCTGATCGGTAGGACTTGAGTATATGAAGTTACGAAGTTGACAATTTTTTACTAACATCCTTTAAAATTAATGTTAACGAAATCTAGGTAAATTTTCACCATTTAAGTTAATCCCTTAACTCTTCTTTTAAGAGGTTAACATGTCAAATAAATTAGCCCTTCAAGAAAACACACTCAAAGGCATTGCGATTAACAAAAACGGTCAGAGACACTCATTTGGAAACATGGAACTTATGTAAAGATTGGCATTAAACTCGACAAGAAGAGATACATCTTACAAGTATGCAAGTAGGAGTAGAGAGAGTTCATAAATAGACTCCCTCTTCCAACAACATCGCACTCAATCCACATGAAAGTACTTGACTTTATTCATAGTAGGACTTGAAGATCCTTGCAGCTACCACAATTGCTCCTTAGAAACAATGGAGTTACAAATGGACACAAACAATGTAAGGATGCACGGCTTGTTCCTTTTTTTTTTTTTTTTTTTTTTACTTATAGGAGGGGTATGTTCATGTCCGGCCAATCTTGCAAAGATTTGCGCCTCCATTGATTAAACATGGGCATTGCTCCTAAAAGAGCCAAGGGTTCGACCTCCCGCCCGCAAAATATATTGGTGGTAACCTGCGGCAATCGCAGCACCGATAAATGGACCGAGCCAGAATATCCACTGCACACATGTATACGAGTGAATCCCAGAATGTAATTAACTTTATCGATCGATTTCTAGATAAAGATTGCGATACTAGATTGAAAGAGGGCTTGCGCATATATGCATTGATGTGAATGGAATGTAATAGAATGCATGTACATGGTCATCCCAAGCCTCGGAGTTGTTGTAGATGACTGCGGCGCCGAAGCTCCTCGCAGGGTTTATCCCGGTTCCCGTGATGGGGATGGTGGCTAGATGGACCATGAACACCGCAAACCCGATTGGAAGTGGTGCCAGCACCTAAATTAATGTTGATCCGTTGATTGGTTAAACAGACGGTACCAAACCTGTTGATAGACAGAGGCAGAATATATGGTATGTGTATACATTTACGAGATTAATTCATGTAGCCATTCATAATTAGTTATGTAGCTTTTAAGTACTCGTGGGATAACCCTAGGAATGAAGTCATGGGCATTGCAGCTTTCATCTTTTCCTAAATTTTAATATAAGAAAAATATTTTCTCCGTACAACCATCACTTACTCTACCAGCCAAATATAATTTACATCAAATTAAATATTTAATTTGTTATGTCTTTCATTTTATTAGGTTTAGTAAAATTTAATTAAAAATAAAATTATTTTAATTTTTTTATAAAATAATTTTAATTCAACAAAATATTTAAATAAATTAACTCACTTATTTTACTATTTATCTTATTTATTTCTTATTTTTCTACTTTCCTCACCAAAGAGATATGAGAAAATTTAGCCCCACTCCCAATCAAGAACCTGCCTAGGTCTGGAATGGCACCAGAAAAGGGATACAAGTCAATAGGAGGATACTGTAGTGGACGCAGAACGTACGTCGAAGAGTGTGAAGCTTTATTTGAGTAGTGTGGGCCTTAATCCTTTCTGAGCATCATTTATTATCAAATTGCTGACGTGTTGTGTGTTACATTTTAATTTATAATTTTGGGTTATTTAAAAAAAAAAAAAAACAGGGAGAAAGAACCATGTTTGAGTCAACTTTCAAAATTTCAAGCACCGTGCCGTGTGGGTTAGACAACAGTCAACCTCGTTGGGTCATGACAATGCCTTGCCTTCAGATGTTAGGGACTTTTATATGTTTGCTCCTGGAATCACTTATAATTAAACAGATGCTCTGACTTCCCACTATTTCCGTACGGTTTGTAAAAATTGTTGGAGTGTGTTCTTTTGTCAAATGCCTCCATGAAAATAGATGGAGTTAGAGCTTAGACTTTAAAGAAATCAGGTTTAATTACCTTATTTCTTAAAATTAATGGAGTGGGATCTTATATATAGCTACTTTATATTTGACTGAGTACACCATAAAGGGGAAAAATAAAACAACTTCTAAGGATATCCATGTAACTATCAAGAAGTCTAGAATATTTATATGACTGCAAATGATTCTAAAAGGTATTTAAAATGTTCAAAAAGTTTAAATCTATCCATTTATTTCAACTTCAATTCTAAACTTTTGCTGAAGCATTCACCCTTTTGATTTGCATAAAGGCATCCGTCCACATAGTGATTTGGATCCTTTCCATTTACCGTACATTCGATTTTTTTTTTTCAAAAGAATTACATCTTCACGTATTTCCTTTCCCAAATCCGACCTTATCATCATCAAGTGGTTGACATAGCAATAGAGCCTTACGTTGACATCTACGAGATCATGGAATGGAATCATATGTCCAGTATATTTACCTTGTTAAAAAAAAAAAAATTCAGAACTTCTTGACAGAAACCTTGCAGAGCAAAACAAAGACTCACGTTGGATAAGTTAATGACTCGTACCTAAGAATTTACTTCCTTTTGAGATATTCAGTTAAGGCATAAAACAACTCATATTTGTTCAAGCAGCAGTTATATCATATATATAAAGCAGCAGCCCATAGTCGATAGTATGATTTCTTGACGAAGAATTCGATAAATTCTCAAACGATGAGATGGCCAAATCCAAACTTGGCAAGTAAGTAACATCTCTATTTGGATACCAAACATCATAGTCATAAGGTATACATACCTCCTCTATGTAGGGTATTAGAATAAGACTCGATCAAGATTTGCCTTTAAATGTATGCATGTATATGCGTATATCATGTACGTACAGGAACGTGGGAGTCGCGAGCATTGCGCTTGGGATCGGTGGCAGAGAAGACGGTGTACACCAGCACAAAGGTGCCGATGATCTCCGCCCCAAGTCCGGTCCCCTTGGAGTAACCACTCGCCAGGACGTTCGCCCCTCCGCCGTAGCTGTTGTAATACCCCTTGTTAAGGGACTTGACCAGGCCCACCCCGCCGATGGCCCCGAGGCACTGTGCCGCCATGTACAGCACGGCACGCACCAGTGACACCTTCCTCCCCAGGAACAGCCCGAACGTCACCGCGGGGTTTATGTGCCCCCCGGAGATGCCCGCGGTGCAGTACACGAGGACGAAAATCATGCCCCCGAAGGCCCACGCGATGCCTAGGATCCCCACGCCGTTGCATGCGGCGGTGGGGTCCCCGGCATGCATGGTGGGGTCGGTCTGGCTCTTGTAGCCGATGACCGTCCCCACGGCGACGTAGAGGAAGAGGAGGGTGGCGATGAATTCGGCTATAATGGCTCGGTAGAAGGACCAGCGCCCCAACTCCTCGGGATCGATTAGGGGTGCCGGCGGGGGGTCGGTGTAGTCCTTGGCATTGAACCCCGCGCCACCCTCGGAACTCTTCGCCATTGATCTTAAAGGGAACGAAGCTAAGATAGCTAGTGTAGGTGGGAGTAGGGGTGGTGGATATTTATGCTCGCGGGTGTGCTGAAATATCACTGGTGGCCCACCAGAGAGTGGTGGTTATGGCAGCGGAATGGAAGAGACGGAAGGAAACGGAGTGGAGTATACCAGTAGGAAGAGAGAAATGAAAACTTAAGATAAATTCCAAGTTAAATTTCACGCTCCCCTCTTACTAATGGAGTGTACCAACCGGTGGGAGGATGGGTTCGTCATCGGGTGTGGTCCTGCATTTTTTTTTTTTTTTTAATGAGGAATCAGAAAAGGACACCCAAAAAAAAATTAGGGTCGCTGATTTCAACTCAACCAACAATACATGCACCATCGTATTTACCGTTTGGGATCCAAGCCTTTTTTTTTTTTTCCCGTAAGGGAGAGGACGTGGAAATGGGATCGGAATCGGACTTTGGTTTTCACTTTTTTATTTTTTTTTGGAAGAAGACGTGAGATAGGCCATGGAAAAATTGGAGTGATAAAATTTTTTATCGAGTGGGGAGGATTAAAAAAATACAGGGAATCGCCAGCCCGATAATGGACCGATGGAAACGAGCAGGTCGGCGTGGAGGCCACGCGATGCTCCACGCGTTCCCTTATCTTGGGGACTTGATTGAATTTTTTCTTTTCGTGATGGGCATTGCAACTAATCTTGCATAGAAGGTCCCCGTGCGTCAGAGCCTAATGTCTCGTTTGTTTTGAAATCTTGGGAGTGTCCCATTTTGAGATTGAATCCACTGTTATTTCATCTCTTTTTGGATTAAGTTTTTCTATATTATCTTACCGATGAATATTCTAATTAATCAAATAGAAAATTAATTATTTCAATCTCTTGATTTAACCTAAAAATGTAAACAAATATAAAATAATTACAATCCTAAAATTACCTTACAATCCCACTTACATAATTTACGATTCTTCAAGATCAATCCCTACAAATAAATAATACCTAAGTTAAGTATCACAACGATTGCGAACCCTCCCGGTATTGAACCATGGAAAGGCTTAGATGGTGGATAAAAGGAAATAGGTATTAAGTTGAGGGGTCCAACTGATCTAGTGTTGTTAGATGCTCTACTTATATATAACGTTGTCTATCTGGTGCACACGTATGCGGTTTCGTTAAGGGTATGTTCGATTATGGGAATGAGATTATGAGAAATTATATATGAAATTATTATTTTATATAATAAGTATAAAAATAATTTTTTTTTTAATGTTTAGGATCATGAAGGGAAATAAAAAATTAATATTTTATATTTTGAGGGAATGGGGAGTAAAATATAATTATTCTATGAAATTTCAATAATAACTTTATGTCAAGGTAACTAAACCTATCCTGAAATAATTTTTTTTTATTTTCTCAACCTAAACAAACAAGTAAAACTTTATCTTATTCTTCTGACCAAACGGATCCTAAAAGTGCAGCTATACAAATATAAATATTGATATATTTTTGGGAAGATATGAATTATTTTTTACCAATATAAAAGTATTCCATAATTATTTTTTACTCACATAAAATTATTTATATTTATTTTATATTAATATAAAATCACACAAAAAAAATTATCTTATAATTATTTTATATCGATGTAAAAATTATATTTAATTAATATAAAATCTTCTAAAATTATTTGCATCGATATAAAATCTCACAGGATACATCAAATTTGCATGTTACAGGACGCGTGTTTTGTACATTTATGTTTTAGTTAATTATGCTTCCCTCATGATTCGTAAGCTTTTAATAAGTTGAAACAGTAAGTGAGATGAAAATAATTATGAAGTTGAGTCTGGATTTGCTTGCTTGAATTTGGTAGCTGCGTGATTCGTAAGCTTTAATAAGTTAAAACAATAAGTGAGATGAAAATAATCATAAAGTTGAGTCTGGACTTGTTTAGTTGAATTTGGGAGAAGCGTGTGAAGTAGAAATTATTTGTCTGACATTGATAAAAAGATGATGACGATTTCTGATGTAGATAGACGTGCTCCATAGGGTATGTACCATTCAACAACAGGGTTTTTCCTAAGGATAGCAATGTGGAAATTTTCACGTGCAAAGATTACGTCTATTCTTACTCGTCCTTTTGCGGGGATTAATTGGGGATCAAGAGGCTTCTTGCTTTTTTTTTTTTTTTACCGAGAAAATAAGAACAATTATCATTCCACAACTTTGTATTTGAAGGGATATCCTTTGCCCGGATCATAGGATGCCTACTTCCCAAGTAAGGATATGTTGGGAATAGAAAGATATAAAGAATGTATTTTAGTATGAAAATATATGTCACAATATGTGATAAAAATTAATTAATTGAAAATTAAAATGAATTTATTGAAAATAAAAATCAATCAATTAACAATTAAGGAAATTAAAATATATCATTTAGATATGATTTTTAACTGGTTGAAAATAAAAATACACTGATGTACTTTATATTTTCATCGATAGAAGATGGTTTTTCACTTGAAGTATAATTTTTACACTTATGGGATGTATTTTTTCACTTAGAAAATAACTTTTTATTCATGAAAAGTGATTTCTGCTAGTGAAAAACTAAAATATACTAGTTGAAACCACCACTCAAATCCATATATTGCAAAACGCGTTGCACAATACGTTTCTTTACTTTTTGACTTAAAGAATTTATCATGATAATATGAAGGAGATATAATTAAAATGAATACGTAAAAATAAGCTTTTTTTTGTGTTTATGTAGATAACAATGTGATAAAATATATGACTATGATGAGTCCCGAGTAAGTGTTGGAACACATAAGAATAAGGAAAGAAATATGGTTGAAATGATCTACTGCAGCTTTAACAACCTATCAACAGTCTATTACGCCTTTTATATAGAATTGGTACTGTACATTTTACATATTATGCCTACAACACTAATATAAGTTACAGTAAGATACATTAATTGTCAACACTTCCCCTCAAACTAAAGCTTTGGATAAAGCTTCAGCTTGTGAAATTTAAAAAAACTTGGCCAAGACAGAGCTTTGGTCAAACCATTAGCATTTCAATCCTTTGTATAGATGAATCTAACTGAAAGATCCCCCCTGTGAGCCTTATCATGTACAAAGTGAAAGTCCACCTCAATGTGCTTGCTACGTGCATGAAACATAGGGTTAGCTATCATATAAGTGGCACCTACATTATCGCACCACAAAATTGGAGAAGGTAGAAACTAATAAAGCTCATGCAGTAAGGATTGTAGTCAAATTATTTCTGTTGTGGTATTTGCAAGGGCCCTATACTCAGCTTCATTACTTGATCTAGCAATTGTGCGTTGCTTTTTGCTTGACTAAGAAATTGGATTAACACCAAGGTAAATGATATACCCAGTAGTAGAACGTCGGCCATCTTGACATGTCGCCCAGTCCGCATCTGAAAAAGCCTCTAATGTTAGAGCAAAACAGTTGGAATAGATTAATGCAAGGTTGGCAGTGCCTTTAAGATATTTAAGCACTCTCTTTGCTGCCTCATAGTGCCTGGTAGTTCGTTGATGCATTAAAGTGCAATCATCTGAAAGTCATTTCTGGAAGGTGAGAGAATATACATAGATTTATATAAAAAAAACAGAGGGAAAGAGAGAGAGAAAGGAAAGGGAAAAATCAATAGACATTTTTAGTTTATCAAAACCCTTAGACATTCAGTTATAAAGTCAGGAAGTTTTATTTCCATAAGATCCACCAAACAATTGTAAGGTGAGAGTAGAGTGTTTACTACTGCTCTAAGTCTAGTATGAGGACTCTGAAGTTTTGGATAATTTGATAATGATACTCAGAGTTAGGCATAGTTTTTGCTCTCAGCTCCTATGTGTGAATGTTTTGTGTGAATTCCCAAGAGCCAACAAATAAGGCAAGTACGTGTTATGACCTCGGCATCAAACGTTGTTTAAGACATCTGGGAATTGGTCCAGATGTCTGGTCAGACGTCAGGAAGCCTTCCCAGATGTCTGGAAATTAATTTTTTCGACGTATAGTTTCGTGTTTGCGCGCATGCGCGCGCAGACTGAACCGCCGCCCTCCTTTCTTCTCTTTCCTTCCTCCCTGCAAGCGTAGCATTCTTTTTTTTTCTCTCTCTCCCCACGGCAACCTTCAAATACTCCCCCTCTCCTCTCCCTCACCCTCACTCCATCGCCTTCTTCTTCTTCCTGTTAGCGAGAGAGTGAGCGGGCGAGGGCAGCAGCAGTTGTTGCCGTGTGTGCGCGGGGAGGAGGGGTTGCTGCGAGAGGGAGAGAGTTAGATTGAGAGGGTGCGAGCTCGCCAGAACAGCCAGGGTCAGCCGGCGGATGCGCAGTAGGAGCATAGAGTTGGGGTGGAGCTGCTGCAGCTCAGGCAGCAGGCGAGCGCGGCACGGCACGGCCATGCAAGGCGGGCGGAGGGCGAGGAGGTCCTGATTCTAGGAAAATTTCCCAGAATCAGACGTCTGGACCTACGTCCAGACAACGCGGGAGATGTCTGGAGGAAGGTCCAGACGTCTGAAAGGTACGATATTTTTCCATCCCTTATATTTTCGCGTGTACGGCCATGCAGCCGTTCCGCCAAAAGGTTCAGCCTCATTTCATGTTGAGGACGGTCACGTATCCGTGCAGGTCTCGTTCGTGAAGATGCAAGGGCACGTCCTCCCACATAGATCGGACATCTGGGCACAGCACTAGACGGTGGAGAGGATCTCCAGATGTCCAGAGTAACGGTCGGACGTCTGGAAACTATGTCCAGATGGTTTAGCAGGATTCTGGACGTCTGAAGGACCGCACAGAATCAAGGTATGACCTGAGCCATCGTTTAAGACGTCTAGAAGATGTTCCAGACGTCTGTTTTGGGTAGACTTGTCATTTTTGACCCGTTTGGGGTCTGTTCGAAGTCCGTTTTCCATGATTCAAGTTTCGTTCTTCTCAGAATTAGTTCCTCTACCTGTTTACAGTAATTGTATCCTGTTCTGAGTAGCTCCTTGTATTTGATCCTTGTATTAGGACCCCGTTCCGTTGCGGCTATGAGGGTTGCGGAGGCATGCGGGCTTGCCGATCACGCCTCCAGTACTCCCGATTTTGCAAGTAGAGTGGCTCCCTTTAAATATTTACCAACATTTATGCACTTGTAATATAATTAATAGATTCTAAGGTATGGCATGAACCCTAGGGTTGGAAAACTTGATTGAATGATAGATCCTAGGGTATGGCATGAATCCTAGGACTAGAAAACTATATTGGATGATAGATCCTAGGGTATGGCATGAATCTTAGGACTGGAAAACTAGATTGAATGATAGATCCTAGGGTGTGGCATGAATCCTAGGAATAGAAAACACCGAAACGAATGTCATGAATATATGAATTGTAGTCTTGGAAAAGTAGAAAGAAAAATGATAATTGCGTGTAATTGGATAACAGTTGCTTATTTATGAATGGATATTAACTGTTGAAAACATGGGCTATATGAGAATAAAGCTGAAATGATGAAACCTAAATTGGCTTAGTTAAAGAAATATGAGCATGAACCCTACGGGAAATTAAGAATAGAGCTCCTGAGAGGTGAATGGAATATAATTGGGGAAGTGAGCTGGCCCTTGAGTACGGAGTACCAAGGAGAGCGACTGTCTCCCTGTTTAGTGCAGAGCGGAGTTAGACGCTCTAGGCACCCGAGGTAAGGTCTGGCCACTTTGTACCTACTTTTGGCCCTCGCATACACAGTACCAGGGAGAGCTAGTAGTATAGGGAGAGCACTAGCCACCCCACTGGCCCCGGGGTTCCGCTAACCTTCCTACACCGACTTGTTAGGCCCACTGGGCAAACCAGGGTAGTCAGGCGAAGGTGCGCAGACTATGGAGGGGCAAGACCCCTGTTTGGTTACTGTGGAGGGACTAGAACCCTATTACTGAGAGGGCTCTGCCTTACACTGGTTCCGTGCTGTGCTTTGGGGCGCACACGTTAACGGAAATGACTGACCACGTGCCAGTGCGGGGTAGCTACCCGTGCGTTTATCGCACGTGCCGTAGTCACCGTTACGTCTGTCAGTGACCTTGGGGTGGTTGACTGAGGGTAGGACCACCACGGAGGACTCTCCCGGCCAGGAGAGCACCACGTGCTACTTCTACTTTTTGGAAAAGACTACAATCAAGATCGTTCCCATGAGGAACATTCGAGATCAAGGGAAAGATCTGAGGAATAATTCAATAATGAGTGAATGGAAAAATAAAGAAAGAGATTAAAAATATAACAGCTATTGTCCACCTTACTATTTTCTTAGCTTTTGGTTGCCACTCTACTCAGCGTTTCGCTGACGTGTCACCTTTGTCACCTTTTCAGGACCAGGTGTTGAGCAGCCAGAGCCAGCGGCTGCAGAGGGTGCTGGGCCTAGTAGAGCCCAGTAGTTTTACTTGTGTAATACCCACTATACCTTTCCTTTTGTTGTAGCGAGTATTTTCCGTTACCACTATACTCTTTTATTGTAAGCATCATGTTTATGTATCTATTTATTTCTTTACTGTTGTTGTGGTGTGTACGGTAGTAGTTCTTTCTTTACTGCTGTATTTTGTTACTGCTAATTATAGACATGGTGAATGTTGTTTATTTTACTGCTCTTTTGGTTACTTTCTCGTTGGACGACTGGGTCTTGGGATCAGTCGAGTCGGTCTGATTCTCGTGTCTCGTAGGGATTTGGGAATCGGGTTGTAACAAGATGGTATCAGAACAAGGTCGTCCCGAGAAGTGAACCAACTGACTGGAAAATAACTAATTCACGTGCCTGTAACTAGAGTAGCCACCACAACTTATCTTTTGACATCTGTTCTTAGACTTCTCCGCTTGATATCAATTCATATTGACATCTTTTTCTGTTCCGTGTTCGCGTCTCCTTGCAGGAGATGCCTCGACGAGGAGGTAGCGAGGCGGGCCTCGGGCGCGGCCGAGGACGAGGTTGGAGGGGTGGGCACGTTGAGGTCGACGCCTCAGCGGACCAGCCACTGCTCCCGGGCATTCAGGCCCAGGACCTCGCCTAGCTGATATGGGACATCATGCGAGAGGAGCTCCACCCGCCGCCACGAGCGCCTCTCCTTGGGGCTGCGGAGGGGGAGTCCTCTGTGGGACCACGCGACGGACTTGGTGTTGGACGTGAGGGAGGGGATGGGCTGCAACCGCCCCCACCTTGCTCTGGCACTTCTGAGCGCGAGGCTTCATTACCTGGAGGTGCACCAGCATCTCCACTTCAACGCCACTTTGAGCTTTTCGGACAGTTCCGGAAGCTGAAGCCCCCCTCCTTCAAGGGGGATGAGGACCCAACCGAGGCAGAGGACTGGCTCGAGCAGATCAAGAAGGTTTTTGACACCCTTCGCCCCCCTGTGGAGAGCCGCGTGGCCTTTGCCACGTACCAGCTAGAGAGCGCGGCACACAGGTGGTGGAGGGCTGTCAGGGGACAGGAGAGGGACGAGCCGACTTGGGACCGGTTCGTCACCCTCTTCTGTGAGCAGTACTTTCTCCAGACATGGCAGGACCAGAGGAGGCGGGAGTTCGACACTCTCCGCCAGGGGACGATGACCGTGAGCGCGTATCGCACGCATTTTCTGGAGCTATTTCGCTTCGCAGCGACAGCAGTGGCCACTGAGGAGGAGTTCCTTTGGAGGTTCACCGAGGGGCTCCGACCTGCGATTCAGGGGTATGTCAAACCCCTGAAGTTGCCTACGTTCTCGAGGGCGGTGGAGGCAGCTATGACATAAGAAGAGACCAACCCGTCCGCATGAGATACTGACAGCGGGCGGAAGAGGCCCTATCAGCCAGACTTCTCACAGGGCCGACGAGAGAGGAGACACGTGGCACCTGCAGGAGAGCCCCCCTTGCAGGGCCATCAGTGGCCTTTGGGGGCCCTCGACAGGGGCCAGCTGCTAGCACCGGACCCCCGCCTAGCCGTCAGCAGGGACCCAATGAGGGTGGAAGTCGAGTCCCCCTTGGTTACCAGTGTGGCCAGCCGGGCCACATCAGGAGGGACTACCTGTCTAGGCTAGGAGGTCAGCAGATGCTTCCCATGCTGAGCACTAGAGGGTGAGCAGGAGGCCACGGTTTCCAGGCGCGAGGAGGAGGACAGCAGTCACGAGGAGGGTACCAGCCAGGAGCTACCTGTCCGACGCAGAGTGTGGCTGCTTCATCCGCACCTAGGGTTGAGGGGCGTATCAACGCCCTGACACACAGGGATCCTAGAGCTTTGGGATCAGTGGTGGCAGGTATGGTTTCAGTTTACGGTAGACTCGTTTTCGCGCTTTTCGATTCCGACGCTACGCACTCGTTTGTCACTACCAGTTTCGCAGTTAGTTTGGGGTAGGACTGTATGCTGTTAGAGGATCCGTTCGTGATCAGAGGTCCGAGTGGTTAGTTGTTTGTAACTGAGGACGTATACACGGGTTGCGAGGTCAGTGTTGGGGGACACAGCCTTCCCGTTGACCTGATTATGATACAGATGGAGGACTTTGGCGTAATTCTGGGGATGGACTGGCTGTCGCTTACCATGCCTGGGGATGGAATTAAAAGAGAGCGCAATTTTTAAGCATTTCACTGAATTGATTTGTTTGATCATCTAGAAATTTAGAGTATACAGTACTAGATTGCATGTGGCACCACAAGAGTGTGAGCCACAAAAAATAAAACCCTTCAACTCAGACATCTTCTACTTAAACCTGAAAGTCGGGGTTAAAACACAGACCACCTGCTATGTCATCCCTGAGGGAAGAAATTTGACTATCCTGATAAATTTATACCAAGGGTTAAGAACAAACTTTAAATGTATATTGGTAATTGGCAAGGAAGATGAAGAGAGAAACATTTTTCAGCTAAATGACAAAAATACCCTTACGCTGAAATCTATGTTGAACTCTATAATTTGCTAAGGAACTAGCAAATGATAGACATGGGGATATGATAGCATCGCCATCATTCACTATAGCTACCTTAGTCTTGCTATGTTTTAAGGGAAAATTCACCTAAATCATACATAAAAAAGGGTATAGCTTAATCAGGAGGAGAAAATCATCAAATGAACCCAAAAGACAGTTAAATGAGTTTAAAACAACCAATTTAGGGCTTCCTTTGAAAATCAGGTTATTAAGACGATAATTAAACCCTAATTTTTGGTCTAACTCAAATTGACAGGGTTTTGATAGAAAATTCACAAAGTAAATCTTATAAAAATCATAGATAAATATTCTACAAGGCTTAATGCAATTAGTTGAATTAAAGGAGTCAAGTTGACCTAAAATAATGACTTAGGTGAATAGTTAATTTCAAGAGGGTTTAAATATAAAATTGACCAAACAAATAGCTTCAAAACCAAAAATTGAGATTGCCACTAGATTCCTTAGGTCCTAATCAAGCTTCCATAAAAGGTTGGACCGATTTTGACAGTATTCTCACCTACTTTGCATTTAAGTCCTTAATTTCCTAAAATTTTGCACATAGGCCCAAATTTATCACTTCTGGGTCCTTCCCTCTTGCAAAGGGGCCCCTGGTCGTCTTCCTCCTCACAGACGGTCTGCAACCTTTGACCGAGCTGCTCGACGAGCTTCAAGCTCGGATTGTGGCTACCTCAGTCCACGGCCAGCCTCAACAAGGGAAGTTGTGTTCATTTTGACGTTCCGCATCTAACGGTGTTAATTCCACCGTCATTCACTACCGCCACTGCCCGCGATCTCCGATCAAAATAGAAGCGGAAGTTGCGAGTGTTTCTGATGAGCGACACCTCATCAGTTTCTCGCAACTTCCAGCCCCCTTTTAAGCGTAACAACACCTCTATAAAGGACCAGCTATCTGTTCCAAGTTCCTTCATCTGGAATCCGAGTGCAAAAGCCTTCTCCTTCCCTTCCTTCATGCACCGCCATAGCCAGACCTTGAGGTCTCCTCTGCCCCTTCGCTTCGCTGCCTCTCGCCATCAAACAAGGGTGCCGCCATCTTCACCTCTCTCGCCGAGCTTCCCAGCCAAGAAGTCAGCTCTCTAACCCCTTTGTCAACCTTAATTTCCCCTTCGATTCTTTGTCGGCGACCTGCCACCGCTACCAATCTCCTCACCTCCTTCTCTCCAATAGAGTTAGGGTTTCTCTTCCCCTTATCCTCTTCTATCTCCTCATCCCCTCAATTTCTTCTTTTGACTGTGTTTTCACCAACACCGACCACCGCCACTTGGACTCCGACAAGCTTCATCGCCACACCTCCACACACAACCGACCACCCAATAGATTTAGGGCTTTTTTTCCCGAAGCTATTGTATCTAACGTGAGGTCAAATGACCTCATATTCTGCCCACTAGACCTTATCGGAGTTGGTCTTCATCTTCACGTTTAGCAGCAGCTCTCCGATCACCTTCAACACACGACATCGGAAGCCTTGATCTAAAGCTCCACAGGACATCGTAGCTCAAGCGGGGCCATTCGGTACGATGTTGAGGAAATGGGGCCTGTCCCCGATATCAGTGAGATCTCGAACTCGATCTCGTGCTCAGGTTGCAGTCCTGGCAGCTCCTCTGGGAAGACGTTGGGGTACTCACAGACCACCGGAATACTCTGTATACTATCCACGGGGCTGGGCTCTGCTAGAATGCAAGCAAGGAAGCCCTCGCACCCTTGACTCAGTAGCTTCGCTGCCCGAAGTGCGGAGATGCATCTGAAACCTTCATCTACAGGCTGGTTGTGGAACTCGAAGGGAGGCAGATGTGGTATGAAGAAGACAATCTTCCTCCCAAAATAGTCTACAAGGGTGTGGTATGCAGCCAACCAATTCACCCCTAAGATTACACCGAAGTCATCTATCGGGATCATGATTAGGTCTATCGGGAGATTGTATCCCCTATCATGAACTCACAGTCAGTGAGAACCTCCTCGGCAACAAATACCTACCCACCTGGTCCTCTAATCAGGAAGGGCTCCTCTAAAAGCAGACTGCTCACTCCCGTGCTGACAGCGAAACTCGTAGAAACAAACGAATGCGTGGCTTCGGAATCGAAAAGAGTGTAGACGAGTCTACCGGAAATAGTAACCATAACTGCCACTACAGAGCCCGAAGCTCTGGCATCTCCGTGAGTTAGGGCGTTAACATGCCCTTCAGTCCTCAGTGTAGAAGAAACAGTCGTGCTCTGGGTCGAGCGGGAGGCAGCGGACTGGTACCCTCCTTGTGACTGCTGTCCTCCTCCTCGGGTATGGTATCCGCGGCCGCCAGATCGGCCTCCAGTGCTCGGTGCTGGGCGCGTCGGCTGCGCTTCAGTCCTAGATGGACAATTCCTCCGTATGTGACCTGGCCGGTCACACTGATAGCAGAGGGGTATGCGACTTCCCTCTGTCTGTTGTCCCTGCTGGTGACTGGGCAAGGGTCAGCTGCAGTCAGCTGATCCCTGTCGGGGTCCCCCATAAGTCCCTGGTGGACCCACAGAACGGGATGGTTCCCCTGCTGGTTGATGAGAACCTCATCATGAGCTATAACTAGCTCATTTTGACCTAATACAAAGGATAAAAGCTCCTACATAACTTAGCAAAGGGCTTGATTGAGGAATAAGTGTTCTGAGAAGAAAACATGAAATAAACGTTAAAAACTGCAATTTCACCATTGCAGTACATAAAAGGAATTTCTCAGAGACCGAACATAGGTCAAATGATCTAAATAAGATAAAAAGTGGGTTGAATCAATTAGAAATGGGTTCATGAGCAATTTAAGAATTAAATGACATTCTGTAATCCTAAAACAAACCCACTTCAATTCACGAGGTTCGAGGTAAAGTAAAAATGGAATAAACCCTCTAAAATTCATAGAAAAATAATCTCTAGGGTTTAGAACCTTCAATTTTGCCTTGAGAACCCATTTTGACCTACATTGAGAACCATGCCCAATTAACAACTTAATTTGGGTTTTTGCGTAATTTGACCAGTCAAACAAGGTTTAATCTCGAAATAAAATTCACCATCCGAATCCTTAGGTCCTAATTAGTCATGTATAAAAACTTGAGCCTAAGAAGAAACCTTCTTCACCAACTTTACACTTTGGTCCTCATATATTTACTTTTTGGCCCTACACTTTTGAACCCTCACATTTTGGTCCCTAACTCTCCTTCGTTCCTTGCGTTTAAGTCCCTCCTGCAAAACCTGAGCAGCACCATGCTCCAGCGACCTTGCGCGGAGCATGGCGCCGCGCAGGGTGAGGTGGGGGGCCTACCAAGTCAAATGGGTGTGCCCTACATCGTCAGCCGTCGCAGGAGCACCCCCTGAGTGCTGCAACCACCCATACCGGCCGTACGAACGCACGGACGGTATGGGTCTCCTTCCCCCGGCGTCCTTCGGCGAGGGAGGCACGTCGCCTCCCTCCGCCCTCCTCTCCGTCTCTACCTCTATAAAAACCCCACAAGCTCTGTCGTTCTCAGCTCGGATTTGACGGAGATACCCCCTCACTTCCTCTCTTCCCACTCCGACAGATGCCCCCTTGCTCCGGCGGTTTCTCCTCCTCCTCGTCGCTCTGCTGCAATACCAGCAGCAGAGCCACCTCCCTGATCTTCCTCCGCGTCGCGCAATACCAGCGCGCGCTGCCTCTGCCCCGTCGTCGCCGCCATCCTCCCCCACTGGGCACCTTCTTCTCCGGCGACAGCAGGTACAGCCGTCCGCCTCCTCGCCCCCTTCGTCCCTTTAGTTAGGTTAGAACTACTTCCCTGCTTCCTCTCTCTCTTTTCCCCCTGCTATTTTTATCTAATTACCCCTCGACCGCGCCTAATCACCCTCACCTTCTCCACCTCCGGCCACACTCCGGCGACTCGCTCCCATCACTCCAGCAACCCACACGGCTCGCCGACCACCGCAGAACCTTCGCCTCCTCACCTTGATCATCCTCCGCCCTTCCACTTCCCCCAAATTGCCCTCTGCAACTCCACCGAACACACCCATTTCCCAACCCGCAGTTTGACCTAGGGCGGCCCTTTGGCTCTGCCCTGCCACCTGCAGACCCTCCGACCACCTTCGCCGTGCCACGGCGAAGGTCCTCCGCGTATCTAATTAGGCCGAGAGGCCCTTTCTCTGTAAACAGGAACTTCGCTCGCCGCCGCCATTGCTGAGGTGAAGAAGCTCCTTCGACCTGCTGCTCCAGGCACGCCACGCCCAGATCAGGCTCCCAGGCTGCGTGGGGTGTCTTCGTGAAGTGCCAGGCTGCAGTTGAGGCGAAGCCCTCGCGCGAAGCCCTCGCGTGAAGCCTCGACTGCAAGCTGCTTCCTCTGCGCGGGTGCCCAAATTGGGGTGGGACACTTAGTCCCACCTCGGAAACCCACTGAGGCGAACGGGCGCTTAAAGGCAAAAAGTGCCTTAAGCTGTTCGCCTCAGATAACGGGGTGAGGTGCCCTTAGGCTCACGCCCCGCGGACCTGGCCCAACCCGATTAGCCCGATCTGCACTCCTCGCCCACCACCGCACGCCGGTGGGCCTGGACCCGGGCGCCCGCGTACCCGACTATCCGGTAGCTCTGGGAGAGCTATCCCATGAGTGAATTCTGAGAGAGAGAGACGCGGGGGAGGGTAGAGTAGGTTTTGGCCTCTGATCGAACTTTGAGTGTGCAGGCACAGGTGAAGAAGAAGGAGAAGAGAAGGCAGGAAGAAGAAGAAGAAAGCCACAGAGGAAAGAAGAAAAGACACTGTAGCAGCAGCAGTTTAAGTCGTCTAATTGGAAAATCAGACGACGTCCTGAAAGCAAAGAAGAAGAAGAAAAGAAGAAACAGGACCGCAGCAAAGAAGAGAGAAGACAAGAAGAACACAGGTGAAGACGAAGAAGAAGAAGGAAGCTAGGAGACACTGTAGCAGCAGCAGTTTAAGTCGTCTGATTGGAAAATCAGACGACGTCCTGAAGGCAAAGAAGAAGAAGAAAAGAAGAAACAGGACCGCAGCAAAGAAGAGAGAAGACAAGAAGAACACGAGAAGAAAATCTGAAGAAAGAAAGAGAAGCAAGAAAAGAAGAAGAAGAACACAGGAAGAACAAAAGAAAGAAGATTCAAGAGCATAAGAAGAAGGCCAAGAAAGAAGACTGCGAGAAGAAGAAAGAAGAAGAAAAAAAAAAAGAGAAGAGAAAAGAAGACAGACGAGAAGAAGAAGCCAAATTTCCATATCTCTCTCTCTCTCTCTTTATTTTTGTAATAAGAAATACTGTACTTCTAGAATACAACTTGCTCCCTGAGTTCGACCTCGGGAACTCTTTTATTTTCCGAGTAAAAAATATTTGTAATAATTTCAATGACTAGTTGTACTACAACGCTATTTCTACAACAAACCTACTCACAACGCCACGTCATCACTAGTGTCTGGTGCCTCCTCTCCCGACGGCCTTGTGAGTGCTCCTGCGGGTGGGGCCTCTTCCGTCCTCTTCCATTAATATCTCGTGCGGACGGGTTGGTCTCCTCATAGGTCATGGCAGCCTCGACTACACGGGAGAAGGTAGGCAGCTTCAGGGGCTTTACGTACCCCCGGATGGCGGGTCTGAGACCCTCAGTGAATCTCCACAGGCGCTCCTCGGTGGATGCGGCTGTGGGGGCGAAGAGTGACAGCTCCATAAAACATGTACGGTACGCGCTAACTGTCATTGCCCCTTGGCAGAGAGTGTAGAACTCCCGCCTCCTCTGATCCTGCCAAGTTTGTGGGAAGTACTACTCACAGAAGAGCGCCACAAACCGGTCCCACGTCAGTTCTCCCTCCTCCTGTCCTCTGACCGCCTTCCACCACCTGTGGGCTGCACTCTCCAGCTGATACGTGGCGAAGGCCACGCGTCATTCTGCAGGAGGACAAAGGGTGTCGAAGATCTTCTCCATTTATTGCAACCAATCTTTTGCCTCAAACGGGCTTTCCTCCCCCTTGAAAGAAGGGGGCTTTAGCTTCATGAATTGGTTGAAAACCTCATGGTGTAGCCGTAGCGGAGGAAGGGGTGCACCTCCAGGCAAGGAGGACTCATGCCCCGAAGTGTTTGAAGGCTGAGGTAGAGGATCACCCCCTCCCCCTCCAGCTCGTCCAACGCCGTGGCGGCTTGCCTGCCCCACGGAGGATTCCGCCTCCGCATCCCTAGGAAGGGAAGGCTGAGGAGGAGGATGATGGAGCTCCTCCCGTATAAGACTCCAGATCAGTTGGGCGAGGTCTGAGGCCTGGATGCCTGGGAGGAGAGGTGGAGCGGCTCTATCTTCGGCCATTGCTCGTCCTCCCTTACGACCACGTCCTCGGCCTGCCTCAATAGCTCCTTGGCGAGGCATTTCCTACTCAAAGATCGAGGAGGAACAAGATTATTAGAGCCTGTTTGACCAAGGAGGAGACGTGAGACTCGGATACAATGACCAAGAGAAAATGTTGTGATAGCTATCTTAGTTACATGTACAAGTATGGTGTTTTCCGGACTACTTGGTTAATTTCTCGGGACGACCTTACTTTGATACTATCTTTCATGACCCGATCCTAAATCCCTACAGGATCTGAGATTGGCTCGCTTTGGTTAATCCCAAGACCCAGTCGTCCAACAAGAGATAACCAAGTAGCATTCATCAAACCACAATCACACAAGTACAGTAGCTAAGCAGAAAGAAATTTACAATAGGGGAAAATGAAGAGTAATATTATGTCATAATATAGCCATCACAACAAAACGAGTACATGTAGCAGAAGACCAAGCTATAAAAACTCACTATCAAATAGTAAAACTAAAGCTAGGCTCGACCAGGCCTAGCGTCCTCAGCAGCTTGTGGCTTGGGCTGCTCAAATCCCTGACCTGTACAGAATTTATTTAACTAGAGTCAGCTAACGCTGAGTAGAGTGGTGGCTAAGAAGTACCATGCTTTTAACATAAAATTTTCCATTTTCCAATTATATTATTCATGTAGGTGCGTAGGGATATCTAATTAGGATTTGTTAATCTTCTGGTTCCCTATAGAAACGATTTTGCTTGCAGTTTTTCGTGATATAGGATGCCCACATGGCACTCTCCTGACCGGGGGAGTCCCATCATGGTAGTCCTATACTCAGTCTACCACCCCGAGGTCACGGTCGTGACGTAGCGGTGACTACGGCACACGTGATAAGCGCACTGGTAACTACCCCGCACTGGCACACGGTCGGTCGTTTCCGCTAACGGGTACTCCTCAACGTACAATGTGGAACAGTATAGGGCCTTGCCCTCTCAGAACAAAATAGGGGTCTTTCCCCTCAGGGGTCTCGCCCCTCCTCAGTCCGCGTACCCTCGTCCGACTACCCTGGTTTGCCCAATGAGTTGACGAGAGTCGATGTAGGGTGGCCATACCTAGCCTTGGGCCCCCTGGGGTGGATAGCTCCCCCGTACACTAAGTAGCTCACCTCGGTACCACGTACATGAGGGCCGGTAAGAGTCGTCGTAGAGTGGCTAAACCCACCCCGGGTCCCAACCAAAGGGAGGCAAGCTCCCCTCTACACTACAAGGGATAGTTGCTCTCTTTGGTACTACATACACGAAGGTCAGCTTACCTCGCTTAGCAGTTTCCAATAGGCAGCAAATTCCCAAAACCATCGGTTCTCCGTAGTACGGTGTTTTTGTTTACATTCCCCATGGGGTTCGTACAGGAGTTTCCTTTTTCACATCCGGGTTGGAATGTTCGGAACAAACATGTTAATTTCCATTTTATTACAGTAGGGGTCCATTTTAGCTAAAGACAAGCAACTTTTGATTACTCAATCATTCACATGCAGTTTCTTCTAACCCTAGTGTTCATGCCAAGACCTAGGGTTCAAGAATTTATATTTGAGTATACGTTTATTCCTTCTTAAGGTTTATCTCAAGTCCTAGGATTACTTATTAGCATGTACTAAATTAGAGATTTAAGGTTGTAGCCAGTCTACCTGGGTAACCGGGTGGAATGGGAGCTCGTACAGTGGCTCTCGACGTCTCCACAGGTCCCGTACACTCGACAAACTGAAGACCTAAAACATGGATTGATGGGAGAAAAGGTTCAGAAGGATATAAACAAGGTATTACCATACAGAGAAGCTCGTACGGAAAACAGAGATGGTTTGTTTGCGGAAAAGCGATAATAATAAGGCCTTACACAGCCCAAAACACGTTGTCAGAAGGAAATTAGATGTCTGGGAAAGGTCATAGACGTCTTAAAACAGTTCTCAGGGATACCTCTCTCAGTGTTTCGCTATCAGATGTCTGGAACTCAATGTCGACGTCCAAGGACTCTGTCAGACGTTTGGGGATGCTCCCGGACGTCTAAAACTTCCTCAGCTACGCTCCACCTTCTGACACATGCACGTACGCTGTCAGGACTTGTCAGAGAGAAAAGTACGGAAAGTAGATCTCTACCAGACGTCTTGCTCTACCTTCGAACGTCTTGTAAGACATCTAGGTGTCTCTCCGGTCGTCTGATTCTGCGGAAAAATGAATTTCGCGGAACTGCTCTGGCTCCCCTTGCCTGTAGGTGCTGTTGCAAAACAGCGCTGCACCCTCCGCTCTCGCGCTTCCTCTCGCTCAGGTTGTCAGCTCTTCCCTCGCTCTCGCCTTCGCTCTGTTCTCGGCTACGGGGTGGGCAACGAAGAGGATGGGGAGAGGCTTATAAAGGGAGAAGAGGTGAGGGGGGCGGAATGGCGAGGTATGGCGCGGTGTGGCATCGCAGGAGGAGGTGTGGTGAGGCGCGGTGAGGGAGGGAGTACGGCATACGTACGTTCCGTGGTGGAAAGCATTGTCAGACGTCTGGTGAACATCCCGGACGTCCGGACAGACGTCTAGTGAACATCCCAGACGTCTTAAATGACCAAAGGGGTGGTGGGTCATTTCACGTAATTCATTGCATATCCTTTATGAGAAGAATGCATTAAATCAAGGTTAAATCTGCAGTTTTAACAGAAGATCATAAATGCAAAACAATCACATGATTTCCCATGGATTAAATAAATGTCAAATGAGCATTAATGACTAACAAGAGGATTCATATAGATAGAAACGGATTTTCACGCATTTCGAGAATTAACGGACACCCGAAACCCTAATTTCAGACCTGCTTGAATAACAGAAGCTTTGATCAGGATAAAATTCATTTAAACCTTCTAAAAATTATAGAAAAATATTATATATGGTTTGGTATCTTTAATTTGACCATTGTAACTCATTTTGACATAAAACAGAGTCTCAGACAAGAAGCTACCCTAATTTAGGTTTTTACGTAAATTATCAAGTCAAACTTGGCCAAAACCAAAATCCTACTTCAACATCAGATTCCTTGGGTCAAAATTAGGTTTTTACCAAAATTTGGACCCAATTAGAAATCATTTTCATGTAGTTTACATTTCTGTCCAATCTGACTCTTCTTCTCTCAAATAGCCCCTCAGCTTTTGAATTGTCTGCAATCAGACCCCTAGATTTCTCATTATTCTTTACAAACAGGTCCTACCATTGGTGTGAACACACCAAGCTCTGTCAAGATTCAAATGAGGATTTTTCGCTCGATTCTAAATTAAATTATTATAAATTTAAATTGGAGATTTCTAGAAAATTTCTTTTCAAATTGGATCTGACCTTCGATCCAAGGACTTTTCTAATCTCCAATGCAAACTTATTGAAAATTTGATATTTATGCTTGTGGGTGTGATGAAATATCACTGGTGACCCACTAGAGGGTGGTGGTTATGGCAGCAGAATGGAAGAGACGGAAGGAAACGGCGTGGAGTGTACCAGTAGGAAGAGAGAAATGAAGACTTAAGATAAATTCCAAGTTAAATTTCACGCTCCCCTCTTACTAATGGAGTGTACCAACCGGTGGGGGGATGGGTTTGTCATCGGGTGTGGTCCTGCATTTTTTTTTTTTTTTATGAGGAATCCGAAAAGGACACCCAAAAAAAACTTAGGGTCGCTGATTTCAACTCAGGCAACAATACATCCATCAAGCCGTTTTTTTTTTTTCCGTAAGGGAGAGGACGTGGAAATGGGTTTGGAATCGGACTTTGGTTTTCTCTTTTTTATTTTTTTTGAAAGAAGACGTGAGATAGGCCATGGAAAAATTGGAGTGATAAAATTTTTTACCGAGTGGGGAGGATTAAAAAAATACAGGGAATCGCAAGCCCGATGATCGACCGTTGGAATCGAGCAGGTCGGCGTGGGGGCCACGCGATGCTCCACGCGTTCCCTTATCTTGGGGACTTGATTGAATTTTTTCTTTTCGTGATGGGCATTGCAAGTAAGCCTGCATAGAAAGTCCACGTGCATTAGAGCTTAAGGTTCCGTTTGTTTCACAGGATGGTGTTTCAAATCTTGTGTTTGGCTTCCGTAATATTCTTGAGAGTGGGTCATTCTCGGATTGAATCCACTGATCCAGGATTGTCTAATCTAGAGGGGAGAGGTGAGATTATGTAATCCCTTGTTTCATTTCTTATGTAATTGAATCTTCTACACATTATCCGACCGATAAGTA
Organism: Thalassia testudinum; assembly: GCA_037157565.1. Taxonomy (NCBI): domain Eukaryota; kingdom Viridiplantae; phylum Streptophyta; class Magnoliopsida; order Alismatales; family Hydrocharitaceae; genus Thalassia; species Thalassia testudinum. Next base: position 66,099,724 of record JAZHRO010000022.1, on the reverse strand, counting down.
TTCTAACTAATCAAACAAAGAATTGATTCTTCCAATCCATTGATTTAACCTAAAAGTGTAAACAAACACAAAATAAATACAATTTTAGAATTAGCTCACAATCTCACTTATACAATTTATAATTCCTCAAAATCAATCTCGACAAAGAAATAATGCCTAAGTGGAGTATCACAATGATTGCGAACCCTCCAAGGATTAAACTGTGGAAAGGCTTAGATGGTGAATAAAAGGAAACAGGTACTAGGTTGAGGGGTTGCATTGATCCAATGTTGTTGGATGCTCTCGTTTTACATAACATTGTCTATCCAGTGCACATGTATATGGTTTCGTTAAGGGTATCTTTGATTCTAAGAATGAGATTTTAAAAAATTATATATGAAATTAGTATTTTGTATGATAAATAACGGTATAAATTTTTTTTGATGTTTGGGATCATAGGAAGTAATAAAAAGTTGATGTTTTACATTTTGAGAAAGGGGAGAGCAAAAATATAATTATTCCATGAAATTTTAGCAATAACTTTATGTCAACGTAAAATAATTTTCTTTTAAAGAATTTATTTTAATTTTCTCAACCCAAACAAGTAAAGCTTTATCTTATTCTCCTAAATAAATGAATCCTAAGGATGTCGGTATACAAATATAAATGTTGATGAATTTTAGGAAAGATATGAATTATTTTTTATTGATATAAAATCAATTTATAATTATTTTATATTCAAGTAAAATTATTTATAATTATTTTATATTGATATAAAGTTAAAAAAATAATTATCTTATAATTATTTTATATCAATATAAAAATCATATTTAATTGATATATAATCTTCTAGAATCATTTTACATGATACATGAAGTTTGCATGTTACATGTGTTTTGGACATTTATGTTTTAGGTAATTATGCTTCCTGCATGATTCGTAAGCTTTTAATAAGTTGAAATAATAAGTGAGATGAAAATAATTATAAAGTTGAGTCTGGATTTTTTTGGTTGAATTTGGGGGTTGCGTGATTCGTAAGCTTTAATAAGTTAAAACAATAAGTGAGATGAAAATAATTATAAAGTTGAGTCTGGATTTGTTTAGTTGAATTTGGGAGTAGCGTGTGAAGCAGAAATTATTTTTCTGACGTAGACAAAAGGATGATGACGATTTCTGATGTAGATAGACGTGGTCCATAGAGTATGTACGATTCAACAATCCGGGTTTTCCTAAGGATAGCAATGTGGAAATTTTCACGTGGAAAGATTACGCCTATTCTTACCCTTCCTTTTGCGGGGATTAATTGGGATCAAGAGACTTGTTGCTTCTTTTTTTTTTTCCGGGAAAACAAGAATAATTATCATTCCACAACTTTGCATTTGAAGGGATATCCTTTGCCCGGATCATAGGATGCCTATTTACTTTTAGGATATGTTGGGAATAGAAAGATATAAAGAATAGATTGGAATATGAAAAATGTATATTGCAATATATGGTAAAAATTAAATTTGTTGAAACTCAGAATTAATATGTTAAAAATGAGAATTAATTAATTAACAATCAAGGAAACTAAAATATATTGTTTAGACATATTTTTAATTGGTTGAAAATTACATATTAGTTGAAAATGAAAATACATCAGTGTATTTTATTTTTTCTGTGATAGAAGTGAAGTTTTCCTATTAGGAGGGGGTGACGTAATAATTACGAAAATAAATATAAACAATCTCACAAAAAGGACAAACACACAAGTACACAAGTATTTTTAGGTGGAAACCTAAACCGGGTGAAAACCACCACCTAACCCTCTCGAGTTAGGATTTTCCGATCAACTAAGTTGATCAAAATCCACTAAACGAATCACTTTAAACGAGAGTGATTCAACCTCAATTACAACCACGCTACAAGTACGAGGATAGCGTTCCTCAACCCCTTCTCTTCACGAGAAGGATTTTTTCCCTCGAAGGAGACGGGAATTCGCAAAGCGAATACCCAATCAAATAACAAAGATAAAACAAGTAATCCTATAGAGCCAACAAAGTAATATTTAACCTAAGCTTCTATAGGAAATATGATGCTTCCCTTTGAAAGGAGTGCATCGACGACGTTGATGCGTGAGCCACGCGATGGTGCAACTTCGCTCTCGTGAACTACGGTGGGAGAGCGGGTGCGCGAAGGCTTGATGCTCTCAAGATGTAGAACTTGAGCTTAGAGAGCAAGAGAGACACAAAATGGCTTGAAAGTGTATTGCAAGGTGTGTCTTGGTGTTTCTTGGTGTATGTTGGTGTGTAAAGACTCCCCTCTATTTATAGAGGCCTTAGGAAGGCTTTGGAAGGCTTAGAAAAGCTTCCATAGTCGTTGGGTGCAAAGCCCAAGTGAATCAGCCCGAAATCAGGAACAATCATTGCTCTGACAGGCTTATCAGACGTCTAATTCTGGCATCAGACGTCTGGAAGTTCACTTTAAGATGTCTGATTTCAAGGTCAGACCTCTGATTTTGTGTGGGTTCCTTCCTAACTTGAATCAGATCTAAACAGGGTTCTTGTGTAAGTCCATCAGACGACATATAAGACGTCTGGCACTATGTCTGGACGTCTGGAAACCTACATTTTCTGTGGGAATGGATTTCCAAACGTTGCAACGGCTAGAAAATCTCTGAGAAGAGATTTTGGGTCAGCCGAGGCAAAACGGTCATTTATCAGACGTCTGGAAAGACCTAAGGACGTCTGATAAGGCTCTAACGGTCATATCCTTGAGTGTTTATAAAGCCAGCCAATGGTCCACTAATTGGACGTCTGGCACGGTCATCAGACGTCTCCTAAGACGTCTGGTTTAAGGTCTGGACGTCTGATTTCATCAGACAGAATTAACTATGTCCAGCCTAAATGTTATTAGACGTCTGAATCAACAGTCAGACGTCTTGAAACACTTTATCAGACGTCTAATTTTGGAATTAGACATCTGGAAATGTTGTTTGAACCCTATATTGGTTTTCTAAGTTCTCTACAGAAAACCTAAGTATCCTAGGGTTGTGCCGGTGTTCCTAGGACTACTGTTAGGGTACTTTGAGGCTCTTTAACATAATTTTCTAAGGAAATAAAGAACAAGAAAAGACAAAAGTACATGAAAGGAATAAAATTGAATTCTATCATATTCTTCTTGTCCTTCCATCTTCAATCTATCGCTCCTCGCGAAACTTCTCTGTTCTCCATCAAGCTCCTCCAATCCGTCCTGGATGCGAGCTCGAATTCCTTCTAAACACGTCTACATTTGCAATTGACCTGAAATCTAAGACTCCAAGTGCAAATGTTAAATAGCACGTGTTTTGTTATCATCAAAACAAATGATCGTGGTGCTCTAGCACCAACAATCTCCCCCTTTTTGATGATGACAAAATCATAAATAATAGTGTAGAAAATCCTCCCCCTTTTTGACATTATCAAAAAGGTTTAATTGATTTTAAATTTTCTATAACTCCCCCTTAAAACATGCTCTTCTATAAATTTCTTTTAACAAAGGTAATGTCCTTCCCTTTTTTTTTTATAACAAGATAGCTATTATTTTTCTCCCCCTTTCTAAAGGAAATTTAGCTACCTTATATCTCCCCCTTAAAAATTGACACTTAGCTTATAATGTTTTGCTCCCCCTATCTAAATGCTTATGATAAAAGGATAGGGTAAAGGGTTTTACCTCACCTACCATTGCCAATAAAATGGCCCAAATGGTGGTGGTGGATGCCACATCGGATGGGGCTCCTATCCGTAGCTTGGAGGCCCGGGCATTGGCGTCGGTCTCCAATCTGGTGGCCAACGTGCGGCGGGTCTGTCGCTTGGTCGCCGTCTCGTCGATCTTCTTGTTCTCCTCCTTGGTCTACTCCTTGGTTCTCCCAACTTGAGTTGACCAGCTTTGAGTTTGTAGGTCCAGTCCTTTGTGTTGTAATTATCTCTGAACCCTACAAAACAAGATTCTAATTCTTTTTTCGGTATCCAAGTGGGCTTGGATCCGGATCTGTTAGCGGGTCTCCTTGATGGAGATCCTTTCTCAATCTTAGGGCTATATAAATTATCTACTTTGTTGATTAGTTTGTTAGAGTTTTCCTTAAGACACTGCGATTTCTTTTTCTATAGTATGCATCTTAATCTTTAGATCACAGATTTCTAACTTTAAACTATCATTTTCCTCAATCAATTTATTATTTTCATTGATGAGATTATGATTTTCTAACAATAGGTTATCATTTTTAGGACAAGCTTCTAGATCCTTAAGTTTTATTTCTAACCTATTATTTTCAGATTTAAGAAAGCTAAGATTCTTTTTCATGCTTTTGTTTTCTATTTTTAGTGATTTACTAAGCTCAAATAGTTCATTAAAAGCTTCTTGTAAATCGTAACTTACCTCGTTGTTTGAGTCGCTTCCGCTTTCGCTATCGCTTCCTCTGGCCATGAAACCAAAGCAAGCGGTTTCTTCTTCTACAGATTTTTCTTCTTCTTCTTCCTCTGAGCTGGAATCGTCTCAAGTGGCTTGGAACGCCTTCTTCTTAGATTTCTTTTCCTTTTCCTTCTTCTCCTTTTTGAGAAGAGGGCACTCTGGTTGTAGGTGCCCTTTCTCGTTGTAGTGGTAGCAACGTCTCGGGCTTTCCTTCTTCTCCTTTTTCTCTTTCTTTAATTCCCTACAAAACTTGGAAAATTTTTTAAGTAAAATTCTAAAGTCTTCGTCATCGGAACTTACCTCGCTATCCGACGCGGCTCTGAAGGCGAGCGTCTTCTTCGGTTTAGGCTCCGGTGTATCCTTCTTCTTCTGCTTCAACTTTGTCTGGTAGGTCATTAGATTGCCTAGGAGATCTTCCATGTTGAGCTCCTCCACTTCGTTCGCCTCCTCGATGGCGGTGACTTTCTGTTCCCATTCCAGTCCAAGGGAACGAAGAAGCTTCCCTTGAAGCTCCCCCTTGATGAAAGTCTTCCCTAATGCTTTCAAATTATTTACAATGAGAGTGAACCTAATGTTCATCTCACTTAAAGACTCGTTAGGTTTCATAGAAAAGCATTCAAATTCTTGAGAAAGTAAATTTATTTTAGAAGTTTTTACCTTAGAGGTACCTTCATGAGTTACCTCGAGTGTGTGCCAGATCTCGCATGCGATGGCGCATTGTGAGATTCTATTGAACTCCTCCGAGCTAAGTGCGCAGTAGAGGGCGTTCATGGTCTTCGCGTTCAAAGAGAGTTCGCGAATTTGTTGTTGCGAGTAGCCTCCCGCGGGTTTTTCTGGGATCTCAAATGGCATCTCGCACCTGACCCAAATCGTGAAGTCATTGGCTTGAAGCCAAGTCTTCATCCGCAGCTTCCAGTAGGGGTAGTTGCTCCCGTCGAAGAATGGCGTACGGGACGTGGACTGCCCCTCGGAGATTCGGATTGCGGATGTCCTTCCCTCCATTTGATCTCTTGCCGGGTGTTACTCCGATCTCGCAAGAACCTGCTCTGATACCAACTGAAGTTTTCCTACTAGGAGGGGGTGACGTAATAATTGCGGAAATAAATATAAACAATCTCACAAAAAGGACAAACACACAAGTACACAAGTATTTTTAGGTGGAAACACAAATCGGGTGAAAACCACCACCTAACCCTCTCGAGTTAGGATTTTCCGATCAACCAAGTTGATCAAAATCCACTAAACGAATCACTTTAAACGAGGGTGATTCAACCTCAATTACAACCACGCTACAAGTGCGAGGGTAGCGTTCCTCAACTCCTCTTCACGAGAAGGATTTTGTCCCTCGAAGGAGACGGGAATTTGCAAAGCGAATACCCAACCAAATAACAAAGATAAAACAAGTAATCCTATAGAGCCAACAAAGTAATATTTAACCTAAGCTTCTATAGGAAACAGGATGCTTCCCTTTGAAAGGAGTGTGTCGACGACGCGGATGCGTGAGCCACGCGACGGCGCAACTTCGCTCTCGTGAATTACGGCGGGAGAGCGGGTACGCGAAGGCTTGATGCTCTCAAGATGTAGAACTTAAGCTTAGAGAGCAAGAGAGACACAAAATGGTTTGAAAGTGTATTGCAAGGTGTGTCTTGGTGTTTCTTGGTGTATGTTGGTGTGTAAAGACTCCCCTCTATTTATAGAGGCCTTAGGAAGGCTTTAGAAGGCTTAGAAAAGCTTCCATAGCCGTTGGGTGCAAAGCCCAAGTGAATCAGCCCGAAATCAGGAACAATCATTGCTCTGACAGGCTTATCAGACGTCTAATTCTGGCATCAGACGTCTGGAAGTTCACTTTAAGATGTCTGATTTCAAGGTCAGACGTTTGATTTTGGGCGGGTTCCTTCTTGACTTGAATCAGATCTAAACAGGGTTCTTGTGCAAGTCCATCAGACGACATATAGGACGTCTGGCACTATGTCTGGACGTCTGGAAACCTACTTTTTCTGTGGGAATGGATTTCCAAACGTTGCAACGGCTAGAAAATCTCTGAGAAGAGATTTTGGGTCAGCCGAGGCAAAACGGTCATTTATCAGACGTCTGGAAAGGCCTAAGGACGTCTGATAAGGCTCTAACGGTCATATCCTTGAGTGTTTATAAAGCCAGCCAATGGTCCACTAATTGGACGTCTGGCAAGGTCATCGACGTCTCCTAAGACGTCTGGTTTAAGGTCTGGTCGTCTGATTTCATCAGACAGAATTAACTATGTCCAGCCTAAATGTTATCAGACGTCAGAATCAACAGTCAGACGTCTTGAAACACTTTATCAGACGTCAAATTTTGGAATTAGACGTCTGGAAATGTTGTTTGAACCCTATATTGATTTTCTAAGTTCTCTACAGAAAACCTAAGTATCCTAGGGTTGTGCCGGTGTTCCTAGGACTACTGTTAGGGTACTTTGAGGCTCTTTAACATAATTTTCTAAGGAAATAAAGAGCAAGAAAAGACAAAAGTACATGAAAGGAATAAAATGGAATTCTATCATATTCTTCTTGTCCTTCCATCTTCAATCTATCGCTCCTCGCGAAATTTCTCTGTTCTCCGTCAAGCTCCTCCAATCCGTCCTGGATGCGAGCTCGAATTCCGTCTAAACACGTCTACATTTGCAATTGACCTGAAATCTAAGACTCCAAGTGCAAATGTTAAATAACACATGTTTTGTTATCATCAAAACAAATGATCGTGGTGTTTTAGCACCAACAAGAAGATGGTTTTTCACTTGAAATGTTATTTTTACACCTACGGGATATAGTTTTTCACTTGAAAATGACTTTTCATCGTTGAAAAGTGATTTTTGCTAGTGAAAAACCAAAATAAAATGGTTGAAACCATTACTCAAATCCGTGCATTGCAAAACGCATTGCACAATACGTTTCTTTACTTTTTCGCATAAAGAATTTATCATGAGAATGTAAAAGAGATATAATTAAAACATATATGTAAAAATATGTTTTTTTTTTGTGTGTGTTTATGCAGACAACAATGTGATAAAATATATGATTGTGATGAGTCCCAAGTGAGTGTTGGAACACACAAGAATAAGGAAACAAATATGGTTGAAATGATTTGCTACGGCTATAACAACCTTTCAACATTTTGTTATGCCCTTTATATAGAATTGGTACTGTACATTTTATAGATTATGCCCACACCACTAATACAAGTTACAGTAAGATACATTAATTGTCAACACCTCCCCTCAAGCTAAAGCTTTGGATAAAGCTTCAGCTTGTTGTGAAATTTAGAAAAACTTAGCCAAGAGAGAGCTTTAGTCAAACCATCAGCATTTCGATCCTTTGTAGAGATGAATCTGACTGAAAGATCCCCCTTGTGAACCTTATCATGTATAAAGTGAAAGTCCACCTCAATGTGCTTGCTACATGCGTCAAACACAGGGTTGGCTGTCATGTAAGTGGTACCTACATTATCGCACCACAAAATCAGAGAAGGTAGAAACTGATAAAGCTCATGCAGTAAGGACTGCAGCCAAGTTACTTCTGCTGTGGTATTTGCAAGGGTCCTATACTCAGCTTCGATACTTCATCTAGCAATTGTGTGTTGCTTTTTGCTTGACCAAGAAATCGGATTAACTCCAAGATAAATGATATGCCCAGTAGTAGAACATTGATTATCTTGACATGTCACCCAGTCCGCATCTGAAAAAGCCTCTAATGTTTGAGTGGAATGGCTGTAACAGAATAGTGCAAGGTTGGCAGTGCCTTTAAGATATCTAAGCACTCTCTTTGCTGCCTCATAGTGCCTGGTATTTGGTTGATGCATATACTATGAGAGTTTATTTGTGACAAACTGAATGTCTGGTCATGTAAAAGCTAAATACTGAAGAGCACCAATCAGACTTCAATATACAATAGGTTTAGACATTAAGGAAGAATCATTCTTGTATAGTTTGTTCGTAGCCATGTGTGTCTTTATTAGCTTTGCACCATGAAAATGATTTTTTATTAACAAATCAACTATGTATCTTTGTTGTGACAAGAACAAACCATCAGTAGCTTAGGTCAATTCAAGCCCAAGAAAATATTGTGGTTTGCTGCAATTTCTGAGAAGAAACGTAACATCGAGTTTTTCAATACTTTTGTCCATAGCTGAAGATGAAGAGCTAAAGACTAATATATCATCTACATAAACAAAGAAGTAGATATTGACAGAGTTGCAATGATATATAAAAAGTGAGGAATCAATTTTGGAACCATAAAAACTAGAATCATGTAGAAAATCGTAGTCTTGTAAACCATGCCCTTAGTACTTACTTCAAATCATATAATGATTTCTTAAGTGCACAAACATAACTTGGAAAATCATGGTGAATAAAACCCTGAGGTTGAGTCATATAAACTTTTTCTTCTGAATGACCATGTAAAAAGGCATTCAGAATAACCAATTGACACATATGCCAATTATTTGTAACAACTAAGGCAAACAAGAGCTTGATTGTGGTAACTTTAACAATAGGACTGAATGTCTCATAATAATCAACCCCTTCATTTTGGTGAAAACCTTTGGCTACCAATCTAGCTTTATATCTATTCACAGTGCCATCAGATTTTCTCCTAATTCTATACACCCACTTATTACCAAACACCTTCATCAAAGTTGTTCTAGGAACTAAATCCCATGTATTATTTCTTAGTAAGGCATTAAATTCATCACTTATTGCAACAACCTAGTGAGACGATTTATTTGCTTTAGTAAATGAAAGAGGCTTAGTCTCCTGTACAGAATCAACTAATTTTTCAAGTAGAGGGTGTAAAGAACTTGTTTAGACTTCTTTCTTTGAGATACCCCTCTTAGAGCAAGTGACCATTAAATGTTATCTAGTAAGGGAAACCGCAGAAGTATCTGGTACTATCATAGAACTATCAGATACATTTATAGGAGCTGGAAACACTGCAGGTGGAGGTTCTGAAATCTGTTGCTGAGTAGCAGCAGTAGGAACATTGATGGCCTGAGAGAGTTCTGCAGCACTTGGTGCAGCATTTGAAGCTAGGACTGGAATTGCTGCTTGGTGTACAAAATTTGTCATAGGCAGAAAAATAGGTACTAAATTGGATCCTGAATTCTGTGCAGAGCTAGGTAAAAGAAGTTGCTTAAATGGGAAGAGTGTTTCATCAAAACAAACATGTCAAGCAATAATGCATTTATCAGTGTGCATATTATAGCACTTGTAGGCTTTCTGATGAGGACTATAGCCTAGGAAAACATGAAGCATAGACCGAGGCTGAAGTTTATGTTTAGTATAAAGTTTTAACAAAGGATAACATCCACACCCAAAAATTCTTAAAAAAGAATAATTAGGTTCATGACAAAAAAGTGTACGAAATGGACTGAATCCCTCTAGGATTAAAGTTGGAAGAAGATTAATAATATGCACAACATAGTAGCAAAAATGCAAAGGAAAGGAAGCATGAAACAATAATGACCTTGTCATTTCAAGAATATGCCTATTCTCTCTCTGCACACTCATTTTGCTTAGGTGTGCAAGGAGTAGAGATTTTATGTTGTACACCCTAAGTTTTCAGCCATAAAGAAAACCTTTGATATTCACCACCAAAGTTTGAATGAAAAGCTTTAGTAGTCTTGTGAAACTGAGTTCTAACATAATTGAAGAATTGAACACATATAGTATAAGTATCTAACTTTTGTTTCAAGGGAAAAAGTCACAGATATCTATTATGGTTATCAGTGAATGTTATAAAATACTTATAACCATTTGAAGAAATCATAGGAAATGTCCAACCATCTGAGAACTCTAGATCAAATGCATTTGTACTAATAGAATCTGAAGTTGAAAGATGTACTTTATGATGTTTGCCTTGCATACAAGCAACACACAATTTATTCCCAGCATCATTGGAAACTGATAAGCCACAGTTATGTAAAGCATGACAAACAACATTATTATTGGCATGGGCTAGCCGTGAGTGCCACATAGAAAAAGAAATCTTATCTGACAAACATGAAGCAGCTTCTGTAGGAGTAGAAATAGAGCTGTAATCAGACTTTGTAGAGAAACCACGAGGAAGCCAGACCTTGTATAGATCACCACTAACTTGACCTTTGAACAGTGGAGTTTTGCTAAGCTCGTCCTTTACAACAAAAGAATCAACATGCATTTTAAAGAAGCAATTATTATCATTGGCAAGCTTGCGAACAGATAGAAGGTTTTTTTGGTTATTTGGAACTCAAGATATTTTTGAGAACAAATTATCCGTTGTTAACAGAAAAATTGGACTATCCAATATGAGTAATATGCGCACCTTCACCATTTCCAAATTTAACTTATTCTAAACCATTATATTCAGAGGCTAAATCAAGATTAGCTAATGAATTTGTGACGTGGTGCGAGGCTCCACTATCACTATACCATAGCTGAAAATTAGCTTTAAAAATGTCTGTAAATTGAACTTGAGGATTATTTGTAGCAGTAAGAGAATAATGATTAAAATGTTGATAGTAGGCCAAGGCTGAATAATTGAAACGACCACAAATTTGACATTGTACTCCCGCAACAGAGAGCCTAGAAAAAGACTCTACCACCTGAAAAAGGTGGATTGGAATTTTTGCCATAAAAAAACATTTGAATTCCTGCCATAGGATCTACCCTCATATGGATATTAAGGAAATCTTTCTCCATTATAGCCTCCCCTATTTTTGTTACCTCTACAACCCCCTCTAGATGAGGGAGCAGTAGCGTTTAATTCAGCCGTTCGATGCAGATCGTGCGAGCAAGGAGAGGGTGACATGGCGCAACGGATGTGCGTGGTTCACGCATGCGTGATCAGACGCAGATTCAAACGCCCGATTAGACACGGGGGATGTGGCGCATTCTAAGCTGTTGGATGCCAGATTGGACGGTTGAGAAGAGGCGTGCTTGTGTGTTGAGTTGACGATCAGACGGCTGAAGATCGATGATCTTGCGAGAACACGAGCAGGCGCGGTTACGCTGAAGAGGAAAGGGTGCGTGGGCGGGTGTGCACGTAAGGCCACGATTGGGTCTTTAGTGATGCTTAATTCCGTTATTAAAGACCCCCTCATTTAATATTTTGAATTTGTAATGACCAAATTACCCCAAATCCTTGCAACTATAAAAGGAGACCCCTACCCTACAAAATTCTCATCCCTTCACCTCTCTCCCTCTCCAAAGCTCTAAGAAGCTTGTCCCAAACCCGGGATGCTCCTTTAGAGCCAAATCCAAAGTTTTCTTGCTCCCGTTTCGGAAGTGGATCCCGTGACGACGACCACATTCTACCTCGTTCCTGCTTCGTTCTCCTTCTTCCCGCCCCGTCCTCCGTCTTCCAGGTGTCGCTCCATCAGGCTCATCCTCTAAGTAATCGCCGAGGAGGATAACATCTCTCTCCCTTCTTTTTATCGCTTTCTAGAATAGAATTTCCTGCTTTCTAGCTGTAATCGTTTCTTGCTTTCAAGTTGTAATCATTTCCCACTTTCTAGCTATAAAAACAATATTCATAAATCAAGTGATCGTTATCTTTCTCTCTTAGTATTAATATCAGTTCCATTATGATTATCTTACTTTTAAACAAAAATACCAACAACATATAATCGCGGATTTTAGATCGATATAGCCTCCCTGTTTTTGATCTGGAATTTCTTTATAAATTTCGGTTAAATTTTATCTGGTGACGAATTGCTTCAAAAATCTAACTACGACGGGTTTTCAAATTCAACTCCGATCACGTAGTTTTCCGCTTCAACATTTTGGCACCGTTGCCGAGGAGGCAACGATTCTTGATTTTCTTTCAGCATTTCATGCACTTTATTGTTTTCTAACTTACTTTATTTCTCGTCTATTGTTTTGCAGGTACCTCAATAGGGAATCTTCAAGTGGTTAGTAAAGTGCAGTTGAAGACAACTGTAAGTGCTTCCCATTCTTCCCCCTCCATAGATTTCATTTCACAACACTAATTCAAACCCCAATTAACCTAGGTGTTTGCATAAATCCTAGGGTTAGTTTAGTTGCTTGGATTTCCACCCACATTCATCTCACCCTCATATAAAAAAAAAAAATCAACAAAGAGACTTCTTATGGGATAAATCAAACATTAGCACTACATACACCTACATTTAAGGAACATAACCTAATTGATTTATATCTACTCAATCAGGATTCTAATCTGTGGAACCGGTACACGCAAATCAACATATAAAATAGTAGAAATCAGTTTAGGTTAATCATCTTGTGTGACTAACTCAGTGGTATAATTTTAGCCAATTATTTGAGTTGTTTGGGTCGTACCACTTAACCTTAAATCAACTCATTAAGTAGCTTCCCTAGAGGGTTTACAATTTAGGTTAATACCAGGCACTCCACTTTACTTTTTGATTTCAAAAGGAAGAGATCTTCACTCATGTTTGAACTTCTGAATTGCCTCGAAACTTGATTGAATTAACCTAATTCCAAACCCTTAAAGCTACTTATGCAAGATTTGAACCTTAAAATCCATTCAACCAAATAATTTTGCATGAAAACTTTGGTTGTGCACGCACTTACACATATTCAATCGATCATTAAGGGCACAACTCATTTTTAAGGGCCCACCACATTTCATAAGTACTACATTCCTAAGCCTAAATAAATCAAGTAAATGTTGGCCTTAAGGACTAATTCGCTCTTCGGGGCCCAAATTGAGATTGTTTACAATTAACCTGCTTGTACTAGTCAATCTGATGTCTAGCTAGGGGTGTAGAATCAAATGATCGTGGCTGGGGGGTACACTAGGAACTGAAGGCGCAAGCCGAAGGAAGGACCTTCTCCCCAGTCCCTCCTTCTAACTGGTTGGATTGACAGGATACATGTAGAGTAAATAGTCTATAATCTTAAGATGGATTCTGAGAGTCTGTAGATTCTTAGGCTATACAACTTAAGGACATGCTTGTTTTGTTGTGCTGCAGGGTCCTTATCCCCAGTCCTTCCGACCTCTCTCTAGTTTATGCTTAGAAGGAGGTTATTGAATCCACGATTGGAAGGACCATTAGATCATTCTAGGAGGCGTAGATTGAATTTTGGCCAAATTGATCCCATGGCCGATTAACAACCTCCTCTGCCTCAAAATCCACAGGAGATGTTTCAAAGGCAGCTGGAACAAATGCAGAGAATGCAAGAATGGTTCCAGAGAATGCAAGACACTCAACCCTTGAAGGATTTTTATGGTCCTTAAAATTACGGCGAACATCCTGGCATCCAGATTCCTACCGGAGACATAGAAATCATGTCCCAGGTGTTAAGCCTGATCAAACATTTCCTTGGGCTTGGCTCTGAAGACCCGTTTCAGCATTTGGAGGACTTGACCACTTTGGTCCAAACCACCAAAGCGCGAAACGTGAATGAAGAGCAGATGATCATGAGGGTCTTTTCCTACTCTCTTAAAGATAAAACCGCTCATTGGTACAGGACCGTAGGAAGGCTAATCGCAACATGAAATGATCTGAAATCAGCTTTTCTGAAGAAATTCTTCCTTGTCGGACGTTCTAATGCTCTGAGACCGACGATTACTACCTTCACCCAGCGGTCGGGGGAGCAGTTTCATGTTGCCTGGGAGCGATTCCAGGACTTATTGTGGAAGTGTCCACACCACGAGGTGCCGAAATGTCAGCTCGTGCAGATCCTTTACCACGGGTTGACTGAGCAACTCAGAAGTCACGTGGACGCTTCTTGCGGAGGTAATTTCCTCAACAAAGACGCAGATAGCGCACACGATTTGTTTGAGGAAATGAGTGAAAATTCAATCAATCATATCTCCATGGATACTTTTAACCGGTCCTAACAACCCAGATCAAATGTTAATGAGGTCAACGACTCTTATTCATTCGATATGGAACTGATTTGTAATAAACTAGATAGGGTGGACTTGGTTACCAAAAGGATGGAGGAGTGGATGGCGAAAAACTCTACAAACAATTCTCAATCCACTCAATCCCAGAACTTGGGATTCCATTCTTCGCGAGCTCCTTCTGGATAGGAGTTCGTGAATCAACTGGATGCGGCTCAACCTATGAGCCAGCATTGTTCGGAATCCCACGGGTTCCAAAGTGAGGCCTTTGATCCCAGTTTCTCTAATCCCTCCCTTTCTTTCTTTCCATCCTCGCCAAATGAGGATGTCTATGCTGTACAGGAGAACGTTAGGTTCAACCCTTACTCCAATGCTTATAACCTAGGTTGGAGAAACCAACCGAACTTCTCTTGGAAGAACTCGGGGCAGCAGACCCAATTCTGACCCAACAACTATGCTCCGTAAATACCAATGGGTTAGGTTCATGTTTACACTCAACTGCCCCCAAATCAGGTCAATTAGCCAGCTTAGAATGCCCATCAACCTGTAGGGTAGGCTGATTTGAACTGTCAGATGATCGAGATGCAAGGATCTATGCTCCAACTCATGCAGCAAATGAAAACCTCGCTGGACAACTTGCAAACTTGGTTCATTGCTAATTCCCGTCAACCCGGATCTCTGCCATCTCAACCCATACCCAACCCGCGTAATATACAGAATCTGGGCAATCAAGCTCAAGGGTACGGGAATCAGAGGGACCCACACGCACATGCGCAGGTGGTTACCAGGGTCCTTCCTCTTCTACTTCTTCAAATCAAAGGTTTCTGTCTAGTGAAGCCCCTCCAATCTTTCCTAACCCTCCCTAAGACCCAAACCCGTATGCATCTGCTAATTCAATTACCTTGAGGAGTGGAAAACAAACTCAGGATCCACAACCACACTGTTCTGATCTACAAAATTCTGGAGAGCCTGAGGAGAGAAAGGAGAACTCTGAAGAAGAAATCAAGTCTTAGGAACCTGATTCCGAAGATTTGACTCATGTTACTTTTCCTGAGTCCTTGATTAAGCCTAGGAAGAAGAAGCCTGTTGATAGTAACGAGGAGCTCTTGAATATATTCAAGAATGTTAGGATCAATATCCCGCTCCTCGACGCTATCAAACACATACCGGCTTTCGCTAAATTTTTAAAGGATTTATGCACACAAAATCGTAAGTCAAGGGAATTTGTTCAGAGGAAGGTAGTACTCGTCAAGCAGGCTAGCTTTGTTATCCTGTATCACCTTCCTCAGAAAATGAGAGATCCAGGTGCTCCTTTGATTTCTTATGTCATTGGAGATTACACTTTTGATAGGGCACTTCTAGATCTATGTGCATCTATTAACCTAATTCCGACTTCTCTTTACGAGAAGTTCGGATTAGGTGAACTTCGACCGACTTCAGTAACGGTGCAGTTAGCGGACCATTCGGTCACAAATCCGCGAGGCGTTATTGAAGATGTTATTGTCAAGGTTAAGGATTTCTATTTTCCTGTAGATTTCATTGTCCTTGACATGGATGTACCTGAAAATTTAAGGAACACGCCCATCATTTTGGGGCGTTCGTTCCTAGCTACCGCTAAGGCCAATATCAACTATGAGAGCGGTAGCATGGAAATCGCCTTTGGGGATCAAAGATTGAAATTGTATATTTTTAAGGCGATTAACAAATTCGAGGATTGTGGATTTATAGAGAAACTTAAGGACGACAACTTGAACATCGAAACATGTATGGCTATTTATGCATTTGAAAGTTCCTCCTGTTTTGTTGAATCTAACCCATAACCCTTTGTGGCAAACCCGCTACATTCTGAAGAGGTTATTGATTTTGTTCACTTTCAACCTCTTTCTCTTGATGAATCTTCATCAGCATCATCCTTACCTTCCATCCTAAACCTGCCCCAACTCGAACCGAAACCATTGCCTGAGAGTTTGAAATATCAATTTTTGGGAACTCAAAAGACTCTCCCTGTGATTATCAGTACTAGATTAACTAAGGAGCAGGAGATTAAACTGATTAAGGTTCTAAAGAAATGCAAGGAGGCAATTGGTTGGACCATTCATAACCTTAGGGGGATTGAGACATCTTACTGCAATCATAGAATATTCTTGGAAGATGGATCCCGCCCTTCTCGCCAAATGCAGAGGAGATTAAACCCTAATATGCGAGAAGTGCTCAAGAAGGAAATAATTAAGTGGCTCGACACAGGAATCATTTATCCAATCTTAGATAATCCTTGGGTAAGTCCCGTGCAAATTGTTCCCAAGAAAGCTGGGATTACCGTTGTGACTAATAAGAAAGGAGAATCTGTCCCAACTCATTTAGCTTCCACTTGCAGGGTTTGTATCGATTACAGGAAGCTGAACATATCCACGAAAAAGGATCATTTCCCTTTGCCTTTTATCAATCAAATCCTAAAAAGACTAGTCGGGCAGAAGTAGTTCTATTTCCTGGATGGTTACTCAGGATACAATCAAGTCCCCATCCATCCCGAGGATCAAGAAAAAATGACTTTCACCTGTCCCTACGTAACCTTTGCTTTCCGTAGGATACCATTCGGCTTATGTAATGCACCTACGATTTTTCAAAGGTTTATGCTAGCCATATTCTCTGACATGGTAGGAGAGTTTATGGAAGTCTTCATGGATGATTTCTCTATTTTCAGATAATCATTTGATTCTTGCTTGGCCTTAAAAGATGCATCAAAACAAGATTGGTCCTTAGTTGGGAAAAGAGTCATTTCATGACACAAGAAGGCATCGTCTTGGGTCATGTAATCTTTGAACGGGGATTTGAAGTTGACAAAGCTAAGGTTGATGCTATCTCTAAACTTCCTCCTCCCACATCTGTCAAACAAATTCGATCATTTCATAGTCATGTGGGATTCTATAGGAGGTTCATCAAGGACTTCTTTAAGGTTTCTCGCCCTCTGAGCAACCTTCTTGCCAAGGATATGTCGTTTGATTTCAATGAATCATGCCATAAGGCATTTGATTTTCTTAAAATAGCAGTCACTTGTGCTCTGGTGTTGCGACCATCGATTTGGACAACCCCATTTGAGATCATGACCGACGCTTCTGATTACACGATCGGGACTATTTTGGGTTTGAAGATCGACAGAAAGCCTTCTGTCATCTACTACGCTAGCAAAACTCTGGACGAGGCCCAGAGGAATTACACTGTTACCGAGAAGGAATTTCTAGCTGTAATATTTGTTTTGGAGAAATTTGGGGCTTATCTCTTAGGGTCTCACATCATAATTTACACCGACCACTCGGTCTTAAGATATCTCTTGGCCAAAAAGGATGCCAAACCCGACCTTATTCGATGGATTCTTCTGCTTCAAGAATTCGATTTTGAAATCAAAGATAAATCCGGGGCACAAAATGTGGTGGCGGATCATCTTCCGAGACTTTTGAGTGATTCTTCTCCTTTGGATATTCCAATTGCTGATACTTTTCCAGACGGGACTATCCTTTTAGTATTAGGTGTCCAAACTCCGTGGTTTGCAGACATCGTAAATTATTTGGCCGTTGGTCAAATCCCTCAGGATTGGACCAAGCAACAACGAGATAGACTCAAATTCGAGGCCAAATATTACTTCTGGGAGGACCTTGAACTGTACCGCATCGGCTCTGATCAAATTATTCGCCGATGTGTTCCGGAGAATGAATTCAAAAGTATACTCGAGTTCTGTTATGCATCTACATGTGGTGGACATTTCTTCGGGAAAAAAACTGCTGCAAAGATTTTGCCATCTGGATTCTATTGGCTGTCTTTATTCAAGGATGCCCAGGAATTCTCGAGGTCGTGTTCCTGATGCCAGGCACTTGGGAGCATAACCAAGAGAGACATGATGCCCCTAAACCCAATTCTTCCCATCGTAATCTTCGACGTTTAGGGCATCGATTTCATGGGACCCTTCCTCCCTTCATTTGGACACTAGTACATTCTCGTCGTTATTGATTACATGTCCAAGTGGATCGAGGCTATTCCCACCCAAATCAATGTCCACAAGGTGGTCATCAATTTCGTCAAGAAGAACATCTTCAGTCGATTTGGGATTCCGAGGGCCATCATCAACGATGGTGGTACTCACTTCACTAATGTCCAGTTCTGTAATTTACTGGAAAAATATGGGGTAAATCACAAAAGCTCCACACCTTCCCACCCCCAGACGAATGGATAGGTTGAGATCTCCAATTAGGAGATCAAGAATATTCTTCAGAAAATGGTTAGGCCTGATTGTAAAGACTGAACTCAAAAGCTTGAGGACGCTCATTGGGCTTACTGTACGACGTACAAAACGCTTATCGACATGTCACCATTTCGTCTGGTGTATGGAAAGGCGCGCCTTTTACCCGTAGAAATTGAACATCGGGCATTCTGGGCAATCAAGCAATGTAATTTGGATTTGAGTTTAGTCGGAAAGACCAGGAAACTCCAACTATCTGAGTTGGAGGAACTTAGAAACGATGCATATGAGAATGCCAAGATCTACAAGACTTGGACCAAAGCTCTTCATGACCAATTGATATCCCGCAAGAGCTTTGAGCTGAACCAGAAGGTCTGGCTCTTTCATTCTCGACTTAAGCTCTTTCCCAGCAAACTTAGGTCAAAATGGAATGACCCGTTCATTATCGATCAGATATTTCAAAATGTTGCCATTCAGTTCTCTAACCCAAAGACGGGTAATTCATTTAAAGTCAACGGTCAACGTTTGAAGCCTTTTATTGACCATATTGTTCCAGAACCCGTCTCAGACACGGTTTCTATAATCACATTGTGACTTCTTTAGCTGGACTTCGCCTAGCTAATGGCATTAAACTAGGCAGTTGTACAGTTAGACTCAGAGCTGACCCGAGCATCATATTTAGGTGATATCTTCTACACTCTACCCTTCCTTTCATGTGTTTTATTCTCAATGCAGACATTGCATTAGCTAGGCATGGATGGGTGGATTCATTTCTGAATCATTTGTCAGCTTTGTGGAATTCTTGTAAATTTTACTTATTTTTCTCTTTATTAAAAAAAATAAAAATAAATTGAATTAGGAGAGAATACTTGGGCATTAGGACTTTTCAATCTTATGAAATAATATAGTAGGATCTGAACACCGTGACCTTTCAGGTCTTTGGGCTTAATCAACCTGGGTATCCACTAAAATGTGGATTTGTTTATCGAGTCATCGCCATACTGAATTCTATTTCAATTTGATTAAATAAGTTGGGGTGATAAGTACAAGACTTATCAATCCACCCTCTGATTTGAGGGAACTTTAAGTCTAGGCATCTACATACTATTCTCACTGACTTGTTGTTTGACGATTTTAACGGAAATTGAGTAACTAATGAACCTTCTAGGGTGGTATGGCTGACAAGTTATCATAAGTAACAGTCCATTGGTAGGTTATCAAGTGACCAGCCTGATGGGAACACCATCATGAGTCATAACTAGCTCATTTTGATTCAATTAAGTCAGTAAATGCTCCTACATAACTGCCAGAGAGCCATAAGTCACTGCAAAACCATTCTAAGGGAAATACAAGAAAATAGGGTTAAAATTGCAGTTTTACCATCTTATCAAGAATGTAATACAATCACGGGTTTTCCCAAGGGGTAATTAAGGGTCAAATGGTCCTTAAAGTCTAACAAGTGGGTTAGAATAAACAGAAAAGGGTTTACACGTATTTTGAGAATTAAATGACTTTTGAAACCCTAAAAACTGACCCGCTTAATCAACTGAGATTCTGGTTAGGATAAAATTCACCTAAATCCTCTAAAATTCATATAAAAATATTTTCTAGGGTTTGGAACCTTCAATTTGACCATCAGAACCCGTCTTGACATAAAATATAGTCCTAGACTGACATTTGCCCTAACTTGCGTTTTTGCATAAATTATCCAGTCAAACTTGGTCAAAACCTAAATCTAACTTCACAATTAAATTCTTTGGATCCAAATTAGGTTTGTTACAAAATTTGGGCCCAATCTGAGATCATCTTAACAAAGCTTGCATTTTAGTCCAGTCACACTCTTTTTACCTCATTTATACCCTTGACTTTTGAATTTTCTTACAAATAGCCCCCCAACTTCTTTGTCTTCTTCACAAGTAGGTCCCAGCACCATTTTTGGAAGGTGAAACCTTCACTGTTGAGTTTCGAGTGAGGATTTATCGCTCGGTTTTCAATCAATCATTCTCAAAATTGATACAGGGATTCCTTGGGAAGTTTCCTTCCATTTGAGTCATTCCTTAGGCTCTAAGTCCTTCCCAAAAGGTCATGCAAACCTTTCAAAGGTTCCGATATCCCTTGTTACAACCACCTTCAAAGCTTGAAAGCCTCTTTTTAAGATTGGAAGGGCATTCTATGGCCTATGAAGAGACCCTAGGGCACGGTCGTGCTCTTAAGCTAGTTTTGAGGCCAAAAACCCTCTCCCTAATCCTACCTTCAGCCTCCTCCGACCTAGCTCCGGCGAGCTCCTCCACTGTCGTCCTACGACCTCCCAACAACCAAATTGGGAGCATCTTCTTTCTCCCTGACTTCCTCTGCCTCTCGACAGCCAACTCAGAGGCGCCATAGCCCCTTCATCCTCATTTTCTCCCTCATCGAAGAACCTTTCATCCACGGCAATGGCCAACTACAGCAGACGTCGCCCTACCCCTTTTGTCCTGAGATTAGGTTCCAACGTTCCCTCGTCTCCCCTACTCTTTTTCCTCGTATTTATCCTTCGATTTTGATCCCTCGACACGCCGTTCACCTCCATCGTCCACAACTCCGTCATCGACCGACCATCAAGACCACCATCCTCCACGAAATCACCATCAACACCTTCACCATGCCTTGGCGAAGCTCCTGAACTATTCCAATGTGGCCGTGAGGCCTTATTTAGTGTTTCATGTTCTCGGCATCAGGCTACACTCATCCACATGCCTCGCCACAACTCCTAAAAGCATCGTCGTCCCTCTGCGCACAAAACCCCTATCTCTATTCACCTTCCCATCCACCCAAACACGCCCTCGAACAGACCCATCATCACTCACCATCTCCGCCTCCGCCAAGCTGCCACATGCCTTGATTCACCACGAAATCACCTCCACCACCTTTTCCATCATCCAACGAAGCCTCTGAGCTCATTTAACATGGCCGAAAGGCCGTTTTGTGGATTTCAGGTTCCACGGCTTCTCCGTCATTAATGGAGCTTCACGCAACCTTGAAGAAGGTATTCTTGCATCATCCTCTTTGAGCAGCACCTCCAGGTGGTGTGGACCTATGTGCCCTAGGTCTCCAAGCTCTCAATTAGCATCAACACGCCCCGCTGCTGCTTCAATTTGGCAAGGGAAGTCGCCCTGCAGCTGCGTGAAGAAAAGGTGTGGGATTAGTCCCACATCAGAAATAGACGAAGCGGCAGAGGCGCATAAGTTGAATTCCTGCTATAGCCTTATCGCCTTAGTAGCACGAGGTGAGGTCCCCTTGCACGTGCCCACGCATGCCCTCGCCCGCGGCCACGCCACGCGGGTCTGGGCTTTGAACTGATTACCCGTATACCCTCCTGATTTGAGAGAGAGGAGGAGAAATAGGAGAGAGAAAGAGAGCAAGGGTTAGGGGGGTTTTGCTCTTTGTGACACTTAGTCACTAGAGGGATTGTCACCCTCTGGGATAGAAGAGAAGGAGAAGGCTTTTGTGCGCAAAGAGGAAAGAAGTTGAAGAAGGAAAAGAAGAGGAGGAAGGGAAGGAGGCTCATGCGTGAAGGGAAGGAAGAGAAGGAGAGAAGGGCAGAAGAAGGCTAGAAGAGAAGAAAGAAGGAAGAGAAGGACACCCTTGAAGATAAGAAGGAAGAGAAAGCAAAGAGAGGCCAAGGAAGAAGGAGAGAAGAAGAAAGAAGAAGTAGAAGAAGGAGAAGGAAAAAGTGAAAGAAGAGAAAGGAGAAGCAAAGGAGAGGGCCATTTAAGGCGTCTGATCTCCAAAGGAGACGTCTAATTACTGTAGCATTCAAGCTACTGTGAGGATATTTGGTCCTGACTACTGTGGCATTATTGATTACTTTAGTTTACATATAACTATACTAAATAATTCGTGATCTAAATCACCATTATTTTGTTATAGACATCTTTTTATCATGTCAAATTCTTGCTATACTCATGTTCTACCTTGGTTATCATTTTTGAGTAATTTATTTGGCTTAAATCTTGTGCTCATTTGCATTATTTGGGATTAGTGTGCGAATTCATTTTGTTCCCTGTGTTTGACCTTGGATTTTCAAATTCGAGTAATGAATATTATTTATTTTCAAAGCGATTTCTACTATACTACAACGCAGTTTTTAAAACCTCAATTTCACTGCGACAACACAACCATAAGACCATTCTTTTTCTACTGCCTTTAGACAAATTTTAGGTCAGGGAAGCCACATACTTAAAGAAAGAAAAAGAAAGTCCAGAAAGAAAAGAAAAGGAGAAAAAAAAAGAGGAACAAAAGAAATAAGCCACACTTCATTGCACGAGTATGGCTGGCAAATTATCGCGGGTAACAGCCGATTGGTAGGTTGTCCAGATCCCAGCTCAAGAAATGCACGTTTAATTCCTAAAACACTTAGGAAAAAGTAGAGAAGTAGAATAAGCCGGGGTGATATACATTGGGTTCACCCTTGTGTTGACCCTATAAAAATAAAAGTAGGGAGAAAGCTACCGGTCGTATAGATACATGATGTAAACACTTTTATATCACATAAACTGTCTATTTACGTGTGTTTGTAGGCATAGAATTGCATCATATTTTATAAATAGTGCATAACATGCATCATCTTGCATTTAAGTTAGTCTGTATAAAATTTTTAGGTTAATTGTCTCCTTTTGTGGCCAGGGATAGGGCAACATTTTAATCAAGGCTTCGGACCGAGGATCCAACCGTATGGATCTGATCAGGGCGATGACGAGAGTTCAACGACTCCAATATTGCCCCGATCGAACATCCGTAGCACCAGATATAGTCCCAGGAAGCTCAGGAATCAAGGGCCAAGATGGTGTTAATACGCATTTCAGATGAGAAATCCTACCGCACGGATGGCTTCAGATCGACGATCGCAGCCTAACAGCGTGAAAATCGATCTAACCAGACTAGCCACATGGCGCCATCTCAATCGTCCGATCAGCCTCAAAAATCGCAGCTGCATCTCCAAGGGGCCTTCCAACACGCGATCCTAGCTGTTGGATCTTGATCCAACGACCAGGATTAACTCCGAAGCACCACTCTCCTCTTCAAAAGGCTTTGGGCGCGAACGATCTGGACCGTTGGATCTCGATCCAACGGCCACAGATCCGCGTGCTTATACCCTCCACGCAACAAAGACGAGGCTTCAGCGCAGCGGTCGCACCCCTGTGGGTGACGCAAGGGTCGTGAGTTCAAAACACCTCACGCCTGAAATCAGAGTGAAGAGTGGGGGCGCGTCGATTCTGGCCGTCAGATGAAGATCGTGCACGTGTAGTACGGATTGTGTACGCGTTATCACACGCATGATCGGATGGCTGCAACGCGGAGAGCTTGTGCGTTAGACAGGTGAGTGGGCGTAGGCGAGGATTGATCTCGACTGTCCGATCTCACGATCGGACGGCTGGGATGCGATCGAGCATGGAAGAGGAGCAGGTGCACGCACAGTGCGCACACGTCACCCACAACATACCTTTAGCGACGTTTAAGTCCGTCGCTAAAGGTCCCATATTAATGTTTTTGATATTATAATGACTAAAATTCTCCCAATCCTTGCAACTATAAAAGAAGACCACTACCTTATGAATTTTTCATCCCTTCTTCTCCTCTCACCCCTTCTATAGATCTAAGAGCTTGTCCTAAACCCGGGATGCTCCTCTAGAGTAGAAATCATAATTTTTCCACCTTCGTCCCCCTTCGTGGAGCATCCCACAGTTGTCCTCTCTCTGCATTCGGGAGGCGGATCCGGCGACGACGACGACGTGCTGCTTCATTCCCATTCCTCCCGCTTCATCCTCCTTCTTCCTTCTCCGTTCCCTGTCTTCCAGGCGTCATCCCGTCCATCTCAACCTCTAAGCAATTGATGGTCGCAGCCTAACGGCGTGAAAATCAACTCAATTCGACATCCGTACTGATAAGAACCTCATCATGAGCCATAACTAGCTCATTTTGACCCAATACAAAGGATAAAAGCTCCTACATAACTCAAGGAAAGGCTTAACTCAGAGAATTCTGAGTTTAAGGAGAAAACAAGTCATAAGGGGTAAAAATGTAATTTTACCAGTATAATCTGCATACAGGGTAATTCAGGGTCCAAACATAGGTCAAAGCAACTTAATAAGAATAAAAGTGGGATGAGATGATCTAGCAAGGGCTACAGCAATTCCAAGGAACTAAATGATAATCTGTAACCCTAAAACAAACCCACTTCAATTCACGAGGTTCAAGGCAAAGCAAAAATGGAATAAACCCTCTAAAATTCATAGAAAAATAATCTCTAGGGTTTAGAACCTTCAATTTGACCTTAGGAACCCATCTTGACCTACATTGAGAACCATACCCAATTAATAACTTAATTTGGGTTTTTGCGTAAATTGATCATTCAAACAAGGTTTAATCTAGAAATAAAATTCACCATCAGATTCCTTAGGTCCTAATTAGTCATGTATAAAAACTTGAGCCTAAGAAGAAACCTTCTTGACCAACTTTACACTTTGGTCCTCATATATTTACTTTTTGGCCCTCAACTTTTGAACCCTCGCATTTTGGCCCCTAACTCTCCTTCGTTCTTTGCGTTCAGGTCCCCCCTGCAAAACCTGCCAGCACCATGCTCCGGCGACCTTGCGCGGAGCATGGCGCCGCGCAGGGTGAGGGGGAGAGCCTGACAAGTAAACCGGGGGTGCCCTGCGTCGTCAGCCGTCGCAGGGACACCCCCTGGTCGCTGTAACCCACCATATCGGCCGTGCGAACGCACGGACGGTATGGGTTTCCATCTCCGGCGTCCTCCGGCGAGGGAGACACGTCCTCTCCCTCCGCCTTCCTCCCTGATTCGGTCCCTATAAATACCCCCGTCGCTCCACCGTTCTTCCCAGCTCGGATCTGACGGAGAAAACCCCCAGCTTTCCTCTCTTCTCACTCTGGCAGACGCCCACCAGCTCCGGCGGTTCTTCCTCCTCCTCCTCTTCGCTCTGCCGCAATACCAGCAGCAGAGACTTCTTCCCCTGTTCTTCCCGCGCCACGCCGTACCCAGCTGGCGCCTCTCCGGCCCTCTGCTCGCCGCCGCCCCTTCCCCTGGGCATCTTCTTCTCCGGCGACAGTCGATACGACTGTCGCCCTGCTCCGGCCCCTTTCGTCTCCGTAGCTAGGTCAGAACTTCTCCCCATCTCCCCCTCTTTCTTTTCCTCACTGTCTTTTATTTGATTAAACCCTCGACCGCTCCTGTCCACCGTCACCCCCTTCGTCTCCGGCCAAACTCCGGCGAGACCCCCCCATCACTCCACAGCCCCACACGCCTCGCTGACCCTCACAGAATCTCCGCCTCCTCACCCTGATCAACCTCCGCCCTTCCACATCCCGCCACTCGCCCTCTGCAGACCCCCCGAACAAACCCACTTCTCCACCCGCAGTTTGACCTAGGGCGACCCTCACGCTCCGCCCCGCCGTCTGCCAGACTCCCCACCACCTTCGCCGTGCCACGGTGAAGGTTCTCCGCGTATCTGATTAGGCCGAGAGGCCGTTCCTCTGTGTACAGGTGTCTCGACCGCCGTCGCCATTGCTGCGTGGAAGGAGCACCTTCAACCTGCAGCTCCAGGTGCGCTTCGCCCAGGCCTGACTCCCAGGCTGCGCGAGGCGCCTCCGCGAAGAGTCCCAGGCTCGCAGCTGGGGCGAAGGCCTCGCGTGAAGCCGCGATTGCCCGCTGCTTTCTCCGCTGCGGGCGCTCAATTAGGGTGGGACATTTAGTCCCACCTCGGAAAGCCACTGAGGCGAACGGGCGCTTAAAGGCAAAAAGTGCCTTAAGCTGTTCGCCTCAGTTCACGGGGTGAGGTCCCCTTCACCCGCCCGGTTACCCGGTCTCGTCCGCGCTCACGCCCCGCGGACCTGACCCGACCCGACTTAGACTGACCTGCACTCCTCGCCCACCACGCACGCCGGTGGGCCTGGACCCGGGCGCGACCCGCGTACCCGATTACCCGGATGCTCTGGGAGAGCCTTCCGAAGAGCGAATTCAGAGAAAGAGAGACGCGGGGGTGGGGGAGGGTAGAGTAGGTTTTGCCCTCTGACGTAAACTCTGAAGTGTGCAGGCACAGGTGAAGAAGAAGGACCGCGGAAGAAGAAGAAAGCTAAGGGAGACACTGTAGCAACAAGCGGTTTAAGTCGTCTGATTGGAAAATCAGACGACGTCCTGAAGGGAAAAGAAGAAAGAAGGAGAGACGACGTCCTGACAGGAAAAAGAAAAGAAGAAAGAAGAAGATCTGAAGAACAAAAGAACAAGGAAGAACAACAGAAGAAGAGGACCACAAGGAGATAAACACAGAAGAAGAACAGGAAGAACAAAAGCTAAAGAGAGAGAGAGACAAAGAGAAAGAAAGAAGAAAAGAAGAAGAACTCAAACTTTCATCTCTCTCCCTCTCTCTCTCTCTCTTTATTTTTTGTAATAGAACATGTATATCTCTAGAATACAACTTGCTCCCTGAGTTCGACCTCGGGAACTCTTTTATTTTCCGAGTAAAAAATTTATATATTTGAAATGATGGCAATAACTGGCTATACTACAATGCTATAACAATAAAACCCGGTTATCTCTCGAAGCCAACGTTATCACGTACCACCTTCTACAAGTCACAGAAGATGGAAAGCCAAGATGGCGCCACATGGTGCCATCTCAGTCGCCCAATTTGCCCAAGGACTCGCAGCTGCACTTCTGAAGGCAAAGGCACGGACAATATGGGCTGTTGGATCTTGATCCAACGCGCCTAATTCCTAAGTGAGGCAATGACGAGATCGTAGCGCATTGGTCGTGGACGCGCTCGCGAAGCAGAGGTCGCGGGATCGAATCCCCACAAGCCTCAAATTGAGGTGAAGGCACTGGCTACATTCAATTCAGTCATTTGATGCAGATCGTGCAGGTGAGGAGCGGGAGACGTGGCGCAATGGATGCTCGTGGTTCACACACGCATGATTAGACGCAGATTCAAATGCCCGATCAATCGTGGGGGACGCAGTGCATTCTAAGTCGTTGGATGCGAGATCGGACGACTGAGAAGAGGGGTGCTTGTGGGTTGAGCTGACGATTGGACGGCTGAAGATTGATGATCTTGCGAGAACAAGAGCAGGCGCGATTACGCTAAAGAGGAAAGGGCATGCGAGTAGGTCCGCATGTAAGGCCACTATCGGGTTTTTAGTGATGCTTAATTCTGTCACTAAAGACCCCCTCATTTAATATTTTGAATTTGTAATGACCAAATTACCCCCAATCCTTGCAACTTTAATATTTTGAATTTGTAATGACCAAATTACCTCCAATCCTTGCAACAATAAAAGGATATCCCTGAAGGTTCCCTACTAGGAGGGGTGACGTAAAAATATGCGGAAATAAAAATATAAAGCAATATCACAAAAATAAATCAATCGCACAATGTACACAGGTATTTTTAGGTGGAAACCCAAACCGGGTGAAAACCACCACCTAACCCTCTCGAGTTAGGATTTTCCGATCAACCTAGTTGATCAAATCCACTAACCGAATCACTTTGAAACGAGGGTGATTCAACCTCAGTACAACCACGCTACAAGTACGAGGGTAGCGTTCCTCAACCCCTTCTCTCCACGAGAAGGATTTTGTCCCACGAAGGAGACGGGAATTCGCAAAGCGAATACCCAACCAAAATACAAAGATAAAATAAAACAACAGTCCTATAGAGCCAACAAAATTAAACCTAGCTTCTATAGGAAATAGGAAACTCCCCTTTGCAAGGAGTGCGTCGACGATGACGCGGTGCGTGTGCCACGCGATGGCGCTACGTCGCTCTCGTGAACAACAACGGGAGAGCGGGCGCGCAAACTGAATTTAGCTCTCAAGATGATGGAGCTTGAGCTTAGAGAGCAAGAGCTTCTTGGACACAAGAGTGTGAGAGTGTATAGCTAAGTGTGTCTTGTGTCTTTCTTAGTGTGTCTCTTATGTTACAAAGGTTCCCCTCTATTTATAGAGGCCTTAGGAAGGCTTTGGAAGGCTTGGAAAAGCTTCCATAGCCGTTGGGTGCAAAGCCCAAGAGAATCAGGCCGAAATCAGGACAATGATTGCATTTGACAGGGTTATCAGACGTCTAACTCTGGCATCAGACGTCTGGAAGGCCACTTTAAGACGTCTGATTCCAATGTCAGACGTCTGATTCTATGCGGGTTTCTCCCTGACTTGAATCAGATCTAAACAGGGTTTTTGTACAAGTCCATCAGACGACATAGAGGACGTCTGGCACTAAGTCTGGACGTCTGGAAACCTACTTTTACCGTGGGAATTGATTTCCAAACGTTGCAACGGCTAGAAAATCTCTGAGAAGAGATTTTGGGTCAGCCGAGGCAAAACGGTCATTTATCAGACGTCTGTGAAGTCCTATGGACGTCTGATAAGGCTCTAACGGTCATATTCTTGAGTGTCTTCTAAGCCAGCCAACGGTCCACTAACTGGACGTCTGGCAAAGTCATCAGACGTCTCCTAAGACGTCTGGTATAAGGTCTGGACGTCTGAATTCATCAGACAGAACTAACTATGTCCAGCCTAACAGTTATCAGACGTCTGAAACAACAGTCAGACGTCTTAAAATCCTTTATCAGACGTCTGATTCGTGAATTAGACGTCTGGAAAGTCAGTTTTAACCCTATATTGGTTTTCTAAGTGTTCTACAGAAAACCTACGTATCCTAGGGTTGTGCAGGTGTTCCTAGGACTACTGTTAGGGTTCTTTGAGGCTCTTTAACATAATGTCTAAGGAAAATAAAGAGCAAGAAAATAAATACAAGAGATACATGAAAGGATAAAAAGGAATCTATCCTATTCTTCTTGTCTTCCATCTCCAATCTTTCGCTCCACGCGAACCTCCTCTATTTTCCGTCAAGCTCCTCCAATCCGTCCTGGATGCGAGCTCGAGTTCCGTCTAAACACGTCTTCATTTGCAATTGACCTGAAATCTAGGACTCAAATTGCAAATGTTAAATAACACGTGTTTTGTTATCATCAAAACAAATGATCGTGGTGCTCTAGCACCAACAATCTCCCCCTTTTTGATGATGACAAAACCGTAAATAATGCATAAAAATCCTCCCCCTTTTTGACATTATCAAAAAGGTTTGATTGATTTTATATTTCCTATTACTCCCCCTTAAAACATGCTCTTCTATTTATTTTTAACAAAGGTAATATCCTCTCCCTTTTTATAACAACAAGATAGCTATTATTTTTCTCCCCCTTACTAAAGGAAATTTAGCTAACTTGTATCTCCCCCTTAAAAATTGACAATAAGCTCATCATTTTTAACTCCCCCTATCTAAATGCTTATAAAAAGGATAGGGTTAAGAATTTTACCTCACCTACCATGGCCAATAAAATGGCCCGAATGGTGGTGGTGGATGCCACATCGGATGGGGCTCCCATCCGTAGCTTGGAGGCCCGGGCATCGGCGCCGGTCTCCAATCTGGTGGTCGACGTGCGGCGGGTCCGTCATTTGTTCGCCGTCTCGTCGGTCTTCTTGTTCTCCTCCTTGGTCTACTCCTTGGTTCTCCCAACTTGAGTTGACCAGCCTTTAGTTTGTAGGTCCAGTCCTTTATGTTGTAGTCATCCCTGAACCCTACAAAACAAGATTCTAATTTTTTCTTCGGTATCCAAGTGAGCTTGGATCCGGATTTGTTAGAAGGTCTCCTTGATGGAGATCCTTTCTCAACCTTAGGGCTATAAAACTTATCTACTTTGTTGATTAATTTGTTAGAATTTTCCCTAAGACATGCAATTTCTCTTTCTATAATTTGCATCTTAGTCTTTAAATCAAAAATTTCTAACTTTAGACTATTATTTTCCTCAATCAATTTAGCATTTTCATTGATTAAATTTTTATTTTCTAATAACAGGTTATCATCCTTAGGACTAGCTTCTATGTCCTTAAGTTATTTTTCTAACCTATCATTTTCATTTTTAAGAAAACTAAGGTTCTTCTTCATGCTTTTGTTTTCTATTTTTAGTGATTTACTAATCTCGAATAATTCATTAAAAGCTTCTTGTAAATCAAAATTTACCTCTTCGTCGGAGTCGCTTCCGCTTTCACTGTCGCTATTGGTTCCTCTAGCCATGAAACCAAAGCAAGTGGTTTCTTCTTCTTTTTCTTCTTCTTCTTCCTCCGAGCTGGAATCCTCATGAGTGCCTTCCAACCTCCTCCATATCTCGTGGGCGGTGGTGCACTCTTGGATTTTCTCAAACTCTTCCGGACTCAACGCGCAATACAGGGCATTCATTGCCTTTGCGTTGAGTGAGAGCTCTAGAATCTGCACCTGTGAGTAGCCTTCTTGGGGTCGCTTCGGGATCTCGTATGGGGTTTCGCAACATCCCCATACCTCGAATTCAGTGGCTTGGAGCCACATCTTCATCCTCAGCTTCCAGTAGCTGTAGTTGTTCCCGTCAAAGTAGGGCGGACGGGTTGTGGACTGCCCCTCGGAAATCCTACTTGTGGAACTGCTTCCCTCCATCGATCTTCTTGCTTGGTTGTTACGCCGAAACAGCAAGACCTGCTCTGATACCAATTGAAGGTTCCCTACTAGGAGGGGTGACGTAAAAATATGCGGAAATAAAAATATAAAGCAATATCACAAAAATAAATCAATCGCACAATGTACACAGGTATTTTTAGGTGGAAACCCAAACCGGGTGAAAACCACCACCTAACCCTCTCGAGTTAGGATTTTCCGATCAACCTAGTTGATCAAATCCACTAACCGAATCACTTTGAAACGAGGGTGATTCAACCTCAGTACAACCACGCTACAAGTACGAGGGTAGCGTTCCTCAACCCCTTCTCTCCACGAGAAGGATTTTGTCCCACGAAGGAGACGGGAATTCGCAAAGCGAATACCCAACCAAAATACAAAGATAAAATAAAACAACAGTCCTATAGAGCCAACAAAATTAAACATAGCTTCTATAGGAAATAGGAAACTCCCCTTTGCAAGGAGTGCGTCGACGATGACGCGGTGCGTGTGCCACGCGATGGCGCTACGTCGCTCTCGTGAACAACAACGGGAGAGCGGGCGCGCAAACTGAATTTAGCTCTCAAGATGATGGAGCTTGAGCTTAGAGAGCAAGAGCTTCTTGGACACAAGAGTGTGAGAGTGTATAGCTAAGTGTGTCTTGTGTCTTTCTTAGTGTGTCTCTTATGTTACAAAGGTTCCCCTCTATTTATAGAGGCCTTAGGAAGGCTTTGGAAGGCTTGGAAAAGCTTCCATAGCCGTTGGGTGCAAAGCCCAAGAGAATCAGGCCGAAATCAGGACAATGATTGCATTTGACAGGGTTATCAGACGTCTAACTCTGGCATCAGACGTCTGGAAGGCCACTTTAAGACGTCTGATTCCAATGTCAGACGTCTGATTCTATGCGGGTTTCTCCCTGACTTGAATCAGATCTAAACAGGGTTTTTGTACAAGTCCATCAGACGACATAGAGGACGTCTGGCACTAAGTCTGGACGTCTGGAAACCTACTTTTACCGTGGGAATTGATTTCCAAACGTTGCAACGGCTAGAAAATCTCTGAGAAGAGATTTTGGGTCAGCCGAGGCAAAACGGTCATTTATCAGACGTCTGTGAAGTCCTATGGACGTCTGATAAGGCTCTAACGGTCATATTCTTGAGTGTCTTCTAAGCCAGCCAACGGTCCACTAACTGGACGTCTGGCAAAGTCATCAGACGTCTCCTAAGACGTCTGGTATAAGGTCTGGACGTCTGAATTCATCAGACAGAACTAACTATGTCCAGCCTAACAGTTATCAGACGTCTGAAACAACAGTCAGACGTCTTAAAATCCTTTATCAGACGTCTGATTCGTGAATTAGACGTCTGGAAAGTCAGTTTTAACCCTATATTGGTTTTCTAAGTGTTCTACAGAAAACCTACGTATCCTAGGGTTGTGCAGGTGTTCCTAGGACTACTGTTAGGGTTCTTTGAGGCTCTTTAACATAATGTCTAAGGAAAATAAAGAGCAAGAAAATAAATACAAGAGATACATGAAAGGATAAAAAGGAATCTATCCTATTCTTCTTGTCTTCCATCTCCAATCTTTCGCTCCACGCGAACCTCCTCTATTTTCCGTCAAGCTCCTCCAATCCGTCCTGGATGCGAGCTCGAGTTCCGTCTAAACACGTCTTCATTTGCAATTGACCTGAAATCTAGGACTCAAATTGCAAATGTTAAATAACACGTGTTTTGTTATCATCAAAACAAATGATCGTGGTGCTCTAGCACCAACAATCCCTACCCTACGAAATTCTCATCCCTTCCTTCACCTCTCTCCCTCTCCAAAGATCTAAGAAGCTTGTCTCAAACCCAGGGTGCTCCTTTAGAGCCAAATCTAAAGTTTTGTCACCCCCGTTTCGAAAGTGGATCTCGTAACGACGACGACGTTCTGCCTCGTTCCTGCTTCTTCTTGCTTCATCCTCCTTCCCACCCCATCCTCCATCTTCCAAGCAATCTTCAAGGAGGATAACATCTCTCTCCCTTCTTTTTATCGCTTTCTAGAATAGAATTTCTCGCTTTCTAGCTGTAATTGTTTCCTGTTTTCTAGTTGCAATCATTTCCCGCTTTCTAACTATAAAACATTTTGCATAAATCAAGTGATCATTCCTCTCTCTCTCTTAGTTTAATATTAGTTCCATTGTGATTATCTCGCTTTTAAACAAAAATACCAAAAAAATATAATCGCGGATTTTAGATCAACGTAGCCTCTCTGTGTTTGACCTGGAATTTCTTTACGAATTTCGGTTAAATTTTATCTGTTGACAGATTGCTTCGCAAATCGAATTACTACAACGGGTTTTCAAATCCAACTCCTATCGCGTAGTTTTCTGCTTCAACATGAGATCAACAACTTGGGAAGAAATATCCTCAAAAATATAGGAAATAAGTGAACTTAGGATGAGTTGGTCTTTTTTAGACCACATCATATAATCCTTATTAGGGATGGATACATTTGAGGTTGAATCAGTGACAAACTTTGGTGGTGAAACAATAACGCCATCAAGATAACCAAGTAGATCATAAGCATTTAAACTGGGAACAAATTGGGCCTTCTAGAGAGCATAGTTGCTTGTGGTTAGCTTGTAAGGTACGCTATGATGGATAGTAGACCGATTTTAAAGAACCATCACAAACAGGAGTAATATTTAAAGAAGCCATGAGCAAATTAAAAAGCAAAAGAACCTGATGAACAACAACCGCAAGAGAAGATAGATCAATTCTTAGATTAGACTGATCACAAAAGTTATGACGAATCAGGAACAAGCACCAAAGCGATCATATCCGAAATAGATCAGGAGCTGCCGTTGTCATTGACGAGTTGCAGATCACTGTAAGCAAGTGACAACAGATTTGATCGCACAAGAGAGATCAACAGGTTGGATCAAAGCTCTGATACCATGCTAGAACACACAAGAGGGAAACAAATATGGTTGAAATGATCTGCTGTGGCTACAACAACCTAGCAGCAGTTTGTTATGCCCTTTATATAGAATATGTACTGTACATTTTATAGATTATGTCCACAACACTAATAAAAGTTACAATAAGATACAATAATTGTCAATAGTGAACGATCAAAAAATTCATGGGGGAACTATGTAATCTCTAAGTTTTAAAATCCTAAAACTAGATCTTTTGACTCTTAAAGGGGTTTGGTTGCAACCAAGAGTGCAATTTTAAGGCTATGTTAATAAGGAATGCAAACATTAGAGAGAAAATAATAATTTGCTCACTCTATTCATGTGAATGAAAAAGAGAAGGAGAATGGTATCGAGGAATGATAGTGTTTACACACGACCAAATATACAAAAAAATAATAAGGAATGATCAATTAAGCTTCCACATAACTGCAAAAACCTACTCAAAGCCTTTCTAAGACGAATCACTATTAGATTGATTGATTCTATCATACAAAGGGTACAACTAAATTACAAGCATATGCATATGCCCCTCAATGTTGTCTTCCAAAATAGGAATCCCAATAATCCTAATCCCAATGCAAGCACTTGCAATCTCAATAAGAAATAAGGCTAGGCCAATTATATCCTTCTACTAGTATAGTCGAATCCATGACATAATTTTGAAAATGCATACATTTTTTAGGTCGATTGAGATCATCTATGGTCTATTTATTTTTTCTTGATGAGTCAAGTGCAATCAACGTATTTTAGGTCTTAATTCAAGTCACAATCAATAGGGGAGAAGTTGGTTAGGGCTAGTTTACAGTAAAGAATTACAAATCAAGATTTAAACTTGCAAATAGGAGATATATTCTATTAGTATTTACTTAGACCTCAGTCGATCCTTTGGAAGTGTTTACCAAAATGGAGGTTTGGGGAGGAATGACATGAGGTTTAAGGGGAGGTTGGGAAAAGGGATATGTCTTTTTGTGGGTCAACTCAAGTTTGTCAAAACCTATATTTTGATGCAAACTTGGGTTGATTTGTAGGTAGCAAACAAAGGATATCTCGTGTTTTGAAGAAATAGGCCCTCAACATACACAGAATTTAGGGTTTCTGAGGAAAAAGAGGAGGTGAAGTGGAAAAGGTAGAGGAGAAGAGGAGGGTAGAATGCAAAGAAGGGGAGGTGAAAAAATAAAAAATATAAGGGTGTAATTATAATCGTCGATGATCGGTTCGCACTGAAAATGGTATTTTAAATGTCGTTGTTGTAGTATATGTCACAAATGCAAATCGATGTCGCGTCAATTTTATTTATTTACTTAATTTTTACTAGTTTATTTCAGGTCATTCACTGGGAGACAGTTATTAATATACATCATTCTCTAAGTCCAAAAATATTCTTTTATTCCAAGAATGTTGACTTTATTTACAAAATGAATGGATGAATCAATGAATGAAAGAATTTAGTTACTCATTTACAAAAGAATTAATTAAAATACATTACAATGTTTAAAAACATATGTACACAAACAAGCATAAAAAACTATCTATAACTACTCTATGTTAATTATTTACAACTAATATAGATAATATCTAAGTATAGGTACAAAAATAGTTAATAATATTTACTATACTAAATTATATTAACATATTAATATCTATAGTAACAAATATTATATATACAGTAACATAAATAAGTGTCACTAAAGTCTTAGTAAAATATAGTTACTACTTATACATGTAAATATATATAGCTATATACAGTGATATATCTAAACGTCAGTGTATCCTTAGTAACATATCTACATTACTTAAGGCAAAAATTACTTATACTAACATGCATATCTATATATACAATGACGGATATAATCCTCACTAAAGGTCTTAGATTATTTATATACATATCTGAGATCCAAAACAAGTACCTATTCTACTTATATGTATATATATACTTACTTTATATGAATACTTATTTATTTACATTATATTATTTTGTTACGACTCGAACCTGGCTCTTCACGAAATCTGGGAACGATTCACTTTGACTAATTTCAAGACACAGTCGTTCATCGAGAAATAGACCAAATATACACACACACAGCATTCCACACATGCAATATAGCAAAGCATTCAATGAAGGACGAAAGTAGAACAATAATCTGAAATAGACATCATGTCAGAGGAGAAAAATAGAGTTCACAACATAGCTATCACAATTGAAATTCAAAGGCAGAAAACAGGGCTACTAGTTCTCCAACATGAAGAAAGAAAAGTACCACAAAGACAATAAGCTGAAAACTGACTAAGGGTGGGCTTGACTAGGCTCAGCACCCTTCACAGTCGGTGGTAACGGCTGCTCACCTCCCTGACCTGGACATAAGTGGCGTATGTTAGCTAAACGGTAAGTAGAGTGGCAAACTTAAGTACATTTAATGCATTTAACTGTTAAAAGTAGTAAACTATTTATGCAATTTCAGTTATTCATGCAGTTAACGTCTAGTTCTATTCGTAATACTAGTTCTTTAGTATTTAGGCATTCTAGTAAAGGTCCATGTCATCCCTTGATTCACGTGTCCCTATGAGAACGATCATGTTACAGTTTTCCCACGATGCAGGACGCACATGTGGTACTCTCCTGGCTGGGAGAGTACCATGCGGTAGTCCTACACCTGGTCTACCACCCCATGGTCATGGTTGTGACGTAACGGTGACTATGGTACGCACGATAGACACACGGGTAGCTATCCCGCACTGGCACGTGGTCAGTCCTTTCCGCTAGTAGGTACGCTCTAACGTACAACACAAAACATAACAGGGGCCACTCCCCTCACCAATTTGCGTACCCTTGCCCGACTATCCCGGTTTGCTCAGTAGGCCCAACAGGGGTCGGTGTAGGGAGGCCAATCCTTTCCCGAGTCCCAACCTAAGGGGAGGCTAGTTCTCTCCCTACACAAAAGTGACAGTAGCTCTCCTCGGTACCACGTACACGAGGGCTAGCTCACTTTTCGTGCCTAAGTCCAACCAACCGTCATGCTTGTATAGGTGAGTTATTCCAGCATACATCAAAGTTTCCATGTCATAATAGTTTATCTACTTTTCTAATTTCCCATAGGGTTCACGCGTAATACTCGTCTCACACGATCAAGTGCATGCATCTCTATTCACAATCAAATTTAATCATAGAAATAAACTGTTCGTGATATAATAGTAAAAGCATTTACTACATCGATTGAGTTTCTATTTTCTCACAATGTGGAAATGATCATCATGCAAATTTAAGTTATGTCAATCAAGGTTTATGTACTGAACGTAAACATACATTATTCTCAATCCTAGGGTTCATTTTGTGACTTAGGTTTTAGGCAGAGATCTCTAATTTAACATTCACTTAACAAAATCACACAAAAAGGAGTAGAGAAGGACTACTCTAGCAAGGGGTATGGGTGATATGGGGGCACAAACGACAGATCTCAACTCCTCCACAAGTCCCGTGCGCTCTACGGACTAGAGGCCTACACCAATTTAACGGTCATACTGGGCATCAACCTCATTTTCAGACATTTCAATATGTAAATTAGGCTAAAAATAGTGTGGAAACAACTCTAAATCGTAGTAAATCCTACGAGCTTTCCAACAATACCTTGTTTGCGTGATTCTGACCTAGTTTGGGCCCTGAACCGGCCCAAACACTCCTCCTGGTTCACCTGAATAGAACTAGACGGGTTAGTCTGGTTGGACCGGCTGCCTACTTGCAGCAGAAGCGCGCACTAATTGATATCAAATGTCTGGGGTAAGTCCCAAACGTCTTAAACGCATGCAGGAACCTGCCTAGCGCTCCTGCTTCCTCTCCCGTCGTCTGCTACCTCTCACAGCCATATGGGGATGCAGCTAGACATCTGACACCACCTCCAGACATCCAAAAGCACCTCGGTTGTCAAGTGTGCGCACTTTCCCAATACCCTTCTCACCCGCACAGCTCACCTCCCCATGCAAACTCAAGTCCCGAGCTCGTACACAGCGCAGATGCCTCAGGCAGACTCCACCTAGGGTCCTATGTGCGCCTGGATGTCCGAAGTTCACCGTGGACGTTTGCGAAGCCTCCCAGTCGTCTACCAAGCGTCGCAGATGTTTGATGTGAAGGTTCCCTACTAGGAGGGGTGACGTAATAATATGCGGAAATAAAATATAAAGCAATCTCACAAAAATCAATCGCACAATGTACACAGGTATTTTTAGGTGGAAACCCAAACCGGGTGAAAACCACCACCTAACCCTCTCGAGTTAGGATTTTCCGATCAACCAAGTTGATCAAAATCCACTAAACGAATCACTTTAAACGAGGGTGATTCAACCTCAGTACAACCACGCTACAAGTACGAGGGTAGCGTTCCTCAACCCCTTCTCTCCATGAGAAGGATTTTGTCCCACGAAGGAGACGGGAATTCGCAAAGCGAATACCCAACCAAAAGACAAAGGTAAAATAAAACAACAAACCTATAGAGCCAACAAAGTAATTAACCTAAGCTTTTATAGGATTTAGGAAACTCCCCTTTGCAAGGAGTGCGTCGACGATGACGCGGGTGCGTGAGCCACGCAACGGCGCAATGTCGCTCTCGTAGACAACAGCGGGAGAGGGGTGCGCGAAGGGAATGATGCTCTCAAGATGTAGAACTTGAGCTTAGAGAGCAAGAGCTTCTTGGACACAAGAGAGTGGAAGTATGTTGCTTAAGTGTGTCTTGTGTTTTTCTAAGTGTATATCTTGTGTGTTTGTCTTGGTCTTATTTGTGTTACAAAGGTTCCCCTCTATTTATAGAGGCCTTAGGAAGGTTTTGGAAGGCTTGGAAAAGCTTCCATAGCCGTTGGGTGTAAAGCCCAAGAGAATCAGGCCGAAATCAGGACAATGATTGCATTTGACAGGGTTATCAGACGTCTAACTCTGGCATCAGACGTCTGGAAGGCCACTTTAAGACGTCTGATTCCAAGGTCAGACGTCTGATTCTATGCGGGTTTCTCCCTGACTTGAATCAGATCTAAACATGGTTTTTGTGTAAGTCCATCAGACGACATACAGGACGTCTGGTACTATGTATGGACGCCTGGAAACCTACTTTTACTGTGGGAATTGATTTCCAAACGTTGCAACGGCTAGAAAATCTCTGAGAAGAGATTTTGGGTCAGCCGAGGCAAAACGGTCATTTATCAGACATCTGGTAAGTCCTATGGACGTCTGATAAGGCTCTAACGGTCATAATCTTGAGTGTTTTCTAAGCCAGCCAACGGTCCACTAATTGGACGTCTGGCAAAGTCATCAGACGTCTGGTCTAAGGTCTGGACGTCTGATTTCATCAGACAGAACTAACTATGTCCAGCCTAACAGTTATCAGACGTCTTAAAATACTTTATCAGACGTCTGATTTTGGGATTAGACGTCTGGAAATGCTGTTTGAGCCCTATATTGGTTTTCTAAGTATTCTACAGAAAACCTAAGTATCCTAGGGTTGTGCAGGTGTTCCTAGGACTACTTTTAGGGTACTTTGAGGCTCTTTAACATAATGTTCTAAGGAATCAAAAAGAGCAAGAAAATAAATACAAGAGATACTTGAAAGGATAAAAAAGAATCTATCCTATTCTTCTTGTCTTCCATCTCCAATCTTTCGCTCCACGCGAACCTCCTGTGTTTTCCTTCAAGCTCCTCCAATCCGTCCTGGATGCGAGCTTGAACTCCGTCTAAACACGTCCACATTTGCAATTGACCTGAAATCTAGGACTCAAATTGCAAATGTTAAATAACACGTGTTTTGTTATCATCAAAACAAATGATCGTGATGCTCTAGCACCAACATGATGGCCATAGGAGATTCACCCCAAATCGTGCGCATAGTACTGAAGTTCCCTTCGAAGAGGGGTGACGTAATAATTGCGGAAATAAAATATATAAAGCAATCTCACAAAAATAAGCAATCACAAAATGTACACAGGAATTTTTAGGTGGAAACCCAAACCGGGTAAAAACCACCACCTAACCCTCTCGAGTTAGGATTTTCCGATCAACCTAGTTGATCAAATCCACTAAACGAATCACTTTAAAACGAGGGTGATGCAACCTCAGTACAACCATGCTACAAGTACGAGGGTAGCGTTCCTCAACCCCTTCTCTCCACGAGAAGGATTTTGTCCCACGAAGGAGATGGGAATTCGCAAAGCGAATACCCAACCAAAAGACAAAGATAAAAATAAACAATAGTCCTATAGAGCCAACAAAATAATTAAACCTAGCTTCTATAGGAAATAGGAAACTCCCCTTTGCAAGGAGTGCGTCGACGATGACGCGGTGCGTGTGCCACGCGATGACGCTACGTCGCTCTCGTGAACAACAGCGGGAGAGCGGGTGCGCAAACTGAATTTAGCTCTCAAGATATAGAACTTGAGCTTAGAGAGCAAGAGAGACACAAAAGAGTGGAAAGTATGTTGCTTAGGTGTGTGTGTTTGTGTTACAAAGGTTCCCCTCTATTTATAGAGGCCTTAGGAAGGCTTTGGAAGGCTTAGAAAGGGTTCTATAGCCGTTGGGAACAAAGTCCAAGAGAATCAGGCCGAAATTAGGACAATGATTACATTTGACAGGGTTATCAGACGTCTAACTCTGGCATCAGACGTCTGGAAGGCCACTTTAAGACGTCTGATTTCAAGGTCAGACGTCTGATTCTATGCGGGTTTCTCCCTGACTTGAATCAGATCTAAACAGGGTTTTTACACAAGTCCATCAGACGACATACAGGACGTCTGGCACTATGTCTGGACGTCTGGAAACGTACTTTTACTGTGGGAATTGATTTCCAAACGTTGCAACGGCTAGAAAATCTCTGAGAAGAGATTTTGGGTCAGCCGAGCCAAAACGGTCATTTATCAGACGTCTGGAAAGACCTAAGGATGTCTGGTAAGGCTCTAATGGTCATATTCTTGACTGTTTGCTAAGCCAGCCAACGGTCCACTAATTGGACGTCTGGCAAAGTCATCAGACGTCTCCTAAGACGTCTGGACTAAGGTCTGGACGTCTGATTTCATCAGACAGAACTAACTATGTCTAGCCTAACAGTTATCAGACGTCTGAAACAACAGTCAGACGTCTTAAAATACTTTATCAGACGTCTGATTTGGGAATTAGATGTCTGGAAGTGTTGTTTGAACCCTATATTGGTTTTCTAAGTATTCTACAGAAAACCTAAGTATCCTAGGGTTGTACCGGTGTTCCTAGGACTACTGTTAGGGTTCTTTGAGGCTCTTTAACATAATTTTCTAAGGAAAATAAAAAGAGCAAGAAAAATAAAGATAAAAGTACATGAAAGGATTAAAAAGAATCTATCATATTCTTCTTGTCTTCTATCTTCAATCTGTCGCTCCACGCGAACCTCCTCTGTTTTCCGTCAAGCTCCTCCAATCCGTCCTGGATGCGAGCTCGAACTCCGTCTAAACACGTCCACATTTGCAATTGACCTGAAATCTAGGACTCAAATTGCAAATGTTAAATAACACGTGTTTTGTTATCATTAAAACAAATGATCGTGGTGCTCTTGCACCAACAATCTCCCCCTTTTTGATGATGACAAAATCATAAATAATAATGCATAAAAATCCTCCCCCTTTTTGACATTATCAAAAAGGTTTGATTGGTTTTAAATTTCCTATAACTCCCCCTTAAGACATGCTCTTCTATGAATTTATTTTAACAAAGGTGATATTCTCCCCCTTTTTGTAACAACAAGATAGCTATTATTTTTCTCCCCCTTACTAAAGGAAATTTAGCTACTTTATATCTCCCCCTTAAAAATTGACAATTAGCTCATCATTTTTCATTTTTTTACTCCCCCTATCTAAATGCTTATAAAAAGATAGGGTTAAGAGTTTTACCTCACCTACCATGGCCAATAAAATGGCCCAAATGGTGGTGGTGGATGCCACATCGGATGGGGCTCCCATCCGTAGCTTGGAGGCCCGGGCATCGGCGCCGGTCTCCAATCTGGTGGTCGACGTGCGGCGGGTCCGTCGTTTGTTCGCCGTCTCGTCGGTCTTCTTGTTCTCCTCCTTGGTCTACTCCTTGGTTCTCCCAACTTGAGTTGACCAGACTTGAGCTTGTAGGTCTAGTCCCTTATGTTGTAATTATCCCTGAACCCTACAAAACAAGATTCTAATTTTTTCTTCGGTATCCAAGTGAGCTTGGATCCGGGTCTGTTAGCAGGTCTCCTTGATGGAGATCCTTTCTCAATCTTAGGGCTATAAAAATTATCTATTTTGTTGATTAATTTGTTAGAATTTTCCCTAAGACATGTAATTTCTTTTTCTATAGTTTGCATCTTATTCTTTAAATCATAGATTTCTAACTTTAGACTATCATTTTCCTCAATCAACTTATTATTTTCGTTGATGAGGTTATGATTTTCTAATAATAGGTTATCATTTTTAGGACAAGTTTCTAGATCCTTAAGTTTTATTTCTAACCTATCATTTTCATTTTTAAGAAAACTAAGGTTCTTCTTCATGCTTTTGTTTTCTATTTTTAGTGATTTACTAATCTCAAATAATTCATTAAAAGCTTCTTGTAAATCGAAATTTACCTCGTTGTCGCTGTCGTCGCTTCCACTTTCGTTGTCGCTGTTGGTTCCTCTGGCCATGAAACCAAAGCAAGCGGTTTCTTCTTCTTCTTCTTCTTCTTCTTCCTCCGAGCTTGTCTCCTCATGAGTGCCTTCCAACCTCCTCCATATCTCGTGGGCGGTGGTGCACTCTTTGATTTTCTCGAACTCTTTCGGACTCAATGCGCAGTACAAGGCATTCATTGCCTTTGCGTTGAGTGAGAGCTCTAGAATCTGCACCTGCG
The DNA here is from genome assembly GCA_037157565.1 of Thalassia testudinum. Taxonomy (NCBI): domain Eukaryota; kingdom Viridiplantae; phylum Streptophyta; class Magnoliopsida; order Alismatales; family Hydrocharitaceae; genus Thalassia; species Thalassia testudinum. The sequence continues at coordinate 66,056,898 of JAZHRO010000022.1, read as the reverse complement.
AGTAGCCTCCTTGGGGTCGCTTCGGGATCTCGTATGGGGTTTCGCAACATCCCCATACCTCGAATTCAGTGGCTTGGAGCCACGTCTTCATCCTCAACTTCCAATAGCTGTAGTTGTTCCTGTCAAAGAACGGCGGATGGGTTGTGGACTGCCCCTCGGAAATCCTTCTTGTGGAACAGCTTCCCTCCATGTGATCTTTCTGCGGATGTTACTCCTGTCGGCGGAAAACCTGCTCTAATACCAAATGAAGTTCCCTTCGAAGAGGGGTGACGTAATAATTGCGGAAATAAAATATATAAAGCAATCTCACAAAAATAAGCAATCACAAAATGTACACAGGAATTTTTAGGTGGAAACCCAAACCATTTAAAAACCACCACCTAACCCTCTCGAGTTAGGATTTTCCGATCAACCTAGTTGATCAAATCCACTAAACGAATCACTTTAAAACGAGGGTGATTCAACCTCAGTATAACCACGCTACATGTACGAGGGTAGCGTTCCTCAACCCCTTCTCTCCACGAGAAGGATTTTGTCCCACGAAGGAGACGGGAATTCGCAAAGCGAATACCCAACCAAAAGACAAAGATAAAAATAAACAATAGTCCTATAGAGCCAACAAAATAATTAAACCTAGCTTCTATAGGAAATAGGAAACTCCCCTTTGCAAGGAGTGCGTCGACGATGACGCGGTGCGTGTGCCACGCGATGACGCTACGTCGCTCTCGTGAACAACAGCGGGAGAGCGGGTGCGCAAACTGAATTTAGCTCTCAAGATATAGAACTTGAGCTTAGAGAGCAAGAGAGACACAAAAGAGTGGAAAGTATGTTGCTTAGGTGTGTGTGTTTGTGTTACAAAGGTTCCCCTCTATTTATAGAGGCCTTAGGAAGGCTTTGGAAGGCTTAGAAAGGGTTCTATAGCCGTTGGGAACAAAGTCCAAGAGAATCAGGCCGAAATCAGGACAATGATTACATTTAACAGGGTTATCAGACGTCTAACTCTGGCATCAGACGTCTGGAAGGCCACTTTAAGACGTCTGATTTCAAGGTCAGACGTCTGATTCTATGCGGGTTTCTCCCTGACTTGAATCAGATCTAAACAGGGTTTTTACACAAGTCCATCAGACGACATACAGGACGTCTGGCACTATGTCTGGACGTCTGGAAACCTACTTTTACTGTGGGAATTGATTTCCAAACGTTGCAACGGCTAGAAAATCTCTGAGAAGAGATTTTGGGTCAGCCGAGCCAAAACGGTCATTTATCAGACGTCTGGAAAGACCTAAGGACGTCTGATAAGGCTCTAACGGTCATATTCTTGACTGTTTGCTAAGCCAGCCAACGGTCCACTAATTAGACGTCTGGCAAAGTCATCAGACGTCTCCTAAGACGTCTGGACTAAGGTCTGGACGTCTGATTTCATCAGACAGAACTAACTATGTCCAGCCTAACAGTTATCAGACGTCTGAAACAATAGTCAGACGTCTTAAAATACTTTATCAGACGTCTGATTTGGGAATTAGACGTCTGGAAGTGCTGTTTGAACCCTATATTGGTTTTCTAAGTATTCTACAGAAAACCTAAGTATCCTAGGGTTGTGCCGGTGTTCCTAGGACTACTGTTAGGGTTCTTTGAGGCTCTTTAACATAATTTTCTAAGGAAAATAAAAAGAGCAAGAAAAATAAAGATAAAAGTACATGAAAGGATTAAAAAGAATCTATCATATTCTTCTTGTCTTCTATCTTCAATCTGTCGCTCCACACGAACCTCCTCTGTTTTTCGTCAAGCTCCTCCAATCCGTCCTGGATGCGAGCTCGAACTCCGTCTAAACACGTCCACATTTGCAATTGACCTGAAATCTAGGACTCAAATTGCAAATGTTAAATAACACGTGTTTTGTTATCATCAAAACAAATGATCGTGGTGCTCTAGCACCAACAAGTACCTCATCGTGGCTCACTCCACCTCGAGCCTTGTGTCGCAGCGTTGCAATAACGCCCTCCTCTCCTTCTCGGTTTCTCCTTCTCCCTCTCACTCTCGCTCTCCCTCTCCTCCCACACTCACTACTCGAGGAAACGGTGGGGGAAGGTGGCGTCGCAGGGGACGAATGAGAGGATGGGTGTGCGAAAAACGAGGAGAGGGGAAGTTTTTAAAGGGTTGTGGGTAGGGTTTTAGGGCCTGTCGGGTGGGGAAAAAGTGAGAGAAAATTGTGAAACTAGTCCTAGATTCTTAGGTTGTTTATACGAGGTCAAACAAGTGAGTAAGGGTGTAAAATTTATGATAGGACCCCTATAATTTACGAAAATACCTAAATGGCCCTTAGAAAGGGTCATTTCGTATATTATTTATATACATATATATTATATATACACATATACACACACATACAACACACACAGGCACACACTAACTCAAAGGGGGGGTTTTCAACACAGCCTCTACGGCTACTTTTGTTCTCTCCTCTCTTCTCTTCTTTCAAGACTTTAACAAAAATTAGGTTTACTTAATTGGCAGGTGACCTTTTTGAGGGATACACAGCACCCTTCTCAAGGTGGTGTTGGAACCTAGTTCCATCTCTCTTCTGTGTTTTGGTGTTACAAAATCATTTTAAAATCTAATGTGTTTATGAAGTATTACAGGTCAAAAGAATCTATGGTTGCAAGCAACAAGATAGCATATGAAGGAAGAAGATTAGAAGACTATATTTTTTATTGTATTAATTGTATTTTAGAATCTTTGTATGTCTCCTAACAAGTAAAACATAATCTAAGAGTTAAAATCAAAGTAGAGATAATTAGGGTTCAGAATATCGTTTATTCACTCGTTTCAAAACTCAAAATCGATTTTTTCAAAATAAAGTCGTTTAGAGTAGGTTGGATATCTCTAAAAATTGACTTACACTTATAATATTTGGTACTTGTAGCAAGTACCAGTACTAATCATAAGTACCGGTACATGCTAGGCACAGATTTGGGCCTAAGTGCCAAGCTGTAAACAACAAGTACCGGTACTCATTGTGAGTACTGGTACCAAGTGGTCACACTTTGTGCACTTGATTTTTGCTTAGACCTTACAAGTACTGGTATTAATCACTAGTACCGGTACATGTAGGTCACTGGACCCAAATCTGTAAGTCACAAGTACTGGTTCTCATCATTAGTACCGGTACCTCGTGACTTAGTTGGGCTAACTGTAGGCGGTCAGTACCAGTACTAAAAGTTTAGTACTGATACCAATTAACCGTTGTGATTAATTTGAATGGCTATTTTGTAATTAAACCTATTTCTAATCTTCCCAAATTGCCCCTAACTGCTAGTAATCATAGGGAAAGTGTTTAGTGGCTTATATAAGCACTCTTTAAATGTCTTCTGTACATAACCAAGAAACCAAAATTTTATCCTTGCCTACACTTTCAATTCTCAATTTAGTAGCTACAAAAGAGCTTATTTTGTTGCATTCCTCTCAAGGCCACTCTCCACTTGCAACAAGTCATTAAAGGCGATTGTGTTCCTCTATGATAAATCGTTTGTTTTACGCCTTAGTATTCTTATTAGATTAATTTACATACTCATATTAAGCAGGAAATGCGAAAGCGATGAATGCACTCTATTGTGCATTATCAAGGGAAGAGTTTAACCGTATCTCCATATGCGAGTCCGCATACGAGATATGGAACACGCTGCAAGTCACCTATGAAGGTACAAGTAAGGTAAAAGAAACACATATTTCTATTCTAACAGAAAGCTATGAGTGTTTCAAGATGTAGAAAGGTGAACCAATCAAAGGAATGTACACAAGATTTGGAGAGATCATAAATCCAATGAAGAACCTTGGAGTCAAGTTGAAGGAGGAGCAGCTTGTAAGGAAGACCTTGAGATCCCTTACAAGTGATTGGTCTCCAAAGACCACAGCCATCCAAGAGGCGAAAGACCTTTCTACTCTCTCCTTAGATGACTTGATTGGAAGCCTCATAGCATATGAAGTCCAATTGAAAATATGAAGATTGAAGAAAAATTCATAAGCAAGGAGTTTTCTTTTAAAGCTATAAAGGAGGAGTCGGACCTTGATGATTCCAACTCCGATGAAGAAGAGGAGCTTGCTCTTCTAACGAGAAGATTCAGAAGATTCATCCGAAAATAAGGTAAGAAAGTAAATAAATTTACAAATGACATTATTTGTTTTTAGTGCAAGAAGAAGGGGCATGTACGAAAAGATTGTCCAATGATCAAGAAAAAGAAGGAAGAAAAGGAGAAAGACAAAGAACTCGATCGGAAGAAGATTTCAAGAAAGGCATACAAGGAGACTTGGGATGATAGTGATTCCAGCACGGAATCATTTTATGAGGAATTTGAAGAAACAGAAGTTGCACATCTTTATTTAATGGCAAACAACGACAGTTTAGAAAATGAGGTAAACTCTAAAGTCACTTTTAATGAGTTATTACAAGCATATGAAGATTTGTATCACAAAGTTAGGTTGATTAAAAAAGAAAATAAGGTCTTGCATGATAGTTATAAAACTTTAGAAATAGAGAAATTTTGCTTAGAAATAGAATTAGAAATGTCAAAAAAAACTAACAATCAATTGCATGTTAAAATAGTAGAATTAAAAGATATTTATGAACATTTTGATGACACATTGAATAATTTAAAAACAACAACTAGGATGAATACGGAATTTTGTAATAATTTAAAAGTCAAGATCAATAATAAAAAGAACACACAAAATAAATCACATGCACCTAAACATGCATGGATTTATCAAAAGGTCAAGAATCCTAAGAATTATAGATCTAACACTAAAGTGGTCTATAAACCTAAGGATTTGAAGGGTACTAACATTCAAGGACCCAAAAGAAAATAGGTACCTAAAATAGATTTAATAAACTATTTTGCAGGTCAAGAAGGACAAATGGATTCTAGATAGTGGGTGTTCCAAGTACATGACGGGACACTCTGACCTCTTTATCAAATGGACTAGAATCAAAGATGGAGGACACATCAAGTTGGGCAACAATAAACGTTGTCGCATTATTGGTGAAGGTACAATAGGTAATTCTTCTAAGCAGGTATGTAATGTTCTTTTAGTAGAAAACTTAAAACATAACCTGCTTAATGTTAGTCAAATATGTGATAATGGATGTGATGTTTTGTTTACTAAAGTTGGATTTAAAATATTAAAAGAAGGAACAAATACGGTCTTAATTGAAGGCTTTAGATATGAAAATATCTATGCTCTTCATTTTTCGCAAGAGAAATTTGTAAAATGTTTGCTTGCCTCCTATGTTAAAGTAGATCTTTGGCACCGTAGGCTAGGTTACATTAATCATAAACATCTTAATAGGTTAGCCAAAAATGAGTTAGTAAGGGGCCTACCTGAACTAACTTATAAAAAGGATGTTTTGTGCAAATCTTGTGAACTCGAAAAAATGCACAAAGCTTCTTTTAAACCTAAAGACTTAGTTTCAACAACACGACCTTTAGAATTGTTACACCTTGATCTATTTGGACCAACACGATTCGAGAGTCTAAATGGATCAAAATTTTTCTTAGTTATTGTTGATGACTCTCTAGGTTCACTTGGGTCATCTTCCTGAAACATAAGGATGACTCATTTGATTCGTTCCTAAGTCTTGCTCGAAGACTTCAAAGGGAAAAATCATCCTCTATTCTTAGACTTAAGACTGATCATGGGGGTGAATTTGAAAATGAAAAATTTTCAAGTTTTTATATCAATTCTGGCATAACCCATGAATTTTCATTTCCTCAGGTACCATCTCAAAATAGTGTTGTAGAGCACAAGAATCGCACTCTACAAGAATGTGCTCGAACTTTGCTCTTAGAGTCTAGGCTTCAAAAATATTTCTGGGCAGAAGTCATTAAAACGGCATGTTATTTTCTTAGTAGAACTCTCTTAAAGCCTATTATTAAGAAAACTCCATATGAGTTTTATTATGAGAAGTCTCCTACAATTTCATATTTTAGGGTGTTTGGAAGTCGATGTTATTTATTAAACAGCCGTGATCGGCTTGATAAGTTTGATGGTAAAGGTTATGAAGGTATTTTAATTGGCTATTGAACAAGAAGCAAAGCTTATTGAGTCTTTAATAAAATGACTTTTGTTATAGAAGAATCCTTGCATGTTTCATTTGATGAAACAAACTTAGGTGAAACTGAACCAAATCATTTAGATTCTGATGATGAACATACCCCCTCAATCGATGTATCAAAAATGAAAGATACACGAAATGTACATGATCTTCCAAAAGAAGGGGCGATAGGTCCACTTGAGTGGACTAATTTAGTGCTTAAGTACATTATTATTTGGACGAGAATTTAATCTAAAGCATGTTTGATGATGACAAAATGTGTAAGCCTTGAATGCATCATTTCATGCATTAATTACTTGAATATTTATGTGAAAGAACTAATTATTCACTTTAAAGGCAAATACTTCACATCAAATCTAAATTTGAGATGTCACATTGTGGGAATTTTATCTTGGCAAAATTTGGCAAGAGAATCATTGTTTTGCATCTCTTAATCCCTTCCTGATTTTCCCTAAAACCACTTGCCTCTTTTGATGACATAAAAATGCCACTGATTCCTTATCTCTCTCTCCCTCAAATGGCAACATAAAATTATGATTTTGTTTTTACTCTTTCCTTCTTCGACTCTCTCTTTGATTCTCTCTTTCTATCCTTATATAGCAGGGGACAGAAGAAGGGGAGGAGTCATCCATATCCCCCACCATGGGGAGGAAGCCGCCTATCTCCACATCCTCTCTCAACCTGCACAGTGTGCCCAACTCCGCCACCGCGAGCCTCCATCATTGGCCACATCCACGACTGCGACCTTCCACCACCGCATCTCGCCTTCGACGACCACCACCGCGGTCGGTGGTGACAGCATCGACACCTGCAACCGCATCCGCCACTACATCTCTGACTTCATCACCATGCTCCATATCCTTCCTCTCTTGTCCTAAACCGTGCCCCTAATCGCCACTGCGAGCCACCACCAACACCTTCACCGTGTGCCAACCTCTTCGATTAAGACACCCAGGAAGGTTCCCGGGCGTCTGAGACCTGCCCCTTCGACACCTCTCTCCTCCTTCACTCCCAGCAGAGAGTCACCTCCACAACTCCTCTTCGTGTCCTCACCTCATAGGTTTAGCCCTCTTTGATCACCGCGACGACCTTCCACCCCGCTCCTGTCCCCAGCGTCCACCCACGACTATAAGCACCATCACTAGCAGCAAGCTTTCCTAAATGCCAACGGCCTTTTCTTCTTCCTCTTCTTCTCCATCGACAGAGGAGAGGAGGAACCCACCACCGCGTAGACCTCCGTGCACAACAGCGTCAACCTCTGCCCTTGATCACTTGCACTACTAGGCATCATCTTCCTCGACCACTCCCCTCTACTCGCACCCATGCTCGACCAGCTGCAGCAGCGCACTCGCGCACGCAGCAACTCCTCGTGCAGCAGCGCCCTTGTGCGCACCAGCCACGCACAGAGCTGGGCCCCTTGCGCGCCCACCGCCCTTGCGGGCACTTGCTTCACGTGTGTCACCACCAGCAGTACACCTCCCTCGCACGTGGCAGCGCCCTCGTGTGCACGGCCAACAGTAGCGGGCCCTCCTCCTTACACGCAGGCAGCCTCCTGTTGAACGTTTACGAACCTACGCTAACGAGATTGGTTTTGGAAAACCTGTCGTTGTAGTTCGAAAGCGAAGAATTCGTGTTCAACAAATAAAATTTATACCGAAAATAATTCTGGGTCGAACACAGGGAGGCTATGTTGATCTATTTTCGCAATTATATTTTTTTTAGGATTTTCTTTAAGCAAGGCGTTATAATTACAATGGGGCTATCAAACTATGAGAGAGAGAGAGAGAGAAGAGAGAGAAAGAGAGAGAGAGAGAGAACATGCATTCAATATTTCAATAGTTTATAAAAGTTACACTAGAATGCGGAAAATCAATTACACTATAAAGCAGAAAATTCTACACTAGAAAAGCTGTAAATAAGAATGGGAGAGAGAAATTATCCTCCTCGACGATTGCTTGGAGGACGAGTCGGACGGGACGACGCCTGGACGAAGGAGAACGAAGCGGGACGAAGCAGAAGAACGGGAACGAAGCAGCACGCCGTCGTCGTCGCATGATCCACTTCCGAAGGGGAACGAAAATTGAACTTTATCTCGCGAGAAGCATCCCGGGTGTGGGACAAGCTTCTCTTGAGCTTTAGAGGGATAGAGAGGAGAAAGAAGGGATAAGAATTTCGTATGTAGGGGGTCTCCTTTTATAGTTGCAAGGAGTGGGGGCAAAATGGACATTACATCTTCAAAATAATAAATAAGGGGTCTTTAGTGACGGATAAATCCGTCACTAAAGCCCCGACATGGCCGTCACCGCCCCGCCCACGCGTGCCTCCTCGGCTGCCTGCTCCTCAACGCCCGTGCATGTCTAGCGCATTTCAGCCGTCCGATCGCGAGATCGGACGGCTTAAATCGCGTCCGTACCCGCTGCAACCCGCCCGCCTGCGCGTGCGATCGCGCGTCGACGCTATCGGGCGCCCGCGACCGCACGATCTCCATCCGACGCTCCACGTGCCTCAATTACCCGCGCCTTCAATCCCCTCACCGCGGCTCGAACCCGCGCCCCGCACTCGCGTAAGCGCGGTCGACCGCTGCGCTGCGGGGCGCGGATGGTCGAGCGCACGTTTTAAGCGCCGGGCGGCCACAGCCGTTGGATCTCCATCTGACGGCGGAGCGTTCGAGCGGGGGCCTTCACAAAATTCCAGCGGCCGTTTGGGCGGCTGAGATGGTGCCACGTGGTGCTATCTTGGCTGTCCATCTTCTGGAAGTTGTAGATGGTGCCACGGATGTCGGATTGACTCGATTTTTGTGTCGTTGGGCTGCGATCGTCGATCCGAATTCATCCGTATGGTCGAATTTGTCATCTGAAGTGTAGATTTACACCATCCTGGCCCTTGATCTTATAGGGTTCCCCGGTCTCTATCTGATGCTACGGATGCCTGATTATGGCGATCTTGGAGTCGTTGAACTCCAATCGTCGCCCTGATCACATCCATACGGTTGGATCTTTGATCCGAGGCTCCGATAAAATGTTTGCCCTGTCCAAGCACATAAAAGGAGACAATTAACCTCCATTTTATTCAAACTACTCTAAATGCGAGATGATGCATGTTATGCAATATTTATATCATGAAATGCAATCCTATGCTTAAGAACATGCATAAATAGACATTTTAAGTAGTGTAAATGTGTTTACATCACCTCCGACTTCTTCTTCGTCTTCCTCTCCAACAGACCGAAGGGAACTCAACATCAACGTTGATCGCCCTCCACGCAGCCACCTCTACACGCCATTGTTCTCCACGCCGTCACCTCCGTTGAGCTCTCCTCGACCTTACGATCTCGGCCACACCCTCAAACACGCCAACCGCATCCAGGCCCACCGACGATTCGTCGGCACTGTCGTCTCTCCTCGTCACCGGCATCAATTTCGGCCACCGTTTGAAGCGCCACCACCGCCATCGGAACGCCCTCGTCACGAACAACCTCCTCCGAGCTTCCTGCGGCCCGTCATTGCCTCCTCTTCATGCCGGGACAAGGGGAAGTAATCCCCTATTTTGGGTTCAATTTAAATTTACCAGATATGCCATTGTAGAATACTATTGCTTTATTTGACGACTTAAATTATTTGAATGAAATTGCATGCATGCCCTTAAATGTTTACATTATTTCTCTCATTCATTGAACTCTTATATGTTGAAATTGATACTTGCATAAAATCTTATCAAAAGCACTCACTTGACCTAAAGGAGAAAGCCCAATGTCTTGAAGTATAATTACGTTACATGCCATTGCAAGTTATTTCAAGGAAGGAAAATTACATACATACCCTTCACATTCTTAATTTATTGTATGTTTCCTTCTTTTTGTCTTGTTTCACATCAAATTTGAGCATGGATCTCGCATTCGACTGGACGAATACAAGGAAAAATTATTCGTGATTTTATTGATTTGTTTCTCCCTATGGATACGACCTAACTCTTCGTGGTTAGTTTTATTAAAATATTTTTGTTCAGGATTTTTCCACCATGTGATTTCACTGTGATGACATATTTTTCTGATACACATTATTTCTGCAAGCGAAAAAATCCCGATCAAATGGCGTCGTTGCCGGGGAGGCAACAAACATAATAATCTCAACTAATTTTTATTTCTGATTATTTCTCGTTGCACAGTGATCTGACCAGTAGTTATCTTCTCTATGCGAGGAATTTGCCGAGACGACAGGCGCAGCTGGGAGACAACATCGACCTTAAGCGACGTTCACACACGAGGAAGATGCAGGAGACCTGGATCCCACTTTCATAGGGGATTCTCCTTTGTCACAAGTTTTATTTCTATTTTTTCGCCCTTGTAGTAATTGGGGCTGATTTTTGGGGGTCTGTCCCCACATTCTTTAGAGAGTAGGGGCTATAGAAAAGAGATAGAAAACTCTCCAAACAAATAAATTCTTTGTCTCTCTCTTACAAAAAACGTACTGCAAACTGAACCGAGGCTAAAATATGTCTCAAGTACGGGTGCTTTAACCGCGGAGTCTAACGAACCTTAAGATAGTTCCTACGGGCCTTAAAAACCTTTGCAGAGGATCGAGGCTAGAGCTGGTCAGGTTCGGATCTTGGTTGATACTTGAGTACCTCTAGGCTTACTGTCGGCATTCTAACATAATCAAAAAGAAAGAGAAAACGCACTTTTCATAAATTGTGACAGAAACTCATGATCTAGAACATAAGTTAAAACCTTAAAATTTTGCTAAGGGATTAGCAAAAGCTAGGCATGGGGGTATAATGGGAACACCATCATGAGCCCTAACTAGTTCATTTTGACCTAGAAAAGAGAACAAAAGCTCTTACATAACCAAATGAGGGGCCTAATTCAAGGAATAACTTTTCTGAGAGAAAAGCAAGAAACAGAAGATAAAACTGTAATTTTACCATTGCAGTACAACAATGGAATTTCTGAGGTGCTAAACATAGGCCAATTGGTCTTAACAAGATAAAAAGTTGGCTGGTTCGAACAGAAAAGGGTTAATGTGCAATCTGGGAATTAAATAACTTCTTATAACCCTAAAACAGACCCACTTAATTTAACAAGGTTCTAGTCAGGATAAAATTCACCTAAACCCTCTAAAATTCATGAAAAATATCCTCTAGGGCTTATAACCTTCAATTTGGCCTTTAAATCCTATTTTGACCTAAATAGGGGTCCTAGTCAATTATTTGCCCTAAATTAGGTTTTTGTGTAAAATGCCCAGTCAAACATGGTCAAACCTAAAATCCAACTTCACCATTGGATTCCTTAGATTCAAAATTTGGACCTAAGGGGAGGTCACCTTGACCTACTTTGTAAAACAATCCACCCAATTACATTTAGACCCCTAGCTTTTGAAAACCTTGCAAAGACCTCCCTAGATTCCTCATCATTCTTTGCAATTAGGTCCCTCCGCCAATGCAGCAGAGGAGTCCTACTTCAGCGAGGATTCAAGAGGGGATTTCTCCCTGATTCCTCAGAGACTCCCTCTCAAAATTGAAGGGGAGATTCTCTGAGGAATTCTCGATCATATGAACGCAATCCCAAGCCCTGATTATCACCCAATCTCTCATGCGAACGCATGAGAGATTTGGGTATCTCGCACCTTCCATGTCCGGCGAGGATACCCGTGCTTGGAAGCTTGTCTTCCAAGCACAAGGCCCTCTACCTTGGACTATAAAAGGCGCCCCAAGTCCTCCCGTCCATCCGTAGCTTGGTTTGGCCGTAGACAACCCTCCAACTTCGTCACTTCTCCTCTGGCCAAACATCCAGCGAGCTCCAGCGACATATTCTCCCTCTTCTCGTCACTCTGCCACAATACCAATGGCAGAGTTGTCTCCGCCTCCGTCATCTGCATCGCGCCATACCTACGCACGCACCAACTACCCCCTCGTCGTCACCGTCACCCATCTACTGGATCTTCCTCTCCGGCGGCGGCAAGTACGAGCTGACCGCCATCCTCTCCCCCTTCATCCATAATATCAAAAGCACTCGCTTGACCACCGATCTTCCTCTCTCTCTACTCTTTATCTTCCCCCTCTTTATTTCCCAAAACACCCCTCGACAGCCACAGACCACCACCATCGTCTCCACCTCCGGCAGACCACCGGCGAGGTGTCCCCCGTCATTCCACACACCCATCCACCACGCCAAACCCCTCAGAAGATCTGCCACCTTCCACTGATCATTATCCCCATCTCCATCGACCGCCACACGTTCCACATACTCCCCCCAATCAAACCCATCACCACGGCCACAGACCGACCTAGGCACGCACGCCTAGGCCGCCCTATGCCACACCAACCATCGATTCATCTTCGTCGTGTCACGGCGGAGCCCTTTGCGTGTTCTAATGAGGCCGCAAGGCCCTGTTGCTTGATAGCAGGATTCGACCTTCGCTGCCATTGGAGCAGACATGAAGGAGCTCGCAACCTTCGCTCCAAGTCCAAGGTCCCAGGCAACGCGGATTTGCATCACACGTACCTTCAGCCAGTTGTTGCCTTTGATAGGGCACTGCTGCAGCAGCAATTGAACGTGAGCTCCTGCGGGTGCTCATGCGAAGCGGGTGGGACATTTAGTTCCACCTCGGTAACTTTGGAAGAGGCTGTGCAGTATAAGACGAATTTGTGTCAAGGGTTTATTGCCTCCTGACACGAGGTGAGGTCCCCTCGCCCACTCACGCCTCGTCCGTGCCCACTACTCCGCGGACCTGGCTGCCTGACCCGTTTACCCGAGCACTCCTCATGATCACTCAAGCCGGTGCTCCTGGACCCGGGCGCGCTAACCCGACCCGTTTACTCGAATGGCTCTGGGAGAGCAAGCCTAAGAGAGAAAAGAGAGAGCATTCGTGGGGGAGGGTAGGGGTAGGTTTTGCACTTGTGTGCAGGGAAAGGAAGAAGGAGGAGGAAGCAGAAGAAGGAAGCTGAAGAACGAAAAGCTAGGGGCAGGAGGAGCCGTAGAGGAAGCTGAGGATCTGAAGGCTAAAGGAAGAAGAAGACCGCAGAGAGGAAAGCTGAAGAAAAGGCACGGTTGAAGAACGAGAAAGAAGGAGATCAGAAGCCAAGGCAAAGAAGCTAAAGGTAGAGAAAGCTAAGGCAGAGAAAGGAAGGAAGAAGAAGGCAGGAAGAAAATAGAAGCCAAAGAAGAGCCAGAGATAGAGAAGAAGATAAAGAAGAGAGAAGAGAAGCCAAGAAGAACAGAGACGAAAAGAAGAAGAATAGAAGAAGAAAGAAGCCAAAGAAGAGAAAGGCAACGAAGAGAAAAGAATTTAGAGAAGAAGCAAAAAGAGTCAAACGTCTGATTATATAATCAGACGTCCAATTTCTCTGTTGCTACATTTTATTATTCATAATTTCATGCTTTACATTCTGAATTAGGTTTTGAGTAATTTTATGTGTTCAAATTGCATCTATTATTGAGATTAGTGTATGAAGTCCATTTGCTCCCTGTGTTCGACCATGGACTTAAAATTCAAGTAATAAAATTTATTTGTTTTCAAAGCGATTTCAACTATACTGCGACGTAATTACTTTTAAACACCGATTTCGCTCTCTGTCAACATTTTGGCACCGTTGCTAGGGAGAAACGCACAATTTAGCACTAGTCTCTGCATTATTTTGATTATATTTGAACACTAACTTGCCCTATTTGTTTTGCTGTGATCTTACGAGGTATTTCACAAGGAGATCTCCCGTGCAAATCAACCCCTCCAGGGTAGGTAAATTCTCTCTTCTTCCCTAAATCCATCTCCTAATTCTGGGAAGACAAAAAAAAGAAGCAATCAATTAGGAATCAACTGCCTTCTTTTTATGGTAGTTATCATCTTAAAGGCAAAATTTCCTAATTTGCGAATATTTTTTTCGAAACTTATTGAAGTTGAAGCGATTTTTAGAGATCCTACCAATAATTCCTGTGCCTATTAAGGATCATGCTTAATTTCTAAATCTCCGCGGACTACACACTTCTTGTCTGAAGTCCAAAGAGAACTTCTGTGAAAATAAAAGAGGATTGGAAATAGTGCCAAATTAGGATTGCTACAGTAGGGTTTTGGAGTACTAGTTCACACATGCTTACATAAAAGGAAACAAACCCACTCGCACCTGTGTGCTACCCAAGCCCTTGATTGAAAGGATCTAAGACAAACCCTAAAAATCAAGCTCTTAAGATCACTTGAACCCTAAAAGAAAGGACCTAAAGCTCTAAAAGGACAAATAGGTGAAGTTGACCCCTTGTTGGGTCAACCAACCTTGACATTAGGTCACAAAACCAAGACATCTAAAGTTCAAGTCGAACCCTAAGCACCTTTGATCTTAAAAGTGGTAGACTTAAGAGGTCAAGGTCCCCATTCTGGTCTACCTGGAATCCTAGTGACAAGAGAGGTCGGGTGGGGGAAACCCTGTAACCCGTGGGGACGCTCTACCATGTAAGGATCTTTGCGGGACTCTCCCTCTCTGGCTACCTAAGTAATTCTCAGGTTGACGACTTTCCGATCTAGGGGTATCATCCGCCCCGAACCTCCATAAGTCATCCAAACATCTTTGGGTGCCTCGATTGGGTCTAAAACACATCAAGTCCCTCATCCCTTCTCTTTAGAGCACACACATAGATTTTCAGTGGGATTCTCAATTCAAATCTAATCACTTCACAACTTGATTCTAGATCTTGATCCAAATTCTGATTCTACATCTTGATTCCACCATCTGATCCAAACATGCAGCCTGGTTACTTAAGATTACCATTCAAGAAACTTGAATCAAAGAGATCCATGAGAGATAGGATGATTGAGGATGCCCTTGAATTCTATGAAATTGAATACAAAACCTCAGCACTAATAGAAGACATGCAGGTTAGAACAACAACTTTCATCATAAACTGTGCCCAAGTGTTATTGACAGAAGCCACAAAAGGATCAACCTGAGACATTCTTATAACAGGATACATTGTGATAGAAAAGTTACATAACTTTGAATACCTCCAATGAATGACAAATTCTGTACTATGGGAACAACACCAAGATGATCTTGAAAAACAGAAAGAGATGATGAGGTTATTGAAACAAGTTATCGATCAGAAATACCCGTATACGCCCCAAATAGATGATGAACCATCTTGGAATAGTATTGAGGATCAATCCGATTTCCCAAATCTCGGGTTCGAGGCACAAAGTTGTTGTGGATTCCTAACCCAGATGGAATACAACATGCCTGATATTGAATTAGGTTGGGAAGTTCCAATTGCAGGAGTACAAGATTTGGAACCAGCCCTAGATCCTGGGTCATCAAGCATAGAATTCTGAGACTCCTGCAATGATGAGATTAGAACTGAACCTCTCAAAGGTGTAAATCTTGCCCCTTATTATGATAAGGTGACCCTCGATAGTAACTCTAACCTAGATTCTAGTGATTCAACCCACACCCTCAGCCTAGAATATGGATCTGAAACTTATTAGGAAGATTACAAGGCCCCGTATGACGAAGATCAAATTTTCAATGAAGAATATGATTCTGGGCATCTATTTGATGAATATCCCTCTCCAACATCCTCAGAGATACAGATTAATTTTTCGAAAGTCATGCCAATCTACGATATAGAAACCGAGGAGTTGAACGAGTGCGATTTTGATTGGGTCTTTCCTACAGCCCTAGAACTTAAGCCTAGACCAAATAAGGGCACCTTTTTAAGCTCAGAATCTAGGCTAGACCCAGGTTAGGCTGCTGAGCCCACATCGTATGGTCTATTCTGTGGTGGAACCCATGATATCAAATCTCATTTAGAACTTGATTTTCGCAAAATCTCCGACGATTTCGACTCTTACCATGATTTCGGAGAACCTCTATTTCCTAAATACAAAGAGCTAATCTACAACCTCGCTGACATGATTCATTCTCCGACTCCGACTTTGAGGTCCCGGTTCCCGAGATCACTAATTTAAGTTCATGTTCCAGTGAGATGGAATCATTTCTTTTTGATCCTCAGGAATCAAAGACAGAAAATGCCGAGAGTGACTACATCCCGGAGTTCGAATCTTTTCTTGACTCAAATTTCCCATATCCCATAAACACTCTTCAGGCATTCACTTTTGAATTTGAAAGCTACCATGAGGACTCTCTCAATGAAACAACCTGTAACTCCTTTCTAAAAGGCCCTCATACACAAGTCTTATTGAAGCCACCTCCTTCGCATATACAAAACCCATCCAAACCCATTTTCAACCCCAACCCGTAACCGGACTCAATTTCTATTATGATTCCCCTCTTACTGAGCCAATTGCAGATGATTCAACTCCACATCTATACCGGGTTTCAGGCATTCATCAGACTGAAGACCATGCTACATCATTCTCTGATCACCCCTGTAGGGTTTTCGCACCATTCACTGATTATTTTACGGATTCCTACTCTGACCAAGCTGATTCGACTCAACTAAACCCCGAATTCACACTTCCACATCCATCCGAGCTCCATAGCATATGGTAGGTTTCACATCTCGTGATCTACATTTATCAACCCACCAGATTGATTGGGTTTAGGCTGCATCATTAGCCAACTGATCTGAACAAGCACCTAGTTGGACCAACCAGGCTCTTGATCAAGGTACTTGTTCTACAAAACTCTGCTTCTCTTGGTGAAGATTTATCCAGCAAGAGGGTAGATGAAAAGAAATACTGGGACATGATAGGTTCACTACTATATCTTACAGCTTCTAGACCTGATATCCTTTTTACTACATGTTTATGTGCTAGATTCCAATCCAAACCCAAGGAATCTCATTTTAATGCAGTAAAAAGAATATTTAGATACCTAAACAGCACAAAAGATCTTGATCTTTTCTATCCTAAAGCATAATCCTTAGATCTATTATCCTATAGTGATGCTGACCATGTAGGGAGTCGGACAGACCGAAAGAGCACTAGCGGCACATGTCATTTTATTGGAGTATCTCTAGTCTCATGGTTCTCTAAGAAACAGACTGTTGTTTCACTTTCTACGACTGAAGCAAAGTATATTGCTGCTTCACTTGCTTGTTCTCAAGTCATTTGGATGAAACAGACTTTGTCTGACTTTGGATTGATTTTTGCGCAATCCAAAATTTTATGTGATAATACAAGTGCAATAAATTTATCCAAAAATTTGGTTTATCATTCACGTACGAAGTACATAGATGTTAGACACATTTCCTTAGAGATAATGTGCTTCGAAGTTCAATTCAATTAGAACTCTTTGACATACAAAATGAATTGGCAGACATCTTTACAAAACCTCTTGCAGCAAAGAGATTCTGCTTTATAAGAAGAAAATTAGGACTTTGTACAATAAAAGAGATTCAAAACTAATAGGTTGATTGATATGGAATTTGTTTGTGTTTATAAAAATCTATGAGGGTCTCACTGCAATTTACCCATGCTTTTTTGTAAAAAAAGGGGAGGTAAACTGTAATATTTCCTTATGTCTGGAAATATTTGGGTGTTGTTTGCAATATGGTTGCTTAACTTAGGTTGTTGACTACATTATTTATTCAACACCTAAGTTATAAATTTTTCTTCTCTCAACTACTTAAGTGGTCATGTGATAAGCACATGACCCATCCCATATAAAAGAGGCCAAGTGCAAACACTTGCCACATTTTATCTCAAGAAAACCCTAGTTCTCTCCACAAGTGTCTCTCCAAGCCCTTGCCATGAAGAAGAAGGCTTACCTCCAAGCTTCTACTCTAGGTATATTCTTATCTCCTAAGTAGATCTTACTACCATAAGTCATCTATATCTTGTCTTTTTCTTTCTCTCAAGTCCTTTCTCGCTGCTGCATTTGTTTCTCGTCGAGTACTAGGTGGTACCGATACCCATCACTGGTACCGGTACTAACTTGGCACAGCAGTGCCTGCTTTAGTGAGCAGGTACTGGTACTGAAGATGAATACCAGTACTAGCTCAAATTTCTGGTTGGAACAAAAATCAACCAATACCGGTACCAATCATCCATACCGATACATGCAGGCTTAAATGTGTTTTTTTTGTACAAACACATGAAAGGAAGTTTTCTATATTTCTAATCGTTTTCCTATTCCTTGTTATTGCATGTTTACATATGCCACCTAAATCAAAAAGTAAGGGAAAAGCACCTCAAGATGCTTTTCACAAGTTTTACATTAATGAGGATGCTAGGTCAAAGTTTGATTGGTATAAAGGCCTAAAACTCCATCATTGTAGGCCAGTTGAGTAGAAAGATTTCTCTCTTCAACTCTTTAGTTTTACCACTCGTCTTTCCGAACAAAAACTCATGCATTTCTTTGATGAATCATTCTTGGCTAATTTTCCTGGAGTGTACCTTAATGTCAATTGTCTATTCTTTGCTAATCTCCAAGAACAAGAAAATCGAGGTCACCCGTCTTAACAACAAATGTTTTTGGTCAGAAAATTACTATCACACCTAAATTCTTGTCAACAATTACTGAATGTCCTAATGAAGGTCATGCATTTAACACACTTAAGGAGTAATTTCCTACTCATAAAATCCGTGAAACTCTCTTGCTCCCTAACTGTCAGGGCAAAGCATTGGTTGCCCCAAATATGACCTTTTTTACTCGTGTCCTTTTTCGTATCTTAGCATGGAACTTAAGGGCTAAAAATTCAGGATTTCATAAAATACCTGTTGATATTTTACCCTTAATTTATGCTATCATTACGAGCTTTCCGGTCAATTGGAACACAGTTTTCATTCACTTTCTTAGACCCCATTACCGTGCATCAGCTTTATCATTGGATATTTTGGTGTCACACATTCTTCATAAAAATAAAACTGACCTCTCTAATTTTACTTCTCCTAGAAAAGTGGTCTATTTTAAATGGTCCACTCTCTGGAAAATGAGAGTGAAACCTGCTAGAGAGGAATCCTCTAGTGATGATGAAGAAGAAGAAGTTGATCCAAATGCTCAATCTTCTTCTCATCCACCTCATGAATCATCCTCCACTTTCTTTCCTATAACCTACCCATATCCAGAAGCTGATATACCTTGGGTAAATCTATTTAATGTGTCTGGAACTAATCCCAATTTGATAAATACCTTCAATTACATTGGTCAAAATTTAACCAATCTAAATTTTACCTTCCGTGACATGGAACGCAAATTCCATGACCTTTCTCTTTCTATTAAATCCTCCCATGTCACTTCTTCCACTCAACAACCTAAACAAAGGAAGCGGACTCAACCGAAAGCACCTCAAGAATACAGTGAAAGAACGCAAAAGCATTTTCAAGATCCATCTCCTGCTTCAATCGCGGAAGAAGAACATGTTCTTCAAGATGATGATGATGATGAAGACACGAAAGATGAAGAAGAAGTTTCATATGAAGATAGTGATGATGAAGATGATGATGACAACGATGATGATGACAACGAGGATGATGATGATGGTGGACATGTGCAAAAGCTTATTAGAAAGCGTCCTAGAAATTAACTTAGTTTTCATTTTGTTGCTTGTTAAATTTGTATGACTTTTCAGACAATTATGTGCTAAAATTGTTTCAAGCCTTATCTTTATGAACTTTATCATGTTATGAAGGTTGAATAGACTTGGTTATTCATTTATCATGCTTTGTTTGCTTATGTCTAATATGTCATGTTTTACTTTTAAATTTTAATTTTTTTTGCTCATCTTTTTGCTTGCTTGACAAAAAGGGGGAGAAATAAATGGATACTTCATATTTAAAATAAGGAGAGCTTAATTTGAGGGACAGGTTTTTCACTCATTGCGAAGTTTTTTATTCTTCTCTTATTAAGTCTCTATTTATTTTTAAATATGAGTATCTTGTTTGTTTTGTCAACACCAAATAGGGGGAGATTGTTGGAACTTAGTTTCATCTCTCTTCTGTGTTTTGATGTTAACAAAACCATTTTAAAATCTAACGTGTTTATGAAGTATTACAGGTCAAAAGAATTTATGGATGCAAGCAACAAGATAGCATATGAAGGAAGAAGACTAGAAGACTATAGTTTTTGCTGTATTAATTGTATTTTAGAATCTTTGTATGTCTCCTAAAATGTAAAACATAATCTAGGAGTTAAAATCAAAGTAGAGATAATTAGGGTTCAGAATATCGTTTATTCACTCATTTCAAAACTCAAAATCGATTTTTTCAAAATAAATTCGTTTAGAGTGGGTTGGATATCTCTAAAAATTGACTTACACTTATAATATTTGGTACTTGTAGTAAGTACCAATATTGGTCATAAGTACCGGTACATGCTAGGTATAGGTTTGGGCCTAAGTGCCAAACTGTGAACAAGTACCAGTACCAATTGGTCACAGTTTGTGCACTTGGTTTTTGCCAAGACCTTACAAGTATCGGTACTAATCACTAGTACCGGTACATGTAGGTCACTGGACCCAAATCTGTAAGTCACAAGTACCGGTACTCATCATTAGTATCGATACCTAGTGGCTTAGCTGAGCTAACTGTCGGCAATCAGTACCGGTATCAAAAGTTTAGTACCGATACCAACTAATCGTTGTGACTAACCTGAACGGCTATTTTGCAATTAAACATATCTCTAATCTTCCTAAATTACCCCTAACGGCTAGTAATTGTAGGGAAAGTGTTTAGTGGCTTATATAAGCACTCTTTGAATGTCTTTTGTACACAACCAAGAAGCCAAAATTATATCCTTGCCTACACTTTCAATTCTCAATTTACTAGCTGCAAAAGAGCTTGTTTTGTTGCATTCCTCTCAAGGCCACTCTCCACTTGCAACAAGTCATCAAGGGCGATCGTGTTTCTCTCTGATAAATCGTCTGTTTTACACTTTAGTATTCTCGTTAGATTAATTTACATACTCATATTAAGCAATATACTTGTTGGAGACTTAGGGATTAGTTGTAAGCTTTTATTTGTATTTTGCTTACACCTGTATCTTTATTTCTTTTTAATATCTTCTAATTGGGTTGAGGTAACCCGTTAATTACCTCAGGTATTAGTAAATCGATTCTCTCTGGGTTGAGAGAATCGGGTTAAAAATCCTAAGTCGGGAGACTTAGGTAGTGGAGTACCTAAGTGAGGGGAACCACTATATATCTTGTGCATTTTTGTAGTTTGCTTTGTCTTGTAATTTTTTTATCTACCACACTATTCATCCCCCCTTCTAGTGTGTTTGTGATTTACAAATCCTACAGGTGGAACTAGATCTCTACCAGGGTTACCCAAATTCTTTAATTAGGTGTTTTCAGCTCGTAATTGAACCAAATTAGGCCCTCGCACAGTGCATGGCCCCCAGCCCATCACTGTGCTCAATCATATGCCATATTGCATGCTCAAGGTATCAAGAGATAAGAGTGTGTATACGGGCACTCGGCGCCTGACGACTAAGGCAGCTGTATGAAAAAAACAATATATAACGCAGCAACCACGCAAGCACTCATGATGTGGTGCTAAGTTAGCACCCAAATTGAGTTGCAGCTACGTGCGGATGCATCCTGAATTGCAATCTTTGGCCCTCAATTTGAGGGCCATAATATATTTTAAATTAAAATTAAATTATAGGGTTACAAGGCCCTTACATAGGGCTATATAATTATGTAATTACTTTACAAAAATAAGTTATTCTATTATATAATGAAATTAGATAAAATTTACAATTTATACACATGAAATTATCTATTAATTTGTTAATTAAAGTATAAATTAGTTAATTAATCATAAAATTGGATTAATACTGTATTAATATACACGATAAATTATTTATTCCAAATTTTTATGATATTTTATAAGCTTTATTTTAATTCATTTACAATTCAATACATGTTTTAGATGGTTTAACATATAAATAAGCATAAATTCTATAATACAGTATAAATATAGTTTAAATTAATTGGAAATACTTAATATAATTTATTACAAGTATACAATATAATTTACCTCAGTATTAACTTAAATTACTAATTTATTTTATTTTAACTTAATAAATTACCTAATTAACTTAATAACTTAATTATTTTATGTAAATATATAATTAAATTAAATTATAGGTATTATATAATGCATAATACATATATAAATGTATATGTGTAGTATTAGGTATAAATATGTACATATAAATAAGTTTATAGAATTATTTAGCTTAGTATACATTTAAGTTATATAATTTAATATATAATAATACAATAAAATTATATATACACTAAGTTATTCTAAATACTTAATTTGATATATAGAATACATCTATAAGTTATATAGAGCTGTTTTATACATATTGTACAACATTTACATATAGTTTAGAATTAAATTATTATATACAAGTATATACATAGTATACATGGTATTTTTGAGATTTTTTGAGGTTTTTTTATTTTTATGGGTTTTATAGGTTTAAAGGAGGTAGGGGATGAGAGAGAAAAACGAGATGAGAGAGAAGAGTTTTTTTGGTGTTTTTGATGTTTGGATCTTTTATTCAGTGCCAAGGTATACTGAACCGTCGACTGATATGTTCTACAAAGTCGGAGGTTCAGAATACCTTGAAACTTGGCACACTTAAGGAAATACCTAATCTTACTTAAGACACTTTTATTTTATTTTCTTTGAAATTTTTTTATCATTTTCATTTATATACAAAGCAACACAAATTCTAAGCCTTAATAGATTTGAAGCTAAGCAACCTAAGTCCTAAAAGGAGTTCTATTGTTAATCATAGGGTGAAAACACTCAGAAACATTCAACACATAGTATGCAACATGTTTGAACTCTTAAACATGATTTTTGCTTTGATTTCATTAAAATACTCATTTGGACAGTTGTACTCAATACACGCAGTTGATAAAAGAATTTAACCTAAGCTTACAAGCACTCCAAATCAAATTAAAATTCATTTCAAGTACATGAATGCATGTACAAATCTATTCTACAAATATACACAAGTCAACTTATAAAAACCCCAAAATTCTCTTCAAATTCTCCTTCAATTCAGCTTAAGACAGTCCACCACAGTGGCTATTGTTGTTGTAATATCAATTCAACAGGACAATTGTTGAATTCTCAGCAGCTGCCTAACGTTGCAAATAAACCATACAGCAGCTCTTGATTGTTGCCCAAGAACTTCCAGCAACCACAGCTGCTGTGCTGCTGCATAAGACGTCCAGCAGCATGAAAAAGCATGATCTAAGGCCAATTTCATCTTGAAAAAATCATGCATGAAAAAGCATGATCTAAGGCTAATTTCATCTTGAAAAACTCATTTGCTAAAATATCTTTCGACAATTATGTATGGAGATCCGAAAAACATACAAATTAATCCATAAATTTCAAAACCTCAAAATATCCTAATATGATCTTTTCCTTACATCATAGACAATGCAAGGCAAATAAATCTTGTTAGGTTACTGAAATCACTTCAAAACACCTCAGATCTTCATAAAACACTCCAAATATCGTCTACAAATCAGATTGAAGCCATTTTTGAGCTCAGAAACCATTTTGAAATGAAAAGTAAATTTTTCCCTGATTGGGCCTTTAAATGTAAGAATGCCATTGTGAATTGATCACTTTGAGCTCCTAAACACTATAAATCAGTGTTTAGAACCTCTAACAATCTTAGAAAAATCATTGGTTCATTGCTTAGGCCTCTTTTCAGTGAATTTGAAATTCCTTCGCTAAACTACCTAATTTACAACTCAAATTGGGCTTATGCTTATCTGAAAATTAAAAACCACATCACACATCCTAGGTTCATCGCATCGTGCCCAATTGAGTGAATAAAAATTCAAATCGCTCACTTAAATCCATTAAAACTCAAATCGATACCAAATCTTGCAATTTGGCTTAAAATCTACATACAAATACATCGAGCAAATTCGACACAATTGAATCCAGATCAGGAGCCCTTGTGGATTTATGATGCGAATGGGAGACCCCCAGAGTGAATCCTTGGCGCAAATTCAAATCTAGAAGGCAAGGCTTCAAATCTGAATTTGACCTTGATGAATGGGTAGATGATGAATAGAATGCGAGGGAAAATAAAAAATGAATTGCGATGCATAGGGAAAGCTATATGAGTCGAAATGGAGATGGAAAAGCACCTCTCTGATCTGAATTGATCAAAGAAGGCGGAGTGGATCCAAGCTAATCTACTCCTACCCTACACTAAACCATCATTGAATTTGATTTCTAATTTACTCCTAATCTAAATTACACTAATTACTAATCTAAGCTACTCTAGAAAGCAGGAAATCTTATCTAACAGGAGGAATGAGGTTGCCTGGATCCAAAGCCGACGGCTAAGGAGGAAGAATGGGGGGCGATTTCCGGCGAGTGAAGAGCCTACAAGAGGAGCTCCAGGGTTGTCCTCAAGCGTACGTCATCCTTAGCGGGGAGGAGGAATTGGAGGTGAAAAACCACACCTCTGTCACAGGTGTGGCAAGTGAAGAGGTTATGAGAGTTGGAGAGGTAGGAAAGGATCAGCTCAAGAGGTGTAGTAGGGAGTCGATGGCGCACGTAGGGACCTGGGGAGGGACTTAAGCAGCCGTTGGAGTGATTGTGGTCACCATGGAGGTGCGATTAAGCAAGTAGGTCATTGGCGGTGGAGATGAGGAGAGCGGCGTGCGTGAAGTTCCAATCCAAAGGTCAACTATTGGATGAGATCTGGTGTAAGGGGTGATGTCACGACCTGGGCATCAAGAGTCGTTTAAGACGTCTGGGAACTGGCCCAGACGTCTGGTATTAAATTTTTTCGGCGTACGGGTTTGCGTCTGCGCGCCTGCGCGCGCAGACTGAACCCGCCACCTTCGTTCTTCTTTTTCTCTCCCTCCCTACAGACTACGCAGCCTTCCTCTCTCTCTCTCTCTCTCCCCAGGCTGCCTATAAATACGCTTCCCCTCTCCCTCACCCTCACTCCACCGCCTTCTTCTTCTCCTCCCTGCCAGCAAGAGCGCGAGCGAGCGAGAGCGGCAGCAACGGCTGTTGCGAGCGTGCGGGAAGGAGGGCGTGTTGCGAGAGGAAGTAGAAGCTCGACTGCGAGGGTACGAGCTTGCCGGGGCAGCTAGAGCCGGCCGGCGGGAGAGAAGCGAGCGTGGGGTGTTGCGGAGGAGCTGCTGCAGCTCGGGCAACAGGCGGACGCGGCGCGGCACGGCCGTGCGCTACGGGCGGAGAACGAGAAGGGTTCTGATTCTGGGAAAATTTCCCAGAATCAGACGTCTGGACTTACGTCCAAACAACACATAAGACGTTTGGAGGAAGGTCCAGATGTCTAATAGGTACAATATTTTCTTATCTTCTCCTTTTTACGCGTGTACGGCCATGCAGCCGTCCGCCGCGTTCTTCTGCACCCCTTCGTGATGAGAGCGAGTGTGTGTGTGTGCAGGAATCGTTCGGGAGGGTGGTAGGGCTCACCATCCCACACCAATCAGACGTCTGGACACAGTACCAGATGACGGAGAGGACCTCCAGACGTCCGGGGTGACAATCGGACGTCTGGAAACTAAGTCCAGACGATCCAGCGGGCTTCTGGACGCTTGAAGGACTGTGCAGACCAAGGTATGGCATGATTGACCTTTTAAGACGTCTGGAAGAAGTTCCCGACGTCTGATTTTGGGCAGACTCGTCGTTTTTGACCCGTTTAGGGTCCGTTCGGAGTCCGTTTTCCGCGTTTCAAGTTTCATTCTTCCCATATTTATTTCCTCTACCCGTTTAGAGTAATTGTATACTGTTCTGATTAGCTCCTTGTCTTTGATCCTTGTATTAGGATCTCGTTCCATTGCGGCTCTGGGGGTTGTGGAGTCGCGCGGGATTGTCGACCACGCCCCCAGTACTTCGATTTTGCGGGTAGAGTGGCCCTTTAATTTAATTATAAAAAATTATACATTTATGAAACAATTAATAGAGTCTAGGGCATTGCATGAACCCTAGGGCTGAAGAATTAGATTGAATGATAGATCCTAGGGTATTGCATGAATCCTAGGACTGGAAAACTAGATTGAATGATAGATCTTAGGGTATGGCATGAATCCTAGGACTAGAAAACTAGTTGAATATATACATTGCAGTCTTGGAATAGTGGAAAGGAAACGATAACTGTCTGTAAATTGGTTAACAGCTGCCTATTATGAATGGATAAATACGGTTGAGAGCATGAATTGTATGGATATAAAGCTGGAACGGTGAAACCTAAATTGGCTGAGTTAAAAGAGCATAAACCTACGGGGAATCACTAGTAGACTCCTGGAAAGTGAATGAAATAGAATTGGGGAAGTGAGCTGGCCCTTGAGTACGGAGTACCAAGGAGAGCAACTGTCCCCCTGTTTAGTGCAGAGCGGAGCTAGTCGCCCCAGGGACCCAGGGTTAGGTCTGGCCACTTTGTACCGACTTTTGGGTCTCGTGTACACAGTACCGAGGAGAGCTACTAGTGTAGGGAGAGCACTAGCTACCCTACGGGCCCCGGGGTTCTCCTAGCTCTCCTACATCGACTTGTTAGGCCCACTGGGCAAACCAGGGTAGTCAGGTGAGGGTGTGCGGACTGTGGAGGGGCAAGACTCCTGTTTGGTTACTGTGGAGGGGCTGGACCCCTGTTACTAAGAGGGCTCTGCCCTATACTGGTTCTGTGCCGTGCTTTGGGTGCACCCGTTAACGGAAACGACTGACCACGTGCCAGTGCAGGGTAGCTACCCATGCGTTTATCGCGCGTGCCATAGTCACCGTTACGTCTGTCAGCGACCTTGGGGTGGTTGACTGAGGGTAGGACCACCACGGGGGACTCTCCCGGCCAGGAGAGCACCACATGTTACTTCTACTTTTCGGAAAAGACTGCAATCAAGATCGTTCCCACGAGGAACATTCAAGATCAAGAGAAGGATCTGAGAAATAAATCAATAGTGAATAAATGGAAAAATATAAAGAAAAAAAGTAAAAATATAATAGCTACTGTCCACTTTACTGCTTCTTCTAGCTTTTAGTTGCCACTCTACTCAGTGTTTCGCTGACATATCACCCTTGTTACTTTTCAGGACCAGGTGTTGAGCAGCCAGAGTCGGCGGCTGCAGAGGGCGCTGGGCCTAGTGGAGCCCAGTAGTGTCACTTGTAGTACCCACTATAATTTTTTTGCTGTTGTTGTGAGTAGTTTCTGTTACCCCATGTACTCTCTTTATTGTAAGCTTCATGTTTATGTATATGTTTATTTCTATACTATTGTGGTGGTGTATAATGTAGTATTTCTTTTCTCTATTGCTGTATTTTGTTACTGTTAGTTATACACATGTTGAATGTGGTTTATTTTACTACTCTTTTAGTTACTTTCTCGTTGGACGACTGGGTCTTGGGGTCAGTCGAGTCGGTCCGATTCTCGTGTCTCGTAGGGATTCGGGAATCAGGTCGTTACAGGTGATCACACGCACCGAAGCACATGAAGGATCGAATTGGTTTGGCCCCTTGGGTCAAGAAATCAAAGGATGAACAACCCAGATTGGTCGAGTTCTTGAACCGCTACAGTAGACCCGCAATTACAGCTGTATTGGCCGATGCTTTTGTAGGGAAGCCCTTATGGGTGAAATAGTAGGAGTTTTGTGGCAAGGCCCATAAGTGGTGAGGGAGTAATGCAGAGCCGACCCTAAGTTTTGCAAATAGGCCCCTGACTTCTTGTACTATGGTCCCTGGAAGTTTTTATATGAATGATATGTATGTGAACAAAGGAACTAAATGTAAAACTACTAATGCATGGTTGTAACGATGTACAAATGCGATGAGATTTTTATTGAAGCTTAATTGAACATTCAAGAAATTGATTTCACTCTTGATTTCATGTTTTGGACTCAATTGTGTGTTCAATTTCAATTAGATCATCATCTTTTATTTATGAATATAATATCTTAATTTAGGGCCTCATTTCACATTTTTAACACATATTTGATGTTTTATGTCTTTTTCATTATTTCCCACACTTAACCCTTTTCATATGTTAATTCAGTAGTGTTTAACCTAGTTTTTAGCCTAACATGGATATTTTAGCTATGATGAGCTACACCTCATCAAATTAAAATACTTCATTTATATTAAGCCTAAAACCATAGCAACTATCATTTTTTTCTAAACAACGGCATTAGACAAAAAGGCACAAGTGAAAGGAACGACTTTGTGGGGATATTGGTAAAGATTCAAAACCATAAGGCTATTTTATAATACCAAATTTTGCATGCACATTTACAGAACAGTCTCTTAGATATACGAGTTTTTCCCTTGAATGTCTCCCTTTCAAATGCTGATATGGAGAACTAATTAAGATGGCATCCTTTATGATTGGTACTCCAAATAATTAGTCAATTGAAATAACTTGGACTAATCTATTTGCACATCCTTTATTCACGTGATAGACCATTGTTTTTTACTTTGGGAAGTGAAAGGTGGCCTTTCCATTAAATGATCTCACTAGTATAGGGAAGATTTGGTGAAAGCCATACATCAAAATAACTAGAAGAAAGACAAACCACAAAGTAAATGCAATGAATGACAAGTGGCTGGGTTGATGGAAATGAATGCAATAATGAATAGGTGTAGAGGACAAATAGAGGGTAGAAGTAAGCAAATGACTTTGAAGTAAGCTATATATATCATCCATTTATATATATATACATGTATGTATGTGTATATATATATATATATATATTAAGGCTATGTCAAGCTATGTCAAGCCCAATGCTCCACTCTACTTAATTCCAATTCCATTTGAAGTTCTTGGATGCACTCTAAATATGATGATTATCTTTTCAAGACTAGAAGGCCCAACGACTCTCGGATTTAGGCATGTATGGTAAAGATTAAGCTGCTGCTGGTCAACCTATTTTTCAAGAATGAACAGCTGTCATGGCCACTTGACTTGTAGGGATCTCTTTGTGCGGAGAAGGTATGGGATTGTATCAGATCCAAAACACCGAGACATCCGTTCTGGGATGCCATATTGATGATTGCTTACGAGGTGAGATTGTGTTTTAAAAAGACGTTCGTTGCAGTATAGTTGAAATCACAGCGAAAACAATTAACAATTTTATTTTACTCGAAAACTAAAGTATCTGAGGTCGAACTAAGGGAGCAAATTGGTATTTTAGAAACTAAAATCACAATCTCAAAATATGATATTTAACAAGAATATAAATGAGAGTCCATGTATAAGAAAACTAAAAAGGGAATAGAAATGCAAAAGGAAATTGAGTATTCTCTCTTATGGCTTCTTTCTTCTCTTTCTTCCTTTTTCTTTCTCTTCTTGGCCGCACCTTTTCCGTCTTTCTTTCTCTGACTATCCTTGTGAATCAGACGTCTGATTTTGTAAATCAGACACCTTATCTGGCGATTGCTACAGTACTCACTCTTTCTTCTTCTTCCTTCTTTCTCTTCTTCTGCTCTTCTATCTTCCCTTTCTTCTTTCTTGCCTTAAGCTTTGGCTGCGCCTTTAGCTTCCTCTTCTTCTTCTGTTCTTGATTCCTCCTCCTTCTTCTTCCTTTATTCTGCCTTCAAGTCTGCCCTTGGTCTTCTTCTTCTTCTTTTTTCCTTCTGCGGCCAAGTCCCTGCTTCTCTTCTTTACCAACTACTTTCTTCTTCTACTTGGCCGCTCCTACTGCTACAATGCTTCTTCTTCTCCCTTCTTTTGCTGCGCCTTCAGCTTCTCTTCTTCAGCAGCTGCCTCCTCCTTCTTCTTTCTTCTACAGCTTCAGTCTTCCTTGCTAAGTCCTTCAGCTCCTTCCTTGGCTTCTTCTTCTTCTGCAGCTCCTTCCTTAGCTCCTGCACAGCACATGGCAAAACCTACCCCTACCCTCCCCCGCGTACACTCTCTCTCTTTTCTCTCTTCGGTTCGCTCTCCCAGAGCCAATCGAGTATTCGGGTCGGGTCAAGCGCACCTGGGTCCAGGCGCACCGGCGTGGGTGATGTGCGAGGAGTGCAAGGTTATCAGGTCAGGTTAGCTAGGTCCGGGGAGGAGTGAGCACGGACAAGGCGGGTGAGTGGGCGGGGGGACCTGTAACGATCCGGTTCCCGAGTCCCTACGAGACACGAGAACCGGACCAACTCGACTAATCCCAAGACCTAGTCGTCCAACGAGGAAGTAACCAAAAGACAGTAAAATAAACCACATTCAGCATGAGTATAACTAACAGTAAGAAAGTACAGCAGTAAGGAAAGAAACTACTACAGTAGGTACCACCACAACAGTAGAACAACATTTATCATATAACAAGAACTGCAGGTAAGGAAAGTACAGCTGAAACAAAACTACTCACTAGAACAGAAACAAAAGAGGTGCAAAAGACTGCGGTAAACTCTACTGGACCCTACTCGGCCCAGCGTCCTCTGCAGCCGCCGACCCTGGCTGCTCAACACCTGGTCCTGAAAAAGGTAACGAGTGTAACACGTCAGCAAAACGCTGAGTAGAATGGCAAACTAACTAAAGGCAACAGTAGAGTGTACAGTAGCTGTTATGTTCTATTACTTCCTTTATTCACATCTTTCAATTTTTCTCACTATTTCATTTATTTCTCAGATCCTTTACTTGATCTCGAATGTCCTCGTGGGAACGATCTTGATTGCAGTCTTTTCCAAAAGTAGAAGTAGCACGTGGTGCTCTCCTGGCCGGGAGAGTCCCCCGTGGTGATCCTACCCTCAGTCAACCACCCCAAGGTCACTGACAGACGTAACGGTGACTACGGCACGCGCGATAAACGCACAGGTAGCTAGCCCGCACTGGCACGCGGTCAGTCGTTTCCGTTAACGGGTGCGCCCAAAGCACAGCACGGAACCAGGGCAGAGCCCTCTCAGTAACAGGGGTCCAACCCCTCCACAGTAACCAAACCGGGGCCTTGCCCCTCCACAGTCCGCGCACCCTCGCCTGACTACCCTGGTTTGCCCTAGTGGGCCTAACAAGTCGGTGAAGGAGGCTAGCAGAACCCCGGGGCCCGTGGGGTAGCTAGTACACTCCTAACACTACTAGCTCTCCTCGATACTACGTACACGAGGGCCAACAAGTCGGTACAGAGTGGCCAGTCCTAACACCCGGGTCCCTGGGGCGGCTAGCTCAGCTCTGCACTAAACAGGGGGACAGTCGCTCTCCTTGGTACTCCGTACTCAAGGGCCAGCTCACTTCCCCAAGTCTATTCCATTCGCTTTCCAGGAGTTCTACTCCTACTTCCCCGTAGGGTTCCAGAACATCTTATGTCTTACTTTCCAGTTTCACGTTCTTACAAACCATGATCCCAATCATGTTTCTTTATTCATAACAGGCAGCTGTGAATTCAATTTACAGGCAGCTTCATACATTCCTTTCCATTTTTCCAAGACTGCAGTATTATACATTCCACTAGTTTTTCCATCCTAGGATTCATGCCATATCCTAGGGTCTATCATACAATCTAGTTTTCCGGCCCTAGGATTCATGCAACACCTAGGAACTATCATTCCATATATTTCTCATTCCTAGGATTCATGCAATGTTCTAGGTTCTAGTTATGGTTTCATACTTTAACAGATTTTATTAATACTTAAAGCCACTCTACCAGGTACAACGGGAGTAATGGGGGCGTGATCGGGAATCCCGCGTGCCTCCGCGACTCTCAAGACTGCAACCGAACGAGGTCCTATCACAAGGATCAAACACAAGGAGTGTCTCAAAACAGTGTATAGCTACTGTAGACGGGTAGAGGAATTAATTCTGAAAAGAACGCAACTCGAATCGCGGAAAACGGAGCCCGAACGGGCCCTAAACGGGTCGAAAAAGATGATACTGTGCAAAATCAGACGTCTGGAAATTCTTCCAGACGTCTTACAAAGTGGATCAGAGAATTACCTGTTCAGCGTGGTTTCCCAGACGTCCAGAAGTCTGCGGGGACGTCTGGCCTAGCTCCCAGACGTCCTGTGGTCACTCAGGACGTCTGGAGGTCACTCCCGCCGTCTGGTACAACTTCCAGACGTCAGATTCGCAAGGGATGGCCAGTCAGCGAACCTGCGCACAGCCAACTCCCTCCCTCAGTACGGTCAGTCGACAGGAAGGAAGGAGAAGGCGGTAAACTCACCTTTCGGACGTCTGTATGAGCTTCAAGACGTCTATCTCGCCGTCTGGCTGTCAACCCAGACGTCTGATTCTGGAAATTTTTCCAGAATCAGGGCGCGACCCGGACTCTGCTCGCGACGCCGCCCGCGTCGCACCTCGCGCTCCTGCTACTCAGACCGCAGCAGGTCCCTCTCCGCGTCGTTCCGCGCCCCCTGCGCCCTCCGCCGGCCGACCAAGCCGCTCCGGCGAGCTCGTCCTCACGGCAGAGCTCCGCCCTCGCATGCCGCACCTCCGTGCTCACTGCGGCCGTCGCTGCCGCCCTCGCATCCGCTCGCTCTCGCGCACAGGAAGGAGAAGAAGGAGGAGACTGTGGAGACGGGAGGGGAGGCGTGGCCCTTTTAAGGCCGCGCGAGGAGGAGAGAGGGGGTGGCAGGCCGCCTGCAGCCGCAGAGAGAGAGAGAGGGAAAAAGAGAGAGAGAGAGGAATCGCGGGCCTGCACGCACAGGCGCGCAGACGACTGTCCCGTGCGAAAATAACTATTTTCCAGACGTATGGAAACGATCCCAGACGTCTGTTCATACGTCTGGACCTCCTCCCAGACATCTTAAAAGACGTCTGGGGCACGCGTTCGTTACAGGACCTCACCTCGTGTTCTAAGGCGATGAGAAGGAAACACAAAATCAATTTATGCTACGCACCTGCGCTGAGAACTTCCAAGGTGGAACTAAAGCCCCACCCACTTCTTCGGGCGCCCACAGGGAGGATGTCCGTCCAATTGACGCAGCCGCAGTCGCTGAAGCCTCTGATTGCTAGGTGCGAAAGGTTCGTGGACTAATTCCATGCACCTAGGATGCTTCATCCTGGAGCAGTGCGACCTGGGGTGAGCAAGCTTGCTCCTTCATGCTTGCTCCAATGGCGGAAAAGGGTCGGACCCGCACTTCACAGATACAGCCTCGCGGCCCTGTCAAATTACTTGGGGAGCTTCTCCGTGACATGGCAAAAGTGCTGCGATGGTTGGCTGGCCGCGGGGCGACCTAGGCATGCGTGCCTAAGTCGCTCTGTGGCCGTGAAGGTGGGTTAGGTCGATGGGTGCTTGCGAAGGGTATGGTGGTCAGTGGAGAGGCAGATGACAATTAGTGGCTGATGGTAGAGGTGATGAGGGGTCTGGCGAGGCATGTGGAGGTGTGGAGCGGTGGATGCGCCTCGCCAGTGGTCTGCCGGAGGTGGAGAAGGTGGTGGTGGCCTGTGGCGTCGAGGGGATAAAAATAGCAATAAAGATAGGGGAAATAAACAGGGGAGAGAGGGGAAGAGTTCTAACTTACTTAATCGGAAGAAAGGAGGGAGGAGGCGGATGGCTCATGTTTGCCATCGTCGGAGACGAAGGCCCTGAGGTGGGGATGACGGTGACAAGGAGGAGGACGAAGAAGCTTGCGCAGGTACGGCGTGATGCGGAGGAGCGAGGCGGAGATGACTCTACCACTGGTATGGTGGTAGAGTGATAAGAGAAGGGAGGAGAGGTCGCCGGAGCTTGCAGGCTGTTGGCCGGAGGCAAGGGAGGATGAATTTAGGGGTTTTCTCAGGCCAAATCAAGCTTACCTGAAGCGGCTGGTCCTGGGGTTTCTTTTATAGGCACAAGCAGAGGGTCAAATGCATGGTAGGCGAGCGAAATCCTCGCCGAAGTTCGGCCGCGGGTACGATACCCATACCTCTCGAGCGTTCGCACGAGAGGTATGGTGTGAATCAGGGCATGGGGAGTTGCTCAGGCGGTAGGGAACTTCTCAAAGAACCCCCTTTCAAATCTGAGAGCAGCTTCTTGGGGAAGCGAGGAGAAATCCTCCTCGAAACTTCGCCGGAGGTATGGGTCTCCTGCTGCAATGGTAGAGGGACCGGAATACGAAAAGTGACGAAGAAGTTGAGGGGATTTTTGTAAGGGTTTTCAAAAGTTAGGGGTCAGAATGTAATTAAGTGGACTATTTTGTAAAGTAGGTGAAGATGACCTTCTCTTAGGTCCAAATTTTGGTACAAACGTAATTTAGATCTAAGGAATTCATTAGTGAAGTTGGATTTTAGTTTTGACCACGTTTGACTAGATATTTTGCACAAAAACCCAAATTAGGTCAAATATTGAGCTTGGACCCCAATCTAGGTCAAAACAGGTTCCAAAGGCCAAATTGAAGGTTCTAAATCCTAGGGGATATTTTTCCATGAATTTTATAGGATTTAGTTGATTTTTATCCTACCTGGAACCTTGTGAAATTAAGTGAGTTTGTTTTAGGGTTATAGAATGTCATTTAATTCTTAAATTTCACAATAACCCTTTTCTGACTGAACCATCTCACTTTTTCTCTTATTAAGTTTAATTGACCTATGTCTAAATCCCGAGAAATCCCGTTGATATACTACAATGGTAAAATTACGATTTTACCCTTTGTTTCATGTACTCTTTCCAGATTAGTAATCTCTTGAGTTATGCCTTCCTTTAGGTTATGCAGGAGCTTTTGTTCACCTTATTAGGTCAAAATAAGCTAGTTAGGGCTCATGATGAAGTTCTCATCACCTGTGGTCTAAAGGTTATGTTCGAAAGTGGGTGTGCTGTGCTTGGCTAGTGGCAAGAGGGAGACTTCTAACTTGTTATCAGCTTAGGGGTTAGGGCATGGAAGTTGACCTTTAGTGTCTGATGTGTGTGGGGGAATTAGAAACATCTCTCCATCTATTTTTCTCTTATCCCTTCTCCCAACTTATTTGGCAAAAGGTTTAGACTTCTTTCATGCCCCACCTTCAATAGAATGTGTCTCCTCTTCTAGCGTAGCATGAGGCTTCTAGAGGAGGCCTTAGGTTACAACTGTTTTCTTGGATGCCCTCAACTATAATATGGCACATTTGAAAAGAATGGAATGATAGGCCATTTGGTAATAGTTCCATACCCTCCCTTACAATTTTCTCGTGCATCTTCGGATGTATTAAAGGTCTACGAGAATTGTAACTACATTATCCTTTTCTTATATTATTGTACTTCTCTCTTGGGAGTTTGTTGGGTTGCCTTATCTATTTTAATTTGTTTGATCTTGAATAAATATTAACTTTTTACTTAAACAAAAAAAAGAGAGGACTAATGAATTTCGCAACGAAGAGAATGACGAAGGACACAACGAAAATGCGTGAGAAGAAGAGAGGAA
The DNA here is from genome assembly GCA_037157565.1 of Thalassia testudinum. Taxonomy (NCBI): domain Eukaryota; kingdom Viridiplantae; phylum Streptophyta; class Magnoliopsida; order Alismatales; family Hydrocharitaceae; genus Thalassia; species Thalassia testudinum. The sequence continues at coordinate 66,021,600 of JAZHRO010000022.1, read as the reverse complement.
AAAAGCAAGAGAAAGTCTCGACAACAATTAATGCAACTTAGTTTCAATCTTCTATTTCAAATTCTTAATAATTATGAATCTAGTAATTGCAATGTAAGAAATTACAATGACACGTTGAAATGATGATGTCATTCTAGAAAAGAGTTTATATACATATAAAGATTTACTGCACGTACACCTAATTAACTCAAGATGAATTATGAATTTCAAATTAAGTACAATGTGTTCTGATTTTAAGGTTAGTTTACTTTGTGGATTAAAAAATTGATGTTAAAAAATATAAAATTGGTATTAACCTTTATTTTTATTTACTTGCAAGATGATATTAATATCAGTTTTTGTTTACTTAAATTTGTATTAATCTGTAGTGTTAACTATTGTGGTGTTTACTTGAATTGGTGTCAACACCAATTTCTAGAAAGTTGAATATAGGTGTGAGAAGTTAACACTCGTTTTGCTAACATCGAACTAGTGTTAGCAAAATGAGTGTTAACCTTCCAAAACAGATGTTAATATTATGGGGGTTACCCCTCAAGTGAACTAGCTCTTAGGCCTAATTTACTTCGAGAGTTAGGAAATTAGTATTAAGAAATGTGAAATTTGTGTTAATTCTCATTTCTGTTTACTTAGAAAGTGGTGTTAATTAATACCAGTTTCTGTTTACCTACATTGATATTAAGTTATGATATTAACTCTTGTGATGCTTACTTAAATTGGTGTTAACATCAATTCCTAGAGAGTAGAATTCAAATGTAGGGGAGTTATGAAAGTAACATATATTTTACTAATATCTTTTAGAACTTATGTTAGTAAAATTAATGTTAATCTTTCAAAATAGATGTTAAGATTACATAGATTAACCTCTCAAATAAATAAAGATTACCATCAAAAGAAACAAATTAATCTTTCAAATAAACTAACCAATAGAGTTTAATGCAAAACATATAAGATGGGATATTTAGTGTATCGAACTTGGATTCTAGTTCAACACGTTATAACCTTGCATGCATACGCTCGTGGCACGAAAGTTGCTGCCGCTTATCATTGTGTGGTGAGATTGATTTTTCGGAAACATCCCTCCAGCAAACTTGCAGTTTTTGAGTTAAAGCTAACCTTTTTTTTCCAGAGAGATAAAGCTAAGATTTTTTTTTCCTCTCTTGTGCGTAGTTTTTAATACTCTTTATGACAACTCAATGCCACCAAAACTGCAGATCATTTAATTAAGCTTGTGCCAATTTTATAAATTCGGATATTTCTCTTTGCATCTCGGAATGCGGTTCATTCACACCAAAAGGTGATGCAAAAGTTCACGTATTCTTCGAAAAACGAATGTCACATGTAGTATTTGATTATATTATATTAATGATATTAAAAAATTATTGATGATGTTATCCATAATAATTGATTCAAAATTAAATATCATAAATATAATTTGATTCAAAATAACTAAATATCATTAATAATATTTGATTTAAAATAAAACATCAACGGTGTAAATTGATCCATAATTACATATTATCGACGTAAATTAAGCGTTACGTGAACCTTTATGTTATACATTTTATCACCTGCATTTAAATATATCGCCATCAAAACCTTTCGGCCTGTGACACGTAATTTTTGCCTTGCAATTCTCTATCTTTTTATTGTTATTAATTTTTTTTTATTGGGAAGAAGAATGAGAGGTTCTGAATTGTGAAAAAATAAATATGCATACATTGTAATATATGTTACAATATATAAATTGAAAGTAATAATTTTAATTAGTATATTTTAATATTTTATCTGTGAAAATTATTTTTTATAGATGAAAAATTTTTTTATAAGTAAAAATTATTTTTTATAGCTGAAAAATCATTTACTACTAATAAAAAGATAAAATATATCGTAATATTTTTATTTTTAATAGGTGTGTTTTTATTTTAATCGATTAAAAATTATTTTCAACCAACATATTTTGATTTGATTGATTTTCAATTAATAAATTTTCACTTTCAATTTGTTTATTTTAATTTTAAATCGATTGATTCTGACTTGTATTATAATATACATTTACATACTTGCACCCTTTGAGATTGAACTGCCATCCGAAGCGAAGAAAATCTCTCCAAAAATGGAGAAGGAACTTAAACATAAAAACCCTTTCTCCCATGGGCTATTCCAATTTTGTTGGTTGGGGTTACGGTGAACCTACATGGTATCGAGCGTGGTGTCCATACCTTTATCATTCAAGTCTATATATGGTCAATTCAATCCAATGCTACAAAAGATAGGTGTTTGCATCAAATATCTTGCCTGTGGTGCCCACGGTAACAAAAAAAACCAGCACTAGGTTAGGCTTAGTGTTTACCGAAAAAATAAAAAAACAATATATATATATATATATATATATATATATATGGTCCTATTCTAGGAACATAGTGTTTAAAAATTAGTAAATGAGCATCACAAAAAATTAATCAAGAAAAAGCCTTCAATATTTCTATTAATTAAATCAAGTAAATCTCAAATTAAAACATTCCATGAACTAGTTAACGTGTCTAATAAATGTAATACATACAAAAGAAACTGATAGTGCAAAGTTGCATTACATATAATAAAACTTATATTATAATTATATAAAAAATCATTCAACTTTTGAGGTAAACATTTATTAATAATTTGTATTAAATAATATTTATTAAAACCTAGCACAAAATTTGAATTTCAAACAAAAAATGACATTAATAGGGAAATATATTTTGCAAATATCATTTATGCTATTTGATTTTAAAATAAAAAATTATAAATAATATTTAAAAAATTATCGATGATATTTAATTTAAATGTAAAGATCAATTTTGTGATATGAAAGCAAAATTTATGGTACAAGTTAATTAATATATAATATAATTGTAACTTAAATTCATAATACAAATATATGAGGTAATTGTAACTTAAACTTATATTACAAGTCTGCTGTACTTAATAAATTAAGATGCAATATTATCAATTATTAATGTAAGATCAAAGCAATGAATGTTCAAACATGACCAAAGATTCTAAAGGAAAGTTATGAATCGTTAAAATAGATGTTATTATTAATGTGATGTGATTGGAATACCTTCGTAGTTTTATAAACCACCATTCCATATGAAAGGGGGTTTACATCAAGTGGAGGTACGATTCAACAACCTAAAATCAGTAATTATTTTATGACTTTTAGGCACTGTACTGAAGAAAAAAAAATCAATTTCCTACGTATAAAATTGAAGAGAGTTAGGAATATGGGAAAAGATATGAAGTATATGGATGCCACCGACCTACATTTCGTATGGATTATCCGAGGAAACGCCTATGATTGTTATGTACTCGGTTCACCTGTAGTGTAACAAATGGAAGATTATTTTTTGGAAGTGTTACATGTAATTTTTAACATGGTACGATCCTGCGTCATATTGGCTCCGGTCTATGTAAAGGTGAAGTTTGTTTCATCGGTTGTAGTTCCAAGGACGAGACTCATGGACCGATAGTCGAATTTCTTGAGAGCATATGGGTGACGGATTATTTTCAAGAAAAAAATAATCATACAACAACTAAAATTAAGAAAGGAAATTAAGAAGTGCATCTACGACCACTCCAAGACTTGTATTTTTTTTTATGATGACCCATAAGACAATTAGGCAACCGGAGAAAAAATTAGTTATTTAACTTGAATTTAATTCTCTTCTGCTAAAAGTAAGAAATCCCTGACATTTGACTATAGGAAGATTTTATTCAACATCGAAGTTTTTGTATAAATGCTCCTATGATGTATAAATATCCTTGTACCTTACATAGATGACCCCCATAGCATTGGGGACATTCACAGGTATGCCCCTAATATTTACTCCCAACAAATCTTAGTTAAATTTCATCAAAATTTCTCTCAAAGGGCCTTTTTTTTTTTTTTTGGGAGACTGACAAATAATCAAGAGTTGTTGAGCTCAAGTTTTGGTAGGGGTTGTTACTGTCCTTGGTGGCTAGCTGCTGCTAATTTGTGTGTGTGTGTTGGGGGGGGGGGGGGGGGGTGTTTGGAGGTGCAGGTTTGGCAGCGTTAGTGTTGACGAGAAGGTGTAGAGGAAAGAATAAGTAAGAAAGAACATGCTTTTTCCAAAGAATAGATGATCAGATTCCTTGGTAGAGGGAAGATTCAATCTAACAATCGCACAAAAGATAATTATAAGAAAGACAGAGAATGTCGTTACAGCTGAAAAATCCTACAAAATCTTCTCCGCAGTCATCATATTCTTTGGTAAGTTCGTTGTTATGACTCGTCCATTATCAAAACATTAATTGCATCGGTAATCTTATGATTACTGTCGGTATAGACGTTATGGGCGTTGTTACCATACTTTATTGACTTTAAATGTGCTGGGCCTTTAGAAGAGGTCTTGTTTGCCTAAATCTAAATCTGCTAAAATGGAGACAGGTTAGGTTAAGTCGGATACACCTGTTTACTCTTAGTCTGAGAATCTGAATCCTTATATAGACTACGGGTGAAATTTTAAGTACAATGACGCTTTCTACCCGTCGTCCATAGGTGAGAAATAACAAGCTTTTTCCTTATTTTATTTATTGATCTTGATCCTTCTATAAACGTTACAATTTGTGCCAGCCAACTACGGTACACATCAACTCATTTCGTGAACTAATTTATCAGGTTAAAACAATAGAGGCTATACGTGAAAATTAGATGTAATTACGTGAAGGTGTCAATGGAATTATCGAACCATGATGTCTCTTACGTACGCAAGAATGAGTTATATCTGTCTTCGCAATGCATATATACCTCCTTGTCTTTCTATCTTGGCTTGTAGCTCAAACGAAATAGACCCTTAGATGTGCCAGAGAGTGGACCCAAAAAGTTACCTTACCTAATCCCCCTCTCTAATACACAAGATATACCGTCAATAAGGTCCGACAGTACCTCACACACATACGCGAGTCTCAACTCACAAACCTTCATCTTTTCTTTTCCTGCTTCGTGTCACTCGAGCCACTCCAGATCTCATCCCCGTTTCCAATATTGTCAACCAGTACTACCGTAGAACCGAAGATTCCAGATCGGAAGAGATCGCTGAGCTCGTGGAGTTGACAAACAGGAACCAATCTTTTTACACACAAGATGAAAAGATAGAAGGAAAAGGCCAAGGTGAATGACAAACGACCGTGCGCAATGCTCATACATATGTCGGAGCAACCATGGCAGTAGTAACGCTTTCTTTCCGTTATCAAATGTGATGCGAGGCTAAGTTTTTCCTTCCCACTTTTGCGCACCGTATCCGTGCAACACATAAAGTTTGCAACATTTCTAAGTAGACGACATCTGTTGGTGTAATTGATAAAGGTCCCTCGGAATCATTCCGTTGGTAGGGATGGATTCGGATGCAGAGTACGTTAAGACAGGGAATGTGAATAGACATCCACTACAAGGAGCATGGGCATGATGCATGCGCATGATGTCGTATATTATTGTGCTGCATTATTCTAACTTTAACACGAGAGTCTATTTTGAAGGAAACCGTACAATTAATGCACGGCGACAGGAACCTCCACCGCCCTTCCACACCCACTACTTAATCGGCCATTTTCAAAGATGCGCCGCCCGGACTCAAAGACCATCGTTGTTACCATTGTCCTAACTGTCCCACTAGCTTTCAAGTCGTTTTCTCCTTTGTTTTTTTCAAGCATCATCCTTCTCCTCGAATTAATGTTGGGAGTGATACATTGATATAGTTTTGTTCCTAAGTCATCCATCTATTAATGTGCAATACATAATTTTAAGTGAGAGGTAATTATTCGAGACCAAGCCCACTTTAATGATCTGCCGGTAGATTAGGTGGGCTCGCTCTCATCCAAAAGCTTCGGGTTAAAATTTTATCTTATCCAAAATTAATTCGACACCACGAGGGAGAGAGAGACTAGCGCAGTTCACACATCAGGAAATCATGGCAGACGAGCTAATGTATTTTCTTTTTTATTTTCGTACAAAATTTTGATTAATTTAGCAGAGACGAGGACCTTCTTAATTTTTTCTATTTCAACAGGTCCCTCTTAATTTTATTTATTTTTATGGTAATAGAAGGACAATGATAGGGCTACATGGCCGCATTAATTACCGATTAATTGTCACCTTATAATGAGCCTCCACGATGACCGGCCTCTGTTGCCCCCACGTGGATGTGTCACCGTGGATGTGGATGCGTATGCATGTCCGAGAGAATTCAACTAAGACCTATGTTCCAAGGCATGATATATTTGATGTATAAATGACACATTTTTGGAACTTTAAAACCACATCAATGAAAGGAACATTTTGCAAATTAAGGTGTATCTAACATCAATTGATTCCACACAATTCGCTGAGTTAAGTTTTTTGGTTGCTAAAAAAAAAGGTTTCTCGAAAGGTTGCGTTATGCACAACTAATTAGGTGATTTTAGCATGCACCCTATTTGAATAAAGAATGCTGGATTTTTATAGAAGTAAATTACAAAGATGAATACCTACGAGACCCTTGCAAAGCCTAGATTGTTACATCACTGTCACATACATATCTACGCATGTACCAACTCACAAAAGATGCGTATATAATTAATTAAATATTTAATCATGACAATTATTGCGTTAAAACACAATGTTTAAATGTAATGATCAAATCCACGAGATCAATACATTAGTCACTCCCAATTAATCTTCATGAACTACATCCTCTGAAGCCCTCTCTTGGAAGATGGTAGACTTTTGATTAATTGTCCAAACGAAGATCTATACAGTTAACACAGCTCAATTAATTAAGGAGTGCTGAGAAGTTTAAGAAGCAAGCAAGATAATCTTTTTGAGTTTCCCCAGGTTACATAAAAAGACCAAAAAAGAGTTTTACTAAAAATCCAAATTTACAAATCCAATTTTCATCAACAGGGGGCATAAGGCAGAGAGCAAATGGTGTTTACTTGCTATCATGCAAAGAAACTGACATGTCAGTTAATTTCTTTAAAAACCTTGAAGTCAAACAACTGGACTTTGGCTTCCAGGTCGACATTGAATTTGGAAAAGAGAGGACATATGGAATAACAGCGAGGGAAGAGATGTCCATTGTGCGAAGAGCATTTGTTTCTTCGCATCAAATTCCCCGTTACTTTCCACGTGAAGAAATCTTCAACGTCGGCTTTTGAAGATTAGCAGCAACATATTAATTTCTGGCATTGATGGTGGGGGGGTGGGGGGAGAGAGGATGAGGCGTGATGGTTAGCAATAATTTACAGTGGTCTCTGTTTCAGTGAAAGGAGCCATGGCTGTTGTAGAGAAAGGAAAGGAGATACAAACATCAGAATCGTCACAGAGGGAGATGGAAGAGCAACGACAAGAAAATTACGAGGATAAAAACAAATAGGTCACAAAGAAAAACCTAAGAACATCAACTGACATCTAATAACAAGCGATGCTTTATGGGGAAGGAGGCCGAGTCCATCCATACCAAGATGTCTGACTCATCGGCGAGAGAAATCGTACAAGAGTTTTGAAAATACTGACAAAGGAAAGGAAAACATACGGAAAGGAAACAGAAAAAAAAAGACATACTAGATAGAGAGATAGCATCCTCAGGTGATGGTGAAGCTGTCGATGATGGTTATATATGCCATGAGAAAATGAAGATATGAGGTGATGATACTGATTTCAAAACCCAAACCACTTCCTGATTTTGTTAAGGGTCTCAACTCAGCAATGTCAAAAATTTCCTACTCGGTAAAATGGATATGCAAATTCTAACAAATCCACCATGCTAACCATGGAAACGATATCCTCATTCATTCTACCTTGAAGATGCATGACCACAACCTTCTAACCCTCCTCAGATGCAAAGCCTTCCATCTAAGCTTCCATGTGAAATTCCAACTCTTCTCCATGTTGCAATATGTACATCAACCTTGTGATCGATGGATGCTATCCTCTGGCAAGCTTTCCCTATGCATTGCATACAATTACCTCTTTCTTACCTAGGTCCACCTATTCCAGTAGTTCTCCATTGCCACCAATCACCTAGGCATCCACCATCAGCAAATATGACAACAATCCGATTGTTGCAACTGGTGCTTCAATCCCATGCTCCATCATCCCTCACTACATAGAATTCTACCTTTCTCTGGCAATAGGCGAACTCAACTTACTTTCTAGAAGTTTTATTCATCACCTTTATATCAACTTTGATGCGAATGTTAATGGGAATGAATAGAATGGTATTTGCAGGAACACACATATAATTGCAAGCTTTTTAGGGCATACATGTAGTTTCAAAAGTTCACTGGGTCATGTATCAACTATTTAAAATCATTTTTAGGTTTCTCTTCCAACGAGGGCAGAACGGAAAGAAGGTGTTTAATTAGATGGTCGAATAAATGAAAGATGAATTGGTGTCATTTAAATCGAAAATTAGTGCTGTAATTTATTTATTTTATATTTGACAATAGTTAATTATTGTTATTCGGTTAGGTAGTGGAATAAATTGTGGATTAACCATGATAGAAAAATTGATTTGTTACCGCTAGAGATGTGGAAAAGTGATTTGACCTTTATCTGTTTTTCATTTGATGTCAAATGGTTTATTGGGTGTTCCGGTGGATTCAACGCCAAGAAAACTAGACAAGATCCTTACAACACTGCAAACCCCACAAAGGGCAAGATTCTGCAAGTTATCTTGCATCTAAATGCAGCCGTGGTGCCTAACCTACCTTCCCTAAAGATGCACACATTTTTTAGTCAAATTAGATCTATACAATTAAGTACAAGATGAATGGAATAAAAGACAAGCACAAGGCTAAACTCATCAGAAGTATGGGAAAGACTATATGGAGACTGTTGCACCCATTGCAAAAATAAACACTATTAGAAGTATTCTTGCCATTGTACAATCCTTGTGAGAGTTTCATCACTCAGATGTAAAAAACACATTCCTAAATGAAGATCTAACAGAAGCTTATATGCAAATGCCACCTAACTATGAGCACCAAGGAAAATGCTACAAGCTAGAAAAGGCCTTCTATGGTCTCAAGTGATCTCCTCATGCCTGGTTTGGGAGGTTGAGAGTTGCTATGAAAAAGCTTGAGTTTACTCAAGCTAATGCCAATCACACTATTTGTGAAAAAGACCAATAGAAGTGTAACCCTTATGTTGATCAATGTTGACAATATGATCATTACTGCGGCTAATGAGCTTGAAATCTATAAGCTAAAAGCTAAACTTGCAAATGACTTTGAGATCAAAGAACTTGGCAAACTTAAGTTTTTTTTTTTAAAGGAAAAGGGTGGTCATCTAATTGGTAACCACCCAATTGCATTAGTTAGAGGTCAAAAAGGAGACCAAACAATTACAAGTACTTATCCCAAAAAAACATAGAGGAAATAGTACTAATGATAATTTTCAAGATAAGGATGCTCTCCTTAAAGACCACCACATTCCTTCTAAGCTAAATGCCTCAAAGCACCATAAGGACCCTAGCTTTCACCCTTTTAGATCGATAAGCATTGTTCCTCACCTAGTGTCCACCTCTTCTGAATAAGCTCTAAAAGTCAGTTAACACTCTCAATTAAAGTGCCTCCACATCTGCATTGCAAAAGTACAAGCAAAGAAAAGGTAATCCATGTCCCCATCCTTTCGCTCACAAAGCAAGCATCATCTATCAACTTCAAGAGCCCATCTCGCTCTCCATAAACTCATCGTCAATCGACCCCTCCTAAGTAACCAGAAGATCTTGATCTTCAACAGGTATATTGTTATCCATATTTCTTTGATTAAGTCAATATCCATTGACGACAAAGTTCTTAACCTCCCGTAGGCTTCGTTTACAAAAAAAAGTCTCATTTACCCCAAACAAAAGAATCTATTTCCCCTTCTAGCTTATATCCCTCCAACTCTTAAAACAATATTTGCAATTCCAAGATCCTCCTATCCGACAAGTCCCTCCAGACTCAAGTATTTTTTGAGAATTAAAGTAGCAAGATCTAAGGATGGACTAATAATGTGCCAATGTAAATATACCTTTAATCTTCTAAAGGATGCTAAAAAATTAGGGTGCAAACCAACAGCAACACCCATTAAAGCAAATCACATGAAAATTTTTATTTTAGATTCTTGCTAATATATTTTAATTTATATTAATTTAAATTTTTTAATTTTATTATATTTTAAAATCTTGATTTAGATTATTTATGTTCATTGATAATAAACATGAACATTTAGATTTTAATTTTTACATTTTCTTTTTTTAAGATGTCTAACTTTTATATTTTAAGTTATATAATAATTAAAAAATAAGAAAACTAACTATGTTATTTTCATTATACTACTTGAGATAATTATATAATTAAAACATTACATATAATACAAATTATAATAAGTTGACAGACTATCTTATTATTTTTAAAATAAAAAAATACAAACTCGCATACTTATCTGCACATTCATCTGAATACCACACTCTATATAGTAACCCAACCAACCACATATCGCATGCCACGTACCAACTTCACGAACCTTACCCTAGGCTATTCTTTTATGTTGTGGATCCGGATTGCTTACATCAATATGGATGGGCATCTGCAATTATGAAGTAGCTACATCAGACATTATCAAATGTGGGATGAAAATTGCTGGAGAACAAACCCTTTGGCTATCTAAAGGGTTGCACTGTCCTACTTCACGTAGCAATTCACCACAGACATTATTAGCCTCATACATGCTTTCAAAACTGAATTATAACATATCCTTCTAATGACCTATAGATCTGGGCATAGGAGATAATGAACGTCACAAATGCCATGTAAATTGAAAGAGGCGACCTACTGGTTAAAAGATGGGCCAGTGCAATTTTAGTCATGAAATGCATGCAGAAGTTAGGTGTAACAATTGAGAACTTCCTCGATGAATACATCTGGAAGTCTTCTTTTGTGAAAGCTGCCGATGTCCAATTGACTGAAGACGAGGAACAAGTGTAGATTACAAATGAACAGGAACTAACGATCATAACACTTCAAGATGAAATTCAATAGCTACTGAAACGATGAAATGGAGAAAACAAATCATGCTACGTTGGAGGAAATTGAGAAATTGAATACAGCAAATCGCAATCTCGAATCTAGAACTACAATATTCTACACAATTATTACAAGCAATTGTAGTCGGAGATGAATGTCCTGAACGAAAAATATTTTGAAGTCAGCACATTTGTCAAGAGAGGTAAATCTCTACAAATGTTAATTTTATGGTGTTTTCTCATCCATGTCCTAACAAAAATGTGCATGAAAACATATGCAAAAAAGAATTTCAAAATTGTAATCTACGAGAAGTGATTCTAAATCAGGAGTGGAGAAGAAGCTGACACAGAGAAGAATAGCATTTTTTAGGGAAACCAGAATTCTCACAGTGCAAGGGATTCATCAGCTGATTCAAATGTTGAGAATGTAAGAAATCAAGCTAACATTTCAAAGCATCCTAAACTTCTCCATGTCACATCTCAAACCGACTCTGAACATAATCATGTGCAATTATAAATGAAATCTATCACTACAGGAAAAAAACAACGAGAATTCAAGAATCTTGAGCACGAAAGTGCACCTCTCAGCTTTCCAGAAACGACAGTACCATCTCCAAAAAGACAGGGGCAACAGCAATAAGATCCCATAGGCACAAATCATAGCCAAGGAGAACACACATGCAAGTCAGCAAGTTGTTCTAGAGACACAACAAGAACAATTCTACAAAGCAGGTGAATGACATAAATCACCACAGGTCGATCAAGAAAAAATTGACCTTGCAAATACAACTATAGATATACGTTATTGCAGCATAAGAAGAACTAACTTATACATTTTTGCTGCGTCTTCCTCTACTATTCAACCAAATGGAACATAATTTTCAGGAAATCTACGGAAAAGAGGAAAGAGAAATGAAAGCAACCCAGAAAAAGCAACAAAAGATTGAAGGCAAAAAGAAGGAAGAGAAGACTGAAAAATCGGAGAAGGAAAGAAATAAAGGCCTAAAGAAACCAATATCTAAGAAGGCAAATGAAGAGAAGGCAAAGAAAGAAGATATTGGTAAGGGCAGTAAATAGATTTCTCAACTATTTCAAACTATTATTCCTTTACTACATTGTAGACTTTTGTAGTACAGTTAATGTTACACTTTTCATTTCTTGACATCATGATCCAACATACATATATTAGAAGTTAGTACTATTAGTCGTAGTGCGCAGCATCTTTGGTTTATATGAAAAGAGTATGTCGCTTGTATGAGTTAGAAATGGCAACAATTAACCGTAATTCCATCTATTACAAATAATTCATCCGACATTTGCGAGAAAAATGAGCCATGGTATGAGAGTACTGAAAGCATACTCTAAAATTTCATACATAAGATGTAACATATGAAAGTACAAAACAAATTGCTGTACAACTGCTTAAGGGTCACAGCAAAACAAGTAGTAATATGTGTAACATGTGTAATGTGTTATTAACATGTGCAAATAACATGCTATTGGTGGAATGCATCTATAATAAAATATGTTATTACACAATTCATTCCACATGGTAGAGGTACCAGAAAACACCAACCAAGAAGGCATTACAACCAAAGCAATGGCAATGTTGAAGATAATAAAATAGTTGGTAAACAAACCACCATATTTAGAGATGAGTCTTTTAAAAAAACAAATGCAGCCTACCCAATGCATGGCATATGGAAGTAATATATTCTTTGTTAAATGCACGTGTAATAAAATATCTTATTACACAATTCCTTCCAAGTGCAAGCAGTAGCACAAAGACTAACAAACCAAACACCAAAATAATAGCAATGTGGAAGAGAATAGAAGAAGAGGGAAAAGAAACCACTTATACATATAGATGCTTCAAATTGGAGGAGCTGAGTCTTTCACAAAAGCTAGACATAGAGGAGAACGACATTAATGCATGTTGCAATATCTTGTTTGATGAGTTAACTCAGATAAGCAAGGAGAAGACCTCTTCAAAAATGGTAGAAAGAGTTTAAAGAAGCCCTCCAATTTCAGCACAAATGCAATCCTACCAAGCTAACCATCCTTTTGTTTTTGTATGCAAAAGGAATACTGCAAAAAGGAGAATGACCCAGACACTTGAATTACCATCTAGAGTGTAACGAATTAAAAACATGACTCAAAGGCAAGATAGGATTCAAACAGAGAAGGGAAAGCAATTGTTCAACGGGACAAAGGGCAGACAAAAATGTAGTGCAGCTGGCAATAAAAGCCCACCGAAGAAAGTAGCTGTGATGGAGGCCGCAATAGATAGTATTGACAAATCCCTTCTGCAAGGAATACCGCTACCACAAAGCAAGGTTGTCGACAGAATGCTGGAGCAAACAACACATAAGGACACAGTGATATGGTGTAAGTTGGATCGCATTGTACTCATGAGGGAGTTGACAAGAATATTACAAGTTGATGGCGTAATTCACGCAAACATATGTAACGTAAGGTTCACTTAACATAATATTTCTTCATGCATAAGATCTAACATATATTCTAACAAATTATAGATGCTATTTCTAAGTTGCTTATCGAAAACAACCCAACACCTTTTGCTAAATACGGATTCAGAATAATGCCCACAAGACTATCAACGGCAGTACATAAGGAGGACAAGGAGGTCATGCAGATCTTAAATGAATAGTGTTGCTACATAATAAATGTGAATGTCCTCATGGTTCCATTGAAAACAGGCAATTGTTGGCATATGCTAGCAATGTACTTTCAGGATGCTCATATCGTACACTCTAGCTGTCGCCTAGCAGAAGACTTCGAAGACCCTAGGGTCAGACATGCAAAAATAGTGGTGAGGGAAAATTCTCTCAAAGTTACATATGCGATGAATATATTGCAAAACAAAATAACATACTATTTTATTACTAATAGGCACCAATAATTCACAATTACCTCAACCATAACTGCACAATGCCAAAGCTTTTTGCATTCAGTGTTTTCTCCAGCATCCCCTTTGAAGCTCCAAAAGAGCACCGTGATGATGGTGTGTATGTTATCAGGTTCTTAGAGTGTATATGATCAAATTTCCTTCAAATGAAATCCATGGCAAAAGAAAATACCCACAGAAATATAACAATATACACCATCAGGCGCATCAACAGCAAATACTTAGGCACTAATTTTAAACCTCAATAAAAGTAAAACAGAATAAAGCCTCGCAAGATGTCAAGAATTTGCACAAAAATGCTCTTTAGCTTAACCAGTTCTGTTGTTAGTAAAATAGTCCATGCTATGCACATTTCGTTTTGATGAGAAACTTATGATATGCATCATTTCTTGTGTAACACAAAACTTCCTATCACCTTTTGCCTCATCTAAGTTCAAGATATATGATAACGCTGTAACCGTGTGTACATGTCAATCAAATTATTAAACATAGGCGTTGGAATATGTCAAAAGATAACTTGTCAACAACAAATAAGAATCATTTAATCAGAAATTTATTCAGAAGTAGAAATGTATTGTGAATAAGTAAATTACCATATGGCAATTATAACCTCTTGTATACTTGTAATTATTATACTAGCGAGCAAGTGCAACTTTCTCCATACATCCATCAAAAACTCCTGTCATACAATATCCTACTTCAAGTGATACTAGTCATGAAATATTGATCAACGTATATTCAACAAAAATCGTACTTCAAATAATAAAATTCTTGACAAAAATATGCAAAATAACCACTAGAAGCAATCAATCGGTCAAATCAAGAAGTACATTTATCATTGGAATATCGTGAATTTTCAACAGTACATAATAGCCATAAATTACAAAAAATGCATCTGTTTAATCTCAAAATTAATTACACTTGTAATTACAAGTATACATCTATGGCCATCATTTGCAATCAGCAAATGGCAATTAGTAGATAGAAATTTCACCGTAATTATCTACAATACAGTATTACATCCTGAAATTCAAACCACGCTTCATTTTAATTCCCAAAATATTTAGACCTAGCCTTACATTCCACAGAAATATATTAGCATATCCTAATTAAACAGAAGTATACATCCGTGAGGATGATTTGTAATTGGTGAATGGAAAATATTAAATCTCTGGAAAATGTTTTGCAATGACCATGTTGAAATTAACCATGCAAAGATCTTAGTGGTTGTACCCACCACAAACATCACATGGAAGATTCTCAAAGCATAACATTTCGTTATATTGCATCTTAAGAGAATGAAATTCAAAGTAATTAAAATAGCAAATGCATCTTAATAACCAACAAAATGATATTTACTATTACCAACGTACATCATTGCAATTTATGGACCTCCAATAATATACTAGTTAAGTAAATTAACATCTATGAAATATACCTAAGAACAAAACTCTCAAAAGGACTTATAATCAACGGAAGTTAATTAAAACGTACATCAACTAACAAAGGAGCAGATGAAAAGTCATAGATACATGTTGTAATATCCTCCATAAGTGAAAGATAGGTTTAATAGAATCAAAACTTGTAACATTCTTTCGAAGTTCAACTCTCACAACAAAATCCACAGAAGCAAAAAAAAAGATATTAACAAGATGAAAACAGAAGGCATAACCCATCATTGTAATCAGGAGCCATGCCAGTACGGAATGCCAAGAAAAGATGGGAAAACAAGCAAGAAATTAGAATGACCATAGGTGTCAACATTCTCGCTTGTATCTCTCGAAGGTTCAGAAGAGCAGACTGAAGTCTTTAGCAACAAGCTATCTACAAATGCAAGTAACCCAACAATGTAATTTTCGGTTTCTCCGTCACATGACGATCTTGGTGCAACTGTTGTGTTACTTAACACCGGTGAATGACATGACATCTTTATCATGAAGCGCACTATCAGTTCTCTTAGACCTTTTACGATGAGTTAATATCAATCTCTCCTTAACAACCTCTCTTGTTGACCTTTTCTCCTAGCACAATGTGCATCATGAATCTGTATATCATGACCACGTTTCTCACAGAAAGACATTTGATACGCTGATGTCAACCTGTAACATAAACAAATTGTGAGAAATTATTAACCAATTATTTACTTGGCCGTAATCTTATGAAAATGTCACATAACACATACATCATTCAATGGCTCATGCTCCATTTCAGAAACTCCTGAAACAATTTCACAACACAAAATATACTTCTCTTTTGAAGATGCAACAACCTCTCGACAGAGTCATCAAACACAACAAGCATAAAGAATCAAGTCCATTGAGAAGGACTTGGTCATTCGTTTCACCTCATCCTTTGTTGTCCGATCATTCCTAAACTTGTGAGTAATCTAACTCATTATATGCCACAAACAAAGCTTATGATTTGCCTTAGGGAAAACGATTGAAACAGCCTTAATAATTGCGTTAGTCTGATCAATTACTGTCAATGTTGGGCCACACCTAATAATCGAAAATAAGCAATGCATTTTGTTAGAAAATAAATCAAATTAAATATTTGATTAAGATTTACTATTTTTACGTCTTGGTTGAGTTTTCATGTATGCCCTTACCTCTCTTTATATAATGAGGGCTAGGGCTACTTATTTTAATAATAACAAGAAATATTTTCCCCTCAAAATTCTCTACATGATATAAGAGAGTAGATTTGTTCCCGTTGGAAAAAAAGAAGCGAAAGAGAAGAAACCCGAAAGGGGGAGGCCCTCCGATCGCGCAGCCAGCCTTCGGCAAGCCACCGGAGAAGCTCTCTCCTCTTCTCCTTTCCTCTCTTCTTTTTCACCCTCTTCTCCTCACTCACATCACTAGCACACGATGCCCGTCCGTGAGGAGATCCTCCACACACTCCTCAACTACGACCTTGTCAAGTTCCACACCTTCAACTATGCCCGCCACTTCCTCTCCTCCTGCAACCGCATGCTTGGGCTCAACTACGAGTCACGTCACAGGTACATTGGCCTCAAGTACTACGACCGCACCGTCAACTTCGATGCTCGACCCGTGCCCCTTGGCAAACATGGGGGACGCGCAAGGTTAAATGTTGTAGTAGTAGAGGCACAACAGGGGGGGTTCTTCCTCTCACCTTGGACAGGCGGAGGATCTCATCGATGGGGAGGGGCTTGAATCGGTAAAGGGGGCCAATCACAGCAACATGCAAAGGGGAGATACCCCTATGTCATTCGAAGAAGAAACAGAAAGCGGGTAGAAGGACCCCTCATTAAAGACCTTAAGGTTTTACTTAAAAAAAAGAGAATTTTAGGTCTTCCACATTTAAGTCCTATACATATACACAGAGCTTCTCCAGACAAGCAATAAAATTGAAGACAAAGAATAGTGTAAATTATGAAACATTACTAATCTAGGAAGAATAAAAGAATGTAAGATAGCAAAATTAAAAATGGCAGAAGTTCACATGGTATGAGAAAGAAGCACACTAAAAAAGTTAACAGATCTATAAAAAAACAACATAACTGTGTAACAATAATGTTTTTACCATTCATGCATTCTAACCACATATAAAATAGCCAAACAAATGACTCGACAATCTCATCACATAATAACTCACATCCAAACAATATTGAATATCCATGGTGATTCACACCTGCAAAAGGTACAAATTGCATATAATACTTATTCATCAAATATGTGATATCAAATGTTATGATATCACCAAAATACTTGTACAATAACCTAAAACAGCCATTCACCCAAAAAACATTCCTCAGCCTTCATCATCAGCATCTATTACATAATAGAAGTTCATCTGACGACATTGCATCCGATCGAAATATTTGTACAACACCTCTGCATCACCTTCACCTAATGTCAACTTCCGACAATTATGCAACAGATTCCTCCTATCGGACTTCGTAAACGAAAGATTGTCATGACCTCCTACCTCAACAACAAATAATGGAAATGTTTTTGACGCTTTAATACCAATTTTGTCATTCAAAGCAATTTGATACTACTTGGACAATGGCACATCACAGTTACAAGTCAAAAAATGCAGCTGAGATGAATCCAACAAATCATGATTATGGTCATTGCAAATCTCCATGACATAAAAATGACCATCATCAAGAAGATTAGCCTTCAACAATGCAAGGCAATTGGCCTTTAGAGGTTAATTTCTTATGGTATAAACAATTGCACAGATTTAACGGAGGCCTTCCTTTGCAACAGCAACTGAGAATAACTCGAAATACAATACCACTACTAGAATGCCTAATAATTACGACCAAAGCTCTCTTATCTGTAAAAGACATGTACGCCTTCTTTAAAGCTTCATAGGACACTAACGACGTACCAACAAATAATTCACATTCATCATTTTTTTCACCAACACATAGCTTAGGCACAGGATTAATATTCACACCTCCAGACACATTTCCCATTCCATATATCCCATGACAATCATCGTCATCAGATAACAATCTCTGCAATTCACTTACACCTAACATGTTATTCGTAATTGCTAACACGTCAACCTTGTCACTTTCTAGATGCCAAGAAAATGTTGCTCTTATTTCTCGGTGAAGCATTAGTAACATTTGCGAGGACGATCTCTTTCACCCTCCTAACAAACCATGCAGACAGATACCTTCTATAAAAATAAGCCAAAAAGTAAAGAAACGTAGACTGTGATGCAAAAAGTGATGTAAGTACTATTTTCGTACTTTACACAATGTTGACCCACTTGATAATTGATATTTAATGTAAAAAAATAAAAGAACCTAAGACTTGTTACGTGGTAGTCTCCACCACATTTAAAAAAATAACACCACTTTAACCTAAAAAATGCACAGGTAATAAAAAATTTTTCACCGGTACTAAATTATTCCAAGGATAATTTCACCTATTCAAGTGATTTTGTACCTATCCAAAGTGATTTTAACTTATAAGTTTAGGATTATGGTTTAGGTTTATGAAAAGTAATTTTACATATGAGAAGTAATTTTTCACTTGAAATGTGATTTTTCACCTTCTAAACCCTAAACCCTAAATCCTAGACCTTAAACCCTAAGGTGAAAAATCACCTTTCAAGTGAAAAATTGCTTCTCATACGTGAAGAAACACTTGGAGTTAAATTTTGCACCCACGCAAAAAAATATTACACTGATGCAAAAAAATATTGCACTGGTGCAAAGTAGTTCAAAATAAGGTGTAATCTTACTTTGCATCGATGCAAAAAAATATTGCACTGATGCAAAAAAAATTACTGCACTGGTGCAAAAAAAAATTATTACACCGGTGTAATATTTTTTTGCATCGGTGCAAAGTAGTTTAAAGTAAGATTGCATCGGTACAATTTTACTTTGCACCCATGCAAATTTTTTTTAAAGATGCAAAGTGATTTTACACAACCACTCACCCCTATGAAAGTAGTTTATTGTTGGTTTCAACAATGGTAGATCCCACCATATGTCAGTACTTTTTTTGCATAAAGAAGAGGAAAGGACCACATTTTTAATTATACGTCAACTTCTACATTTTTCAACTTAAATTACCCGCACAACAAGAATCTTCAAACGACAAGCACCAACAAAAGAACAGCGGCAAAACAACTAACCCCTCAAACATTTAAAAAAGCAAAGAAAAATGTTAGATAAAAACTATCAAAGAGGACAAAGTGAAACAAACATAAGAACACTAACAAGAACAGAATTGCAAAATTAATCAGATGCAAATGAATCGAGAGACAAACAAGATGAAATAAAGAAAGGAAATTAATATACCTTGAAAAATACCATAAAAAAAAAAGAAATCAATTGAAGCAACCATTACAACCACCAAACCATTTATTTCTAACATCAACTCTAAACGTTGGAATAATTTTGCGTGTGGAACATTCAGGTCCCATTTGGTAAGGGGAATAAGTTAAAAGAATTGAATAAATGGTGGAATAAGTAAGTTAACCCGTTTAGATATTTTGACAGGTTAAAGTTATTCTACGAAGAGGGTGAAATAACTTTACCTCTGATTAAATCCACTTAACCTGACGTGAATAGGAGATTATACTTAACTCGCCAACCAAACATAACCTCATAAAAGAAAACAAATTATGCCTCTTAAATAACACAAAACACAGAGAAACAAAATAAAAAGAACTAAGGAATGGCACACCAACAAACTTTCTCATGGAAATAACCTACTCTGACAGCTACGAATGCCACCCATACGACATTGCATGGTCGGATCAACCCCTCGTCGTTGAGAAGGCAACTCCAATTCAAGAAGAGTTGAGGCAGATGGTGCTTCCCAAGAAACTCCGATGGAAGAAGAGCTGAAGCAGAGGTGTAGATGGCGCTCCTCGATCGAACCGTATTATACTAACAACTGTGTTCTCTCCAAAATTCATTGATGTGACGGCTTCACACATTCTACCCAACCACTCCTTATTGGGATTGACATGACATGTTGGAAGAGGTGGAAAAAAGTCGATAGCCTCACTAGCACACCTAATATCGCAAGTTCACACACATGATTGCTAATGACATATGCTCCTACACGAACACCACGTCGAAAAATTTTATTTGCCTCAATTTGGATGACGACGACATTAAAGTGTCAATTTTGGTAAAGGAAAGGCTACGAGTGTTTCTTTTGACGACAATAATGATTCCTCTTATATTAAAATTTCTTTAAATTTACTCACTGACATCAATTTGGTTTAGAAGTCTTCATAGTTTAAATATATCCAAATATCCATCATAATTATTTAAATACATGTTAGCTAAAAGACCATGCAATTTTTGTAGAAACACATGATATTAACCAAATTAATGACATCATGTTGAGTAAGATACCGGAAGAGGAAGAGGAAGTTATTATAACTCAAACAAGGTTGTTCCATAGAATGAAGCAATGAGTTCTAAAAGTATTAATTACTCTATCAAGTACCTAAATTCCATAAGTTTGCGAGGATTAGCATCAAATGCGTCAAAGACAAAGACATGTGTACCACTCATGCTATTATGAATCATAGATCAATCAATCAGCCGTTACAATGATGCCCATTTTGTCGTTAAGGTATTTCAATCAAGAGTTCTTGGTGCTGAAATGATATCAGGTGACCATTATGTTTTCATCCCTGGGATTAAGTTAATCGTTTCAAAGACCGATGCTTCTTTCACTATAAGGAGAAGACAATTCCCAGTGCAATTAACCTTTGCAATGACAATAAATAAAAGTCAAAGGCAAACATTAAAACACATTGGATTGTATTTTTAGACTTCAATTTTCTCTTATGACCAATTGTATGTTACTTTATCAAGAGTAACATCAAAGGATGGATTGAAAACTTTGTTGTCAGATAAGGACTATCCTTCAAATTCTACAAAAAAATGTTGTATGCAAAGAAGTTTTGGATGAAGGTGCGCCTCTTTCTTTCTCTTGATTGTTGATATTTAGGTAATCAGTTTATTCTTAGCTAAAGTTGTATCTATAGTATCATCTAATGCTTTTCCTAGAAACTTAAAAATGTTATAAAATTCCATGGCATTTTCATACGTTGAGTTGTAAATATTTTTAATGAAATCTTTTTGTTGGAATTATGCTATATGAAATACATCGTTCTCAATTAACATATGTAGTAATTATTTAGATGGTAAAAGAAGCAAAATCTCAAATTGTGTACCTCAATATGCCTTTACCTGCAAATTACCGAAAAGAGGTCCTTAGAAGATGATTCACCCTTCGAGCACAATCTTCATAGAAATAAAAAAGAAAATAATTATACAAAGATCTAAGCCTACTTTGCAATATTCAATTACTCCTTCTACTTCTTTGAGATTGAATAAGAAACATGAAAAATCAGCTATATCATACCAATCAGATGTCTAACACAAAGGGTAATTTATTCTTTCGATATCGATTATCTCGATAATCGATGCCCGTTTCCTTTTAATAATGTACATAGCAAAAAAGTTCTAATGATGACACAAATGAAGACTTTTGTGATGAACATTCCCAATCAGCAACGTCAGAAAAATAGGTCCTCACATAACTAGTCGGTGAATGATCACATTAGATTCGATGACACCAAATATGTATAATGTTTCTTATAAATTGAGGCCGACCAGATTATGATGTGTAGAAATGTTTACATCAAAAGATAACAGGATGATGACTTTTATTGTTACAGATGAAAAAGGCAAAAATTATCAAATAAGAAATTTCATTATGTACCTCAATGTTTTTTCACATATTATGCTTTAATACTTGATATTTACCATATAGGTTAACCAAATGGAAGGATCCATATATGATTTAAATTTGAACTAGTGGAAAAAGAAGCTATATGAAGGCTACGTTTCTATTTTAAAGAATGTTTAGATATGCGAGGTAAAGAAGTGGTACATAGTCATTCACAACGGTTATTGCATGATCATTAAAAGGAGAATTCTTGATAGGTATTTCATGCCTTGGCTTTTATTTATTAGGTTTTTTATGTCATTTTGTTATCTTATATTTTTCAAAATGTCTCTCTTTCATACAAACGTTTTGGGAATAGTTGTAAATGTGATCCTTGTTGCACATTTCGAGAGAAGGGATGGGAGCTTGAAGAAACAATCAAATATTAACATCATTGATCAAACATTACCCTCTCTTGCATCTTATTTTATTATTTCTTTAATCATTGATCACTATTTTTATAGTGAAACCATTTCAAGAATCATTATATGGAGAAATTTAGCTCAAAAGCACAGTGACCAATTTCAAAAAGCATTTCAAACCAATGACATTTTACTTGCAACACATTTGTCTATCTCCTCAGATGTTAGTCATGAATTGTCGGCATCTAATCAAATGTCTAATATTTTTTTATAAGACATCTATGCTAAATTATATAGGAACATATTGTCTTCTAACAACAAAAGTTTACATCTTGAAATTCAATCTTTTGAAATGCCAAGAAGTTAAAATTCTTTTGTCTATCTCCTCAGATGTTAGTCATGAATTGTCGACATCTAATCAAATGTCTAATATTTTTTTATAAGACATCTATGCTAAATTATATAGGAACATATTGTCTTCTAACAACAAACGTTTACATCTTGAAATTCAATCTTTTGAAATGCTAAGAAGTTAAAATTCTTTGAGATTGGTAATTTCTTCTTATTTCAAAAAATTACTCTTTTAATGTGTTGATAATTATAGTGGTACTTTCTATTTTAGGTTTTTCAAACAACACATTATTAACAATACAAACCTTCCATTGACTTCCTCATTCCTTCCATTGCTTCAAATTGCTTAGATTTTGAAAGGTTAATGGAAAAAGCCTTTACAATTATTTCTCGTTCCTTTATAAATGACAAAGCACATATATTTTGTTGTAATTCTTTTTTTTTACTCAATTATTTATGTTAGAATTTTTTTTCCTCTATTGTTATTTTTAATCTTTACATTTCAATCCCTACTATATTTACATTTTAGTCCCTACTATTTTCTTTTTGATCTTTATATATGTTTTGTCTCTTAGGTTGCTTTCTATATAAAAGACTTAACGGACCCCTGAATAGATTTTTGAGGACATTTCATCCCAACAACTTATTTTCTTTATAAAGTCAAAAACATGTCGAACAAAGGGTGTTTTATCTGGCATCTTCACAAACAAACATCATATGATTGTTAAGAATACCTTGCTACATATCAACTTAGCATTGATAATGGTCATTGCATGGATTGTAAAGTAGAGGATCCAGATTACTTGTCCATATAACAGTGGATGTTCTGGGTGGGGCCCTTCCTCAGCACTGTCATTGCGGCAACATACCACCAATATGTTCCAAGGGAGGGAGGCAGAAATCTGAGTTCCTTCCGAAGCAATCCCCATGTTTGATCACAGTTATGGATGGCTGCAGCAACTTTGGCATGGCTTTAACTGGATATGAATGCATTGCTTTCCCTTTCTCTTTTAGGATGTGCCTTTCCACCTTCTTGTTATCTCAACTCCTGAATAAGTACGTAGCATTAAACAAGGGTGTATGCAACCATTATTAAGGTGCTTGTACAAAACCATTGCAAAAATAGTACTAATCTAGACATCGATGGGTTTTTGTTTCGGTGATCTTTTTCAATTGCAATGGCCTTTTCGAAGAATCGGTTTGATTCCAATGTACGTTTGGTGAATTAGAATCTTACTATATATTAACCATTGTCAGTGGGGGGTTGATATTATCCAATCTTAATATATATAGTATGCTTCGTGATTTGAGACTGTTCATGTCGTCATTCAATTTTGTGACATTCTTACCACTACACTATGAGCTCCCTTAATTAATATTAATATTAATTCTTATTCTTAATATATAGTATGCCATGTGACTACCCATTGTTCGTACCACTGTCAGATTGATTGGTATTGTTCATCCAAGCAGTTTTGAAACATTCCCGACGCTGAGCTGTAAGCTCTCTCTCACCTGCTGGGCTTGGCGTCTTTTTCAACTTCTCCCCAAATCTCCTCACCTCTTCCTCTTCTTTAGGTTGCCCCACCTCCCCGTCTCCATCTCGACCGTCGCCTCTCCGTCTCCGGTAGCAACTAACCAGGAGGAGCATTGATCTCAGGTATGGAGCTCGCCCTTTTTTTGGTGATTCCTCGACTCCACCTTCCTCCGATGCTTGCATGCAATGATGGAAATGGCAGCATGCATACATGCATCTCTTCAAAGGTGCACGCAAAGGAAAGGAGAGATGCATGCATGCAATGACCTTCCATCCTTCCTGTTCTCTCCAAATTATGCTCTGTCGTGTTTTTTTCTCTGTTGTTTTTTTTGTTAGTGTCTTTTGCCTTTTTTTTGCATTCTTTCAGCCTTGGCATCATGGTAGCCTTTGTGATAACCTAAGTGGAAGTTTTTGGTCGTTGGATTCAACATATCAAGTGAAAATGCAAACCTTATGTGAATATGCTAAATCAGAAAAGGAAACTAAACTCTGAAAGAGATTGCAAGTGAAAAAAGTAGTAGTAGCAGTCTAATGTAAAGCTATCTAAAGATTGCCCATATAATGCTTAACATCCGATAGACATTCTTCTGTCTTTGTAGCACAGTCGCTGCTTTGATGCTATTGTTCCAGTAGAATTGATAGGAAATAAAAACTTACAAACAGCCAATCTGGTCATGTTTGTTTATTGGAAACTATAAATATAAGCTGCAAATGCAAGTATTGACGAAGTAAGAAAGAATGAAATGATGCAAGTTCTTAATTTTTTTTTGGAAAGATGATAAGTTCTTAATATAAAGAATGAAATATGCAAGTTCTTAATACTACTTTGAATTTCTAAACATCTTAGAAGATCAAAGCCTATTTGACTATTTGCTTACGATCTCCATTTGGTTTTTATCTCCAAACACACAAAATGACATGCTACAGCTACCAAAAAAGATTGGAGACAAAAATAGGATGCATTATTTTCATTATAAGTAGACGTATTTTGCCTACGTGATAGTTTCTAAGGCATTCAGCAGTCCATGCAACAATCCAGTCCCAAAGGGCCGAATCGGGCAATCCGAGTCAAAATCCAATCAAGAGATTGTTATCCAACAATAAGCACACACCCAACATAATCAAGCAATGATAAGCCATAAAGAAAACATAACAATATATTTCACATTTAAGAGCACGAAAGAAAATAATATAAAATATATAAAGGCAAAAATTAATGTACTCCAAGATACAAACAGCCACGGCTAACTACAAACCTACTTTGAGAATTGAACAACTACAGTAGTAAGTTTCGATGCAATCCTGTAGTCTGCTAACTCCTAGTTAGAAGTCAACAGGGAACAACATGTGCTAAAGAACTCAGTAAAGTGTTAGCAAGTTAACTAAAAGGGAGTGCAAGTAGACAGGGTGTGGAAAAAGAACAACCCATTGTTATTTATTTAATTGTTCAATTCCGCTTTCCTTTCATTTATCTTATTCCCTATATTTATTTTTCAAAAATTTTCTCTTAACCCAAATCATTAGGATTTGGGGCATAATTCGACCAGGTACGCTAGGTGGCCAACCCGATGTGCCCCGCCATCTCCCGTCTTACTCAAGACACGACATGTAGCTGCCTACAAAAGGGGAAACAATCTCCGCATCCACGAAGTCGGATCATATCCACCCACTAATCTACCATCATATCATTTATTTCCAATCACACACTAGTCCAACGATACACAAGGCGCTACATATCTTGACTGAGGTGCCAAGGAAGCATACAACTCTCAGACTTAATGTACTTAATTATTATTATTGTTTAGACTTTTCCGACACCTCTATTTTATTCCCCACATTTATCTCTTCTAATACGAAAAATAGCTTTGCACCAGTTCCCAGTCGACATTTTATTTGCAGGTATTTTCCATATCAAATTTTCAGTTTCAAAATATCCACTGGATTTATAGAGCATGATTACCGATTATCAAATTAACAGGCCGCTTATCTATCCATAATCAGATAATTTCATTTTTCAATATCAGTTTAGCAGGAAGAACCCAGTTTTAATTTCTCAATCAAGGGCTACAATAAGTATTTATTTCACTGTTTTCCATAGTTAGTTTACAACCATTTAACTAGGCAAATAGCTCTCAATTTATTTATTGGGTTTCATGCAATTAATAGGGTGTAAGAGATGACTTCCAAACCAGCAAAAGATAACATAAATCAATCAGTATAACTTGCAAAAAAATAGATAAAATGACACTTTACTGAATATCATGTATTCCAACACACTTGATCTAGGCTTCGCATGGCTCCAGAAGTGCCTGTGTCTCTGTCACCTGTAACTGCAAGTGAACGCAGTGTAAATTCCCAGTCCATAGAATGCCTACCCACTCAAACTTGAAACTTACGCATATGTCACCCCCACACGTTCCGTACACTCAGTTACCCACGCACTACCACACTCACGTACCTACAAGCCCCACATGCACCATACGTATAGGTACATACATCAATTACACAATATAAGTTATATATACTATATGTGTACCACCCAACACAATACATGAATGCATACAATAAGTATACGACTACATGTAAATCCCAACCTATACATAAATAATTGTAGATGTAACCTCTTGCATGCATACATATGCACATGCGCCAACATAGTGTGCACACATATAAATATACACTTGCATCTAACCCAGACTACCAAATTGTATGCAAGGACCATATATTTGTGCATCCATATACATATTTATGCAATATATGTGAATGTATACTTTTATATAATCACCTATATATATTTAGCATACATATATTTATAAAAACATGTATCTTGATCCCATATGCATGCATAGATACATATGTACATACCCTATACACACACACACACACACATTGCAACACGAACACAACCATCCATTCACATATATATAAATACCTACATATCTGCCTATAAGTAACAATCCCACACATAGCCCAACATGTATATGAGTTATAAGCACATAACCTCTCCTATTTTTATACTAATATATATAAATATACATGTGTGTATGCGCATAGTTATTGATTTTTTTTATATATCTATTTTTTTAAAAAATACAAGATTGATTGGTCCTTGATTATTCCCTCACATTCTGTACACTCCTTAAGCCTATCCACCCGAAATGAATACCATGTACCATTCTTCATTCAAACTTTAAAGTTTTCAGTTTCCTGAACAACTGCCTGAACTCTCAGAGCCATGCATAGAAGAAAACTCTAGTCCTTTTCTTTTTTTTCCTGTGGAAAACATACTCAATATTCCTTCCAACACATACACCTACAGCCATGTCCATCACCGAATTCATAACCATTTTTTAGTGGACCCCTAGAGTCGTTTTCCTGCTTATTTACTTATAAACACACCAAGTATCAGGTGGGCTCAGCTTGTGCAATCAAGTGACAACCGACAAGAAACCGATTAAGGAAGACTCCCTACTTGTTTATCGGCAATTACGACATCAACTATCAAGTGAGCCCAGCTTACACGATAGACTGGCAAGACGGAAGGAAGACCTTCGAAACGCCTCGGCAACTCTCATCCTCCACTCTGCATAGAAATAACCACCACCTATGCACTTTTAGCTTCCTAACCACCGCGAGTTGCATCGATTTCCAGCCCCCAGAACTCCGAACTCTACGTATCCCGTTGTTCCGCCGAACATTCTCCATCATCATCCCAGCATCCACCACGCCTCCGACACGATCATCCCCCAATCCTCAACAAACGAAACGGCCTTCGAGAAAAAAGCATCAGCTCGATCGAGCGATCTCACACACTCCCGAACCAAAACAAACACCGACCTCATACCTCTCCGGATCACTCCGATCCACTCCCTCTCCAAACGCCATTCCACTGATCCGAAGCACGAGGACTCGCACTCCCGATTGCAGCACGGAGATAGAAAATCCGAACGAAATCACGAAGGGGAGAGCTCTGACGAGGAAGAGGAACCAAGGGATTCACCTGACACGGGGGAGGATGAGGGGGAGCAGCGACAAGGGAAGGCGTAGGCGGCGGCGTCGCTTCAGGAGCGCCGGAGGGGGAGGGGAGGGGAGGGGAGGTGAGCGGTGGAGATGGTGAGGTGTTCGGCGGCTGCGTGGATCTTGAGGGGGAGGGAGGGGAATTTTAGAAGGGGAAATTTTGGGTGAGGATGAGGGGTTTCTCTCTCTCTCCGGCCTTTTCTTTTTTTTTAAGAAAAACAAACGAACCTAAACCCGCCCATTCTCGTTTATGGGTTCCAGTAGTCCTGTTTACATACAAATGAAGCCAGCTAGACTCATCTCGTCAAGAGAAACACCTATGCAGTAACCTTACAAAATATATGGGAAGGAACAATCATTTTAAGATCTAACAATTTTATTGTCAAAATAGAATTTTGTCAAATTATGGATAAATGTAACCTTAGATCTACTTGCATGTTACATCTTGAATATGAAGAGATTGCCACATAGGTTGCTTAAATCCATAGTTTTGACTTATTGGGAACAATGCATTAGAGAGAATGTCTATAAGAATAAGCTAGTTTCAAGACAAAGTTCAAATTTTGAAGAATCGCACATGATTCAACTTATTGCTATTAGTAGTATCAATATACATCACCTACGCGACAATAATCTTACCAGCCTCATCCATAGCAATGGCAACTACAATAGAATGGGAGGTGCACACAATTGCATCAACTATAATAGATGGTCCCATCTCTAAAGCCGTTGTAGCATAAGGAAAAATTTAACTGTCATGCGCTCAGAAGCCATAGAATTAGTAGCATTTTCTAATATAACATGGGAACTTTTATGTTCATTAGTTATGCTTGTGGAATAAGACTTGTTTAGATCAAGAGAAGACTGAGAGGTGGTAGACGTGATAAGGTAGGTGCTAGGAGTATGTGGCATTACAAGTTAACTGTCATAATAGGAATTAACATAAAAATTAATGGATGGCATAATATGATTCTTAACATGAATTTGGTTGTCATCAGTCTTTCCATGTATAACATTACATCTATGGATTCATAATGCATGAGCCAAATAATATGACAAACATGGATTAATATCTATCACTTACAGCTGTCGTGAAATATTGTGATAAACAGTAAACCGATTCTCTGAATAATGTTCAATTCGAATTCCAAATAGGAACCAAAGAGCTTTGGTAAAGGGGCATTGTAAAAATATGTGTTGTACATCCTCCACAGGTCCTTTGTGTAAGTCACATATAGCATCTATGCTGGAGATTATCCTGACAAGAATATCTCGCACATTCAGAGCACTAGACATTGCTTTCCAGAGGAAGATTTTATATTTGGGGGGAAGGTGGAGAGGCCAAATTTGCTTATAGAATTTTGCATGGGGTATATCTGAACTCCCCCTTCCTAGCTGTGTTATCAAAGAATGATAGGCTGACTTGATTGAAAATATTCTCCTTCGATGCGCATACCAAAGTAATTTATGCCAAAGTGAATAAGCCTTGTTTCTATTTTTGAGGCCACAATAGGGGGTAATTTCATTCACCAGATGGGCACTCCAAGACCTTTCATCCACATGAAGTAGCTATGTTACTGAGTTAATTGAGTAGGAAGAAGCTTATTTTGATAGAATGACCTCATTAAGATCTCTGATCCAATTATAATTCCATATGTTTATCTTCTCTCCATCACCAATAAGCCAACATAAACCATAAAAAAGTGGTGCTTGTATAGTGTAAAGAGCCTCTATGATAACAGAGTCATCAGACTTTGGCATACAATCCCAAAAAGATCCATTTGGGAAATTTTTCTTTTTTCTGTTGAGCTTGCCACAAACCATCTTCTTTTGTTATCAGCAACCAACCCATCTTCATCAAGGAAGCAAGGTTCTTAATCTTTGTATTTAAGAATCCAAGGCCCCCTAAATGCTTAGGAAGAGATATGGAATGCCACGCCTTTGCATAGAAGTGCCACCTATTGTTGAAATCGTCAACATCCTCTATATCTAGCCCAATTTGGTTAAGTTATAAAGTTAAATTCACATAATTATTATATAAAAGGGTATAATTCAATTAGAGCTAAATAAAGATAAATTAATGCAAAAAGGGGATAATTCTGCTATTTTAAAGGATAATTATAAATACAGAATGACTAAGGGTAAACTTGTAATGAATTAAAGGTAAATTGAGCTTAAATTTTCTAAAAGTGGGTTGGTAATGAATTATGAGGGTTTTTATTCAAATTGAATGATAATTCTTAATTAAAATCCTAATTTCAAATCCATTTTAATTAAAGTAGATTCGATGGAAATAAATCTACTCTAAATCATTTAAAAATATTTTATGAGGATTAGAATAGTTAATTTGAGAATTGAAATTCATTTTGACCTTAAACAGAAATATAAGTAGATATTTGGTACATTTTATAACTAAATGTAAATTGACCATTTAAACATCAATAAAACCCAAAACTAAATTCACAATTGAATTCCTTAGACATAAATTATTTTTCCATAAAAAATTTAACTCATTTGGATTTCACCTTGGCCTAGTTTACATCTTGACCCTCGAAAATCCAATTTCATGCGAATACCCCCCTATCTTTTGAGTTTTCTTGTAATTGACCCCCAACTCTTCATCTTTACCGATAAGACCCTGCCAACACCTCCACCATTGATGGAGCTCCACGTCAAGCTTCGGGCTCGATTTCTGGATGATTGAAGCATTGGTTGGGCACGAACTTTGAAGGGGACATAGTCCCCTTTCAATCCCGCATGCAATGGCGGTCTCCACGATGCGAAAGACCGTGTTGTGAGCCCTCTATCCGCGATCAAAATTGGCTGGACGTGAGCTCTTTGTGGCGCTCCTTTCTGCCTCTCCTCGCTTCTCTTCATGTTATAAAGCTTGGCCATCTTCCAAGGAACATTTTCATACTCGTTTTGGTATGAACTCCTCCTCCTCCTCTTCTTCTTCTTCGTGCCATTAATGGGTACCTTAGAGCTTCTTAGCCCCTTCATTCCGCCGCTCTATCGAAGAAATTATTAGAAGGTTCCTCTTCCTCTCATTGTTGTCGCTCTTCCCATCAAAGGAAATGACTCCTCTATCCCCTCGTCACTCCAATTCCCTCGCCAATGTCTTCTTCTTCATGGCTGACCACCACGCCGGCCACCTTCTCGTCCTCCTCTCCTCCCCCTAAGTATCTGATCTTATTCCTTTCTCCTTCTAGAATAGATTAGGTTCTTTAGACATAGGATTCAACCCCAAGTTCTCCCTCCTCACCACCTTCTTCCACATCTCTGGTCACGCGCTGGCCGAACTCCGACGAGGTCGAACCTCCACATCAGACCTCCTCGCACACCCTCAACCACCTTGGAAGCTTTAGTAGGTTGACGGCAACAAAACCCCTCAACTAATTTGGAGTTTTGACGCCTCGATGCCTTCGCCAAACAAACCCATTTCTCGCCACCCTTCACGCATCCGTCAGCCACCTTCGAGCATCCTCGCGCCAATCAAATGCGGCCTCCACCTTCAGTGCATCACATGGAAGCTCCTCGACCCCTTGGATTGGAGCTTCGAAGCCTCCAAGCTCTGGCCGTCATTTCCGCCGCCACCCTCCTTGTCGCCGACATCGGCCCTCCTCCGACCATCCTCGAGTTTTGAAGCTTCTCATGAAGCTCTCTGAAGCCACCAGGAATCCATTGCCACCTACGACGGGAAGATATGTGCCTTGAGGACAAGCTCCGACTTCACCTAAGCACGCCACGATCTTCACGCATTCCCTGCTGGAAACGTAGGAGAAGAGGAAGGAGAAGGGCAAGGACCAAATCAAAAGCATTCAAGGACTCGAGTACAAAAAAAATCATATTTCCAGGGACTGATTCAAGACTCTATTTAATTTGGTAGATAATTTGATATTCAGTTCTTGTATTGCATTATTTAATGCTTAGCTTTCTTCACATTTAATTCTTATTGAGCATGATATAATTGAAATATATATCTGTCTCAATTAAATAATTGAGTTGAGTGATTAATCTTTTTTTTACATAAAAAGTTCTAATTCATTAAATTTAGTTCCTGAGCCTCAATTCATGTAAATAACGAAATAGTGTTCATGCACATTTTATCTGCTTATAATGAACGACCTTGAGATACTTTTATTTCGAATTATAAATTGTAAATGTTAATTGTACTTTTATCGCCTACATTACAATATATCCATTTTTAAAACCACACTAAAAGCAAGTTAACACCTATCTTCATCATATCCCCACCAAAAATCACGTGTCCACCTATCAATTTCATAACAGAACTTTTTAGGGAAGTAATGAGTGAACATTAAATAGTTTGGGATAAATAACAAAGAATATTGCAGTAGTACTCCCCTCCAGCCGGTGAAAGATGCATCTTTTCCCACCGCTAATTTTTTGTGACACTTTCCTCCCACAATATTTGATAATGATTTTTGTCCCCTTGATATACTTCTCCCTTTGCCATGACATTCATGTTGAAAACTTCAATAATTTTTTTTTCTCTCTTGATCAAGAACTCCTCTCTCAAAGAATATTCTAAATTTTTGAAATCTAACCTTTTGACCAGAAAAAATCTCATAAGATCTCCTTTGGCTGTATTGTTTCTCTAATTATAGCAAAGCTGAATAATATGGTGCCATCAGCATACATGAGGTGTGTAATTGGTGGATGTGTCTAGCAATCTTAACATCAGAAATTTGATTAGCATGTAGTGAAGAAGATAAAGAGTGAGATAGAAATTCAGAATGTAAGATAAATATATAGGGGGATAGTGGGCATCCTTACCTTACACCTTGAGAAGAATAGATGGATTAGTAGTGTTGCCATTAATAATAACCACAAAAGATGCCAAAGTGACACAAGACATAATGAGATTAACTGATGCATGTGGAAAGTGTAATTGGATCAAACAAAAATGTATAAATCTCCATTCTAATATATCGAATATTTTTTCCATATCTAATTTGATCGCCATAGATTCACGTCTGCCTTCTTTTTCTTCAACACGTGAAATATCTCCTTGGCCAACACCACGTTGTATGAAATTTGCCTTGTTGCCAAGAATCGAGGCTAATTTTGATCACTGATTCTATTGAGGATTGGATATATTCTCCTCACTGCAAGCTTGGCAACAAATTTGTAAGGAGTATTAGTTAAACTAATAGGACTATAATCTTTAGGTTCAATTGGATTGGTTACCTTTGGAGCAAGCGCCAAAAGAGTGTTTCCCATATCTGATGACATGGCAGCATTTCTAAACCAACCTTGCACAAAATGAATGAACTTCTCACCTAAGAAACTCAAACTTTTTTGATAAAATGAGGTAGGAATATCATCCAAACCTAGACTTTTGTAAGGTGGCATGTGAAAAAGCACATTCTTTAACTCTCAGGTTACGATCTTAATTTACGTTTCAAATTTTTTGACCTAAAATGTGGTTTAAAACACGCTATAACATCACGAAATGCGAATACATGTGACTTTGGAAAAGGGGCTAACTTTCAATTTGCACAAAATTGGTGTCATTGGTTTCTAATTTTTACAAGTTAAAAATTTACTTCCAATTGTGGAACGTGCCAGTTTCAAAATACAGGGGTTTTCTCGCAAAAATTCCGACAATGCGAGCTACAGTGCTCCAATTCGCACAAAATGAAAACCATTGGGTTCCTCATGAAGAGTAAATTTAGGCTTAAGTGTAGAAATTTGGGTGCAAGGTTTTACAACATAACAATCTTAAAGGTGTTTCATCCCCAAAACTTAAGCTAACAGTAAAAGCAATGGAAGATAATAAGATTAAAGATGAATGAACTAGGGAGTTTGGATATGTGCTCATGAACAATGTAGGATAGTTCTTCCTCATATCAACCTTTGGCTCCCACGTGGCCTTCTCGTATCTCTGACTGCGCCAAAGTACCTCGATGAGGGGAATCTTCTTTCGTCTTAACTTCTTAAGTGCACTATCTAGGGTACCCATAATTAAGCTACTCGGGGAAAGTGATGCATGGCTCTAACTGTAAATTCTTATAGCTGATCACAACCTCCTCCCCTCCTGCGACCTCCCCCCTCCAGCAATCCCTCCTCTTCAGTGATCCCCATCCATCCTCCGGCAATCCCTGACCATCCTCCTTCGACATTGCCCCTAGGTAACTCCTCCTCGTCATTCTCCTCGCCAACACCCTTCCTCCTCCTCCTCTTCCTCATCCTCCTCCTCTACCCCTCCTTGTTGCTACCTCCTTCGCCGTTCCCTACCAATGTACCTCCTCCTCTCCTTCCCCTCATCACCACTCCCTCCTCCCCTTCCCCTTATTGACATGTCCTCCTCCCCCTACCCTCACCATCACACCTCCAATAGCACCACCACCACCTCCTCTGCCCCCTTGCCATAGCCCTCCTCTCCCTCCAACTAGATGTCTAAACCACTTGGCTAGATGTCTGATCTCTGTTCCAAACATCTGATGATTATGCAACATCCAACCACTTGGTCAGACGTCTGATAAGCAATATTCCTAAATCCTTTGTTTTGCTCTTTAGGCATTCATCCCTTCTTCTAGACGTCTAATATAGAAATGTTAGGATTTGAATTGAGCCCAAATCTTCTTCGTCAAGCCTAATTTTCATTTCCCAACTTTTGACAAATCCAATCCTTGGTGTCATAATTACCACCAGAAGTCCAACAAATCGTCTAGATATTCTTAGACCATGCACCCTGTAGATGATCCAACAAAATCAAGAACCATTCCCAGGACTTCACCTTCTTTTCTGGACATTTGATCTTTCTCACAAATGTTTGATATACCTTTTCTAGATGTCTAATGTCTTGTTGCAAGATTCTTGCACAAGATCCAATCCAATATCAAGAACCAAGTCTTTTTTTTCCAAACATCCTTCCTTCTTTACAGACATCTGATCGATACATATTAGACGTCTGATCATTATACTAGATGGCTAACACTATCTGTCGAAGATGGATTGGTCTGCACGCCTTTTGGAGTTTGTTTAAATCTTTCCTAGATTCTTCCCAACGGCTATAACACTCATTTAAACCATTTTAGAGTGTTCCTATGAGCCCTATTAATAGACATGAACACTCCTTGGCTAAACACACATCAATAGAGATCAAAAACACCATTCTACACTTCAAAATTCTCTAACATTCCTGCTTAAAGCACTCCTCTACTCAACACTTTCTTGAGAGCACTTCCTTGGTTCTTCACTCCAATTTATCCTTTAAGGAGTGTCTTCTACCTAAAGTAGCTTAATTTACTTTCAATTTTATTGGTGCTCTATAGGTTGTGGTTACATTCTCTTTTGTTTATAATTGTTATAATAGGGTGTCTTGTTTGTTGGGTCCCCTTCTCTTCCTAGTGAATAGATTAAACCTCTAGTTCAAGATTAGAGGTAGGATTGTACTCAAGGAACACCACCCTCATTTTAAAGTGATGCGGTTAGTGATTTGTTGATCATGTGACGATCAGAAAATCCTAAGTTAAGGTTGACTTAAATGATGATTTTTACCTATTGGGTTTTTTACCTAAAAATGTTTGTCTTTTCTGGTGATGATTGTATTTAGTTTAATTGCTCTATTTTTCTTCTATTATACTATTCATCTCCTCTCTAGTGTACTTTCAAGGAAAGATGAGAGTAAGCAATGATTGTCACACTCTCGAGGCAAATGCATTAATCGTCTTGCTTCTATAAAATTATCATTTGGACAACTTTATTACATGTGAATGCTACTTCATAAAGTGTGTGGAGCAAGAAGTTATGATGAGCTATGCCCAACCAATGGTGTCACATATATTGATTTTAAAAGTGCATGTGGTGCACATGGAAATCTGGATAGTGATAATGAATGGGTTCAAGCGATTGAAGGGACATTAATTTAGGTGACAAGTTGAAAATTAAGACATTTACTTGCCTCAATTTCGATAACGACAACATTAAAGAATTTGAAGATGGTATAGGACAAATATTGGAGAGATTTAATTAATGATTTACAAGAAAGGCATACATATGACTCAATTTATGAAATTCAAAGATTATAGAAACAAAGGATTTGTAGCATCTTAGAATATATTTGCAATAAAAAGGAAAATCGGTCTTTGATTATCCATTGCTATCACTACCTGATGTAAACTTACAAATGTAGAGAGCAACATGCTACTCGTAAATGAAATGAGATATAACATTGAATATGAAAGTTTAAAGTTTACACAACTTTTTTTTGATTTGAATGAAGAGCAATTACATGCATACACTGAAATCATTGAATCTTGCAATAGTGATGTTGGTTCTTTCTTTTTTTTATATGGAGGTTGAGGAGTTGGTAAAACATAACTATAAAAAACATTGATTGCCAAGCTTTGTTCACAATGACAAGTTCTGCTTCATGTTGTTTCCTTAGTAATTGCTTCACTATTATTACTTGATGGCTACAGTGCACATTATAGGTTCAAAATACCTTTGGAACTTGATGAATTGTCAACATGCAATATTTCACAACAATGTGAGTTTGCTCAATTAATTTGTCACACTAAATTGATTATTTGGGATGAGGCTCCAATGGTGAACAAAATGCATTTCATGCACTAGATAGGGCATTAAGGGATTTACTTTAAAATGGTAGGAGGGAAGGAGAAAATCTACTTTTTGGTGGCATTATGGTAGCGATTTTACGCGGTTTATTAATTAGGTCGTTGTAACGTGTAAAATTGATCAACTCTTAAATTTATATTCCTAGATAGGGGAGTATCTATAGTCGTCCAAGGAGGCTAAATGTTTGCAAAATTGATTCTCTTGCTTGGAATACAAATCTCAACTTTCTTTTTGGTATTTTTCAATATATCATTTTTTTTGTTTTTGAATTAAGACAACATGCGAAATGGTGGCGGGAAGGTGATTTACACTTCAAATTTAATAAACACTTCTAAAGTGGCATGTAGAACCTCTCCCTAAGCTCACTCTAGGAAAGTGGAAGCCTAGAATAATTAGGTAGAGGGAGTGAAGAATGCTAAAAACAAAGCAAGTAGAAATGCAAATAAGAAATTGCAAAGAAGGCAACTAGATTAATGAAAAGTGTTTTACAAAAAGACCTAGTAGAGGAATGCTTCTACTACTAGAAAAATTGAAATAAAGAAAAGCAAACACAAATCCTCTAGGTAGATGGTGAAGAAGAGGGCTTCTTGCTCCAAGGTTGGTAGCTCCCAATGTTGAAAAGAATCCTCCAACTCCTTCCTTGCTGTGCTCCGCCAAGGTGATGTCCTCCAAGGCAAGCCCTAAGGGGGCATGCCCTAAGCTTCTCTCCAAGGGTGGACGTCCACCCTAGGTCCTTCTCCCTTGCCTGGCCATCCTCCTTGAAGTGGAAGAGTCCTCCTCCTTGGCGTGGCCCAAGTTGAAGAGAGTGGAGAGAAGAAGGCACCAAAAGGGTTGGTGATGTGCCCCTTTAATCTCCTTCTCTACTCCTTCTTCTTGGTCATAGGTATAGGTGGTATAGGTAGCAAAATACACTAATGGAGGATCCCCCAAAATGGTGGTAGGTGGTGGGTTTTTATAGAATAGGAAGGGGGCTAAGGTGACTCTTGGAATGGAGGGCTAAGATGAAGAGATGGAGGTGGTTAAGGATCCAATGGCCAAGGTGAATTGGCACCACCTTAAGGGACACCTATGGGGTGGTTATGGGTGTTGACATCCCTTGATATTGGCACCAAAATGGCTTCTAGAAGGGGGTCTAAGTTGGCACCAAGAAGGGTTCTAGAAGGAGGGGTAGGTGGATGGCTAGGATGGATTATGTGGGTAGGTGTAGGGTGGATTAAGGGCTGAAAGTTGGCACCAATATAAAGGTGGTTAGGGGTAGTTTTTGGCGCCAACTTATGGTGTCTTTTGGTGGTGATAATGGGGTGAAGAGATGGCTAGGAGGTGGCGCCAACTTGAGTAGGGTAGCTAGCTTAGGTAAGCTTAAGTTGGTGGAGCTAGCTAGGGTTGAATTTGAAGGTGGTGGATGGCCAAGGAGCTAGTTGCTAGCTAAGCTAAGCTAAGCTAAGCTAAGCTAGCTTAGCTAAAGGTGGAGTAGAGGAGAAGGTGTTGGAGCTAGCGTTTGGAGGGAGGAGTTGAGAAGGAGAAGTCTGGAGCTGGAGCTGCTGCTGCTGAAGAGGTTGGCATGGGGCTACTATAGCTGGCTTAGGTTGCTAATTCTTTGCTAGTTGCTAAGCCAAGCTAAAGTGAGCTAGCTTCTACCATAATGAGTTGAGGTGAGCTAGGTCTGGTGCTCCTGGGGAGAATCAAGCTGGTTGAGGTAGCTAAGGTACCAGGAGCTGGACTTGAGCTTCTTGAGCTGTGATGAGTTCTTCTTCAGCTGGCTGTAGTTGAGTGGAGCTGGATGTAGCTGGATCTGAGCTGGGGTGAACTCCTATCAACTCAACTGAGCTAGCTAGAGCTCCCTGTAGACTAGTGGGAGCTGAGATGAGCTAGACTTAGCTAAGTTGAACTGGATCTGAGCTGACTTGAGCTAGGGTGAGCTAAGATGAACTCTCTTGAGCTGCCATTCAGCTGAGATTAGCTGAATGGAGCTGGGATGAGCTAACCCTAGTTCAAGTGAGCTAGGTTCCAGCTGTGGTGAGCTGGATCAAGCTGAGTTCCAACTAGTCTGGGCTTCTCCTTCACCATTTGCCTTCTTGAGCGCTAGGGTTTTAGGGATCTGTATATCTATTCATCCCTAACACTCACAAAAATATATTAAAAAGACAATAAAAGATGCAATGCATGCCTAACCTAATTTATGCCTAAATGCAGCCCAAAAACCCATTTGCGGAGTAAAACCCTAAGAGCTAGGTTTGTTTTAATGCATAAGAATGATGATAAACTGTCGTTTATCACATTACTATTACCTTAGGTGGTGATTTTAGATAGAAACTTTATGTTGTCTTTAAGCGTACTCATGTATATTGTTGTTGCATTTCTTTCAAGATCTCCTCTGTGGCATTACAGCAGATTGTTGCTTCTGAAAAGAAACATGCGATTACAAGCTAAAGGAGATTACCAACAATCTTCTAAATATGATTTTGCACAATGGTTACTTGAGGTTGGTGAAGGAAAAGCTAAGTGTGTTCCTTTTGATGACAACAATGATTCCTCTTGGATTGAAATCCCTTTAGATTTGCTCACTGACGTCAGTCTTGGTTTAGAATGTTGGAACCTTGTTTCACATCTTCTTTTCGTGTTAACAAAATTATTGTATATTAATGTTTGCAATTGAGTGTTTTTCAGATTTATGTGAAGACCAAGGCAAACATTGAATTATGGCAATGAGGCATCATAACAAGGAGGAAAGACAACGAGGAGGAAGAATATCATCTCTGATCTTTAGTTGTTAGATTCTGTTTTTATTTCTTAGAATGTATGCCTCTTAACAAAGTAACATAAGTTAGATCATAAAATTAATTAAAGATAAATTAGGATTAACATTACAATCATTTTCAAAGAACGTACTCAAAAGTTAATATTTGTAAGATCTCAAAATAAAGGTACTTGAAAGCAAGTACCGGTACTGTTCATAGGTATCGGTACATGCAAGGCACAGGTTTGAGCCTTTGTCTTAAACTGTGAACAACAAATACCAGTACTAATCAAGAGTACAGGTATCTGGTGGTCACAATTTGTAGACTCAGTTCGGGCTTGGACTTTATAAGTACCAGTACCCATGACGAGTACCGGTACAGGTAAGTCCTAGTGCTTAGTGAGTCTCAAACCTGAGAGTTACAAGTACCGGTATCCATGATGAGTACCGGTACCAAGACTCTTGTGTGCTAGCTGCAGAAAAATTGTGAGCAGCTAGTACGGATACCCGTACTTCAGTACCAGTACCAGCTAATCATTGGGTCAAATCTGAATGGCTAAAAAATTGATTTTGGTAATATGAACATTGGGATTTAAACCCCAACATCTAGTAGGCAAGTAACTAACGTCTTAACTCTATAAAAAGACCTTAGGACTCTTAGTTTGCACATAAGAAAGGAAAAGAAAAATTCAAGAGCAATATTTCATATTTCCATCATATTTTGAAGAGAAGAAATTGTTAGATGCTCGTAATCTCTCTACGATTTGTGATAATGGCGTTGTGACTAGGTTTTGTTGTTTTGTTATAGAAATTACGTTGTAGTACAGATAGTCATTGCCATTATTACAATTTTTACTCAGAAATGAAAGTTCTCCCGAGGTCGAACTTAGGGAGCAAGTTGTATTCTAGAGGTACGAAGTTTCTATTACAAAAAATGAAGAGAGAGAGAGAGATTTGTCTTGTTGGCTTCTTCTTCTCTTCTTTCTCGTCTTTGTCTTCTTTTCTCTTCTCTTTGAGTCTTCAGTTTTCTTCCTTCTTCTTATTCTTGCTCTGTTCTTCTTTTCTTGTTTTCTTCTTGCCTTCTCTTCTGTTCTTCTTCTTTCTTCTCTTTCTTTTTCTTCTTGTTCTTCTTTCTGTCCGTCTCTTTCTTTTTCTTCTCCCTTGCGGTCCTGTTCTTCTTTCCTTCTCCTTCTTCTTTGCCTTCAGAGCGTCGTCTGATTTTCAATCAGACGACCTAAGTAGCTGCTGCTACAGTGCGTCTTTTCTTCTTCTTTCCTCTATGGCTTTCTTCTTCTTCTTCTCGCAGTCCTTCTTCTTCTTCCTGCCTTCTCTTCTTCTTCACCTGTGCCTACACACTCAAAGTTCGATCAGAGGGCAAAACCTACTCTACCCTCCCCCGCGTCTCTCTCTCTCAGAATTCACTCATAGGATAGCTCTCCCAGAGCTGCCAGGTAGTCGGGTACGCGGGTCGCGCCCGGGTCCAGGCCCACCGGCGTGCGGTGGTGGGCGAGGAGTGCAAGACGGGTAAACGGGTCGGGCCAGGTCCGCGGGGCGTGGTCGCGGACGAGGCCGGCTCGAGCGGGTGAGAGGGACCTCACCCCGTGCTCAGGAGGCAAAGAGCCTAAGGCACTTTTTGCCTTTATGCGGCGCGCGCCTCTCAAAAGTTCCGAGGTGGGACTAAATGTCCCACCCCAATTGGGCACCCGCAGCTGAGGGAGCTGCAGGCAAATGCAGTAGCTGCAGGGCTTTCTCCCCAACTGCAGGCCTGGGCGACTGTGTGGCTGTGAACCGCGCGTCCTAGCGAGTCGAACCTGGGCGAAGCGTGCCTGCAGCTGCAGGTTGAAGGAGCTTCACCGGCTCAGCAATGGCGATGGAGGGCGAGCAACCTGTCCACAGAAGTACGGCCTCTCGGCCTAATCAGATAAGCGGAGAACCTTCGCCGTGGTACGGCGAAGGCGGTGTGGGGTCTGGCAAGCCGTGGGGCGGAGTGTAGGGGCTGCCCTAGGTCAAACTGTAGCGCGGGAAATGGGTTTGTTCGGGGGGTCTGCAGGTGGCGAGTGGCGAGAAATGGAAGGGCGGAAGTTGATCAGGGTGAGGAGGCGGAGGTTCTGTGAGGGTGGTGGAATGACGGGAGCGAGTCGCCGGAGTTTGGCCGGAGATGGGGAAGGTGAGGGCGATTAGGCGCGGTCGAGGGGTGGTTATGCAAATTACAGTAAGGAAAAGAAAGAGGGGAGGAAGAGGAAAGATTGTACCTACTCGAAGGGACGAAGGGGGGCCGGAGCAGGGCGACATTCGTATCGACTGTCGCCGGAGAAGAAGGTGCCCAGAGAGAGAGGGCGGCGGCGAGGAGAGAGCGGGAGAGCGCGCGCTGGGTACGGCGCGACGCGGGAAGAGCAGGTGAAGGCAGCTCTGCTGCTGGTAGTGCGGCAGAGCGACGAGGAGGAGGAGGAAAAACCGCCGGAGCAAGGGGGCATCTGTCGGAGTGGGAAGAGAGGAAAGGGGGGGATTTCTCCGTCAGATCCGAGCTGGAGAGAGCGGCAGAGCGTCGGGGGTTTTTATAGAGGCGGAAACAGAGAGGAAGGCGGAGGGAGACGACGTGCCTCCCTCGCCGGAGGACATCGGAGATGGAAACCCATACCGTCCGTGCGTTTGCATGGGCGGTATGGGCAATTGCAGCGATCAGGGGGGTGTTCCTGCGACGGCTGACGTCGCAGGGAACCCCTGGTTGACTTGGCAGGGGGTCCCCCTCACCCTGCGCGGCGCCATGCCTCGCGCAAGGTCGCCGGAGCATGGCGCTGCTTAGGGTTTTGCAGGGAGGACCCAAATGCAAAGAACGAAGAAGAGTTAGGGGCCAAAATGCGAGAGTTTCAAAAGTTGAGGGTCAAAAAGTAATGAATGAAGACCAAAATGCAAAGTCGGTCAAGAAGGTCTCTTCTTAGGCTCAAGTTTTTATGCATGACTAAATGGGGCCTAAAAATTCTAATGGTGAATTTTATTTCTAGATCATACCTTGTTTGACCGATCAATTTACGTAAAAACCCAAATTAAGTCATTAATTGGGCATGGTTCTCAATGTAGGTCAAAATGGGTTCCTAAGGTCAAATTGGAGGTTCTAAACCCTAGAGATTATTTTTATATGAATTTTAGAGGGTTTATTTGATTCTTTCTTTGCCTCGAACCTCGTGAATTGAAGTGGGTTTGTTTTCGAGGTTATAGGATGTCATTTAATTCCTTGGAGTTGCTGTAGCCCTCTTTGAGTCATCTCATCCAACTTTTCTTCTTATTAGGTTATTTTGACCTATGTTTGGACCCTGAGTTACCCTGTTTTCAGATTGAATTGGTGAAATTGCATTTTTACCCCTTAGTTTCTGTTTTCTTCTTAAACTCAGAATTCTCTGAGTTAAGCCTTTCCTTGAGTTATGTAGGAGCTTTTATCCTTTGTATTAGGTCAAAATGAGCTAGTTATGGCTCATGATGAGGTTCTCATCAATTTGCAAACACATCGATGTGCTTTTCTTATGCAATTACAAAGAATTCACTCCTTTCTAAGTTCTCCAATTTTTTATATTTATTTCATATTATTGTTGAGAGGCTTAGGTACTTTGTTGTAAAATTTATTTCTTTTGTCAAACACCTGTGCTATCTTTGTAATTGAGCTTGTTGCTCGTTGAGTTGTGATAACCTGTTGTTGTACTTGGGTTGAGGTAACCCGTTAATTACCTCGGTTAGTAAAGTGATTCTCTCGAGGTTGAGGGAATTGGGTTAAAAATGGAGTACCCAAGTGAGTGGGGAATCACTATACATGTTGTGTCCTTTGTGGTTTGAATCATTTGTGCAAATCTTTTTGTTATTACTAATTTTCGTCTTGAGTTTGTTTATGCGCGTAGCCATTGGATCATCCCATAGTATATATTAGATCCAAGGTTTCCAACATGTGGTATCAGAGCAAGTTGCAAAAAAATGTAACAACTCAACTCGCGATGGCATCAACATTAAAGCGCACCAAAGGACAATCGTCAACCCATCCTCCCTATTTTGATGGGACAGACTATGGATATTGGAAGAGAATAATGCAAGTATTTCTGAAGGAGATGGATGAAGAATCATGGAGCCTCATTCAAATGAAGTATTTAGATCCTAAGGAGGAAGGAGTAGTGCTAACTATGGATCAAAAGAAGATTGTTAGCAACGCAAAGGCTATGAATGCACTTTATTGCGCATTATTGAAGGAAGAGTTCAACCAAATTTCAGCATGTGAGTCCGCATACGAAATTTGGGACACTCTC
The DNA here is from genome assembly GCA_037157565.1 of Thalassia testudinum. NCBI lineage: Eukaryota > Viridiplantae > Streptophyta > Magnoliopsida > Alismatales > Hydrocharitaceae > Thalassia > Thalassia testudinum. The sequence goes on along the minus strand of JAZHRO010000022.1, from coordinate 65,977,477 downwards.
GAGGTCACCTACGGAGGGACAAGGTAAAAGATACCCGTATTTCAATTCTAACTGAAAATTATGAGTGTTTCGGGATGACAAAAAGGAGAAACAATTAAAGACATGTACACAAGGTTTGGGAAAATCATCAAACCCATGAAGAACCTTGGAGTAAAGTTTACGGAAGAGTAGCTTGCAAGGAAGATCCTAAGATCTCTTACAAGTGATTGGGATTCAAAGATCACAGCCATCCAAGAGGTGAAGGACCTCTCCACTCTCCCTTTGAATGATCTAGTTGGTAGCCTTATGGCTTACGAAGTCCAACTAGAAAATATGAAGAAGAACGATGAGAAGATATCAAGCAAGAAGAAAAATATTGCTTTTAGAGCATTTAAGGGGACTCGGATTCAAGCACCTTGGAATCCGAAGATGAAGAGATGGAGATGCTCACAAGGAAATTCCAAAAATTTCTCTGTAATGTTGTTAGTTATGAGTGCAAGAAAAACGGTCACTTATGAAGACACATACAATCATTGTATGGCATGCACTCATTGTCAGACCTTAGGTAACATGAGCCACTGTGATATGATGCTCTTACAGCCGATTCTTGTATGCGAAATCTTTGATATCTGGGGGATTGATTTTATGAGACCCTTCCCTGTTTCAGATGGCTTCGAATACATTCTTCTCGCTGTTGACTACGTGTCCAAATGGGTCGAAGCCATTCCGACCCGAACCAACGATCATAAGGTGGTTATCAGATTCATTCATCAGAACACCTTTTCTCAGTTTGGGATTCCACATCCCATAATCTCCGATGGAGGGACCCATTTCATGAATGCTCAGTTCAAATCACTGATGACCAAATAAGGGGTGTCGCATTGAATCTCTACTCCTTATCACCCCCAAACCAATGGTCTACCTGAGCTATCGAATCAGGAGATCAAGAAAATCCTCCAGGTCACTGTTCGACCTGACAGGAAAGATTGGTCATCCTAACTTTTGGAAGCTTTGTAGGCTTATAGGACCGCTCACAAGACCCAATTAGGCATGTCTCCCTTCAGATTGGTGTATGGGAAGGCATGTTACCTCACCGTCGAATTGGAGCACAAAGCCTATTGGGCAATATGAAACTGCAATCTCGATCTTTCTAAGACAGGAACCCACAGAAAGCTTCAAATGAGAGAGATCGATGAATTACGCCGTGACGCATATGAGAACTTGCAAATTTACAAAGAGCGGGTTAAGGTCTTTCACGACAAGCACATATCCAAAAAAATCTTTTTCCCTGTCAGAAAGTTCTACTCTTTAACACCAAACTCAAATTATTCCCAGGAAAACTCAGATCAAAATGGATTGGACCACACCTTGTTCGACGAATATTTGGAAATGGAACTGTCGAAATCAGTCAACTCAGCCACGATTCAGAACCTTTTGTCGTGAACGGTCAGAGACTCAAACCGTTCATTAAACTCACCGATACAAATTTGGCTGAGATATCTTTTACCCTCCATTCTGCTTGAGCTCCTTGCGCCCGGCTGATAACGTTAAACTCAGTGCTTAATAGGAGGCAACCCGTCATTTTGAAAAGCCTGAAACCCTTCCTGACGCATCCTATGCTGAACTCATATTGCACTTTAAGGTTCATCCATTAGAATAGCTGACTCCACCTCTGGTACCCGTACCCGAGCTTGAAATCATCCGCAACAGTCATCCCGACCCATTCACCCACCCAACACCTGTTCTAATGAATGATCTAAGCTGAACTCGAGCCCACCTAATTTACAATGAGGACATTGCAAATCGTAGGCATGGGGGGTATTAAAGTGCAAAACGTCGTAAAAATCACTTCACAAGAAAGGGCTTCATCAAAAAAATCACATACTCTAAAAACACCAAAAAAAATAAAAATAAAATTTTTTGAAAAAGAACAAAAATATGAGAGGAGAGGAAAGTTTGATAGCATATCAGATTTTGAGGAGAAAAAGGGAGAAGATAAATATGTCAAAAAGGAGCACAATTTGAAAAGAAAAGAAAAAAGATAGTCATTAGTAAAAGATTAAGGAATTGACTTAGTTCTAGACCAAATCAAAAGAAAGAAAATAAAAGGCAAAAAGTGCTCAAAGAAGAGATTAGTAAGAATGCTGATTTTAGGCCTCTTGGGCTGCAATCCTAGGCTTAAAAATTTAAGTACCCGTTAAGATCTGCATAGTCCTCAAGAGGTTGGGGAAAATACGAAGCTTAAGTGTAACGAGCGCGTGCCCCAGACGCATTTTAAGACGTCTGGGAGGTGGCCCAGACGTCGGACCAGACGTCTGGGATCACATCCAGACGTCTGACCAGACGTCCGGGATCGTTTACAGACGTCTGGAGAACAGTTATGTTCGCACGGGAGATTCGTCTGCGCACCTGTGTGCGCAGACCTGCGATTCCTCTCTCTCTCTCTGCGGCTGCAGGCGCTGCGACCACCTTCTCTCTCCTCCTCGCGCGGCCTTAAAAGGGCGCGCCTCCCCTCCCGTCTCCACCGTCTCCTCCTTCTTCTCCTTCCTGTGCGCGAGAGCGAGCGGACGCGAGGGCGGCAGCGGCAGCCGCAGTGAGCGCGGAGGAGGTGCGGCGTGCGAGGGCGGGGCTCTGCCTTGAGGGCGAGCTCGCCGGAGCGGCTTGGCCGGCCGGCGGAGGGCGCAGGGAGCGCGGAGCGACGCGGAGAGGGACCTGCTGCGGGCTGAGCAGCAGACGCGCGAGGTGCGACGCGGGCGGCGTCGCGAGCGGAGGCCGAGCAGGGTTCTGATTCTGGAAAAATTTCCAGAATCAGACGTCTGGGTTGATAGCCAGACGGCAAGGTCGACGTCTGTAAGATCATACAGACGTCTGAAAGGTGAGTTTCCGCTTTCTTCTTCCTTCTTGTCGACTGACCGTACTGAGGGAGGGGGGTTGGCTGTGCGCAGGTTCGCTGATTCGCCATCCTTTGCGAATCAGACGTCTGGAAGTTGTACCAGACGGCGGGAGTGATCTACAGACGTCCGTGTGGACCATCGGACGTCTGGGGTATAGGACAGACGTCCCCGCAGACTTCTGGATGTCCGGGGAACCAAGCTGAACAGGTAATTCTCTGATCCACCGTTTAAGACGTCTAGAAGGAGTTCCAGACGTCTGATTTTGCACAGTATTGTCTTTCTCGACCCGTTTAGGGCCCGTTTGGGCTCCGTTTTCCGCGATTCGAGTTGCGTTCGTTTCAGAATTAATTCCTCTACCCGCCTACAGTAGCTATACACTGTTCTGAGACACTCCTTGTGTTTGATCCTTGTGATAGGACCTCGTTCGGTTGCAGTCTTGAGAGTCGCGGAGGCACGCGGGATTCCCGATCACGCCCCCACTACTCCCGTTGTACCTGGTAGAGTGGCTTAAGTTATTATTAAAATCTGTTAAAGTATGGAACCATAACTAGAACCTAGGACATTGCATGAATCCTAGGGCCGAAAAACTAGATTGTATGATAGATCCTAGGATATGGCATGAATCCTAGGATGGAAAAACTAGTGGAATGTATAATACTGCAGTCTTGGAAAAATGGAAAGGAATATAAAGCTGCCTGTAATTTGAATTAATAGCTGTCTGTTATGAATAAAGAAACATGATTGAGATCATGGATTTTTGAGAACGTGAATCTGGAAAGTGAAACATATGATGTTCTGAGATAAATAGCTGGAACCCTACGGGGAATTAGGAGTGGAACTCCTGGAAAAGGAATGGAAACTGAGATGTAGTTTGTACTGTTTCTTGGGTACGCAGTACCAAGGGAAGTACCTGTACCTGTTTAGTGCAGAGTGGGGCCAGCCGCCCCAGGGACCCGGGGTTAGGATTGGCCGCTCTGTACCGACTTGTTGGCCCTCGTGTACGTAGTACCGAGGAGAGCTAGTAGTGTTAGGAGAGTACTAGCTACCCCATGGGCCTCGGGGTTCTGCTAGCCTCCTTCACCGACTTGTTAGGCCCACTAGGGCAAACCAGGGTAGTCAGGCGAGGGTGCGCGGACTGTGGAGGGGCAAGGCCCCGGTTTGGTTACTGTGGAGGGGTTGGACCCCTGTTACTGAGAGGGCTCTGCCCTGGTTCCGTGCTGTGCTTTGGGCGCACCCATTAACGGAAACGACTGACCGCGTGCCAGTGCGGGCTAGCTACCTGTGCGTTTATCGCGCGTGCCGTAGTCACCGTTACGTCTGTCAGTGACCTTGGGGTGGTTGACTGAGGGTAGGATCACCACGGGGGACTCTCCCGGCCAGGAGAGCACCACGTGCTACTTCTACTTTTGGAAAAGACTGCAATCAAGATCGTTCCCACGAGGACATTCGAGATCAAGTAAAGGATCTGAGAAATAAATGAAATAGTGAGAAAAATTGAAAGATGTGAATAAAGGAAGTAATAGAACATAACATCTACTATACACTCTACTGTTGCCTTTAGTTAGTTTGTCACTCTACTCAGCGTTTTGCTGACGTGTTACACTCGTTACCTTTTTCAGGACCAGGTGTTGAGCAGCCAGGGTCGGCGGCTGCAGAGGACGCTGGGCCGAGTAGGGTCCAGTAGAGTTACCACAGCCTTTTGTACCTCTTTTGTTTCTGTTCTAGTGAGTAGTTTTTGTTTCCGCTGTACCTTCTTTACCTGCAGTTCCTGTTATATGATAAATGTTGTTTTACTGTTGTGGTGGTACCTAATGTAGTAGTTTCTTTCCTTACTGCTGTACTTTCTTACTGTTAGTTATATTCATGCTGAATGTGGTTTATTTTACTGTCTTTTGGTTACTTCCTCGTTGGACGACTAGGTCTTGGGATTAGTCGAGTCGGTCCGGTTCTCGTGTCTCGTAGGGACTCGGGAACCGGGTAGTTACATTAAGTATTAGGTCTAAGGCTTAGGGATTATTCGGCCTCTTTAACTGACCTCTGGTTTGTGGGACTCGGTAACCTAAGCACTCTAATCCACACACAGTCTGGTTCAGTGCCCCTAAGTATCAAAATCACGCAAATGCGTTAAACTTGTTCTGAAAAAGTTAACTAGATTAGGAGCGGCTGATCAACACAAGTTGATTTGAACGAGTTCTAGGCATGGAGGCCTGGAAAATTCCCCTCGAAGATGTGCAATAACATATCGTCTCCTCGGTGCTTATCTCCTAGGATATCTACATATCCTACCGAGGGCATGTAAGCACCCTGTGCTAGTTCAAATGCCATGGGCGACATTATCTCGAAATGTCGATTGCTAGGGTTTGGATTTAGCTATAGAATGCCATGGGCAAGATTATCTCGAAATCTCAAAAGCCAGGGTTCTGGGGGTTGCCATTGGCAGTGCTATCTTGAAGCATCGATTGCTAGGGATCCTACGAGGATTGATGGTGGGGACTAGTGATAGCGAAAATACGCGTGATTAGTAAAAGCGGGTTTTTAACGTCGTTGTAACACGCGAATCCGCTTTCGCTTTTAAATTTATATCCTAGATAGGAGAGTATCTAGGGTCGTCCAAGGAGGCCAAATGTTTGCAAAATTGTGATTCTCTTTCTTGGAATACAATCTCAACTTTCTTTTTGGTATTTTTCAATATATCATTTTTTTTTGTTTTTAAATTAAGACAACATGCGAAATGGTGGCGGGAAGGTGATTTACACTTCAGTTTAAAATACTACTTCTAAGTGGCAAGTAGAGCCTCTCCCTAAGCTCACTCTAGGCAAGTGGAGGCCTAGATAATTAGGGAGAGGGAGTGGGGATTGCTAAAAACAAGCAAATAGAAATGTAAACAAGAAATTTCAAAGAAGGCAACTAGATAATTGAAAAAGTGTTTTACAAAAAGGCCTAGTAGAGGAAAGCTTCTACTACTAGAAAATTGAAATAAAGAAAAGAAAACACAAATCCTCTAGATAGATGGTGAAGAAGAGGGCTTTTTGCTCCAAGGTTGGTGGCTCCCAATTTTGAAAAGAGTCCTTCAACTTCTTCCTTGCAGTGCTTCTCCAAGGTGATGTTGTAACGAACGCGTGCCCCAAACGTCTTTTAAGATGTCTGGGAGGTGGCCCAGACGTCGTACCAGATGTCTGGGATCGTTTCCAGACGTCTGGAAATCCGTTAATTTCGACACGCGCGGGTCGTCTGCGCGCCTGAGCACGCAGATCGGATATTTGCTTATTCCCTCTTTCTCTGCGGCTGCAGACACCTGCCGCGTCCTCTCTCTCCTCCTCGCGCGGCCTTAAAAGGCCACGCGCTCCCTCCCGTTGTCTCCACCGTCTCCTCCCTCTTCTCCTTCAGCCAGTGAGCGTGAGCGCGAGTGCGAGGGCGGCAGCGGCGACCGCAGTGAGCGTAGAGGAGGTGCGACGTGCGAGAGCGGAGCTCTGCCGTGAAGGCGAGCTCGCTGGGGCTGCTAAGGCCGGCCGGCGGAGGGCGCGGAGTGACGCGGAGGGGGGGACTGCTGCGGTCTGAGCAGCAGGCGCGAGGTGCGACGTGGGCGGCATCGCGAGCGGAGGTCGAGTGGCGCCCTGATTCTGGAAGAATTTCCAGAATCAGACGTCTGGGTTGATAGCCAAACGGCGAGGGCAACGTCTGGAAGACCATCCAGACGTCTGAAAGGTGAGTTTTCCGTCTCCTTCTTCCTTCATGTCCACTGACCGTACTGAGGGAGGGAGATGGGTGTGCGCAGGCTCGGTGATTCGCCATCCATCGTGAATCAGACATCTGGCAGTGGTACCAGACGGTGGAAGCGACCTCCAGACGTCCGGGGTGACCATCGGATGTCTGGGAGCTAGGCCAGACGTCCCCGCAGACTTCTGGACGTCTGGGAAACCACTCTGAACAGGTAATTCTCTGATCCACTTTTTAAGACGTCTGGAAGAAGTTCCAGACGTCTGATTTTGCACAGTGTCATCGTTTTTGACCCGTTTAGGGCCCGTTCGGGTTCCGTTTTCCGCGATTCGAGTTGCGTTCTTTTTAGAATTAATTCCTCTACCCGTCTACAGTAGCTATACACTGTTTTGAGACACTCCTTGTGTTTGATCCTTATGATAGGACCCCATTCTGTTGCAGTCTCGGGGGTCGCGGAGGCACGCGGGATTCCCGACCATGCCCCCATTTCTCGCGTTGTACCTGGTAGAGTGGCTTTAAGTTATTAATAAAATCTGTTAAATTATGGAACCATAAATAGAACCTAGGACATTGCATGAATCCTAGGAATGAGAAATAGATGGAATGATAGCTCCTAGGTGTTGCATGAATCTTAGGGCTGGAAAACTAGATTGTATGATAGATCCTAGGATATGACATGAATCCTAGGATGGGAAAACTAGTGGAATGTATAATACTGCAGTCTTGGAAAATGGAAAGAGATATAAAGCTGCTTGTAATTTGAATTAACAGCTGCCTGTTGTGAATAAATAACGTGATTGAGAACATGGATTGTAAGAATGTGAAACTGGAAAGTGAAACCTGGATGTTTGAGTAAAAAGGATGGAACCCTACGGGGAAGTAGGAGTAGAACTCCTGGAAAGTGAATGGAATAGTATTGGGGAAGTGAGCTGGCCCTTGAGTACGGAGTACCAAGGAGAGCGACCGTCCCCCTGTTTAGTGCAGAGCGGAGCCAGCCGCCCCAGGGACCCGGGGTTAGGACTGGCCACTCTGTACCGACTTGCTGGCCCTCGCGTACGTAGTATCGAGGAGAGCTACTAGTGTAGGGAGGTACTAGCTACCCCACGGGCCCCGGGGTTCTGCTAGCCTCCCACACCGACTTGTTAGGCCCGCTGGGGCAAACTAGGGTAGTCAGGCGAGGGTGCGCGGACTGTGGAGGGGCAAGGCCCCGGTTTGGTTACTGTGGAGGGGTTGGACCCCTGTTACTGAGAGGGCTCTGCCCTAGACTGGTTCCGTGCTGTGCTTTGGGCGCATCCGTTAACGGAAACGATTGACCGCGTGCCAGTACGGGTTAGCTACCTGTGCATTTATCGCGCGTGCCGTAGTCACCGTTACGTCTGTCAGTGACCTTGGGGTGGTTGACTGAGGGTAGGATCACCACGGGGGACTCTCCCGGCTAGGAGAGCACCACGTGCTACTTCTACTTTTTGGAAAAGACTGCAATCAAGATCGTTCCCACGAGGAACATTCGAGATCAAGAAAAAGATCTGGGGAATAAATGAAATAGTGAGACAATTGAAAGATGTGAATAAAGAAAGTAATCGAACATAACAGCTACTGTACACTCTACTGTTGTCTTTAGTTTAGTTGCCACTCTACTCAGCGTTTTGCTGACGTGTTACACTCGTTACCTTTTTCAGGACCAGGTGTTGAGCAGCCAGGGTCAGTGGCTGCAGAGGACGCTGGGCCGAGTAGGGTCCAGTAGAGTTACCACTGTCTTTTGTACCTCTTTGTTTCCGTTATAGTGAGTAGTTCTTGTTTCCGCTGTACTTTTCTTTACCTGCAGTTTATGTTATATGATAAATGTTGTTCTACTGTTGTGGTGGTATATACTGTAGTAGTTTCTTTCCTTACTGCTGTACTTTCTTACTGTTAGTTATATTCATGCTGAATGTGGTTTATTTTACTACTCTTTTGGTTACTTCCTCGTTGGACGACTAGGTCTTGGGATTAGTCGAGTCGGTCCGGTTCTCGTGTCTTGTAGGGACTCGGGAACCGGGTTGTTACAGATGTCCTCCAAGGCAAGCCCTAAGGGGGCGTGCCCTAAGCTTCTCTCCAAGGGTGGACGTCCACCCTAGGTCCTTCTTCCTTGCCTGGCCGTCCTCCTTGAAGTGGAAGAGTCCTCCTCCTTGGCGTGGCCCAAGTTGAAGAGAGTGGGGAGAAGAAGGCACCAAAAGGGCTGGTGATGTGCCCCTTTAATCTCCTTCTCTACTCCTTCTTCTTGGCCGTAGGTATAGGTGGTTTAGGTAGCAAATTACACTAATGGAAGATCCCCTAAAATGGTTGTAGGTGGTGGGTTTTTATAGAATAGGAAGGGGGCTAAAGTGTCCCTTGAAATGGAGGGCCAAGATGGAATGATGGAGGTGGTTAAGGATCCAATGGCCAAGGGTGTTTGGCGCCACCTTAAGAGACACCAAGGGGGTAGTTATGGGGGTTGACACCCCTTGATGTTGGCGCCAAAATGGGCCTTCTAGAAGGCTATTAGGTGGCGCCACCTTAGGATTCTAGAAGGGGGGTATGTGGATGGCAAGGATGGGTTATGTGGGTAGGTGTAGGGTGGATGAAGGGGCTGAAAGTGGCGCCAATATAGGGGTGATTAGGGGTGGTTTTTGGTGCCAACTTTAGGTGTCTTTTGGTGGAGATAGTGGGGTGAAGGGATGGCTAGGAGGTGGCGCCAACTTGAGTAGGGTAGCTAGCTTAGGTAGGCTTGAGTTGGTGGAGCTAGCTAGGGTTGATTTTGAAGGTAATGGATGGCCAAGGAGCTGGTTGTTAGCTAAGCTAAGCTAAGATAAGATAAGCTAAGCTAGCTTAGCTAAAGGTGGAGTAGAGGAGAAGGTAATGGAGATAGGGTTTAGAGGAAGGAGTTGAGGAGAAGTCTGGAGCTGGAGCTGGATGCTGCTGAAGAGGCTAGCATGGGGCTACTCTAGCTGGCTTAGCTTGCTAGTTCTTTGCTAGTTGCTAAGCCAAGCTAAAGTGAGCTAGCTTCTACCAAAATGAGCTGAGGTGAGCTAGGTCTGGTGCTCCCGAGGAGAATCAAGCTGATTGAGGCAGCTAAGGTAGCTTAGCTCAACTGAGTTGAGCTAAACTGAGTTGAGCTAAGCTGAGTCCCCGGGAGCTGGACTTGAGCTTCCTAAGCTGGGATGAGTTCTTCTTCAGCTGGCTGGAGCTGAGTGGAGCTGGGCGTAGCTGGATCTGAGCTGGGGTGAACTCCTGTCAACTTAGCTGAGCTAGCTAGAGCTCCCTGTGGACTAGTGGGAGCTGAGATGAGCTAGACTCAGCTAAGTTGAGCTGGATCTGAGCTGACTTGAGCTAGGGTGAGCTAAGGTGAACTCTCTTGAGCTGCCATCCAGCTGAGATTAGCTGAATGGAGCTGGGATGAGCTAACCCTAGTTCAAGTAAGCTAGGTTCCAGCTGCGGTGAGCTGGATCAAGCTGAGGTGAGCTGGATCAGGCCGAGTTCCAGCTAGTCTGGGTTTCTCCTTCACCATTTGCCTTCTTGAGTGCTAGGGTTTTAGGGATCTATATATCTGTACATCCCTAACACTCACAAAAACATATTAAAAAGATAATAAAAAATGCAATGCATGCCTAACCTATTTTATGCCTAAATGATGCCCAAAAACCAGTTTACATGTAACTAAGCAGAAAATAATACAGAGACAGTAAAGGAAATAGAATGAAACATCTCATAAAATTATAGGCCATCACAACTACAATAGCGGAAAGTAAAGTAGAAATATAATAGTAAGAGTATTACATGTAACAAATACTCACTACTACAATAAAAGAACGTGTTGGAATAGAAAACAACAACAGCTAAAGCTAGGCTCGACTGGGCCCAGCTCCCTCTACAGCCGGTGGTGTTGGCTACTCAACTCCTAGACCTGAACAAGGCTATAAAATTTCGTAGTTAGCTAACACTGAGTAGAGTGGTAACTAAATCATTTACACGCAACTAACTTAAGACAAGCAACTAATTTATTATTAAATTCCATTTAGCTCAACTAAGTGGTTCTAATTTGTTTATTCTCTTAAGAATCTGGTCATTTCTTGATCTTGACTGTCCCTTAAGGGGACGACCTTGATTGCAGTCTTTCCCATGATGTATGATGTACACGTGGTGCTCTCCTGGCCAGGAGAGTCCCCCATGGTAGTCCTACACCCAGTCAACCACCCCGAGGTCACGGTCGCGACGTAACGGTGACTACGGCACGTGCGATAAGCGCTTGGGTAGCTACCTTGACTGGCACGCGGTCAGTCATTTCCAGTAATTGGCACATCTAAAGGTACAGTACGGAACAGCATAGGGCCTTGCCCTCTCAAAATAGGGGTCTCGCCCCTCCACAGTCTGCATACCCTCGTCCAACTATCTCGGTTTGCCTAGTGGGCCTAACAAGAGTCGGTGTAGGGTGGCTAGTCTTAACCCCAGGTCCCATGGGGTGGCTAGCTCCCTCTCTACACTAAGTAGCTCACTTCGGTACCATGTACTCGAGGGCTAAATAGAAGTCGATATAGAGTGACTAGTCCTAACCCTGAGTCTCAACCCAAAGGGGCGGCTAGCTCCCTCCTATACTAAATGGACAGTTGCTCTCCTTGGTACCATGTACACAAGGGCCAACTCACTTTCATCAACCTACAAGGTTCTTTCCGTATATAGGAGTTCTACTCTATTACGACCCGATTCCAAATCCTTACGAGACACGAGAATCGGACCAACTCGACTGATCCCAAGACCCAATCGTCCAACGAGCAAGTAACCAAAAGAGCAGTAAAATAAACCACATTCACCATGTATATAACTAGCAGTAACAAAATACAGCAGTAAAGAAAAGAACTACTACAGTATACACCACCACAACAATAGAGAATAAACAGGTACATAAACATGATGCTTGCAATAAAAGAGTACAGTGGTAATAGAAAAATACTCACTAAACAAAAGAAATGGTACAGTAGGTACTACACAAGTAAGACTACTGGGCTCTACTAGGCCCAGCTCCCTCTGCAGCCGCCGGCTCTGGCTGCTGAACACCTGGTCCTGAAAGGGTGACAAAGGTGACACGTCAGCGAAACGCTGAGTAGAGTGGCAACCAAAAGCTAAGAAAACAGTAAGGTGGATAGTAGCTGTTATATTTTTAATCTGTTTCTTTATTTTTCCATTTACTCATTATTGAATTATTCCTCAGATCTTTCTCTTGATCTTGAATGTTCCTCGTGGAAACGATCTTGATTGCAGTCTTTTTCGAAAAGTAGAAGTAACATGTGGTACTCCCCTTTCCGGGAGAGTCTCCCTTGGTGGTCCTACCCTCAGTCAACCACCCCAAGGTCGCTGACAGACGTAACAGTTGTTGGTGCTAGAGCACCACGATCATTTGTTTTGATGATAACAAACACGTGTCATTTAATATTTGCGCTTTGAGTCCTAGATTTCAGGTCAATCGCAAATGGACACGTGATTAGATGGAGTTCGAGCTCGCATCCAGGACGGATTGGACGGGCTTGATGGAAAACAAAGGAGATTCGCGAGGAGCGATAGATTAAAGATGGAAGGAAATGAAGAATAGGATAGATTTCCTTCTTTTATACTTGTTGTATTTTTCGTTTCTTTTGTTGCTCTTTATTTCCTTAGATAATTCATGTTAAAGAGCCTCAAAGTACCCTAACAGTAGTCTTAGGAACACCTGCACAACCCTAGGATACTTAGGTTTTCTGTAGAACACTTAGAAAACCAATATAGGGTTCAAACAGAGTTTCCAAACGTCTAATACCAAAATCAGACGTCTGATAAAGTATTTTAAGACGTCTGACTGTTGTTTCAGACGTCTGATAACTATTAGGCTGGACTTTGTATTCTGTCTGATGAAATCAGACGTCCAGACCTTAGACCAGACGTCTTAGGAGACGTCTGATGACTTTGCCAGACGTCCAATTAGTGGACCGTTGGCTGGCTCAGCAAACACTCAAGAATATGACCGTTAAAGCCTTATCAGACGTCCTTAGGCCTTTCCAGACGTCTGATAATTGACCGTTTTGCCTCGGCTGACCCAAAATCTCTTCTCAGAGATTTTCTAGCCGTTGCAACGTTTGGAAATCCATTCCCACAAAAAAAGTAGGTTTCCAGACGTCCAGACATAGTGCCAGACGTCCTATATGTCGTCTGATGGACTTGCACAAAAACCCTGTTTAGATCTGATTCAAGTCAGGAAGAGACCCGCCCAAAATCAGACGTCTGACCTTGGAATCAGACGTCTTAAAGTGAACTTCCAGACGTATGATGCTAGAATTAGACGTCTGATAAGCCTGTCAGAACAATGATTGTTCCTGATTTCGGACTGATTCACTTGGGCTTTGTACCCAACGGCTATGGAAGCTTTTCTAAGCCTTCCAAAGCCTTCCTAAGGCCTCTATAAATAGAGGGGAGCCTTTATACACCTAGATAAACTAAGAGAAACACAAGACACAGTTAAGCAACATAGTTCCACTCTCTTGTGTCCTAGCTAGCTCTTGCTCTCCAAGCTCAAGCTCCATTCTCTTGAGAGCATCAAGCTGTTGCGCACCCGCTCTCCCGCCATTGTTCACGAGAGCGACGTTGCGCCGTCGCGTGGCTCACGCACCGCGTCATCAACTCGACGCACTCCTTGCAAAGGGAAGTTTCCTTATTCCTATAGAAGCTAGGTTCATAATTTCTTTGTTGGCTCTATAGGACTTGTTGTTTATTTTATCTTTGCTATTTGGTTGAGTATTCGCTTTGCGAATTCCCGTCTCCTTCGCGAGACAAAATCCTTCTCGTGGAGAGAAGGGGTTGAGGTACGCTACCCTCGTCTAAGTAGCGTGGTTGTATTGAGGTTGAATCACCCTCGTTTAAAGTGATTCGGTTTAGTGGATTTTGATCAACTTGGTTGATCGAAAAATCCTAACTCGAGAGGGTTAGGTGGTGGTTTTCACCCGGTTTGGGTTTCCACCTAAAAATTCTTGTGTACTTGTGTGATTGCTTATTTGTGAGATTATTTATATTTCAATTCCGCATTTTTTACGTAACGCTAATCTCACCCCCTCCAAGCCCGAATTACAATTGGTATCAGAGCAAGTTCTTGCTAGATCAGAGTAACACCCGGCAAGAAAATCATGGAGGGAAGCTGTTCCACAAGTAGGATTTCCGAGGGCCAGTCTACGACTCGTCCGCCGTTCTTCGACGGGAGTAACTACCCCTACTGGAAGCTGCGGATGAAGATTTGGCTTCAAGCCAATGATTTCACGATTTGGGACAGGTGCAGATTTAGGAAATATGAGCATAAACCCTACAGGAAATTAGGATTAGTGCTCCTGGAAATAAATGAAACGGAACTGGAAATGTGAGTGGGGAAGTGTGCTGGCTCTTGAGTACGTAGTACCAAGGAGAGCGACTGTTCCCTGTTTAGTGTAGAGCGGAGCTAGCCGCCCTTAGGTTGGGACCTAGGGTTAAGATTGGCCACTCTGCACCTACTTCTTGGCCCTCGGGTACACTGTACCGGGGAGAGCTACTAGTGTAGGGAGAGAGCTAGCCACCCCACAGGGCCCGGGGTTTAGCTGGCCACCCTACACCGACTTGTTAGGCCTACTGGGCAAACCAGGGTAGTCAGACGAAGGTACGCGGACTGTGGAGGGGCCAGACCCCTGTTTGGTTCTTAGGGGCTAGACCCCTGTTATTGAGGGGGCTAGGCCCTATACTGTTCCGTGCTGTACTTTGGGAGCACCCGTTAGCGGAAACGACCGACCGCGTGCTAATGCGGGGTAGCTACCCGTGCGCTTATCGCACGTGTCGTAGTCATCGTTAAGTCTGTCCATGACCTTGGGGTGGTTGACTGGGTGTAGGATCACCACGGAAGACTCTCCTGGCCAGGAGAGCACCACGTGTGCCTTCTACTCTTCGGAAAAGACTACAATCAAGATCGTTCCCATGATGAACACTCGAGATCAAGAAAGCGATCTGAAAAATAAACCAATGGGTGAAAAGGAATAACTTGTAAAATAAAGTAATTTGAATAAACAATTACTTATTCACTTTTACTGCTTTAGTTAGTTGGTTGCCATTTTACTCAACGTTCGCTAACTTTGTGTACTCATAACCCTTTTTAGGTCCAGGTGTTGAGCAGCCCGAGTCTCCGGCTGCAAAGGGTGCTGGGCCCAGTAGAGCCCAGTAGCAGTAATTTTCTTTTGTAGTACTTCCTGTTGTAGTGAGTTCAGACTCTTGTACCTTTACATTTTTGTACATTTGCGTTCCTGTACCTTGTTACTGTTTTACTGTTGTGATGGTGATATGTACTGTAACAGCTTTTACTTTCTTTACTGCTGTACTCTTTTATTGTTAGTTACTTAGCATAGTGAATGTGGTTTACTTTTCTGCTTTTTTATTATTTCTTGTTGGACGACTGGGTCTTGGGATTAGTCAAGTCGAATCGATCTTGGGTCCTTTAGGGATTCGGAAATCAGGTCGTAGCAGAAGGGGGAAGGAGATGAAGGTGGTGGTGTGTAGAAGAAATGGAGAGGGTGGAGGGGGATTTTAAAGAGTGGGTTAGGATTTGGAGTGGGGGGAAAAGTGTGCATGTGTGTGGGTGAGTATGGTGAGGGAAAGGAGAGAGAGGGAAAAATAGCGCGACACCCCCTCGCATCCCCCTCCTTTCCTGCAAAGCCGACACACTTAACTCAAAGAGTCAATTTTCACGTTTATGTCCCTAACTTTCCAGAAAACTCCCAACGGTCCTTGGAAGGGTCATTTCAGCACGTAACGGAACATTCCAACCTTTCTATAGTTGCATGAAGACCAAGAAAGATGGACTAGTGGAGCTTGGTATCTACAATCACCATTTTACTATTGGTAATTTGTTCAATATGGTACGTCATTCTTTTTATCCCTTCATTTTTTAATGATTAACAAAAAGGAAGAGAAAAATAAAGAGCAAATAGTCATATTTTTATGGGGAGCATATACTGAGAGGGAGGATTAACTAATTTAAATTTCTTTCACATAACATTGCTAAAAATAATTTTTGTCTTATAATTATTTATTTGCAATATACTTTTGCCAATACAAAAAATGGGGAGATTGTTAGAACCTTATTTCACATCTTATTTTGATGTTAACAAAATTATTGTAAATTAATGTTTGCAATTGAGTGTTTTTCAGATTTAGATGAAGATAAAGACAAACATTGAATTATGGCAAGGAGGCATGATAACAAGGAGGAAAGATGACGAGGAGGAAGAAGATCATCTCTGATCTTTAGTTTTTTAAATTAGATTTTTATTTCTTATAATGTATGCCTCTTAACGAAGTAACATAAGTTAGATTGTAAAATTAATTAGAGATAAATTAGGATTAACATTACGATCATTTTCAAAGAAGGTACTCAAAAGTTAATCTTTGTAAAATCTCAAAATAAATGTACTTGAAAGCAAGTATCAGTACTATTCATAAGTACCGATACATGCAAAGCACAGGTTTGAGCCTTTATCTCAAAGTGTGAACAATAAGTATCAGTACTAATCAAGAGTACCGGTATTTGGTGGTCACAGTTTGTAGACTTAGTTCAGGTCTGGAACTTACAAGTGCCGATACCCGTGATGAGTACTGGTACAGGTAGGTCACAATGCCTAGTGAGTCTCAAACTTGGGAGTCACAAGTACTGGTACCTATGATGAGTATCGCTACTAGGACTCTTATGTGCTAGCTGTAGAAAAATTGTGAGCAGCTATTACCGGTACCTGTACTACAGTACCGGTACTAGCTAACCGTTGGGCCAAATCTGAACTGTTAAAAAATTGATTTAGGCAATATGAACGTTGGAATTTAAACCCCAATGTCTACTAGACGAGTAACTAAGATCCTAACTCTATAAAAAGATCCTAGGACTCTTAGTTTACACACAAGAAAGGAAAAGAAAAATTCAAGAACTATATTTCATATTTCCATCATATTTTGAAGCGAGGAAATTGTTTGCTACTCTCAATCTTTCTACGCTTTGCAAATACATCGACGTGCTTTTCTTACGCAATACAAAGCATTCACATCCTTCCTAGGTTCTCCAATTGGTACGTTTATTTTATATTATTGTTGAGAGGCTTAGGTGCTTTGTTGTAAGATTTATTTCTTTTGTCTTACACTTGTGCTATCTTTCTAATTGAGCTTGTTGCTCGTTGGGTTGAGATAACCTGTTGTTGTACTTAGGTTGAGGTAACCCGTTAATTATCTCGGTTAGTAAAGTGATTCCCTCGGAGTTGAGGGAATCAGATTAAAAATCATAAGCTGGAAAGCTCAGGTAGTGGAGTACCCACATGAGTGGGAAACCACTATACATGTTATGTCTTTTATGGTTTAAATTATTTTTGCAAATCTTTTTATTATTACTAATTTTCACCTTGAGTTTGTTTGTGCACGTAGCCATCTGATCATCGCATGGTATATATTAGATCAAAGGTTTCCAACATAGAAGGCTTGATAATTCAAATATATCCAAATGTCCATCGTAATTATTTAAATGCATTGTATCTAAAAGACTATGCAATTTTAGTAGAAAGAAATGATGATATTAACCAAATTAATGACCTCATATCGAGTAAGATATTTGAAGAGGAAGTTACTTATTGGAAATGAGTATGGAAGCATACGTTACAATGCATAACCCCCACTCATACCCCCATTCAAAAAATAAAGCAAAACACATCGGTTGAAAATTAAAATACACTAGTTAAAAATCAAAATCAACCAGCTGAAAATAAAACACATCGGTTGAAAGTTAAAATTCACTGGTTGAAAACCAAACACATCGATTAAAAATGATTTTATATCGGTTGAAAATGATTTTATATCAGTTGAAAATGAAAACATACTGGTATATTTTGTCTCTCAACTGATACCGATTTCGAATGATTTTTTATTAGTTGAAAATTAAAACATACCGATTGAAAATGAAGAATACACTTATGGAAAGTAATTTTTCACTTGGAAAATATTTTTTCACATGTGTAAAGTGGTTTCCACTAATGAGAAATAAAAAAACATCAATTAAAATCACACTCTCTCAAACATGTGTGTTTGTTTACTTTATTTTTTAGGTAAGACCGTTCAATCGAACAAAGTAATGAGTTCTTAAGCTATTAATTACTCAATAGAGTACCTAAATTCTAGAAGTTTGTTGGGATTGCTACCAACTGCATTCAAGATAAAAGACAAGTGTACCTCTCAAGCTACTATGAAACAAAGATCAATTAATCGGCCTTTGCGATGGTTGTCTCATCATTATGGAATTCTAGTCAAGAGTTCTTGATGCTGAAACATTAACCGATGATCATGTTGAACATCATGTTTACAACCCTAGAATTGAGTTAATTGCTTCAAAGATCGATGGTCGTTTCACTTGAAAGAGAAGACAATTTCCAATGCAATTAACCTTTGCGATGACAATTACTAAAAGTTAAAGGCAAACATTAAAAC
This sequence comes from Thalassia testudinum, assembly GCA_037157565.1. NCBI lineage: Eukaryota > Viridiplantae > Streptophyta > Magnoliopsida > Alismatales > Hydrocharitaceae > Thalassia > Thalassia testudinum. The sequence goes on along the minus strand of JAZHRO010000022.1, from coordinate 65,959,379 downwards.
ACGTTGAATTATACTTGCAGACTCCAATTTCCTCTTACCAATTGTATGTTGCTTTATCAAGGATAACATCAAAGGATGGATTAAAAAATTTGTTATCAATATCTTTTAAATTCTACAAAAAAAATGTTGCTTGCAAAAAAAGTTTTGGATGAAGTTGCATCTCTCTCTTCCCCTTGATTGATGATTTCTAGGTAACCAGTTCGTTTTTACCTGAAGTTGTATCTACCGTATACTGTAATGCCTTTCCTATAAAAATAAAAATGTTATAGAATTCCATCGCATTTTCATATATTATGTGTTGCTAATATTCTTAATTGGATCTTTTTGTTGGAATTATGCTATATGAAACATGTCATTCTCAATTAACTTTTGCAATAATTATTTAGATTGTGAAGGAAGCAAAATCTCTTTTTATGTACCTCATATGCCTTTACTTGTAAATGATCGAAGAGACACTTAGAAGATGATTCACCATCTGTGCACCATCTTTGTTTCAAAAAATACAATTATAAAAAGATCTAAGCATGCTCTGCAATATTCAATTTCTTTATCATCTACCTCTTTGAGATTAAATGAGAAACATGGAAAATCAACCATATTGGATTAATCAGATGTCATAGCAAAAGGTAATACATTTTTTCGATATCAATCATCTTGGCAATTGATGTGTATATTTGTTTAATAATTTACATAGCAAAAAAGTTCTAATGATGATGTAAATAAGGACTTTTAATTATATTTAGGAGAAGTGATGAACATCACAGTCAACAACATTGGATAACTAGTCGACGAATGATCACATTAGGTTCAACGACACCAACTATGTACAATTAATGTTTCTTCTAAATGGTGCTTACCTAGATAAATGTTTAGATCAAAAAATAAATAAGGGATGATGAATTTTATTATAGATGAGAAGATAAAAATTCTCTAAGCGAGGAATTTTATTATATATTTAAGAGTAGTATTACATATATTCTATTATATATCTTAAAATATATCTCAATCCTAGGTGGAATCCTACTAGGATTCTATGTGTAAACCCTCCCCCTACCCCCTCCCCTAAATTTTGGCTATAAAAGAGCATCCCAGCCACAAATCCTCCTGCCACACCACACACCCACCCACAACCTCCTCCGGTCACCATCGTCGCCACCCACCAGCGCGACGAGGAGCTCCGTAGTTGCCACCGCACCGCCGTCGCTCGCTAGCGTGACGATGAGCTTCGTCGTCGCCACCGCACCTCCGCCGCATGCCAATGCGATGAGGAACTCCGCACCAGGTAGGCCTTGCTGAGGAGCAAAACCGCTACCACCGCGCCTCCGTCGCCCGCCGGTGTGACGAGGAGCTCCGTGCCAAGCAGCGCCTCGTTGAGTAACAGAGCTATCGCTCCTCTTCATCCGATTCCCCGATCTGCACCCGCCACCTCGAGGACCACCTCGACCTTCTGCATGCACACCACCAACCACCACCTCCTCCTCGTCAGTGACCTCAAAGACGAGGCCCTCCTTGCTGCGCAACTCGGTTCCGTCCTCGCCTTTGGCCATCAGCCAGCTCGGCCTCTTCGATCGGGTTTGCGGTGCCCCCCTCCAATCCTCGCCTCTCCCTTGACAATGCTTTTGATTTGGTTGCTTTTTTTGCCTTTTGGAAGCGGAGTGTGTATTTATGAGTTTGTAATCAGTGCTCTTAATACTGTAGGATTTTTTTTTTTTTTTGCCTTTTCTGGTTGTTCAAGTAAGCGTTGCAAGTATGAAATGTGATTGTTATGTTTGTTTGAACTGAGCTTTCTGATTTACTGATTTACTAACAATAGAACTTATCAGTTGAATTCTCTTATGTAATTGTGATCCATGCATAGGAATCAACGTGTTCGTCTAATGATCTTAGTTTGAATTGTCGACCTGAATAACTGTGGTAAAATTGATGCCGTCAGCACCAATAGGAGATGCCGTTAGCACTAATGGTGGTGCCGTCAACACTTACTTATCTTCACCGAAATTTGAACTGGCGATGCCTTTAGCATCTATTGTAGTGCTGACAGCACCTATTGGAGAAAGAGTTTCCCTCTCTCTCCACCAAAATTTAAATTCGAATGTGAGGGGCACATGTGACTCCATGTGACTCTCTTTTCTCTTAGTTAAAAATGGTAGTAGTACTGTTAGGGTCTAAAAAGATAGTTGAACATTTTATATCCATGAGGACATGTGATTCTCCTATGTGGCTCCACCTCATTCACATGGCATCCACCTCAACAAGATAAGTGATACACTAGTAGAAATAGTAGTGTTCGCGACGGAAATTATTGACCATTAAAGTAACGATTGGTAATAACATTATTATCGACCATTTTAATAGAAATGGTCGCCAAAAGCCTGGTCATTAACTTTCCCAGCTGCAAAATAGTCGAGAAGGTTGAGACCAATCTTGACTATTATAAATGGTCGAAAATAAGACTTTATTCGACCGTTTATATATAACCGGTCGAGAATAAAAGGAATTATTGACCGTTCAATATATAACGGTCGATAAAATTAAAGTAATTTTAAGACATCTAGTTGACAGCATTTTCGACCATTTATAATAGTCGAGAATATCTATATAGTCGATCGTTTCTATATTAACGATCGACGATAATCTTTTCAAAACCTGCCATCACAGGCCGGCAAATTTTCAAAACCCATCGTCGACCATTAGATCATAATGGTCGGCGAAAGAGTTATTGCCGACCGTTTATTAATAATAGTTGAGAAAGTTGACTAAAATCCCTATGCTTGCCCCGACTCCCTCCCACTTCCTCCCAAATTTCTTCTTCCTCCTGAACCCTCCTGCACCCACGCGAGCTCCTCTGCCACATCTCCTCCTCCGCGGCCCTCGCTCCGCCTCGACTCCTCCGCGACCCCCTGCACCAACAGCACCCCTCCTTCGTGGCCAACATCGCTGCAGGTAGCCCTCCTCTTCTTCCTCCTCCGCCTGCCTCCTCCTTCCCCTTCCCCTCGTCACCGGCCTTCCCTTCCCCTTGTCGTCGCCCCCCTCCACCACCAGCACTAAGACCACCACCCCCTGGCGCCACCACCACCACCTTGCAGCCGCCGGCACCACCACCACCAGCCACCATATATCCCCCTTCCCCCACCCGCCCTCCTCCTCCCCCTTCCCCCAACCCTCCTCCACCTTCCCCTCCTCCCCCTTACCATGGCCAACCCCCTTGCCCCCTCTTCCTAGACCCCTTGTTTAAATTTTTGTAAAATTTTATTTGTCTATTTTTATTATTTTTGTTGATAATAAAATTATTTCATAGTTGTTTAATTTAATGTGAAATTTTATCTAAATTATTGTATGTTAATTGAATTTGATGTTAAATTTCTCGTGTGAATTAAATGTGAATGTAATGTAACATGTGGAGTATGCTGACATGTCAATTTGATTTATTTATAGTAGTAAGATGTGGGATGAGTTTAGGGCTTAAGAGTTAGGACATAGGTTTTGGTATTTGGTTTAGAATTAGGGTTTAAGTTTTAGGTTTTGGATTGAAGTAATTAGGGTTTAGGTTTTAGGTTTTAGTTTAGAGTTTGGGTTTAGGTTTCTTGGTTAGGTTTGATTTAGGTTTTAGGTTTGATTTAGGTTATGTTTGATTTGGGTTTAGGGTTTTGCGGTGGGATGCTTTAAATGAGGATGTTGGGTGCATGAGTCGAGATGGGGAAGGAGAAGGGGGTTGTTACCGTCATAAAACTAAGAGCTTCCGTTTGGATGGAAAGATTGGACAGGGAAAGAAGGGGAGGTTAACCATAAGTGAATGTCATTAGCCATAAATGTCATTTTGTTAGTCTTTTTTTTGTTGGTGAGTGGGCTAACGCTATTTAACTTAGATGAGAACTGGTTAGGGTGCATATTCTTGTGTCCTCATTTCTGCTCAAACTTTGATTTAGGTTTAGGTTTAGAGGGTTAGGGTTAGGGTTTGGGTTTTGATTTTATGGTTTCAGGTTACAATTTAGGATTTTAAGGTTTAACATCCATGATTGTAAACGTGTTTTATTACAACTTTGTAGATACACACACTTGCACAAATTTAGATGCACAGTATGACAAACAATAGGAATTTTAACCTCTAGATAACAGATTATGGGAGGGATATAATTGTATCAAAATACTAGTCCGTTGAGACTTATGATCATGTTATACGGATAATACAGAGTGTGTGTATACTTCACTTACAAGCACGATGCATTGTCTTTATAACATGTCATAAATGTCGTCGTCCTTTATTCAGAGAAGTTCTTAACAAAAGGGGATCCTTGAAGATTTGATCATAACTTAGGGTTACTTCTTGCATGTACCTAGTGTTTGGAGAAATTTCAATTGCATTTTCTCGTCTTCTCAGGTATACCAACTAATCTTAGCTCTGTTCCCGAAGTGCCCTTTAGTGGGGGCTGTTGGGGATGTTGTTAAGGTTAGTCTTGGGGGGTATACTGGAGAAGAGCGGGGAATGCTGCCGAAATTTCTTCAAACACTGGTTGCATGTAAGAAGTAATGTTGTGATCAAATCTTCAATGATGGGCTATCAAGTGAAAATCTTCTTAAAATACACATTTCTTCTTTATTCGAGTATAACTTACGAATGATCTAAAAATACACATTCTTACCTCATTCGAGTCCAACTTATGGGTGGTTGTCTTTTACATTTAGGTTAATTATCATGGATAAGTCATGAATCAGTATGAGAAATTTGAATTACCACGACTACAAGAGTGGAGTGATTTTGTTTCTGGAGTGGGCATTTCATGATGATATGAAGACATTTAGACGAGGTGAATTCCTTCAGCTGATTTTATGACCATGTAGATAATGTTTGAATGGATTTTTCTATGACCGAGACATAGTTTTGGAGCATGTAATATGTAAAGGTTAGTGGCAACATTACGCAAATTGTATAGCTCATGATGAGCAAATGAGAGAAGTTAGAAATGAGAGAATTGAAGCATTTGAAGGAAGTAATGATAATCAAGGAGATGAATTGGATGAAATGTTACATGATATGAGAGCAACAGACCATGAGGATGCAGATGATGATGAGGCATTACGAAATTGTAATGAGTTGTACGATGCAGTTAAGGCAGCAGAGGATCCAATTGCTCCTGGAATAATGTTAATGTTGAAGTTGTCGTTTCTTCTGAAATTATTTTAGATGAAAGTGATGAATAAAGCCACAGCGAAATTAATGTTTGAGGTTCTGGAATTCATTAGAGATTTGTTGAATAATCATGCTGGATATCCTAAGTCATGGTATGATGCGGAGAAGTAGATACGTGGGCTCGAACTGAAGTGCGAGAAGATTGATGCCTGTCATAATGATTGCGTCCTATATAGAAATGATTACTCAGGGTTGAGTAACTGTCCTAAATGTGGTGATTAGTGCATAAGGTGGGTAAGTCAACAAACACCGGCGGGAAGAAACAACTAGAGAAGGTTCTTCGTTATTTTCCACTAATCCCTCGACTACAACGCCTATTCATGTTCAGTAAAATAGCAAAACTGATGTCGTGGCATCATGATAATAAATCTAAAGATGGACGCATCCGTCATCCAACAGATTCTGATGAGTGGAATAGATTTAACGAGAATCTTACATTATTTGCAGAGGAGGCACGGAATGTGAGACTAGGTCTTGCAAATGATGGATTTAATCCATTCAAGAGCATGTATCCATTATATTTCATACGATCGGTGGTCATGGTAACTTACAACTTACTCCCATGGCTATGCATGCGATCTTCATTCATAATGTTGACACTCCTTATCCCAAGACCTAAGCAACCAGGAAATGCAATAGATGTTTATCTCCAGCCACTAATTGATGAACTGAAAGTGTTGTAATATAGTGGTGTTCAAACATATGACTCACAAGAAACAATTCTTCCAGTTGCACGCAACATTAATATGGACAATCAATGACTTTCCAGCATATTCGAATTTGTCAGGATGGAGTAAGAAGGGGAAGTTCTCCTGTCCAATCTATATGGATGATATTTATCACCTGAGATCGCCTGAAAGCAAGAAGTTTTGTTACTTAGGGCACCGCAAGTTTTTGCCCATTGAACAAAGATGTCAAACGTCACAATTCAAGGACAGATTTGATGGTATAGCATATCGGTATTCGTCGAGAAATTCGAAGAATAAAATTAGTACAAATTCTATTATGTTGTCGGGGATGAAAATCATGAAGACATTGCAACAGCTCAGAGAAATACGTTTGGGTCATTTTTTCAATAATGACTTGGCTTCCTTACGACAGTTAGGGTTTAGGAAGAAAAGCATATTTTTTATGTAGCTTTCATATTGGAAGGATTTAACAGTGAACACAATTTAAATATTATGCACATCGAAAAGAATGTAATGGACAACATTCTTATTTTATTAAACCTAACAGACAACCTGAACAATACAGTTAAAATAAGGAATGAAATGAAAATTTTGGGTATTCGTCCTGAGTTGCACGTTGAAGGAGGGTCTCACTTTTCAGAAGCTATATACAGTCTTTTCGGAGAGCAGAGGCAAAGGATTTTCTCGTTCCTTAAAGACATTCGGGTTCTAGATGGGTATTCATCGCAACTTTCACGTTGCGTAAATGAAACACAAAAGATTACTGGGTTAAAAAGTGATGATTCTCATGTATAAATGCAAATCTTATACCCAATAATGATATGTGGAGTGATGCCTGATTTGGTAGTCGATTTTTTCACCGAGATGAGCAGATATTTTAAAGTTATCTGTTCAAAGACATTAGATACCGAATTGCTAGACTATTAAGATAAACAAATTGTGATTACATTTTTTAAAATGGAGCATATTTTCCCACCTGCATTTTTTTACGTTATGGTTCATGTCACGCTTCATCTTCCAAATGAAGCGAGAATTGCTGGACCCGTGCAATACAGATGGATGTATCCAATTGAATGATATTTGAAGAAATTGAAAGATTATGTCTTCAATAAGGCTAAACCAGAAAGGGTCAATTGTTAAAGGCTATCTTGTAGAACAATGTATTAACTTCTGTGCTATGTACATGAATGAAACAGACAATAGATTTAATCGTCTTGAACGAAACTATGAAGAAGAATTTAATGGTAATGATGAAGATTATCTGTTCATACTTAACATCGGAGGAAGGTCGATCCTACGGACGAAGGTTAAGCCCATCTCGAAAATGGATCGACGTTTGGCACATTTGTACATTCTGATGCAAATTCCAAAAGTGGATGAATTTTACAATGAATTCAAAGAATCATCTGATACATCTTCACACGACTTGCAGTTCCTTCATTGGTTCAAGGATCGTGTAAGTAAATTGAAAGAAGATGGAGATCCACGGTGGGTACATGATTTTGATGTAATTGCTGATACATTTCTGACATACCGACGTTACCATTCCTGATACATAATTAACGATTTCAGATTCAGACTACGATCCATTGATGATGTGAAGGCCACGCATCAGGCAAGAGTTCTTGTCAGTTGTGACCTAAGCATCGATTGTGATGTGTATTACGGTTAAATTGAAGGGATTGTGGAAATGAGTTATAGGTTTGATCGTAAGGTGGTTTTATTCAAGTGGATTCAAAATCGATAAGAAACATGGATTCTTAAGCTTAAATAAGAACTGTCACATCCTCCAATCATCAGAACCATTCACATTAGCTTTTTAGGTAGCACAAGTATTCTATGTGCCTGATAATAACAGAAATGAGTGGATTATGCCAGTTAGAGCTCAACCATTTGAACAATACGATGTGGGAAAAGATCTACACCAAAATGTTGAATCTAAAGCATATCAACAAAACTCACAAAGTGAAGGACTTGCCTCTTGTGCAACTGACATTGACATATAAGGTAAATTGTTAAAAGTATTAATTCATAACCATAAATATAAATAAATTATGAAATTCTTAGTTTGTTTTGTTTAAATTTCTTTTAAATTATTTTATCTTTTTTGAAAGGTTATGTTTATTTATATATCAAAATTGAATTTTTTTATTACCTTCTTATATAGGTTCTTTGCATTCTCTTACTGTTTGTGTACCGATTGTTTCCATTTCGTCACTATGGTGAGTTTTTTACTAATTTTTTTTTTAAATGTTATTATCATGTTAGATGTGAGGTGTGCTCACATAGGTTTATTTTAAGAGTGGGGTGTGTCCACTTAGGTTTATTTTTTGTGTGGTGTGTACTCATTTAGATTTATTTTTTTTGTTGGGTGTGCCTACTTACATTTATTTCTTGTGTGGAATGATGCTTTTTTTTTTGTATCTTGAATGTTGTATGTTGAAGAAAGAGGAGAAGAATGAGGAGAGGAAATAAGAAGGGGAGGGTAATTAAGGAAGAAAGAGAGAAAGAGAAGGGGAGGTTAAGGAGAAAGGGAGAAAGAGAAGGGGAGAGTAAGGGATGGGGAAAGAGGAGAAGAAATAAGAAAGGGAGGGTAATTAAGGAAGAAAGAGAGAAATAGAAGGGGAGGTTAAGGAGAAAGGGAGAAAGAGAAGGGGAGGGTAAGGGAAGGGGAAAGAGGAGAAGAAAGAGGAGCGGAAATAACAAGGGGAGGGTGATTAAGGAAGAAATGGAGAAAGAGTAGGGGAGGTTAAGGAGAAAGGGAGAAAGAGAGGGGGAGGGTAAGGGAAGGGGAAAGGGAATGGGGGAAAGAGAAGGAGAAGAGGATGGGGAGGTTAAGGAGAAAGGGAGAAAGAGGAGGGGAGGGTAAGGGAATGGGAAAGGGAATGGGAGAAAGAGAAGGAGAAGAGGAGGGGGAGATTAAGGAGAAAGGGAGAAAGAGAAGGAGAAGAAAGAGGAATGGGAGGGTAAGGGAATGGGAAACGGAATGGGAGAAAGAGGAAGGCGAGGAAAATGGAGAAAGGGAAGGTTCTTTCATTTATATATGCTCATTTCATTTTCAATTATTTGTATATTTATTTCATACAGAATTTTTGAAAATATCACAATATATAGGGAAAATGCTGCTGAATTTTTTTAAAAAATATCTTATTATTTGCAGTGTTTTTACACAGATTATTTTCAAGAAAAAGACTAATAGGAGGAGCAGGGAGGAGGCTTAGGCCTCCCAGCAGCCTGAGGCCCCCTGCCAGCAGCCTCAGCCTTAGGCTCACCACCAGCATCCTCAGTCTCAACCCCAGGCACCTCGCCAGCAGTTTCTGAGGCTTGGAGATGTAGCTCAATATTTCTAGAGTGAGGGGAAGGGAGGTAGGAGGAAGGGGAAGAGTTCGATGCCTCCTCCGATGAATCTCCCAGCGGAGGATTTTGACTATGAGGAGGATGCACCCGTCGATGAGGAGGAGGATGGTACTTCATTTGATGAGGAGGATGTTAGATTGGATGATCAGCCAGAGCAGACGACTGACCCAAATCCTTCTCAGACGGGATGTTCTGCACCACCACCACCCGCCTGCAGTTTAGGTATGAATTTAAGGTTTGGTAAATGTTATGTTCTCAACTTTTTTTCTTTGTTATTTAATTTTATGTTATAATTATGTGTTATAGGTGCATGTAAGGGGGAGGTCCCACGCGAAACAGAGATTTAGAGAGAATTTTGCATAGGGCCTGCATTTCAGTGCGAATCACACCAACGGGGGAAGTAGTGGACTATCCTCCATTCATCAGCAGACTGGGTACGCTGACGAAGGCAATCATCCCACCGTCCCACTTCAATTGGAGGAAAGTGCCAAACGAGCTAAAAAGACAGCTCATTCAAGAGTTAGAGGTAATTGGTAAAAATTAATAACTTTTGTAAATTGCTTTATATAAGTTTAAATTATGTAATAATTTCTGCTCTCTTTCTAATGTAGGCCACATTCGAATGGAGCGATGATCTGAACATCCCCAAATATATCCTCAAGTATGCAGTGAAGAATCATAAAGATTGGAGATTGAAGATGAAGAATAATGTAAAAGATAAATTTTAACTGTATTTCTTGATTTCCTTTACCACAATTCAAATATTATTTCTAACATTAAAATTATATTTTTTAGTATTATAAGAACATGAATCATGATGATGCATTGCATAATACGTCTCTTTTGATACAGCCACACACTTGGAAGGAAGCGTACGAGTATTGGCATGATCCAGCGACGCAGGTAAAAGTATTTCATATATTATCATTTATTTAAATAATTTCTAAGTTAATAAATTGTACATTCATTTTCAGGAGCAAGCCAAGAAAAATAAGGAAAATAGGGCTAAGGCTCCACCGAAGACCCATGTCCTAGGTAGGAGCATAGGCAGCATGAAATATATATACGTAAATATATTTAATTAATATTTTTTTAAAACCTTACAAAATTTTCTAATTTGTTAAAATTAACTATTTCAAATTATTGTAATCCGCCATGCATCAAGTTGCCCAGCTTGATCGGGTGGGAGTATATGAGGCCACTCATAGCAAGATGAGCGAAGAGGGAAATAGAGAGTGGCTTTACGACACATATCAATAGAGACACGTAAGTTAAAAAATACAATACTTTTATTTTATTTCATAATTATATAATTAAATGAAATACTTAACGTAATTCAATATCTTTCAAGATAATATGATCAACTTAATGCATCTTCCTGAAGACGCAAACCCGGTATAGCTCAGCAGTCACTGACAGCAGAGGAGGCCTACCGGACTGTCATGCCACCTGAGAATGGTGTGTACGTCCGTAGCGCAGGGAGGAGTGAGATCGTCTCGGGGTGGTATGGGAGAAGGGGAGCATCATCCTCTTCAGCTGAGGTGCAGGAGATGAGGAAGGAGATTACGGCATTATGCCACAGAGACGAAGAGAATGTGTTGCGAATCAAGGAGCTGACGAGGTTGGTCAGGGAGAATGCGACGCAGTTTAAGGAATCCAACAAGCCCATGAAGGAGCTCTTGGCATTACTTCAGAAGAGAGGAATTGATCACCCCGCCCTTCATGAGTTTAGAGATCATTGTGATAACGATAATTTAGGTGGTAGCGATGCTGAAGGCGTTGGTGCCACAACATAATTGTATTTTTTATATATATTACCATTTGTAATGAATTTTGTATACGTTACTTTTGTTTATAAAATTTTAATTTTCATTTCTTCTATTTTATTTAAATGCATAAATTTTTAAGTTGTGTGATTGATTTATATTCTTAATAGATTTGGGCATTATTTATTAATCTTTTACATAAATTAAATATATTTAAAAAAAAATCCTTATTATTCTCGACCGTTATTTAAATATGGTCGAGAATTGTTAATATTATCGACTGTTAAAAATGGTTGCTAATATGAGTTTTCCCGATCGTAACCAAATAATTGTCACTAATATTTAACATTCTCGACTATTAAAAATGATATACAATACGAGTTTTCAACCGTTATTAACAAACGGTTGGAAATACGCTCTTACTCGACTGTTTAAATAATGTCGAGGTAAATACTTTCGCCGACCATGGACATTAAATAGTCGGAAAATAGCGTTATCGACCGTTGAAAACTGATGAGAGAACTAACCAAACGTCGTGTCGGGGTGCGCCTTTTTCTCGACCGTATTGTTCAAGAACGGTCGAGAAAACCCAATCGCGGTTGTACATTCCTCAACCCTTGTTCTCGATGGTTATTTGAACATTTGCGACCGTTTTTAACGGTTGAGAATACTGAATATTCTTGTAGTGATAAGTAATTGATGCTAACAACAACATGAAAATGTATGTGGTAACATTGATATCTAAACTTACATGACTGGTGGTGATGCCGTCAGCATCTAGCTGTCTTCACCTAAATTTGAGATGGTGACGCCATTAGCATCTATTGTAGTGCCGGCAGTACCTATTGAAGATAGAGTTTTTCTCTCCCTGTTAAGACCCGTGCCATTAAAGCTCTTTTAAGACGTCTGGGACTTAGGCCAGACGTCTGGACACACTCCCAGATGTCTGGAAATCAATTTTTGCATGCGTACGACCGCGAGTCTACGCACGTGCCGCGCGTAGACTGAGCCCCAGCCGCCCTCTTCTCTTTCTTCTTCCCTTGCAGACTTGCAGAGCCTTCTCCCCTATGCCTACAAATATCCCCACCTCTCCCTCACGCCACCCCACATCCACCCATCCCCCTTCTTCCTTCAGCGAGGGCGAGAGCGAGGGGCAGCGAATTGCTGCCAAGTGCAGTAGCGGAGAGGAGAGGGGCAGCGAGAGAAGGGGAGAGAGGAGAGTGCACTAGCTGTGAGGGAGCTCGCCGGAGAGGCTCGAGGCCGGTCGGGCATGCGCGAGGCGGAGTGTGTGTCGGGGAAGTCCTCCCCGATGCTGCTGCAGCTAGAGCAACGGGCGGACGAGCGCGGGGCGGCCACGCGCAGCAGGAAGAAGACGAGGGAGCTTCTGATTCTGGGATTTTTTCCCAGAATCAGACTTCTGGACCTACATCCAGTCGACATGGACGACGTCGGGAGGGAGCTCCACACAACTGAGAGGTACGTTTTACCTCCTATGCTTCCTTTTGCGGACGTCTGTTGCGTGCCGTGGTTGAGAGATTTTGTGTATACGTGTAGGATTCGCTTCGGGAAGGCATGGGACACGCCCTCCCATGCGGTTCAGACGTCTTGGCGAGTCACCAGACGGCGGAGAGCGTCTCTAGACATCCAGAGGGATAGTCGGACGTCTGGACCTAGGTTCGGACGATTCAGCAGGATCCCTGGACGTCTGCGGAGTAGCGCAGAGTAAGGTATGATCTGGCCCCCTTTTTAAGACGTCTGGAAGATATTCCAAACGTGTGATTTGAGTCAGAGTTGTTGTTTTTGACCAGTTTAGAGTCCGTTCGAGGTCCAATTTCCACGTTTTAGATTCCGTTCTTCTCCGTACAAGTTCCTCTACTCGTTTGAAATACTTTTATCCTGTTCTAGGTGGTTCCTTGTGATTGATCTTTGTGTTAGGACCTCGTTCTATTGTGGATTTGGGGGTTGCGGAGGCACGCGGACTTGCCGATCGAGCCCCCATTACTCCCGATTTTGCGGGAAGAGTGGCTTCCCTTAGTTAATTACAAACATAAATGCATATCTGGAATAAATTATAGATCCTAGGGTATGGCATGAATCCTAGGATCAGAAAAATTAGATTGAATGATAGATCCTAGGGTATGGCATGAATCCTAGGACCAAAAAAATTAGATTGAATGATAGATCCTAAGGTATTGCATGAATCCTAGGACAAGAAAAACTAGATTGAATGATAGATCTTAGGGTATGGCATGAATCCTAGGACTAGAAATACTAGAACGATTGTATTAAATGCCTGAAATGCAGTCTTGGAATGAGTAGATAATGATTGCCTGTAATTAGATAACAGCTGCTTGTGAAATGAAAAGTACTGTTGTTAGTAACTGCTACATGTAATTTCGGTTGTTTGAAATTAATTACGAGCTACTTGTATATAAATTGGAAGAGAAAGATTGAATGTTGGAAACACATGCTATATGCGAATAAACCTGAATGATGAAGCCTAGTATGGCTTGGCCTGAGGAACATGAGCATGAACCCTACGGGGAATTAGGAGTAGAGCTCATGGAAATAAATAGAATGGAACTGGAGAAGTGAATGGTAAGGTGTGCTGTCCCTTGGGTACGTGGTACCAAGGGAAGCACATGTTACCTCTTAGTGCAAAGTGGAGCCAGCCGCCCTAGGGTTGAGACCCGGGGTTAGGTCTGGCCACTTTGTACCGACTCTTGGCCCTCGCGTACATAGTACCGGGGAGGGCTACTAGTGTAGGGAGGGAGCTAGCCACCCCACGGGGCCCGGGGTTTAGCTAGCCGTCCTACACCGACTTGTTAGGCCCACTGGGCAAACTAGGGTAGTCAGGCGAGGGTGCGCGGATTGTGGAGGGACGAGACCCCTGTTTGGTTACTGTGGAGGGGCTAGACCCCTGTTACTGAGAGGGCTCTGCCCTATACTGGTTCCGTGCTGTGCTTTGGGCGCACCCGTTAACGGAAAGGACTGACCGCGTGCCAGTGTGGGGTAGCTACCCATGCATTTATCGGGTATGCCGTAGTCACCGTTACGTCTGTCAACGACCTTGGGGTGGTTGACTGAGGGTAGGACCACCACGGGGAACTCTCCCGACCAGGAGAGCACCACGTGTTACTTCTACTTTTCGGAAAAGACTGCAATTAATATCTGATGAGAACCTCATCATGAGCCATAACTAGCTCATTTTGACCCAATACAAAGGATAAAAGCTCCTACATATCTCAAGGAAAAGCTTAACTCAGAGAATTCTGAGTTTGAGAAGAAAACAAGTCATAAGGGGTAAAAGTGCAATTTTACCAGTATAATCTGCATACAGGGTAATTCAGGGCCCAAGCATAGGTCAAAACAGCTTAATAAGAATAAAAGTGGGATGAGATGATCTAGCAAGGGCTACAGCACTTCCAAGGAACCAAATGATAATCTGTAACCCTAAAACAACCCACTTCAATTCACAAGGTTCGAGGCAAAGTAAAAATAGAATAAACCCTCTAAAATTCATAGAAAAATAATCTCTGGGGTTTAGAACCATCAATTTGGCCTTTAGAACCCATTTTGACCTACATTGAGAACCATGCCCAATTAATAACTTAATTTTGGTTTTTGCGCAAATTGACCGGTCAAACAAGGTTTAATATGAAAATAAAATTCACCATCAGATTCCTTAGGTCCTAATTAGTCATGTATAAAAACTTGAGCCTAAGAAGAAACCTCCTTGACCGACTTCACACTTTGGTCCTCATATATTTACTCTTTGGCCCTCAACTTTTGAACCCTCGCATTTTGGCCCCTAACTCTCCTTCGTTCTTTGCAAACAGGTCCCTCCTGCAAAACCCTGCCAGCACCATGCTCCGGCGACCTTGCGCGGAGCATGGCGCCGCGCAGGGTGAGGTGGGGGACCTGGCAAGTGTACCGGGGGTGCCCTGCGTCGTCAGCCGTCGCAGGAGCACCCCCATGGTCACTGTAGCCCCCCATACCGGCCGTGCGAACGCACGGACGGTATGGGTTCGTATTCCGACCATTCTTCGGCGAGGGAGACACGTCGTCTCCCTCCGCCTTCCTCCCTGCTTCAACCCTATAAATACCCCCCGCCGCTCCACCGACGAAGGCAGCCTGGATCTGACGGAGAAAAACCCCCAGCTTTCTTCTCTTCTTTCTCCGGCAGACGCTCACCAGCTCCGGCGACTTCCTCCCCCTCCACCTCTTCGCTCTGCCGCAATACCAGCAGCAGAGACCTCCTCCCCTGCTCTTCCCGCGCCACGCCGCACCCAGCTGGCGCCTCTCCAGCCCTCTGCTCGTCGCCGCCCCTCTCTCTGAGCATCATCTTCTCCGGCGACAGTCGGTACGACTGTCGCCCTGTTCCTCCCCCTTCGTCCCTGCAGTTAAGTTAGACTTACTCCCCTTCTCCTCCTCTTTCTTTCCCCGCTTTCGATTTAGTCAATTAAGCCCTCTACCGACCCTGTTCACCCTCACCCTCTCCGCCTCCGACCACCCTCCGGCGAGCCGCTCCCATCACCTCAGCGACCCACACGGCTCGCCAACCACCGCAGAATCTCCGCCTCCTCACCCTGATCCTCTTCCGCCCCTCCACTTCCCACCAAACACCCTCTGCAGACCCACCGAACACACCCACTCCCTCGCTCACAGTTTGACCTAGGACGACCTGACAGCTCCATCTCGCCCCCTGCAGACCCCCTGACCACCTTCGCCGTGCCACGGCGAAGGTCCCCCGCCTGTCTGATTTGGCCGAGAGGCCGTGCTATTGATTTCAGGTTCCAGGCCTTGACCGCCATTGACGAGGAAGCTCGAAGCTTGCTCGAGGTTGCTTCAAGCCGAGATATCCCAGGTTGAAAAGCCACGGCCAGCGCGGAAGAGTCTCGCGCACACACCCTGGCCCTCAATTGGAGCTGTGCGCCTCAACAGCTGATGCAATTGGAAGCGCCATCCCTGCTGCAGGCGTGAGAGAAACGGGTGCGCGGATAGTCCCACCTCGGAACCTCTCGAAGGCGCGCGGACGCATAAAGGCAAAAACTGCCTTATGCTGTTTGCCTCAGTTACCACGGGGTGAGGTCCCTCTCACCCGACCCGACCCGACTCGGCCTCGTCCGTGACCACGCTCCGCGGACCTGGCCCGACCCGATTAGACTGACCTGCACTCCTCGCCCACCACGCACGCCGGTGGGCCTGGACCCGGGCCTGACCCGAACCCGATTACCCGGTAGCGCTC
The DNA here is from genome assembly GCA_037157565.1 of Thalassia testudinum. Classification (NCBI taxonomy): domain Eukaryota; kingdom Viridiplantae; phylum Streptophyta; class Magnoliopsida; order Alismatales; family Hydrocharitaceae; genus Thalassia; species Thalassia testudinum. The sequence continues at coordinate 65,943,131 of JAZHRO010000022.1, read as the reverse complement.
TGGGAGAGCTTCCGATGAGTGATTTCAGAGAGAGAGATACGCGGGGGAGGGGGGTAGAGTAGGTTTTTGCCTTGACGAATAGACTCTGAAGTGTGCAGGCCAAAGAAGAAGAAGCAGACCCGCTGAAGAAGAAGGAGCTGCTGCACTGTAGCGAAGGCATTGTTAAGTCGTCTCAGCACCGGGGCAGACGACGGAAGGTCAGCAGCCAAAGAAGAAGCAGACCCGCTGAAGAAGAAGGAAGAGCAACGGCCATCGCGAAAGAAGAAAAAGAGAGGTCAAGGCAGGTGAAGACAAAGAAGAAGAAGGAATGAAGAGAAGCAAGAAGCAAGAAAAGAAGAAGACGATCTGACGAAAAAGAAAGAAAGGAAACAAGGAAGAACAGAAGAAGAAGAGCACGAGGGGAAAATCTGAAGAAAGCAGAAGAAGAAGAAGAAGAAGAACAGGAAGAACCAAAGACAAAGAGGAAGAAAGAAGAAAAGAAGAAGAAGCCAAATTTTCATCTCTCTCTCTCTCTCTCTTTATTTTTGTAATAGAACTTGTATATCTCCAGAATACAACTTGCTCCCTGAGTTCGACCTCGGGAACTCTTTTATTTTTCCGAGTAAAAAATTTTTATATGAAACGTTGGTAACAACCGGCTTTACTATAACGACATAACTCAACCCGGTCAAACCAGACGCTATCATTTTGGCGCCGTTGCCGGGGAGCAACGGCTATTCTAGAGGTAAACATTCCTGTATCTTTTAATTTCTGATAATCTCCTCTCTTTTGTGCAGCTACAGGAACTCAAGAAGACAAGCAACCACACGACAACCACTCCGAAGACAGGTAAATCTTTTCTCTCACTATTAACCCCTACACTCTAAAGAGAAAGAAAAGAAAAGAACAAAGCAATATAGGGCTAACCTGTCTTCCATACTTAGTAACCATAAAAAGTTGCATGTTTTCAACTCATCACTCCTGCACACTATTAAGGGTATTTAAGGGCTAACACATTCTTGCTTGAGCCCTAATTGCCCAACAAAGAGTTAAATGGACCAAGTAGAGCCAACATAAGGTCAAACATTAGGATTTCAGTAGAGACACACCCCTTAATCAAGAATTGAGGAAATCCTAAAGAGGTGTGCCCAAGCCATTGATTGAAAATAATTAACAAGAAAAATCCTAAACAATTGGCTCTCTCTAAACACTTGAACCCTAAAAGACAGGACCTAAAAGCTCTTAAAGAAAACAATAGGTAAAGTTGACCCCTTGGGTTAACCAACCTTAAATTAGGTCACTCTTTGCACTTAAAAAGACTAAAGTTCAAGTGAAACCTTAAGCACCCTGATTTTAAAATTGGTAGACTTAAGAGGTCAAGATCCCCATTCTGGTCTACCTGGAACCGCAGTGACAAGAGAGGTCGGGTGGGGGAAACCCTGTAACCCGTGGGGACGCTCTACCGTGTAGGGGTCTTCGCGGGACTCTCCCTCTCTGGCTGCCCAGGTAATTCTCAGGTGGACGATCTTTCTGATCAAGGGGTCCATCTGCCCCGCACCTCTATAGTCACCCAACACATTTTTGGGTGTCTTGATTGGGTCCATCACCTTCTAAACTTACCTCTCCCAACTGTGCATGTACGGAAGGAGGTCTCTAAGACCACCCTTAAGACCTCCTTTAGAAATTCACTCTCGTCAAGGCCAAGCCTCGACGCCCGTGTTTGTGCAGCAACACCCTCACATTATTCTCTCTTCTGATTCAGAACCAAGTTTTTCTTCTTCCCCCATCATGGCTCAGCCAGTTGAGGAAGAAAATAATCTGGAACACCAGCTCCAGCGACTCAATGACCTCTTCCAAAACTTCGTGCACCCACCACAGCGTCCTATGATGCGGGACCACTACAATCCTGCTGCGGTGGCAATTGAGCCTCGAGTTAGAATCCCGATTGGAGGACCTGATTCCGAACTAAAGCCCAACATGATTCACGCTATACCTAAATTCCATGGGCTTAATTCTGAAGATCCCTTCCAGCACATCAAACAGCTTAAGCATCTGGCCCACACTTTTGGATCAGATGCGCAAAATCGGGATATTCTTCTCATGAAGATGTTCTCCTTTTCTCTTATGGACAAGGCCGCCCATTGGTATCAAACTCAGACCCGGCCGATCAACACTTGGGAAGAACTTCAATCCGAGTTTTTGAAAAAGTTCTTTCCCGTTGGTCGGACCAACGCCTTGCGCCATCAGATTACACACTTCACTCAACAATCAGGAGAACCTCTCCATGAGGCATGGGATCGTTTTCAGGATCTCATGAGGAAGTGCCCCCATCACGGAGTTCCTAAATGGGAACAAGTCCAATCTTTTTACCAGGGACTCCGTGAGGACATCCGCCTTTTCGTCAATGCAACCTGCGGAGGAAACATCATGGGTCAACATGAAGACACCGTATGGGAGATTCTCGAAAACATGTGCGAGAACTCCATCAACAATGACTCCATGGGATTATTCGACAGGACGAATACCCGCGCAGCGACGAATCTTAAGGGAGCACATGAGACGCAGGGCCTGTCCGCATCAGTCGACCTGGAATTAATGGCCAGTCGATTGGACAAGGTCTCAATTATTGAAAAGAAGGTGGATGAGCTGACTCAGCACTTGCAGCGAGCCACCTCTGCGCGTAACTCCTTTGCACAACCTCCTTCCACACAGGAGACTGTGCAAAACATCCTACACCGATCCTCCCCTGGGATGGATCCATATCCATCCCCATCTGATTCTTGGACTGGAAGATCATCCGATCCTTTCTTCACCAGCCGGGGGAACTCCATTCCCCCTTTCCCTGATTCTCAGGAGGTTCCTCAGACCTGCGAGGACCTCAACGCCATCCAGAACGACCCATTCTCCAACACTTACAACCCTGGATGGCGAAACCATCCAAATTTTCAGTGGGCGGGAAATTCTCAAACCCAAAGACCACCTTTTCATTCCCGCCCACAGCCCTCTCATCACTACCAGCCGCCTCAGCCTCGGCCCAACCCTACTTATCCATCAGGGCCAAATCAAGATCAAATGTCCTTAATCCTTCAGACTCTGGCTGACATTCAAAAATCGAATGCGGCCATTCAAAAACAGCACAAGGACGAGCTTACTGAAGTTAAAACTCAGCTGGCCCAGTTGGCAAATTCTCGCCAGCCAGGCACACTCCCTTCCCAACCCCTTCCTAACCCAAATAACGTGCCAACCCAGAAGCGCGTTATGAATCCAAATTTAGGCCAAGCTCAATGGATTTATCAGGCCCCCACTGCTCCATCTCCAGACGAGATGGAAGCCTCTACTTCTCGTACGGGATTTCAGCAGCAGCCACCCCTCCTACCAAATCCAAACCAAAATCAGGCCGGATTAAATTCTGTAACAACACGTAGTGGTAAGACAACTCAGGACCCGCGTTATCCAAACCACTCCCAGCCTGATAATCATGACCCTAGGATAGTTATCCAAGGTACCGCTGTTCCAGACCCACAACCAGGACCTATCCTAGAGGAACCAACCAAGATCCCGTTTCCCGAAGCCCTGACCAAGGGAAAGAAGACCACCAAACCCGTGGCCCCTGAGGAGGACCTGGTCAAGCTCTTTGAGCAGGTCCACATAAACATCCCCTTGATGGATGCAATCCGCCACGTACCAGCTTACGCACGATTTCTAAAGAATATATGTACACCCCAGCGTAAGCCGCGAACCAAGGGAGGGAGCCCAATTGTTCTGTCAGAGCAAGCCAGCTCTGTAATCCTTAGTAGACTCCCACCCAAGGCAAAAGATCCTGGAACTCCCCTGATCTCCTGTAAGATAGGTGGTACCCAATTTGACAGAGCATTGTTAGACTTAGGTGCATCTATAAATCTGATACCCACATCCTTACTTGACCATCTGGAAGAATCTGAGCTGAAACCAACCGAGGTGACATTACAATTAGCAGATCGATCTATAAAGTCACCAAAAGGGATTCTCGAGGATGTTATCGTGAGAGTGCGGGATTTCTATTTTCCAGTGGACTTTATAGTCTTAGACATGGATGCACCTGAGAACCCTAGGGATACACCAATCATTCTAGGGAGACCTTTCTTGGCTACTGCTAGAGCCAACATCAGCTGTGAGGAGGGCCAAATAGAGCTTAAGTTTGGAGATCAAACACTGAAAATTGATATATTTAAGGCCCAACAAGGAATTAATTGCGGCGTCATCGAGCAAATTTGTGACATCAAGACTTTGGTTGATGAATCACACCTCCAGAATGACTTGAGTATTCCTCATCAACCACAGAAGGATCTTGACCCGCAAATAGAGGAGTCCAATCCGGATGTGAACAACCCAGTAACTCCCACCCTTGAACCTCACATCTATACTGAACCACCCGCTGCTGCTAAAAACCCCATCCTTGAACTGAAACCCCTTCCTGCTCATTTGAAATACATCTTTTTGGGTTCTAATCAGACCCTTCCTGTGATCATCAATTCCAACCTCAATCCTGAACAGGAATACCGTCTGATTGTTGTCCTCCAGCAACATCGCAGAGCCATCGGATGGACCCTCGATGATTTGACTGGAATAAGTCCCTCTTATTGTACTCATCATATCTATTCAGAAGAGGGCACACGACCTTCTCGTGAAATGCAGAGACGCTTAAACCCCAATCTGCAGGAGGTCGTGAAAAAGGAGATCATCAAGTGGTTAGATGCCGGGATCATCTACCCGATCTCCGATAGTCGTTGGGTGAGCCCGATTCAGGTCGTGCCTAAAAAGGCAGGACTCACCACTATAACGACTGAGACCGGAGAAATCATTCCTACCCGATTAGCCAACTCGTGGAGAGTCTGTATAGATTACCGTCGACTCAATTCCTCCACGAAGAAGGATCATTTCCCACTACCCTTCATTGATCAAATTCTCGAAAAACTAGCGGGAAATAGGTTCTTCTGCTTTCTTGACGGGTACTCCGGTTATAACCAGGTGGCAATCCATCCTGAGGACCAAGAAAAGACCACATTCACCTGCCCCTTCGGAACATACGCTTTCCGAAGGATGCCTTTTGGTCTTTGCAATGCACCCGCTACTTTTCAGCGATGCATGCTTGCCATATTCTCAGATATGGTAGGTGATTATCTGGAAGTCTTCATGGATGACTTTTCAGTTTTCGGAGCATCATTCGACGATTGCCTCCAGCACTTGGTCCAGATACTCAGGCGGTGCATCGACGTGAATTTGGTTCTTTCCTGGGAAAAGAGCCATTTCATGGTGCCTGAGGGAATTGTCCTGGGACACTCAATTTCGGAGAAAGGTATCCAAGTGGATCGAGCTAAGGTTAATCTGATTTCTCGCCTTCCTATGCCTAGCTCGATCAGGGACATCCGATCCTTTTTAGGGCATGTCGGTTTTTATCGACGATTTATCCCTGATTTTTCAAAAATCGCACGCCCCCTGACCACTCTTCTCTCCAAGGATGTTCCCTTCGAAATCTCCAAGGAATGCACTCAAGCATTTGAAATCCTGCGTGACCGAGTCACCCAAGCCCCGATCCTATAGTCCCCTGATTGGTCTCAACCCTTTGAGATCATGTGTGATGCATCCGACTTCGCTGTAGGAGCGGTTTTGGGGCAGAAAAATGACAAGAAACCTGTGGTCATTTACTACGCCAGCAAAACACTCGATGAGGCTCAGCGTAACTATACAGTTACTGAGAAAGAGCTGCTAGCTGTAGTATTTGCCCTAGAGAAATTCAGATCATACCTTCTGGGTTCCCATGTCATCATATACTCGGATCACACGGCTGTGAGGCATCTCCTTGCAAAGAAGGACGCGAAACCTCGATTGATCCGATGGATCTTGCTGTTGCAAGAATTTGACCTCGAGATTCGCGATAAAGCGGGAAAACAAAACGTGGTAGCTGATCACTTGTCCCGTCTTCCTTCTGAAATGATAGACCCTTCCGGACCCATCACTGAGCATTTTCCCGATGAGCACCTGCTGACTATTGGTACTAGCCTTCCATGGTTTGCTAATATTGTAAATTACTTGGCATCTCATCAGACCCCGTCCGATTGGCCAAAGGCCAAGAAAGACAAATTACGCTCCGATGCCAAGTATTACATTTGGGAAGACCCGTACCTCTTCCGCATAGGTGCCGATCAGATCATCCGGAGATGTGTCCCGGAAGGGGAAGTCAACAATATCCTCTCTTTCTGCCATGACCAGGCATGCGGTGGCCATTTTGCCGGGCATAAAACCGCATCAAAAGTCCTCCAGTGCGGCTTTTACTGGCCCACACTGTTCAAAGACGCATACAGTCATTGCAAGGCATGCAGTCGTTGCCAGACTTTGGGCAACATGAGCCATCGCGACATGATGCCTATGCAACCGATTCTAGTATGCGAAATCTTTGATGTTTGGGGGATTGATTTTATGGGCCCCTTTCCTGTTTCGGATGGTTTCGAATACATTCTGTTGGCTGTGGACTACGTGTCCAAATGGATCGAAGCCATACCGACCCGAACCTGTGATCACAAAATCGTTCTCAAATTCATTCATCAACACATTTTCTCAAGGTTCGGGATTCCTCGTGCAATAATCTCTGATGGGGGGACCCATTTCACAAATGCTCAGTTTAGGTCACTGATGACCAAATACGGGGTGTCTCACCGAATCTCTACTCCTTACCACCCCCAAACTAATGGTCTAGCTGAGCTGTCGAATCGGGAGATCAAGAAAATCCTACAGGTCACTGTTCGACCTGACAGGAAGGACTGGTCGTCCCGACTTCCGGAAGCAATGTGGGCCTATAGGACCGCCCACAAGACCCAATTGGGCATGTCTCCCTTTAGATTGGTGTACGGAAAGGCATGCCACCTTCCCGTCGAACTGGAGCATAAAGCCTATTGGGCAGTACGGAACTGTAATCTAGATCTTTCCAAGGCTGGGACCCACAGAAAACTCCAAATCAGCGAGATCGATGAATTACGCACAGACGCGTACGAGAACTCGCAAATCTACAAGGAGCGGGTTAAAGCCTTCCACGACAAACACATCTCGAGAAAGATCTTTCATCCTGGTCAAAAGGTCCTACTCTTTGATGCCCGACTCAAACTCTTCCCAGGAAAACTGAGATCTAAGTGGGTCGGACCATATTTGGTCCGACAGGTTTTTGGAAATGGAGCAATCGAAATCAGTCCACTCAGCCACGATTCTGAACCTTTCATCGTGAATGGTCAAAGACTCAAGCCGTTCATTGATGTAACTTCTACTGATTTGGCTGAGGCATCTTATATCCTCCTTTCCCCTTGAGCTTATTGCGCCCAGCCGATGGCGTAAAACTCAGCGCTTAACGGGAGGCGGCCCGTCATTCTCTTTGAAAACCTGAAACTTGTTCTGACACCTTTCAGCACTCGAAGTTCACCCTGAACTAAGACCCCCTAGGTTACAATGAGGACATTGCAAATCTTAGGCATGGGGGGGTAGGAAAGTGCAAAAACTTGTAAGAAAAGGTTTCAAGCAAAAAAATTCACATATGCCAAAAATACCATAAAAATTAAAAAATTTTTCGAAAAAGAATAAGAGGAAAAGAGGAGAAGGAAAATTTTGTGAAGGAGAAAAGAAACAAAATGAAAAAGGAGCACAAAATTATAAGAAAAGTTGATAGTCATTAGTAAGGAACTAAGGAATTAACCTAAGTTCTAGACCTCATTCAAGAAAATAACTGAAAAGTGCAAATGAGATTAGTAAGAATGCAAACCTTAGGCATTCTTGAATAGACTCTTAGTACCCATTAAGATCTGGACACTCCTCAAGAGGTTGAGGAAAATGAAAAGCTGAAGTATTAGGTCTAAGGCTTAGGGAGTATTCGGCCTCGTTAACTAATTTTTGGTTTACGGGACTCAGTAACCTAAGCACCCTAATCTCACACACAGCCTGGTTCAGTAAGCATAAAAATCAGAATCACGCAGAAGCGTCGCAAAAATCTGAAAAGAACACCTAGAATAGGAATGGCCGATCAACACAAGTTGATTTGGACGAGTTCCCAGCGCGGAGAAGCGGGAAATCCCCTCGAAGATGCGTAACAAAATATCATCTCCTCGGTGCTTGTCTCTTAGGATATTTACATATCCTACGGGGGGCATGTAAGCACTCTGCTGGTTCAGATTCCATGGATGGCATTATCTCGAAGTGTCAATTGCCAGGGTCTGGATTCGGCCACGGAACACCATGGATGGGATTATCTCGAAATCTCAATAGCCAGGGTTCCGGGGGTTGCCATGGGCGGTGCTATCTCGAAGCATCGATCGCCAGGAACCCTTGAGGATTGATGATGGGAGCAAGGAATCTGATACAGACCGTGTTGAAAAGCCAATCCTAGACTAGAACTAAAAAGAAAAAGAGAGAGAAAACTCTCCAAACAGAAAAAACTTTCTATCTCTCTCTTACAAAACGCACTGCGAACTGAGCCAGGGCTAAAATCATTTCAAGCACGGGTGCTTTAACCACGAAGTCCAATAAACCTTAGGTTAGTTCTTGTGGGCCTTAAAAACCTTTGCTAAAAGACTGAGGCTAAGGCTAGACAGATTTGGATCTTGATTGGTACTAGAGTATCTTTTAGGCCTATGGTCAGCATTCTAACCTAATCTATGCTCAAATAAAAAGGCACTTATCTAAAACCATTGAAAACTTCATGGTCTAGAACAAGGGTTGAAACCTTAAGTTTTTTTTGCTAAGGGACTAGCAAAAGCTAGGCATGGGGGTATGATGAGAACCTCATCATGAGCCATAACTAGCTCATTTTGACCCAATACAAAGGATAAAAGCTCCTACATATCTCAAGGAAAAGCTTAACTCAGAGAATTCTGAGTTTGAGAAGAAAACAAGTCATAAGGGGTAAAAGTGCAATTTTACCAGTATAATCTGCATACAGGGTAATTCAGGGCCCAAGCATAGGTCAAAACAGCTTAATAAGAATAAAAGTGGGATGAGATGATCTAGCAAGGGCTACAGCACTTCCAAGGAACCAAATGATAATCTGTAACCCTAAAACAACCCACTTCAATTCACAAGGTTCGAGGCAAAGTAAAAATAGAATAAACCCTCTAAAATTCATAGAAAAATAATCTCTGGGGTTTAGAACCATCAATTTGGCCTTTAGAACCCATTTTGACCTACATTGAGAACCATGCCCAATTAATAACTTAATTTGGGTTTTTGCGCAAATTGACCGGTCAAACAAGGTTTAATATGAAAATAAAATTCACCATCAGATTCCTTAGGTCCTAATTAGTCATGTATAAAAACTTGAGCCTAAGAAGAAACCTCCTTGACCGACTTCACACTTTGGTCCTCATATATTTACTCTTTGGCCCTCAACTTTTGAACCCTCGCATTTTGGCCCCTAACTCTCCTTCGTTCTTTGCAAACAGGTCCCTCCTGCAAAACCCTGCCAGCACCATGCTCCGGCGACCTTGCGCGGAGCATGGCGCCGCGCAGGGTGAGGTGGGGGACCTGGCAAGTGTACCGGGGGTGCCCTGCGTCGTCAGCCGTCGCAGGAGCACCCCCATGGTCACTGTAGCCCCCCATACCGGCCGTGCGAACGCACGGACGGTATGGGTTCGTATTCCGACCATTCTCCGGCGAGGGAGACACGTCGTCTCCCTCCGCCTTCCTCCCTGCTTCAACCCTATAAATACCCCCCGCCGCTCCACCGACGAAGGCAGCCTGGATCTGACGGAGAAAAACCCCCAGCTTTCTTCTCTTCTTTCTCCGGCAGACGCTCACCAGCTCCGGCGACTTCCTCCCCCTCCACCTCTTCGCTCTGCCGCAATACCAGCAGCAGAGACCTCCTCCCCTGCTCTTCCCGCGCCACGCCGCACCCAGCTGGCGCCTCTCCAGCCCTCTGCTCGTCGCCGCCCCTCTCTCTGAGCATCATCTTCTCCGGCGACAGTCGGTACGACTGTCGCCCTGTTCCTCCCCCTTCGTCCCTGCAGTTAAGTTAGACTTACTCCCCTTCTCCTCCTCTTTCTTTCCCCGCTTTCGATTTAGTCAATTAAGCCCTCTACCGACCCTGTTCACCCTCACCCTCTCCGCCTCCGACCACCCTCCGGCGAGCCGCTCCCATCACCTCAGCGACCCACACGGCTCGCCAACCACCGCAGAATCTCCGCCTCCTCACCCTGATCCTCTTCCGCCCCTCCACTTCCCACCAAACACCCTCTGCAGACCCACCGAACACACCCACTCCCTCGCTCACAGTTTGACCTAGGACGACCTGACAGCTCCATCTCGCCCCCTGCAGACCCCCTGACCACCTTCGCCGTGCCACGGCGAAGGTCCCCCGCCTGTCTGATTTGGCCGAGAGGCCGTGCTATTGATTTCAGGTTCCAGGCCTTGACCGCCATTGACGAGGAAGCTCGAAGCTTGCTCGAGGTTGCTTCAAGCCGAGATATCCCAGGTTGAAAAGCCACGGCCAGCGCGGAAGAGTCTCGCGCACACACCCTGGCCCTCAATTGGAGCTGTGCGCCTCAACAGCTGATGCAATTGGAAGCGCCATCCCTGCTGCAGGCGTGAGAGAAACGGGTGCGCGGATAGTCCCACCTCGGAACCTCTCGAAGGCGCGCGGACGCATAAAGGCAAAAACTGCCTTATGCTGTTTGCCTCAGTTACCACGGGGTGAGGTCCCTCTCACCCGACCCGACCCGACTCGGCCTCGTCCGTGACCACGCTCCGCGGACCTGGCCCGACCCGATTAGACTGACCTGCACTCCTCGCCCACCACGCACGCCGGTGGGCCTGGACCCGGGCCTGACCCGAACCCGATTACCCGGTAGCGCTCTGGGAGAGCTTCCGATGAGTGATTTCAGAGAGAGAGATACGCGGGGGAGGGGGGTAGAGTAGGTTTTTGCCTTGACGAATAGACTCTGAAGTGTGCAGGCCAAAGAAGAAGAAGCAGACCCGCTGAAGAAGAAGGAGCTGCTGCACTGTAGCGAAGGCATTGTTAAGTCGTCTCAGCACCGGGGCAGACGACGGAAGGTCAGCAGCCAAAGAAGAAGCAGACCCGCTGAAGAAGAAGGAAGAGCAACGGCCATCGCGAAAGAAGAAAAAGAGAGGTCAAGGCAGGTGAAGACAAAGAAGAAGAAGGAATGAAGAGAAGCAAGAAGCAAGAAAAGAAGAAGACGATCTGACGAAAAAGAAAGAAAGGAAACAAGGAAGAACAGAAGAAGAAGAGCACGAGGGGAAAATCTGAAGAAAGCAGAAGAAGAAGAAGAAGAAGAACAGGAAGAACCAAAGACAAAGAGGAAGAAAGAAGAAAAGAAGAAGAAGCCAAATTTTCATCTCTCTCTCTCTCTCTCTTTATTTTTGTAATAGAACTTGTATATCTCCAGAATACAACTTGCTCCCTGAGTTCGACCTCGGGAACTCTTTTATTTTTCCGAGTAAAAAATTTTTATATGAAACGTTGGTAACAACCGGCTTTACTATAACGACATAACTCAACCCGGTCAAACCAGACGCTATCAATATCGTTCCCACGAGGAACATTCGAGATCAAGAAAAAGACCTAATAAATACACCAAGTGATGAAAGAAAGAGTAATTAGTGGAATAAAGAAAGAAATTGAAAACAACAGCTACCTGTCTACCGTTATTGCTTCTCTTAGTTAGCTGGTTGCCACTCTACTCAGCGTTTCGCTGACGTGTCGTACTTACCACCTTTTTTAGGTTCAGGTGTTGAGCAGCCACAGAGCCTTTGGCTGCAGAGGGTGCTGGGCCCAATGGAGCCTAGTAGTTGTACTTTTGTTGTACCACATTTTCTGTAGTAGTGAGTATTTTGTTACACCTTTATACTCTTTTATTATAGACTTCATATTCCTGTACCTGTTTAGGTTCTCTACTGTTGTGGTGATGTGTACTGTAGTAGTTTATTTCTTTGCTGCTGTACGTTGTTACTTTTAGTTGCTTGCATGATGAATGTGGTTTATTTTACTGCTTTTTGGTTACTTTTTCATTGGACGACTGGGTCTTGGGATCAGTCGAGTCGGTCCGATTCTCGTGTCCTGTAGGGATTCGGGAACCGGGTCGTAATACTCCCTCCACCGAAATTTGAATTTAAATGTGACGGGCACATGTGACTCCATGAAAGTGTCCTTCTCTTAGTTAAAAATGTTAATAGTACCTTTAGGGTATAAAAAATTCGTTTAACCTTTTATATTGATCAGTACATGTGACCATCAAATGTGGCTCTACCTTATGCACATGCCTTCCACCTCAACAAGATAAGTGATAAGTAATTTATGCCAACAACATGAAATTGTATGTGGTGACATTAGTATCTAAATTTACGTGATTGGTGGTGATGTCATTAGCACCAATGGGTGATGTCTTTAACATCTATGGTGGTACTATTAGCACCACAATAGGTGTTTACAAAATTGATGCCAACAATAACAAGATAAGTGATGAGTAATTGATGCAACAATACCAAGAAAAGTGATAAGAATTTGTAATAGATACTTGAGCACTATAAAAGTTACTGAATAGGTGGCAGGGGCATCAACATGAAAATGTACGCGGTGACATTGGTATCTAAATTTACGCTACTGGTTGTAATGCCATTAATAGGAATGGTGATGTCGTCAGCATTTATGGTGGTGTCATCAGCATCTATTAGAGATATGATTTCTCTCTCCCTTCACCGAAATTTGAATTTGAATGTGAGGGGCACATATAACTCTCCTTTCTCTTACTTAAAAATGATAATAGTATTTTTAGGATATAAAAAGGTGGTTTAACCTTTTATATCCATGAGCACATGCAACTCTCCTATGTGACTACACCTCATCCACGTGACATTCACCTCAATAAGAGAAATGATAAGTAATTTAAACTTACTTAATTGGTGGTGATGCCATTAGCATAAATGGTGATGCCTTCAGCATCTACGGTGGTATTGTCAGCATCTACTTGTCTTCACTAAAATTTAAGATTGTGGTGCCGTTAACATCTATTATAGTGCCAACGGCACATATTTAAGATAACGTTTCTCTTTCCCTCCACCAAAATTTGAATTTGAATGTAAGGAATGCACGTGACTCCATGTGACTCACCTTTATCTTAGCTAAAAATGATAATAGTACTATTAGGTTCTAAAAAGTTAGTTTAACATTTTATATCTATGAACACAAGTGACACTCTTATGTGACTCCACCTCATCCATATGACATCTACCTTAACATGTCATGTGGGATGGGTATAATGTTAGGTATAAAATAGAGCATCTCTCCCTTTATTCTATATTTAATGATGTTTTCTTACATGTTACGTTTTAACACTTGATATTTACCATGTGGGGCAACCAAATGGAAGAATCCATATATGATTTAAATCTGTATCAATGGAAAAAAAGCTATATGAAGATTCCGTATATTTTTTAAGAATGTTCAAATACATGAGTAAAAAAAGTGGTAGATAATCATTCACGACGGTTATTGCATGATCATTAAAAGGAGAATTCTTGATATGTATTTCATGCCTTCGTTTTCATTTATTTGATTTTTGATACTATTTTATTATCTTAGTATTTTTCAAATTAAATGTCTTGCTTTCGTATGTTTGTTCCGAGAATAATTGTAAATGTGATCCCCATTGCACATTTCAAGACAAGGGATGGAAGATTGAGAAAATAACAAATATTGACATCAATATTGATCAAACGTTACCCTCTCTTGAATCTTATTTTATTATTTATTTAATCATTGATTCCTATTTTTATGGTGGAATCATTTCAAGAATCACTATATGGAGAGATTTAATCGAAAAGCACAACGAGCAACTTCAAAAAGCATTTCAAATCAATGATATCATACTTGTAACACATTTGTCTGTGTCCTTATATCTAGGTAATGGATGTTAATTGTGAATTGTTAGCTTCTAATCAAGTGTGTTATATTATTTTCTTGAGACATTTATGCAAAACTATATAGGGAACATATTATCTTCTAACAACAAATTTTTTTGTCTTGAAATTCGATCTTTAGGAATGCTAAAAAGTTGAAATGCTTCAAGATTGTAATTTCTTCCTATTTCAAAATTTTACTCTTTTGATGTGTTGATAATTATAATGGTACTTTCTTTTTTAGATTTTCCAAACAATACGTTATTAAGAATACAAACCTTCTATTGGCTTTTGTTGGACCCTAATTCTATATCTCTTCTATGTTTTGATGTTAACAAAAACGTTTTTAAATTATAATATGTTTATGAAGTGATTACAGGTCAAAAGAATCTATTGATGCAGGCAAAAAGATTGCACATGAAGGAAGAAGTTTTTTGAAGATTTTTAGTTTTTATTGTATCTTAGAATTTTTGTATGTCTCCAAACAAGTAAAATATAATTTAAGTATTAAAATCAAAGTAGAGATAACAAGGACTCAAAATATCGTTCAATTACTCGATTTTTAACTCAAAGTCGACTCTTTAAAAGCTAAGTCGCCTAGAGTAGATTGGATTTCTCAACTAATTAACACTAATGATCTTTGGTACTTGCTTGGCACAGGTTTGGACCTAAGTTCCAAATTGTGAACATCAAGTACCGGTACTCATCATGAGTACCGGTATCAAGTGGTCACAGTTTGTGAACTGGGTTTTTGCCTGGACCTAGCAAGTACTGGTACTCATCATGAGTACCAGTATATGAAAGTCACAGGAGCCATGACTGTGCGTTACAAGTACCGGTGCTCATCATGAGTACCGGTACATGTAGATTTGCAGGACCCAAGGCTGTGCGTCACAAGTACCGGTACTCACAATGAGTACCGGTACCCAGTGATTTGGCTGTACTGACTGTATGTAGTCAGTATCGGTACTAAGAGTTCAGTACCGGTACCAACTAACTGTTGTGACCAGTCTGAACAGCTAATTTGCAATTAATCATAATTCTAATGTTCCTAAAATACCCCTAACGGCTATAATTCGTGGGAGAGATGATTAGTGGTCTATATAAGCACTCTTTGAGTGTTGTTTTAGACGCATCTCAAAAAAAGAGAAATATACTCTTGCCTACACCTTCAATTCTCCATTTTTAAGCTGAAAGAGAGTTTGTTTTGTTGCATACATTTCAAGGCATCTCATCTTTTGCAAAAAATCTTCAAAGGCGATCGTATTTTTTTTGTAATCAATCGTTTGTTTTACGCCTTAGTTTTTCTCGTTAGATTTGATTATACTTGTTATATGATATATTCTTGTTGGAGACTTAGGAAATAGTTGTAAGCTTCTATTTACATTTTGCTTACACCTGTATCTTTATATTTTCTTCATATCTTGTAATTGGGTTGAGGTAACCCATTAATTAGCTCTGATATTAGTAAATTGATTCCCTCTGAGTTGAGGGAATCGGGTTAAAAATCCTAAGTCAGGAAACTTAGGTAGTGGAGTACTCAGGTGAGGGGAACCACTATACATCTTGTGCCTTTTGTGGTTTGATTTGTCTTGCAACTTTTTATTTCCCACACTATTCATCCCCCCTTCTAGTGTGCTTGTCATTTATAGATCCTACAGGTGGTATCAAAGCGGGTTGCGAAAAGAAGTGACAATTCTATTTCGCTATGGCATCTCCAGTAAAGCGCACCGAAAGATAGTCATCCACACGTCCTCCCTACTTTGATGGGATGGACTATGGATACTGGAAGAGGAGGATGTAAATCTCCCTCGAGGCCATGGATGAGGATTCATGGATGTTTATCCAAGAGAAGTATATGGATCCAGAGCCACAAGGAGTGGCATGGACGGCTTAGAAAATGATTGCGGGAAATGCGAAAGCGATGAACGCACTTTATTATGCATTATCAAGAGACGAATTTAACCGTATCTCTGCATGCGAGTCTGCATACGAGATATGGAACACATTGCGAGTCACCTATGAAGGTACGAGTAAAGTTAAAGAAACACATATATCTATTATAACAGAAAACTATGAGTGTTTCAGGATGCAGAAAGGTGAATCAATTGAAGGGATGTACACAAGATTTGGAGAGATTGTGAATCCAATGAAGAATCTTGGAGTCAAACTGAAGGAGGAACAACTTGTAAGAAAAATCTTAAGATCTCTTACAAGCGATTAGTCTCCAAAGACCACAGCCATTCAAGAGGCAAAAGATCTTTCTACCCTCTCATTAGATGAGTTAATTGGAAGCCTCATAGCATACGAAGTCCAGTTAGAAAATATGAAGAAGAATGAAGAAAAATCCATAAGGAAGAAAAATGAGCTTGCTTTCAAAGCTTTAAAGGAGGTATCAGACTTTGAAGACTCAAATTCCGACGAAGAAGAGGAGCTTGCTCTTCTAACAAGAAGATTCAGAAGATTCATCCGAAAACAAGGTAAGAAAGTCAATAAATTTTCAAATGACATTATTGGTTTTGAGTGTAAGAAGAAGGGGCACGTACGAAAAGATTGTCCAATGATCAAGAAGAAGAAGGAAGAAAAGAAGGACAAAGAACTTGATCGAAAGAAAAAGAAGACTTTAAGAAAGGCATTCAAGGCAACTTGGGATGATAGTGATTCCGACACGAAATCATCTTTCGAAGAATCTGAAGAAACAAAAGTTGCACATCTTTGCTTGATGGCAAATGATGACAACTCAGAAAATGAGGTAGACTTTGAAGTTACCTTTACTGAATTAGTTCAAGCATATGAAGATTTATATAATAAGGCTAGGATGATTAAAAAAGAAAATAAGGTTTTGCATGATAGTTATAGAACTCTAGAAATATAGAAATCTTGTTTAGAAATAGAATTAGATATGTCCAAAGAAGCTAACAATCAATTACATGCAAAAATAGTAGAATTAGAAGACATTTATGAACGCTTTGAAGATACTTTGAATAATTTAAAAATAATAACTAGGCTGAATACAGAATTTTGTAATAATCTACAGGCTAAGTTAAATAATAAAAAGTACATACAAAATAAATCACATGCACCTAGACATGCATGGATTTATCAAAAGGTTAATAATTCTAAGAATTATAGATCTAACACAATAATGATCTATAAACCTAAAGATTTGAAATGTACTAACCATCAAGAACCCAAAAGAAAATGAGTACCTAAAATAGATTTAATAAATTATCTTGCAAGTCAAAAAGGACAAATGGATCCTACACAGTGGGTGTTCCAAGCACATGATGGGACACTCCGACCTCTATATCAAATGGATCAAGATCGGAGATGGACACGTCAAGTTGGGCAACAACAAACGTTGTCGCATTATTGGTGCAGGTACAATAGGAAACTCTTCTAAGCATGTACGTAATGTTCTTTTAGTAGAAAACTTAAAACATAACCTGCTTAGTGTTAGTCAAATATGTGATAATGGATGTGATGCTTTGTTTACTAAAGTTGGATTTAAAATATTAAAAGAAGGAACAAATACGGTTTTAATTGAAGGATTTAGATATGAAAATATCTATGCTCTTCATTTTTCAAAAGAGAAGTATGTAAAATGTCTACTTGCCTCCCATATTGAAGTAGATCTTTATCACCGTAGGCTAGGTCACATTAATCACAAACATCTTAAGGTTAGCCAAAAATGAGTTAGTAAGGGTCCTACCTAAACTAACTTATAAAAAAATGTTTTGTGCAAGTCGTGTGAACTCGGAAAAATACACAAAACTTCTTTTAAACCTAAAGACTTAGTTTCAACAACACGACCTTTAGAGTTGTTACACCTTAATCTCTTTGGACCAACACGATTTGAGAGTCTAAATGGATCAAAATTTTGCCTAGTTATTGTTGATGACTTCTCTAGGTTCACTTGGGTCATCTTCTTGAAACATAAGTACGACTCATTTGATTTCTTCCTAAGTCTTACTCGAAAACTTCAAAAGGAAAATCATCTTCTATTCTTAGACTTAGGACTGATCATGGGGGTGAATTTGAAAATGAAAAATTTTTAAGTTTTTATGTCAATTTTGGCATAACCCATGAATTTTCATTTCCTCGGGCTCCATCACAAAATAGTGTTGTAGAGCGCAAGAATCGCACTCTACAAAAATGCACCCGAACTTTGCTCTTAGAGTCTGGGCTTCAAAAATATTTCTTGCCTAAAGCCATTAATACGGCATGTTATGTTCTAAATAGAACACTTTTAAGGCCTATTATTAAGAAAACTCCATATGAGCTTTATTATGAGAAGTCTCCTAGGATATCATATTTCAGGGTGTTTGGAAGTAGATGTTATTTATTAAACACCCGTGACCGGCTTGATAAGTTTGATACTAAAGGTGATGAAGGCATTTTTATTGGCTACTCAACAAGAAGCAAAGCTTATCGAGTCTTTAATAAAAAGACTTTTGTCATTGAAGAATTCCTGCATGTTTCATTTGATGAAACAAATTTAGGTGAACCAAAACAAAATTATTTAGATTCTAATGATGAAGATACCCCCTTCATTAATGTATCAAAGATAGAATATTCATGAAATGTACATGATCTTCCAAAAGAATGGGTACACCATAAAGATCACCCTCAAGAGCAGATTATTGGTGATATTGAACAAGGTGTAAAAACCCGATCTCACTTTAGAGCTAATTTTGTCCTTAATGCTTTTGTTTCACAACTTGAACCCAAGAAAGTTGATGAGGCATTAAAGGGTGAATCATGGGTTGTAGCTATGCAGGAGGAGCTACTCCAATTTACTAGGAATAATGTATGGAACTTGGTACTTGTTCCTGAGGGTAATTCCATCATTGGAACCAAGTGGGTGTGCCAAAATAAATTGGATGCAACTGGCTCAGTGATCAGGAATAAAGCCAGACTTGTAGCTCAGGAATATAACCAACAGGAAGGTATTGACTTTGATGAGACATATTCTCCTGTTGCTCGCTTGGAGTCCATACGGATGCTACTTGCCTTTGCAAGTGCAAAGGACTTCAAGTTATATCAAATGGATGTCAAGAGCGCTTTTCTTAATGGTTATATTAAGGAAGAATTTTGTGTCCATCAGCCTCTCGGGTTTGAGGACCCAGCACACCCAAAGCATGTATACAAGCTGCTGGTTGACAAGTTTTGCCTTTGTTGTCATCTAGAGTCGTTGTGGTATGTGGCAAAACAGTTACCAGTTTAATACAAATTTTTTACTCGGAATAATAAGTTTCCTGAGGTCGAACTCAGGGAACAACTATAATTCTAGAAACATAAATTCACAATATAAGGTTTTACAAAAATTAAGAGATAGAGAGAGAGGGAGCAAAAGTTCTCTTTTGTTGGCTTCTTCTTCTTCTCTCTTTCTCTTCTCTTTTCTTCTTCTCTTGCAGCTGATTCTTCTCTTCCTTCAATCTGCCTTCTTCTCTCTTCTTTTCTTTCTTGCAGCCGCAGAGCTTCTACCTTCAGCTGCTAAGCCTTTCTTTCTTTTTCCTCCTTTTCTTTTCTTCTTCTGCTCTGGCCGTTGACCTTCCGTCGTCTGACCTGGTGCTCAGACGACTTAACTATGCACTTGCTACAGTGCGACTCCTTTTCTTCTTCTTCATCTCCTCTCCTTCCTTTCTTCTTCAGCTGCTCAATGCGGCTAAGTCTTTCAGTTGCTCCTCCTCTCTTCTTCTTCCTTCGCCTGCTTCTTCTTCTTTTTCCTTCTTCCCTGCGCGCACACACAATGATCAGTGCAAAACCTACCCCTACCCCTTCCCCGCATCTCTCTCTCTGAATCTCTCTTTAGGAAAGCTCTCCCAGAGCCAGGTAATCAGATTCGGGTTGCGCGCCCGGGACCAGGCCCACCGGCGTGCAGTGGTGGGCGATGAGTGCTTGGTCGGGTAGTCGGATTCGGCCTAGACCTGCAGGGTGTGAGCGCGGGCGAGGGCAGGCGAGCGCGTGGCGCGCTGCGTGCGAGTGAGGGACCTGACCCCTGTGTATCGAAGGCAAACAACCCTATACACTTTTTCACTTTAAGTGTGGGCGCGAGGCCACACACTTACGAGGTGGGACTAAAGTCCCACCTCCAATTTGCGCGCCCGCAGGCGAGAGGATGCTGCCAATTGGGGCAGCAGCGAGCGTTCGCAACCCCAATCGCAAGCCTGGGTGTGCTCGCAGAATCAACCTGCAATGCCTAGAGCGCGCGCCTGGGCTGGAGATGTCCTGGAGCTGCTTGCGAAGGAGCTTCAGCAGCTCTTCAATGGCGGCGAGGAGGCGTAGACCTGAAAACACAAGGACGACCTCTCGGCCACATCAGATAACGTAGGGAGCTTCGTCAGAGAGTGGCAAAGGCAGTGCGAGGGTTGGCGACGCATAAATGTGTCTGTGGAGGTGCACCTAGGGCAAACTGTGTGTGCGGAAGTGGGTTTGTTCGTGGGGTGGTCGAGCGGTGAATGGCGGTGAATGGAGTGGGGGAAACGGTTGAGTGGAGTGAACGGAGCAGCACGCCGTCGTCGTCGCGGGATTCACTTCCGAAGGGGGACGAAAATTTAGACTTTATCTCGCTAGGAGCATCCCGGGTGTGGGACAAGCTTCTCTTGAGCTTTGGAGAGGTAGAGAGGAGAAGGAAGGGATGGGAATTTTGTATGGAGGGGGTCTCCTTTTATAGTTTCAAGGAGTGAAGGCAAATGGGTCATTACATCTTTAAAACAATAAATGAGGGGTCTTTAGTAACGGATAAAACCGTCACTAAAGCCCCAACGTGGGAGTAGTAGCTACGCCCACGTGCGCCTCCTCAGCTGCGCTCTTTCTCAACGCCCGCCTACATTCTTTCATCCACAGACGTCAGATCGCGAGATCGGACGGCTTAAGATGCATCTTCGCCTGCTGCTGCGTGCCCTCCCAACGCGTACGATGGCGCGTCCTTGCCGCGCGTGCAATAGCGCGTCATCTCAATTGAGCACAGAAGGCCGTCCGATCAAGATCCGACGCACACCCTTGCCCGCTCACCCGCACCCTTCGCCTCGCTGCGGCTCGAACGTGTGTCCTCAGCTCACGACAGCGCCTTCGACCACTGCGCTACGAGGCGCGGATGGTCGAGCGGGCGCTTTTAGGCGCGACTATCCACAGCCGTTGGATCAAGATCCAACGGTGGAGAGGGAGCGGGTGCGAGGACTTCAGAGATTGTATGCGGCCGAGATGGCGCCACGTGGCGCCATCTGGGCTGACCATCTTTTGGATGTTGTAGATGATGCCACGGATGTCGGATTGACTCGATTTTTGCGTCGTTGGGCTGCGATCGTCGATCCGAATTCATCCGTGCGGTCGGATTTGTCATTTGAAGTGCAGATTTACACCATCATGACCCTTGATCTTCTAGGGTTCCTCGGTCATTATCTGATGCTACGGATGCCTGATTAGGGCGATCTTGGAGTTGTTGAACTCCAATCGTCATCCTGATCACATCTATACGGTTGGATCTTCGATCCGAGGCCCCGATAAAATGTTTGCCCTGTCCAAGCACATAAAACGAGACAATTAACCTCCGTTTTATTCAAACTACTCTAAATGCAAGATGATGCATGTTATGCAATATTTATATCATGAAATGCAATCCTATGCTTAAGAACATGCATAAATAGACATCTTAAGTAGTGTAAATGTGTTTACATCATACCCCCATGCATATCTTTTGCTAGTCCGTAGCAAAAACTATATGCTATTTATAAAAGAATTATGTTGGATTATTTGGACCTGTGTTATTTTCAATCATTAAGAAATTGTCTACTTAGGAACTGAACTCTTAAAGACACAACAGCGCCCGAGTATCAGCCAAAATGCAAACCACCTCAAGCCCTCGCCTTATTCAAAGAAAAATTTCTTTTTCTTTTTTTCTTTTTGTCTAATTTTTTTGGATTTTCAAATTTTAGGGTTTAAGAGTGACTTTCTACGGCCATTCAACTTACCCAAGATTTGATGATAATCCTAAGCTTTAAGCGTCTTATTGTGATTTTGATAGACTCGTTGACTGGCAATTAAAACGGATTTCGGATTTCTACACCTCTAGGTGACCTCAAAAAGAATTCTGCCTAAAGGTGTATCTTTACAACCAGTAGCTTTCTCCCTACTTTTATTTTTTTACGGGGTTAACACAAGGGTGAATCCAGTGTATATCTCCCCGATTTATCCTACTTCTCCGCTTCTTCCTAAGTGTTTTGGGAATTTTTAGTGCATTTACTGAGCTGGGTTCTGGACAACCGGTTGATGAGCTGTTACCACCGACAACTTGCCAGCCATACTCATGTGGGAAGTGTGATTTATTTCTTTTTTTTTCTTTTCTCCTTTTCTTTTTGATTTTTTCTTCTTCTTCTTCTTTTTTTTAAGTAGGTGGCTTTCCTGGTCTAAGATTTACCTAAGGACAGGAAAAAAAGAAAGGTCCAGTGACTGGGCTCTGGACAACCTACCTATGGGCTGTTACCCACGATAACTTGCCAGTCATATCACCCTAGAAGGTTCATTAGCTACCAAATTTCCGCTAGAATCGCTGAACAACGAGTCAGTGCAAAGAAAGTGTATAAATGCTTAAAACTCAAAAATTTCCTCAAATCAGAGGGTGAGTTGATAAGTCGTGTACTTATCACCCAAACTTATTTATTCTAATTACAATAGAATTAAGATGGTGAGGACTCAAAGACAAATCCATATTTTAGTGGATACACGGGCTAATTAAGTCCAAAGACTTGAAGGGTCTTTGTGTTCAGATCTTAATGTAAAATTTCTTAGGATTGAAAAGTCCTAATGTCCAACTAATCCTTCCTAATTTTGATTTTTTTTTATAAATAAGAAGAGAAAAAAAATTATATGGATTTCACAAAGCTGACCAAATAATTCAAAGATGAATCCACCCCCCCATGCTTAGCTGATGCAATGTCCTCATTGAAAATGAGACATGAAAGAAAGGGTAGAATATGAAAGATGTTACATGAATATGGAGCTCGTGTCAGCCTTGTGTCATATGTACAACTGCTGAGTTTAATGCCGTTAGCTAGGCGAAGTCCAGCCAAAGAAGTCACAGAATGGCTAGAGCAACAGAGTCTGAGACGAGTTTTGGAAGAATGCGGTCAACAATAGGCTTCAGACGTTGACCATTGACTTTAAATGTGTTACCCGTCTTTGGGTTAGAAATCTGAACGGCACCATTTGGAAAAATCTGATCAATTATGAATGGGCCATTCCATTTAGATCTAAGTTTGCCAGGAAATAGCTTAAGTTTAGAATCGAATAAGCAGACCTTCTGGTTTGGCTCAAAGCTCTTACGGGAAATCAATTGATCATGTAGAGCTTTGGTTCGAGCCTTGTAGGTCTTGGCATTCTCATAAGCATCATTTCTAAGCTCCTCCAACTCAGATAGTTGGAGTTTCCTGGTCTTCCCAGCTTGATTCAGATCTAAATTGCATTGTTTGATTACCCAGAATGCCCTGTGTTCAATCTCTACGGGTAGATGGCACGCCTTTCCATACACCAAACGGAATGGAGACATGCCGATGGGCATTTTATACGCTGTATGGTAGGCCCAAAGAGCATCCTCAAGCTTTTGAGTCCAATCCTTGCGATCAAGCCTAACCGTTTTTTGCAGAATGTTCTTGATCTCTCGATTAGAGATCTCGACTTGTCCATTCGTCTGGGGATGGTAAGGTGTGGAAATTCGATGATTAACCCCGTATTTGGCCAATAAATTCTGGAATTGGGCATTAGTAAAATGAGTGGCACCATCATGGATGATAGCCCTCGGAATCTCGAACCTACTGAAAATATTTTTCTTGACAAAATTGATGACCACCTTGTGGTCATTGGTTCTGGTGGGAATCGCCTCAATCCACTTGGACACATAATCAATAGTAACAAGAATGTACTGATGTCCAAATGAAGGGATAAAGGGTCCCATAAAATCGATGCCCCAAACATCGAAAATTTCGACAGGAAGAATAGGGTTTAGGGGCATCATGTTTCTCTTAGTTATGCTCCCGAGTGCCTGACATCGAGAACATGACCTTGAGAAATCCTGAGCATCCTTGAATAAAGATGGCCAATAGAAGCCAGATTGCAAGATTTTTGCAGCCGTCTTTTTCCCGGAGAAATGTCCACCACACCCTGATGCATGGCAGAACTCGAGTATACTGTTGAATTCATTCTCCGGTATGCATCGGCGAATAATATGATCAGAGCTGATGCGATACAGTTCAGGGTCCTCCCAGAAGTAGTATTTGGCCTCAGATTTAAGTCATCCCGTTGTTGCTTGGTCCAATCCTGGGGGATTTGATCAACAGCCAAACAGTTAACAATGTCAGCAAACCATGGGGTGTGGACACCTAAAACTATAAGAATAGTTTTGTCTGGAAAAGTGTTAGCAATCGGAATGTCTGGACAAGAAGAATCACCTAGGAGTCTCCACAAATGATCCGCCACCACATTTTGTACCCCGGTTTTATCCTTGATTTCAAGATCAAATTCTTGAAGAAGAAGAATCCAACAAATAAGCCGGGGTTTAGTATTCTTTTTAGCCAAGAGATGTCTCAAGGCCGAGTGGTCGGTATAAACGATAACATGAGACCCTAAGAGATAAGCCCCGAATTTTTCCAAAGCAAATACTACAGCTAGTAATTCCTTTTCAGTAATAGTGTAATTCCTCTAGGCTTCATCCAGAGTTTTACTGGCGTAGTAAATGACAGAGGGCTTTCGATCAATTTTCTGACCCATGACAGCCCCGACCGCGTAATCAGAAGTGTCGGTCATGATCTCAAAAGGGGCTGTCCAAATTGGTGGTTGCAAAATTGGAGCACAGGTGACTGCCTTTTTCAGGAAATCAAATGCCTTTCGACATGATTCGTCAAAAACAAATGGCGTTTCTTTGGCAAGAAGATTGCTCAAAGGACGAGCAACCTTCAAGAAATTCTTGATGAATCTTCGATAAAATCCCACATGGCTAAGAAATGATCTGATCTGTTTAACAGATGTGGGGGGAGGAAGTTTAGCGATAGCATCAACCTTAGCTTTGTCCACTTCAATTCCCCGTTTAGAGATTACATGACCCAAAACGATGCCCTCTTGGGTCATGGAATGACTCTTTTCCCAACTAAGGACCAGTCGTGTCTTGATACATCGCTTAAGAATCATTTCCAAATTAGCCAAACAAGAGTCAAATGATTCTCCGAAAACAGAGAAATCATCCATGAAGACTTCCATAAACTCTCCCACCATGTCGGAAAATATGGCTAGCATACACCTTTGAAAAGCCGTAGGTGCATTGCTTAACCCGGAAGGCATCCTACGAAAAGCAAAGGTTCCGTAGGGACAGGTGAAAGTAGTTTTTTCCTGATCCTCGGGATGGATAGGAACTTGGTTGTATCCGGAGTAGCCATCAAGAAAACAGAAGTACTTCTGCCCGGCTAATTTTTCCAAGATTTGATCAATGAAAGGCAGGGGAAAATGATCATTTTTAATGGCTGTGTTCAGCTTCCTGTAATCAATACAAACTCTCCAAGAGGAAGCTGAACGAGTTGTGACAGATTCTCCTCTCTCATTAGTCACAACAGTAATCCCGGCTTTCTTTGGAACAATCTGAACGGGACTTACCCTGGGACTGTCAGAGATTTGATAAATAATTCCTGCATCGGGCCACTTGATGATTTCCTTTTTGACCACTTCTCGCATATTTGGATTCAATCTCCTCTGCATCTGGCAAGAAGGGTGGGATCCATCTTCCAAAAATATTCTATGATTACAGTAAGATGGCTCGATCCCCCTGAGGTCATGAATGGTCCAACCAATTGCCTCCTTATGTTCCTTTAGGACCTTGATCAATTTAATCTCTTGCTCCTTTGTAAATTTAGCACTGATAATCACAGGGAGCGTATTCTGAGGTCCTAAAAAGTGATATTTCAAATTCTTGGGCAATGGTTTCAATTCAAGCTGGGGTGGGGTGATGATTGAAGGTAGGGTAGATGCTGAAGATTTAACAAGAGGAAGAGATTGTGAGTGAACAAAATCAGTAACCTCTTCCGAAGATGTCAAGTCAGCTAAAGAGGGTTGCGGGTCAAATTCATCATCCAAAGAGAAACTTTCAATTGAAGTAACTGTGAAACAAGTTTCAATATTATCATTATCCTCATCAAGTTCCTCAATAAATCCACAATCCTCAAATTTGTTGATCGCCTTAAAAATATCCAATTTCATTCGTTGGTCCCCAAAGGCGATTTCCATGCTACCACTTTCACAATTAATGTTGGCCTTTGCGGTAGCCAGGAACGGACGCCCCATAATGATGGGCGTGTTCCTCAGATTATTTGGTACATCCATGTCAAGGACAAGGAAATCTACAGGAAAATAGAAATCCTTGACCTTAACCATAACATCTTCAATAACGCCTCGTGGGTTTATGACTGAACGGTCCGCTAACTGTAGCGTTACTGAAGTTGGCCGAAGTTCACCTAACCCAAACTTCTCGTAGAGAGAAGTCAGAATTAGGTTGATGGATGCACCGAGATCCAAAAGTGCTCTATCAAAAGTGTAATCTCTGATAACGTAAGAAATCAAAGGAGCACCAGGATGTCTCTTTTTCTGAGGGAGGTAGTACAGGATAACAGAACTAGCCTGCTCGGAGAGTACCACCTTCCTCGGAACAGATTCTCTCGACTTACGCTTTTGTGTACATAATTCCTTTAAAAATCTTGCGTAAGCCGGTATGTGCCTAATAGCATCAAGGAGCGGGATATTGATCTCAACATTCTTAAATAAATTCAGAAGCTTCTCATTGCTATCAACAGACTTCTTCTTCTTTGATTTGGTTAAGCTTCAGGAAAAGGAACATGAGTCAGATCTTTGGAATCAGGTTCCTAAGCCTTGATTTCTCCTCTAGAATTCTCCTCTCTCTCCTCAGGTTCTTCAGGATTCAAAAGATCAGAATAGTGCGGTTGTGGATCCTGAGTCTTCTTACCACTCCTCAAAGTGACAGAATTTGCAGATGCGTAAGAATTTGGGTCTTGGGGAGGGTTAGGAAAGATTGCAGGGGCTTGATTGACCATGAATTGTTGATTTGCAGAAAGAAGAAGACGAGGAACCCTGTTCAACCACCTGAGCATGTGCATGCGGGTCCCTCTGATTTCCATACCCTTAGGCTTGATTGCCTGAATTTATAATGTTTCGCGGGTTGGGTACGGGTTGGGATGGTAGAGATCCGGGTTGACAAGAGTTAGCAATGAGCCCGGATTGCAAGTTGTCCAGTGAGTTTTTCATTTGGTGCATGAGCTGGAGCATAGATCCTTGCATCTCTACCATTTGACGGTTCAAATCAGCCTGCCCTGCGGGTTGACGGGCATTCCAAGCTGGCAGATTGACCTGATTCGGAGGCAACTGAGTATATACTTGACCCTAACCCATTGATCGTTACGAAGCATAGTTGCCGGGTCGGAATTGGATTTGTTACCGCAGATTTTTCTAAGAGAAGTTAGGGTGGTTTCTCCAACCTGGATTATAGGCATTCGAGTAGGGGTTGGATCTAACATTCTCTTGTATAGCACAGACATCCTCATAGGGTGAGGATGGAGAGAAAGAAAGGGAAAGATAAGAAAGACTGGGATCAAAGGCCCCAGTTGGGAACCCGTGGGGTTCTGAAAAATGCTGACTCATAGGTTGAGCCGCATCGAGTTGATTTACGAACTCCCATCCAGAAGGAGCTCGTGAGGAATGGAATCCCGAATTTTGGGATTGAGTGGATCGAGAGTTGTTCATAGAATTGCCATCCATCCACTCTTCCACTCTTTTAGCAACCAAGTCCACCTTATCAAGTTTATTACAAATCAATTCCATATCAAATGAATGAGAGTCATGGACTTCATTGACATTTGATCTGAGTTTCTGGGACCAGTTAAAAGTACCCATGGAGGCATGATTAATTGAATTCTCACTCATTTCATTAAATAAATCATGTGCACTATCTGCATCTTTATTGAGGAAATTACCTCCGCAAGAAGCATCCACATGATTTCTGAGTTGCTCAGTCAACCCATGATAGAAGATCTGCACGAATTGCCATTTCGGCACCTCGTGGTGTGGACACCTCCGCAATAAGTCCTGGAATCGCTCCCAGGCCACATGAAACTGCTCCCCCGGCCGCTGGGTAAAGGTAGTGATTGCCCGTCTCAAAGCATTGGTACGATCGACTGGAAAGAATTTCTTCAGAAAGGTCGATTTCGACTCATTCCAAGTTGTAATTGGTCTTCCTATTGTCCTATACCAATGCGCGGCCTTATCCCTAAGAGAGTGGGGGAAGAGCCTCATGATCATTTGCTCCTTGTTTATGTTTCGAGCCTTGGTGGTCTGGACCAAAGTGGTCAAGTCCTCCAAGTGCTAAAACGGATCTTCGGAGCCAAGCCCATGATAATGTTTAATCAGTCTTAACACCTGGGGCTTGATTTCTATGTCACCGGCTGAAATCTGGTCGCCGGGACGTTCCCTGTAATTTGAAGGATCACAAAAATCCTTCAAGGGCTGAGCGCCCTGCATTCTCTGGAACCATTCCTACATTCTCTGCATTTGTTCCAGCTGCCTTCGAAATTCTTCCTGTGGATTTCCAAGCAGAGGAGGCTATTGTTCGGCCATGGGATTAAATTGACCAAAATCCAACTTGCGCCTCCTAGAATGTTCTAATGGTCCTTCCAATCAGGGATTCAATGACCGTCTTCCCAGCATAAACTAGGAGAAGGTCGGAAGGACTGGGGATAGGGACCCTGCAGCACAACAAAACAAGGCTGTCCTTAAGTGGGGTAGCCTAAGGATCTACTGACTCCCAAAACTCGCCTTAAGACTGTAAATGATTTACTCTACTTGCGTCTGTTTAATCCAACCAGTTAGAAGGAGGGACTAGGGAGAAGGTTCTTCCTTTGGCTTTCACCTCCGGTTCCTAGTGTACCCCCCAGCCGCGGTCGTTTGACGCTACTCCCCTAGCTAGACATCAGATTAATCAGTACAAGTAGGTTAATAAAAAATAATCTCAGATTAGGCTCTGAAGAGCGAATCAAACCTTAAGGCCAACGTCTACTCAATTTTATTAAAGCCTGGGATTGTGGTGCTTATGGAATGTGATGGGCCCTTAAAATGGGTTGTGCCCTTAATGATTGATTGAGATTTGTGTAAGTGCGTACACCACCGGGGTTTTCAAGCAAGATTATTATGATGCATGAATTTTAATGTTCAAATCTTGCTTAAGAAGCTTTTAAGGTTTCAAATTAGGTGAATTGCAATCAAGTTTCTAGGCAAATCAAGTTGTAAAACACGGGTGAAGATTGTTTTTGTTTAAAATCAAAAAGAAAGTGGAGTGCCTGGAATATACCTAGATTGAAAACCTTAAGGAGGAGCTACTTGATGAGTTGGTTTTAAATAAAGTGGTGCGGCCCAAACAACTCAAACAATTGGCCACAATTGCACCACTAAGTTAGGCACTCAAAAATGGTTAACCTAGAATGATTTCTACTCTGTTATGTGTTGCTTTGTGTGTATCGGTTCCACAGATCAGAACCCGGTTGAGCAGAAACAAATCAAGTTGATTAAGTGCCTTGAATGTGGGTGTGTGTTGTGTGTTTGTTGAAAATTACCCCACAAGATTATCTTTTTGTTTTTTTTTTTTATGAATGAGGGTGGAATGAATGTGAGTGAAAATCCAAACAACTAAACTATTCCTAGGATTTATGCAAACACCTAGGTTAATTGGAATTTGAATTTAATGTGGTGAATGAAATCTATGGAGGGGGGAAGAATGGGGAGCACTTACAATTGTCTTCAACTGCACTTTACTCTAGTCTACTGCTTGTTGATTCCTTGATGGAGGTCTCTGCAAAACAATAGACACAAGAGAAAGCAAGTTAGAAAACAAATAAAGTGCAAGAAATGCGAAAAGAAGATCGGAAATCGTTGCCTCTTCAGCAACGGCGCCAAAATGTTGAACGCTCAAATTGCTACGCTAACATGTTTGGTTTTGGAAAACCTGTCATTGTAGCTTGAAAGCGAAGAATTCGTGTTCAACAAATAAAATTTATACTGAAAAGAATTCTGGGTCAAACACAGGGAGGCTACGTTGATCTATATTCGCAATTATATTTTTTTTAGAATTTTTGAAAGCGAGGCGATATAATTACAATGGAACTATCAGACTAAAAGAAAGAGAGAGAGAGAGAACATGCATTCAATATTTCAAACTATTTTTACAATCAAACTAAATAAAAGTTACACTAGAAAGCGGGAAATCAGCTACACTATAAAGCAGGAAAATTCTACACTAGAAAAGCTGTAAATAAGAATGAGAGAGAGAAGTTATCCTCCTCGACGATTGCTTGGAGGACGAGCTGGACGAGACGACACCTGGACGAAGGAGAACAGAGCAGGGCGAGGGAGGACGAAGCAGAAGAGTGGGAACGGAGCAGCATGCCGTCGTCGTCGCGGGATCCACTTCCGAAGGGGGACGAAAATTTAGACTTTATCTCGCGAGGAGCAACCCGGGTGTGGGACAAGCTTCTCTTGAGCTTTGAAGAGGTAGAGAGGAGAAGGAAGGGATGGGAATTTCGTATAGAGGGGGTCTCCTTTTATAGTTGTAAGGAGTGAGGGCAAATGGCTCATTACATCTTTAAAACAATAAATGAGGGGTCTTTAGTGACGGATAAAATCGTCACTAAAGCCCCAACGTGGGCGTACCTACGCCCACGCACGCCTCCTCAGTTGCGCTCTTTCTCAACGCCCTCCCACGTTCTTTCATCCACAACCGTCCGATCGCAAGATCGGACGGCTTAAGATGCCTCTTCACCCGCTGCTGTGTACCCTCCCAGCACGTACGATGGCGCATGCTTGCCGCGCGTGCAATAGCGCGTCATCTCAATTGAGCGCAGACGGCCGTCCGATCAAGATCCGATGCACGCCCTTGCCCGCTCACCCGCGCCCTTCGCCTCCTCGCTGCGGCTCGAACGTGTGTCCTTAGCTCACGACAGCGCCTTCGACCACTGCGCTACGAGGCGCGGATGGTCGAGCGGGCACTTTTAGGTGCGACTGTCCACATGGCTGAGAGGGAGCGGGTGCGGAGACTTCAGAGATTGTATGCGGTTGTTTGGGCGGCCGAGATGGCGCCATCTGGGCCGTCCATCTTCTGGATGTTGTATTTGGTGCCACGGATGTCGGATTGACTTGATTTTTGCGCCGTTGGGCTGCGATCGTTGATCCGAATTCATCCGTGCGGTCGGATTTGTCATTTGAAGTGCAGATTTACACCATCATGGCCCTTGATCTTCTAGGATTCCCCGGTCACTATTTGATGCTACGGATGCCTGATTAGGGCGATCTTGGAGTCGTTGAACTCCAATCGTCGCCCTGATCACATTCAGACGGTTGGATCTTCGATTCGTGGCCCCGATAAAATGTTTTCCCTGTCCAAGCACGTAAAAGGAGACAATTAACCTCCATTTTATTCAAACTACTCTAAATGCAAGATGATGCATATTTTGCAATATTTATATCATGAAATGCAATCCTACGCTTAAGAACATGCATAAATAGACATCTTAAGTAGTGTAAATGTGTTTACATCACCAGGCTCGCTGGAGAGTGGCCGGAAATGGACACCCATGGCTGTCGTGCGTTCGCACGAGAGACATGGTCGGTTGCAGAGGTCACGGGAGGGTCCCTGCGACAGAGGACGACGCAGGGAACCCCCCGCTTGTTCCTGAGGACGGGCGCCCTGCCCTGCGTGGCGCCATCCTCCGCGCAAGGTCGCCGGAGGTATGGTGCTACGTAGAAATGGCAGGGGGACTGTTCTGCAAAGAACTACGAAAAGATAGGGGGCAAATCGTAAGGGTTTCAAAAGATAAGCGTCAAAAAGTAAATTAAGAGGACTAATTTGTAAAGTCGGTCAAGATGGTCTTTTCTTAGGCCCAAACTTTCATACCAGACTAATTTGAACCTAAGGATTTTAATGGTGAAATTTGATTTGAGGTTGGACCATGTTTGATCGGTAAATTTGTTAAAAAATCAAAAATAAATCATAAATTGGGCATGATTCTCATTTTAGGTCAAAATATGTTGCAATGGCCAAATTGAAGGTTCTAAACCTTAAGGAATATTTTTCCATGAATTTTAAAGGGTTTAGTTGATTTTTATCCTGCCTCAAATCTCGTGAATTAAAATGGATTTGTTTTAGGGTTACAGAATGTCATTTAATTCTTAGAAGTTGCTATAACCCTTTTCAGATCAGAACATCCCACTTCCCTCCTTATTAAGCTCTTTTGACCTGTGTTTGGACCCTTAATTACCCTGTTTGCACATTACATTGGTGAAATTACAGTTTTACCCCTTATGATTTGTTTTGTTCTTTAACTCATAATTCTCTGAGTTAAGCCTCTCTTTAGGTTTTGTAGGAGCTTTTTCACACTCATTTGGCTTAAATTGTGCTAGTTAGGGTTCATGATGAGGTTCTCATCATACCCCCATGCCTAGCTTTTGCTAGTCCCTTAGCAAAATTTTAAGGTTTCAACCCATATTCTAAACCATGACGTTCTTAATGATTTCAGATAAGTGTTTTTTCTTTTGTAACCTTGATTAGGTCAGAATGCCAACCATAGGCCTAAAAGGTACTCTAGTACCAACCAAGATCCAGATCTGTCTAGCCTCAGCTTCAGTCCTTAGCAAAGGTTTTTAAGGCCTACAAGAACTAACCTAAGGCTTATTGGACTTTATGATTAAAGCACCCGTGCTTGAAATAATTTTAGCCTTGGCTCAGTTCGCAGTGCGTTTTGTAAGAAAGAGAGGTAGAAGATTTATATGTTTGGAGAGTTTTCTCCCTCGTTTTCTTTTTAATTCCATCTTAGGATTGACTTCACAACACGGTCTGTATCAGATTCCTTGTCCCCATCATCAATCCTCAAGGGTTCCTGGCAGTCTATGCTTCGAGATAGCACCGCCCGTGGTAACCCCCAAAACCCTGGCTGTTGAGATTTCGAGATAATCCCATCCATGGTGTTCCGTGGCCGAATTTAGACCATAGCAATTGACATTTCGTGATAATTCCATCCATGGAATCTGAACCAGCAGAGTGCTTACATGCCCCCGGTAGGATATGTAAATATCCTAAGAGACAAGCACCGAGGAGATGATATTTTGTTACGCATCTTCGAGGGGAATTTCCCACCTCTCCATGCTGGGAACTCGTCCAAATCAACTTGTGTTGATCGGCCGCTCCTACTCTAGGTGTCATTTTCAGAATTTTTGCAACGCTTCTGCGTGATTTTGATTTTTATGCTTACTAAACCAGGCTGTGTGTGATGTTAGGGTGCTTAGGTTACTGAGTCCCGTAAACCAAAAGTTAGTTAACGAGGTCAAATACTCCCTAAGCCTTGGACCTAATACTTAAGCTTTTCATTTTCCTCAACCTCTTGAGGAATGTCTAGATCTTAATGGGTACTAAGAGTCTATCCAAGAATGCCTAAGGTTTGCGTTCTTACTAATCTCAC
This sequence comes from Thalassia testudinum, assembly GCA_037157565.1. Lineage (NCBI taxonomy): Eukaryota > Viridiplantae > Streptophyta > Magnoliopsida > Alismatales > Hydrocharitaceae > Thalassia > Thalassia testudinum. Next base: position 65,909,679 of record JAZHRO010000022.1, on the reverse strand, counting down.
TGTGCACTTTCCATTTCTTTTCCTGAATGAGGTCTAGAACTTAGGTTAACTCTTTAATTTCTTATTAATGACTATCACTTTTCTTTCATTTTGTGCTCCTTCTTTTCATTTTGTTCCTTTTCTCCTCCTCCTTTGTAGAGTCTACAAAATTTCTTTCCTCCTCTCATTTTATTATTCTTTTTCAAAAAATTTTTAATTTTTATGGTGTTTTTGGCATATGTGAATTTTTTTGTTTAAAACCTTTTCTTACGAGTTTTTGCACTTTCATACCCCCACCATGCCTAAGATTTGCAATGTCCTCATTGTAACTTAGGAGGGTTTTTATTCAACTTAGTTCATACATTATGACGGATGTTTTGATGAGTGAATGGGTCGGGGTGACAGTTGCGGACGATTTCTAATCTCGGATGCAAGCACCTGAGGTGGAGTCAGCTGTCCTAAAAGGTGAACTTTAAGTGAGAAGAGGTGTCAGAAAAGGTTTCGGGTTTTTTAAAAAAGAATGACGGGCTACCTCCCGTTGAGCGCTGAGTTTTACGGCATCGGTTGGGTGCAATATGCTCAGGGAAAATGGAGGATAAATGATGATTCAGCCAAATCTGTAGAGGTTACATTAATGAATGGTTTGAGTCTCTGACCGTTTATGATGAAAGGTTCGGAATCATGGCTGAGCGGACTGATTTCGACTGCTCCATTTTCAAAAACTTGTCGGACAAGGTATGGTCCGACCCACTTAGATCGCAGTTTCCCAGGGAATAGTTTGAGTCGGGCATCAAAGAGTAGGACCTTCTGACCAAGATGAAAGATCTTTCTAGATATGTACTTGTCATGGAAGGCTTTAACCTGCTCCTTGTAGATTCGGGAGTTCTCGTATGCATCAAGGCGTAACTCATCGATCTCGCTTATCTGAAGCTTTCTGTGAGTTCCAGCCTTAGAAAGATCTAAATTACAGCTCTGCATTGCCCAATAGGCTTTATGCTCCGGTTCGACGAGAAGGTGACACACCTTCCCGTACACCAGTCTAAAAGGAGACATGCATAATTGGGTTTTGTGGGCGGTCCTATAAGCCCACAAAGCTTCCGGAAGTCGGGACGACCAGTCCTTCCTGTCAGGCCGAACAATGACCTACAGGATTTTCTTGATCTCCCGATTTGATAGCTCAGCTAGACCATTAGTCTGGGGGTGATAAGGAGTGGAGATTCGGTGAGACACCCCGTATTTGGTCATTAGTAACCTGAACTGAGCATTCGTAAAATGGGTCCCCCCGTCAGAGATGATAGCGCGAGGAATCCCGAACCGTGAGAAGATATTGTGATGAATGAATTTGAGAACGATTTTATGATCATAGGTTCGGGTCGGTATGGCTTCGATCCATTTGGACACGTAGTCCACAGCCAGTAGAATGTACTCGAAGCCATCCGAAATAGGAAAGGGGCCCATAAAATCAATCCCCCAAATATCAAATATTTTGCATACGAGAATCGGCTGCAAAGGCATCATGTCGTGATGGCTCATGTTGCCCAAAGTTTGGCAACGACTGCATGCCTTGCAGTGATTGTATGAGTCCTTAACAGAGTGGGCCAATAAAAGCCACACTGGAGGATTTTCGATGCGGTTTTGTGCCTAGAGAAGTGGCCATTGCATGCCTGGTCATGGCAGAAGGAGAGAATATCATTGATTTCACCTTTCGGGACACATCACCGGGTGATTTGGTCGACACCTATGTGGAAGAGGTACGGATCTTCCCAGATGTAATACTTGGCATCAGAGAGCAATTTGTTTTTCTTGGCCTTCGGCCAATCAGACGGGATCTGATGAGATGCCAAGTAGTTTACTATATTAGCAAACCATGGAAGTCTAGTACCAATAGTCAATAGGTGCTCATCAGGAAAATGCTTCGTGATGGGTCCGGAAGGGTTGATGATCTCAGAAGGAAGGTGAGACAAATGGTCAGCTACCACGTTTTGTCTTCCCGCCTTGTCGCGAATCTCGAGGTTAAATTCTTGCAACAGCAAGATTCATCGGATTAGTCGGGGCTTCGTGTCCTTCTTGGCAAGGAGATGCCTCACAGCCGTGTGATCTGAGTAGATGATGACGTAGGAACCCAGGAGATAAGATCGAAATTTTTCAAAGGCAAATACTACGGCTAGCAGCTCTTTCTCCGTAACTGTATAGTTACGCTGAGCCTCATCAAGTGTCTTGCTTGCGTAATAGATGACCACGGGTTTCCCGTCAACTTTCTACCCCAGAATCACTCCTACAGCGAAATCAGATGCATCGCACATGATCTCAAAGGGTTGAGACCAATCAGGGAATTGTAGGATCGGGGCCTGGGTGACTCGGTCACGGAGGTTCTCAAAGGCTTGAGTGCATTCCTTGGAGATCTCAAAGGGTACATCCTTAGAAAGAAGAGTAGTTAGGGGGCGCGCAATTTTCGAGAAATCAGGAATGAAACGACGGTAAAAATCGACGTGCCCCAAAAAAAAATGGATGTCCCTGATTGAGCTAGGCATAGGAAGTTGAGAAATTAGATCAACTTTGGCTCGATCCACTTGAATGCCTTTCTCAAAAATTAGATGTCCTAGGACGATCCCTCAGGCACCATAAAATGGCTCCTTTCCCAGGAAAGAACCAAATTAACATTGATGCAACGCCTAAGTATATGAACCAAGTGCTGGAGGCAATCATCAAATGATGGCCCAAAAACTGAGAAGTCATCCATGAAGACTTCCAGATAATCACCTACCATATCAGAGAATATGGCAAGCATGCATCGCTGAAAAGTCGCGGGTGCATTGCAGAGACCGAAAGGCATCCTTCGGAATGCGTAAGTTCCGAAGGGGTAGGTGAACATGGTTTTCTCTTGGTCCTCAGGATGAATAGCCACTTGGTTATAACTGGAGCACCCGTCAAGAAAGCAGAAGAATCGATTTCCCACTAATTTCTCGAGAATCTAATCAATGAAAGGCAGTGGGAAATGATCCTTCTTCGTGGAGGAATTGAGTCGTCGGTAATCTATGCAGACTCTCCACGCGTTGGCTATTCGGGTAGGTATGATTTCTCCGATTTCAGTCGTAATGGTGATGAGCCCTGCCTTTTTAGGCACGACTTGAATTGGGCTCACCCAACGACTGTAGGAGATCGGGTAGATGATCCCTGCATCCAACCACTTAATGATCTCTTTTTTCACAACCTCCTGCAGATTGGGATTCAAACGTCTCTGTATCTCACGGGAAGGTCGTGCGCCCTCTTCAGAATAAATATGGTGTGTGCAATAAGAGGGACTTATTCCAGTCAAGTCATCGAGAGTCCAACCAATGGCTCTGCGATGTTGTTGGAGAACAACAATCAGACGGGATTTCTGATCAGGAGTGAGCTTGGAATTTATAATCACAGAAAAAGTCTGATTAGAACCCAAAAAGATTTATTTCAAATGATCGGGAAGGGGTTTTAGTTCAAGGATGGGGTCATCAGCAGCAGCGGGTGGTTTAGGGTAAGTGTGAGGTTCAAGGATAGGAGTTATGGGTTTGTCTGAATCAGGGTCTAACTCCTCTAATTGCGGTTCAAGATCTTTCTGTGGTTGATGAGGCATAATCAGGTTATTCTCAAAATGTGTTTCATCAACCAAAGCCCTAATATCACAGATTTGTTCGATGACACCGCAATTGATTCCTTATTGGGCGTTAAAGATATCAATTTTGAGGGTTTGATTTCCAAATTTTAGCTCTATTTGGCCCTCCTCACAACTGATGTTGGCTCTAGCAGTAGCCAGGAAAGGTCTCCCTAGAATGATCGGTGTATCCCTAGGGTTTTCAGGTGCGTCCATGTCCAAGGCTATAAAGTCTACAGGGAAATAGAAATCCCACACTCTCACAATAACATCCTCAAGAATCCCTTTAGGTGACTTAATAGATCAATCTGCTAACTGTAGTGTCACCTCAGTTGGTTTTAGCGCAGATTCTTCTAGGTGGTTAAGTAAGGATGTGGGTATCAGATTTATGGAAGCACCCAAGTCTAGCAATGCTCTGTCAAACTGGGTTTCACCTATTTTGCAGGAAATCAGGGGAGTACCTGGATCTTTTGCCATGGGTGGGAGTCTGCTCAGGATTACAGAGCTAGCTTGCTCTGACAGTACAATTGGACTCTCACTCTTGGTTCGCGGCTTACACTGAGGTGTACATACATTCTTTAAGAATCGTGCGTAAGCCGGTACATGGCGAATCGCATCCATCAAGGGGATGTTTATTTGGACCTGCTCAAAGAGCTTGACCAAGTCCTCCTCAGGTGCCACGGGTTTGGTTGTCTTCTTTCCCTTGGTCAAGGCCTCAGGAAATGGAACCTTGGTTGGTTCTTCTAGGATAGGTCCAGGTCTTTGATTTGGGATAGGGATAGGAACATCCTGGATCACTGTCCTAGGGTTTGGATCACTACCAGGCTTGGAGTGGTCTGGATAAGGTGGATCTTAGGTTTCCTTACCACTGCGGGTGGTCACAGAATTCAGTCCTGCCTGGTTTTGGTTAGGGTTTGATAGGATGGGTTGCTGCTGATAACTCGCATAAGAAGTTGAAGCCTCCGTCCCGTCAGGTGAACGAACAGAGGGGGCCTGATAAATCATGTGTGCTTGGCTAGGGTTTGGGTTCATAACGCACCTCTGGGTCAACACGTTATTAGGGTTAGGAAGAGGTTGAGAAGGAAGTGTGCCTGGTTGGCAAGAATTTGCCAACTGGACCAGTTGGTTTCTAACCTCTGTGATTTCGTTCTTGTGTTGCTTCTGAATAGCCGCATTCGTTCTTTGAATGTCAGCCATAGTCTGAAGGATGAGGGACATTTGGTTTTGGTTTAGCCCTGATGGATAAGTAGGGTTGGGCCGAGGCTGAGGCAGTTGGTAAGGACGAGGTGGTTGTGGACGGGGCTGAAAGGGTGGTCTTTGAGTTTGGGAATTTCCCGCCCACTGGAAGTTGGGATGGTTTCGCCATCCAGGATTGTAGGTATTGGAAAATGGGTCATTCTAATTTGGCGTTGAGGTCCTCACAGGTTTGAGGAACCTCCAAAGAGTCAGAGAATGGGGGAGTGGAATTCCCCTCGCTTGTATAGAAAGGATCGGAGGATCCTCCGATCCGAGAATCAGATGGGGGTGGATACGGATCCATCCCAGGAGAAGGTCAGTGGAGAATGTTTTGCACAGTCTCCCGTGTGGAAGGAGGCTGTGCAAAGGAATTATGCGCAGAGGTGGCTCGCTGCAAGTGCTGAGTTAGCTCATCCACCTTCTTCTCAATGATAGAAACCTTGTCCAATCGACTGGCCATCAATTCCAGGTCGACTGATGCGGACATGCTCTGCGTCTTGTGTGCTCCCCTAAGGTTCGTCGGTGCGTGGGTATTCGTCCTGTCGAATAATCCCATGGAGTCATTATTGATGGAGTTCTCGCACATATTTTCGAGAATCTCCCACACGGTGTCCTCATGCTGACCCATGATATTCCCTCCGCAAGTTGCATTGACGAAAGCCTAATATCTTCACGGAGTCCTTGGTAAAAAGACTGGACTTGTTCCCATTTACGAACTCCATGATGGGGGCACTTCCTCATGAGATCCTAAAAGCGATCCCATGCCTCATAGAGAGGTTCTCCCGTTTGTTGAGTGAAGTGGGTAATATGATGGCGCAAGGCATTGGTCCGACCAACGGGAAAGAACTTCTTCAAGAACTCGGACTGAAGTTCCTCCCAATTGTTGATCGGCCGGGTCTGTGTTTAGTACTAGTGAGCGGCCTTGTCCATAAGGGAGAACATCTTCATGAGGAGAATATCCCGATTTTGTGCATCTGACCTAAAAGTCTGGGCCAGATGCTTTAGTTGTTTAATGTGCTGGAAGGAGTCTTCAGAATTAAGTCTATGAAATTTAGGTATGGCATTAATCATGTTGGGCTTTAGTTCAGAATCAGGTCCTCCAGTCGGGATTCTGATTCGAGGCTCAATAGCCATCGCAGCTGGATTGTAATGGTCCCGCATCATAGGACGCTGCGGTGGGTGCATGAAGTTCTGGAATAGGTCATTGAGTCGCTGGAGCTGGTGCTTCAGATTGCTCTCTTCCTCAACTGGCTGAGCCATTGTGGAAGAAGAAGGTGAGTTGGGTTCGGAGTCAGAGGAGAGGTCTATGTGAAGTGTTGATTGCACAAGCAAGGGCACTGAGGCTCGGCCTCGAGGAGAGTGAATTTCTAAAGGAGGTTTCAAGGACCTCCTACCAAACATACACTAATGGAGAGGATGAGTTTAGCAGGTGCTGGACCCAATCAAGACACCTAGAATGTTGGGTGACTATAAAGGTTCGGGGCAGATGGACCCCTTGATCAAAAGATCGTTCACCTGAGAATTACCTAGGCAGCCAGAGAGGGTGAGTCCCGCGAAGACCCCTACACTGTAGAGCGTCCCCACGGGTTACAGGGTTTCCCCCACCCGACCTCTCTTGTCACTGAGATTCCAGGTAGACCAGAATGGGGATCTTGACCTCCTAAGTCTACCACTTTTAGTTAGGACCAAGGTGCTTAGGTTTTCACTTGAACTTTAGCCTTTTGAGTGCAAAGAGTGACCTAAGTTGAAGGTTGGTTGACCCAAGGGGTCAACTTCACCTGCTAGTTCCTTGGAGAGCTTATTAGGTCTTTGTCTTTTAGGGTTCAAGTGTTTTTAAGAGCCAAATTTCTTAGGGTTTTTCTGAATAGGTACTTTCAAACAATGGCTTGGGCACACTTCTTTTGGGAATTCTCAATTCTTGCTTAAGAAGTGTGTCTTTAAAATCCTAATTTTTGAATCTTATGTTGGCTCTACTTGGTCCAGTTAGCTTCCTGTTGGGTAATTAGGGCTCAAGCAAGAAGGTGTTAGCCCTAAATACCCTTAATGGATGTACAGAAATAGTTGTGTTGAAATTGAAAACAGGCAGCTTTGATGATTTACTAAATATGGAAGATAGGTTATGCCTAAATTGCTTTTTCTTTCTTTTTCTTCCTCTTTAGAATTTAGGGGTTAAAATGGGAGGATAGAAAATTACCTGTCCTAGGTGTGGTTGTTGTGTGGCTGCTTGTTGTCCTCTTGATTTCCTGTGCCTGCACACAAAAGAGAAGAGATCAATAGAAACTCAAAAATAATGAATTAATGGCTTCTAGAATAGCCGTTGCTCCCCAACAACGGCGCCAAAAATGCTGGTTGACAAGTTTTGCCTTTGTTGTCATTTAGAGTCGTTGTGGTATATGGCAAAACAGTTACCAGTTTAATACAAATTTTTTACTCGGAATAACAAGTTTCCCGAGGTCGAACTCAGGGAGCAACTATAATTCTAGAAACATAAATTCACAATATAAGGTTTTACAAAAATTAAGAGATAGAGAGAGAGGGATCAAAAGTTCACTTTTGTTGGCTTCTTGTTCTTCTCTCTTTCTCTTCTCTTTTCTTCTTCTCTTGCAGCTGATTCTTCTCTTCCTTCAATCTGCCTTCTTCTCTCTTCTTTTCTTTCTTGCGGCTGCAGAGCTTCTGCCTTCAGCTGCTAAGCCTTTCTTTCTTTTTCCTTCTTTTCTTTTCTTCTTCTGCTCTGGCCGTTAACCTTCCGTCGTCTGACCCGATGCTCAAATGACTTAACTATGCACTTGCTACAGTGTGACTCCTTTTCTTCTTCTTCATCTCCTCTCCTTCCTTTCTTCTTCAGCTGCTCAGTGCGGCTAAGTCTTTCAGCTGCTCCTCCTCTCTTCTTCTTCCTTCGCCTGCTTCTTCTTCTTTTTCCTTCTTCCCTACGCGCACACACAATGATCAGTGCAAAACCTACCCCTACACCTTCCCCGCGTCTCTCTCTCTCTGAATCTCTCTTTAGGAAAGCCTTTCCAGAGCCAGGTAATCGGATTCGGGTTGCGCGCCCGGGACCAGGCCCACCGGCGTGCGGTGGTGGGCGATGAGTGCTTGGTCGGGTAGTCGGATTCGGCCCAGACCCGCAGGGCGTGAGCGCGGGCGAGGGCAGGCGAGCGCGTGGCGCGCTACGTGCTGGTGAGGGACCTGACCCCGGTGTATCGAAGGCAAACGACCCTATACACTTTTTCAATTTAAGTGTGGGCGCGAGGCCACACACTTACGAGGTGGGACTAAAGTCCTACCTCCAATCTGCGCACCCGCAGGCGAGAGGATGCTGCCAATTAGGGCAGCAGCGAGCGTTCGCAACCCCAATCGCAAGCCTGGGCGTGCTCGCAGAATCAACCGGCGCTGCCTGGAGCGCGTGCCTGGGCTGGAGACGTCCTGGAGCTGCTTGCGAAGGAGCTTCAGCAGCTCTTCAATGGCGGCGAGGAGGCGTAGATCTGAAAACACAAGGACGGCCTCTCGGCCACATCAGATAACGTAGGGAGCTTTGCCAGAGGGCGGCGAAGGCAGTGCGAGGGTCGGCGAGGTGCAAATGTGTCTGTGGAGGTGCGCCTAGGGTAGACTGTGTGTGCGGAAGTGGGTTTGTTCGGGGGTCGGGCGGTGAATGGCGGTGAATGGAGTGGGGGAAATGGTTGAGTGGAGTGAGGGGGAGCTTTTGGGCTTGTCGGCGAGGGGTGAGGTGGTCTGTGGAGGTGGAGTGACCTCGCTGGAGATGGTGATCAGAGATGGAGCAGATGGAGGTGGAAGTGGCGGTCGGTGGGGTTAAAATGGTAAATCAGAAAGGGAAAATATAAGGGAGAGAGAGAGAAAGATTCCGACCTACTTAATCGACGAAGGGGGAGAGGGAGGCGTCTGTCTCGTGCCTGCCGGAGCTGAGGACGAAGATGCCCAGGAGGGGGTTATCGGCGACGAGGAGGAGATCTGAGGGCGCCAGCTGGTGCGGCCTGGCGCGGGATGACGGGGCAGAGCGGACTCTGCTGCAGGTAGGGCAGCGGAGCGACGAGGAGGAGGAGGGAGGTTCACTGGAAGCTCGGCCGTTCTGACCGGAGAGGGGAAGGATGAGACCCAAGGTGTTTCTCCGCCAGAAGAAGCTTGAAGGAGACGGCAGACCCTGCCGCTCCTTAAATAGGAACTGGCAAGGGGAGGAGATCGAGGAGAAAACGTGCCAGGCTCGCCGGAGAGTGGCTGGAAATGGACACCCATGCCTTTCGTGCGTTCGCATGAGAGGCATGGTCGGTTGCAGAGGTCAGGGGAGGGTCCCTGCGACAAAGGACGACGTAGGGAACCCCCCACTTGTTCCTGAGGACGGGTGCCCTGCCCTGCGCGGCGCCATCCTCCGCGCAAGGTCGTTGGAGGTATGGTGCTGTGCAGAAATGGCAGGGGGGACCGTTATGCAAAGAACGATGAAAAGATAGGAGGCAAATCGCAAGGGTTTCAAAAGCTAAGGGTCAAAAAGTAAATTAAGATGACCAATTTGTAAAGTCGATCAAGATGGTCTTTTCTTAGGCCCAAATTTTTATACCAGACTAATTTGAACCTAAGGATTTTAATGGTGAAATTTGATTTGAGGTTGGACCATGTTTGACCGATCAATTTGTGCAAAAATCCAAATTAAGTCATAAATTGGGCATGGTTCTCATTTTAGGTCAAAATAGGTTGCAAAGGCCAAATTGAAGGTTCTAAATCCTAGGGAATATTTTTCCATGAATTTTAGAAGGTTTAGTTGATTTTTATCCTATCTCGAACCTCGTGAATTAAAGTGGGTTTGTTTTAGAGTTATAGAATGTCATTTAATTCCTAAAAGTTGCTATAACCCTTTTCAGATTAGAACATCCCACTTCCCTCCTTATTAAGCTCGTTTGACCTATGTTTGGATCCTTAATTACCCTGTTTGCACATTGCATTGGTGAAATTACAGTTTTACCCCTTATGATTTGTTTTGTTCTTTAACTCAGAATTCTCTGAGTTAAGCCTTTCTTTAGGTTTTGTAGGAGCTTTTTTATACTTATTTGGCTTAACTTGTGCTAGTTAAGGTTCATGATGAGGTTCTCATCACAAGCTCAATAAGGTGTTATATGGACTTAAACAAGCTTCCACGGCCTGGTATGATAGGCTCAGGACCTTCTTCAACACAGTTTTAGAATTGGAGTTGTTGATTCAACTCTTTTTGTAAAAGAAGAAAGTAATGACATCTTATTGATTCAAATATATGTCGACGATATTATATTTGGATTAACTAAGGAGTCCCTGTGTCAACATTTCTGTGAGACTATGAAGACTGAGTTTGAAATGAGTATGATGGGTAAACTCAGATTTTTTTGGGACTCAAAATTCAACAATTAGACACAGGAATTTACATTAGTCAATCAAAATATATTCTTGAAATTATCAAGAAATTTGACTTTGAAAATGTAAATGGCAAATAGGCTCCAATTGCTCTATCTACTTCTCTTGAGGAAGATTTATCCAGCAAGAGGGTAGATGAAAAGAAATACCGGGGAATGATAGGTTCACTACTATATCTCACAGCTTCTAGATCTGATATTCTCTTTGCTACATGTTTATGCAAGAGATTTCAGTCTGAACCCAAGGAATCTCATTATAATGTAGTAAAAAGAATATTTAGATATCTAAACAGCACAAAGGACTTTGGTCATTTCTATCATAAAGCACAATCTTTAGATCTATTATCCTATAGTGATGAAGACTATGAAGGGAGTCGGACAGACCGAAAGAGCACTAGCGGTACATGTCATTTTATTGGAGAATCTCTAGTCTCTTGGTTCTCTAAGAAGTAGACTTGTGTTTCACTTTCTACAACTGAAGCTGAATATATTGCAGCTTCACTTGCTTGCTCTCAGGTCATTTGAAGGAGACAGATTTTGTCCGACTTTGGATTGATTTTTGCGTAATCCAAGATATTATGTGATAATACAAGCGCAATAAATCTATCCGAAAATCCGATACATCATTCACGTACCAAACACATAGACATTAGACATCATTTTCTCAGAGATAATATACTTCAAGGCTCTATTCAATTAGAATTCATTGACACTCAAAACTAATTGGCAGACATCTTTACAAAACCTCTTGCAGCAGAGAGATTCTGCTTCATAAGGAGAAAATTAGGACTTTGTACAATAAAAGAGATTCTAATTTAACATTTTGTTTGATATAAACTTTGTTTGTATTTATGAAAATTCCTAAGGGCCTTTTTGCAAATTACCCATGCTTACTAAAAGAGCGATAAAATATAATATTTCCATACATCTGGAAATACCAGGGTGTTGTTTGCAATTTGGTTGCTTAACTTAGGTTATTGATCACATTATTTTTTCAACACCTAAGTTGTCAATTTTTCTTCTTTCAACCACTTAAGTGGTCATGTGATAATCACATGACCCATCCCAAATAAAAGAGGTCTAAGTGCAAACACTTGCCTCGTTTCTTCACAACCAAACCCTAGTTCCACATCAAGCTCCTCCAAGCCCTTGCCAAGAAGAAGAAGAATCATCTCCATTCTTCATACCCTAGGTATATTCTTCTCTTCTCATCAAATCTTGTTTCCTTGAATTGTTCTACATCTTGTTCTGTTCTTTCTCGACGTCATTTCTGCTACTGCAATGTGTTTATCATTAGGTACCAGATGGTACCGGTACCCATCATCAGTACCGGTACTCGCTGGGCGCAGTAGTGCCTGCTTTACAGAGCAGGTACCGGTAATGAAGATTAGTGCCGGTACTAGCTCATATTTCTGGTTGGGACAGAAACCAACCAGTACCGGTACCAATCACCAGTACCGGTACATGCATGCTTAAATGTGTTGTTACTTGAACACATAATCTTTATCTCTAATTGTATTCTTATTTCCTATTGTATGTTTTCAGATGGCATCAAAATCTAAAAGTAAGGGAAAAGCATCTCAAGATGCATTCCACAAGTTTTGCATCAATGAGGATGCTAAATCTAAATTTGATTGGTATAAAGGCATAAAACTTCATCACTGTAGGCCTATTGAGTGGAAGGATTTTTCTCTACAAATCTATGAGTTTACTACCTGTCTTTCCAATCAGCATCTTATGCATTTCTTTGATGAGGCATTTTTTGCTGATGTTCCTGTAGTTTACCCTGATATTAATTGTCTATTTTTTGCTAATCTCCAAGAACAAGAAAATCGGGGCCATCTAGTCTTAACATCCAAAGTCTTTGGTAAAAAAATCACCATCACTCCTAAATTTTTATCAACCATCACCTAATGCCCTAATGAAGATCATCCTTTTAACACACTTAAAGCGCAATTTCCTACCCACAGAATTCATGAAACTTTATTGCTTCCTAATTGCCAGGGTAAAGCATTGGTTGCCCCCAATATGACTATTTTTGCTCGTATTCTTTTTTGTATTTTAGCATGGAATTTAAGGGCTAAAAATTCGGGTTTTCACAAAATTCCCGTTGACATTTTACCCTTAATTTATGCTATCATTACAGGATTTCCGATCAATTGGAATACGATTTTCATTCACTTTCTTAGATCACATTACCGTGCATCGACTTTACCTCTGGATATCTTGGTGTCTCATATATTTCATAAAAATAAAATTGACCTTTCTAATTTCACTCCTCTTAGGAAAGTGGTTTATTTCAAATGGATCACTCTCCGGAAAATGGGAGTGAAACCCGCTAGAGAGGAATCCACTAGTGATGATGAAGAAGATGAAGTTGATCCAAATGCTTAATTTTCTTCTCATCCACCTCTTGAATCATCTTCGGCTTTTGTCCTCATTACCTATCCTTTTCCGGAAACCGAAATTCCTTGGAGAAACCTATCTTATGAGTCTGGCACCGATCCCAACATGATAAACACTTTCAATTACATTGGCCAAAATTTAACCAATCTGAATTTTGCCTTCTGTCACATGGAATGCAAATTTCATGATCTTTCTATGTCTCTTGAGTCTTCCTATGTTGCATCTTCCACTCAACATACCAAACAAAGGAAGCGGACTCAACCAAAAGTACCTCCGGAATACAGCGAAAGAAGATAGAAACACTTCCAAGATACATCTCTTGTAGCAGAAAAAGAACCAATTATCAATGAAGATGAGGAGGAAGAAGACACAGAAGATGAAGAAAATGTTTTATATGAAGAAGACGATGATGACGACGACGACGGCAACGATGATGATGATGATGATGGCAGCACCAATGATGATTATGACAATGACGATGACAATGAAGGTGAGGAAGAAGATGAACAACCACTTATTAGAAAATGTCGTAGAAATTAGTTTAGTTTTTGAGTATGTAAGCTTGTTATTGATTGTATGATTCTTAACATTGTTATGAAATTTATTTGTGTCATGTAAGCTTGTTAGAAAACTTCTATGGCTCTTAATATTTATTTTGTGTTATAAACTTTATCATGTTATGAAATTTGATGCTTTGTTTGATTATGTATTTATACTTTGTTATGAAATTTGAACTTTTATGGTATTTGCTCAATTTTTTGCTTGCTTGACAAAAATGGGGAGAAATGAAATGAATGGATACTTCATATCTAAAATAAGGAGAGCTTAGTTTGATGGGGAGGTTTTTCTACTCTCTTGTGGAGAGTTTTTTTATTTTTCTCTTAGTAAGTCTTTGTTTATTTTTAATATGAGTATCTTATTTGTTTTGTTAACATAAAAAAAGGGGAGATTGTTGGACCCTAGTTCCATCTCTCTTCTGTGTTTTAATGTTAACAAAATCGTTTTAAAATTCTAATATATTTATGAAGTGATTACAGGTCGAAAGAATCTATGGATGTAGGCAAAAAGATTGCACATGAAGGAAGAAGTTTTTTGAAGATTTTTAGTTTTTATTGTATCTTAGAATTTTTGTATGTCTCTAAACAAGTAAAATATAATCTAGGATTAAAATCAAAGTAGAGATAACTAGGATTCAAAATATCGTTCAATTACTCGATTTTTAACTCAAAGTCGACTCTTTCAAAGCTAAGTCGCCTAGAGTAGATTGGATTTCTCAACTAATTAACACTAATGATCTTTGGTACTTGCTTGGCACAGATTTGGACCTAAGTTCTAAACTGTGAACATCAAGTACTAGTACTCATCATGAGTATCGGTACATGAAGGTCAAAGGAGTCATGACTGTGCGTTACAAGTACCGATACTCATCATGAGTACCGATACATGTAGATTATAGGACCCAAGGCTGTGCGTCACAAGTACCGGTACTCACAATGAGTACCGGTATCCAGTGATTTGGCTGTACTGACTGTATGTAGTCAGTATCGGTACTAAGAGTTCAGTACTGGTAACAACTAACCGTTGTGCCCAGTCTGAACGGCTAATTTGCAATTAATCATAATTCTAATGTTCCTAAAATACCCCTAACGGCTAGAATTCGTGGGAGAGGTGATTAGTGGACTATATAAGCACTCTTTGAGTGTTGTTTTAGACACATCTCAAAAAAAGAGAAATATACTCTTGCCTAAACCTTCAATTCTCCATTTTCAAGTTGAAAGAGAGTTTGTTTTGTTGCATACATTTCAGGGCATCTCATCTTTTGCAACAAATCTTCAAAGGCTATCGTATTTTTTTTGTAATCAATCGTTTTTTTACACCTTAGTTTTTCTCGTTAGATTTGATAATACTTGTTATATGATATATTCTTGTTGGAGACTTAGGAAATAGTTGTGAGCTTCTATTTATATTTTTCTTACACCTGTATCTTTATCTTTTCTTCATATCTTGTAATTGGATTGAGGTAACCCGTTAATTACCTCTGATATTAGTAAATTAATTCCCTCTGAGTTGAGGGAATCGGGTAAAAAATCCTAAGTTAGGAAACTTAGGTAGTGGAGTACCCAGGTGAGGGGAACCATTATACATCTTGTGCCTTTTGTGATTTGATTTATCTTGCAACTTCTTATTTCTCACACTATTCATCCCCCCTTCTAGTGTACTTGTCATTTACAGATCCTACAGCTTTCTCTACTAGTAGCCAACCTTTCTTTAGTGATCTTCTATTGCTTCGAATTGCTTAGATTTTGGAAGGTTTTGCAATGTCCACCAGAGGTTAAAGGAAAAAGCCTTTAGAATTATTTCTTATTCCTTTATAAATGTTAAAGCACATTTGCTTTGTTGAAATTCTTTATTTTACTCATAATTATTTATTTTATTTATTAAATGATTGGTGTCGAGAATACTTTGCTACATATCAACTTAGTGCTAATAATGGTCGTTGCATAAATTGTAAGGTAAGGATCTAAAATGTGTACCTAGGTAATCAACAATAACATAAACATGGTTTCTTTTCTTTCATTTCTCATTTAATGCATTTTTTATCCTATTCGAAGAATGGAAATTAACTTTGAAATGTTGGATGAGATTGGTGAAATCTATGTCACAACTTTCAAAGAAGTTGCTAAAGAATTTTTTGAACAAACATACTTGACTTACTTGATATGCTTGATAAGGTGATTCATTTAAGTTTACATTTGTGGATCACTTTATTATTATTATTTTTCCCTAGAGAAGCTTATGACTAACTAAAGAGTAATCGTAATAAAACTTCACCTTTTCTGATAGAATGATGGATGTATAATGCATTAGAATAAGTACCCACTTATGAAGAAGATATATTTTTCACTTAAAAGTCACAGAAAAATTATCGCTTTATATTTCAAAATGATTTTACTACAAGTTTCATTCAAAAAGAAGTAGATGAATCAAAGATACCAAACCAAGTCCATGCAGAATCATTTCACTATGGCTATTGGTTTTCATATATGACACACCTTATTCCTTATTTTACATTTGATGGACCTACTTATGCAAATTTATTCACCATCAATCTTTTTTTTGCATAACGTATTATGC
Source organism: Thalassia testudinum (assembly GCA_037157565.1). NCBI lineage: Eukaryota > Viridiplantae > Streptophyta > Magnoliopsida > Alismatales > Hydrocharitaceae > Thalassia > Thalassia testudinum. The sequence goes on along the minus strand of JAZHRO010000022.1, from coordinate 65,893,905 downwards.
CAATATATTATAACTTCTATTTAAATAGAATTTCAGTTGTACGTCTTGTAATTATCACGTTTGAATTAACTCTTATAAAAAATATACGGACTTTTAGCAATATTTGATGGCAACCTATTGTAAACTACGAAAGCAATGTATGAGGATTAAAGGTAGAAATCCCATCATATGAGAGGAGAAAAACACATCAAACCCTTGTAAACTAACACAACGTTGTTTATAAAAGCAAAGAAAAAAAAGTAAAATGAACATCGCACTCGTGTTGATGTTAATTTAAACTTTGTACAACTTTGGAGCTTATTTTCTGTATTTGGTGACAAATTACAATTGAAAGGATACATTTCAACACTTCTTAAAGGACACATCATTTCAACTTCACTTGTATCCACTGACCTAATCTTTTCTATCATAGGGAACACCAATTATGCCCATCAAACTTGCTTGTATAATAGCTTCCAAATATGTCTATTTCTACAAAGACCATATCTAGTTCATTATTGCCCTTTGCCTGATACAAAAGCTATGAGGATTCGATTCTTTGGGGTTTTTATTTGGTTACATGAATTTGTAATCCATTTAGGATATTCATGTGTCAACGATTGCCCAAAGCTATTAACGGCATCATAAGATGATACTAGACATTCTTTTGGGAAATTACCCTTAACATGTACGAAAGGTTAATGGTAATATTCTTATGAATCATTATGACGTTAATATTATAAGTTGGAGAATAATGTATGCTTGCTAAGTGTAGGTGATGTTTTATGTATAATATAAGGTACTTATAGAGAGGGTTTGGATAAGGCATGAATGACCGTACAAATTTTTTACAATAATTGAACCAACTAGGTTATTAACGGAGTTGATGCAATAATTTCATGGATAGAAAGGAAATTTGTAGTCAAAATAAGTAATATTCAAGAGACGATCCCATCATCACTTTTCCAACATTTTACATCATTAAATCATTCTTCTCAAAATAATTCTATTTCTTCAATTAAAAGTGACTTTGTTAAAAATTATTATAAGCTTATTTCTTAAAAATAATTATACTAAGAATGATTGTTTTTTTAAGATATTTTTCTTTTAATTTCCTTAAGATCTTAGATTTATCTTTCTCAGAATCTCTCGGATTGCACTCTTCTTCATCATCTAAACCGTGATCGACATCGTAACTTTCCATGTGTGTGTGTGTGTATATATATATATATGCCATCAGTTGAAGAGTTGCAATAGGAAAATGATATCCTACTCCACTAGCTAAGTCGAAATCGGTGAGATGCAAGGTGGTTGTGTTCCGACATCTCACGTACTTTTACGGTGGAGATCGGTTTTCTTAGATAAAATAATATTTATTTTTTTCTCTGTATTTCGTATGCTAATTGCTATGCGTAATTGCTGCAAACGTCCAGATCCCTCCTTTGTGGCTCCTCACCATCCCCAGCTCTCCAGAAGACCCCCATCATCTCCGCGGAAGACAGATAAAGCCCCGTCCTCGCCGGCGCCGCTGCTCTCCGCTCCCGCTCCTCTCGATATCCTCTCCCACGGTCTCCGCCACGAGGTAACACCCTTCCTAGTTCCTCCTCCCCTCTTTCTCTCTCTAAGATCGATCCCGACTTCGTTCCTTTCCCACGGGCAGACGGTACGGTCATCTCATGCCGAATTCGATTCACGCTTTCATCATCCTATCCAATAGTGTTAGCAAATTGTTTAAATTCCCACCGACGATCCAACGCTAGTTCGATGCCGCTCCAAACCACAGCGACCGCTTCTTTTGCGCACATTATCGATGTGTGCTGTTTCTGGGACGTGTTTACTTCATCGTGTCCAATGCCCGTAACTTGATGCCTTTTATCTGATGCCTTTATGCAGCGACCGCAGATCTTGTTTTCCTCTTTTGCGGCCATTTGCTACCGTCTACGTTCATTCGACTGTGGATTTCGACGAAGCCGAGGAAGCTGAGATCTCTAGGCATTTGTAGCTCTGTTAAGTTCGTGTTAGTTTTACCAAATCAGAAGAAGTAACATGTTGCTTAGATATAGGTAGTCTATCTGTTTCTTGGTGAATATCTTTGCTCACAAGTAATGCTTTGAAGGGAAACTTTGAGAGTTGGGATCACGTCACACGAGCATGGCATGTATCAAATGGCAATCCAGTTCGACATACCTGTCCGCTGCGTCAACAGCAATCAAATTTAGATGCATATGTATTGCGGAATTTGATGCTTTGTCGTTGGAGGGGTTAGGATTGTCTAATCTGGATGGAATTTGAGATGCTTCTTGCTTTTCTCGAATGATTTCGATCTGCAAAGTTCCAATTCAAAATATCTCTTGTGTGCAAAGGTGCAAGATATGCTATAGGTAGTTTATCTACAGTTGAGCTGCGCAATCTCTATCCTTTTACTAAATTATGTTTCCTCGATAAAAATTACTCTTGTATTGGTAATGCTTGCATTCGTCAATTTCAAACAACTGGGTGCTTTTTTATTTTTTTGCTAGTAACTTGGTATATCCTCGTGCCTATGGCTTACGCTGTTTTAGTGGTTTTGTTTATCTAATTATAATCATGTTTTGAGGAATGTAGCATATTATTAGCTTAGTATACGTTTTCACATATTCCTCCAAGATACGTTGTGCCACGCTTTTCTTGGTTGCATGTCTATGCATGTATCTTGTGCCTAGGTTGATAGGGGACCTTAGCTCCTTTGAGTGTCTTGTGCCTTTTGACATTACTAGCAAGCTTATGATGCTTTTGCCAAGCTGTTCACATGCACCAATATGAGTATAACCATTTTTTGTTTCCTGTTTCCACTGGTAGGTTTATTTGTAAAAATCATATAGATGGGTATCATAGAGAAGATCAAAGAAATCGAAGCAGAGATGGCACGAACACAGAAAAACAAAGCAACGGGTATATACTATATACTGTCTCTGTATTTTATGACGACTCTCTGTGATGATTCGAATATGTATAGAGGCCAAGGAAGCCGCTATTTCATTTCTATATAAAAGGACCAGTTTCTAATAACTATTTATTGCCTTGCAATGAAGAATGACAACTTGTATTTTTTGCATTGCTACTTTTTTTGATCCTATAAGTCATTTATAGCCTGTAGGTTGTTATATGCATTTGCTGGAGAGCTACATTTCAGAATCTCCTAGGACCTGCTTAGTGAGCAGATAACTTTATGTTTTTCAATCATATATGGCATTTGTTGTGGAAAATGAATGATGCTTATCACACTTAACCTTGAGGTATTTTAGGATGTGCAAGCCACTAAGGTAGGTGGGATCAGACTCTTGGCAGTGTTATGTCACATCTGATGTTGTATGTCTTTATGGAAACGACCCTTTGAGTTTATCTGCATGTTTTAGAGCTTCTAATTGCCCTTTTCTCGAAGATATTCAGGGCTTCTAAATTGTGCATATGCTCTTCAGAGAATCGGCGATACCATGTATAATGAGAAGCCATTTGAGTGTATTTGGGACATTTTGATCGCAAATTACATGGATTATCTCCAGTTATCCCTTATCCTGCCTAAAGTTCTTGCAAGGAATATGATATCCCTTCCTATATTCCTTGTTCTATATTTCCTTATTTTTCCACAAGATTATTTGTTATTTACATTCTATGATGCATGTTCTATGAAATAAGGAACATGAAAATTCTTGTATGAATTCTTGATGGCTCTTATCCAAGCTGTATTAGATCTTGCTGTACCCTATTCTGGCTAACATGTTGTGAAGCTAAGTAACATGAATGTTAAGAGATCTAGTTGCTTACTGGTCAATAAGTTGAAGGAATACAAATAGTTCATTGCTTTTAGGAATAAATATGATAGTTATATAAAATAGAGAGCTATTAAGTGCTCTTGATGTTTTCAGCTAACCGCAATAATTTGTATGGATCAATCCCTAAGCATATTATTTATTTTTGTCGATCAATTTTCCCTTGTAACATGAATTTCACCATCTTTTAGAGTACAAATCATGTTGTATATTGATATTAGAGATTCAGAATGCTTTAGGCTATTGGCAGATATAAGCCTTTGCATTAGAGCCTGCTTTTGGCCTTTGTGATTCACATCTAGAATTGTCTTTCAAGTATAAAACCATGGAATTGCTTGATTTTCTTAACAAATTAGTCCCCAATCCAGATTTTCCCTATATACCTGAGGTTCTACCTTACACTGAAATCCCCTTTTATTCCCCTGCCCGTATAATATGGCTGCTTTTGATGCTCTGCATATCTTTTCATGTCTTTTATGCGGGCTTCACTACTATTCCTTTGTGCATGATTGGTTGATATTCAGGCATGCTGAAGACCTTCTTTGATAAATCATCATTCTCATGATCTGACTCTTCCTGTCAAAGCAAAGAACAGTTTTCCTTCTGATTTTGATGTTCTCAGACCAGAGTCTTTTACAAACTACAAACAAAAAAGTATAAAGAGATGAGTTTTGGAAAACACCATATGCACCTTGTAAAAATCATTCAACCATGCTTATAAGTTAATGACTGCTTTGTCAAAACGAATAAGAATTTCCAGTGCTTATTTCATTATAAAACATGTGTGCCATTCTATGGTTTTCTCTAACATTGTATCATATTGTGTGCAATGTACAATGATGTATATGTTTTTGTAGAGTTTTTACATATTTGTCCGTTGAAACATTCATAATTACACAAAACCTGCGAAAAGTTCATGCTTACACATTCACCCTATAGAAGTTTGTTTATATAAAAAATGCCCTCGAGTCAAAGTCCCGTCCAACAATCTATTAAGTTTAATGGAAAACATTGAAAAATGAGTTTTTTGCCCCTGTTAGTATCTGATCTAATTTCTTGTTTGAGTATTGGAAAGCGAAGTACAGAGTCTAAAATAGTGATAAAGTCAGGTAGAGAAAGAAAGGGGTGGGATAGAAAGATTAGGGTGATGATGAAGATCCTAGTTAGGCATAGGGATCCACTTGAGCACAATGGGAAAACTGAGGAGAAAAATTCCTTGTTCTCCTTCTTAGACTCACACATCCATTTTTTCTCTGGCCTCATCCCCACCACCTTCATGATCAACGCCATTACACCACCTTGTACACCACAGACATGGTGAGGCACATCACCAGCAAGTGCTGACTTTAGCCCAAGGGTAACATTGTCTACAAGATCCATATACCCCCTTACAAGTCCTTTAGTTCATGATATAAGGTTCAAAAATATTTAGGGAGTTAGGCAATGATTCATTTTACATAGTAATCTAGTATGACAAATTGGCTAATTGGTTTTGAAAGAAAGATGAACTTAGGTAACATGTTATGAGGCTAACCATTCTCATACTCATAATGCTGAATTCCTTATCACGCATGTTGCTTTGCCTTCTATAAAACTATAGGATGTTGTTTTGCTTCAAAATTTACCTTCATTTCTCATTTTTTAAATAGAATATCATCTGGGGCAACTTAAAGCAAAAATAGCAAAACTAAGGACCCAATTGCTGGAGCCTCCGAAGGTATGCATTTTCTTTTTATTTTCTCTTAAGTTTTACTCTTGAATGATATGTAACTTATAGTTTAAAAGAAGGATGTGTGATAAATTACGTTGAAGTCTCTTGGTTCAGCAAGCACATAATCTTGATGAGCTATTTTTGACACACATTTTAAGTGATTAGTCCATCCTCAGATGATAATATCTCCATTTACTTAGTGACTTGCCTTCTTTTTGGTTTCTATTCAATAATCTATTCGATGGAAAGGCCATAGTTATGCCTCACTGTGACTATTGTAGCACTTTGCTATATGCTTCGTTCCTCATTGCTAACTTGGTTGACTCAAGGTCCTTCTTTCTTCACTTGCATCCTGCTATTATACTTTCTGTGAAAATTGGGCTATATTAATTAATAAATTAGGTTATTATTTGCCAGTCTTAGTTTCCAGTAGTAGATAGTTTCTTGTCAGAGTCATTCCACGGTTTGCTGGCAAAAATAGTGAAGGTTACTTTGTTCCTATAAGTTGATGAATTTCTTCATCGTCTTTTATGGAATAATATATTTTGGTCTTATCAAAGTATATATGTTGAAAATCTAGTACAGTTCATTCTGATTTGACCATAATTTTTTTTTTCTTTGAGAATCAGATTTGACCATAATTTATCTCTAGCTAAATGCGCTACACCTCTTTCTAATAAAATCTGCCATAAATTCTTTATCAGGGATCCAGTGGAGGTGGAGAGGGCTTTGAAGTTACAAAATATGGTCATGGTCGTGTTGCTTTGATAGGATTTCCAAGGTTTGCCATCTCCTCATCAATATGAAGTAACGATACAACTAATATGGAAGAAGCTGCTGCTGATTTTTTGTATTTCCTCAGCAATTTATTTAATTTGGTTTATACTGCCATTAATTCGAGTTATATGCCTTTCATGTCAAAATTTAGCTCAAAATGCTTAGTTAAATGTTTTTGTTCTAGTGTGGGGAAGTCAACACTTTTGACCTTATTGACGGGAACACATTCAGAAGCTGCATCATATGAGTTTACTACACTCACTTGCATCCCTGGAATTATCCATTACAATGATACCAAAATTCAACTACTTGATCTTCCTGGTATCATTGAAGGGGCTTCAGAAGGCAAGGGTCGTGGTAGGCAGGTACTTTATGTCGTACTACTACTGATGGTAGTTTTATAACACTACTTGCTGCTTGATATTGTTCAATTTTCTGAAGTCTTAAGGCATTCTTCCAATTGATCAATTTGCCTTTTTTTTTTTTAATAAATCTGGAATTGTTATATGGACTTTAATATGCATATTCTTTGTTGGTCATCTGCAAATAAGAAAAATGCCACTGCATTTTGTATGTTCCCCTCAATTGAGGTATCAGGTCGGAAGAAGCTGGCATCTATGGGTCTTGTGCTTGTCAATGTTGGCGTCGAAGACCTTTTCCTTTACCTTCTCTTGATGACAGGGGTGATACAGTGATTCATTTGGTTTAGGCAGTGATGATCATCATGGAAACTGGTAGTTGGTCTAAGATGTGGCATGGTCTTTGTGTTAAATGGGTTTTTAACCACAGCATGTTATCTGATTCCGTCAGAAGCCCTGTAATCCATTGGAAGGTACTTTTATAGTAAGCTGAAACATGGGCCAATCTCTGTTGACTGGAGTGGAAGTGTTCTTTTGTGCAACTATGCAGAAAATGTCAAAATGCTCCTTCCCAAAATTTGCTATTCCACTACTATAGAAGCCTTGAAACATCCAAACTTTACTATTGGTAAATATTTCACTGCAACTACATATCTGCAAGCTACAGTTTCCTCATTTGTTATGAAGATTGAGACATTCATGTTCAACATGCAATCAACATGAACATTTCTTTCATGGCTTTCCAACCTAATATTTTGCACAATATCAAGCTATTTTTTTGGTATAATAATGTTAGAACCTGTAAAAAGTAATTTCAAAGAATTTCATCCACCAATGTCAAATGTCTTCATTAAGGGCCTATTTGCTTCCTTGAGGCCTGTGTTAGCATGCCAGGCATGGTTGACAACCATGCTCGTGCCAGCTTGAGTCAAAGTGTTGGTTTATTTGTAAATTGGTGTTAGATAACATGACATGGGAGAGATCAACTTAGCAGTGTTGATCCCGGATAAGATTTCAACATGGAGGGGATTTCAACATCACCTTACAGACGGAGGACAGACCTGCCAAGTGGGAGAGGCAAGATCTTGGATCAGATCTTTTTGTAGAGTTTGTAGCTATGCATGGCCTCGTAGATATGATTCCAGCATCCTGTGCTTATACCTGGAGGAATGACAGTGGTCAACTGTCCAGGATTGATAGATTTCTCTCCAACGTGGAGATGGCAAAGGCATTCCATTTGGCAGATGTGTCTCCTTTGGAGAGACCTTTCTCAGATCATACACCTCTTATGTGGCGGCCTAAAGAGGGGATACACTTCGACGCCTATTTTAAATTGACAGATCCTGGCTGACGGAGGAGGGGTTCCGGAATATGGTGGAGTGGGGTCCTTTAGAGGTGGAAGGGATCAGCCACGTATCACTTGGCAAAGAAGCTGAGTGTGCTGCGCGACCACTTGAGGACGTACAGGAGGGAGATCAGGGTGTCTACGAGGGGCAGGAAAGAACATGCATTGGCAGAGATTACCAGGATCGATAGGTAGAAGGACCAAGCTCCTATCTCGACAGTGGATAGGGAACTAAGGGTGAAGATGACACGACTGGTGCAGAAGGAGGATACGAAAGCAGAGGTGGAGTGGAAAATGAGGTCGAGGTAGAAGTAGTTGAAGGAAGGTGATTCCACTACCAGGTTCTTCCACCAAATTGCCTCTACCAAGAGGAGGAGAAGCTGCATAGAGAAGATGCTGATATACGGGGAGATCTTATCTGGTAGGGAGGAGGTGGGACGAGCTGCAGCAGATTACTTCAGAGATTTCATAGGGAGGCACATTAGGGGATGTTGGAGATGGAGGTGAGAGGATGTGCAGTGTATCATAGAGGATCAGGTAGAGGGCCTCACGGCTGACTTCTCAGAAGACAAGGTGAGGTAGGCGGTTTGGGGCCTAAATGTGGAGGGGTGCCCTGGCCTAGATGGCCTCCCTGTCTTCTTCTTCAGGGAGTTTTGGCCTCTGGTGGGGGTGGATGTGATGCAGATGATGGAGGAGTTCGCGGTAGGGAATAGAGGTTTCGACAAGCTGAATTGATATTACATGTTCATGTTGCCTAAGAAGGAAGGTGCGGAAGTGATCCAAGACTTCCGACCGATTGCGCTGTCGAATGCTGTGTATTTTATAGTCGCTAAAGTCTTGGCCAATAGGCTTAGGGCCTCCTTGGAGACTTGATCTCCTCCGTTCAGACGGCCTTCGTTCCAGGAAGAGGAATCTTGGCGTTGGCCACGTGGAGGAGGGAGAAGAAGCAAGCCTTTTTGTGGAAGGTCGACTTCATCAAGGTGTACGATTCGGTGCAGTGGGATTTTCTGCGGGCTTCCTTGGTGAGGAGGGGCTTTCCCACAATGTGGATTGATTGGATGAAGTGGTGTGTGACGACGACATCCTTCTCAGTCCCGATTAATGGGAACCCAATGGGAGGTTGGGTGCAGCCTAGGAGGGGGGGTTAGACAAGGTTACCCTCTTGCACCTATGTTGTTTGTGCTTGTGGTAGATGCCTTGGCGAGGGCAGCAGATAGGTCCTGTGCTAAGGGTCTGACTAAGGGCTTTCTGGCTAGTGAGGATAGAGAGACGGTGGTCTTGCAGTATGCTGATGACACCTTGTTTTTGGAGGCTAGGAGGACGAGGATCCTTTTGGAGCTTTTTGGCGAAGCATCAGGACTGCAGATCAATTATTAGAAATCAACCTTTGTCTCGATGAACCTGCCGGTCAAATAGGTGGAGACGGTAGGTGGTGCGTTGGGAACAGATGTGGGCTCTTTGTCGCTGGTGTATCTGGGTCTCCCCTTGTCAGATTGGCGCCTCAGGATGTAGGATTAGGTTCCTTTGTTGGAGAGGATGGAAAGGAGGTTGGCGGGGTGGCCTTCCAGACTTTTGTCTAGAGGAGCGAGGTTGACCCAGGTGAAGGTTGTTTTGGCATTCATACCATCATATTTCCGCTCAGTGTTCAGAATACCACGCCAAATTGAAAAGATCTCGGGGTTGATGGGGGACTTTTTTTTGTCTAATGCGGGGTCGGCAGGAAAGGAGGCGAGGTTGGTGGCTTGGGAGGAGGTCTGTAGGCCGGTGCAGAAGGGGGCCTGGTGGTTAGGGGTGTGGACAAGGTGAATGTCAACCTCTTTGCAAAGTGGATTGCCAGGCTGGTGGGGTGGGAGCAAGGACTCTTTGGTGATGTCATGCGACACTGCTACGACCCCTTTCGCGGGGGCCTTTGGAGTCCCCTCCTCTCGGGGCCTCCCACTTCCTCAGTGGCTTGGCGGCGGTGGCGATAAAGGGGCAGGCTTTCTTTTCTACTACCCTGGGGGAGGGGGACCCTTTTCAATTCTGGCAGGACACTGGCAGGGGATCGGTTCTACCCTCAACGATAGATATCCTCACCTCTTTTTGGGGGGGGGGGGGGGGGGGGGGGGGGGGGTTGTGGACCCATTGACCACAGTGGGAAGTTGTTGGGACAGAGCCTCACACTCGACTTTTCAGGGGGGCTCTTCGACCAGAGGTGCGAGGATTACCAACAGTTATTGTGGGAGTTGGAGGGTTGGGCACCGGAGGAGGGGTGGTGATACATATTCTTGGGAAGGAGAGTTCTCTGTGGCAAAGGTCTTCCGCAGGTTGGGAGATGGCGTGGTCAGCTCGGACATCGATTTCTTGAGAGATTGCATGCTACTTTGGATGGCGGAGTACTCGTTGAAGGTGAAGATCTTCGCTTAGTTGGTGAGGAGGGGGAGGATTATGACGAAGCGATGGAGAGCAAGATGGGCCCAGATAGATGATTTAAGATGTCCTCTTTGTGAGGGAGTGGATGAAGACGTCCAACACCTTTACCAATGTCCATTTGTGGTGCAGGTTTGGTAGAGGATAGGGATCGATTGGATCGTCCATCAGGACATGGCTAGCTTCTGGTCCTCGTTCCGCAGAGGAAACACCCATAGTGGAGGGATCACCTTTAGATCCAAGAAGGATAGGGCCAAGGTTTTGGCGATCTTGTGGGGTGTCTGGTTGGGGAGAAATGTGGTGCTTTTTTGGGGGTAGAGACCCTATGTTGAAAATTTTATTTCGTCCATTTCTTTTCAGGTAGTGTTCTTGGGATCTATATTGTAACCTCCGATGGAGTTCAGTTTTTTAGAATGGAATAGAATGGATGATTGCCCTTTGGCTTTTCAAAAAATGAAAAGATTAGTATGTTCACATAAATGGGTATTAGATTGTGGGGCACCTGGGATGTTGACTTATCAATGCTTAGTATATTAAAAGCCCTACATACACTTGTATACCACTGATTGTATGATGTACGAAAATGCCTTAGCACATGACGTGCTTCCAAGAGCACACTTTTCTGTACTTGATTTTTTTTATTTAGGTGGATTGGAGGTTTAGGGTTGATCTGTCTTTATCAGCTGGCTGACTTCTCTACTTTGTTTTCCTTGTCACATTTAAGGTTATTGCTGTTGCGAAGTCCTCTGATATTGTATTGATGGTTCTGGATGCTTCAAAGGTGAGTCTTTTTTTAAACCTTTTGCATTATGTTAATAATTTCTTCTGTCTGCACTTAGATATTAGTTGATAATCAAGCTCCTGATCCTACTCAAGGAACAAACTTTGCTGTTTCCCCTTTTAAATGTTTCAGAGTGAGGGCCATCGTCAAATATTAACAAAGGAGCTGGAAGCTGTTGGCTTGCGTCTAAACAAAAGTCCTCCTCAAGTAAACTTTCTTCTTGGGCCTTCTTACTTGTTCTTAATCATGCAGTATTTGACATAATAAGATTCCTTTTATTTTTCTTTGACCTTTTTACAAGTTTTCATTCATCATGCCGTTATTGACTACAGAGCAGAATAATCATAGGCTTGCCATTTGTACATGGCTTAACATTTATCCCTTTCTCGATCATTCCTTTTGCCATATGGTGGTTGTGTACTTCATTTGACTTTCTGTGGATATTGTGATTGAATGGTAATTGCATTTTGCTTTAAAAAGGTTAAGGCTCATGCATACAATTCTGCAAGATGGTACCTACACATTCGGCAATTTAATCTTCTGCTTACTTGAATAGTTTGGTCATGTTTTCTGGCTAAAATGACAAATATTCTTTTCCTGAAAGGGCTCTTTCTGATGTTTGATAATAAGCTTCTTTGTTGTCTCCCAAGATTTTATTGTTGTTGTTGATGATGATGATGATGAAAGGTCAAAAGACGTACACCTACAGTGATGTTCTTGCCTTTCCATGGTAGGTACCGATGTTGGATTGAGGAGGGTTAAGTAGCCAATGGCTAACATAAAACTTAGTTGAGTTTTTTAACCTATATTCTAACTTTCATTTCGAATTCCTAGAGGTAGTTGGGTCTTTTAATATGGATTCTAGTGTTCATTTAGATTTTTTTGGGGGTTCACCACTAGCGATAAACTTGAAGTGGGTGGTGAAGCTGCTTCAAAATGGTGAGTCTTTGGCACCGTCTCCTGAAGGACTCTTATGGCCTTGTTTGGAGCATGTCATAGAGGGTGATTGTCCCTCGAGGAGCTTCGACCTTTTGGGGATCTCTGGTGCCAGTTTGCACATTTCTTTCATCTGATTCTGAGAGATGGGAGATCCTTTATGTTTTGGGTGGATGATTGGTCGAATAATGGATGTTTTGCAGATATTATGCCCAGGTTCTAGGCCTTGATGGGTGATAAGTTTTACTCTATGTCAAATGTTTGGGATGATGCTTCCTCTTCCTGGACTCCCACTTTTGGAGGTGGGCTCTCTGTTGCTCGTGTCTAGGATTTGCAGCTCCTGCTCACCATGGTTCAAAGTTTCCGACTAGTGATGACTTATGTTGATCACTTGGAGTGGGATGGGGGATCCTTTTCGGTCAAGAAGGCTTATACTTTGCTGTGGACGTTCGATGGAAATGGTAGTGTTGTGGTGGGCGATAGTCGCTTCTTTTGGAGGATGAAGATCCTTTTGATACTCAAAAGTTTTTCCGTGGTTACTCAGGAGGGGTTGGATGGTCACTAAGAGTTTTCGTAGTTGCTAGATAATGGATGTGGACATGGCTTGTGGCCTCTAGGGCTGTGGGGATGAAGATGTCCCACATCTTTTTTGGACGTGTGATTTCGTAAAGAAGCTATGGATGACCGTGGGGTTGCCTATGGATGGTTTTTGGACCTCTTTCAGAAATGGCATTTAAACAAACACCCACGCTTGCATGGTGGCTGCGGTAGCGTTGTGGTCCCTTTGGCTCTAGTGTAATGCAACTGTTTTCTGGGGGGGAGAGGTCATGGGTTGAAAATATTGCGAGGGAAACTCTTGTGCTATCGGATTTTTGGATGCAAAACTCTTAGCATGTAATATTTTTCTCATGGTGAAATGAAGTGGATGGCTATCGATCTTCGGTAGTCCTCTTCCTTTTCAAAAAAAGAAAAAAAAACAGCAATAAACTTCATCACCAAAATGCAGTGGAATGTTAGCAAAAATGTGATTTATTGTGATGAATTAATCAAGAAAACTTTTTTTTGTCATTAGAATGGGACCTTTTGCAAGGGAAGTTGGATCGTCTGCATATCAAAGAGTGTGAACAAGAGTACTGCCCTCGTTATTTGCAAGAGGACCACAACCGGAAGAATCAAGGTACAACATGCTAGGGCATAAATGTCGATAACAAATAAGGTAGGCACCGAAGAACATCCTTGTCTCACCCCTGTTCTGGTTGTATCCATCCCCATCTGATGTTCTGTCAACCACTATCATGGACTGGTTGTGGTGATATGGTATTTCATCCATGACAATTATAAATTTGAGAATTCATGTTTGTGCAACAAGCTTCATAGACAAGACCGATAAATATAGTATAGATGTGCTTTAGTGAAGTCCACTGTATGCAAGAAACCATTGTTCCTTGTCCTTTTCCAGAAATTAACTCTCTAGCCATAACATGCTTTAAAATCTTATCAAAAGACATGTTGAAAGGTGCCTTCCGTGCATAAAACCCAGTGAGATGAGACTCATTAGATCCCCAGGTGATAAGTTCTTTGCACGAATGTGCAAGAATCTTTGCAAGTGTTGACATGCCTTAGTCAAGGCAATTAATTTAAAATCCTTCACGTAACAGGGGATCATGCTTGAGAAGTAAGAAAGCAGGGTCCTCTTCAGCCTTTTGAAACTTCTGTTTCTAACTGTAACATCAGTATCCACCATCAACCAGATAACCGGGAAGCCACCAAGTCCTATAATCCAAATCAATGGAGCATTCTCCACCTCATCTCTAATAAATGACTGTAGTAACAAGTCCACCTGCTTGGCTGTAAGATGGGACACCCAAGACAAGCTCACAAACGCTTGACAAGGAAGCATCTATATATTATCACGTGTTCTGCATCTTGTATGATCACCATTTGGATCAAATGATAAGTTTAAAAAAAAAATTAGAATCCCCTTCCTTCAAGCACCTTTATTTCCTCCTCTGAGACAACCTTCTATTGTCTTATTCCTGTCGCAACCTTGGAAACAAAGATTGAATACGCTCAACCTTGTCTGACCATTTGGTCTCTGCAGATGTTCATTACATGTGTGGTCATGCTCCTCCTGATTTTGTTTCTTGTAGTCCTTAAGGACTTTCATCGGACCTTTAAGCCATAATGCCAGTGTTTTTGTTTCCAATTTACAATTGGAAGAACAATGTCACCAATCAATTGCCAAATCTTTGGAACCAGGCTCCAAAGATGGATCTTTCCTTCTTGGAATTAGTATTGAGCCTAATACATTAACCCGCCTTCAGAATCAGCAATGTGATCGCAGAACAGCTAAACCACTCAGAGTTTCTTCTTCAGCCAGTCTTCTCCAGTGGGGTCTAGACTTCCAGTTCTACTCTGGTGAGCAACTGCCTCCACCCCGCCAAGGTAGTGGACTCAACACACTCCAAAGTGCAAACAAACCTATCAGTTTTTAACTTAGAAGAGTCTGTGGCGAGTCTGTGGCAATGCACCTCCAAGTACAAGCATGCTACAAGGTCCAAAGATCCATGAGTGGAAGTTTCACAATTAAGTCCCTAAAATGGTTAGAACCAATATTCAACCTCTTCTGCCGACAATAACAGTCATTTTTGTTCAATGTCACATTAGAGTCCCCATGGTCAACCAGGGAATACTTGGAAAACCTGCAGCTGTTTCCTGAAGTTTTGTTTCATAAGAAGGGCCATACAGATAAGAGACAAGGAATCTCAAATCACCCTGCATCCATAGCAGAGAGAAGGTGATCACGTTGCTCCCAACCAAACTCCTTTCATGCTGGAAGAAATCATCCCGTCAAGCTACAATCATATTCCCACCTTCCTGCTGAATCAGAGGATAGAGAGCCTCCAAAGATAACTTATCCAATCTACACAATGGAAAGTGACACAAGTCTCAAGTTTTGTCTGATGAAGCAAAGTTACTTCAACATTCCAAGACGACAAATAATGGCCTCAAGTACTCTGTCACTGTTCTGTTCGTTCCTTGAAGCATGGAATTCCAAGTTAGAATCTTCATAATCATTCCTCTCACAAAAAAAAAAAAGAGAATCTTCACAACCATACAAGAACATCATCCCCAATTTTACCACTTGGCCACTTGAGGTATTACATCTTTGTACTCATACATTTTGCCACAAAGGCCACTTCAGGGTTCTTGACACAATAAAACATCACCAACGCCCCCTGCATGGGGACGCAAACCTTATGCTGTTGCCTTCTCCATGGGGGTGACTCCCCTTCATCACCTCTTAGAAACTTGAGTTCATCTTCATAGCCAGATGCTATCATCCCTCGTGGTTCCCCTAGTCCGCAACATGCATCTGAATCTGATAATGATGATGAGCTATCCAATGTCTTTGGTATTGGGAATAGAACCTGGGATTGAGTCTTTGATACCTTCAATGCTTGGAGTGGCTTCTCTAGTGCTAATGCTAATGCTAATGCTTTGGACAATCATGCAAATCTCTAGCTGTGAATGACACCAACAATATGGATGTCAGACAATTCCCTTTCCTAACAAGCACGATTTCAATTTGTAGATAATGAAAAGATGACACTGCCCCTCATTTTTTGCCATTCCCATCTGTCATCACCAATGCAAGTCTGACCAGCCTTTCTATCTGTGACTTGTGCCCAAGATGGAGTCGGAGACACAACCACTACATATAACTCGTCGTCGTGCTGTAGTCATCATCATGTTGCAATGACATGAGAATGGATTTCTATAGATCCAACCTCAACCTCAGCCATCACTTCAAGATCCTCAAGTAAAATGTCAGATCAATCTGCTATGCTTGCCAATTAAGATGTCTTGAATAGCCTTTGGGCAACTTGATGAAACAGAGAAGCCATTTCGTTATTTTTACTGCTTTACCATATTGTAACATATTGCTCTTCTGCAGATATATTTCAAGAAGAAGAAAACTGGTGGTATTTCTTTTAACAGCACTGTACCTTTGACTCATGTTGATGAGAAGCTTTGTTATCAAATTCTTCATGAGTACAAGATACACAATGCAGAGGTATGCACCTCTTATTTCTCTGTTGCTGTATTTTATGGAATTGATGAACAAAAGTTGCAATCTGAGATAAATCTTGAGGGAAATATAGAAGTTGGCTCCTAGATGCTTGTACCTAGTGTTAGATGTTATTTCACTATAAAGATAAAGAAAGATTTCAGTTTCTAGAAATTTGTGGTTTTGCCTCTTCGTTATTGCCTTTTTGTCAAGCAAAACAGTGCCAAAATGAAGAGTAAAATCAATTTGACATTTGCTTGTGTGGAGATTGGCGTGATACAGGAGTGTGGAGGCTCTTCCACATGGGAAGAGATGGCAGCAGTAGGATGCTGCCAATGGTGGCTGCACACGTGAACAGGGAGAGAGAGTGGCAGCAGGCAGCAAAGAAGAGAGGGAGAGAGAGGGAGTTGATATGTTGGAAAGAAATATTGTATTAACTTAACTCCAAACAATTACATAGGTTTTCTTTTCTAAAGAGAACAAACCCAATCTCTAAAACTGGAAATAAGCTAAATCATATCACCTAAAAATAGAAAAGACCAAATCCTCTTAACAACTTTCTAAAAAACAAAATACCATACCAAAAGGACCATGACGTCCTTTAAGTAAGATATGCAAGTTTGAGTATAAAATAAGTACAAATGAGTTGTGTCTTTTTCACACTTGTTTTTGCCAAGTTTCTAAAGACTTTGTAATCTTATTGCAACTACTAGAGGGCGAATTTGATTAAGTTATTGCAACAGTGTGTCAATTGTGCTTTTTGAAAAACATTTTGAGCTACACAAGTGTGCTTATGTTTGTACTTGAACGCTTTTAAATGATCTAGCTAGTACAGTACTAATACAAGAATTTTACATAATCCTTTTGCTCCCATGATTTTTGCATAAACATTCTTTGGATTTCTTTGTATGTTCTTCATTCCTGAGAGGTTAGCTTCAAACACAAATATATATACTGTATTTTGTTACCTTTAAAATCGGATTGATTAGTGCACATGTGCCCTAAGAGATACTTGTGTTTGTTACAAAGAAGTTTATCTATATTTGTTTTTGCTGTAAACACTGGATACTACTTACATACCCCATATTTTTAATATTTACATCTGTGCCCTGTATATGCCATATGCCTTTTCATTAATCTTGGTTGAAATATTCATCATCTTTAACGGTTTTGGACTAAAAGGAAAGGCTATATTGCAATATTACTTGTAAGCAGTTTTATTTCCATCCCTTTGCCTCCATCCTTTTGCCTCTTTCTCCTCTCACATGCCCCTTGGTGAAACTCGGCAACATTTTTGGTCACTTACCCTTCTCTGCATGTTCTCTGTCATCTTCTTTTGGATCTCTTAACTTTTTTCCACTTGTAACATCCCTACATGTACATTCTCCTCGGAACATTGCCACCACTGCCACAATTTAAGCCACAGGGACCTCTTCAGGAAAAAGTGGCATCAGCACCAGCATGTTGGCACCTCTCTTTCCCTTTCCTACCCTCTCTTGCCTTAATTCTCTGTTTCACCTTCCTCTTGACCCTCCTTTAAACTTCTTCCCTACCCTTACTTGAGCACCTTTCCTTATACCCACTAGAATCCACCCCCATTTTCCATTCCCAACATCACAACCACCATCAAGAAGACATCAACCACCCAAAAGACCTATGTTTATCATTTGAGCTGACCGTAATCACGTGGCTTTGTCAACCGTGTGGCTTTTATGACTTTGGCATAGCTTTGGTAGACCCAGGTGCTAGGACTACATCAACTTATAGTGGTTCCTTCATGAGGTGTATATTGTCATTTAACTTGGTTGTGCTTTACATTTCTCTTAATGGAGCAATCTAGGTGTAAAGATCAGGGCTTAGGCCTGAGTCCAGTTGAGAAAATTGACCCTTATAACTTCCTGGAAATGGGTCAAATGGAACTATGGCAACCACCCAAAGTTCTTAAACCCAATATGTCAAGCATCAATTCTCAATCCTTTCTAACTCACTAAATTTCTTGAATTCCCCATGTAGTTCTATTTTTGGACGGTTGCAACCTTTTTTACTTGAGATCCTGATGCCTCATTAGATTCATACAATTGATCAATTAGTCAATTACCAGGAGAACGGGGTATTCTAGGAGTGGCTTGTGCAACCTCAAGTGGTGGCTCGCATCATTTTTATGGTGTAGCACTAAACCCTACACAACATTTAGTTCACATTTTTGACTAGTTTATGGCTTTGATATCATTTGTAAAAATCTAGGCCTAAACTTGAGTTTAATTGAGACAAATTGACCTTTATAACTTGTTGGGTTTAGGCACAGTAGATCCATGGCAACCATCCAAAATGCTCAATTCGAGGTTATAGTATTTTTCAATCCTTTATAACACTACTTAACTTCATGAGTTTCCAATCGGAGAATTTTTTTTTGGCGAGAAAAAAAAACATATTGCATGAGAATGTCCAAAATTGAGGAAGTACAAATCTAGCAATGATGTCAAACTTAACTCCCTTTAGTAGGAGGAATGTACTCCGCTTGGGATGGCCTAAGAGTGTATCATGACGTGGAACAGCTACTGCCATTGGATTATATGGGTCAAGTTGCAACAAGGACGTTGCAAATTTAAGTGGGGGATGTTGCAATACAACACATTTTTCATGTATTGTAAACTCAGAAATTAAGCCCCCATTTGGTAGTGGGATTAGAATAGGAATAAGCACTATTTGGTGGGTTGGGAGAGGAATAAGGGTGGGGGTGCATGGGTTCCAAGAAATTCTTTTTTTCCACATATATTCTCTCTTTCCATCACATCAAAATCCGCTATTACTCTCTTTTCCCACATATAACTCAAAAAAACATTATCTAATAATTACAATCCATCACATCAAAACCCATTAGCTCTCTCTCCTCTCTCACAAAACCAACATACCAATCATTACAATCCTACCAACCAAACACCTTCTATACTTATTCCACTCCTATTCTATCCCGATATAGCACTATCCCCTTACCAAACGCAGCCTAAGTAGTGATTTATAAAGGATGGAGAACAACTACTTGATAACTTAGGAAGGCGTATAGCCACTACTCAATATTTTTAGTTGAAACACATAGGAAGAAGAAAAAAGTTCCTATTGAGACAGGCATATAACAATTTCAAGGGATAAAAAGATCTAGCTGAATTTTCTATGCATTATTTATTGGTAGTTGCTTTTGTTTGGCTTCCCATTTAAGTTTGAAAATATGACACTATTCAAATATTTTTGGATGGATGTACTATACTAATTTTGTCTTTTCAATTGTTACAATTATTGAGATTGCAAATGCCAATGGCTTGAAGGTATTATAAGCAAGTTGATATTTATTTTTGATGTTCTTTTCACAGGTTCTAAAATAGATGTTTTTGTCTATGCCATTACACTGGCTTCTGATGTCTTTCCCTGTTTCTAGGTGTTATTTCGAGAGGATGCCACTGTTGATGATCTTATTGATGTCATTGAAGGGAACAGAAAATACATGAAATGTATTTATGTCTATAACAAAATTGACGTTATTGGTATTGATGACGTGGACAGACTTGCTAGACAACCTAATTCTGTTGTAATTAGTTGCAACCTGAAGGTAAATATCTGTAGTTAAACTAGGACCTTTTTTTTGGCCTCAGTGGAGGATAGGGATTTTTTTCCAGATTAAAGTTTTTTTCACTCATTTTTTTTTCAACAAATGTTCTCAAGGGGATTAGTCCCTTGAGAAAATGGTATTTCATCTTTGATATTGTCTTGTTGTATTCACTTCATTGTACACCAATCACTCCCTTTTGTTTGCCTTAACATATTTTTTTTTCCCCTTTTTTTTACAGCTTAATTTAGACAGGCTACTTGCCAAGATGTGGGAAGAAATGGGTCTTGTAAGAGTATACTCAAAACCACAGGGTCAGCAACCTGATTTTACAGATCCTTTCGTACTTTCTAAAGTAAGTTGTGTCTCTTACAACAATACCAGTTTGACCATTTGAAAAAAGAAATAAAAATCAGTTAATGTAGTAAATAGTAGGACTATCCTTTAAATATAACATCTTACTAGTAATTTTTGTTTCGTATGATCTCAGAACAGGGCAGGCTGCACAGTGGAAGATTTTGTTGATCACATACATAGGAATTTACTGAAGAATGTAAAGTATGTACTTGTATGGGGAACCAGTGCAAGGCATTATCCACAACATTGTGGTTTATCTCACACCCTTCGTGATGAGGATGTTGTTCAGATAGTAAAGAAGAAGGTAGATCTGGTTGGAGCATTTCTTTTATTATGAATCATGTAGTGGATAATAACTTGGAATTTCATGGTAATTTCACTTTTCATAAGATATCCTGGATTTTCTGTTAAAACATCCTCTGAGTTGATATTGATTCTGAATGATGGGTGACTAAAACAGAGAGAATCTTTTATGTTTATTTTTGGAGAGAAAGGAATGATTGGTTGAGATCAGTGCACATTGGATTTGCAGCTCTGAAAATCAACGTGAGTACAAATCATACTGTAACTACTCCACATTGCCACCAAGGGGCTCATAGAATGGTGGAACCTCTCTATTGGCATCTAGAGGTCATGAGATCAAATCTCATGCCTACCATATTTACCCATCTTAAAAGAAAAAAAACCTACTCTACGTCACCAGGTTTTATGTCGGAGATGAACAAAATATAGGATGATACAACACATTATCTATGTACTCTCAAACATCCTTGATTGTTCCATTCCATTCCAACCAGGTAGACCACAAAGGATTTCATTTGTATGCTCTTCTGACCCCCGAGGATCACACTCTGGAAAAGCATCTATGTAGATCTGATGAGATTCTTTTGCGCTAATTGTATCCAGACCACCTGTCAATGATGGAGATATCTGGGCAAACCATGAAAAGTTGTCAAGAATCTACAAGAGCTCCTTGGCCCATTGGTCCAGGAGTGGCCTAGTGAAGTTGGTTAGATTCCTTTTAGGGCACCAAGGAAAGCCTATTCAACATCTATAAAACATTAAGACTCCAGCACTTTTTACCTTCCAAGTAAGCAAACAAATGCTCAAAACAAGCAATCAAAGTCGCCAAGGAAGAGCACACATCCATCTTGAAAAAATCTGTGCCAATTTCCTGGCATAACTTAGATTGTGGGAGGACAGATATCTCACATAGACAACCCCTGCTTGAGTCTTGCTTACTTTACTCTTGAGGGGTGTGTCTGCAGGAGCCCCTCTCCCCCCAGGTTGTTATAGAATTGCACCTGTAGTCCTGGGTCATAAAAAAAAAGAATTTCTGTGCCAATAAACCAATTCACCACCACTCTGCTTTTCAAGAAAACAGTGAGATACATTTGTCATATAAAAAAAAAGTTCCTTCCGGAAGGCAGAAGGTCCTTGCTGCATGGTTGTTTTCTTTTGGTGAATGCAAGGTTTCTGTTTCAAGCAACATGGATGTTTTGGTAATTGAATCATAGGAAAAGTCTTGATGGGTGGGAAATTCATGCCTAATTTCTCACTCACAAATAGTGAGTGTTTTTTTGGTGTCCACTGTGATGATGGTAGGCATGTTGAGATCTCTGATTTGATGAAATAATATTATGTTTGTTGTGGACTAATCTTTCAGGACCATGCTTGCGAAACTCAGTCATGGATCAAGATGAAGAGCTCATTTCAAAGTTGATTGTAAATATTTTCTATTTCTTGAGTTTAGAATCAATGTAAGGAACCTTGGGATTTCATTTTCGCTTTTCTAAGTCGATAAAGTTTTCATGACTAGGTTTAATTTCAAATTGACTGACCAAAATTATAGATTTGATCAATCAAACCAATTGATTAATCAAAATAGATAATTGTTTGAGCAAATAGCCAAAATATGTAATCTCTTTAAAGCGTAATTAGATCGACCAAAAAGAAGTTTGATCGACCAATCATTGCTCGATCAACAAAATAATTTGATCGACCAAATATAAAATTGATCGACCAATGAATAAACTTTTGAAATGGTCGTTTTTCACCCATAAAAAGGACCCTTTTGCAGCATTTTCTCTACACAACTTCTAAAGCATTTTCTGAAAGAAAAAGCGCTTCCACTTCCATTCAAATATGGCTTGTGCTTTCGCACTTATTCTTCAACGCTCTTCAAAGGATGTTGCTCCTAGGGATGCAAACGGGTTGGGTTTGGCTAAACTCATACCCATACCCATTTTCAAAATCAATATTCATACTCTACCCATATACCCATCGGGTATAAAAATTCAAATCCATACCCATACCCATCTACCCATCAGGTACCCATTTACTCGTCAGGTACCCATTTATAAATCGATCTTGCAATCAAATCGTGTCAAATTAGAGTCAGAGGAAAAATCTATAACACAAAATTGTTTATTTTTAGCAAGTTCTCGACATAGGAACTCAGGTTACTCTAATTTTATCGATCTCCACTAAAATTATTACAAAAATAGCCTTTAAAGGGGAATACATCAAAAATGAAAATACAAAAAATACAAAAAAAGACTAAATACAAGTACGTTTCAAACAAAAAATCCCCCTTTCCAAAATAAATGTTTAATGGAAGCTTTAGAAGTATTCTCAACCTTCAAAATTATGGAGGGAATCATGAAAAAGATTAAGGTTGGAGGAATGAGGGACTTAGGGTGGGACTGATATATATCTCGAGTAAATGATGATTTTATTCGGATATTCGGGTAGGGTAATTCATACCCATACCCATACCTAAACCCGGTTAGGTTTTTTTAGATAAAACCCATACCCCAACCCGATCGGGTTCGGGTCGGGTTTTACCCATTCTTTTCGGGTTGGGTCGGGTTCGGGTCGGGTTTACCGAAACTTGCATTCCTAGTTGCTCCATGCCTTGAGAAGAGCTCGGCTTGCATATTTAAATTTCTTAAGGTTTTATAAGGTTTGATTTTGTATTATTCTATTTCCTATTTTGATTGGGATCTACCTTGTTGGGATTCCCAAGTTGGTTTTGACTTCTCTTAGTAGGCATAAGAGAAGTGGACTCTAACAGGCTGTGTTACCCTCATTTAAGTGGTGTGGATAGTTGATTTACTCGCTTTTCCTACTTGGAAAAATCTTAAGTTGGAAGGTTTAGGTGGTGATTTTTACCAACAATGATTTTCACTATAAATTGAGGTGCCATTGTGTGATGCTTTTGTGGATTGATTTTTGATTTGACACTGCATTCCATTAGATACCATTCACCTCCCTGTAGTATAGACTGTTAGATCCTTTCAGGGCATCTTCAAGGCAATCCGTCTTCTTCCTTTCTAGAGCATGATTCATCTTTAGAATCTTTAACTTGGAACTAGATATAAGATCTACATTTAGTTCCATGAATGCTTCACTGTACTATTTAAGTTTGGTCTTGTTTCCTAATTTTGATGCTGGAGATATATTGTGTTTTTTCTTCCTTTTGCAAATTGCAAGGGAACTATTTTGAAGATGCTTCTTATCTATTACTGATGGTGATTTTGGGTTGAACTTAGGATTGTGGCTCACAATAGTATTGTGAGATGGGTGGTTTGAGGTTTGGGGTCAATTGCAACCCAAGCTTTGGGTTGTTACTAAGGTTTTCTCTATGGTTGATGTTTTTTTTTTTTTTTGAAAATAAGATCTCCATTAATGGGAATGAGAAGTTTACGGAGGAGATGCAACCCCAATGGGTAAGAGAGGAAGACGACTGAAACATCCCCTCAAAGGAAGGAAGGAAGGAAACACCTCGCAGAGCGGAGGAACTCCGAAATGGATGGATTAGAAAACCAAAACAAAGTAAAACAAAAACTAAGCAATTAGGAAAGAAAGTGTCCTTGTAAAACATCTCGCAACAATCTGAAGAAGATGCTCCACGCCTTTGTATGATGACAACGCCATCGAAGAAGTCTCCAGTGATCAACCCAATTTACGCTAACAAGAATTTGCATAGTCGGTAGTTGAAAATGAAATGACGAGAACTCGGTTGTGTGCAATTGCGATATTTAGCATGTTCCTAGAGAAGAAGTCGTGGGGTGAACAATGTGAAGTGGAAGTGATGGAGGCCACAACTAAGATGGGGAGGGGGACGAGGGGTGACAACTCCCTTCTTGCTACAGAGGTAGAAACACAAACTATGGTACAATGTCCATACAAGCAAAGGTGGGAGAGACAATGACAATGGCTAAGACAACGCCACCAATGCCACTTAGATTTGAAGTCGGGTTCGACGCAAAACACCAATGATCGCAAAGCAGAGGCCTATGATCATGCAGTGGGTCTAGATTTGAAGCCAAAGGCCGTGTGAGCTCCCAGGAATGACACCCAACAATTGTGGAAAGGAATGGTCTTGGAATTAGACGCCGATGATGAAGGAACTCCTTAGATCAAAGCCAGTAGCTGTGCAACCACCTAGATCTACATGCCTCGACCGTGTAAACCTCAAGAGTGAGCGACATGAAGGAGATAGGCAGCGGACTTGAGCAAGATGAGCACCACATCAAGGTTCTCCAACAAGAAGAGGGGAGGTGGAGGGTGAGGAGAGCAGTAGTGGGAGAAAGGTGTCCTCAGTTGGTGCTAGGAGGTCAGCTAGGGGCCCTTGGTGGTGCATATTTGAAACTTGGGGTTTGGGGGTAGGGGTGGGAAGGGGGTTCGGGAGAGTCGGTGGGATCAAGGCATAATGCTATGGTTGCTGTTGTTGGCTTCCATTTGATGAGTAAATGTTAAAGGTTAAAACTGTCAAAGATGGTTTGGGCATAATAGTTGCCTTAGGAATACCGTCCTGGAATTTTTGGTGCTTCTGGGAAATGTTGCCAAAGAATCCAATTGGGGATGTTTGGAGCTTGTTGAGAATGGCTTTTGGCATATTACCAAATATATGTTATTTTCCAGATTTATCTTTTTTCTTCCTTCTATTTGTTATCTGTTAAGATGTGTATAGTCCAGAGCGTCGAGGCTCTTCCATGTAGGAATGGTAGCAATAGGGTGCTGCCAATGGTGGCTGCATGTGTGAACTAGGAGAGAAAGATGGCAGCCGGTGGTGAAGAATAGAGGGAGTTGATATGTTGGAACCAATGTTGCATTAACTCAAGAGATAAGCACAAGAGGAAGGCTCTCTTTTATAAGAAGAGAACACATCCTCTAAACTTGGTAACATCTCAATTAAATCAAATCTTCTAAAATAAGAAAGAACAAATCTTAACATCTAATTCCTAAAACAACTTTCCTAAATATCACTTAACAAAAATACCAAAACTTGCAACCTAAGCAACCAAAATTAGGACCCTTGGTCCTCCTTGCCACCGGCCCTGAGGGTCCCATTGTTGTTGCCACGTGGCATTGCCATGTAGCCTATCTGGCTGTAACGTGGTAGTCCCACGTGACTTGCTCTACTTGTCTCGTTGATGGTGCAACCAGATGCTCCACTATCTTTTTTTGATGTAACTGCGAATCCTCTTGCCACCTTTATAGTCGTTGCTTCTTTGGCAACCTTTGAAGTCATGGCTATTGCTGTAGTCATTTTGTCTTTGCATAACTTAATAGACTCTCTTCTCCAACTTCTTCTTCTTGGCTGCATCTTTCATCTTTGGCGCTTCTTCAAGGAGGACGTGTAGCTTCTCTTGTTCACCAATCTCTAACTGGAAAAGACTTCGATTGTTGTTGAGCGCTGGGAAAGACTTTGACCTAGCTGGAAAAGACTTTGGCTTTTAAAGGTTGGGAAAGACTTTGACCTTGGTCGAGGTTGATGTGGTTCGATAGTGCTACACTCCTTTCTCACGTCACAGAAAAGATCTTGTGCGTGGGAAGATGCTTCTTTTCCTTCTCACATGCGTGGAGAGAATAATGGCCCGGAGTGTTACGGCTCTAATATCATGTTAAGATGTGCATAGTCCGAAGCGAGGAGGCTCTTCCACGTGGGAAGAGATGGCAGCAACAAGGTGTTGCCAATGGTGGCTGCACGTGTGAAGAGGGAGAGATAGATGGCAGCCGGTGGTGAAGACTGAAGAATAGAGGGAGAGAGGGAGTTGATATGCTGGAACAAATATTGCATTAACTCAAGAGATAAACACAAGAGGAATGCTCTCTTTTATAAGGAGAGAACATATCCTCTAAACTTGGTAACAACTCAATCAAATCAAATCTTCTAAAACAAGAAATAACAAATTTCAACAACTAATTCCTAAAACTACTTTTCTAAAAATCACTTAACAAAATACCAAAACTTGCAACCTAAGCAACCAAAATTAGGACCTTTGGTCCTTGCCGCCGGCCCTGAGGGCCCCACCACTGCTGCCATGTGGCACTACCACATGGCCTATCTGGCTGCCACGTGGCTCTTTTATTCCTAACATTATCTTTAGCGGTAGTGAGGTACTACTCATAATGTTACCCATCGTATGCCCCATAGCTCTCAACCCTTTGGGCACTGATTAGCGCTGAAGAGTATTATAGTAATAAAAGAGCATTTATAGTTGTATCCAAGTTGTACGAGTGGATTTTATTCTTAAAATACATTATTTAAAGAATGACAACACACAGTAGCCTTTACATCTGACCATCATTATTATTATTGAAAGGAAAAAGGGGTGTTTGCACTACCAAACAATAAAAAACGCACAAGATTCTCAATACTGTGTAAGCATTCCACCAAGCCATTGTCTAGAGCAGTAGATTATGGAAATTATAATGTGTGGGCATAGGTAATCAAGGAAACAGGTTTTGGGGCAGCAGTCCACAGACCAGAATCTAGTCCCTGCCATTTTTGTTCCTACAAATACAAGCATGTTTGGAAAGTTAAATGGTCAATTGGGGCAGGTTGGCTTGAATCTTTGTTGCGAGAAACCGAAGTTGTCATCTGATATGTTTTGCTGCTTCATGAGGTCAAATTTTAGACGTGACTAATATTTGGAGTTAGATTGGATGCAGATGGCTCCAAGTTATGCTATTGTTTTGTAGAGGTTTGTTTAGCAGATTAGGTACCTTTTTCTCTCGGCTATGCTTCAGATGAAAGCCAGATGATTCTGTTTCTTAGTAATGTTTGGCTACCAGATTTGTGGGCTGGGCTTCCTCATTTGGCTGCTGTTTTTTGTATTTCTATGGCTACTTTGTGGCCATGCTAATGTGTCTTTTGATAAAGGAGATTGTACCAATAGGTGGGTTACTTGGGGATTCCAATCTAAAATTGAATTGCATGGATTTTTTTGTTATCAGCTCCTATCTTTTGGTTGATTAGTGTTGCGTTGCCAATTTTCTTGGGGCATTTCCAATGTTACATGTCAATCCTCAGGATGGACTATGTTTGATCACATCACTCAATTGTGGCACTCTTAACAAGGTAGTTTGGGATCTATATCAAGCTTGAGATCTGTCTGGGGTTCTGAAGATTTGTGGAGGATCATTTTGAGTTGGACGGCTGTTTGGCTCTTTTGTTAGGAACCTGGCTACTCAGTTGAAGTATTCCCTTTTTTCTGCAAGAGATATAGGAAGACCAAGGGAAAAAGGGAGAGAAATGCCTCAGCTATGTATAAAGACTCCTAGACTAGTTTGAGTCTGTTAGGGAGCTGTCTTAGATGAGGTTTTGAGTAAAGGTGCTCTTGGCAAATAGGTATTCATGTGGAGAAGAGGATAATAGAGGGTCATTGACATCAATGGTTTAGGTGGATACGTTGGAGGAATGGGAATTAAATAGTTGGTTTATTTTTAGTTTTATGCCCATGGTTGATTTGCAATAATCTTTTTTTTTTTTTTTTTTTCTGGTGTGTGGGTGTGGTGCAGGTGGGGAAGTTGTATTAATATGGTCATTGTCAAGGGTATGTAGGCAACTGGAAATTAGCTGTTTCGTGCTTCCTTGGTGATTCTCTTCTAATTTGAGGGGTAATCTCCTAGGTTATCCTAAAGAAGGTTATCCTCTGCGTGCCAATGGGTTTGCTAGGAGGGTAAAGTTAGCTTAATGGTTTAATATGAAATATTCTCCACCAGAACGTTTTCCAAGTTCCAATACAAAAAATATTATAATAATTTTCAATACAATAACCATGACATCCAATCTACCACTTATCTTATTGCAGAACCAAACACTTCAACCCCACTTGGCACACACATCAACTTATCCTTGTCACAAATTATCTCATTGTCAAATTTAGCCTAAGGCTTCGCAAGTAGAAGATTGTGCAGCTAGTGGATTTTGGTCCTTGAGTTGCTTAGATAGGACATGAACGGATGCATTTTATGAGTGTGGGAATGAGGAGAGGCCATTTCAACAGCTTTCAATAAGGGGTGAGGGTTGACCATCAAATGCATTTTTTATTGCTTCCCATGACAGCTTCATCTCTTTGATGTCTCTTGTTGTTTTGACTCTGGTTTTCCCCCATAATAGGAAGAACTTGGTGTCACCGGATACAACTCAGGACCTGAAAGCCGTTTACTCTAGAATGTTAAAACCTTCCTAAGATTTTAAGAATGACCATTCTCACTGTAGCTATGTATTGAGATAGATGCTGAGTTCACTAATCTCATTCCTACCATGTTCAAAGAGTCCAGTAGTGAAGTTGTTGACTCACTAGATTTTCCTGCACAAGGAAAGGTCTGTCAGAATTGAATGATGAATGGCATACAAGTGGAAAAGTGCTAGTCCAAAGGTCAAATATTGTGCTCAATGAACTTTTGGAGTAATGCTGTGCTCATGCTCATAGTTGTTCCTTAGTTAATGGGAGGTTTGAAGTGCATTTGTAGGGATGAGCACAAAATTCATCTGGTCTACATGGATTCTGAATTCTTTCTTCAAGGACTCTTAGGGGGTGCTTGGTCTTGATACGATGGGAATGATCCATGGGAAAAAATTGCAGCTGACAATAAGGGCTTTGAGCATTTGAATATGTTCTTTGTGTTCCTTCCTTAGAAAGCCTTGAGTGCTGATGATTCTGCCGTACAGCATTTATGGATGCAACATGTTATTGTGACTAAGGTACTTATATATCTTCTGTACAACATTGGGATTGCCATAAATTCTGACTAGTTGGATTTCATTTGATTATGGCCATTGAAATTGTTTCATTAAGAACGATAATGGCAAGAAAATGCCTTATTTATGGTTCAATTTTTAGAGTGTTTTTCCAAAGTATTGGATTGCTTGGATTATAACTTCTCGATTTTTATAAATGGAATATTGACCGTTCTCAAACCGTAAGCCTTTGATGTTGCATTCAAATGAAGATTGGCATTTTGGGACATATTTTGAGTTTGATAGGTCTTGGCTACTAGAGGAGGGGTTCGGAAGTCAAGTGAAGAAGTGCCATTCACTACAACCAGAGGGCTCCGTGATAGCCAAGTTGGAAATGAAACTGCGTGAGCTTTGGGCTTATCTAAAGATATATAGGAAGGAGGTCAGAGAAGAAAGGAACAAAAAGAAGAATGATGTCTTGGCAGAGATTGTGAGATTGGATAGAGTGGAAGACTTAGGTGGGTTGTTTGAGGTGGAATGAGCGACTAGGGCAACTCATTTGCGTACAGTCCAAATGGAGGATAGAAAATTAGAGGTGGAATGGAAGGCCAAATCCAGACAAAGATGGCTAAAAGAGGGGGACTCCAATACACGCTACTTTTACATGATGGCATTGGGGAGACGAAGAAGGAATTAGATAGACAACCTCATAATGAATGGGGAGGAGTTCATGGGGAGAGAGGACGTGGGAAGGGTGATTGTTGACTGCTATAGGGCCTTTACTGGGAGTAGAAGGGGGGTCCTGGAGGTGGTTAGGGTCGAAAACCACCTCCATAAGCCCAGAGCAGGTAGAGGAGCTTACTTTGGACTTCTTAGAGGATGAAGTTAGGAGGGCAATCTGGGGTCGGAATGTGGATGGATTTCTTGGACCAAATGGGGTTCCAGTATACTTCTATAAGGAGTTTTGGCCCCTCCTTAAGGGAGATGCTGTGTAGGTGATGGCTAAGTTTGTTGTTGGGAACTAGGGATTTTTAACAGGTTTAACAAGTTCTATATGTTTCTACTTCCTAAGAAGGATGGGGTTGAGGCAATAGAAGATTGCAGATCCATTGCCCCGTCAAATGGGGTGCACCTTATTGTGGTGAAGGTTCTTGTTGGCTTAAAAGAGCGAACTAAAGTACTATTAGAAACCTTAGGTGCCTTTATATGGAGAGGCACAAAGGGTAAATTACAAGCACACACCTATACAACATAAAACGGTAAATAATACCACTAAATATATAGCTTAACACTCCACCTCAAGCTGGAGTATACACATCAAGCATGCTTAGCTTGGAACATAATAACTCAAGGCGCTTCTTGGAGAGTGCTTTGGTAAAGATATTTGCAATTTGATCTTCAGTATCTATACAGGGTGCAGTGATTTTGCCAGTAGTACTAATGTCTAATAAAATGGAAATCGACTTCTATGTGCTTGGTTCGCTCATGAAAGGCATGATTATTAGTAATAAATGCAGTTACCTTGTTATCACAATACATTGGAGTAGGGTTAGAAACATTCATAACCAAATCATGTAAAATGGATCTCACCTACAGTTCACAAGTGGTTTAGGCCATGACCCTATACTTTGATTCTGCACTGAATCTGGAGATAACATTTTGCTTCTTGCTTTTTCATGTGACTAGATTGCCACCCACATTGGTACAATAGCATGTAGTGGATCTTCTGTCCTTATGTGCTCCTGCATAATCTGCATCAGACTATCCCCAGACATCCAGGTGGCCACGCTTCATAAATGACAACCCCTTCCAAGGAGCTTGCTTGAGGTATCTCGGCACCTAACACACACCTTCCCACACACCTTCCCAATGCACTTTTCTAGGAGATTGCATAAACCGATTCAGTCTTCCAACTGCAAAACTAATGTCAGGTTTAGTAAAAGTCAAGTACAGTAGTTTTTCCACCATAGCATGGCATCTTGTTACATCTTCAAGTAGTGGGCTCTCAGAATCTACAAGTGGCATAGATGGATCCATTGGAATACTACCAGGTTTGCAACCTAGCATCCCTGCCTCTCTCAGTATATCAAGTAACATATTTCTTCTGGGATAGAACAAGGCTACCATTAACATGTTCCACATCAATGCCCAAAAAATAATTTATCATTCCCAGATCTTAGGTGACAAACTAAGAATATAAAAACTTCTTAGTAGCTTCTATCCTTGCTTTATCACTTCCAGCAAGCAGTATATCATTAACATACACAATGAGAATAACAGACCCAATGGCTCCATGCATAGTAAAAACAGAATGGTCAACAGTAGATCTAGTAAAGTCAAATTTTTGCACAGCTTTACTAAATCTCTCAAACCAGGCCCTGGAACTTTGCTTAAGATTATAAATGGCATTCTTCAACCTGCAAACCTTTTGACACTCCCCCTCAGTCACAAAATTAGGAGGTTGTTGCATGTAGACTTCTTTCTCTAAATCACCATAAATGAATGCATTTTTAATGTCTAGCTGAGATACTATCCAACCATTGTTGAGTGCCACAGAAAGAAGAATTTGCATAGAATTGAGTCTGCACACTGGTGAGAATGTCTTAAAATAATCAATTCCAAAGGTTTGTGTATAACCTTTGGCAACCAGCCTTGCTTTGAATCTCTCTACTGTACCATCTAAGCGGCATTTGAGGGTGAATACCCACCTACACCCGACAACAGTAGTACAAGAGGATAGGTCAACAAGTTCCCAGGCACCCTTAGACTGAAGAGCAATCATTTTCTCTTCCATGGCTAAGGTCCAGGTTGGGTCTTGAGACGCCTCAATATGATTCTTGGGAATATTTTACTGCCAACTGCAAGAGATAGAAGTCTCCCTGCTGTAGGTAAACAATTAAGTGATATATAATTGGAAATAGAATATTTAGCACAAGATTGTTGTGGCTTCCTATGAATAATATGAAGATCTACATAAGGAACCTCTGGTGGTGCATTGTCTGGACCTCCATCTGAATCAGTAGTATCAACAGAGGACTGAGCAGGAATAGTAGAAAGTGGTTCCTCTGTTGGTATAGTAGTGGATGGAGGTTTGCGCTGAAAGTGCTGAGGGAAGGTATTTGTAATTAGCACCTTAGGATGTTTAGGATAGGTAATAAGAGGGACATCATGAGGTGGAGGTAGCTCAAAGGGACGTTGAGGCACAGCGGTAGGCATAGGCAATGGAACATCCTGGGAGACACTAGGAGACTTCCCTGTAGCAGAATACTATAACATGTTCTCAAAAAATGTCACATTTTTACTAACATAAAATCGATGTGAAAGAAGATCAAAGCATCTATACCCTGCTGGGTCCTAGAATAGTCCACAAAAATGCATTTAATAGATCTAGGAATAAGCTTGTCCATCTTAAATAGATGAACAAAGCAAACACATCAAACACTTTTGGAGGAAGAGAAAAAAACTCTTGATTAGGAAACAAAACAGAATAATGGGTTTTCCCATCAAGAACATAAGATGATACTCGATTAATAAAAAAAGTAGCTGTAAAAACATTTGTGTAGAAGGTGGCAGCAACATGTATCTGAATCATAATAGAACGGGAATCATCAAGGTGTCTCAGTTTGCATTCAGCTACCCCATTCTGTTGGGATATATGAACATAAGAGGTTTGATGTATAATACCAAGTGATCGAAAAAATTGAGTCAAAGTGGAATTCACAAATTCAAGCCCATTGTCAGTCTGAAACATGCGAATAGTAGAGAACCAAGTCTTTATTTCATTTACAAAATTTTGAATCAATACAGGAGTTTTCGATTTTTTCATCATAAACACCCAACAGACATGGGTATAGTTATCCACCAGAACAAAAAAATATCGGAAACCCCTAAGACTCCTGACCCTACACAGGTTCGATAAATCAGCATGAATAAGAGAAGAAACAGACTTAGTTCTATTATTATTACTTGGAAAAGAAACTCTATGATACTTGCCAAGTTGACATGCATCACAAGAAAAAGAATCTAGAATCTGCATGTCGGAAAATTGACGATGAAGAACAGAGATACTAGGATGTCCTAGTCTGAGATGCCACTGTAAAGTAGAAGTGACAAAAGCGACAGCCATGGTATGATACTCTGGTGAAAGATCTAGGTAGTAAAGGTCATCCTGCTCAAGTCCACCAATCTGCTTCATCATCAGGTCCTGTAAGAAGAAAAAATGATCATGAAACACTGCTCTATAATTTAATGCCTTAGATTGTGATTGATAGATAGTAAATTCAAAGCAAATTTGGGTGTATGTATAACATCAGAAAGTGGCAAAGTAATAGTCAGAGAGATGTCACCCAAGCCTGCCAAAGGGGACAAGGCACCATTAGCTACTCTAACATGCACAGGAGTAGTTCATGGTCTAAGAGATGAAAAAAGTGTAACATTTCTTGTGATGTGGGTGGATGCATCTAAGTTAGCAAGCCAAGATAGAGTATGAACACCTTTGGCACTAGTAGCGGTACCTATCATCTGAGCCACAGAGGCACCAGTAGTAGAAGAGGCCTGAGAAGACACAAGTCTATCATATTCCTCCTTGGAAATAGTGATTTGCAGACTGACTTGCTCGTCCTCCTGATAATGCTGACTCCCATCTCCACCATGGGTAACCTGGTTGGCTTGATGCCTCTGAGGAAACCTATGCTTTATCCAACAACTGTCAATTGTATGATTCGTCTTGTGACAATGGTCACAAAATAAACCACATCCTTGGTCACGACCTCTAGCTCTCGCTCCATGTCCTTTCCCGCTGCCTCCTATGGTCCCCTGACCACGGCCAATAGCTGCCACGGCAGACGAATTAGAAAGTGGGACAGGGTTAGATATCTCAAGTACGGACAGGCGAGCATAAAACTGAGTAGGTGTAGGAATCTCCTCCAGGGTCATAAGTTGATCCTTAATAGACTTGTATTCAGGACCAAAACCCGCAAGCAACTGAATAGAACGAAAGGCTTCATGTTGCTTAGCAATGATAGTAACATCTATGGAGATCGGTTGATAAGTATCCTGCTCATCCCAGAGATTTTTCATAGAGCCATAGTACTTAGTAAGAGACAGTCCCTTTTCGGAAAGAATGCAACTCCTCAATCACCCTGTAGAGGCTACTAATGTTGCTCTTTTCAAAGTATCTCGTAGGGAACCTCCTACATCTTCTTAATAGACACATGACATCACCTGCTTTGCTATGGGCTCCTCTATGCTATTCAACATACATATAGCCACCCAATCATTATCTGCTTCCCAGTCAACGGATTTTACTGCCGGTTCATCTTGTGTCAAAATGTACTTCCGGTGAGATCCCACAAATCGGGGAAATGAAGTAGACCAGAGGAGAAAGTTGGTTCCATTCAAGTTGATAGAGGTTCCCTACATGAAAGAAGATACGCTTGGGGTAGATATCTTTCCACCTGAGTTGCTTGGGGAACTCTTCTTGTTTTCCATATCACTTGACATGTGGGAAACACCAAAGATGAGATGTTATAGCAAAAAATTAGACCAAAATCAAACCATATACAAATCTGCAGCAAAGAGAACTACCCCGCAGCGAGATTAGCTGCGCCTAGAGAGCCATTACAGCATTGTGGCAATTCCTCTAGACCATGAAACTGATTTGCAACAAGAGAATTACCCTGCAGCGAGATTAGTTGTGCTAGAGAGCCTACAGCATTGTGGTAGGGCCTGGGAGCCAAGGTGGTGCTCCGGTAGCCTTGTGGCGGTGTTGCAGTAGTAGAGAGGGTTGGTGGAGGCTTTTAGAAGCCTAAGGATGCACTCATGAGGCGGCGAGGAAGCTCCTCAGCGTCAACGATGGCCTTGAGCATTGATTTAAATGCCGACGGCATGCCGTCGGCAAGGTCATTTCCGAGCAAGGGTCGTGCCGACATGAATAAAATATCGATTTACAGGGATATCGTCGGCGTGCTGTCGGCATGGTCGGCATGCTGGCGAAATCGGTGCCCATGCCGAGGTTGATATTGGTTTTTTTAATTACTTTTGCTATTTTTGTCGGTATGCATTGGCATGCCCTCAGCATGCCCATAGCATGCCCTCGGCATGCTCATCGGCATGCCCATCGAAAAACGAGCATTTCCACGGCATGCCCTCGGCATGCCCACGAAATGCACACTTGGAATTTCATCGGCACGGCATCGAAATCGGCATTTCGAACCTTGGCCTTGAGCGGAGGTAACTACGCCTGTGTTGGTGATGCTGTGGTGGCTTCGACCCTAGTGGCAGCGCTTAGGTGTAGATCTGGCCTGTAACGTCGCCCAGGCCATGCAACAGTCGCTCGAGGAGACGCTAGCAGGGAGAGAAGGCCTTGATGGGGGACCTAGGAAGAAGAGGCCACAGGTGGCGGCCTTCCGGTGGTGGCGCTCTGGTGACGACCTAGGGTTTCGGTGGGATGTGGGAGGCCTTGGTTGGTGGGATACCAGACCACCGGTCTAGGACTGTTACTCTGATACCATGTTAGGTCAAAAAAGTGAACTAAACTACTATTAGAAACCCTAGGTGCCTTTATATAGAGGCACAAAGGGTAAATTACAAGCACACACCCATACAACATAAAACGGTAAATAACACCACTAAACATATAACTCAACAGTTCTTGTTAACATGCTTCGGATAGTGCTGTAGGATATTGTTTTACCTGTGCAGTTAGCTTTTGTCTTGAGATGCAATATTTTGGATGGCTTTGTTATTATGACGGAGATATTAGCATTCTGGAGGAAAATGAAGAGGGCTTTCCTGTGTAAGGCGGATTTCAGTAAGGTGTATGACTCTGTGTAGTAGTCCTTCATTTGGGTGTCCTTGTTGAAGAGGAGCTTTCCCCTTGTTTTGGTTGAGTGGATGAAGCGTTGCGTGACGACATCTTTCTCCATCTTAGTGAATGACAACTTGACTGGTGGCTGTATACAACTAAGGAGAGGAGTTAGACAAGGTTGTCCACTAGTATTGATGTTTTTTCTGGCTGCAAATGTCTTAGCAAGATCAACCTATAGGACTTGCAAAAGGGATCTACTTAAAGGATTCTTGGCAGGGAGTGGAGTTGAGATCCCAATGCTACAACATGCTAATGACATTTTTTTCATGGAGGGCTTCGAGAGCGAGGTGAGGATGCATCTCTTATTGGAACTGTTTGGAAAGGCGTTCGAAGTGCAGATTAATTTCTCCAAGTTCACTTTTATGCCTATTCAAATGATGGCTACGGAATCCAGCAACTGTAGCGTGGCCTTACGTACAACAAAGGGGTCATTGCCCATCTCCTATCCAGCAACTGTAGCGTGTACAGTGCAGGAATGAATTTTGCTCATTGAAAGAATGAAGAGGAGCCTGGTTGGTTGGGCCTCCAAAGTGCTGTTAAGAGGAGGTAGATTGGTTCTTTTGAAGGCAACACTGGCCTCCATGCTATCTTACTTTACCTCTTCAAGCTGCCCCATAAGGTTGAGAGGAAGATAACCAGATTGATGAGGGACTTCTTGTGGATGAATTATGGTTCGATAGGGAAGGAAGGTGGGATGGTGGCTTGGAAGGATGTATGTAGACCTTTAAAGGAGAGGGGGCTAGGGGTCAGGGTGCTGGGGACGATGAATGATAGTTTTATGGCAAAATGGATCAATGGGCTTCTTGAGCGTGGACAAGGCCTTCTGGGGGGGTGGGTGGGGGGGGTGTTATGGAGGCTTGCTATGGGCAATCGCCAAACTGGGAGCTGGTGACGTCCCCATCAAATGAAGTCTCTCATTTCTTTAGGGGTATGTCGTTGGTGGTGCTAAAGGTACAGGGCTTTGTCTTACCTTACTTGGGTTCAGGTGGCGTGATTTGCTTTTGGATAGATGATTGGATAGGACATGGGAAGTTAAGGGATCAATTCCCAAGGCTTTTTGCAATGGCTATTGCTAGTAGAGAGGCAAAGGTGGCTGATTGTTGGGATGGCTCTTGGTGTTGTACGTTTTTGGGGAACCTATTGGATCCAAGGATCTGGGATTTGCAGACTTTGTTATAAGAGTTAGATGGCTATCAATCGGAAGATAGAGTGGATTCCTTTTTTGGGATGAAGGGACTTTTAGATCCATGAAGCTTACAAAAGATTCAGCCTGGGGGGGCGATATCAGAGATTGTAGAAAGATTGGGACAGGTTCTTTCCTTTTGAAGATCAAGATTTTTGCATGGTCTCTCAGAAGGGGGAGGCTGATGAGGACGTGAACCACTTGTGTTTTGGGTGTCCCTTCTCAATATGAAGGCATTTTCGCTTTGAGTGGATTGCACATTCCATCCAGGAGGATTTCTTAGGTGTGGAAGCCAATTTGTGGGGTAAAATGCTTTCAGGTCAAAGGAGAAGGCGAGAGTCGTCAGTGCTCTAGGGCTTATGGCCTGGAAGGAATGAGAGGAATGTGGCAATCTTTAAAGGGTAGCATCCTTATTTTAAGAATTTTATTTGGAGCATTTCGTCTTTGGCTAATTTTTGAGATGATACTTGTAATTTGGCCGCATTTGTGGCGCCCTATGTCAATTAATTAATTTGCTAGTTATTAACCGGATAACCATACTCTCTCTTTTTTCTTTTAAAAAAATGGAATATTTTGAGGGTTAGGTATGATCACAGGACGGTTGTGTAGTGTTGCCTGATAGCATCGCTCTTATTGTACTCATTGTTGATGCTTTAGTACTTTTGCAGTTAAAGGCACATGGTCCTATAAAGAAGTATGTTAAGGAGTCCCTCTTTTTTGGTTTCAAGTGTCATTTATGAAGCATGAGGAATTTAAATCACTCGAATGAGATCAACATTCATCCCTTTTGACATGGATGTTCAGGAGGTTGGTGAGTGTGCTACAGCTAGGAAACAAGCTTAGCACAACTTATATCGAGCTTGATCAGGCTCGATTGAGCTGGTTCGTGCTTGAGCCTTTGCTTGATTTGAGCCTTTACATAATCCTTTAACGTAAAGTGCTGCACAATTAAGAAGATATATAAATTTACTTGTAGATAGTTGAATGGGATATGGAGGTTTGCAGGAATAGAAATGGGTGCATTTGGCTTAAGACATTTTAGTGCCATTCAAAGAGAGAATGTAAACCTGAATATGGGATGTGCAGTAAAGTGAAGCTTGTTCGAATGCCCAAGCTCAGAATAATTTCACTTCAAATTGATAAAAAAGGGCATCTCTGTAATTCCTGTCTGTAAGAGATAGCCTGGTATTTTCTCAATTTATGGTCACTGGTTTCCAGTTGCTATTGACTTACTAGTTGGAACTGGACACTTGCTGTATTGTTTATGGGGAAACTTATCCATCAATCCTGTCTAGATTACATGAAGAATTATACATTTAATGCAGATGGAGGAACCTAGGGGTGAGAAATTTGAAAAGAGGGCTGAAGAGAGGAGAAATGTGCCAAGGTTTTGCATGCTTTTGGTATCGGAAGAGATGAAGGATAACACCCAAATGATCCAATTACGATTTAATTCAACTCTTGTTGATCTTCCTATAATGATTTCCCTTCATGTAGAGAGGATTACAAAGAATTTCAATCCTGTTGTTAGTTCAAAGAGTCCTACTTGTAATCCTAATCCTAAAATGAAAGCAGAAAAAAGCTTTCTAACTGATGAAGAACAAAGCAAAAATAAACATCTGATTTTTAAACCTCTAAAATAAAATAAAACATGGCAAATTTGTGATTGGACCCTGGACATTTATGCCAGAAATTTACACTATATCAACAATTTACATCCATTTTCTACTTACATGGAAATAACTATAACAGCAAGAATAACAATAAATCCCTTTTCCCACATTAAGTGCAGTCTATGAATGCACCGCTTACATTCAGATCTACTTTGGGCATCTTGGGAATTAAGTCCAAAAAACTAAGATCTTGCTTGATAGTTGACGTCAAACACTTCTTCCTTTTCCCCTCTTTTTGAAAAGAATTTTGCATACCTTCAGATTGTACAATAAAATGCCTTCTTTCCAAATGTCCAAATGACATCAAATGAGTCTCTCTTGTTTTATCCTCTATTGTTGCTATACCAACCTTCTCTTATTATCTCATTTCAAATATGTATTTTTTTGGGTCATGTATTCACCTTAATATCTTCATTTCTACCATATAATTTCTCTGCGCATCCTTCCTTCCCACCAAAAAAAAAAACTCTTCACATGCCCACAATTGAAAGCCCAATATATATATATATATATATATATAGATCCATATCACAGGCATATCTGCAAGCAACATGAAAATATTTACACGGTTAAAAATTATAATAATTTCCTTGATCATATTTATTTATTTGCCTAACTTTCTCTGGGCTTATTAAAGTCTATAGTACTTGTTTCTTTAGTTTTGTTATATAAAGTTCAGATTTAGTTTTGTTATATAAAGTTCAGATAATGGTGCCGTCTGTAAGTAATTTACGGTACCATTCGGATCTGTTTGCATTCTTTTGAAAAATCTGAAAGTAGTATTTGTAATTAGGAGCTACTAACTACTTAATTGTCAAAGGTATTGGATTACTATTTGACGTTTGCTTTCTTACAAGGGAAAGTTCAGCTGGCAACAAAAGTTAAACCAAGAGTACTTCTATTGAACTTGGAGATTTTTCTTAGGTGCACTTTTGAAATGTCGAAAGAGATCTTTGTTGCAAGTTTTAGATACATTGTATGTAACTAAGGAAGAATTATCTTCAAAGTATCAAGTTTGTGAATGCTTCGTATAAATATTTTGCAGTTTAGCTTTTGGAATTAACCTGGCAAATTATGTTGTATTCTAACTGCCTGCTTACTCCCTTGTTATGCCTAAAACCATGTTTGCTTGTTTCATAGGATGTATATTTCTAGGACCATGTATAAAGTTCATCAATTATGAACTTTTTTTAACTCTTTATCTTGCTAACACCTTCAGGAGAAGGAAGAAGGTGGACGAGGTCGATTCAAGTCGCATTCAACTGCACCAGCTCGGATATCAGACAGAGAGAAGAAAGCCCCTCTAAAGACATGAGGGATGGTAGAGCTGCGTTATGCAGAAAACCAGCTATCTTGCACCTGAGATTGCAGGTGACAAGTAAACTTCAATTGAACAGCACATTACAATTCAAAGCCATTTAAGCAGCAGTCTAGATAAGAGCCTCAAAAGGAAGGTTGGTGTGCACTGGTCACCTAAATAGTCTGGTGAGGTAAATATAGAATTTGAAATTTTGCTTGTGCGTTGTAACTTTATTATCGTAGGATGAGTGCTGTCTTAGTCATACTAGTCTATCGCTATAGAATTAATACTACCTGTTGCATTTTCTCTTTGGTCCCCCTTTCTTGAGGTGATTGTGAAAGAATGGCACGAGTTCTTGCATTGAACTCGCTTGGACCTTATTTTTATGGTAGAAACAGTTACAATTCACTGGCTTGATATTTCTTGTCGAGTCTACATGATGCATTTTCATTTGGATGGGAGCTAAAACTTGTGATTATTGTCGATGACTTTTGCCTGTGCGTTGGTAAGAAGGGATGGTTAAAGCCTCGAATAGAAAGGCCACAAAAGTACGGTTGAACAATATTTTCAAGAGAGGGTGTTTCAGTTGGCAAGGCTTTCATACTACCTTTGTGGGAACGACGTTGTCGGTTTGAGGGTTGCCAACACATAATTTACTGGGGAGGCTGTGTGGTGGGCACCTGCGTGTTGCTTGGGATTTGCTCGTAAGAGGGCTCCTCATCATAAAAAAGGAAAAAAAAAAAAAAATTCAAGAGAGAATGCCACACGTTAAAAAAGTTACAATCTTGAGGTCCACTTGCCCTTAGCATCGACTAGTTGAAATCCAGTTACAATCATCGAAAGCAGGTACGAGATTACACTGGATTGGTTATGTTTCCCGCTTGTGCTGGGTTTAAGGGAAGCCAACCAAATTCAATCCTTCACCTGTCTTTTGCATTTTGAAAGTTTAATCCTTCACTGTTATCCTCCAATGGCGTGTTATGTCTTTACTAAATAACCTTTTAAGTTAGTTCCATTTCCTGGTTGATTCTATCATGGTTGACTACTGTGTTCAGCTCCTTGTAAAAGTGGAAGCGTAAATGTGTACAACAAACAACATTTAGAAGTGCATAAACGCAAGTATAACATTGAAGG
Organism: Thalassia testudinum; assembly: GCA_037157565.1. NCBI lineage: Eukaryota > Viridiplantae > Streptophyta > Magnoliopsida > Alismatales > Hydrocharitaceae > Thalassia > Thalassia testudinum. The sequence goes on along the minus strand of JAZHRO010000022.1, from coordinate 65,852,634 downwards.
GGTATAAATAAATTGTAACATGAAAGTTTGTACCTAGACCCTAGAGAAAACAACGCATTGAATGCTTGGGTCCCTACCAACTTAATACTACCACATGGTAGGATCGATCTTCGATCCTCGGGACCAAGTTGTATCCATTTCGGTATTTTACTTCTGAAAGTAGTTAACCGCGGTGAGGTAAAATATCAAACGACGATTGCCCCGTTTGACTGGGTGGTCATGATGGGGAGCTATCTCTTTTTTCCTATTTCAACATATGTAATCTTCATGGGTGGAACCTCTCGTATAAGATGATGACCAGGTTCGTTATATTTTATTGATTTTGAGGTGACTCAGCATTTTGATTCTTTGTGTTTTGCATTTACGTCTACGGTAGCTGCTAAATGACATGTCATTAGTTTGATAGATGTTTAAAGGAAGATTTTATTTTATGTGTTAAAAGTAAAGTGAATAATATATGTATAGTGGAAAAATTTTATTCCTCACTTTATACATCTATCATTATCCATCATATTTATCTCTTATTAATTATATCTGCATCCATCAACTCACTTTTATCTATCATATTCATCTATCACATCTATTTTACTAACTCACTTCAATACAAATAAAAATAAAAATTAATAATATATAAACTCAACTATCACATCCATATTCCCTAATTCTCCTTTTACTTATCTACTTAATTATCATTCTTTAAGACTTTCTATACTTTATCCAGGTTTAAGACAAAAGTTAAATGGTCACAAAGACCACTTGGCGATTTGATTGTCACTATTATAATCATGTTTAATGCAATGTAATTATTTGCAATATAATCATATAGAAAGGGAAAATTTAATTTCTCATGGTAATTGCAAAAGTGTCAAACTTTGCTAAAGGTGAAAGTTTTTATAGTTTTTTTGATGTCCAAAAATTTCATTTGAGCAAAGGATGAGGAAGTTGGTCACCCATACGCTAATCCACAAGTAATGCAAGGATGGTGATATAAAATTGGATCTTTCCTGTCAAAATTAAAAGTTTTCACTGTTTAGTCATACCCTTGTGAGTGAGTTTCTTATATTTGATAGTAACAAATGGAGATAGTCTAAAATTTCATTAATCAATGCTAGCGAGATGATCGATCTAATGATTAAAAGGATTGCAATTAACTCATTTTATAATTTATATTTTTTTCATGTGCCTATGAAAAATAAAAAATTATTGATGATATTTAAATATTATTGGTGACATTTTCCTATATAGTGTTGGTGACATTTAAATATCACCTTCAAATATCATGGACCACTGATGTTTGGTAGGAGGGATGCTTGAATTTTGATATTAATGTACATTGATACTTAAAAGAGTTCTATTATATATCTCGCTCCTTCGTTATCAAATCTAAACGGAATAAAGAAAAAGAGATCTAATAAACTCCACATAATAAAATTTCGTAAAGAAATCGCGTGAGGAAAAAAAAAGGAAATGACAACCAACTCATCTCATACGTAGTCTTTTACCTCTGTTAATCTAATTGAATTTCTGCGAAGGTTTTTCATCCCGATGGAACGATTATAATCTCATCTGAACTTGAGGACATATCTCAGCTTTTCCAAATCCACCTAAAAAAGGAATCTGACATAAAAAAGTCCCTATCTGTGGGACGGCAAGCAAAAGGGCACCCGATCGTTGATCAAGCATTGATAGACACGTGAGTTCGTCGAGTATAATTTGCAGCATTCTCGGCAACAACGATAATGTAATGATCATGCGATGTGAGGACCTTCCTCACCACCCTCTCTTCCCATTCTTACCCATTCGTCGTATCCTCTCACTTTAAACATCTACGGAACCAAGATTATCATCCGCGGAGAAAATAGCAAAGAACGATATGATTCCGACTATAGTTCTGAAATAAATGAAGAAAAAACTAAAGAAAAACTTCCATATTAGACAATGATGATATAAGTACTTTCTTCACTAATTATTTATATCTTCGTTAACTTACTAATTTGTACCGCATCTATCTTCTGTCAACAAACTTTCAATATAAATACAATTAAAAATTAACGATTACATGTTAACTCAACCACGGTAGATTTTATATTCGTCCATCACCTCATCCATCTCCACCATTTTTTAGGGTTAGTTTAATTAAAAATTAGAAAAATAATATTAAAAAGTATAAAATTATCATTAATTTATAATTTATTTACTTATACAGAATGGTTAATATTAATTTATATTTACTTAAATTGATATTAATTTTGATAATATTTATTTGACGGTGATGTTATATATATAAAAATAAGGATGTCAGATTATTATTATTATTATTATTATTTTTAATTAATCTCTAAGGAAAGTAGACGTTAAAATTTAGTGACGGACCGTACACTTTCCTGTGGCGGGGCAGATGACGGTAGGGATAGACTGGGGGAGATTTCAGGTAAGGTTGGGACAAACAGTACCCTATCGTCATTGGTAAACGTTTGGTGTTTTTTTTTTTTTTTTTGTGGTTGGCGAAGGTAAACGTTTGGTGTTGCACACACATCTCCTCCCATCTGAGAAATGGGACCCACCCCCGAGAGTGACCGTCTGTCCCTCACCCCCACCTCGAGGGAACCACCGCCATCGCTGCCATTGACCATCGTCGCACCCCATTTAATTAATTGCCTCCCCTCTTCCCACTCTCCATCGCGAAATCCAAATCCCCACGCTACTCACCTCCACTTTCTCTACAATGGCGACGCCAAAGAGGCCCTCGACGACCACGGTGGTCCTGTACGCCGCGGTGGCCCTCTGCCTCCTCTTCGTCCTCGCCAGCCTCCGCCGCCTCCCCTCCGAAGGCCGCCCCCACCGCCGCCTCAAGCTCCGCACCGACTTCCCCCGCGACCCGACCCGCTCCGCCGTCCGCTTCGACCCGATCGTCGCCGATATCGAGATGCGCAGGGAGGACCGCGCGTGGGAGCGCACGCACTACGCGCTTCCGCCTCTCGGGGGCGGCGAGGAGGAGTGGGAAGGGTACGGGGACGCGGAGGACTACATCAACGACGAGGGGAGGTTCAACGTGGAGGGCAGGATCGAGGAGCTGTTCCCGAAGATCGACGTGGATCCGAAGGACGGGAGGGTGACGCTGGGGGAGCTCAAGGCGTGGTTCGTGGAGCAGGCGACGAGGGATAAGGAGCACCGGACGAAGAGGGGGATGGAGCTCTACGACAAGAACAAGGACGGCTTCGTTAGCTTTGGGGAGTATCAAGAACAGCATAGCCACCACTTCCCCGGTGAGTGTGCGGTCTCCTCTCTCTCTCCTTTGTTTCTGCTCCCTATGGATGCAAATTTGGGTTCATGTGACTGGAACTGGATTCATCCTTTTGACTCCATTGGAGTGGGTAAAATCCAATTCATTTTATTTTTAGATGGTCATGTGTTTTGATTCAGATGTCCAAATGGATACGGAAACGGGTGTGGGTTTGGGAGTTTACTCATTGTGAAATTGTATCAGGTTAAGTACTTAATTGGTCACTTACCTGTACTTACATCGGATTAAATCTTACTTAATTTAAGATAAAGTTATCATAGAATAACTTTAATATATTAAAATATCAAACGGAATACTTATGCTTATTTTCCTTATTTCCCTTGTCAAATGAGATACAAGATATATTTACGCGACCTACTTATCCGAGTAATGTATTCGTATATCTTTTTCAATAGCATGTCCTTAATTTACAAGTATGGATAAAAAATTAATATTTTATTATTTTGATGTGAACTCATAATTATTTATCAATACCATTAAATTTTTTACTCTCTTATACTACGAATTATTTTTTGCGCTAAAAATAACTTCCTGAAATATATTATAAATAATCGGATATCGAACAGGAAAATGAGAACTCATGTACATGTTTGATAGGTCAAGTGGGTTATCACTTAACCTATTTGTGGAGTTAACCCAAGTAGAGTTAGTTCGTCTCCTATGGAATAAAGTTAACCTGTTTAATTATTTAAATATCAAAATTCATTTATTCTAACCCGCATACCAATAAGGTCAACTAGTTGATCGATAAATAGGTATAATATGGATAGATGATTTATAAATGAATATGAAAATGGATGTAAATATTGCCATATCCAACCCGTTAACATTCCTACTTCATTTCTGTTCGTACCTGGCCCCCGGTAGAATGTGAGCCTAGTGGTGGATTTGCTCCCTGATGGTTAGACATGTTTAGGTGCGGTGCTCTGGGACATGGGTCGGGCCGCAACCTTAATAAATACCCCAGCCTATGATGCCTAGCTGGTCCAGTCCACGAGACAAAATGCTTGGTCCAAGACTGATCCAATGTGGATCAAGCAAGGTTGACCGATGTCTACATTGCTATAATAATACGTAATTTCTTAAAGAAATTATCTTGATACATACACCGCGGGCTAATCTTACTAGTTTTCTCAGTCTCGATGAGGATAGTCCACAGGTCGCATGGGGGATGGAACGCGAGAGAGATTTTTGGAATTAGGGAACGGGGAAGTGGTTTTTGGGGGCTTGGTATGTGCTAGATGCGGCCTAAGGTAGATTGGACAAAAGAAATAGAATCCAAGCCCAATGCATGACTAACCAGAAGACACTTGGCCCAGTCAGGCCGACCCAATAACTTACTATCTAAACCCAGACCCGTCCCTTAAGTGAGCCGGACTTGCTGGGCAGGCCGGAAACTGATCCATGAACTTGGTCTGGTTGTCGCTTGTCAACTCGGAAATCGGCTCCTATGGGCTCCTAAACCCGACTTGATAAGCCGGCGAGAAATTGGGGTGCGGGCTTGATAACAGTGATGGGATCGGTATTATATATTGGTGTAGGCACCATTGAATAAATAGTTGCTTTAACGAGTATATCTAAGAACTATTTATATAACAAATAAGTGAAAATAATTAGTATCCAAATATTAAATGAAAAATGTATTAACTTAATATGTGCACGGACTCCTCATCTTGGATCCTTGTATTACAAAATATCATAGAATAGCGTGATGTTTGTGTAGATTATACTGCAATTCTTTTCTTTCATGCGAAAAGATATCTATGATTTATTACTTCTTGGGATTTGGGATGCACAGAACGTAATACTAGAAAACCTTTTTGTTTCAAACTTCAATAGGTAAAACAACTGCAAGATTTCAATGGTCCGTGCTGATGTATTTATTTTGTATGTATAGATCACTGATTATTTTTTCAACTAGGCGCTTATTTTTCAGAAAAATGGCTAGTTAATACTGTAATCTATGTAATTATTGTATCAATACCTCGCGTTGAGGGGAATGTCCATATGGATACCATTATAATAAGGGCTTATTTCTTTACTAAATTGTTCCTATAAAGCCTACAGAAAAAAGACCTTTTATTACCAAGTTAGTGTGGGGCTTGTGCCACGGTGAATAAAGCATAGCTATCCCAATACTTGATAACCTTGTTAAGTTGAGCCAGAACCAAGCCCTAGCTAGGATTTTGGAAGCAAGATATATTGTAACTGGAATAGGCTGGCTGGTGAGATAAATGGGCGCTAAGATTTTTGATATGTGGTGGGATAAGTGATAGGTTGGATATTATACTTATTGAACTATAATATTTCTTTATGTTGAAACTTAGAAAATGTTATGTTACAGAAAATTCCATTCAACCTCACAAATTTGACTTTATCTCCCTACATAATTAATTGGCACTGTAGAAGAGAGCCCCCTCTAATGGGCAAACAAATAGGGCCTGAAGACTATAGGTAGGTAAGCATATGTATTTTATTTTCTTACTTTCTTTGAAGCATACGGTTTATGCATCAAATAGTTATATTTGGTATCGTTATATTACTATTTTAGGAAGTTATTAAATACCCGATCCCGAAATTTCTGCTGACGACTCCCAAATCCCTGAATTATTCAAAGCTTGAGCACGAGTTTAACGTGCCTGAGTTCAAGTCTATTCTTGAGCTTGTTAATAGCCTTGCACACCGATTGAAGACAAACTAGCTTGAGCCTAGCCAAGCCTAACTCTGAACCGAAGTAGGCTGGGCTTATTGGGCTTCACACATCCTTACCAATAGGGGTAGACTCAAGGTGGATTTTTTCTTTTCTACCCCCTCCTAGGCTGAATTCCGTAATGACCTAAAATTGAAATAGTGGAAACACCTCAAGAATAATGCGATATCCTAACTTGCGAAAATAAGTAGTGGGTTTTTTTTTTTTTTTTGAGTAAGAAAAGGGTCTCGAATTTCTCACTAGCCACGGTCACTCTCTAGCGTTGAGTTAGGATGGCTGGACATAGTCGGACATCACATGTCACCACACACCTATGTGAGTATGGGCAAGTCTAGAGGATCGAATCTAGCACCCTGCACAGGGAGGATGTTATGGGGACAGGTGACACCAGCTATGCTGCCCTTTTAATGTCATAAATAGTAGGTTATAAAAGATTGATTATTACTACTTGATAATTTAGGTTCAAATATTTTGGGTGATTGCTTTGATCTACAGGATATTTACTAGACAAGTTGTTAAGGCCAATGTTTTCTCTATTAAACTTTAGCCTAGGATGGGGCATTGCAAAGTGATGAAAGTCAACTCCCTCTAGAAGGAAATGAATAAACCTTTTATTTATCTATGCGGTTGGATTTCTGTAATAAGATTTTAAATATATTGTAAATTATATTGACTCATTTAAGTTATTTAAGTCTTAAATATAGAACCTTTTAGTGAGTCTTAAGGCTCAAATAAGCTATTTAAGCCATTGATTTTTTCCCTCTTATATTTTGGAAGATTTTTGAATTATTTTATAGACACTATAATACATTGTTGCAAATTAAACATGCTGATATTTTGAATTTTTTACAAAGTAATAAGTTTAATAATTTTTCAATAAAATAGCTATTATAAGCATTTATCAATGAAATTTCGTATACAAGGTATTTAAGTAGTAAACTTCAAATCCATACTATTTGCTTTCGAAAATAATGATTTATATTAGTTCAACTCAAGTAGCTTATCCGAATCTTAAGACTCTTTGCAAAGCTACCCTTTTGTGTGATGAACGAAGGGAGGCCTATGTTTTCAAGACCAAGATTGCAAATTTTACCTGCATTTTTTTGTAAGGGTTAAGCGAAGATATTGTCAACCTCTGGCTATACATTGTGTTCTGATTCTTTAGCCTTGAAGTAGGCACCTTGATTGACTGTTGGCTGACTCACTTTGACTACCAACTTGCTGGCTCTTGTTGGTGTAGATGGTGTAGATCGCTGGGCTTTTTTTTTGTGACTCCCTCTCTTGAGGGGGCGTGTTGGTTGTCCCCTTCTCTCTTGTTCTTTGGGACTAACAGAGATAAAATAAAACACCCTTCAACACTTCTTGATCAAATATATATATTAAGAAAATTCTTTACATAATGTTAATCATTTCTTTATAAAGATGATTACCTTCTTCTCAACCCACGCCATCACCGGCCACACCAATGTGGGCCTCCTCAAGCAGGAGTTCATAACAATGGTAGGCCACGGCCTTGCCGTGGTGGACTTTGGGAGCTCCAACAACTTCATCACCATCGAGCTCATTCCACCCTCCCACTCTTGCTCCTCCCTTCTCTGGCTAGTATGCGTGACTGTAGTTGGCGGAGCCACACTCCGTACGTCATTAAAGGTACACGACCTCCCCTTCACCATCCAAGGTGTCTCCTTCGTCAACCCGTATATCCTCCGCCTCTGCACCTTTGACGCCATCTTGGGAGTCCCATGGATTAGGTTGCTGGGCATCAGCTTGTGGGACCTCGATGTCCTCATGGTCATGTACCAAAGCTTCCAAGGCTCGCTCGTTTTGCAAGGAGTGCTTCCCGGTGGGTCGGGGGGGGGGGGGATCCTCATGGAGGACGAGGACTTATATATTTTACACTCAAGAGGGGCAGATGACACTCAACCTGTGATGTTAACCCCCTCTCAGACCTATAGCCATACATGCGTGCTCTTTTGGGTGAATACAAGGATGTCTTCGGCGAACCCCATGACCTCCCACCGACCTGCGAAGACAACCACTCTTTTCCCTTGTAGCCTAGTACCCAGCCCATAGCTGTAACGCCATATCGCCATGGTTGGGCACAAAAGAATGAAATCAAGCGCCAGGTCTGCGTACTCCTACATGAAGGCCTCATTCGCGCCAACAGGAGTCGATTTGCGTCACCCGTCCTCCTTGTCCGGAAGAAAGATGGTACTTGGCGCTTTTACATCGATTAACGTGCACTTAATGAGCGTATGGTCAAAGACTGGTACCTGATCGTCGACAACCGGTTCACACTAAAAAGAGATTTTAAAATGTCATTATTGTAGTATATGTCACAAATACAAACCGATGTTGCGTTAATTTTATTTATATACTTAATGTTTACTGGTTTATTTCAGGTCGTTCACTGGGAGTTAGTTATTGATATACATCACTCTCTAAGTCCAAAAACATTCTTTTATTCTAAAAATGTTGATTTTATTTACAGAAATGGATGAAAGAATCAATGAATAAAAGAATTGGGTTAATTATGTACAAAAAAATGAATTAAAACACATTACAATGTTTAAAAAAAAATGTACACAAACAAGTATCCAAAACTATGTACTACTCTATATTGATTAATTACAACTAAACTGATAATACCTAAGTATAGGTACAAAAATAATTAATAATACTTAATATACTAAGTCATTATAACATACTAACACATATAGTAACATATATTATATATACAGTAACATATATAAGTGTTGCTAAAACTTTAGAAAAATTATACACTTAACATAAGGTAAAATACTTTTCTTTAATAATATATATAACTATCTATAGTGACGGACAACTCTGTCACAAAAGTCCTTACGTTATATATATACATATAAGAGCTCAAACAAGTTTATTACCTATACATACGTTAATATGCACTATTATTTATAGTATACATTATTACATTATATTATTTATATACATATACTTTATATACTATATACTTACATATATATATACATAGTAATAGAGACATATATACACTCACACTACCTGTAACGAACGCGCGCTTCAGATGTCTTTTAAGACGTCTGGGAGGTGGCCCAGACGTCTAGAACCACTTCCAGACGTCTGGGAATCGGTTATTTTTGGCACGCGCGATTCGTCTACGCGCCTGAGCGCGTAGACCTGCGTACTCTCTCTCTCCCTCTCTTTTTCCCTCTCTCCTGCGGCCATAGACCACCCTGTCCCGCTCTCTCTCCTCGCGCGGCCTTAAAAGGCCACGCCCTCCCCCTCACTCCCGTCACCTCCGCCCCCTTCCTCTTCTCCTTCCAGTCGGTGCGCGAGAGCGAGCGCGAGTGAGCGGCGGCGGCGATAGCCGCGGCGGGTGCGGGAGGAGGTGCTGCGCGGGGGAGGAAGCGTCGGCCGTGAGGGCTCGAGCCTGCCGGGGCAGCGGGAGCCGGCCGGCGGGGGCGCAGCAGACGCGGGGTGACGCGGGAGGCCTACTGCAGCTCGAGCAGCAGGAGGAGCACTCGCAGCGCGGCCGTGCGTCGCGAGCGGAGGGCGAGTGGTGCCCTGACTCTGGAAAATTTTCCAGAATAAGACGTTTGGGATTCCAACCAGACGACGGGGAAGACGTCTGGAGGACTGTCCAGACGTCTGAAAGGTGAGTTATTTTCATACCTTCTTCCATTCCTACGACCGTCCGTACTGAAAGAGAGAAATGGGTATGCGCAGGTTCGGGGATTCCCATCCAACGCGAATCAGACGTCTGTCTGCAGTGCCAGACGACGGGAACGACTTCCACACGTCTTGGGTGACCATCGGACGTTTGGGAACTAGGCCAGACGCCCCCGCAGGCTTCTAGACGTCTGAGAGACCACGCAGAGCAAAGGTAACCCCTGATCCACTTTTTAAGACGTCTGGAATAAGTTCCAGACGTCTGATTTTGCACTGTTTCGTCGTTTTCGACCCGTTTAGGGCCCGTTCGGGTTCCGTTTTCCGCGTTTCGAGTTGCGTTCTTTTTGGAATTAAATCCTCTACCTGTCTACAGTAGTTGTATACTGTTTTGAGAAATTCCTTGCGTTTGATCCTTGTGATAGGACCCCATTCCGTTGCAGTCTCGGGGGTTACGGAGGCACGCAGGATTCCCGACCACGCCCCCAGTTCACCTGTTGTAACCAGTAGAGTGGCATTTAAGTTTATTAGCATAATCTGTTAAATTATGGAACCATAAATAGAACCTAGGACATTGCATGAATCCTAAGAAGGAGAAACGAGATTGAATGATAGATCCTAGGGTGTTGCATAAATCCTAGGGCTGGAAAACTAGATTGTATGATAGATCCTAGGGTATGACATGAATCCTAGGATGGGAAAACTAGTGGAATATGTGAACACTGCAGTCTTGAAAATGTGGAAAAGAAATAATAGCTGCCTGTAAATTTGTTTAAACAGCTGCCTGTTATGAATAAATGAACATGAGTAAGAATATGGGATGTATGAATGTGAAATTGGAAAGGTGAAACCGGAATGCGCTGAGTTAAAGAGCTGGAACCCTACGGGGAATTAGGAGTAGAACTCCTGGAAAGTGAATGGAATAGAATTGGGGAAGTGAGCTGGCCCTTGAGTACGGAGTACCAAGGAGAGCGACTGTCCCCCTGTTTAGTGCAGAGCGGAGCCAGCCGCCCCAGGGACCCGGGGTTAGGACTGGCCACTCTGTACCGACTAGCTGGCCCTCGTGTACGTAGTACCGAGGAGAGCTACTAGTGTAGGGAGGTACTAGCTACCCCACGGGCCTCGGGGTTCTGCTAGCCTCCTACACCGACTTGTTAGGCCCACTGGGGCAAACCAGGGTAGTCAGGCGAGGGTGCGCGGACTGTGGAGGGGCAAGGCCCCTGTTTGGTTACTGTGGAGGGGTTGGACCCCTGTTACTGAGAGGGCTCTGCCCTGTACTGGTTCCGTGCTGTGCTTTGGGCACACCTGTTAACGGAAACGACTGACCGCGTGCCAATGCGGGTTAGCTACCCGTGCGTTTACCGCGCGTGCCGTAGTCACCGTTACGTCTGTCAGTGACCTTGGGGTGGTTGACTGAAAGTAGGATCACCACGGGGGACTCTCCCGGCCAGGAGAGCACCACGTGCTACTTCTACTGTTCGAAAAAGACTGCAATCAAGATCGTTCCCACGAGGAACATTCGAGATCAAGTGAAGGATCTGAGAAATAGATAAATTGTGAAACAATAGAAAGACGTAAATAAAGGAAGAGAGAAAATTAAAACAGCTACTGTACACTTTACTGTTTCTTTAGTTTAGTTGCCACTCTACTCAGCGTTTTGCTGGCGTGTTACACTCTTTGCCTTTCAGGACCAGGTGTTGAGTAGCCAGGGTCTGCGGCTGCAGAGGACGCTGGGACGAGTAGGGTCCAGTAGAGTTACCACTGTTCTCTTGTACCTCTTTTTGGTTCCACTGTAGTGAGTAGTTCTTGTTTCTGCTGTGCTTTTCTTTACCTGCAGTTCATATTATGTTATGAATGTTGTTCTACTGTTGTGGTGGTACATACTGTAGTTGTTTCTTTCCTTACTGCTGTATTTCTTACTGTTAGTTATATTCATGCTGAATGTTATTTATTTTACTGTTCTTTCGGTTACTTCCTCGTTGGACGACCAGGTCTTAGGATTAATCGAGGCGGTCCGGTTTTCGTGTCTCGTAGGGACTCGGGAATCGGGTTGTTACACTACCCATGCACACAACACATACATATGCACAACACACATAAGGCACAGGGGGATGGTTCTTCACACTTAGCCAAATTTCTAGCCTCGCTCTCCTCGTCACTTTTCAACCAGTTTAGACCGGTTCGATTCAAGTTTTTAACCCAAAAATTGGTTCAGTGGACGAGTGGCCTTTTCGAGGGATATACAGCACCCATTACTGGGTGGGACTAGACATCTACTAGGGCTGCCCTAGTTTTTTATGAGGTATATTTCAATTCAGTTTAGTGCTCATTATTGAGCCCACACAGGTCTACGCATAGTGCACGGCTCTCGGCTCAGTGCACCGCACCCAGTATCGCATGCCATATCATGTTCGAGAGAGAGAGGAATGTAAGGGTTTTGGTGCCCGGCACCTGACGACTGAGGGGAGGGAAACATGAAAACGTAATAAGGCGCTGCGGGCAGTCCTACGCTTCCGATGTGGTACAAAAGAGGCGCAGTAATTGGTGCTGCAGTTGCGCTGGATGCATGCTGATTAGGGGATTTTGGCCCTCAATTTGAGGGCCATATTTTATTTTAATTTAAAAATAAATTATAGGGTTGTAAAGCCCTTACATAGGGCTACATAATTATGCAGTTACTTTACAAAAATAAATTAATTTATTATATAATTAAATTAGGTCAATTTGACTGTTATACAAGTCAAATTAGAGTTTAATTTATTAATTAAAATATAAATTAGTTAAGTAATCACTAAATTGACTTTATATAGAGTTAATATACATAATAAATTATTTATTACAGATTTTTATTATACTTTATAAGCTTTATTTTAATTTATTTAGATTTAAATACATGTTTCAGGTGATTTTTCATATAAATAAATCATAAATACTATAATACATTATGAATACGGTTTAAATTGGTTGAAAAAACTTAATATAATATAATACAAATATATACTATAAGTTATCCTAGTATTAACTTAAATTACTAATTTATTTTATTTTAACTTAATAAATTACCTCGTTAACTTATTAAATTAATTATTTATTGTAATATATAATTAAATTATATTATAGGTATTATATTATTCATAATACATATATAAATACGTATGTACAGTATGATCTACAGATATGTACATTTAAATAGGTTTATATAATTACTTATTTATTATACAATTAAGTTATATAAATTAATATATAATAATACAATAAGATTATATATACATTAATTACTCTAAATACTTATTTTACTATATGGAAAACATATATCAGTTATTTATAGATATTTTGTACATATTATATAATATTTACATATAGCTTAGGTTTAATATATATATACAAGTATATACATAGTATACATGATATATTGAGGAGTTTTTAGGGTTTTTCTATTTTTTATGAATTTTATATATTTATTAGATGTAGGAGATGAGAGAGAGAGTGAGATGAGAGAAAGAGAGTTGTTTTTGGTGTTTTAAATGTTTGGTTCTTTTATTAAGTTCAAAGGTATATTGAATCGTCGGCTGGTATATTCTACCAAGCTGGGGTTTCAGAATACCTTGAAACTTGACAAACGCTTAAAAACATATCTAATTTTAACCAAGACAGGTTTGTTTTATTTTTTTGGAATTTTTTAAACATTTTTATTTATTTACAAAGTTGACACATTTTAGGCCTTAAAAGGATTTTTAAAAGGGAACCTAAGGCATTAAAACTAGTTGGAGTGGCTCGGAAGGGTGTAAAAACATCTCAAAATACTCATAACACTGTGAAACATGTATGATCAATTAAACCAATTTTCACTTCAAATTTCATTAATATTTTAATTTTGGATAGATTTACATATTACAAGTAGCTAACAAAGATTTCAAAACTAAATGACAAGCAATTCTAATTAGATTTCAGTCACTTTCAGTAGATGAATGCTTGTAAAAATTAAGTTCTACACTAAATACATGGTTAGCTCAAAAACATCTCAAAAACCTAGCCAAAACCCTAATTCAAATCAGATCCTACAGTGGCTGCTGCAGATGCAATAAACCTAGCAGCAGCTGCTGCTAAAATCTGAATTGCTGCAAACAGATTAGCAACTGATCTGCAGCTGCTATCTCAGTTGAAATCAGATTCTGGAACTAGCTACCAAACATCTTAAAATTTATCTGCTATCAGACTCCAGCAACTACTGCTATTTCAGTAGCAGTGATTAGCAGCAGTTGCTGCTGATGTTTGATGCTTGAGTCAAAATTAAGATCAAATCCATTATTAAATCAGATTTAAAATTTTCAGTTACAATTAAAAATATTTTCATCCTCAAATTCAATTAAAATCCCTCAGAATCAGTGTAAACTCTTTTTCATCAAGATCTAAAAATCCATCTTTGAGTTATGAAATTCAAAACATCTTAATCCAATCCATTCTTTTATCATAGACAATAAAAGAGATAAACTGGATTAACAGGGAATCCTCTTCCCATTAGACTCAAAATCTAACATAGATAATTTAAATTTCTTAGTTAAATCGTGACTTTCAGATTGAGAGAAATCTCCTGACTGAGAGTAGAATGTTGCTCTAATTTGGGCATTTACTTTGAATTCGTTATTGATCTGATCATGTGATCGTCTTGAACACCATTGATTGGTCATCAAGGTGATCTAGTGATCATCTCAAAATTCGTTGGGTCCTCGTTTAATCTCAAATCAGTATCTCTAATTATCCTTGATCAAACTACTCAAAACAAAGCTTAAACTAAGTGCATGCTCATCCACAAACTAAAAACCAAATCCAAAATCTTGGATTCATTACATTACACCTAATTTAGTGATTAAAAACCTCAAAAAGCTCGATTGAATCTAATGAAAATCAATTGAGCTCCAAATCATGAGATTGGGCATTAAAAGCAAATCTGAAAGAAATTGAGCAATTCGAGATAATAAAACCAGATTAGGGGGTCTTTGTGAGTTTATGGAATGAGTGGGAGACCCCCCATGTGGGTTTAGACGCTAATTCTAATCTAGAAATCAAAATTCCCAGATCTGAATTAGGCCTTAGTGGATGGGTGGGTTGCGAATTACATTTACATTGTTAAGGAAATCAGAAAATGTGAGTAATGAGATGATAAGGGAGATTAATGGATCGAAATGGTCGTGGAAAAACACCTATCTGATCTGAATTGATTAAAGAGGGCAAGATCGGATCTAGGCTACTCTACTCCTAGATAATCTAACAAATCAGTGAATTCTATTATCCAATCTAATCCTAAAGATCTAAATTACACTAACTATACTAAAACTAAGTTAGAAAGCAATTAAAATCCTAATCTAACAGAAGAATGGGACCTTTGAATCTCCACCCGGTGGATGGAGAGGAAGAAGGGAGGAGGTGCTCCAGCGGATGGAAAACTCGCCAGTAGAGTTCTGGGTCGCCCTCAGGTGCTACGATGTCCTTAGTGGCGAGGTGTAACGACCCGATTCTCGAGTCCCTACGAGACACGAGAACCGGACCGACTCGACTAATCCCAAGACCTGGTCGTCCAACGAGGAAGTAACCAAAAGAGCAGTAAAATAAATCACATTCAGCATGAATATAACTAACAGTAAGAAAATACACCAGTAAGGAAAGAAACCACTACAGTATGTACCACCACAACAGTAGAACAACATTCATAACATAAAATGAACTGCAGGTAAAGAAAAGTACAGCGGAAATAAGAACTACTCACTACAGTGGAACCAAAGAGAGGTACAGGAGAACAGTGGTAACTCTACTGGACCCTACTAGGCCCAGCGTCCTCTGCAGCCGCTGACCCTGGCTGCTCAACACCTGGTCCTGAAAGGTAACGAGTGTAACACGTCAGCAAAACGCTTAGTAGAGTGGCAGCTAAACTAAAGAAACAGTAAAGTGTACAGTAGCTGTTTTAATTTTCTTTCTTCCTTTGTTTACGTCTTTTTATTGTTTCACAATTTATCTATTTCTCAGATCCTTCACTTGATCTCGAATGTTCCTCGTGGGAACGATCTTGATTGCAGTTTTTTCCGAATAGTAGAAGTAGCACGTGATGCTTTTTTGGCCGGGAGAGTCCCCCGTGGTGATCCTACTCTCAGTCAACCACCCCAAGGTCACTGACAGACGTAACGGTGACTACGGCATGCGCGGTAAACGCACGGGTAGCTAACCCGCACTGGCACTGAAATGTTGGCTTCGAGAGATAACCGGGTTTTATTGTTATAGCGTTGTATTATAGCCAGTTATTGCCATCATTTGAAATATATAAATTTTTTACTCGGAAAATAAAAGAGTTCCCGAGGTCGAACTCAGGGAGCAAGTTGTATTCTAGAGATATACATGTTCTATTACAAAAAATAAAGAGAGAGAGAGAGAGGGAGAGAGATGAAAGTTTGAGTTCTTCTTCTTTTCTTCTCTTTGTCTCTCTCTCTCTTTAGCTTTTGTTCTTCCTGTTCTTCTTCTGTGTTTATCCCCTTGTGGTCCTCTTCTTCTTCTGTTGTTCTTCCTTGTTCTTTTGTTCTTCAGATCTCCTTCTTTCTTCTTTTCTTTTTCCTGTCAGGACGTCGTCTCTCCTTCTTTCTTCTTTTCCCTTCAGGACGTCGTCTGATTTTCCAATCAGACGACTTAAACCGCTTGTTGCTACAGTGTCTCCCTTAGCTTTCTTCTTCTTCCGCTGTCCTTTTTCTTCACCTGTGCCTGCACACTTCAGAGTTTACGTCAGAGGGCAAAACCTACTCTACCCTCCCCCCCCGTCTCTCTCTCACAGAATCCGCTCATAGGATAGCTCTCCCAGAGCTGCCGGGTAGCCGGGTACGGGTCGCGCCCGGGTCCAGGCCCACCGGCGTGCGTGGTGGGCGAGGAGTGCAGGTCAGTCTAAGTCGGGTCGGGTCAGGTCCGCGGGGCGTGAGCGCGGACGAGACCGGGTAACCGGGCGGGTGAAGGGGACCTCACCCCGTGTGCTGAGGCAATAAGCCTCCAGCACTTTTTCGCTTTATACCGCTGCGCCTCTTCAGAGTTTTCCGAGGTGGGACTAAATGTCCCACCCTAATTGAGCGCCCGCAGCGGAGAAAGCAGCGGGCGATCGCGACTTCACGCGAGGCCTTCGCCCCAGCTGCGAGCCTGATGCTTTGTCGAAATGCCTCGCAAGGCCTGGGAGTCGAATCTGGGCGTGGCGTGCCTGCAGCTGCAGGCGGAAGCAGCTCCTTCTGCACGGCAATGGCGGCGGAGGTCGGGTGACCTGTTCACAGTAAAACGGCCTCTCGGCCTAATCAGAAGGTGCCGGGAGCTTCGCCAGAGTGCGGCGAAGCTCGTGTGGGTGGTGGCGAGGCGTGGGGCGGCGTGCAAGGGCAGCCCTAGGTCGGACTGTGGGTCGGAAGATGGGTTTGTTCGGTGGGGTTGTAGAGGGTGATGTGGGGGAAGTGGAAGGGCGGGGGTTGATCAGGGTGAGGAGGCGGAGGTTCTGCGGTGGTCGGCGAGCCGTGTGGGTTGCTGGGGTGATGGGAGCGGCTCGCCGGAGGATGGCCGGAGGCGGAGACGGTGAGGGTGAGGGGTCGGAATCGAGGGCGACAGTAGATGTTTAAAGTGAGGAAAAGGAAGAGGGGAGGAAGAGGAGGAGTTCTACCTACTTAGCAGGAGGAGGAGGGGCCGGAGCGGGCGACAGTCGTATCGACTGTCGCCGGAGAAGAAGATGCCCGGGGGAAGGGGCGGCAGCGAGCAGAGAGCCGGAGAGGCGCCAGCTGGGTGCGGCGTGGCGCGGGAAGAGCAGGGGAAGAAATCTCTGCTGCTGGTATTGCGGCAGAGCGAGGAGGAGGAGGAACCGCCGGAGCTGGTGTGCGTCTGCCGGAGTGAGAGGAGAGGAAAGTTGGGGGTTTTCTCCGTCAGATCCGAGCTGGGAAGAACGGTGGAGCGACGGGGGTATTTATAGGGACCGAATCAGGGAGGAAGGCGGAGGGAGACGACGTGTCTCCCTCGCCGGAGGACGCCGGAGATGGAAACCCATACCGTCCGTGCGTTCGCACGGCCGGTTTGGTGGGTTACAGCGACCAGGGGGGTGTCCCTGCGACGGCTGACGACGCAGGGCACCCCCGGTTTACTTGCCAGGCTCTCCCCCTCACCCTGCGCGGCGCCATGCTCCGCGCAAGGTCGCCGGAGCATGGTGCTGGCAGGTTTTGCAGGGGGGACCTGAACGCAAAGAACGAAGGAGAGTTAGGGGCCAAAATGCGAGGGTTCAAAAGTTGAGGGCCAAAAAGTAAATATATGAGGACCAAAGTGTAAAGTTGATCAAGGAGGTTTCTTCTTAGGCTCAAGTTTTTATACATGATTAATTAGGACCTAAGGAATCTGATGGTGAATTTCATTTCTATATTAAACCTTGTTTGACCGGTCAATTTATGCGAAAACTCAAATTAAGTTATTAATTGGGCATGGTTCTCAATGTAGGTCAAAATGGGTTCTGAAGGCCAAATTGAAGGTTCTAAACCCTAGATATTATTTTTCTATGAATTTTAGAGGGTTTATTCTATTTTTACTTTGCCTCGAACCTCGTGAATTGAAGTGGGTTGTTTTAGGGTTACAGATTATCATTTAGTTCCTTGGAATTGCTGTAGCCCTTGCTAGATCATCTCATCCCACTTTTATTCTTATTAAGTTGCTTTGACCTATGTTTGGGCCCTGAATTACCCTGTATGCAGATTATACTGGTAAAATTGCATTTTTACCCCTTATGACTTGTTTTCTCCTTAAACTCAGAATTCTCTGAGTTAAGCCTTTCCTTGAGTTATGTAGGAGCTTTTATCCTTTGTATTAGGTCAAAATGAGCTAGTTATGGCTCATGATGAGGTTCTCATCATACCCCCATGCCTAGCTTTTGCTAGTCCCTTAGCAAAAACTTAAGGTTTCAACCCTTGTTCTAGACCATGAAGTTTTTAATAGTTTTAGATAAGTACTTTTTTATTTGAGCATAGATTAGGTTAGAATGCTGACCATAGGCCTAAAAGGTACTCTAGTACCAATCAAGATCCAAATCTGTCTAGCCTTAGCCTCAGTCTTTAGCAAAGGTTTTTAAGGTCCACATGAACTAACCTAAGGTTTATTGGACTTTGTGGTTAAAGCACCCGTGCTTGAAATGATTTTAGCCCTGGCTCAGTTCGCAGTGCGTTTTGTAAGAAAGAGATAGAAAGTTATTTTGTTTGGAGAGTTTTCTCTCTCTTTTTCTTTTTAGTTCTAGCCTAGGATTGGCTTTTCAACACGGTCTGTATCAGATTCCTTGCTCCCATCATCAATCCTCAAGGGTTCCTGGCGATCGATGCTTCGAGATAGCACCGCCCATGGCAACCCCCGGAACCCTAGCTATTGAGATTTCGAGATAATCCCATCCATGGTGTTCCGTGGCCGAATCCAGACCCTGGCAATTGACACTTCGAGATAATGCCATCCATGGAATCTGAACCAGCAGAGTGCTTACATGCCCCCAGTAGGATATGTAAATATCCTAAGAGACAAGCACCGAGGAGATGATATTTTGTTACGCATCTTCGAGGGGATTTCGCGCCTCTCCGCGCTGGGAACTCGTCCAAATCAACTTGTGTTGATCGGCCGCTCCTATTCTAGGTGTTCTTTTCAGAATTTTGCGATGCTTCTGCGTGATTCTGATTTTTACGCTTACTGAACCAGGCTGTGTGTGAGGTTAGGGTGCTTAGGTTACTGAGTCCCGTAAACCAAAAATTAGTTAACGAGGCCAAATACTTCCTAAGCCTTAGACCTAATACTTCAGCTTTTCATTTTCCTCAACCTCTTGAGGAGTGTTCAGATCTTAATGGGTACTAAGAGTCTATTCAAGAATGCCTAAGGTTTGCATTCTTACTAATCTCATTATGCACTTTTCAGTTATTTTCTTGAATGAGGTCTAGAACTTAGGCTAATTCCTTAGTTCCTTACTAATGACTATCACCTTTTTCTCATAATTTTGTGCTCCTTTTTTCCTTTTGTTTCTTTTCTCCTTCTTCACAAAATTTCCTTCTCCTCTTTTCCTCTTATTCTTTTTCGAAAAATTTTTAATTTTTATGGTGTTTTTGGCATATGTGAATTTTTTGTTTGAAACCTTTTCTTACAAGTTTTGCACTTTCATACCCCCCCTATGCCTAAGATTTGCAATGTCCTCATTGTAACCTAGGGGTTTGTATTTAATTTAGTTCATACATTAGGACAGATGTTTTGATGAGTGAATGGGTCAGGGTGACTGTTGCAGACGATTTCTAATCCCAGATGCAAGCACCTGAGGTGGAGTCGGCTGTCCTAAAGTGTGAGCTTTAAGTGCAAAAAGGTGTCAGAACAAGTTTCAGGTTTTCAAAGAGAATGACGGGTTGCCTCCCGTTGAGCGCTAAATTTGATGCCTTCAGCCAAGCGGGAAATGCGATGGAGAGGGGATGGTCAAATCAGCAGAGTTTTGTAAGACAAGCACCTTGATTAAGAGCCTGGTTGGTCCAACCAGGTGCTTGTTCAGATCAACAAGCTGATGATGCAGCCCAAACCCAATCAATCTGGTGGGTTGATAGATGTGGATAAAAAGGTGTGGAACCCACCATAAACTATGAAGCTCAGATGGATGTGGAAGTGTAAACGCAGGGTTTGGCTGAGTCGAATCAGCCTGGTCAGAGTAGGGACCCGTAGAATAATCAATGAATGACGCGGAAACCCTACAGGGGTGATCAGAGAATGATAGAGCATGGTATGTAGTCTGATCAATGTTCGAAACCCGATGTGGAAATGCAATCGGCTCAGTGAGAGGTGAATCTGAATAGAAATTGAGTCCGGTTGCGGGTCGGGGTTTGGGAGAGGTTTTGATCCGTTCTGTGTGTGCGGACGAGGTGACCATTGTGTACGAGGGCTCTTCTAGAAACAGATGATAGGTGGTTTTCTGTAGAGAGTCCTCTGGGTAACTATCAAATGCCGGAAGAGTGTCTGTAGGATGAAAGGAATCGGATTCGAGAAAAAATTTGGATTCTTGGTTGTAATCACTCTTGGCATTTTCTATTTTTGGTTCCTGAGGATCAAAAAGGAATGATTCTGTGTTATCAGTGATCTCGGGAATCAGGACCTCAGAGTCAGAGTCAGAGTCATGTGAACTGAGGTCGTAGATAGGCCTGGCGTGTTCAGGAAGGGGAATCTCTCCGCAATTATAGTCAGATCTGAAATTGTCGGAGAGTTGGCGAAAATGATCATGAATTCCACCACAGCAAAAATCATCAGATGTGGAATCAGCAGCCTGACTGGGTTCTAGCCTATATGTCACTTCTGGGCTCAAAAAGATGTTCTGTTCAAGCTCTAAGCTGGTAGGATAGACCCCATTAAAACCTTGCTCATCCAACTCCTCAGTTTCTGTATCATAAATTGGCATGTTTTCTGAAAAATCGATCAGATTTCCTGAGGATGTTGGAGAGGGATATTCATCAAATAGAGGCCCGGAATCATATTCTGTAAAAATTTGATCTTTCTCATAAGGGGCCTCATAATCTTCCCAATAAGTTTCAGATCTAGGTTCTAGGCTTAGGATGTGGGTAGAATTATTAGAACCTAAGTCCGAATAACCTTCGAGGGTCACCTTATCAAAATAAGGGGCGGAATTTATACCCTCAGAAGGTTCAGTTCTGATCTCATTATTGCAGGAGTTTTGAAATTCTAGGCTTGACAATTCATGGTCTAAGTTTGGCTCATCATTGTGTTCTCCTGCAATATCCCAACCTAATTCAACATTGTCTTCTATCTGGGTTGGAATTTCACAACCACTTTGTGCCTCAATCCCGAGATCTGGGAAACTGGATTGTTCCTTAATACTGTTCCAAGATGGTTCATCCTCTATTTCTGGTATATATGGGTATTTCTGGTTGATAATTTGTTCTACTGATTTCATCATTTCTACCCGTTTCATAAGGGCATCTTGGTGTTGTTCCCAAAGTACAGGATTTGTCAAGCATTGAAGGTATTCAGATTGGTGTAATTTTTCCATCTCAATGTATCCTGTCATGAGCATATCTCGGGTTGATCCTTTTGAAATTTCAGTCAATAGAATTTGGGCACAGTTTATGATGAAAGCTGTGGTTGTTGGAACATCAACCTGAATGTTTCCTATTGGTGTTGAGGGTTTATATTTGATTTCATAGATTTCAAGGGCATCCTCAATCATCTTATCTTTCATGGATCTCAGATATTCAGGTTTTTTACATTGTAGTCTTGCTAGGTAATTAGGCTGCATCTTCGAATCAGGTGGTGGAATCAAGATAGAATCAGCAGTTTGAATTAATGGAAGAAGGGGACTTTGTTCAGAATCAGATGAAAGAGGGGCTATGTGAATGATTTCTGCAAAAACAAGGGAGCCGAGGCTTAGCCTCGGGGAGAGTGAATTTCTATAGGAAGTTTCAAGGACCTCCTGCAAAGTACTGAAGGGCTGGATGAGATAAGCAGGTGCTGGACCCAATCAAGACACCCAAAAAATGTTGGGTGACTATAGAGGTTCGGGGCAGATGGACCCTTTGATCAGAAAGATCGTCCACCTGAGAATTACCTGGGCAGCCAGAGAGGGAGAGTCCCGCGAAGACCCCTACACGGTAGAGCGTCCCCACAGGTTACAGGGTTTCCCCCACCCGACCTCTCTTGTCACTGCAGTTCCAGGTAGACCAGAATGGGGATCTTGACCTCTTAAGTCTACCAATTTAAAGATCAGGGTGCTTAAGGTTTCACTTGAACTTTAGTCTTTTAAGTGCAGAGAGTGACCTAATTTAAGGTTGGTTGACCCAAGGGGTCAACTTTACCTCTTGTTTTCTTTGAGAGCTTTTAGGTCTTGTCTTTTAAGGTTCAAGTGTTTAGAGAGCCAATTGTTTTAGGTTTTCTTTTGAATAGGTATTTTCAATCAATGGTTTAGGCACACTTCTTTTGGATTTTCTCCATTCTTGATTTAAGTAGTGTGTCTCTAAAACCCTAATGTTGAATCTTATGTTGGCTCTACTTGGTCCAGTTAGTTCTTTGTTGGGTAATTAGGGCTCAAGCAAGAATGTGTTAGCCCTTAAATACCCTTAATAGTGTGCAGGACTAATGAGTTGAAAACATGCAACTCTTTATGGTTACTAAGTATGGAAGACAGGTTAGCCCTATATTGCTTGTTCTTTTCTTTTCTTCCTCTTTAGAGTTTAGGGGTTAATAGCGAGAGGAAAAATTTACCTGTCCTCGGAGTGGTTGTCATGTGGTTGCTTGTCTTCTTGATTTCCTGTAGCTGCACAAAAGAGGGGAGATTATCAGAAATTAAAAAGAAACAGGAATGTTTACCTCTAGAATAGCCGTTGCTCCCCGGTAACGGCGCCAAAATGAAACGTTGGCTTCGAGAGATAACCGGGTTTTATTGTTATAGCGTTGTAGTATAGCCAGTTATTGCCATCATTTGAAATATATAAATTTTTTACTCGGAAAATAAAAGAGTTCCCGAGGTCGAACTCAGGGAGCAAGTTGTATTCTAGAGATATACATGTTCTATTACAAAAAATAAAGAGAGAGAGAGAGAGGGAGAGAGATGAAAGTTTGAGTTCTTCTTCTTTTCTTCTCTTTGTCTCTCTCTCTCTTTAGCTTTTGTTCTTCCTGTTCTTCTTCTGTGTTTATCCCCTTGTGGTCCTCTTCTTCTTCTGTTGTTCTTCCTTGTTCTTTTGTTCTTCAGATCTCCTTCTTTCTTCTTTTCTTTTTCCTGTCAGGACGTCGTCTCTCCTTCTTTCTTCTTTTCCCTTCAGGACGTCGTCTGATTTTCCAATCAGACGACTTAAACCGCTTGTTGCTACAGTGTCTCCCTTAGCTTTCTTCTTCTTCCGCTGTCCTTTTTCTTCACCTGTGCCTGCACACTTCAGAGTTTACGTCAGAGGGCAAAACCTACTCTACCCTCCCCCCCCGTCTCTCTCTCACAGAATCCGCTCATAGGATAGCTCTCCCAGAGCTGCCGGGTAGCCGGGTACGGGTCGCGCCCGGGTCCAGGCCCACCGGCGTGCGTGGTGGGCGAGGAGTGCAGGTCAGTCTAAGTCGGGTCGGGTCAGGTCCGCGGGGCGTGAGCGCGGACGAGACCGGGTAACCGGGCGGGTGAAGGGGACCTCACCCCGTGTGCTGAGGCAATAAGCCTCCAGCACTTTTTCGCTTTATACCGCTGCGCCTCTTCAGAGTTTTCCGAGGTGGGACTAAATGTCCCACCCTAATTGAGCGCCCGCAGCGGAGAAAGCAGCGGGCGATCGCGGCTTCACGCGAGGCCTTCGCCCCAGCTGCGAGCCTGATGCTTTGTCGAAATGCCTCGCAAGGCCTGGGAGTCGAATCTGGGCGTGGCGTGCCTGCAGCTGCAGGCGGAAGCAGCTCCTTCTGCACGGCAATGGCGGCGGAGGTCGGGTGACCTGTTCACAGCAAAACGGCCTCTCGGCCTAATCAGAAGGTGCCGGGAGCTTCGCCAGAGTGCGGCGAAGCTCGTGTGGGTGGTGGCGAGGCGTGGGGCGGCGTGCAAGGGCTGCCCTAGGTCGGACTGTGGGTCGGAAGATGGGTTTGTTCGGTGGGGTTGCAGAGGGTGATGTGGGGGAAGTGGAAGGGCGGGGGTTGATCAGGGTGAGGAGGCGGAGGTTCTGCGGTGGTCGGCGAGCCGTGTGGGTTGCTGGGGTGATGGGAGCGGCTCGCCGGAGGATGGCCGGAGGCGGAGACGGTGAGGGTGAGGGTTCGGAATCGAGGGCGATAGTAGATGTTTAAAGTGAGGAAAAGGAAGATGGGAGGAAGAGGAGGAGTTCTACCTACTTAGCAGGAGGAGGAGGGGCCGGAGCGGGCGACAGTCGTATCGACTGTCGCCGGAGAAGAAGATGCCCGGGGGAAGGGGCGGCGGCGAGCAGAGAGCCGGAGAGGCGCCAGCTGGGTGCGGCGTGGCGCGGGAAGAGCAGGGGAAGAAATCTCTGCTGCTGGTATTGCGGCAGAGCGAAGAGGAGGAGGAGGAGGAACCGCCGGAGCTGGTGGGCGTCTGTCGGAGTGAGAGGAGAGGAAAGTTGGGGGTTTTCTCCGTCAGATCCGAGCTGGGAAGAACGGTGGAGCGACGGGGGTATTTATAGGGACCGAATCAGGGAGGAAGGCGGAGGGAGACGACGTGTCTCCCTCGCCGGAGGACGCCGGAGATGGAAACCTATACCGTCCGTGCGTTTGCACGGCCGGTATGGTGGGTTACAGCGACCAGGGGGGTGTCCCTGCGACGGCTGACGACGCAGGGCACCCCCGGTTTACTTGCCAGGCTCTCCCCCTCACCCTGCGCGGTGCCATGCTCCGCGCAAGGTCGCCGGAGCATGGTGCTGGCAGGTTTTGCAGGGGGGACCTGAACGCAAAGAACGAAGGAGAGTTAGGGGCCAAAATGCGAGGGTTCAAAAGTTGAGGGCCAAAAAGTAAATATATGAGGACCAAAGTGTAAAGTTGATCAAGGAGGTTTCTTCTTAGGCTCAAGTTTTTATACATGATTAATTAGGACCTAAGGAATCTGATGGTGAATTTCATTTCTATATTAAACCTTGTTTGACCGGTCAATTTATGCGAAAACTCAAATTAAGTTATTAATTGGGCATGGTTCTCAATGTAGGTCAAAATGGGTTCTGAAGGCCAAATTGAAGGTTCTAAACCCTAGATATTATTTTTCTATGAATTTTAGAGGGTTTATTCTATTTTTACTTTGCCTCGAACCTCGTGAATTGAAGTGGGTTGTTTTAGGGTTACAGATTATCATTTAGTTCCTTGGAATTGCTGTAGCCCTTGCTAGATCATCTCATCCCACTTTTATTCTTATTAAGTTGCTTTGACCTATGTTTGGGCCCTGAATTACCCTGTATGCAGATTATACTGGTAAAATTGCATTTTTACCCCTTATGACTTGTTTTCTCCTTAAACTCAGAATTCTCTGAGTTAAGCCTTTCCTTGAGTTATGTAGGAGCTTTTATCCTTTGTATTAGGTCAAAATGAGCTAGTTATGGCTCATGATGAGGTTCTCATCAGGCACGCGGTCAGTCGTTTCCGTTAGCGGGTGCATCCAAAGCACAGCACGGAACCAGTACAGGGCAGAGCCCTCTCAGTAACAGGGGTCCAACCCCTCCACAGTAACCAAACAGGGGCCTTGCCCCTCCACAGTCCGCGCACCCTCGCTTGACTACCCTGGTTTGCCCCAGTGGGCGTAACAAGTCGGTGTAGGAGGCTAGCAAAACCCCGGGGCCCGTGGGGTAGTTAGTACCTCCCTACACTAGTAGCTCTCCTTGGTACTACGTATACGAGGGCCAGCAAGTCGGTACAGAGTGGCCAGTCCTAACCCCGGGTCCCTGGGGCGGCTGGCTCCACTCTGCACTAAACAGGAGGACAATCGCTCTCCTTGGTAACGGGGTACCAAGGGCCAGCTCACTTCTCCAATTCTATTCCATTCACTTTCCAGGAGTTCTACTCTTAATTCCCCGTAGGGTTCCAGCTCTTTAACTCAGCGCATTTCGGTTTCACGTTCATTCATCCTATATTCTTTACTCATGTTCATTTATTCATAACAGGCAGCTGTTTAAACAAATTTACAGGCAGCTATTATTTCTTTTCCACATTTTCAAGACTGCAGTGTTCACATATTCCACTAGTTTTCTCATCTTAGGATTCATGTCATACCCTAGGATCTATCATACAATCTAGTTTTCCAGCCCTAGGATTTATGCAATACCCTAGGATCTATCATTCAATCTCGTTTCTCATTCCTAGGATTCATGCAATGTCCTAGGTTCTATTTATGGTTCCATAATTTAACAGATTATGCTAATAAACTTAAATGCCACTCTACCGGTTACAACAGGCGAACTGGGGGTGTGGTCGGGAATCTCGCGTGCCTCCGCAACCCCCGAGACTGCAACGGAACGGGGTCCTATCACAAGGACCAAACAGAAGGAATTTCTCAAAACAGTATACAGCTACTGTAGACAGGTAGAGGATTTAATTCCGAAAAGAATGCAACTCGAAACGCGGAAAATGGAACCCAAACGGGCCCTAAACGGGTCGAAAACGACGAAACAGTGCAAAATCAGACGTCTGGAACTTATTCCAGACGTCTTAAAAAGTGGATCAGGGGTTACCTTGCTCTGCGTGGTCTCTCAGACGTCCAGAAGCCTGCGGGGGCGTCTGACCTAGTTCCCAGACGTCCGATGGTCACCCCAGACATCTGTAAGTCTCTCCAGTCGTCTGGCACTGCAGCCAAACGTCTGATTCGCGTTGGATGCGAATCTCAGAACCTACGCGTACCCATCTCTCTCTCTTAGTACGGTCAGTCGAAGAAAAGGAAGAAGACGGAAATAACTCACCTTTCAGACGTCGGGACAATCTTCCAGACGTCGTGCCCGTCGTCTGGCTATTAGCCCAGACGTCTGATTCTGGAAAAGTTTCCAGAACCAGGGCGCAACTCGCCCTCCGCTCGCGACGCCCTGCCGCGCTGCGTCTTGTCCGCCTGCTGCTCGAGCTGCAGCAGTCCTCCTGCGTCGCTCCGCGCCCGCTGCGCCCTCGCCGGCCGGCTCCCGCTGCCCCGGCAGGCTCGAGCCCTCACGGCCGACGCCTCCTCCCCCGCGCAGCACCTCCTCCCGCACCCGCCGTGGCTGTCGCCGCCGTCGCTCACTCGCGCTCGCTCTCGCGCACCGACTGGAAGGAGAAGAGGAAGGGGGCGGAGGTGACGGGAGTGAGGGGGAGGGCGTGGCCTTTTAAGGCCGCGTGAGGAGAGAGAGCGCGACAAAGGGCGCAGGAGGGAGAAGGAAAAAGAGAGAGGGAATTTTCGCAGGTCTGCGCGCTCAAGCGCGCAGACGAATCGCGCGTGCCAATAATAACCGATTCCCAGACATCTGGAAGTGGTTCCAGACGTCTGGTCAGACGTCTGGGCCACTTCCCAGACGTCTTAAAAGATGTCTGAAGCGCGCGTTCGTTACAATATAACAAACTCAAAAGAAGTTTCGTCCCCGAAACTTGCGCTAACTAGGGTGCGGGAAAACGTCATAAATACCATAACAAACTCAAAGAGGACTGAAGTCGATCCGAAAAGACGTACCCGCGAAGAGTTCCGGGTATCGCTCCCGCATTGCCGCCTCAGGCTCCCAGGTAGCATCCTCGTACTGCTGGCTCCTCCATAAAACCTTTACCAGGGGTACTTGCTTTCGTCTCAAACTGCGGACGGCACGGTCTAGAATCTGCACTGGCCGCTCGGGGTAGGTCAGGTCGTCGTCCACCTCGACGCTCTCGTGACTCAGTACGTGACTGGGATCGGCTGCGTACTTCCTGAGGTTGGACACGTGGAACACGTCGTGCACACTAGAAAGCTGGGGAGGGAGGGCAAGCCTGTAAGCAACGGGTCCAACCCGCTCCAGGACCTCAAAGGGCCCCACAAACCTCGGCGCGAGCTTCCCTCTCACCCCAAATCGCTGCAGGCCCTTCATGGGCGAAACACGAAGAAAGACGTGATCCCCAATCTCAAACTACACCTCTCTGCGTCTCCGATCCTCGTAGCTCTTCTGTCTGCTCCTGACAGTGCGGAGTCGCTTGTGGATCTGCTCGACCACCTCCTAACTCTGCCGGATCAACCTTGGGCCAACCTCCCACTTGGTCCCCACCTCAACCCAACTCAAGGGTGCCGTACACCTCCGTCCGTACAAAGCCTCGTAGGGAGCCATGCCGATACTCGAGTGATAACTGTTGTTGTATGCAAACTCCGCTAGGGGCAGGTGCTCCTCCCAAGAGCCCCTCCAGTCCAGTACACAGGCACGCAAAAGGTCCTCAAGTGTCTGTATCGTGCGCTTAGACTGTCCATCCGTCTGGGGGTGGTAGGCCGTACTAAACCTCAACCGCGTCCCCAAGGCCTGCTGAAACTCAGCCCAAAACTGGGACGTAAAGCGGGTATCCCGGTCGGATACGATCTCCCGCGGAACTCCGTGTAGTCGTACCACATCACGGATATACCTCTCTTTGGTTCCACTGTAGTGAGTAGTTTTTGTTTTCGCTGTACTTTTCTTTACCTGCAGTTCATATTATGTTATGAATGTTGTTCTACTGTTGTGGTGGTACATACTGTAGTGGTTTCTTTCCTTACTGCTGTATTTTCTTACTGTTAGTTATATTCATGCTGAATGTGGTTTATTTTATTGCTCTTTTGGTTACTTCCTCGTTGGACGACCAGGTCTTGGGATTAGTCGAGTCGGTCCGGTTCTCGTGTCTCGTAGGGACTCGGGAATCGGGTCGTTACACGAGGAGAGCCTGAGAGGAAGGTAGGGCTTCACTGCCAATGGCAATGAAATAGAGACAGTATGAAGAGAGGAGCTGGAGTGGACGAATGACCAGCTCAAGGGATGTAGGAGGGAGTTGATCCTCGTGCGTGCGAGCTGGGTAAGGGCTTAAGTAGGCTCAGGGAGTGAATGGACTCACCGCGAGGTGCGATCACACACCTAAGGCATCGATGGTGGGGATAGACTAGGGAGGGCATGTGAGATTTCAAATAAAATCGTAGCCGTTAGATGAGATCTGGGCAAGGTGGTGAACGCATGTGCTGAAACGCGTGAAGGTTCGATTGATCTGAGCCACAGGATCGTGAGATCAAGGATGGACGGTTGTGATGCAAAGTGTTCTTCGTGCGCTATAGTAGATTCGCGATATCAGGTGTATTGGTGGATTTACAGAGAAACCCTTATGTGCGAAGGGGTAGAACAATTGCACAGAAGTCCATAAGTGGCAAGAAAGTCAATCAGAGCAATCCCTAGGATTTACAAAGAGGTCCTTGTCGACTATCGAATCAGCCTCTAGCATATTTTAAATGTGAATAAATATATGTGAACAAACGCTTTAAATGTAATCTAATAAATGCAAGGTCTTAATGATGTCCAAATGCAACCAAGTTTTTATTTAACTTTAATTGAACATTTGGGAAGTTTACTTTTGATTTGAACTTTTGGACTCAAATGTTTATTCAAATCTCAATTGGATCATCATTTTACAATAATGAATAGAATACCTCATTTAATGACCTAATTTCGCGTTTTTAACACAGATTTGACGTTTTAAGTCTTTTTCACTATTTCCCACACTTAACTCTTTTCATGTGTTAATTCAGTAGTGTTTAACCTAATTTCTAATTTAACTTGAGTATTTTAGCTACGATGAGCCACACCTCATCAGTACCCCATTTTGGTCATTGACGATCTTCTCGACAACCTTCGAGGGGCTTCTTACTTCACCAAGATGGACCTCCATTTCGGTTATCATCAAATATGTATGTGCGACGAGGACGTCTACAAGACGACCTTCCGCACTCACGAGGGCCACTATGAGTTCCTCGTATTGCCCTTCGACCTCTGTAATGTCCCTACTACTTTCCAACGCACGATGAATAATTTATTCCACCTCTACCTTCGGTGGTTCATGTTGGTCTTCCTCGATGATATTATTATCTATAGCCCTACTTGGGACCTCCATCTTCTCCATGTCCAAGCTATCCTCGATGCCTTACGGCTGCAACACCTTGCCGTCAAGCTCTCCATGTGCTCCTTCAGGGTCACCACCGTAGAGTACTTGGGCTACTTGGTGTCAGCTCAGGGGGTTAAGGTTGACCCACAGAAGATTGAAGTTGTTCTCTTGTGGCCATGGCCGACCACTGTGCACACTCTCCGAGGCTTCCTAAGCTTGGTCGGTTATTATTGTTGGTTTGTGCACGACTACAGCTTGATCGCTATGCTTCTCCACCAACTTCTCAAATGGGGTTCTTTCATCTTGAATGAAGCCGAGCATGCCTTTATCGTCCTCAAGGATTCTCTCATCAGTATTCCTGTGCTCGCCCTACCAAACTTTGCTACCCCCTTTTTCGTAGAGTGTGATGCCTTGAGCACAAAGTTGGTGCGGTCTTGATGCAAAATGACCATCCCTTGGCCTTCATGATCCAACCTCTCACCCACTACCAGTCCACCTTCTCCACCTACGAGAAAGAGCTTTGTGTTCTTGTCCTCGCTGTACGGAAGTGGGATCGGTACCTGTTGGCTGCATTAGGGTAGATGATAAGGGTTATATTAGGATAAGATATTGTAGGGATAAGTTGTGGATGTTTCGTTGTGGTATGAGAATAAATAATGATATAAAATGATTGATAGCATGATGTGATGTTAGTGGGTATTTATTTAATACTTTTATTGTGAGAGTAAAGGGTTTTTTTATATGATGTTAATGATTGGTAGTTAATGATTGTTCGCACGGACCATAGGATACTTCGTCACCTCCTGCAGCAACGGCTCACCTCAGTTCACCAGTAGAAGTGGGTCACCTGTTTCTCGCCCTACGATTTCGAAATCGTCTACAAGTGGGGCAACCTCAATCGTGTTGCAGACACCTTGTCGAAGTGTGATGAGCCCGAGTTGGTCCACGCAATGTCCGCTATCCACACTACCTGGGCCGACCGCCTACGAGGGGAATACCCTCACCACGCCGACTACTCGCAAGCCCTTGAGCTCGCCATGGATGATTACCCCACTGCTGTCCGCTGGGACCTACGTGACAGCTCTCTCCACTACAGAGGGTGCCTCTTTCTCACCTCCACCTCCCCTCTTATTCCCTAGCTCTTACGAGAGTACCATGATTCCCCAACAGCCGGCCATGCTGGATATAATAAAACTCTCCAACAGCTACGCCGCGATTTCTTCTGGTATATGTGATGAAGTCCTAAGTCTGCGAGTATGTTTGTGCTTGCGACCGCTGCCAGTAGCACAAGGCCTCCACCAGATCCCTCGCCGACCTCCTCCAACCACTCCCAATCCCAAATTGTCGAGGACTTCTCCGCGAGTATGCGATTTGGGAGGAACTCTCGATGGACTTCATCAAGGCCTTACCACGGGATTGTAGCTACACTGTCATCTTGGTCGTCGTCGACCGCCTCTCCAAATATATTCACCTTTCCCCACTATGCCATCCCTTCACAGCGGCGAAAGTCGTGAGAATCTTCACCGACACCGTTGTCCGACTTCATGGCATTCTGCGTGTTATAGTAAGTGATCAGGACTTTTCTTTCACAAGTAACTTCTGGTGTGAGTTGTTCAAGCTCTAGGGCACCCAACTCTAGTTCTCCTCCGCCTACCACTCGCAGACGGATGGCCAAACAGAGGTTGTCAACCGCACAATTGGAGCCTATCTCCACTATTTTTGTTGGGTTCGCTGGCTACCATGAGCAGAGTATTCTTTCAGCACACAATATCACTCCTCTACGGGCATGTCCCCCTTTGAGGCTATCTACGGGAGCCTTCCTCCATGCCTCCGCAACTATATCCGAGGAGAATTGCATTCAGCTGAAGTAACTTGTACGATGTTGTCATGCAACGCCATTCTCCGCTAAGGGAGCACCTCTGCCGAGCCTAGGACCATATGCGTACTCTTGCTAATCATCACCGTCGCGATGTTCAATACCAGCTCGGCCAGATGGTCTAACTTTGCCTCTCCCCATTCCGCTCCGATCTTCCCCTGAAGGGTCCTTGCAACAAAATCTCCCAAGTACTATGGGTCGTTCCCCATCCGTCGCAGCATTGGAGCCATCGCGTATGAGCTCCAGCTGGTCTTCCATGTCTCTCCCAATTGAAGCTCCACCACGGCTAGCAGCCTCCAATTCCGACACTACCAGCGGAATGGCCGCCTTGCGACCAACACAGCTGCTACTCAGACGGCATTCTTGCTCGCCGCATGGTCCATCGCAACAATGCCCTGGCCACAGAAGTCCTCGTCCTTTGAATTGGAGATGAGTCTATTGCTATGTGGGTGGATTACCAATCTCTCTGTACGTTTTACCCGAATTGTGCACTCGAGGACGATGCGCGTTTCTGGGTCGGGAGCGGTTGATACACACCCTAATGGACTGACACGTGTGCCCATGGTGGAAGGACACATGGATCTACTATCCACCCATTTTGCAGGCTTACCGGTCATCCTGACGACCCCAAGCGGCAGCACTAGGTCTACCAAAGCATAACCCTCCTCAACACGTCTGTAGGAAGCCCATGCTTTATTTTGGTTAGTGAGAGGCAGGACCAATCTTGTAGGGGCAAGGAACAATACATGAGAGGGGAAGATATGGTGAGATTGTATGGGCTGTTGTGATATTTTGTTGAATACCGTGAGCACCATTTCCCTGTACGAGCCTCCCATATGTATGATCTATGGGGTATGAATGAAGCATGAACAATTTCCTAGTAACTTCTATCCTTGTTATGGTTGTTGGTCCATCCACCTGCAAAGGCTCCGCAGAAGCAACTGCAACCGGCCTTACACCTACGTCGTTCCCCCCATTGGCACCCCACATTTCCCGACTCTATCTACTCTCAGTGATAAATTCGGGGGTACATTTGCAGTTGTTGCATTGTATTTTCACATATCAAGAATCATGCGCTTGATGGTAAAAGGCCTTGAGGTCCTTACATCAAGTGATGTTGATTACACTGCCAATTTGCTTCCACTCACTGAGTTTTCCCTGATTCTCCCGTAATGCTCAAATATTCAAATTTTGTAACTTTGGATCAAAGTATCAATTGGCCTTCTCTCAACATTTCCAAATCTTTTTACCATTATCTTATATATCTCTTAAGATGAATGCTCCCGTTACTTTTTGGATGTAACATCAAATTTAGATGTTTCCTCACATATACAAATTCTATATAGTTTTGGTTAATTATGTGTATATCCATCTTGTGCTACATTTTAAGGAGAGAATAATTTTTTCAACAATTTTATCAGTATAAAGGTGCAAAGATTTACGGTCCACCATGTTTCCTCATGAATTCTTCACAACCGTGCAATCACTTTCTTGATAAAATCCATTCACCTACCACTATGATGTACCCCAGGATGGATAATTAGAATATTGAACAAACATTTTTGAGACACCTACTTTCCTGTTTATCTGTATGTTGTGTGTTTTCAGATAGCAGCTCATCTGAGATGTATTCGGGATGGTTCACACCAGACCATTTTCATGCCTCTGACATGGACGGTGATGGACGCCTTGATCTATCCGAGTTTAGCGAGTAATTTCTAGTACAATCGCTATCTTTGTTCATAGATGAGTACATTTTTCCTCCCCCTTGGATTCTACTTAAACTTTCTTATTTACTTAATTCAGTTTCTTTCATCCCTCGGATAGCAAGAGTCCTAAACTTGTCAGCTGGCTATGTAAGGAAGAAATAAGGTACTCCAAACTTATTTTGTCCACGGTTCTCTTTTATATCAGGCAAATCAATGGTCTTACTGTTTATCTTCTTTGATATAGAAATATTTCATGCCATGCAATTTTATGATTAGCTTGGAAGCTAATTTTGCCTCTTGCATACTTGTCGTGGTTATCTTTTTAATCATTAGCTGATTAATTTGCAGTCACATCTAACCTTCCCCTTGTCACATGCTAACCAGCGTCATTAGCTCACACACACACACACACACACACACACATGGCATTTTTTGAAAAAAATGAGAGGTTGCATAAGCACGATTATCGTAAAGGAATATTATTTGAAGAGGTTTTGCAACTCAAAATTCTTGTGCATCATTTGGGATGACCAATGAAGCGAAGGCTAAATCCATCATTACCTTATTGCTTATTTTCAGTCACAAAATAAAACTGCTCTATTCATCTACTAGGTGTAATGAATTTACTCGCCCATTTCCTTTGAGCTATGGTCTTTGTTCGTTGTAATCAGGTAGGTAGCATGAGATTTTTGAGTTTTATACTTTACCCAATAGAATATATAATTATAGTGCACCTCACATTTATTAATTACGGATTCAACAATACAGATAGAGGATCCATCTTTGAAATCACTGAGAATGATCAATTTTTTCTTTCAATTTAATCTTTTCATTAATGGAATGATGCCTAATTTTTCAAGTTGCTTATAGAAGCCTCTATAATTGATTTCTTCTGCAACTCGTTTCTTGTTCGCAATTCTTTGACAAAAGGTGCTTAGTTTACGTAAGTTTTGCTTTGCTGCTTAATTCTTTAAGATTAAACATATTTTCACCACATAACTCTCTTGTAGAAATTCTCGTTCAGAAAGTAAGATGAAGATTCTCAACGTTCTAAAGAATCTTTTTTGTATTTGCAGTTGGAATTTCTTTTAAATTAAGAAGGGTGTAGGAAAAGAACCCCATCTGCTTTTAGTCTATTTGAAGAATTTGCTCAGCTAATTAGATGGGGGAGATTAGTACTCCAACTCTGAAACATAACCAATTGTTTAAGACTATCCACCAATGCTTTGACAATTGATACAAAATCTTGGCCATATGGCCCACAAATCCAAGTCAATTGATTTGGGATGATTTTTGATACTGGCCTTAATCCCAAACGTCATTTAGATCTTATGAACTTAGCTTGGGGAGATGAAATTCTCTTTGTATGTTCCATTAAAACTTGGTCCATAAATTTCCAAACTTCAGATTATTTGTTAACTCCAAGCCTTCTGCTACAGGCATAGGGACAAAGACAAGGATGGAAAACTAAATTTTGAAGAATTTTATCCAGGGTTAGTTGAGTTTTTGAGCGGATTTGACCCAAACATTTCCCATCATTCAGAAAATTCAATAAAGGCACCAGGAAGGGAGTTATTTGCACAGCTTGACCTCGATAAAGACGGGTAACGATCATAAAAGGATTTGCTGCTAAAATATCACTCCTTATATGTAGGTGGATCTTAAAATTTCTCCATATTTTCTCTCAGATATCTGGACGAGAAGGAACTAGAGCCTGTGATTGGCACTTTCCATCCATCTGAACTATCATTTGCTGATCAACAAGCAGAGCATTCTTTCAAACAGGTTTATTTCGTTTCACCATCTAAACTTAAATCTGTATGGTTGGGTAACTTTCTTTGGGAGGATACTACTTAATGTACCCTTCAGCAACTGTTTCTGGAGGATACTCCTTAATGTTCCATGGATATTGCTTAATGTTCCATTGGCCTTGATTGCTTCATCTAACTGTAGTTTTTAGACAGGATTTTACATAAAATGCCACAGCAAACTTACACAAATTGCACAATTATCATCGTGGTCACAATATTTAAAATATGCCAATGAAAAGTTGTTCTGTTTACAAGAATGCCACTATGTTTATCGCCATTGGTTACTAACAGCAGAAAGTAATTACAGAGATAAATGGAGGGAACAACTTTTCAATGACATTTTATGAATATTAGATAGACGCTGGCTGTATGATTTCGTATATTTATGATGACATCTATGTAAGAACTCCCTTAAAAAATTGTTTTACCTCCTCATGAGCATCCCTCTGGAGGCAGCTATGAGAGCTGGTAACAGAATCTCCTAAGCATTCATTCTCTCATAAGTCATAAATCAGTTAGCTTCCCTATCTCCAACTAATCAAAGCAACCAACTCCTATGTAGCGTCCCCATGCACTTCCATGTTTTTGAGAATCCATAGAACCAACCTCTTTCCTCAACCTTCCCACATGACAACAAGATATGCACCACCTTATTTCAGCAATTACCAAGTTGGTTATCATCAAAAGATTTCGGAAAACTAAACCTGCACTCTTGCCCCAGTTCCTTTGATTTAAAATCAGAGAGATAAGTGATGCATTGGAGGACAAGACCACAAATATTCCGTGATTCTTGTAATATTTAGTGTAGCATAGGAGAAAGTATTTTTGCATATACACATTAAGAATGATATGCTAATAAGGCAATCTTTTCAACTTTGCAGGCAGATTCAGATAAAGACGGGCATTTAACTCTTAAGGAAATGATGGACCACCCCTACGCATTCTATGCAGCTGTTGAGACCGATGAAGTATCTGATTTGCCTCACGAAGAGTTTCGTTAATGGTGACGTCTACTTGGGAACTATACCTCTGAAAGCAACAGGGGCTTTTTTCCAGCGGAGGTTAAAGATTGATCAGTAGATGGACGGTCAAATGCCCAACCACCGAGTCTCAAGTATTGTAAGCGAGCTGCAGGATATAGATACGCTGTTTGTAGATAAAGGCATGGCATTCTATTAATAAAAAAATAGTAAATTACCACCTGATTTTCCTAAAATGTATTGGTAAATATCTGATGACTGCTTCTACGATTTTTCTTTAATCCAATCTGTACTCTCGAAGTCAGGCTGTTTAACGTAGTAATGCTACTCGGAGCTTCTGTAATTCCCTTTGTTAACCAATTTCTACCGCGTATTGTTCTTTCTTCAAAGAAAGTAAGTGTAAATTGGCAGTAAGCACCAACGTTGACAAAACCATCTACCTAAGGTAAGGGCATTTTTATTAGATGATCTTTTAGCTCTCTTTTATTGTGGCTCTGCAAAGAATCTTCATATTTTCATTAATCACATCTTTACCATCATATAATGGGGAAACTAGGCTATCAAAAAGCATTATTGTTGGTGATCAATAAATCGTGTTATTGAAAAACATAACCTTAGCCTTTCTTATACAAAGAGGTGAGGTTAAAAATTTATACAGGGAGTCCTATTAAAAGTATAAAATTACATAACTAATTCTCTAACAAATTCAATTATAAGATAGTTGGACTCTAAGCTAATCCTCTAAAAGAGCTAGTGGCAGATCGGAGGAGCATGTGGTAACTATAGCAGAAGTAGCAATCATATTAGATAAGTGACAACAACAACAATATTAGATGCTGTAGTAGAAGTAGTAGCAGTAATAGACAATAGATGACTGTAGCGAAAGTAGCACTCAAAGATGACAATAGTATGGTTATAGCATAAATAGTAGTAATAGATGATAGTAGTGTGGTTGTAGTAGTAGTAGTAGCAGAAGATGACAGTAGTATGGTTGTAGTAGTAGAAGATGGGGAAACATTCTCAAGTAGCAATAGTAGATAAATATGTAGGTAGTCATGAGTGGGAGACGAGGGTCCTTTCTTAGATCTCTCACCAGTCATCACGATTATCATGATGGGTAGTAGTAGGATCAGATGCTCTAGACATAGTGATCCAATTAGAAGTACCAGTAGCGGAAATAGGTAGAAGGCAATGGTTGAGAGACAATCTCAAGTAGTTTGAAAAACAATCTCAAGCAGTTGGTAACAAAAATTTCGAGTCTGCCATGTGGGTAGTAGGATTCGCAATCAAGCAAGAATGCATGATCTCACACAAAGGAGCATGGACCAGGCATGCAAAGGATAGAGAAGCAAACTCCAATCATTCACAAGGTACTTGAAGATCTATTGGGTGCATAATCAAAGCACACAGTAGGCATGCATGATGCACGCAAGATTGAAGAAGTTCCTTGGTTAAGATTGGATCGGAGAGATTGAATCACAAAGGCCAAACAGGGGTAGATCACAATCTTTGGAGTAGATTTGGATCAAGATTGGTCTGAATCAATAGCAGTAGTAGTAGATGAAGGTTGGGACCATCAATCAAGCTGCAACTCTCATTCGACAAAGGATTGGAAGCATAGTAGTAGCATCTAGGTGGTTCAAAATCATAGCAAAAAGCCACTGAAGATTCAAATCATCAAATCGAGAGAATGGAATTCGCAACTCCTTAGTAGGAGTGCACTGGACTAAGTGTTGTTGGCACCATAATAGTGATCGATGGTGTTGCCTAGGTGTGTTTTCTACCAGATATGGTCTTGTGGTGGTCAGACCCAATCACCGTAGGGGAAAGGGTAGTTGCAAGATGTTACGACCCAGTTCCCGAATCCCTACAGGACACGAGACCGGACCGACTCAACTGATCCTAAGACCCAGTCGTCCAATGAGAAAGTAACCAAAAAGTAGGAAAGTAAACCACATTCACCATGCTAAGCAACTAACAGTAAAAAAAGTACAGCAGTAAGGAAGTAAAAACTACTACAGTACATATTGCCACTACAATAGTAGGAAAGCAATAAAGTACAGGAACATCAAAGTACAGAAAAGTAAAGGTACAGAATGTAAAAGTACCAGAGTCTGAACTTACTACTACAAAAGAGTACAGTAAAAGAAATACTTCTACTGGGCTCTACTGGGTTCAGCACCCTCTGCAGTCGTAGGCTCTGGCTACTTAATACCTGGACCTAAAAAGGGGTTATGAGTACATAACGTCAGCGAACATTGAGTAGAGTGGCAACTAACTAACTAAAGCAGTAAAAGTGGACAGGTAGCTGTTGTTTTTCAATTACTTTCTTTAACTAATTATTCATTTTCACCACTTGGTTTATTTATCAGGTCTCTTTCTTGATCTCGAATGTTCGTCGTGGGAACGATCTTGATTGCAGTCTTTTCTAAAGAGTAGAAGTAGCACGTGGTGCTCTCTTAGCCGGGAGAGTCCCCCGTGGTGGTCCTACCCTCAGTCAACCACCCCAAGGTCGCTGACAGACGTAACGGTGACTACAACACGCACGATAAACGCACGGGTAGCTATCCCGCACTGGCACGTGATTAGTTGTTTCCGTTAACGGGTGTGCCCAAAGCACAGCACGGAACCAGTATAGGGCATAACCCTCTCAGTAACAGGGGTCTAGTCCCTTCACAGTAATCAAATAGGGGTCTTGCCTTTCTACAGTCCGCGCACCCTCGCCTGACTACCCTGGTTTGTCCATTAGGCTTAACAAGTCGGTGTAAGGCGGCTAGCTGAACCCCGGGCCCCGTGGGGTGGCTAGCTTTCTCCCTACACTAGTAGCTCTCCTCAGTACCGTGTGCACGAGGAGGGCCAAGAAGTCGGTACAGAGTGGCCAATCCTAATCCCGGGTCCTAACCCAAGGGCGGCTAGCTCCGCTCTGCACTAAACAGGGGGATAGTCACTCTCCTTGATACTCCGTACTCAAGGGCCAGCTCACTTCCCCACTCACATTTCCAGATTCATTCCATTTATTTCCAGGAGCTCTACTCCAAATTCCTCGTAGGGTTCATGTTCGTATTCCTCATGCTATACCATACCAGGTTTCATTATTTCTATTTCCATTCTCAGGTTATACATATGCTGCTTGTATTGCTATTGTTCACATTTTCATACTTAGGTTATACATAGGTAGCTCGTATTTCCATCATTCACATTATCATTCTCAATTTATATACATGCAGCTCGTATTATGTCATTTAACGTATACAACAGGAAGTTACATGCAACAATTAATTAGCACAAGTACTTCATATTTCACAGGCAGCTATTATTCATTTACAGGCAGTTGTTATTATTTCTATCTACTCATTCATGATTGCAATTCATTCGTTTAATACAGACATTTCTAGTATTTCCCATCCTAGGATTTATGTCATATTCTAGGTTCTAATCATTCATTCCACACATGCATTCAGCTTTGTAATTAAATTAGGGGAAGCCACTCTACCAGTAAACCCAGGAGTATTGGAGGCTTGATCGGTAGGATCACGTGCCTCAGCAAGTCCCGAACCCGCAACGGAACGAAGTCCTATAACAAGAAACAATCACAAGGGAACTATCAGAACAGTATGGAAAGCCTTCCAACAAGTGGAGGAACTCACAAGGAACACATCGATATCTTATTTGCATAAAACGAACCTCAAACGGACCTTAAACGGGTCAAAACGGGGCTACTGGTGAAAAATCAGATGTCTAAAACAACTTCCAGACGTCTTAAAAGTATCTAGTATCATACCTCAGTCTCTGCGTCCACCCCAGATGTCCAAGAACTCTTCTGGATAGTCTGGACCCAGCTCCAGTCATCCGACTACCTCTCCAAACATTTGGAAGTGCTTCCAGCCGTCTCGTATGTCGCCCAGATGTCTGAGATGCGTGGGAGGGCATGTCTCGCACTTTCCCGAAGCAAATCCTATACGAAATCCACCAAATCTCCTCAAAAAGGCATACAACAGGGCAACAGCAGAGCGGCCTGTATAGCCGTATCCGCAAAGAGGACGTACCTTCGTAAAGCCCTCTCCTCAGACGTTTGGAATTGCCTCCAGACGTCTGCACTGTCGTCTGGACGTCGCTTCAGACGTCTGATTCTAGGAAAAACCTAGAACCAGAACCTGCTTCCACTCTCTCGCGTCGTGTGTGGCCGCGTCTCGCCTCCTCGCCTACAGCTCCGGCTGCAGCAGTGTCGGGGATGATCTCCCCGACGCACTCCTCTTCACGTGCGCGTCGCTCCGGCTGTGCGCTCCCAGTAAACTCCCACACGAGCTCGTGAGCTCACTCTCCTCTCCTCACGCCGCTCCTCCTAGACGCCGCTCTCGCGCTCACTCGCTCGCGTTGGGTGGAGGGAAAGGGCAGAAGAGGCTGGTGGTTGTGAAGTGAGGAGAACGAGAGAGGAGGGGGGTTTTATAAGGTTGGGGTTAGGGTTCGCTGGAGGGGGGAAAAAGAGAGAGAGGAGGAAAACGAGAGTACTGTTTATGCACAACACCCGAGCAGACGCAAGCTTGTACTCAAAATTTTTGATTTCCAGACGTTTAGGAAGGTGTCCAGACGTCTGACCCACAGTCCAGACGTCTTAAAAGGTTCAAACAGCACGGGTCTTAACATCATAACAAACTTAAAGGAAGTTTCGTCTCCGAAACTTGAGCTAGCTAGGGTGCGGAAAAAGAACAATATACACATAACAAACTTAAAAAGGATCGAAGCCGGTCCGAAAAGACGTACCCTCAAAAAGCTTCGGGTACCGCTCTCGCATCACTGCCTCAGGCTCCCAGGTAGCCTCCTCGTACCTCTGGTTCCTCCACAAGACCTTCACCAGGGGTACCTGCTTCTGTCTAGTATCTGCACTGGTTGCTCGGGGTAGGTCAGGTCGTCACCCACCTCGACACTCTCGTGGCTCAGAACGTGACCGGGATCGGCGACGTACTTTCTGAGGTTGGACACGTGGAACATGTCGTGCACACCAGAAAGTCGGGGAGGAAGGACAAGCCTGTAAGCAACGGGTCCTACCCGCTCCAGGACCTCAAAGGGCCTCCACAAACCTCGGTGCGAGCTTTCCTTTCACCCCAAAATGCTGCAGGCCCTTCATGGGCGAAACACGTAAAAAGACGTAATCCCCAACCTTGAACTGCCTCTCTGCACTTCCGATCGGCATAACTCTTCTGTCTGCTCTTGACAGTGCAAAGTTGTCTGTGAATCTGCTCAACGACCTCCTGACTTTGCTGGATCAGCCGAGGGCCAACCTCTCACTTGGTCCCCACCTCAACCTAACTCAAAGGCGCAGTACACCTCCGTTCGTATAGAGTCTCATACGGTGCCATGCCGATGCTCGAGTGATAACTGTTATTATATGCAAATTTTGCCAGGGGTAAGTGCTCCTCCTAAGAACCCCTCCAGTCCAATACACAGGTGCGCGAAAGGTCCTCAAGTGTCTGTATCGTGTGCTTTGACTGTTCGTCCGTCTGGGGGTGGTACGCCGTACTGAACCTCAACCGTGTCCCTAAAGCCTGCTGAAACTCAGCCCAAAACTGGGACGTAAAACGGGTATCTCAGTCAGATACGATCTCGCACGGGACTTCGTGTAGATGTACCACGTCACGAATATACCTCTCCGCCAACTGTGCTGGCCCCAAGGTGACTTGGATCGGCAAGAAACGTGCCGTCTTCGTCAATTTGTCTACAATCACCCAAACTGCGCCGTGTCCTCGCTTGGTAGCGGGTAACCCCACCACCAAGTCCATGGTGATGCTCTCCCACTTCCACTCTGGCATTGGAAGTGGCTGTAACGACCCTGCAGGCCTCTGATGCTCGGCCTTCACCTGTTGGCACACTAAACACTGCTGTACGAACTCACCTACATCTCGCTTCATCCCCCGCCACCAAAAGTCATGTCTCAGATCATGATACATCTTCGTGTTCCCGGGATGTATGGTGAATCTGGAATCGTGTGCCTCAGTCAGGAGCTCTCTCAACAGCTCCTCGTCTCTGGGAATGCACAAACATCCCCTCATGTGCAGTACCTCGTCTGTAAAGAAGTCTCTTGGGTCCCCTGATAGTACCCTATCTCACAACGACTGCAGGTACGTGTTTGTCATTTGTCCCACAATGATGCAGTTTATCAGCTCTGGTCTCGTCTGTCGTGTCACTATCACTGCCTCACAATGCTCTTGTAACTCTAGGGGTCGCCAATTGCCCTGTAGTTTCTTCCCTACCAGGAGGGGGTGACGTAATAAATTGCGGAAATATAATGTAAAACAATCTCACAAAATTCAATCACACAAGGTACACAATTATTTTTAGGTGGAAACCCAAACCGGGTGAAAACCACCACCTAACCCTCTCGAGTTAGGATTTTCCGATCAACCAAGTTGATCAAATCCACTAAACGAATCACTTAAACGAGGGTGATTCAACCTCAATTACAACCACGCTACAAGTGCGAGGGTAGCGTTTCTCAACCCCTTCTCTTCATGAGAAGGATTTTGTCCCAAGAAGGAGACGGGAATTCGCAAAGCGAATACCCAACCAAATAACAAAATAAAAATAACAAATATAGTCCTATAGAGCCAACAAAGATTTAAACCTAGCTTCTATAGGAATTAGGAAAACTCCCCTTTGCAAGGAGTGCGTTGAATCGATGACGCAGGTGCGTGAGCCATGCGACGGCGCAACGTCGCTCTCGTGAACTTCGGCGGGAGAGCGGGTGCGCAAAGGCTTGATGCTCTCAAGATGTAGAACTTGAGCTTGGAGAGCAAGAGCTTCTTTTTGGACACAAAAGAG
Source organism: Thalassia testudinum (assembly GCA_037157565.1). Taxonomy (NCBI): domain Eukaryota; kingdom Viridiplantae; phylum Streptophyta; class Magnoliopsida; order Alismatales; family Hydrocharitaceae; genus Thalassia; species Thalassia testudinum. The sequence continues at coordinate 65,809,224 of JAZHRO010000022.1, read as the reverse complement.
TGGAAAGTGTGTTGCTTGGGTGTGTCTTGTGTATCTAGGTGTGCAAGAGGTTCCTCTCTATTTATAAAGGCCTTAGGAAAGCTTTGGAAGGCTTTGGAAAGCTTCCATAGCCGTTCGGTGCAAAGCTCAAGAGAATCATGCCGAAATCAGGAACAATGATTGCACTGACAGGGTTATCAGACGTCTGATCCTGGCATCAGATGTCTGGGAAACCAGTTTAAGATGTCTGAAAATAAGGTCAGACGTCTGATTTTATGCGGGTTTCTTCTTGACTAGAATCAGATCTAAACAGGGTTCTAGTGCAAGTCCATCAGACGACATATAGGACATCTAGCACTATGTCTAGACGTCTGGAAACCTACTTTTTCGTGGGAATGGATTTCCAAGAGAGTGCAATGGCTAGAAAATCTCTGAGAAGAGATTTTGGGTCAGCCGAGGCAAAACGGTCTTTTATCAGACGTCTGGAAAGGTTTAAGGATGTCTAATAAGGTTCTAACGGTCATATCTTCAGTGTTTGCTAAGCCAGCCAACGGTCCACTAATTGGACGTCTGGCAAAGTCATCAGTCGTCTTCTAAGACGTCTGGATGTCTGATTTAATCAGACAGAGCTAACTAAGTCCAGCCTAAATGTTATCAGACGTCTGATTTTGGAATTAGGCGTCTGAAGAAGCTGTTTGAACCCTATATTGATTTTCTAAGTTTTCTACAGAAAACCTAAGTATCCTAGGGTTGTGCTGGTGTTCCTAGGACTACTGTTAGGTACTTTGAGGCTCTTTAACATGAATCTAAGTAACAAAAATAAAGAGCAACAAAAGAAACGAAAAATACAAAGAGTACATGAGAAGGAAATCTATCATATTCTTCATCTCCTTCCTTCTTCAAGCCATCGCTCCTCGCGAATCTCCTCTGTTCTCCATCAAGCTCCTCCAATCCATCCTGGATGCGAGCTCGAACTCCGTCTAATCACGTCTCCATTTGCAATTGACCTGAAATCTAAGACTCCAAGTGCAAATGTTAAATGACACGTGTTTTGTTATCATCAAAACAAACGATCGTGGTGCTCTAGCACTAACATGCCCAACTCCTCCATGAGTCTCCAACTCTGTGCCTGTAAACTAGCCAAGTGGGCAGGCGCCTTTCGGCTCAAAGCGTCAGTCACCACGTTGGCCTTCCCTAGATGGTAGGAGATGCTGCAGTCATAGTCCTTCAGGAGCTCTAACCAACGTCTCTGTCTCATGTGAAGTTCCTTCTGATCAAACAAATACCTGAGGCTCTTATGATCTGTGAATATCTCAAAAGTCTCACCGTACAGGTAGTGCCTCTATGTCTTCGGCGCGAAGACGACAGCTGCCAGCTCTAAGTCATGGGTAGGGTAGCTATGCTCATTGGGCTTCAGTTGCCGTGAAGCGTAAACGACAACGTGACCCCGCTGCATGAGCACACCTCTTAACCCCTGCAACGAAGCGTCCGTGTACACAACGAAACCGCCACTGCTGTCCGGGATGGTAAGCACAGGAGCCGAAGTCAGCTTCTCCTTCAACTCCTGAAGACACGCCTCACAAGCGTCTGTCAAAGCAAAGGGCACGTCCTTCCGGGTCAACTGAGTCATAGGACGTGCAATCTACGAGAAACCCCTGATAAACCACCAGTAATAACCTGCCAGTCCCAAGAAACTGCGGATCTCTGTCACTGTACGTGGTCTCTCCCACCTGAGCACTGCCTCTACCTTGGCTGGGTCCACAGCCAAGCCATCCCCTGAAATCACATGACCTAAAAAGGTCACCTACCTCAACCAGAACTCGCACTTGCTATACTTGGCATACAGCTTACGTCGTCTTAACGTGTCCAGAACCATCCGCAAGTGCTGTCCGTGCTGCGCCTGATCCCGCGAGTAAATGAGCACATCATCAATAAATACCACTACAAACTGATTTAGATACGGTCTGAACATCCGGTTCATTAAATTCATGAAAGCAGTAGGGGCGTTGGTCAGCCCAAATGACATGACCAAAAACTCGCAGTATCCGTACCGGGTGCGGAAAGCTGTCTTGGAGACGTCGGTCTCCCTGATCCTCAACTGGTGGTAGCCAGATCCCAAATCTATCTTGGAGAAAACCGTGGCACCTCGCAACTGGTCAAACAAATCATCGATCCTTGGCAGCGGATGCCTGTTCTTGATGGTGACTCTATTCAGCTGTCTGTAATCCACACAAAGGCGTAGGGTACCATCCTTCTTCACAAATAGCATCGGGGCTCCCTACGGAGACGCACTGGGCCTCACAAAGTTCTTTTCCAAAAGGTCCTGCAACTGAGACTTGAGCTCTCGCAGCTCAAGTGGTGCCATCCTGCAAGGTGATTGTTGCAATGCTTTGCCGGGCTTATAAGTCAGTCGCGTTGTAGTATAGCTGACCAAGCGTTGACAACAAATAAAAATTTATTACTCGAAAACCTAAGTATCCAAGGTCAAACACAGGGAGCAAATGAAATTTATTCACTAATCTCAATAATGTAATTGAACACTTAGAGTTACTCAAAACCTAATTCAGAATATATATGCAATAGTTTATAAATTTATAGCAAAAATAGAAGAGTTGGACGTTTGATTCTATGATCAGACGTCTTAAATGATGGCCTCTTATTTTCTTCTCCTTGCAGCCTTCTCTTATTCTTCTTCTTCCTTTCTATCTCTGCTTCAGTTGCTTCTCTTCTGCCTTCTTAGCTTTTGCTTTCTTCCTTCTCTTCTGCACAGTGTCTTTCTTTCCTTGACTTTGGCCCGTTTGCTTCTTCTTCCTTTCTTTGCTCTTCTTGCACAGTGCCTACAGTGCTGCTTCAGCCTTTCTTCTTCTTCTTCCTTGGTTTCTGCCTTAGCTCTCCTCTGACGTTCTCTTCTTCTTCCTTTAGCCTTTCTTCTTCTTCCTTTTGTAGCTAAGTCTGCTTAGCTGCTTCACCGTGCCTTTGCTTCAGCTGCGCCTTCCTTTTCCTTCTTCCCTGCAAGCACACCGAAGAGCAAAACCTACCTCTACCCTCCCCCGCGTCTCTCCCTCTCTGTATATCTCTCTTCGGTACTCTCTCTCAGAGTCGGGTAATCGGGTTGGTCGCGTGCCTGGGTCCAGGCGCACTGACGTGGGTGTGGTGCGCGAAGAGTGCACAGATAGGTTAGTCGAGTCGGGTGCCAGGTCCACAGGGGAGTGTCGCGGACGAGGTGTGGCGAGTGAGGGCGAGGGACCTCACCCCTGTGTGTCTCGAGGCGAACAGCATAAAACACAATTTTCATTTATCCTACGCGTCGTGCTCATACGTTCACGAGGTGGGACTAAATGTCCCACCCACTTCTGCGCTCGCTCGTAGCAACTCCTTCTATTGCTACTGATGGGTCGCTTGCCAAACCAATTGCTCGGTTGCATGAAGTCGTTCACTCATCCTGCTTCACCTGGACCCTGACGCCTGGAGCGTGCAGCCTAGGATGAATCCCGCGACCTTCTCGCTGTGTGCGTCAATGGCGGCAGGTGCTCAGATCTGTCACACACGAATACGGCCTTGTGGCCCCATTAAAACACATGGGAAGCTTCGTCGTGTCAAGGCGAAGGCGGGATGGTAGGTGGCAGGTCGCGGGGCAGCCTAGGCGTGCGTGCCTAGGTCACCCTGTGGCCGGGCTTATGGGTTAGGTCGGGGGGCGTTTATGGTGGTGTGGGCGGTCGATGGATGGGTGGAAGATGTTCAGTGGTCGATGGCGGAGGTGAAGAGGTTGGTGGCAGGCTGTGGGGCGGCCTAGGCGTGCGCGCCTAGGTCACCTTGGGGCCGGGCTTATGGGTTAGGTCGGGGGGCGTTTATGGCGGTGTGGGCGGTCGATGGATGGGTGGAAGATGTTTAGTGGTCGATGGCGGAGGTGAAGAGGTTGGTGGTGAGACGTGTGGAGGTGTGGAGTGATGGGTGCGTCTCGCCGGAGGTTGGTCGGAGATGGGGAAGATGGCGGTGGACAGTGGCTGCGAGCGGTCAAAAAGGGAAATAGGAAGTGGGGAATTGAAGAGGGGATAGAGAGGAGTAAGTCTAACCTAATTAAGTGGATGAAAGGAGAGAGATGGTGGCTGGCTGTACCTGCTGTCGCCGGAGAAGACGATGTCCAGTGGAGGGAGACGGCGGTGACAACGAGGCCAGAGATGCTCGCACAGGTGTTGCGCGATGTGGAGGAAGATGGTGAGGGTGGCTCTGCCACTGGTATGGTGGCAGAGCGACGAGAAAGAGGAGGGAGGCTCACCGGAATTCGCTGGACTACTTTACCGAAGGAGAAGATGAAATTGGGGTGGATCTCTGGCCAAGTCGAGCTAAAGAGGTGCGGCCAGGTTTGAGGATCCTTTTATAAATGTTGGTAGGGGCTCCTGTGCTTGGAAGACAAGCTTCCAAGCATGCGAGTCCTTGTCGGAGAAGGAATCAGTTAGAGACCCAAATCTCTCGTGCGTTCACACAAGAGATTGGGTGCAAATCAGAGATTAGGATCGAGCTTAGATGGAAGGGAATTCCTCAGAGAATCTCCGTTCCAAATCTGGGAGACCTCTGAGGAATCAGGGAGTACTCCCCCTCCATTCCTCGCCGAAGTAGGATTTCTCTCCATTAATGGTGGAGGGACCTGTTTGTAAGAGTGGCGAGGATGTTAGGGGAGTCTGTGCAATGGTTTTCAAAAGATAAGGACCAAAATGTAATTGGATGTACTATTTTGCAAAGTAGGTCAAGATGACTTGCCCTTAGGTCCAAATTTTGGTATAAACCTAATTTGGACCTAAGGAATCCAATGGTCAAGTTGGATTTTAGGTTTGACCACGTTTGACCAAATATTTTGCACAAAAACCCAAATTAGGTCAATTAATGAGCTAGGACCCCAATTAAGGTCAAAATAGGTTCCAAAGGTCAAATTGAAGGTTCTAAACCCTAGGGGATATTTTTCCATGAATTTTAGAAGGTTTAGTTGATTTTATCCTGACCAGAACCTTGTTGAATTAAGTGGGTCTGTTTTAAGATTACAAGATGTCATTTAATTCTTAGATTGCACATGAACCCATTTCTGACTGAACCAATCCACTTTTTATATTATTCATACCATTTGACCTATGTTTTACTTCTGAGAAATCCCGTTTATGTACTGCAATGGTAAAATTGTAGTTTTAACCTTTATTTCATGTTTTCTTCTCAGAATACTTATTCCTTGAATTAAGTCCTCCAGATTATGTAAGAGCTCTTATTCTCTTTCTTAATTCAAAATGAGCTAGTTAGGGCTCATGATGAGGCTCTCATCAGTGCTGTAGAAATGGGGCTGGTCCCTGGTACCAGTGAGATCTCGAACTCGATCTCACGCTCAGGCGATAGTCCTGGCAGCTCCTCTAGAAACACGTCGGGGTACTCTCTGACCACTGGGATGCTCTGAAAGTTTGCCACGGGGCTGGGCTGTGCCACTACACAAGCCAGAAAGCCCTCACACCCCTGGCCCAAAAGTCTCACCACCCGAAGTGCAGAAATGCACCTGAAGCCTCCGTCCACCGGTTGTTCGTGAAACTCAAAAGAAGGCATCACCGTTATGGAGAAGACGATCTTCCTCTCAAAACAGTCTACCAAAGCATGGTAAGTGGACAGCCAATCCATCCCCATAATCACGCCAAAGTCCTCCATCGGTATCACAATTAGGTCAGCGGGGAGGCTGTGTCCCCTAACACTGACCTCGTAGTCTGTGTAAACCTCCTCAGCTACAAACAGCTGACCACCTGGACCTCTAATCACAAACGGATCCTCTAACAACACACAGTCTTGTCCCAAACTGACAGCAAAATTAGCAGCAACAAACGAGTGCGTGGCGCTAGAATCAAAAAGTGTGTAAACTAATCTGTCGAAAACTGTAACCATACCTGCCACCACTGAACCTGAAGCTCTGGCGTCTCTGTGTGTCAAGGCGTTGATACGCCGCTCGGCTCTCGGTGCGGAAGAAGCAGCCACACTCTGCGTCGGATGGGTAGCCACTGGCCGGTACCCTCCCCGCGACTACTGTCCTCCCCCACGTGCCTGGGAACCATGGCCACCTGCTCGGCCTCCAGCACTCGGTGTGGGCAGCATCTGCTGACCTCCAACCTTAGACGGGCAGTCCCTCCTGATGTGGCTCGGCTGGCCACACTGGTAGCAAAGGAGAACTCGACTCCCGCCCTTGGTAGGTCCCTACTGACGGTTGGGCGAGGGTCCAGTGCTAGCAGTTGGCTCTTGTCGGGGGCCCCTAAAGGCCACTGACGGCCCAGCAAAGCGTGACGGCTCTCCTGCAGGTGCCGCGTGCCTCCTCTCTCGTCGGCCCTGTGAGTAGTCTAGCTAGTAGGGCCTCTTCCGTTCGCTGTCAGTGTCACGTGTGGCCAGGTTGGTCTCCTCATATGTCATAGTTGCCTCCACCAATCTTGAGAACGTGGGCAGCTTCAAGGGTTTGACATACCCCCGAATGGCAGGTCGGAGCCTCTCGGTGAAGCCCCCCCATAGGTGCTCCTCCTCAGTAGCCACAGCTGTCGCAGCAAAACGAGACAGCTCCAGAAAATGCGTACGATACGCGCTGACAGTCATCATCCCTTGGCGGAGAGTGTGGAATTCCCGCCTTCTCTGATCCTTCCATGTCTGCGGGAAGTACTGCTCGTAGAAGAGGGTGACAAACTGGTCCCATGTCGGCTCTGCCCTCTCCTGACCTTTGACAGCCCTCTACCTCCTGTGTGCCGCACTCTCCAACTGGTACGTGGCAAAGGCTACGCGGCACTTCGTATGGAGGCGAAGGGTGTCAAATACCTTCTCGATCTGCTCTAACCAGTCCTCCGCCTCAGTCGGGTCCTCATCCTCCTTGAAGGAGGGGGGCTTCAGCTTCTGGAATTGTCCGAAAAGCTCGTAATGTCGTTGTAGTGGGGAAACGGGCACGCCTCCAGGCAGGGAGGGCTCGTGCTCCGAAGTGTCAGAGTGCGGTGGGGGCGGTGGACCACCCCCTCCCCCATGTTCAGCGCTGTGTCGGTCTCGTGGTCCCACAGAGGACTACTACAAAAGAGTACAGTAAAAGAACTACTGCTACTGGGCTCTCCTGGACTCAGCACCCTCTGCATCCGTAGGCTCTGGCTGCTTAACACCTGGACCTGAAAAGGGGTTATGAGTACATAACGTCAGTGAACGCTAAGTAGAGTGGCAACCAACTAACTAAAGCAGTAAAAGTGGATAGGTAGCTATTGTTTTTCAATTACTTTCTTTAACTAATTATTCCTTTTCACCACTTGGTTTATTTATCAGGTCTCTTTCTTGATCTCGAATGTTCCTTGTGAGAACGATCTTGATTGTAGTCTTTTCCAAACAGTAGAAGGCACACGTGGTGCTCTCCTGGCCGGGAGAGTCCCCCGTGGTGATCCTACACCCAGTCAACTACCCCAAGGTCACGGATAGATGTAACGGTGATTACGGCACGAGCGATAGGCGCATGGGTGGCTATCCCGCACTGGCACGCGGTTAGTCGTTTCCGTTAACGGGTGCGCCCAAAGTACAGCACGGAACAGTATATGGCCTAACCCTCTCTGTAACAGGGGTTTAGCCCCTAAGAACCAAACAGGGGTCTCGCCCTTCCACAGTCCGCACACCCTCGCTTGACTACCTTGGTTTGCCCAGTGGGCTTAACAAGTCGGTATAAGGTGGCTAGCTGAACCCCGGGTCCCGTGGGGTGGCTAGCTCTCTCCCTATACCTCGGTACCATGTACGCGAGGGCCAAGAAGTCGGTACAGAGTGGCCAATCCTAACCTTGGGTCCCAACCCAAGGGCGGCTGGCTCCGCTCTGCACTAAACAGGGGGACAGTCGCTCTCCTTAGTACTCCGTACTCAAGGGCCAGCTCACTTCCCCACTCACATTTCCAGATCCATTCCATTTATTTCCAGGAGCTCTACTCCTAATTCCTCGTAGGGTTCATGCTCATATTCCTCATGCCATGCCATACTAGGTTTCATCATTTCTATTTCCATTCTTAGGTTTATACATATGCTGCTTGTATTACTATCATTCACATTTCCATACTCAAGTTATACACAGGTAGCTCGTATTTTCATTATTCACATTACCATTCTGAATTTATATACATGTAGCTCGTATTATGTCATTTAACGTATACAATAGGAAGTTACATGCAACAGTTAATTAGCACAAGTATTTCATATTTCATAGGTAGTTGTTATTCATTTACAGGTAGTTATCATTTCTATCTACTCATTCAAGACTGCAATTCATTCATCCAATACAGACATTTCCAGTATTTTCCATCTTAGGATTTATGCCATATCCTAGGTTTTAATAATTCATTCCACACATGCATTCAGCTTTATAATTAAATTACGGGAAGCCACTCTGCCAGTAAACCCAGGAGTATTAGGGGCTTGACCGGTAGGATCACGTGCCTTAATAAGTCCCGAACCCGCAACGGAACGAAGTCCTATAACACGGAACAATCACAAGGGAATTATCAGAACAGTATGGAAAGCCTTCTAACAAGTAGAGGAACTTACAAGGAACACATCGGTATTTTATTTGCGTAAAACAGACCTCAAACGGATCCTAAACGGGTTAAAACAGGGCTACTGGCGCAAAATCAGATGTATGGAACAACTTCCAGACGTCTTAAAAGTGTCAAGTATCGTACCTCAGTCTCTGCATCCACCCCAGACGTCCAGGAACTCTTCTAGACCGTCTGGACCCAGTTCCAATCGTCCGACCACCTCTCCGGACTTCTGGAAGTGCTTCCAGCCGTCTGGTACGTCGCCTAGATGTCTGAGATGAGTGGGAGGGCGTGTCCCGCGCCTTCCCGAAGCAAATCCTTCACGAAATCCACCAAATCTCCTCAAAAAGGCATACAACAGGGCAGCAGCGGAGCGGCCTGCATGGTCGTATCCGTAAAGAGGACGTACCTTCGCGAAGTCCTCTCCTCAGACGTCTAGATCCGCCTCCAGACATCTACATCGTCGTCTGGACGTCGCTCCAGGTGTCTGATTCTGGGAAAAACCCAGAACTAGAACCTGCTTCCGCTCTCTCGCGTCGCGCGTGGCCGCACCTCGCCTCCTCGCCTGCAGCTCCGGCTGCAGCAGTGTCGGGGATGATCTCCCCGACGCACTCCTCTTCGCGCGCGCGATGCTCCGGTCGTGCACTCCCGGTGAGCTCCCACACGAGCTCGCGAGCTCACTCTCCTCTCCTCATGCCGCTCCTCCTCGATGCCGCTCTCGCGCTTACTCACTCGCGTTGGGTGAAGGGAAAGGGTAGAAGCGGCTGGTGGCTATGAAGTAAGGAGAACGAGAGACGAGGGAGGGGGGGGGGGTTTATAAGGTTGGGGTTAGGGTTAGCTGGAGGGGGGAAAAAGAGAGAGGAGGAAAACGAGAGTACTGTCTGCGCGCAGCAAACGCGTAGATGCGAGCTCGTACTTAAAATTTTTGATTTCCAAACGTTTGGGAAGGTGTCCAGACGTCTGACCAGACGTTTGACCCACAGTCCAGACGTCTTAAAAGACTCAAACAGCACGGGTCTTAACACCAGATCCCTTGAGGAGGGTTGCTAGACCCCTAGTTGCCCTCCATGAGGCAGCTGTTGTAGCAATCGTTGCCAAGGTTCGAAATGTCAATTTCGACGCTGTGCCGATTAAATTCTAAGTATGCATTTCGTGGGCATGCGGAGGGTACGTCGTGGAAATGCTGAGGGCAAGCCGACAGCATACCGACAAAAAATCACATAAATAATCAAAATGATATCATTTTTAAAAGATAATGATTGTATAACAATAAAGGTATTTTATAATGACCGTATGTGTGTCTTTAGACCCTTACATTTCTCAATATCGACCTTTTATGCCTTTAGGATTCCAGAAATCGGCCTATGGCAGCGACACCTTCGCCCAGTAGCATCAGACTTGGCACCACCATCGGCATGCACTCGAAATCGTTGGCATGCCGTCGGCACACCTGTAAATCGATACTTTAATCATCTCAGCATGGCCTCCTCCCCAAAATAGCCTTGCCGACGGCATGTTGGTGGCATGCCGTCGACATCTAAATTGCTAATCGTAGCCACAACAACAGTAGCAAGGGTGACAATAACAGCAGTAGCATTGCTTAGGGTTGCCAAAGGGCTGGTGGCTCCAATGGGGTGTCGCTGGGGTTGAGCAATGTCGATGGTCGGTTGTCAATGGTCGATTGTCGAAGCCCTTCGGTCAGCTACAGGCAACAGCAAAGTCTTTCTACAACCTAGTAGGGCTTGGCAGCATCAAAAAAGGAAAATAAGAGAAAAAGAAAAAAAATTACAATTTTAGTTCTCTATATCTTCCTTTGATATCATGTTGGAGAAAAATAAATATGATATTGAAAAATATAATCCTAACCTCTCTTAAATAGAAAGGTAGGAATAAAAAATTACACAAAGAATCCTATCAAAAATATAAAATTACATAACTAATTTTTCAAGAAACTTAATCCTAAGATAATTAAATTTTGACTAAACTAATAGTCCAATAATTATTATTTTAATCCTCAACACTTCTTGACATTGTTCGGTGAAAATTGTACGTTTGGATCAACCCCCTTGCCCAGTGCACTTTTAAACGGGTTATCGACAGCTCACTCTCGTTATTTTTTAATCCTTTGACATTCCTTGAGATTGTTTGGTGAAGGTCATAAGCTCGCACCAAGTTTCTTGTCCTTCAATGCATCATTTACTTCCAACGAGTCATCAGCAGCCAACTTCTTCCATTTGTAAAAAAAACAAGAAACAAAATCATCCAATTCTCCAACACCGTCTATCTACCATTCTTCAACATCAATCTCTATCGTTGCTTTTAAAGTGAAATGAGTATTCTAGATTTATTCTATTTTTATCGAGGTTTCTAAGAAGAAAAACTTGATTAAATTAAAAAGAACTCAACTTCACAAATTAATTTTTCCGAAGTTAGTATCTAAAAACTAAAATCAGCAAGGGCAAGAACAGAAGGGTTTCCGGATTCAAGAAACACTTCGAAGTACGAGCACCATATTTTACTGCATAGATTTTGAAAAGGGGAGAAAATTATAAAACAAGCTTTAGGTAATGATATGTATGGTCTGTATCAGATAGGATTGAACTTGGAATGAAAATTTTACAAAATCATCGATCAATGTGATAAGTAAATGCAAACAGAAAAATGATTTTTTTTTTTCCAAAATTTTACATCATGAATGAGATTGAGGGTAGTGATGAATAACTTTTAATTCCGATAATGCAAACGGAGGACCACCTAAGATTTTAACCCAAAAATCATTAAAAATCTGAAATACATAAATACATGTGGAAGGAACTAATGCTTGATAATTGATGAAAATTATTTTTATAAGTTTATATATCCTTATCCTTATCCTTATATTTACGAAGCTGCGTATGAGAATGGGTCGACCCTGTACCGTAGCGCTGTTACTTTTTTTTTTTTTTTTCCTTTTCATGTCCTGCGTCTGCTCTCCTTTTTTTTTTTTTTTTTTTGTTTAATATAAAAAAGTAGAGTGATAGTTTTAATTAGTGTATTTTAATTTTTTATCAATGTAAATTACTTTTCATAAATGAGAAATCACTTTATAAGTAAGAAATCACTTCCTACAGTGAAAACATCGTGATCAAAGTGAAAAATCATTTACCATAAATAGAAAATTAAAATATATCGATGTATTTTTATTATTAACTGATATATTTTGATTTTCAATTACTTGAAAAGTATTTTCAACTGGTTGAAAATTATTTTTTACTGGTGTATTTTGGTTGAAATCATTTTCAATCGGTGTATTTTGATTTTCAACTGGTTGAAAACTATTTTCGACCGATATGTTTTGGTTTACTTAATTTTTAATTGATTGATTTAATTTTCAACCGACTGATTTTGACTACGTGTTACAAAATACATTGCAATGTACATTTCTGTACTCGTGTTCATTTTTTTAAAAATTTTTGATTTCATACTCTCTTATCTCATTTCTTAATTTTTCTCTTATTTCATTTTTCTTACACGCTATATATTATGTATGTATGTTTCAAATTTCATTTTCGCAATCGACCTCCTCTTCTTGTGCTTTTTTATTAGAGACCAACATTGACTGTTTTTACGAGAGTATAGAATAATACATATGCAAAATCATACAATATAAATTTAATTTAAGACACCGATTGAAAATCAAAACACATTAGACAAAACATTTTACAGTACACGATGTATATTGATTTTCAATTAGTGTTTTTGATTTTTTACTGTTTAAAAATCAAGATACATCAATAAATACATTTTGCAACACGTAATATGTTGATTTTTCACCGATTGAAAATCAAGATGCACTAGTTGAAAATCATGTTAAAGTTTCATATGATTAACTTTTGTACTTCCACAGTAAAGAACAAGTTAAAAAACCCAATCTAAAACATCGTTTGTAAATGAAAATACACCAGACAGCATTTGCAACACGTGGTGTACATTAATTTTCAATTGGCATTTTTAATATTTCACTGATCGAAAATCAAGATACATAAAATAATGTATTTTACAGCACACAGTGTGTTAATTTTTCATCAATAAAAAATCAAGATATATTGATTGAAAATCATATTTAATTTTTATATAATTGATTTTTATACTCTCACATTATGACATGGGTTAAAAATCAATGAGCAAATATGAAAAGTATAAAATAACAAGTGATCAACCAAGACAAATTTAATAATAAAGTAACGCAATATGGCCTCCCTTGCAAGTAAAGTTATCAAAATGATCTTGCATTTTATTCTATACCTGTAGGTGGGGTTAAAAGATGGAGAAACGAAATAAAAGTTATCCAATCAATTACTTAGTTAAGTTGATGGAAAACTTAGCTAACATGAAAAAAATACAAAACCCAAAACCTAAATGATTTGTCTTTGTTAATTTTCACATGATTTTCTGCCCCCGCCGTCACCAGTCCATCAGTTTTTTAAGTTATATAGGCATCGTGTAAGTCAAGCCCTCTCATCGGGAAGCAAATTTTTTAATCACTGCAACCAGAAAAATGGTTGAATTCAAAGAAGAAAGTATGATGCATCTGCACTAAATATGGACCATGGCAGTCCTTTATGGAGGTATAATACAGTGACATTGAGAAACCTTGCCAATGTTTGTACACGTATCAACAACCAGAATCAGGACTCTCACAATAGAAATGCCGAAACTCATATCAACCATTGAATAAGACTCTGGGTGTAATAAACTTTTCTTGTAATCTAGCAACGCATGTAATATTTACCGAAATTGGCATATACACAAACCACTTGAAGTAGGCTTCTGCAACTCAGGACTTGATACAGGAATGGTACATAGAGTGGGCAAGTATGTGCTGCAAGATCCCATCTCTTGAACCACCTCAACAGGAAAATTTCAGCAATTGGATGTCAAGAAACAGAGCCAATTGCTTAGACAAAAAGATTTACCCACCATCCGTTGGTAAATTTGGTGTTGCGGTTTGGCTCATGGATGAATACTTCTTATGCAACTTTCCTTTCAAGTGCCTGATCTTGGCATCCACTCTTGCTGTGAACCCTATCTTGGTCTCCTGCCTTGCCTTTGATCTCTCCCTTGACCACATTGTCTGGTCCTCCACGTCCTTCCCATAATGTTTGATCTCTTGTATAACATGGTGATCCATTGGGTTGGTCATCCGTTGAAATGATATATGAGCAATGTAAGGGAGATTACTTGCCAAGGTAACCAACATTGTTGCAATCCAGTAAACTGGTGCAGGTCCAAGAACTTCTTCAAGGATCTGGTAGTCATTTTTCGAGAATTTTGTTGATGCTCCATAACCAAGAAGAAACATATACCACGTTGTGATGCTTCCCCACACAAGCAAGTGCTGGATCCACGTGAAATGGCTCATTGTAAGGGCAACTTGTATGTTGACCACCCATATGATGCATGTGAACATTGTGGTGCCCACGATTGCCATGTCAGCCGTGTGGCCATCGATGCGGAATGCCGTGTTGTAGAAAATATGTATGTTGAGGAAAAAGATTATGAGTGATGAGCACACTCCATTGGCCATCCATCCGAGAATTCTATACCAGTCAAAGAATAAATTCTTTGGTCCTTGCTGGTACAAGCTTGGAAACTGCATATGCATTAGATGAAACCATCAGCTAGTTTACGTAACCAGAGTATCGCAAGGTCCAAAGTGTAAAGGGCAATCTATCTGATGATGGTGAAATGACCAAATCATAATAATTCACTGTCTGATAAGTTCAAATAGAATGTTCTGACGTTTTGCTCATATAGAGGTCCTGATGGCATAATGTTGGTGGCTCATTCGGGAAGAATGGAAACGTGCATGCGGGAGGGAAGGGGGCTATTGACTTAGACACCACTGTAAACCTTCAAAATTACATGCTTGACATTGCAATCCCAAATTTGATTAAATACCACCAAGGAATTATTTTATTCACTTAAATGCTACTCCATTAAATAATGGTATTAGTTTCTAACAGCATTAATTTTCCCTCTAATTTTTCTCTCCCCTTCCTCCCCCCCCCCCACCGCAATCTTCCCTCATTGAATCTCCCTCTCTCTCTCTTTGATCTTGCCATCCACAGATCCTTGCCGCACCCTTTACACCAACTTTGCCGCCACCCCCTCCCCATCCTCTCCACCACCCTCCCTACAATAGTGCTCCTCTCCACCCCCTTCGCATCCCTTCTCCCCTGCAACTTCCCCTTCCCTCCCCATTGGAGCTGGACAAGATGAAAGATCAGAACCATCTCCACAAGCACACACCAATAGGCAGTGGAGCTTGGCACAATCATATGCATGACGCAGCCACTTGCATCTTCTCCAATGCCTTTGGTTCCTACTCCAAGGTCAACCTTGCCATGGAGAACTCCTCATGGAATGACAAAGAAGTAGCTTCAAGGCATGTCCACTGTACACCCCCTCCCACCTCTCAATAACACAATAAATTTTTCCACAAAGACCAATCTCCTTGATTTGGCACTTGAGATCTGCCCATGGACAAGGTCGAGGGCAAGATCAAGGACCTCATAACAAGGTCAACAACCCCTTCTCCTAACGAGCAAGTTCAAAGGTCAAGGTCGAATATTGGGCTCCTCCTCAAACCCACTCCCACCACCCCACACCTCCAAGATCCCATCCTGAGCTTTAGAGGCATGCCCTTGCTACCAATGGCATCAACCCATCTCCACCTACATCCACTCTCGGCAAAAAATGTGTTGACTTAGGCCCCTTCAAGTGTCCCATCCGTGGGAAGGCGTTCCCCTTCGAGGAGGTGGTGGATCATGTCATATTGTGCTTGGAGTCCCTAGAGGATTGGGGTAAAAGGCACTGTAGAGGAGGCGAATGGGTTCTTCTCGTGTGGCTTGTCAAAGGAGTTGGTGAAGGTCGTGGTAAGATTGCTAAGCAACGTGACTAGGGAGATGGAGAATGTGAAGTTTTGAAGTGAGGATAGGGAATTCTAAGATAAAAAGAGGCAGCAGGTGATGTGGAGGGCATATTGGGCATGCTGAGTGTATCCACTTCATGCTTGGTGGGGAGAATGAGGAGGTCTAGGACACAATGGGCGTGGCTTTAAGAGAGCAAATTGGTTATTATCTTGAATGTATGAGGTGGACATGGAAGAGAAAGGAGACGAGAAGAGGGACAACCGCGAAGGAGTCATCCTCATGATAGCCACCAAGGCCATTGAAAGAGTAACCCTTTTGCGCATAGTGTAAGGGGAGCGATGGTGCTTGTGGTAGACCTAGTTATTGTTGGTGGTGATATTCAAGGGGGCTGTGGAGGATGAGGTCTCCAGCATCTCCTAGTCAGAGAGCCTATCCAGGAAGTGGAGATCCATGGATGGTGATTAATGATGATCGTTGTGATTGGGAAGGAATGCAGGCTGGGGATGTCATGGAGGTGGGAGAGGCAATGGTATTCGTGCAGGCTGAGGTGGTAACAAGCTCAAGCTTCAAGTGGAGCGGATGCTAATGTGGGCAAGGCAGTAGGTGTCTCAATGAGGGGAAAGGAGGAGGGAGGGGGAGGAAGGAAAGAATAAAAAGAATAGGCTTTGTAAGGGTTAATTTTTTTTTCTTTATTTTTAGGCCCACTGCTGTTAAATTTAATGGCACCAACTACCAACAATTGTGTAAATGATGTGACATTTCTGGTAGTATTTAAATGAATTCTGGAAATATGATGGCAAGCGTGTAATTTCAAATATTCGAGTGAAAATAAATCCCCCACACCACACAACCCCCCCACCAAAAGAAAGAAGAGAGATTACACTCTCATCCTCCACATTTTCAGATCCCACTTCACGGAACCCATTCGCATATATGGTTCAAGACACAATGAATAGGGATATTTACCTAATTTTTTGAAAGGTTTTTTTTTTTTGAAGGATATATTTTACCTACTTCTTATAGATGCAAACTGTTTTCACTTCTGGATGACAGCTTTATCAATGAATTTTACTTAGAGCATCTTATAGAAAAGGGACTAAGAACATTGAAAGATATCTAAAAGCTTGCTGACAATGGAAGGGGCTAAAACATAATAGTTTTTTTTAGCCTTTACATAGTTCCCTAGAGAAAATGGTTTCCTCCAAAAGAAAAGGAATAGCTATCAATAATAGATCCCTATCTTCTTTTAGCCATCTAAAGCTGCCTTACAATTTTGTTTTTTCTGTTCTTTTAGCCATCTAAAGCTGCCTTACAATTTTGTTTTTTCTGTCCTTACACTTTTGCTCAAGCCATATCGATTTGTTGCTTCCTCAGAACTCCAATCCTTACCCTGAGAATCAGAGAATTATGAAGCCTTTGGTCCCTACCACATATGATCAACCATCTTAACAGTCCTAAAGACTGCGGCATCTATCTCCAGCCAACAAGATCACATAAACACCAAAGGCACTGATATAATACAAAATGCATTAAGACTTGCAAAAATGACTCAAGAAGATGCAACTCAATCAGCCTGCAAAGGTGCTAGTAAACTTTCATTATCCGAGTGTCTAGTTATCTGTATCTCATGTTTCAAAGCTTGATGGTTAGATTCGACTTCTACTGGGTCTATCATGGGTGAACATGCTTCTGGTTGTCACGAGATCCTTGGAGGAGGGAGGTACCTGTAAACACACTTCAGCTGATACATCCTGTTCAAAGACTCCAAGTGATATGACCGGCAAAGAGGTGAGGATGACGTTGAATAATATCATGTACCAATCGTCATAAACTGACTGACCAGAGAAGGCAGCATAAGCCTCAAAGTAGAACAGGGTCAGGCCAAAGGCAATGTTCTTGTAAAAGAAATAGCAGATCTGGAACCAATTTAAACGTGTAGATGTTATGAAAACAATACTTGGAATTGCTGAAAGACTGAAAGTACAAAACATTGCTGAAAAATGAAGACATAAATGTGGTGCAGTTCACAAACCATACCATCTGGGCAATCCGTTTATAGCACCAATGACCATGGACAACAAGAAGCCGCTCTAAAAATCGGAATTGAGCAATGGAAAAATCACTAGCCATCACTGCCTGCAAATAACTGAAGTATGAGTATGTTACGACCGGAGTATGTTGTTCATGGTGAACATAATGTACTACGACTAGCATTGTTCAATTATCCATCAATAATATGAGAAGACTCCTAACATTTATCCACAAATTATACCAACCTGCATCCCCTCCACCCCACTAATTCCAATACCAATATCTGCCTCTTGAATCATTCCAACGTCATTGGCTCCATCACCAATGGCTAACGTTGTTCTTCCAGTTCCCTCCTTTACCAATCGAGTCACCTGACAAAAGATAATGAATTGAGTATCACGGCATCTAATATTTGTACTTAAGCATCTGCTAGTACCAGAAAAAAGACAGTACCAGTGCCTTCTGCTTTGGGGAGACTCTGCAGCAAATGACAGAAGCACAACCAACTGCTAGATTAAGAAATGCAAGTTTCATATCATCTTCTAAGGCAAAAGCTAGAGTCTTCCCATCAATTATCAAAGCAAAAGCAGCATGGGGGTCCTTCTCCAGCTTGATCATTTGTGAGGCATTAGTTATTTGGGTCAGAACATTTTCCTTTGCAATCTGATACGACGCCAAATGGGAATGTCAAGGCTTAATAATTGTCTAGAAGGAAAAATGTCGCAGCAGGACAAAAGCAACGCCATCAAAGAAAAGTACCTCGAGAGAATCTTGGCCGGTAAAGTCAATATTTGTTGTTGAAATGCAGATCTGTTTCATGCCTTGACGAAGTAAACTACAAGAAAATCTGCGGAAACAACAAAAAAGATTTAGAAAAAACAACCTAATAATTTTGAATACAATCGATGTACATACTGCAAGCATCCTACATAAAGAGATATACCCAATATTGATTGCAGTTTCCATCTTGTCACCAGTCAAAACCCAGATTTTTAGGCCAGCTTGTGCTAACTTATCGATGCATTGTGGAACCTTTTACATAAAAAATGAAAGATCATAAGTTGACCATCGGAAAAATAGTCAAATACAGTTAAAGCAAAGAAAACAAAAATACCCCTTTCTGCAATTTATCTTCAACTGCAGTTGCTCCTACAAGAATAAGCTCTTTTTCCATAAGATCAGATGCATGTTCAAGTAGGTTCTCTCTATCAGCTCCAATAGCCGTCTTTGCTTTAGTAAATTCGGTGTTCCAGGCATTATAATCAGACTCATTAAGTTTCTTGTACGCAATGGCTAATGTCCGCAACCCTGCCTCTGCATAGTCATTTAAGTGTCTTGCAGTCTCCTCTTCATATATTCTCCCATTTTTAGATAGTCTATTGAAAATGATACTGAAGGATGACATGAAAATGAAGCAAGAGTTACAACCAATAACAAAATGGAGAGTTGTGATTATCCAGTTAAGAGGAATGCAAATGTGATGTCCACATACAAAAGTCTCAGACCTGTCAGCACCTTTGCAAAGGAGAAAAATCTGCCCAGCTTCATCTTGCACAATTACTGACATCCTCTTCCTCTTGCTGCTGAACTCCAGCAAATTGAGAATTTTATACTCCCTGAAACAATTATGACCACTAAATTAATATTCCAGCCACTACCTAGAAAAAAAAGAGAATCAGCAAAGTGATATCTGTTTGGACCTTTGTATTAGCTCCTGTGAATAAGGATATTTTTCTCGAATGAATACACTAGACTGTGTTCTCCGGCAGAACTCAAACCCAAACTCTCTGCCAGCAACAAGAAAAGCTCCTTCATCAGGAGACTCTGCTTCATAGGTATAACATCCAGTCTCTTCATTTAGCTCAGGGATCGCAGTATGGCAGATTGCAAGTATCCGAAAGAATAATAGAATAATATCTGCACATGGGTCATTGATCCAGTTCCCATCCATGAGGCGTTCATCTTCAAAACTAAACCCTTTTACCAATGGCTTTTGCAGCTTATCAATCTTACAGCTTATTACACTTTCCAGCTCCACTTCTGAGGAACCAAAGTTACACTCATCATTTCTCCGGATGCCTCGCATCATGTTACTGCGATCAGGAGTACTAGTGCCTTCTGATGCCATCTGCTTTGCAGCTGCAATTTCTACTTCACTAGAACGAATACCATATGACACCCCAGCAATTGAGCACTTCAAAAAATCCATCTGATTGCAGGTCAAAGTTCCTGTTTTGTCAGATAAGATTGTATCAACCTGCCCAAGCTCCTCGTTCAAATTAGAGGTCCGAGCATGGGCTGGCTTCCCTGTCTCTTCATCATACATTTGAATATCCTGGTTAATGAATGTTGCTTGCAGAACCTTCACAATCTCAATTGAAACATAGAGTGATATGGGTATCAAGTAGCCATAAAGTATGAGGGCAGTTACCAGATGGAAAATTCCTGCTAAGGATGGCTTTGAGGGGTCATATAAGTTGGTTGTGTGTTGTGGCTGCATGTACCACCAGCTTGGCATCCCATGCTTAGTGTAAATAGCAAACCCAAGAGAGCTGATCAGGGATATCAATATAAGAAAGGTGAACAGAACATATATTATATAATCCATTTTCTTCTCAATGGTACTTCTTTTTGAAGGGCATGCTGTTGAGTTCTGCATAACTTTGCTGTCCGGACCAGTGAATATAAGCACTCCATATATATATGACGTGTTCCGAAGTTTCGAATCTCTGAGGAGGATCTGGCTAGGGTCAAGTGAATATACCTGCCCTTCATACTCAAAATTACCCACAAAGGTGTACAGGTTGGGGTTTGGGTCTTCACACCGAATAGTAGCCTTGAAATGTTTGAACTCCTCTCTGTCATTCAAGTGCAAAGTCACCTCTAGCGACCTCTTGACCTTCAAGTTCGTTTCACCATCTAAATTCATGGTCTCCACATAGCAAATACCATCCTCATAGCTTGACGATAAGAGTAGCAAATCTGCAGGGAAAAACTGGTCTTTCTCTACCCTAATGACATCTCCAACACAAAGGCTGAGCCATGATTTATATCCAAACTTCCCTTCACCTTTGTGGGCGCTGACTTTCCTGAGGTTAACCTTCATATCTTGGATAAATCTCTGCCAGTCCTCTACTGCCTCCTTGGCCATGCTGAGCCCAACAACAAAAACCAGAGGGGCAATCATGCTGACAGCCGAAAAGGGAGAGATAGGAGTGAGGGACAGTATGGCAGCTAGCAGGAAGTACACGTTGGCAACCCGGCGGAACTGCTCGAATATTGCTTTGGGCAAGAAGGTGATGATATTGTACTTGGTGGTGGATGTGTAATTGGTGGGGTACTTGAGTGGCTTCCTGCTGTGCATCTGCGGTTTGTTGCAATAAACGATCCTTGAGAAACCGGGGCCCTGGAGAGAGTAGAATTCCGACTCTTGCTCCACGCTGGGACGGATACAGGAAAAGGTGTAAATCTTGCTCCATTTCATCCTATCCCTTATTCTCCCCTTCTGTGGCATCTTCAACCGATTCCTTCTATATCCTCAGATCCAAGAGACTAAAGCTAACAACTAACTAACTAATTTCGACAGTCTAGAACATGATACCCAATGGCGAATTTGCTAGGAGTAGCCCATTTGAAACCTGGAAGATGTCAAAAGCAATTACACCCCAGAACGTTAAGCGATTCGGAATTCTGTGAGCAACCAACTTGCAAGTAATGAATCAGATTAGCAAGAATCCTGAAACCACCACCACCAGCCAAACTGAAAGCACCTCTTACACATTTCAATTAAATTGAAAATGCACCAAAGAGGGGAAAACAAAATAAAAGGAAAAGGAAACAAATCTGAAGCAAACCACCCTCAGCAATGCATCCATCTCCCATCAAAATCGGCCAGCAAGAAAATATTCTTTCCCAGGTATAAAAATAAAAGAAGAGTAAAGAAATACAAGCAAGGCCAATGCATGCCCACCACGCACCTACCTACAACCAACCACAGGAGCAGAGGCGCACAATGGTTAAAGACGAGATCTTGGGGCTACCCAACAAGAGAAAAGCGGATCGAGAACAAATAGGAACGCGCACGCAAAGCTTAAAGATGAGATTTTGGAGCTACCCAAGAAGAGAAAAGAGGGTGAAGAACGTAAAGGAAACATACCCATCTGCCGACGGTGGTCGAAGAGGGCCAAAGACGGTACCTTTGCGAGCTGGAGCGAAGGGGCGACGCTGAGATCTGAGGTGCGGGTAGAGGATTTGGGGGATGGGTGGGGTGGGGGGGGGGGGGGGGGGGGGTTTCTCCCCTCCACTCCGGCCCACCAGTAAGGCAATGCTACGTCGCCAGGGATGGTCCCCTGAATGGGGCGCTTCGGTTAAATTTAGTAAAAAGGTGGTGAGGGAAAGGGAGTAAAAGGAGAGAGAGAAGGAGAAGGCCTCAAGCTTGACAGAGATGGGCAACGAAGTGGCGAGGAGAGGAAGAAAGTGATGGAGGGGACAGGGGGGTTTGGTTTGGGATCTTAATTTGGTTTTCTCAATTGCCAGGAGCAAATGCTTTTTTTGGAATTTATTGCGGCAAGAATTTTCTTTTGTATATTTATTTATTTTGTACTCGGGTTGGTTGGCTGCTTTTGCCTTGGGAAACCACGGGGTACCAGGAGGGTTGGCTGCATTAGGATAGATGATAAAGTTATATTAGGATAAGATAATGTAGGGATATGCTGTGGATGTTTTGTTTTGGTATGATAATAAATAATGATATAAAATGATCGATGGTGTGATATAATGTTAACGTATTTATTTAATAATTTTATTATAAGAGTAAAGGATTTTTTAAATGATGTTAATGATTATTTTTTTCTTTCTATTCTACCTTCAATTTATCTCAATCTCATGTGCTTCAGTGGCCTTAAGTCGCTACGATGCTATATTCCCATAGCCAAACCTCCTACCAAACGACTAATGTTTTCCCACTGGCTTAAATTCATTTTTCCTTTTTAGTTATACATATTATCCATGAAGAAGGTAGATAATGGACTTGGTATGTGATGGGTCTTGTGGGCCATCAAAAGATTTATAGATGCAAGGAGCATTACGTAGTCATATGACATCCATTGTTGGGGAGGATGTGGTCGAGCCTCCTTTGTGATGGGAGGGCTCGACCCAACAAATCTCAAGCAATCGTAAGGAAGATACAAGAGATTTGGTGGTCCAGTTTCACCGTAAGAGGTGTACATTTGAGGGGAGGATGAGCTCCCAACTATGTACTATAACTTATAAGATTATATGATTTCTCTCCCTCTCGGGCCTCCTCTACTTGGAGGCTTTTCTCTCTATTTATAATATAGAAAGACCCCTAGCCTGGTGGCCTCTAGTATCCCTTCTGTTAAACCACTCGTTTGCTGTCAAGATATAGGTGGTCACTTCCATCTTATCGTATCTTCGGCCTTGACTGCGTCAAATCTTTTGGCAGGTTAGGTAGATCCTGGTTTGGGTCCAACTTATTGCAGGTGGAACAAGTGGTACTAGTTCTGCTTGCATATCTCGTAATCAGATAACTGGATCTTCTACTGGGTCATGTTTGAAATTTTGAATTTGAAAATGACTTTTACCTCTCATCAATATGATTTATTTATTTTTAATTATTAATGATTTAAGTTGTTTTTTCTTTTCAAAGGAATGTGTTCTTGGTAAAAGAGTTAGAAGTGTGGCTCATGTGGTCTAACTTCCGATGTGAAAATGTGTTACCGGAAGGAAGGAAAGAAGTCTGAAAGGGTTTTGCTTCTCAACGTGAAAGAGAGTGTCATATGAATCGAAAAGGAGAAGAAGGAAACAGAGGTGTGAATGGACATGCATTTTGTAGGAATGCATTATTGCATGGGAGTTGGTTGGACGGAGGTGGTTGGCAATGCACAGACACGTTCTTGGAGGAGGAGATGGTTCTTTGATTGAGCATAGGTTGGATTAATGAAGGTGGATAATTGATGTTGACGGAGCCCTAAAGTTGAGGGAGGAAATTTGCCCTCAAGGAAGCCCATCTGCCACCTTGGGTAGAATCAAGCTCAACAAGCCATAGGCCCAACGAGAGTAAAAAATACATTTACAAGCTTAAAGAACCCTTGGTCAAATCTGCATAAGAACTTAACAGGATCTCCCCTAGTAGGCAAACTTGGCAAAAGACCCTGCAAAGTTGACCAGATGGTGACATACCTACCTAAAGGTCTGGTCGAATGGATGATGATAGAGGTTTAGGTGGGTTCCTTCGAGTAAGATTTCTTGCCCATGACAATTGAAGGTTCACCCACCAGGACACTGATCACTTAAGGAAGTCACACTAACTACAACAAATCACAATCTTCTTGATAGGATCCGTTGAGATTTTCACAACAAACTTGGGATGGAAAGTCTAGGCGGCAAACCTCGAAAGGGAAGTGGCCTACGAAAAAAATCTGTTACGAATCCTCCATCAACTATGGTATTCATCTTCCTTATTAGGAGAATAAAATCCTAATGAAAGTAGCATTATTATACCTTATAAAAGGAGGTGACGAACACAATATTATACATTCTATATCTCTCTACTACCATAGGTCACTCCTTAGATGCAAATTATTAAGGTGAAACTAAGTTATGAACTTTTTTCGTGTGCTTTCTATAATAATGGTATTTGTTGTATTTCATGGTCAAGCCCTTCCTCCATATAAACCTAGGAGGGTTATCTGAGGTCTGATCACTTGAGAAGGCCCTAATTTAACCTTGATGACAGTGTAGAAATGGTGCCTCACGGAGCCTTCGTTGAAGAGGAGGACACTATGATAAATGCCAACAAATAGGTTGAGAGAGAGTTCCCAATTCGTTTGCAACAATGATGGAAAGGAAACATCAAAATAGAGCCTTAACAAAGTCTAGATGGTGTCTCAAACAGTGCCTCAACTAAGGAGAAAAGAAGTCACCTCGAGCTGGGAACCTAACAGAGGTAAGTGGTATCCCAATAAGTTCCTGACATAGATACAAGAGCCCCCAATGAAGTAAATCCTCAAAGGAGGTCGAGAAGGTGAGCATGTAGTTAGGAACATTATGATTTCTGCTATCAAATTAAAAGTAGAGACTCCTTAAGATTAGTTCAAACTTGATTCTAAAAGGATTAATTAACTTAGCTCAAAAACTTAATAAACTAATCCTAAATTAAATTCAAGCTCAATATGAGCTTGAGATGCTCATGTTTTAAAAGATATATAAATAATGTACAGGATGGTAACATCTGATGATTCATACTAATATACATATAGATTTTCCACTAACCTATACATCTCCCCTTCAACTCCACACGGCATAGGCTCTATCTACTCTTTTTAGTTATTCACTGACATTACAACCAATTTATATTTAGTCTATTGAATCCAGGCCCACGTATTACAAGCATGAGCTTGTTAATAACTAAGCTTGTTGAAATTAAAAGCACATTTCCTACCAAAATTAAATATGCTTTATATTTGATTCTCTTACCAAGGACATCATGCATGCTTTAGCCAACTTGGCTGAAACACGAATTAAACGACATCTTTTTCTAATCACATTAATATTAGTTCTGTTGCGTTTGATGGCCCTTTTTGCAACGCTGTTGTACTCATAGGTATGGATGTTTTCCTTCGCATGGAATCTTTCTTGCTAAAAAACAAAATTCCCTTTCACAACTTTAAAAAAAGTATAACGTGACTTTGTTGACAACTTACATATTTTTAATATTAAACCTATTATTTTTATACTGGTATGCACCTAGTTCCAAGTCTTTTGAGAAAAAAATACTTTTACAAGTAGAGTATGGATCCATTGGAGTTAAAATAACTGTTGAAAATATTTAAATTCTAGGATGCTTAGTGATAATTCTTGATCTCTATGATCATTTTTTTATTTCCTCAAGTTTTGAATGTGATGTTATTTTATGAGAGTAGTGCGACATCTCTCACCTAAATGGCAATATCCTTGTTAAGACAAGGGCTATTAACTAGTGTGGTAGTTCCACTTCTAAGTACAACTCTTCGCTAATTTTCTTCTATTATTATTGTCTTTGTCTTTTGGTTAGACCTTTTATCCTACTAAAAAATGGTCATATCATTAGCAATAAACTTAGTTAGATCTAAATCTAAAAAAATAAATTGACCTTGATAACGCATTAAGTATGAACACAATTGGTCAAAGATGACTACTAAAAGTGTTTGAACTCAAGTTATTAGATGATAATTCTCAATCTTTTGTAATATACCACCAATACTCTTAAGTTTTTTAATATTATACTATTTTTATGAGCTTAACAACTTTAACCCACAATTAGATCTTATATATACATGATAAGGCAATTTTTAGAAGCTTATTATATATCCTCTCTTAATTCTTGTGAGAGACATCTCCATCTTTTTAGCTACATGGTTGGACAACCATGTCAGAAGCTCTAAGTTGCAAATGGAAATCTTCTTACCTCTTGTTCCAACTTTGGCAGCCCCACCACCTCTCATACAAACCATATTGGGAGTTTTATCCACATAAGCCTCTCGTTCCTTTTCTTCTAATTCCTTCGTCAACAAGGTTCAGCTTTTTCTATATATATACATTATTTTTCTCCCTACGTGGCATAGCTTTGTATCTTATTAGTTTGTGAACATCGTGTAAGCGGATTTGATTGACCTTGGCTGATGCACAAACTTATCGAATCTAAATGTCATTTAACTTCCTTGTCAATACGATTCATCTATTTTTACTTTTTTAAAATATAAAAAAAAATAGACAACCTAAAACATCTTTTAAAGAGGAAAAATAAAAACATCCCCTCAACAAATTTAAAAAATACCATAACACAAGAAAATAAAAAATAAAATAAAGTATAAAAAAGAAGCATCTACGCAGCGGTTACTTAGCAGACTCAAAAGTCTGTCCTACGTAATTTGATACGATTGTGCCACTGAAATATCAACGATCGAAATGATTCACGTAAACGAGTAATAGAAGGTTAATGATCCACCTTTAAACTTGGTCGTGAAGGCCCAGATTCAAACATAATCCCTGAGGTACCTAACATCAACCAAAAAAAGAAAAATAGGGATAGTGGTCAAGGATGTGGAGATGAAAGCGAGGTGGTTGCGGTAATGCCTCTATTGATGGAGCGTTGATCAGCTCATCAACTAGAATCACATCATTCTTAGTCGTCAACCCTGGAGACGCTCCGACGTTATACAAGCTGCTAGAGGATGTGGGGAGAATATTCCGTTGCTACCATGTCAGAGGAGATGAGATGCTACCTAAGTTTAAGGAAAAGGGCAGAGCAATGAGAAAAAGGGATTAGAGGTGGAGACGAAGGTAGAGGAGAAGAGGGTTTTGATCAGCCATCGGAGTCAATCAAGGCTCCAAACATAAGAATCTTGGGTCGCAAGCAAATGGAGTGGAGTAAGTGGTCGCGGGAGGCCAATACGATTCACGTTATTATTGCATTATCCGATTCGAAAGAACCTTCGAAGATTTGTGCCACAAAAAACTTTTATGAGCACCAATGAAATGAAACGTCCATTTCCCGTGTTCAGATGTCAATCGTCAAACTATGGAAAGATCTTCCATGCGGATGTCAGAAAGACTTTTCTACAGTAACGTGTGAGGAAGAAAAAGCAAATTGATTCCCATAGAAAACCAGAATGTATCTGATTGGGGCCGCCGAGAGACGAGGGGAGAGGGGCCGTCATGTCAAATAAGCCCATTTACGTCGAATGTTGCAACTTTATACGGTCCTGATTGTGCAAGGACAATATTATAATATATGATACGAAAAAAAAAAAAAAAGCGGTTTTAACCAAGAAGGAGGGAATATAAACTAATCAAGAGATATCGATCTGTGACATCCTCTATCATAAATAGCAGAAATAATAATAGAGGAGTGGAAATCAATCCTTTTTTATTTTTTTAGGTAACTTTCATAATCCCTTATCCTTCTTCTTATTAATCAATTTTATTCCTTCTATCCATGTTTCTTCATCTTCATCTTCTCGTTGAATCTTCACCGATAAGATGGACGTGACATGGGCCCAAAGCAAGGCTTTTTCAACGAATTTTACCGAGAATCTAACAATTTGGTGTTTGAGTCAACTTCGGACACCCTTTTCCACGTGACACCTCAGGAGGTTAAGGCGATCTCATCGTTGTTGCGAAAGACTATTGGTCAAGTAACGGAGGGTTGTCATAATGAGTTTCATGCTAAGCTCTCAAAAAATTGATTCCCACCGAGGATTCTTTTCCTAAAGATTCTTCTTTAGATCTACAAGATGCTCTACCCTTTGATCCATATTTGTTGAATGGAAAAAGGCTACAATTCCCACCTTTTCATGGTAGATCTGATCCAACAACATGGTGATATAAGGTTAAGTAATATTTTAGTTTTTATTCTATTCCAGAAGCACATTTGCTGGGAACATTTTAAAGTGGATTGTGTGAAGAACTTTCTTATGAGGTAAGGTCTTTTAAACCTACTACCTCATCTAATGTTGTGCAACTTGTGTGACTTCACGAAGTTAGATTTTAGGCAATCAAGTGACCATTAAGACCCTTGGGGTGTCCAATCAAAAGGGTTTCCTTCCTACTCCTCATAGTAGCTCAACATATATTAAGCAGAATTCCACACCAATTGTAAAAGGGCTCACCCTTGTAGAATATGAAGAAAGAGTTAAAAAAGGACTTTGTTTTCAATGCAATGAAAAGTGGTCCAAAGGCCATAAATGCAAATCTTTTAAAATAGTTTAATCATTATTAGATGTTGATTCCCTTTTAGAAGAATTAGAAGCTCACCTTAATTGTTTTGTGAAAGCCTCATAACCTTTTGAAGAACACATGTTTGAAATCTCTTCTCATATTATTAATGGTATGGATAACGACACAACAATGAAGGTGGAAGCTTCCATTAAGGTAACTGCCACAGCTATTTTTATTGATTTTGACAACTCAAACAATTTAATTGATCCACATTTGGTTAAAAAATTAGAGCTCAAGATTTTTGATCCTCTAACCTTCATGTAATGATAGCCAATGGCCAAAAGATCAAGTGGCATTAATTGGTCGATGTTTAAGGGTTAAGGTGCACTTGAATAACCTGGGTGCATCAATTTTTATGTCCTTTAGCTCGGGGGTTTTGATGTTGTTTTGGGCATTGAAAGGCTTAAAAAGTTGGACACTATTGAATGAAATTTTGAGAAGTTATTCATGCACTTTTATGTTGATGGCAAGCGTTATTTGTTACCGGGAATATCTCTAACAGGATTATAAGAAATTAAATCTTGGCCAATCCCAACTTGATTTTTGGATTTAGCAAGGTACTATCGGAAGCTTATTGAAAATTTCAATTTGATTGTTGCCCCTATACATCATTATCAAAAAATGATAGCTTCATTTGATTGTTACCGCCACTTTTTCCTTGAAGCACTAAAATCCTTCTTAGTATCCTTTCCGATCTTCGCTTTGCCTAATTTCACAGAACAGTTCATTTTAGAATGTGATCCTAGCAAACATGGAATGACAACTGCATTATCTCAAGAAGGTGAACCAGTAGCATATATATGAAAATGACAATAATTTTTGTTGTAAATAGATGGAGACATTATTTACTGAAAAAGAAATTTCTTATTCAACTCGGCTATCAAAGCATCAAATATCCTTTGGAGCAGCAAACAAGTACTTCCTTTGGTTAAATTGATGGATTTGGATTTTAAATTAAAATATAGGGTAGGAACTCATAATGCGGTAGCATATCGATGCATTATCCAAACTTCATTTCCGTTTAATTTTACTAGCTATTTCTTCGATCCAACATGATTGGTTAGCTGAACTTAAAATATTTTTATCAATTATACTGGCATTTTATAAATATATTACAACAATACCATGATGGGCAGCCTCCACCCTTTTGTTCTCTGAGTGCATGTTTGTTTCAAGGGTTATATGACTATATCACTTGTTTGGTAAACTTTATCTCAAGACAAATTAAGTTATCTCGAGATGAAGGGGGTATTCTCTCGGATGATATATTTTGGAAGGTGGGGGTGGAATAAACTTATCCCCCCTCTTGGGAGACAAGTTTCCCACTTATCTTTTTAAGTACCCATACTTATCCAATGATTTAACTCACACCTTCCCTTAGCATCAAAATCAACTTATCCTCCCTTATCTCTCAATTTCATTACTTACAAAATTTATCTCTCAAAATTCATCCCGTGAAACAAACAAACCCTAAATCTTAGCCCCTACTTTGATTTGACAAGGAAGGTTTTACATTTTTGTCATACATCATCTGAAAGTAGCCACTTCAGTTATCAGAAAACACTACATCGGATCAAATGCTCCTCGCAATCAAAACATACATTCAAGAGTGATTTTTGTCAATATTGTAAATATGTTACTCAATATTCTATTGGGTTGCCACAACCATTGCCAATCCCTTCGGCTAATTGGATAGTTATGCCTATGGATTTTATTGATGACCTTTCTATATAACGATTGTCACTTATCATCTTTCTAAATATGCTCATTTCATTCCAGTTAGGCATCCGTATAATGCTATTATAGTTTCAGAGGCTTTCATCAATAACATAGGCAAACTGCATAGTTTTCCCAATTCAATTGTGTTTGATATTCATGAGTTAGTTCTGACAAGATTTACTTCATACACATGGGACTCAATTGAAGTATAATTCCTCGTATCACCCATAAATGGATGGTCAAACGAAAGTTTTGAATTGTTGTTTAGAGATTTTTTTGCACTCTTTATCACTACCAACATCAAAGCTTTTGCTTAATTGGCTATTGATCGGAACCCCAGGATGCAGATTGCCTGACTGAAGAAGAAATGATCGGACCTCCTTTGTGAATGGAGGGTCCGATCCAAGGATTTGAGCAATCGCACAATGGACATAGGTATTGATTATCCAGTTCCATTGCAAGAAGTGTATGTCTGGGGGGAGGATGGAGCTCCCAACTATGCACTAGAACTTGCAAGATTACAAGGTTTTACAATCTCTCTGTTCCTCTCCCATGTTGCTCGGGGGAGGGCCTCGAGGGTCTCTCTCCACTATTTATAGTGCTAGAGTTGGGCCTCCAGCGAGATCTTCTGAGTAGATACGTCGCCTTACAAGGTACGGACTTTATCAGATTATTAATTGCAGCAGCCATGTCAGCATTTATTGAGGGCGTGGCCCTACTGTACCTTCGTCGTCTCTTTCAATGGATAGGATCCTTTGAGTCCAATTGTATTAGGGCTTTTCCATGTGCTGGCAGGTTGCGTTCTCGAATCCATCTAAGCAAAATATTTTCCTTGGGTGTAGGCGGGTTGGATCCCCGAGCCCACCTGTATCCAAGTCTTTCTGGGTCAAATCCTTCTTTCTAGGCTTATCGTGGAGTTTTGGGTTCAAGGGTAATTTTTACCCCTCATCATATGCCCCTTACTCTTGAGCTAGTGATGAGAACCTCATCATGAACCCTAACTAGCATAATCTAATCCAAATATGTGTGAAAAAGCTCCTACAAAATCCAAAGAGAGGCTTAACTCAGAGAATTCTGAGTTAAAGAATAAAACAAATCATCAGGGGTAAAACTGTAATTTTACCAATGCAGTTTGCGAACAAGGTAATTAAAGGTTCAAACACAGGTCAAACAAGCTTAACAATGAGGGAAGTAGGATGATCTGATCTGAAAAGGGTTATAGCAACTTCTAGGAATTAAATGACATTCTATAACCCTAAAAATAAACCCACTTCAATTCACGAGGTTCGAGGTAGGATAAAAATAACTAAACCCTCTAAAAATCATATAAAAATATTTTCTAGGGTTTAGAACCTTCAATTTGGCATTTGGAATCTATTTTGACCTAAAATGAGAACCATGCCCAATTAATGACTTAATTTGGATTTTTACGCAAATTGGCCGGTCAAACATGGTCCAACCTAGAATTAAAATTTACCATTAAAATCCTTAGGTTCAAATTGGTCTGGTATAAAAACTTGAGCCTAAGAAAAGACCTCCTTGACCGACTTTACAGTTTGGTCCTCTTTATTTACTTTTTGACCCTTATCTTTTGAAACCCTTGCATTTAGGCCTCCAACTTCTCATCATTCTTTGCAGAACGGTCCTCCCTACCACTTCTACGCAGCGTCATGCCTCCGGCGACCTTGCGCGGAGGATGGTGCCGCGCAGGGCAAGGCTGCTGTCCTCTAGAACAGAAGGGGGGTTCCCTGCGACGTCCTCTGTCGCAGGGACCCGCCCACGACCTCTACCATCAACCATGCCTTTCGTGCGAACGCGCGGAAGGCATGGGTATCCTTCCGGCCATACTTCGGCGAGGCTGACACGACGCCACCTCGTCCCTCTCTCCGCGCCAAGCCTTTATAAGGAGCGGCAGACCTTGCTGACTCCAAGCTTTTTTTGACGGAGAAACACCTCCTCTTCATCCCTTCCCCCTCCAGTCAGAGAGCCCGCAGCTTCCGGTGATCTTCTCCTCCTCCTCCTCCTCGTCGCTCTGCTACCCTACCTACAGCAGGGTTTACTCTGCCCTGTCATCCGCGCAAGGCTGTACTCGCTGGCGCCCTCCGACTGCTTCCTCGTCGTCGAAACCCTCCTCCTTGGCATTTTCGTCTCCAGCTCCGGCAGGCACGAGCTGGATGCTCCTCCCTCTCCCTTCGTCGAGTAAATAAGTAAATAGTCTCTACTCTCTCTCCCTTGTATTTCCCTTCTTCCAATTTGTCATTCCGACCACCCGACTACCACTGTCCAGACCCATCTTCCCCACCTCCGATCACCCTCTCCGGCGAGTCCATCCCACGTCCACAGACCTCTTCACCCCTCGCTGACCAGCCCAGAAGCTCCCCCACACTCCAATCCACCGATCCTCCCTCTCCATTCACTGCTAAGCACCGCCCAACCATCCCTCGAACAAATCCATCTTTCCGCCCATAGTCTGACCTAGGTCGACCTCTACACGCACTCCCGCGCCTCGCCGACCATCGCACAGGCTTCGCCACACTTCGGTGAAGCTTTCCACGTGTTCTGACTTGGCCAAGAGGCCGTCACTGTGATTTCAGGTTTGCACCCTCTCATCGCCATTGTCGACTTGCTGTAGCAACTCCACCTGCAGCTCCAGGTCTTCCCCAGCCTAGGCGCACGTTCCAGGTTGTGCGGGCAGTCTCCGCGAAGGCATCCAGTCTTGCGGTTTGGTTTGCAAGCCTCGCAGCTACTTCAATTGGCCGCGGACTCCTTGCTTGCAGGCACAAAATCGGGAGGTGGGACTTTAGTCCCACCTCGTAAGTGTGCAGCCGAGCGCCCACGCTTAAATTGCAAAAGTGCATAGGGCTTACTGCCTTCGAACACAGGGGTTAGGTCCCTCTCACCTGCACGCAGCGCGCCACATGCTCGCTCGCCCTCGCCCGCGCTCACACCCCGCGGGTCTGGGCTGGATATGACTACCCGAACCATGCACTCCTCGCCCATCACTGCACGCCAGTAGGCCTGGTCCCAGGCGCGCTACCCGAACCCGAATACCCAGCTCTGGGAGAGCAGTCCTATGAGAGATTCTGAGAAAGAGAGAGATTTGGGGAAGGGGTAGGGGTAGGTTTTATTTTGACCTTTGTGTGAGCGTGCAGGAAGAAAAGAAGAAGAAGGAAGGAGAGAAACAGAAGAAGAAAAGAAGAAGCCACACTATGTGATGAGAACCTCATCATGAACCCTAACTAGCACAATTTAACCTAGATATGCGAGAAAAAGCTCCTACATAACTCATAGAAAGGCTTGACTCAGAGAATTCTGAGTTTGTAAAGAAAATAGGTCATAAGGGGTAAAAATGTAATTTTACCAACACAATCAGTAAACAGGGTAACTCAGGATCCAAACATAGGTCAAACTAACCTAATAAGAAGGAAAGTGGGATGATTTGATCCAACAAGGGCTACAGCAACTCCACGGAATTAAATAACATTCTGTAACCCTAAAATAAATCCACTTCAATTCACGATGTTCGAGGCAAAGTAAAAATCGAATAAACCCTCTAAAATTCATAGAAAAATAATCTCTAGGGTTTAGAACCTTCAATTTGGCCTTGGGAACCTATTTTGACGTACATTGAGAACCATGCCCAATTAATGATTTAATTTGGGTTTTTACATAAATTGGTCGGTCAAACAAGGTCTGACCTAGAAATAAAATTCACCATTAGAATCCTTAGGTCCCATTTAGTCATGCATAAAAACTTGAGCCTAAGAAGAGACCTTCTTGACCGACTTTGCATTTTGGTCCTCATCTATTACTTTTTGACCCTCAACTTTCAAAACCCTCGCATTTTGGCCCCTAAGTTCTTCATCGTTCTTTGCACTTAGGTCCCCCTGCAAATCTCTGAGCAGCGCCTTGCTCCGGCGACTTCGCGCGGAGCATGGCGCCGCGCAGGGTGAGGGAGGCCCTCTGCCAGTTGAACCGGGTGTTCCCTGCGACGTCTGCTGTCGCAGGGACACCACCATGACCTCTGCCATCGCCCACACCTTCTGTGCGAACGCGTGGAAGGTATGGGTTGCAACTTCGACCATTCTCCGGCGAGGGAGGCACGTTGCCTCCCTGCGCCCACCCCTCCGCCTTCGCCTTTATAAGGACCGCCGTCGCCAGCCGACGGGGGCTGCTCAGTCCTGACGGAGAAAAACCCCCATTTTTCCTCTCTTCCCACTCCGGCAGAAACCCACCAGCTCCGGTGGCTCCTCCTCCTCCGTCTCGTTGCTTTGCTGCAATACCAGCAGCAGAGCCACCTTCGCCCGCTCTTCCCACGTCGCGCCGTACCCAGCGCGCGCCCTCCCGCTCTCTTCCTCGCCGCCGCCCTCTCCCTCTGGGTATCTTCTTCTCCGGCGAAAATCAATACGACTGCCGCCCTGCTCCGGCCCTTTCGTCCCTGTAACTAGGTCAGAACTACTCCCCATCTCCCCCTCTTTCTTTTCCTCACTGTCTTTCATTCGATTAAACCCTCGACCGCTCCTATCCACCGTCACCTTCCTCGCCTCCGGCCACCCTCCGGGGAGACGCTCCCATCGCTTCGCAGCCCCACATGCCTCGCCGACCCTCACATAACCTCCGCCTCATCACGCTGAACAACCTCCGCCCACCCACTGCCGCTCTACACCCACTCATCACTCCCTCGAACACACCCACACTTCCGGTCACAGGACGACCTAGGCACGCACGCCTAGGCCACCCCACGACCTGCTGCACCTCGCACCACTTTTGCCGTGCGACGGCGAAGGTCCCCCGCTGATCTGATTAGACCGAGAGGCCCTTTTCGTGTCCGGCAGTTTCGACGCTCGGCCGCCATTGACGCTGCATTGAAGAAGCTCCACGCACGCTCCAGGCTTCAGAACTCCAGGGCTCCAGGTGCTGCGAGGTCGTGAGTGTAGTGCGAAGACAGCTAACCCAGCAATCGACGCGAATAGAGCCTGCAGCTAAGGAAGCAAAGTTGCGGTCTGCTGCGGGCGCATGTGAGAAGAGCGCTGAAGATAGTCCCACATCGTGAGTTTACTAAACCCCGCAGTAGTATAAATTGATTTTGTGCTTTCTACTGGTCGCCTCCAAAAGCACTGGGGTGAGGTCCCGCACCCACTCACCCGCTCGGTCTGCGAGCTCATCACGCGGATCCGGCGGATCCTACCCGACCCAATCTGAGCACACCTCGCGCATCACCCACACACCGGTGCGCTTGGTCACAGGCACGAAACCCGACCCGATTACCCGCGACTCTGGGAGAGCGTCCTGTGAGTGCTTTATAGAGAGAGAGACGTGTGGGTATAGGGACAGAGTAGGTTTTGCTCTTTGTGCAGGGACAGCGTGCGAGAAGAAGAAAGAAGAAGAAGGAAGAAGATTGCAGGAAGAAGAAAGAAGAAGAAGACCGCAGGAAGAAGAAGAAGAAGACTGAGAGAAGAAGGAAGAAGAAGAAGAAGCACAAAGGAAGCACTGTAGCAGACACCACTTAAGCCGTCTGATTGAGAAATCAGACGATGGATGAAGCTCTGCAGACAAAGCAAAGGAGAAGAAAAAGAAAAGAAAAGGTGCCGCAGCTGAAAGCAGAAAGAAGAAGGAAGAAAGAAGAAAAGAAAAGATAAAGAAGATAAAGAAGAGAAGAAGAAGACAAGCAAAGAGAGAAAGAAGAGAAGAAGAAAAAGCCAAGAAACAAAATCTCTCTCTCTCTCTCTCTCTCTCTCTTATTTTTGTAATAAAAGCATTATACTTCTAGAATTCTAGTAGCTCCCTGAGTTCGACCTCGGAAGAAAAATATTTCTGAGTAAATTTGTAATAGTGGCAATGACGACAAACTGTAGCTATTTTATTTGTATCACAATGACATTACTATAACAAATAAAAGACCTAGCTTTGGTCGCACTTCCATTACTATGCAACTGAAGAAAGAAGGAAGGCACTGTAGCAAAGCCACAGATAAGTCGTCTGAGCACTGCATCAGACGTCGGAGTCACCACAGCCGCAAGCAAAGAAGAAGAGAAAGAAGAAGAAAGATACAGCCGCAAGGAAGGAAAGGAAGAAAAGAGAAGAAGCAAGCAGAGCAGCTAAGAAGAAAAGAAGACTCTGCAGCTAAAGAAGAAAGAAGAAAGAAGAAAGAAAGAAAGAAGAAGAAGAGGAAGAAGAAAACCGGCCAAGGAAGAAAAGAAGAAGAAAAGAGAGAAAAAGAAGAGAGAAGAAGAAGAAGCCAAGAGAACTCTAGCTCCCTCTCTCTATCTCTCGCTCTCTCTCTCTCTTATTTTTGTAACCTAATTGAGAACTTTTATACTTCTAGAGTTCTAGTTGCTCCCTGAGTTCGACCTCGGAAAAACGTTGTATTCCGAGTAAAAATTTGTAGTAATTTGGTAGCTGTTTTGTCAAATACTACAACGATTGTAAACCATAATAACATAAAGATGAAACACAGCTTGTACCAGTTCTTGGCGCCGTTGCCGGGGAGCAACGGCCATTCTAGAAGCTATAAATTCTCTATTGAGTTTCTATTAATCTCTTCTCTTTTTGTGCAGGCACAGGAAATCAAGAAGATAAGCAGCCGCACAACAACCACTTCGAGGACAGGTAATTTTCTATCCTCTCACTATTAACCCCTAAATTCTAAAGAGGAAGAAAAAGAAAGAACAAGCAATATAGGTCTAACCTGTCTTCTATACTTAGTAAATCATCAAAAGATGCATGTTTTCAATTTCAACCCACTATTCCTGCACACACTATTAAGGGTATCTAAGGGCTAACACCTTCTTGCCTGAGCCCTAATTACCCAACAAAGAGCTAACTGGCCCAAGTAGAGTCAACATAAGATTCAGCATTAGGGTTTTAGAGACACACTTCTTAAGCAAGAATTGAGAAATCCCAAAAGAAGTGTACCTAAGCCATTGATTGAAAATACTTATTCAAAGAAACCCTAAGCAACTTGGCTCTTTAAAGACACTTGAACCCTAAAAGGCAAAACCTAATAAGCTCTCAAAGGAACTAGCAGGTGAAGTTGACCCCTTGGGTCAACCAACCTTCAACTTAGGTCACTCTTTGCACTCAAAAAGCTAAAAGTTCAAGTGAAAATCTAAGCACCTTGATCTTAAACTAAAAGTGGTAGACTTAAGAGTTCAAGATCCCCATTCTGGTCTACCTGGAATCTCAGTGACAAGAGAGGTCGGGTGGGGGAAACCTTGTAACCTGTGGGGATTCTCTACCGTGTAGGGGTTTTCGCGGGACTCACCCTCTCTGGCTGCCCAGGTAATTCTCAGGTGGACGATCTTTTGATCAAGGGGTCCATCTGCCCCGCACCTCTACAGTCACCCAACATTTTGGGTGTCTTGATTGGGTCCAGCACCTGCTAAACTCATCTTCTCCATCAGTGTATGTTTGGTAGGAGGTCCTTGAAACCTCCTTTAGAACTTCACTCTCTTCGAGGCCGAGCCTTAGTGCCTTTGTTTGAGAAAACAACACTTCACATCGACCTCTCCTCCGACTCCGAATCCAACTCACCTTCTTCTTCCACAATGGCTCAGCCAGTTGAGGAAGAGAACAATCTGGAGCACCAGCTCCAGCGACTCAATGACCTCTTCCAGAACTTTGTGCACTCACCGCAGCATCCTATGATGCAGGACCATTATAATCCTGCTGCGGTGGCTATTGAGCCTCGAGTTAGAATCCCGACTGGAGGACCTGATTCTGAATTAAAGCCCAATATGATTCATGCCATACCTAAATTCCACGGGCTTAATTCTGAAGACCCCTTCCAGCACATCAAACAGTTAAAGCATCTAGCCCAAACTTTTGGGTCAGATGCACAAAATCAGGACATTCTCCTCATGAAGATGTTCTCCTTCTCCCTTATGGACAAGGCCGCTCATTGGTACCAAACACATACTCGGCCGATCAACAATTGGGAAGAACTTCAATTTGAGTTCTTGAAGAAGTTCTTTCCCGTTGGTCGGACCAATGCCTTGCGCCATCAGATTACTCACTTCACTTAGCAAACGGGAGAACCTCTCCATGAGGCATGGGATCGCTTTTAGGATCTCATGAGAAAGTGCCCCCATCACATAGTTCCTAAATGGGAACAAGTCTAGTCTTTTTACCAGGGACTCCGTGAGGATATTAGGCTTTCGTCAATGCAACTTGCGGAGGGAATATAATGGGTCAGCATGAGGACACCGTGTGGGAGATTCTTGAAAATATGTGCAAGAACTCCATCAATAATGACTCCATGGGATTATTCGACAGGACGAATACCCGCGTATCGACGAACCTTAGGGGAGCACATGAAACGTAGGGCCTGTCCGCATCAGTCGACCTGGAACTGATGGCCAGTCGATTGGACAAGGTCTGTATCATCGAGAAGAAGGTGGACGAGCTGACTCAGCACTTACAGCGAGCCACCTCTGCGATAGTTCCTTTGCACAGCCTCCTTCCACACGGGAGACTGTGCAAAACATTCTCCACTGACCCTCTCCTGGGATGGATCCGTATCCACCCCTATCTGATTCTCGGATTGGAGGATCCTCAGATACTTTCTATACTAGCCAGGGGAATTCCACTTCCCCATTCTTTGATTCTTTGGAGGTTCGTCAGACCTGCAAGGACCTCAACGCCATCCAGAATGATCCATTCTCCAACACCTACAATCCTGGATGGCGAAACCATCCCAACTTCCAGTGGGCGGGAAATTCCCAAACTCAAAGACCACCCTTTCAGCCCTGTCCACAACCACCTCGTCCTTACCAGCTGCCTCAGCCTCGGCCCAACCCTACTTATTCATTAGGGCCAAACCAAGACCAAATGTCCCTCATCCTTCAGACTCTGGCTGACATTCAAAGAACGAATGTGGCTATTCAGAAACAACATAAGGATGAACTTACAGAGGTTCGAAATCAACGGCTCAGTTGGCAAATTCCTACCAACCAGGCACACTTCCTTCCCAACCTCTTCCTAACCCTAATAATGTACCGACCCAGCGGCGCGTTATGAACCCAAACCCGAGCCAAGCACACATGATTTATCAGGCCCCCTCTGTTCCTTCACCTGACGGGATGGAGGCTTCCACTTCTTATGCGGGTTATCAGCAGCAACCCATCCTATCCAACCCTAAACAAAATCAGGCAGGACTGAATTCTGTAACGACCCGTAGTGGTAAGGAGACCCAAGATCCACCTTATCAAGGCCACTCCAAGCCTGGTAGTGATCCTAATCCTAGGATAATAATCCAGGACGTTCCTATCCCTGTCCTAGATCAAAGACCTGGACCTATCCTAGAAGAACCAACCAAGGTTCCATTTCTTGAGGCCTTGACCAAGGGAAAGAAGACAACCAAGCCCGTGGCTCCTAAGGAGAACCTGGTCAAGCTCTTTGAGCAGGTCCAAATAAACATCCCCTTGATGGATGAGATTCGCCACGTACCGGCTTACGCACGATTCTTAAAGAATGTGTGTACACCTCAGCGTAAGTCGCGAACCAAGAGTGGGAGTCCAATTGTACTATCAGAGCAAGCCAGCTCTGTAATCCTAAGTAGACTCCCACCCAAGGCAAAAGATCCTGGTACTCCCCTGATTTCCTACAAAATAGGTGATACCCAATTCGACAGAGCATTGCTAGACTTAGGTGCTTCCATAAATCTGATACCCACATCCTTACTTAAACACCTAGAAGAATCTGACCTAAAACCAATTGAGGTGACACTACAATTAGCAGATCGATCCATAAAGTCACCTAAAGGGATTCTCGAGGATGTTATTGTAAGAGTGCGGGATTTCTATTTCCTTGTAGACTTTATAGTCTTGGACATGGACGCACCTGAAAACCCTAGGGACACACCGATCATTCTAGGGAGACCTTTCTTGGCTATTGCTAGAGCCAACATCAGTTGTGAGGAGGGCCAAATAGAGCTGAAATTTGGTAATTAAACCCTCAAAATTAATATCTTTAAGGCCCAACAAGGAATCAATTGTGGTGTCATCGAACAGATCTGTGATATTAGGGCTTTGGTTCATGAAACGCATTTTGAGAATAACCTGATTATACCTCATCAACCACAGAAAGATCTTGAACCGCAATTAGAGGAGTCAAATCCAGATTTAGACAGACCCATAACTCCTACCCTTGAACCTCACACTTACCCTGAACCACCCGTTGCTGCTGATAACCCCATCCTTGAACTGAAACCCCTTCTCGATCATTTGAAGTACATCTTTTTGGGTTCTAATCAGACCCGTCCTGTGATTATAAATTCCAAGCTTACTCTTGAACAGGAATCTCGTCTGATTGCTGTTCTCCAGCAACATCGCAGGGCCATTGGTTGGACTCTCGATGACTTGACTGGAATAAGTCCCTCTTATTGCACACATCATATTTATTCAGAAGAGGGCGCACGACCTTCTCGGGATGCAGAGACGTTTAAACCCCAATCTACAGGAGGTTGTGAAAAAGGAGATCATCAAGTGGTTAGATGCAGGGATCATCTTCCCGATCTCCGACAGTCGTTGGGTGAGCCCAATTCAGGTTGTGCCTAAAAAGGCAGGGCTTACCACCATTACGACTGAAATCGGAGAAGTCATACCTACCCGATTAGCCAACTCATGGAGAGTCTGCATAGATTACCGACAACTCAATTCCTCCACGAAGAAGGATCATTTCCCACTACCTTTCATTGATCAGATTCTCGAGAAATTAGCGGGAAATCGATTCTTCTGCTTTCTTGACGGGTACTCCGGTTATAACCAAGTAGCTATTCATCCTGAGGACCAAGAGAAGACCACGTTCACCTGCCCCTTCAGAACGTATGCATTCCGAAGGATGCCTTTCGATCTCTGCAATGCACCCACGACTTTTCAGCGGTGCATGCTTGCCATATTCTCTGATATGGTAGGTGATTATCTGGAAGTCTTCATGGATGACTTCTCAGTTTTCGTGGCATCATTTGATGATTGCCTCCAGCACTTGGTTCATATACTCAGGCGTTGCATCGATGTTAATTTGGTTCTTTCCTGGGAAAAGAGCCATTTTATGGTGCCTGAGGGGATCGTCCTAGGACATCTGATTTCTGAGAAAGGCATCCAAGTGGATCGAGCCAAGGTTGATCTAGTTTCTCGTCTTCCTATGCCTAGCTCGATCAGGGACATTCGTTTTTTTCTGGGGCACATCGATTTTTACCGTCGTTTCATTCCTGATTTTTCGAAAATCGTGTGCCCCTTGACTACTCTTGTCTCTAAGGATGTACCCTTCAAGATCTCCAAGGAATGCACTTAAGCATTTGAAAACCTCCGTGACCGAGTCACCCAGGCCTCGATCATTCAATCCCCTGATTGGTCTCAACCCTTTGAGATCATGTGCGATGCATCTGATTTCGCTGTAGGAGCGGTTCTGGGGCAGAAAGCTGACGGGAAACCCGTGGTCATCTACTACGCTAGCAAGACACTTGATGAGGCTCAGCGTAACTACATAGTTATGGAGAAAGAGCTGTTAGCCGTAGTATTTTCCCTTGAAAAATTTCGATCTTATCTCTTGGGTTCCCACGTCATCATCTACTCGGATCACACGGCTGTGAGGCATCTCCTTGCCAAGAAGGACACGAAGCCCCGACTAATCTGATGGATCTTGCTGTTGCAAGAATTCAACCTCGAGATTCGCGATAAGGCGGGAAGACAAAATGTGGTAGCTGACCATTTGTCTCGCCTTCCTTCTAAGATCATCAACCCTTCCAGGCTCATCACGGAGCATTTCCCTGATGAGCACCTGCTGACTATTGGTACTAGACTTCCATAATTTGCTAATATAGTAAATTACTTGGCATCTCATCAGATCCCGTCTGATTGGCCGAAGGCCAAGAAAAACAAATTGTGCTCTGATGCCAAGTACTACTTGTGGGAAGATCCGTATCGCTTCCACATAGGTGCAGACCAAATCATCCGGAGATGTGTCCCGGAAGGTGAAGCCAATAATATTCTCTCCTTCTGCCATGGCCAGGCATGCGGTGGCCACTTCTCTGGGCACAAAATCGCATCGAAAATCCTCCAGTGTGGCTTTTATTGGCCCACTCTGTTCAAGGATGCATACAATCACTACAAGGCATGCAGTCGTTGCCAAACTTTGGGCAACATGAGCCATTGCGACATGATGCCTTTGCAGCCGATTCTTGTATGCGAAATCTTTGATGTTTGGGGGATTGATTTTATGGGGTCCTTTCTTGTTTCGTATGGCTTCGAGTACATTTTGCTGGCTGTGGACTACGTGTCCAAATGGATCGAAGCCATACCGACCCGAACCTGTGATCATAAAATCATTCTCAAATTCATTCATCACAATATTTTCTCACGGTTAGGGATTCCTCGTGCTATCATCTCTGACGGAGGGACCCATTTCACGAATGCTCAGTTCAGGTCAATGATGACCAAATACAGGGTGTCTCACCGAATTTTCACTCCTTATCACCCCCAGACTAATGGTCTAGCTGAGCTATCAAATCGGGAAATCAAGAAAATCCTGCAGGTCACTGTTCGGCCTGACAGGAATGACTGGTCGTCCCGACTTCCGAAAGCCTTGTGGGCGTATAGGACAGCCCACAAAACCCAATTAGGCATGTCTCCCTTTAGATTGGTGTACGGGAAGGCGTGTCACCTTCCCGTCGAACTGGAGCACAAAGCCTATTGGGCAGTACGGAGCTGTAATCTAGATCTTTCTAAGGCTGGAACCCACACAAAGCTTCAAATCAGCGAGATCGATGAATTACGCCTTGATGAGTACGAGAACTCGCAAATCTACAAGGGGTGGGTTAAAGCCTTCCATGACAAGCATATCTCTAGAAAGATCTTTCATCCTGGTCAGAAGGTCCTACTCTTCGATGCCCGACTCAAACTTTTCCCTGGGAAGTTGCGATCCAAGTGGGTCGAACCATACCTTGTCCAACAGGTTTTTGGAAATGGAGCCGTCGAAATCAGTTCACTCAGCCATGATTCCGAACCTTTCATTGTAAACGGTCAGAGACTCAAACCGTTCATTGATGTAACCTCTACTGATTTGGCTGAATCATCATCTATCCTCCATTTTCCCTGAGCATATTGCGCCCAGCCGATGGCGTAAAACTCAACGCTCAATGGGAGGCAACCCGTCATTCTCTTTGAAAACCTAAAACCTTTTTTGACACCTTTGTGCACTTAAGGTTCACCCTTTAGGACAACCGACTTCACCTCAGGTACTTGCATCTGAGATTAGAAATCGTCCGTAACAGTCACCCCAACCCATTCACTCATCAAAACATCTGTCCTAATGTATGAACTAAGTTGAATAAAAACCCCCTAAGTTACAATGAGGACATTGCAAATCTTAGGCATGGGGGGGTGTGAAAGTGCAAGTCTTGTAATAAAAGGTTTTAAACAAAAAATTCACATATGCCAAAAATACCATAAAAATTAAAAAATTTTTTGAAAAAGAATAATAAAATGAGAGGAGGAAAGAAAATTTTGTGGACTATACAAAGGAGGAGGAGAAGAAAAAGGAACAAAATGAAAAGGAGCACAAAATGAAAGAAAAAAGTGATAGTCGTTAGTAAGAAATTAAGAAATTAACCTAAGTTCTAGACCTCATTCAGGAAAAGAAATGGAAAGTGCACAGTGAGATTAGTAAGAACGCGAACTTTAGGCATTCTTGGATAGACTCTTAGTACCCATTAAGATCTAGACATTCCTCATGAGGTTGAGGAAAATGAAAAGCTTAAGTATTAGGTCCAAGACTTAGGGAGTATTTGGGCTCGTTAACTAACTTTTGGTTTACGGGACTCAGTAACCTAAGCACCCTAACTTCACACACAGCCTGTTCAGTAAGCATAAAAATCAAAATCACGCAGAAGCGTTGCAAAAATTCTGTAAATGACACCTAGAGTAGGAGCGGCCGACTAACACAAGTTGATTTGGACGAGTTCCCAGCGAGGAGAGGTGGAAATCCCCCTCGAAGATGCGTAAGAAAATGTCATTTCCTCGGTGCTTGTCTTTTAGGATATTTACATATCCTACTGGGGGCATGTAAGCACTCTGCTGGTTCAGATTCCATGGATGGCATTATTACGAAATGTCAATTGCTAGGGTCTGAATTCGGTCACGGAACACCATGGATGGGATTATCTCGAAATCTCAACAGCCAGGGTTCTGGGGGTTACCATGGGCGGTGCTATCTCGAAGCATCGACTGCCAGGAACCTTTGAGGATTGATGATGAGGACAAGGAATCTGATACAGATCATGTTGAAAAGCCAATCCTAAGCTAGAATTAAAAGGAAAAAGAGAGAGAAAACTCTCCAAACAGATAAATCTTCTACCTCTCTTTCTTACAAAACTCACTGCGAACTGAGCCAGGGCTAAAATTATATCAAG
This sequence comes from Thalassia testudinum, assembly GCA_037157565.1. NCBI lineage: Eukaryota > Viridiplantae > Streptophyta > Magnoliopsida > Alismatales > Hydrocharitaceae > Thalassia > Thalassia testudinum. Next base: position 65,764,846 of record JAZHRO010000022.1, on the reverse strand, counting down.
CACGGGTGCTTTAACCACAAAGTCCAATAAGCCTTAGGTTAGTTTTTGTAGGCCTTAAAAACCTTTGTTAAGGACTGAGGCTGAAGCTAGACAGATCTGGATCTTGGTTGGTACTAGAGTACCTTTTAGGCCCATGGTTAGCATTTTGACCTAATCTAGGTTGCAAAAGAAAAAACACTTATCTGAAATCATTAAAGAACTTCATGGTCTAGAACAAGGGTTGAAACCTTAAAATTTTGCTAAGGGACTAACAAAAGCTAGGCATGGGGGTATGATAAGAACCTCATCATGAACCCTAACTAGCACAATATAATCCAAATATGTGTGAAAAAGCTCCTACAAAATCCAAAGAGAGGCTTAACTCAGAGAATTCTGAGTTAAAGAATAAAATAAATCATCAGGGGTAAAACTGTAATTTTACCAATGCAGTTTGAGAACAAGGTAATTAAGGATCCAAACACAGGTCAAACAAGCTTAACAATGAGGGAAGTGGGATGATCTGATCTGAAAAGGGTTATAGCAACTTCTAGGAATTAAATGACATTCTGTAACCCTAAAAACAAACCCACTTCAATTCACGAGGTTCGGGGTAGGATAAAAATAAATAAACCCTCTAAAAATCATAGAAAAATATTCCCTAGGGTTTAGAACTTTCAATTTGGCCTTTGGAACCTATTTTGACTTAAAATGAGAACCATGTCCAATTAATGACTTAATTTAGATTTTTACGCAAATTGGCTGGTCAAACATGGTCCAACCTAGAATTAAAATTCACCATTAAAATCCTTAGGTTCAAATTGGTCTGGTATAAAAACTTGAGCCTAAGAGAAGACCTCCTTGACCGACTTTACAGTTTGGTCCTCTTTATTTACTTTTTGACCCTTATCTTTTGAAACCCTTGCATTGAGGCCCCCAACTTCTCATCGTTCTTTGTAGAACGGTCCTCCCTGCCACTTCTGCGCAGCGCCATGCCTCCGGTGACCTTGCGTGGAGGATGACGCTGTGCAGGGCAAGGCTGCCGTCCTCTAGAACAGAAGGGGTGTTCCCTGCGACGTCCTCTGTCGCAGGGACCCACCCACGACCTCTGTCGTCAACCATGCCTTCCGTGCGAACGTGCGGAAGGCATGGGTATCCCTTCCGGCCATACTCCGGCGAGGTTGACACGATGCCACCTCGTCCCTCTCTCTGCGCCAAGCCCTTTATAAGGAGCAGCAGGCCCTGTCGACTCCTTCAAGCTTTCTTTGACGGAGAAACACCTCCTCTTCATCCCTTCCCCCTCCAGTCAGAGAGCCCGAAGCTTCCGACGATCTTCTCCTCCTCCTCCTCGTCGCTCTGCTGCCCTACCTACAGCAGGGTTTACTCTGCCTTGTCGTCCGCGCTAGGCTGTACCCGCTGGTGCCCTCCGACTGCTTCCTCGTCGCCGAAACCCCCCTCCAGGGCATTTTCATCTCCAGTTCCGGTAGGCACGAGCCGGATGCTCCTCCCTCTCCCTTCGTCGAGTAAATAGGTAAATAGTCTCTGCTCTCTCTCCCTTGTATTTCCCTTCTTCCAATTTGTCATTTCGACCACCCGACTGTCACTGTCCAGACCCATCTTCCCCACCTCTGATCACCCTCTCCGGTGAGTCCATCCCACGTCCATAGACCTCTTCACCCCTCGCCGACCAGCCCAGAAGCTCCCCCACACTCAACTCCACCGATCCCCCCTTTCCATTCACTGCCAAGCACTGCCCAACCATCCCCCGAACAAACCCATCTTTCCGCCCACAATCTGACCTAGGTCGACCTCTACACGCACTCCCGCGCCTCACCGACCATCGCACAGGCTTCGCCACACTCCGGCGAAGCTTTCCACGTGTTCTGACTTGGCCGAGAGGCCGTCACTGTGATTTCAGGTTCTCACCCTCTCTCCGCCATTGTCGACCTGTTGCAGCAGCTCCACCTGCAGCTCCAGGTCTTCCCCAACCTAGGCGCACGTTCCAGGTTGTGCGGGTAGTCTCCGCGAAGGCATCCAGGCTTGCGATTTGGTTTGCAAGCCTCACAACTGCTTCAATTGGCCGCGGACTCCTCTCCTACGGGCATAAAATCGGGTGGTGGGACTTTATTCCCACCTCGTAAGTGTGCGGCCGACGCCCACGCTTAAATTGCAAAAGTGCATAGGGCTTACTGCCTTCTAACACAGGGGTCAGGTCCCTCTCACCCACACGCAGCACGCCACGTGCTCGCTCGCCCTCGCCCGTGCTCACGCCCTGCGGGTCTGGGCCGAATCTGACTACTCGAACCATGCACTCCTCGCCCATCACCGCACGTCGGTGGGCCTAGTCCCCGGCGTGCTACTTGAACCCGAATACTCGGCTCTGGGAGAGCAGTCCTAAGAGAGATTCTGAGAAAGAGAGAGACGCTGGGAAGGGGTAGGGGTAGGTTTTGGTCTGACCTTTGTGTGAGCGTGCAGGAAGAAAAGAAGAAGAAGGAAGGAGAGAAACAGAAGAAGAAAAGAAGAAGCCACACTAGGCAACTGAAGAAAGAAGAAGGAAGGCACTGTAGCAAAGCCACAGATAAGTCATCTGAGCACTGCATCAGACGTCGGAGTCACCACAGCCGCAAGCAAAGAAGAAGAGAAAGAAGAAGAAAGATACAGCCGCAAGGAAGGAAAAGAGGAAAAGAGAAGAAGCAAGCAGAGCAGCTAAGAAGAAAAGAAGACTCTGCAGCTAAGGAAGAAAGAAGAAAGAAAGAAAGAAGAAGAAGAGGAAGAAGAAAATCGACCAAGGAAGAAAAGAAGAAAAGAGAGAAAAAGAAGAGAGAAGAAGAAGAAGCCAAGAGAACTCTAGCTCCCTCTCTCTATCTCTCGCTCTCTCTCTCTCTTATTTTTGTAACCTAATTGAGAACTTTTATACTTCTAGAATTCTAGTTGCTCCTTGAGTTCGACCTCGGGAAAACTCTGTATTCTGAGTAAAAATTTGTAGTAATCTGGTAGCTGTTTTGTCAAATACTACAACGATTGTAAACCATAATAACATAAAGACGAAACACAGCTTGTACCAGCTAGTGAATGCTTGCTGAGAGAGTAATGTTTAAAGTAGAAACTCCGCGATAGGTAGCGCCCCCAAATGTTGCCCCAGCTGTGTGTTTATGTGGAGAAGCATTTGCTATGTAGCGGGGATCGACTTTAGGAGGTGGTATGAGGCACATGGGCTTGCTATGTCATCGACCTTAAGAGGCGGTTGTGAGGCGCGTCCGCCTGCTATATCACTGGCCTTAAGAGGCGGTTGTGAGGTGTGTGTGCCCGCTCGACTTCCGCGAGTAATGGTTAGTTACATTGGGATTGATGTTGTGTCTTGTTATTTAAGAAGACTAGCATTTATTGCCGTTATGATGAGGTGAAGGTCTCAAGCATCATGTTTGTCATCGATGGGACTACCCTTTCTATGGCAGTGGATATGTGTGCAAGGGTGTTAAATGTCTGTAATGATGGCCAAGGTTTTTTTTGCGCTTAGTGGTATATTTGGAATCCGCGTCGGATACAGCGGGATTTGATTTTTCTTCGAAAGTTATGTCTCTTAAGGGCGAACCGCCCTCCATGGGGTTATATATAGGGGTGGTGGGTTATGGTTAATGGCCCACCTACCTCAGAGAGCACTTGCACAGGGAGTTTTTACTCTTGGCAGAGCGTTGTGAGGAGGTGTCCTTCGTCGGAGTGTCCCTTTGTCGAGGTGTCTTAAAGGAAGGACCTTCATGTCGGGTTTTACAAGCAAGGGTAAGTTCGTTGCCTCTTCCCCCGAAGTCTCTACTGAGACTAGGACTTTGTACGATTTTTCATCAGACTCCCGCAGTCGGTCTGCGATTTTGTCGTTCTTGGGGGAGTATTGACTCAGTGGAGTCCTGTTTCAAGCTTGTGGGTCTGAAACCCGTCTTTGTTCAGACGGGACTAAGGACATGTTATCATCTATAAATACGCCATAGAGCATGGCTTACAGGTTCCTTTGAACCCTTTTTCGTCTTCCTTCCTTTCCTTTTATAATTTGCCCCTTCTCAGCTCATCCTAAATTGTTGGCTGGTGTTGAATGCCTTTACTGCCATCTACCTTCATTTGGGGATTGCCCCTCGCCTCGTTTTGTTCTGCCTGCTTTTTGGGCTGATGCCCCTGAAGGTGAAGAAAGGCAACCTTTCGTCGGTACTTATATGCTGTATAGTCGGAAGACCAAATACCCGATAGTGGATCTCCCCAATAACTTGAAGGGGAAAGACCATCATTTTTTTTTCTTTCCAACCTTGAAGACCTCGGAGTCCCTTACACTTGGCAAGGTCCGCCTGAGAGAGACCAACCACCCCAATTCGAGGAGCTTGATCTGTTCGTGTGGGTGGATGTGGAATAATTAATTAAGTTTGGTCCGATTGCTTAGTTAGAGCTTGTTGCTCACTCTGAAACGGGTTTTAAAATCGTTGCGTTGTAGTATAGCTCGAATCAGTGTGAAAACAGATAATATTTATTACTCGAATATTAGAAATGAAAGTCTGAGGTCGAACATAGGGAGCAAATAGGAATTCACATACTAATCTCAAATAATGCAAATGAGCATAAGAATTTAAATCACAAAATGATATTCAATAAGTACTAATATGTTACATTAGATATTCAATGAATTCTCATGTATTTTGAGGCAATAAAAAGGTAGAGAAGCTAAAATAATGATGATTTAAATCACCAATTATTCTCTAAGCATATATATTAAGTATTTAATATCTCAACAGTAGCAAGCCTCAAATCAGTCATCGGATCTAATGACCAGACGACTTAACCATCAAACTTAGGTCTTCTTCCCTTCTTCTGCTTCTGCTTTCTTCTTCTTTAGCTTTCCTTCTTCTTCTTCTTCTTCCTTCTTTGCTTTCTCTTCATGCATGAGCCTTCTTCCTTTCTTCCTCTTCTACCTTCTTTTTCAGGCCCTCTTCTTTTCTTTCCTTCTGCGACTCTTCTCTTCTTCCTTTCTTCACATACAGAGGGTAGCCATCTTAGATTTTGGCTAAGTGTCACATGGGGCAAAACCCTCCCCTGCCCTGCGCACTCTCTCTCTTTCTCTTCTCTTAGGTTCTGCCCTCCCAGGGCCAGTTAGGGTAGTCGGGTTATTGGGTAGGCGTGCACCTGGGTCCAGGGTCACCTGTGTGGTGTAGTGACCGAGGAGTGAGGCTTAGGTGGGTAGTCGGGTCGAGTGCCAGACCCGTGTGAGCAGTGTCATCGGCAAGGCAGTGGGGTGTGTGGGGGACCTCACCCCCCAAGTGACTTGAAGCAACAAGCCCCAATCACTTTTGCATCTTATTCAGCTGCAATTGCTCCTCAGTCCATGAGGTGGGACTAAATCCCACTGCCTTTCTCTGTGTGGAGCTGCAGTTGCTTCTTTGCGCGATTATGGTCAAAGGCTCAGTCAAAGAGCCAAATTGGCCCCTTAGTTGCACTTCTGAAGGATTCCGCTGAGCTTGGAGCAAACACCTGGGCGGATCCTTTTACAAACAAGGCCTGAAGCTCGTGGAGAAGCGCAGCAATGGCGGTGAATGGACCTACTACCTGAAACATGAAATAAGGCCTCGTGGCCGCATTGGAATAGTTTAGGAGCTTTGCTGGACCACGACGAGTGTGTCATAGGTGGTCTCATGGAAGATGGTGGTTTGTGGTGGTCGGTCAATGACGGAGTCGGTGCACGATGATGGGTCTGTTCGGGGGTGAGTTTGGGTGGATGGAAGCAAATAGGGAGAGGGGTTTGGTAGGGTGTGATGCGGCGGAGGTTATGCGGTGGTCGGCAAGGTGGATGGTGGTATGTGGTGGAGAGATGGGCTCGTTGGAGGAGTGGCTAGAGGTGAGGATGATGGAGGTGAACGACATGTCGAGGGATTGAAGTCGAAGGATAAATAGAGGGGAAAAAAGAGTAGGGGAGGCGAGGGAACGTTGGAACCTAATCGAAGGACGAAAGGGTGAGATATTCCCACATCGGTGTGATGGCCGGATGTGGGGAAGATGAACCTCCGAAGGTAGAGATGGTGGCGAAGAAGGGGTCTGGACGCCTTTGATGTGGTTGTCGAGAGGCGGAGGAAGTCAGGGAGGAAGACGACGCTCCCAATTTGGCCGTTGGGAGGCCGTGGGATGATGGGGGAGGAGCTCGCCGGAGCTAGGTCGAAGGAGGCCGGAGGTAGGGTTAAGAAGAGGGTTTTGTGGTCAAATCCTAGCTAAAAAGCACGGCCGTGCCTTGGGGATCTTTTTATAGGGCTCAGGAGGGGGTTTTGAGCTTGAAAGCCAAGCTTCCAAGCTAGGAATTGTTGCCGAAGTAGGAAACCCAAATCTCTCATGCGTTCGCATGAGAGATTGGGAAGGTTATGGGGCTTATGGACGGATTCAGATGGAAGAGGATTTCTCAGAGAATCTCTCTTCCAATTTTGGAAGGGATTGATTGAACAGAGGAGTTCACTTCAATCAAAGGTTGTCGAAGAAGGATTCTTGCGTGATAATAGCAGAGGGACCTATTTGCAAAGAGCGACGACAAAAATAGGGGCCTTTTTGTAAGAAATTCAAAAGTTAAAGGTCTGAATGAGATAGAAAGAGTTTGATTGGACCAAAATGCAAACTTGGTCAAGATAATCTCAGACTAAGCCCAAATTTTGGTACAAACCTAATTTTGACATAAGGAATCAAATGGTGAAGTTAGATTTAGGTTTTTCCCTCTTTTTATCGGGTAATTTATGCAAAAACCCAAATTAGGGCAAATGTTTATCTGAGACTCTGTTTTAGGTCAAAACGGGTTCTGATGGTCAAATTGAAGGTACCAAACCCTAAAGACTATTTTTCTATGAATTTTTGCTAGTTTAGGTGAATTTTATCTTGTTACGAATGTACGCCCCAAACGTATTTTAAGACGTCTGGGAGGTGGCCCAGACGTCGGGCCAGACGTCTGGGGTCACTTCCAGACGTCGTACAAGACGTCTGGGATCGTTTCAAGATGTCTGGAAATTGGTTATTTTCGACACGCGCGGGTCGTCTGCGCGCCTGAGCGCGCAGATCGCATATTCGCTCCTGCGGCTGCAGATTCTCGCCGCTGCAGCCTCTCTCTCTCCTCCTCGCACGGCCTTAAAAGGCCACGCGCTCTCTCCCGTCGCGTCCACCCCTTTCCTCTTCTCCTTCCTGTGCGCGAGAGCGGGCGCGGGGTTGCTACGGCGGCGACGGCCGCAGTGAGCGCGGAGGGGGTGCTGCGTGCGAGAGCGGCGCTTAGCTGTGAGGGCGAGCTCGCCGGGGCTGCCAGGGCCGGCCGGCGGGGAGTGCAGCGGGCGCGGAACGACGCGGGAGGCCTGCTGCAGCTCGAGCAGCAGGCGCACGAGGGGCGACGCGGGCGGCGTCGCGAGCGGAGGGCGAGTTGCGCCCTGGTTCTGGAAAAATTTCCAGAATCAGATGTCTGTGCTGATAGCCAGACGGCGGGTTCGACGTCTGGAAGACTGTCCAGACGTCTGAAAGGTGAGTTTTCCGTCTTCTCCTTCCTTCCTGTCGACTGACCGTACTGAGGGAGAGAGATGGGTGTGCGCAGGCTCGGTGATTCGCCATCCAACGCGAATCAGACGTCTGGCTGTAGTACCAGACGGCGGGAGCGACCTCCAGACGTCCGGGGTGACTATTGGATGTCTGGGAGCTAGGACAGACGTCCCCGCAGACTTCTGGACGTCTGGGAAACCACGCTGAACAAGGTAATTCTCTGATCCACTTTTTAAGACGTCTGGAAGAAGTTCCAGACGTCTGATTTTGCGCAGTGTCGTCGTTTTTGACTCGTTGAGGGCCCATTCGGGTTCCGTTTTCCGCGTTTCAAGTTGCGTTCTTTCCGAAATTAAATCCTCTACCCGTCTACAGTAGCTATACACTGTTTTGAGACACTCCTTGTGTTTGATCCTTGTGATAGGACCTCGTTCCGTTGCAGTCTTGGGAGTCGCGGAGGCACGTGGGATTCCCGATCACGCCCCCATTACTCCCGTCGTACCTGGTAGAGTGACTTTAAGTTTAATCTGTTACATTATGAAACCATAAATAGAACCTAGGACATTGCATGAATCCTAGGAATGAGAAATAGATTGAATGGTAGATTCCTAGGGTGTTGCATGAATCCTAGGGCTGGAAAACTAGATTGTATGATAGATCCTAGGATATGGCATGAATCCTAGGATGGGAAAACTAGTGGAATGTATGAATACTGCAGTTTTGGAAAATGTGGAAAGGAAATAATAGCTGCCTGTGAATTAAATTAACAGCTGCCTGTTATGAATAAATGAACATGATTAAGAATATGGGATGTATGAACGTGAAACTGGAATGGTGAAACTGGAATGTTCTGAGTTAAAGAGCTTGAACCCTACGGGGAATTAGGAGTAGAACTCCTGGAAAGTGAGTGGAATATAATTGGGGAAGTGAGCTGGCCCTTGAGTACGGAGTACCAAGGAGAGCGACTGTCGCCCTGTTCAGTGCAGAGCGGAGCCAGCCGCCCCAGGGACCCGGGGTTAGGACTGGCCACTCTGTACCGACTTGCTGGCCCTCGCGTACGTAGTATCGAGGAGAGCTACTAATGTAGGGAGGTACTAGCTACCCCACGGGCCCCGGGGTTCTGATAGCCTCCCACACCGACTTGTTAGGCCCGCTGGGGCAGACCAGGGTAGTTAGACGAGGGTGCGCGGACTGTGGAGGGGCAAGGCCCCGGTTTGGTTACTGTGGAGGGGTTGGACCCGTGTTACTGAGAGGGCTCTGCCTTGGACTGGTTCCGTGCTGTGCTTTGGGCGCACCCGTTAACGGAAACGACTGACCGCGTGCCAGTACGGGTTAGCTACCTGTGCGTTTATCGCGCGTGCCGTAGTCACCGTTACGTCTGTCAGTGACCTTGGGGTGGTTGACTGAGGGTAGGATCACCACGGGGGACTCTCCCGGCCAGGAGAGCACCACGTGCTACTTCTACTTTTTGGAAAAGACTGCAATCAAGATCGTTCCCACGAGGAACATTCGAGATTCAAGTAAAAGATTTGAGGAATAAATGAAATAGTGAGACAATTGAAAGATGCGAATAAAGAAAGTAATCAAACATAACAGCTACTGTACACTCTACTGTTGTCTTTAGTTTAGTTGCCACTCTACTCAGCGTTTTGCTGACGTGTTACACTCGTTACCTTTTTCAGGACCAGGTGTTGAGCAGCCAGGTTCAGCGGCTGCAAAGGACGCTAGGCCGAGTAGGGTCCAGTAGAGTTACCACGGTTTCTTGTACCTCTTTTTGTTACGTATGGTGAGTAGTTCTTATTTCCACTGTACTTTTCTTTACCTGCAGTTCATATTTAGTTATGAATGTTGTTCTACTGTTGTGGTGGTATATACTGTAGTAGTTCCTTTCCTTGCTGCTGTATTTTCTTACTGTTAGTTATATCCATGTTGAATGTGGTTTATTTTACTGCTCTTTTGGTTACTTCCTTGTTGGACGACTAGGTCTTGGGATTAGTCGAGTCGGTCCGGTTCTCGTGTCTCGTAGGGACTTGGGAATCGGGTCGTTACAAGATGGTATCAGAGCAAGGTCGTCCCGAGAAGTGAATCAACTGACTGGAAAATAACCAATTCACATGTCTATAACTAGAGTAGCCACCACAACATATCTCTTGACATGAGCTCTTAGAAGTTTCGTTAGGTACCGTCTGTTTTGACGTTTTTCCGTTTTGTTTCGCGTCTCCTTACAGGAGATGCCTCGTCGCGGGACTGGCCGCGGGCGCGGCCGAGGACGAGGTAGGCGAGGTGGACGTGCTGTTGTTGACGTCTCAGTGGACCAGCCACCACTCCCGGGCATCCAGGCCCAGGATCTCGCCAGACTGATACGAGACATTGTACGAGAGGAGCTCCACCCACCGCCCCGAGCACCTCCTCCTGGGGCTGCAGAGGGGGAGTCCTCTGTGGGACCACGCGACAGACACGGCGCTGGACACGAGGGAGGGGATGGGCTGCTGCCGCCCCCACCTTCCTCCGACACTTCTGTACACGAGGCACCTTCGCCTGGAGGTGCACCAGCACCTCCCCTACAGCGCCACTTCGAGCTTTTCGGGCAGTTCCGGAAGCTGAAGCCCCCCTCTTTCAAGGGGGATGAGGACCCGATCGAGGCAGAGGACTGGCTTAAGCAGCTGGAGAAGATCTTCGACACCCTTCGCCCCCCGGTGGAGTGCCGCGTGGCCTTTGCCACGTACCAGCTGGAGAGTGCGGCACACAGGTGGTGGAGGGCGGTCCGGGGACAGGAGAGGGACGAGCCGACGTGGGACCAGTTCGTCACCCTCTTCTGCAAGCAGTACTTTCCCCATACGTGGCAGGACCAGAGGAGGCAGGAGTTCCACACTCTCCGCCAAGGGACGATGACTGTGAGCACGTACCGCACGCGTTTCTTGGAGCTGTCCCGCTTTGCAGCGACAGCGGTAGCCACTGAGGAGGAGCGCCTTTGGAGGTTCACCGAGGGGCTCCGGCCTACGATCCGGGGGTACGTCAAACCCCTAAAGCTGCCTACGTTTTCGAGGGTGGTAGAGGCAGCTATGACTTATGAGGAGACCAACCCGTCCGCACGAGACACCGACGGCGGGCGGAAGAGGCCCTTCCAGCCAGACTTCTCATAGGGCCGGCAAGAACGGAGACACGTGGCATCCACAGGAGAACCGTCACGTTTTACAGGGCCATCAGTGGCCTTTGGGGGCCCTCGACAGGGGACAGTCGCCAGCACCGGACCCCCGCCTAGCCGACAGCAGGGACCCCCTGAGGGCGGGAGTCGGGTTCCCCTCTGTTACTAGTGTGGCCAGCCGGGCCACATCAGGAGGGACTGCCCGTCTAGGGCAGGAGGTCAGCAGATACTTCCCGCGCAGAGCACTGGAGGACGCGTAGGAGGCCGCGGTTCCCAGGCGCGAGGAGGAGGACAGCAGTCGTGAGGAGGGTACCGGCCAGCACCTACCCGTCCGACGTAGAGTGTGGCTGCTTCGTTCGCACCTAGAGCTGAAGGGCGTATCAACGCCCTAACACACAGGGACGCCAGAGCTTCGGGATCGGTGGTAGCAGGTATGGTTTCAGTTTCCGGTAGACTCGTTTACACGCTTTTCGATTCCGACGCTACGCACTCGTTTGTCGTAGCCAGTTTCGCAGTTAGTTTGGATCGGGATTATACACTATTAGAGAATCCGTTCGTAATTAGAGGTCCGAGTGGTCAGCTGTTTGTAGCTGAGGAGGTGTACACGGATTGCGAGGTCAGCGTCGGGGGACATAGCCTGCCAGCTGACCTAATTATGTTACACATGGAGGACTTTGGAGTGATTCTGGGGATGGATTGGCTGTCCGCTTACCACGCCTTGGTGGACTGTTTTGAGAGGAAGATTGTCTTCTCCATGTCGGAGTTGCCTTCTTTGGAGTTTCACGGACAGCCAGTGGACGGAGGTTTCAGGTGCATTTCGGCACTTCAAGCGGCGAGACTTTTGAGCCAGGGGTGTGAGGGCTTCCTAGCTTGTGTGGTGGCAGAGCCCAGCCCTGTGGCAGACTTCCAAAGCATCCCGGTGGTCAGAGAGTACCCTGACGTGTTTCCAGACGAGTTACCAGGACTACCGCCAGAGCGTGAGATCGAGTTTGAGATCTCACTAGTACCAGGGACCAGCCCCATCTCCACCGCGCCATACAGGATGGCACCGCTTGAGCTACGAGAGCTCAAGTCTCAGTTACAGGACCTTTTGGAGAAAGGTTTCGTGAGGCCCAGTGCGTCTCCCTGGGGAGCCCCGGTACTGTTTGTGAAGAAGAAGGATGGGACCTTACACCTTTGTGTGGACTACCGACAGCTGAATAGGGTCACCATCAAAAACAGATATCCGCTGCCGAGGATTGACGACTTGTTTGACCAGTTTCGGGGTGCCACGGTGTTTTCCAAGATCGACTTGAGGTCAGGATACCATCAGTTGAGGATCAGGGAGACCGATGTCCCCAAGACAGCTTTCCGCACCCGGTACGGACAGTTTTTGGTCATGCCGTTTGGGCTGACCAATGCCCCCGCTGCTTTCATGGACCTGATGAATCGGGTGTTTAGACCGTACTTGGACCAATTCGTGGTGGTTTTCATAGATGATGTACTCATCTATTCTAGAGATCGGACACAGCACGGACAGCACTTGCGGATGATTCTGGACACTCTGAGACGACGCCGGCTGTACGCCAAATACAGCAAGTGCGAGTTCTGGTTGAGGGAGGTGACCTTCCTAGGTCATGTGATCTCTGGAGATGGCTTGGCGGTGGACCCAGCCAAGGTCAAGGTAGTACTCAGGTGGGAGAGGCCGCGTTCAGTCACTGAGATTCGTAGTTTCCTGGGACTGGCAGGCTACTACAGACGATTCATCAGAGGATTTTCACAGATTGCACGTCCTATGACACAGTTGACCCGGAAGGACGTGCCCTTCGCTTGGACAGACGCCTGTGAGGCGTGTTTTCTGGAGCTGAAGGAGAGGTTGACCTCGGCTCCCGTGCTCACCATCCCTGACAGTAGTGGCGGGTTCGTTGTGTACACGGATGCCTCCTTGCAGGGGTTAGGAGGTGTGCTCATGCAGAGGGGTCACGTTGTCGCTTACGCTTCGCGGCAACTGTTGATAAATACACATTTATTCATGATAAAATGCTGACTTATGATAGTTCTTAAGCTTAACATTGCATGTAGTATTATGAATAATGCATAACATTCATTACATTGCGTTTAGGATAATTTGTGTAATTGGCATATTAATATCTGCATTTTCTATGGCCAGGGGGCAATGCGACATCTTTGCAGGCTTCAGATGGAAAATCCGATTGTGCGGATGGATCCGAAACAACGATCGCAGTCCATCAGTGCAAAAACCACTCCGATCAGAGCTCCATAGCACCCTCTACAAGAAGAAGAAGTTGGACAACCACGATGGCGCCACGTGGTGCCATTGCAACCCTCCATCCTGACTGCAGTTGCTCCTCCCAAGCCACACTTGTGAACTCTCAGCTGTTAGATTCGAATCCAACGGTCGTCAAGAGGCCACGTCGCCTGCCTCAAGCCAAGCAGAGAAAAGCTTCACGCAATCTCGGACATTAGATCAAGACCCAATGGTCATGGACACGTGAGCCTTAATTCCTAAATGAGACTAAAACCCACCCTTAGCTAAGTGGTTGGTGCTTCCACTTGCAACACGCGGATGAGAGATTGAAGCCTTGCACGTAGATTTAATCCGCTGAGCACGCGCGGGTGAAAATTGAGTTGTCGATGGGCGATTGAGCGGTGAAGGAAGCAGCTATGTGGCGCCACCCGATGCAGGCGACTCACACACGTGAGATTTGATGCACGGGCAGACGCACGATCGTACGCTCACCAGGGGGCGCGATGCTTAAGTTGTCCGACGTGATCTCCTCCGTCTGATCGAGTGGGGCACGATACAGAGAGTCCTCTCCGCGCAATCAGAGCCCTTCATCCGCCATCCAAGGGTAGCGATCCACTCCACCGCAGCTCTGAGAGCGCCAGCGGTCGCATGCGATGGCAGCTGGACACGTGAGATGGAAGGCTAGCATCGCACGAGCGCGATCAACGCGCAAGATGGACGGCCAGCGAAGCACAGCTCACTACAATGCATGAGCAAGCGTGAGTTGGCTACAGCGACGCATGAGCGGGATCTACAATGACGTTCTGGAGGTTGCTAATTGTCCTATACCCATTTTTAGCCCCCTTTCATCCACTATATAAGGACCTACACACCTCCCTTGCCTACCCATCTCTAGCTATGCTATTCCCACCTACTCAAGAGCAACAAGAACCCTTCCAAGCTCCCATAAGCTCTATTCCCAAGCTCCAAAGGCTCCTTATTAGTGTAGAATCCTAAACCTCCACCAAATAGTCCTCCCTCTTCACATCACCTTCATAGGGAACCCTAGGGCCATCCCCTCACCACCATTCAGGTAGACGATCACCTCCACCTCCTCATCACCTTTCCTATAGCTCGATTAAGCAGCCCTCTACCCGGATTCCTCCTTCACCTCATCTCCTCCATCCAAGCTGCCACCAAGCGCCGTTGTTTGACGAAACATTCGCTTTGGGAGATTTCCTCTCACCTCCATTTCCTTTATCTATCTTACTATATTTCTGCTTAGTGTAATTGTAATAAACTTCATTCTCATTATATTAGTTTCATTTCTCTAAATTTAGTTTTAGACTAGCTTAGCTTGCTTCTTGTTCTGATATTTTGTTATCATACTCATAAAAGACAAAAAAAATAACAAAACCCTAAAAATACTAAAAAGAAACAAAGAGAAACATAGATTTTCAAAGAAATAAACGTCGCCTCCCAATGTTTGACCCGGGGCTCATCTTGAGTTTCAGTATAAATTTTATTTGGTTAGCGGATTTTGCGACTAAGACGACAGGTTCACCAAAACCTTTTGGCATCACCTTGTGATTGCTAAACCCGACCACTGGGTGAATCGAAGGGGAGAGGTGCTCTTTCGTTAAACCCAGCTAGCATAGGGTGTTGAGGAAGAGGATGTCCACGGCACTTACCTTGTGAATGAGGAGACGGGGTTGCTGTCACCTTGCCAGTAAGAGTGTTATTAGTAGTGGGTCAGTATGCTCCACTGGGTTTGGGAGGAAGGTGAACAATCGCAAGGTTTCCTGCTTGACAGGACCTCTTTCGTCCCATTGGAGGGTGGAGAAAGCGCTAAGAGTCATACGCTTGGGAGGGCTAGATTGCCGACTTGGAGCGGCATTAACGCTGAAAATGACTTTAACCTTCGCGCCCGTAGGGGGTGGGTGGTGAGTGTGCTGTGGCGCTCCAGGCACAGCTGCTAGGACTCGACGGTGGTATTCAGTTGGCAAGAGTAGGGTAGATATTGCTTGCTCAAGGTGGTGGGCCATGGCAACATTGGGCTTTAGGCCTTTGACAAGTACCATGTTGATCCCATGGAGATGTTGAAGCCTCTCCTTGTGGTAGTCTTTCGAGCCCCCCATGGGCTCCTTGCCCTTATCTTGGCCTTTGTTTTGCCTGATGAAGTGGGCCAGGTTCCCGTGCCGGATCTAGGACCCCGATCTGGTCACACAGATCATGGCAGTCTTCAGTGGTGTGGCGTGGGGCCTTGTGATACTTACAGTAGGGCTCGGAGTCAACCTTTTTCTTCATTGGCTTGGGCGGGGGTAGCAGGTCTTTGTCTGTAGACCATACCTTTGCCAACAGGTCCGCCTAGTTCACGGCTAAGGGAGTGTATTCCTTGAAGTAATCCCTCCTTTGTTGGTGGGATCCATTGTTTTGGCCCTTGCTTGGGAAATCATTCCTCTGCTCTAGGGAGCTAGCCTTGCGCTTGTTGAAGCAGTCGCCTTCACAGAAGGAGACAGGGCGAATTCACCTGGGGCCTTCTTCTCCCGGACTGGGCTAGCATCGTCCTCGGACCCCTCCATTAGCCAGTTGCGAGAGCGGAAAGAGTCATCCTACTCCGCGAACCTTGTGGCTCGATCCTAGAGCTCCGCCATATCCCTAGGTAGGAAGTCATTGATGTCATACCAAAACCTTCGGGTCAGGAGTCCTAACTTGAAGTACTGGATGGAGAGGGTATTGTGAGGCCACTTGCACTTGAAGTACTGGGCCTTAAATCGGTCTAGGTATGACCGAAAAGGCTCACTCTTTCGCTGTCGGACTTCTGACAACCTTTCAGGGTTGTCTTTAACCCTTTGTTGTCTGGTGAAGTACTAGCAAAACCTGTCCACCAGTTCCTGGAAGCAGGCGATTTGTCCGGTCGACAGTTCGTTGCACCACTCATGGGCCATGCCGGAAGGATAGGACGAGAATACTCTACAGAGTACTTCGTCAAGGCAACCATGCACCAACATCATCTGGCAGTAACTCCTAACGAAGCTATTGGGTTCGCCGTCCCGTCGTATGGGGCCATGACGGGCTGCTTAAATCTCTCAGGCAGGGGGACTGTCATTACTTCCTTGGTGAAGGGGTAGGTGGTGACGTAGGCCCGGGGGCATATGCCCCGCATGGCTGTAGTAACTTGGTGAATGATCTCAGGGGTCGATCCCTCGCTACTGGTTGTGAGGGGTTGAGCCCCCAAGATTTCCTCCGAGGAAGGTGGGCGAGGAGCCTTCAGTGGGTTAGGAGGAGCTTCTCCTTTCTGGCTACTAAGCTCGCACTTTAGCTTCTTGAGTTGTTTGTGCAGACGGGCATTCTCATTCTCCACCATTCGATGCCACCTCAGTTGCTCATCTTCGAGGCTTGGCTGGTGGGGCTCCCCCAGTGGGGTTGGTCGAGCTCCCAGATCTACCTGATCTCCAAGAGTTTCTCTATGACTGAGATTTCCTCAGCTCTCAGAGCAGCCAGTTTAGCCCGAAACTACTCCTCCCTCGCCTGTATCTCTGAGAGGAGGTCACCTCATGGTCCTCTGGTGGCTGGTTGAGGACTCCCTTCTCTTTATTTGTCTCGATTGACGGGGGGCAACTCTTGAACACCGCCACGCTCGACTTGGCCCGATTCGACGCCTTCTTGGGGTCAGTGCGGGAGGAGTTGCGAGTCATGGGAGCCATCGAGAGGATCTCGAGGGCTTGGAAATGTTATCAACTGATAATCGCTTCCCGCAGACGGCGCCAATTGATCGGCGCCCTAAGATTTGGAGTATCTGACTCAAGAATAAAAATGATCTGATCTCCCTCATGGGTGGATGGTCCAATCATGGGATTCAAGCAATCACACAGTGGCATATGGATTGATTACCCAGTTCCACCGCAAGGAGTGTACATCTGGGGGGAGGATGGTGTTCCCAACTGTGCACTATGACTTGTAAGATTACAAGGTTTCTCGATTTCTCTCTCGAGTTGCTTGGGGGGAAGGCCTCGAGGACCTTCCTCAGCTATTTATAGCACTGAGATTGGGCTTCTAACGAGATCTTTTGAGTAGATACGCTGCCTGATAAGGTACACGTCTTGTTAGATTATTAATTATAGCGGCCATTGTCAACATTTATAGAGGGTGTGGTCCTGTTGTACTCTCACCGTCCCCTCTAACGGATAGGATCCTCTGGATTTGGCTGTATCTAACCTTTTCTATGTGCAAGCCGGTTGGGTTCCCAGATTCGTCTGCGCAAAGGATTTTCCTTGGATGTAGGCGGGTTGGGTCCCTAAGCCCGCCTATATCCAAGTCCTTCTGGGTAGGATTTTTCTTTTTAGGTCTATCGCAGAGTTACGGGTTTGAGGACATTTTTTGCCTCTCATCAAGGGATAAAAAGATTCAACTTTTAATGTTTTCCCATTAAAAATAATGAATCATCCGACGGAGCATAATATAAGTACCATTTTTGATGAGTGATTAGGGTGGCTTGGACAGTAAGAAGTTATGGTATAAGCTGGAGTTTAGTAAGGGTGCACATGGGTTGAATTGAGATTCAATCCTAATCCAACTCATGATTTACGAGTTAGAATTTTTCAATCCACCCCAATCCATTACACCGCTCATCCCAACCTAATCTAATCCATGAAAATTTGGTTAGGTTGGGCTGGGTTGTTGACTAGTTAATATATATATTTGTCTTCTACATACTAATTTAGAAATATAACTAATTTAGCACAAATTTATACTTAAGTGGACACTAATTTGTTTTTTTTTAGCAAAACATTTTTCTTACAAGAAGAGTAAGGAATGATTAAGGAATTACAAAATTTGATTTACCAAAGCTTAGTCAATGGTTAAACAAAAATTCCATTGTTAGGTAGGACAACAAAGGCTTAATCCAAACTTGGAGTTTGCAAGACACTTGAATTTAACAAGCTATATACAAGAACTTAAATAAACATTCTAACAACAAGCCAACTAAATTACACTCATGTTCAAGATGAAACTCTACTACACAGAGCCTTCTTAGCTAACTAAGCTTTCGACTCCTTCTCCTTAATAGCATTACACAAAACACACTAAGAAAGTAAAATAATTGCAAAAATCATCTCTTCCACGGCCTTCTCCCTTGCACGCTCTGACAGCCTCAACACCTTCATCTTCGTGGCTCCACCTATGCCTCCGATAGCTCCCGACATCTCATTCCTTATCTGCAGAAAAAAACCTGAAGTTCATAATGTAACATCGGAAATGCTCGATGAATCCCGCAACATGGAAAATGAGATCGGATCATCTATGTCTTCCCACCTTTGACCTCACTCTCGAGATGGTTGAGCCTACGTGTGGAGGAGGTGCAGCTTGGAGGTAGGAGAGGAGCGAACCCTACGTGTGGAGTTGGTGAAGGCTGTATCTGGTGGTAGTGAAGGGGCGACCATGTGGGGGAGAGAGAGAGAGAGAGATGGGTCGGGAGAAAGTGAGGGGTTGGTAAGGGAGATTGTGAGTTGTTGTTGCTAAGGCATAGCTTACAATTTGGGACTTGCAAGGTGGAATTTAGGAATTTGGAGAGGGAGAATTTGGGTGGGAGTTTGCCATTTGAGAGAGATTAAGTTGTAAGAGTTTGACTTCCCTTAGATAATACATACATACATGTGTGTGTGATTATAAATCGAATTGTAAGTTGAGTTTAGTTGATTAAATCTCAAATCTAATCTAATCAAATCAAACCCATTATAACTTTTAATTGAATCCAATTGAGTTGGGTCGAGTGGAATTTGAGTTAGAACTCAGACTCGTGAACCCAACCCTTTAGGTTTTTTGTTAAAGAAAATGGATCATAAGATTGAACTTAATCTAAGTTACATTTTTCTACATCTGGTCAACTTTGCAATTACATTTGTGAAATATATGAAAATTGTGATCATAGCCATCGAGGAGTTGGCTTAGTAGCAGATCGAGCATGGTGGCACTTGAATATACATTTTGATACTAACTTGTTGCACATTTTCTCGATACTTTAAATATGAATATGTATATTTTATAAAATCTGTTATTGTAGGATTTATTTCCATCTAACACATACGCCTTGTGTCCATTAAGCGAGTGAATAAAACAAATATAGAAAGTGCGTAGGCACGGGGAGACGAGGATCGTATTCATTCTTTTTCTGCTTGAGATCATTGACGTATAGATTGAATGCATTATCCGTTTAATTGCTTTGAATGTTCATGTCTCGATTAGAGGTGTTAATTGTTACATCATGGTCAAGCATTGATCAACTAAAATACTAAGAAAAAATAACGCTTGCATTTTGCATAGATAATTAATAAGATAAAAAAGAGATTTTTACACGAACACTTATATATATATATCCTCCTAAATTTTAATTTATTAAGATATTGATCAACACCTCAAAATATGAAGTATCTGACTTAAGTAATGATTGGATTTCCTTCGTGGATGGATGATCCGATCATGGGATTTAAGTAATCTCACAATGACATGGAGAGTGGTTACCTAGGTTTACCGCAAAGAGTGTATATTGAGAGGAGGATGGTACTTCCAACTATGCATTAGAATTTAACAAGATTATAAAAATTATAATATCTCAATTTCTCTCGAGTTGCTTAGGGAAGGCCCTGAGGGCCTTCCCAACTATTTATAGTGTTAGGATCGAGTTTTCAGCGAGATTTTCTAAGCAGTACGTCGCTTGACAATTGTACATGCACTGCCAAATTATTAATTGCGGCTGCCATTGCCAGCATTTATTGGTGGCGTGGGCCTGCTGTACTTTCCCTGTTCCTTCTAACGAATAGGATCCATTGGGTCCGACTGCACCCGACCTTTTCTGTGCGCAAGCGGGATGGATTGCCAAAGCCGTCTGCGTAGGAGGTTTTCCTTGGATGTAGACGAATTGGATCTCAGAGCCCACCTGTATCCAAGCTTCTTCAGGCTCGATCATTTTTTTCGAGCCTATCGTGGAGTTTCAAGTTTGAGAGTATTTTTTACTCCTCATTAGATACATATCCATTTGAAAAAATTAAAGTAAAAATTAATATTTTTTTTAAAAGATCCCTAAATTTTTTATCTTATTTTCAAACCAATCCTCCACCTCTCAACCCTGACCTCTTCAACCTCTCATCTCTCATCTCCTCCCCCTGTCTATAGCCATGGCCGCGATGACAGTAGCAGTGACAATGACTCGATGAAGCCACACTTGTTAAGTTTCGTGTTGTTGTTGCTAGTGGTGGTGCAATTCTTTGCAGCCAGCGCTCCAAACTCCGAATCCTTCAACGAGGAGACCACCTTGTGTCCACAGGTAATTATATGAACAATCACCTTCTTGTGGCCCCTAAATAGTTGCACCTTCTCTAAAACATGAGTGGAGAAGCTCCTCCTTGGGTGGGGATGGTGGTGATTGTTGGTGAGGGGTCCCGAGAATATCCCAACACCATGTGGGTCTAGGCAGCAACATGAAGCCCTGCTTGATGGGTCACAAGAGGAAGCCCCGCTCAAATGGGCAAAAGAGCATGTTGGAGAGGAGTCAAGGAACTGGCTAGGTAGGCACGGAGAAGGTCTTTGAGCAATTCAAGGTGACAGCGAATGTGATCTTCGACGCAATCAAGGACAAGGGAGGAGGAGTAGGGGGAGACAAGAGGGTGGTCGGAAGAGGATAGGGGGACTAAAGGAGGACGAGTGTGGGAGAAGAGATGCGGATAAGGAGGTGGAAGGTTTCTTGGTGGAAGAGATAAGAGAAAAAGAACTTTATATAAAAGTTACTTTATTTTTTAACCCTTGAAGTTCATAAGAGCATCCAAATAAGCAATTAAATATTTGTAGGGGCATATACATATATACAAAAAAAAAGTGAAGGTATATACATATTATTTAAAATTTAAAACACACACAAAAAAAATTACAATATCAGTAATCCAAGACATATTTTGTGACAATAACACTCCTCAGTAGACTTCTAATCCATCTGTTTCTTTGGTTTAGTATCTCTACAATACTTCACATGCATCGTTAGCGAAAAGAAAGTGTCTTCGCTTGATAGAAGGCTCGAATGTTTAAACAGAACTTCCACATGGTAATCTTTACAATGTACTGCTACTACAGCTACCAGCTGCACTAATTGTCCCGAGGAACAAAAAGAGTCGTAACAAATCCATTTCTCTACGTTCAGACAAGAGTACTCTTACATCGCAAATTCTTTCTAATTTGCACCCGCTACAACCACCACTTTTGTTACGAGGATAAACAATAGTTGAAATAAAAGCATTTCTCATTTCTATTCTAAAGATGGTGGTTTGTTCGCCTGAATGGCATAATATTAGAACCAAGTCTGGAATCATCACCACCATGTATCGTTGACTCCGTTGCGACACCGATTTTGAAATGGATCAAATTGTGATGACTTGCCTTTCGCCAATCGATGAAACTCGAGTCGTCGTACGCTAACTAATGCAAATCGTCAACAAGATCACAACCACCCAACAATAATCATAAAATATAAATATAGTCAAACAAGCTAAACATATTGCATTAACTAAATGAACATAAATTTAGTACTAACTAGATGATTTACCACAAGACATAAGTATATAAGTCAAAGGAGATACACAACGGAAATCACCTTATGAACTGTCAAATATACCTAAGTACGAAATGCAAAAATATGTCAGTAAATATTGAGTAGAGTATAAACAGCAGCAGAGCCCAACAGTAATTGAGAACAAAGAAAATGGGTACTATAGTTTTAATTAATCTATTTATTAGACATCTCGTTTTCTGATTTCGTTTTGTATATTGGAAGCCCAAATTATTATAGTCCACAATCCGTCAATTGACGTCTCAGGGTACGAGACAATTTTGTGTAACTTCCTGCGGCGCAAAACTGGTATAAGCCACCCTCCTGGCTGAGAAGATGATTTATACCTATCAAGTCACCACTCTTCGCCACCCTAGGGTCATTGCGGAAAGTAGTGGTGGTTACGTTATGTAGCGTGAATATGTACAAGCACTATGTATGTTGAACTACAGATAGCTAATGACCCACCTACCGGTCGAGAAAGAAACAACTTTAAACCTCGAGCCATGCATCCCGCTATCCCAGTTGGCCGTTGATGAGGGGCAAAAAAAGCCCTCGAACCCGAAACCTCACGATAGTCCCAAAAGGAAGGATCCAGCCTGGAGAAGCTTGGATACAGGTGGGTTTAGAGGTTCGACCCGCCTACATCAAAGAGAGCCTCCTGCGCAAATGGAGCTGGCAGTCCAACCAGCCTGGATACGAGCAGGCGGGGCACAGCTGGACCCGGAAGGTCCTATCGGTTGGAGGTTCAATGGGAGTACAGCAGGCCTGCGCTTCTAATAAATGCTGACAGTAGTAGTTGCCATTAATAACTTGGCAGCGTATCTACTCAAAAAATCCTGCTAGAAGCACGATCTGCTCAGGAGATCCTGCTTGGAGCCCGAGCTCGATTCGCTCAATAGATATCGCTGGGATCTCCATCTCAGCACTATAAATAGGTGAGAGGATGCTCAAGTCCTCCCCCAAGCAATCAGAGAGAAATCGAGAGATTGTATACTCTGTAACCTTGTAAAATTCTAGCACATAGTTGGGAATCCTATCCTTCCCCAAACGTACACCTCTCGTGGTGGAATAGGGTAATCAAACCTTGTGCCATTTGTGAGATTACCTTTATTCTTCTGTTGGACCACGCATTCTAGGGAGTCCGATCACTTCTTGAGTCGGATCTCTCGTCTCCACGAGGGGCTAATCAATTGGCGTCATCTGTGGGAAATGATTGTTAATTGATAACATTTCCTACCTCTGGAGGTCTTCATGATGGCCCCCACTACTCACAACTCCTCCTGCGACGATCCCGAAAAGGTGTCGGATCATGTCGAGTCGAGCATATTGGTGTCCAAGCAGTGCCCTTCGCTGATCGAGTGAAATAAGGAGTAGGGAGCCCTCGCGCAACCGTCGGAGAACCACGAGTGCGTCTCCCTCCCTAAGCTATAGGCGAGGGAAGAGCAGTTTCGGGCTAGGTGATTCGTCAAATCCTCAACACAGTTAATTAAGTTATTTAGACTTAATTAATTGCATGAGAAAGTAACTTAGGTTAACTCGAATTAATGTCATGAGTGTAGTATATGGTCAAGTTAACCTAACATTTTAGATTTTTATTTCTTTTTAACTGGTTGAGTCCAGATCGTTTATTGGGAGACATAATAGTAAGCTTAATTCACCATTAATTCCTAAGCATAAATTATTAACTACTTAATTAATCATATTATAATTAAAATACTTTAAGTACATGAATTTTTCATAAGAGATGTTCAAATAAAAGTATGCAACATTCCATTAAGATAGAAAACATATTTACACATGTGATTTGTCATTAAGAATCAAGTAAACATGTCTATTATATCAATTACTTCAAATTACAAGAGATTAAGGTAAGAAAATGCTATACAAGTGAGTATACATGCCTTATTACATCAATTAAGCTCAAAACAGCAAGAGGAGACATGTTATAACAATAAAAGCATAAATCAGATGTCTGAAAATAATATTGGTTGTCTTAAAAATAGAAATTGAAAGTCTGAAATGATGGCAAGACGTCTGATTCTCTCTTTACAATTCTTTCTTTCGATTCTTTCTTCAGCCCTTTTCTTCTTCTTTCAATTCTCCCTAAGCATTCCTTGTTTTCCTTTATCTTTTCCTCCTTAGCTCATCTTTGTTCTCTTCCTTTCTTTCTTTATCTTCTTTACTGTGCCTCATGTCCATACTTAGCTAAATTCGCAAGGACTTAACCCATTTAATCTTCAATTATAAAAATTATTTTTTTAATGGACAACCCAGGCTTGTTCGGAGATACACAGCGCCCCATTGGGCGGGACCAGACCCTACTTAAACTCAGGCCTAGTTCTTTAATTGG
This sequence comes from Thalassia testudinum, assembly GCA_037157565.1. NCBI lineage: Eukaryota > Viridiplantae > Streptophyta > Magnoliopsida > Alismatales > Hydrocharitaceae > Thalassia > Thalassia testudinum. The sequence continues at coordinate 65,741,025 of JAZHRO010000022.1, read as the reverse complement.
TGGATTTACGCCAATGCAAGTCCATGCACAGTAACCGCCCTCCTAGGTCCACTCGCTCACTCACGAGACCATGCTCACGCCCACAGGCGCACGCACACACACCTAGGCGCCGGCACGTGCAACGCACGCACCTGCGGCCGTATCAGTTTCTTTTCGCGCCTTGCGCTGATGACCGAGAAGGCATATACACAAAATTGTATTATACCAGTGCGAGCACTCAGGAACTTCTGAGGAGGGACTATCTATGTCCACTCCAGGCTATTTTTCAAGATGCGATTTCTTCCGACTCCGTTGATGGTTTCGACCGAGCAAAAACTCGATCGAAAGCCCTTGACCTGCTCTATCAGGAACACGCATCAATTTGATGCTCTAGTGAGGTTAAGCCCTTTGATTCGAAGGGCGAAGTTGAGAGAGTTACACGGCCATTGAAGGCCTGCAGACGGTGATTCCAGGTCTAAGGACCTGCAGCAGAGAATCTAACCTCCAGATGAGGTCTAGACTCTATTCCGCATCTAATGAATAGAAGAATAAGGTTCAAAAAGCTTCATAGAGATAGAGAAGCTTCTGAGCTTCACACAGGAGCTTTAGAGCTTGGATTTGAATTCTGAATAGCTCGACAAATAGATAACAAACTCAAAAAGGGAACTGAACAGATTCAAAAGGTTGTTTGAAACAGATCTGGGTGAGAATTGCAATCAAATCTCATCAAAAACACTGCAACCATTGTTGGGTTCCAGTTTGAACCCAAACTACACAGAAGATCAAATCTTGTCTAAATCTTAGTAAAACTCATTAAATTCACCCTAATTGATCTTTAAATAGATCTAGAAACTCAATCATCCCTTTAATTCAGAGCTTCAACCATTAAAACCCTAATTGTGGCTCAGGTTTGACCTATTACCCTTTAGAGTTGACTTTCTTGTTTTCAGCCTCTTAGATCGAATTAAGCACTTGTATCGACTCAAATTATCCTAAGTAATCTGGTGCATACCTTAAAATTACGTTTTGATGACTCTAGAGATACACTCAGTAATCACCGCCTGAGAAGAAATGAAGGTTTGTTTGGTGGAAAATCCTAGAGGTTTTTTGATCAATAGAAGGTCAAGGATGAATTAAACAAGTCTTACTCTTGCTTCTGAACCTAAATTTGAAGTCTGAAATCTCTTATAGTAATCTCTCCAACTCCATCGTAGTTGGAGAAGATGCAAATTGATACTAAGCTCCAGACGATAAAACAACAAAAGAAACACTGAGACATGATCCTTAAGCCTTATAGATTCATTCTGAAGTTTCTTGACACTTATCTAGGGCTGAAGTTCAAAAATGACTCGTCGGAGCTCCAGGAATGATCACCTGGAGTTCAAAACTCCATGAAATTGATCTGGAAAAGTCTTAAAAGATTCTTGAAGTCACAGGAAACCTCAAGAATACAACTATTAAAGCAATTAGCAATCAATTCAGAAGATGTGCTTTGAATTCAGTTAAAATATAATCTGAGTTCTCGTGAACTCAGAGACGACCCTCTCACTCAATTGAGTGAGAGTTAACGCTCTGTGGCCGGGGGGGGGGGTGTTAATTAGGTGGAGTAACTCTTTCAAGCTCTCCATTGACAGAGAGCTCGAAAGTTGGAATGGAATTAGGTGTTCACTTACTACGAGTTAATTAAACTGATTAGGTGTAGGATCAGAACCCTTAGATTACGGAGAGGTGATGGAGGGCCTCAATGAGTGTGTTCTAAGCTTAGTGACCTCTGTCGTGGACAGCGGAGGTCGCCTGTGAATGTGAGTTGGTTTAGGCAGTATAGGTGATAATAGTGAGTGGAAGGAAGTGGAAATGGATAGTGGAGAGATAAGAAAAGTAAGACAATTCTTGGAAGTGTGAACGAAGGCCCAACGAGGCTGGACTTGGCTTCGCCGGAGCTGAGGGAGATGAAACTAATCTACATTAAAACTAAGCTAATCCTACTCCTAACTACAGCTAACATACTCCTATGAGTTAGGGCTACTTACCTGGATGAAAGGGAGGTGAGAAGCTCCATCGATGGCTCATAATGGAGGAAGAAATCAGAAGGTAGGGGATAGAGCTTAGGTGAGAAGTTGAAAGCGGTGAGATAGGGGATGTGGCACTCCAAGGCTCTGTTACAGCCGTCCAGAGAGGAAGAGGGGGTGAGAGAGACGAGTCCCTCGCATGGAAGAGCTTTGAAGGAAAGGTGAGAGATCGTCAGAGGTAGCGGAGGAATAGCCTATCGTCGGCTATGGTGGGGGAAGAAGGATAGGGAGCTGACCCTTGAAATCGAAGGGGTCGAGAGGTATTTATAGGGTTCGGCGATGGCAAGGGGTTTGAACCCGCATGGGTTTGCATTTAGGTGCAGCTCAACCTCCCCCGCCGTCGTCTTCGACTCTGGTGAGGTTAGCGCCGTGACCTAATTAGCATTATAAAGTCATCCAGGCCATAGGATGGAGAGATGGCAGTGAGCGCAAGCTCCAAGAGCTTGGTGAGGATGTTCTGACGGAGGTTGGATGGTGATCGTGAGGTAAACGCATCGCCAATCGTGAGTCGTTCAAGCAGCTGAAGAAGAAATGAAGAAGAAGAAGACGGTGTACATAGGAACCTGAATGCGAGGAAAGCTAAGGACCTAGGTGAAAGGAAAATGACTCGATTGTAATAAAATATAGGGACCAAAATGCAAACAGAGGCTTTTAAGGTTAATTTAAATTATTTTCTTTTCCAACTTTTTCTATATAATTATAAATTAGCTAAATATTATATTAATGCCATATATTCACATTTTTGACTCATTTATTTATATTTATTTGCTTATTAACTTACTTAAGTTATTAAAGACTTAGGTCTTAAGTTATACTTAAGTTAAATAAGATATTAATTAGGTAGCTAATTAGTGATATTTCGAGCCCATTTATTAATTAAGTTATTAATAATATTAATTGAATTTTAATTAAGCATTTTAAACTTATTTTAAGGTCCTTTAATGATTTGTCCCTTATTCTATAATTAACCCTTATATATGCATATTCCTAGCTAATTAACTAGGGAAACTAGTTAATTAGGGGTAATTAGAAGCCATAATAAGCCTCTCATCACTAGGCTAGCGGCTCTCAGGGTTGAGGAAATCTCGGTCACGGAGAAGCTCCTAGAGATCCGACAGACTCGGGAGCTCGGTTCGCCCCCACACAGGGAGACCCGCCAGCCTAGCCTTGATGACGAGCGGTTGAGGTGGTGTCGTGAGATAGAGGACTAAAACGCTTGCCTGCACAAACAGCTCGAGCAGCTAAAATGCAAGCTTAGTAGCCAAAGAGGGGAAGTCCCCCCTGACCCCTCGAAGTCTCCTCGCCCACCTACCTTGGAGGAGATCTTGGGGGTTCAACCGCCAGCAACTGGCAGCGGGGGATCAATCCCTGAGATCTTCCGTCAAGTTACCCGAGCTATGAGGGGAATGTGCGCCCGGGCCTACGTCACCACCTACCCACCCCTTCACCGAGGAGGTGATGACAACTCCCCTACCCGAGAGATTCAAACAGCTCTTCATGGCTCCATACGATGGGATGGTTGATCCCAATAGCTTTGTTGGGAGTTACGCCATATGATGCTGGTGCACGGCTGCCCTGACGGAGTACTCTGCAGAGTATTCTCATCCTATTTGTTCGGCATGGTCCATGAGTGATTCAACAGATTGTCGACCTGGTAGATCACCTGCTTCTAAGGACTAGCTGACAAGTTTTGGCAGTATTTCACCGAGCAGAAGAGGGTTGGAGATAACCTCAAAAGGCTGTCCGAAATCCAACAGCGGAGGAGTGAGTCCTTCCGATCGTACCTAGACTAGTTTAAGGCCCAGTACTTCAAGTGCAAGTGGCATCACGATGCCATCGCCATTCAATACTTCAAGTTAGGGCTCCTGACTTAGAGGTTTTGATATGACATCGACAAGTTCCCGCCCAGAGACATGGTGGAACTCTGGGATAGGGCCACGAGGTTCACAGAGCAAGATGACTCTTTTCACTCCCGTAACCGGCTGGTCGAGGGATCTGAGGAAGACGCCAGCCCGACCCGAGAGAGGTGGGCCCCAGGTGACTCCGCCTCCGCCTCCATATGCGAAAGTGGCCCTTCAGCAAGCGCAAGGCCAGCTTGGCAGAGTGAAGGAACGACCGGCCTGGTGATAAGAGTACTTTCGTGGATCATTATTTGGCCTAATTAGTACTCTTTAATTATTTGTTCTTAGTTGTTAATTGATTAGGAGTTAAATGGGAATTCACCTTAGTCTGTGTATAATCTTATACACCAATTTTACATTTAATAACATATGTTATGATAATATAATTTATTTGATGAATGCAGGCTAGGTGCAAGAGTTCATACGACATTTTTTGCGTTTCTAAGACATCTGGAGATTAGTTTGGATGCCTGAGAACCTTCATCGTGGACTCACTACAATCCACACTTTTTAAGACGTCTGGACTGTTGATTGGACGTTTGATAGAGTACGGCCAAAACTTATCTTCTGTTCCAACCACTCGCAATCTTCGCCGAGTGGTTGGAGAAGTTGGCGGCTGAAGAGAAACAGACGGAGAGGTTTTTAAAATGCCATGCCATCCTTTCCACCAGAGATCATCCTTCCCCTTGCAGGGATCTCCTCCTTCCTCCATCACCATGAACACACGCACCCTGTGGACATTACGTGCACCGTGGCTTAGGTGTGCTGCACCTCTGCTCTTTCTCCCTCTCACCGGTTGCACGGTGACAGCGTGCAGCCACAACACCACCGCACATAACCCCCCTCAACCATCCGTTTCCTCCTTCGTTTTCTGCTTCCTCTTCCTCTATTTCACCCAAAAGAACCTAAACAATCGTAGTACACCACCTCCCTGCAGCCATCACCACCATCTCCCTTCCTCACCACAGAGCCACCAGCACACGCATGGCTTTGTCTTCGTCTTCAACCTTAGAGAGAAATCCACCTTGCATCGTGTGACACCACAGGCCGCCTGCGACTCATCGACGTCACCGCACCATCATCGTCGATGCCCTTCTCCACCTGCAACCACCACTTGCAAGCAGCTCCTCTGCCAGTCACCTCTGGCTGCCCTCTGCCATACTGACACCATCATTGAGACCCTCTCCGCCACCAACAGTCAGTCGTCCATCGCTGCGACGCGCAGCAGCCTCTGCTGCCCATCTTGCCACCGTGCTCCTCCTCTATCGACTAGCCAGCTTCGGCCACCGTGGGTTGCTGCACCACCGTCAGGGCGTTCCTCTCCGCCGGCCCTACTCCTCCGTGAGCACGCCAAGGGGAATCAACCTCCCCTGTTTCTCTACAGTAAAGCTCGAATTAAAATTTACGCTACATGCCATTGTGGAAAACACTATTGCGATATTTATCTAATTATTATATTATGATAGATTTGCATGAATATCCCTCCATTTATTTGAATTACAGACAGTTGAATTCTTCTCATGAACAATAGAGTATGGGGTATTGGTTATAGGGAGCGGGCTTTATTTTAATTATTATTGGCGGTGCTCATTAGTATCAAGATCATAATTCATGTATTTCCATGGTGGTGATTTTGCATGTGCACACCTATGTTCTTGATAAATTATCTAGATTGTGAATTCATGAGGGCAACGAGTTGCACTAAAGAATAGGTACACCCATTGAGATTCCCGAATAAATAAGTCACCACTCACTAATTCAATAGGCTAATTCCTCCCTGTGGAGACGACTTAACTATTTTCGTGGTTAGTGATGAGTCCATTTCAATGGACTATTGTTACGCCTAAGTTAACTTTATTTTTATATTTGATGTTTGTTAATAACTATATTAGGTTATAGAATGAGTGCATGCATCATTACTTGAGTTTTTATCTATTCTATCGCATTTTATAACTTAGTATGTAATTATTTTATGTTTCATTATTGTAAGAATAATTTGCAAGAGACAAGGGGGGTGAATTAAATTTTCCCCTCCCCCAATAGCCGCCGGCCTCAACTGAGCCCTCCTCAACCTCTGGCCGGCCTCAACATCTCCCCAACAGCCGAAGGCCAAATTTAGCAAGGGATTTAAAAATCCCTTGACTCGCATGGGGAGAAGGGATAAAAGGAGGCTCGGACATGAGTGAGGGGGCTTCTTCTTCTCCCCCTGGTGGGGACCCAACTGTGAAGAGGGCGTGCACTGTGGGGAGAGCGTGCATTGTGCGCCATCGCCTTCCACCGCCTATCCACCGTGCGTCTGCAACCGCGTGCACTGCCACACCCATGCCCTTACCGTCCTTGCGCGCCCTGCTGGTGCTGCACCAAAGCCTCATCGCCCTTGCATGCCCTGCAGGCACTGCACCCACACCAGCAGCCAGCCTTGCAGGCATGCCCTTGCCAGCGCCCATAGGTAGCCAGCCATGCCTGCCACCCATCAACGCCTTCACCTCTCATCGTGTGCCTGCAACCGAGCGCACTGCTCTAGCATCTCCACCGCACGTGCACACCTTTGCACCACACGCCCGCAGGCACCACGCCATCGCCCTCCTGCCCTTACCGCAGTGCTCCTTACGCACCCTGCAGCTAGCCAAGCCCGTAGGTAGACCACGCCCACAAGCCGCAGCCACTCGCAAGCCAGCACCCGCCCGCAGGCGCTCATGCCAGTAGCCAGCCTTGTAGGCGTGCACTAGCATGCCCTTGCATGTGTGATGCCAGCGCACATCCACGCGGGCTGTAGCAGCCGCACCATCCTCTCCACGCGCGGTGCTCCTCCTCCAATGGAGTCAACAGGCTGGTGGCTATTCTCCACCGTCCGGCCGCCGCTGGCCACCTCTGGCTGCTGCGTCACCACCATTGCGTAGCCCTCGTCGAGACGTGCCTTCTCGCCACGTAGCTCCTCCCACGAAGCCACCTCATGCACGCAAGGAAGAGAGAGGGGAAACCCTCTGTTTTCTCCTCAATTAAAATTTACATTTCATGCCATTGCCATTAGATATTATTATTTTATTCAGGCCACATTGCATTGATGCACTTATAATTTCCTGAAATTACTTCACTTGTGTTATGTGTATCATTTAACTTTGAATTTCTAATCAGATTTGCATGCAAGTTAAATTTACATGATATGCCATTACACATGCATCATATACATATTTTTGGGAGCTTAATTCCTGACATGAAAATTGCATAAGTAACCCTGAACTTGGAAGGAAATTGCAAGCTCCATTTAAAATAGAATATTCCTCGCATTGAAGTCGCGAAAGTGCCTGCAAACAGTATATTCCTCTACTCGTGAATTTATTGGTTTATTCCTCCCTGTGGATGTGACATCTTTATTGTGGTTAAATTTGATATTTAGTTTTGATTGAGAGATTTTCCACCACATAAAACACGACATATCATTCTATTGCTATCATAAATAAGTGAGAATCTCGACGTTAGTTAGATTTTGAATATTAAATGTTTTGAAAAGCGATTTTCTACCACGCAACGAACTATAACGACACGCCATTTTATGTAAAATTTTTTATCAAAAACGAAGATCGCTCTTTCACCTGGCAAAAGTTAGAACACTGGACCTCGCCAGACTAGGTGAGAGTATTTTAAAGAATACACTCCCCTTGCCATGAATTAGGCAGATGTGTTGGCAAAAGTTGGTCTACGGACAAGGACCTGCTTCCCCCGGACACCGGGCCTTAATGTAAGTATCACAAGGCTCGGGATCATGCCATTGAAGATTGCCACGATCTGCGCGACCAAATAGAGTCCCAGATCCGGCATGGGAACTTGGCCCACTTCATTGGGCAAAGTGAGGGTCAAGATAAGGGCAAGGGGCCCATGGAAGGCCCGGAGGGTTACCACAAGGAGAGGTGATTAGCCCATATTTGTGGGTTATTTAATTATGTGAATGCTTAGACATTAAGATATCTTTAACATTTAGTTAGCATGTATTAGGATGTAAATAAATTAATTTATATTTTTAGTTTGATTGCATAATTCATACATAGCATTCATATCTAAATGTATTTAGAATTGACTTACAATGGCATGCATTTGATTAATTAACCAATTAGGTGCATTACATGCATTATGTTGGTTTAACATAGAAGTTAAGGTTTTGTGCATAAATAACCCTCATATATTATTTTATTTTATTCTTCTTCTTCTTCGACACGGAATGGCTTCCCTTTCGTCCTCCTATGACCATTCACTCCAGCCACGAAAGCTCCTTAATGTCCGTGAGAAGCGGATCTACTCTGGCCTCTCCCATTCAAATCTACCCCCTGCAAGCTATAAGATAGGCTCCTCCTCCACCGAGCAAAGGAGGTCTCTACCCCCATTCACCACTGTGCAGAGAGTTCAAGCTCTCCTCCACTCCCCCATCGCTGGCCTCAACCGTGGCAGCAAGCCTCTACCACCCTTGGGCGTGTGGCTTGACAGGCCACACCGCCGTCCAAAGCTCGCTTGCATCACTGTGCTTCTTCACCATGCAATACCATCAACATCATCGCTACCTCCTCGCCTACACCACCAACACCCCCACGCCAAGTGGCCAACGGCCACCATCGACCTCCAACACCACGTCGTGCCGTTCCTCGTCATTTCCAATAGTCCAACGCAACCACTGCACGACCCCATCTCATCCTCCTCTTCTTCTTCTTCGTTCTTCTTTTGCAATTCCACCAACAAACCCAACAACAACAGACCTGCCACCATCACCAACCACCACAACCGCCGCCTGCTCCTCATCTTCACGTCCACCACCCTCCACGCGATCAAGCGCATCTCTGGCCTTGCCTCCTCGTCGATGCCCTCATCTCGTGCATGCCCTTGTGCGTGCCACCGCGTACAGCACACCACCCACCTACTTGTGTGGCTGCCCTGTCCACTTGTAGCTGCTGTGCATGCCTAGTACGCTGCCCTGCTCGCTACCCATTCCATGCACCACCGTGCACAGCTACCTCCTTGTGCGTTGATCGTTAGCTTCCTCAACACAGTTAATTAGGTTATTTAGGCTTAATTAAATGTGCAAGAATGTAACTTAGGTTAACTTGAATTAATGTTGTGAATGTAGTATAGGGTCAAGTTAACCTAATATTTTACATTTTAAAGTTCTTTTTTAATTGGTTGAATCCAGGTTATTCACTGGGAGGCATAACTTAATCCTAATTCACCATTACCATTAATCTCTAAGAAATAATTAATAACTATTTAATTAGTCAGAATATAATTGTAATACTTTAGGAACATGAATCTTGCACAAAAGAAACATCAAACATAAGCATGCAACATTCCATTAGGGTAAAACATGTTTACACAGGAAATCTATCATTAAAATTCAAGTAAACATGTTTATTACATCATTTATATCATTTTACGAGTGTATAAAGCAAGAAAATGATATACAAGGAATATATTTGCTTTTTACAACATTTGATGCTCAAAACAACAATAAAAGAACATGAAATTGCAATATAAGATCAAATTAGAAAATTGGACGTCTAAGAATAATATTGGACAACTTAAAAAGAAAAATTAGAAGTTTAATGCAAGGGACGTCTGATATTTCTCTTTCTTCCTTCATTAAATGCCTTCAGCCCTTCTTTCTTCTCTTGTTCCTTTTCTTTTCTTCTCTTTTGTTATTGCTCTCTTTCTTTCTCTTTTATTTCTAGAGTTTCTCTTCTTCCCTTATATTTTTCTTAAGTTCTTCTTTAGCTAATCTCCTAAGTCTTTAACTTTTCTTAACCCTCTCTCAACAATTAAGCTTTTAAGCCCTCTTCTCTTCATCTCTTTTTCTTTATTTCTTCTTTAACTCTCCTTTGTACTATGCATATAGCCTTCCACACTTAGCCATTTGCATGAACACTTAAACCCATTTTGCCTTTAATTATAAGAATTATTTTATTAATGGGTAGTTAGACCTCTTTTGGGAATACACAACACCTCTTGGGGTGGGACCAGACCCTACTAGAGATTCGACCTAGTTTTAATTAGGTGAATTTTCATATATTTTTATCAATGCGCAGTACAGGCCTCCCAGGCCCATGCCCACTTACGAGCCCACGCTCACGCCCACAGGCGCACACACACAGCCATGCGTAGGCACGTGCACACCTACGCACCCCCACCCATATGCTCTCAAGCTGCGCCTTGCATTGACGACCGAAATGTCATAAACACAAAATCACTTTATACTAAGTCGCGCGCTCCAAAATTCCCGAGGTGGGACTATTCTTAACAGTTCTAGGCTGATCTTTCAGTGAAGATTCCGGCCGATTGGCTGGATGGTTTCGATTGAGCAAAGGCTCAATCGAAAGCCCTAAGGATGCTCTATCAGGATTTAGCACCAATTTGGTGCCCAGATCTGGTCTAGCCGTTTGATTTGAAGGGCGAAGTCAAGGGTTTCACACGGCCATTAATGGCCTGCAGAAGTGAAACTTAGGCCATTTGACCTGAAGGAAGGCTTTGGTCTCTCTGCTGTAGGTCTTAACAGCTTCAGGGAACTGTTCCGTGTCTAACGGATCAAGAAGAGAGCTTCTGAGAGCTTCAGAAACAGGGAAGAACTTGGGATCTCCATTCAGGAGCTGTAGAGCTCTAATCTGAGCTCTAAAAGGCTCAGTAGGGAGATAACAACTCCTAGAAGGAATCTACACAACCTCAGAAGGTTGTTAGCAATCGATTCAGGTAGAATTGAAGATCAAATATCAACGGAACCTCACTGAGTAGTGGGGTTCATTTTGAACCCAAACAGCTCAGAGAGATTAAACTCTAAAATTAGGTAATTAAACATAATAAAATCATCATGATTGATCTTAGAAAACTTCCAGGAGTCAATTGAACCCATTAAATCCGTAATTGATCATTAAATCCTCAGTTGCAACTCGAGTTTAACCAAATCAAGTCAGAATTTGACTTTCCAAGTTAAAGAGCTCCAGACCAAATTGAAAGCCTATTTTACTCTAATTCAACCTTAGGAGCTCGTGCGTAACCTCATAATTGAATTTTGATGACTTCAGAGGACTTCTTAGGCATCGCCGCCTGAGGAGAAATTTTGCTTGTTCGACAGAACAAACTAAAGACTCTTAAGCCTAAACAACAGTCGCAACAAACTCCTGAAGTGCTGAAGATGCTTCCTGACCTATCAAGCCGCTGAAACTCTAACAAAATCAAGCTCTCCAACTCAGTTGAAGTTGGAGAAGACGACAATCAAGGAAAGGTTATACACATAAAAGTAGAAAATAAACAGGTGAATCCTGATCTTGAGGTATAGAGGAAGTATTTTGGAGCTTCTTGTGAAGTTCCAAGAGCTTGTAAGGAACCTCAAAAATAAAACTCAAATGGTTTTTCACACTTCTTTGAAAACTAGATTTTAGGGTTATTGATCGACTAATTTTTCCTCTTGATCGACCAAAACTAATTAATCGACCAACCAAATTAGTTAATCAATCAAACTAATCCTTTTTAGGAAGTTGATTAAAAGCCTATTGATCGACTAACCAAGCTAATTAATCAACCAAATAGTGATCAATCAAATAACCTAATTGATCTACCAAATAGTTTTTTGATCGACCAATATACCTTAATTGATCAACCAATTTGACTTCCTTTTCAGGCCAACTTTTTAGTATAAATAGAGGTTATACGCAGCTCTTTTGAATAACAACTTTCAATAGAAACACCCTCAAAAAGATCAGAGTGTCTCGTGCTTCTTTCAAGTGTTTCTACGGTTCGCTATTCATGTCATTCAAAAGCACGTCACTTCGAATCTCTGCTGAAATTCTGGTTTGATTTTTTTAATTGAGGTTCTCTAGATATTAATTGACTTTCTGCGACATGTAATCAAACAATCACAATAAAGCACCGTTGTCGGGTTTTTGTCCACAGCAACGGCACTAAAAATATGATGCTTCGACTACCGGTTCGTACAAAAAGGGTCGTTGTTGTAGTATATGTCACAAATACAAACTGTTGTTCTATCAATTTTATTTATTTACTTAATTTTTACTGATTTATTCCAGGTCATTCACTGGGGGGCAGTTATTCATATAGATCACTCTCTAAGTCCAATATTATTCTTTAATTCCAAAAAGATTGATTTTATATACAAGAATGAATGAATGAATTAAAGAATAAAATAATTATATACAAAAGAATGAATTATAAATAATTAAAATGCTTGAAAATAATTATATACAAACAAGCATCAAAGCTATAATTAGATACTTTATATTATTTATTTACAAGTTATAATAATAACACTTATACATATGTACAATAATAAGTAATAATATATACTATACTAACTTAAATTAACATACTAACATATATAGTAATATATAATGCACCTATAATAACGAATATAAGTGTCGCTATAACCTTAGAAAAATTATATACATAAGCTAAGGTAAAAATAAGATCTATACTGACATTTATTCTATTTACAGTAACATATAAGTTTGTCACTAGAGCTATTCTTTATTTATATACATATATAGCTCAAACATATGTTATACTACTATATTTATTTACATTATACTATATACATATTATTTATATATATACATACACATATATAGTATCCATTATGTTTATATCAGTATACATATATATGTTTACTATATACATACATATAGACACACACACACAAAGGCACTTACACAGCATAACACTCAATACCCTTCTCAACACTTAGTCATTTTAGCCTCTTTCTTCCTCTTGTTAAGCGTCTTAATTACCTCACTAGTGGCAACATTATGTTAATTAATCGGCAGGTGACCTTTTCGAGGGATACACAGCACCCTCTCGGGTGGGACCAGACCTCTACTAAGAGCCACCCTAATCTCTTATAATTAGGCCTCTTAAACCTTCGATTTTGCTCATTAATGGTTCCAATTAGAACCACGCACGGTGCACGGCTGTCAGCCTAGTGCACCGCACACTCAAATGCCATATCAATTCATTGTGCTCATTTCATGCTCAGAAGGGAAGGGTAATGGGTTTGATCGTGTCGAGCACTTGATGACTAGCCGATCCAAAACAATATAAGTGGCAGCGGAGGCTTTGTGGCGCACAATGTGGCACCATTGAAGGCACCCATCAGCACTAGAATCTCAACGCACAAAATCCTGATTACTTGATTTTGGCCCTCGATTTGAGGGCCATAATTAATTATAAATTAAAATTAAATTATGGGATTTTAAAGTACATACATAGGGCTACTTAATTATACAATTTATTTACAAAAATGATTATATTTACTATATAAATAAATTAGCCGAAGATTGTGGTTTACACACTGAAATTCGAGTTTATTTTTTAATTACAGTATAAATTACTTAATTAATGATCAAATTGACTTATTATAGTAGTAATATACACATTAAAATATTTATTACAGACTTTTATTATATTTTACACTTTTTATTTTAATTTATTTACAATTAATATGTGATTTCAGGCTATTCTACATTTAAATTATGTATAAATAGTATAATACATTATAAACACAGTTAACTTACTTCAAAATACTTAAGATATTATAATACAAATATACAATATCAATTAGTTCAATAATAACTTAATTTACTAATTTATTTTAATTTAATTTAATAAACTAGCTAATAACTTATTAAATCAATTATTTATTATATATATATAATTAAATTACTTTGCATGTATTATATGATACACTTTATATACATAATTATGTTTGTACAATATTACTTACAAATAAGTTAATTTATTAGGGTTTCTATAATTATGCAGCTTATAGTAAAAATAAGTTAATATAATTATATAAATAAGTTATATACATATTAATTTATCTTAAATACTTAAATTATGCTATAGAGTACATACATAAATTATATATACATGTTTTGTACATATTTTACATTATTTACATAGATAGCTTAGTATATAGCTTATATATACATGAATTTACATAGTATACATAGAGTTTTTTTGTGTATTTTTGAGGTTTTTCTGATTTTTATGGATTTTATGAGTTTTATAGAAATAGGGGGTGAGAGAGAAAGAAAGTAATGAGAGAAACTAACTTGTTTCTGGTGTTTTTGATCTTGAGTTCTTTTATTAAGTTTCAAGATATACTGAACGTCAGCTGCTATGTTCTACCAAGTCAAGGGTTCAGAATATCATGAAACTTGGTGTGCACTTAGAAATATATCAAATCCTAACCAAGACAGGTTTATTTTATTTTTTTATATTTTTTATATTATTTTTATTTATGTGCAAAGTTAGCACAATTTAGGGCCTTTTAAGAGTTTTAAAGTGGAACCTAAGACCCTAAAGAGCATTCTAGTGGCTGGAATGACAATAAAAACTTTCCACAATGTTCCACATCTCAAGTATAAGGTGTTCAAGAAAATAGACATGGTTTTCAATTTAATTTCATCACATTTTCAACGTTTGGATAGTTGGACACAAATATAGCTGACAATAAACATTCATTGATATATTACAAGTAATCAAATTGGATTTAAAAGTCATCAAAAATACATGAAAGCTTGTACAAGTTAAACATAACATTAGTCATCATGTCAGTTAATAAAACTCCCATTCTAACACCTACTGTCCTACAAATTCAAGGCCATTCAACAACTGCTACAACTAGCAGCAGCAACATGAAACAGTAGCAGCCACTGCAAACAGCAGCTGCAGTAGTCCAAAGATCTGCCCAGACATCTTAAACACAAATGGTCACTGCTGCACAGTCTGTCCATCAATTCTAGCAATTTGAAATGAAGATTTCAGTACAAAAATATCCAAGATCAGACTTGGTAAAGTTTGATCTAGGACATTTACTATATTGAACAAGTTATGATTTCAAGTTAACACCAATTTATATAAAAATTAGGATTGGAAAACTCATGGAAATGTAGTTGCAAAAGCAGCACTTTAATGTACTCATTTGGGATTCAATATACTTACATCAGTAAACACTTAAAATATGAAAAGAATTCACAATTGGAAGTATTAAAATCTTCATAAAAAACTCTTAAACAACACTCTTCATTTCAAATCAGAGAAAGAACACTAACCTAACCCCTTCCTTATGCTATAGACAACATGAAGAAAGAGATCAAATCAGTCAATTAAATCCACTTGAATCCCAATTATCTAAGAACCTTAAGGAATATTGAAAATTCCTTAGGTTGGAAATCATAATCTTAAAAACAAATCCACTAAAAAGAACATGGTAGAGCCTCAAATCAATAAGGTTGATTCTCCTTGGCTCTTCCACACATTGAAAATCATAAAATCCCTAATTCATGCCAAATTCAGACATGGCTCATCTGAGGAAAGATTTTTCATCAAAAACATCTCAGATTCGCTGCCATGAACTGAATTACCCAAAAACATATCAATTCACTTGATAAAAAACTATTCAACGCTCAATTGGACCAAACTCTCGCGATCTTGCATTGAAAACCAATTTAAAAATCAATCAAGCAAGTCGATTCAATTTAAAATCAGATTCAGGGTCTTTGTGGAAAATCTAAAATGGATGGGAGACCCCTAGATGGTTTTTGAGCGCAAATCCTCATTTCAAAGCTCGAAAGAAATAGGATGAGGATTTGACTCTAATGAGTGAGTGGATTGTGAAATAAAAATCGAGGGAAATCAGAATGCGAAATGGAAATGTGAAGAGGGAGATCAGTGATCAGCGAGTGAGATGAGATCATCTCCTCTGATCCAAAGTGATCAGCGAGTGAGATGAGATCATCTCCTCTGATCTGGAGTGATCAGAGGAAGTAGAGGTGATTTCTACATTAATCTACTCCTAACTAAACTACAATCACACATCAGATCAGACAATTCTACATCTAATTTCTACTCCTAAATTGGTCTAACTATCACTACAACTAATCTAAAAAGTAGTAAATCTTAATCTAATCAGAGGAGTGGGACCTTTGGATCCAGAGCTGGTGGCTAAGGAAGAGGAATGGGAGGAGATCTCCAGGGAAGGAAAAGCCCACAAGAGGAGCTTCAGGGTCATCCTCAGACGTACGTCATCCCTAGCGGTGAGGAGGAAATGGTGGTGAAAAACCACACCACTGTCACTGATGTGGCGAGTGAAAGGATAGGGGGAACTGGAGGGGACGAAGGGATCGGCCTCAAGGAAGTAGGAGAGGAGGTGGATCCTTTATGCGCGAGGCTAGTGAGGTGCTTAAGTAGAGCTTGGCACTGATTCCACTCACTGCGAGGGTGAAATTAGCCAATTAGGTCATGGGTGATGGAGATGAGAGGAGAGAAGCATGCGAGGATTCAAGTCAAATCCTAGCTGCTAGATGGGATCTGGAGGTAGAGATGATTGCATGCGTCAAGTCACGCAAAGCTTCCAAAGGATCTGGGCCACAAGATCGAGAGGATTACGAGATGGATGATCTGGGATGGCTCTTGTTCTTCACGTGAATAGTGTTCTGTGAAGAGCAGGTGCTCTATGTTCTTTTGGTGTTTTTATAGACGAGCCCTTAGGCGAACCTGTAAAATAATATTAAGGAGGCCCATTAGTGGTAAGAATGCTTACAGAGCCGTCCTTGGAGAGTTACAAATAGGTCCTTGCATCTTACAATTGGGTCGCTGGCATGTTTTCTAATGAATGAATGTTATGTATTAAGGACCTAAGTGAGAATCTTTAAATGCAAGGCCCTAATGATGTCTAAATGCAACCAAGTTTTTATTGAAGCTTAATTGAACATATTAGAAGTTAATTTCACTTTTGATTTGAAGTTTTAAGCTTAAATGTTTGTTCAATTTGCAAATGGATCATCATTTTGTATTTAATAATAGAATATCTCAATAATTGACCTAACTATGCATTTTTAGCACAGATTTAGTGTTTTAGGTCTTTTTCTCTATTTCTCACACTTAACCATTTTTATGTGTTAATTTGATAGTGTTTAACCTAGTTTTTAGCTTAACTTGGGCATTTTTGCTATGATGAGTCACAACTCATCATACCCTCATGCTTAGGTTTTGTTAATCTCTTAGCAAACAACTCATTAAAGTGCATAGTAATTTAAGTATCAGCAAGGTAAGTGTGATAAGATATCTATTTTTTTCTCCTTTTCTTTTTCTCAAATGTTAAATGTTTAGAGATGATCTTTAAGTTGAAAGATTTTTCCTTTGATAAACCAGCTATGTTTATGTCTGGACATTGTGATAACCTGTCGCTTAGCAAAACTGACTAGAACTTAAGACTGATATGACATAGACTATCTCTTGACCAACAAGGACTCTTGATATTTAAACCTTAAGTCGAATTCCAGGACTCAGAGGGTTTTACAAGACTCAGAAGCTAAGAGGTTATGGTTGTACTTAGTGATGGGTTAGGACAAACTAGGTGAATTTCAAAACTCAATCCCAGGGTTTCACTTCTTTTTAAGTCCAGGTTGGTCCTAGCTTCAGCTCATGTTTTCAGATTGACTCTCAAAAAACGAGGAAGACTCAAGCCCAACTCTTATTGCGTTTGTGGCTCAAAGAATGTTTGGTGGAACAAGGTATTTGTACTGCACCCTGAAAATATTTTTTTGGTGAAAAACTTGTATTTATAGGATTTAGAGAACATACTTGACTTATTCCAAAGAATTTCTTTTTCTGAACTTCTTTTTTTTTTTTTTCAAAATTTACTATCAGTATGTCTCCGACAACTTTATTTGGTAGAGCACACCATATTTGGTGGGTTAGTTCTTTGATGGAAAGAGCTTCTCTTAGACACAATACTAAAGACTAAGATAAAGAGTCTACTTGCATGCACAGGTAAGGACTCCACCTTTCCTAATGAACACTAGGGTTGAATTTCAAATTCATAAGATCTTTCCCAACATTGTGTTGGGAAAACCAAGGTTACTTAGACTCCTAAGTCAAAGCAAACCAGCGAATCATATGCTGGTGACTGAGGTATAAGAATACGTCCTAAGTTAGGAGAGATCCTGGTCTATCTTGTCAAAGTTTAAAGTGTATTAAGACAAAGCCTGAGCGAATCAAGCTATAGTGGCCCAGAAAGTCTAACCAGCAAAGGTTGAATGTCCATAGACACATATTCTATTTTTGGTTTCAGTTGTAAGATCTCTCTCAACAACAACAACGGAGGAGGAGGAAAAGAGAGAGATATCTCTCTCAACAACAAACAACGGAGGAGGAGGAAAAGAGAGAGATCAACATTGTTGTTTTTAATTAACGGATTCCAAGGTGTTGGAAAGATCCGTGTTGTTGTTGTTATTATTCTTCTCTTCAGGGTAAAAAGAGAAGTGATTGTAAAGAGGTTGTACCACCCTCGTTCAAGCGATACTATAGTGGATTAACTAGCCTTGACTAGTTAGGAAAATCCTAAGTTGAGAGGCTTAGGTAGTGGTTTTCACTCGATTTGGGTTTCTACTCTAAATCCAGGTGTAACTTGTGCTTGATTTTATCGTGAATTCATTTTTACCTTTTACTGTTTGAGAAAGGCGATAGTATTCACCCCTCCCCTCTAGTATACATTCGATCCACAGGCAAACCCTCACATCCATCTTCAATCCTCTCAAATCAAGAGAGGAAGGGACAAGGAAAATCTTGGATTTTCCTCCTCAAAAATCAAAATAATTTTCGTAGGGACCTTCTCGTAATTTCAAGAAGTCTAGGCTTCCCACCGCAAAAATCACGGTGGCGGTGGCGGCACATAGCAAGGACGCGACGCTTGGCGGCGTGCGAGCAGGCGACGAGTGGATTGCCTTTATTCTTGTGCCATTTGTGAGATTGCCTTTATTCTTCGGTTAGACTAGACATTCTAGAGAGTCCGATCACTTCTTAAGTCGGATCCCTCGTCTCCACGAGGGGCCGATCAATTGGCACTGTTTGTGGGAAATGATTGTCAATTGATAACGTTTCCCACCTCTCGAGGTCTTCATGATGGCCCCCGCTACTTGCAACTCCTCCCGTGTCGACCCCGGAAAGGCACCGGATTAGGCCGAGTCGAGTGTATCGGTGTCCAAGTGGTGCCCTTCATCGACCGAGCCAAACAAGAAGTAGGGGCCCCTGCGCAACTGTCGAAAGTCCACGAGCGCGTCCCCCTCCCTGAGCTACTGGCGAGGGAAGAGCAATTTCGGGCCAGGTTGGCGGCTCTTAGGGCTGAGGAAATCTCCATTACGAAGAAGCTCCTAGAGATCAAACAGACTCAGGAGCTTGGTTCGCCCCCATAGGGGGAGACCCACCAACCCATCCCCGATGATGAGCAGTTGAGGTGGCGTTACGAGGTAGAGGACGAAAACACCCACTTGCACGAACAGTTCGAACGACTAAAATGAGTGCTTAGTAGCCAGAAAGGCAAAGTCCCCCCTAACCCCTTGAAGGCTCCTTGCCCACCTACCTCGGAGGAGTTCTCGGGGGCTCATCCCCTAGCAACTAGCAGCGGGGGATCAATCCCCAAGATTGTTTGTCACGTTACCCGAGCTATGAGGGGCATGCACCCCTGGGCCTACGTCACCACCTATCCCTTCACCGAGAGGTGATGACAGCCCCCCTGCCTAAGAGATTCAAGCAGTTTGTCATGGCTCCATACTTGGCAGCGTATCTGCTCAGAAAATCCTGCTAGAAATGCGATCCGCTCAGGAGATCTTGCTTGGAGCCCGAGCCCGATCCGCTCAGAAGATATCGCTAGGATCTCCATCTCAGCACTATAAATAGGTTAGAGGTCGCTCACATCCTCCCCAAGCAATCCGAGAGAAATCGAGAGATTGTTTACCCTGTAACCTTGTAAAATTCTAATACATAGTTGGGAGTCCTATCCTCCCCCCAGACATACACCCCTATTGATGGAACTGGGTAATCAATCCTTGTGTCAACTCCCTAAACCAGCTCTTGAAATCGGTCTGAAAGACTAAAGTTATAGCCAAAATTTGGCGAGTAGCAAAGCTAAAACCAATTATCTACTTCTTTTAATTCCTGACAAATCCGTCGTACTGATTATCCCACATTATTCAGTTCAGGATGATCAGATATTTACATTAACCTTCAACTTATCCGTTTACAAGTATTTTCCACTTCGGATAGTGGTTCTAATTAAATTACTAATTAACAGTTACAATGATGTCAATTTTATGAACAACGGAGTTCATTTTACACATGCTATGACAAAGCTATATCCAATAAGCTTAAATGCTTTATAATTCGTTAAAACTTGAGAATCGTTTAACGAATTGTAATTAACTTAATTAATTATATCATTTAACGAATTGTAATTATATCGATTTAATTAACTTAACTATCAATAACTTGATTTATATGATCCATATTTAATATTCAAGTACACAAGATAGCAAGAAATATGAAAATGAATTCGATCCTAGCAAGAGACAAGAACACATACTAAACGGTACAACATACAAAGGAAACCACAATGTAGACAACCCATATGGGGAAAGAGGGGGACTATTCTACTTAATGTCTCTGGAGGGTCGCAGTGACTCCATAATACACATTCATTATTTCTCCTTCGCTATTTTAAGGGCCCACATATTTTGTACATGCTCAGAGAGTAGATCACCATCATAACAGGTGAAGAATAAATTGAAAATGTCAAATGATTTTACTGAAATTTTCATCCAATAAAAAAACTTTCCAAAATCAAATTTAAAGTTTACTAATATATAATTTGTTGAGGCTGTATTTGGTTGGTGAGTTAAGTATTTAACCCGTCACTTAACCTGCCTTTTATTTAAGTCGGGTTAAGTGGACTTAAATCGACATAAAGTTATTCCACCCTCTTTGTGGAATAACTTTAACCCGCCAAAATATACAAACAAATTAACTCACTTATTTCACTATTTATTCCACTCTTTCAACTTATTTCATAAATTTATTTCCCTTGCCAAACCAAACTTGGGGGTCAATTTCAATGAATCCTGAAATGCAAAAAACAAACATCTTTTGAAAGCAATCTCTCCTACTCAATCTTCCCTGTAGGGTGGTAACCCTTTCTCTTTGATATTCTCTTTGTCTTTATCCTCTCGATGGAAAGGAGTAAAGTGGGATCCAGCCCTCTTCCAGTAAGTACTCTTTTTCACTGACCGAGGCACGTCAGGTTAAGGTTAGGGTCTTGGTCAATCCACTGATTCCTGCTTCGACGCTTCTTTGGTGGTTGACGGGCGTCAGGCGCTGATCTTCCTAACAGAATAAATGGGGCAGATGTCTACTCACTGACGGCGGAGGACAAAGCGAAGTCGATGTGCTGTCAAAGCGAGTGGGAAGAATTCGATAGGAAGGGGGACCACGACAAATGGGGTAAGCTTGGTTTGGCGAGTAGGCGAATATCTCACCCATTGCTTTCACAGCCCCCCCCCCCCCCCCCCCCCCCCAATGAATCCAAATTAGATAAAAAAAATCGTACGTGTGCACAAACTCCCATCGAACTCCCAATATTCTCCTCTCCATCCAAATTCCGATTTCCCCAATCTCTCTCCTCCCTCTTTCTTTCTTTCTTTTCCGTGAGATAATCCTTACCCACGATCTCTCTCTTTTTCTCTCTCTTTTCCGATTTTCCTCTCCCTCTCTCGGTCTCTTCTTTTCCCTCAATCTCTTTCCTCTCTTTTTCTCTTTATCGGTCTCTCTCCTCCCTCTTTCTTTTCCACTGGCAGGCACCATCTCTTTCTCTTTCTAGCTCTCTCTAATCGATCTCTCTCTCTCTCTTTCTTTATTTCCCTCTCTCCCTTTCTCTTTTTATCAAGGGTTTAAAAATCATATCGGTCATCGAACCAATTAAACTTCGATTTTGATCTTTAGTGGTCCAACTGCTGGTTTGAATTAGTGATGATATCATCATTAGAATCGGATCAGGAAAAATCGAACCGATTATACTTAGATTTGTTTGTATTGAACCGACCAAGTTGAACTAGGTTTAACCAAAATTTGATATATAAAAAATTAAATATAACCAAACACATAACGTGCACATAATAGGGTTTGCTGATTCATAACTATTTTCCTAAAATCAAACACATAACGTACACATACAAAAGAGAAAAAAAACAATTTCAACATCAACGAATTGAGTTGAAAATGTGCTATTTCATGAAGTGGGCAAGGCTTAGAGTGAAAATGGAGGTGAGTTGTAGGGTAATGAAATGACCCGTTGCCTTTTGAGTCGAATAAGACGTCTGGACTGTCAGTCAGACGTTTGGACATATGTCCGGACGTCCGAAAGTAGGAGAATATTGCATATTCTTTTCGCTCTGCGTGCAGGTGGCACGCAGAGTCCCGCTCTCTCTCCTTCACCCCCTCACCCGAACCCTAAACCCACTCTATATAAACCCCCCTCCTCTTCTTCTCACCTCCTCATACCACTCAAGCCATCGCCACCTCCACCTTCTCCTGCAATGGCCACGCCCCCTCCCATCTCTGCTGCAGCAGCGGCGAGGAAGGAGAGGAACCGACGAGGGGAAAATGAGGAGGAGCAAGAGCGAGAGAGTGCGAGGGAGTGAGAGCAGGGGAGGAGGACGACGGCTGCAGGAGCTCAGTGGAGCTCAAGGAGGAGTCGTGGGAGAGAGGAGGACGCCGGCGAGGAGCTTCTCAAGCTCCTGCAGTTGCTGGAGCTACTGCTGCGGGCGGAGGGCGAGCGAGGCGAGCTGCGTGAAGGAGTTTTGATATTGGAAGTTTCCAGTATCAGACGTCTGGAGTGACATCTAGACAGCTGGCGAGGCACCAGGATGTTCGGAGCTGAAGCCGAACGTCTAGAAACACATATCGCGTGGGGTACGTATCTTCCTGCGCTACTTTTCCGCCATGCAGATCATAGAGCATGTGATGTCGGCTAATTTTTATGCCTGCGTTGTTCGTACGCAGGTGAAGGCTTTGGGAAGGCGTGTGGTGCGCTTTCCCAAGTACTTTTGGACGTCTGATCACATCGCCAGAGGTCTGGAGGTACTTCTAGACGACTGGAGGCCTTGTTCGACGTTTGGAGCTGCTCCTAGATGGTCGCAGAGAAAGTCTGGACGTCTAAAGCAGCCTCAGGAAGTGTAAGGTGAGTTCTGACGTATTTTAAGACGTCTGTGATTAATCCCAGATGTCTGATATTGCTCAGTAACCGTGTTTTTGGCCTGTTTAGGGCCCAAATGGAATCGGATTTCCGCAAACAAAGTACTGCTGTTTTCCACTCGAGTTCCTCTACGTGTTCGTGTTGAGTATCTACTGTTTTGACCTCGTCTAATGTAAATTAGTCGCCGGTACAGGTTACCAGCCGGTGGCATGTTCGAGGCCTGTAGAGACAACGAGATCTGCAGCACAGGCCCTCATTCCTCCCGTGATACCCGGTAGAGTGGTTTATTGCAATTATTAAGATATGAATAAAGAATATGCCTACTTAGATTAAATTGATTGAAACTCTAGGATGTAGAAAGAACTCTAGGGTAGAAATGTATGAGCATGATATGGAACTACTCTAGTTTACTTGAGATGCATGCTAAAATACGAGCTGCCTGTATGTAAATGAGAAATTGAACTGTGAAACCATAAGTTGCATGTTTATGATTGAGAACTGAATTATGAAAACATGAGCTACCTGTATATGAATGAGGAACGAGTTATGAAACAAGAGATCTGAATATGCATAAATGAGGTGAATATGAGCATGAACCCTACGGGGAATTAGGAGTAGAACTCCTGTGTATGAAAGGAATCTAGAATGTAGATGGGGAGTGTGTTGGCCCTTGTGTACGCGGTACCAAGAAGAGAAACTATCCCTTTTTAGTGTAGAGCGGAGCTAGCTTCCCTTGGGTTGAGACCCGGGGTTATGATTAATCACTCTACACCGACTCCTGTTGGCCTTTGCGTACGTGGTACCGAGGCGTGCTACTAGTGTAGGGAGGGAGCTAGCTATCCCACGGGGCTCGAGGTTCAGCTAGTCGCCCTACACCGACTTTGTTAGGCCCTTTGGGCAAACTGGGGTAGTCAAACGAGGGTACGCGGACTGTTGAGGGGCGAGACCCCTATTTGGTTTTGAGGGGTGAGACCCTTGTTCTGAGAGGAAAAGGCCCTATACTGTTCCGTGTTGTACTTTGAGCGTACCCGCTAGCGGAAATGACTGACTGCGTGTCAGTGCGGGGTAGCTATCTGTGCGCTTATCACGCGTGCCGTAGTCACTGCTTTGTCTCGACAGTGACCTCGGGGTGGTTGACTGGGTGTAGGATTATCACGGGGGACTCTCCCAGCCAGGAGACCACCACATGCGCATTCTACTCCACGGAAAAGACTGCAATCAAGATCGTTCCCACGAGGAACAAGCAAGATCAAGAAATACTTGGATACTTTGGGAAATAAATGAATCGGAAATACATAAATGAGATAAATAGAAATGAGAATAAAACCTGCTTGTTGTTTTTACTTTACATGTACATAGATAATATAAACACCACTCTACTCAGCGTTTGTTACGAACGCGGCTTCAAGACGTTTTTAAGACGTCTGGGAGGTGGCCCAGATGTCTGACCAGACGTCTGACTAGATGTCTGGAACCCCTTCCAGACGTCTGGGATTTAATTTTCTGCGGAGTACGGGGTTGCGTCTCCGTGCAAACCTGCAACCGCCACCCTCTTCCTCTTTTTCCCTCTCTCCTCCTGCAGGCACAGTGTTGCGCGCTCTCTCTCTCTCTCTCTCTCCCCGCGTGGCCTTAAAAGGCCCTCGCCCCCTCCCTCACTCTCATCTCCTCCGCTTCCTTCTTCTTCTTCTTCCAGCCGGTGCGAGAGTGAGCGAGCGGCGGCAGCGGCAGCCGCGGCGAGTGTGCGGGAGGAGGTGTTGCGCGAGGGAGGAGACGCTCGACCGTGAGGGCTCGAGCTTGCCGGGGCAGCTAGAGCCGGCCGGCGGGGGAGCAGCGGGTGTGGAGAGTCGCGGGAGGGCTGCTGCAGCTCGAGCAGCAGGCAGACGGGGCGCGGCGCGGCTGTGCGTCGCGGGCGGAGAGCGAGTCGAGCTCTGTTTCTGAAAGTTTTTCCAGAATCAGATGTCTGGGATTCCAACCAGACGACGGTGAAGACGTCTGGAGGACTGTCCAGACGTCTGGCAAGTAAGTTATTTCGTCCTCCTTCCTTTTTCGCGCGTACGGCCATGTGGCCGTCCGCTGCGCCTTCGTCTGCAACCCGTCGTACTGAGTGCGAGGAGTGGATACGTGCAGGTTCTACTCGGGAGGGCGAGAGACTCGCCATCCAACGCGAATTGGATGTCTGGCCGCAGTGCCAGACGACGGAGAGGACTTCCAGACGTCCGGGTTTACCATCGGACATCTGGGAATTAAGCCAGACGCCCCCGTAGGCTTTTGGACGTCTGAGGAACTACACAGAGCGAAGGTATCCTCTGAACCACCTTTTAAGACATCTGGAAGAGGTTCCAGACGTCTGATTTTGGACTGTTTCGTTGTTTTCGACCCGTTTGGGGCTCGTTCGGAGTCCGTTTTCCACGTTTCGAGTTGCGTTCTTTTCGGAATAAAATCCTCTACCCGTTTACAGTAATTATATACTATTCTGAGAAATTCCTTGTGTTTGATCGTTGAGTTAGGATCCCGTTCCATTGCAGTCTCGGGGGTTGCGGAGGCGCGCGTGATTTCCGACCACGCCCCCAGTACTCCCGTTGTAGCTGGTAAAGTGGCTTTTAAAATTATTAACATAATTTGTTACAATTATGGAACAATTAATAGAACCTAGGGCATTGCATGAATCCTAGGAATGAGAAACCAGATTGAATGATAGATCCTACGGTATTGCATGAATCTTAGGGCTGAAAAAATAGATTGAATGATAGATCCTAGGGTACGGCATGAATCCTAGGACTGGAAAACTAGTGATATGAATATAGATATTGCAGTCTTGGAAAATGTGGAAAGGAAATAATAGCTGCCTGTAAATTGATTTAACAGCTGCCTGTTATGCATAAATGAACATGATTGAGAATATGGGTTGTATGAACGTGAATCTGGAATGGTGAAACCTGAATGTGCTGAGTTAAAAGAGCTGGAACCCTACGGGAAATTAGGAGTAGAACTCCTGGAAAGAGAATGGATGGAACTGAGAAGGAAAGATGTGGAGGTGTGTTGTCTCTTGGGTACGTAGTGCCAGGGGAAGCACCTGTTACCTGTTTAGTGCAGAGCGGAGCCAGCCGCCCCAGGGACCCGGGGTTAGGTCTGGCCACTTTGTATCGACTTTTGGCCCTCGTGTACACAGTACCGAGGAGAGCTACTAGTGTAGAGCGAGTACTAGCTACCCCACGGGCCCCGGGGTGCTGCTAGCTCACCTACACCGACTTGTTAGGCTCACTGGGCGAACCAGGGTAGTCAGGCGAGGGTGCGCGGACTGTGGAGGGGCAAGACCCCTGTTTGGTTACTGTGGAGGGGCTGGACCCCTGTTACTGAGAGAGCTCTTCCCTATACTATTTCCGTGCTGTGCTTTGGGCGCACCCTTTAACGGAAACGACTGACCGCGTGCTAGTGCGGGATAGATACCCGTGTGTTTATCGCGCGTGCTGTAGTCACCGTTACGTCTGTCATCGACCTTGGGGTGGTTGACTGAGAGTAGGATCACCACGGGGGACTCTCCCGGCCAGGAGAGCACCACGTGTTACTTCTACTTTTTGGAAAAGACTGCAATCAAGATCGTTCCCACGAGGAACATTCGAGATCAAGTGAAGGATCTGAGGAATAGATAAATTGTGAAATAATAAAAAGACGTAAATAAAGGAAGAAAGAAAATATGATAGATACTGTACACTTTACTGCTTCTTTAGTTTTAGCTGCCACTCTACTCAATGTTTCGCTGACGTGTTACACTCGTTACTTTTCAGGACTAGGTGTTGAGCAGCCAGGGTCAGCGGCTGCAGAGGATGCTGGGCCGGGTAGGGTCCAGTAGAGTTACCGTAGTTCTTTTTGTACCCCTTTCGTTCCACTGTAGTGAGTAGTTCTTGTTACTCCCTGTACTTTTCTTTACTTGTAGTTCATGTTATGTTATAAATGTTGTTCTACTGTTATGGTGGTACATGCTGTAGTAGTTCCTTTTCTTACTCCTGTATTTTGTTACTGCTTGTTATATTCATGCTGAATGTGGTTTATTTTACTGCTCTTTTGGTTACTTCCTCGTTGGACGACTAGGTCTTGGGATTAGTCGAGTTGGTCCGGTTCTCGTGTCTCGTAGGGACTCGGGAATCGGGTCGTTACAACGTTCGTTGACCCTGTCTTTTTGTAACACTGTTCAAGACCAGGAGTTGAGCAGCTCGAGTTTCCGGCTGCAGAGGGAGCTGGGCCTAGCCGAGCCCAGCCGTAGTTGCTTTTCTTTCCAGCTCTTTAGTTCTTGCTGTAGTTGTGAGTAATGGACCCTTGAGCTACTGTTTCTGTTACTTTCTGTTTTCTTTCCGCTGTTGCTTTTGTGGTGGCATGTGCTATTTTGAGACAATTGTTCTATTTTTGTTTACTACTTCGTTCTTTTCTTCTGCTTAGTTATATTGCATGTGTGAATGTGATTTATTTCCCTGCTTTTAGTTATTTCTTGCTGGACGACTAGGTCTTGGGATTAGTCGAGGCGAGCCGATCTCGAGTCCTGTAGGGATCCGGGAATCGGATCATAATCAGATGGTTTCAGAGTAAGGTCATCCCGAGAAATGAACAAATTGGTTTGAGAATAACCACTCACGTGCATATAACTAGGATAGCCACCACAACGTATCGCTTTGATATTCGTTTTTGAGTATTTTTCTTGATGTAACCCTATATCGTTGACAACTCTTGTTCTATCTCTTGAGTCTCCTTGCAGGAGATGCCTCATCGTGAAGTTCTCGAGGCAGGTCGTGGTCGTGGTCGTGGACGAGGTCGGAGGGGCAGACGTGCCGGACCTGAGGCACTAGTTGACCCACCTCTCATCCCGGGCATTCAGGCCTAGGATCTTGCCTAGTTGATCAGAGACATCATGCGAGAGGAGGTTCACCAGCCTCCACGGGCACCTCTCCCTGAGGACGTGGAAGGGGAGTCCTTGGTGGGACAGAGAGACCGTTGCAATGTTGGACGAGCAGGAGGGGGAGGGGGTGATCCTCCACCACCCCACCACACTCTGACACTTCCGAGCATGAGCCCTCCTTGCCTGGAGGCATGCCCGTTCCTCCACTGCAGCTACACCACGAGCTTTTCAGACAGTTCCGGAAGCTGAAGCTCCCCTCCTTCAAGGGGGATGAGGACCCATCTGAGGTAGGGGACTAACTGGAGTAGATAGAGAAGGTGTTCGACACCCTTCACCCTCTCGCAGAGTGTCGCATGGCCTTTGCCACGTACCAACTAGTGAGCGCAGCACACAAGTGGTGGAGGGCAGTCAGAGGCCAGGAGAGGAGAGAGTTGACATGGGACCAGTTCGTGGCTCTCTTTTACGAGCAATACTTTCCGCAGACCTGACAGGATCAGAGGAGGCGGGAGTTCCATAGTCTCTGCCAAGGGACATCGACTTTTAGCACGTACCGCATGCATTTTTTGGAGCTGTCACGTTTTGCCCCGGCAGTTGTGTCTATTGAGGAGGAGCGCCTATGGAGGTTTACTGAGGGGCTCCAACTTTCTATTCGGGGGTATGTCAAACCCCTGAAGCTTCCCACTTTCTCTTGTGTGGTTGAGGCAACCATGACTTACGAGGAGCGTACTGGCCAGTTGCTGCCCGCTCGACCTAGAGTGTAGCTGCTTCGTCTGCACCGAGAGTTGAGGGGCGTATCAACACCCTGACACACAGAGACTCCAGAGCTTCGGGTTCTATGGTGGCAGGTATGGTTACTATTTCTGGTAGATTAGTGTACATACTTTTTTATTCCGGCGCCACACACTCCTTTGTTGCTACGAGTTTTGCCGTCAGTTTGAGGCAGGGCAGTGTATTGGTAGAGGATTCGTTTGTGATCAGAGGCCTAGGTGGCCAGTTGTTTGTAGTCGAGGAGGACTACACGGACTGCGAGGTCAGTATAGGGGGACACAGCCTCCCCGCTGACCTGATTGTGATCCAGATGGAGGACTTTGGCGTGATCCTAGGAATGGACTGGCTGTCCGCCTATCACGCCTTGGTGGACTATTTTGGGAGGAAGATCGTCTTCTCCATACCGGAGTTGCCTCCCTTTGAGTTTCACGGATAGCCGGTGGATGGAGGTTTCAGATGCATCTCCGCGCTTCAGGTAGTCAGGCTTTTAAGCCAGGAGTGTGAGGGCTTCTTGGCCAGTGTAATGGCAGAGCCTAGCCTCATGGCTGACTTTCAGAGTATCCCAGTGGTTTGTGAATACCCTGACATTTTTGCAGAGGTGCTGCTAGGACTATTGCCTAAGCGTGAGTTCGAGTTTGAGATCTCACTGGAACCGGGGACCAGCCCCATTTCTACTGCACCATAAGGGATGGCACCGCTTGAGCTGTGAGAGCTCAAGTCACAGCTACAGGACTTGTTGGAGAAGGGCTTTGTGAGGCTCAGTGCGTCCTCGTGGGGAGCCCCTGTGCTATTTGTGAAGAAGAAGGATGGTACCCTGCAACTTTGTGTCAACTACTGACAGTTGAATAGGGTCTTGATCAAGAACAAATATCCGCTATCGAGGATTAACGACCTCTTCAACCAGTTGCGAGATGCCACAGCGTTCTCCAAGATAGATCTGATGTCGGGTTACCACCAGTTGAGGATCAGGTAGACTGATGTCTCCAAGACCGCTTTTCATACCCGGTACGGTTACTACGAGTTCTTGGTCATGCCGTTTGGGCTAACCAATGCCCCCGCTGCCTTTATGGATTTGATGAACTGTGTTTTCAGGCCGTACTTAGACCAATTTGTGGTGGTATTCATCGATGACGTATTCGTTTACTCGTGGGATCAGGTGCAGCATGGACAGCATTTACATATGATCTTGGATACCTTGAGGCGATGCAGGTTGTATGCCAAGTACAGCAAGTGAGATTTTTGGCTGAGGCATGTGACTTTCTTGGGCCACGTGATTTCAGGAGATGGATTGGCTGTGGATCCAGCCAATGTAGAGGCCATACTCAGGTGGGAGAGGCTATGCACAGTGACAGAGATACGTAGCTTTTTGGGACTGGCAGGTTACTATCGATGGTTTATCAGAGGTTTCTCTCAGATCGCATGTCCTATGACCCAGTTGACCTGGAAGAACGTACCCTTTGCATGGATAGATGAGTGCGAGGTGTGTTTTCAGGAGTTGAAGGAGAGACTGACTTCAGCTCCTGTGCTTACCATTTTAGATAGTAGTGGTGGTTTCATGGTGTACACCGATGCTTTGTTGCAGGGGTTAAGGGGTGTGCTCATGCAGCGGGGTCACGTTGTCGCTTATGCTTCACGACAACTGAAGCCTCATGAGCATAGCTACCCTACCCAAGACTTAGAGTTGGCAGCAATTGTCTTCATGCTGAAGACATGGAGGCACTACCTTTACGATGAGACTTTCGAGATCTTCACAGATCATAATATCCTCAGGTACTTGTTTGACCATAAGGAGCTTAACATGAGACAGAAACGTTGGTTAGAGCACCTGAGGGACTATAACTACAGCATCTCCTACCACCCAAGGAAGGCCAATGTGGTGGCCGACGCCTTGAGCTGGAAGCGCCTGGCCACTTGGCTAGTTTACAGCCACAAAGTTGGAGACTCATGGAGGAGTTGGGCAGTTGGCAACCCCGGGAGTCATGGGGGTATTGTGGGACAGTGACAGTGATGCGGCAAACATGACTAGAGCTGATAGACTGCATCATCGCAGGGCAGATAGCCGATCCATACTTACAGACGTTGCGAGACAGGGTGTTGACAGGGGACCCAGGAGACTTCCTTCTCAGATGAGATATTGTGCATGAGGGGACGCTTATGCGTCGCTAGGGACGAGGAGTTATTGAGAGAGCTCCTGGCTGAGGCGCACGGGTCCAGGTTCACCATACATCCCGGGAACACAAAGATGTACCATGATTTGCGACGCGACTTTTGGTGGAGAGGGATGAAGCAGGATGTTGGTGAGTTTGTGTAGCAGTGTTTTGGTATGCCAGCAGATGAAGGCCGAGCACCAGAGGCCTGCAGAGCCATTGCAGCCATTTCCTGTGCCAGAGTGGAAGTGGAAGAGCATCACCATGGACTTGGTGGTGGGTCTACCGGTTACCCAGCTGGGACATGATGCAGTCTAGGTGATAGTAGACAGGTTGATGAAGACGGCGTGTTTCCTACCGATCCAAGTCACTTTTGGGCCAGCACAGCTAGCAGAGTGATATATCAGAGATGTGGTGTGCCTGCATGGAGTCCCACGTGAGATCCTATCCGACAGGGATACTCGTTTTACTTTCCAGTTCTGGGCTGAGTTTCAGTAGGCTTTAGGGATATGTTTGAGATTTAGTACCGCCTACCACCCCCAGACGGACGGACAGTCAGAGCGCACCATTCAGACACTTGAGGACCTTCTACGCGCCTGTGTACAAGACAAGAGAGGCTCCTGGGAGGAGCATTTACCCCTGGCATAGTTTGCATACAATAATAGTTATCACTCGATCATCGGCATGGTACCTTACGAGGCTCTGTATGGATGGAGGTGTATTGCACCCTTGAGTTGGGTCAAGGTGGGGACCAAGTGGGAGGTTGGTCCTAGGCTGGTCCGGTAGAGTCAAGAGGTGATAGAGCAGATTCACAGACGACTCTGCACTGTCAGGAGCAGGCAGAAGAGCTACGTTGACTGAAAATGCAGAGAGGTGCGGTTCATGGTTGGGGATCACGTCTTTCTCCGTGTTTTGCCCATGAAGCTATTGCAGCATTTTGGGGTGAAAGGATAGCTTGTGCCGAGGTTTGTGGGGCCCTTTAAGGTCCTGGAGTGGGTAGGACCCGTTGCTTATCGGCTTGCCCTTCCTCCCCAGCTTTCTGGAGTGCACGACGTGTTCCACGTATCCAACCTCAGGAAGTATGTCGCCGATCCCAGTCATGTTATGAGCCATGAGAGCATTGAGGTGGGTGACGACCTGACCTACCCTGAGAGACCAGTA
Organism: Thalassia testudinum; assembly: GCA_037157565.1. Lineage (NCBI taxonomy): Eukaryota > Viridiplantae > Streptophyta > Magnoliopsida > Alismatales > Hydrocharitaceae > Thalassia > Thalassia testudinum. Next base: position 65,709,040 of record JAZHRO010000022.1, on the reverse strand, counting down.
CAGATACTAGACAGAGCCGTCCAGAGTCTGAGACGGAAGCAGGTACTACTGGTGAAGGTCCTATGGAGAAGTCAGCGGTATGAGGAGGCGACTTGGGAGCCTGAGGTGGCGATTGAGAGCGGTACCTGGAGTTTTTTGAGGGTACGTCTTTTCGAACCTACTTTGGTCCTCTTTAAGTTTGTTATGCGCTTTTACGTTCCTTTTCCTGCACCTTAGCTAGTTCAAGTTTCGGGGACGAAACTTCCTTTAAGTTTGTTATGATGAAATGACCCGTTGCCTTTTTAGTCGGATAAGACGTCTGGACTGTTAGTTAGATGTCTGTCTAGATGTTTGGACATATGTCCGAACGTTTGAAAGTAGGAGAATATCGCATATTCTTTTCACTTTACATGCGGGCAGCGCGTAGAGTCCCGCTCTCTCTCCTTCACCCCCTCACTCGAACCCTAAACCTACTCTATATAAACCCCCCTCCTCTTGTTCTCACCTCCTCACACCACTCAAGCCATCGCCACCTCCACCTTCTCCTGCGACGGCCACACCCCCTCCTGTCCCTGCTGCAGCCGCGGTGAGGAAGGAGAGGAACCTGCGAGGGGAAAATGGGGAGGAGCGAAAGTGAGAGAGTGCGAGGGAGTGAGAGTGGGGGAGGAGGACGACGGCCGCGGGAGCTCGGTGGAGCTGGAGGAGGAGTCATGGGAGAGAGGACACTGGCAAGGAGCTTCTTGTTAAGAGCACTTGATTGGGTTTTAATAAGTCGTGTTGTAGTACAGTCGAAAAAGCGTTCAAAACAAATACAATTTATTACTCGAATTTGAAGGTTCGAGGTCGAACACAGGGAGCAAATTAGGGTTTAGTAATCAAGATCACAACTTAAGAATTTGAAAGAATATAATATGCAATAAAATCAATGTTATAGTGCAAAAAGATAAGAATAAATGTAAAGCACTAAATGAACCAATGTATGTGAATAAACACAAAATTGGACGTTTGATTTGTGAATCAGACGCCTTAAAATGTGGATGCTACAGTGCTTGACTCTTCTTCTCTTCTCTGTCTTTGGCGGCTACTTTCAATCTTCTTCTTTCTTTCTTTTCTTTTGATTCCTTGCCTTAGCCTTTCTCTTCCTCTGCCTTCTTCTCTGTCTCAGCTGCCTTCAGCTTCTTCTTCCTTCAGTTCCTTCCTTCTCTTTCTTTCTCTTTCTTCTCTTCATCTCCTTCTGCCTTCAGCCTTTTTCCTTCCTCTCTCTGCTTCAGCTCTTTAGCTCCTTAGCTTCTGACTTTTACTTCCTCCTTCTACTTCCCCTACAGAGCAAAATCTACCCCCTACCCACGTGATCTCTCTTCTCCCCTTTCTCTCTTCGGTTTGCTCTCCTAGAGCCACTTTCTCGGGTAATCGGGTCAGGTACGTGCCCGGGATCAGGCCCATCGGCGTGCGGTGGTGGGCGAGGTGTGCTAGGTCGGGTCGGATCACCAGGTCCGCGGGGGTGTGGTCGCGGACGAGGTGTCGGGTTGGGTGAGAGGGGACCTCACCCCGAGAATATGAGGTAATAAGCCACTGGCAGAAAAATAATTTATGCAGATGCGGCGCTGCATCCAGTTTCGAGGTGGGACTATCTGCCCCCCTTCCTCGCGTGCTTCTGCGGCAGAGATGCTTCGTTTGATTGTAGCTACAGCTTCAGCCTTTAGATGCTTGGAGTTGTGCGCGAGTGTATCCCGAGCAACCTGGGACTATGAGCCTGGAGCGGGCGAAGCCTGGAGTAGCTGCAAGCTTGCTTCAAGCTTCGCTTCAGTGGCCGCAAGCCCCTGTAGTTGAAACCACGCAAACGGCCTCACGGCCACGTCAGAATGTTCAGGAGGCTTCGCCGAGAAACAGCGAGTGTGTTGCAGTGGTCGGCGTGGCGTGGGACAGCCTGTGGGGGCGTGCCTAGAGCACACTGTGGCCGTGTAAGTGGGTGTGTTCGAGGGCGTTTGTGGGTGAGTGGAGGAGTGTTGTGAGTGGGGGGTTGTGATCATGGGGTCGAGGCGGAGCTTATGGACTGGTCGGCGAGGAGAGTGGTGGTCTGTGGAGGTGGAGCGAACTCGCCGGAGTGGTGGCTGGAGGTGAAGGGGATGATGGTGGTGGAGTGCGGCAGTGGTCGTTTGAGGGAATAACGAAGGGGAAAATAGAGTAGAGAGTGAGAGGACTTATCTGATGAGTGAAGAGACAAAGGTGGAGGTAGGGATGTCGTCTGTGCGTATCGCCGACGCTGGAGATGAAGGCGCTCAGTGAGGGAGGTCGGCGAGGACGAAGGGGAGGCAGGAGCATCGGCGGGTGCGGCGCGACGCGGAAGAGCGAGAGGAAGAGGAACCTGCCACCGGTATTATGGTTAGGTGATGAGGGAGAGTGGGAGAAGTCGCCGGAGCTTGATGAGCAGATCGGTCGGAGGAGGAGAGATGAAATTGAGGGGTTTCTCCAGCTGAATTCAAGCTTAGGAGATGCGGGGCGATTTGGGGTCTCTTAAATAGGCTTCTGAGGATGGATTTGTGCTTGGAAGATTGTATGTTCGCCGGCTATGGTAACTCGAAAGAGACCTGAATCTCTCATGCGTTCGCATGAGAGATTGGGTACCAAGTAGGGCCTCAAATTAGGTTCACATTGGAGGAGATTTCTCAGAGAATCTCCCTTTCAATTTTGAAGGGGATTCTCTGAGAGATCAGGGAGTAATCACCCTTTCAATCTTGCCGGAGTAGGATTCCCTCTACTATAATGGCAGAGGGAACTAATTGCAAAGAATGAAGAAGAAGATAGGGGGTCAATTGTAAGGGTTTTTGAAATCAATGGGTAGAAATGTAATTGGGCTGAACCTATTTGCAAAGTGGGTCAAGAGGAGTTCCTCTTAGGTCCAAATTTTGGTACAAACCTAATTTGGACCTAAGGAATCCAATGGTGAAGTTGGATTTTGGGTTTGACCACTTTTGGTTGGGCAATTTAAAAGAAAACCCAATTTAGGGTAAATATTCGTCTGATACCCCATTTTAGGTCAAAATAGGTTCCAATAGCCAAATTGAAGGTTCTAAACCCTAGAGAATATTTTTATATGATTTTTAGAGGGTTTAGGTGAATTTTATCCTGACCAGAACCTTGTTAAATCAAGTTGGTTTGTTTTAGGGTTACAAGAAGTCATTTAATTCTCAGCATTCATATGAACCCTTTTCTGTCTAATTCAACCCACTTATTATCCTGTTAAGACCATTTGACCTGTGTTTAACTCATGAGAAAACCTGTTGTTGCACTGCAATGGTTAAATTACAGTTTTACCCCTTGTTTCTTGCTTTTATCTCAGAAAGGTCATTCAGTGAATTAGGACCTCCAGTTGGTTATGTAGGAGCTTTTGTTTTCTTTAATGGGTCAAAATTAGCTAGTTAGGGCTCATGATGGTGTTCCCATCACTTCTTAAGCTCATTGAGCTGTTGGAGTTGCCGTTGCGGGCGGAGGGCGAGCGGGGCGAGCTGCGTGAAGGAGTTCTGATACTGGAAGTTTCCAGTATCGGAAGTCTGGAGTGACGTCCAGATGGCTGGTGAGGCACCAGGACGTCCGAAGTTGAAGCCGGACGTCTGAAAACACATATCGCGCGGGGCACGTATCTTCCTACGCTACTTTTCTGCCATGCAGATCGTAGTGCAGGGGATGTCGGCTAATTTTTATGCCTGCGTTGTTTGTACGCAGGTGAAGGCTTTGGGAAGATGTGTGGTGCGCTTTCCCAAGTACTTTTGGACATCTGATCATGTTGCCAGATGTCCAGAGGTACTTCCAGATGATCAGAGGCCTTGTTCGACATCTGGAGCTGCCCCCAGACGGTCGTAGAGAGAGTCTAGATGTCTGAAGCAGCCAAAGGAAGTGTAAGGTGAGTTCTGACGTATTTTAAGACATCTGGGATTAGTCCCAGATGTCTTATATTGGTTAGTAACCATGTTTTTGGCTCATTTAGGGCCCAAACAGAATCGGATTTTCACAAACAAAGTACCGTTGTTTTCCACTCGAGTTCCTTTATATGTTCGTGTTGAGTAACTACTGTTTTGACCTCGTCTAATGTAAATTAGTCGCTGGTACAGGTTACCAGCCAGTGGCATGTTCGAGGCCCGCGGAGGCGACGAGATCTACGGTACAGTTTCCCATTCCTTCTATGATACCCGGTAGAGTGTTTATTGCAATTATTAAGATATGAATAAAGAATATGTCTGCTTAGATTAAATTGATTGAAACTCTAGGATGTGAATGAACCCTAGGGTAGAATGTTTGAGCATGATATAGAACTACTCTGGTTTACTTGAGATGCATGTTAAAATACGAGATGCCTATATGTAAAAGAGAAATTGAATTGTGAAACCATAAGTTGCATGTTTATGATTGATAACTGAATTATGAAAACACGAGCTGCCTGTATATGGATGAGGAACGAGTTATGAAATATGAGATCTGAATATGGATAAATAAGGTGAATATGAGCATGAACCCTACGGGGAATTAGGAGTAGAACTCTTGTGTATAAAAGGAATCTGGAATGTAGACGGGAAGTGTGCTGGTCCTTGTGTACGCGGTATCAAGGAGAGCAACTGTCCCTTTTTAGTATAGAGTGGAGCTAGCCTCCCTTGGGTTGAGACCCAGGGTTAGGATTGGCCACTCTACACCGACTCTTGTTGGCCTTCACGTACGTGGTACCGAAGCGTGCTACTAGTGTAGGGAGAGAGCTAGCCACCCCACGGGGCCTAGGGTTCAGCTAGCTGCCCTACATCGACTTTGTTAGGCCCTTTGGATAAACCGAGGTTGTCGGACAAGGGTACGCGGACTGTGGAGGGGCGAGACCCCTATTTGGTTTTGAGGGGTGAGACCCTTGTTCTGAGAGGGCAAGGTCTTATACTGTTCCGTGCTATACTTTGAGCGTACCCGCTAGCAAAAAAAACTGACCGCATGTCAGTGCGGGGTAGCTACCCGTGCGCTTATCACACGTGTCGTAGACATCGCTATTTCTCGACAATGACCTCGGAGTGGTTGACTGGGTGTAGGAATACCATGGGGGACTTTCCTGGCCAAGAGAGCACCACATGCACCTTCTACTCCATGGAAAAGATTGCAATCAAGATCGTTCCCACGAGGAACAAGCAAGATTAAGAAATAATTGGATACTTTGGGAAATAAATGAATCGAAAATACATAAATGAGATAAATAGAAATGAGAATAAAACCTACTTGTTGTTTTTACTTTACTTGTACATAAATAATATAAACACCACTCTACTTAACTTTTGTTGACCCCGTCTTTTCGTAACACTGTTCAGGACCAGAAGTTGAGCAGCCTGAGTTTCCAGCTGCAGAAGGAGCTGGGCCCACCTGAGCCTAGCAGTAGTTGCTTTTCTTTCCAGCTCTTTAGTTCTTGCTGTAGTTGTGAGTAATGGACCCTTGAGTTATTGTTTCTGTTACCTTCTATTTTTTTTCCGCTGTTGCTTTTGTGGTGGCATGTACCATTTTGAGACAGTTGTTCTACTTTGGTTTACTACTTTTATTTCCCTGCTTTTGGTTATTTCTCGCTGGACGACTAGGTCTTAGGATTAGTCGAGACGAGCCGATCTCGGGTCCTGTAGGGATCCGGGAACTGGATTGTAACAGGTAATCATTTTTGGTCCATCGAATATGAAAACCACATTTTGTAGTGCATTCAAAAACCTAACTCCCTTTGATGTGATATGCAAAAAATGGGAAGTGGAACTTTTGTTATGCTAGATTGCAACTCAGATTCAATCCTTCACAGGTTGACATTTGAAAGATTCTTGGTTTATACCTAGAGTTAGTGAATTTTTTGTTGTGGTTGGGGGGAACTGGTGGCAACTCAGCAGGAAGGTCATGAATTCTCCCTTTTTTTGAGAGACCAACATAGACACATTAATCTTTTTTGAATTTCTGTCCAAAGTTACAGTTCTTTTTCAATTTTTTATTTCTCTCCTATTTTTGACCTTTGGTAAAGATTGAAGGAGAGAATAATATATGCATGCTGTGATTAGCAAGGAAGATTGTGGAAGTTTACTTGCCGTCAGCAAGGAGGATGACGGCCGACGCTACAGAGGCACTGCGGAGGGTGGAGGACGATGACTATCGCATGGTGGCAAGGAGGTTGGCATTGTTGCACGGCCACTATGGCTTGCACGCGTGGTGGGAAGGAGGCGGTGAGGTGCTGCTATGCACGCCACACGGTTTGAAGCAGGTGGCGGCGTTGGTGCTGTTGCAGTGGGAGCACCGGGAGGGGGTTGCGTTGAACTAGGGCTGCGGACAACTTTGTTTGGCCATTCGAACTAGGGAGGGGGAGAACTGGGAACTTGGGAAGGCAGCGTCGTGGTCACTGGGTGGACGGGTCGTTTTATTTTATTATTATGTTTTTTAGGTGGGGGACGGTTGGACCGATCGGTCCCAGTTCACTAGGTGACACCAGTTGAATTGGATTTTGGCCTGTTCCACCGATTTAAAAATCTCCTTCCAAAAATCGACCAGTTCAACAGATCTATCACCGATTCCAACCAAAACCAACAAATGATTCAATCCGATTTTTAAAACCTTGCTTTTTGTACCAAAACCAACAAACAATAAAAAAAGAAGTGATCCTCTCATCCAACCGCCAATCCACCAACTTTTATATATATATTTTATAATGACGAAACCTAGGTTATCACACAAATTAAGTTAGTTAATTAATCTACTCCTCGATGACTTTGGAGATGGAGAAATTGGGCTTATGGCATGTGAAGTTTGCCTCATCCATGCAGCTCATAATCATTGGTTACTCTGTAGCTTCTATATGTATATGTTGATTTTGGGAGTTTAATTATATTAATTGAGATATAATTGATATGTAATATTGTAAAAAAATAAAAATGAGTCAGCAATCGCATGAAAATAAGAGATAACCCAATTTCACATGATATGAGTGTGTGTTTAGGAAAGGGATTTAACTTTCAATATTCACTATATGTGGTTGATAAATGTTAGTTTATCAGCATTCTTATACCTTAGAATATACCTAGTTCTTAGGATTTTAGCTGCACAATTGGATTTTTGGGATGCATTTAGGCATTCCAAAAGGTTAGGCATGCATTACATTCTTTTGTATTTTTAATAAATTTATTTGAGTGTAAGTGATCAGCAGAGAATCAGATCTCACAAACGCTGACACTTTGGAAGGCAGAAGATGAAGAGGAAGCCCAAATTCAATTGGATCCTAGCTGAATCCAGCTCATCACAACTGGATTCCAGCTCCACTTAGTTGAGACTAGCTCATTTCAGGTCCATTTAGCTAATTTAGTTGGATGGTAGCTCAAGTTAGCTCAATTCAGTAGTTTTCCGCTCAATTCCAGCTCAACCTAGTTGTGGTTAACTCATCTTAGTTCCATTCAGTTCACCTTAGCTAAATGGGATCTCAAGCTAGCTCAACTTAGTTGATCCCAACTCATCTCAACTCCATCCAGCTCCTGGAAGTACTATCTGACTAGGATTAGCTACTGCCATCAACGAGCTAAGCCTAGTCATCTGAAGAAGTTCTCAACCAGCTCGGGTCAGCTCAACTCCAGCTCTCAAAGACTTAGTTGGCAAAGAACTAGCTAGTTAAGTTAGCTTCTGAGTTCTCAGGCACCTCTACTTCAGCTATTAGCTATCAGCTCCAGGAAGACCATGCAACTCCAACTTTAGCTTGTCATCAAAACCCCAGCTACTCCACTACTCTACTAGCTAAGTTAGCTTAGCTTAGCTCAACCTAGCTCCACTTCATGGCCTACTACCTAAGCTCCACCAAAAAGACCACTTACTCTTACTTCATTTTGGTGCCAACTCTCCCTTCCATCGCCATCCTACATCCACCATCAAAATCCATCTCCACCCTCCATTTTTTCCGTCCAAAATCAACACCTTCTAGAAGGTAATTTTGTAGGGAAAACCAAGACACCTCTTCATTTTCCCCTCATTTTTCCCTCCAAAAATATTCAAGCACCCCTTCATTTCCCTCCAAAAAACATCATAACCACCCCCTTCCCATCTTATAAATACCCTACCCTACGACCACATAATTTCCATCCTTGGTTGCCACATTTCTCTACCTATATCCACCATACCCACAGCCAAGGAAGGAAAAGAAGAGAAGAAGATTAAGGGGGCATCCTACCCGCTCCCTTGGTGCCTTCTTCCTCTTCTCTCTTCTTCCTTGTGCCACGCCAAGGAGTACTCTACGGGGGATGGCCAAGCAGGAGCATAAGGGTGGTGAATGTCCACCCTTGGAGGTGGAACAGAGGAGGATACCAAGAGCTTAAACAGTTCTCTTCATATTACGGGAGCAACCGCACTTGGAGCGAGAGCGCTTCATTACTTGGAGGGCTATTTCTTCTTCTTTATCTCTCTTTGTATTAGCTAGTATTTTTTGCATTTTTCTTGTAAGAAGCATTTAGCTACTTATCTTCTACTTTTCTAGTAATACAAAGATTTTAATTGCCTTTCAATTTCCTATTTTTCGTTTCTTGTGTTGATTAGCTTCAAAGCTTTTCCCTTTTTCTCTTAATGCACAAACTCTTCTATTCTAATTACCCTAGGCACACTTACCTAGGGTGAGCTTAGAAGAGAAGGATTTCTTCTTGTCACTTAGGGCGTAGTTTTCAATAGAGTAATTGTTATCTTGTCATTCGTGTGCCCGTTATTTCGAAAACCCTAAAAGAAATAAAATTGAAAATATAAAAATACAAGTGTGGATTTGAGAGGTGAGAGAGAGAATCATATTTGTTGACTAACAAATTGGTTTCCTTGGATGACCCTAGATACTCCACTATCTAGGTTTACAAATTTAAGAGTTGATTGCGGATTTATGCGTGCAACGACCCTATTTCGCATATCTTGTTACGATTCGAACTGAAGGTTCCTACGGGAGGGGGTGAGATTTACGTGATTTGAAAAATAAGTAGAAATAATGTAAAACAACCTCACAAAAAGACAATCACACAATTTGCACAAGTATTTTTAGGTGGGAACCCAAACCGGGTGAAAACCAATACCTAACCCTCTCGAGTTAGGACTTTTCGATCGACTGAGTTGATCAAAATCCACTAATCAAGTCACTTAAAACGAGGGTGACTCAACCTCAATACAGCAACACTACTTTATATGAGGTTAGTGTGCCTCAAACTCCTCTTCACGAGGAGTATTTAGTCTCTCGAAGGAGACGGGAATTCGTAAAGCGAATACCTAACCAAATATTATAAATCACAATAATCCTGTAGAGCCATAAGTAAACAAATGAATCTAGCTACTATAGGTAAAGGATCTTCCCTTTAGTGGAAGTGAGTCGGCAAGTGACACAGGTGCGTGATTTACGCAACGGCACAACGGAGCTCTCGTAATCGATGGTGGGAGAGTGGGTGTGCAGCGAAGATGGAGCTCTCAAGAGTGTAGACAAGAGTTTGGAGAGAAAGAGCTCTTCTAAGGATCAAATTGACACAAATTGATGTGGAAATATGTTACTTCCTGTATCTAAACAAGGGAGGTCTTCCTCTCTATTTATAGATGGCCTAGGAAGGCTTTGGAAGGCTTTGGAAACCTTAGGTAGCCATTGGGAATCATCCCAAGGTAAAACAAGACACAATCAGAATCATGAATGATTCTGATAGGATCATTAGACGTCTGGAAGTCATGTTTAAGATGTCTGGAAACTAGATCAGATGTCTAATACTAGATGGGTTTCCTTACTGACTTTCATCAGACCTAAACAGGGTTCTAGTGTAAAACAATCAGATGTCGTACAAGACGTTTGTGATGGGAACACCATCATGAGCCATAACTAGCTCAATTTGATCAGATTAAGTCAATAAAAGCTCCTACATATCTTTTAGAAGGTCTTAAGGGCACAAAACATTGATTTGAGGGTTATTTCTATAAATTTACTGTTCTATCACAAAAATAGAATAACCACGAGTTTTCTCATAGGTTGAACAAAGGTTAAATGTGCTTTAGAGTCTATTAAGAGGGTTCATACAGAACGAAACGAGATTTCACACGTTACAGGAATTAATAGACGTCTAAAACCCTAAAAATAGACTTGCTTAATTAACTGGGGTTTTGATCAGGATAAAATTCACCTAAATCCTCTAAAAATCATAGAAAAAATGTTCTCTAGGGTTTGGCATCTTCAAGTTGACCATCATAACCCGTCTTGACCTAAAACAGAGTTGCAGACAGACTTTTTGTCCCAATTTGGGTTTTTGCATAAATTACCTAGTTAAATAAGGTTAAAACCAAAATCCAACTTCACCATTGGATTCCTTAGGTCCAAATTAGGTTTGTACCAAAATTTAAGCCCAATTTGAGATTGTTTCGACCTAGTTTGCACTTTGGTCCAAGTCTGATTTTCTTTATTTCACATGGCCCCTCAGCTTTTGAATTTCTTACAAAAAAACCCCAAACTTCTTTGTCTTCTTCACGAAAAGGCCCCCGCCGCACCAAAATCCTATTCCTATGACTCCGACGAGCTTCATTTGGAGAGTTCTGCTTGATTAATCAATCAAACCTTTTCAAAATTGAACTAGAGACTCTTTAGGAAATCATCTTTCCAGTGAATCTGGTCTTGAGCCCAACAACCTTCCCAATCTTTCATGCGAATGCATGAGAGATTCGGGTATCTTCCGAGTTTCCTACTTCGGTGACCTTCCAAGGTTGAAAAGCTTGGATTCCAAGCTTTAACCGACCCCCTGCTACCTATAAAAGAATCCCCAGGTCAGACCGTTCTCCTCAAGCTCGATTTCAACCGGATCTACCCCAATTTCGTTCCTCCTAATCTGGCCGAAAGGCTCCTAGAGCTTCGGCAACTCTCCTTGCCTTTCCTCGTCGTCTGACCACAATATCGGTGGCAGATACTCCTTCCTCGTCTTCTTTCGTGTCGTGCAATACCGACCAACGTCCCTATCTCCTTCATCCTCGCTGTCATCACCCCACCGGAGCCATCTTTGTCTTCGGCGCTAGCCATACCGCAACCAGCGCCAACTTCGATCCCCGTCGTCTGCTACCTATCTCTATTGACTCCTCAGCTTCTCCACTTCACGACAACACTTTTGACACTCCGCTTCAACCTCAGCATCAACCTCCATGACTCCGTCTTCCATCTCGCCGGTATACCACTAGCGAAGAGCTAGCGGCCACCACAGACCACCGACGCCTCCACTTCCACACTCATCACCATCGCCTTGACTCAGAGACTAAAACCCAAGTAATGAGGGGATTAACCTCTCTAACACCTCATTGAACACCACCACGTTCGCAGCTTCGCCCTGACTTCGCCCTACGCACACACGCACTCTCACTCCATGCTACCACCACCATTTCACTCCACGACATCTGGCGAAGGTTTTGAACTATTTTGACGTGGCCATTAGGCCTTGTTCTTGTTTTCAGGCCACAGGTGAAGCCGCCATTGCTTGAGCTTCTTCGAAGAAGCTCCAGAGCGTGTTCTTGGCTTGCTAGCTCCAGGCTACGCTGATTCATTCCAGGATTACAACCAACCAGTCAATTAGGAGCATTGATCGCTCCTCCACCTGTAATTGACTGATCCACTAGCCACTGCTGCACGTGGAAGGAAGCAGGGACGTTTAATCCCATATCAGAAGCGCACAAGCACTTGCAGTGGCATAAATTGAATTTGTGCCTGGGGCTTATTGCCTCAGACACAAGGGGTGAGGTCCCTCCTCACACACATGCTCTCGACCTACCTAAGCTATCTCACTCCTCGCTCACCACCCACTGCCAGTGAGCCTGGACCTGGGTACGTGCTTGATCCGAATATTCGATTACCCGATACTGTGGAAGGCTTTGGGAGAGTGGAACCTAGAGAGAGAAAGAGAGAGAGAGTACGGGGACAGGGTGGGTTTCGCTTTCACTGATACCGGTGCGACACTTAGTCACGAGAAGAGAAGGAGAGTAGCTGAAGAAGAGCAGAGAAATGAAGGAGAAGGACGAACCAAAGAGAAGAAGAAAGAAGAAGAGTCTACAGAGAACCAAAGAGAAGAAATAGAACAAAAAGATGAAGAAAAAGGAAGAGAAAAGCACTGTAGAATCAGAAGTTTAGGACATCTGATTTGAGCTTCTTAACTTGATTGATATTGTGTTTCTACTTGATAATATTGAGGAGTAATTGGTGATTCAAATCACCATTTTACTCCATTCTTTTTGCACATTGATACTTATTGCTATATTATTCTGAATCAAATCTAATTGCAATCTCTCATATCTTTTGTTTAGAATTGTGATTTTGAAATTGAATTCACACTTGCTCCCAGTGAACGACCTCGGACTTTCATTCAAGTTACAAATCTTATTTGTTCTTCACACTGATTCGAATTGTACTACAACACGATGATTTTAAATCTCGTTTTAGAGTGATAAACAGTCTGGCACTAGGTCTGGACGTCTAGAAACCTAGAATACTGCGGGAATTAATTTCCCAAGGTCCAAATGGCTATATTCGTCTAGGAAAGCAATTTAGGGTCAATCGAGGCAAACGACTACTTATCAGACGTCTGGAGTCCTCTAAGGACGTCTAATAGAAGAGCAAGGGTCAAAATCTTAACGATCATATTCTAAGCCAATGTTCCACTAATTGAACGTCTGGCAAAGTCATCAGACATCTGCTAAGACATCTGGACTAAGGGTTAGTCGTCTGAAATCAAAAGACAAAAGGTTCTAAGACCAGCACTAAAAGTTTGGACTTCTGATTCAACATTCAGACGTCTTAAAGTCCAAGATCAGACGTCTGATTTTCATATTGAACATCTGATCAGGTTGTCTAAAGCCTATCTTGGTTTTTTAATTTCTCTAAGAGTTGTCTAAGTGTCCTAGGGTTTAGAAGGTGTTCCTAGGACTATAGATTAGATCCTTTGAGGTTCTTTAACATATATCTAGATACAAAGAATAAAGAGAAAAAGCATTACAAAAGAATACATCAAAAGAGTATCTATCCTATTCTTCATATCTTTCCTTCTTCAAGCTTTCGCTCCTCGCAATGCTCCTTCTTCTCCAATGAGCTCCTCCAATCCTCCATAGACGCGAGCTCGAACTCCGTCTTTACACTTGTAACATTTGCAATTTCCTGAAATCTAAAACTCAAATACAAATGTTAAAACACAAGTGTTTTGTTATCATCAAAATTGACGATCGTGGTGCCCTTGCACTAATAATCTCCACCTTTTTGATGATGACAAAACCATAAATAATAATCCATAAAATCCTCCCCCTTTTTGACATTATCAAAAAGGTATCATAATTTTTAATTATCCTAAACTCCCCCTTAAAACATGCTCTTCTAATTTGGATTACTTCAATAAGAATGATATTCTCCCTCTTTTTGTAACAACAAGATAGCTATAAAATTAACTCCCCCTTTCTAAAGGAAATATAGCTATGTTAATTATTAAAACCTCCCCCTTAATGATGGACAAATAGCCTCATCAATTTTAACTCACCTTATCTATATGTTAAAAATAAAAAGATAGGGTAAGGAATTTACCTCACCTACCATGGCCAATAGAATGACCCAAATGAAGGTGGATGCCAAACCGGATGGGGCTTCCATTCGTAGCTTGGAGGTTCGGGCATCGACGTCGGTTTCCAATCGGGTGGTTGACGCGAGACAACTTGGTTGATTGTTCGTCGTCTCGTCGGTCTCCTCTTCTCTTTCCTTGGTCTACTCCTTGGTCCTCCCAATTCGAGTTGATCATTCTTTATCTTGTAATTCTAATTCTTGATGTTGAAATCTTTGCAACCTGCAAAACAAGAGTCTAGTTGACTTTTCGGTATCCAAGTTAGCTTGGATCCGATTTTGTTAGTGGGTCTCCTTGACGGAGATCCTTTCTCAACCTTAGGGCTATAAAAATTATTTAATTTATTTACTAAATTATTAGATTCTTCCCTAAGGCATGCAAGTTCTTTTTCTACAACATATATTTTAGTCTTTAAATCAGAAAATTTCATTTTTAAATTAGTATTTTACTCAATCAACTTACTATTTTCATTGATAAGGTCTTTATTTTCTATCAACAAATTATCATTATTAGAGCTAGAACTACTTTCTAGGTCCTTAAGTTTTATCTCTAATCTTTTATTTTCAGTTTTTAGAAAACTAAGATTCTTTTTAATGTTTTTATTTTCTACCCTAAGTGACTTACTAATTTCAAATAACACACCAAAAGCATCTTGAAGTTCAGAATTTACCTCATCATTGTCGGAGTCGCTATCATTTGTAATGGCCATGAAACCCATGCAAGCGGTTTCATTCTTCTTCTCGGGATCTTCCTCTTCTTCCTCCGAGCTCGAGTCGTCCCAAGTGGTTTGGAACGCCTTCTTATATTTCTTCTCCTCCTTCTCCTTCTTGAGAAGAGGGCTGATGAGAACCTCATCATGAACCCTAACTAGCACAATCTAATCCAAATATGTGTGAAAAAGCTCCTACAAAACCTAAAGAGCGGCTTAACTCAGAGAATTCTGAGTTAAAGAATAAAATAAATCATTAGGGGTAAAACTGTAATTTCACCAATGCAGTATGCAAACAGGGTAATCAAGGGTCCAAACACAGGTCAAATAAGCTTAACAAGGAGGGAAGTGGGATGATCTGATCTAAAAAGGGTTATAGCAACTTCTAGGAATTAAATGACATTCTGTAACCCTAAAACAAATCCACTTTAATTCACAAGGTTTGAGGTAGGAAAAAAATCAACTAAACCCTCTAAAATTCATGGAAAAATATTCCCTAGGGTTTAGAACCTTCAATTTGGCCTTTACAACCTATTTTGACCTAAAATGAGAACCATGCCCAATTTATGACTTAATTTGGGTTTTTACGCAAATTGATCGATCAAACATGATCCAACCTCAAATCAAATTTCACCATTAAAATCCTTAGGTTCAAATTAGTCTGGTATAAAAATTTGGGCCTAAGAAAAGACCATCTTAACAGACTTTACAAATTGATCCTCTTAATTTACTTTCTGACCCTTATCTTTTGAAACCCTTGCGATTTGCCCCTTAACTTTTCATCGTTCTTTGCAGAACGGTTCCCCCTGCCATTTCTGCGCAGTACCATACCTCCGGCGACCTTGAGCGGAGGATGGTGTCGCGCAGGGCTGGGTGGCCGTCCTCAGGAACAGACGGGGGGTTCCCTGCGTCGTCCTTTGTCGCAGGGACCCTCCCTTGACTTCTGCAGCTGGCCATGCCTCTTGTGAGAACGCACGAAAGGCATGGGTGTCCCTGCCGGCCATCTCCGGCGAGGTAGGCACGTCGCCTCCTCGGTCCCCTCTCCTCGCCAAGGCCTTTATAAGGAGCGGCAGGGTCTGCCGTCTCTTTCAAGCTTCTTCTGGTGGAGAAACACCCTACATTTCATCTCTTCCCTCTCCAGTCAGAACGTCCGAGCTTCCGGCGACCTTCTCCTCCTCATCGCTCTGCTGCCCTACCTGCAGTAGAGTCCACTCTGCCCCATCGTCCCGCGCTAGGCCGTACCAGCTGGCACCCTCAGACCGCCTCCTCATCGCCGATAACCTCCTCCTAGGCATCTTCGTCCTCAGCTCCAGCAGGCACGAGCCGGATGCCTCCCTCTCCCCCTTCATCGATTAAGTAGGTAGGAATTTTCCTCTCTCTCTCCCTTACATTTTCCCCTTCCTGATTTACCCTTTTAATTCACCGACCGCCACTTCCACCTCCATCTGCTCCATCTCCGATCACCATCTCCGGCGAGGGCATTCCACTTCCACAGACCACCTCACCCCTCGTCGACAAGCCTAGAAGCTCCCCCTCACTCCACTCAACCGTTTCCCCCACTCCATACACCGCCATTCACCGCTAGACCACCCCCCGAACAGACCCATTTCCGCACACACAGTCTGACCTAGGCGCACCTCCACAGGCGCTCTTGTGCCACGCCGACCCCCACACTGCCTTCGCCACACTCTGGCGAAGCTTCCTACGTTATCTGATGCGGCTGCAAGGCTGTCCTTGTGTTTTCAGGTCAGCGCCCCCTCACCGCCATTGAAGAGCTGCTAAAGCTCCTTCGCAAGCAGCTCCAGGCCATCTCCAGCCCAGGCGTGAGCCCCAGGCAGCGTGGACTGCTTCTGCGAGTGCGCCTAGGCTTGCAATCCAGGACGCAAGCCTCGCAGCTGCCCCAATTGGCAGCGACTTCCTCGACTGCGGGCGTGCAGTCTGGAGGTGGGACTTTAGTCCCACCTCGTAAGTGTGTGGCCTCACACCCACACTTAAATTGAAAAAGTGTATCAGGCTGTTTGCCTTCGATACACAGGGGTTAGGTCCCTCACACACATGCAGCGCGCCACGCGCTCGCCCGCCCTCGCCCGCGCTCACGCCCTGCGGGTCTGGGCTGAATCCGACAACCTGACCAAGCACTCCTCGCCCACCACCGCACGCCGGTGGGCCTGGTCCCGGGCACGCTACTTGAACTCGATTACCCGGCTCTGGGAGAGCATTCCTTAGAGAGATTCAGAGAGAAAGAGAGATGCGGGGAAGGGGTAGGGGTAGGTTTTGCACTAATGGGTGTGTATGCGCGCAGGGAAGAAGGAAAAAGAAGGAAGAGGCAGGCGAGGGAAGGAAAGGAACTGTGGCAAACGCGCAGTTAAGCCGTCTGAGCACCGCGTTAGACGACGAAAGGTCAACGGCCAGAGCAGAAAGAAGAAAGAAAGGTTGAAGAAGAAAGAAGACACAGCCGCAAGGAAGAAAAGAAGAAGAAGCAGTGCAAAAGAGAAAGAAAAGAAGAAGAAGAAGAAAGAAAGAAGAAGGCAGGCCAGAGCAGAAAGAAGAAAAAGAAGAAGAAGATCATCACAGCCGCAGGCTGAAGAAGAAAGAAGAAGGTAGGAAGAAAAGAAGAAAGAAGAAGAAGATGAATGGCCAGAGTAGAAGAAGAAGAAAAAGAGAAGAAGAGAAAAATCAGCTGAAAGAGAAGAAGAAAAGAGAGAAGAGGAAGAGAGAAGAAGAAGAAGCCAACAAAAAAAAAGAGAATTTTTCCTCTCTCTCTCTCTTATTATTTTTGTAACATAATTGTGAACTTTTATGCTTCTAGAATTATAGTTGTTCCCTAAATTCGACCTCGGGAAAACTTGTTATTCTGAGTAAAAAAATTTGTAGTAATTTAGTAGCTGTTTTGTCATATACCACAATGACTGTAAATAATAATAACCTAAAAGACGAAACACGCGAGAACCGGCATTAAGGGCATTCGGGTCTAATGTGCCCCTTCTTGTTGTAATGATAGCAACGGTTTGGGCTCTCTTTTTCCTTCTCCTTCTCTTTCTTCGAGTCCCTACAAAACTTGGAATTTTTTTTAAGTAAAAACTTAAAGTTTTCATCATTGGAACTTACCTCGATGTTTGAAGCGGCTTTGAATGTGAGACACTCCCTCAGTCTTGGTTCCGGTGTGTCCTTCTTTTGCTTCAACTTCGTCTTGTAGGCCATTAGGTTGCCTAGGAGATCCTCCATGTTGAGCTCCTCTACGTCGTTTGCCTCCTTGATCATGGTGACCTTTTGTTCCCACTTCGGTCCAAGGGAACGGAGAAGCTTTCCTTGAAGCTTCCCCTTGATAAAGGTCTTCTCTAAAGCTTTCAATCCATTTTCAATGAGAGTGAACCTAGTGTTCGTCTCACTTAAGGTTTCATTAGTCTTCATAGAAAATGATTCAAATTCTTGTGAAAGTAAATTAATTTTATAAAACTTTACCTTAGAGGTACCCTCAAGAGTTACCTCAAGTGTGTGCCAAATCTCGTATGCGGTGGCACACAACAAGATTCGGTTGAATTCTTCTTGGCTCAATGCGCAATACAATGCGGGCTTAGTAGGTGTTAGGTCCAATTCCAACAATGATTCGAATTGTGTATACTCCCTAACAGTAGTAGACAACTTCAAGTTATCCTGCCTAGCATTAATGATCGGAGTCATATTTGAATCAAGGGTAGACTCCAAATTACAACCTTTTGATGGTAGGGTCAAAGTGTAAGAATCATTATCATTCAGCTCATCCCCAGATTCATTTGGTTCACTCAAATATTTGTCGGGGTGTATATGTGATTCATTAGGAGTTGGATTAGTATCTTGAATTATTTCTAACGGAGGATCAATCTTAATATTTTGAAGGAAGCCTATATCACTGAATTCGTTATTATTCTCAGGGTATAAATCCTCTAATGATGTGTTTTGTCCCCGAGAGTCTCCCATAGACTTCTCATTATTTTGCTTGTCCTCCTCTAATATCAACTCCTGTTTTGATGGAGGATGACTGTCAAAAGAAAGGAGGAATCTAGATTTAATCATATTATTTCTATCCTCTGGAGCTAAATCCTCAAATGATAAATAATTATGTTGTGATTCACTCCATATTTTTAGTCCATGTTCCTCTGTTGGGGCATCCTCATCCTCTGAAGTAGACTCTTCATAACCCTGAGACCAGAATTGATCATCCTTTATTCCCTTAGGGTCACCTTCATTAGGTGCATTTAAATCCTCAGGATATTGAATGATAGGTGTTGATTCCCTAAGTGGAGGGTCAGGAGTAGGCTCACTAAGAGTAGAATGGGATTCCACCAAATAATCAAGAGGGGAAGTGATAGGAACAATAATCTTCTCTTGCTTTTGATTCCAATATAGTTCAGGTGGATAATCACTATGATTGTTGTCCTCTAGTGGCTGCATCTCATTGGGAGAGTCTAAGTGATCGCTACATGAAATTGGATCCCTATTGTTATTAAGTACCTCAGAATTATTTTCATGATCATGATCAGATAGGTAGGGATCAGGATTATTGGGAATCGTGTAGCTAAGTTGTCTTATTTCTTCATTTAATTGTTGACTATTCCTCAACATCTCTCCCATTGATTCCATTATTTCCTTTTATTTTTTTGCATTTCTATCATAAAAGAGGAGAGGCTACTATTATCAGGTTGGGGAGGATAGTCAATTTCAGGCTCTGGTTGCCGAGGGGTATCGGTCCAACCTCGATACGGAAAATCATGAAGGGTGGGAGGGTTGGGTGTTTGCATGGGAGTAGGGATTTCAGGATTGGAGAATCCCGCTCCTAGGCTCTGCTCAAAAGTGGGAGTTATCAAGCCAGTACTCCCAGGGTAAGAATGAGAATGATCCCATGAATTATCAATGTACCCATCAAAGGATGGATACGCTCGGAGCATGGGATCCTGATTAAAAGATGGGGAGTATTGACTCTGATAATCTGAATGATAGGAGTAAGAATAATCCATTTCTTTAAGCAAAACAATTTTAACTCTCTTAGGCTTTAGCAAAATTCAAAATATAAGCAGAAAACTTCCTAGAGAGTTTTATTGTCAAAGCAAACGCAAATTCAACGGGATCTATTTTTAGTAGATTGTAGGTCTTAGAGTTATATGTTTAGATGGTGGCCAACAAGTTTTGCAAAAATTACGCTTCCTAGGCCAACCTTCGTTGGTGCCTATAACCTACTCGCAAGGGATGGAAGTCTCGAATCGAGCTCACACACGAGGAACCGAAGTAACTTGGTGGATAGGCTTGTTGATTTCCGACTAACTTCCCTTGTGGTGCAAAAGAGGAGAGGTAGAAATTTATCTAGTGACCTTATGTGTGAGGTGCACAGTGTCTCAAGTGTGCAAGCATACGATCGTGTTTTGATTTTTTTGAAATTCCGCAAACAGGATCCTTTTGCACACAATTTTCAGTCACAGATTTTAAAGTCTAACCTCTTAGCAATCCCAATTTGTTTAAAGTGACCACTGAATTAATTTGATTCACGCACTTCTGTGGTCTTAGATTTAGGTTCAATGCATATGCATGACAAGTAATTAATGCCAAGAGAAGACGTACCTTACTCCAGCTTTCTTCGTGCAGTGATGAATGCAGTGCAATAAAAAATAAACTAGATGCTGCTCATTCAGTCCTAGATGATCGTCCGATAGATATGCAACTTCTAGCAGGCAGTTCGATTTTTTTTTTTTAAATTAATTAATAATAACAAACAGACCTAATCTAACTAACTGACTGAAATGCAGTTTAAAATAGTTCAAATAATCCTATAATCTAAATAAATGGGAACACATTCCCAAAAATACCCAACAAGGGCCCAAAAGACAGTAATTTAAATTCTAATGTCTATCTAACTAAATCTAACTAAGACCTACTGCCTAAATCAAAAATAGGCTTCTCCGTAAGCCTAAATGCGTGGGATCAAGGCCCACGTGTTCCTGTTGTCGTCCTCCAGGTGGCGTCAAGGTCCACCAAAAAGATCGTCTTTGCCGTGCGCGTTGTTCACGTTCAAAGTCGTCGCTTCGTTGTGCCTCGTCGCCATGTCAGATTCCTTGAAAAATAATAAAGATGATTAGATAATTTCGCAACTCAAAATATTTAAAGACAATAAAGTAAATCTATTACGTCTGTTGCCTCCCCGACAACGGCGCCAATTTGATGGGTCAACTTTTCGCTTAGCGTTATACTATTTAAGTGGTGGAAAAATTGACGAATCAAAAACAATGAAAATAACCACTCGTAGAAGAGTGGGTCGTGTCCAAAGGGAGGCAATGATGCAATCAATACTTAATTATTTAATGTTATTTCGGATAGTGCGAAATTCCTTTTCAAATTGGACTTAAAATGCGAAGGAAAGTAGATCTGCAATAACCTAAAAAGTTAAGGGTGTAAGTGCAGTTTTCCCTCACAGACATCCTCAATAAATTTAGGATGAATTAGTGCAATTTTCATGTGATGTGTACTAAAGACAATTAGTACTTAAATCAAGTCCAAAATCAATCTTTAAACTAGCCGATATTGATACCATGCAATTAGAAAGAACTGTGAGTGCTTGAATGCAATTCTGCCATAATATAATAATAATAAAAGAAATAAAATCGGTGGAAATGGCATTGAATGTAATTTTTAATTCTGACAAAAATAGAGCATTTGCTCTCTCTCTTCCTCGCGAGAGAGAGAGCACTGGCGGGGCAGTTGTGAGGCTCAGGAGGACGGCGAGGATGGGGGCTCTCCGATGGTGGCAGCGGCGGCGGCAGAGGTGGCTGGAGCTAGCCGGTGGAGATGGCCGGAGCTCCGGCCTGTTGGAGGAAGAGGGCGGCTGCTGCTGGAGGTGGAGAGTGCGGGCTTGCGCGCGCGCTGGTGCGCGGTTGCCTGCCGGTTGCAGTCGCAGATGGGCGGTGGAGCACGCTGCTTTGTGGCTGGAGGTGGCTGCAGTAGGTGAGTGCTTGAAGACAGGAAGCGGAGGCGCTGCACTGGCTGGAGGTGGAGCGCGCGGGCGGAGAGGGCGTGTGCCTGCAGGGAGATGGAAGGCACTGGCGGGCGCGCGGTTGTGTGCGGGTAGGTAGAGGGAGCGCCTGCAGCAGGGGGCGCTGGAGGATGGATGGGTTGATGGCGCGGGAAGGGGGGGTGCGCGTCTGCTGAGAGGGCGCTGGTTCTGATTTGCAGGGGGCTGGAGCGATGGGGTGCGCTGGATGGTGCGCTGTAGGCAGAGAGTGCGTGAGCGCCTTTTGCAGGGAGGAGTGGCGCGCGGTTGAGAGCGCCTGCGGGCGTGGCTGCGAAGGCGTGATGGCGCTCTGCAAGGAGGTGCGCCTGCAGTGGACACGCGGTTGGGAGTACCTGCGGGCGCGGCTGGATGTGGAGCGGTGTGTGTGTGCTGTGAGTTAGAGATGGAGAACTGCCTGCAGCTGGTGAAGGCGCGCGGTAGGGAGAGACGCTCGGTGCTACTGCTTGAGGTAGAGATGGAGCGGCACAGTGCTCGCCCTCTCCACAGTGGAGAAGAGAGAGCCGTTCCTCGCAGGGGGAAGATGATCCCCGTTCTTCTCTCTACCTCTTCTCTTTAACTCCTCTCTCTCCCCGCGTGCCCCAATCCCGGGATTTCCAAATCCCCTTTCTGTTTTCAACCGGCGGGCGTTGGAGAAGAGTTACACTGGCCATAGGAAAGGGAAAAGACCCGCTGATTGTTGGGGAAAATTGCTCCCCAACCCTTATTCTTCCTGAATATTATTCTTGCAAATAAAAAGAACATAATCATTATACACTAAGTCATAGAATGTTATAAAATTAAATCCTGATGCATACAATTATTTTATAACTTAGTGTAGTTATTAACAAATCTAAATTGTTAAAAGAGAATTACTTAGGCTTACTATTAGTCCATTAAAATGGACTCATCAAATACCCCCATGCCCAAGATTTGCTAGTCCCTAGCAAAAATAAAAATAATAGAAGTAACTAGAAGATTTCTTCTTTTCTTACTTCAAAACTTTAGAAATCCAGACAAAGGTGAAGTGTTGATAGCCTTGGTAATAGATCCAAGTGAAAGAGCCGATTTGCATCAGGAGTTTGTACATCACCCTTGGCAAAAATTTCTTTTGAGATAGGCAACTACTTCCCTTGGGGATAAAGTAGACGATAATTTGTAACTTGACCCCAGTGTTTGGCTTAGGTAGGAGATAACAGGTTGAATGGATTTGTATTTAGTGGTACACACTCTACTGGTGCTACATATAGTCTAGTACTACAGACTCTAGCTTTCTAGACTATTAGACAAGTCAACTCTGAGAGAGTCTACACAACTATACTCTCTTAATGTTCCTGGGTACTCTCGCTTTTCTTTCTTTCTGAGATCACGAATCTCGCCAGAATTAGAAATTATACTCACTATTTGGTGGCCTCACATGGCATCTACACTTCAATTAAAGTCCTAATAACTCTATAACAAAGTTAGAGTCCTCAACCAGTATTCAGGCGATCAGAAATACTAGAAGGTAGGTATGGGTCATATTTGGTGGAACGCAATAGGTGTTCTGTTGCCTCAGAAACATTAGAAACTTGGACTTTTTTTTTTGTAATATAACTATTTTTTTCTTTTTCTTCTTTCTGTTTCTTCTTTTTCTTCTTCTTTTCTCTCTCTCTCTCTCTTTTTTCTTCTTGTTTTTGTTTCTTTTTCAATTAGCACAACACGATATAAACTTTTATTTACGAGGCATTATTAGGGATGATGACGGTCAAGAGGAAGTTGTGTAGCTTATTTGGTGGAAATGCCTATTCTCAGACCGGGAAAGAATGTATAGGACAGGCGTATTTCTGACCTTTGACACTATTACCCTCTTTCAACTAAGGACTCTATGAAGGATGGTTGTAACCATCCACCATAGTTATAGCTTTATTAAGACTCAATCTTTGTGTATCTGCCTTATTTGGTGACTCTCAGGAATTCACTCAAAGTACGTACACAAGAACAGAGAGTGAAAACTGCGCCTAACTCTGAAGTATCGTTATCTAATTATCCAGAACTTAAGAGTCCTTGCACTAGACTTAGCATACCAGTAATCTCTCTACTTCTTCTCACAAATATGAGGTGGATTTACTAGAAGATAGCATGCCTAACTCTCTATGAACTGTCCAAGGGTTCAGTAGACTACAAATGCTCATTGGTTTTCCTCAAGGATCCATTACCAAGTCTACGTGCACGTGAAATAAATGTACTGGATTCTAAACTTAAGAAATAATTCAAGAAGAAAAACCTCCAATGACAAAGGTATTTTGCTAAGGACTAACCCATTCAGCTCATCATTTTTTTTTTTACTAACCTAAATGCATAAATATTTCCTAAAATGCAAATGCACTCCCCCATGCCTAAATCCTACAATGTCCCCATTGTAAAATTAAGACAGAAGGAGAAAGGAAAGAAATCACCTGACGCAGTTTGCTGGGTTGCCTCCCAACAAGCGCTGCATTTTCTGTCAGCAGCCAGACTTATAAGGAACTTGTAAGTCTGGTTCTAAACAAACAAAGTTAGGCCCTAAAATTATGCGTAACAGTGCAGGCCTAGAAAATCGGTAACCACAGATGTTGGTGAGCTGATGATGCAATGTAATTCCAAATGCTCGCCAGAAGATATGAAAGCGAAAAACCTCGTTGGCTACCTTGGGAGGTCTAGGGATAATAAATGGAATATGAAAAGGGACCTCCCGAAACGGAAAAAGTGGAGGATAACAAGGGTCCTCCAAAGCAAGACGGGTTTTAAAAGATATAAACATTATTAGTTCAAACCCTTGAATGGCGAGAGTAAAAGTACAAGCATCAATCCATACTCGCCATTCTACCCTAGGATGTACTGGCCTGATATAGTCTCCAAAAAGAATGTACTTGAGCAAAGATCTGAGACAAGGATCGGTTAGGGAGTATAAGGGTTGTTTGTAGTGTTGGAAGGTAATGGTTAAGTCCAATGAGGGCTTAGTAGGTGTTAGGTCCAATTCCAACAATGATTCGAATTGTGTATACTCCCTAACAGTAGTAGACAACTTCAAGTTATCCTGCCTAGCATTAATGATCGGAGTCATATTTGAATCAAGGGTAGACTCCAAATTACAACCTTTTGATGGCAGGGTCAAAGTGTAAGAATCATTATCATTCAGCTCATCCCCAGATTCATTTGGTTCACTCAAATATTTGTCAGGGTGTATATGTGATTCATTAGGAGTTGGATTAGTATCTTGAATTATTTCTAACGGAGGATCAATCTTAATATTTTGAAGGAAGCCTATATCACTGAATTCGTTATTATTCTCGGGGTATAAATCCTCCAATGACGTGTTTTGTCCCCGAGAGTCTCCCATAGACTTCTCATTATTTTTCTTGTCCTCCTCTAATATCAACTCCTGTTTTGATGGAGGATGAATGTCAAAAGAAAGGAGGAATCTCGATTTAATCATATTATTTCTATCCTCTGGAGCTAAATCCTCAAATGATAAATAATTATGTTGTGATTCACTCCAGATTTTTAGTCCATGTTCCTCTGTTGGGGCATCCTCATCCTCTGAAGTAGACTCTTCATAACCCTGAGACCAGAATTGATCATCCTTTATTCCCTTAGGGTCACCTTCATTAGGTGCATTTAAATCCTCAGGATATTTAATGATAGGTGTTGATTCCCTAAGTGGAGGGTTAGGAGTAGGCTCACTAAGAGTAGAATGGGATTCCACCAAATAATCAAGAGGGGAAGTGATAGGAACAATAATCTTCTCTTGCTTTTGATTCCAATATAGTTCAGGTGGATAATCACTATGATTGTTGTCCTCTAGTGGCTGCATCTCATTGGGAGAGTCTAAGTGATCGCTACATGAAATTGGATCCCTATTGTTATTAAGTACCTCAGAATTATTTTCATGATTATGATCAGATAGGTAGGGATCAGGATTATTGGGAACCGTGTAGCTAAGTTGTCTTATTTCTTCATTTAATTGTTGACTATTCCTCAACATCTCTCCCATTGATTCCATTATTTCCTTTTGTTTTTTTGCATTTCTATCATAAAAGAGGAGAGGCTACTATTATCAGGTTGGGGAGGATAGTCAATTTCAGGCTCTGGTTGCCTAGGGGTATCGGTCCAACCTCGATACGGAAAATCATGAAGGGTGGGAGGGTTGGGTGTTTGCATGGGAGTAGGGATTTCAGGATTGGAGAATCCCGCTCCTAGGCTCTGCTCAAAAGTGGGAGTTATCGAGCCGGTACTCCCAGGGTAAGAATGAGAATGATCCCATGAATTATCAATGTACCCATCAAAGGATGGATACGCTCGGAGCATGGGATCCTGATTAAAAGATGGGGAGTATTGACTCTGATAATCTGAATGATAGGAGTAAGAATAATCCATTTCTTTAAGCAAAACAATTTTAACTCTCTTAGGCTTTAGCAAAATTCAAAATATAAGCAGAAAACTTCCTAGAGAGTTTTATTGTCAAAGCAAACGCAAATTCAACGGAATCTATTTTTAGTAGATTGTAGGTCATAGAGTTATATGTTTAGATGGTGGCCAACAAGTTTTGCAAAAATTACGCTTCCTAGGCCAACCTTCGTTGGTGCCTATAACCTACTCGCAAGGGATGGAAGTCTCGAATCGAGCCCACACATGAGGAATCGAAGTAACTTGGTGGATAGGCTTGTTGATTTCCGACTAACTTCCCTTGTGGTGCAAAAGAGGAGAGGTAGAAATTTATCTAGTGACCTTATGTGTGACGTGCACAGTGTCTCAAGTGTGCAAGCATACGATCGTGTTTTGATTTTTTTGAAATTCCGCAAACAGGATCCTTTTGCACACAATTTTCAGTCACATATTTTAAAGTCTAACCTCTTAGCAATCCCAATTTGTTTAAAGTGACCACTGAATTAATTTGATTCACGCACTTCTGTGGTCTTAGATTTAGGTTCAATGCATATGCATGACAAGTAATTAATGCTAAGAGAAGACGTACCTTACTCCAGCTTTCTTCGTGCAGTGATGAATGCAGTGCAATAAAAAATAAACTAGATGCTGCTCATTCAGTCCTAGATGATCGTCCGATAGATATGCAGCTTCTAGTAGGCAGTTCGATTTTTTTTTTTTAAATTAATTAATAATAACAAACAGACCTAATCTAACTAACTGACTGAAATGCAGTTTAAAATAGTTCAAATAATCCTATAATCTAAATAAATGGGAACACATTCCAAAAAATACCCAACAATGGCCCAAAAGACAATAATTTAAATTCTAATGTCTATCTAACTAAATCTAACTAAGACCTACTGCCTAAATCAAAAATAGGCTTCTCCGTAAGCCTAAATGCGTGGGGTCAAGGCCCACGTGTTCCTATTGTCGTCCTCCAGGTGGCATCAAGGTCCACCAAAAAGATCATCTCCGCCGTGCACGTTGTTCACGTTCAAAGTCGTCGCTTCGCTGCGCCTCGTCGCCGTATCAGATTCCTTGAAAAATAATAAAGATGATTAGATAATTTCGCAACTCAAAAGATTTAAAGACAATAAAGTAAATCTATTGCATCTGTTGCCTCCCCGGCAACGGCGCCAATTTGATGGGTCAACTTTTCGCTTAGCGTTATAGTATTTAAGTGGTGGAAAAATCGATGAATCAAAAATAATGAAAATAACCACTCGTAGAAGAGTGGGTCGTATCCACAGGGAGGCAATGATGCAATCAATACTTAATTATTTAATGTTATTTCGGATAGTGCAAAATTTCTTTTCAAATTGGACTTAAAATGCGAAGGAATGTAGATCTGTAATAACCTAAAAAGTTAAGGGTGTAAGTGCAGTTTTCCCTCACAGAAATCCTCAATAAATTTAGGATGAATTAGTGCAATTTTCATGTGATGTGTACTAAAGACAATTAGTACTTAAATCAAGTCCAAAATCAATCTTTAAACTAGCCGATATTGATACCATACAATTAGAAAGAACTGTGAGTGCTTGAATGCAATTCTGCCACAATATAATAATAATAAAAGAAATAAATTCGGTGGCAATGGCATTGAATGTAATTTTTAATTCTGACAAAAACAGAGCATTTGCTCTCTCTCTTCCTCGCGAGAGAGAGACCACCGGCGGGGCAGTTGCGAGGCTCAGGAGGACGGCGAGGATGGGGGCTCTCCGATGGTGGCAGCGGCGGTGGCAGAGGTGGCTGGAGCTGGCCGGCGGAGATGGCCGGAGCTCAGGCCTGTTGGAGGAAGAGGGCGGCTGCTGCTGGAGGTGGAGCACGCGGGCTTACATGCGCGCTGGTGCGTGGTTGCCTGCTGGTTGCAGTCGCAGATGGGCAGTGGAGCACGCTGCTTTGTGGCTAGAGGTGGCTGCAGTTGGTGAGTGCTTGAAGACAGGAAGCGGAGGCGCTGGATTGGCTGGAGGTGGAGCGCGCGGGCGGAGAGGGCATGCGCCTGCAGGGAGATGGAAGGTGCTGGCGGGCGCGCGGTTGTGTGCGGGCAGGTAGAGGGAGCGCCTGCAGTAGGGCGCGCTGGAGGATGGATGGGTTGATGGCGCGGGAAGGGGGGGGCGCGCGTCTGCGGAGAGGGCGCTGGTTCTGATTTGCAGGGGGCTGGAGCGGTGGGGCACGCTGGATGGTGCGTTACAGGCGGAGAGCGCGTGAGCACCTTTTGCAGGGAGGAGTGGCGTGCGGTTGGGAGTACCTGCGGGCGCGGCTGGATGTGGAGCGGTGTGTGTGCTGTGCGGTAGAGATGGAGAACTGCCTGCAGCTGGTGAAGGCACGCGGTAGGGAGAGACGCTCGGTGCTACTGCTTGAGGTAGAGAAGGAGCGGCACAGTGCTCGCCCTCTCCACAGTGGAGAAGAGAGAGTCGTTCCTTGCAGGGGGAAGATGATCCTCGTTCTTCTCTCCACCTCTTCTCTTTAACTCCTCTCTCTCCCCGCGTGCGCCAATCCCGAGATTTCCAAATCCCCTTTCTATTTTCAACCGGCGAGCGTTGGAGAAGAGTTACACTGGCCATAGGAAAGGGAAAAGACCCGCCGATTGTTGGGGAAAATTGCTCCCCAACCCTTATTCTTCCTGAATATTATTCTTGCAAATAAAAAGAACATAATCATTACACACTAAGTCATAGAATGTTATAAAATTAAATCCTGATGCATACAATTATTCTATAACTTAGTGTAGTTATTAACAAATCTAAATTGTTAAAAGAGAATTACTTAGGCTTACTATTAGTCCATTAAAATGGACTCATCACCCAGATTATGAAGTCGTTGGCTTGAAGCCACGTCTTCATCCTGAGCTTTCAATACCCGTAGTTACTCCCGTTGAAGTAGGGAGGACGGGTAGTGGACTGCCCCTCGACGAGTCAGATGGTGGTGACGCTTCCCTCCATTGGATCCAGCCCTAAAAGTTTGGACCTTTGATTCAACATTCAGACGTATTAAAGTCTAAGATCAGACGCCTGATTTTCAGATCGAACGTCTGATCAGGTTGTTTGAAGCCTATCGTGGTTTTCTAAGTTCTCTAAGAGTTGTCTAAGTGTCCTAGGGTTTAGAAGGTGTTCCTAGGACTATAGATTAGATCCTTTGAGGCTATTTAACATATATTTAGACACAAAGAATAAAGAGCAAAAGAATTACAAAAGAATACATCAAAAGAGTATCTATCCTATTCTTCATCTCCTTCCTTCTTCAAGCTTTCGCTCCTCGCAATGCTCCTTCTCCAACGAGCTCCTTCAATCCTCCATGGACGTGAGCTTGAATTCCGTCTTTACACTTGTAACATTTGCAATTTCCTGAAATATAAAACTCAAATACAAATGTTAAAACACAATTGTTTTGTTATCATCAAAATTGACTATCGTGGTGCCCTTGCACCAACACGAACCTGGCTTCACATAGAACTCAGGGTCAGATCGCCTCGACTAACCCAAGACTCAGTCATCCAACAAGAACTATACCAAAAGGAAACCATTCTACACATGCAACATAGCATAGAACATTAAATAAAAGATAGAAAGCTGTAAGATAGAATGTAATTGTAACTAGTACCACAAGAGAAAAGAAAGGTTCTCAACATAGCCATCCCAACCATAATGGAAAAATGGAAACAGAACTATTAGTTCCCAAGCATGGATACTCATGACAATAGAAGGGAAGGTCAATCTACAATACAAACGGAAAACATGCACAAACTAAGGTTGAGTTTAGCTAGGCTTAGTCCCCTTTGCAGTTGGTGGAATGGGCTGCTCACCTCCCTGTCCTGGACACAACTGGTAGACGTCAGTAAAAAGTTGAGTAGAGTGGCAAGCATATAATCAACTAATTTAATTTAACTAGAAGCGATAAACATTTCAGGCAGTTGTAAACATTTCACACATTTTCATGCTTTATTTCTATTTCTATGTATTAGTTGTTTAGTGTTTTGGATATTCTAACAAAGGTCCTATTTTCTCTTGATTCACATGTTCCCTAACAGAATGATCTTGTTGTAGTCTTCCCCACGATGTAGAACGTGCATGTGCTGCTCTCCTGGTAGAGAGAACACCCCGTGTTTATCCTACACCCGGTCTATCACCCCGGGGTCCTGGTCGAGATGTAGCAGTGACTACGGCACGCGCGATAAAGGCACGAGAAGCTACCCTACACTGGTACACAATCAGTCCTTTCTGCTAACGGGTACGCTATAAGTCATAGAGTACAGAATAGAACAGGGGCCGTGCCCCTCACCAGTCTGCATACCCTCGTCTAACTATCCTGGTTGGCCCCGTAGGCCTAACAAAAGTCGATGTAGGGAAGCCATTCCTATCCTAGGTTCCAATCCAAGGAAAGGCTAACTCTCTCCATACATAAGGGTTGAATAGCTTTCCTTGGTACGTGCGTACAAGAGGGCCAGCTTACCCCTATACTAGAGCCTAAACAACAATTGTGCCTCACATTAGGCGAAATCAATTCATCATTATCCGAGTTTCATACCATGACAGATAAGTTATTTTTTAGTTGTCACTAAGAGCGTTCATGGTCCCTTAAATTCTGTTCAAGCATCAAAGATTTCATGCATCACATGTCATAATTAATATTTAGCATAAAATAGAAATTAGTTGCATCATCATAAAGCCTTAATCCTAACCATTAGGGTTAACATTTCTTCACATCAAACATTAATCAATCACACATATAACTCTAGTGTAGAGTTTATCCATTTAAACTTAGGGCATGCATGTATGTAAATACACTTGTAAGTCTACGCAACCATCTATTTCATTCATTAGGCACATTTATAAAAATCCTGGTACTTGATCTATTAACTACTTGTAGCATGCATTTAATGAAAACTAAACACATCAGGACTGGAAGGCCCAATCTACCTAGGGGAATAGGAGATATGGGGGCATGCAAGACTGATCCTGACACCTTCGTAGGTTCCGCACGTTCCACGGACTTAGAGCCTATACCAATTCAATGGTCAAAAGGAGCATTAAACACTTTGACTGACATTTCAGTGTGTTAAGACAGTTCAAAATTGTGTAGAAACGATTTTAGTATGTGGGAAACTCAAGAGCTTTCCAACGGTACCTGTCGCACGGAAATCAGACCCCGTTTAGGCCTTGAACCGACCCAAAAACCTTCCTGGTTCTCTTGAATCGAACTGGGTCTGTTCAGTCTAACTGAACCGACCGTTCGCCTGCTTCAGGAAGCGCTTGACACCCGTATCAGATGTTTGAGATGCTCCTCAGATGTCTTCAATAGCGCAAGACTCCCACTCTCCTCCTCAGATGTCCAGCGGGTGTCCCGGTCGTCTTAGAACCACTCCGAACGTGCGATACCCTGCTGGACGTCTGAAAGTACCTCAAAGTCCGCCCGTGCGCAAATCCCTAGAATACGCTTTGCATGAGTGCTGCTTCCCCACGTGAGCTCGCTCCTCTAGGCTGTCCCTATCGCAGACACCTCGAGTAGGTCGCACCTCGTGCCTCGCTCGTCTTGGCTATCTGTAGGGTCCCTCAGTCGTTCGTAGGACGTCGCAACCGTCCGATGAACGCAGGGCTCGCCCTTGCCCCATGTAGTAGCATGCGTGCTCCAACAAAGCCTCGCTCTTTGTGCACTGCGTCTCGTCTGCCGTGCCGCTGCAGCCCTCTCTCTCTCCTGCTCTCGCTCCCTTCTCTCCCTCACTCTCCTCTCCCGCTCTCTCACTCTCGACTTTGGTGGGAACCACTGAGGGAAGGTGGGAGGGGGGAATGGTGCGGAAATGATGAAAGGAAGGGGTTTTATAGGTCTCGGATTTTAGGGTTCGTTGGGGTTGGGTTTTAGGTGTCGTGGGGTAAGGAGGGGCTAGGAAAATTGGGAGGTTGGCCTCGCAGAACTTGTTTTTCCCCGCGGACTCCATACAACAAGATTTGGGGGGTGTTAAAATTTCCATAACACCCTGGAAAAACCCAGGAATTCGCAGGGACCCCTTGGGGAGGGTCATTTGATTTAACAAAATGCATATTTCTTTGCATCAGTGGTATAGTACGAAATATGATGTCTTTCGAGTTGCCCCCATTGAGCTTGTCCCCTACCATCTAGGTTGGGGACCCATTTTATGGAGTATAAAATGTGGGGCGATTACACTTTTGGAGAAGTATTGTCAGACTACTAAGAAACAATGGAGAGTAATGGAGCTAACTATCTTTGCTAGCAGGCTGAAACCTAACCATACGTAGGTCGTGTTCTTCAAGAAACAACCTAAGAATGAACCTCCTACGAAAATCCAAACTGAAGGTATAAAATCCTAATGTATCTACGAACAAATGCGACGAGGAAGAGGCAGACTCACCTTTTCCTGCGATTCCCAACATCCTGCTTAGGCATCAACAATGACTTTAGCTAGCAACTTGGAGTAATCAGCGGACACTACTTGAGTCGGCTAGAACTCTGGTAGGTTGGAGTAATTGAGGGGGGTAAGGTGCATTTACTTGCACCTACCCTACCCGTATTTATAAAGGTGGAATCTCGCGATACGCGTGACGCTTGCGCTAAGTTTTGAATATGGATCTTGTCCATCCCATCAGCAATAAATGCTCTTGACGATGGATTTGACCCTGAGGTATGCACTTCAAGATTTGCGCTTGTTGCACATTACCAAGGCATTGCAATCATGTAACCCGCATGACTCTGGTGTCATTATTGTCTTTTTGAAAATGTGAAAGTTAAAAGGCGATGACTGGCCATCACCTGCCTCAAGATAGGCGATTGTCATGACCGTCTACTTTTACTTGTAATCAAACCCAGGTAAGTAATGTTGAAACTGCCAAATTCTAGCTGTCGATATGCCTGTAGATGACTATAAGCACAGATATGCCTATCAATGCTACCTTCTTATTTCTTCCCCATCTACAAGCAACCGGCCATCTCGTGTTGATGATAGAGCCACTTGTTGGGGGTAATGTGAGGAAGAAATTTTCCTTTAAGGTTTAATAAAAAATGCTACTCTTTTAGTTAGTACACTAACTAAAGGGAGTGGGGGTAATTGATGAAGAAAGGAAAATGCTTACTCATGTCTAGTTGCTAAAGGCCTCCTTTAGGTCGAATAATAAACCTAAAGAGTCCCAACAAGCAAAACATACTAATACCCTCTCAGGCGGGTAAACAGGTAATGCTTGAAGACCTGCCTAAGAGGTTTTGATGAAACAGGCGGATACCACCTAAAAAGGAATATAGTCGGCAAGGCTCCCTATTCGCTTGACAAGTTGACGATCAGCTTGTACTTACTCCGCCTAAGTAAGGCAAGCGGTAAACATCTGCTCGGTAAATATGCTAGGCAGCAAAAGCCCTTAATTCGCCTGGTAGGTCAAACATGCAACTCCCTATGTTCGCTTGGAAAACCAAGCAACTAACATTTCTTATATTCATCCGCTTAATTAGTTCGCCTAGTAGGTCAAACATGCAACTCCTTATGTTTGCTTGGAAAACCAGGAAACTAACTTTTCTTATATTCATCCACGACAAGTCAATCGTCCGATCTCCTAGAGAATGACAATTACAAACAATTAAGTTTATGTCTCCACATTTATTGGGAATGTGGCTTCGTGATAGTTATCTCCAAATTGTTCATTTGACCATAATTACCACTATCAAAGAAGCTTGTGTGTAAGGGTCAGAAAAAATATCTAGAGTTATTCTAATAATCAAGTAAACTTGATTTTTATGTCCATGGTTGAAAAAATTGAAATCTTCCCTTCAATTAGACTTCGCACATTGATCTTAACAAAATTAGCTAGGGAGCTTTCGGTGTGAAGGTTTAATTATTGGATTTTTTTTTTATGTTAATGTAATGTTCTAGGGTGGAGGTATATGCCTAGTAAAAAAATTTTTTTTTTCCTCATCTAAGAGTGATTGGCTTGTGGAGTAAGCCAAAACACCCCTCCCCTCATCATTGTTAAGAGAGGGAGGAAGAGGGAGAGACCACCACCACCGATGCCGCACCCTCCCCATCTTTTCTATCGCAGCTGTGGCCGTCGATGGAGCTGTAGCTGCTGCAAGAGTTGCAGCTCCTGTTGGAGCTACGCTGGCCATCGCGAGGGAAGAAAAGAAGAGAAGAGGAAGGGAGTATAAGCATCCTCGCCACCACTGCCCTTGGCCCCTCCTCTCACCATTGACGGTCTACCTTTCCCTCTTTCCTCTCTGGCCGGCTAGACGCCGTCGTGCCGCCGCCGCAAGACCACCACTTGCAGCTACCCCTACTGCTGCTGCAGCCCAATCTTGTGTGCGCGCGCGCATGGGCTGCAGCTGTGCAGTTGCTGCCGCTGTTCATTGCAATGGCGTCTGCTGCTTTCCTTTGTTAATGAAATATATTTCCTTTCAAAAAAAAAAAAAAGAATGGTGAATGTGAGGATTTTAAGCCTGTTAGGGCTAAGGTGTGTAGGGATAGTTGTTGGATCTCATGGGGTGGATGCTTGTGTTCGTATCATTGTGTACGTGACCGCATGTAGGTGATTTGTTTTTGCAACGATATGTTGAACTCTAAGTTGGAATAGAGTTTTCTTTGTCCATGATAATCCATAAGTATATCTTGGTGGTGACTTATGTCGAGTTTGAACCTTTCAAAAAAAAAAAAAAGAATGGTGAATGTAAGGATTTTAAGCCTGTTAGGGCTAAGGTGTGTAGGGATAGTTGTTGGATCTCATGGGGTGGATGCTTGTGTTCGTATCATTGTGTACGTGACCGCATGTAGGTGATTTGTTTTTGCAACGATATGTTGAACTCTAAGTTGGAATAGAGTTTTCTTTGTCCATGATAATCCATAAGTATATCTTGGTGGTGACTTATGTCGAGTTTGAAGTTAATAGATCCATTCGGGTGATATGGCTATAAAATGCCCTTGGTTTAGATATTAATTGGGTATAAGGGGTTGTGATGATTTTTGGAACATACTACAGTGGTGTTGTACTCGTTTCATTATTGGGATTCTTATAGTTAGGATGCTATTTTTATGCCATATGATGTGTGGAAAAATTGAATACTGATCCTTGAGGTCAAGGGAGGGGTTTCATGCATGGTGTGTGTGTGACCCTATTATCATTCACATATGGGTGTTGGTACTAAATATTAGTACCAATATTAGGTGGTTATTCCAGGCCATAATGGCTTGCAAATCAAGAGGTTGGGAGTGCCCAATACCGATACTATGTAACTGGTATTGGTATTGGCCATTTTCCCAGGCTCGAACGGTTTGTAATGACTATCTGGGGATGCTCGTATTGGTCCTGAGAGTTAATAATGGTATTTGGCATCAGTTGGTGGCCAGCAGGCTGGTCCACAGAACTAACTCAATGGAATCCCTATTAAGTCCTTTTTAAAGGGAATGAATATCCAAAGGTAAGCCTTGTAAGGTCAAAACCTCTGAAGTAAATGGTTAGAAAGAGCTTGTGAGCTCTCTAAAGTAAGGCTAGAAGCTAGTTTAGATTGGATAAGTAATGAAGTCGATCGAAATATTTTGCATCATTGACTCTAGCCAGGGTCTAATAAAAAGGATAAATTCTTGGATCTGAGGGGTTTTAAGGGAAACCTTAAGGTTGTATTTGGTTACCGGGTTAGGGGCTTAACTAGGCACCTGACATAAGTTATTCCCCATCATTTTACCCCTGCTGTGGCTGAGTTGAGTCAGCGCAACTTTAATCCTTGGAGGCTGCGAAATAGGAGTTAGCCCACCAAATTATTCTGCTCCGACCAACTCTGTTTAGAACATCCAAGTGTCATACTAATAAGTGATGGCCCATTTTGGAATTTATACAGGATTGAAAACTTCCTTCGAATATGTCAATTTCTATCAATATTACGCATTACTTGCACACATATATGTTATCAACCACAACAACAATAAACTCCCAATAATAGGAAGGGCACCACTACATTTTATTCCGTCACTTATTCCACCAACCAAACACTCCAAGCAGAATAACTTTCCTTTATTCCTCCATTACTCCACTAATCAACCAAACACCAAAACACACTTAACCCACCTTTTATTCCACTTCTATATTCCTCTACTTATTCCCCTTACCAAACAACACTTAAGAGATCTAATAGGTCCATAGGATTGTGGGATCCTAGCAAGGGACAAGGAATCAAGTAAGATGGTGAATAGGTCCTAATACATGGAATTGTAAGGAGTAACACCTTAACTTGCTGAGCCGGGGGTTCACTGCTTGGGGCTGGAGGCTCGAAGAACGGGGGTAGCTAATGGCTATTCATGGTAGACCTTGGGATCTAGAGGATTCCCAGTCACGATGACATGCCAGGGGGCTGTCGTCGAATTTAGGTACCAACAGGTACCCGAATTTGATTAATGTCTCATGACATGTGTGAAAAACAGTGGTCATGGCCTCAGTACTGACAACGGACTAAGAGGACGTACCTGATGAGTTGAGACTCATCATAGCTAAATTGCCTAAGTTAAGCTAGAAACTAGGTTAAACACTATCAAATTAACATATAAAAAGAGTTTAGTGTGGGAAATAGAGAAAAAGACCTAAAACATCAATTTTGTGTTAAAAATGCATAATTAGGTCAATAAATGAGATATTCTTTTAAATAAGTTTAGATAGTGATTGATAGGAACACCATCATGAGCTATAACTAACTCAGTTTAATCTGATTAATTCAATAAAAGCTCTTACATATTCATCAGAAGGTCTTAAGGGCACAAAACATTGATTTGAGAAGAAGAAAAGAATACAGGGTTATTTATGCAATTTACCATTCTATCACAAAAATAGAATAACCGTGGGTTTTCTCAAGGGTTGAACAAAGGTCAAATGTGCTTTAGAGTCTATTAAGAGGGTTCATACAGAACGAAACGGGTTTTCACGTGTTACAGGAATTACTAGACATCTGAAATCCTAAAAATAGACCAGCTTAATTAATTGAGGTTCTGGTCGGGATAAAATTCACCTAAACCCTCTAAAAATCATAGAAAAATATTCTCTAGGGTTTGGTACTATAATGACCCGTTACACCTTTAGCCTTTTAAGACGTCTAGGGTCTTAATCAGAC
Source organism: Thalassia testudinum (assembly GCA_037157565.1). Lineage (NCBI taxonomy): Eukaryota > Viridiplantae > Streptophyta > Magnoliopsida > Alismatales > Hydrocharitaceae > Thalassia > Thalassia testudinum. The sequence continues at coordinate 65,672,205 of JAZHRO010000022.1, read as the reverse complement.
GTCTGGACCCATTCCCGGATGTTTGAAAATGAAATTTCTGTATTGCACACTGCGCTCTGCACGTGGGCAGCACGTAGGGCCCTCCTCTTCTCTCTCCCTTCCTCTTGTTTCCCCAAACCCTAAACCCCATGCCTTCTATATAAACACCCCCTCCTATCTCCTCTCCACTCCACATACCAGGCACCACCACCTTCAGCATTGTGTGGGAGTGACGAGAGGGGGCAAGTGAGGGAGAGCGAGAGGGAGGAAGGAGGAGAGCACAGGAGGAGGAGGAGGCCATGGTTGGAGGAGCTTCGGTGGAAGCTCGGCGGAGCTCGTACGGCCACCCCGGGCGTGTGCGGGAGGAGGAGAGTGTTGGTGCTAGAGCACCACGATCATTTGTTTTGATGATAACAAAACACGTGTTATTTAACATTTGCAATTTGAGTCCTAGATTTCAGGTCAATTGCAAATGAGGACGTATTTAGACGGAGTTCGAGCTCGCATCCAGGACGGATTGGAGGAGCTTGATGGAAAACAGAGGAGGTTCGCGTGGAGCGAAAGATTGGAGATGGAAGACAAGAAGAATAGGATAGATTCTTTTTTATCCTTTCGTGTATCTCTTGTATTTATTGTCTTGCTCTTTTTGATTCCTTAGAACATTATGTTAAAGAGCCTCAAAGTACCCTAAAAGTAGTCCTAGGAACACCTGCACAACCCTAGGATACTTAGGTTTTCTGTAGAATACTTAGAAAACCAATATAGGGCTCAAACAGCATTTCCAGACGTCTAATCCCAAAATCAGACGTCTGATAAAGTATTTTAAGACGTCTGACTGTTGTTTCAGACGTCTGATAACTGTTAGGCTGGATATAGCTAGTTCTGTCTGATGAAATCAGACGTCCAGACCTTAGACCAGACGTCTTAGGAGACGTCTGATGACTTTGCCAGACGTCCAATTAGTGGACCGTTGGTTGGCTTAGAAAACACTCAAGATTATGACCGTTAGAGCCTTATCAGACGTCCATAGGACTTTCCAGACGTCTGATAAATGACCGTTTTGCCTCGGCTGACCCAAAATCTCTTCTCAGAGATTTTCTAGCCGTTGCAACGTTTGGAAATCAATTCCCACAGTAAAAGTAGGTTTCCAGACGTCCAGACTTAGTGCCAGACGTCCTGTATGTCGTCTGATGGACTTGCACAAAAACCCTGTTTAGATCTTATTCAAGTCAGGGAGAAACCCGCATAGAATCAGACGTCTGACCTTGAAATCAGACGTCTTAAAGTGGCCTTCCAGACGTCTGATGCCAGAGTTAGACGTCTGATAACCCTGTCAAATGCAATCATTGTCCTGTTTTCAGCCTGATTCTCTTGGGCTTTGCACCCAACGGCTATGGAAGCTTTTCCAAGCCTTCCAAAACCTTCCTAAGGCCTCTATAAATAGAGGGGAACCTTTGTAACACATACACACTTAGAACAAGATATACACACTAAGACACACACCTTGCAATACACTTTCAAACCTTTTGTGTCCAAAGAAAAGACTCTCTTGCTCTCCAAGCTCAAGCTCCATTTTCTTGAGAGCATTCAACCGTTGCGCACCCGCTCTCCCGCCGTTGTCCACGAGAGCGAAGTTGCGCCGTCGCGTGGCACACGCATCGCGTCATCGTCGACGCACTCCTTGCAAAGGGGAGTTTCCTATTTCCTATAGAAGCTAGGTTTAATTTTGTTGGCTCTATAGGACTGTTGTTTTATTTTATCTTTGTATTTTGGTTGGGTATTCGCTTTGCGAATTCCCGTCTCCTTCGTGGGACAAAATCCTTCTCGTGGAGAGAAGGGGTTGAGGAACGCTACCCTCGTACTTGTAGCGTGGTTGTACTGAGGTTGAATCACCCTCGTTTAAAGTGATTCGGTTAGTGGATTTGATCAACTAGGTTGATCGGAAAATCCTAACTCGAGAGGGTTAGGTGGTGGTTTTCACCCGGTTTGGGTTTCCACCTAAAAATACCTGTGTACATTGTGCGATTGATTATTTTTGTGAGATTGTTTATATTTTCAATTCCGCATTTTTTTTGTCACGCTGATCTCACCCCTCCAAGTAGGGAACTTTCAATTGGTATCAGAGCAGGTCTCGCGAAATCGGCGTTACAAACCGGCGAGGATCTAGATCATGGAGGGAAGCATAGTCGCAGTCAGAATCTCCGAAGGGCAATCCACCGTCCGACCACCCTATTTCGACGGGAGGGACTTCGGATATTGGAAGTTGAGGATGAAGACGTGGCTCCAAGCCACTGAATTCGAGATATGGGGATGTTGCGAAACCCCATACGAGATCCCGAAGCGACTCCAAGGAGGCTACTCGCAGGTGCAGATTCTAGAGCTCTCACTCAACGCAAAGGCAATGAATGCCTTGTATTGCGCGTTGAGTCCGAAAGAATTCGAACGAATCCAAGAGTGCACCACCGCTCACGAGATATGGAGGAGGTTGGAAGGCACTCATGAGGAGACGAGTTCGGAAGAAGATCTCGGAGAGAAGGAAACCACGTGCCTTGGTTTCATGGCAATCGGAGAAAGCGACATCGACAGCGAAAGCGACTCCGACAATGAGGTAAACCTGGATTTACAAGATGCTTTTAATGAGCTTTTTGAAGTTAGTAAATCACTTAGAATCGAAAACAAAAGCATTAAAAAGAATCTTAATTTTCTTAGAAATGAAAATGATAGGTTAGAAATAAAACTTAAGGATCTAGAAGCTAGTCCTAAAAATGATAACCTATTATTAGAAAATCAAAACCTCATCAATGAAAATAATAAATTGATTGAGGAGAATAATAGTCTAAAGTTAGAAATTTTTGATTTAAAGACTAAGATGCAAATTATAGAAAGAGAAATTGCATGTCTTAGGGAAAACTCCAACAAACTAATCAACAAAGTAGATGATTTATATAGCCCTAAGATTGAGAAAGGATCTCCATCAAGGAGACCCGCTAACAGATCCGGATCCAAGCTCACTTGGATACCGAAGAAAAAATTAGAATCTTGTTTTGTAGGGTTCAGGGATGACTACAACATAAAGGACTGGACCTACAAGCTCAAGGCTGGTCAACTCAAGTTGGGAGAACCAAGGAGTAGACCAAGGAGGAGAACAAGAAGACCGACGAGACGGCGAACAAACGACGGACCCGCCGCACGTCGACCACCGGATTGGAGACCGGCGCCGATGCCCGGGCCTCCAAGCTACGGATGGGAGCCCCATCCGATGTGGCATCCACCACCACCATTCGGGCCATTTTATTGGCCATGGTAGGTGAGGTAAAACCCTTTACCCTATCTTTTTATCAGTAGCATTTAGATAGGGGGAGTTAAAAAAATGATGAGCTAATTGTCAATTTTTAAGGGGGAGATGTAAGGTAGCTAAATTTCCTTTAGAAAGGGGGAGAAAAATAATAGCTATCTTGTTGTTACAAAAAGGGGAGAATATTACCTTTGTCAAAATAAATTCATAGAAGAGCATGTTTTAAGGGGGAGTTATAGGAAATATAAAATCAATTAAACCTTTTTGATAATGTCAAAAAGGGGGAGGATTTTTATGCATTATTATTTACGGTTTTGTCATCATCAAAAAGGGGGAGATTGTTGGTGCTAGAGCACCACGATCATTTGTTTTGATGATAACAAAACACGTGTTATTTAACATTTGCAATTTGAGTCCTAGATTTCAGGTCAATTGCAAATGAGGACGTGTTTAGACGGAGTTCGAGCTCGCATCCAGGACGGATTGGAGGAGCTTGACGGAAAACAGAGGAGGTTCGCGTGGAGCGAAAGATTGGAGATGGAAGACAAGAAGAATATGATAGATTCTTTTTTATCCTTTCATGTATCTCTTGTATTTTTTTTCTTTCTCTTTTTGATTCCTTAGAACATTATGTTAAAGAGCCTCAAAGTACCCTAAAAGTAGTCCTAGGAACACCTGCACAACCCTAGGATACTTAGGTTTTCTGTAGAATACTTAGAAAACCAATATAGGGCTCAAACAGCATTTCCAGACGTCTAATCCCAAAATCAGACGTCTGATAAAGTATTTTAAGACGTCTGACTGTTGTTTCAGACGTCTGATAACTGTTAGGCTGGATATAGCTAGTTCTGTCTGATGAAATCAGACGTCCAGACCTTAGACCAGACGTCTTAGGAGACGTCTGATGACTTTGCCAGACGTCCAATTAGTGGACCGTTGGTTGGCTTAGAAAACACTCAAGATTATGACCGTTAGAGCCTTATCAGACGTCCATAGGACTTTCCAGACGTCTGATAAATGACCGTTTTGCCTCGGCTGACCCAAAATCTCTTCTCAGAGATTTTCTAGCCGTTGCAACGTTTGGAAATCAATTCCCACAGTAAAAGTAGGTTTCCAGACGTCCAGACTTAGTGCCAGACGTCCTGTATGTCGTCTGATGGACTTGCACAAAAACCCTGTTTAGATCTTATTCAAGTCAGGGAGAAACCCGCATAGAATCAGACGTCTGACCTTGAAATCAGACGTCTTAAAGTGGCCTTCCAGACGCCTGATGCCAGAGTTAGACGTCTGATAACCCTGTCAAATGCAATCATTGTCCTGATTTCGGCCTGATTCTCTTGGGCTTTGCACCCAACGGCTATGGAAGCTTTTCCAAGCCTTCCAAAACCTTCCTAAGGCCTCTATAAATAGAGGGGAACCTTTGTAACACATACACACTTAGAACAAGATATACACACTAAGACACACACCTTGCAATACACTTTCAAACCTTTTGTGTCCAAAGAAAAGACTCTCTTGCTCTCCAAGCTCAAGCTCCATTTTCTTGAGAGCATTCAACCGTTGCGCACCCGCTCTCCCGCCGTTGTCCACGAGAGCGAAGTTGCGCCGTCGCGTGGCACACGCATCGCGTCATCGTCGACGCACTCCTTGCAAAGGGGAGTTTCCTATTTCCTATAGAAGCTAGGTTTAATTTTGTTGGCTCTATAGGACTGTTGTTTTATTTTATCTTTGTATTTTGGTTGGGTATTCGCTTTGCGAATTCCCGTCTCCTTCGTGGGACAAAATCCTTCTCGTGGAGAGAAGGGGTTGAGGAACGCTACCCTCGTACTTGTAGCGTGGTTGTACTGAGGTTGAATCACCCTCGTTTAAAGTGATTCGGTTAGTGGATTTGATCAACTAGGTTGATCGGAAAATCCTAACTCGAGAGGGTTAGGTGGTGGTTTTCACCCGGTTTGGGTTTCCACCTAAAAATACCTGTGTACATTGTGCGATTGATTATTTTTGTGAGATTGTTTATATTTTCAATTCCGCATTTTTTTTGTCACGCTGATCTCACCCCTCCAAGTAGGGAACTTTCAGAGAGAGCTCGGGGAGGCAGCCTCCCGACCCTCTACAGCGGCTGGAGCTACGGTGGCGCGGGGCGAAGTGAGCGGAGAAAAATGCGAGGAGTTCTTGGTACTTGAAGTTTTCCAATATCAGACGCCTGGAGTGGAGTCCAGATGGCTGATGGGGTACCTGGACGTCTGGAGCTAAGGCCAGACGTCTGAAAGTTCATTTATCGCAAGGTACGTATCTCCCTACGCCATGCATATCGCAGCGCAGGGGTATATGTCGATTGACCGCGCCTACGATGTCGTACGCAGGTGCAACCTCGGGATGGGGGTTGGAACGCTTTCCCAAGTGCTTTTGGACATCTGATCACATCACCAGACGTCCGGAGGTGCATCCAGATGACCGAAGGCATTGTCAGACGTCTGGAACTACCTTCAGACAATCGTAGAAAAGGTCTGGACGTCTGCGGATACTGCAGGGACTTAAAGTAAAGATCTGGCACCTTTTAAGACGTGTGATTATTCCCATACATCTGATTTTGAATAGTAGGCACGTTTTTGACCCATTTGGGGTCCGATCGAGGTCCGTTTTACGCAAATGAAATACTTGTACTTTCCTCGTGAGTTCCTCTACATTATAGAGTCCTTTGTACATTGTTCTGAACTCTCCTTTTATGATGTAATCCCTAGTATAGGGTTTCAGCCTGCTGCGTGTTTGGGGCTCGCAGAGACGCCTAGGTCTGTAGTTCGAGCCCCCATTACTCCCGTGTTGCCTGGTAGAGTGGTTTAATTCTGTTAATAATATTTAAATAAGAATGTGCTTGTGGAAATAATCGAATGAAACCCTAGGATGTGGCATGAACCCTAGGAGAGAAAAATGAATGGACTGTTTGTGCTGTATGATGACTTGCATGCATGATTGAGATAAATTGCTAGCAATTGCTTGTATTATAATTATAAGTTACTTGTTAGAATATGAGCTACTTGTAATTAATGAACAATTACCTGTGAAATCACCCGTTGCATGTATCGAATTATGGAAACACGAGCTTCCTGTATATGGAAGAGAAATGAATTGTGAAAGGTGAAATCTGGATCAGAATAAATGAGGTGAACATGAGCATGAACCCTATGGGGAATTAGGAGTAGAACTCCTGTGGATAGATGGAAATCTGGAATGTAGACGAGAAGTATGCTAACCCTTGAGTATGTGGTACCAAGGAGAGCAACTGCTCCCTTTTTGTGTAGAGCGGAGATAGCCTCCCTTGGTTGAGACTCAGGATTAGGATTGACCACTCTACACCGACTCCTATTGGCCCTCGTGTACGTGGTACCGAGGTGAGCTACTAGTGTAGGGAGGGAGATAGCCACCCCATGGGGCCTAGGGCTCAGCTAGCCACCCTACACCGCCTTGTTAGGCCCTCTGGGCAAGCTAGGGTAGTCAGATGAGGGTGAATGGACTGTGGAGGGGCGAGACCCCTGTTTGGTTCTGAGGGGCGAGATCCATGTTCTGAGAGGGCAAGGTCCTATACTGTTCCATGTTGTACTTTGAGCGTACCTGCTAGTGGAAACAACTGACCGCGTGTCAGTGGGGGTAGCTACTCGTGCGCTTATCACGCGTGCCGTAGTTACCGCTACATCTTGACAGTGACTTCGGGGTGGTTGACTGGGTGTAGGACTACCACGGGGGACTCTCCCAGGCAGGAGAGCACCACGTGTACCTTCTACTCTACGAAAAAGACTGCAATCAAGATCGTTCCCACGAGGAACATGCAAGATCAAGAATATCTGGATGCTTGAGAGAAATGGGTGAAACAGAAATATATATATATATATATATATATATATATATAAAATAGATAAATAGAAATGAGAATTAAATCTGTTGCTTTTACTATTTTTAGATAATATAGGTACCACTTTACTTAGCATTTGCTGATTCTGTCTTTTCATAATACTGTTCAGGACCAAGAGTTGAGCAGCCCGAGCTTTCAGCTGCAGAGGGTGCTGGGCCCAGTCGAGCCCAGTCGTAGTTTTTCAGCACTTTCTTTTCATTCCTTTATTGTTGTAGTAGGTAATGGGCTTTTAGTTACTGTTTGTCTCTACTGTTTACTTCTGCTTTCCGTTGTTATTGTGTTGTAGTGGTATGTACTGACATAGCAGATTTATTTTTCCTTTACTGCTTGTACGTTTCTTCTGCTTAGTTATATTGCATATGTGCATGTGGTTTACTTTTCTACTTTTTGGTTATTTCTTGTTGGACGACTGGGTGTTGGGATTAGTCGAGGCAAGCTAATCTTGGATCCTATAGGGATCTAGGAACCGGGTCGTAACAGGTACCTTCAATTTGACCATCAGCACCCATTGTAACCTAAAATAGAGCCACAGATAGACTTTTGCCCTAATTTAGGTTTTTACGTAAATTACCCAGTCAAATGAGGTCAAAACCAAAATCCAACTTCACCATTGGATTCCTTAGGTCTAAATTAGGTTTGTACCAAAATTTGGGCCCAATCTGAGATTGTTTCGACCTAGTTTGCACTTTGGTCCAAGTCTGAATTTCTTTATTTCACATGTCCCCTCAGCTTTTGAATTTCTTACAAAAAGGCCCCCAACTTCTTTGTCTTCTTCACAAAAAGGCCCCCATCGCACCAAAATCCTATTCCTACAACTCCGGCAACCTTCTAAGCTTCCCAAGCTCTAACCACCCTCTGACGGCCTATATAAGACTCCCCAAGGCAAACCGTTCTCCCCAAGCTCGATTTTGACCTGATCTACCCTAATTTCTTCCCTTTTAATCCGGCCAAAAGGCTCCTCGAGCTCCGGTGACTCTCTCTGCCTCTCCTCGTAGTCTGACCACAATACCGATGGCAGATACTCCCTCCTCGTCTTCCTCTACGTCGCGCCATACCAGCGGGTGTCTCTCCCTTCGTCTTCCTCGTTGTTTCCTACTCACCAGAGCACCTTCTTCCTCAACGTCGACCATACCGCAACCGGCATCACCTCTGCTCTCCATCATCTGCCAACTACCTCGATAAGTCCCCTAACTCCTTTACTTCACTTCCACCTCAATCACACTCAGTTTCGACTCCGCTACCGCCCGTTCACCGTCATCCCTTCCGCATTCGGCCACTCCTCCGGCGAGGCACATATTGCTCCACACGCCACTAAACTCCTCGCCATTCATCTTTACATCTCTGCCTTGACCTCAGGAGCAAAAGCCCTAACTTAGTGAGGTCGATTGCTCCTATAAAACCTCTACCGAACTCACAGTCCTCCGTCCACCCTCTACGAGGTCAACATGCCTCATCGACCACCTTCACACCACGCCGCACACACTCATGCTCTCGCCGTTCCACGGCGAAGCTTTTGAACTTATTTGACAGGGCCGAAAGGCCGTTCCTTACATTTCAGATCAACAGGTCCCCGATGCCATTAATGACGAGCTCAAGCGAAGCTTGAAGCTCTCTTCGGCACCTGCAGCTCCAGGTGCCACCTCCAGGTGACACGGTTACATCCCAGGAATCATCCCAGGTCTTCGATTGAGGCCTCCATCAGATGCAGCCATCCAATTGAGTAGAAACATCTTTGCAGGCGCGCGCGAATAGAAGGAGGGGTGGGATAGTCCCACCTCGGAAGCGCATAGGCACTTGCAGCGGCATAAATTGATTTTGTGCTTGTGGCTTATTGCCTCAGACACAGGGGGTGAGGTTCGCTCTCACTCGACACTTGCCTCGCCCGTGACAATACATGCAGGTCTGGCACTCACCCGATTACCCGCCTAAGCCTCTCACTCCTCGCCCACCACCCACTGCTGGTGAGCCTAGACCCGGGTACATGCTTGATCTAAATACCCGAATACCCATTACTATGTAAGGCTCTGGGAGAGTGGAACCCAGAGAGAGAAAGAGAGCACGGGGACAGGGGGGTTTTGTTCTCACTAACACCTGTGCGACACTTAGTCGCGAGAAGAAAAGGAGAGCAGCTGAAGAAGAGCAGAGAAAGAAAGGAGAAGGAAGAGCCAAAAAGAAAAAGGAAGAAGAGTCAACAGAGAAGTAAGGAAGAAGAGACCCTTGAGTCCCTTGGAAGCACTGTAGCAATCGGCTGTTTAAGCCGTCTGATACAAGTCTCCGTCGTCTGATTGCATACATTTGAGGCTTTATTTCCTTAATTAATATTGTTGAGATATTTGCTATTATTGTGAGGGGTAATTGGTGATTCAAATCACCATTTTACCCTAATCTTTTTGCTTCATTAAGCATTTGCTTTTATATATATATCATTCTTGCTTGGATTTATTGTTATACATTGATAGAATTGCAATCTTGAGAGTTAATTGTTATTTGCTCCCTATGTTCGACCTCGGATTTCATTCGAGTATAAATCTTATTTGTTTTCAAGCGATTTCTACCTATACTACGATGCAGCTTTTATAACATCGATTTCGCTCGTAAACATTTTGGCGATGTTGCTGGGGAGCAACGCGTAATTCGATCTCTTGATTGTAATATCTGATTTCATACTAACTTGCTCTATTTCTTTTGATTGTGATCCGTTTCAGGGATTCATTGGTGGAAGATCAGTTGCACATCAGAACAACCCAAGGGCAGGTAAACTCCATCCAATTTCCCCTAAGCCCCTGATTTTGAGAAAGCTAAAAGAAGAAACAAATCAATTAGGTTTAACTCGTATTCTATTCTTAGATTAATCATCAAGTTTCCTGATTTGAAACATTATGCTTAGAGAACATCCAAAACCTGATTTGTGCACCTACTCAGGATTTAAGGTATCTGGGGCTATCACCTTCTTGCTTAAGCCCTAGGTACCACATTTGGACGAACTGAATTGGATCAATCAGAGCCAATTAGGGTTTCTAGTTTAGGGTTTTAGAGACACACTTGCTTAATCAAGAATTAACCTTCCCAAATAGTGTGTGCCTAAGCCTTGATTGAATTAATCTATTCAAGCAAACCCTAAAATCAGGCTTCCACTCATTTCGTAAATCCACAAAGACCCCCCGATTTTAATTCACCAACTCGAATTGCTCGATCTTGTTCTAAAAAGATTTTTAATGTTTAAATCATTAATTTGAAATCAATCTGAGGTTTCATTGATCTTGATTGAGCCTTTTGAGGATTTTATGAGCTTGATGAGGTGTTTTGCAAGGATTCCAAGGATTTCTGAGTTTTGGATTTGAATTTTTATATGTAGATGAGCATACACCTGAATCAAGCCCTATGTTGCAGAGTTTGGCCAAGGATGATCAGCAAGACTGATTTGAGGTTGAACAAGGACCCAACGGGTCTTGATCCATCCATATGATTGCCTTGAACATCCATCCATGGTGTTCAAGGAGATCAAGTGTAGGAATCAATATAAGATCCAAATCAAAAGCCCTAAATGGGGCGACATTTTATTCCTCCCCTATTTTCACTCTCAAGATTTTTTGTGTGGAGATTTTAGAGATGAATTTGATCTGATTTCAACAGATAAACATCCCCAGATCAGTCTTAATTAGTCTGATCTTGGGGTGTTCATGTACTTGAATATGGTTAAAAGTTATCGATATTAGAATTCAGACACAACTGCAGATATTTGGGATTTACTTAGGACATTTGAACTTGATTTAGAAGCTTTGAAGTGAGATGCATTTGAAGCTAAATACCTTATAGCTGCTGTTTCAGCAACTATAGGTGTTTTGGCTATTCTGTGGGCTACACAGCAGCCCTGGAATTAACGTTTAAGACATCTGGAATTAATTCAGATGGTCTGAATTTGTTGCTACTGCAATGCTGAATTCCAGCAGCAGTATTTCAACAACTGCAGTAGCTACTGTCAGTTGCTGTTATTGCTGCTTGAAGCTATTGCTGCAATTGTTGCTCCTGCTAGATGGGTTGAATTGATAGCACAGTAGGTGGATTTGATTTGCTTTAAAATGGTTGACCTATTTTCAGTGTTGTACACATTATGCATAAGCCTTCATGTATCTGAAATGACTTCTAATTGAATTTGAATGCTTGTAATTTGGTTTTAATCAATCTTTTGTCAGTTACTTTTTTGCCTAACTGTCCACATTGTGAAATTAAAGGAAAAAAAAGATTGAAAATCACGTTTATTGGCTGGAACATCTTTCTTAAACTGAATAGAGCATATCTAAACACTTTTATTGCCATTCCAGCAATTAGAATTTTTTTTAAGGCCTTAGGTTCACATTAGAAAATTCTTTTTAGGCCTATAATGAACTCACTTTGTAAATAAATCAAAATACTATAAAAATTTTTTGAAAAAAATAAACCTGTCTTGGTGAAGATTAGGTATACTTTTAAGTACATACCAAGTTTCATGGTATTCTGAACCTCCGGCTTGGTAGAACATATTAGCCGACGGTTCAGTATACCTTGAAATTTAATAAAAAAAGTTAACTATAAAAACATCAAAAATATCTCCATTTTCTCATCTATCTCTTTCTTTCTCATCCCCTATCTCTACAAAATATATAAAACCCATAACAATTAGAAAAACCACAAAAGTACCTAAAAACACCTTGTATATTATGTATATACATGTAAATATAAGTTATACACTAAGCTATCTATGTACATAATGCATAATATGTATATAATATGTATATATAACTTATGTATATATGCTATAACATAACTTAAATATTTAAGATAACTTAAATTGTACATAGCTTATTTATATAATTATTTATTAATCATACTAACTTATATGTACTATACTCTAAGTAAAATAATAAAACCCTAAAAATAAACATATTTACTGCTGATATTGTACATACATAATTATATGTATATTATGTACATAAGAAACCATGTACCATAATTTAATTATGTATATAGAATAAATAATTAATTTATTAAGTTACTAGCTAAGTTATTAGATTAAATTAAAATAAATTAGTAATTTAAGTTATAATCGAACTAACTTATACTGTACATTTATATTAATGTATGTTCAGTAAATTAAGCTAATTTAACTATATTTATAATGTATTATATTACTTATACATAATTTATATGTATATTAGCCTGAATCCACTTATTTAAATGTAAATAAAATCAAACTAAATGTTGTAAAATACAATAAAAATATTTATGAAATACTTTAATATGTATATTAATACTATACAGGGTCAATTAGACCATCCATTAACTAATTTATACGTAATTAAGAAATAAAACCTAATAAACAATATGAATAAACTATAAACTTTGACTAATTTATTTATATAGTAAATGTAACTAATTTTGTAAATAAATTGTACAATTATGTAGCCACATGTAAATACTTTAATATCCCATAATTTATTTTTAATTTATAATAAATTATGGCCCTCAAATCGAGGGCCAAAACATTGAAATCAGAACAGGGGCGCTAGAATTGCAGCGTTGTGAAGCGACGCACAGCGCCACATCGTGAAGTGGCGAGTGCACACCACCGTTTATATTGATTTTGTTATCCTTGCTTCCCAGTCGACATGCACCAGGTGCAAAGCATACCTATACCTCTTGAGCATATGTTCTAAGCATTGTGATATGTGATGTGTGATTGTGTGCAGTGTGGGCTGGGGGCCTGGCACTGTGCGTGGGCCTACGTGGGCCCAGTAATGAGCATAAATCGGAATTAAGAGGCTAATCGACCAATTAGGGTGGCCCTAGTAGAGGTCTTGCTCCCACCCAAGAGAGTGTTGTGTATCCCATGAGAAGGTCGCCCACCAACCTAAAACCTAATTTTTGTACCTAATGAGGGGTTAAGAAGAGAGAATGAGCAAGGAAAATGGTTAAGTGTTGATAGCCGTTGAGGTTCAGTGAAGAAGAGAGAACAAAGAAGCAAAGAGCAAAATCAAAAATGGCCAAGTGTCAGAGTTTGTGAACCTTTAAAGAGACTAAAGAGATAAGAGAACCTAAAATGACCAAGTAGAGAACAGACAAAGAAGAAGTTTGTCTTGTATCTCTGACTATGTATATGTGCATATAGTGTATATATATATATAAGTATACTGTAAATAATAAGTATATGTGTATTAAGTATACGTAGTATAACATATGTTTGAGATATATATATAAATAACAGTATAGCTTTACTGACAAAATAATTCGTTACTGTAGATAGAATAAGTGTCACTATAGACCCTAGTTTTTACCTTAGGCTATGTACATAGTTTTTTTCCTAAGGTTTAGCGACGTTTATATATGTCGTTGTACATATTATATATGTTACTGTATATGTTAGTATATTGAGTTAAGTTAGTATAGGATATATTATTACTTACTATTGTATATGTATACAAGTATTGTTATTATAAGTTATAAGTATATAGTATATATTATTCATTTATAGTGTTTGATACTTGGTTGTAAATATCTCTTGGCAAGCATTTCAATTCATTCTCTTGTACATAATTAAGCTATTTATTCATTTATTAATTATTCATTAATTCATTCATTCATGATTGCACATAAAATTGATCTTTTTGGAATTAAAGAATGATATTGGACTTAGAGAGTGATGTATATCAATAACTGCCTCCTAGTAAACTACATGGAATAAATCAGTAAAAATTATGTGATTAAATAAATTGACGTGATAGCGGTTTGTATTTGTGACATATACTACCACAACGACAATTTTTTTATACGAACTGCGTTTGTACTACCAGTACCCAAGGTTTTAAAAAGTGCAAGGCGGTCTGAGGCAGTTTGCCTTCATTGAGGCGAGGCGTAAGCCTCAGGGTTTGGATGTAAAATAAGAAAAAATGACATAAATATATACTTATTAAGTACTAATAATGAAAAAAAGTAAAAAACACACATTCATGCCATTTTACTCTGCAACAAATATTGAAAGACTTAAAATGACATTCCAATAAGAAAATGAACAACCAAACAAGGGAACAACATAGAAAATAAAAGTTTAGTTTATCTAAACATTCGAAGACTTAAAATGAAAATATATCCACATCAAAAAATCCAAAAGAAGAACTAAAAGATATTCTATTCTCCTCCCCTTTCAACACCATCAAAGTCACTCAAAGTCAAGCTCATTAATGTTATTATCGCTAGGGCTAGTCGCATCATCCTAGGAGTCATCCATGTACTTCATTCTAGCCTCAGCTTCTATATCTTTAGTATCTCTATCACTCTCTTGAAATTCTTCCTCCTCAACATCAATAATCACTTTGCCTAAAAAATAAATAATTTTAAATAATATTTGTTAAAACTTAAAACCTTAGTCTATAAATTTAAAATTCTTCAAAATATAAAATAACTTATTTTGTTACCTTTGTCTCTACCCTTATTGTTTTTCTTTTATCTCTTTCTTCTGTTACCTTTTACTTGTATTTCTAATCCTCCTGTTGCGTTTACTAACTGCTTAAGGTCAATGGGATCTTGTTGTAGAGCTACAATTGTATCTAGTTCTTAATAAGCATCAACCTCATCTTCATAGAGTTGTAGCTCAATAATCCACTCATCATCAGAGTCCACTTCCTCTAAGCATAAAGGATCCTCCATTGTCTTCTTCTTCACCTCCTTGTGTTTCAATTTTAGGTTGAACATGCAATAAACCAAGTCATTGAGTTTGTCTTGTTTCAATCTATTCCTCCTTTTAGTATGTACCTAGTCAATGAAAAGATGCTCATTAAATTCTTTATAAATATTACTTAAAATACAAATGAGATCATTTTACCTGATTAAAAGAACTCCAATTTCGCTCACATGCAGATGCACTACAAGTCAAACTTAAAATCTGCATGGAAAACTTCTTCAACTCAAGTGTTTCATCATCAAATGATCTACACCAATCCACTGTAATGGAAAAGATGTTTTTAGTATAGGAAAAATTTGCACTACACTTATTATTTTAAATGATAGAAAGGAGTTAATGATAATATTCATACTAGGACTCCTATGCTTTCGAGTGTCTAAGGGATTGGACCATCCAAATAGCCCTCTTCCATTGACAAATGCATATGTTTGGAGATCTACCTTCAATCTCTCCTCCCTGTTAGGAACTAACCTCTGAAAGCATGAATACAACTCATCTTAACTTTTGAATCAACTGAAAATGTTGGGCATGGGGGATTAAAAAAATAGGCAGCACCATGCAAGTGAGTGTGTAGTTGTTTATCCCATCTTGAGTCAACGATGTCCCAGATTATCTTGTACTTATTTTCAGCATTACCTAAATTTTTAGCGATCTCTTCCTTGGCTCTATCCATAGCCTCATAGATAAATCCCATGGGTGGATATTGTTCTGAGTTTACCACTCTCAAAATCATAACAAATGGTTTGATTGTTCTTATCACATAGGTTACACGAGGCCAAAATGTTCTACTTTTTAGCATAATATTTTGTACAGCTTGCCCTGGAACCTTCAATGCATAGCTGCTGGACTTCCACCTTTTTTAGGTGAAAAATGAAATGGTCCACTGCCTTTTTGGGTTGTTTAAGACGTCTAGATTAGCCGTCAGACGTCTATACAGACGTCTGGACAGAGTGTTGGATGTCTGAAAGTAGAGAACCGCACCTTCTTCTTTTCCACACGTGTGCTGCACGTGTATTTCCTCTCCTCACCCCAAACCCTAACCCCCTATCTATCTAAACCCCCACTTTCCCTCACCCACGCCACTCTCCACCAACCACCACCACCTTCATCCTCCCCTCCATCCTTCCTTCCTCCCTTCCTTCTAGCGCGGTGAGAGGAAAGGAAGCTGAGAGAGAGAGACGGGACGTGGAGGAGGAGGAGAGGAGAGCTCGAGAGGAGGAGCTGTAACGAGCGCGTGCCCCAGACGCCTTTTAAGACGTCTGGGAGGTGGCCCAGACGTCGGACCAGACGTCTGGGATCACATCCAGACGTCTGACCAGACATCCGGGATAGTTTACAGACGTCTGGAGAACAATTATGTTCGCACGGGAGATTCGTCTGTGCGCCTGTGCGCGCAGACCTGCGTTCCTGCCCTCTTTCTCTGCGGCTGCAGGCGGCTGCGACCGCCTTCTCTCTCCTCCTCGCGCGTCCTTAAAAGGGCGCGCCTCCCCTCCCGTCTCCACCATCTTCTTCCTTCTTCTCCTGCCTGTGCGCGAGAGCGAGCGGACGCGAGGGCGCAGCGGCAGCGGCAGCCGCAGTGAGCGCGGAGGAGGTGCGGCGTGCGAGGGCGGGGCTCTGCCGTGAGGGCGAGCTCGCCGGAGCGGCTTGGCCGGCCGGCGGAGGGCGCAGGAGGCGCGGAGCGATGCGGAGAGGGACCTGCTGCGGGCTGAGCAGCAGACGCGCGAGGTGCGACGCGGGCGGCGTCGCGAGCGGAGGCCGAGCAGGGTTCCGATTCTGGAAAAATTTCCAGAATCAGACGTCTGGATTGACAGCCAGACGGCAAGGTCGACGTCTGTAAGATCATACAGACGTCTGAAAGGTGAGTTTCCGCTTTTCTTCTCCTTCTTGTCGACTGACCGTACTGAGGGAGGGGGGTTGGCTGTGCGCAGGTTCGCTGATTCGCCATCCCTTGCGAATCAGACGTCTGGAAGTTATATCAGACGGCGGGAGTGACCTCCAGACGTCCGGAGGGACCATCGGACGTCTGGGATCTAGGCAGACGTCCCCGCAGACTTCTGGACGTCCGGGGAACCAAGCCGAACAGGTAATTCTCTGATCCACCGTTTAAGACGTCTGGAAGGAGTTCCAGACGTCTGATTTTGCACAGTATTGTCTTTCTCGACCCGTTTAGGGCCCGTTTGGGCTCCGTTTTCCGCGATTCGAGTTGCGTTCGTTTCAGAATTAATTCCTCTACCCGCCTACAGTAGCTATACATTGTTTTGAGACACTCCTTGTGTTTGATCCTTGTAACAGGATCTCGTTCAGTTGCAGTCTTGAGAGTCGCGGAGGCACGCGGGATTCCCGATCACGCCCCCACTACTCCCGTTGTACCTGGTAGAGTGGCTTTAAGTATTAATAAAATCTGTTAAAGTATGGAACCATAACTAGAACCTAGGGCATTGCATGAATCCTAGGAATGAGAAATATATGGAATGATAGCTCCTAGGTGTTGCATGAATCCTAGGGCCGGAAAACTAGATTGTATGAGAGATCCTAGGATATGGCATGAATCCTAGGGTGGAAAAACTAGTGGAATGTATATTACTGCAGTCTTGGAAAATTGGAAAGGAATATATAAAGCTGCCTGTAAAATTAATTAACAGCTGCCTGTTACGAATAAAGAAACATGTTTGAGATCATGGATTTTGAGAATGTGAATCTGGGAAGTGAAACATATGATGTTCTGAGATAAAGAGCTGGAACCCTACGGGGAATTAGGAGTGGAACTCCTGGAAAGAAAAAGGAATGGAACTGAGATGTAGTTTGTACTGTCTCTTGGGTACGCAGTACCAAGGGAAGTACCTGTACCTGTTTAGTGCAGAGTGGGGCCAGCCGCCCCAGGGACCCGGGGTTAGGATTGGCCGCTCTGTACCGACTTGTTGGCCCTCGTGTACGTAGTACCGAGGAGAGCTAGTAGTGTTAGGAGAGTACTAGCTACCCCACGGGCCCCGGGGTTCTGCTAGCCTCCTTCACCGACTTGTTAGGCCCACTAGGGCAAACCAGGGTAGTCAGGCGAGGGTGCGCGGACTGTGGAGGGGCAAGGCCCCGGTTTGGTTACTGTGGAGGGGTTGGACCCCTGTTACTGAGAGGGCTCTGCCCTGGTTCCGTGCTGTGCTTTGGGCGCACCCGTTAACGGAAACGACTGACCGCGTGCCAGTGCGGGCTAGCTACCTGTGCGTTTATCGCGCGTGCCGTAGTCACCGTTACGTCTGTCAGTGACCTTGGGGTGGTTGACTGAGGGTAGGATCACCACGGGGGACTCTCCCGGCCAGGAGAACACCACGTGCTACTTCTACTTTTGGAAAAGACTGCAATCAAGATCGTTCCCATGAGGACATTCAAGATCAAGTAAAGGATCTGAGAAATAAATGAAATAGTGAGAAAAATTGAAAGATGTGAATAAAGGAAGTAATAGAACATAACAGCTACTGTACACTCTACTGTTGCCTTTAGTTAGTTTGCCACTCTACTCAGCGTTTTGCTGACGTGTTACACTCGTTACCTTTTTCAGGACCAGGTGTTGAGCAGCCAGGGTCGGCGGCTGCAGAGGACGCTGGGCCGAGTAGGGTCCAGTAGAGTTACCACAGCTTTTGTACCCCTTTTGTTTCTGTTCTAGTGAGTAGTTTTGTTTCCGCTGTACCTTCTTTACCTGCAGTTTTTGTTATATGATAAATGTTGTTTTACTGTTGTGGTGGTACCTACTGTAGTAGTTTCTTTCCTTACTGCTGTACTTTCTTACTGTTAGTTATATTCATGCTGAATGTGGTTTATTTTACTGTCTTTTGGTTACTTCCTCGTTGGACGACTGGGTCTTGGGATTAGTCGAGTCGGTCCGGTTCTCGTGTCTCGTAGGGACTCGGGAACCGGGTCGTTACAAGATTGCGAGGAAGCCGCGAGAGTGTGAGAGGAGCTTGGAGGAGCTCGTGCTTGAGGAGGAGCTTGCGGAGGTGGGCTCGTGGCCTCCTGAAGCTGCAGGCGTAGCAGCTATGGCCGGTGCAGAGGGGTTCCGTGCGAAGAAGAAGTCTCGCGGAGGTTCTGCATACTAGATATTTTCCATTATCAGATGTCTGGAGCACATCCCAGATGTTTGGAATAGTCGAAGGACGTCCGGGGCTGAAGCCGGATGTCTGAAAGCACTCTCACTGCTAAGGTACGTGCTTTTGTGCGGTTACGGCCATGCAGGCCTCACCGCAGTGATCTTGTCCAGCCTTATTTAGCTCTACGTGTGTGTATGCAGGAGCAGAGCATTGGAAAGGCGCGGGGTGCGCCCATCGAGGTGCTTTTGGACGTCTGGACACGTCGCCAAACGTCTGATCGTACCTCCAGACGATCAGAAGAAGAGTTCGACGTCTGGAACTCACCTCAGATGATCGCGGAGGGGTCCAGATGTGAAGGGTAGCTGCAGGGAACCCAGAGTAAGTGTTGACGTCTTTTAAGACGTCTGGGACTAGACCCAGACGTTTGATTTTGGATAGTGTGAGTGTTTTTGGCCCGTTTAGGACCCAAATGGAATTGGATTTCCTCAAACGAAGTATCGTTGTATTTCGCTTGAGTTTCTCTACGAGTTAGTGTCACCTGTATACGATTTTGGACTCATTTGATGTGGATGGTCAATTGTATAGGTCTCCATCCAGTCGAGTATGCGGGAGCTGCAAAGGCGATGGGATCTGCGATCCGAGCCCCCATTCCTCCCATACTTGCCGGTAGAGTGGTTTACATAAATATTATGATTGAAATAAATAAACCCTAGGATGAGAATGAACCCTAGGGTAGAAATAGATGAGTATGGTTTGAGCTATACCGTATACTTGAGAAACATGTAGAACCCTAGGATGAGAATGAACCCTAGGGTAGGAACACATGCGTATGGTTGAGCTACACTGGTTACTTAAGATGCCTGTAAAACTTTAAATGCTAGCAAATGTACTGGTTATTTATGTGATCCTTTGTCAGTTGGAAAATCACGAGCTGCCTATTTTAAGAATGAAACTGGAAACGTGAATAGAGAAATATGAAAGTTTGGAATATGAAACGAAAGAAATATCTGCATGAACCCTACGGGGAATTAGGAGGACTCCTGTAGACAGGATGTGAGTTGGCTCTTGTGTACGTGGTACCAAGGAGAGCCACTGTCCCTTTAGTGTAGCGGGATACTAGTTGCCCGTTGGGATGAGCTCCGAGGTCAGGCCTAGACACTCTACACCGACTCAATTTGGCCCTCGTGTACATCGTACTGAGGTGAGCTACTTAGTCTAGGGAGGGAGCTAGTCGCCCCAGAGGGTCCAGGGTTAGGACTACCCACCCTACACCGACTCTTGTTAGGCCCATTGGGCAAACCGAGATAGTCAGACGAGGGTACGTGGACTGTGGAGGGGCGAGAGCCCTGTTCTGTTCTGTTCTGAGGGCAAGGCCCTGTATTGTTTCGTGCTGTACTTTTGGCGTACTCGCTAGTGGAAACGACTTACCGCGTGCCAGTGCAACGCACTTATCACGCGTGCCGTAGTCACTGCTATGTCACGACTGTGACCTCAGGGTGGTTGACTGGGTGTAGGACTACCACAGGGGACTTTCCCGACCAGAAGAGCACCACGTGTACCTTCTACATCATTGAAAAGACTGCAATCAAGATCGTTCCCGCGATGAACAGGCCGGATCAAGAAATGATCTAAGTGAATAAATGAATAACAAATTAGAAGCACTTGGTTGAACTACATGAAAATGGATAGTTGTTTAATTGCATAAATTAATTATTTTCCTTAATTACATGTAAATGGCTAAATTACCACTCTACTCAGCGTTCGCTGACTTTGGAAATTTTATAACCTTGTTTAGGTCAGGGAGTTGAGCAGCCAACACCACCAGCTGTAGAGGGAGCTAGGCCGAATAGAGCTCAGCCTTAGCTGCGTTTCTTACTGTTTTCCTTAGCTCATGTTGTAGTAGTGAGTATTTTTGTTCTATGTAATACTATTTCAGTACTTTCAACTGTACTTTTCTCTGTCGTAGTTGTGATGCCCTGTAGCTTGATAGACTATTTCGCTCTGTCTCTTTTACTGTCTCTTGTTTCTTTCTGCCTAGTTACATTGCATGTGTGGATGTGAATTATTTCCTTCTTTTGGTTATTTCTCGTTGGACGACTAGGTCTTGGGATTAGTCGAGGCGGGCCGATCTTGGGTCCTGTAGGGATCTGGGATTAGGTCGTAATAAGATGGTATTAGAGCAAGGTCGTCCAGAGAAATGAACCAATTGGTTTGAGAACTGGTCACCCACATGCATGTAACTAGGATAACCATCACAACGTATCTCTTTGATCTTCGCTTCGATTCTTATCCCTTGATGTAATCTATTATCATTGACAGTTCTTAGTCTTTTTCTTGTCTCTCCTTGTAGGAGATGCCCCGTCGAGGAGTTCCCGAGGCAGGCCGCGGACATGGCTGTGGGCAGGGTTGAAGGGGTGGACGTGTCGGACCTGAGGCACCAGCTGACCCACCTCTCCTTTTGGGCATTCAGGCCCAGGATCTCACCCAGCTGATCCAAGATATCGTACGGGAGGAGCTCTAGCAGCCTCCTCGGCCACCCATTCTTGAGGACCTGGAGGGAGAGTCCTCCGTGGGGCAGGGGAACCGCCGCAGCGTCGTACGAGTTGAAGGAGGAGGGGGTGTTCCTCCACCACCCCCACCACCCTCAGACACTTTTGAGCATGAGCCCTCCGTGCCTGGAGGCGTACCTGTTCCCCCGTTTTAGCTCCACCATGAACTTTTCAGCTAATTTCGGAAGCTGAAGCCCCCCTCTTTCAAGGAGGATGAGATTCCATTTGAGGCAGAGAACTGGCTGGAGCAGATAGAGAAGGTGTTCGACACCCTCCGCCCTCCTGCAGAGTCCTGTGTGGCTTTTGCCACGTACCAGCTGGAGAGCGCAGGCCATAGGTGGTGTATGGCAGTCAGAGGCCAGGAGGGGAGAGAGCCTACGTGGGACCAATTCGTGGCTCTCTTTTACAAGTAGTACTTCCCACAGACTTGGTAGGACAAGAGGAGGCGGGAGTTTCACACTCTCTGTCAGCGAGCGATGATAGCTAGCACGTATCACACGCGTTTCCTGGAGCTGTCACGTTTCTCGCTGACAGCTGTGTCTACTGAGGAGGAGCACCTGTGGAGGTTTACAGAGGGGCTTCGACCTGCTATTCGGGGGTATGTGAAACCCTGAAGTTTCCCAATTTCTCCCGTGTTGTTGAGGTGGCCATGACTTACGAGAAGACCAACCCGGCCGTGCGAGACACTGACGGCGGACGGAAGAGTCCCTACCAGCCAGAGTACTCACAGGGCTATCAAGAGAGGAGGAACACGGTGGTCGCATGAGAGCAGTCTCGTTCTGTGGGGCCACCAGTGACCTTTGGGAGCCCCAGACAGGGAGCAGCTGCCAGCACCGGACCCCTGCCCAGCCACCAGCAGAGACCGACTATGGGAGGAGGCCGTGTTCCTCTCTGCTACTAGTGTTGCCAGTCGGGCCACATCAGGAGGGACTGCCCATCTAGGATTGAAGCATAGCAGATTCTCCTCGCACCGAGTGCTGGAGGCTAAGCTGGTGGAAACGACTGACCGCGTGCTAGTGCGGGATAGCTACCCACGCGCTTATCTCGCATGTCGTAGTCACCGCTACGTCGCGACCGCGACCTCGTGGTGGTTGACTGGGTGTAGGACTACCACGAGGGACTCTCCCGGCTATGAGAGCACCATGTGGACCTCCTACATCATTGAAAAGACTGCAATCAAGATCGTTCCCGCGAAAAGACCAATTCGTGGCTCTCTTTTGCAAGCAGTACTTCCCGTAGATGTGGTAGGACCAAAGGAGGCAGGAGTTTCACACTCTCTGTCAGGGAGCGATGACAGTTAGCACGTATCGCATGCGTTTCCTAGAGCTGTCACGTTTCGCCTCGACAGTTGTGTCTACTGAGGTGGAGCACCTGTGGAGGTTTACTGAGGGGCTTCGACCTACTATTCGGGGGTATGTGAAACCCCTAAAGTTACCCAATTTCTCCCGTGTTGTTGAGGTGGCCATGACTTATGAGAAGACCAACCTGACCGTGTGAGACACTGACGGCAAATGGAAGAGTCCCTACCAGCCAGAGTACTCATAGGGCCGTCAGGAGAGGAGGCACACGGTGGTCGCAGGAGAGCAGTCTCGTTCTGTGGGACCACCAGTGGCCTTTGGGAGCCCCAGATAGGGATAAGCTGCCAATACCGGACCCCTGCCCAGCCACCAGTAGAGACCGACTGAGCGAGGAGGCCGTGTTCATCTTTGCTACCAGTGTTGCCAACCGGGCCACATTAGGAGGGATTGCCCATCTAGGATCAAAGCACAGCAGATGCTCCCCGCATTGAGTGTTGGAGGCCAAGCTGGAGGAAACGACTGACCGCGTTCCAGTGCGGGATAGCTACCTGCATGCTTATCACGTGTGTCGTAGTCACCGCTACGTCGCGACCGTGATCTCAGGGTGGTTGACTGGGTGTAAGACTACCACGGGGGACTCTCTTGACCAGGAGAGCACCACGTGTACCTCTTACATCATTGAAAAGACTGCAATCAAGATCGTTCTCGTGATGAACAGGCCAGATCAAGAAATGATCTAAGTGAATAAATGAATAACAAATTAGAAGCACTTGGTTGAACTACATGAAAATGGATAGTTGTTTAATTGCATAAATTAATTGCTTTCCTTAATTACATGTAAATGGCTAAATTACCACTCTACTCAGCGTTTGCTGACTCCAGAAATTTTATAACCTTGTTCAGGTCAGGGAGTTGAGCAGCCAGCACCATCGGCTGCAGAGGGAGCTGGGACTAGTCGAGCCCAGCCTTAGCTACGTTTCTTACTATTTTCCTTAGCTCATGTTGTAGTAGTGAGTATTTTTGTTTTATGTAATACTGTTTCAGTACTTTCAGCGGTACTTTTCTCTGTCGTAGTTGTGATGGCTTGTAGCTTGATAGACTATTTCGCTCTGTCTCTTGTTTCTTTCTACCTAGTTACATTGCATGTGTGGATGTGAATTATTTTCTACTTTTGGTTATTTATCGTTGGATGACTAGGTCTTGGGATTAGTCGAGGCGAGCCGATCTCGGGTCCTATAGGGATCTAGGATCGGGTGGTAACAAAAAAAGACTCAAGAACATTTTTAGCACTGATGTAGACACATTTATGTAGGTTAAAATGCCTATTTATGCATGTTCCTAAGCTCAGAGATGCATTGCATATTATAAATATTGTATAGCACACATCATTCTACATTTAGAATATTTTGTATAAATTTTTAGGTTAATTTGCATCATTTTATGGCAAGGGGAGAAGGAGATTTATTTTAGGGTCTCGAATTGATGATCCGATTGTATAGATTTGATCAGGACGAAGATTGGAGTCCGATGCCTCCGAAATCACCTTGATCGGAGTCCTGTAGCACATTGTGCAGTCCGAGGAAGATCAATGGTCAGGGGGCAATGTGACATCTTTTTGGGCTTCGGATGAAAAATCCAATTGTACAGATGGATCTGGAGTGATGATTGCAGTCCGCCAACGTGAAAATCATCTTGATTTGAGCACCGTGGCATCCTCTGCAAGCAAAAGATGGACAACTGGATGGTGCCATGTGGCACCATCTAGATCGCCCAACGTCCCCCAGCTTTCCTCCAAGGTACCACCAATGAGCGATCTCAGCCGTTGGATGAAAATCCAACAGCTGAGATCAATTCTTCATAGTGACCAGAAAGATGCCTTTTGGACTCAAATGCACTCGTAGCGCATTAGTTAGCGCGTGCACTCCCGAAGAGAGAGCGTGGGTTCGAAACTCGTCGCACCCCCTCTCAACACAGCACGCATTGAGCGATTAAATAGAGCCGCTCGATTTGGATCTAGTGGTGACAGAAAGATCACTTGGCAGCATGGATGAGCGCGGATAGTTCTACGGGTGCACGCGTGGTCCAACGCCCTGCCTGACGCGTCGGCTGAGTGTGCGATCCTCGCACAATCCCAACCGTCCATCTTCGATCGAACGGTGCACCATCGAGTGCGCGTGATAGTTGTGCGAGCCTGAGCAGGTGTGTGAGTTGGAGCCTTTAGCAACGCTTGCAGCGAATCTTCAGCGACAACTTGAATGTCGCTATAGCACATGAATGGATTTTTGCCTCTTCTCCTCTACTATAAAAGGACCTACATCCCTCCATTTATCTTCATCTCTTCCTTTCTCTCCCTCACCAACTCCAAGGCTCTAGCGAGTGCTTGTGCCAAGCCCGGGATGCTCTCTAAAGTAGAAAATCAAATATTTTTCTTGCCTCTCACTCCCATTCGTGCAGCATTCTGTGACCGTCCTCTCACCACCTTCTGGAAGAAAATCCTCGTCACGACGCCGTCCTGCCCTATCCTCCTTCCTCTGACGCCGTTCTTTATCCAGCTTCTCGCCACATTCATCTGGGGCATCATCAAAGCAAGTCGTCCTTCAAGCAACCGTCGAGGGTGATTCTTCTCACCTCTCTCTATCTTTTATTTGCTTTCTAGTGTAATTTCAATTAGTTGTAATATACATCAACCAATTTTATGAAATGTTTCTCCCTCTCTCTCTCTCCGTGCAAGTAGATTAGTTAGATAATTATGTAATCGATCTGATCTCTTACGTATTAAAATACCAAAAAATTCCAAAAGATAAAAACAACAAAAACAAATAAAATTGAAGTGTAGATTTCAAAACCAAATGTTCACCTCCCTTTGTTCGACACGGGACTCACTTCAAGTTTTGGTATAAATTTTTTTTGGTAGCGATATTTTGCGACTACGACAACGGGTTCTCCAAAACCTTGATTTTACTTGCAAAATACACGCTCATCAGGCATATAGCAATCTCTGTAAGATAAGGAAAGCAGTAGCAAATCGTGTAATGGCATGTCTCACTAAATCTCCTCCCGCTGCTTCCTTACCATGGACACCACCTAGGCATGTGCATATATGTAGTTAATGATTTGTTTGGCCTTCTTGAAGACAGAGTCATAAAGAGGCAACTGATGAGTGGCAACTCATCATGGCTAAAAAGCTGAAGTTAAGCTAGACACTGAGTAAAACAACATCAAATTAATAGATAAAAAGGGTTAAGTGTGGGAATTAAAGAAAAAGACCTAAAACCTTTACTCTGTGTTAAAACTTCATAATTAGGTCACAAAACGAGATATTCTGAAAGCAAAGTACAAATGATGATCCATGCATCAATTGAACACATAAATAAGTTTGAAAGGCCAAATCAGAAGTATAATTAATGTCTTAAATGTTCAATTAAGCACATATAAAAATTTGAAGGCAATTGGACATCATTTAGGCTATGAAATAGGTAGTTTACACTTAGGTCCTTCATGCATTACACTCTTGCCTTTAAAAACTCCTCTTTGGACCTACTTGTAAGCCGCAGCGACCCTTTGAAAGGCTGCAGGGTCCTTCCTGTTGTAATTCTTTTCACTTATGGGCCTGCACGCAAATCTTCTACCCCTTCACTCAAGGGTCTGTCTGCAATTTTCCCGTTATTTCAGAGAACGGCCTACTGCTCTTCGCACGCACTGTAGCGCGCGAAGAACACAGCCAATCTCAGCCATCCGTTGCTTTTCATGATTCTTATCTGCGGTTAGATTTGAATGGAAGCTTCGCGCAATTTGACGCGTGCGATCATCCCTTTCCCCAGATCTCATCTGACGGTCAGATTTTGAGAATAGCTCGCCGCCGGTTACCTTTTGATTATCCTCACCTGCACGGTGATCTCAGCCACTGAGTATGCTACTTAAGCACCTCAGTGGTGTCGCGCGCAAGGGATCGCTCCCTCCTACACCTCTTAGTGATCGTTCGTCCACTCCAGTTCCTCCTCCCCATCAAGCCTCTGATTTCACAGCCACCGGCTGTGAAATTATCACCTTCTCTCGACCTCCTCGTCGCTAAGGACTTCGTAGCACCTGAGGACGACCCTGGAGCCTCACTAGCAGACTCTTCCCTCCGCTGGAGTCATCTTCCTCCCTTCTTCCTCCTTAGCCACCGGATAAGGACCCATAGGTCCCATTCTTCCTGTTAGAATAGATTTATAATTCTGCAGATTAGTTGTAGCTGTAGTTAAGTAGGTTTAGAGTAGAATTAATGTAATTAGTAATGTTTAATTTTGCTGTAGGATAAAGTAGCTGTAGTAGTAGAATTAGGCTTTAAATTCCCCCCCTCACCTCCTCTGATCATTCCAGATCAGAGGGGAAGGTTTCATATAGCCATGTTTTCAAATTATCTCCCTCTCCATACTTTCATATCCAGTTCTGATTTTCCACGACCTATTTCTCGCTTTCCACCCGTACACTGTGACCCAATTTCAGATCTGATTGGTTTTTAACCTCAGATCTGAAATTGGCATCAAAAAGCACTTAACGGGCTTCCCATTCACCTCACTCTTGGTCACAAAAGCCCCTGGTTTGAGTTGAAATTATCAGTTTGTTAGATTTCTCCTTAATTTGGATTTCAAGGATTTTCCCTTCAATTTGGTTTTAACTGTTTGATCTGATAAATTGAATAAAGCCTTATTTGAGTTCATTGTTGGCAAGGAATCTGAGAGGTTTTCTGGTGTCAGAAGTCATCTCAGAGGAGCCATATATAGATCTAATTTGATAAAGTTTTTAATGCATTGAATGCAAGTCAAAATTAAGGAGAATCACTGTAGTGATTTGAAGTTTGATCTTGCATTTATGAGTTTGTTTTGAATAGATGTTTTGGTGATTTCCTAACCTAAGGAGTTCTCAATACTCCTTAAGGTTTCAGAAACTAGGATTTGAACTAAGGACTTTAATTGACTCAATTAACTCTTTCTTCATGCTGTCTATAGCATTAGGAAGAGTTAAATTAGTGACGTTTGTTGATTTAATCTGAAGTGAAGTTTGATAAGGATTTCTGCATTTGAATTGGGGTATTTAGTGATTTTAGTGAGAAATGAAACCCTTGTCAGATGGGGATTGAGAGAGTTTTTCTTTTTCAGTTTGGATTTATGAATTTAATCCCAGTGGTCACAGCAAAGTGCTGCACTTTGCAGCTACATTTTCCTTCTCTCCTAACTCAGATTTCATCCTAAATGGACTAACTACAGTAGCAGTTAGACCATCTGGAATCTGATCTGAGCTGCTGCAGGTTGGTCTGTAAAGTCCATGTTGCTGCTGCTGTCTGATTGTTCTAAGTTGTAGCAGATAGAATTTAATGTAACACCCTGTACAATGTGCTTTGAATTGTAGCTAACACACATAAATTTTGATTCCATTATAAACACAAGCTTTCCTGTTAGATAATTCCTCCTTCATTTCTGTGAATGCTTGTTTTTAATTCTTTCAAGTGTTGTTAGCTAGTTTAACTAAGTTAACCATCCAAACATGATTTAAAATGGGAAACTTAACTGAGGACTGTTTTAAAATTGGTAAACTCATCCTAAATTTCATGCTGTATAGAAAGAAGGCATTCATGAAACATGATAAAAAGGGTTAAACTTAAAAAGACAGTAAAATATGCCTCTTTCTCTCCTCAGCCAACTCTTCCCTTCTTATCTCCTATTTCTGTAAGATTTGTAAAAACAGTAAAAAGTAAAATAAAACACCCAAAAGGACAATAAATAAATAAATAAATATATATATATATATACACATATATATTACTTTGTATATTAGGCATACTCCTATAGACATAAGCTATATACTAGGCTATATATGTAAATAGGTAGTATATGTATATATATACTGTATAACTAACTATGTAAATATGTTGTATACTGTAAATTAGGTTTCTGATTTAGTTTAGACACTATATACAATAATTATATAACTATCTATAAATTAAACTAATTTATATGTATTATTAGACCAACTAAATCAGTAGGTAGTATAATTAAGGAAATTAAACTATAAAACTGTATATATCTATGCATATGTAGATTATAAGTAAATAAAATCCTTTACCTTAATTTAATTCTTTATACATAATACATAATGAATTTATTAAGTTTATAGCTAAGTTGTTAAATTAAATTAGCTAAATTAGTAATTTAGAGTTATAATTAAGTTAATTGAATCTGTATACTTAGACTAATATACCTTAAGTAATTTAAGCTAATTGAAGTATATTTATACCTGATTATATTATTTTAACTTAATTTATAAGCAAAATAGTCAAAACTGCTATTTAAATGTAAATAACACAGAAATTAATTCAGAAACATATAACAAAAATGTCTATAAAATACTTATACATGTATTCTAACTCTGTATGAGGTCAATTAGACCATTTAGTAGCTAATTTATAAGTAATTAAAGAATAAAACACCAAAATTAGTGTGTAAAAATAGTATACTTTAGTGAATTTATTTATATAGTAAATCTAATTAAAATTTCAAATTAATTGTACAATTGTATAGTATTATGTAAATACTTCATTTTCCCTTAATTTATTTTTATTTTAAAATAAATTATGGCCCTCGAATTGAGGGCCAAATTCTCCTTTAGCGAGCAGTCGCGCAATTTTCAACACAGATGCGGCGCTCAAATAGCGTCACATCGTGCGCTGCAAACTGCGCGTTGTGGTATTTAATGAATTTGTTAATATGCAGTGTAGTCGTCACTGGCGCCAGGCGCCCGAAACAACATACACTTCATACTACTGAGCATATTCTGAGCATATTCTATGGGGCCGGGGGCCCGGGGAGATGTGTGTGTGCGTGGGCTGAGAAGGTCCTCAGCTGAGTTTGATAACACGTAATTAAGCGGCCTAATGAGAATTAGGACGCGCTTAGTAGAGGTTTGGTCCCACCCTCTGGGTGCTGTGTATCCCTCGAAAAGCGTGCCCGCAAATTAAACACATTTTTAATTAATTAAAGAGAGCTAATGATGATAGTTAAATGCCTCTCTGCCGCAGTGTGTGAAACTTATTAAGGCAGAGTTAAAACAAAGAAGAAGAATAACTGAAGGAGATTAGTGTGGAGTAGAGAGAGAGAAGATGTACATACGAAGGTAAATACAAATACAAGAGAAATATAAATATATATATGTATGTATACGTAGTATAGCCAATTACTTTTATGTAAATAAACTCATACATTTAGTAACAGAATAAAACGTCGCCATAATCGTTGCTACAGACTCCAGTTTCCCTCCTTAAGTATGTATATAGTATTTTCTGGGATCTAGCGACGTTTACATCTGTCACTATAACTATTGTATGTGTTACTGTAGGTATCAGACTAGTAAGTTAAGTTAGTATACTATGTAATCTTAGTTGATAGTGTACTTTCATGTAAGTATTAATATTATAACTTGTAAAGAGATAGTTTAAAGAATAGTGATGAATTGTTTGGTGCTTGTTTATAGTTAGTTTTTGCAAGTATTACAATTAATTCTTTGTGAGTAGGCAAACCATGTCTACATTCATTCATTCATTTTTTTTATTAGATGTAAAGCTTCTTTTTGGAATTAGAGGATAATTATGAGATCAAAGAGCGATGTAATTCAATAATTGACTCCCAGTGAATGACCTGGAATAAAACCAGTAAAAATTAGATAAGTAAATAATAATGGTTGTAATGACTGGTATCCCATACAACTTACTACAATGACACTAATGGTGTTTCAAGTCACAACAAATCTCGACAAACTCAATTACCACATTACCATTAGCAACTTCATGATATCCTCCAAATGTGGTCTCTTCTCCATCAATTTTTCCCTAATTTTTTATAAGTAGATGCATTATCTGTTATCACTTGGATAACATTACTTTCCCCCATCTCTTCAACAACTTCATCCATCAATCTGAAGAGGTAATTAACATTCTTGATCTCTTTTGAAGCATAAATAGATTTCAAAAATCATGTACCTTTAGGGTTGTTAACCAAAAAATTAGTCATGGTACGACTTTTTGTATCTGTCCAACCATCAGACAATATACTACATCCTATTTCATCCTAAGATGCCTTTGCTTGCTCAACCATTATGTCTATTGTCTTTACTTCTTCCTTTAAAATCCAAGTCCGTAACTCATGCATCGTAGGACCTCTAAATCACCTTCCAAAGTTACTTTCATCCTGCAACATTTGGCAATAAGATGGACTGGTGGCCAAATTGAAAGGCAATCTATTTTCAATTATGAATCTTCCAATACTTAGACATGTTTCTCTCTAAGTTCTTTCTTCCAAGTGGAATTCAAAGTAACATGCTTTGGATGAGCATGTCGAGTGTTATCAGGTACATCAGTTCCATGAATAGGTTTCTGTCCAACCCCAACAAATACATCAGTTCCAGGAACAGTGTTATCAGGTACATCCTGTGGGTGCATTTTCTCCACGACTAGATGGCCCCTGTACTGTATATCCACCTATGCGACGAATTTCTTCCATTTCTTTCAGCACTCTTCTCCTATCAACATCCTTCTTGACCAAGTATTCCATAATCTCAATTTCAACTTCAAGCGGGACCTTGGCACATGGTCCTACATTTTTGTGTGTCTTAACCAAGTGCTCAATCAATCATGCAATTCCACCTGTGATATTTTTTCCATAAAAATTACACTTCACATATTTATATCATTTCCCCTTTTGAGCTCCTTCTAGGTCAATTTCTCATCCAGAATTAGACCTACCACTAGATCCATCTCTTCCTCCCCTTTTTGTCCTTGGTGCTATGTCTGAAATTATAGAAAATCAATAAAAAATAGATGACTTGTCATTTTCTTAATCTATGGAACACAAAATATGGACAACTTAAGTGCTAAATGTACACATATCCTAACCCCTGAAGCAAAATGAAATTAAAAATCACACTATATAGATACCCTAGACCCCTAAAGCAAAATGAAATAAAAAATCACACTTGCACTGAACACATTACATAAACCCCTGAAAAATCAATTGAGGGGCTTAATAGTTGCCTGCGTCGCTGCAATGAGTCCAAGCGTCGATGAGAGGTTCGGCCACCAGCGTCGCTGCGATGAGTCCTGCAGGTGTGCCACGATGGAGCTGGCGCTGGAGTTGGTGTTAGTGATGGACTCCAAGCAGGTACGCCAGCGATGCGATGGAGTAGGAGCATCGGCAATGCGGTGGAGCAGGTATGCTGGCGATGAGCTCCAACAGGGATTAGTGGTGCCAGCGATGGATTGGTTTAGCGCTTTGTGGGGTTTGGATTTCAGGTTTAGGGTATCTAGATGATTTCCAATAAGGTTTGGGTCAAAAGAATGGTCATGTGACTTGTACATGACCAAATTAGAGGGCTTCCAAAACCAAGTGATGCCTCGTTAGCACCCCAACGCCTTGGCATTGCCTCGACATTGAAAGAGTGATCTTCATTTTTGATAAAAATTTTAACATAAAATGACGTGTCGTTATAGTTCGTGTGTCGTAGAAAATAGCTTTTCAAGACATTCAATTATTCAAAATTTAACCATAAAAATAGTTAGGTTGTCTCCACAGGGAGGAATTGGCTTATTGAATCAGTGAGTGGTGACTCGTTTATTCGGGAATCTTAATGGGTGCACCTATTCTTTAGTGCAACTCATTGCCCTCATGAATTCTCATTCTAAGCAATTAATTAAGACTGTAGGTGTTTATATGCAAAATTACTACAATATAATATTATATTAAATAATGATCTTGGTAATGGTAAACACCGTAAATAACAATTTCTAAAATATGGCTTGTCCACCTTAATCCATACATTATATCATTCATGAGAAGAATTCAGCCATAAGTAATTAATAAAAAATAAAGGGATATTCATACAAATTCTTTTCAATATATTAATTCATTAAATAAAGCAATAGTGAAACCCGCAATGGCATATGTTGTAATTTCTAATTGGAGGAGAAACAGAGGTTTTCTCCTCTCTCTTCCTTGCGCTTGCGAGAGAGGATGGCTGGGGGCGGTGTCGCATGTAGAGATGCGTCTCGACGAGGGCGTCGCGCTGACGTAGGAAGCACGGCCGGTGGCGGTCGAACAGAGCACCGGCGGTAGATGGCGGGGAGGTAGCTGCTCGCTGTTGTGGTTGCAGGAGTAAGCCGAGCATGGTTGCACGTGGCCTGGTGCTTGGCGAGGGTACTCGAGCGGTGCTTGGTGTTGAGGAAGATGGTCGACGGAGGCCGTAGGCGTTGTGCTTGCTGCTCCCTTTTGGGTTCTTTTGTGTGAAGGAGTTGTAGGGGGTTGGTTGGGAAGGAAGAAGAGAACGAAGAAGCTCGGCGCGACGAGGAGTCTGAGGTGCTAGCTGTTGCAGCTGCGTGCTTTCGTGGAGGGCACGCGACACGCGTGAGGCTGTGGCGTGTTGGCGTGGGCATGGTGTGGCAACGACGGTGGTGTGTGGTGTTCGTGTGCAAGGGATGCACGGTTGTGGCCACTGCTGGCGGTGGCGTGAGGGTGCGTGTGCAAGCATGCGCAAAGGAACGGTGGTGCACGGTGAGTGTGGCGATGTACGGGAGGTTCTCTGTGCGAGGTGGTGATGGATGGTGTTGGTGGCGGTGATGGTGTACGCTCTATCACCGCGCACACCACGGTAGGCGAAGGGTGGAGGAGGGTGCATGGAGAAGGTGATGAAGAAGCTTGCCAAGGTCCCACAGTGAACGCTCCTGATCATGGTGCACGTTGCATCCACAATGGCCGCCAAAGAGAAGAGCCCCGCCAGTGGGAAGGAGATGATTTCCAAAAGAGAAGTGCCCTTGCTTTTCTACTTCTTCGTGAAACATCTCCTCCTCCTCTCCCCTTTTCACGGCTACCGTTAAGGATAAAAATAACCTGAAAGTTGGGTTGGCCAACCATGAAGAGGGTGAGTGGGTTAGGCGGAGGAGCTTGGGTTTATCCCTGAAATAATAAAATATAAAATAATTATTTATATTTATAAAATGCAATAACACATATGCAAACCTAAGTAATGAAGCATGCAATCATTCTATGACCTCATGTAGTTATTAACGAACATAAAATGTAAGAATAAAGTTAACTTAGGCGTATCAGTAGTCCATTCAAATAGACTCATCAAATACCCCAATGCTTAAGTTTTGCTAGTCTCTATAAAAAGTGAAAAACAATGGAAGTAATCAAGAGACCTCTCCTTTCCTTATTCCAAAAATTTAGAGATCCAGACAAATGTGAAGTGATAGCAGCCTAGGTAACGGATTCAAGTGAAAAGCCAACTTACATTTGCAATTCGTACTTAACCTTTGGTAAAACCTCTATTAGGATAAGAAACTTCTTCCCTTGGGGATAAAGCAGCAAATGATCTATAATTTGACCTTGGCTTTTTGGCTTAGGTAGGAGATACTGCATTGAATGGATTTACATTTGGTAGCAAACACTCATCTGGTGCTAGATGTAATCTAGTACTGCAGACTCTAGATCTCTAGACTATCAAACAAATGAACTTAGAGAAAGGCTAAACACTATGCTCTCTTTGCGTTCCTTTGCGCTTACTCACTCACACTTTTCTTTTTCTTTTTTCTTTTTTGAGATCACATATCTTACCAAATTTTGTAAATGTACTCACTATTTGGTGGCCTCACATGGCTTTCACACTTCAAGTAAAGTCCTAATAACCCTACAACTAAGTTAGAAGTCCTCAACCAGTATTTGGGTGATCAGAAATACTAAAAATTAGGTATGGGTTATATTTGGTGGATCGCAATAGGTGTTTTTGTTGTTGCCTCAAAAACATTGACACCAAAAAATGACATGAAGATGAAACTCCAAACTCGGACTCTTTTCTTTTCTCTTTCTTTTTTTTAATATTTTTTTTTCTAAATATAATATTTCCTCTTTTTCTCTCTCTCTCTCTTATTCTTCTTTTTTTTTCAACTACTAACACAAAACGACACATACTTTTATTTATGAGGCATTATTAGGAATGATGTTGGTCAAGAGGATATTGTGTGGCTTATTTGGTGGAAGTCCTTACTCTCCGCACCGGGAAGGAATGGATAGGACAATTGTATTTCTGACCTTTAACATTACTACCCTCCTTCAGTCGAGGACCCTATAAAGGACAGTCGTAACCATCCATCAAAGTTATAGTTTTATTAGGACTCCATCTGTGTGTCTACCTTATTTAGTAACTCTCAGGAATTCACACAATGTTTGCACATAGGAACAGAGCGAAAACTATGCCTAACTCTGAGGTATCATCATCTAATTATCCAGAACTTAAGAGTCCTTGCACTAGACTTAGTGCACCAGTAGTCTCTCTACTTTTTTCTCACAAATATGAGGTGGATCTAATAAAAGATAGTATGCCTGGCTCCCTATTAACTGTCTAAGGGTTTAGTAGACCAAAAATCATTATTGATTTTCTTCAAAGATCCATTACCCAGTCTACGTGCAAGTGAAGTAAATGTACTGGATTCTAAACTTAAGAAACAATTTAAGAAGAAAATCTTTTAATGGCACCTCCTTGATATAAATTTTCTGCTAGGGCTAACCAATTTAGCTCAAGAAAAGAGAGATTTTTTTTTTATGCTAATGCACCTAACCTAAATGCATGAATATTGCCTAAAATGCAAAATGCACCCCCCATGCCTAAATCCTACAATATCCTCATTGTAAAATGAAAACAGGGGGAGAAAGGAAGAAAATCACCTTATGATGGTGTTATTTTGAAAGCTGAGTTGCCTCCCAACAAGCGTTGTATTTTCTATCGGCAGCCAGACTTATAGGGAACCTGTAATCCTAGTTCCAAATAGAAAGAGTTAGGCTCGAAAAAGCGATCTTCATTTTGGGATGCATCTTTGTAGTCCTTTTTATTGCTATCATTCTGGGATGCCCCTTTCTGGCCACAACCAACGCCTCTATCAATTGTAGATCAGGGGCACTTAAAATGGGCTTTGGGAACAAGAAGATCTGGTTGAATGTTTTTGATACTTACAAGCAATCTAGATTGGAAGATTATTCCCAGATTGAGGTAGTTGATAAAATCATTGAAGAGACTACTTTAGCACTCTTATATAAAGATCCCCTTCAAAAGGTCATATCTAAGGACCATCCTCTGATTATTAAAGAAACTGAATGGGATATACCTGAATTAGAAAAGTTGCTAGGGATACACACAGAGTCTCTGTCCCTACCCTGGACTATGAAGATAGATCCGCTACCTGAGGTGGGGAAATCTCAACTTAAACCCTCAATCCAAAAAGCTCCTGAGTTGGATCTGAAACCCCTCCCGAGCACATTGAAGTATGCTTTCGTTGGCCCTAATGACACGCTCCCTGTTGTTATCTCATCTGCATTATCTGAATCGTAGGAGGGAGCTCTGCTTGAGTGTTTACAAAGGCACAAGGAAGCAATTGCTTGGTCAATTGCGAATATTATGGGTGTTGATCCCTCCCTTTGCATGCATCATATATACACGGACGAGTTTATGAAACCCTTCCGAGACATGCAAAGAAGGCTCAACCCCAATATGCGGGAGGTTGTTAAAAAGGAGATTCTGAAATGGCTGGATGCAGGAATTATCTATCCCATTTCAGACATTAAATAGGTCAGTCCTATTCATGTGGTGCCCAAAAAGGCAGGAATCACTGTGGAAGAGAACGACCAAGTAGAGTTGGTAACCACTAGACCCTCAACTGGTTGGAGGTCTGCATTGATTACCGTCATTTAAACATGGCTACCCAGAAAGACCATTTCCCCTTACTGTTTATTGATCAGATTTTGGAACGACTGCGGGGAACAAGTACTTCTGTTTCCTTGATGGATACTCTAGGTATAAGCAGATAGCCATATTTCCTGACGATCGAGAGCGTACCACCATCATGAGTCCGTATGGCACTTTTGTGTTCTGTCGAATGCCATTCGGGTTATGCAATGCACTTGCCACTTTCCAATGATGTATGATGGCTATCTTTTCTGATATGATCGATGAGTTTGTTTAGATTTTCATGGATGATTTCTCCATTTACGGCTTGTTGTTTGACCTATGCCTTTCGCACCTTGATAAAGTCTTATCCCGTTGCGAAAAGGCAAAGCTGGTGCTTAGCTGGGAGAAAAGCCACTTTATGGTCCAGCAAGACATTGTTTTGGGGCATGTAGTTTCTAAGAGAGAATTAGAGGTGGATCCCGCCAAAATTGATTCCATCTCTACGCTTCCATTACCCACCAATATTCGTCAAGTTAGATCTTTTCTTGGCCATGCTAGATTCTATAGGCACTTCATTAGAGATTTCAGTAAAATCTCTAAGCCACTTTGCGACCTGTTAGCGAATGATGTCTCCTTCGATTTTGATGATAGATGTGGCGAGGCTTTCCATGCTTTGAAGAAAGCCCTTATTACCACGCTGATTCTCCAAGCACCAGATTGGACCCTCCCATTTGAGCTAATGTGTGATGCTTCTGATTTTGTAGTGGGAGCAGTCTTAGGTCAAAGGGTTGATGGCAAACCTCATGTGTTGCATTATGCTAGCAAGACCCTTATGGATTTTCAGCAAAACTACATGGTCACTAAAAAGGAGCTTCTTGTTGTAGTGTTTGCTTTGGAAAGGTTTCGGTCTTATCTTTTGGGTTCCAAGGTTGTGGTGTTCACTGATCATTCCACTTTAAAGCATCTTCTTACTAAAAAGGACACCAAACGTCGCCTAATTCGCTGGATTCTACTACTCCAGGAGTTTAACCTGGAAATTAAAGATAAGAAAGGAGTTGAGAATGTGGTAGCAGATTATCTGTCTAGGATCCCTATTAAGGCATCAACCCCTGTTGGCGATATCAACGAGACTTTTCCTGATGAGTCTCTGATGGCCGTGGAGGCCAAAACTCCTTGGTTCGCTGACATAGTGAACTATTTGGTCATAGGCATTATCCCTAGTACTTGGAACAAGCAGAAGCGAGATAGGTTTCTTGCTGACGTTAAATTTTATCACTGGTAGGAACCTGAGCTATTTAGAATAGGCCCTGACTAGCTTTTCCACTGTTGCATCCCTGACGAAGAATAAAGGAGTGTTCTGAGTTTCTGCCATGACCTCCACTGTGGAGGACATTTTAGTGGAAAAATGACTGCCCATAAGGTTCTTCAGTCTGGCTTTTGGTGGCCCACATTATTCCGAGATTCACATACATATGTGAGTGCATGTCTACGTTGCCAACAGACGGGAATCATCGGGAAAAGGGGTGAGATGCCCCAGCAACCTATTCTCCCCGTTGAGATCTTTGACATTTGGGGTATCGACTTCATGGGTCCCTTTCCTGTGTTCTTCAGATATGAATACATCCTTGTTCCTGTGGACTATGTATCGAAGTGGATAGAAATCATACCCACGCGAACCAATGACCATTCCCTGGTCTTGGATTTTGTTAAGGCTAATATCATTTCCCGGTACAGGTGCCCAAGGACGATCATAAGTGATGGCGGACCTCACTTCAAGAACGTGCACTTCACAAGACTACTCCAAAATTTGGGAGTCAACCACATGATAGCCACACCTTACCATCCCCAAATGAGTGGACAAGTTGAAGTGTCTAATAGGGAGATTGAACAAATTTTAGAAAAAATTGTCAAGCCTGACCGTAAGGATTGGTCTAAAAAACTAAATGATGCTCTTTGGGCCTACAGAACAGTGTATAAGACTCCCTTGGACATGTCTCCTTTCCAGCTTGTCTACGAAAAGGCGTGCCATCTTCCCATTGAAATCTAACACAAAGCCTATTGGGCTATTAAAAATGTTAACTTGAATATGGATAAAGCGGGAAAGGCATGTATGCCAAAGTTAAGTGAGCTTGAGGAGCTTCGTAATGAAGCCTATGAAACTTCTCAAGCTTACAAGCAACGTTCAAAGGTCTTCCATGATAAGCACATCATTAGAAAGACCTTTGAGCCAAACCAGTGGATCTGGCTTTTCAATTTCAGACTTAAAATTATTTCCAGGAATGTTCAAGTCTCACTGGGATGGGTTGTACGTTGTTATCAATGCCTTCCCTCATGGAGCTGTAGAGATTCGGAACCCTACTTTTGGTGAGAGCTTTAAAGTAAATGGCTGTTGAACGTATGGGTTGCTACGCTAACATGTTTGGTTTTTAAAACCTGTCGTCATAGTATGAAAGCGAAAAACTCGTGTTCAACAAATAAAATTTATACCGAAATGGAAATTCCGGGTCGAACATAGGGAGGCAGACATTTGGTTTAAAAACAACGCGTTTGATTTTATTTGTCACGAAACAATTCAATTGATTAGAACTACTTACAATAAATAAAAGAGAGAGAGAGAGAAAAAGAGAGAGAATAATACAAACAAAAATCAAAAGAGATATAGAATGCACATGGAATTCATTATCAAAAGGGATTGTTCATTACACTAAATATTACGACTAGAAAGCGGGAAAATGATTACACTAGAAAGCAGTAAATCTATTCTAGAAAGCAGTGAAAAGAATGGGGAGAGAAATATCCTCCTCGACGATTGCTTGGAGGACGAGCCGGACAGGACGATGCTTGGACGAAGGAGGACGAAGAAGGACGAAGCAGAAGAACGGGAACGGGGTAGCACGTCGTCGTCGTCACGGGATCCACTTTCGAAGGGGGACGAAAAATTGACTTTATCTCGCGAGAAGCATCCCGGGTGTGGGACAAGCTTCTCTTGAGCTTTGGAGAGGGAGAGAAGAGAAGGAAGGGATGAGAATTTCATGTGGAGGGGGTCTCCTTTTATAGTTGCAAGGAGTGGGGGCAATTTGGTCATTACATCTTTAAAAACACTAATTCAGGACCTTTAATGACGGATAAAATCGTCGCTAAAGGTATGAACGTGGGCGTAGTGGGCAACGAGTGCGTGCCCACTTGCTTGCTCGCACGCGCAACGCTTGCGCACGTTCAGCCATCCTCGCGATCGGACGACTTAGATTGCGCTACGCCTGCCTCCTCAGCGTGCACCCGATCGCGTGCGATGCCGCGTTACCGCTGAGCGTGCAATAGTGCGTGGGCGCAATCGGGCTTGCACGGTCGTTGGATTGCGATCGTGCGGTCAATAGAAGGTGTGCCCCCGCTCCAAATTCCGCGTGGTCGAGCGCTCTAACGCGAAGCGAGAGCGCGTTGTAGCAGTTGGATCTTGATCCAATGCCAGGGAAGGGTGGATGCGGGGGCTTCAGCGGTTGCGTGCAGGCGATTGGGCGGCCGAGATGGCGCCACGTGGTGCTATCTTGGTCGTCCATCTTCTGGATGATGTAGATTATGCCACAAGTGTCAGATTGACACATTTTTTGTGTCGTTAGGCTGAAATCATCAATCCGAATCCATCCGTGCGGTTGGATTTGTCGTTTGAAGTGCAGATTTACACTATCTTAGCCCTTGATCTTATAGGGTTCCCCGGTCACTATCTGATGCGACAGACGCCTGATTAGGGCGATCTTGGAGTCATTGAACTCCAATCGTCACCCTAATCACATCTGTACGGTTGGATCTTCGATCCGAGACCCTGATAAAAAGTTTGTCCTGTCCAAGCACATAAAAGGAGACAATGAACTTCCATTTTATTCAAACTACTCTAAATGCAAGATGATGCATGTTGTGGAATATTTATAGCATGCAATGAAATCCTATGCTTAAGAACATGCATAAATAGACATCTTAAGTAGTGTAAACGTGCTTACATCAATGGCCAACGACTTAAATCTTATGTTACTCTTTCAAATGATTAGGCTTTGGACGCACTTCAGCTTGGGGAGCCTTAGCTCCTCCCACTCTCCTCCTCAGGTCATATTCTTCTATGTCTTTATTTTTTCAATGAGGACATTGTCAGTCTTAGGCATGAGGGGGTATAACCTGAGGATGTTGCAATTAGGATAGCCCATCCTACCAACCCCCAACCAAAATCAGGCAGGACTAAATTCTGTGATAACCTGTAGTGGTAAGGCAACCCAAGATCCACCTTATCCAGACCACTCTAAGCCTGGTAGTGACCCAAACCCTAGGACAGTCATCCAGGATGTGCCTATCCCTATCCCAGATCAAAAACCTGGACCTACCCTAGAGGAACTAACCAAGGTTCCATTTCCCGAGGCCTTGACCAAGGGAATGAGGACAACTAAACCCGTGGCTCCTAAGGAGGACCTGGTCAAGCTCTTTGAGCAGGTCCAAATTAACATCCCCTTGATGGATGCGATTCACCATGTACCGACTTATGCACGATTCTTGAAGAACGAGTGTACACCTCAGCGTAAGCCGCGAACCAAGAGTGGGAGTCCAATTATACTATCAGAGCAAGCCAGCTCTGTAATCCTGAGTAGACTCCTACCTAAGGCAAAAGACCTAGGCACTCCCCTGATTTCATGTAAGATTGGTGAGACCTAGTTTGATAGAGCATAATTGGACCTAGGTGCCTTCATAAACTTGATACCCACATCCCTACCGAACCATCTAGAAGAATCTGAACTGAAACCGATTGAGGTGATATTGTAGTTAGCAGATCGATCTATCAAGTCACCTAAGGAAATTCTTGAGGATGTTATTGTTAGGATGTGGGATTTCTACTTCCCTGTAGATTTCATAGTTTTAGATATGGACGCACCTGAAAACCCAAGGGATACACCAATCATACTAGGGAGACCTTTTCTGGCCACTGCAAGGGCTAACATAAGTTGTGAGGAGGGCCAAATAGAGCTGAAATTTGGGAATCAGACTCTCAAAATTGATATCTTTAAGGCCCAACAAGGGATTAATTGCGGTGTCGTTGAACAAATTTGTGACATCAGACCCGTGGTTGATGAACCACAAATTGAGGACAACATGATTATCCCTCATCAACCACAAGAAAATCTTAAACCACAATTAGAGGAGTCCGAACTTGACCTAGACTGACCTATAACTCCTACCCTTGTAACCCACACTCACTCTGAACCACCCGTTGCTACTGATAACCCCATTCTTGAACTCAAACCCCTTCTCGATCATTTGAAATACATCCTTTTGGGTTCCAATCAAACACTTCCGGTGATTATAAACTCCAAACTCACACCTGACCAGGAATCCCATTTGATTGTTGTTCTCCAGCAACATCGCAGAGCCATTAGCTGGACTCTCGATGATTTGACTGGAATAAGTCCCTCTTATTGCACACACCGCATCTATTCTGAAGAGGGCGCACGACCTTCACATGAAATGTAGAGACGTCTGAATCCCAATCTGCAGGAGGTCGTGAAAAAGGAGATCATTAAGTGGTTAGATGCAGGGATCATCTACCTGATCTCCGACAGCCGTTGGGTGAGCCCAATCCAGGTTGTGCCTAAGAAGGCAGAGCTCACCACCATCATGACTGAAATCGGAGAGGTCATACCTACTCGTATAGCCAACTCGTGGAGAGTCTACATAGATTACCGAAGACTCAATTCCTCCACGAAGAAGGATCATTTCCCACTACCATTTATTGATCAGATTATCGAGAAGTTAGCGGGAAATAGATTCTTCTACTTTCTTGACGGGTACTCCGATTATAATCAAGTGGCGATTCATCCAGAGGACTAAGAAAAGACCACGTTCACCTGCCCCTTCGGGACGTATGCGTTCCGAAGGATGCCTTTCGGTCTCTGCAATGCACCCGCAACTTTTCAGCGGTGCATGCTTGCCATATTCTTTTATATGGTAGGTGATTATCTGGAAGTCTTCATGGATGACTTCTCAGTTTTCGGGGCATCATTTGATGATTGCCTCCAGCACTTTGTTCACATACTCAGGCATTGCATTGAGGTAAATCTGGTTCTTTCCTGGGAAAAGAGCCATTTTATGGTGCCTGAGGGGATCATCCTGGGACACTTAATTTCTAAGAGAGGCATCCAGGTGGATTGAGCCAAGGTTAATCTGATTTCTAGACTTCCTATGCCTAGCTCGATCAGGGACATCTGATCCTTTCTGGGGCACGTCGGTTTTTACCGTCGTTTCATCCCTGATTTCTCGAAAATCGTGTGCCCCCTGACTACTCATCTCTCCAAGGATACCCCCTTTGAGATTTCCAAGGAATGCACTCAAGCTTTTGAGATTCTTTGTGACCGAGTCACCTAAGCCCCTATCCTACAGTTCCCTGATTGGTCTCAACCCTTTGAGATCATGTGCGATGCATCTGACTTCATTGTAGGAGCGGTTCTGGGGCAGAAATTGACGGGAAACTCGTGGTCATCTACTACGCTAGCATGACACTTGACGAGGCTCAATGTAACTATACAGTTACAGAGAAACAGCTACTAGCTATAGTATTTTCCCTCGAAAAATTTAGATCATATCTCCTGGGTTCCCACGTTA
Organism: Thalassia testudinum; assembly: GCA_037157565.1. Taxonomy (NCBI): domain Eukaryota; kingdom Viridiplantae; phylum Streptophyta; class Magnoliopsida; order Alismatales; family Hydrocharitaceae; genus Thalassia; species Thalassia testudinum. The sequence continues at coordinate 65,629,011 of JAZHRO010000022.1, read as the reverse complement.
TTGTCTACTCGGATCACACAGCTGTGAGGCATCTCCTTGCGAAGAAGGACGCGAAGCCTCGATTAATCCGATGGATCTTGTTGTTGCAAGAATATACCTCGAGATTCGCGACAAGGCGGGAAGACAGAACATGGTAGCTGACCACTTGTCTCGCCTTCCTTCTGAGATCATCGACCCTTCTGGACCCATCACGGAGCATTTTCCTGATGAGCACCTCTTGACTATTGGTACTAGGCTTTCATGGTTTGCTAATATAGTAAACTACTTGGCATTACACCAGATCTCGTTTGATTGGTCGAAGGCCAAGAAAGCAAGTTACGCTCCGATGCCAAGTATTACATCTGGGAAGACCCATACCTATTCCGCATAGGTGCTAACCAAATCATTCGGCGATGTGTCCTAGAGGGCGAAATCAATGACATTCTCTCTTTCTGCCATGACCAGGCATGCGGTAGCCATTTCTTTGGGCATAAAACTGCACCAAAATCCTCCAGTGTGGCTTTTACTGGGCCACTGTCTTCAAGGACGCATACAGTCACTGTAAGGCATGCAGTCGTTGCCAAATTTTGGGCAACATGAGCCATCACGACATGATGCCTTTATAGCCGATTCTCGTATGCAAGATTTTCGATATTTGGGGGATTGATTTTATGGCCCCCTTCCCTATCTCGGATGGCTTCGAGTACATATTACTGGCTGTAGACTACGTGTCCAAATGGATCGAAGCCATTACGACTCGAACCTGTGATCACAAGATCGTCATCAAATTCATTCATCAGAATATCTTCTTACGGTTCGGGATTCCTCGTGCGATCATCTCTGATGGAGGGACCCATTTTACCAATGCTCAGTTCAGGTCACTGATGACCAAATACAGAGTGTCTCACCGAATCTTTACTCCTTACCACCCCCAAACTAATGGTCTAGCTGAGCTATCAAATCGGGAGATCAAGAAAATCCTGCAGGTTACTGTTCGACCCGATAGGAAGGAATGGTCATCTCGACTCCCGGAAGCTTTGTGGGCTTATAGGACCACCCACAGGACCCAATTAGGCATGTCTCCTTTTAGACTGGTGTACGGGAAGGCATGTTACCTTCCCGTTGAGCTGGAGCACAAAGCCTATTGGGTAATACGGAACTGCAACTTAGATCTTTCTAAGGCTGGAACCCACTGAAAGCTTCAGATAGCGAGATTGATGAATTACGCCTTGACGCATATGAGAACTCGCAAATCTACAAAGAGCGGGTTAAAGCCTTTCATGACAAGCACATATCTAGAAAGATCTTCCACCCTGGTCAGAAGGTCCTACTCTTCGATGCCCGACTCAAACTCTTCCCTGGGAAATTGTGATCCAAGTGGGTCGGACCATATCTTGTCCAACAGATTTTTGGAAATGAAGCCGTCGAGATCAGTCTATTCAGCCACAATTCCGAACCTTTCATCGTGAACGGTCAGAGACTCAAGCCGTTCATTGATGTAACCATTACAGATTTGGCTTAGTCATCATTTTTCCTCCATTCTCCCTGACCTTATTGCGCCCAGCCGATGACGTAAAACTCAGCGCTTAACGGGAGGCAGCCCGTCATTCTTTTTGGAAAACCACAACCCTTTCTAACATTTCTTTGCACTTTAGGTTCATTCCTTAGGACAGCCAACTTCCCCTCAGGTACTCGTACCTGAGATTAGAAATCGTCTGCAACAGTCACCTCGACCCATCCACTCACCCAAAATTTCTGTCCTAATGCTTGAACCTAACCAAATAAAAACCCACCTAATGAACAATGAGGACATTGCAAACCTTAGGCATAGGGAGGGTATGAAAGTTCAATGAAATGACATAACAAGAAAAGGTTTCAAAAAAAAAAAACTTTGGAGGAAGAAAATGCTGGTAAACTTTATAGAAGGAGGAAGAGAGAAAGAGCAGAATGCTAAAAAGGAACACAAAATGAAAAAGAAAAGGGATAGTCATTAGTAAGAAATTAAGGAATTAACCAAAGTTCTATACCACATTAAGGAAAAGTAAAGCAAAAGTTCACAACAAGATTAGTAAGAACGCAAACCTTGGGCATTCTTGGCTAGACTCTTAGTACCCATTAAGATCTAGATATTCCTCAAGAGGTTGAGGAAAATGAAAAGCTTAAGTATTAAGTCTAAGGCTTAGGAAGTATTCGGCTTCGTTAACTGACCTTCGGTTTACGAGACTCAGTAACCTAAGCACCCAAAAATTCACACACATAGTCTGGTTCAGCAAGCATAAATATCAAAATCACGCAAAAGCATTTCAAATATTATGAAAATATCACCTAGATTAGGAGCAGCCAATCAACACAAGTTGATTTAAGCGAGTTCCCAACGCAGAGAGGTGGGAAATTTCCATTGAAGATGCATAACAACATATCATCTCCTCGGTGCTTGTCTCTTAGGATATTTACATATCCTATTGGGGGCATGTAAGCACTCTGCTGGTTCAGATTCCATGGATGGCATTATCACGAAGTGTCAATTACTAGGGTCTAAATTCAGCCACGGAACACCATGGACAGGATTATCTCGAAATCTCGAAAGACAGGGTTCTGGGGGCTACCATGGGCGGTGCTATCTCAAAGCATCAATTACCAGGGACCTTTGAGGATTGATGATGGGGACAAGGAATCCGATACATACCAGGTTGTAAAGCCAATCCTAAGCTAGAATTAAAAAGAAAAGAGAGAGAAAACTCTCCAAACAATTAAACCTTGTCTCTCTCTTACAAAACGCACTATAGACTGAACGAAGGCTAAAAGTATCTCAAGCATGGGTGCTTTAACCACGGAGTCTAATAAACTTTAGGTTAGTTCCCGTAGGCCTTAAAAATCTTTGCTAAAGACTGAGGCTAAAGCTAGACAGATCTGGATCTTGGTTGGTATTAGAGTACCTTTTAGGCCTATGGTTGGCATTTTGATCTAATCAAGGATACAAGAGAAAAAGCACTTATCAAATTTGATGAAAGGAATTCATGGTCTAGAATAGAGGTTAAAACCTTAAATTTTTGCTAAGGGACTAGCAAAAGCTAGGCATGGGGATATGATGAGAACCTCATCATGAACCCTAACCAACACATTTCAACCTAAATAAGTGTATAAAAGCTCCTAAAAAACCTAAGGGAATGCCTAAATCAAGGAATTACAAATTTGAGTATAAAATAATTCACAAGGGATAAAACTTCAATTTTACCAATGCAGTACATAAACAGGATTTCTAAAGGTCTAGACACAGGTCAAACGAGCTTAATAAGAGAAAAAGTGGGATGATTCAATCAGGAAAGGGTTATGACAAAATCTGGGAATTAAATGATATTCTGTAACCCTAAAATAAACTCGCTTTAATTCATGAAGTTTCAGGCCAGATAAAAATCAATTAAACCCTCTAAAATTCATGAAAAAATATCCCCTAGGTTTTAGAACCTTCAATTTGGCCATTGGAACCTATCTTGACCTAGATTGAGAACCATACCCAATTTTTAACCTAATTTGGGTTTTTGTGCAAAATATCTTGTCAAACATGGTCAAACCTAAAATCCAACCTTATTATTGGATTCCTTAGGTCCAAAATAGGGTTATACCAAAATTTGATCTAAGGAAAGGTTTCCTTGACCCACTTTACAAATTGGTCCTCAATAATTACTTTCTAACCCTTAACTTTTTGAACTCTTGCATTTACCCCCTCAACTTTCCAGTCATTTTCTGTAAATCGGTCCCTCTGCCACCCACAGCAGCAGGCCATACCTCCGATGACTTTGCGCGGAGGATGGCGCCGCGCAGGGCATGGGAGCCAGCCCCAGACTTGAAAGGAGTATCCCCTACATTGTCCTCTTCTGCATGGACCGGTTCTCATGCCCTGCCGGCCACCATACCTCTCATGCAAATGCTCAAGAGGTATGGGTCTTTTTTCGGCCATGCCTCGACGACCAGCCCACTCCTCGCGTTTCCATCTTAGCCAGCACCTATTTAAGCTTCGTTTGGCCCGAGATCTCCTCTCCTATTCGTCTCTCACCAACTCTGGCCAACTGCCAGAGCTTCCGGCAATATTCCCTCTCCGCTCTTGTCGCCCTACCACCATACCAGTGGCAGGGTTAACTACGTTGTCTCCCGCTGCGCCGTGCCATACCAGTGGGAACCCTCTAGCCTTTCTTCCTTGTCACCGTTCTCACCCCCTAGCACCTTCATCTCGGGCGACGGCAGCACTGGCCGCTCGCCATTTCCACACCTCCCCCTTTGCTCTAGACTCGTAGATAAGTTTCTCTTACTCTCCCCTTTATTTCCCCCCTGTTAATTTGTTGTTTCGACCCCTCGACTCCACTGTCCACCCTTACCATCTCCACCTCCGACCACCAACTCCGGCGAGGCTATTTCCCCTCCACAGACAGCTCCACCCCGCGCCAATCGGTCCCTAAGCTTTACCACTTCCCACTGATCACCTCTCACCCTTCCACCGACCACGCCACCTACTGAAACTGTCCCCCAAACACACCCACCAGCACGCACACAGTTTGACCTAGCCACGCACTCACGGCCACTGCCACACCACGCCGACCCTCGCAGCACCTCCGCCATGCTCTGGCGGAGCCTCCTGAGCTTTCTGATGTGGCCACGAGGCCATTTGCGTGATTTCAGGTTCAGAGGCTCGCCGCCATTACTGCAGAGCTTGGAGCTAGCTTGCTAGCAGCTCCAGGCCTCTGCAGTCCCAGGTTGAAGTCCTAGGCTGCGTGGAAGAGCCTCGCGCACGGTCCCGGGTCCTCAATTGAAGTTGTGAGCTTTGCATCTTGCTACGATTGGAGAGACACTCCCTGCTGCAGATGCGCGAGAAAGGGTGGGACGTTTAGTCCCACCTCGGAAGTGTGCGAGCGGGAGCCCGCTCATAAATTGATTTTGTGTTTCAGGCTTATCGCCTAGAAACACAGTGGGGTGGGGTGAGGTCCCTTGCACCCCTGCCACGCCTCGTCCGTGACACCTTCTCGCGGACCTGGCACCCGGATTCGATTAATCCTTGATCGTGCACACCTCACGCAACACCCACACCAGTGTGTCTGGTCCTAGGTGAGTCACCCAACCCGCTTACCCGATTGAAGCTCTGGGAGAGTGAACCCTGGAGTGAATTTGAGAGAGAGATAGACGTGGGGAGGGTAGGGGTTAGGTTTTACCTAACCTTACACTGTGTAGGAAAGCAGGAGAAGAAGAAGGAGGAGGAGATACTGCAATAGCAAAGAGGAAGAAGACGAAGGCAGAGAAGGCCTTGCTCAGCAGAGAAGCAAAGAGAAAGGAGAGAAAGAGAAGCAGAAGAAGAAGAAGAAGAAGAAGAAGTCAGAAGAGGATTTGGCACAGCAGAGAAGAAGAAGCCAAGAGGAAGAAGAACTAGCAGAAGAAAAGAAGAAGAAGCCAAGAGGCAGAAGAACCAGAACACTGTAGCAAGTGGTGTTTAAGCCGTCTGACTGTTGGAGTCAGACATCTGAAGAGAGAAAGAGGTAGTAGAAAAAGAAGAAAGAGAGAGAAGATTGTAAAACAGTATATATATAGATTGTAAATTGTGATTTTGTATGCTTCTAGAATCAAGTGTTGCTCCCTGAGTTCGACCTTGGAAACTCTATTTTCGAGTAATAAAAATAAAAGCACATACTGGTCTCAACCAATCGAGCACCAACACTACCAACGGACTACTGGTACGCCTAAGTTAACTTTATTCTTGCATTTCATGTTCATTAATAACTACATTAGGTCATATAATGATTGCATGCATCATTACTTAGGTTTGCATATGTGTTATTGCATTTTATAATTATAAATAATTATTTTATATTTTATTATTTCAGGGATAAACCCAAGCCCCTCCTCCTAACCCACTCACCCTCTTCACGACTGGCCAACCCAACTTTCAGGCTATTTTTAGACTTAATGGTAGCCATGAAAAGGGGAGAAGAGGTGGAGATAATTCGCGAAGAAGTAAAAAAGCAGGTGGGGCTTCTCTTTTGAAAGGGGGCTGCCATCTTCTTCCTCTCGCTTGCACCATGCTCTAAACGTGCACCGTAGACCCAGGCATGCACTGTAGATCGATGCCGGCCTTACCTCTCCTCCATTCGCCTCAACGTGGTGGTGCTCGGTGACAGAGCGCCACCACCAGCCGTTTCCCCAACAACTCCTCCCCATCACCAATGCCATCACCACAACATACCACCACAAGACCGACCACTCGCTCTGTGCACGCCACTCCACGCCCCCACCAGAGGCCAGCAGTAGCCCGTGCACTCCCCCCTCATGGCCAGAAACCACACTCCCGCCAGCAGCAGCCCGTGCGCGCCCCCCTCACGGCTAGAAACCACACGTTTGCACAACGCTCTACATGCACCAGCAGCAACCGCGCATCAGGCGCACTCAACGCCAGCGCGCAGCAACCCCATACCATCCACTCCCTTTTCGTCTTCCTTTTCTTCTCCTCCTCACGCCTCCCCTATTTTCCAGCATAGAACCCAAACCCCTCCCACCGGCATCTCCTTACAACCACCGACCACCATCTTTGATGTGAACACCACCGACATACCCCTTGAGCTTTGCAGTACCCACGACCGCGACCACGCCATCAACTGATCGACCAACAACCTCGGCAACACAGCCATCAGGCCGCTGGAAGTCCACACCTTCGGGCCAATTCAATGCCAGCCGGCCACCTCCGGCAGTCTCGGCCCTCGCCTACACCACCAGCGTGCTCCTCTCCTCCTGTGGAACTCCTTCGCCAAAGTAAACGGTCGCCTCCTCTAATGCGCGGCAAAGAGAGAGGATTTTTCCTCTGTTTTCAAGCACATTAAAATTTACATTTCATTGCCATTGCCGGTTGAGATTTTATTGAATATTATATTCGATTTGTTTGATGATTTTACAACTAAGTCCCTTTAGTTTGCGCTAATTAGTTGGCTTATCAAATTGCATGACTATCTATTAGCTTCACATTAAAGGGTGATATTATGCTTTACATTGGATGCCATTGAATTTTTGGGTTGATTGATTTTAGAGGAGTATTCTAGTGAAGGAGAATTTACGTGACTGGTCCATCTCTTTTCAGAAATTAGAGATTGATTATTTGATTCATCTATTGGTTGAATGAAATTACTTTTAAGTAAACAATAGGTAAATTTATTGTGAGTTTATTTAGCTCGATCCTCCCTTTGGATACAATATTTTTATTATGGTTTAAATTAATATCTATTTAATCTTTGATTGAGAGATTTTCCACCACACGACTACAACGATATATCTTTTTATTGCTATCATTCATAATTAATCGAAATTCTCTCTATCAAATGGACTCATCAGACATGTTGAGGCGCACACCTCATAGCACTGCCTTGAGGCTACCCCCTCAAGGAGAAATCAAGGTGCCTCCCCTTGAGGCGTATGCCTCACATGCCTCGAGGTGCGATTTTTAAAGCCATGGGCATACCCAAAAGATCGTGTTCCATGAGGGAACAATGGTGTGACTCGTTAACCATCTGGCCAACCCTGCCTAAGATGGGTAAGAGTTGTAGCCTTAGTCGGATGATCGACTAAGAGGGCATGCCCTAAGTACATGCTCATAGCGGGAGGCACTGGTATGGCCCGTTAAACATCCAACCTATTCTACCACAACTAAATATGAAAAATTATGACCATACCTCGGTGGATATGAGCCGAGTTGCTTTTTATAATCCCGAGGATTTGGCTTGGGTAGCTCCCAATAGGCTCGACTCTTCTGACTGAGGTCAGCAATGTTCTTAACGTATCAAGAATGGGTACGCCTTTCGCAAGGGTTATCAGTTTCTCTAGCCTCTCCCCTTGCAAGGGAGAGACTATCAGGCTAGGATCCAAGGGAAGGGTACGTCTCAATCACCTCTTGTATAGAGGGATGATCCTTAGAATCTAACTTCTAAGGCGAGAGAGAGAATAAATCATGTGATAATAAAATTTAATAACCATGTGTATAAATCCGCGTAAATGGGCAAAAAGGGTTGTAGCCAGTTTGTAATGTTAACAAAACATGGGTTAACTATGAGAATTAGGTAAAAGCTTGTGTTTGGCCTGTTGCATAAGTGAATGGGGAGAATGGTTGGGTAGTTGGCTTTGGTACATGTTATGCAAAATTGTTAACAATCATAAGAAAGCACTATTATCAGGTTGTTGTACTCGACAACAGCACCAAAAATAATATGGTAAGTGCTCGGTCATGGTCCGTATGAAAAATCGTCATTGTTGTAGTATGTGTCACAAATACAAACCATTTTCGCATTCATATTATTTAATTTACATAATTTTTTTCTAGTTTATTCTAGGTCATTCATTGGGAGGCAGTTATTGATATACATTACTCTCTAAGTCCAACATTATTCTTTAATCCCAAAAAAATCAAGTTTATATACAATCAAGAATGACTAAATGAATGAATTAATAATGAATGAAATGATAGCTTAATTATGTACTAAAGAATCTATTAAAATGCTTGCAAACACATACTTACAAACAAGCATCAAACACTATACATATATACTCTATACTAACTATTTATAACTTATATTACTAGTACTTACATACATATATAATAATAAGTAATAATACTTACTATATTAACTTAACATACTAATATATATAGTAACATATATAAGAGCTATAGCGACAAATACAAACGTCGCTAAACCCAAAAAAACTATGTACAGACTCTAAAGTAGAAACTAGGGACTATAGCAACACTTATTTTACCTATAGTGACAGTTTATTCTGTCAGCAAAGCTATGAAGTTATTTATATACATATATAGCTCAAACACTCTTATACTACTTATACATACTATACATATACTTATTATTTACGGTATACTTATTTATTTATATATACATATATACTATACACTACACATTATACGAATACTTCTTTGTTTTTCTTCTTTTAAGTCTTCTATACTTAGCCATTCTTGTCTCTTACTCTCTCTTTTCTTAACTCAACACGGCCTTCACTAATAAAAAATTAGTGTTTAATTGGTGAGCAGCTCCGTTCGAGGGATACACAGCACCCGAGGACCGGCTGGGACCAGACCTTTACTAGGTGCTACCCTAGTTTCTTAATTAGGTCGGTTAATCACTTTTTATGCTCAAATTTGGATTTAATCAAGCTCTTCGCACAGTGCATGGCTCCCAACCACACACCACACAACGTTCACACATCACAACACAATGCCATATGCCATATATGATCAGATCAGGGGAAGGGGTAAGGGGTTTGCTTGCGCCCAGCGTGTGACGACTAAATAGGGGAGAGAACAAAAACAATAAAAGCGCCTCTCACCGCTCATGCGTTACCGATGTGGCGCTATGGTAGTGCCGTTCTTGCGCTGGAATTCCAGCACCCAATATTAATTTTGTGATTTTGGTCCTCAATTCGAGGGCCATAATTTATTATAAAATAAAATTAAATTATAAGATAATAAAGTATTTACATAATACTATACAATTGTACAGTTAATTTAGAAATTTAATTATATTTACTATATAAATAAATTCACTAAAATATACAGTTTACACATACTTAATTTTAGGTTTTATTCCTTAATTACGTATAAATTAGTTAATAAATGGTCTAATTGACCTTATACCAAGTTAGTATACGTATGAAAGTATTTTATAAATATTTTTATTGTATTTTAAAATTATATTCTGATTTTATTTTCATTTAAATACCCTATTTTGGACTATTTTATTTATAAATTAAGTTTAAATAGTATATACATTATAAATATACTCAAATTAGGTTAATTTACTTAAAATACATTAGTATAGATGTACGGTATAAGTTAGTTTAATTTTAACTTAAATTACTAATTTATTTTAATTTAACTTAATAACTTAACTAGTAACTTAATAAATTAATTATTTATTCTGTATATATAATTAAATTATGGTACAGGATTAAATATGTTTATAATATACATGTAAATATGTATGTATAATATCATAACTTAATATGCTTATTTATAGAGTTTATTAATTTATATAGCTTATTAGTACATATAAGTTAGTTTAATTAATAAATAGTTATATAATTAAGACATATACAGTATAATCTAACTTAAATAATTAATTTACATACTATAATATATACATGAGCTATTTATATTATATATATAATTTACATTATAGATATATATACTTACCATATACCTTATATTTACAAGTATATACATAGTGTACAACAGATTTTTAGGTATTTATGGGATTTTCTCACTTTTTATAGTTTTTATATCTTTTATGGAGGTAAGAGATGAGAGGGAAAGAAATATAGGAGGAATAGGAAATGTTTTTGGTGCTTTTATGTTTAGTTTCTTTTATTAAGTTCCATGGTATACAGAACTGTCGATTGGTATGTTCTACCAAGTCGAATCCTAGGTAAGAAATGTTTAGTTTCTTTTTGGTAGTTTTTATTTAATTACAAAGTTGGCACAACCGAGGCCTAAAGGATTTTAACAAGTGAATCCTAAGGCCTAAAAGTGAGCTCTATGTGCTAAACATAAGGGTTAAGCATTCAACATCATTCAACACAACATATGAAAGATGTATGGGTAGATAAACGCAATGCCCACTTCAAATTTGATTAGTTTTCCAAATTGGACAGTTATGCTACAAAGTTAGCTGACAAAGAAAGATTTCAGCAAGGTTACAAGCAATCCAGATGCAATTAAAGTTCATTTCAGTTACAAGAAAGCTTGTACAACATTGAAAATAACAAATAAACATGGTAGCTCTTTAATCTACTTCAAAGTCCAGCCTACTGCCCTACATTTCAGACCATCCAGCAGCCACTGCAACTGTTGAAATTTAGCTAGACCAGCTCCTACAGCTACTGAAATTCAGCCAGACCAGCTCCTACAGCTGCTGAAACAGCAGCTATAGGATCTGCTGTTGCTGTTGTGTTACTCTCTTTAGATCATCCAAAAGGAGTTCAAACATTCTAAATTCATTTTAGATGAAAACCGTGAGAACCAATTGGTAATTTTAGAGGCTAAAATCAGATCACATCAGACCTAAGAAGCTCTGATCTAATGCACTTTAAAGCCACAATCGATCAAACCATTTCCAAAACTTCTTTGAAAAACCAGAGATGGAGATCTGAAAATCCATTTGAGTACCTAAATCCATAGAACTTTGATTTGATCTCCATTTCACACCCTAGACAATGTGATTCATGAAGCTCAAGTCAAGAGTTCAACTCTTGTAAGCATGGCACCACAAATTCATTAAGAGTAACCAACAGTCAATTAGATCTCCATTGTTAGGTTGGGATCGAAATGTACACTGAGAAAGAAATGTCGCCCATATAATGCTTTTGCTATGAATTTAGCACTGATTTAATCACGTTCTTGTCTTGAATACCATTGATTGGTGATCAAGGTAAGTTGGTGATCAAATCATAATTCATAGGATCCTTGTTCTATCTCAAATCGAGGAGACTGATTCTCCTTGATAGAACTCCCCAATAAGTAACTTAAATCAGGTAGACGCTCATCCATAAATAAAAATCACACTCAAGAACATTGGAGTCCTTGCATATACCCAATCAAAGCCACTAAAATCCTCAAACAACTCGATTAAGTCCAATAAAGCTCAAAATTGAATTCAAATATCTGATTCGATCATGAAAACCATTTGCAAGAAAAATCGAGTCATCTAAGTTTGTGAACAAGATCGGGGGGTCTTATGAATTTGCGAGATGAATGAGAGACCCCCCAATGTGGGTTATTATGCTAATTTCAAATCTGAGGGTGAAAACTATTCAGATATGAAATTAGATCAAATGAATGGGTGAATTGCGAAAGATAGATTGAGGAAATCAAAAATAAGGTGAAAACATGTAGAGGAAGAACAATATGAACAGTGATTGGGTGAATTTCGTCTCCTCTGATCTGGAATGATTAGAGGAGGTGAGGGGGGGGAATTAAAGCTAATTTCTACTCCTAAACTAAACTACCAGTACGCACAGCAGATCTACATTAATTCTAACTCTAATTCTATTGCCAATCTATCTAATTAACACTATAGCTAAACTAGAAAGCATTAAAACTACTACCTGTAGGTCCTTAGCCGGTGGCTAAGGAGGAAGAATGGAGGGGGAGGGTGCTTTCGCGGAGAGAAAACTTGCTAGTGGAGTTCAGGGTCGTCCTCAAGCGTACGTCATCCCTAGCGACGAGGAGAGTAGAAGGAAGTTGGAGTATTCACAGCTGGTGGCTGTGAAAATTGGGGATTGGTGGGGAGAGGTGGCTGGAGTGGATGAATGACCGCTAAGAATGTAGGAGGGAGCGATCATTTGCACGCGCGACCAAGGAGGTGCTTAAGTAGAGATTTCAGTGAATCACGGCACCATGCGGGTGAAATTAGTCATAGATGGCAAGGGCGGCGAGGATGAGAGTGCACGCGATTGCCAAATCAAAAACTAACCGTTGGATGGGATCTGAGGGTAGTGGTGACCACACTCACCGAATCACGCGAAGGTTCAAATCAAGGAGAGCCACAGATCAATCTAGATGAGAGATCAATGGTCCAGATGGCCCGTGTTCTTCACGTGCTACAGTGCACACACGGTCTGCAGTAGGCGTAGGAAGTGTATTGGAGAAATTGCAGGGATACCCTTCTGCGAAGGGGCACAAAAATTGTAGGCAGGCCAATAAGTAATAGAGAATCGTTACAGAGTGGTCCTTTAGGGCTTACAAAGAGGTCCCTGCGGGTTACAAATGGGTTTTATGAGGTTTTCTAATGAATGGAATGCAATGCATAAAGGACCTAAATGTAAATCTTTGATTTCAAGGCCTTAATGAAGTCTAAATGCCTTCAAGTTTTTATATAAGCTTAATTAAACTTTTAAGAAGTTAATTATACTTTTGATTTGAATTTTTAAACTCGTTTGTATGTTCAATTTACACTTAGATCACCATTTGACCTTTTTCACAAGAATATCTCATTTAATGACCTAATTATGCAATTTTAACACATAATTAATGTTTTAGGTCTTTTTCTTTGATTCTCACACTTAACCCTTTTTATGTGTTAATTTGACATTATTTAACCTAGTTTCTAGCTTAACTTTAGTTATTTAGCTATAATGAGTAGCCACTCATCAGTACATAAACCTGTACACTATCCCTTTCTGCTTTAGTTTTGGATGTGGTTTTGTCCCTGCTGAGCTGTTTGGCTGATTCCTGCTTTGTGACCCATTTTAGGTATCGTTGCCATAATGCAAGTAGCACATCTGTTAATCACTCTGAATCGGATTTTAAAATTGATGCATTGCAGTATAGATTGAATCAGCACGAAAAACAAATAGAATTTATACTCAAATGGAAGTCTGAGGTCAAACACAGGGAGAAATTAGCAAAATAATTCTCAAGATTGCAATTCAAGCACAATATAAGCAATTTATAATAGAATTTTAAGCAATAATAATATATAAATGAAAGCAAATGTCAAATAGTGCAAAAAGAATGGGGTAAAATGGTGATTTGAATCACCAATTACCCCTCACAATGATATCAAATATCTCAATAGTATCAATCAATTTAAATCCACAGAGGATAAGTGCACGGTGAACTCCCTTCAGAGATCAGACAATGGAATTCTCAACCAGACAGCCCTTCCTTCCCTTTCTCTCTTCTTCTGCCTCCTTAAGGTCTAGAGAAGGCACAACACAGAGCTTAGCAACACCAGTAGAGACAAAGGCCTCCCTCAGAGATCACTAAGTGTTGAGAGGAAGGCCATAGAGCAAACCCCCCCTCCTCCCCTCTCTCTTTCTCTTCTTTCTCAAAATCAGGCGAATTAGAATAGACTTGGGTATACAAGTAAACGAACCAAGGCCTAGACCCGCGAGGTGTGAATGCAGGTGAGGGCATGTGTGTGGGGACCTCACCCTTGGTGCATGCTAAGGCGATAAGGCTAAAGCAGAAAAATAATTTATGTTGCACAAGCGCTCCAGCGATTTCCGAGGTGGGATTATCCCAAACAAGCTTTAGCGTAAGTGTCCGCAAATGGAATCCCCATCAATTGCAGCTGCTAATGAGTCCATTTTAATGGACTAATATTACGCCTAAGTAACTTAATTGCATCTTTTAGGTTTGTTAATAACTATATTAAGTTATAGAATGTTTGCATGCATCATGATTTAGGTTTACATCTATTCTATAACTTAATATGTTCTTTTTATGTGCAGGAAAAATAATTGTCAAAAGGAGGAGAAAAGGGTAAATTACCCTTTCAAATAATCGGCGGCTATTCTTTTCCCCATCCTCCGGATACCCTCAATAGCCGCCGGCCATAAATAGTTAAGGGATTTGAAAATCCCTTAACTCTCGCAGGCGTAAACTAAGAGGAGTTAAAAATAAGAGGTGGAGAAAGAGGAGAGAGATCATCCAGGGAGAGAACTTTCGCCATCTTCCCCCTTGCAAGGAACAACCCCAAGCGTGCACTGTGCACAACTTCTCCAACGCCACTGCCAAAGCCTCCTCCCCGCGCACCCAAAGATGCATGCTCCCCACCGCTCTTGCTCCCCACCACTCCTGCAGCCGCGCCGCACCAAGCCTGCACCTGCCAACACCATCTCAAGCGCCCATCTCCCTTCCAGCGCCTCCTCTTTCCCGCTCCTACATCGCACCGCCCACACCACCAGACGCCTGCGCCATCTGTAGGCACGCCCCCTCCTCCCTGCAGAGCGCCGTCTCTCCCACAGGCACCCAATGCTTGCTCCAACACCGCCCGCAAGCACACGCGCAAGCCACCTCAACCTCCAGCGCCTGCCTTTCCTTCCACCCGCCAGCACCTCCCCGTAGGCATGCGCCCCTGCAAGCGTTTGCAGCCGCGCCGCACCAAGCGCAGCCACCTCAGGCGCATCTGCCCGCACTACTGCAAGTGTTAGCACCGTGCCAGTTGCGCCTCCCTGCAACACACACTTGCACCCACTTTCAAGTGCCTACAGCGCACGCCTACACCCGCCTTCAAGCGCCAGCAGGCAAAGCCCAACCCCGCAAGCGTCTGCAGCGCACGCCTCTAGCCACGCCTAATGGCGCTGTGCGCCTTCACGACCGCTAGCAGCCACCTGCAGGCACCCTTCTTCAGTGCCTCCCCACAAGCACGCGGCTAAAGCAGGCAACCTCCTCCGGCCACTTCTCCTCCGCCGACCGGCCATCTCCATCGATGCCGTGGCCTCCATCGGATAGCCCTCATCCTCTCCAACATCCCTTGCTCGTGAAAGCCCCGCTGGTGCTCTCTCTCTCTCGCGACGAGGAGAGAGAGCAAATGCTCTGTTTCCTTCCATATTAAAAATTACATTCACTGCCATTTCCACCAGAATTTTATTTTTATTTATTATTATATTGTGGAAAAATTACGCATGCACACTCATATTTCCTTATAATTGCATGTTATTGATATTCACTTATTTTAAGATTGATTTTGGGATCAACACATACACCGATTCTCTCTAGTATATGACACGTGAAAATTACACGAAATCATCATATATTTATTGAAGATTTCAGTGAGGGAAAACTACACATATACCCTTATCTTTTTAAGTTATTGTGAATCTATTTTCCTTCGCATTTTATGTCAGATTTGGATAGGGATTTCGCACTTATCCGAAAGAATATAAAATAATTAAGAGTTTATTGCATATTTGCCTCCCTGTGGACACGACCCACTCTTCTGTGAGTGGTTATTTTCATTTTTTTTTATTAGTCAATTTTTCCACCACTTAAATAATACAACGCAAAGCAGAAAGTCGACTCTTTCAAATTGGCGCCATTGCTGGGGAGGCAACAGATGCAATAGATTTACTTCATTGTTTTTAAATCTTCTGAGTTGTGAAATTATCTGATCAATTTTTTTTTACTGTGCGAGGAATCTAAAGAGGCGACGAGGTGCAATAGAGTGGCGACAGCAACCACAAGTTAAGCTACACGAGGAAAAGACGAAGGAGACCAAGATCCTATTTTCGCATAGGATTCTCCGTCGTCACAAATTTATTTCTGTAGTTTCACCCTAGTAGTAATTGGGGCTGAATTTTTGGGGGTTTGTCCCCGCATTCTTTATCTACTAGGGCTTACAATATTTTTGGTGCGTGCGTGACTCTATTTTCTACTTGCCTGCTTTTAAAACCAACAAAGAAAATATCGAGCTGCCTATTTAGAAGTTGCATGCCCTTAGGTGCGCTCATTTAGGGGTGATTGAGCAGCACATTAGATCTTATTATTGCATTGCAAGCATATTAGCACGAAGATTGCTGGAGACAGGTATATCTCTCTAACTTTTGCATCTAGCTCCTATTCACGCATTTGCATTCAAATTTAAATTCAAGACCACCAAGTTGTTTGAATTTACTAATTCAGTGGTCACATAACTAAAAGTGGAACTAATAATCAGATTCAACCCTAAAAGCAATTCACATTTGATCTGAATCTAAGGGACTTGTCTGCGATTTCAAAAGAAATTACAAAGATTTGCGGTGTGTTGCACACTTCTGACATTGAGCACGCACATTAGGCACTGCACTAAGGCTCGATCCCTTAAGGCTATAGGCACCGATCTCTTTATTGGTGTAGACCCTCCTATTGTGCTTTGTGGTGGTAGTGATACTATCTTTTGACCAAGTGTTTTGATACTCCACGGAGGGGGACACCCCTTAAAGGAACAAAAGGGTAGTTAAGGGGCACCACATACGCATCGCCTCAAAGGAAGGGTTTGCCCTACTTGCATCCCTTTGTTCGTCCTTGGAGTAACTTCTCACTTGATCATCTAGGAGTATCATCCAAGCAAAGTATAGGTCCTAGGGCACTCGAAGGTTGAATTAAGGCATGTAATTGCAGTGAAAAACTTGTTTGGCCATTTATATTAACTAATTTGACATCCACAATAAAGAAGGTTAAGATTTCAAGTCCACACCCCTCTTATACCACTTACGTGGGAACGGAGGGATAAGTCTTGATCTTTTGACTTATCTTTGGAGTGGAGGTTTAACTTACTCAATAAAAAAAAAAAAACTTGAATTGTGTTTTGTATGCTTGGTAGATGCTCTCTTGAGGGTAGTCTAGTGTTTGATCCTGAGCCTGAGAGAATTCTTAGGAGAGCTCACCTAGGAGAGGAAGGAATGGCTGAGCAAGGTGCAAATCAACAAAGAACCCTAAGGGACTATTTTATTCCAACTAACCAACCTGCACAAGCACTAAGACGACCGGCAAGGGATAACCCGTATGAGATCAAGAGTAGTACCATATCTCTATTGCCCTCTTTTTATGGTACTACTAGGGAGGACCCCTACCGGCATTTGAAGGAATTCACCGAGGTCTGTTCCACGGTGAAGCTCCAGGGCTTTACTGATGAAGCCTTGATGAGGACTCTATTTCCTTTCTCCCTAAAGGATAAGGCCAAGCATTGGTATCATACCCTCGATGCAAGGGTAAATGATTGGGCCACCCTTAAGGGAGAATTTTTAAAAAAGTATTTTCTTATGAGTAAAACCAACCATTATAGAAGAGAGATTATGGGTTTTACTCAACAAGAAGGGGAGCAATTTCATGAGACTTGGGAGCGCTTTAATGACCTTCTTAGGTTATGCCCCCACCATCAAGTGCCAAGATGGTAGTTGGTCGAAAGGTTCTATAACGGATTATCTGAAAGGCATAAGCAAACCATTGATGCAGCCTGTGTAGGAACCTTCATGACCAGAACTGAGGATGAAGCCTGGGCATTATTTGAAACATTAAGCGACAACTCCATACATCTGTCCTCTGCCTATCAAGAAAGAAAACCATCAATCTTGCAGAGGAAGATAGAGGCCCATGAAGCTGGGGCTTCTCAGGATTTGGCTTATCAGATTCAACTATTGAATAAAAACTTTGATAGGCTTTTAGCAAGCCCAGGCATGAACCTGCAAGCGGCCTCTATTTTTCAGGCTTCAAGAGAATGCTCCATTTGCCAAAGCACAACACACCCCTCTGTGGAGTGCCATCAGGAAAACCAATTCCCTGAGTTGATTTAGGCTGACTTGAACACAACCCAAGGTTTTCGCCCCCCTCACAATAACCCTTACTCCAACACTTATAATCCAGGGTGGCGGAACCATCCAAACTTCTCTTGGAAGCAAGGTGATGCTTCTAACCTAGGGAATACTAGACCCTTACCTCCCCAGCCCACATACCAACCTTCGTATGAAAATCCCCCTCCGAATAAGCCCTCTAAGATGGATGAACTGAAGGCCATGATGAAAGCAATGCAAGAGCATCAGAATATGGTTATCCAATCTCAGAATAAGATGATTACTGATATGCAATCTCAAATTGGCCATCTTACTGAGGCAGTTAGGCAACGTGATCCGGGGAAGCTGCCTAGCTCTTCTGAGGAGAACCCTAAGGGCAAGGGGGTTGTATTCAGGGAGCATGCCCAAGCAGTGACCATGTTGAGGAGTGGAAAAAAGATTGACAAGAATGATAACACTCCTACGGTTACATCTCAGAATTCCCCTTCCACACCTAACCCGACTTCCATCTCACCTGAGGAAGAGCCACACCACTCTCCCTCACAAAAAATCACCCACAATGAGGATGTCGTCCTTCCACCACCCCTTTCCCGCCATGACGACCACTCTACCCAGAAGCCAAGGGTGCCCTATCCAGAGCGCCTATCTGCTCCTGGGGAATCTTCTGTTGGCTCGTCTGGAGCCAAGGATAGGATGGAAGAGATTATGGATACTTTTAGGCAAGTCCAGATTAACTTGCCTCTGTTGGAAGCGATTAAACAGATTCTGTCCTATGCCAAGTTTCTGAAGGTCCTGTGCACCCAGAAGCGCCAATCTAGGAAACAGCTCCAAACCAAGGTCATCCTGCCTGACCATGTGAGCTCGGTTCTTCAGCATGGAACACCCCCCAAAATGAAAGACCTAGGGGCCTCGTATATTTCAGTGGTTATAGGTAACCAACACATTGACGAGTGATGAGAGCCTCATCATGAGCCATAACTAGCTCATTTTGACCCAATAAAGAAGATAAAAGCTCCTACATAACCTAGAAGAAGGCCTAAATGAAGGAATAAGTGTTTTGAGAAGAAAACATGAAATAAAGGTTAAAACTGCAATTTTACCATTGCAATACATAAACGGGATTTCTCAGAGACAAAACATAGGCCAAATGATCTAAATGAGATAAAAAGTGGGTTGAGTCAATCAGAAATGGGTTTATGTGCAATCCAGGAATTAAACAACATTTGGTAACCCTAAAACAGACCCGTTTAAATTAACAAGGTTCTGATCAGGATAAAAATCAAGTAAACCCTCTAAAAATCATGGAAATATACTCCTTAGGGTTTATAACACTTAATGTGTCCTTTGGAACCCAGTTTGACCTAGATTAGGGTCCTAGCTCTTCAAGTAACCTAATTTGGGTTTTTACGTAAAATGTCCAGTCAAACGAAGTCAAACCTAAAATCCAACTTCACCATTGGATTCCTTAGGTCCAAATTAGGTTTATACCAAAATTTGGACCTAAGGGGAGGTCATCTTGACCTACTTTGAAATTTAGTACACCCAAATCACAATATGGTCCCTATCTTTTGAAAATCATTGCAGAGAGCCCCCTAACTTCCTCGCCACCTTTGCAATCAGGTCCTGCCGCCATTGTTATGGCAGAACCGACCTCCGGTGAGGTTTAGCGAGGGATTACTCTCTGATTCCTCAGAGATCCCCTCTCAGAAATGGAAGGGAGATTCTCTGAGGAATTCCCTTCCATCTAAGGCCAATCACAATCTCTGCTGTGAACCCAATCTCTCGTGCGAACGCACGAGGGATTTGGGTATCCAACCACTTTCCTACTCCGGCGAGCCATCAAAGGCACAGGCGTGCCCTCCACGCTCTGAAAGCACGGCCCAATGCCTATAAAAGAACCCACACCTCCGGCCGCTCATCTTTAGCTTGACTTGGCCGGAGATCCACCTCCAATTCGTCTTTTCTTCTCCGGCCAAGTGTCCAGCAAGCTCCGGCGAGCTCTCCTTCCTTTCCTCTTCGCTCTTCCACAAAACCAGTGGCAGAGACATCTTCCTGATTCTCCTCCACGTCACGCAATACCAGCGCACGCTGCCCCAGCCCCGTCGTCGCTGCTGTCTTCCTCCACTGGGCGTCTTCTTCTCCGGCGACAGCAGGTACAGCTGTCCGCCTCTCCGTCCTCTCCGCCGCCTTCCTTCCTTCCAGACAACCACAGATACGTTCTCCATCCTCTCCTCTCTCTTTTCCCCCAACTATTTTACTTGATTACCCCTCGACAGTACCTAACCGCCTCCATCTTCCTCGCCTCCGACCTCGCTCCGGCGAGCCGCCCACACCATTCCACCCCTCCACACGGCTCTCCAACCATCTCATAAGCTCCGCCTCACCACAAGGAAAAGTTTCCGCTCCTCCACTGCCACTCCACACCTCCGCAGTAACCCCCCGAACAACCCCACACCTCCAGCCACAGGTTGACCTAGGCACGCACGCCTAGGCCGTCCTGCGGCCTGCAGCACCGTTCACCACCTTCGCCGTGGCACGGCGAAGGTGCCCAGGCCGAGAGGCCGTGTTCATGTCCGACAGGTATCGACGCTCCTACCGCCATTGACGGTCGAAGCAGCTCCAGGTGCAGCAGCTCCAGGCGTAGCAGCTCCAGGCTCCAGGCGCAGCAGACACACGCGAGTGTTGCGAAGCAACTGAGGCCAGCAAGTCGCGCTGCGAAGCCAGCAGCTGTGGCGATTGCACGCATGTCTGCGCGCGCGCACGAAATCAGGGCAGAACCATTAGTCCCACATTGTGGAATCGCGAGATGCGGGTATGCTATAAGTCGAATTTGTGTTTTATGTTTACCGCCTCCGAACGCACAGGGGTGAGGTCCCTCACTCGCCCTCACGCACGCCTCGTCCGCGGTTTCACCTCGCGGATCTGGCGGGATCCGACCGGACCCTAGCCTACGCACTCCTCGCGCATCACACACCTGCAGGTGCGCCTGGTCCCGGGTGCGAGATCCGACCCGATTATCCGTGTGGCTCTGGGAGAGCGTCCTTGAGGGAATTGCAGAGAGAGAGAGAGACGTTTGGGTAGAGGGAAACGGGTAGGTTTTGTTCTCTGTGCAGGCAAGCTGAACGTTGAGAAGAAGAGAAGGAAGAACAGAGACCAGAGAGAAGAAGAAGTCTTCGCAGAAGCCAAGAAGAAAGAAGGCAAGGCAAGAAGAAGATCGAGGCAAGAAGACCTGTAGATCAGAAGAGCCTACGAAGAAGGCAGAAGGAAAAAGAGAAGAGAAGACTGCAGAGAGAAGAGGCCACCAACTACATAATCAAGAAGGGAAATTACTTTTAAGACGTCTGATCTTGGGATCAGACGTCCAATTTTACTCTTTTGCCCGAATTAATTTCTAAATACATTTGAAGTAAAGTTTTGAGTAAATTAGAGTGTTCAATTACAGTTGAGATTAGTAGTAAATTCCAATTGCTCCCTGTGTTCGACCTCGGATACTCCGGTTTTCGAGTAATAAAAACTCTTTATTTGTTGACGACGCTTGATCACCTATGCTACGACGTGACAATTCCTTTTTAAAACCCGAGAAAGCGTTTCAACATTTTGGCACCGTTGCTGGGGAGCAACATGCAATTTATCACTAGTCTCTACATTTCTTTTTATCATATTGAACACTAACTTGCCCTACTTTACTTTGTTGTGATCTTGCAGGTATTTCACGAGAATCCCTCCCGCAAGTCAACCACTCCAGGGCAGGTAATTTCTTCCTTAAACTATCCCCTAAGCTTTGAAAGACAAAAGGAAGAAATTAACTTAGGAATCAATTGCCTTCCTTATATAGTAATCACCTCCTAATTTTGCGAAAATTTTTTCAAAACTTCTTGAAGTTGGAGCGATTTTTTTAGATTTCTATCCCACAAATTCATGTGCCTAATAGAAATAACGCTTAATCTCTGCGGACAACACACTTCTTGTTTTTAAGTCCAAAGAGAACCTTTTCAAAAAGAAAAAGAGGATTGGAAATAGAACCAAATTAGGGTTTCTACAGTAGGAACTTGGAGTGTTAGTCACACATGCTTATTTAAAAAGGAAATAAACCCTCCCGCATCAGTGTGCTACCCAAGCCTTTGATTGAAGAGATCTTAACAAGACAAACCCTAAAAAAAAAAAAAAAAAATTTGAGCTATAAAAGCACTTGAATCTTAAAATTTCTGGACCTAATAACCTGGGAGTCAAATCAGGGTGATCTCTAGGCTCCAAACCTAGAATCATTCTGCCATCTATAGGATAGGTCAGGTGAAGTTGACCCCTTGGGTCAACCAACCTCTAAATTAGGTCACAACATCAAAACATCTAAAGTTCAAGTGAGAACCCTAAAAGCACCTTTGAAATAAAAGTGATAGACTTAAGAGGTCAAGGTCCCCATTCTGGTTTACCTGGAATCTCAGTGACAAAAGAGGTCGGGTGGGGGAAACCCTGTAACCCGTGGGGACGCTCTACCGTGTAGGGGTCTTTGCGGGAGTCTCCCTCTCTGGCTGTCCAGGTAATTCTCAGGTGGACGATCTTCTGATCCAGGGGTCCATCTGCCCCGAACCTCCATAGTCAACCAAACATCTTTGGGTGTCTTGATTGGGTCAAAAACATCTCCAGTCCCTCATCTTTTCTCTTTAGAGCACACATACACATTTTCAGTGGGACTCGTTATTCAGATCTGATTGCTTCATAACACATCTTGATTCAAACTCTGATTCTACATCTTGATTCCACCACCTGATCCAAAAATGCAGCCAAAACACCTAGGACTACCATTCAAGAAACCTGAATATCAGAGATCCATGAGAGATAGAATGATTGAGGATGCCATGAAATTCTTTGAAAATGAAGAAACCTCAACAACAGTAGGAAATATTCAGGTTGATGTCCCAACAACCACAACCTTTATCATAACTTGTGCCCAAGTACTATTAGCAGAAGCCAACAAAGGATCAACCCGTGACTTGTTCATTACTGCATACATTGAGATAGAAAAACTGCACAACCTTGAATACCTCCAATGTATGACAAATCCTCGACTTTGGAAGCAACACCAAGATAGCCTTGAAAAACGGGAAGAGATAATGAGATTAGTAAAACAAGTGATTGACCAGAAATTCCCGTATATACCACAAACAGAGGATGAACTATCTTGGGACAACATCGAGGATAAATCTGATCGCGGGTTTGAGGCACAAAATGGTTGTGGATTCCCAACCCAGATATAATACAATGTGCCTGATATTGAAGAAGGTTGGGAAGATCCAAATGCAGGAAAATACCATGATGAGCCCATTCTAGAATCCCAAAACTCCTGCAAGTATGAGAGTAGAACTGAACCTCTCGAGGGTATAAATTCCGTCCCTTATTCTGATAAGGTGACCCTCGAAGGTTATTCAGACCTAGATTCTAGTGATTCAACCCACATCATAAGCCTAGAACCTAGATCTGAAATCTATTTTAAATATTTCAAGGCCCCATATGAAGAAGATCAATCTTTCAATGAAGAATATGATTTTGGGCCTCGATTTGATGAATATCCCTCGCCAACATCCTCAGAGGAACTAATTGATTTTTCGGAAGTCATGCCAATCTACGATACAGAAATCGAGGAGTTGGACGAGTGGGGTTTCGATTGGGTCTGCCCTACTAGCTTAGAACCTGAGCCTCTACCAGATAGGGACACCTTTTTAAGCTCAGAATTAACATTTAGGCTAGATCCCAATCAGGCTGCTGATACAACATATGATTTATTCTATGGTGGAACTCATGATCTTGAATCTCATTCCGATTTTGATTTTCGCAAACTCTCCGATGATTTCAAATCTGACCATAACATCGGAGAGAATCTGCCTCCTGATTATAACAAGCCAATCTTCTTTGAAGCCACCTGCTCCAATTATACAGAACCAATCAAAACCCATTCTCCACCCCGACCCGCAACCGGACTCAATTTCTATTCCGATTCACCTCTCACTGAGCCGTTTGCAGATGATTCAACTCCATATCTATACCGGGTATCGGGTACTGATCAAACCACAAATCAGGAGCCTCCATTCTTTGATCACCCCTGTAGGGATTCCACACTTTACATTGATTATTCTTCGGAACCCTACTTTGACCAGGCTGACTCGACTCAGCCCGAATCCGAGTTTTCATTTCCATATCCATTTGAACTTCACTACATATGGTGGGTTCCGCATCTGTTAATCTACATCTATCAACCCACCAGACTTATTGGGTTTGGGCTACATCATCAGCCTACTGATCTTAACAAGCACCTGGTTGGACCAACCAGGCTTTTAATCAAGGTGCTTGTTTTACAAAATGCTGCTGATTTGACCACTCCCTCTCCACCCCATTTTCCGCTCAGCTGAAGGCATTGAATTTAGCGCTTAACGGGAGGCAACCCGTCATCCCAAAAACAGAGACCCGTCTGATTATCCGTCTGTACTCCACGTCTATTGCACCTTGAGTTCAGCCTTAGACAGTTGATCCCACCTCTGGTACACGTATCAGAGCTTGAAATCGTTCGCATCAGTCATTTTTGACCCATTCACCCACCCGATGTATCCTGTTCTAAGTCCCTGACCTCAACACTATTTCACACCCTCCGTTTACAATGAGGACATTGCAAAACTTAGGCATGGGGGGGTGGTAAAGTGCATACATACAGAACCAAGAAAAAATCAGAAGGATTCTCACACAAAAAATTCACATAGGTCAAAAACACAAAAAATTGAAAAATTAGGAAAAAGAACAAAAAATGGGGGAGGGAGGAAATTTTGTGAGCCACATAATTATAAGGAGGAGAAAAAGAGCAAAAATGACAAAAGGAGCACAAAATGAAAAAGAAAAAGAGGTAGTCATTAGTAAAAGATTAAGGAATTAACTGAAGTTCTAGACCAGATCAAGAAAAGAAATAAAAGAAAAGTGCTAAGGAGACAAAACAAGAGATTAGCGGGAACGCTGGTCTTAGGCCTCTTGGGCTAGATTTGTTAGCTTAAAAATTCACGTATCCGTTAAAATCTGGATAATCCTCAAGAGGTTGAGGAAAATGCAAAGCTTGAGTATTAGGTCCAAGACTTAGGAAGTATTCGACCTCGTTAACTGACCTCCGATTTGCGGGATTCGGTAACCTAAGCACCCAAATTCACACACAGTCTGGTTCAGTGTGCATAAAACATCCAAATCACGCGAAAAGCGTTTAATGTTCTGAAAAAGTCACCTAGATTAGGAGCGGTCAATCAACACAAATTGATTTGGACGAGTTCCCAGCACGGAGAGGCGGGAAATTCCCCTCGAAGATGCGTAACAACATATCGTCTCCTCGGTGCTTGTCTCTTAGGATATTTAAATATCCTACTGGGGGCATGTAAGCACTCTGCTGGTTCAGATACCATGGGCGGCATTATCACGAAATGTCGATCGCCAGGGTCTGGATTCGGCCACGGAACGCCATGGGCGGGATTATCTCGAAATCTCGAAAGCCAGGGACCCTTGAGGATTGATGATGGGGACGAGGAATCCGATACAGACCGTGTTGAGAAGCTAATCCGAAGCTAGAAATAAAAAGAAAAGAGAGAGAAAAGCTCTCCAAACAAATAAATCTTCTATCTCTCTCTTACAAAAAAAAAAACGCACTGCAAACTGAACTTAGGCTAAAAATGTCTCAAGCACGAGTGCTTTAACCGCGGAGTCCAACAAACATTAGGATAGTTTCTGTGGGTCGTAGAAACCTTTGCAGAGGACTGAGGCTAAAGCGGGTCAGGTCCGGATTTTGGTTGGTACTTGAGTACCTCTAGGCCTATTGTCAGCATTCCTACCTAATCACAAAAGAAAAGGAGAAGCGCTTATCATTGTTGACAGACACTCAGGGTCTAGAACAGAAGTTAAAACCTTGAAATTTTGCTAAGGGACTAGCAAAAGCTAGGCATGGGGGTATGATGAGAGCCTCATCATGAGCCATAACTAGCTCATTTTTTCCCAATAAAGAAGATAAAAGCTCCTACATAACCTAGAAGAAGGCCTAAATGAAGGAATAAGTGTTCTGAGAAGAAAACATGAAATAAAGGTTAAAACTGCAATTTTACCATTGCAGTACATAAACGGGATTTCTCAGAGACAAAACATAGGCCAAATGGTCTAAATGAGATAAAAAGTGGGTTGAGTAAATCATAAATGGGTTTATGTGCAATCCAGGAATTAAACGACATTTGGTAACCCTAAAACAGACCCGTTTAAATTAACAAGGTTCCGGTCAGGATAAAAATCAAGTAAACCCTCTAAAAATCATGGAAATATACTCCTTAGGGTTTATAACACTTAATGTGTCCTTTGGAACCCAGTTTGACCTAGATTAGGGTCCTAGCTCTTCACGTAACCTAATTTGGGTTTTTACGTAAAATGTCCAGTCAAACGAAGTCAAACCTAAAATCCAACTTCACCATTGGATTCCTTAGGTCCAAATTAGGTTTATACCAAAATTTGGACCTAAGGGGAGGTCATCTTGACCTACTTTGCAATTTAGTACACCCAAATCACAATGTGGTCCCTATCTTTTGAAAATCATTGCAGAGAGCCCCCTAACTTCCTCGCCACCTTTGCAATCAGGTCCTGCCGCCATTGTTATGGCAGAACCGACATCCGGTGAGGTTTAGAGAGGGATTACTCTCTGATTCCTCAGAGATCCCCTCCCAGAAATGGAAGGGAGATTCTCTGAGGAATTCCCTTCCATCTAAGGCCAATCACAATCTCTACTGTGAACCCAATCTCTCGTGCGAACGCACGAGGGATTTGGGTATCCAACCACTTTCCTACTCCGGCGAGCCATCAAAGGCACAGGCGTGCCCTCCACGCTCTGAAAGCACGGCCCAGTGCCTATAAAAGAACCCACACCTCCGGCCGCTCATCTTTAGCTTGACTTGGCCGGAGATCCACCTCCAATTCGTCTTTTCTTCTCCGGCCAAGTGTCTAGCAAGCTCCGGCGAGCTCTCCTTCCTTTCCTCTTCGCTCTTCCACAAAACCAGTGGCAGAGACATCTTCCTGATTCTCCTCCACGTCACGCAATACCAGCGCACGCTGCCCCAGCCCCGTCGTCGCCACTGTCTTCCTCCACTGGGCGTCTTCTTCTCCGGCGACAGCAGGTACAGCTGTCCGCCTCTCCGTCCTCTCCGCCGCCTTCCTTCCTTCCAGACAACCACAGATACGTTCTCCATCCTCTCCTCTCTCTTTTCCCCCAACTATTTTACTTGATTACCCCTCGACAGTACCTAACCGCCTCCATCTTCCTCGCCTCCGACCTCACTCCGACGAGCCGCCCACACCATTCCATCCCTCCACACGGCTCGCCAACCATCTCATAAGCTCCGCCTCACCACAAGGAAAACTTTCCGCTCCTCCACTGCCACTGCACACCTCCGCAGTAACCCCCCGAACAACCCCACACCTCCAGCCACAGGTTGACCTAGGCACGCACGCCTAGGCCGTCCTGCGGCCTGCAGCACCGTTCACCACCTTCGCCGTGGCACGGCGAAGGTGCCCAGGCCGAGAGGCCGTGTTCATGTCCGACAGGTATCGACGCTCCTGCCGCCATTGACGGTCGAAGCAGCTCCAGGTGCAGCAGCTCCAGGCGCAGCAGCTCCAGGCTCCAGGCTTAGCAGACACACGCGAGTGTTGCGAAGCAACTGAGGCCAGCAAGTCGCGCTGCGAAGCCAACAGCTGTGGCGATTGCACGCATGTCTGCGCGCGCGCGCGAAATCAGGGCAGAACCTTTAGTCCCACATCGTGGAATCGCGAGGTGCGGGTATGCTATAAGTCGAATTTGTGTTTTATGTTTACCGCCTTCGAACGCACAGGGGTGAGGTCCCTCACTCGCCCTCACGCCCGCCTCATCCGCGGTTTCACCTCGCGGATCTGGCGGGATCTGATCGGACCCTAGCCTACGCACTCCTCGCGCATCACACACCTGCAGGTGCGCCTGGTCCCGGGTGCGAGATCCGACCCGATTATCCGTGTGGCTCTGGGAGAGCGTCCTTGAGGGAATTGCAGAGAGAGAGAGAGACGTTTGGGTAGAGGGAAACGGGTAGGTTTTGTTCTCTGTGCAGGCAAGCTGAACGTTGAGAAGAAGAGAAGGAAGAACAGAGACCAGAGAGAAGAAGTCTTCGCAGAAGCCAAGAAGAAAGAAGGCAAGGCAGGAAGAAGATCGAGGCAAGAAGACCTGTAGATCAGAAGAGCCTACGAAGAAGGCAGAAGGAAAAAGAGAAGAGAAGACTGCAGAGAGAAGAGGCCACCAACTACATAATCAAGAAGGGAAATTACTTTTAAGACGTCTGATCTTGGGATCAGACGTCCAATTTTACTCTTTTGCCCGAATTAATTTCTAAATACATTTGAAGTAAAGTTTTGAGTAAATTAGAGTGTTCAATTACAGTTGAGATTAGTAGTAAATTCCAATTGCTCCCTGTGTTCGACCTCGGATACTCCGGTTTTCGAGTAATAAAAACTCTTTATTTGTTGACGACGCTTGATCACCTATGCTACGACGTGACAATTCCTTTTTAAAACCTGAGAAAGCGTTTCAACAACGAGGCTCTGCTCGATCTGGGTGCGAGGGTAAACATTCTACCAAGCTCTGTCTATGACCTTTTGGGAGGTGGAAAGTTGAAGCCTAGTTTAGTAATCCTCTAGGTTGCAGACAGATCACTTAAGACACTGCGGAGATTGTTGGAAGATGTCCTCGTGAGAGTGGAGGATTTCTTCTTCCCCGTTGACTTTCTGGTACTTGATACTGACCCATCTAATAAGCCCACAAAGCCGTCTATTATTCTGGGGTGCCCCTTCTTGGTCATAGCCAATGCCTCTATAAATTGTAGATCCGGGGCACTTAAAATGGGCTTTGGGAACAAGAAGATCCGGTTGAATATTTTTGATACGTACAAGCAACTCGGATTTGAAGATTGTTCTCAGATTGAGGTCGTTGATGAAATAATTGAAGAGACTACTCCAGCACTCTTATGTAGAGATCCCCTTCAGAAGGTCATATCTCAGGACCATCCCTCGATTATTAAAGAAACTGAAAGGAAAATGCCCGAACTAGAAGAGTTGCTAGGGGTACACACTGAGTCTCTGTCCCCACCCTGAACTATGAAGGTAGATCCGCTGCCTGAGGTGGGGACATCTCAACTAAAACCCTCAATCCAAAAGGCTCCTGAATTGGAGTTGAAACCCCTCTCGAGCACATTGAAATATGCTTTCCTTAACCCTAATAACACGCTTCCCGTTATTATCTCGTCTGCATTATCTAAATTGCAGGAGGGAGCTCTGCTTGAGTGTTTACAAAGGCACAAGGAAGCAATTTCCTGGACAATTGCTGATATTAAGAGTGTTGATCCCTCTCTTTGCATGCATCATATATACACGGACGAGTCCGTGAAGCCTTTCCGAGATATGCAGAGAAGGCTCAATCCAAATATGTGGGTGGTTGTTAAAAAGGAGATTCTGAAATGGCTGGATGCAGGGATTATCTATCCCATTTCAGATAGCAAATGGGCCAGTCCTATTCACGTAGTTCCAAAAAAGGCAGGAATCAGTGTGGAAGAGAATGACCAAGGTGAACTGGTGACCACTAGACCCTCAACTGGTTGGAGGGTTTGCATTGATTACTGCCGTTTAAACACGGCTACCCAAAAAGACCATTTCCCCTTACCGTTTATCGATCAAATTCTGGAACGATTGGCGGGGAACAAGTACTTTTGTTTTCTTGACAGGTACTCTGGGTACAATCAGATAGCCGTTTCTCCTGATGATCAGGAGCGTACCACCTTCACGAGTCCGTATGGCACTTTTACGTTTCGTCGAATGCCATTCGGGTTATGTAATGCTCCTGCCACTTTCCAACATTGTATGATGGCTATCTTTTTTGATATGATCGATGAGTTCATTGAAATTTTCATGGATGACTTCTCAATTTATGGCTCATCGTTTGACCTATGCCTTTCGCACCTTGATAAAGTCTTAACCCATTGCGAAGAGGCAAAGCTAGTGCTTAGCTGGGAGGAAAGCCATTTTATGGTCCAGCAGGGCATTGTGTTAAGGCACATAGTTTCTGAGAGAGGATTAGAGGTGGACATCGCAAAAATCGATTCCATCTCTAAGCTTCCATTGCCCGCCAATGTTCGTCAGGTTAGATCTTTCCTTGGCCATGTTGGATTTTATAGGCGCTTCATTAGTGATTTCAGTAAAATCTCTAAGCCACTCTGCGACCTGTTAGCGAAGGATGTCTCCTTCGATTTTGATGATAGATGTGGTTAGACTTTCCGAGTTTTGAAGAAAGCCCTCATTACCGCGTCGATTCTCCAAGCACCAAATTGGACCATCCCGTTTGAGCTTATGTGCGATGCTTCTAATTTTGCAGTGGGAGCGGTCTTAGGTCAAAGGGTTGATGGCAAACCTCATGTGTTGCATTATGCCAGTAAGACCCTGACGGATCCTCAGCAAAACTACACGGTTATTGAAAAGGAATTACTTACTGTAGTATTTGCTTTGGAAAAGTTTTGGTCTTATCTTTTGAGATCCAAGGTTGTGGTGTTCACTGATCATTCAGCCCTTAAGCATCTTCTGGCTAAAAAGGACACCAAACCTCACCTAATTCGTTGGATTCTGCTACTCCAAGAATTTGACCTGGAAATTAAAGACAAGAAAGGAGTTGAGAAAGTGGTAGCAGACCATTTCTCTAGGATCCCTATTGAGGCATCAAACCCTGCTGGTGGTATTCAAGAGACTTTCCCTGATGAGTCTCTCATGGCCATGGAAGCTAAAACTCCTTGGTTTGTTGACATAGTGAACTATCTGGTCACGGGCATCACCCCCAGTACTTGGGACAAGCAGAAGCGAGACAGGTTTTTCGCCAACGCTAAATTTTATCACTGGGAGGAACCCGAGCTTTTAAGAATACGCTCTGACCAGCTGTTTCGCCGTTGCGTCCCTGATGAAGAACAAAGAAGTGTTCTGAGTTTCTGCCATGACCTCCACTGTGGGGGACATGTTAGTGGGAAGAAGATTGCCCATAAGGTTCTTCGGTCTGGTTTTTGGTGGCCCACATTATTCCGAGATGCACATACGTATGTGGGCACATGTCTACGTTGCCAGCAGACGGGAACCATTGGAAAAAGGGATAAGATGCCCCAACAACCTATCCTCCCTGTTGAAATCTTTGATATTTGGGGCATTGACTTCATGGGTCCCATTCCTGTGTCCTTCGGATATGAATACATCCTTGTGGCTGTTGACTATGTATCAAAATGGATAGAAGCCATACCCACCCGAACCAATGACCATTCCGTGGTCTTGGGCTTTGTTAAGGTTAATATCATTTCTCGGTATGGGTGCCCAAGGACGATCATAAGTGATGGAGGACCTCACTTTAAGAATGTACACTTCACTAGACTACTTCAAAATTTGGGAGTTAACCACATGATAGCCACACCTTATCATCCCCAAACGAGTGGACAAGTTTAAGTGTCTAATAGGGAGATTAAGCGAATTTTAGAAAAAACTGTCAGGCCCGATCGGAAGGATTGGTCTAAAAAACTAAATGATGCTCTTTGGGCCTACAGAATTGCGTATAAGACTCCCTTGGGCATGTCTCCTTTCCGTCTTGTCTACGGAAAGGCATGCCACCTTCTCGTTGAAATCCAACATAAAGCTTATTGGGCTATTAAAAATGTTAACTTAGATTTGGATAAAGCGGGAAAAGCACGTATGTTAGAATTAAGTGAGCTTGAGGAGCTTCGTAATGAAGCTTATGAAACTTCTCAAGCTTACAAGCAACGTACAAAAGTCTTCCATCACAAACACATCATTAGAAAGACTTTTGAGCCCAACCAGTGGGTCTGGCTTTTCAATTCTAGACTTAAATTATTTCCTGGAAAGCTCAAGCCCCGCTGAGATTAGGAACCCTATTTCAGGTGCGAGCTTTAAAGTAAATGGCCAGCCACTTAAACCGTATATTACTCTTTCAGATGGCCAGGTTTTGGACACACTTCAGCTTGAGGAGCCTTAGCTCCTCTCACTCTCCTCCTCAGGTGATATTCTTCTATGTTTGTATTTTTCCAATGAGGACATTGTCAATCTTAGGCATGGGGGGGTATAACCTGAGAATGTTTATAGCATTTATAAATATTTGCATACATATTCATATATATATTATAAAAAAAAATTCTCTTTTCTTAAGCTGATTGGGTTAGTCCCTAGCAAAATACCTTTGTTATTGGAAGTTTTTCTTCTGAAATTATTTCTTAAGTTGAGAATCCAGTACATTTATTTTACGTGCATGTAGACTGCGTAATGGATCCTTGAGGAAAACCAATGAGCATTTGTAGTCCACTAAACCCTTGGACAGTTCATAGGGAGTTAGGCATACTATCTTCCAGTAGATCCACCTCATATTTGTGAGAAGAAAGTAGAGAGATTACTGGTGCTCTAAGTCTAGTGCAAGGACTCTTAAGTTTTGGATAATTAGATGATGATACTTCAGAGTTAGGCGTAGTTTTCACTCTCTGTTCCTGTGTGCGTACTTTGAGTGAATTCCTGAGAGTCACCAAATAAGGCAGATACACAGAGATTGAGTCTTAATAAAGCTATAACTATGGTGGATGGCTACGATCGTCCTTCATAGAGTCCTCGGCTGAAGGAGGGTAATAGTGTCAAAGGTTAAAAATATGCCTGTCCTATCCATTCCTTCCCGGTGCCGAGAATAGGCACTTCCACTAAATAAGCCACACAACTTCCTCTTGACATCATCATCCCTAGTAATGCCTCGTAAATAAAAGTCCGTATCGTGTTGTGTTGATTGAAAAAGAAACAAAAACAAGAAGAAATAAAAAAAAAGGGAAGAGAGAAAAGAAGAAAAAGAAGAAACGGAAAGAACAAAAACAAGAAATAGTTATATTACAAAAAAAAAGTCCAAGTTTATGATGTAACACCATTTTTGAGGCAACAGAACACCTATCGCGTTCCACCAAATATGACCCATACCTATCTTCTAGTATTTTTGATCGCCTGGATACTGGTTGAGGACTCTAACTTAGTTGTAGAGTTATTAGGACTTTAATTGAAGTGTAGATGTCATGTGAGGCCACCAAATAGTGAGTACAATTTCTAAATCTAGCGAGATTTGTGATCTCAGAAAGAAAAAGAAGAGGAAGTGCCCAGGAACATCAAGAGAGCACAATTGTGTAGCCTCTCTCAGAGTTGACTTGTCTAATAGTCTAAAGATCTAGAGTCTGCAGTACTAGATTATATATAGCACCAGATAAGTGTGTGCCACCAAATATAAATCCATTCAACTCGATATCTCCTACCTAAGCCAAACGTCGGGGTCAAATTACAGATTATCGTTTGCTTTATCCCCAAGGGAAGTAGTTGCCTATCCCGACGCAATATTTACCAAGGGTGAAGTACGAACTTCCAATGCGAATTGATTCTTTCACTTGGATTTGTTACCTAGGCTATCAGCACTTCACATTTGTCTGGATTTCTAAAGTTCTGAAGTAAGAAAAGAAGAAATCTTCTGATTACTTCTATTATTTTTCATTTTTTTGCTAGGGATTAGCAAATCTTAGGCATGGGGGTATTTGATGAGTCCATTTTAATGGACTAATATTACGCCTAAGTAACTTTAATTGCATCTTTTAGGTTTGTTAATAACTATATTAAGTTATAGAATGTTTGCATGCATCATGATTTAGGTTTACATCTATTCTATAACTTAATATGTTCTTTTTATGTGTAGGAAAAGTAATTGTCAAAAGAAGGAGGAGAAAAGGGTAAATTACCCTTTCAAATAATCGGCGGCTATTCTTTTCCCCATCCTCCAGGTACCCTCAACAGTCGCTGGCCAGAAATAGTTAAGGGATTTGAAAATCCCTTAACTCTCGCAGGCGTAAACCAAGAGGAGTTAAAAAGAAGAGGCGGAGAAAGAGGAGAGAGATCATCCAGGGAGAGAACTTTCGCCATCTTCCCCCTTGCAGGGAACAACCCCAAGCGTGCAATGTGCACAGCCTCTCCAATGCCACTGCCAAAGCCTCCTCCCCGCGCACCCAAAGCTGCATGCTCTCCACCGCTCCTGCTCCCCACCTCTCCTACAGCCACGCCGCACCAAGCCTGCACCACTCAAGCGCCCATCTCCCTTCCAGCACCTCCTCTTTCCCGCTCCTGCATCGCACCGCCCACACCACCAGACGCCCGCGCCATCTGCAGGCATGCCCCCTCCACCTTGCAAAGCGCCCTCTCTCCCACAGGCGTCCAATGCTTGCTCCAACACCGCCTGCAGGCGTGTGTCCCTACAAGCGTCTGCAGCCACCTCAGGCGCATCCGCCCGCACTACTGTAGGCGCTAGCACCGTGCCACTTGCGCCTCCCTGCAGCGCACTCCTGCACCCGCTTTCAAGTGCCTGCAGTGCACGCCTGCACCCGCAGGCAACGCCCAACCCTGCAAGCGTCCGCAGCGCAAGTCTCCAGTCGCGCCTAAAGGCGCTATGCGCCTTCACGACCGCCAGCGGCCACCTGCAGGCACCCTTCTCCAGTGCCACCCCGTAGGCGCACGGCTACAGCAGGCCGCCTCCTCTGGCCACTTCTCCTCTGCCGGCCGGCCACCTCCGTCCATCTCTGTCGATGCCGCGGCCTCCATCGGATAGCCCTCATCCTCGCCAACATCCCTTGCTCGTGAAAGCCCCATCGGTGCTCTCTCTCTCTCTCGCGAGGAGGAGAGAGAGCAAATGCTCTGTTTCCTTCCATATTAAAAATTACATTCACTGCCATTGCCACCAGAATTTTATTTTCATTTATTATTATTATATTGTGGCAAAATTGCGTATGCACACTCATATTTCCTTATAATTGCAATGTTATTGATATTCACTTGTTTTAAGATTGATTTTGGGATCAACACATGCACCGATTCTCTCTAGTATATGACACGTGAAAATTACACAAAATAATCATATATTTATTGAAGATTTCAATGAGGGAAAACTACACATATACCCTTATCTTTTTAAGTTATTGCGAATCTACTTTCCTTCGCATTTTATGTCAGATTTGAATAGGGATTTCGCACTTATCCGAAAGAATATAAAATAATTAAGAGTTTATTGCATAATTGCCACCCTGTGGACACTACCCGCTCTTCTGTGAGTGGTTATTTTCATTTTTTTTTATTAGTCAATTTTTCCACCACTTAAATAATACAACACAAAGTAGAAAGTCGACTCTTTCAGCTGCAACTGAGGTTGTGACATTCAATTGTAGCCTTGGAGACCTACCTTGAGCTTCTCTGCATGACCTGGGCATAGCACCTGGGATGTGCGTGGCTTTGAACATGATGAATAGGGCGACGAAGATTGTAGCGGTGGTGGAGACCGGCGAGAAACCTGAAACCACTAGAATGGCCTTGCGGCCACGTCAAACAGGCTTAGAAGGATCGTCGTGGAGTGACGAGTGTGATGGTGGGTGCAGCGTGTGGTGCAAGTGATGGTGGAGGCCTGACGACCTCGAGAAGGTGGTGCCTAGGTGGTGGTGTTCGGTGTCACTGAGGAGAGGCCAATAGCCTCAATAACCAGAGGGATTTTGCTCTTTGGGACACGGCGGGTCTAGTGGGTGCTATGGTGAGGTGAATGGTGGTCTATGGAGTGCAGGCGAACTCGCCAGAGTTCTGCTAGAGGCGGAGAAGATGGAGGTGTGGGAGGGCGGTGCGGTGGTCTGAGGTGCGATGTGAGTGCAGGAAAAGGATGTAGAGAGATAAAGGGATAGAGATACTTAGCGACGAGGTAGAGAGGTGAAGGCGGCCGGTTGTGGTAGACTGGCGAGATGATGACGATGAAGTAGGTGGAGATACGCCCTCCCTTTGGTCGAGGAGGGTCGCGACGAGGAAAGGAGTACGATAAGCCGACCAATTTGGTCGTTGGATGGCCAAAGGAGGAGGATCGAGGAGGTCACCAGAGCAGCGGTCTTGAAGGTCGAAAGAAGGGGAATAGAGGGCTTTTGACTCTCCAAGACTTGTTGAAAAGTTCGACCGATCCTTGGGGATCCTTATATAGGCCTCAGGGATCGATTAGAGCTTGGGAAGCAAGCTTCCCAAGCTTGGAAGGCTCGCGGGAGTTGGAAACTTAAAGATACCCGAATCTCTCATGTGTTCACATGAGAGATTAGGAAGGCTTTGGGGCTCAAGACCGGATTCTATAGAAAGAGGACTCCTCAAGGAATCTCCCTTCCAATTTTGGAAGGGATTGATTGATCAGAGAAGGAGTTCTCTTCAATCAAAGGTGGCTACAGTTGTAGGAATAGGATTTCAGGGTGGCAGGGACCTTTTTGTGAATAATACGACAAAGTTAGGGGGATTTTTGTAAGAAATTCAAAAGTTATGGGCATATGTGTGAGATAAAAGAATCAAACAGGACCAAATTGCAAACTAGGTCAAGAGGATCTTAGATTGGGCCCAAATTTTGGTACGTACCTAATTTGGACCTAAGTAATATAATGGTGAATTTGAATTTTGATTTTAACCTAGTTTAACTGGGGAATTTATGCAAAAACCCAAATTAGGGCAAAAGTCTATCTGTCATTCTATTTTGGGTTAAGACCGGCTCCGATGATCAAATTGAAGGTACAAAACCCTAGAGAATATTTTTATATGAATTTTAGAGGGTTTAGGTGAATTTTATTCTGACCAGAACATCAGTTAATTAAGCGATTCTGCTTTTAGGGTTTCGGAAATCATTTAATTCTCAAAACACAAAAAAATCCTTTTCTATCTATACTGACCGACTTGTTAGAATCTTAAGATCATTTGACCTTTAATTAACCCCTGAGAAAACTCATGATTGTTCTGCATTCAAGATATGATGGTAAAATTACAGTTTTAACCCTGGTTTCTTTTATGTCTCTCTGAAAGGATTTGCAATGAATTATGACCTTCTGATGGTTATGTAGGAGCATTTAATGACTTAATCAGATCAAATTAAGCTAATTATGGCTCATGATGATGTTCCCATCATACCCCCATGCCTAGCTTTTACTAGTCTCTTACCAATATCTCATGGAATTAACTTAAATTCTAGACCATGCCTTTTTATGCTCAGATTTCTGCTGTGTGCTTTTTTTTGTAGATTATGTTAGAATGCTAATAGTAGGCCTAAAGGTACTCAAGTACCAACCAGGATCCGGACCTAACCAGCTCTAGCCTCAGTCCACTGCGAAGGTTTCTAAGGCCCACAGGAACTAACCAAAGGTTCGTTGAACTCCGCGGTTAAAGCACCCGTGCTTAAAACATGTTTAGTCCTGGTTCAGTTTGCAGTGCATTTTTTTAAGAGAGAGATAGAAGAATTTTTTTGCATTTTTGGAGAGTTTTCTCTCTCTTTCCTTTTCTTTATTTCTAGCTTTAGATTGGCTTTACAATATGGTCTGTATCGGATTCCTCACTCCCACCATCAATCCTCGCAGGGTCCCTAGCTTTCGACGCTTTGAGATAGCACTACACATGGCAACCCCAAGAACCCTGGCTTTCGACACTTCGAGATAGTGTTGCCCATGGCGTTCTGTAGCTAAATTCAAGCCTTGGCAATTGACATTTTGGGATAATCCCACCCATGGCACCTGAACTAGTACAAGGTGCGTACGTGCCCTCGGTAGGATATTTAGATTTCCTAGGAGACAAGCATTGAGGAGACGGTACATTATTTCGTATCTTTGGGGGGAATTTCCCACCTCTCTGCTCCAGGAACTCTTCCAAATCAACTTGTGTTGATCAACCGCTCCTAATCTAGGTAGCATTTCAGAACAGAATTAACACATTTACGTGATTTAAGCGCACTAAACCAGTCTAAGTGTCGATTAGGGTGCTTAGGTTACCGAGTCTCGCAAACCAGAGGTTAATTAACGAGATCGAATAATCCCTAAGCCTTAGACCTAATACTTAAGCTTCGCATTTTCCTCAACCTCTTGAGGATTATTCAGATCTTAACGGATATGTGAATTTTTAAGCCTAAACACAAGCCCAAGAGACCTAAGATCAGCATTCATACCAACCTCTGTGTCTCTTAGCACTTTTTGTCTTTTATTTCTTTCTTTTGATTTGGTCTAGAACTAAGTAGATTCCTTAATCTTTTACTAATGACTATCTCTTTTTATTTCAAATTGTTGCTCCTCTTTGACATTTAAATCACCTCCCCTTTTCCTCCTCAAGAATGATATGCAATTTGATCCTTCAAAATTTCCACCCTTCTCCATTTTTTATTTTTTTTTCAATTTATTTTGGTTTTTTTTTGGAATATGGATATATATATTTTTTTGATGAAACCCTTTCTTGTGAAGTGATTCTCACAGCATTTTGCACTTTAATACCCCCCCATGCCTACGATTTGCAATGTCCTCATTGTAAATTAGGTGGGTTCAAGTTTAGCTTAGATCATACATTAGAACAGGTTTAGGTATGTGGATGGGTTGGGGTGACTTTGTGGACGGTTTTAAGCTCTGGTACAAGTACCAGAGGTGGGGTCGGCTGTTCTAATGGACGAACCCTAAAGTGCAATACGAGTTCAGCCTGAGATGTGTCAAGAAGGGTTTCGGATTTTTCAAAAAGATGACGGGTTACCTCCCGTTAAGCGTTGAGTTTAACGCCATCAGCCGAGCCCAATATGCTCTGGGAGATTGGAGATTAAAAGAGAAAGTAGCCAAGTTTGAGTCAGTGAGTTCGACGAACGGTTTGAGTCTCTGACCGTTCATGATAAAAGGTTCAGAATCAAGGCTTAGTTCACTAATTTCAATGGCTCCATTTCCGAAGATTCGACTCACAAAGAATGGTCCAATCCATTTTGATCTGAGTTTTCCTAGGAATAGTTTGAGTTTGTCATCAAAGAGTAGAACTTTTTGACCAAGGTGGAAATATTTTTGCATAATGTGCCTGTCATGGAAGGCTTTGACCTACTCTTTGTATATACAAGAGTTCTCACATACATCATTGTGTGTTCCTCAATCTCGCTTAATTGCAACTGGTGGTGTATTCCAGCCTTCATCAGATCCAGATTGCACTTCCGTACTGCCAGATGAGTGGCTACTCATCATGGCTAAAAAGCTGAAGTTAAGCTAGACACTGAGTAAAACAACATTAAATTAACATATAAAAAGGGTTAAGTGTGGGAATTAAAGAAAAAGACCTAAAATCTTTACTCTGTGTTAAAATTTTATAATTAGATCACAAAATGAGATATTCTGAAAGCAAAGTACAAATGATGATCCATGCGTCAATTGAACACATAAATAAGTTTGAAAGGCCAAATCAGAAGTATAATTAATGTCTTAAATGTTCAATTAAACACATATAAAAATTTGAAGGCATTTGGACATCATTTAGGCTATGAAATAGGTAGTTTACACTTAGGTCCTTCATGCATTACACTCTTGCCTTTAAAAATTCCTTTTTGGACCTACTTGTAATCCGCAGGGACCCCTTTGAAAGGCTGCAGGGTCCTTCCTGTTGTAATTCTTTTCACTTATGGGCCTGCACGTAAATCTTCTACCCCTTCGTGTAAGGGTCTTTCTGCAATTTTTTCGTTATCTCAGAGAACGGCCTGCTGCTCTTCGCACACACTGTAGTGCGTGAAGAACACGGCCGATCTCGGCCGTCCATTGCTTCTCACGATTTTGATCTACGGTTGGATTTGAATGGAAGCTTCGCGCGATTCAGCGCGTGTGATCACCCCTCTCCCCAGATACCATCTGACGGTCAGATTTTGAGAATAGCTCGCCGCGTGCTCCTCTCCTCTCATCCTCGCCGCCGGTTACTTCTTCGTTTATCCTCTCCCGCGCGGTGATCTCTGCCACTGAGTATGCTACTTAAACACCTCAGTGGTGGCGCGCGCAAGGGATCTCTCCCTCCCACATCTCTTAGCGATCGTTCGTCCACTCCAACTCCTCCCCATCAAGCCTGTGATTTCACAACCACCGGCTGTGAAATTGTCACCTTCTCTCGACCTCCTCGTCGCTAAGGACTTCGTAGCACCTGAGGACGACCCTGGAGCCTCACTAGTAGACTCTTCTCTCCGCTAGAGTCATCTTCCTCCCTTCTTCCTCCTTAGCCACCAGTTAAGGACCCATAGGTCCCATTCTTCCTGTTAGAATAGATTTATAATTCTGCATATTAGTTGTAGCTGTAGTTAAGTAGGTTTAGAGTAGAATTAATGTAATTGGTAGTGTTTAATTTTGCTGTTAGGATAAAGTAGCTGTAGTAGTAGAATTAGGCTTTAAATTCCCCCCTCACCTCCTCTGATCATTCTAGATCAGAGGGGAAGGTTTCACATAGCCGTGATTTCAAATTCTCTCCCTCTCCATATTTTCATATTCATTTCTTATTTCCACGATCTGTTTCTGGCATTCCACCCATACACTCTGACCCAATTTCAGATCTGATTGGTTTTTAACCTCAGATCTGAAATTGGCGACAAAAAGCACTTAAGGGGCTTCCCATTCACCTCACTCTTGTTCACAAAATCCCCTGGTTTGAGTTGAAATTATCAGTTTTTCAGATTTCTCTTTAATTTGGATTTCAAGGATTTTTCATCCAATTTGGTTTTAACTGTTGGATCTGACAAATTGAATAAATTCTGATTTGAGTTCATTGTTGGCAAGGAATCTGAGATGTTTCTGATGTCAGAATTCATCTCAGAAGAGCCATATTCAGATCTGAGTTTGATGAAGTTTTTAATGCATTGAATGCAAGTCAGAACTAAGGAGAATCACTGTGGTGATTCGAAGTTTGATCTTGCATTCATGAGTTTGTTTTGGGTGAATGTATTGGTGATTTCCTAACCTAAGGAGTTCTCAATACTCCTTAAGGTTTCAGAAACTGGGATTTGAATTAGGGATTTCAATTGACTGAATTAACTCCTTCATGCTGTCTATAGCATTAGGAAGAGTTAAATCAGTGTCTTTTGTTGATTTAATCTGATGTGAAGTTTTTGATAAGGGTTTTTGCATTTGAATTGGTTCAGTGTTTTTTAATGAGAGTGAGACCCTTATCAGATGAAGGATTGAGAGAGAATTTCCTTTTTTTTGTTTGGATTTATGATTTTTTTTTAATCCTAGTGGTCATAGTAAAGTGCTGCATTTTGCAGCTACATTCTCCTTCTCTCCCTACTCAGATTTTATCCCAAATGGACTAACTGCAGCAGCAGTTAGACCATTTAGAATTAGATCTGAGCTGATGCAGGGTTTATCTGTAGAATCAATGCTGCTGCTGCTGTCTAACTGTTCTAATTTTTAGCAGATCGAATCTAATGTAATACCCTGTACAATATGTTTTGAAATGTAGCTAACACACAGATATTTTGATTCCCTTATAAATACAAGCTTTCCGGTTAGATAATTGCACTTTCATTTCTGTGAATGCTTGTTTTAACTCTTTCAAGTGTTGTTAGCTAGTTTAACTGAAGCTAACTGTCCAAACATGATTTAAAATGAGAAACTAAACTGAGGACTGTATTAAAATTGGTAAACGCCTCCTAAATCTCATGCTGAATGAAAATAAGGCATTCATGAAACTTGATAAAAAGAGTTAAACTTAAAAAGACATTAAACATGCCTCTTTCTCCTCAGCCAACCCTTCCCTTCTCATCTCCTATTTTGTAAGATTTATAAAAACAATAAAAAGTGAAAACCCCCAAAAGAACCAATATATATATATATATATATATATATATATATATATATATATATATATATTACTCTGTATATTAAGTATACTCCTATAGACATAAGCTCTATACTAGGCTATATATGTAAATAGGTAGTATATATATATATATATACTATGTAACTAACTCTGTAAATATATTGTATACTGTAAATTAGGTATCTGATTTAGTTCAGACAGTATGTACATTAATTGTATAACTATCTATAAATTAAACTAATTTATATGTATTATTAGACTAACTAAATCAGTAGATAGTATACGTAATGGAATTAAACTATAAAACTGTGTATATCTATGCATATGTATATTATAAGTAAATAAAATCCTGCACCTTAATTTAATCCTTTATACATAATAAATAATGAATTTATTAAGTTAATAGCTAAGTTGTTAAATTAAATTAGATAAATTAGTAATTTAGAGTTATAATTAAGTTAATTGAATCTGTATACTTAGACTAATATACCTTAAGTAATTTAAGCTAATTGAAGTATATTTATACCTGATTATATTATTTTAACTTAATTTATAAGTAAAGCAACCAAAACTGCTATTTAAATGTAAATAACACAGAAATTAATTCGAAAAAATATAATAAAAATGTCTACAAAATACTTATACATGTATCTAACTCTGTATAAGGTCAATGAGACCATATAGTAGCTAATTTATAAGTAATTAAATAATAAAACACCAAAATCAGTGTGTAAAAATAGTATACTTTAGCGAATTTATTTATATAGTAAATCTAATTAAAATTTCAAATTAATTGAACAATTGTATAGTATTATGTAAATACTTCATTTTCCATAATTTATTTTTATTTTTTAATAAATTATGACCCTCGAATTGAGGGCCAAAATCTCCTTTAGCATGCAGTTGTGCACATTTTTCAGCGCAGATGCGGCGCTCGAATAGTGCCACATCGTGCGCTGCAAAACGCACGCAGCGTTATAAGTTGAATTCCTTCCTAAGCAGCGTAGTCGTCACGGGCGCCGGGCGCCTGAAACAACATACGCTATATACTGAGCATACATTCTGAACATTTGATTGAGGGGCCGGGGGGCCCAGTGAGGTGTGTGTGTGCGGGGGCTGAGAAGGCCCTGATCCAAGTTTGATAAAACGTAATTAAGTGGCCTAATGAGAATTAGGGCGCACTTAGTAGAGGTTTGGTCCCACCCTCTGGGTGCTGTGTATCCCTCAAAAAGCGTGCCCGCAAATTAAACACATTTTTAATTAATTAAAGAGAATTAACGACGGTAGTTAATTACCTCTACGTCGCAGTTGGTGGAATCTGTTAAGGCAGAATTAAAACAAAGAAGAAGAGGAATAACAGAAGAAGATTAGTGTGGAGTAAGAGAGAGAGAGAAGATGTACATATGAAGGTGAATACAAATACAAGATATATATATATATATATATATATATATATGTATACGTAGTATAGTCAATTACTTTTATATAAATAAACTCATACATTTACTAACAGAATAAAACGTCACCATAATCGTCGCTACAGACCCCAGTTTCCCTCCTTAAGTTTGTATATAGTATTTTCTGGGATCTAGCAACGCTTACATTTGTCACTATAACTATTGTATGTATTACTGTAGGTATCAGATTAGTAAGTTAACTTAGTATACTATGTAATCTTAGTTGATAGTGTACTTTCATGTAAGTATTAACACTATAACTTGTAAAGAGATAATTTGAAGTATAGTGATGAATTGTTTGGTGCTTGTTTATAGTTAGTTTTTGCAAGCATTGCGATTAATTCTTTGTGAGTAGGCAAACCATGTCTACATTCATTCATTCTTTATTAGATGTAAAACTTCTTTTTTTTGGAATTAAAGGATAATTTTGAGATCAAAGAGCGATGTAAATTAATAATTGCCTCCCAGTGAACGACTGATGTAAACACATTTACACTACTTAAAATGTCTATTTATGCATGTTCTTAAGCATAGGATTGCATTTCATGATATAAATATTGCATTACATGCATCATCTTGCATTTAGAGTAGTTTGAATAAAATGGAGGTTAATTGTCTCCTTTTATGTGCTTGGACAGGGCAAATATTTTATCAGGGCCTCGGATCAAAGATCCAACCGTATGGATATGATCAGGGTGACGATTGGAGTTCAACAACTCCAAGATCGCCCTAATCAGGCATCCGTAGCATCAGATAGAAACCGGGGAACCCTAGAAGATCAAGGGCTAGGATGGTGTAAATCCGCACTTTAGATGGAAAATCCGACCACACGGATGAATTCGGATCGACGATCGCAGCCCAACGACACAAAAATCGAGTCAATCCGACATCCGTGGCACCATCTACAACTTCCAGAAGATGGACGGCCAAGATGGCGCCACGTGGCGCCATCTCAGCCGCCAAATCGGCCGCATGCGTCTTGTGAAGACCGCGCACCGTCTCCTCTCCGCCGTTGGATCTCGATCCAACGGTTGCGGTCGCTCGCGCTTAAAAACTTCCGCGCGACCATTTCGCCCGCGTAGCGCAGCGGCGACGCAGCTGCGGGCGAAGCGGAGGTCGCGGGTTCGAGCCACGGTGAGGGGGTGGAAGGCGCGGGCGAGCGGGCGTGCACGAGCGTCAGATGAAGATCCAACGGCTGCGCGCGCTCAATCAGGACGACGCGCGATTGCACGCCGGGCGTAACGCTCGATTGCACGCGGGCGGGCGCGCTACGCAGCGGGCGCGGACGCGATCTAAGCCGTCCGATCTCGCGATCGGACGGCTGAAAATCAAGCGACGTGCGTAGGCGTTACGCGCGGGCAGCCGAGCGGGCGCGCGTGGGTGCGGCGGCTACGCCCACGTTGAGGGCTTTAGCGATGGTTTTATCCGTCACTAAAGACCCCTTATTTATTATTTTGAAGATGTAATGTCCATTTTGCCCCCACTCCTTGCAACTATAAAAGGAGACCCCCTCCATACGAAATTTGCATCCCTTCCTTCTCCTCTCTACCTCTCCAAAGCTCAAGAGAAGCTTGTCCCACACCCGGGATGCTTCTCGCGAGATAAAGTCCAAATTTTCGTCCCCCTTCGGAAGTGGATCCCGCGACGACGACGGCGTGCTGCTTCGTTCCCGTTCTTCTGCTT
Organism: Thalassia testudinum; assembly: GCA_037157565.1. Lineage (NCBI taxonomy): Eukaryota > Viridiplantae > Streptophyta > Magnoliopsida > Alismatales > Hydrocharitaceae > Thalassia > Thalassia testudinum. The sequence goes on along the minus strand of JAZHRO010000022.1, from coordinate 65,584,057 downwards.
CGTCCTCCTTCGTCCCGCTTCGTTCCCCTTCGTCCAGGCGTCGTCCCGTCCGGCTCGTCCTCCAAGCGACCGTCGAGGAGGATTCTCTCTCCCTATTCTTTTTACTGCTTTCTAGTATAGATTTACTGCTTTCTAGAGTAGTCTATTCGTCCTCCGAGCGATCGTCGAGGAGGACATTTCTCCCTCCATTCCTTTAATGCTTTCTAGAGTAATTGTTTTATGTTTTCTAGTTGTAACGAAAGAACTCTTTTATGATAAATTCCTTGTCTATTCTACATCTCATTTTGATTTTCATGTATAGTATTCCTTCTCTCTCTCTTACTCACTCTCTCTCTTTTATTTGTTGTAGATACTTAGATAGTTTAAATTGAATTTCTTTGTGACAAAATAAAAATAAACGCGAAGTTTTTAAATCAAACGTTCGCCTCCCTGAGTTCGACCCGGAATTCTTTTTTCGGTATAAATTTTATTTGTTGAACACGAATCCTTCGCTTTCGAACTACAACGACGGGTTTTCCAAAACCAAACACGTTAGCGTAGCTTCGTAAATACGTTCAACAACGACCTGGAATAAAACCAGTAAAAATTAGATAAGTAAATAATAATTGTTATAATGACTGGTATCCCATACAACCCACTACAATGACACTAATGGTATTTTCACCAACCATCAATCAATCATTCCACATCAACCTTCCATTACTGCCCAATAAGCCTTGTGCTCCATCTTGATGGGAAGGTGACACGCCTTTTCGTACACTAATCTGAAGGGAGACATGCCTAATTGGGTCTTGTGGGCGATCCTATAGGCTCACAAGGCTTCTGGAAGGCGAGTAGACCAGTCCTTCCTATCAAGCCAAATAGTGACCTGAAGAATCTTTTTGATCTCTCAATTTGACAACTCTATCAATCCATTAGTCTAGGGGTGGTAAGGAGTTGAGATACGATGCGACAACCCGTACTTTTTCATCAGGGACTAGAAGTGCACAATGTTAAAATGAGACCCACCATTGCTGATGATGGCCTTAGGAACCCCAAATTTGATAAAGATGTTCTCCTAGATAAATCGGAGGACAACATTATGATCACTAGTTCTCATGGGGATGGCTTCGATCCATTTAGAGACAAAATCAATAGCGAGTAGAATGTACTCGAAGCCGTTAGATTCGGGAAAGGGTCCCATGAAATCGATTCCCCAAATGTCAAAGATTTCTCACACAATAATCCAGTTTAAGGGCATCATATCCTGCGAGCCCATGTTGTTGAGGGTTTGACAACAAACGCATGCCCTACAATATGTCTGTGCATCTTTGAACAAAGTGGGCCAAAAGAACCCACATTGGAGAATTTTTTCTGCAGTTTTACCCCCAGAGAAATGGCCATCGCAAGCTTGGTCGTGAAAGAATGAGATCACGTCATTGACCTCGTTGTCAGGAATGCATCCCTGAATCACCTAATCATTGCCAATGCGGAAGAGGTATGGTTCCTCCCAAATATAGTACTTGCCTTCAGCAATCAATTTGTCTCGCCTGGAAGTCGCCTAATCTGGCAGGACTTTCCCCGTAACCAAGTAGTTTACAATATCAGCAAACCAAGGGAGACTGTGAATGGCTAGCAGGTGCTCATCCGAAAAATGCTCGGTGATTGGACTAGACGGGTCAATGGTTGAAGAAGGAAGAAGGGGCAAATGGTCAGCTACCACGTTTTTCTTTTCTGCCTTATCATGAATCTCGAGATCAAATTCTTACAACAGCAAGATCCATCGGATTAGTCGAGGTTTTGCATCCTTCGCGAGGAGGTGCCTTATTGCAGTGTGGTCCGAGTATATGATAACACGATAACCCAAAAGATAAGATCTAAATTTTTCCAGGCAAAATACAACGGCTAGCAACTCTTTCTCAGTAACTGTGTAGTTATGCTGAGCCTCGTCAAGGTCTTGCTAGCGTAATAGATGACCACGTGTTTCCCGTCTATTTTCTGGCCAAGTACCGCACCCACAGCATAATCAGATGCATCACACATGATCTCAAAGGGTTGAGACAATTCAGCGGACTCCAGGATAAGTGCTTGGGTAACTCGATCATGCAGGATCTCAAATAACTAAGTGCACTCCTTGGTAATCTCAAAGGGGGCATCCTTTGAGAGAAGATTAGTCAGGAGATGCACGATTTTTGAGAAATCAGGAATGAATCGGCGGTAAAAATCGACATGCCCCAGAAATGAACGGATGTCCTTGACCAAGCTAGGCATAGGGAGTTTGGAAATCAGATACACCTTGACTCGATCAACCTGGATGCCTTTTTCAGAGACGAGATGTCCCAGGATAATTTGCTCAGGTACCATGAAGTGGCTCTTTTCCCAGGAAAGAACCAAATTCACGCTAATGCACCGCCTGAGGATTTGGATCAAGTGCAGGAGGCAATCATCAAAAGATTCTCCAAATACCGAGAAATCATCCATGAAGACCTCAAGGTATTCACCTACCATATTTGAAAAAATGGCAAGCATGCACTGCTAAAAAGTAGCGGGTGCATGATTGCATAGCAAGTTACGCCAATAAATATGCCATCTTATGTTATTTCCTAGCATTACCCATGCATCTTATGTAGCCATACTTGCATTTGTAAATATACACTTGCATGCATTTTTAAAGAGGGGAAGAGAATGAGAATAAATGGTCATTCAATCCACTTCTATAATTAACATATTCATTGTGTATTGCATTGCAATTTCACCGTTTTCATTTTCATATTTCATGGTTGCTGTGCACATCTCCATGCACCCTACCCTGCTGCAGCATGGTGAGAGGCGTGCACTCCAATAAAACTCCATGCACCCTCCCCTGCTGTGGCAGCTGGTCTCTACCCACAGATACACCCACCTCCACCCTCAGACTTGCGCACACAACACACACACTCGCCGACACTCTCTCTCCCTCTCCTTCTCCGTACACAACACCTCTTCTCACAAGTTGAGAAGAGGTACACTGTGTGCAGGAGAGAGTTCACAGTGGTCTCAGACCACCACTATGAGCTCCAACACCACCCAGCTCCGCCGTGAGCAGGTAGGCGTGGTGGATTCTTGTTTGGTTTTTTTTTTGTTTGCATTTTCTTCTTTTTTTGTCTTTTTTGTTTTCATTTTCTTCTCCCTTTCCATTGTTGAGCTTCAAGCTCTGAAGCACACCTTCAGCCACCGTGCGCTCTCCATGGCCCTCTGCACGCCTCCGCGCACCTCAGGGTCTTCCTTCCGCATGCCGTGCACGCGTCCTCGACCTTCTTTGCGCCCCCAATGGTCAAAACCACCTCAGCCGGTCACCCACACCCACGCGCACTGTTCACGCGCGGTCTGCGTGACACTGTAGCCACTGGAAAGTTTCTCACTTATCCGGTGGCAAGTCGTTCTCTCTCCTTGCGTCACCCGCTCCAGCCAGTCACCGTGCCCACACGCCCACATGCCCGCACGCCCAGGCATCCCTCAGCGCTGCGTAGCCCTTGTGTGTTGCATCTCACCCTCTCTGCGCGCGCGCACGCTCACCTCTAAGCCCGAGCGCCTGCGTGCCCAGACATTGGCAGCTGACCCCAGACGGCTTAACCGCCTCCTCCACACTCACACACAGCAGGTGCTCACCCTCACCCTCACTCTCTCACACTCACCCTCATAGGCACTCGCACTCACACGCATACACCACACACACATATATATTCACACACTCTCATCCTCACATATGCCTATATATACATAAATACATACATATATATATATACATATATATACATATATATACACATATATACACACATATATGTAGTTATAGATACATATATATATACATATATATTCATATATCCACATATTCTCATTTTCCCATACACACATTCACTACCCACATACCCATGCACTCACCCTTTCATCGCGCATTGTATTGCGGGAACATTCGCACCCGTTGTGGATATTTCCCAATACTCACGCAAAGCAAGCGCTTCCACCCACACTCACACACACCCGCTCCACACTCCACGCGACACTTAGTCTTGTTGGTTGCGTCTTGCTAGACGTGGACCCACTGGACACCGTGCTACATTCCATCTCCCTCTCCACCTCCACCCCTATCTATATAATATAACTATATATATATTCTATATCTACTATATATATAGACATATATATATTAAGCTAAGTATTTCTTTTCATTTCTTTCCTTGCAATTTAGTCTGCTGTCATTTGTCTTTTATTTCTTGCTATTAAAAAAGACCAAAAAAAAGTACAAAAGAGAAAAGATAATTCTTGTCTTACAGGTACTTGATCTTGTGAGTAACAAGATCAATTTTGGAACCCTAAGTTGGCTTCTAGCCAAGGACCATTTGGCTCAAGGCTAAGGACTTCATTTTTGAGGATGTGCCTCAAGAACAACATTATCACAAAACAATCTTAAAAGTAGAAAAATCAAAGATATAATAAATGCAAGGAAGAGATACGTTTTAGAAAAGGCATAAAAACTTCTTGATCTCCTAATCCCTGCCTCCCTGAGATCGACCCTTATCCTAAAAGTGACCAAGATAAAATCAAGTAGGCCAGGTTAAAAATTTTATGAAGCTGGTGTAGACTCGATTTAGGCTAACTCACAATACTAATTTCAATGATAATATCACCATATTAATAAGACCTATTCGAGTTCGCACCACGCTTTTTTGGCGTCGTTGCTGGGGAGGCGCTATTTGAAGTAAGTTTCTACTCTCTTCCTTTAGTTTTCTCTTCTCCCACCCTCCTCTTCACGGGTGTTTTGTTTGTTTGTGTGCAGGTGTACTTGTTGCAAGGAAGAGACATGCAGAGGAGGTTGGAGACGTGGTCAAATCCAAGGCGGGTCTGAAAGCGTGAAATCGCCGGCGTCGCAATTGGAGCTTCGCCCACGTTGCTGAGGAGGTAGGTGTCTTCCTCGTAGTAACTTAGGTCATCTTGTCACCTTAAAAGAAAAGAGAAAAAAATCTAAAAATTCCAAAAACCTGAAAACACTTCTTGGGAATTTCTTGGGGCAAGTGGACTAAAACCCACTTGTTGATTGTTTGCTATCACCCCCACCGCCCCTTGATTTCCCGCAAACTTCGCATAGCGAAAATCCAAGATTCTTGATTCTTGCCTTTTCTGTTGTGTGAAGTCTTCCTAAAGGCAAGATAAAAATTAAGTGATTGGTATCCTTCCTTGCCTCATTTATTAGCATTTCGGGATCACATTTTTTGGTGGGGAGTCTTGGAATTGAGTTGATTCCAACCCCACCATGACTTTACATCTGCCTTAGATTCGATCCCGAATATTTCAACCCCAACATTTTCTTTACATCATTTGGTGGTTGAGCCTTGTGTGGATTGTCATTTTAGTGATTGGGAGCACTTGAATTAAGTGTGTTGGCTCCCTCTCACATTAAGCTAAAATTGACTCGTGCATCCACACTTAGAAATTTTCATCTAGGGAAGCCCATTGCATTTTTAGCATGCATTAGCTAATTCACATTGAAGAAGGGTTTGTTGGGCATAGAAAACTTGTATTTTCTAAAATCCTGGAGATTGGTTGAATTAGCAATCCAGTAGAATCATAAAATCCATACTACTTGAGGTTTAAATTCTAAAAGCCATTCACCATCTAAAACTTCAATTCGGGGAGATTTCCCCGTTGCATGCTTGATTTACACACTCTTAAAATTGATGCACTTGGGCATTACCCGTATACAACACCCTTCACATTTCTTGAGCACTTGATCCTAAGCCTCTAAATTAAAACTGGTAGCAACTTGACTCCTCTTAAGGATTGGAGGTCTAACTACCTACGTGTAGCACCAACGTGCAGGTGTGGGTTCTCGCGTGCTATCAGGTGTCTAAGACTGGGGCAAATGGCCTTTCAATCTAGCCCGGTGGTTCTGCAGTGCTCTCATTTGGTTCCGTAGGTTGTGATAGTAGGTAACTTAGATCTTTAGGTCTAAGGGCACATTGTAGAGGTTAGGAAATTGATTGCTTTGATTTGTCATCAAGTGTACCCTTACGGCGTTGTCTCTCTCATCCCCCTTTCTTTTCTCATCTCCCCAATTCTTCCTACAGTAGTGCATGTTTGGGAGGAGATCACAAAACCCTGAATTGTTTGAATTGTCTAATAATTCTAGAAGGGTAGAAACTGGTGAATCGTCATCCTCCTCCACAAACATGGCTGCACGCCCACCCCCAAATCCCGAGGGAGGAAACCAACCCCCTCCAATCCCACCAGGTGGTAGAGGAGCCGTTGACCCATTAACCCGCCTCCAGGCCCAAATGGAATTGTATAATGAGAAAATTGAAGCCATTAGGGAAACCTTGGAGGAAATGCAGAATCCTCCCGAATGGGAGGAGCCTAGGTCTCTTAGCTCTTATCAGATCCTACTGCTACAGAAACTCGTGGGCATATTCATGTCCTCGTGGGTGGGGAGGATTTCGAACTAAAATCGAACGTAATCAGCCTAATTAACTTCCATTACCATAGATTGGCCAGTGAAGACCCTTTTCTTCACTTGGAGGACTTAACCCGTTTAGCTAAAATAAGTAAACCAAGAAATATCGGGTTGCGTATCGTCCTCATGAAAATGTTCCCATTTTCATTGCAGGACAAAGTAGCGCAATGGTTGTGCACCATTGGGACACCTCTCCGAACTTGGGAAGAGATGCGTACAGCATTTCTCAAGAAATTTTTCCCAATCGGGCGTCCCAATGCGCTTCACCGTGCTATTACTTCTTTCACGCAACAAAACGACAAGCAATTTCATGAGGTGTGGGAAAAGTATAATGACCTCCTTAGGAAATGTCCACACCACGGTCTGCCTAAGTGGCATATAGCCCAAATCTTCTATTATGGGCTAAATGAAACTTTGAAGCAGATTGTAGATGCTTCCTGCGGAGGGAATTTTATGAATAAAAATGAGAATGGAGCATTTGAATTGTTTGAGAACATGAGTAAAAACTCAATGAACAATGTCCCCATTATCGCCTTCAATCGTACCAGCATGCCCCACAATGTTCACGAAGTTGACATGGAATCCTCCCATTCATCCACAAATCTTAACTTAATTGCACAAAAATTGGATGAAGTCTCTGTCGTGCACAAAAGATAAACGAGCTTCTGGCAAACCCCGCCCGATCTATGGAAAACACCTCCACACCATCACCCAGTCACAACCCTAATCCTTTCAATACCAGGCTGATTCCCAAGAATCCTATGAGACCTTCCTTACTGAGTATCGCGCCGCACTATTCGGTAAGCAATGTGGACCTGGCTCCTGCAAGCCAATATTTTGACACGGAGGACGAAGCCTCCGTGTGCTCAGATGCATATACACATGCAGACTCATCTTCTAGCTTAGAAGATGCTTATGCCCTGGGGAACAGCCCATTCTTTGCTACTTATAACCTAAGGTGGTGAAATCATCCTAACTTCGCATGGTCCAGTAACTCATAGTGCCAAAACCCTACGGGTGAGCCAATGCGACCATCTGCACCCGTCATCCCAAGGGCCCAATATAATCCTGTGGCAAATCCGCCATCGGGTCCTTGCATACCTCAAATTGAACACGCATCAAGTCCACTTGATAAATTAATGCGAATGATGATGGAAATGCCTAAGCGCCATGAAGAAAACATGATCTCTCTTCAGCACCAATTGGCGCAGCAGAATGCTGAGATCAGTCAACTACGCATGATGACTCGATCTCAGGGCACTCTTCTAGCCCAACCTATCTCTAACTTGCGAAATTTTGTACCTCGTGGTCTGCAACCACAGGTACGACCTTCTCAGGGGCAGGTTCATCAGATTCTGCAAACTATCGGATTTCAGCCTAATCCCGTAGCAGCACATCACCCTTATGTCCCTATTGTAAACCCTCCTCCGCCTCATGATCCCACTGGACCCGCGACGTCCAATGCGATTACTACGAGAAGTGGTAAGCAAATCGTCGATCTGCCTCGACCTGATCCTGGCCCATCTTCTTCATCGCCCTCTCAATCGGGATGAGCACCTCATTCTCGTAAGGACGATACGCCCAAACTGGTGCCAGAATCGGTCCCATTCCCTGAGGCTCTACTGAGGGAGCCAAAAGGCAAGAAAAAGAACATGCAAGCCTTTAATAACCTGCGTAATTTATTCAGGGATGTTGAGATCAAAGTACCCCTATTAGAGGCTATCGACCACATACCAACTGTCACTCGATTCTTCAAAGACTACACTACACCCAGGCGACAGTCAAAGAAAACAAACAATCCGATGGTCCTGTCACCTCATGCGAGTTATGCTATACTATCAAATCTACCACCGAAGCAGAAAGATCCAGGCACACTGCTTATTTCATGTAGCATCCAAGGATGCAATTTTAACCGTGCTCTGCTTGATCTAGGATCTTCCATCAATCTTATACCAAACATCATGCTAGAGAAATTTGCCTTAGGAAATCTGAAACCCACCCCCATCGCATTGCAGTTGGCAGATCGTTCTGTCAAAATCCCGAAGGGTGTGGTGGAAGATGTGGTGGTTAGGGTCAACAGTCTCTGTTTTCCTGTTGACTTTCTTATTTTGGATATGGAAGTTCTCCGCTCACTTTCTGTGAGTCGGGTTGCATCATCCTTGGTCGACCTTTCTTGGTGACAGCCCACTCCCATATCAACTGTGAGTCGGGTTGCATTGAGATCGCCGTTGGCTCTGAGAAGCTCAAGCTAAACATTTTCAAGGCCGCCAAGAACTTTGATTGCGATTACATTGAGGATAACACGTCTGACAAGGATATGGCCGTCAGCGCATGTATCGGACTAATAGGGACCTATTCTGACTGGTGTGGATTGTCCCTGGACACAGACCATCACCTGGCAGACTTATACCATGACGTTCCCCCATCCCTCCCCATACCAGTACCTTCTCCTAACTAGACTTCTGATGAGGTTTTCTTCGCTTCCCACACCTCGTGGTCTGAGTCATATCCAGGCTACTCACAGCCGGTCCACCCTCTTGAAGACCGGATTGCCCTTTCCTTCCCGCCAAATCAAGTGGAAATGTGACTCCACACTGGGACCTTGAGCCCAAATGCTGATCACTGGGGCTCTCCTTTCTTGGATCCATCAATCCAAGATGCCCCTCTTCTTGGCCAATTTGAGAGCCAACTTCTTTCTCCTGCCCTTCTTTCTTCTGATCATTTTGGGACACTCTCATCCCAAGAAATGCCAGATCTTTCACTATCCACTCCCGAGCTGAAAGCGCTGCCTGACACGCTGAAATATGCTTTTCTGGGACCAAATGAAATGCTCCCTGTAATTATTAGTTCAAAACTGACCAAGGAGCAAGAATACAAGCTAATGAAGGTCCTCATGGAACACAAGGTAGACATTGAATGGTCCTTATCTGACTTAACTGGCATTAGCCCCTCCTACTGCACTCACCGTATATATATGGAGGAGGCTTGACCTTCTCGCAAGATGCAACGACGTCTCAACCCTAACATGCGGAAAGTCGATAAAAAGGAAATCATTAAGTGGCTTGATGCAGGTATAATCTACCTGTTGAACGTATAAGTTGCTACGCTAATGTGTTTGGTTTTTAAAACCTTATCGTTGTAGTTTGAAAACGAAGAACTCCTATTCAACAAATAAAATTTATACCGAAATGGAAATTCCGGGTCGAACACAGGGAGGCTACGTCGATCTATATTCGCAATTATATTTTTTTTAGAATTTTTCTTGAAAAGCGAGGCGATGTATTTACAATGAAGCCATAACAATAATCATACTAAAAAGGGAGAGAGAGAGAGAAATGCATTCAATAATTCAAAATGTTTATACAATAAAACCAAATAAGAATTACACTAGAAAGTGGAAAATCAGCTACACTAGAAAGCTGTAAAGAAAAATGGGAGAGAGAAGTTATCCTCCTCGACGATTGCTTGGAGGATGAGCCGGACGGGACGACGCCTGGATGAAGGAGGACGGAGTGGAAGAAGGAGGACGAAGCAGGACGAAGGAGAACAAGGCAGCACGTCATCGTCGTCGCGGGATCCACTTCCGAACAGGGGATGAACATTTGACTTTATCTCACGAGGAGCATCCCGGGTGAGGGATAAGCTTCTCTTGAGCATTGGAGAGGTAGAGAAGAGAAGGAAGGGATGAGAATTTCGTGTGGAGGGGGTCTCCTTTTATAGTTGCAAGGAGTGGGGGCAATTTGGTCATTACAACTCTTAAAACATTCATTCAGGACCTTTATTGATGGATAAAACCGTCGCTAAAGGTCTGAACGTGGGCGTAGTGGGCGACGCATGCGCGCCCGCTCGCTTGCCCGAGCTCTCAACGCACACACATGTTTAGCCATCCTCAGTCGTCCGATCGCGAGATCGAACGGCTTAGATCGCACTACACTCGCCTCCTCAGCGCGTGCCCGATCGTGTGCGATGCCGTGTTACCGCCGCGCGTGCAATAGTGTGTGGAATCTATCGGGCGCGCGCGACCATTCGATCATGATCCGATGCTTGCCCACGCCCCTCGCCTGCTCGCTGCGAATCGATCCCGCGCCAGCGCCTCTTGTTAATTTGCTAAACCGCTACGCTACGCCGTCCAAATAGTCGCGTGGATGAAATCAAGCGCGCGCATCGAAAGCCATTGGATCTTGATCCAACAGTGGGGAAGGGCAGATGCGGGGCTTCAGCTGGTGCGTGCAGACGATTGGGTGGCCGAGATGACGCCACGTGGTGCCATCTTGACCGTCCATCTTCTGGATGATGTAGATGGTGCCACGGGTGTCGGATTGACTCGATTTTTGCGTCGTTATGCTACGATCGTCGATCCGAATCCATCCGTGCAGTCGGATTTGTCGTTTGAAGTGCAGATTTACACCATCTTGGCCCTTTATCTTCTAGGGTTCCCCGGTCACTATCTGATGCTACAGATGCCTGATTAGGGCGATCTTGGAGTCGTTGAACTCCAATCGTCACCTTGATCACATCTGTATGGTTAGATCTTCGATCCAAGGCTCCGATAAAAAGTTTTCCATGTCCAAGCACATAAAAGGAGACAATTAACCTCCATTTTATTCAAACTACTTTAAATGCAAGATGATGCATGTTATGTAATATTTATAGCATGCAATGCAATCCTATGCTTAAGAACATGCATAAATAGACATCTTAAGTAGTGTAAATGTGTTTACATCATGCCCCCATGCCTATCTTTTGCTAGTCCCTAGCAAAAACTATATACTATTTATAAAAGAATTAGGTTGGATTATTTGCGCATGAGTTATTTTCAATCATTAAGAAAATGTCCACTTAGGATTTGAACTTTCAAAGACACAACAGTGCCCGAGTATCTGCCAAAATGCAGACCGCCTCAAGCCCTCACCTTATTCAAAGAAAAATTTCTCTCTTTTTCCTCTTTTCTAATTTTTTTGGATTTTCAAGTTTTAGGGTTTAAGAGTGGCTTTCTACGGCCATTCAACTCACCCAAGATTTGATGAGAATCCTAAGTTTTAAGCATCTTATTGTGAATGTGATAGACTCGTTGGCCGGCAATTAAAACGAACTTCGGATTTCTACGCCTCTAGGTGACCTAAAAAAAAAAAAGAATTCTGCCTAAAGGTGTATCTTTACAACCAGTAGCTTTCTCCCTACTTTTATTTTTTAACGGGGTCAACACAAGGGTGAATCCAATGTATATCTCCCCGGTTTATTCTACTTCTCCGCTTCTTCCTAAGTGTTTTGGGAATTTTTAGTGCATTTACTAAGCTGGGTTCTGGACAACCGATCGATGAGCTGTTACCACCGACAACTTGCCAGCCATACTCGTGCAGCGAAGTGTGGTTTATTTCTTTTCTTTTCTTTCTCCTTTTCTTTTTGATTTTTTTTCTTTTTTTTTTTTAAGTAGGTGGCTTCCCTTGTCTAAGATTTACCTAAAGGCAGCAAAAAGAGAAAGGTCCAGTGATTGGGCTCTGGACAACCTACCTATGGGTTGTTACCCACGATAACTTGCCAGCCATATCACCTTAGAAGGTTCATTAGCTACCCAATTTCCGTTAGAATCACCGAACAACGAGTCGGTGCAAAGAAAGTGTGTAGATGCTTAAAACTAAAAAATTCTCACAAATCAAAGGGTGGGTTGATAAGTCGTGTCTTATCACCCAAACTTATTTACTCCAATTACGATAGAATTAAGATGGCGAGAACTCGAAAGATAAATCCACATTTTAGTGGATACACGGGCTGATTAAGTCAAAGACCTGAAGGGTCTTTGTGTTCAGATCCTAATGTAAAATTTTCTAAGATTGGAAAGTCCTAATGTCCAACTATTCCTTCCTAATTTTGATTTTTTTTATGTATAAATAAGAAGAGAAAAATAATTTACATGAATTTTACAAAGCTGACCAAATGATTCGAAAATGAATCCACCCCCCCATGCCTAGCTGATGCAATGTTCTCATTGAAAAAGAGACATGAAAGAAAGGGTAGAATATGAAAGATGTCACTTGAATATGAAGCTCGTATCAGCCTTGTGTCATATGTACAACTGCTGAGTTTAATACCATCAGCTAGGCGAAGTCCAGCCAAAGAAGTCACAGAATGGCTAGAGCAACTGTGTCTAAGACGAGTTCTGGAAGAATACGGTCAATAACAGGCTGCAGACGTTGACCGTTGACTTTAAATGTGTTACCCATCTTTGGGTCAGAAATCTGAACGGCTCCATTTGGAAAAATCTGGTCAATTATGAATGGGTCATTCCATTTAGATCTAAGTTTGGCAGGAAAGAACTTAAGTTTAGAATCAAATAACTAGACCTTCTGGTTTGGTTCAAAGCTCTTGCGGGAAATCAGTTGATCATGTAGAGCTTTGGTCCGAGCCTTGTAGATCTTGGCATTCTCATAGGCATCATTTCTAAGCTCCTCCAACTCAGATAGTTAGAGTTTCCTGGTCTTCCCAGCTAAATTCAGATCTAAATTGCATTGTTTGATCGCCCAGAATGCCATGTGTTCAATCTCTACGGGTAGAGGGCAAGCCTTTCCATACACCAAATGGAATGGAGACATGCCGATGGGCGTTTTATACGCCGTACGGTAGGCCCAAAGAGCGTCCTCAACCTTTTGAGTCCAATCCTTGCGATCAGGCCTAACCATTTTCTACATAATGTTCTTGATCTCTCGATTGGAGATCTCGGCTTGTCCATTCGTATGGGGATGGTAAGGTGTGGAAATTCGGTGATTAACCCCGTATTTGGCCAATAAATTCTGGAATTGGGCATTAGTAAAATGAGTGCCACCATCACTGATGATAGCCCTCGGAATCCCGAACCTACTGAAGATATTTTTCTTGACAAATCGATGACCACCTTGTGGTCATTGGTTCGGGTGGGAATCGCCTCAATCCATTTGGACACATAATCAACAGCAACAAGAATGTACTGATGTCCAATTGAAGGGAGAAAGGGTCCTATGAAATTGATGCCCCAAACATTGAAAATTTCGACAGGAAGAATTGGGTTTAGGGGCATCATATCTCTCTTAGTTATGCTCCTGAGTGCCTGACATCGAGAACATGACATTGAGAAATCCTGAGCATCCTTGAATAAAGACGGCCAATAGAAGCCAGATTGCAAGATTTTTGCAGCCGTCCTTTTCCCGGAGAAATGTCCACCACACCCAGATGCATGGCAGAACTCGAGTATACTATTGAATTCATTCTCCGGTATACATCGGCGAATAATCTGATCAGAGCCGATGCGGTACAACTCAGGGTCCTCCCAGAAGTAGTATTTGGCCTTAGATTTGAGTCTATCCCATTGTTGTTTGGTCCAATCCTGGGGAATTTGACCAACGACCAAATAATTAACAATGTCAGCAAGCCATGGGGTGTGGACACCTAAAACTGTAAGAATAGTTTCGTCCGGAAAAGTGTTAGCAATCGGAATGTCCGGACGAGAGGAATCACCTAGGAGTCTCGACAAATGATCTGCTACGACATTTTGTACCCCGATTTTATCCTTGATTTCAAGATCAAATTCTTGAAGCAGAAGAATTCAATAAATAAGCTGGGGTTTAGCATCCTTTTTGGCCAAGAAATGTCTCAAGGCCGAGTGGTCGGTATAGATGATAACATGAGACCTAAGAGATAAGTACTGAATTTTTCCAAAGCGAACACTACAGCTAGTAATTCCGTTTCAGTAACAGTATAATTCCTCTGGGCTTCATCCAGAGTTTTACTAGCGTAGCAGATGACAGAGGGCTTTCTATCAATTTTCTAACCCAGGACAGCCCCAACCGCGTAATCAGAAGCGTCGGTCATGATCTCAAAAGGAACTGGAGCACAGGTGACTACCATTTTTAGGAAATCAAATGCCTTTCGGCATGATTCATCTAAAACAAACGGCATTGCTTTGGTAAGAAGATTGCTCACGGGACGAGTAACCTTCGAGAAATCTTTGATGAATCTTCGATAGAATTCCACATGGCCAAGAAATGATCGGATTTGTTTAACAGATGTGGGAGGAGGAAGTTTAGCGATAACATCAACCTTAGCTTTATCCACTTCAATTCCCCATTCAGAGATTACATGACTCAAAACGATGCCTTCTTGGGTCATGAAATGACTCTTTTCCCAGCTAAGAACCAATCGTGTTTTGATACATCGCTTAAGAATCATTTCCAGATTATCCAAACAAGAGTCAAATGATTCTCCGAAAATAGAGAAATCATCCATGAAGACTTCCATAAACTCTCCCACCATGTCAGAAAATATGGCTAGCATACACCTTTGAAAAGTCACGGTGCATTACATAACCCGAAAGGCATCCTACGAAAAGCAAAGGTTCCGTAGGAACAGGTGAAAGTAGTTTTTTCCTGATCCTCAGGATGGATAGGAACTTGGTTGTATCCTCAGTAGCCATCAAGAAAACAGAAGTACTTCTGGCAGGCTAATCTTTCCAAGATTTGATTGATGAAGGGCAGGGGAAAATGATCCTTTTTAGTGGCTGTGTTCAGCTTCCTATAATCAATACAAACCCTCTAAGAGGAAGCTGAACGAGTTGTGACAGATTCTCCTCTCTCGTTAGTCACAACAGTAATCCCGACTTTCTTCGGAACAATCTGTACGGGACTTACCCAGGGACTATCAGAGATTGGATAAATAATTCTTGCATCAAGCCACTTGATGATTTCTTTTTTTACCATTTCTTACATATTTGGATTCAATCTCCTCTGCATCTGGCGAGAAGAGCAGGATCCATCTTCCAAGAATATTCTATGATTACAGTAAGATGGCTCGATCCCCCTGAGGTCATGAATGGTCCAACCAATTGCCTCCTTATGTTCCTTTGTCAATTTAGCACTGATTATCATAGGGAGTGTCTTCTGAGGTCCTAAAAATTGATATTTTAAATTCTCAGGCAATGGTTTCAATTCAAGCTGGGACAGGTTGATGATTGATGGTAGGATAGATGCTAAAGATTCATCAAGAGGAAGAGGTTGTGAGTGAACAAAATCAATAACCTCTTCAGAAGATGGCAGGTCAGCCATAGAGGGCTGCGGGTTGAATTCGTCAGATTATCAGGTACATCCATGTCAAGGACAAGGAAATCTATAGGAAAATAGAAATCGTTGACCTTAACTATAACATCTTCAATAACGCCTCGCGGATTTATGACCGAACAGTCCGCTAACTGTAGCGTTACTGAAGTTGGCCGAAGTTCACCTAACCCAAACTTCTCGTAAAGAGAAATCAGAATTAGGTTGATAGATGCACCCAAATCCAAAAGTGCTCTATCAAATGTGTAATCTCCGATGACGCAAGAAATCAACGGAGCACCTGGATCTCTCTTTTTCTGAGGGAGGTGGTGCAGGATAACAGAACTAGTCTGCTCGGAGAGTACCACCTTCCTCGAAACAGATTCTCTCGACCTACGCTTTTGTGTACATAAATCCTTTAAAAATCTTGCTTAAGTCGGTATGTGTTTGATAGCATCAAGGAGCGGGATATTGATCTCAAAATTCTTAAATAGATTCAGAACCTCCTCATTGGTATCAACAGACTTCTTCTTCTTTGATTTGATTGAGGCTTCAGGAAAAGGAACATGAGTCAGATCTTTGGAATTAGTTTCCTGAGCCTTGATTTCTCCTCCAGAATTCTCCTCTCTCTCCTCAGGTTCTTCAGGATTCAAAAGATCAGAATAGTGTGGTTGTGGATCCTGAGTCTGCTTACCACTCCTCAAAGTGACAGAATCTGCAGATGCATAAGAATTTGGGTCTTGGCGAGGGTTAGGAAAGATTGGAGGGGCTTGATTAGCCATGAATTGTTGATTTATAGAAGAAGAAGAAGAAGAGGACGAGGAACCCTGCTCAACCACCTGAGCATGTGCGTGTGGGTCCCTCTGATTTCCGTACCCATGGGCTTGGTTGCCTGAATTCATAATATTTCTTAGGTTGGGTACGGGTTGGGATGGTAGAGATCTGGGTTGACGAGAGTTAGCAATGAGCCCGAATTGCAAGTTGTCCAGAGAGGTTTTCATTTGCTGCATGAGCTGGAGCATGGATCCTTGCATCTCTACCATTTGTCAATTCAAATCAGCCTGCCCTGCGGGTTGACGGGCATTCGAAGCTGGGTGATTGACCTGATTTGGAGGCAACTGAGTATATACTTGACACTGACCCATTGATTGTTGCGGAGCATTGTTGCCGGGTCGGAATTGGGTCTGTTGCCCTAGGTTTTTCCAAGAGAAGTTAGGGTGGTTTCTCCAACCTGGATTATAGGCATTAGAGTAGGGGTTGGATCTAACATTCTCTTCTACAGCACAGACATCCTCATAGGGTGAGGATGGAGAGAAAGAAAGGGAAGGATCAGAAAAACTGGGATCAAAGGCCCCAGTTTGGAACCCGTGGGGTTCTGAAAAATGCTGACTCACAGGTTGAGCCGCATCGAGTTGATTCACGAACTCCCGTCCAAAAGGAGCTCGTGAAGAATGGAATCCCGAATTTTGGGATTGAGTGGATAGAGAGTTGTTCATAGAATTGCCAGCCATCCACTCTTCCATTCTCTTAGCAACCAAGTCCACCTTATCAAGTTTGTTACAAATCAATTCCATATCAAATGAATGAGTCATGGACTTCATTGACATTTGATCTGGGTTGCTGGGACCGGTTAAATGTATCCATGGAGGCATGATTGATTCAATTCTCACTCATTTCCTTAAATAAATCATGTGCAATATCTGCATCTTTATTGAGGAAATTGCCTCCGCAAGAAGCATCCACATGATTTCTGAGTTGCTCAGTCAACGCATGATAGAAGATCTGCACGAGTTGCCATTTTGGCACCTCGTGGTATGGACACCTCCGCAATAAATCAAGGAATCTCTCCCAGGACACATGAAACTACTCCCCCGGCCGCTGGGTAAAGGTAGCGATTGCCCGTCTCAAAGCATTGGTACGTCCAACTGGGAAGAATTTCTTCAAAAATGCCGATTTCAACTCATTCCAAGTTGTAATTGGTCTTCCTATTGTCCTATACCAATGCGCGACCTTATCCCTAAGAGAGTAGGGGAAGAGCCTCATGATCATTTGCTCCTCGTTTACATTTCGTGCCTTGATGATCTGGACCAAAGTGGTCAAGTCCTCCAACTGCTGAAATGGATCTTCAGAGCCAAGCCCATGATAATGTTTAATCAGGCTTAACACCTGGGGCTTAATTTCTACGTCACCGACTGGAATCTGGACACCGGGACATTCCCCGTAATTTGAAGGATCATAAAAATCCTTCAAGGGCTGAGCACCCTGCATTCTCTACATTTGTTCCAGCTGCCTTCGAAATTCTTCCTGTGGATTTCCAGGTAGAGGAGGCTGTTGGTCGGCCATGGGATAAATTTGACCAAAATCCAATTTGCATCTCCTAGAATACTCTAATGGTCCTTCCAATCGGGGATTCAATGACCGTCTTCCCAGTATAAACTAGGAGAAGGTCAGAAGGACTGGGGATAGGGACCCTGCAGCATAACAAAACAAGGCTGTCCTTAAGTAGGGTAGCCTAAGGATCTACTGAGTCCCAAAACCTACCTTAAGACTATAAATGATTTACTCTACTTGTGTCTGTTTAATCCAACCAGCTAGAACGAGGGACTGGGAAGAAGGTTCTTCCTTCGGCTTTTGCCACCAGTTCCTAGTGTACCCCCCAGTTGCGGTCGTTTGACGCTACTCCCCTAGCTAGACATCAGATTAATTAGTACAAGTAGGTTAATCAAAGACAATCTTAAACTAGGCCCTGAAGAGCTAATCAGACCTTAAGGCCAACGTCTACTCAATTTTATTAAGGCTTAGGATTGTGGTGCTTATGGAATGTGATGGGCCCTTAAAATGGGTTGTGCCCTTAATGATTGATTGAGATTTGTGTAAGTGCGTGCATAACCAGGGTTTTCAAGCAAGATTATTTGTGATGCGTGGATTTTAATGTTCAAATCTTGCTTAAGTAGCTTTTAGGGTTTCAAATTAGGTGGATTGCAATTAAGTTTCTAGGCAAACAAAGTTGTCAAACACGGGTGAAGATTGTTTTCCTTTAAAACCAGAAAGAAAGTGGAGTTCCTGGAATAGACCTAGATTGAAAACCCTAAGGAGGAGCTACTTGATGAGTTGATTTTAAGTAGAGTGATGCGGCCAAAACAACTCAAACAACTGGCCACAAATTCACCACTAAGTTAGGCACTCAAAGATGGTTAACCTAAAATGATTTCTACTCTTTTATGTGTTGCTTTGTGTGTACTAGCTCCACAGCTCAGAACCCAGTTGAGTAAAAATAAATCAATCCGGTTAAGTGCCTTGAATGTGGGTGTACGTTGTGTGTTTGTTGAAAATTGTCCCACAAGATTATCTTTTTGTTATTTTTTTTATATAAATGAGGGTGGAATGAATGTGAGTGAGAATCCAAACAACCAAACTATTCCTAGGATTTATGCAAACACCTAGGTTAATTGGAATTTGGATTTAATGTGGCAAATGAAATCTATGGAGGGGGGAAGAATGGGGAGCACTTACAGTTGTCTTCAACTGTACTTTACTCCAGTCTACCGCTTGATGATTCCTTGATGGAGGTCTCTGCAAAACAATAGACACAAGAGAAAGCAAGTTTGAAAATAATAAAGTGCAAGAAATGTGAAAAGAAGATCAGAAATCGTTGCCTCCCCGGCAACGGCGCCAATATGTTGAATGTACGGGTTGCTACACTAACGTCTTTGGTTTTTAAAACCTTGTCGTTGTAGCTTGAAAGCGAAGAACTCCTGTTCAACAAATAAAATTTATACTGAAATGGAAATTCCGGGTCGAACACAGGGAGGCTACGTCAATCTATATTCGCAATTATATTTTTTTTAGAATTTTTCTTGAAAAGCGAGGCGATGTATTTACAATGAAGCCGTAACAACAATCATACTAAGAAGGGAGAGAGAGAGAGAGAACATGCATTCAATAATTCAAAATGTTTATACAATAAAACCAAATAAGAATTACACTAGAAAGCGGAAAATCAGCTACACTAGAAAGTAGGAAAAATTCTACACTAGAAAGCTGTAAAGAAAATGGGAGAGAGAAGTTATCCTCCTCGACGATTGCTTGGAGGACGAGCCGGACGGGACGACGCCTGGATGAAGGAGGATGGAGCGGAAGAAGGAGGACAAAGCAGGACGAAGGAGAACGAGGCAGCACGTCGTCGTCATCGCGGGATCCACTTCCGAACGGGGGATGAAAATTTGACTTTATCTCGCGAGGAGCATCCCAGGTGAGGGATAAGCTCCTCTTGAGCTTTGGAGAGCTAGAGAAGAGAAGGAAGGGATGAGAGTTTCGTGTGGAGGGGGTCTCCTTTTATAGTTGCAAGGAGTGCGGGCAATTTGGTCATTACAACTCTTAAAACATTAATTCAGGACCTTTAGTGACGGATAAAACCATCACTAAAGGTCTGAATGTGGGCGTACTGGGCAGCGTGCGCACGCCTGCTCGCTTGCCCGCACGCTCAACGCACACGCACGTTTAGCCATCCTCAACCGTCCGATCGCGAGATCGGACGACTCAAATCGCGCTACGCCCGCCTCCTCAACGTGCGCCTGATCGCGTGTGATGCCGCGTTACCGCCGCATGTGCAATAGCGTGTGGGCGCTATCGGGCGCGCGCAACCGTTCAATTGCGATCCGACACTCGCCCGCGCTCGCTCGCCCACGCCCCCTGCCTGCGAATCAATCCCGCGCCAGCACCTCGCGATACGGCACTGAACCGCTGCGCTATGCTGTCCAAATAGTCGTGCGAATGAAATCATGCGCACGCATCCATAGCCGTTGGATCTTGATCCAACAGCGGGGAAGGGCGGATGCGGGGGCTTTAGCGGGTGCGTGCGGACGATTGGGCGGCCGAGATGGCTCCACGTGGTGCCATCTTGTCCATCCATCTTCTGGATGATGTAGATGGTGTCACGGGTGTCGGATTGAGTCAATTTTTGCATCATTAGGCTGTGATCGTCGATTCGAATCCATCAGTGTGGTCGGATTTATCGTTTGAAATGCGGATTTACACCATCTTGGCCCTTGATCTTCTAGGGTTCCCTGGTCACTATCTGATGCTACAGATGCTTGATTAGGGCGATCTTGGAGTTGTTAAACTCCAATCGTCGCCCTCATCACATCTGTATGGTTGGATCTTCGATCCGAGGTATCGATAAAAAGTTTGCCCTGTCCAAGCACATAAAAGAAGACAATTAACCTCCATTTTATTCAAACTACTCTAAATGTAAGATGATGCATGTTATGCAATATTTATAGCATGCAATGCAATCCTATGCTTAAGAACATGCATAAATAGACATCTTAAGTAGTGTAAACGTGTTTACATCACTACCCGATCAACGACAGCCCCTGGGTGAGCTCGATTCATGTCGAGCCCAAAAAGGAGGGACTCACCATCCGTGTCAATGACAGGGGTGAATCCATCCCTACACGCACTCCTACATCTTGGAGAGTGTCTGTAGATTATAGGAAGCTAAATGCTACAACAAAGAAAGACCATTTTCCGCTACCTTTTATTGACCAAATCCTGGAGCGGTTAGTAGGTAATAAATTTTTCTGTTTCCTGGATGGATTCTCTAGATATAACCAAGTGACTATTGACCCCCGGGACCAAGAGAAAACTACCTTCACCTGCCCCTTTGGCACCTTCGCATTTAGAAGGATGCCATTCGGACTTTGTAATGTGCCAGCAACTTTCCAGAGATGTATGTTGGCGATACTTCATGATATGGTGGGTGACTTTCTTGAGGTCTTCATGGACAACTTTTCGGTCTTCGGACCTTCATTTGATGATTGTCTAGCCAACCTAACATGCATCCTTCAGAGATGTATTGATGTTAACCTCGTGCTTTCTTGGGAGAAAAGTCATTTTATGGTACCCGAGGGGATTGTTCTCGGTCACATCATCTCCGATAGCGGTATTGAGGTGGACAGAGCTAAGCTTGATGTGATTGCTAATTTACCTGTGCCTAGCTTTGTCCGGCAAATCTGCTCCTTCTTAGGACACGTCAGTTTCTATAGGAGATTCATCAAAGACTTTTCCAAAATTTTTAGACCTTTAACTCATCTCCTATTGACCAACATACCCTTTGATATGGGCCTCGACTGTATACGAGCATTCACGCAACTGCGTGATGTTGTCACCAAGGCCTCTGTTCTCCAGCCACCTGATTGGTCCCTTGACTTTGAACTCATGTGTGATGCTTCCGACCTTGCAGTCGGAGACATCCTGGGACAAAGACGCGATAGACACCCCTTCGTGGTGTACTACGCCAGTAAAACGCTGGATGAGGCCCAACGTAATTATACGACTACTAAGAAAGAGCTATTGGTGGTCGTCTTTGGGATGGAGAAATTCCACCCTTACCTTCTAGGCTCACATGTTACTGTATTCATTGATCATGCGGCTATCCGTCATCTCATGCACAAGAAGGATGCCAAGCCTAGACTAATTTGTTAGATCCTTTTGCTTCAAGAATTTGACCTGGAGATCTGCAATAAGGCTGGAGCCCAGAATGTTGTTGCTGATCATCTCTCAAGACTGGACGCTGACCACATTAGACTTACCCTGCCTTTTAAGGAGGTTTTTCCCGATGAGCACCTACTGGTAATTAATGTGGCAAGTGGACCTTGGTATGCCGACATTGGCAATTACCTTACTTCTGTCTCCCTTCCACGTGGCTGGCCTAAAAACCAGAGCAAGCATCTCATCGTAGAAGCAAAGTCTATTTCTGGGATAACCCGCTACTTTTTCGAGTAGGTGCTGATCAGATCATCTGTCGCTGTATTCCTAACAGCGAGGTCCCCAGTGTGCTATCCTTCTACCACGATCAGACCTGCGGAGGCCATTTCTCTGGGAGGAAAACTGCAGCCAAGGTGTTGCAGTGCAGTTTCTTTTGGCCCTCTCTTCACCAGGATGCACACAATTATGCTAAATGGTGCACTAGGTGCCAGTCGCTAGGGTCAATGTCACATCCAGACAGGATGCCCTTGCAACCCATCCTAGCTGTTGAAATCTTTGACATATGGGGAATCGATTTCATGGGCCCCTTTCCTCCTTCCAACGGCTTTGAGTATATCCTCGTTGTTGTTGACTATGTTTAAAAATGGATCGACGCTATTCCCACTGCCATGCTAACCATGTCATATCTACTCGATTTGTCAAAGATCACATTTTTGCTTGCTTTGGGATCCCTCGACCCATTATCTCTGATGGAGAAAGTCATTTTACCCATACTTCTTTTCAGGCACTTTTGAGGAAATATGAAGTCCACCATCGTACCGCATCTCCATATCATCCTCAGACGAACGGCCAGGCTGAGGTGTTGAACCAGCAAATCAAGCATATTCTCTAGAAAACGGTTCGGCCTGACCGCAAGGATTGGTCTGACAAGCTGATTGATACACTTTGGGCGTATCGGACCGCCTACAAGTCTCCCCTTGGTATGTCTCCTTATAGAATTATTTATGGGAAGCCTTGTCATTTGCCTGTGGAGCTGGAGCACCGCACTTATTGGGCGGTTCGCCAATGTAACCTTGACCTAGACTTGTGTGGTTGAGAAAGGAAACTCCAACTCCAGGAGCTAGAAGAGCTCCGTCGTGAGGCCTATAATTCTGCCTTAACTTTCAAACAACGCATTAAAGCCTTTCACGACAATCGCATTCGGCGGAAGGAATTTGAGCCATCTCAGCAAATTTGGCTTTAGAATGCCCGGCTCAAATTCTTTCTAAGGAAATTAAAGTCCAAATGGACTGGTCCCTACTTGGTCTCGAGACCATTTCCCAACGGTGCCGTCGAAATTGAAGATCCCAGATTTGGGCATAAATTTATGGTCAATGGGCAACGGTTAAAACCCTATCTTACTCATGAACCTGCCCCCGTTGGTGAAATTGTTGCCCTGCTGGAGGGTAACTGACTTCGTGCCTCACTCTGAGTCCAGCTGGGGACGTTAAACCACTCGTTGGGAGGCACCCCAGCAACACTCCTCCACTTTCACCTACACATTCCATTTCACTTCACTTTGCACTTCTTCACTTTTCACTTCACCACCCATGATCCACCAACCCTACCACCCTGCTGTATACCTCGCACCTTAGCTCTCGTACCAAGACCCTTGGACCTTGCTTTACCCTGCATGCATATGAGGACGTAGCATCATTTGGCATGGAGGGGTGGATAGGCATCCATAGGATCTGGGTATTATATAGGTATTATGCAGCTTTTGCATCCATTATACATATCCATCTATAAATATGTACATAGCCTAATTCAGAGAGAGAGAGAGAGAGAGAGAAAATGTGTGTAAAGTGTTTAGCAATGATCTGAAAGCTGAAACAAAAATACAATAAGTGTTTATGAAAATTCAACCTTTGCTTTGAAGACTTTCCGGGCCACAGAAGCTTGACTCACTCAGACTTAGCTTAATTCACTCAAGCATTAATAAAATAGATCAGAAGCTCTCCTAACTTATGACGTATTCTTGTACCTGAGCCACCAGTACAGGATTCGTTGGTTTGCCTCTACTTGAGAGTCTAAGTAATCTTGGTTCACACTACACATATTGAGAAAGACCAGGTGAACATAAGATTCAACCCTAGTGTTCATTAGTGAAGGTGGAGTCCTTACCTGTGTGTGTAGGTAGACTTTTTATCCCAGTCCTTAGTCTTGTGTTTAGAAGAAACTCTTTCCACCAAAAAAGTACTCACCCACCAAATAAGTGTGCTCTTCCAAATAAAGTTGTAGGAGATATACTGACACTTGTTTCAAAAAAAAAAAAAATCTTGCAAATAAGTCAGTATATCTTCCAAATGTCTGTAAATTCTTCTTCCCAAAAGTTTTTCAGGGCACATTTCAAATACCCTATTCTACCATATATTCTTTGAGCCACAAAAACAATAAAGTGGGGTTGAGTTTTTCCATCATCTTTTTTAGGGTTAATCCGAAGGCATGAGCCGAAGCTGAGACCAACCTGTACTTAAAAATTTGTGAAACCCTGGGCTTGAGCCTTAATGTTCATCTGATCGGTCTTGATCCTTCACTACGCACAAACCGTAATCTCTTAGCTCTCGAGTATGGCAAAACCTTCTGAGTCCTGGAAATCGTACTTAAGGTTTAAATATCAAGAGTCCAGGTTAGTCGAGAGATGGTCTATGTCATGTAAGAGTTGAATACTAGTAGTCTTCTCTGCAATTGGTTCTCACAATATCTAACTGATAAATACATTAATGTTGCTTCAGAAAAAAAATCTTTAGCTTAAGATCCTTTCGAAACACAATACAAATGTTTTGCTAGGGACTAGTAAAAGATAGGCATAGGGGTATGATTGCACAATAATTTACGCCAATAAATATGTCATCTTATGTTATTTCCTAGCATTACCCATGCATCTTATGTAGCCATACTTGCATTTGTAAATATACACTTGCATGCATTTTTAAAGAGGAGAAGAGAATGAGAATAAATGGCCATTCAATCCACTTCTATAATTAACATCTTCATTGTGTGTTGCATTCCAATTATACCCTTTTCATTTCCATATTTCACGGCTGCTGTGCACGTCTCCATGCACCCTACCCTCCTGCAGCATGGCAAGAGGCATGCACTCCTATAAAACTCCATGCACCCTCCCCTGACGTGGCAGCCGGTCTCCACCCACAGATACACCTGTCTCCACCCTCAAACCTGCGCACACAACACACACATCACACACACTCGCCGGCACTCTCTCTCCCTCTCCTTCTCCACACACAGCACCTCTTCTCACAAGTTCAGAAGAGGTACACTGTATGCAGGAGAGAGTACACAGTGGTCTCAGACCACCACTGTGAGCTCCACCACCGCCCAGCTCCGTCGGGTGGGCGTGGTGGATTCTTGTTTTTTTTTTTTTTTTTTGCATTTTCTTCCTTTTTCGTATTTTTTGTTTTCAATTTCTTCTCCTTCGCCATTGTTGAGCTTCAAGCTCTGAAGCTCACCTTCAACCACCGTGCACTCGCCGTGGCCCTCCGCATGCCTCCGCGCACCTCAGGGTCTTCCTTCCGCGTGTCGTGCGCACGTCCTTGCCCTTCTTTGTGCCCCCACTGGTCGAAACCGCCTCAGCTGGTCACCCACACCCACGCGCACTGTTCACGCACGGTCTGCGTTACACTGTAGCCTTCGGAAAGTTTCTCACTTATCCAGTGGCAAGTCGCTCTCTCTCTCCTTGCATCACCTGCTCCAGCCGATCGCCGCACCCACGCGCCCACGCGTCCCTCAACGCTGCGCAGCCCTTGTGCACTGCGTCTCACCCTCTCCGCGCACGCGTGTGCTCACCTCTGCGCTCGCGCTCCTGCGCACCCAGACGTCGGCAGCTAACCCCAGACAGCTTAACCGCCTCCTCCACATTCACACACTGCAGGTGCTCACCCTCACTCTCACTCTCTCACACTCACCCTCACAGACACTCACACTCACATATATATATTCACACACTCTCATCCTCACATATACCTACATATACATAAATATATATACATATTTATATATATATATATAGATAGATATACATATATATACATATATATATATACACATATACATAGATATATATATAGTTATAGATACATATATATATATACATATATATTCATATATCCGCATTTTCCCATACACACATTCACTACCCACATACCCGTGCACTCACCCTTTCACCGCACATCGTATCACAGGAACATTCACACCAGTTGTGGATATTTCCTGATACTCGTGCAAAGCAAGCACTTCCACCCACACTCACACACACCTGCCCCACACTCCACGCGGCACTTAGTCTTGTTGGTTGCATCTTGCTTGATGTTGACCCATTGGACACCATGCTATATTCCATCTCCATTTCCACCTCCACCCATATCTATATAATATAACTACATATATATATATATTATATCTACTATATATATAGACATATATATATATATATTAAGCTAAGTATTTCTTTTCATTTCTTTCCTTGCAATTTAGTCTGCTGTCATTTGTCTTTTATTTCTTGCAATTAAAAAAGATCAAAAAAAAAGTATAAAAGAGAAAAGATAATTCTTATCTTGCAGGTACTTGATCTTGTGAGTAACAAGATCGATTTTGAAACCCTAAGTTGGCTTCTAGCCAAGGACCATTTGGCTCAAGGCCAAGGACTTCATTTTTGAGGGTGTGCCTCAAGACCAACATTATCACAAAAAAAATCTTAAAAGTAGAAAAACCAAAAACATAATAAATGCAAGGAAGAGATACGTTTTAGGAAAGGTGTAGAAACTCCTTGATCTCCTAATCCTCGCCTCCCTGAGATCGACCCTGGGCTTAAAAGTGACCAAAATAAAATCAAGTAGGCCAGGTTAAAAATTTTGTGAAGCTAGTGTAGACTCAATTTAGGTTAACTCACTATACTAATTTCAATGATAATATCACCATATTAATAAGACCTATTAGAGTTCGCACCAGTGCATTACAGAGATTGAATGGCATCCTTCGAAATGCGTACGTCCTGAAGGGGCAGGTGAAGGTAGTCTTCTCTTGGACCTCAGGATGGATTGCAACCTAGTTATAACTGGAGTACCTGTCTAAAATGTAGAAGAATTGATTTCCCGCTAGTTTCTCGAGTATCTGATCAATGAACGGTAGTAGAAAATGATCCTTCTTCGTGGAGGAATTGAGTCTTCTATAATCAATGCAGACTCTCCATAAGTTCGCTATACGAGTTGGTATGGTTTCTCCGATTTCAATCGTGATCAGGGTGAGTCTTGCCTTCTTAGGCACAACTTGGATTGGACTCACCCATTGACTATCGGAGATCGGGTAGATGATCCCTGCATCTAACCATTTCATGATCTCCTTTTTCATGACATCCTACAGATTTGGATTTAGGCGTCTCTGCATTTCACGGGATGGTCATGAGCCCTCTTCAGTATAGATGTGGTGTGTGCAATATGAGGGGCTGATGCCAGTCAGGTCATCGAGAGTCCATCCAATGGCTCTTCGATGCTGCTGGAGGAAAGTAATCAAGCGTGTTTCCTGATCAGATGTGAGTTGGGAGTTGATAATCACAGGAAACGTTTGATTGGAACCCAAAAAGACATATTTGAGATGATCAGGAATAGGCTTTAATTCCATAAGTGGATTGTCAACAGCAGCAGGTGGTTCAGGGTGGGTGTCGAGGGCAAAGGAAGAAGTTATGGGTGTGTCTAGGTTAGGTTCAGGCTCCTCTAATTGCGGGTTTTGATCTTCTTGTGGTTGATAAAAAATAATTGGGTTTTCATCGATATATGGGTTGTCAACCACGGCCTCAGTATCGCAAATTTTCTCAATAACTACGAAATTAATTCCTTGTTGGGCCTTAAAGATGTCTTGTTCCCAAATTTTAACTCAATTTGGCCCTCCTCACAATTAATATTAGCCCTAGCTCTGGCCAGAAAAGGTCTTCCTAATATGATCGGTGTATTCTTCAAGTTCTCAGGAGCATCCATGTCTAAGACGATAAAATCCACGGGTAAGTAGAAATCGTGTACCCTAACTATGACATCCTCGAGTACTCCTTTTGGTGACTGTTGAACGTACGAATCGCTACGCTAACGTGTTTGGTTTTAGAAAACCTGTCGTTGTAGCTTGAAAGCGAAGAATTCATGTTCAACAAATAAAATTTATACCAAAAAGAATTCCGAGTCAAACACAGGGAGGCTACGTTGATCTATATTCGCAATTATATTTTTTTAGGATTTTTGATAAGCAAGGCGATATAATTACAATGGAGCTAAAGGACTAAAAGAAAGAGAGAGAGAGAGAGAAAGAAAGAGAGACAGAGAAAGAGAACATGCATTCAATATTTCAACTGTTTATACAATCAAACTAAATAAAAGTCACACTAGAAAGCGGGAAATCAATTACACTATAAAGCAGGAAAAATTCTACACTAGAAAAGCTGTAAATAAGAATGGGAGAGAGAAGTTATCCTCCTCGACGATTGCTTGGAGGACGAGCCGGATGAGACGACTCCTGGACGAAGGAGAACGAAGTAGGACGAAGCAGAAGAACGAGAACGGAGCAGCACGCCGTCGTCGTCACGGGATCCACTTCCGAAGGGGGACGAAAATTTAGACTTTATCTCGCGAGGAGCATCCCGAGTGTGGGACAAGCTTCTCTTGAGCTTTGGAGAGGTAGAGAGGAGAAGGAAGGGATGAGAATTTCGTATGGAGGGGGTCTCCTTTTATAGTTGCAAGGAGTGGGGGCAAAATAGTCATTACAACTTCAAAATAATAAATGAGGGGTCTTTAGTGACGGATAAATCCGTCACTAAAGCCCCCAACATGGGCGTAGCTCCCGCGCCCACGCACGCCTGCTCAGCTGCTCGCGCACGCAATGCATGCGCACGTTCAGCGATCCTCAGCCGTCCGATCGCGAGATCGGACGGCTTAAGTCGCGCCTTCACCCGCTGCGCTGCACGCCAGCCCGCGTGCGATCGCGCGACCATGCCGCGCGTTCAATCGCGCGTGAACGCTATTGGGCACGCGTGGCCGTCCGATCAAGATCCAATGCCCGCCCGTGCCCGATCACCCGCACCTTCCAGCCCTTCGCTGCGGCTCAAACTCGCGCCCGCCGATCGCGTAAGCGCGCTCAACCGCTGCGCTACGAGGCGCAGATGGTCGAGCAGACGCTTTTAAGCGCGGCTGACCACAGCCGTTGGATCAAGATCCAACGGCGGAGAGCAAGCAGGTGCGGGGCCTTCAGAGATTCATGCGACCGTTTGGGCGGTTGGGATGGTGCCACGTGGCACCATCTTGGCCGTCCATCTTCTGGAAGTTGTAGATGGTGCCACAGATGTCAGATTGACTTGATTTTTGCGTCGTTGGGCTGCGATCGTCGATCCGAATTCATCCGTGCAGTCGGATTTGTCATTTGAAGTGTGAATTTACACCATCCTGGCCCTTGATCTTCTAGGGTTCCCCGGTCACTATCTGATGCTACGGATGTCAGATTAGGGCGATCTTGGAGTCGTTGAACTCCAATCGTCGCCCTGATCACATCCATACGGTTTGATCTTTGATCCGAGATTCCGATAAAATGTTTTTCCTGTCCAAGCACATAAAAGGAGATAATTAACCTCCATTTTATTCAAACTACTCTAAATGCAAGATGATGCATGTTATGCAATATTTATATCATGAAATGCAATCCTATGCTTAAGAACATGCATAAATAGACATCTTAAGTAGTGTTAATGTGTTTACATCATACCCCCATGCCTATCTTTTGCTAGTCCCTAGCAAAAACTATATGCTATTTATAAAAGAATTAGGTTGGATTATTTGGACCTGAGTTATTTCAATCATTAAGAAATTGTCTACTTAAGAACTGAACTTTCAAAGACACAACAGTGCCCGGGTATCAGCCAAAATGCAGACCGCCTCAAGCCTCGCCTTATTTAAAGAAAAATTTCTTTTTCTTTTTACTCTTTTCTAATTTTTTTGGATTTTCAAATTTTAGGGTTTAAGAGTGGCTTTCTATAGCCATTCAACTCACCCAAGATTTGATGAGAACCCTAAGCTTTAAGCATCTTATTGTGATTGTGAAAGACTCGTTGACTGGTAATTAAAACGGACTTCAGATTTCTACGCCTCTAGGTGACCTCAAAAAGACTTCTGCCTAAAGGTGTATCTTTACAACCGGTAGCTTTCTCCCTACTTTTATTTTTTACGGGGTCAACACAAGGGTGAATCCAGTGTATATCTCCCCGATTTATTCTACTTCTCCACTCCTTCCTAAGTGTTTTGGAAATTTTTAGTGCATTTACTGAGCTGGGTTCTGGACAACCAGTCGATGAGCTGTTACCACCGACAACTTGCCAGCCATACTCGTGAGGCGAAGTGTGGATTATTTCTTTTTGTTCTTTTCTCCTTTTCTTTTTGATTTTTTTTTCTTCTTATTTTTTTTTAAGTAGTGGCTTCCCTGGTCTAAGATTTACCTAAGGGCAGGAAAAAGAGAAAGGTCCAGTGACTGGGCTCTGGACAACCTACCTATGGGCTGTTACCCACGATAACTTGCTAGCCATATCACCCTAGAAGGTTGATTAGCTACCCAAATTCCGTTAGAATCGCCGAACAACGAGTTAGTGCAAAGAAAGTGTATAGATGCTTAAAACTCAGAAATTCCCTCAAATCAGAGGGTGGGTTGATAAGTCGTGTACTTATCACCTAAACTTATTTATTTCAATTATAATAGAATTAAGATGGCAAGGAATCAAAGACAAATCCACATTTTAGTGGATACACAGGCTAATTAAGTCCAAAGACCTGAAGGGTCTTTGTGTTCAGATCCTAATGTAAAATTTCCTAGGATTGAAAAGTCCTAATGTCCAACTAATCCTTCCTAAATTTTTTTTATATATATAAATAAGAAGAGAAAAATAATTTGTATAGATTTCACAAAGCTGACCAAATAATTCAAAAATGAATCCACCCCCCCATGCCTAGCTGATGCAATGTCCTCATTGAAAAAGAGACATGAAAGAAAGGGTAGAATATGAAAGATGTCACCTGGATATGAAGCTCGTATCAGCCTTGTGTCATATGTACAACTGCTGAGTTTAATGTCGTCAGCTAGGCGAAGTCCAACCAAAGAAGTCACAGAATGGCTAGAGCAATAGAGTCTGAGACGGGTTCTGGAAGATTACGGTCAACAACAGGCTTCAAATGTTGACCGTTGACTTTAAAGGTGTTACCCGTCTTTGGGTCATAAATCTGAACAGCACCATTTGAAAAAATCTGATCAATTATGAATGGGCCATTCCATTTAGATCTAAGTTTGCCAGGAAAGAGCTTAAGTTTAGAATCAAATAACCTGACCTTTTGGTTTGGCTCAAAGCTCTTGCAGGAAATCAATTGATCATGTAGAGCTTTGGTCCGAGCCTTGTAGATCTTGGCATTCTCATAAGTATCATTTCTAAGCTCCTCCAACTCAGATAGTTGGAGTTTCCTAGTCTTCCCAGCTAGATTTAGATCTAAATTGCATTGTTTGATTGCCCAGAATGCCCTGTGTTCAATCTCTACGGGTAGATGGCATGCCTTTCCATACACCAAACGGAATGGAGACATGCCAATGGGCATTTTATACGTCGTACGGTAGGCCCAAAGAGCGTCCTCAAGCTTTTGAGTCCAATCCTTGCGATCAGGCCTAACCGTTTTTTGCAGAATGTTCTTGATCTCTCGATTGGAGATCTCAGCTTGTCCATTCGTCTGGGGATGGTAAGGTGTGGAAATTCGATGATTAACCCCGTATTTGGCCAATAAATTTTGGGATCATGGTCGGGCTCAGATGGAAGGGGATTCCTCAGAGAATCTCCCTTCCAATTCTGGGAGGGGATCTCTGAGGGATCAGAGAGTATTCCCTCTCTAATCCTCGCCGGAGCAGGATCTCTCCCCAATAATGGCGGAGGGACCTGATTGTAATATTGACGAGGATGCTAGGGGGTTCTATGTGATGGTTTCAAAAGATAGGGACCAAAATGTGATTGGGTGTACTAAATTGCAAAGTAGGTTAAGATGACCTCCCCGTAGGTCCAAATTTTGGTAAAAACCTAATTTGGACCTAAAGAATCCAATGGTGAAGTTGGATTTTAGGTTTGACCACATTTGATTGGACATTTTGCGAAAAAACCCAAATTAGGTCAATTGATGAGCTAGGACCCTAATCTAGGTCAAACTAGGTTCCAAAGGCCAAATTGAATGTTATAAACCCTAGGGGATATTTTTCCTTGATTTTTATCTTGACCAGAATCTTGTTGAATTAAGCGGGTCTGTTTTAGGGTTACAAGATGTCATTTAATTCCTGGATTGCACATGAACCCATTTCTAATTGATTCACCCCACTTTTTACCTCATTTAGACCATTTGACCTATGTTTTGTCTCTGAGAAATCCCTTTTATGTACTGCAATGGTAAAATTACAGTTTTAACCTTTATTTCATATTTTCTTCTCAGAACACTTATTCCTCCAATTAAGCCCTCTTCTTAGTCATGTAGGAGCTTTTATTCTCTTTATTATGTGAAAATGAGCTAGTTATGGCTCATGATGAGGCTCTCATCATACCCCCATGCCTAGCTTTTGCTAGTCCCTTAGCAAAATTTCAAGGTTTTAACTTTCATTCTAGACCCTGAGTGTCTGTCATTAATTATGATAAGTACTTCTTTTGTGATTAGGTCAAAATGCCGACAATAGGCCTAGAGGTACTCAAGTACCAACCAAAATCCAGACCTGACCCACTTTAGCTTCAGTCCTCCGCAAAGGTTTTTAAGGCCCACAGAAACTATCCTAGGGTTTGTTGGACTCCGTGGTTAAAGCACCCGTGCTTGAGACATTTTTAGCCTAGGTTCAGTTTACAGTGCGTTTTTGTAAGAGAGAGACAGAAGATTTATTTGTTTGGAGAGCTTTCTCTCTCTTTTCTTTTTATTTCTAGCTTTGGATTAGCTTCTCAACACGGTCTGTATCGGATTCTTCGTCCCCATCATCAATCCTCAGGGGTTCCTGGCTATTGAGATTTCGAGATAATCCCGCCCATGGCAACCCCCAGAACCCTGGCTTTAGAGATTTCGAGATAATCCCGCCCATGGTATCTGAACCAGCAAAGTGCTTACATGCCCCCAGTAGGATATTTAAATATCCTAAGAGACAAGCACCGAGGAGACGATATGTTGTTACGCATCTTCGAGGGGAATTTCCCACCTCTTCGCACCGGGAACTCGTCCAAATCAACTTGTGTTGATCGGCCGTTCCTAATCTAGGTGACTTTTTCAGAACATTAAATGCTTTTGCGTGATTTTGATATTTAGGCGCACTGAACCAGACTGTGTGTGAATTGGGGTGCTTAGGTTACCGAATCCCGCAAATCGAAGGTCAGTTAACGAGGCTGAATACTTCC
This sequence comes from Thalassia testudinum, assembly GCA_037157565.1. NCBI lineage: Eukaryota > Viridiplantae > Streptophyta > Magnoliopsida > Alismatales > Hydrocharitaceae > Thalassia > Thalassia testudinum. The sequence goes on along the minus strand of JAZHRO010000022.1, from coordinate 65,550,567 downwards.
TAAGCCTTAGACCTAATACTTAAGCTTCACATTTTCCCCAACCTCTTGAGGATTATCCAAATTTTAGCGGATACGTGAATTATTAAGCTAAAGAATCAAGCCCAAGAGGCCTAAGACCAGTGTTCCTACTAATCTCTTGTTATGTCTCCTTAGCAGTTTTCTTTTATTTCTTTTCTTGATCTGGTCTAGAACTTCAGTTAATCCCTTAATCTCTTACTAATGACTACCTCTTTTTCTTTTTCATTTTGTGCTCCTTTTGTCATTTTTGTTCTTTTTCTCCTCCTTATAATTATGTGGCTCACAAAATTTCCTCCCTCCCCCAATTTTTTGTTCTTTTTCATAATTTTTTAATTTTTTGTGTTTTTGACATATGTGACTTTTTTTGTGAGAATCCTTCTGATTTTTTCTTGGTTCTATATGTATGCACTTTATCACCCCCCCATGCCTAAGTTTTGCAATGTCCTCATTGTAAACGGAGGGTGTAAAATAGTGTTGAGGTCAGGGACTTAGAACAGGATACATCGGGTGGGTGAATGGGTCGGAAATGACTGATGCGAACGATTTCAAGCTTTGATACGTGTACCAGAGGTGGGATCAACTGTCTAAGGCTGAACTCAAGGTGCAATGGACATGGAGTACAGACAGATAATCAGACGGGTCTCTATTTTTGGGATGACGGGTTGCCTCCCATTAAGCGCTAAATTTGATGCCTTCAGCCGAGCGGAATATGGGGTGAAGAGGGAGTGGTCAAATCAGCAGAATTTTGTAAAACAAGCACCTTGATTAAGAGCCTGGTTGGTCCAACCAGGTGCTTGCTAAGATCGGTAGGCTGATGATGCAGCCTAAACCCAATAAGTCTGGTGGGTTGATAGATGTATATCAACAGATGCGGAACCCACCGTATGCAATGAAGTTCTGATGGATATGGAAGTGAAAACTCAAGTTTAGGCTGAGTCGAATCAGCCTGGTTAGAGTAGGGTTCCAAAAAATAATCGATGTGTGGTGTGGAAACCCTACAGGGGTGATCAAAGAATGATGGCTCTTGCTTTTCGGTCTGATCAATACCCGATACCTGGTATAGATATGGAGTTGAACCATCTGCAAATGGCTCAGTGAGAGGTGAATCAGAATAGAAATTTAGTCCGGTTGCAGGTCGAGGTAGAGAACAGGTTTTGATTGGTTCGGTATAAGTGGAGCAGGTGGCTTCAAAGAGAATTGGCTTATTATAATCAGGAAGCAGATTTTCTCCTATGTTATGGTCAGATTCGAAATCATCGGAGAATTTGCTAAAATCAAAATCTGAATGAGATTCAAGATCGTGAGTTCTACCATAGAATAAATCATATGTTGTAGATTCAGGAGCCTGACTGGGGTCTAGCCTAAATGTTAATTCTGAGCTTGAAAAGGTATCCCTATCTGGTAGAGGCTCAGGTTCTAAGCTGGTAGGGCAGACCCAATCGAAACCCCACTCGTCCAACTCCTCGGTTTCTGTATCGTAGATTGGCATGACTTCCAAAAAATCGATTAGTTTCCCTAAGGATGTTGGCTAGGGATATTCATCAAATAGAGGCCCAAAATCATATTCTTCATTGAAAGATTGATCTTCTTCATATGGGACCTTGAAATCTTCAAAATAGATTTCAGATCTAGGTTCTACGCTTAGGATGTGGGTTAAATTACTAGAATTTAGGTCTGAATAACCTTCGAGGGTCACCTTATCAGAATAAGGGACGGAATTTACACTCTCGAGAGGTTCAGTTCTACTCTCATTATTGCAGGAGTTTTGGGATTCTAAGCCTGGTAATTCATTGTCTAGAGTGGGCTCAACAGTATGTTTTCCTGCATTTGGAGCTTCCCAACCTTCTTCAATATCAGTCACATTGTACTCCATCTGGGTTGGGAATCCACAACCATTTTATGCCTCAAACCTGAGATCAGATTGATCCTCGATGTTGTCCCAAGATAGTTCATCCTCTATTTGTGGTATATACGGGTACTTCTAGTCAATAATTTGTTTTACTAATCTCATTATCTCTTCCCATTTTTCAAGACTACCTTGGTGTTGCTTCCAAAGTTGAGGATTTGTCATACATTGAAGGTATTCAAGATTGTGCAGTTTTTCTATCTCAATGTATCCAGTAATGAGCAAGTCACGGGTTGATCCTTTTGTGGCTTCTTCTAATAATACTTGGGCACAAGTTATGATAAAGGTTGTGGTTGTTGGGACATCAACCTGAATGTTTCCTACTGGTGTTGAGGTTTCTTCTTTTTCATAGAATTTCATGGCATCCTCAATCATTTTATCTCTCATGGATCTCTGATATTCAGGTTTCTTGAATGGTAGTCCTAGGTGGTTTGGCTGCATATTTTAATCAGGTGGTGGAATCATGATGTAGAATCAGAGTTTGAATCAAGACGAAGAATCAAGTTATGAAGCGATCAGATCTGAATAACGAGTCCCATTGAAAATGTGTGTGTGTGTGTGCTCTAAAGAGAAAAGATGAGGGACTGGAGATGTTTTTGACCCAATCAAGACACCCAAAGATGTTTGGACGACTATGGAGGTTCGGGGCAGATGGTACCCCTGAATCAGAAGATCGTCCACCTGAGAATTACCTGGGCAGCCAGAGAGGGAGAGTCCCGCAAAGGCCCTTACACGGTAGAGCGTCCCCACGGGTTACAGGGTTTCCCCCACCCGACCTCTCTTGTCACTGAAATTCCAGGTAGACCAGAATGGGGACCTTGACCTCTTAAGTCTACCACTTTTATTTCAAAGGTGCTTTAGGGTTCTCACTTGAACTTTAGATGTTTTAATGTTGTGACCTAATTTGGAGGTTGGTTAACCCAAGGGGTCAACTTCACCTGACCTTTCCTATAGATGGCAGAATGATTCTAGGTTTGGAGCCTAGTGATCACCCTGATTTGACTCCCAGGTTATTAGGTCCAAGATTTTAAGATTCAAGTGATTTTAGAGCTTTTTTCTTAGGGTTTGTCTTGTTTAGATCTCTTCAATCAAGGGCTTGGGTAGCACACTAATGCGGGAGGTTTTGTTTCCTTTTATGCAGGCATGTGTGACTATCACTTCAAGACCCTACTGTGGAAACCCTAATTTGGTAAAATTTCCAATCCTCTTTTTCGTTTTGAAAAGGTTGTCTTTGGACTTAAAAACAAGAAGTGTGTTGTCTGCCGAGATTAAGCGTGATTTCTATTAGGCACATGAATTTGTGGGATAGAATCTAAAAAAAATCGCTCCAACTTCAAGAAGATTTGAAAAAATTTTCGCAAAATCAGGAAACGTTTGCCTTAAAGATGGTGATTACTATAGAAAGAAGGCAATTGATTCCTAAATTAATTTTCTTCCTTTTGTCTTTCAAAGATTAGGGGATAGTTTAAGGAAGAAAAAAAATTACCTGCCCTGGAGTGGTTGACTTGCGGGAGGGATCTTCTCGTGCAATACCTGCAAAATCAAAACAAAGCAAAGTAGGGCAAGTTAGTGTTCAATATGATAAAAAGAATGTAGAGACTAGTGATAAATTGCGCGTTGCTCCCCGGCAACGATGCCAAAATGTTGACATTTTCTCGATCGTGTTTTAACAGTTAATTACGTCGTAGTATAGGTGCTTAAGCGTCGTCAACCAATAAAAGTTTTATTACTCGAAAACCTAAGTATCCGAGGTTGAACACAGGGAGCAATTGGAATTCATTACTAATCTCAAGAATATAATTGAACACTTAAATTACTCAAAACTTAATTCAAATATAAATGTATGAGTTTGAAAAGTAATTGTGGAAAAATAGGTTTCCCTTCTCTTATTCTTCTTCTTCTGATTTTTCTTCCTTTCTTCTCTGCAGTGCCTTGCTTCTTTTCTTCTTATTTTCGTCTACCTTGCTTCTTTCTTCTCCTGCAGTATCTTTCTCTTTACGGGTCTTCTTCTTCTTCCTTGGCTCTGCTTCCTTTGCTTCAGTTCTGTTTCCCTTGGCGTTTCTTCTTCTTTTCTATCTTGCCTTAACCTTTCTCTATTTCTTCTTCAGTTCTTCTACTCTTTTTCCTTCGCCTCTTCCTTCTCTTTTTCCTCTGCAATGGCTTCCTTACTTCTTCATTTCCCTTGCTAGCAGCGGCTGGCTTCACTTCTTCCTTCTTTCCCTACACAACCACAGCAAAGCAAAACCTAACCCTCTACCCACACCCGCGCGTCTCTCTCTCTGTAAACCACTCTCAGGACGCTCTCCCAGAGCCGATTTAACGGGTCGGATCTCGTGCCCGGGTCCAGGTGCACCGGCGTGAGGGTGGTGCACGAGGAGTGCTCAGGGTCTGGTCGGGTCACGCCAGATCCGCATAGTGAACTCGCGGACGAGGCACAGTGAGATAAGTGAGGGACCTCACCCCAAGTGCGTTCGGAGGCAACGAGCATATATAACAAAAACAATATAAACGATTCCACTCTTTGTAACTTCACGATGTGGGACTAATGGTCGCTGCCCTTTCTCGCGCGCGCCCGCAGAAGTTCTTCCTTTAATTCCCACAACTGCAGGCTCTGTGGCATCGCTCGCTGGATCAGATGTCTTTACAATGCTTCCACGAGTTAGTTGCACCTCGAGTCTTGCAGTCCTGAGGCCGGGAGAAAGCGTGGAGCTTCTTTAAGTTACCGTCAATGGCAGCCGGAGCTTGAGATCTGTCAAACACGAAAAGAGCCTCTTAGCTTAATCAGATCACTGGGTGACCTTCGCCGTGTCACGGCGAAGGTGAAACGCTAGGTGGCAGGCTGCGAGGCGACCTAGGCGTGCATGCCTAGGTCGCCCTGTGGCCGGATGGATGGGTGTGTTCGAGGGACTGTTGTGGAGGCGTAGAGGGACTGTGGATGGGCGAAGGTTACTCAGTGAGATGAGGCGGAGGTTATGCGATGGTCATCGAGGTGTGTGGGGCTGTGGAGCGATGGGAGCGTCTCGCCGGAGGGTGCCCGGAGATGAGGAAGGTGACGGTGCACAGCGACGGTCGAGGGGTTTTTGATGAAATAAAATGAGGGAAATGAAAGAGGGGATAGAGGAGAATGGTTTTAACCTAACAAAAGGGATGAAGGGGACGAGGAGGCGAATGACAGTATCTGCTGTCGCCGGAGAAGAAGACGTCCAGTGGGGGAAGACGGCGGCGACTACAGGGCTAGGGCAGTGCGTGCGGGTGTTGCGCGACGCGAAGGAGGATGAGGAAGACGGCTCTGCCACTGGTTTTGTGGCAGAGCGAAGAGGAAGAGGAGGGGGCTCGCTGGAGCTCGCTGGACCTCTTGGCCGAAGAAGAAGGAGATGAATTTGAGGTGGAATCCCGGCCAAGTCGAGCTGAGGAGGTGCAGCCGAAGTTAGGGTTTAATTTATAGGTGTTGGCCATGCTTCTGGTGCGTGGAGGGCACGCCTTCTGTTACCGACGTCTCACCGGAGATGGAAGGTGGTTAGATACCCAAATCTCTCATGCGTTCGCATGAGAGATTGGGTGCAAATCTGGGATCATGGTCGGGCTTAAATGGAAGGGGATTCCTCAAAGAATCTCCCTTCCAATTCTGGGAGGGGATCTCTGAGGGATCAGAGAGTATTCCCTCTCTAATCCTCGCCAGAGTAGGATCTCTCCCCAATAATGGTGGAGGGACCTGATTGTAATATTGACGAGGAAACTAGGGGGTTCTATGTGATAGTTTTCAAAAGATAGGGACCAAAATGTGATTGGGTGTACTAAATTGCAAAGTAGGTCAAGATGACCACCCCGTAGGTCCAAATTTTGGTACAAACCTAATTTGGACCTAAGGAATCTAATGGTGAAGTTGGATTTTAGGTTTGACCACGTTTGACTGGACATTTTGCGAAAAAACCCAAATTAAGTCAATTGATGAGCTAGGACCCTAATCTAGGTCAAACTAGGTTCCAAAGGCTAAATTGAATGTTATAAACCCTAGGGGATATTTTTCCATGATTTTTAGAGGGTTTACTTGATTTTTATATTGACCAGAACCTTGTTGAATTAAGTAGGTCTATTTTAGGGTTACAAGATGTCATTTAATTCCTGGATTGCACATGAACCCATTTCTGATTGATTCACCCCACTTTTTATCTCATTTAGATCATTTGACCTATGTTTTGTCTCTGAGAAATCCCTTTTATGTACTGCAATGGTAAAATTACAATTTTAACCTTTATTTCATGTTTTCTTCTCAGAACACTTATTCATCTAATTAAGCCCTCTTCTTAGTCATGCAGGAGCTTTTATTCTCTTTATTATGTCAAAATGAGCTAGTTATGGCTCATGATGAGGCTCTCATCATCCACCTTTACTATTTTCTTAGCTAGTTGGTTGCCACTTTACTCAGTGTTTCGCTGACGTGTCATATTTGTCACCTTTTTTAGGACCAGGTGTTGAGCAGCCAGAGTCTGCGGCTGCGGAGGGTGCTAGGCCTAGTAGAGCCCAATAGTTGTACTTTGTTGTACCATTTTTCTGTAGTAGTGAGTATTTCTATTTCACCTTATATTCTTTTATTGTAAACTTCATACTTCTATACCTATTTTTAAATTCTCTACTATTGTGGTAGTATGTACTGTAGTAGTTCTTTTCTTTACTGCTGTAATTTTTTACTGTTAGTTTCTTACATGGTGAATGTGGTTTATTTTACTGCTTTTTGGTTACCTTCTCATAGGACGAATGGGTCTTGGGATCAGTCGAGTCAGTCCGATTCTCGTGTCCTGTAAGGATTCGGGAACGGGGTCGTAACAAGATGGTATCAGAGCAAGGTCGTCCCGAGAAGTAAACCAACTGGCTGGAAAATAACCAATTCACGTGCCTGTAACTAGAGTAGCCACCACAACGTACCTTTTGACATCTGTTTTAAGGTTACTTCGTTGAATATCAATTAGTTTTGACGTCTTTTCTGTTCCGCGTTTGTGTCTCCTTGCAGGAGATGCCTCGATGAGGAGGTAGCGTGGCGGGCCGCGGACGCTGCTGAGGACGAGGTCGGAGGGGCGGGCGCGTTGAGCTCGATGCCTCAGTGGACTAGCCACTGCTTTCAGGCATTCAGTCCCAGGACCTCGCCTAGCTGATACGGGACATTGAGCGATAGGAGATTCACCCGCCGCCACGAGCACCTCTCCCTAGGGCTGCGGAGGGGGAGTCCTCTGTGGGACCATGAGACGAACACGGCGCTGGACGCGGGGGAGAGGGTGGGCCTCCACCACCCCCACCTACCCCTGGCACTTCCGAGCACGAGGCTTCTTTACCTGGAGGCGCATCAGCATCCCCACTTCAGCGCCACTTTAAGCTTTTCGCATAGTTCCAAAGGCTGAAGCCCCCCTCCTTCAAGGGGGATGAGGACCCGATCGAGGCGGAGGACTGGCTCGAGCAGATCGAGAAGGTTTTTGACATCCTTCGCCCCCTTGTGGAGTACCATGTGGCCTTTGCCACGTACCAGCTGGAGAGCACGACACACAGGTGGTGGAGGGCGGTCAGGGGTCAGGTGAGGGACGAGCTGACTTGGGACCAGTTCGTCACCCTCTTCTGCGAGCAGTACTTCCCCCAGACGTGGCAGGACTAGAGGAGGCAGGAGTTCCACACTCTCCACCAAGGGACGATGACCGTGAGCACGTACAGCACGCCAGAGCTGTCTCATTTCGCAACGATAGTTGTGACTATCGAGGAGGAGCACCTTTGGAGGTTCACCTAGGGGCTCCGACCTGCCATTCGAGGGTATGTCAAACCCCTGAAGATGTCGACGTTCTCGAGGGTGGTGGAGGCAGCTATGACGTATGAAGAAACCAACCCATCCGCACATGACATTGACAGCGGGCGGAAGTGGCCCTATCATCCAGACTTCTCACAGGACCGACGAGAGAGGAGGCACGTGGCGCCTGCAGGAGAGCCGTCATGCTTTGCGGGGCCATCAGTGGCCTTTAGGGGCCCCCGACAGGGGCCAGCTGCTAGCACCGAACCCCCGCCCAGCCGTCAACAGGGACCCACTAAGGGCGGGAGTTGAGTCCCCCTTTGCTACCAGTGTGGCCAGCCAGGCCACATCAGGAGGGATTGCCCGTCTAGGGTCAGAGGTCAGCAGATGCTTCCCGCGCCGAGCCTTGGAGGGCGAGCAGGAGGCCGCGATTTCCAGGCGTGAGGAGGAGGACAGCAGTCGCGGGGAGGGTACCGACCAGCGGCTACCCGTCCAACGCAAAGTGTAGCTGCTTCATCTGCACCTAGGGCTGAGGGGCGTATCAACGCCCTGACACACAGGGATGCCAGAACTTCAGGATCAGTGGTGGCAGGTATGGTTTCAGTTTCCGGCAGACTTGTTTACATGCTTTTCGATTCCGGGGCTACGCACTCGTTTGGCGCTGCCAGTTTTACGGTTAGTTTGGGGCAGGGCTGTATGTTGTTAGAGGATCCGTTCGTGATCAGAGGTCTGAGTGGTCAGCTGTTTGTAGCTGAGGAGGTGTACACAGGTCGTGAGGTCAGTGTTGGGGGACACAGACTTCCCGCTGACCTGATTATGATATAGATGGAGGAGTTTGGCATAATTCTGGGGATGGACTGGCTGTCCGCTTACCATGCCTTGGTGGACTACTTTGAGAGGAAGATCGTCTTCTCCATACCGGAGTTGCGCTCTTTCGAGTTCCACGGGCAGCCAGTGGATGGAGGCTTCAGGTGCATTTCTGCACTTCGAGTGGCGAGACTTTTGAGCCAAGGGTATGAGGGCTTCCTATCTTGTGTGGTGGCAGAGCCTAGCCCTGTGGCAGACTTCCAGAGTATCCCAATGGCTAGAGAGTACCTCGACGTGTTCCCAGACGAGTTGCCAGGACTACCGCCCGGGCATGAGATCGAGTTTGAGATCTCACTAGTACCAGGGACCAGCCCCATCTCTACAGCACCGTACAGGATGGCACCACTTGAGCTGCGAGAGCTCAAGTCTCAGTTGCAGGACCTTCTGGAGAAGGGCTTTGTGAGGCCCAGTGCGTCTCCATGGGGAGCCCCAGTATTGTTCGTAAAGAAGAAGGATGGTACCCTACGCCTTTGTGTGGACTACCGACAGCTGAATAGGGTTACTATCAAGAACAGGTATCCGCTGCCGAGGATTGATGACTTGTTTGACCAGCTGCGAGGTGCCACGGTATTCTCCAAGAAAGACTTGAGGTTTGGATACCACCAGTTGAGGATCAAGGAGGCAGACGTCTCCAAGACAGCTTTCCGCACTAGTTACGGACACTATGAGTTTCTGGTCATGCTGTTTGGGCTGACCAATGCTCCCACCACCTTCATGGATTTGATGAACCGGGTGTTTAGACCGAACTTAGACCAGTTCATGGTGGTATTTATTGATGTGCTCATCTATTCTCGAGATCAGACACAGCACGGACAGCACTTGCGGATGGTTTTGGACACACTGAGACGACGTAGGCTATACGCCAAATACAGCAAGTGCTAGTTCTGGTTGAGAGAGGTGACCTTCTTAGGTCATGTGATCTCCGGGGATGGCTTGGCTGTGGACCCAGCCAAGGTTGAGGCAGTGCTTAGGTTGGAGAGACCGCGTACGGTTACTGAGATCCGCAGTTTCTTGGGACTGGCAGGCTACTACCGACAATTTATCAGGGGCTTCTCGCAGATTGCACGTCCTATGACACAGCTGACCTGGAAGGACGTGCCCTTTACTTGGCCAGACGCTTGTGAGGCGTGTTTTTAGGAGCTGAAGGAGAGGATGACTTCGACTCCCGTGCTCACCATCCCAGACAGTAGTGGCAGGTTCATTTTGTACACAGATGCCTCTTTGCAGGGGTTAGGGGGTGTGCTCATGCAGAAGGGTCACGTTGTCGCTTACGCTTCGCGGCAACTGAAGCCCCATGAGCATAGCTACCCTACCCACGACCTGGAGCTAGCAGCTGTCATCTTCGCACTAAAGACTTCGAGGCACTACTTGTACGGTGAGACCTTGGAGATTTTCATAGATCATAAGAGTCTCAGATACTTGTTTGATTAGAAGGGGCTCAACATGAGACAGAAACGTTGGTTGGAGCTCCTGAAGGATTATGACTACAGCATTTCCTACCACCCGAGAAAGGCCAACGTGGTGGCTGACGCCTTGAGCCAGAAGGTGCCCACCCACTTGGCCAGTTTACAGGCCCAAACTTGGAGCTTCATGGAGGAGATGGGCAGTTGGCGGCCCCTAGAGTTACTGGGGCACTGTGGGGCAATGACGGTGACACGACAGACGAGAACAGAGCTGATAGATCGCATCATCACTGGACAAATGGCCGACCCATACTTACAGTCATTGCGTGACAGAGTGCTGTCAGGAGACCATGGGGACTTCTCTTTTACAGACCAGGTACTATGCATGAGGGGACGTTTGTGCGTTGCCAGGGACGAAGAGCTGTTGAGAGAGCTCCTGATTGAGGCACACAGTTTCAGGTTCACCATCCATCCCGGAAAAACAAAAATGTACCATGATTTGAGACGCGACTTTTGGTGGAAAGGAATGAAGCGAGATGTAGGTGAATTCGTACAGCAGTGTTTAGTGTGCCAGCAGGTGAAGGCTGAGCATCAGAGGCCTGTAGGGCCGTTGCAGCCACTTCCAGTGCCAGAGTGGAAATGGGAGAGCATCACCATGGACTTGGTGGTGGGCTTGCCCGTTACCCAGCGAGGACACGACGCGGTCTGGGTGATCGTTGACAGATTGACGAAGACGGCACGCTTCTTGCCGATCCGAGTCACCTTGGGACTAGCACAGTTGGCAGAGATGTATATCCGCGATGTGGTATGTCTACACAGAGTTCTACGGGAGATTGTATCCGACTGGAATACCCGTTTTACATCCCAGTTTTGGGCTGAGTTTCAGCAGGCCCTGGAGACGTGGTTGAGGTTCAGTACAGCATACCACCCCTAGACGGACGGACAGTCTGAGCGCACGATACAGACACTTGAGGACCTTTTGCGTGCTTGCGTACTGGACTAGAGGGGCTCTTGGGAGGAGCACTTGCCCCTGGCAGAGTTTGCATATAATAACAGTTATCACTCGAGCATCGGCATGGCACCCTACGAGGCTCTGTATGGACGGAGGTGTACGGCACCCTTGAGTTGGGTTGAGGTGGGGACCAAGTGGGAGATTGGCCCCAGGCTGATCCGGTAGAGTCAAGAGGTGATCGAGCAGATTCACAGGCGACTCCGCACTGTCAGGAGCAGACAGAAGAGCTATACAGATCGGAAACGCAGAGAGGTGTAGTTTGAGGTTGGGGATCACGTTTTCCTTCGTGTTTCACCCATGAAGGGCCTGCAGCGGTTTAGGGTGAGAGGGACGCTCTCGCTGAGGTTCGTGGGAACCTTTGAGGTCCTGGAGCGGGTTGGACCCGTTGCTTACAGGCTTGCCCTTCCTCCCCAACTTTCTGGTGTGCACGACGTGTTCCATGTGTCCAACCTCAGGAAGTACGTCACCGATCCCAGTCACGTCCTGAGCCACGAGAGCGTCGAGGTGGGTGACGACCTAACCTACCCCGAGCGGCTAGTGCAGATTCTTGACAAAGCCGTCCGAAGTCTAAGACGGAAGCAAGTACCCCTGGTGAAGGTCTTGTGGAGGAGCCAGCAGTACGAGGAGGCTACCTGGGAGCCTGAGAAGGCGATGCGGGAGTGGTACCCGGAGCTCTTTGAGGGTACGTCTATTCGGACCGGCTTCGGTCCTCTTTGGGTTTGTTATGCGTATATTATTCTTTTCCCGCACCCTAGTTAGCGCAAGTTTTGGGGATGAAACTTCCTTTGAGTTTGTTATGTTATTAAGACCCGAGACATCAAACGCTTTTTAAGACGTCTAAGAGTTGGTCCGGATGTCAGGACGCCTTCCCAGACGTCTGGAAATAAATTTTGGCGTGCGTACGATCGCGAGCCTGTGCGCGTGCAGCGGGCAGACTGCAACCCGCCGCCCTCTTCTTTCTCTCTCTTCCCTCGCCGACCTGCAGACAGAACCCCCACGCCTTCAAATACCCCTCCCCTCTCCCTCGTTCACAACCCCACCGTCTCCTCCTTCTTCCAGCGTGAGCACAAGAGAGAGAGCGACAGTAGCAGTTGCTGCCGGGTGCATCGCGGAGAGGAGGTGCAACGAGAGGGAAGAAGATGGAGAGAGCACAAGGAAGAGAGAGAGCCCGTCGGAGCAGCTCAAGGCCAGCCGGCATGTGCGTGGAGGGGCGTCGTGCGAGGGAGATCTCCCCAGGTGTTGCTGCAGCTCGAGCAGCGGACGAGAGGCTACGTGGCGAGCTTGCGCACAGCGGGAAGAAGGCGAGGAAGTTCTGATTCTGGGAATTTTTCCCAGAATCAGACATCTAGACCTACGTCCAGACAACACGGGCGACGTCTGGAGGGAGCTCCAGACGTCTGAAAGGTACGAAATTTCTCCACCTCCTCCTTTTTGCGGATACGGCCATGCAGGCTAATCCGCCGAAGGCTGAGACGTGTCGTGATGAGGAGGCTTTCGTCGCGCATGCAAGTCTCATTTCGGGAAGGCGCGAGGACACGCCCTCCCACGCAGATCAAACGTCTGGGCACAGCACCAGACGGCGAAGAGTGCCTCTAGACGTCCGGAGAGGTGGTCAGACATCTGGAACTGGGTCCAGACTATTCAGCAGGATCCCTGGACATCTGAGGAGCAGCGCGGAGTGAAGTATGACCTGGACCACTTTTTAAGACGTTTGGAAGGTGTTCCAGACGTCTGATTTGAGTTAGAATTGTAGTTTTTGACCCGTTTATGATCCGTTCGAGGTCCGATTTCCGCGTTTAAGATTCTGTTCTTCTCAGAATTAGTTCCTCTACTTGTTTGAAATACTTGTATCCGATTCTGAGTGGTTCCTTGTGATTACTCTTTGTGTTAGAATCTCGTTCTGTGGAGGCTTTGGGGGTTGCGGAGGCACGTGGACCTGCGATCACGCCCCCATTACTCCCAGTTTTGCAGGTAGAATGGCTCCCCTTAGTTATTTACAAAAATTAATGCAACGCTGAAATGAATGATAGATCCTAGGGTATGGCATGAATCCTAGGACTTGAAAACTAGTTTGAATAATAGATCCTAGGGTATGACATGAATCCTAAGACTTGAAAACTAGATTGAATGATAGATCCTAGGATATGGCATGAATCCTAGGACTTGAAAACTAGATTGAATGATAGATCCTAGGGTATGACATGAATCCTAGGAACAGAAACTCTGAAACGAATGTCTTGAATACCTAAATTGCAGTCTTGGATAAGTAGATAGAATAATGATAATTGCCTGTGAAATGTAGAATACTGTTGCTAGTAACTACTACATGTAATTCCTGTTATTGGAAACTAAATTTGAGCTGCTTGTATATAAATGGATATTAAATGTTGGAAACACGGGCTATATGCGAATGAAATTGAAATGATGAAACCTAGTATGGCTTGGCCTGAGAAATATGAGTATGAACCCTAGAGGGAATTAGGAGTAGAGCTCCTGGAAGATAAATAGAATGGAATTGGGGAAGTGAGCTGACCCTTGAGTACGGAGTACCAAGGAGACGACTGTCCCCCTGTTTAGTGCAGAGCGGAGTTAGCCGCCCCAGGGACCCAGGGTTAGGTCTGGCCACTTTGTACTGACTTTTGACCCTCGCGTACACAGTACAGGGGAGAGCTACTAGTGTAGGGAGAGAGCTAGCCACCCCACGGGCCTTAGGGTTCTGCTAGCCGTCCTACACCGACTTGTTAGGCCCACTGGGTAAACTAGGGTAGTCAGGCGAGGGTGCGTAGACTGTGGAGGGGCAAGACCCTTATTTGGTTACTGTGGAGGGGCTGGACCCCTGTTACTAAGAGGGCTCTGCCCTATACTGGTTTCGTGCTGTGCTTTGGGAACACCCGTTAAAGGAAACAACTGACCGCATGCCAGTGCGAGGTAGCTACCCGTGCGTTTATCGCACGTGCTGTAGTCACCGTTACGTCTGTCAGTGACCTTGGGGTGGTTGACTGAGGGTAGAACCACCACGGGGGACTCTCTCGGCCAGGAGAGCACCACGTGCTACTTCTACTTTTCGAAAAAGACTGCAATCAAGATTGTTCCCACGAGGAACATTCAAGATCAAGAGAAAGACCTGAGAAATAATTCAAGAAAGAGTAAATAGAGAAATAAAGAAAGAAATTAAAAATAACAGCTACTTGTCCACCTTTACTATTTTCTTAGCTAGTTGGTTGCCACTCTACTCAACGTTTCGCTGACGTGTCATATTTGTCACCTTTTTCAGGACCAGGCGTTGAGCAGCCAGAGCTTGCGGCTGCGGAGGGTGCTGGGCCTAGTAGAGCCCAGTAGTTATACTTTGTTGTACCATTTTTCTGTAGTAGTGAGTATTTCTGTTTCACCTTGTACTCTTTTATTGTAAACTTCATACTTCTGTACCTGTTTTTAAATTCTCTACTGTTGTGGTGGTATGTACTGTAGTAGTTCTTTTCTTTACTACTGTACTTTTGTTACTGTTAGTTACTTGCATGGTGAATGTGGTTTATTTTACTGCTTTTTTGTTACCTTCTCATTGGACGACTGGGTCTTGGGATCAGTCGAATCGGTTCGATTCTTGTGTCTTGTAGGGATTCGGGAACCGGGTCGTAACACCTGGTCATAGCAGAAGGAGAGAATGTCATTGACTTCGCCCTCCGGGACACATCTCCGGATGATTTGGTCGGCACTTATGCGGAAAAGTACGGGTCTTCCCAGATGTAGTACTTGGCATCAGAGCGTAACTTGTCTTTTTTGGCCTTCGGCCAATCAGACGGGATCTGACGAGATGCAAGGTAGTTTACTATATCAGCAAACCATGGAAGCCTAGTACCAATAGTCAATAGGTGCTCATCAGGAAAATGCTCCGTGATGGGTCCAGAAGGGTCGATGATCTCAGAAGGAAGGCGAGACAAGTGGTCAGCTACCTGTCTTCTCGCCTTGTCGAGAATCTCGAGGTCGAATTCTTGCAACAGCAAGATCCATCGGATTAATTGAGGCTTCGCGTCCTTCTTAACAAGGAGATGCCTCACAGCTGTGTGATTCGAGTAGGGCAAATACTACGGCTAGCAGCTCTTTCTCCGTAACCGTGTAGTTATGCTGAGCCTCGTCAAGTGTCTTGCTAGCGTAGTAGATGACCACGGGTTTCCCGTCAATCTTCTACCCTAAAACCACTCCTACAGCGAAGTCAGATGCATCGCACATGATCTCAAAGGATTGAGACCAATGAAGGGACTGTAGGATCAGGGCTTCAGTGACTTGGTCACGAAGGTTCTCAAAAGCTTGAGTGCATTCCTTAGAAATTTCAAAGGGTACATCCTTGGAGAGAAGAGTAGTCAGGGGGCACGCGATTTTCGAGAAATCAGGGATGAAATGACGGTAAAAACCGACGTGCCTCAGAAAAGAACGGATGTCCCTGATTGAGCTAGGCATAGGAAGTCTAGAAATCAGATCAACCTTGGCTCAATCCACTTGGATGCCTTTCTCAAAAATTAAGTGTCCCAGGACGATCCCCTCAGGCACCATAAAGTGGCTCTTTTCCCAGGAAAGAACCAGATTTACATCAATGCAACGCCTGAGTATATGAACCAAGTGCTGGAGGCAATCATCAAATGATGCCCCGAAAACTGAGAAGTCATCCATGAAGACTTTTCGATAATCACCTACCATATCAGAGAATATGGCAAGCATTCACCGTTGAAAAGTCGCTGGTGCATTGCAGAGACCGAACGACATCCTTTGGAACGCGTACGTCCTGAAGGGGTAGGTGAATGTGGTCTTTTCTTGGTCCTCTGGATGAATAGCTACTTGGTTATAACCAGAGTACCCATCAAGGAAGCAGAAGAATCTATTTCCCACTAATTTCTCGAGAATCTGATCAATGAATGGTAGTGGGAAATGATCCTTCTTCGTGGAGGAATTGAGTCTTCGGTAATCTATGCAGACTCTCCACGAGTTGGCTATACGAGTAGGTATGACTTTTCTGATTTCAGTCATAATGGTGGTGAGCCCCGCCTTTTTAGGTACAACCTAGATTGGGCTCACCCAACGACTATCGGAGATCGGGTAGATGATCCCTGCATCTAACCACTTAATGATCTCCTTTTTCACGACCTCCTGCAGATTGGGATTCAAGAGTCTCTGCATCTCACGGGAAGGTCGTGTGCCCTCTTCAGAATAGATACGTGTGTGCAATAAGAGGGACTTATTCCAGTCAAGTCATCGAGAGTCCAACCAATGGCTCTACGATGTTGCTGGAGCATAGTAATCAGATGGGCTTCCTGATCAGGTGTGAGTTTGGAGTTTATAATCACAGGAAATGTCTGATTAGAACCCAAAAAGACGTATTTCAAATGATTGGGAAGGGGTTTGAGTTCAAGAATGGGGCTATCAGCAGCAGCGGGTGGTTCAGAGTGAGCGTGGGGTACAAGGGTAGGAGTTATAGGTTTGTCTAAATCAGGGTCTGACTCCTCTAATTGCGGTTCAAGATCTTCTTGTGGTTGATGAGGAATAATCATGTTGTCCTCAAGTTGTGGTTCATCAACCAAAGCTCTAACATCACAGATTTGTTCAATGACACCGCAATTGATCCCTTGTGAGGCCTTAAAGATATCAAGTTTGAGAGTCTGATTGCCAAATTTCAGTTCTATTTGGCCCTCTTCACAACTTATGTTGGCCCTTGCAGTGGCTAGAAAAGGTCTCCCTAGTATGATTGGTGTATCCCTTGGATTTTCAGGTACGTCCATATCTAAGACTATGAAGTCTACAGGGAAATAAAAATCCCGCACCCTCACAATAACATCCTCAAGAATTCCTTTAGGTGGCTTGATAGATCGGTCTGCTAACTATAATGTCACCTCGGTCGGTTTGAGCTCAAATTCATCTAGATGGTTAAGTAGGGATGTGGTATTACATTTATGGAGGCTCCTAGGTCTAATAATGCTCTATCAAACTGGGTTTCACCGATCTTACATGAAATCAGGGGAGTGCTTGGGTCTTTTGCCTTAGGTGGGAGTCTACTCAGGATTACAGAGCTGGCTTACTCTAACAGTACAATTGGACTCCTACTCTTGGTTCGCGGCTTACGCTGAGGTGTACACACGTTCTTCAAAAATCATGCGTAAGCCGGTACATGGCGGATCGCATCCATCAAGGGGATGTTTATGTGGACTTGCTCAAAGAGCTTGACTAGGTCCACCTCAGGAGCCACGGGTTTGGTTGTCCTCTTTCCCTTGGTTAAGGCCTTGGGAAATGGAACCTTGGTTGGTTCCTCTAAGATAGGTCCAGGTCTTTGATCTAGAATAGGGATAGGAACATCCTGAATGACTGTCCTAGGGTTTGGGTCACTACCAGGCTTGGAGTGATCTGGATAAGGTGGATCTTGGGTTACCTTACCACTACGGGTTGTTATCAAATTAAGTCATGCCTGGTTCTGGTTAGGGGTTGGTAGAATGGGCTGCTGTTGTTGATAACCCGCATAAGAAGTTGAAGTTTCCATCCCGTCAGGTTAAGGAATAGAAGGGGTCGGATAAACCATGTGTACTTGGCCCGGGTTTGGGTTCATAACGCACCGCTGGGTCGACATGCTATTAGGGTTTAGTAGAGGTTGAGAAGGAAGTGTGCCTGGTTGGCGAGAATTTGCCAACTGGGCAAGTTGATTTCGGACCTCTGTGATTTCATCTCTCTGAATGTCAGCCAAAGTCTGGAGGATGAGGGACATTTGGTCTTGGTTTGGCCCGAATGGATAAGTGGGGTTGGGCTGAGGCTGAGGCGGTTGATAAGGACGAGGTGCTGGTGGACGGGGCTGAAAGGGTGGTCTCGGATTCTAGGAATTCCCCGCCCACTGGAAGTTGGGATGGTTTCGCCATCCAAGATTGTAGGTGTTGGAGAATGGGTCATTCTAGATGGCGTTTAGGTCCTCGTAGGTCTGAGGAGCCTCAGAAAAGTCAGAGAATAGGGGAGTAGAGCTCCCCCGGCTAGAATAGAAAGGATCGGAGGTTCCTCCGATCCGAGAGTCACCCTGGGAGAAGGTCGGTGGAAAATGTTCTGCACAGTCTCCCGTGCAGGAGGAGGCTGTGCGAAGGAGTTCTACGCAGAGGTGGCTCGCTGCAAATGCTGAGTCAACTCATCCACCTTCTTCTCAATAATAGAGACCTTATCCAATGGACTGGCCATTAATTCCAGGTCGACTGATGCGGACAGGCCCTGCGTCTCATGTGCTCCCCTAATGTTTGTCGCTGCGCAGGTATTCGTCCTATCGAATAGTCCCATGGAATCATTGTTGATCGAGTTCTCGCACATATTCTCGAGAATCTCCCACACGGTGTCCTCATGTTGACCCATGATATTCCCTCCGCAAGTTGCATTGACGAACAGTCTAATATCCTTACGGAGTCCCTAGTAAAAAGACTAGACTTGTTCCAATTTAGGAACTCCGTGATGGGGGCACTTTCTCATAAAATCCTGAAAATGATCCCATGCCTCATGAAGAGGTTCTCCCATCTGTTGCGTGAAGTGAGTAATCTGATGGCGCAAGGCATTGGTCCAACCAACGGGGAAGAACTTTTTTAAGAACTCGGACTGAAGTTCCTCCTAAGTGTTGATCGGACGGGTCTAGGTCTAATACCAATGGGCTGCCTTGTCCATAAGGGAGAAAGAGAACACCTTCATGAGTAAGATATCCCGATTATGCCCATCTGACCCAAAAGTCTGGGCCAGATGCTTTAGCTGTTTGATGTGCTAGAAGAGGTCTTCAGAATTAAGCCCATGGAATTTAGGTATGTCATGGATCATGTTGGGCTTCAGTTCAGAATCAGGTCCTCCAGTCGGGATTCTGACTCGAGGCTCAATTGCCACCGCAGCGGGATTATAGTGATCTCGCATCATAGGACGCTGCGGTGGGTTCATGAAGTTCTGGAAGAGGTCATTGAGTCGTTGGAGCTGGTGCTCAAGATTATTCTCTTCCTCAACTGGCTGAGCCATTGTAGAAGAAGAAGGTGAGTTGGGTTCAGAATCAGAGGAGAGGTCTATGTGAAGAGTTGGTTGCACAAACAAGGGTACCGAGGCTTGGCCTCGGGGAGAGTGAATTTCTAGAGGAGGTTTCAAGGACCTCCTACCAAACATGCACTAATGGATTAGACGAGGTTAGCAGGTGCTGGACCCAATCAAGACACCCAAAATGTTGGGTAACTATAGAGGTTCGGGGCAGATAGTACCCCTTAATCGGAAGGTCGTCCACCTGAGAATTACCTGGGAAACCAGAGAAGGTGAGTCCCGCGAAGACCCCTACACGGTAGAGCACCCCCATGGGTTACAGGGTTTCCCCCACCCGACCTCTCTTGTCACTGAGATTCTAGGTAGACCAGAATGGGGACCTTGACCTCTTAAGTTTACCACTTTTATTTAAGATCAAGGTGCTTAGGGTTTCACTTGAACTTTAACCTTTTGAGTGCAAAGAGTGACCTAATTTAAAGGTTGGTTGATCCAAGGGATCAACTTCACCTATTAGTTCCTTTGAGAGCTTATTAGGTCTTGTCTTTTAAGATTCAAGTGACTTAAGAGCCGGATTGCTTAGGGTTTCTCTTAATAGATGTTTTCAAGCAATGGCTTGGGCACACTTCTTTTGGGAATTCTCAATTCTTGATTAGAAAGTGTGTCTCTAAAACCCTGGCGTTGAGTCTTAAGTTGGCTCTAATTGGTCCAGTTAGTTGCCTCAAGATTAGGTAATTAGGGCTCAAGCAAGAAGGTTTTAGCCCTAAATACCTTTAGTGGATGTACAGATAGAATATGTTGAAATTTGAAAACAGGCAACTTCTGTGATTTACTAGGTATGGACGACAAGTTATTCCTAAATTACTCCTTCTTTTTCTTCCTCTTTAGAATTTTAGGGGCTTAAAAGAGAGGATAGAAAATTACCTGTCCCTTGGCGTGGTTGTTGTGTGGCTGCTTGTTTCCTTCTTGTTTCCCTGTGCCTGCACAACAAAAGAGAAGAGCATAAGTCAGTAGTAAATCGAAAATTGTGAATAAATAGCTTCTAGAATGACCGTTGCTCCCTGGCAACGGCGCCAAAAACTGGTCGGGTCGTCGTTTGCGGTGTTTTAATGATATATTCGTTGCAGTATATTTCAAAAAATGATCACCAGTTTAATTTATTTATTACTCAAGATTTAGATTATCCCGAGGTCGAACTCAGGGAGCACACGTCATTCTAAAAACATATAAGTTCACAATACTATTACAAAAATTTAAGAGAGAGAGAAAGTGAGCAAAAATTTCTCTTTTTCTTCTTCTCTCCTTTCTCTTGGCTTCTTCTTCTTCTCTCTTCTCACACTGTGCTTCTTTTCTTTCAGCAGTTGCGGTTCTTTTCTTTCTCTTTTCCTTTTCTTCTTTCTCTTGGCTTCTTCTTCTTCTCCCTTCTCTTACTATGCCTTCTTTTCTTCAATCAGCTTCTCTGCCTTCTTCTTTCTTCTTCTCCTCTGCTGCTACTTCTTCTTCTTTCTTCTTTCTTCATTCTTCTGCATCTTCTTCTCCTTCTTCTTTCTTCACCAGCTCCTTCCTTCTTCGTCTTTCTTTTCGCTCCTCCTCCTTTCTTCTTTTTCTCTGCTGCGGGAGCTTTGCGGCTAAGTCCTCGCCGCTCGCTCTTCTTCTTCTTCCTCACCTGTTCCCTGCACACACGAGCGTAAAACCTACCCCTACCCTCCTCGTGCGTCTCTCTCTCTCTGAATCTCTCTTCGGTATGCTCCCGGGTTATCGGGTCGGTCGCGCGCCCGGGTCCAGGTGCACCGACGTGGGTGTGGTGTGCGAGGAGTGCACGGATCAGGGTAATCGGGTTGCAGGTCAGGTCCGCGTGGGCAGTGCCGTGGACGAGACTCGGTGAGGGCAAGGGACCTCACCCTAGTGTTTCGAGGCGATAAGCCAGGAACACTTTTTCAATTTATATGTGGGAGCGCACCCACACACTTCCGATGTGGGACTAAAGTCCCACCTGATGCTTCGTGCGTCTGCAGGGAAGAGGCTCGAGCAATTTAGGGCAGCAGCCAAGGCTTATGACCCCAATTGAAGACCTGGACACGCTCGCGCCTCAATTCCGCGTCGCCTGGGGCTTACGCCTGGAGCGGATGGACTTGAAGAAGCTCGCGAAGTAGCTTCAACTTTCTTGACAATGGCGGCGAGCACCTAGGTCCTGAAAACACTAAAACGGCCTCGTGGCCACGTTAAAAGGCTCAGGGAGGTTCGCCAAGGTGTGGCAAGTGTGCAGAGGTGGTCGGCGAGACATGAGAGTGCCTGTGGCCGTGCGCCTAGGGCACACTGCGTGTGTGAGAGTGGGTATGTTCGGGGGGTGTTCTGGAGGTGTGGCGTGGTGAATGGAGTGAGGATTTAGGGTCAATGAGGTGTCGCGGTGCTTAAGGGGTAGCTGGCGAGGCGGATGGAGGCATGGAGCGGCGGGAACGCCTCGCCGGAGGGGGCCGGAGATGGAGAAGGTGGCAATGGATAGTGGTGGTCGGTGGGTGGAAATAGCAAATTAATAAGGGGAAAATAAAGGAGAGAGTAAGGGGAAGAGTGTTTACCTACTTAACTGACTAAAGGGGAGGAGGAGGCGCTTGGCGCGTGCCTACCGACGCCGGAGACGAAGATGCCCAGAGGGGGGTAACGGCGACGAGGAGGAGGTCAGGAAGGTGCCAACTGGTGCGGCTTGGCACGGGAGGACGAGGCGGAGTGAACTCTGCTGGAGGTATGGCAGCAGAGCGACGAAGGGGAGGAGGAAGGGTCACCAGAGCCTACGGGAGCTTGATCGGAGGAGGAGGAGGAGACGAAGTTTGGGGGTTTTCCTCGGCCAAAACAGGCTTGCCATGATAGGAGGGCCCTGCCGTCCCTTAAATAGCATTTGGCAAGGAGAGGATCTCGAGGAGAGAGCGTGGAGAGCTTGCCGGAAAATGGTCAGAGACGTGACCCATTCCTTTCGTGCATTCTCACGAGAGGCATGAGCAGTGGCAGGTCATGGGAGGGGGTCTGCGCGGAAGAGGACGACGCAGGGAACTCCCCTTTCATCTTTGAGAGTGGCTCCCAAACCCTGCGCGGCACCATCCTCCGCGCAAAGTTGGCGGAGGTATGGGCAGCTGCGTGGGGTGGAAGAGGGATCGTTCTGTAAAGAACGAAAGGAAAGCTAGGGGGCAAAGTGAAAGGGTTCAAAAAGCTAAGGGTCAAAAGTAATTCATGAGGACCAATTTGTAAAGTCAGCTAAAATGGTCTTCTCTTAGGCTAAAATTTTGGTACCAACCTAATTTGGACCTAAGAAATCCAATGGTGAAGTTTGATTTTAGTTTTGACCACGTTTGACTAGTTAATTTGCGTAAAAACCCAAATTAGGTCAAAAATTGGGCATGGTTCTCAATCTAGGTCAAGATAGGTTCCAAAGGCCAAATTGAAGGTTCTAAATCCTAGGGAATATTTTTCCATGAATTTTAAGGGATTTAGTTGATTTTTATCCTTCCTGGAACCTCGTGAATTAAAGTGGATTTGTTTCAGGGTTATAGAATGTCACTTAATTCCTAGAAGTTGCTATAACCCTTTTCGGATCAGGTCATCTCACTTTCTTTCTTATTAAGCTCATTTGACTTGTGTTTAGACCCTTAGACACCCCATTTGTGTACTGCATTGGTAAAATTGCAGTTTTACCCCTTGTGAATTATTTTATTCTTAAATTTAGAATTCTCTGATTTAGGCCTTCCCTTAGGTTTTGTAGGAGCTTTTGTACACTTATTTAGATCAAAATGTGCTAGTTAGGGTTCATGATGAGGCTCTCATCACCCATCATCAATCCTCAAAGGTTCCTGGCAATCGATGCTTTGAGATAGCATCGCCCATGGTAACCCCCAGAACCCTGGTTTTCAAGATTTCGAGATAATCCCGCCCATGGCGTTCTGTGGCTGAATTCAGACCCTGGAAATTAACATTTCGTGATAATGCCATCCATGGCATCTGAACCAGCAGAGTGCTTACATGCCCCCAGTAGGATATGTAAATATCCTAGGAGACAAGCACCGAGGAGACGATATGTTGTTACGCATCTTTGAGGGAAATTTCCCACCTCTCTGCGCTGGGAACTCGTCCAAATCAACTTGTGTTGATCGACCGCTCCTAATCTAGGTGACAATTTCAGAACATTAGAAACACTTTTGCGTGATTTTGATAATTATGCTCACTGAACCAGACTGTGTGTGAATTGGGGTGCTTATGTTACCGAGTCCCGTAAATCGAAGGTCAGTTAACGAGGTCGAATACTCCCTAAGCTTTAGACCTAATACTTAAGCTTTTCATTTTCCTCAACCTCTTGAGGAATATCTAGATCTTAACGGATTCTAAGAGTCTAGCTAAGAAAGCCTAAGGTTAGCATTCTTACTAATCTTCCTGTGTTTCTTTAGTACTTTCTCTTTGCTTTTCTTTTAATGTGGTCTAGAACTTTGGTTAATCTCTTAATTTTTTACTAATGACTATCTCTTCTTTTTTCATTTTGTGCTCCTTTTTAGAATTTAGCTTTTTTCTCCTCCTTTTGTAAAGCTCACCAAAAAGTGCTTCCCTCTTCCTTTTTCTTTTTGCTGGTGTTTTTGACATAAGTGAATTTTTTTGTTGAAACCTTTTCTCGTTATGAATTTTTATTACACTTTCATACCCCCCCCATGCCTAAGGTTTGCAATGTCCTCATTGTACATTAGGAGGGTTTTTATTTGGCTTGGTTCATGCATTAGGACAAATATTAGGTGAGTGGATGGGTCGAGGTGACTGTTGCGGACAATTTCTAATCTCAGGTATGAGTACCTGAGGTGAAGTCGGTTGTCCTAAGGAATAAACCTAAAGTGCAAAGAAATGTTAGAAAAAGGTTTCGGGTTTTCAAAAAGAATGACGGGCTGCCTCCTGTTAAGCGCTGAGTTTTATGCCATCAGCTGGGCGCAATTAGCTCAGGGAGAATGGAGAATCTTGTTTTGTAGGTTTCAAAGGTGACTATAATACAAGAGCTTGGACCTACAAGCTCAAGAACGGTCAACTCGAGTTGAGAGGACCAAAGAGTAGACCAAGGAGGAGAACGAGAAAACCAACAAGACGGCAAACAAATGTTGGACCCACCGCACGTCGTCCACTAGACTGGAGACCAGCGTCAATGCCCGAGCCTCCAAGCTATGGATGGGAGTTCCATCCGATGTGGCATCCACCACCTTCATTTGGGCCATTCTATTGGCCATGGTAAGTAAGGTAACCCTTACCCCTATCTTTTTATCATTAGCATGTAGATAGGGGGAGTTAAAATTATAAGCTATTTGTCAATCATTAAGGGGTAGATCTTGCTAAATTAGCTATATTTCCTTTAGAAAGGGGGAGAAAAATAATAGCTATCTTGTTGTTACAAAAAGAGGGAGGACATTACTCTTGTTAAAAGAAATTCAACCCATTTATAGAAGAGCATGTTTTAAGGGGGAGATATAGGATATTTAAAATTGATAAAAACCTTTTTGATAATATCAGAAAGGGAGAGGATTTTATGCATTATTATTTATGATTTTGTCATTATCAAAAAGGGGGAGATTATTGGTGCTAGAGCACCACGATCGTTTATTTTGATAATAACAAAACACGTGTCTTTTAACATTTGCTTTTGAGTCCTAGTTTTCAGGTCAAATTGCAAATGGAGACAGGTGTTTAGATAGAGTTCGAGTTCGCATCCATGGCGGATTGGAGGAGCTTAACAGAGGCGAAAGAGCTTCGCGAGGAGCGAAAGCTTGAAGAAGGAAGGAGATGAAGAATAAGATAGATTTCATTTTATATTGTTCTAGTTTCTTTGTTTTGCTCTTTATTTTTGCCTTAGATTTTATGTTAAAGAGCCTCAAAGGATCCTTAAAGTAGTGCAAGGAACACCTGCACTACCCTAGGATACTTAGGTTTTTTATAGAGAACCTAGAAAACCAAAATAGGGTTCAGATAACCTTTTTATACGTCTAAACTAGATTCCAGACATCTGACAAAAACTTTTAAGACGTCTGACTGTTGACTCAAACGTCCGATTATTTAGGCTGGACTTAGTTGTTCTGTCTGATGAAATCAAATGTCCAGACCCTAGTCCAGATGTCTTAGGAGATGTCTGATGCCTTTGCCAGACGTCCAATTAGTGGACCGCTGGCTTCCTTAGCAGACGTTGAGGAAATGACCGTTATCCTCGTATCAGATGTCCATAGAGGACCCCAGACGTCTGATACTTGACTGTTTGCCTCAACTGACAGAAAATCTCTTCTCAAAAATTTTCTAGCCGTTGTACCCCCTTGAGAATCCATTTCCATAGAAAAATAAGTTTCCAGACGTCTAAACCTTGTGCTAGACGTCCTGTGTGTCGTCTGATGGACATACACTAGAATCCTGTTTAGATCTGATTCAAGTCAGGAAGGAAACCAACCTAAAATCAGACGTCTGACTTAGTTCCCATACATCTTAATCAAGTTTTCAGACGTCTGATACCAGAATCAGACATCTGATGACCCTGTCAGAATCATGATTAATTCTGATTACAGCCTGATTTTCTTTGGATTTGTACCCAACGGCTATGGAAGCCTTCCGAGGCCTTCCAAGGCCTTCCAAAGCCTTCCTAGGCCCTCTATAAATAGAGGAGGATCCCTTAGCTTGAAAAATACACCCAAGACACACCTTTGCTAAAATATTTCCACTCACTTGTGTCTAAAAGAAGTAAAAGATCAAATAGAAGAAGCTCTAGCTCTACAAGCATTCACTTCACACCTAAGAGCTTCATCCTGCTGTGCACCCGCTCTCCCGCCGACGTTATGAGAGAGCCGTTGTGCCGAAGCGTGGTTCACGCATTCGCATCATCACTTCAACGCACTTCCACCAAAGGGAAGTTTCCTAACTCTTATAGAAGCTAGGATTATATATTTGAGGCTCTATAGGATTGTTGTACTTTATTTTGTCTTTGGTTGGGTATTCGCTTTGCGAATTCCTATCTCCTTCGGGAGACAAATTCCTTCTTGTGAAGAGAAGGGGTGTTGAGGTACACTACCCTCGGTCTAAATAGTGTGGTTGTAATTGAGGTTCAGTCACCCTCGTTTAAGTGACTGGGTTTAGTGAATTTGATCGACTAGGTAGATCAGGAAATCCTAACTCGAGAGGGTTAAGTGATGGTTTTCACTCGGTTTGGGTTTCCACCTAAAAATACTTATGCCCATTGTGTGATTGCTTATTTTTGTGAGATTATCTATTTTAATTACGTAATTTCTTTTTATTACATCATGCACATCTCACCCCCTCCAAGCAGTGAATTACATTTACTTGAACTTTAAAATGTTTTGTGCAAGGTGACCTAATTTGAAGATTAGTTAACCCAATATGCTGGGTCAACTTCACGTGTTTTGTCCTTTGAGAAATTTAGGTCTGTCTTTTAGTATTCAAATGAAATTAAGAGCCTGATTTTAGGGTTTGCTTGACTAGATCAATTCAACCAAGGCTTAGGCACACACTATTTGGGAAGGTTAATTCTTGATTAAGTAAGTGTCTCTAGAACCCTAAACTGGAAATCCTAATTAGCTCTGATTGGTCCAATTTAATTCATCCAAATATAGTACCTAGGGCTCAAGTAAGAAGGTGATTATCCTAGATACCTTAAAACCCTAAGTAGGTGCACAAATCAGGGTTTGGATGTTCTCTAAATAGAATGTATCAAATCAAGCAACTTGATGATTAATCTAAGAATAGAATGCAAGTAGCCCTGATGGATTTCTTTCCTCTTTTAGCTTTTCGAAATCAGAGGCTTAGGAGAGGGTGGATGGAGTTTATCTGCTCCTAGAGTGTTCTGATGTGTGGGTTGATCTTCCTCCAATGAATCCTTAAAATAGATCACAGGCAAAAGAGATAGAGCAAGTTAGTAACAAATCAAATATTGCAATCAAGAGATCAAAGTTGCGTATTGCTCCCCGGCAATGGCTTCAAAATGTTAATCGCTCTAAATCAGATTTTAAAATTGATGTGCTGCAGTATAGATTGAATGAACGTGAAAAACAAATAGAATTTATACTCAAATGGAAGTCCAAGGTCAAACACATGGAGCAATTAGTAAAATAATTCTCAAGATTGCAATTCAAGCACAATATAAGCAATTTATAATAGAATTTCAAGCAATAATGATATATAAATGAAAGTAAATGTCAAATAGTGCAAAAAGAATGGGGGTAAAATGATGATTTGAATCACCAATTACCCCTCACAATAATATCAAATATATCAACAGTATCAATTAATTTAAATCCATGTAGGATAAGTGCATAGTACACTCCCTTTAGAGATCAGACAATGGAATTCTCAACCGGACGGCCCTTCCTTCCCTTTCTCTCTTCTTCTGCCTCCTTAAGGTCTAGAGAAGGCACAACATAGAGCTCAGCAACACCAGTAGAGGCAAAGGCCTCCCTTAGAGATCACTAAGTGTTAAGAGGAAGGCGGCAAAGCAAAACCCCCCCTCCCTCTTTCTTTTCTTTCTTAGAATCAGGTGAACCAGAACAGACCCAGGTATACGGGTAAACGGACCAAAGCCCAGACCCATGAGGCGTGAATGCGGGCGAGGGCGTGCATGTGGGGACTCACCCCCGGTGCGTGCTGAGGCGATAAGGCTGAAGCAAAAAAATAATTTATGTTGCGCAAGCGCTCCAGCGATTTCTGAGGTGGGACTATCCCACCTAAGCTTTAGTGCAAGCGTCCGCTAATGGAATCCCCGTCAATTGCAGCTGCAGCTGAGGTTGTGACGCTCAATTGAAGGCCTGGAGACCTGCCTAGAGCTTCTTTGCGCGACCTAGGCGTAGCACCTGGGATCTGTGTGGCTTTGAACACGATGAATAGGGTGGCGAAGATGGCAGCAGTGGCGGAGACCGGCGAGAAACCTGAAACCACGAGAATGGCCTTGTGGCCATGTCAAACAAGCTCAGAGGATCGCCGTGGAGTAGCGAGTACAGTGGTGGGTGCAGCGTGTGGTGCGAGTGATGGTGGAGGCCTGACAACCTTGAGAAGGTGGTGCGTAGGTGGTGGTGTTTGGTGGTATTGAGGAGAGGCCAATAGCCTCAATAACCAGAGGACTTTTGCTCTCTGGGGCATGACGATGCTAGTGGGTGTTGTGGTGAGGTGAATGGTGGTCTGTGGAGTGTGGGCGAACTCGCCGGAGTTCTGTTGGAGGTGGAGAAGACGAAGGTGTAGTAGGGCGGTGCGATGGTCGGAGGTGCAATGTAAGTGCGGGAAAAGGATGTAGAGAGATAGAGAAAGGGATAGAGATACTTAGCGACGAGGTAGAGAGGCGAAGGCGGATGGTTGTGATGAAGTAGGCGGAGGTACGCCCTCCCTTTGGCTGGGGAGGGTCGCGACGAGGAGAGGAGTACGGTATGCCGACCAATTTGGTCGTTGGACTGCCAGAGGAGGAGGATCAAGGAGGTCGTTGGAGCAGTGATCTTGAAAGTCGAAGGAAGGGGAATAGAGGGCTTTTGACTCTCAAGACTAGCTAAAAAGTTCGGCTGAGCCTTGGGGATCCTTATATAGGCCTTAGGGATCAGTTAGAGTTTGGGAAGCAAGCTTCGCAAGCTTGGAAGGCTCGCCGAAGTTGGAAACTTAAAGATACCTGAATCTCTCATGCATTCGTATGAGAGATTAGGAAGGCTTTGGGGCTTAAGACCGGTTTCTATAGAAAGAGGACTCTTCAAGGAATCTTTCTTCCAATTGTGGAAGGGATTGATTGATCAGAGAAGTTCTCTTCAATCAAAGGTGGCTAGTGTTGTAGGAATATGATTTGAAGGCGGTAGGGACCTTTTTGTGAAGAATATGATAAATTTGGGGGGCTATTTGTAAGAAATTCAAAAGTTGGGGCATGTGTGTGAGATAAAAGAATCAAATAGGACTAAATTGCAAACTAGGTCAAGATGATCTCAGATCGGGCCTAAATTTTGGTACAAACCTAATTTGAACCTAAGTAATTCAATGGTGAAGTTGGATTTTGGTTTTGACCTAGTTTGATTGAGTAATTTATCCAAAATTTCAAATTAGGGCAAAAGTCTGTTTGTGGTTTTGTTTTGGGTCAAGATAGGTTCTGATGGTCAAATTAAAGGTACAAAATCATAGATAATATTTTTCTATGAATTTTAGAGGGTTTAGGTGAATTTTATCCTAACCAGAACCTTAGTTAATTAAGAGGATCTGTTTTTAGGGTTTCGGAAGTCATTTGATTCTCAAAACACGCAAAAACCCTTTTCTATCTGTACTAACTCACTTGTTAGACTCTTAAAATCATTTGACCCTTAATTAACCCCTGAGAAAATCCATGATTGTTATGCATTCAAGATATGATGGTAAAACTGTAGTTTTAATCCTGGTTTCTTGTATTTCTCTCTGAAAGGATTTGCAATAAATTATGATCTTCTGATGGTTATGTAGGAACATTTAATAACTTAATTAGATCAAATTGAGCTAGTTATGCCTCATGATGGTGTTCCCATCAACGTCACATCGAGGTTCATCCTAGGAAGGCCTGGGCGAAAACAGGAAGGTGGGTTGTCCTATTTAGGGGCAAGCGGTTGGAGTTTGATGTAAATATTGTAGTTGAGTTTCTTTTTCTGTTTGGATTATAACAAGATATTTTTGATTACTTAAAGGTTGTAAATATAAACTCTAGATTGTTGTACATGTTCTATAATTAACACTGGACTGTATGGTAGACTTGTGATAAATTGTCAATACTTGTGGTGATGTGTTAGCAATTGTTCGGCATTGTTTTCTCGTCATTTTTGTGTTTTTACCGCTTTTGGATGCAGGGTGTGCCTGCTTGAGTTTTATTGCTTTACTTCTTTCGTGTTTTGGTGGTGGGGTGTACCCACCCATATAATTTGCGATATGCATGTGCAGGTATAGGTTGCAGGTACCGATTTTAGGAAAATATCCAATAAGTAGGGGAAATTCTATTGGATTTTCAACATGTTTTGCCGTTGTAATTTATTTAGAAATTTGATTTTCCTAATATGTACCTGATTGTTGGAACTACGGTTTATACCTGAGTCTCCCGGTAGGTGGGACCTTCGTGCGTGCACAGTTGGTGATCCGCTCCTGATCCCTCGGGAGGATTATCGAGACGTGACCTTGCGGATGTGATGTTACGTGTGTTTTGGGGTATTTAGTGAATAACTAGTTGGTGTTCCTCTAAATGTAGAGACACAAGCGCATAGTTAGAGAAAGAATTTCTCTTGTATTTAAGCTAAAACTAGTAAAATTTTGAGAGTACATCTTCTCTCCCCAAACTATATCATTTTTGATAGAATTACATAACCAAATTATTTTATCTCTCTTGCATGATTGATTGTTTTGAGCGGTCTAACTTTTCCTCCTATGAACCCAAATAAGACCCAATTAAGTAAGCTCCCATCGGATCCTTACTAATCATCCAATATTCAAAGTAGACATCCTTCAAATTTCATTCATGCGGTGTAAATAACTCATTCGTATTAAAGGACAAAAGGAAGCAAAATTTGAAGACTATTGGAAATTTGCAGAAAAATCGATCCTACCTTATTGAAAATGGAGGGACTACATTTATCCGACCAATATAGATATTTGTGGAATATGTTTTGTCTAGATAGATCATGATCAACCCAAGCGTTTGCATTTTGGAAGCACTCATTAATCAAGAAGATATAAATGAACTTTGCTCTTAGGTGCTTTGAGCGTGTAAGTGAACCAAAATTTATTTAGGCTTCAAGTTCAAATCACTTAGGCCTAGTTTAGTTGGAAAAGGAAGGTTAACCCTCGTTTACTTAACTATTTAAGCCTAGTTTACTTGAAAGATTAACCCCTCAAAAGAGAGGTTGACTCTTGTTTACTTAGGAGGTTAACTTCCTTTTACTTAACACGGGTTAGTAGCTGGTAACACCAGTTTGCCTAACATTGGTTGCTACCAGTGTTAGGAAAACTTGTGTTAACACCCACAAGATTCCTTATGCCCTTGACTCGGGCGTCACGCCTCCTCTCCCGCCCTTACTCCCTCTCGCAGAGCCCTTGCGGCCATCACTCGTCGTCACCCTCCCTCATGGTTCTCAACCTCCCTCGCAAGCCTCGACCTATCGTGACCTCTCCCTAATGCCTCCCCAACCCCAAGCCCTACTCGCTCGTGACCTTGCTGGCGATCTTCAAAGATGTGATCCATGAAGCAAAAGGCCTAGGTCGACCATAGGTACTTTGTAGGTGCATAGATCAGTGGTAACCTTATAGAATGGCTCCACATAGGTATGCAAGGTATTGATCACGGATTTCTCACTTGGTGTCAGCAACATATTTCTGTTGCTGAATGTCTCGTAGTGCTTCCTAATAATCATATCGATGGAATTCGAGACCTACAACTAGGCATTAAGAATAAATGGGTTCCAAGAAAGTGTAATTTAAAGAGCAAAATTTTCTCGGAGTAAGTGATGTGTAGATGCCTCACCTTGCCAATCATATTGAGCGTGGTATAACTGCCACTCCAACAAGCAGAAGTGTCGATTGGAAACTTCCAAGAACACTCTTGGCAAGCTGCCGTCAATTGTTTGAAGTGCTGGGCAATCTCCTTGGATGTATTCAATTCAGAAACAGATTCCCTAATGTTGGTCAAGATAGGCATAGGAGATTTCAGGGCATGCTCTATTATGTAATTGAAGGTTTGAGCAGCACAAGATATATAGTTGAAGGGCACTTTCTGGGCATCCAGGTCGTCTTTAAGGGCTTGGCAAGCATGAATTTCCTGGTGACTATTGTCATGAGAGCATGGGATTCTATTTTCAAGATTATATTTCTTAACGACCTGCATTTAGGCAAGAAATATCTGGGTTCCACCACAAGGAAAAGGAATGCGGCAAACATCAAGGAGAAGTTACATTTATTGGGTTGTTTGCACTCTCTCCGATACCAATTTTCTGGTCTTCGGGTAGTAGTCTATGGAGTTTGATAATGATGAAGGAGGCATGCCTCTAAAGAAGCTACATTTATGATATTTAAACTAGTGGGATTAGGTGGGAACTTCATGCGAATTTTGCTTCTCAAATCAATCAACAAAAAGTTTTTTGTTTGTTCCATGGGAATTTTTCCCTTGAATGCTTACAATAGCAGGTATTTAGGAAAAGAATGTTTGACAAAGTGTAAAACCCTGAAATCCCAAATAACCTTATTCTAGAGTTGACATCCTCACCCTAAGAGACTAATGTTATTGCATAGACTCAAACTGATGTTAGAAGAGATCATTTCCATCAGTTTGTAGCCTAATAGCCATGGATCCAATCCAATAGCAATCATCATTTCCACAGAGACAATCTGTTTTGATTTTCAACACCTCCTATTGCATTCTGTGGATCTTTTTTCTCTCCCACTTTGCCACTCAGAGATGGTGATTAAGAGATGTGGCAAATATCAAATAGCAATTTGCCAAAAAAACACTAGGATTCTATTAGAAGTTATGTAACTTAAGCTTGATGAATTATTTTTTTGAAAGAGAAGTTTGATGAATTATTGGATACTAGCAAGAAGTGTTTATCTTAGGTTTGCAGGTTCATTATGTTTTAAACCTTATTACAGTTTCCAATCTCATCCATCTTTTCTTGAGAAATATTCACTGTGGTACCTTAACTGGCATCTATGATCAGTCACTTGGTATTTATATTTTTCGAATTTTGCTTTCACAACAGCTATTCGACAGGGCCTTCATTTGGTAAAGTTCTTGGTTGTTTAAGTTGTCTTCTGCAAGTTGTACACTTTGGCACGTACCCTTATTACTGCATATACGGTGGGATGTTTGCTATACTAATTCTAGAAAGAAATATTTAAGGGGTGGAATTCTAGAAAGGAAGGCAATCTGGAAAGATAACCATAAAATCTGGGTAACTGTATAAAATCTGATTGCAGTCTGGATGCAGCAATGGTGAAGAAGTAGGGGCAATAGCTAGATGAGGTTTCTCAATCATTCATGGCATTTGCAAACCTACATTCCCCCTTCGATTTTTATGTGGAGACAAAATTGTTTAAGTGGAGGTTGTTTTCAAACTGCCATCACCCACGTGGTGCATCCAACCATTCTTCTCAGGATCTATAATCAGGACAAGCTGTGATTCAAGTTGCTTGAGTGTTGCCAGCTAAGACAATATAGGGCTGAGATCATTTTGACTGAACTAATGCTGCTTGCTGAGTTTCTGCATATGCGTCAGGTCGTGGGAAATAATTAGCTTGAACGCATGATGTATTCCCATAGTTATGGTTTAATTAGTAGCAAGGTTGCATCCATGATTGCTTGGATTCATGTAAGATTACTCTAATCCTACCGTATATGACAATTATTGTAATGGGCTGGAATCTGCATTTATAATTTAGTTGTCAACTGGTTGTAATCGATTTTATTCTTTTGATCTACCAGCTTGTTAAAAGCCAAAAAAAAAAATGTCACCTTATCATCATTTCCCTCTAGGTCAAACTTAGAACTGCACCAAACCTCTTTAATCATGGGAGGGCCAATCAACATATGCAATCATTGAAGATGGATGGTCAATGTTTGCGCACTTAGTTTCATTTGAATCTAACAAGTCAATTTATAGTAAAAGGAAAAGTAAGACACCGGAAATGAATTACTAATTGGTCAACTGTGTTTTTGCTTACTATGGTGTTTGCTTTTATTACTATGGTGTCTTTTTTCTCCTGTTATTTGGATTTTTTTACTAATTACTATTAATTACATAATTAAATTCACCTAAATTAGATTGCTTACATAGATAATAACCAATTTAAAATGTCTAATTATCAATTAACTAAATTAAATTAATTGAATTTTAAATTAATAATCACCAATATAGCATGATACCCAGATGTATTTAATAATACATTATTTATATTACCTTAAAATACTTATATATTTACAATCATAACATTACTTATATAAATAATTACCTATATATAATACAAAACAACAAATATAACTACTACAACCGCCTTCATGTTTAAATATATTATCCTAGCAAATTTAACTATTACTCATAATTTCTAACACCACTACTAAGTAAATACTTCTATTAAGTAAACACTATAAGAGTTAACATTCAAACTTAGCACCAATTCAAGTAAACATAAATTAGTGTTAACACCATCTTACAAATAAACACAATTGTGGGTTAATACAAGTTTCACATTTCTTAACATCACTTCCTTAACTTTCTAAGTAAACTAGCTCTTTGTACCCCCATTTGTTAACCCCAGTAAAACTTCTTTAACACGGGTTTATCTAACACCAGTTTCAACTGGTGTTAGCTAAATTTGTGTTAAAATCGTACACCACATGTGCCTCTGACATTTCTTATATTTTATATTTCTAACATCACTATTAAGTAAATGTTACAAAGGTTAACACCATAGCTTAACACCAATTCAAATAAACCCAAATTACTGTTAACACCACTCTGTAAGTAAACACAATTATAAATTAACACTAATTTTATATTTTTTAACATCACTTTCCTAACCTCCAAATAAAACTAACCCGTTTTTTCAACTGAGCCTAGGTGGATTGCTGAATATACCTATGTTTCATAATAAAATAGGAAGAGATACGTTTAGATAACCAACATTCCACTTTTTGTTTTATTGTGTGCAAGTAATAACTTATCCCAAACTCACGGTTATGTGCTTTAACCGAAGCACAAACATGCATTAATATGAAAGTTTAGGTAAAAATTTGCACACTTTTTCTTAAATTAAATTGCATGGATAAAAATTTTATTTAGTTATAAAATAAATTACATGAGTAATATTTAGGTATAAATTAAATTACATCGGTGGTATTTTAATATATTTAATATTAAACCAAAATCACCTATTATTTTTTAATATTATCTATATAATATAATTAAATATCATCACTGAAATCTGCTTTTTTAAAAGATACATAAACTTTTATACTTCTAAACCAGGGTCCTTAACCAAAAAGCCCCATTAGTCGGTACAACTTGGAAGCTTATCCACAAAAGCAAAATTCTCCACCTATAAATGTCTCTGGATACATAAGGAATCCTTTATGGGTACGTTTGATTTCAAAGATAAAGCTCTCAATTTCTTGTTTAGAGCAATTTATTTCAAAATTATTTTATTATAAATTTTGACTCTTAAAATAATAATTTCTTATTTTGATTTCTTTGGCATGGCCTATTTATTACCCAACAAATATTTCACTTTTGTCCATCAGGGTGTTCTGGATCAATGGCAGGCCCATGCTTTTACTTACTTTCGAGTCTTGGCCCCACTTTACTCGATGGACGGTGTCGTGCAGGAGGATCCTCATGCCGAGGTTACTATGAAATTGCACCTGTAATATTGGGTCATCATCAAAAAAGAAATTCAACATCTTCTTCTCAATTAAACAAAAAAAAATACTTAATTCTTCTCTTAATTTAATTTTCCTTTAATTTCTCTTGCAATTCCTTTTTTTTTTTTTTTTTTTATTCCACTTACCAAACAAGTCTCGTAGAATTGAACTCAAGCAGACCTACGGTACCAAACAAGAGCGGATAAATTACGATAAAATTTTCGTAACCGTAGTGGTTCATGAAGGGTGCCGAATTCTTTGACGACATATTACGAACCTCAAGTTCTCTCATAAAACTCCTATTTTAATACCTTAATCCCCTTTTTATTTTCCCATATCAAGCTACACGAACGGATACCATCCTTAGTTCAAATCCGTCTCTTTCCCACCATTCAAATTACCAAATTTCTCGCCCTTCTGTTCGGACTTCTCCCATTGTGATCTTTCCCTCGAACATTGTTAACCCCAATCGCTGCCTTCCAATGGCCTCCACCTCCCCCCTCTCTTCTGCACAAACATCTGCCCCTTCTGCACAAACATCTGCCCATCATCAATGGCATCCCAATTACTCCTCCCTCGTTGGCAGACGAGAAGAAGAGGAAGAGAAAGACCAACTCTGTCCCCCTCCTTCAGAAAAATAAACCATGCACAAACATCTCACGGTGCCCCCACCATTCTCTATGCCCATTTTAAGCGTCGAGAAGAGCGCAGACAGCGCCATTGGCGGTGGGGATATATATATATATATATATATATATATAGAGAGAGAGAGAGAGAGAGAGAGAGAGAGAGAGAGAGAGAGAGAGAGAGAGCGCTACATCCGGGAGTTAGGTGCCTCTTTTCATTCATATTAGGTGAACTTGCATATCTGCCCTCCTAGAATCATAATTCTTGTAAAAAAGCCCCACTAAGCCACGACTTCAGAAGCCAATGGGTATGCTCCCAGATAATCGCGTAAACACCCTTGGCTACTCCACAAACGTAAAGGAATTTAAACAATAGCAATTATCGATGTCAACCGGATCGAGAACAAAATCCACACCTCATCTCAAGTCCCGGATCTCCGTCGTCCGTTCCGGGCATGGCAACAAAAATGGAGCACAACCGGCCCACCCACTGGCGGGACCCACTGCTGGGGTAGTGTTGGTGGGGGGTGGGGCGGGGTGGTGTGGGGGGGCTCGCTTCAGTGGTGGATTTCCGTGTACACAAAACGTTTTTCTTTAAGCTAAAACAGCAGATGGCAGCAATGAATGTTTTCTGAAGCTCTGAGCAACCCAACCGGTGGGTTGCGTGCAATAATCTATCCAAGGGTGCGCGTGCAAAATTTCCCTTAATTTTGTCCATCTCATTGATTAACAAAAGGCCAAGGCGAGCGTGGAGAGGTACCGATAAAGCTAAAAAATCCCGTCTCCCAACAAAAGCATAGGATACCACTGGTATTTTGGCCTTTGCGCCATCTCTACCTCTCTCTACGTCTGTAAAGACTGTTGGTGGCGGTGCTGCGGTCTTCTTCTACGATTGGTCAGATGCTTCCCTCCCTACCCACGCCCTTTTCGAATTTCAAAATCTCAAACGGCTACCGCACGTCGCCCACCGCACTACAACCCACAACTCCAAACCCCGTTGGCCCTCCCAACTAGGTCGTCCCCCACTTTCCAAAAGACCCTCTCTTTGTTCCGCTCACAACCCACGATCCGCGTCTCGCCTGTCCAGGGTGTGGAGGAGGAGGAGGAGTATTCCAGTGATGGGTGGCTCAGGGAAATGGATCAAGTCCGTGCTGGGGCTCAAGAAGTGCGACAAGGACGACCATGTGGGCACACCCACCTCCACTCTCCTCTTCTCTACTTTGCTATGACCACTTTGTTCTCCCCCTTGTTCTAATATGGGTGCTTTTGATGATGGTGAAGGAACGCGTTGGCGGTGGGAGTGGTAGCAGGAGCAGGAAGTGGAAGCTGTGGCGGGGCTCGTCGGGCGACCGGAGGGCGAGAGGCGGCACCTTGTCGGGGTCGGAGGCCTCCTCGGTGGCCGGGGGTAACGCGTTCACCGTCGCGATGGCCGCGGTGGTTCGGGCCCCCCCGAGGGACTTCCGGGTGGTTCGCCAGGAGTGGGCCGCCATCCGCATTCAAACCGCCTTCCGCGGCTTCCTGGTCAAGTTCTCTTCCTTCTCTTTTTCTCTCTCTCTCTCTTTCTCCTCTTTATCCATGCATAAAAGTCGGAAAAGATGGAAACTAGAAGTCAGCGACTTGGCGGTAGCGTAGTTGTTAAAGTTTCTTACTTGTTTGAGCATCTTAATTGCTCGGTTTGCAAACAGACATTCTAACCATTATACCGTAATGACTAAACAACTACGTTCAAGCCGTAGTCGCAACGAAATCTTGCTGTGAAAACGCAGTTAGCCGCCATGGAAAACCACGGTTGACTCAAATGCTCGAACAAACGGAACATTGAGTTGGCCGTTGGTTGATTGGCAGAAAGATTCTGCTGCGGGGTATTGCCTCCGGGTCCTCGTCACTAATGGTGGAGGCGGTTACGACTTGTTGCTTATAATAAAGCTTACGTCGGTAGAGCACTGGTTACGAAGCCCAGCCGTTACGACGCACAGAAAAACCAAGCAGAGGGCACCATCTCACGTTATGTAAGCATTGTGTTTTTTTCAATGTGATCGATGGAACAGGCGAGAAGGGCGCTGAGGGCGCTGAAGGGAGTGGTGAGGCTGCAGGCTATAGTGCGGGGGCGGCAGGTGAGGAAGCAGGCGGCCGTGACGCTGAGGTGCATGCAGGCGCTCGTGCGGGTCCAGGCGCGCGTTCGCGCGCGCCGCGTGCGGATGTCGACGGAGGGGCAGGCGGTGCAGATGTTGCTGGAGCGCAGGAGGACCCAACAGGACATCCTCAAGGATGCCGAGGTATAGGAAGGTCATTAATCACCAATTCCAGAAAATAGTGAGAAGACTCTTTTGGGTTTTGCAGTGTTGGGTGAAGGTGTTGGTTCTCTCAAATTTGTAGGATGGATGGTGCGATAGTCAAGGAACTCTGGAGGAGATCAAGGCGAAGCTGCAGATGAGGAAAGAAGGGGCTCTCAAGAGGGAGAGAGCCATTGCCTACTCTCTCGCTCAGCAGGTAGAGAGTTTTTCCTTGCCTGTAGTTTTACTCATGTCATAACCGTTAATTATCATGCGTGCTCGTCCCATCATTATGTTAAGTGTTGCCTTCGTATCCTCCCTCCTGCTTTGTTAGGAATATTCTCATTCTTGCCATATTTTTATCCGTTTCTAAATCAGCTACCGTCATCGCGTGAGAACCCGCTCTGGTCCACCTGGTAATTTTATTGGTTTCTTTATGGTGATCTCTGCTTCTTCCTGGCTTCAATTGCCATGTCAAACAATGTCGCCTTAAAATAATCAACTACTTGAAGTGATACCAATAAATCTTCATTCGACATTTATTTAGTTCGTTTCCTGTATGTTATGAGTAATGTTCATTGTTGCCATCCAACTGTGCCATTACTCTATTCATCTGAACGCTCTTGTTTTTTTTTGTCTCGACATCTTAGCTAAACTTTGCCTATCGTACGGTTTAACTGCTGTAGTGTTAACTCGTTCGTGGTTATTTCTGCTAAATGGCGTGGTTGTTTAATTCTGCTATCATAGCAATGGAGATCGAACCCCTCAGTGTTCTCTGTGAAAGACCAGTCATTTGACAAGACTGGGTGGGGATGGAGCTGGTTGGAGAGGTGGATGGCTGCCAAGCCATGGGAGAACAGGCTGATGGAGCAGGATCAGCCTCAGAGGAATGGCACCCACCAGCCCACGAAACTCTGCGAGGAACCGCGCGGGTTTGCTTCCCGGTCTAACGAATCGGGCCCGGTTTGTGTCAGGAAGAACAATGTCAGCACAAGAGTCTCAGCGAAGCCGCCTCCCCCACATGGTCTGACACCCACGCACTGCCGAGTTCGCTCCGCATCCTCTCCGAGCTCCGAATTCCTCTACGGCGAGAGCTCGCCGTCTTCCTCATCCGTCGGGATGTCCACTCCGATATCGCGGACGACCAATCTGACAACGGAAAGATCGGAAGAGAGGAAGAGCGGCAACAACAGGCCTC
The DNA here is from genome assembly GCA_037157565.1 of Thalassia testudinum. Lineage (NCBI taxonomy): Eukaryota > Viridiplantae > Streptophyta > Magnoliopsida > Alismatales > Hydrocharitaceae > Thalassia > Thalassia testudinum. Next base: position 65,511,094 of record JAZHRO010000022.1, on the reverse strand, counting down.
ACTACATGAGCTTAACTGAATCTACCAAGTCCAAGAAGAGGGCTCCTACCACTACTCACGGGTCCATGATCCATAGGCAGACTTCGGGTGAGATCTTACAACATAAAAGTGGTTCAATTGTTGAGGTGAAAGGCCAGGCGATTGTTGCGAACAATGGCGAAATTCTGAGATGCAGATAGGCCGCACCTTTCCTCCCTTCCTTCTCTCGGTCAAAATGGTTGTTGTTCGCTTCTGTGCTTTGCTTGTTTGGAGTGCAACGGCTTGTTGTGCCTGGTGCTGTGGAGCCAGCATTTGTAGCATACAACTTTTCATTGTTTTGGAGTTTTTCCCTTCCAAGTTTGAGGGTAAGTTTCATTTTAATTTTTTGATTTTGATTGTGTTGACTTAGGAAGACGGGCCGGTCAGCTTTCGATGGGTTTTGTCCCGTCTGCTGCTTTCTCTGTCAGCGGGTGATCTCTCTGTCCCATCGTCTGTATCGTTGGTTTGGGTCCCTTTAATCTTATTATTTCGATCCTCTCTTGTCTTCGTTTTCGTTTTTTTTCTTTTTGATATGGCCGTTCGTCTGTCCCATCGTCTGTATCTCGATGAACTTTCCAGAAAAAGTAAAGAAAAAATTTATGTTGTAATATGTTTTACAATATATTAATTTTTAACTTATGTGCCGTAAGAGTGTAAAAGTTTATCACCGTGAAGGTGCAAAAGTGAAGTTTAATATGATTTTTAATTAATGTATTTTAATTTTTATGAGTGGAAAATGAATTCATCATATATTAAAAAATATATTATATGAATTATTTTGATTTTTCGATGAAAAATAAAAAATATCCATTGAAAATTAAAATACATTACATACGGTAAAATATATTATCTGATATATTTTAATTTTCAATCATTATCTTAGATTATGTTTATGTTGTCTGATTTTATATAAAAATTATTTTATATTTTTGTAAAAATATACTTAATATTAATTTTAAATGGAATAGCATAAGAGGAGGAAATAAATGATGAAGATGAAATTTGAAATGAAAGAAGAAAAAGAAATGAGATGAGAGAGAGAGAGCAACCCTGTAGCACTTGGAAAAAGAAAATAGAGAGAGTGTGTAGTACCCAAGAAGAAAAAGTAAATAGTAGATGAAAAAAATAAATAAATTGATGTACATAGTGACATGAACATTATCCTCATTATCCTGTCTATGTTGATGAAAAATAACATTTGTCAAAAATTATCATCACACTTGTAAAATCACTTAACATCATTTTTCATCACTTGAAAACTATTTTGATTGATGAAACATGATATTCTACGATCCTACCAACTTATGGTGGTTGTCATATGGATAATCATTTTCTTTTCCTTTTAAGAAAATAATGGTATTTTACAAGTGAAATGATTTTCATTCAATTAAAAATAATATTTAATTAGTGCAAATTTATTTTATGAAAAATCAAATTTTAGCATTTTTAATTAATAAAAAATGATATTCATTGGTTGAAATTTCCACTCGTGATTTATATGGTGGTTGTTATCTTTTTTTTTTTTTTTTTTTTTTTAAATGATAATGGTGAACCTCACATTACTTGGTTGCTTTAAGTTGCAGCACACATTACTTGAAATAAACTTATCCTCCCCGATCTTGTGAGATAATATCCTCACCTTCAAATTTTATCTCACAAAACAAATCCTACCTTCGTGTGTGAATCTCAACTCAGATTCTGGATGTAGCCGTGGGCCCACGATCTTGATATAGAGTGGGCAAGGGAAATAACCACAATTCTAACATCCTAGAGTTCCGCTGTTGAGGGGGCGCCTTTCCCCCACCCGTTAGGGGTGATGCTCGTAGTACTTAATGTTTGCAATTATTTTCCCCTCCTCCTTGCTCATCTATGTCTTCTACACTCTGTCGACAACTCTGTATTCTGTGAACTCGTCAACGTAGCACATGCACTGGATAAATATTCCAACACGTTGTGGTCATACTCACGCATCAACTACTTTAGTTCTCTTGGGATAGTTTCATAAGGAGGATAATCCATTAAAATAGGAGTTAAGTTTATTTGATGAGAATGATATTTTGACTTGAATTAAAAGGATTTAACCGGAGATAAGTTATTCTTGATTGATGTGGAATAAATATATTTTACGAGTTATCTTATGTGTTTGTACAAGTTAATGTAGAAATTTTTCAAACATCCACATATTAATCCACCAGGATAATCCTTATGATTTCCAAACAAAAATGAAGGATGTTATCCTTTATTTTTGTTTGGAAGTCATAAGGGTTATCATGTTGGATTAACCTATCATTGTTTGGAAAATTTTTAGGTTAACCTGCGAAAATGCATAAGATAACCGATAAAAATAACTTATCTTACATCAACCCTTGAGATGGTAGGAATGACCGTTAAAGTGATAAAAAATATCTTTGATCTTAAGATGATAGGTAAGTTAATTGAAGTTATTTTTTATTTAAATAATAATAATTTAATAATGCCAACCGGAAGTTCTTGCCAGACACTTTGGATGCTCACTTGGGGGGAACATAAAAATGATTTGGTGCTCTACCAGTGAAAAAAGAAAACTTCATCTAGCTATAGACCAATTTAACTACTTGCCATAAGAATCGGACTTCTCCAAGTATCTTAACCACTCAATCAATCAATTTGAAACCTACCTATCTAGAACCCTCTAAAAACCTCTGTTCCAGGAAAGGTAAAGAAAAATCTATACATATTCATTAAGTCAATTCTTTCTGATCAACCAAATTATAGAAATGATTAATTAGATCAAATCAGTAATCTATATCAGTTAAACATAGCCATCAATGTCCTTCCTACTAACTAAATCATTCCATGATGACATATTGAAATGAGAAATCATCAAACTTCAAAAAAAACTCTCTTTTCTGACCAAACAAAAGATGTAAAATCAGACATATAGACCAATGTGTGTGTGTGTGTGTGTGTGAGAGAGAGAGAGAGAGACCAAAGAAAATACAAAATTCAGAACCAAAGACACCAGGCCAGCACCAGCTAGGATCGACCCAACAAAAAAAATAGTATTCATTTCAGCCAACGCACCACATCAAAACAAAGAATCCCAAGCCAGTCTTCTTTCTTACTTTTCCAACTAAATAAGAACATAAAAGCACTTGAAAGATTAACAAAAAACATAAGAAAAAAGAAACACGAGCCACAATTTCTTTCCCATTTCACATAGCACAATCATACCCGCCTAATCCCACTTCTTACTTTTCCAGCCAAATAAGACCACAAAAAACACAAATCAGAAAGACATAAAAAAGCTACCATTTAACATCAAGCATACCTATTAAGATCCATACTATTAAAACACTTTAAAACGTCTGAGACTTGGGTCAGACAACTGGTCAAACGTCTGGATGCCTTCCCAGACATCGAGAAATCAAATTTTTGGTATATGTCCTCGCGTCTACGCGCGTGCTGCGCACAAATAGTATGCAGCCGCAATTTCCGCTCTCCTCTCGCCGATGAAACCCTAAACCTCACCCTTATAAACCCCCCTCCTCTCCCTCATGCCACCCCACTTTCATCCACCCTTCTTCCCCAGTGAGAGCGGTGAGCAGCAGGCAGCGAGGAGCTGGCGTGAGCAGCGTGGGAGGAGAGGAGTAGCAACGAGGGGAAGGGAGGTGAGCACGCGCGCGAGCTCAAGAGAGAGCTCGCCAGAGAGCTCACGGCCGGTCGGCGCGTGCATGAGGCGGAGAGTTGCATTGGGGAGGTCCTCCCCGACACTGCAGCAGCCAGAGCAGTGGTCGAGCGGGCGCGGCACGGCCGAGCGCGGCGCAAGAAGGCGAGGGCAATCCCTGGTTCTGGGATTTTCCCAGAATCAGACGTCTGGATCGACATTCAGACGATGTAGACGACGTCTGGAGGAGGTTCCAAACGACTGAAAGGTAAATCCTGCGACGTACACCTCCCTTTGCGGATACGACCATGTAGGGCATTCCGCCGAGGCACTGTCCGTGCCATTTTGAGAAAATTTTGCATCGCGCGTGCAGGATTCACTTCGGGAAGGCGCGGGACACACCCTCCCACGCAATTCAGATGTCTGGGCGATGCACCAGACGGCGGGAAGCATCTCCAGACATTCGGAGAGGTGGTTGGACATCTGGAACTAGGTCCAGACGGTTCAACAGAGTCCCTAAACGTCTGAGGAGTAGCGTAGAGTTGAGGTATGGTTCTGGACTTTTTTTAAGACGTCTGGAAGGTGTTCCAGACGTCTGATATGAATCAGAGTTACTGTTTTGACCCGTTTAGGGTCCGTTTGAGGTCCGATTTCCGCAATTAAGATTCCGTTGTTCTCCGTTTAAGTTCCTCTACTTGTTGGAATATTTTTTATCCTATTCTGAGTGGTTTCTTGTGATTGATCCTTGTGATAGGATCTCGTTCCGTTGTGGATTTGGGATTTGCTGAGGCACGTGGACATGCCGATCAAGCCCCCATTACTCCTGGGTTTACTGGTAGAGTGGCTTCCCCTAGCTTAATTACAAATATAAATGCATATCTGAAATGAATGTTAGATCCTAGGGTATGGCATGAATCCTAGGACTAGAAATACTAGAATAGTTGTATGGAATGTATGGATTGAGGCCTTGGATGAGTAGATAGAATAATAACAATTGCTTGTAAATAAATAACAGCTGCCTGCGAAATGTAAAAGTACTTGTGTTAGTAAACTGTTGCATGTAAATCCCTGTTGTTACGTTAAATGTCATAATATGAGCTGCATGTATATGAACTGGAAATGAAAGATTAAATGTTGGAAACACGAGCTACCTGTAAATAAACCTGGAATGTGAACAATAAAGTTACATGTTACATGTGTACAACTTGAGAAACAGACATAGAAATGATGAAACCTGGTATGGCTTGGCCTGAGAAACATAAGCATGAACCCTACGGGGAATTAAGAGTAGAGCTCCTGGAAATAAATGGAATGGAACTGGAAATATGAATGGGAAGGTGAGCTGGCCCTTGAGTACGGAGTACTAAGGAGAGCGACCGTCCTCCTGTTTAGTGTAGAGCGGAGCTAGCCACCCTAGGGTTGGGACCCGGGGTTAGGATTAGCCACTTTGTATCGACTTTTTGACCGTCGTGTATACTGTATCGCGGAGAGCTACTAGTGTAGGGAGAGAGCTAGCCATCCCATGGGACCCGAGGTTCAGCTAGCCGCCCTACATCGACTTGTTAGGTCCACTAGGCAAACCAAGGTAGTCAGGCGAGGGTGCGCGAACTGTGGGGGGGAGAGACCCCTGTTTGGTTCTTAGGGGCTAAACCCCTGTTACTGAGAGTGCTATGACCTATACTGGTTCCGTGTTGTGCTTTGGGCGCACTCGTTAATGGAAATGACTGATCGCGTGCCAGTGCAGGGTAGCTACCCGTGCATTTATCTCATGTGTCGTAGTCACCGTTACGTCTGTCACTAACCTTGGGGTGGTTGACTGAGTGTAGGACCACCACTGGGGACTCTTCCGACCAGGAGAGCACCACGTGCTACTTCTACTCTTCGGAAAAGACTGCAATCAAGATCGTTCCCACGAGGAACACTCGAGATCAAGAAAGAAACCTGATAAATAAATTAAGTGATGAAAGAAAGAATAATTAGTTAAAGAAAGAAAGAAATTGAAAAACAACGGCTACCTGTCCACTTTTACTGTTTTAGTTAGCTGGTTGCCACTTTACTTAGCGTTCGCTGATTTCATGTACTCATAACCTCTTTCAGGTCCAGGTGTTAAGCAGTCAGAGCCTACGACTGCAGAGGGTGCTGTGTCCAGTAGAGCCTAGTAGTTGTATCTTTTTGTTGTACTCCGTTTTCTGTTATAGTGAGTAACTTATTACACTTCTGTACTCTTTTATTGTAAACTCTATATTCCTGTAACTGTTTATTTTTCTACTGTTGTGGTGGTGTGTACTATAGTAGTTTACTTCTTTACTGCTGTATTTTTGTTACTGTTAGTTGCTTGCATGGTGAATGTGGTTTACTTTACTGTTTTTTGTTACTTTCTCGTTGGACGACTGGATCTTGGGATCAGTCGAGTCGGTCCGGTCTCGTGTCCTGTAGGGATTTGGGAACCGGGTCGTAATAATACCCATCGAAACACACAGTAACATTAACAAAGTTTCCACCTTTACTTGCAAATTGAAGTCAATCAGCCAAATCAAAGCAACAACCAAATTCAAAAATAGATTTTTCTCACAAAATCAGAGCCTCTTCGGCCTCTCCTCCAGTGGCTACCCCACGCCACCGGGTTTCGCACCAATCCAGTTAGGGAGGGTCTCCAGTAGCACGACGTCTTGGTCCCTCCCGCACCTGCGCATGGCGATCTCTGTGGCAGGCGCGTTGGGGCTGTCGTCGGTGGCCAAGAGGGAGGGGTTGCGGGACTGACGAGCGTGGAGAAGGAGGGAGCGGAGGAGAAGGCGGAGGGGAAGGGTGATGTGGTGGTGGTGGTGGGTTTGCAAGAGGGGCAACTTGGGAATAATGCTTTCATGCGCCCTTCGAGAAAAGACGGGTTAAGTGGGGGTTTGGGGCAAACCCTCTTCAAATCAGTGTTAGGATAATACGAGTTAGCAACTAAAAAAGGAATTAAATTATTTCCCAAGGTAAACGGGGGTTAACCCTTAGGGGTTAGTGTTGCATGCATTGTTATTAGCCGGTTCGGTCCTTGTTGATAGCCATGGACAGAGAAGAGAATGCTCTGATAGAAGGTGTATTATCAGAAAATGTCCCTAAAGCCCAAGTTACCTTTGTTGCTGTGGGGCTGAAAGATCCTCTCAAATGGAAGAGATGTATTTTCTTTAAGGTGCTCTCATCCAGAAAGATTAGGCGTAAGGCTGTGACAAAAGGTGCTCTCATCCAAGGCTTGGTCAATCCCATCTCCTCCAAAAATAACTGAAGTAGCTGATGGAATTTGGATGGCATCCTTCAAGGAGGCAACTGAAGTGAGATCAGCTATGCACAGAGCTCCGTGGGACCTGGATGGTGATCTAATCCTACTTGCTCTTGGAAAGCCTAAAGTCAAACCGTCTGATTATTCCTTTCAGAAAACAACCTTATGGATACAAGTCTTTGATCTTCCTCCATCGTTCCTTCCTTCTATGTTTGTGTTCAACCATTGGCTCCGTCAAAGATGTGGATCTAAATGAAGCAAGAGGAGGGTTCTTTGTCAGGATGAGAGTGGAGATAGAAGTCGATAAGAAGTTGGCTGTTGAAGCCAAAGTCACTGCCGAGGATGGCTCAAAATTGTTATTCCCATTGAGAATGGGTCATGAGGTACGGGCCTGTGACAAGCTTCTCCTCATAAAATAGGACATAGAAAAAAATCCCTTCGGCTGAGAAAAGAGAACAAATGTATCAAAAGTATTCACTATCATTTTGAAGGAATTAGAGCTACTAGATCCTCTTTCAAAAAATGGCAATATCAAGTTCATGCTTCCCCATATATTCAGCGTTCTTCGATGGAGGAGGCGCAGGAGTGTCTTGGAGAAGAGGACAATATTTATGAGCATAATGGCTGTACAGACTTTACCTATACTGCTGAAATAGTTATGGCCTCCTCTACATGCAGACATGAAGCCCATACAAGCCTCGTGGAAGACAACCAGGTACTCTCTCCTGGTGGGCAATTTGCAAACATGCTCCCCCCCTCTCTCCATTTAGGTCTTTCCAAGAAGAATAGTCAAAATTATGTTCTCACCACACACCCCCCCGCCCCACCCAAGCACCACACTCCCGCCCAATTTTCCAGCAACTCCCTCCACCTCAGCACACAACGCCATTTCCCCCATCTCAACACACAACATTATGCTCCAACCTATCCTTCCGGCTAACCTTTCCACCATAGCCCACAATGATGTGCCCCCCCCCCCCCCCCCCCCCCACATCCCACCACATAAAGCTAAGCATCATTCTCCCTCACCCCAACCCAAGAGCCCTCCTCCACCCTCTCAGACAAACCACTCCCCCACCTCATCATCAAAAGATATGGACAAGGATAATGCAGTTGCGGCTGGAGAGTGGCAGTTGTCCCCAATCGCCACTGAGGAGTCTATGAGAAAATGCAGTTTTAAGAGGTTTGCCAGAATGGAGGCTGTAAATAGAGCAAAAGCCACCCCCCTGGTACCTAGAAAAAGAGCATTGCACGTGGATAATGCAGGGCATTTCACTCCAACCAAAAAATCAAAGATGGGACATGGGAAAGTCGGAGGGCCTCAGACAGTTAAGCCACATCAGCTGTCCAATTCTCCATGAGTAAACTATCTTGGAACTGCAAAGGCTTAGGCTCTTCCTCTACTGTTCGTCATCTAAAGAGCCTAGCAAGAACTTCAGCGGCATCTATCATCTATATTTCTGAAACTCACTGCCAAGAGAAAAGGCTCTCCGGTGTGATCAGAGGTAGGAGGAATTTTAAATTCTATCCAGTTGATGCATAAGGCAGGTCAGGTGGTTTACATATTATGTTCCTAGACGAATTACATATCAGCCCTATATATTTTGAGAAGAACTGTATGCTTCTACATATTTCCCATGATAATACATCGTGGTTTCTGTTTTGTGTATATGGTGCCCCTGCCCATGGAAAAAGAAAAGCATTTTGGGAAAGGATGACGAGATTTCTGATGCCATATTCTGAAAATTTAGCATGCGTTGGGGATTTCAATGCTATCCTCAACTCAGCGGATAAAATCGGGGGCAATGCGGTCTATTCCCGACAATTTAATTATCTCAGGTCCTTTGTCAGCCAGCTGGGTCTGCTAGACTTGGGTTTCTCCGGTCATGCTTACACTTGGTCTAACCGTAGACACCCAAATTACCTAATTCGTGAACGGCTTGATAGGGTGTTTGTGTCCGATGAATGGAGGATAACCAATCCACCAGCGGGGGCTCTTCACCCCCTGACGATGGGAAGTGAGCATAGCCCAATATTACTCAGAACAAGTAGAAAACAAAAACTAAAAAGGAACATTTGGAGATAGGAGGCTAGCTGGAGTATGGAAGGATCCTATGGTCAAACTATTAGAGACAAATGGGCTGCATTGGGAAGTGAGGATATTCCTGTATGGGAGAAGCTTACGAGGATGGCTAACAATCTGATGGTTTGGCAAAAAAAGAAGCAAGTCAATTGGAAGGAGAGAAAAAAAGTATATCGAGAAATCCTTAGAGCGGGTGCAGGTGAATCCTGATAAATCCAACCCTACAAGCATAGGACATGACTTAAGAAAGCAATATGACGAGGTGCTGAAATAGGAAGAATTGTATTGGTACCAAAGATCCTGCCGTCAGTGGGTAGAATTCAGGGATAAAAATATCAAGTTCTACCATTTGTATGCTATGAATAGAGAAAGGAAAAACAATACATCCTGGTTAAGACTTCCAAATGGGGAAGAAGAAATGAGAGACCAAGTTAAGATAAAAAATTGTTTGATGTATTTTTATTCTGATCTTTTTACTGCTGAAAATCAACACTTGCAGCCCCCAAATTTCTTCACTCGGTCTGACTTCTAACGAGAAGGTTTTCACTTTTGAAGTAATTTTGTACATAAAATAACACATCGAAGTAGCATGTAAGTGATGGAAAATTATTTTTCAAAACAATTAAAATTAACACGTCCACGGGGAAGAATGTACTTATTACAAACTCGCAAAGTGAGACAACTAATGTTCACAAATAATTTCTATAAGGAGTCAAATGAAATATCTTTTTTTATCGAGATAACAATGCGTGAAATCACTGAAATTACATTTGTGTGACAGTTAAGAGATATTCTCATAAAGTAGCCACAATATAATATTAATTAAATAAAAAAATGACAAGAATCGAAAACTAACGCTCCAACGTGATTTCACCAGGATTAATGCAGAAATGGAAGGACATTCCCACAAATTCACCGTAACAATGAAATGCAGAATGAGGCGATAGCATAAATCGTAACCAGAAATACATCCCCGAAACAGGGGATTTCTTCCCCGAGTTCTTGTGCGAGGAGGAGGGAATGGCCGGAGGTGAGCTCAATGGAGGACCGTTGGGCCGGGCCGCATCCGATGGCGGTGGCAGCTCGGTGCGAGGTGGCTGGAGACGGTGGGAAGGAGGAGAGGAAGTTGGTGGGTGGCGGTGGCTGCAGCTCTGTTTGCTACTGAAGCTCGCGGAGAGGAGAGCTCCACGGGCGGGCGGAGGTCGACCGCGCACCTACGGTCGCGCGGGAGGAGGCCGGCGTCGGTGGGTCGCGCACGACAACCGGTGGTGGCGCTGCAGCTGGTGGCTGCGCGTGGGCGGCGCGGCGAGGGGCGGTCCTACTGGGCTGCACGCACGGTGGGGTGCGAACGACGAGGGGCGAGCGGCAGTCAGGCGTGGTGTTGGAGGTGTGCTTGGTCGTGTGGAGGCGGTGGCGAGGGCGAGGGCCGGTGGCAGTGGTTGCTGTTGCGTTCGGTGTGTTGAAGAAGATGAACAATGGTACTGTGTGTTTGTGGCAGTGTGGAGGTCTGTTGAAGGTGGTGGTGATGTTGGGTTTGTGAAGGCAGTGGGTAATCGCTGTTTTTTCTTACATAAAACAAGGGAAGAAGATGAAGATGGAGAAGGAGATGGAGATGGAGATGGTGGTGGTGCTGTTGGAGATGAAACAGGGGATGACGATGGGGAGATGGAGTGTACGGTGATGGAATTGCAAGGCTCGCAGGTGACGGTGTGGATTGTCACCCCCACACGTCTACAGTGGCGAGGCTTTGCTGCAGTAAAGTCCCGCAGTGGTGGAATGGGAGGAACTTCGAGCTCTACATGGTGTTGGAATGAAGATGATGGCCTGTGGTGCTCAATGAATAAGCTTCTTCTTATATTGCAGGGAGAATAGCTTGCGATGGTTGAGGGCACTGATGAAGCCACGATCAATGTGGGCGACCAAGATCCACTTTCATCATCTCTTCGTTGCTGCACTTCAATGGTCATAACTTATGCGACTCATGCCTTCAACCTATGAAAAAGAGAGTCAATAAAATAATAAAAAGAAATAGGAGTTATTTTTCGATAAGACATTGAAAGAAATGTTAAAACAAATACTACATGTAATACAATCTAAAAGATTAATTATTTTAATACATGTTATTCTAAATGAATTCTAAATGATATTATCAATGTATATAATGCATAAAATGCATGCAATATGCAATTTTATGTTACCCTATTTACATTCTATTGTATGCTATATAAATGTACATGTTAACTTAATGTCTAAGCATTAACATACATAAATAGCCCATAAACATGAGCTCATCAACTTCCTATCTGAAGATGAATACCATTGGAGAAGCTCCATCCCTCAAATCGAGGAGATTAAAGATGTCATATTTAGAATGGCTCATTACAAAAGCCTAGGGCTAGATGGTTTTCCAGCAATGTTCTATCAAAAAAGCTAGACTACCCTTGAAAATGATGTGGCAAATTTTGTTTAGGAATGCTTTCAAACCGCTATTATGCCTGGCCCCATGAGTAGAACATATCTTGTTCGGACTCTAAAGAATTTAAACCCCATTGAGCTGAAGGATTACATGCCTATCAATCTAACAAACACTCTATATGAACTTGTAGCAAAATTGGCTGTATATAGAATCAAAGTAGTACTTCAGAGATTGTTTCTAATCAATCAGGTTTCTTGGAAGGAAGACAGATAGCTATTTGCACACCAAAAATACACCAGTAAATATGCCATTTTATGTTATTCCCTAGCGCTACCATTGCATCTTATGTAGCTATAATTGCATTTGTAAATAGACGACTGCATGCATTTATAGAGAGGGGAGTAGAGTCTGAGTAATTGGCCATCCATTCCACTACCATTAATTAACATCTTCATTAAGTGCGGCATTGCAATTTCACCATTTTTCATTTTTATTATTTACTTTGAATTTTTCTTCTCGCGCAGCTGCAGGTCATGGGGCATGCGCGCCTCTTCGCGCCTCTCCTCTTGCTAACAAGCATGGAAGGGTGTGCGCTGCCAGCAGCATGGCTGTGGCTGCCCCCTCCTCTTTAAAATGCCTTGCCCTCTCCCTTGTGCGAGGAGGCCCTTTCATACACCTGCATGCACTTTCATCCACCGCACCATCAAGCCAACCTCCTCCCCATTCCCTCTCCATACATAGTATCTCTTCTCACTGAGAAGAGACACACCGTGGGCAGGAGAAAACCCACAATGGTCTCACACCACCACTGTGAGTTCCACCATCGCCCAGCTCTTTCGTGAGCAAGTGGGCGTGGTGGATTCCCCTTTCATTTTTCTACTGCCGTTGTCTTCTCTGCCATTGCCAGAGCTTCAAGCTCTCAAAGCTCAGAAGCTCAAGAAGCCACGGGATTGCCTGCAAGCCACCGCCGGCCACCGCACACGTGCCTGCAGGACGTGTGCAGCTTCTTCCCACGCGTGCAGGCGCTCCACAATGCACCTAGCATGCGAAACCGGCCGCTACCGGTCGCCAGACTGCGCGTGCACTGTAGCGCACTGTAACACGCGGTCTATGCGACACTGTAGCTACTGGCTCGCTTCTCACTTAGCCAGTGGCACAATGCTCTCTCTTCGCTTGCTACCCGCGCCAGCCGATCGCCCGCACTCGCCCACACTCGTCCGCGCCTCATCGCACCCGCGCGCTGTGCTGCGCTCACCTGCACCCACCCGCGCACGAAGAAAGCGCAGGCTCTCCCCCAACGCACTGCGCGCGCTCTCCCTCCTGTGCTTGCACTTCCTCATGCTTCAGACGATGGGGCAGCGCAACAGACGGCTTATCTGCTGCGCTCCCCTCCTCAGCCAGCACATACATACACACCCACTTGTACACACACACTGGTACACTCACACACACACTGGTACACACTCACACACACCCTTATACACTCACACATACACACACACCCTTATACACTCACACACACACACACACACACACATCCACCTACCCATATCCATCTATTTACTTCACAAACACCACCCATACTCCCGTGCACTCATCCCTCCACCACGCATCATATCGCGGGAATATCTGCACCAGTTGCTGATATTCCCTCATATTAGCGCAAAGCAAGTGCTTCCACACACACTCCCACACATCCGCTCACACTTCATGCGACACTCAGTCTTGTTGGTTGCGTCTTACTAGATGTGGACCAACTTGACACTGTACTACATTCCATTTCCACTTCCACCTCCACCCCTATATGTAGTATATAATTATATACATATATATATATATTCTGTATCTATTATATATCTATGCATATACTAAGCTAAGTATTTCTTTCTTTTCTAGTAACCTACCTTGTTTTCATTTATCTTTTATTTCTTGCTATTAAAAAGATAAAAAAAAAGAGTGAAAGAGAAAAGATAATTCTTGTCTTGCAGGTACTCGATCTTGCGAATAACAAGATCAATTTCTGAGAACCCCAAGTTGGCTACAAGCCAAGAACCATTTGGCTCAAAGCCAAGGACTTGATTTTGAGGGTATACCTCAAGGACAACATTATCACCAACAAAAATCTTAAAACAGAAAAAAAATCAAAAACATAAGAAATGCAAGGAAGAGATACGTTTTAGGAAAGGCGTAGAAACTCCTTGACCTTTAAATTCTTGCCTCCCTGAGATCGACCCTAGGCCTAAAAGCGACCAAGATAAAATCAAGTAGATCAGGTTAAAAATTTTGTAAAGCTGGTTAGACTCTATTTAGGTTAACTCACTATACTAATTTCAACGATAATATCACCATATTCATAAAACCTATTCGAGTCGCACCAATAGCTGACAATATAATACTTGGCAAAGAGGTTTTCCATGCTATGAGAAAGAGAAAGGAAGGCTCCATGGTTATCAAACTAGATATGGAGAAAACCTTTGATAGGCTTAAATGGGGTTTCATTTGTACTTGTCTACATCACTTGCATTTTCCTAACTCTCTCATTTCTCTCATTTATTCAAGTTTCATTTGTACTTGTCTACATTACTTGCGTTTTCCTAACTCTCTCATTTCTCTCATTTACTCATGCATATCATCCTCCACCTTTCAAGGAATTATTAACTGTAGTACTACTAGCACCATCACTCCATCGCATGGTGTCAGGCAAGGCTATCCCCTGTCCACCTTTTTATTTATACTATGCTTTGAATTCTTATCTCGTGCCTTCTCTTCGACCCTCTACTCAAAAACCAATTCAGGATATAGGTTGATGTCTAACGGACCTGGCATAACTCACCTCATGTATGCAGATGATACTATTTTATTTGATAAGGCTACAAAGGAAGAAGCATGTAAGGTTTTGGATTTTATTTGTGTTTAATTAATTAATTAAAACACTAAGTAGTTGGTTAACGAAAGATTAAGGGCTTTGGGAATAGTGAAATCCTTGAAACTATTAACAATCTATGAGATATGAAAGTTGAGGGGTTTTATGTAAAGAATTTAAGTCGATGGGCTTGCTTGGAGCTCAAGAAAGAGAGTGTAGGGCCTTGAGTATAATTTTCTCCCCATTTAAATTTTATGGGTTGGCTTGTTGGAGAAGCAGCGCCCTCCTCCTTTCATCCAATGAGAGAAAGAGAAGAACAGAGGGAGAAGAAGTAGAAGGAGAAGGCCATGGGGAGTGTGGGGGCGGATGAGAAGAATCCGGATCGTGCATGCTAGGAAGGGAGAGGAGAATGCGGCGGCGGAGGCCAAGAGGGAGAAGGAAGAGCCTCCTCTCCTCCCATTAGATCTACCTTCCATTGTTGCTGTTGCCATTGGGGCTACTACACGAGGGGAAGAAGAAGAGGAGCTGTTGCCGCTATCGAGGTTGTTGCCGTTGGTGCTACTGCTAGCGTGGAGAGGAAGCTCCCCTTTGCAGGTAGGGTTTCCTTTTCCCCTTTGAATCAATTTCTCTTGATGCCCTGTGATGTAGAAATCCAGGAAACCCTAAGGTTTTGAGTGTCTATAGTTGACATATATGTGGTCTGTGATGATTCGTCTGGATTAGGGTTGTGTGTGATTTTGGGTTGGTAGAAATCATGATTTGGTAGTTTTGGAATTGGACTACAGCTTTACCTAAAGTTAGGTATCTGCTAAAGGGCCTCCTAACATTAGGTATAACGTTAGGCGGCTACTGGGTGGCCTCCTAACATTAGGTAATAGGTATCTTACATTTGGTAGCCTGTTAAGTCTACTTGTTAGCTTGAAATTAGGGTTTCTGAACTTATGGAACCTAAGGGGTGATAGTACCAAGGCTATAACCTAATTAAAGGTCTAATAGGTGCCTTAATAAGTGGGGGACTAGCGAATTGCAGTTAAACCCTAGATGGGTAAGGGATGTTTCTAATTGATGTTGAAGCTCTCAAATTGGACCAAAAGTGATCTGAATCGGCTAAGTAACGAATTTAGCCTCACATGATGACATCAATGACTTGGTTCGAGTCTAATAAAGTAAATGCTTGGATCCTAAGGTCTTGGATAAGACCCTAGGTGATCCAATAGGTCTTTAGGATTGCCTGATCTGATACCGATTAGGGGAAAAAGGACTTACGAGCGATTAGGTCAAATAGGTGAGCTTGTTGGGTGAGAGACCAGGACTTTGTCGATAGTTAGGTCACTGTTGCTCTTGATACAGCTTCTACCGTGTTTTAGAAAAGTATAGCGTTGTAGTAAAGTTGATAAAAGCACAACGACATTTAAATTTATAATGTTAAAAAAATCATCAGTTCTAAGGTCATTCACAGGGAGCAAACATATAATTCAATCACTAGTCAAAATATGATAAATAAATGAGCATAATAATCAAGCACAAGGATGATATGCAATAAAGAAATAAACTACTAAAAAACATAATCAATTAGTAGCAAATTGTATCTTAGAATTGATGAGACAAAAAGAATATAAATGAAGATAAAAATGGCGATTTAAATCACCAATTAAATCCTACAATCAAACACAAATCCCAATACCAACAGTTGTTTCAATGTTTTAACATTAATTCCAAACCACTTAACCACGTCTAATAATATCTCAATAAGTCCATAGTACCCAGAACTAATATCAGAGTTAGATGTCCAACATAAGGTCACACGCCTTAAGTGTTTGAGCACAACACAAAGCCTTAGAAATCCGCTAAGTATTGAGCATGTGCGCCAGCTTCTTGAGGCACGGGTGCACATTTCCCAAGGCAAAACCTACCTCCTCCCTCCTCAGAATCCTTTTCTCTTTCCTCTTTCCATAACCGGGTATAGGGTGTACGAGTTAACGGTAACTAGGTAATCAAGTTGAGGTATCTAGGCCCGCTGGCGTAAAGGTGGGCAAGGAGTGAGGGTAGAAAGTGAAGGGGACCTCACCCCCTAATCGACTTTCTGCGACATGTTAATCAATCACTTCACAATAAAGTGTTGTTGAGTTTTTATCCCCGGCAACGGTACCAAAATATATGAAGCAATCGACCACATTTCATATAAAAGTTGTCATTGTTGTAGTATATGTCACAAATACAAACCGTTATCGTGTCAATTTTATTTAATTACATAATTTTTACTAGTTTATTACAGGTCGTTCACTAGGAGGCAGTTATTGATATACATCACTCTTTAAGTCCAATATCGTTCTTTAATTCCAAAAAGATCAATTTTATGTACAATCATGAATGAATGAATTAATGAATAATCAATGAATGAATAAATAGCTTAATTATGTACAAGAGAATGAATTGAAATGCTTGCAAACAGATATTTACAAACAAATATCAAACACTATAAATGAATAATATATACTATATACTTATAACTTAAAATAACAATACTTATATATATACAATAATAAATAATAATATGTACTATACTAACTTAATATACTAACATATACAGTAACATATATAATATGTACAGTGACATATATAAACGTCGCTAAACCTTAGGAAAAAAACTATATACATAACTTAAGGTAGAAACTAGGGTTTATAGTGACACTTATTCTATCTACAGTGACGGATTATTCTATTAGTAAAGCTATACTGTTATTTATATACATATATAGTTCAAACATATGTTATAGTACGTATACTTAATATATATATACTTATTATTTATAGTATACTTATATATATATACACACACACACACACACACACACACACACTCTACGGATATGCATATACAGAGATCCTTGCTCATTCTCTCTTCCTAACCCCTCATTAGGTACAAAAGTTAAGTTTTAGGTTGGCGGGCGACATTTTCGAGGGATACACAGCACCCTCTCGGGTGGGACCAAAACCTTTACTGAGGCTACCCTGATTGGTTAATTAGCCTCTTAGTTCCGATTTATGCTCAATACTGGACCCATGTAGGCCCACGCACAGTACCAAGCCCCTGGCCCACACTGTACACAAACATCACAGACTAATGCTCAATCAATGTCTCAAATATGCTCGAGGGGTATAGATATACTTTGGTGCCCTGCACCTGAGGACTGAGGAGAGAGAAATACAAATTCCATTTATGTGGATGATCACACTCGTGAACTCACGATGTGCCACTATCTTTAGCGCCTCATAGGCGCTGCTAACTTCAGTGCAACCGTGCTGATCTAAGGTTTTTGGCCCCCGATTTGAGAGTCATAAATTATTAAAAATAGAAATTAAATTATATGATATTAAAGTATTTACATAGTACTACATAACTGTACAATTTATTTACAAAATTAATTATGTTTACTATATAAATTAGTCAAAGTTTATACTTTATCCATACTGTTTATTAGGTTTTATTTCTTAATTACGTATAAATTAGTTAATGGATGGTCTAATTGACCTTGTAAAGTATTAATATACATATTAAAGTATTTAATAAATATTTTTATTGTATTTTACACCATTTATTTGATTTTGTTTACATTTAAATAGCTTATTTCAGGCTGTCTTATATATAAATTAGGTTTAAATATTATAATACATTATAAATATAATTAAATTAGCTTAATTTACTTAAAATACATTAATATAAATGTACAATATAAGTTAATTCAATTATAACATAAATTACTAATTTATTTTAATTTAATCTAATAACTTAGCTAGTAACTTAATAAATTAATTATTTATTCTATATACATAATTAAATTTTGGTACAGGGTACCTTATGTACATAATATACATATAAATACGTATGTACAATATCAGTAGGAAATATGTCTATTTACAGGTTTTTATTAACTTACTTAGAGTATAGTACATATACGTTAGTATAATTAATAAATAATTATATAAATAAGTTATATACAATTTAAGTTATCTTAAATATTTAAGTTATGTTATAGTATACATACATAAGTTATATATACATATTATACACATATTATGCATTATGTACATAGATAGCTTAGTATATAACTTATATTTACATGTATATACATAATATACTAGGTGTTTTTTTTATTTTTACGGGTTTTATATGTTTTGTAGAGGTAAGGGATGAGAAAGAAAGAGATAGATGAGAAGAATAGAGTGTTTTTGGTGTTTTTATATTAAGGACTTTTATTTAGTTTTAAGGTAGAGTGAATCGTCGGTTGGTATGTTTTACTAAGTCGGGGGTTCAGAATACCATAAAACTTGCTATGTACTTAAAATTATACCTAATTTTCACCAAGACAGACTTATTTTATTTTTTTGGATTTTTTATAGCATTTTTATTTATTTACAAAGTGAGCTTATTTTAGGCCTAAAAAGGGTTTTCTAATGTGAACCTAAGGCCTAGAAAACCTTTCCAGTTAAAAACATCCAACACACTATAAAAGAGATATTTGATCAGTCAAACCTAACTTCTAATTCAGATTCCAACAAGTCCTAACATTGGACAATTAGGTACTCATTTCAACTGACAAAAGAAATTTAAATGAAATTACAAGAAATCAAATTCAATTAGGATCCTATTTCAGATACATAAAAGTTTGTACAACAATGAATACATCAAATAAACTGGTCAACTCCTAAATCTCCTTCAAAATTCAACCTACTGCCCTAAATATCAAACCATCCAGCCAACAAAAGGTGCAGCAGTGATGCTGCTGAACTTCAGCAGAACAATAGTAGCAGCTGCAACAACAGCTCAAGGGTTGCCCAAACGTCCTTAACTCATATCAAACGTCTTAACTTAATTCATATTCATACTGCAGTGTGTCCAGAAATAAGGGAACCATCTTCAGCAGGTTTGGAGCAAGTCTGGATCCTCAATTCAGTTGATCAGACTTTAAGTTCAGTATGAATTATCCCAGATCAGACTTAAGAAAGTTTAGTCAGGGATAGTTCATATCCAAATTCAGGTCATGATTTGCTGAATTAACACCAACTTGTATCAACTTTGGGGTTGTAAAACTCATGGAAATGTAACTGCTGAAGCAGCACTTTAATGTAATTAACTGGGATTCAAAACACAACAGAAACCTCTTAAAACTCTAACAAGATCTGAAACTAACATGGAAATCATTCTCGGATGTTAAACTCTAAATCAAAACCCCTTGTCAACACTTTTCTTTCCAAATCAAAGACAAATCTACTGATCTAACACCTTCCTAATGCTATACACATCATGTAGGAAGTATTGGAATCAGTCAATTAACTTCAACTGAATCCCAATGTGTTAAAAACCTTAAGGAATACTAAAAATTCCTTAGGTTAAAAATCATATTCTCAAAAATAGATTCACACAAAAATCCTTGGTAGAGCCTCCAATCAACAAGGTCGATTCTCCTTGGTTTTACCATACATTCAAGTCCATGAAAGCCTCTGTAATGTCCCGTTACACTTTTAGCCATTTAAGACATCTGGAGTTTCAGTCAGACGCCTACCCAGATGTCTGGACCCGTTCTTGGATGTCTGAAAGTAGAATTTTCGTACTTCACTTTGCACTCTGCGTGCAGGTGGTGTGCAGAGACCGTTTCTCTCTCTCTCTCTTCCTCATCTCCCCCGAACCCTAAACCCCACACCCTCCTATATAGACCCCTCCCTTCCCCTCTCCTCTCCTCCTCACACCCCAGTTAGCACCACCTTCGGATCTCTAGTGAAGCGAGTGGAGGGCGAGCGAGGGAGAGCGAGAGGGAGGAAGGAGGAGAGCGTGGGAGGAGGAGGCCCAAAGTTGGTGGACCTTCGGTGGAGCTTCAGTGGAGGCTCGGCGGGACTTGGAGGGGCTCGGGGAGGCGGCTTCCGACCCTCTGCAGCCGCGGGAGGGACTGCGAAAGCTCCTGCAGGCGAGCTCTCAAAGGAGACAGCTCGCGGGAGAGGTTCTGATACTGGGATTTTTCAAGTATCAGACGTCTGGGAAGTCGACCCGACGACGGTGGTGGCAGCTGGACGTCCGGGTCTGGGGCCAGACGTCTGAAAGTATATGCAATGCTGAGGTATGTGCTTTTGCGCGGTTACGCCCATGTAGGCCTCACTGCAGAAGATTTGTTTGGCTTGATTTGGACCTATGGTTTTCGTACGCAAGTAAAGGTCCTTAGGAAGGCACGCGGAATGCTTTCCCACACACTTTTGGATGTCTGATCACAATGTCTTCGATTGTCTACGGTTCAAGCCCCCACTACTCCCATGTTTCCTGGTAGAGTAGTTTAATTCCGTTATTAATATTTAAATAAGAATGTGCTTGTGGAAATAGTCGAATGAAACCCTAGGATGTGGAATGAACCTTAGGGTAGAGAAATGAATGAGCCTGCTTGTACTGTATGGTTTACTTGCATGCGTGATTAAGATAAATTGCTAGCAAATACCTGTATTATAATTACGGGTTGCCTGTTAAAATATGAGCTGCCTGTTTTAATGAATAATTACCTGTGAAATCACCAGATGTATGCTATTGAGAATTGAGTTATGAAAACTCGAGCTGCCTGAATATGGATGAGAAATAAATTATGAAAGATGAGATCTGGATCTGGATAAATGAGGTGAACATGAGCACGAACCCCACGAGGAATTAGGAGTAGAACTCCTATGGATAGACGAAAATCTGGAACGTAGACGGGAAGTGTGCTGGCCCCTGAGTACGCGGTACCAAGGAGAGCAACTGTTCCCTTTTTTTTTGTGTAGAATGGAGCTAGCCTCCATTGGGTTGAGACCCAGGGTTAGGATTGACCACTCTACACCGACTCCTGTTAGCCCTCGCATACGTGGTACTGAGGCGAGCTACTAGTGTAGGGAGGGAGCTAGCCACCCCACGGGACCCAGGGTTCAGCTAGCCACCCTACATGGAATTGTTAGGTCCTCTGGGCAAACTGAGGTAGTCAAACAAGGGTGCGCGGACTGTGGAGGGGAAAGATCCCTGTTTGGTTATGTGGGGCGAGACCCCTATTCTAAGAGGGCAAGGCTCTTTACTGTTCTGTGCTGTACTTTGGGCGTATTCGCTAGCGGAAACAACTGATCGCGTGTCAGTACAGGGTAGCTACCCGTGTAGTTATCACGCGTGCCGTAGTCACCGCTACGTCTTGACAGTGACATCAGGGTGGTTAACTGGGTGTAGGACTACCACGGGGGACTCTCCCGACCAGGAGAGCACCACGTGTACCTTCTACTCTATGGAAAAGACTGCAATCAAGATCATTCCCACAAGAAACAGGCAAGATCAAGAAATATCTGGATACTTTAAGAAATGGGTGAAACAGAAACATATAAAACAGATAAATAGAAGTGAGAATTAAACTTGTTGTTTTTACTGTTTTATACTTAGATAATATAGACACCACTTAACTCAGCATTCGCTGACTCTATCTTTTCATAATACTATTCAGGACCAGGAGTTGAGCAGCTCGAGCTTCCGGCTGCAGAAGGTGCTGGGCCCAGTCGAGTCCAACCGTAGTTTTCTTTAGCACTTTCTTTTTTTTCTCTCTACTATTGTAGTGAGTAATGAACTCTTAGTTACTGTTCTGTTACTTCTGTTTCCTTTCCGCTTTCCATTGTTGTTGTTATTGTTGTTGTGGTATGTACTGAGATAGCTGTTCTATTTCCTTTGCTGCTTTATACGTTTCTTCTACTTAGTTATATTGCATGTGTGAATATGGTTTATTTTCTTTCTTTTGGTTGTTTCTTGTTGGACGACTTGGTCTTAGGATTAGTCGAGGCGAGCCGATCTCTGGTCCTGTAGGAATCCGGGAACCAGATCGTAACAGCCTCAATCATAACAAATCTGATCATGCAAACAGGAAGAGAGCTTCAAATCAGCAATGCTGATTATCCTTAGCTTTCACATCTAGAATCCATTCGAGAGCCATATTTAAAGAGAAATAGGGTGTAAACTCATCTTCTATTCAAATTCAAAACAAGATGTATAAGACTCATTGTAATACACCCAATTTCACAATTAAAAACATCAAATATGTTCTGAAAAATTTGGGAATTAATTCCCTCTTGAGGGAAGCTTGAAAACCACATAAAAATATGATTTATCTTCTCTCTTGTGCTATAGACAGCATGAAGAGAGAATCAAAATCCCACGATAAAAACAACTGAAATCAAACCCAAATCATCAGATTTTCATTCAAAACCAATGGAGGGACTTTGTGAATTTCATGAGATGGATGGTGTGTCCCTCAAGTGGATAATGAGCGCTCAAATCATATTTGAATGCCCAAGAACATCAGATCTGATTTGATGCTTTAATGGGTGGGTTATTGGTGAAAAACAAATGGAAATTAGTGAAAGTGAACAGTGAGATGAGGGGGGAGATTGGGAAATAAAAATGAATACGGGAAATTACCTCTCTGATCTGAATTAATCAGAGAGGGTGAGATTGAATCTAATCTAATCTACCACACAATTTGATCATCTAATCAACTACACTAAACTAATTACTAATCTAACTACTCTAGAAAGCATGTAAAATCCTAATCTAAAGGAAGAATGGGATCCCTAGCCTTCACCTGGTCACTACAGCAATGAAGTTGAGGAGGAGATCTACGTCCCTATTAGTAATGCGCTAGTTCGCATGTTCTGTCTTGTTGTGTCTTTATGTTTATTATGATTTACAATCAGTCGTTATAGTATGTGACAAAACAGCTACCAGATTACTACAAGATTTTTTTACTCGGAATAACAAGGTTTTTCCGAGGTCGAACTCAGGGAGCAACTATGTTTCTAGAAGTATGCATAAGTTCTCAATTATGTTACAAAAATAAGAGAGAGAGAGAGAGTTTTGTTGGCTTCTTCTTCTTCTCTCTTCTTTTTCTTTCTTTTCTTCCTCTCTTTGCTTTCCTTGCTCTTCTTCAGTCTTGCCATCTCTTTTCTCTTTTTCTTCTTTTCTTCCTTCTTCTTGGCCGCTGACTTTCCTTCCTCTTTTCTTCTTTTCTTTCCTGCCTTTCTGGCGACTGCAAAGGCTTCTGCCTTCTTCTTTTTTTCCTCTTCTTTTCTCTTTGCTTGCGGCTGTGGTGATTCTGACGTCTGATGTAGTGCAAAGACGACTTATCTGTGGCTTTACTACAGTGCCTTCCTTCTTCTTTCTTCAGCTGCCCAGTGTGGCTTCTTCTTTTCTTCTTCTGTTTCTCTCCTTCCTTCCTTCTTCTTCAGCTTTGTTGAGCGGCTAAGGCTTCGGCCGCTTCTCTTTTTCCTCTTCTTATTTTCTTCCTACACGCTCACACAAAGGTCAGAGCAAAACCTACCCCTACCCCTTCCCCGCATCTCTCTCTTTCTCAGAATTCTCTCTTAGGACTGCTCTCCCAGAGTCGGGTAATCGGGTGCGGGTATCACGCCCGGGACCAAGCCCACCGGCGTGCAGTGGTGGGCGAGGAGTGCGTGGTTCGGGTAGTCGGATCCGGCCCAGACCCGCGGGGCATGAGCGTGGGCGAGGGCAAGTGAGCGCGTGGCGCGCTGCGTGCGGGTGAGAGGGACCTCACCCCTGTGTTCGAAGGCAGTAAGCCCTATGCACTTTTGCAATTTAAGTGTGGGCGCTCGGCCGCACACTTACGAGGTGGGACTAAAGTCCCACCTCCCGATTTTGTGCCCGCAGGCGAGGAGTCCGCGGCCAATTGAAGCAGCTGCGAGGCTTGCGAACCAAATCGCAAGCCTGGATGCCTTCGCGGAGACTGCCCGCACAACCTGGAACGTGTGCCTGGGCTGGGGAATACCTGGAGCTATAGGTGGAGCTGCTGCAGTAAGTCAACAATGGCAGCGAGAGGGTGCGAACCTGAAATCACAGTGACGGCCTCTCGGCCAAGTCAGAACACGTGGAAAGCTTCGCCGAAGTGTGGTGAAGCCTGTGCGATGGTCGGCGAGGCGCGGGAGTGCGTGTAGACGTCGACCTAGGTCAGACTGTGGGCGGAAGGATGGGTTTGTTCGGGGGATGGTTGGGCGGTGCTTGGCAGTGAATGGAGAGGGGGGATCGGTGGAGTGGAGTGTGGGGGAGCTTCTGGGCTAGTCGGCGAGGGGTGAAGAGGTCTGTGGACGTGGAATGGACTCACCGAAGAGGGTGATTGGAGGTGGGGAAGATGGGTCTGGACAGTGGCAGTCGGGTGGTCGAAATGACAAATTGGAAGAAGGGAAATACAAGGGAGAGAGAGCAGAGACTATTTACCTATTTACTCGACGAAGCGAGAGGGAGGAGCATCCGACTCGTGCCTGCCAGAGCTGGAGACGAAGATGCCCTGGAGGAGGGTTTCGGCGATGAGGAAGCAGTCGGAGGGCGCCAGTGGATACAGCCTAGCGCGGACGACAGAGAGTAAACCCTGCTGCAGGTAGGGCAGAAGAGCGACGAGGAGGAGGAGGAGAAGATCGTCGGAAGTTTCGGGCTCTCTAACTGGAGAAGGAAGGGATGAAGAGGAGGTGTTTCTCCGTCAAAGAAAGCTTGAAGGAGTCGGCAAGGTCTACCGCTCCTTATAAAGGGCTTGGCGCGGAGAGAGGGACGAGGTGGCATCGTGCCAGCCTCACCGGAGTATGGCTGGAAGGGATACCCATGCCTTCCACGCGTTCGTACGAAAGGCATGGTTGACGGCAGAGGTCGTGGGTGGGTTCCTGCGACAGAGGACGTCGCAGGAAACCCCCCTTTTGTTCTAGAGGACGACAACCTTGCCCTGCGCGGCGCCATCCTCCGCGCAAGGTCGCTGGAGGCATGGCGCTGCATAGAAATGGCAGGGAGGACCGTTCTGCAAAGAACTATGAGAAGTTGGGGGCCTAAATACAAAGGTTTCAAAAGATAAGGGTCAAAAAGTAAATAAAGAGGACAAAATTGTAAAGTCGGTCAAGGAAGTCTTTTCTTAGGCTCAAGTTTTTATACCAGACCAATTTGATCCTAAGGATTTTAATGGTGAATTTTAATTCTAGGTTGGACCATGTTTGACCAACCAATTTGCGTAGAAACCCAAATTAAGTCATTAATTGGGCATAGTTCTCATTTTAGGTTAAAATAGGTTCCAAATGCCAAATTGAAGGTTCTAAACCCTAGGGAATATTTTTCTATGATTTTTAGAGTGTTTAGTTGATTTTTATCCTACCTCAAACCTCGTGAATTGAAGTGGGTTTGTTTTTAGGGTTACAGAATGTCATTTAATTCCTATAAGTTGCTATAACCCTTTTAAGATCAGATCATCCCACTTCCCTCATTGTTAAGCCTGTTTGACCTGTGTTTGGACCCTTAATTACCTTGTTCACAAACTACATTGGTAAAATTACTGTTTTACCCCTGATAATTTATTTTATTCTTTAACTCAGAATTCTCTAAGTTAAGCCTCTCTTTGGGTTTTGTAGGAGCTTTTTCACACATATTTGAATTAGATTGTGCTAGTTAGGCTTCATGATGAGGTTCTAATCATACCCCCATGCCTAGCTTTTACTAATCCCTTAGCAAAATTTTAAGATTTCAACCCTTGTTCTAGACCATGAAGTTTTTAATGATTTCAGATAAGTGCTTTTTCTTTTGCAACCTAGATTAGGTCAGAATGCCAACCATAGGCCTAAAAGGTACTCTAGTACCAACGAAGATCCAGATCTGTCTAGCCTCAACCTCGGTCCTTAACAAAGGTTTTTAAGGCCTACAAGAACTAACCTAAGGCTTATTGGACTTTGTGGTTAAAGCACCCGTGCTTGAGATAATTTTAGCCCTAGCTCAGTTCGCAGTGCGTTTTGTAAGAAAGAAAGGTAGAAGATTTATCTATTTGGAGAGTTTTCTCTCTCTTTTTTCCTTTTAATTCTAGCTTAGGATTGGCTTTTCAACACGGTCTGTATCAGATTCCTTGTCCCCATCATTAATCCTCAAAGGTTCCTGGCAGTCGATGCTTCGAGATAGCACCGCCCATGGTAACCCCCAGAACCCTGGTTGTTGAGATTTCGAGATAATCCCATCCATGGTGTTCCGTGGCCGAATTCAGACCCTAGCAATTGACATTTCGTGATAATGCCATCCATGGAATCTGAATCAGCAGAGTGCTTACATGCCCCCAGTAGGATATGTAAATATCCTAAGAGACAAGCACCGAGGAGATGACATTTTGTTACGCATCTTCGAGGGGGATTTCCCACCGCTCCGCGTTGGGAACTAGTCCAAATCAACTTGTGTTGATCGGCCGCTCCTACTCTAGGTGTCATTTTCAGAATTTTTGCAACGCTTCTGCGTGATTTTGATTTTTTATGCTTACTGAACCAGGCTGTGTGTGAAGTTAGGGTGCTTAGGTTACTGAGTCCCGTAAACCAAAAGTTAGTTAACGAGGCCAAATACTCCCTAAGCCTTGGACCTAATATTTAAGCTTTTCATTTTTCTCAACCTCTTGAGGAATGTCTAGATCTTAATGGGTACTAAGAGTCTATCCAAGAATGCCTAAGATTCGCGTTCTTACTAATCTCATTGTGCACTTTCCATTTATTTTCCTAAATGAGGTCTAGAACTTAGGTTAATTCCTTAATTTCTTACTAATGACTATCACTTTTCTTTCATTTTGTTCCTTTTTCTCCTCCTCCTTTGTAGAGTCCACCAAATTTCTTTCGTCCTCTCATTTTATTATTCTTTTTCAAAAATTTTTTAATTTTGATGGTATTTGGCATATGTGAATTTTTTTGTTTAAAACCTTTTCTTACAAGATTTGCACTTTCATAACCCCCCATGCCTAAGATTTGCAATGTCCTCATTGTAACTTAGGGGGTTTTATTCAACTTAGTTTATACATAAGGACAGATGTTTTGATGAGTGAATGAGTCGTGGTGACAGTTGCGGACGATTTCTAATCTTAGGTGCAAGCACCTGAGGTGGAGTCGGCTATCCTAAAGGGTGAACCTTAAGTGCGAAAAGGTGTCAAAAAAGGTTTCAGGTTTTTTTCAAAAAGAATGACAAGCTGCCTCCCGTTGAGTGCTGAGTTTTACGCCATCGGCTGGGCGCGAAATGGGGTGGAGAGGGAATGGTCGAATCAGCAGAGTTTAGTATAACAAGCACCTTGATCAAGAGCCTGGTTGGTCCAACCAGGTGCTTGTTCAGATCAACAGGCTGATGATGCAGCTCAAACACAATCAATCTGGTTTTTGATAGATGTAGATCAAAAGGTGTGAAACCCACCATATACTATGAAG
The DNA here is from genome assembly GCA_037157565.1 of Thalassia testudinum. Lineage (NCBI taxonomy): Eukaryota > Viridiplantae > Streptophyta > Magnoliopsida > Alismatales > Hydrocharitaceae > Thalassia > Thalassia testudinum. Next base: position 65,483,558 of record JAZHRO010000022.1, on the reverse strand, counting down.
TTCAGATGGATGTGGAAATGTGAATGTATGGTTTGGCTGAGTCGAATCAGCCTGGTCAGAGTAGGGACTCGTAAAATAATCAATGAATGACGCGGAAACCCTACAGGGATGATCAGAGAATGATGGAGCATGGTCTTTTGTCTGATTAGTGTTCTCAACCCGATGTGGAATTGCAATTGGCTTGGTGAGAGGTGAATCTGAATAGAAATTGAGTCCGGTTGCGGGTCGGGGTTGAGAAGAGGTTTTAATTAGTTCTGTGTGTGTGGAAGAGGTGGCTTCAATGAGAACTGTGTATGAGGGCTCTTCTAGAAACGAATGATAGGTGGTCTCTTGTAGAGAATCCTCTGGGTAACTATCAAATGCCTGAAGAGTGTCTATAGGATGAAGGAAATCTGTATTGAGAAAAGATTTGAATTCTATGTTGCAATTACTCTTGGCATTTTGTGGTTTTGGTTTCTGAGGATCAAAAAGGAATTATTCTATGTTATCAGTGATCTCGGGAACCAGGACCTCAGAGTCGGAGTCAGAGAATGAGTCATGTGAACTGAAGTTGTAGATGGGCTTGGTGTGTTCAGGAAGGAGAGTCTCTTCGAAATTATAGTCAGATCCGAAGTTGTCGGAGAGTTTGTGAAAATTGAGTTCTAAATGAGACTCATGATCATGAATTCCACCGCAGCATAAATCATCTGATGTGGAATCAGCAGCCTGACTGGGGTCTAGCCTATATGTCAATTCTGGGCTTAAAAAGGTGTTCTGTCTAGGCTCAAGTTCCAAGCTGGTAGGATAGACCCAATTGAAACCCTACTCATCCAACTCCTCGATTTCTGTATCGTAAATTGGCATGTCTCCGGAAAGTTGGAAGTTGGAGAGGGATATTCATCAAATAGAGACCCTGAATCATATTTTTTATTAAAAATTTGATCTTTATCATATGGGGCCTCATAATCTTCCCAATAAGTTTCAGATCTAGATTATAGGTTTAGGATGTGGGTAGAATTACTAGAATCTAAGTCCAAATAACCTTCGAGGGTCACCTTATCAAAATAAGGGGCGGAATTTATACCCTCAAGAGGTTCAGTTCTGATCTCATTTTTGCAGGAGTCTTGGAATTCTAAACTTGACGATTCATGGTTTAGGGTTGGCTCAACATTATGTTCTCCTGCAATTTCCCAACCTAATTCAATATTCGGCATGTTGTTTTCTATCTGGGTTGGGAATCTATAACCACTCTATGCCTCAATCCTGAGATCTGGAAAACCGGATTGATCCTTAATACTGTTATAAGATGGTTCATCCTCTGTTTGTGGTATATATGGCTATTTCTGGTCGATAGTTTGTTCCAGTAATCTCATCATCTCCACCTGTTTTCCAAGAGCATCTTGGTGTTGTTCCCATAGTACAGGATTTGTCAAGCATTGAAGGTATTCAGATTTGTGTAATTTTTCTATCTCAATGTATCCTGTTAGGAGCATATCTCGGGTTGATCCTTTTATAGCTTCTGCCAATAGAATTTGAGCACAATTTATGATGAAGGCTGTGGTTGTTGGGACATCAACCTGGATGTTTTCTATTGGTGTTGAGGGTTTATATTTAATTTCATAAAACTCAAGGGCATCCTCAATCATCCTATCTCTCATGGATCTTTGTGATTCAGGTTTCTTGAAGGGTAATCCTAAGTAACTAGGCTGCATTTATGGATCAGGTGGTGGAATCAGGATGTAGAATCAGAAGTTGGCTGTTGTGTCATGATGGAAGAAGAGAGAGAACTAGGTTTTGAATCAGAAGTGGAGGGGTTATAGCACAAACAAGGGAGCTGAGGCTATGCCTCGAGGAGAGTGAATTTCTAAAGGAGGTTTCAAGGACCTTCTACCAAACATACACTGATGGAGAAGATGAGTTTAGCAGGTGCTAGACCCAATCAAGACACCCAAAATGTTGGGTGACTATAGAGGTGCGGGGCAGATGGAACCCCTGATCAAAAGATCGACCACCTGAGAATTACCTAGGCAACCAGAGAGGGTGAGTCCCGCGAAGACCCCTACACGGTAGAGCGTCCCCACGGGTTACAGGGTTTCCCCCACCCGACCTCTCTTGTCACTGAGATTCTAGGTAGACTAGAATGGGGATCTTGACCTCTTAAGTCTACCACTTTTAGTTAAGATCAAGGTGTTTAGATTTTCACTTGGACTTTTAGCTTTTTGAGTGCAAAGTGTGACCTAAGTTGAAGGTTGGTTGACCCAAGGGGTCAACTTCACCTGCTAGTTCCTTTGAGAGCTTATTAGGTCTTGTCTTTTAGGGTTCAAGTGTCTTTAAAGAGCCAAGTTGCTTAAGGTTTCTTTGAATAAGTATTTTCAATCAATGGCTTAAGTACACTTCTTTTGGGATTTCTTAATTCTTACTTAAGAAGTGTGTCTCTAAAACCCTAATGTTGAATCTTATGTTGGCTCTACTTGATCCAGTTAGCTCTTTGTTAGGTAATTAGGGCTCAGGCAAGAAGGTGTTAGCCCTTAAATACCCTTAATAGTGTGTGCAGGAATAGTGGGTTGAAATTGAAAACATGTAGCTTTTGATGATTTACTAAGTATAGAAGACAGGTTAGACCTATATTGCTTGTTCTTTCTTTTTCTTCCTCTTTAGAATTTAGGGGTTAATAGTGAGAGGATAGAAAATTACCTATTTTCGGAGTGGTTTTTGTGCGGCTGCTTCTTGATTTTCTTGTACCTGCACACAAAAGAGAAGAGATCAGTAGAAATTTACAAATAGAGATTTTATGGCTTCTAGAATAGCCGTTGCTCATCAGCAACGGTGCCAAGAATAGTAATGCGCTAGTTCGCGTGTTCTGTCTTGTTGTGTCTTTGTGTTTATTATGGTTTACAATCAGTCATCATAGAATGTGACAAAACAACTACCAGATTACTACAAGATTTCTTTACTCGGAATAACAAGGTTTTCCCGAGGTCGAACTCAGGGAGCAACTATATTTCTAGCAGTATCCATAAGTTCTCAATTATGTTACAAAAATAAGAGAGAGAGAGAGTTTTGTTGGCTTCTTCTTCTTCTCTCTTCTTTTTCTTTCTTTTCTTCCTCTCTTTGCTTTCCTTGCTCTTCTTCAGTCTTGCCTTCTCTTTTCTCTTTTTCTTCTCTGCGGCAATGGTGATCTTCCTCTTCTTTTCTTCTTTTCTTCCTTCTTCTTGGCCGCTGACTTTCCTTCCTCTTTTCTTCTTTTCTTTCTTGCCTTTCTGGCGGCTGCAAAGGCTTCTGCCTTCTTCTTTTTTTCCTCTTCTTCTTTTCTCTTCTTTGCTTGCGGCTGTGGTGATTCCGACGTCTGATGCAGTGCTCAGACGACTTATCTGTGGCTTTGCTACAGTGCCTTCTTCTTTCTTCAGCTGCCCAGTGTGGCTTCTTCTTTTCTTCTTCTGTTTCTCTCCTTCCTTCCTTCTTCTTCAGCTTCTGCTGAGCGGCTAAGGCTTCGGTCGCTTCTCTTTTTCCTCTTCTTCTTCTTTTCTTCCTGCACGCTCACACAAAGGTTAGAGCAAAACCTACCCCTACCCCTTCCCCGCGTCTCTCTCTTTCTCAGAATTCTCTCTTAGGACTGCTCTCCCAGAGCCGGGTAATCGGGTGCAGGTATCGCGCCCGGGACCAAGCTCACCGGCGTGCGGTGGTGGGCGAGAAGTGCGTGGTTCGGGTAGTCGGATTCGGCCCAGACCCGCGGGGCATGAGCGTGGGCGAGGGCAAGCGAGCGCGTGGCGCGCTGCGTGCGGGTGAGAGGACCTCACCCCTGTGTTCGAAGGTAGTAATCCCTATGCACTTTTACAATTTAAGTGTGGGCACTCGGCTGCACACTTACGAGGTGGGACTAAAGTCCCACCTCCCGATTTTGTGCCCACAGGCGAGGAGTCCGCAGCCAATTGAAGCAACTGCGAGGCTTGCGAACCAAATCGCAAGCCTGGATGCCTTCACGGAGACTGCCCGCACAACCTGGAACGTGCGCCTGGGCTGGGGAAGACCTGGAGCTGCAGGTGGAGATGCTGCAGCAAGTCGACAATGGCGGCGAGAGGGTGCGAACCTGAAATCACAGCGACGGCCTCTCGGCCAAGTCAGAACACATGGAAAGCTTCGCCGGAGTGTGGTGAAGCCTGTGCGATGGTCGGCGAGGCGCGGGAGTGCTGTAGAGGTCGACCTAGGTCAGACTGTGGGCGGAAAGATGGGTTTGTTCGGGGGATGGTTGGGCGGTGCTTGGCAGTGAATGGAGAGGGGGGATCGGTGGAGTGGAGTGTGGGGGAGCTTCTGGGCTGGTCGGCAAGGGGTGAAGAGGTCTGTGGACGTGGAATGGACTCGCCGGAGAGGGTGATTGGAGGTGGGGAAGATGGGTCTGGATAGTGGCAGTCGGGTGGTCGAAATGACAAATTGGAAGAAGGGAAATATAAGGGAGAGAGAGCAGAGACTATTTACCTATTTACTTGACGAAGGGAGAGGGACGAGCATCTGGCTCCTGCCTGCAGGAGCTGGAGACGAAGATGCCCTGGAGGAGGGTTTCGGTGACGAGGAAGCAGTCGGAGGGCGCCAGCGGGTACAGCCTAGCGCGGACGACAGGGCAGAGTAAACCCTACTGCAGGTAGGGCAGCAGAGCGACGAGGAGGAGGAGGAGAAGATCGCCGGAAGCTTCGGGCTCTCTAACTGGAGAAGGAAAGGATGAAGAGAAGGTGTTTCTCCATCAAAGAAAGCTTGAAGGAGTCGGCAAGGTCTGCCGCTCCTTATAAAGGGCTTGGCGTGGAGAGAGGGACGAGGTGGCATCATGCCAGCCTCGCCGGAGTATGGCTGGAAGGGATACCCATGCCTTCCGTGCGTTTGCACGGAAGGCATGGTTGACGGCAGAGGTCGTGGGCGGGTTCCTGCGACAGAAGACTTCGCAGGGAACCCCCCTTCTGTTCTAGAGGACGGCAGCCTTGCCCTGTACGGCGCCATCCTCCGCGCAAGGTCGCCGGAGGCATGGCGCTGCATAGAAATGGCAGGGAGGACCGTTCTGCAAAGAACGATGAGAAGTTGGGGGCCTAAATGCAAAGGTTTCAAAAGATAAGGATCAAAAAGTAAATAAAGAGGACCAAATTGTAAAGTCGGTCAAGGAGGTCTTTTCTTAGGCTCAAGTTTTTATACCAGACCAATTTGATCCTAAGGATTTTAATGGTAAATTTTAATTCTAGGTTGGACTATGTTTGACCGACCAATTTGCGTAAAAATCCAAATTAAGTTATTAATTGGGCATGGTTCTCATTTTAAGTTAAAATAGGTTCCAAAGGTCAAATTGAAGGTTCTAAACCCTAGGGAATATTTTTCTATGATTTTTAGAGGATTTATTTGATTTTTATCCTGCCTCGAACCTTGTGAATTGAAGTGGGTTTATTTTAAGGGTTATAGAATGTCATTTAATTTCTAAAAGTTGCTATAACCTTTTTCAGATCAGATCATCCCACTTCTCTCATTGTTAAGCTTGTTTGACCTGTGTTTGGATCCTTAATTACCTTGTTCGCAAACTGCATTGGTAAAATTGCAGTTTTACCCCTGATGATTTGTTTTATTCTTTAACTCAGAATTCTCTGAGTTAAGTCTCTCTTTAGATTTTATAGGAACTTTTTCATTCATCACATCCACCTCTCATTAATCATATATATTCCATTAATTTACTTACATCCATCACATTTACTTTCCAACAACCTACTTCAGTATAAATAAAAATAAAAATTAATAATAACATATATATTAAGTAACTATCACAATTACACATACAAATCTCTTTTTACTTATCCACTTACCTATTCCTAAAATCTCTTAAATTTTACCAAATTTTAAACTTTAATCTCTATAAGTAAGACATGTAAGAAGAAAGGGAGAAATCCTAAGTTGTCCATGGATGCTAATAATGAATTTGGTGGTTGGTGAGGACAGATTCCAATCCGTCAACTCTCCCTTGTCAATTAAATCGTCACGTAATTGGAGGCTGACGTGGCATATAGTGATTTGGATAAACAAGAGTCACGGAATGATATAGTCCATGGATGACTTCGCTGCAATTTAGCATGATTGCTTGTTACGATATTTGATATTGGAAGATATACCATTGTATATATAATAATCAGTCAACAGACATTACCAGCCACATGACCAATCGTAGCGACCGGACAAAAGCACACCTCTAATGGCCAGGAAGGTTCGATTGCGACCTTTTTGGTTTTTTTTTCTCTTTATGGTTTATATTTTTACGCAAATAAACAGGATACATCTATTTTATTCGTGATATTGAAGTCGATGTTTGGAACGCTAACCACCGGAGATGATAGAATGCAAGATGGGACCATGTCACGAATTTCTGTCCAACCAGGTTTAAGATGTCCATCGTTCATCACAAACTCAATTATTACTGATCCTGGTATCATGGGTTTACTTCCTAAGGTAGTGTTTGACCATAGGATATGAGTTAAGAAATAGAGTAGGATAGGAATAATACGAGTTCTAAGAAATTTATTTTTTTTATATATAAACTTTTTTATCCTATCATAATTTATTAACTTTTTTTTTCTATATAAAATTAATATATTAATTATTAACCATTCCACCGATCATTACAATTCTATCAATCAAATATCTTATATATTTATTTCACTCTTATTCTATTTCAAGATAACATTATCCGGGCTAAATACAACCTAAGTGTTACCCATCGTGATATAACGTATTGATCACAGAGTGTGACAATTCCCAACGCTCACAGACCGCAACTCAACTCACAGTTGCGCAAATCATTCGAAACATTTACAGATGAAATCAGGAGTACTTATCTCTAACTCATTTCAGGGTAAGAAACAATTAGGCGAATTATCAACTTCAAACGCTCAAAGAAATTTTTAAATCAATACAATTAACATTATACAACTGAAATATGCGTAAACATCCACGTATAATTAGCACGTGCCATCCCATCGTCGTCGATCGTTAACGATATGCCATCCGCGCAGCACGGTAGTACTCCTCCTCCTCCTAATCCTTCAACCGGCAGCTGCGCAGGACGACCGTCTCCGCCGTCAGCCCCGGCCCCATCCCCAGCAGCACTCCGTACTCCAAGCCGTCCCCCGTCGTCGCCAGCCCCTCCGACGCCGCCCTCTGCCTCATCGCATCCATTATAAACAGCACGGATGCGCTGGACATGTTACCATATTCACGTAGCACGTGCCTCGACGCCCAGAGCTTGTCGAGACCGAGCCCGAGCTTAACCTCGAATTTGTCGAAGAACGCGGGGCCGCCGGGGTGCACGATCCAGAAGATGGAGTTCCAGTCGGACACACCGAGCGGCGCGAACGCCTCCGTCATGACGGCCTCGATGTGCGAGGAGAAGATGTTGGGCACCTCCTTGGAGAGGTGGAAGGTGAGGCCCCCGTCCAACAGATGCCCCGCCACGCCGTGCTCGCTCTCCGGGATCACCCGCTGCGATGCCGAGACGATCTCGAACAGCGGCCTCTCGACCCCCGGGACGGGGTCGGCCCCAACGACCACCGCCGCCGCCCCGTCCCCGAGCACGGCCTGGCCGACGAGGTTGTCCATGTGGGCCGGGTTGGGCCCGCGGAACCAGTTGGCCGTGGTCTCCGCGCACACGGCGAGCACGCGCGCGTGGCGGTTGTTCTCGGTGATGTCCTTGGCGAAGCGGAGGGCCATGGCGCCGGCGAAGCAGCCCTGGAAGTACATCATCATGCGCTGGACGGTGCGGGGGAGCCCGAGGAGGTTGATGAGGTGGAGGTCCGCGCCGGGGAGGTCGAAGCCGCACGTGGTGCAGAAGACCAGGTGGGTGATCTCCGACTTGGGCCGCCCCCACTCCTCCAGGGCCCTCTCCGCCGCCTCCTTCCCGAGGCGCGGCACCTCCTCCACGACCATCTCGCGCCGGACGTTGTGGGTCGGATCCATCCACGAGCACAGGCTCGGGTTGTCCTTCAGTATCTGCTCCGTCAGGTACAGGTGACGCTTCTTTATCTTCGTCCCATCGCCTGCAGCGTCCGTACGATTATATATTGTCAATCATATACATACATACGTATATAATCGAGCATCGGTTGTTCTAAGTAATATTTCAAGTGATAGCCCACGTCAAACTCATCTTGCTCTTTACTCAGAACTTCACTTATCAGTATTTGTGCCTTCCTTTTCTTTTAAGGGAGGTGTGGATTAAATCTTCAATTTTACCTTTGCCAAAACACTTCTCTATGTAATCATCCTATGTACTTACGTATATAACCGAACAGGCGAAATGCTCAAACAAATGATAAACTTAACGAATTGCGTTGGGGACTTACAGATACGTTTGAACTTTGCTTTGAGATCGACCAGGTGTTCGCTGTTGGTGATGCGGAAGTAGTAGTCGGGGTACGTGCTCTGGTCGACGGCGTTGGGGGGGTTGGCCGTGCTGACGGCCAGCACGGTGGCTAAGCCTTTGGAGATCTGCGCGTTGCGCATCTCCTTGAGTATCGAGCTTGACATCTTTGGTTTGAGATGAAGTGCAATTGGAAGGCCGAAGGAGAGGAGTGGCTGCTAAGCTTGAAAGGGTGAGGATTTTCGTTGCATATGTTTGGAGGGTAGAGAGGGGCTTTATATACAGAGAAGGGGAAGGGTGGAGAGATATTAGTTTTTATATCTCAAGTTGTCTGGTTTAACCCAACGGTTCCACTCGCCAAAGCGGACCAACTCTGTGGCTAATTTGAAATCAGATCAGCGTGGTGTGCCGTCGGGTAATCCCAAGTGAAGGTTTATTATTTGGAAAGTGGGAGATCTATTTGACTTTGTAACTTGCTTTCTAGCCGATCGATAAATATTAGGCAGGGAGTAGGTTATAATTAAGGCCAGTGGAATTAGTTTATGTACTTCTTTTTTGAACCGCCACCGCGTGTTCGTGGTTGGTGTTGACCGATTTTAGTGGTTGTTGGGACTGTCCGTGACCCACTCCACCGATGGCAGAGAAGTCTAGCTTGAATTTCAAACTTTTTTGATTTTTTTTGTTGTAAGAGAAATAAATTTCGTAGAATAAATAATAAAATAAATAATAAGTAAAATAAATATTAAAATAAATCAGTTAACTTATTTAAATATTTCGATGGATTAAAATTATCTTGAAAAGAGTAAAATAATTTTATCTTAAATTAAATTTTATTTAATTCAATATAAATACAAGATAAATTAGGTGATAGATTAAATTTAATTGATGTAAATTTACTTAATTTGTCAATCAAATTAGACCTTATTGATTTAAGTAGATGTCAGCTAGTTAGGATGACCATCAACTTCACCTCATGCCAAGACATTCATTGTAATTTTTGAGGTTCCCAAAGACTCCTCTTCTTCTCAGGAAAATAAATAAATAATTAAATAAATAAAAACTTCGGCTGCCAACCCCCGGGTCCTCATCCCCGTCTATTTAAATATATGACAACTCCATCAACTTCGTTTTTTTATTTTTTTCCCTTCATCTTTTGTCCTTTTCATACGGCAAAATCCAAGACACGACTTCGGAGAAACACTACAGAGCCTGCGTGGTGCCTTCGGGCACGGGACATTATTAAGTCTGCATAAGTTTGAGATATAAATATCCCATGGAAGAGGGTTATTTTTTAGAGGAAATTACCACTGGACAAACCGTACATACGTATCTATCCTTGTTAAATTGCTCAGTTACAGGCACATACCTCTGTGTGGTTAAATTTAATAAAATATATTTCAAATAATAGAAACTTTTTATTCAACTACTAAGTTCTTCCTCAAGTTTTTAAATTATTTAATAGCTCAGTTATGCGTAGATACATATCATTTAAATAGAAATGATAGGTCTTTAAACTCAACTAACTTCAAGGATAGATTTGTAGGTTATTTATCACCCCTTTATCGAATATGAGCATCATCATCTTTTTAAGCTTTCAAACTTGTCCCATTCCTCCTTCCCTACATCCTCCCTCTCCTCCACAATCTTCTGCCATCACCATTCACTTCCTCCGCTCTATGGATGCATCATAAGACACATGTATATAGGAGGTGGGCACTGTGGATTGGAGATCATATTATAAATAGGTGGCAATTGGACAGGAGAAGGTCTAGAATTATGTGAACATTGAAATAACATTTCCTACCCTCTGGCATGTGCTTTCCACTGATCTTGGGAGAGGGGGTTGAGGTTGATGGGTAAGGATAGTGGGGAATTTTAGGGAGATTTTAGAAGTTGAGGGATGAGCTTTGAGGAGGATGTTAGAGGTTGAAAGAGGAGCGGAGGAGGCCCAAGAAGGCAGGGAGGAGGTTGCACAGTATAGGGAAACTTGGCAGTAGTGGAGCCCAAAGATGGGAGGGAGGACATTGGGAGATGATGGAGGTGGAGATGAGGAAAGAGGAAGAGGATGAGATTAAAAGATAGGGGAAAAGTTAAGAGGTAAATATAAATTTTCTTGCTTTTTATCATCCTTTATTAAGTTTAAGGGGCATGGATACATGACTGCAACAAAGCAACTTTCTGAGAATATATAGATATATTCGGTATATCCAAAAGTATATAAATCTTTTTCAAAGTTTTCAAAGGCATATATGTAATTATCTCAATTTTTTATGGTGCTAGTAGGTTATATTTGGAGATAAAGTTGCCTTTGTCTTTTGACTCTTTTCTAATGAAATATCATTCACCAAAATTATCCCAAGTTTCCATCTAAAAGCATATTTTAATGGTTTCCATTACAATAACCATTGCATCTGACCTATTACTAATTCACAACACAACTAACTAAGTAACTTTCATCAACTCTGCTGCATATGATTTATGTTCTTACCAAATCCATCGTAAGGATTAATTGAATGAAGGCAATAAACTTTCACTTTGTAGAAAGTAAGTCAAACGTGATATTTAATCATCCAAGTTAGGGTTGCATATTAGAATTTGCTTCAACCCACAACCCAACCTGACCTAACCCCGTTGTGGTTGGTCGGATCTAGTTTGAAACCTTGATAGATCGAGTGGAGTCATATTTCGACCAACCCATGGACATGTGGATTAGATTAGGTTGGAGGAGTAATTCAATCCAACCCAACCTATATCTTGCACATCTTTGACTCCTTTTAGGTATTCCTTGTTCTAGTGTATTACAAATTTAAAATTTTGACTAGTTTTCAATGTTACATAACATTCTAGTTATCTATTGAGCCATTACAATAAACAACATTCAATTCATAACCCACTCTACTAGTCCATTTGAATCGAGTCATCTTTTTCTTACCAAAAAAGCAAAAACCCTAAATTTAAGATTAGAACCCTCGTCCCCCTCTTTACCTTCTTTTTCCCTGTTGCCTTCACCAATGATTTAAATGCCAACGGTATGCCGTCGGTGATGAAGGGTAAAAAATATCCTCAAATTCAAAATCCCACTGGCTCTGCGTTTGTTTGTATAGTTATTATAGTCGTTGTGGTATATAACAAAACAGTTACCAGTTTAATACAATTTATTACTCGGAATGACAAGTTTCCCGAGGTCGAATTCAGGGAGCAACTATAATTCTAGAAGCCTATAAATTCTCAATATAAGGTTCTACAAAAATTAAGAGAGAGAGAAATAATTGGCTTTTTCTTCTCTTTCTGTCTTCTTCTTTGCTTTCTTTTCTTCTTCCTGTATTCTTCTTTTCTTCTGCTCTAGCCGTTCCTCTTCTTTCTTTCTTTCTCTCCTGTCTTCTTTTTCTTCTCTGCGTCTTCTTTCTTCTTCTTCAGCATCTGCAGTTTTTCCTTGCTCTGGCTGCTGACCCTCCGACGTCTGACTCGGCGCTCAGACGGCTTAACTGTGCGTTTTCTATAGTGTGGCTCCTCTTTTCTTCCTTCGACTCCTTTCCTTCCTTTCTTCTTCTTCTTCTTCTTCTCCTCTTGCTTCTTCTTTCTATCCTGCGCACACATACACAGATCAGTGCAAAACCTATCCCTACCCCTTCCCCGCGTCTCTCTCTCTCTGAATCTCTCTTTGGAAAGCTCTCCCAGAGCCAGGTAATCGGGTCGTGTTGCACGCCGGGCTCCAGGCGCACCGGCGTGGGTGGTGCGCGAGGAGTGCACAGGCAGGATAGTCGGGTCGGGTCACCAGGTCCGTGTGGGCAGTGCTGCGGACGAGGCGCGTGAATAGGTGAGGGACCTCACTCCTGTGTGACTGGAGGAAAATGGCTAATGTCACTTTTTCAATTTAAGTGTAGGCGCGAGGCCACACACTTACGAGGTGGGACTAAAGTCCCACCTCTGCTCTGCGCGCCCGCAGGCGAGAAGCAGCCATTGATTTGGGCAGCAACGAAGGTTTCGCGCTCCCAATCGAGAACCTGGGCACCTTCACTGGCTTGCCTCGCGTCACTTGGAGCTCACACCTGGAGAGGAGGAGACCAGGAGCTGCCTGCGAAGAAGCTCCAGCAGCTCGTCAATGGCGGCAAGGAGGTTGAACCCTGAAATCACGAAGACGACCTCCCAGCCATGTTAGACAACACAGGGAGCTTCGTCGGAGTGTGGCGAAGGCAGTGCGAGGGTCGGCGAGGCGCAAGAGTGCTTGTGTCCATGTGCCTAGGGAAGACTATGTGTGCGGAAGTGGGTGTGTTCGGGGGGTGGTCGGGAGGTGAAGGGTGGTGAATGGAGTGGGGGAAACACTTGAGTGGAGTGAGGGGGAGCTTCTGGGCTTGTCGGCGATGGGTGAAATGGCCTGTGGAGGTGGAGTGACCTCGCCGGAGATGGCGATCAGAGGTGAAGCAGATGGGGGTGGTAGTGGCAGTCGAGGGGTCTGAAATGCTAATTGAATAAGGGAAAAGTGAGAGGAGGGTAAGGGGAAGGTTCCTACCTATTTAGTCTACGAAGAGGGAGAGGAAGACATCCGACTCATGCCTGCCGAAGCTGGGGACGAAGGTGCCCAGAGGAGGAGTAACGGCGACAAGGAGGGGATCCGGAGACGCCAGCTGGTGAGGCCTGGCGTAGGAAGACGGGGAAGAGTGGGCTCTGCTGCAGGTATGGCAGTAGAGCGACGAGGAGGAGGAAGAAAGATCGCCGGAAGATTGGGCTATCTGACCGGAGAGGGGAGAGACAAAATCGAGGGTTTTTCTCTGCCAAAACTAGCTTGCCTTGGTCGGACGCCCCTGCCATTCCTTATAAAGGCGTTGGCAAGGAGAGCGACCCGAGGGAAAGACATGCAGCGCACGCCGGAGATGACCAGAGAAGGAGACCCATGCCTTTCGTGCGTTCGCATGAGAGGCATGGCCGGTTGCAAACGTCAGGGGAGGGTCCCTGTGACAGAGGATGACGCAGGGAACCTCCCGCTCGTTCCTGAGAACGGGCGCCATGCCCTACGCGTCGCCAACCTCCGCGCAAGGTCGCCGGAGGTATGGTGCTGCTCAGAAATGGCAGGGAGGATCGTTCTGCAAAGAACGACGAGAAAGATAGGGGGCCATTTGCAAGGGTTTCAAAAGATAATGGTCAAAAAGTAATTCAAGAGGATCAATTTGTAAAGTCGATCAAGATGGTCTTTTCTTAAGCCCAAATTTTTATACTAGCATAATTTGAACCTAAGAATTTTAATGGTAAAATTTGACTTTAGGTTGGACCATGTTTGACCGGTCAATTTGCGTAAAAACCCAAATTAAGTCATAAATTGGGTATGGTTCTCATATTAGGTCAAAATAGGTTGCAAAGGCCAAATTGAAGGTCCTAAACCCTAGGGAATATTTTTCCATGAATTTTAGAGGGTTTATTTGATTTTTATCCAACCTCGAACCTCATGAATTAAAGTTGGTTTGTTTTAAGGTTACAGAATGTCATTTAATTCCTAAAAGTTACTATAACCCTTTTCAGGTCAGATCATCCTACTTCCTTCCTTATTAAGCTCATTTGACCTTCGTTTAGACCCTTAATTACCCTATTTGCGCACTGCATTGGTGAAATTACAGTTTTACCCCTTATGATTTATCTTATTCTTTAACTCAGAATTCTCTGAGTTAAGCCTCTCTTAAGGTTTTGTAGGAGCTTCTTCACACTTATTTAGATTAAATTGTGCCACTTAGGATTTATGATGAGGCTCTCATCATACCCCCATGTCTAGCTTTTGCTAGTCCCTTAGCAAAATTTTAAGGTTTCAACCCTTGTTCTAGACCATGAAGTTCTTAGTGAGTTTAGATAAGTACTTTTTCTTTTGTAACCTTGATTAGGACAGAATGCCAACCATAGGCCTAAAAGGTACTCTAGTACCAACCAAGATCTAGATCTATCTAGCCTTAGCCTCAGTCCTTAGCAAAGGTTTTTAAGGCCTACGAGCTAACCTAAGGCTTATTGGACTTTGTGGTTAAAGCACCCTTGCTTGAGATAATTTTAGCTCTGGCTCAGTTCGCAGTGCGTTTTGTAAGAAAGAGAGGTAGAAGATTTATATGTTTGGAGAGTTTTCTCTCTCTTTTTCTTTTTTTAATTCTAGCTTAGGATTGGCTTCTCAACACGGTCTGTATCAGATTCCTTGTCCCCATCATCAATCCTCAAGGGTTCTTGGTAGTCGATGCTTCGAGATAGCACCGCCCATGGTAACCCCCAGAATCCTGGCTTTCGAGATTTCGAGATAATCCCGTCCATGGTGTTCCGTGGTCGAATTCAGACCCTGGCAATTAACACTTCGTGATAATGCCATCCATGGAATCTGAACCAGCAAAGTGCTTACATGCCCCCAGTAGGATATGTAAATATCCTAAGAGACAAGCATCAAGGAGATGATATTTTGTTACGCATCTTTGCAGGGGAATTTCCCACCTTTCCGCGAAGGGAACTCGTCCAAATCAACTTGTGTTGATCGGCCGCTCCTACTCTAGGTGTCATTTTCAGAATTTTTGCAACGCTTCTGCGTGATTTTGATTTTTATGCTTATTGAACTAGGCTGTGTGTGAAGTTAGGGTGCTTAGGTTACTGAGTCCAGTAAACCAAAAGTTAGTTAACGAGGCCAAATACTCCCTAAGCCTTGAACCTAATACTTAAGCTTTTCATTTTCCTCAACCTCTTGAGAAATGTCTAGATCTTAATGGGTACTAAGAGTCTATCCAAGAATGCCTAAGGTTTACGTTCTTACTAATCTCGCTGTGCACTTTCCATTTCTTTTCCTGAATGATGTCTAGAACTTAGGTTAACTCCTTAATTTCTTACCAATGACTATCTCTTTTCTTTCATTTTGTGCTCCTTTTTATCATTTTGTTCTTTTTCTCTTCCTTCTTTGTAGAGTCCACAAAATTTCTTTCCTCCTCTTTTTTTTTTTTTTTAATTTTTATGATATTTTTGGCATATGTGAATTTTTTGTTTAAACATTTTCTTGTGAGTTTTACACTTTCATGCCCCCCCATGCATAAGATTTATAATGTCCTCATTGTGACTTAGGAGGGTTTTTATTTAACTTAGTTCATACATTAGGACAGATGTTTTAATGAGTGAATAGGTCGGGATGACTGCTGCGGATGATTTCTAATCTCAGATGTAAGCACCTGAGGTGGAGTCGACTGTCCTAAAAGGTGAACCTCAAGTGCGAAGAGGTGTCAGAAAAGGTTTCGGGTTTTTTCAAAAAGAATGACGGGCTACCTCCCATTGAGCGTTGAGTTTTACGCCATCGGCTAGGTGCAATATGCTCAGGGAAAATGGAGGATAAATGATGATTCAGCCAAATCTATAGGGGTTACATCAATGAATGGTTTGAGTCTCTGACCGTTCACGATAAAAGGTTTGGAATCATGGCTGAGCGGACTGATTTCTACGGCTCTATTTCCAAAAACTAATCGACAAGGTATGGTCCGACCCACTTGGATCGCAATTTCCCAGGAAAGAGTTTGAGTCGGGCATCAAAGAGTAGGACCTTCTGACTAGGATGAAAGATCTTTCTAGATACGTGCTTGTCATGGAAGGCTTTAACCCACTCTTTGTAGATTCGCGAGTTCTCGTACGCATCAAGGCGTAATTTATCAATCTCGCTTATCTGAAGCTTTCTGTGGGTTCCAACCTTAGAAAGATCTAAATTACAGCTCCGTACTGCCCAATAGGCTTTATGCTCCAGTTCGACGGGAAGCTGACATGCCTTCCCGTACACCAGTCTAAAAGGAGACATGCCTAATTGGGTTTTGTGGGCAGTCCTATAAGCCCACAAAGCTTTCGAAAGTCGGGACGACCAGTCCTTCCTGTCAGGCCAAATAGTGACCTGCAGGATTTTCTTGATCTCCCGATTTGATAGCTCAGCTAGACCATTAGTCTGAGGGTGATAAGGAGTGGAGATTCAGTGAGACACCCCGTATTTGGTCATCAGTGACCTGAACTGAGCATTCGTAAAATGGGTCCCCCCGTCAGAGATGAATGCACGAGGAATCTTGAACCGTAAGAAGATATTGTGATGAATGAATTTGATAACGATTTTATGATCACAGGTTCGAGTCGGTATGGCTTCGATCCATTTGGACACATAGTCCATAGCCAGCAGGATGTACTCGAAGCCATTCGAAATAGGAAAGGGGCCCATAAAATCAATCCCCCAAATATCGAAGATTTCGCATACGAGAATCGACTGCAAAGGCATCATGTCACGATGGCTCATGTTGCCCAAAGTTTGGCAACGACTGCATGCCTTGCAGTGATTGTATGCGTCCTTAAATAAAGTGGGCCAATAAAAGCCACACTGGAGGATTTTTGATGCGGTTTTGTGCCCAGAGAAGTGGCCACCGCATGCCTAGTCATGGCAAAAGGAGAGAATATCATTGATTTCACCTTCCGGGACACATCGCCGGATGATTTGGTCAGCACCTTTGTGGAAGAGGTACGGATCTTCCCAAATGTAGTACTTGGCATCAGAGCGCAATTTGTCTTTCTTGGCCTTCGGCCAATCAGACGGGATCTGATGAGATGCCAAGTAGTTTACTATATTAGCAAACCATGGAAGTCTAGTACCAATAGTCAGTAAGTACTCATCAGGGAAATGCTCCGTGATGGGTCCAGAAGGTTTGATGATCTCAGAAGGAAGGCGAGATAAATGGGCAGCCACCATGTTTTGTCTTCCCGCCTTGTCACGAATCTCGAGGTCGAATTCTTGCAACAGCAAGATCCATCGGATTAGTTGGGGCTTCGCGTCCTTCTTGGCAAGGAGATGCCTCACAGTTGTATGATCCGAGTAGATGATGACGTGGGAACCCAGGAGATAAGATCGAAATTTTTCAAGGGTAAATACTACGGCTAGTAGCTCTTTCTCCGTAACTGTATAGTTACGTTGAGCCTTGTCAAGTGTCGTGCTAGCGTAGTAGATGACCACTGGTTTCCCATCAACTTTCTGCCCCAGAACTGCTTCTATAGCGAAATCAGATGCATCGCACATGATCTCAAAGGGTTGAGATCAATTAGGGGATTGTAGGATCGGGGCCTGGGTGACTCGGTCACGAAGGTTCTCAAAGGCTTGCGTGCATTCCTTGGAGATCTCAAAGGGTACATCCTTAGAGAAAAGAGTAGTCAGGGGGCGCGCGATTTTTGAAAAATCAGGAATGAAACGACGGTAAAAATCGACGTGCCTTAGAAAAGAACGGATGTCCTTGATCGAGCTAGGCATAGGAAGTCGAGAAATTAGATCAACCTTGGCTCGATCCACTTGGATGCCTTTCTCAGAAATTAGATGTCTCAGGACGATCCCCTCAGGCACCATAATGTGGCTCTTTTCCCAGGAAAGAACCAAATTAACATCGATGCAACGCCTGAGTATATGAACCAAGTGCTAGAGGCAATCATCAAATGATGCCCCG
This sequence comes from Thalassia testudinum, assembly GCA_037157565.1. Lineage (NCBI taxonomy): Eukaryota > Viridiplantae > Streptophyta > Magnoliopsida > Alismatales > Hydrocharitaceae > Thalassia > Thalassia testudinum. Next base: position 65,465,750 of record JAZHRO010000022.1, on the reverse strand, counting down.
AAAACTGAGAAGTCATCCATGAAGACTTCCAGATAATCACCTACCATATCAGAGAATATAGCAAGCATGCACCGCTGAAAAGTCGCGGGTGTATTGTAGAGACCGAAAGGCATTCTTTGGAATACATACGTCCCGAAGGGATAGGTGAACGTGGTCTTCTCTTGGTCCTTAGGATGAATAGCTACTTGGTTATAACCGGAGTACCCGTCAAGAAAGCAGAAGAATCGATTTCCCGCTAATTTCTCAAGAATCTAATCAATGAAATGTAGTGGGAAATGATCCTTCTTCGTGGAGGAATTGAGTCTTCTGTAATCTATGCAGACTCTCCACGAGTTGGCTATTCGGGTAGGTATGATTTCTCCGATTTTAGTCGTAATGGTGGTGAGCCCTGCCTTTTTAGGCATGACCTGAATTGGGCTCACCCAACGACTATCGGAGATCGGGTAGATGATCCCTGCATCTAACCACTTAATGATCTCCTTTGTCACGACCTCCTGCAGATTGGGATTCAAACGTTTCTGCATCTCACAGGAAGGTCATGCGCCCTTTTCAGAATAAATACGGTGTGTGTAATAAGAGGGACTTATTCCAGTCAAGTCATCGAGAGTCCAACCAATGGCTCTGCGATGTTGCTGGAGAACAACAATCAGATGGGATTCCTGATTAGGAGTGAGCTTGGAATTTATAATCACAGGAAAAGTCTGATTAGAACCCAAAAAGATGTATTTCAAATGGTCAGGAAGGGATTTTAGTTCAAGAATGGGGTTATCAGCAACAGCGGGTGGTTCAGAGTGAATGTGAGGTTCAAGGATAAGAGTTATGGATTTGTCTGAATCAAGGTCTAACTCTTCTAATTGCGGTTCAAGATCTTCTGGTGGTTGATGGGGCATAATCAGGTTATTCGCAAATTGTGTTTCATCAACCAAAGCTCTAATATCACAGATTTGTTCAATGACACTGCAATTGATTCCTTGTTGAGCCTTAAAGATATCAATTTTGAGGGTTTGATTCCCATATTTCAGTTCTATTTGGCCCTCCTCACAACTGATGTTGGCTCTAGCAGTAGCCAGGAAAGGTCTCCCTAGAATGATTAGTGTATACCTAGGGTTTTCAGGTGCATCCATGTTTAAGACTATGAAGTCAACAGGGAAATAGAAATCCCGCACTCTTACAATAAGATCCTCAAGAATCCCTTTAGGTGACTTTATAGATCGATCTGCTAGCTGGAGTGTCACCTCAGTCGGTTTTAGCTCATATTCTTCTAGGTGGTTAAGTAAGGATGTGGGTATCAGATTTATGGAAGCACCCAAATCTAGCAATGCTTTGTCGAACTGGGTTTCACCTATTTTGCATGAAATCAGGGGAATACCTGGATCTTTTGCCTTGGGTGGGAGTCTGCTCAGGATTACAGAGCTGGCTTGCTCTGACAGTACAATTGGACTCCCAGTCTTGGTTCGCAGCTTACGCTGAGGTGTACATACATTCTTCAAGAATCGTGCGTAAGCCGATACATGGCGAATTGCATCCATCAAGGGGATGTTTATTTTGACCTACTAAAAGAGCTTAACCAGGTCCTCCTCAGGTGCCACAGGTTTGGTTGTCTTCTTTCCCTTGGTCAAGGCCTCGGGAAATGGAACTTTAGTTGGTTCTTCTAAGATAGGCCCAGGTCTTTGATCTGGGACAGGGATAGGAACGTCCTGGATTACTGTCCTAGGGTTTGGATCACTACCAGGTTTGGAGTGGTTTGGATAAGGTGGATCTTGGGTCTCCTTACCACTGCGGGTGGTCACAGAATTCAGTCCTGCCTGGTTCTGGTTAAGGTTTGATAGGATGGGTTGCTGCTAATAACTCGCATAAGAAGTTGAAGCCTCCATCCCGTCAGGTGAAGGAATAAAGGGGACCTGATAAATCATGTGTGCTTGGCCTGGGTTTGGGTTCATAATGTGCCGTTGGGTCGGCACATTATTAGGGTTAGGAAGAGGTTGATAAGGAAGTGTGCCTGGTTAGCGAGAATTTGCCAACTGGGCCAGTTGGTTTTGAACCTCTGTGATTTCGTCCTTGTGTTGCTTCTGAATAGCCGCATTCGTTCTCTGAATGTCAGCCAGAATCTGAAGGATGAGGGACATTTGGTCTTGGTTTGGCCCTGATGGATAAGTAGGGTTGGGCCGAGGCTGAGGCGGCTGGTAAGGATGAGGTGGTTGTGGATAGGGCTGAAGGGTGTTCTTTGAGTTTGGGAATTTTCCGCCCACTGGAAGTTGGAATGGTTTCGCCATCCAGGATTGTAGGTATTGAAAAATGGGTCATTCTAGATGGCGTTGAGGTCCTCGCAGGTCTGTGGAACCTCCGAAGAGTCAGAGAATGGGGGAGTGGAATTCCCCTGGCTAGTATAGAAAGGGTTAGAGGGTCCTCTGATTCGAGAATCAGATGGGGGTGGATACGGATCCATCCCAGGAGAAGGTCGGTGGAGGATGTTCTGCATAGTCTTCCGTGTGGAAGGAGGCTGTGCAAAGGAATTATGCGCAGAGGTGGCTCGCTGCAAGTGCTGAGTCAGCTCATCCACCTTCTTCTCAATAATAGAGACTTTGTCCAATCGACTGACCATCAATTCCAGGTCGACTGATGCGGACAGGCCCTGTGTCTCGTTTGCTCCCCTAAGGTTCGTCGATGCGCGGGTATTCATCTTGTCGAATAATCCCAAGGAGTCATTATTGATGGAGTTCTCGCACATATTTTCGAGAATCTCCCACATGGTGTCCTCATGCTGACCCATGATATTCCCTCTACAAGTTGCATTGACGAAAAGCCTAATATCTTCACGGAGTCCCTGGTAAAAAGACTGGACTTGTTCCCATTTAGGAACTCCGTGATGGGGGCACTTCCTCATGAGATCCTGAAAGCGATCCCATGCCTCATGGAGAGGTTCTCCTGTTTGTTGCGTGAAGTGGGCAATCTGATGGCGCAAGGCATTGGTCTGACCTACGGGAAAGAACTTCTTCAAGAACTCGGACTGAAGTTCCTCCCAATTGTTAATCGGCCAGGTCTGTGTTTGGTACCAATGGGCGTCCTTGTCCATAAGGGAGAAGGAGAACATCTTCATGAGGAGAATATCCCGATTTTGTGCATCTAACCCAAAAGTCTGGGCCAGATGCTTTAGCTGTTTAATGTACTAGAAGGGGTCTTCAGAATTAAGCTCATGAAATTTAGGTATGGCATGAATCATGTTGGGCTTTAGTTCAGAATCAAGTCCTCCGGTCGGAATTCTGACTCGAGGCTCAATAGCCACCGCAGCAGGATTATAATGATCTCGTATCATGGGACACTACGGTAGGTGCATGAAGTTCTGGAAGAGGTCATTGAGTCACTGGAGCTGGTGCTCCAGATTATTCTCTTCCTCAACTGGCTGAGCCATTGTGGAAGAAGAAGGTGAGTTGGGTTCGGAGTCGGAGGAGAGGTCTATGTGAAGTGTTAGTTGCACAAACAAGGGCACCGAGGCTCGGCCTCGAGGAGAGTGAATTTCTAAAGGAGGTTTCAAGGACCTCCTACCAAACATACACTGATGGAGAGGATGAGTTTAGTAGGTACTGGACCCAATCAAGACACCCAGAATGTTGGGTGACTATAGAGGTTCGGGGCAGATGGACCCCTTGATCAAAAGATCGTCCACCTGAGAATTACCTGGGCAGCCAGAGAGGGTGAGTCCCGCGAAGACCCCTACACGGTAGAGCACCCCCATGGGTTACAGGGTTTCCCCCACCCGACCTCTCTTATCACTGAGATTCCAGGTACACCAGAATGGGGACCTTGACCTCTTAAGTCTACCCTTTTTTAGTTAGGATCAAGATGCTTAGGTTTTCACTTGAACTTTATGAAGGTTCCCTACCAGGAGGGGTGACGTAATAAAATTGCGGAATTGAAATATATAAAGCAATATCACAAAAATAAGCAATCACAAAATGTACACAGGTATTTTTAGGTGGAAACCCAAACCGGGTAAAAACCACCACCTAACCCTCTCGAGTTAGGATTTTCCGATCAACCTAGTTGATCAAATCCACTAAACCGAATCACTTAAAACGAGGGTGATTCAACCTTAATACAACCACGCTACAAGTACGAGGGTAGCGTTCCTCAACCCCTTCTCTCCACGAGAAGGATTTTGTCCCACGAAGGAGACGGGAATTCGCAAAGCGAATACCCAACCAAAAGACAAAGATAAAATAAACAATAGTCCTATAGAGCCAACAAAGTAATAAACCTAAGCTTCTATAGGAAATAGGAAACTCCCCTTTGCAAGGAGTGCGTCGACGATGACGCGGGTGCGTGAGCCACGCAACGGCGCAATGTCGCTCTCGTAGACAACGGCGGGAGAGCGGGTGCGCGAAGGGAATGATGCTCTCAAGATGATGGAGCTTGAGCTTAGAGAGCAAGTGCTTCTTGGACACAAGAGAGTGGAAATACTTGATCTTAGTGTATCTTGGTCTCTCTAGGTGTATATCTTGTGTGTCTAAGTGTATCCAAGTGTATTTCTAAGTGTCTCTTATGTTGTGTTTGTGTTACAAAGGTTCCCCTCTATTTATAGAGGCCTTAGGAAGGCTTTGGAAGGCTTGGAAAAGCTTCCATAGCCGTTGGGTGCAAAGCCCAAGAGAATCAGGCCGAAATCAGGACAATGATTGCATTTCACAGGGTTATCAGACGTCTGGAAGGCCACTTTAAGACGTCTGATTCCAAGGTCAGACGTCTGATTCTATGCGGGTTTCTCCCTGACTTGAATCAGATCTAAACAGGGTTTTTGTGCAAGTCCATCAGACGACATACAGGACGTCTGGCACTAAGACTGGACGTCTGGAAACCTACTTTTACTGTGGGAATTGATTTCCAAACGTTGCAACGGCTAGAAAATCTCTGAGAAGAGATTTTGGGTCAGCCGAGGCAAAACGGTCATTTATCAGACGTCTGGTAAGTCCTATGGACGTCTGATAAGGCTCTAACGGTCATAATCTTGAGTGTTTTCTAAGCCAGCCAACGGTCCACTAATTGGACGTCTGGCAAAGTCATCAGACGTCTCCTAAGACGTCTGGTCTAATGTCTGGACGTCTGATTTCATCAGACAGAGCTAACTATGTCCAGCCTAACAGTTATCAGACGTCTGAAACAACAGTCAGACGTCTTAAAATTCTTTATCAGACGTCTGATTTTGGAATTAGACGTCTGGAAGTGCTGTTTGAACCCTATATTGGTTTTCTAAGTATTCTACAGAAAACCTAAGTATCCTAGGGTTGTGCAGGTGTTCCTAGGACTACTTTTAGGGTACTTTGAGGCTCTTTAACATAATGTTCTAAGGAATCAAAAAGAGCAAGAAAATAAATACAAGAGATACATGAAAGGATAAAAAAGGAATCTATCCTATTCTTCTTGTCTTCCATCTCCAATCTTTCGCTCCACGCGAACCTCCTGTGTTTTCCGTCAAGCTCCTCCAATCCGTCCTGGATGCGAGCTTGAACTCCGTCTAAACACGTCCTCATTTGCAATTGACCTGAAATCTAGGACTCAAATTGCAAATGTTAAATAACACGTGTTTTGTTATCATCAAAACAAATGATCGTGGTGCTCTAGCACCAACACTTTAGCCTTTTGAGTGCAAAGAGTGACCTAAGTTTAAGGTTGGTTGACCCAAGGGGTCAACTTCACTTACTAGTTCCTTTAAGAGCTTATTAGGTCTTTGTCTCTTAGCATTCAAGTACTTTTTAAGAGCCAAATTTCTTAGGGTTTCTCTAAATAGGTGCTTTCAAACAATGGCTTGGGCACACTTCTTTTGGGAATTCTCAATTCTTGCTTAGAAAGTGTGTCTCTAAAACCCTAATTTTGAATTTTATATTGGCTCTACTTAGTCCAGTTAGGTTCCTTTAGATTGGGTAATTAGGGCTCAAGCAAGAAGGTGTTAGCCCTAAATACCCTTAATGGATGCACAGATATACTGTGTTGAAATTGAAAGCAGGTAGCTTTGATGATTTACTAAGTATGGAAGACAGGTTATGCTTAAATTGCTTTTTCTTTCTTTTTCTTCCTCTTTAGAATTTAGGGGTTAAAATGAGAGGATAGAAAATTACCTGTCTTAGATGTGGTTGTTGTGCGGCTGCTTATTGTCCTCTTGATTTCCTGTGCCTGCACAACAAAAGAGAAGAGATCAATAGAGACTCAAAAATTGTGAATTAATAGCTTCTAGTATAGCCGTTGCTCCTCGGCAACGGCGCCAAAAACTGGCTCTGCGTTTGTCTGCATAGTTATTATAGTCGTTCTGGTATATAACAAAACAGTTACCAGTTTAATACAATTTATTACTCGGAATGACAAGTTTCCCGAGGTCGAACTCAGGGAGCAACTATAATTCTAGAAGCCTATAAATTCTCAATATAAGGTTTTACAAAACTTAAGAGAGAGAGAAAGGATTGGCTTTTTCTTCTTCTCTTTCTGTCTTCTTCTTTGCTTTCTCTTCTTTCTTTTCTTCTTCCTGTATTCTTCTTTTCTTCTGCTCTAGCTGTTCCTCTTCTTTCTTTCTTTCTCTCCTATCTTCTTCTTTTTCTTCTCTACGTCTTCTTTCTTCTTCTTCAGCAGCTGCAGTTTTTCTTTGCTCTGGTTGCTGACCCTTCGACGTCTGACTCGGCGGCTCAGACGGCTTAACTATGTGTTTGCTATAGTGCGGCTCCTCTTTTCTTCCTTCGGCCCCTTTCCTTCCTTCCTTTCTTCTTCTTCTCCTGCTTCTTCTTTCTATCCTGCGCACACATACATAGATCAGTGCAAAACCTACCCCTACCCCTTCCCCGCGTCTCTCTCTCTCTGGATCTCTCTTTGGAAAGCTCTCCCAGAGCTGGGTAATCGGGTTGGGTTGCGCGCCCAGGTCCAGGCGCACCGCGTGGGTGGTAAGCGAGGAGTGCACAGGCAGGATAGTCAGGTTGGGTCTCCAAGTCCGCGTGGGCAGTGCCGCGGAAGAGGAGCGTGAATAGGTGAGGGACCTCACCCGTGTGTGACTGGAGGCAAACGGCTAATGTCACTTTTTCAATTTAAGTGTAGGCGCGAGGCCACACACTTACGAGGTGGGACTAAAGTCCCACCTCTGCTCCGCGTGCCTGCATGAGAGAAGCAGCCATTGATTTAGGCAGCAGCGAAGGTTTCGCACTCCCAATCGAGAACCTGGGCGCCTTCACTGGTGATGAGAACCTCATCATGAGCCATAACTAGCTCATTTTGACCGAATACAGAGAATAAAAGCTCCTACATAACTCAAAGAAAGGCTTAACTCAGAGAGATTCTGAGTTTGCAAAGAAAACAGAAACTGAGGGGTAAAAATGCAATTTCACCAATCAAATCTGAAAACAGGGTAACTCAGGGTCCAAACATAGGTCAAAACAACCTAATAAGAAGAAAAGTGGGATGAAATGACTCAACAAGGGCTACAGCAACTCCGAAGAATTAAATGACATCCTGTAACCCTAAAAACAAACCCACTTAAATACACGAGGTTCGAGGCAGAGAAAAAATCAACTAAACCCTCTAAAATTCATAGAAAAATAATCTCTAGGGTTTAGAACCTTCAATTTGGCCTTAGAAACCCATTTTGACCTACATTGAGAACCATGCCCAATTAACAACTTAATTTGAGTTTTTGCGTAATTTGACCAGTCAAACAAGGTTTAATCTAGAAATAAAATTCACCATCCGAATCCTTAGGTCCTAATTAGTTATGTATAAAAACTTGAGCCTAAGAAGAAACCTTCTTGACCAACTTTACACTTTGGTCCTCATATATTTACTTTCTGGCCGTCAACTTTTGAACCATCACATTTTGACCCCTAGCTCTCCTTCGTTCTTTGCATTTAGGTCCCTCCTGCAAAACCTGAGCAGCATCATGCTCCGGCGACCTTGCGCAGAGCATGGCGCCGCGCAGGGTAAGGGGGGGGCCTGCCAAGTCAACTGGGGGTGCCCTGCGTCGTCAGCCACCGCAGGAGCACCCCCCTGAGTGCTGCGACCACCCATACCGCCCGTGCGAACGCACGGACGGTATGGGTCTCCTTCCTTCGGCGTCTTCCGGCGAGGGAGACACGTCATCTCCCTCCGCCCTCATCTCTGATTCTGCCCCTATAAATACCCCCGTCGCTCCGCCGTTCTTCCCAGCTCGGATCTGACGGAGATACCCCCTCACTTCCTCTCTTCCCACTCCGACAGACGCCCCCTTGCTCCGGCGGCTTCTCCTCCTCCTCCTCGTCGCCCTACCGCACTACCAGCAGCAGGGTTGCCTTCCCTCGCTCTTCCCGCGCCGCGCCGCACCAAGCGCGCGCTTCTCCTGCCCTCTCCTCGCCGTCGCCCCTTCCTCTGGGCAGTTTCTTCTCTGGCGACAGTCGATACGACTGTCGCCTGCTCCAGCCCCTCCTCGTCTTGCTAAGTAGGTATAACTTCTCCTCTTCCTCCCCTCTTTCTTTTCCATACTAAAAGCCCTTACTGTCGCCACCAATTTCCCACCGATCACCCTCACCTTCTCCACCTCCGGCCAAACTCCAGCGAACCGCTCCCATCGCTCCAGCACCCCACACGGCTCGCCGACCCGTGCATAACCTCCGCCTCCTCACCCTGATCCTCTTCCGCCCTTCCACTTCCCACCAAACGCCCTCTGCAGATCCACCGAACACACCCACTTCTTCGCCCGTAGTTTGACCTAGGGCGACCCTTTTGCTCCACCACGCCCCCTGCAGACCCCCCGACCACCTTCGCCGTGCCACGGCGAAGGTCCTCTGCATATCTGATTAGGCCGAGAGGCCGTGTTGTTGTAAACAGGGTCTGTGCTCGCCGCCGCCATTGACGAGTGAAGAAGCTCCGTCGACCTGCTGCTCCAGGCGCGCCACGCCCAGATCAGGCTCCCAGGCTACGTGGGGTGTCTTCGCGAAGTGCCAGGCTGCAGCTGAGGCGAAGTCCTCGCGCGAAGCCCTCGCATTGGCCCTCGACTGCTCGCTGCCTTCTCCGCACGGGCGCTCACATTGGGGTGGGACATTTAGTCCCACCTCGGAAGATTGTGAGCGAGTGCCGTGAGATAAATTGGAAAAGTGACATAACCTATTCGCCTCAGTTCACGGGGTGAGGTCCCCTTCACCCGCCCGATTACCCGGCCTCGTCCGCGCTCACGCCCCGCGGACCTGGCCCCGACCCGATTAGCCCAACCTGCACTCCTCGCCCACCACCGCACGCCAATGGGCCTGGACCCGGGCGCGACCCGCGTACCCGATTACCCGGTTGCTCTGGGAGAGCTTTCCCAAGAGCGAATTCAGAGAGAGAGAGACGCGGGGAGAGGGTAGAGTAGGTCTTGCCCTCTAACTCTGAACCCTTGAGCGTGCAGGCACAGGAGAAGAAAGAAGGAAGGAGGACGCATTGTAGCAGCGGGTTACTTAAGTCGTCTGATTGAACACTCAGACGACGCTCTGAGGACGAAGAAGAAGGAGAAGAAAAGACGAGCAGGGCCGCAAAGAAGACAAAGAAGAAAAGCAAAACACGAGGAGAAAGAGAAGAAGAAGCTCTAAAGAAAAAGAAAGAGAAGAAGAAGCTCTAAAGAAAAAGAAAGAAGAGAAGAAGCAAGAAAAGAAGAAGAAGAACACGAGAAGAAGATCTGAAGGAAGCAAGCAAAAGAAAGAAAGATTCAAGAGCCAAGAAGAGAGAAGACAAGAAGAACAGGAAGAGAAGAAAGAAGAGACAAAGAAGAGAAGAAGAAGAAGCCACCAAATTTCCATCTCTATCTCTCTCTCTCTTTATTTTTGTAATAAAAACTTTGTACCCCTAGAATACGACTTGCTCCCTGAGTTCGACCTCGGGAGAACATTATTTTCTGAGTAAAAAAAAAAAAAAAATGTAATGATGGCAATAACTAGCTTTACTACAACGCTATTTCTATAACAAAAGCTAGTCATAACGCCTCCATCATCAACTGGCTTGCCCCGCGTCACCTGGAGCTTACACCTGGAGAGTAGGAGACCAGGAACTGCCTACAAAGAAGCTCCAGCAGCTCGTCAATGGCGGCGAGGAGGTTGAACCCTGAAATCACGAAGACGACCTCCCAGCCATGTTAGACAACATAGGGAGCTTCGCCGGAGTGTGGCGAAGGCAGTGCGAGGGTCGACGAGGCGCAAGATCACCTTGGTCCATGTGCCTAGGGCAGACTGTCTGTGCGGAAGTGGGTGTGTTCGGGGGGTGGTCGGGAGGTGAAGGGAGGTGAATGGAGTGGGGGAAACGCTTGAGTGGAGTGAGGGGGAGCTTCTGGGCTTGTCGGCGATGGGTGAAATGGCCTATGAAGGTGGAGCGACCTCGCCGGAGATGGCGACCGGAGGTGAAGCAGATGGGGGTGGTAGTGGCAGTCGAGGGGTCTGAAATGCTAATTGAATAAGGGAAAAGTGAGAGGAGGGTAAGGGGAAGGTTCCTACCTAATTAGTCGACGAAGAGGGAGAGGAAGATGTTCGGCTCATGCCTGCCGGAGCTGGGAACGAAGGTGCCCAGAGGAGGAGTAACGGCGACGAGGAGAGGATTCGGAGACGCCAGCTGGTGCGGCCTGGCGTGGGAAGACGGGGCAGAGTGGGCTCTGCTGCAGGTATGGCAGCAGAACGACGAGGAGGAAGAAAGATCGCCGGAAGCTTGGGCTGTCTGACCGGAGAGGGGAGAGACGAAATCGAGGGTTTTTCTCGGCCAAAACTAGCTTGCCTTGGTCGGACGCCCCTGCTGTTCCTTATAAAGGCACTGGCGAGGAGAGCAGCCCGAGGGAAAGACATGCAGCGCACGTCGGAGATGGCCGGAGAAGGAGACCCATGCCTTTCGTGTGTTCGCACGAGAGGCATGGCCGGTTGCAGAGGTCAGGGGAGGGTCCCTGCGACAGAGGACGACGCAGGGAACCTCTCGCTCGTTCTTGAGAACGGGCACCATACCCTGCGCGACGCCAACCTCCGCGCAAGGTCGCCGGAGGTATGGCGCTGCTCAGAAATGGTAGGGAGGGCCATTCTGCAAAGAACAACGAGAAAGATAGGGGGCCATTTGCAAGGGTTTCAAAAGATAAGGGTCAAAAAGTAATTCAAGAGAACCAATTTGTAAAGTCGGTTAAGATGATCTTTTCTTAAACCCAAATTTTTATACCAGCCTAATTTGAACCTAAGGATTTTAATGATGAAATTTGATTTTAGGTTGGACCATGTTTGACCAGTCAATTTGCACAAAAACCTAAATTAAGTCATAAATTGGGCATGGTTCCCATATTAGGTCAAAATAGGTTGCAAAGGCCAAATTGAAGGTCCTAAACCCTATGGAATATTTTTTCGTGAATTTTAGAGGGTTTAGTTGATTTTTATCCTACCTCGAACCTTGTGAATTAAAGTGGATTTATTTTAGGGTTATAGAATGTCATTTAATTCCTAGAAGTTGCTATAACCCTTTTCAGATCAGATCATCCCACTTCCCTCCTTATTAAGCTCATTTGACCTTCGTTTAGACCCTTAATTACCCTGTTTGCGCACTGCATTGGTGAAATTGCAGTTTTACCCCTTATGATTTGTCTTATTCTTTAACTCAGAATTCTCTGAGTTAAGTCTCTCTTAAGGTTTTGTAGGAGCTTCTTCACACTTATTTAGATTAAATTATGCCAGTTAGGGTTTATGATGAGGCTCTCATCACCCACGATAGGCCCAAAAAGAAAGATCCGACTCATAGAAGCTAGATCCAGGTGGGCTCGAAGACCCAACCCATCTACATCCAAGGGAAATCAGATGGGACCAACAAACCAACCCGACCGTGCATAAGAAGGTCGGACGTAGCCAGACCCAAAGGGTCCTGTCCGCCCGAAGGCACGATGAAAGTACAGCAAGCTTACGCCCTCAATAAATGCTGATAATGGCAGTCGCTATTAATAACCTAGCAGTGCATGTACAATTGTCAGGCAACGTATCTACTCAAAAGATCTTGCTGAGAGCCGATCTGCTCAAAAGATCCTGCTGGGAGCCCGAACTCGATCAGCTTAGAAGATCTCGCTGGAAGTCCGATCCCAACACTATAAATAGAGGGGAAGGCCCTCAAGGCATCCCCCCAAGCAATCCCAGAGAAAGGGAGAGATTGTATGCCTTGTAACCATACCAAATTTCTAGTGCATAGTTGGGAGCTCCATCCTCTCCCCAGATGTACACCTCTTGCGGTGGAACTGAGCAGTCATTTCCTATGCCATTTGTGAGATTGCTTAAATTCCACGATCGAATCATCCCCCACTGAAAAGGTCCATCATTACTTGAGTCGGTTACTCTGCATCTGGGGGAGCCGATCAATTGGCGCCATCTGTAGGAAACGATTATCGATTGATATCGTTTTCTACCTCTCGAGGTCCTCCCGATGGTCCCCACAACCCATAACTCCTGTCGCGCAGACCCTGAGAAAGCGCCAGATCGGGCTAAGTCGAGCATGTCGGTGTCCAAGAGATGCCTCTCGCCGACTAAGCCAAACAAGGAGAAGTAGGGAGTCCTCTCTTAGCCGTCAGAGGACCACGAGCGTGACTCCCTCCCTGTGCTACCGGCGAGGGAAGAGCAGTTTCGAGCGAAACTGGCGACTCTCAAGGCTAAGGAAATCTCAATCACAGAGAAGCTCCTAGAGATTAGACAAATCTAGGAGCTTGGTCTACCCCCACAGGGGAAGACCCATCAGCCCAGTCTCGACGACGAGCAACTGAGGTGGCGTTGCATGGTAGAGGACGAGAATACCCGTCTACGTGAACAACTCGAAAAGCTAAAACGTAAGCTTAGTAGCGAGAGAGGGGAAGTCTCTCCTTACCCACTGAAGACTCCTCACCCATCATCCTTGGAGGAGATCTCGAAGGCTCAACCCCTTAAAATCGGTAGCGGGGGATCGATCCATGAGATCGTCCGCCAAGTTACTAGGGCCACGAGGGGCATATGTCCCTGGGCCTACGTTGCCACCTACCCCTTCACTAAGGAGGTGATGATGACCTCCCTGCCTAAGAGATTCAAGCAACTCGTCATGGCCCCATATGACGGGACAGCGGATCCCAACAGCTTCGTTGGTGGTTACCACTAGAGGATGCTAGTGCACGACTCTCCCAACGGAGTGCTCTGTAGAGTATTCCCATCCTATTTGTCTAGCATGGCCCATGACTGGTTCAACAAACTACCGGCCGAACTGATCACCTACTTCCAAGAACTGGCCTATAAGTTCTGCTAGTACTTCGTGGGACAATAGATGGTTGTTCGTGCGATAAATCAGTGTTAAAATTGCTTCGTTGTAATATAGCCAAAATAACGCTCAAACAAATAAATTTATTACTCAAATGAAAGTCCGAGGTCGAACACAGGGAGCAAATAGGAATACACACATTAATCTCAAATACTGTAAATGAGCACAATTAATTACTCAAAATCTAATTTGCAATGTAGAATATGAGTATATGAAGAGTAAAAAGGAATTCTAGAAAAAATAATGGTGATTTGGATCACCACTTATAGGCCTAACAAATAGAATAATTACTCAAATCTTAATCAATAGGCAAAAATATGTGATCAAACGTCTGATTTTGCAATCAAACATCTTAAAAGACATTGCTACAGTACCCCTTTATAATTTTTCTTCTGTTTCTTCTTGCTTTCCTTCTTCTATTGTCCAGACCTTCTTCCTTCCTTCTTCTTCTTGGCTCAGGTCTTCTTCTCTTCTTATTGCCTTGTAAAGATCCGTTCTGTCCTGAGCCTTTTAAGACATCTGGACTATCAGTCAGACGTTTAGTCAGACGTCTGGACCCATTTCCAGACGTCTGGAAATTGAAAATTTTGTACGCATACTCACGTCTGCGTGCTGGCTGTGCATAGACAGACCCCTTCCTTCTTTCTCTCTCTCTTCTCTCCCCCACCAGAACCCTAGCACACTCCCTATATAACCCCTCTTCCACCTTCCTCTCTTCCCCACTCCACCACAGCCACCTTCCTTCCTCTCCATTGCAGCGAGAGGGGTGAGCGTGAGAGAGGGCGCAAGAGCGAGCGACGAGGAGTGGCAGCATGAGGAGAGGAAGAAGAGCTTGAGCTTACGAGCTCGTGGGAGCTCGCCGGAGGACGAACTGCCGAAACAGCACGTGCGGGAGGAGGAGCACGTCGAGGGAGATGTCCCTGACACTTTGCTGCAGGCGAGGAGGTGAGGTCGCGGCTAGGCGCGGCGAGAGGAGCAGGAGGTTGGTCTGGTTCTAGGATTTTCCCAGAATCAGACGTCGGGTGTGCTGTCCAGACGACGGTTTGGACGTCTGGTGACGACACTGGACGTCTGAAAGCAGTGTTTCGCGAAGGTATGTTCCTCTTGCGGTTATGGCCACGCAGACCGCACTGCAGCTTCGATCTGCATGGCTAAAGGTGGATGATTCGCCTGTCGCATGCAGAGATAGCTTCGGGAAGGTGCGGGGCACGCCCTCCATGCGTTTCGGACATCTGGACAGCTTACCAGACGACCGGAAGCACTCCCAGACGACTGAAGGAGAGGTCAGATGTCTGGAGCTGGGTCCAGACGGTCAAGTAGGGGTTTTGGATGTCTGAAGTCGATTCAGGAACCTGAGGTGAGACTCTGGTTACTTTTAAGACGTCTGGACCTTGTGCCAGACGTCTGATTTAAGTTTATGGTCCTGTTTTGACCTGTTTAGGGTTCGTTTGAGGTCCATTTTACGTAAATAAGATATCAGTGGATTCCTTACGAATTCCTCTACTTGTTAGAAGGCTTTTTATATTATTCTGAACATTCTGTTGTGTTATGTTCCTTGATATAGGATTTCGATCTGTTGCGTGTTCGGGGCCTACATAGGCATGTGAGCCTGCCATTCGAGCCCCCAGTACTTTCGAATTGTCTAGCAGAGTGATTTCCCCCTATTTTAATTATAAAACCTGAATGCATATGTGAAATTGGATAACTAGAAACTTAGGATGTGGTATGAATCCTAGGACGAGAAGTACTTACACTGTTTGTATGCATGTTTGAGATTGCAGTCTTAAATGAATGAATAAAAATGTGAACAACTTCCTGTTAATAAACAAGAGTTTCCTGTGAAATATGAAATGCATGTGCTAGTTAGACAAATACCTGTGACATTTCTTATGTATATGCAAATTGTGGAAATATGAGCTGCATGTGTAAAATCTGAGAATGGAAATGATGAAACCTGGTATGGAATAACATGGGGAATACTAGCATGAACCCTATGGGGAATTAGGAGTAGAGCTCCTATGGATAAATGGAATAAATCTGGAAATGTGAGTGGGAAGTGTACTGGCCCTTGAGTACCTGGTATCAAGGAGAGCGACTGTCCCCTGTTTAGTGTAGAGCGAAGCGAGCCGCCCTTGGGTTGGGACCCAGGGTTAGGATTGGCTACTCTACACCTTCTTTGGCCCTCTCATACACTGTATCGGGGAGAGCTACTAGTGCAGGGAGAGAGCTAGCCACCCCATGGGGCTGGGGTTCAACTAGCCACCCTACACTGACTTGTTAGGCCTACTGGGCAAAATGGGGTAGTCAGACGAAGGTGCGCGGCCTGTGGAGGGGCGAGAGCCCTGTTTGGTTCTGAGGGGCTAGACCCATGTTACTAAGAGGGCTAGGCCCTATACTGTTCCGTGCTGTACTTTAGATGTACCTGCTAGCGGAAACGACTGACCGCGTGTCAGTGTGAGGTAGCTACCCGTGCGCTTATCGCACATGCCGTAGTCACCGCTACGTCTGTCCGTGACCTCGTGGTGGTTGACTGGGTGTAGGATCACCACGGGGGACTCTCCCGGCCAGGAGAGCACCACGTTTGCCTTCTACTCTTCGGAAAAGACTGCAATCAAGATCGTTCACATAAGGAACATGCGAGATCAAGAAAGAGATCTGAAAAGTAAACCAATGGATGAAAAGGAATGACTTGGTAAAATAAAATAATTGGAAAAGATAAATTACCTATTAGCTTTTACTGCTTTAGTTAGCTTGGTTACTGATGAGAACCTCATCATGAGCCATAACTAGCTCATTTTGACCTAATACAAAGGATAAAAGCTCCTATATAACTCAAGGAAAGGCTTAACGCAGAGAATTCTGAGTTTAAGGAGAAAATAAGTCATAAGGGGTAAAAATGCAATTTTACCAGTATAATCTGCATACAGGGTAATTCAGGGTCCAAACATAGGTCAAAGCAACCTAATAAAAATAAAAGTGGGATGAGATGATCTGGCAAGGGCTACATCAATTCCAAGGAACTAAATGATAATCTGTAACCCTAAAACAAACCCACTTCAATTCACGAGGTTCAAGGCAAATCAAAAATGGAATAAACCCTCTAAAATTCATAGAAAAATAATCTCTAGGGTTTAGAACCTTCAATTTGACCTTAGGAACCCATCTTGACCTACATTGAGAACCATACCCAATTAATAACTTAATTTGGGTTTTTGCATAAATTGACCAGTCAAACAAGGTTTAATCTAGAAATAAAATTCACCATCAGATTCCTTAGGTTCTAATTAGTCATGTATAAAAACTTGAGCCAAAGAAGAAACCTTCTTGACCAACTTTACACTTTGGTCCTCATATATTTACTTTTTGGCCCTCAACTTTTGAACCCTCGCATTTTGGCCCCTAACTCTCCTTCTTTCTTTGCGTTCAGGTCCTCCCTGCAAAACCTGCCAGCACCATGCTCCGGCGACCATGCGCGGAGCATGGCGCCGCGCAGGGTGAGGGGAGGGTCTGGCAAGTAAACCAGGGGTGCCCTGAGTCGTCAGCCGTCGCAGGGACACCCCCCTGGTCGCTGTAACCCACCATACCGGCCGTGCGAACGCACGGACGGTATGGGTTTCCATCTCCGGCGTCCTCCGGTGAGGGAGACACGTCGTCTCCCTCCGCCTTCCTCTCTGATTCGGTCCCTATAAATACCCCCGTCGCTCCACCGTTCTTCCCAGCTCGGTCCTGACGGAGAAAGACCCCCACTTCCTCTCTTCCCACTCCGACAGGAAGCCCTCCAGCTCCGGCGGCCTCCCCTCTTCCTCCTCGTCGCTCTGCCGCACTACCAGCTGCAGGGTTGCTCTCCCTCGCTCTTCCCGCGCCACGCCGTACCCAGCTGACGCCTCTCCGGCCCTCTGCTCGCCACCGCCCCTTCCCTCGGGCATCTTCTTCTCCGGCGACAGTCGATACGACTGTCGCCCGCTCCGGCCCCTCCTCGTCCTGCTAAGTAGGTAGAACTCCTCCTCTTCCTCCCCTCTTCCTTTTCCTCACTTTAAACATCTACTGTCGCCCTCGATCCCGACAAATCACCCTCACCTTCTCCGCCTCCGGCCATCCTCCGGCGAGCCGCTTCCATCACTCCAGCATCCCACACGGCTCGCCGACCTGCACATAATCTCTGCCTCCTCACCCTGATCCATTTCCGCCCCTCCACTTCCCCCAAATCACCCTCTGCAACTCCACCGAACAAACCCATCTCCCGACCCACAGTCCGACCTAGGGCAGCCCTTAGGCTCCGCCCCGCCGCCTGCACACCCCCCGACCACCTTCGCCGTGCCACGGCGAAGGTCCTCCGCATTTCTGATTGGGCCGAGAGGCCATTTTTCTGTGGGCAGGTACCTGCGCTCGTCGCCGCCATTGTTGAAGCGAAGCAGCTTCTTCACCTGCTGCCCCAGGTGCGCCACGCCCAGGTTACGCTCCCAGACAGCGCGAGGCGCCTTCGCGAAGTACCAGGCTGCAGTCGAGTCGAAGCTCTCGCGCGAAGCCCCCGCGCTTCGCCTCGACGGCCGCTGCTTCCTCCGCGCAGGCACCGAAATTGGGGTGGGACATTTAGTCCCACCTTGTAACCTTTCAAAGGAGAGCGCCCGCATAAAGGCAAAAAGTGCCTTATGCTAGTTGCCTCCTGAGCACGGGGTGAGGTCCCTCTCACTCACTCGCTCTCTCGACCCGGTCTCGTCCGCGACCACGCCCCGCGGACCTGGCCCGACCCGACTTAGACTGACCTGCACTCCTCGCCCACCACGCACGCCGGTGGGCCTGGACCCGGGCGCGACCCGTACCCGGCTACCCGGCAGCTCTGGGAGAGCTATCCTATGAGCGGATTCTGTGAGAGAGAGACGCGGGGGAGGGTAGAGATAGGTTTTTCCCCTCTCTGATCAAGCTGTGTAAGTGTGCAGGCACAGGTGAAGAAGAACCGTGGAAGAAGACGAAGGCTGAAGGAAGGAGGATCACCGAGCGGCACTGTAGCAGCGGCGGTTTAAGTCGTCTGATTGGAAAATCAGACGACGTCCTGAAGGCAAAGAAGGAGAAGGAAGGCGAGGCAGAGGAGAACACAGAGAGACAAGCAGAAAGAGCTGAAAGAAGAAGGAGAAAGCAGAGAGGCCAAGACAAGAACTGAAAGAAGAAGAGCACGAGAAGAAGAAGGTCTGAAGAAAGGAAAAGAAGAAAGAAAGAAGAAGAAGAAGAATAGGACCACAAGGGAGAAGAAAAAGAAAGAGACGAGCAGAAACAAGAACTGAAAGAAGAAGAAAAGCATCACTACTGCTGCAGATAAAGCAGAAGAGCCAAGCAGAAGAAGATAGGCAAAAAGAAGCCAACAAATTCTCTCTCTCTCTCTTTATTTTTTTGTACAAGAAACTTGTATCTCTAGAATACAACTTGCTCCCTGAGTTCGACCTCGGGAACTCTTTTATTTTCCGAGTAAAAAAATTATATATTTGAAATGATGGCAATAACTGGCTATATTACAACGACATAACAATAAAACCCGGTTATCTCTCGAAGCCATCGTTATCAATTGGCGCCGTTGCCGGGGAGCAACGGCTATTCTAGAGGTAAACATTCCTGTTTCTTTTTAGTTTCTAATAATCTCCTCTCTTTTGTGCAGCTACAGGAAATCAAGAAGACAAGCAACCGCACGACAACCACTCCGAGGACAGGTAAAATTTTTTTTTTTCTCTCGCTATTAACCCCTAAACTCTAAAGAGGAAGAAAAGAAAAGAACAAGCAATATAGGGCTAACCTGTCTTCCATACTTAGTAACCATAAAGAGTTGCATGTTTTCAACTCATTAGTCCTGCACACTATTAAGGGTATTTAAGGGCTAACACATTCTTGCTTGAGCCCTAATTACCCAACAAAGAACTAACTGGACCAAGTAGAGCCAACCTAAGATTCAACATTAGGGTTTTAGAGACACACTACTTAAATCAAGAATGGAGAAAATCCAAAAGAAGTGTGCCTAAACCATTGATTGAACATACTTATTCAGAGAAACCCTAAACAATTGGCTCTCTAAACATTTGAACCCAAAAAGAAAGGACCCAAAAGCTCTCAAAGGAAGAAGAGGTAAAGTTGACTCCTTGGGTCAACCAACCTTAAAATTAGGTCACTTTCTCACTCAAAATACCTAAGAGTTCAAGTGAAACCTTAAGCACCCTGATCTTAAAATAAAAATTGGTAGACTTAAGAGGTCAAGATCCCCATTCTGGTCTACCTGGAATCTCAGTGACAAGAGAGGTCGGGTGGGGGAAACCCTGTAACCCGTGGGGACGCTCTACCGTGTAGGGGTCTTCGCGGGACTCTCCCTCTCTGGCTGCCTAGGTAATTCTCAGGTGGACGATCTTACTGATCAAGGGGTCCATCTGCCCCGCACCTCTATAGTCACCCAACACATTTGTGGGTGTCTTGATTGGGTCCAGCACCTTCTAAACTTACCTCTTCCAACAGTGCATGTACGGAAGGAGGTCCTTAAGACCACCCTTAAGACCTCCTTTAGAAATTCGCTCTCGTCAAGGCCAAGCCTCGACGCCCGTGTTTGTGCAGCAACACCCTCACATTATTCTCTCTTCTGATTCAGAACCAAGTTCTTCTTCTTCCCCCATCATGGCTCAGCCAGTTGAGGAAGAAAATAATCTGGAGCACCAGCTCCAGCGACTCAATGACCTCTTCCAAAACTTCGTGCACCCACCACAGCGTCCTATGATGCGGGACCACTACAATCCTGCTGCGGTGGCCATTGAGCCCCGAGTCAGAATCCCGACTGGAGGACCTGATTCCGAATTAAAGCCCAACATGATTCATGCTATACCTAAATTCCATGGGCTTAATTCTGAAGATCCCTTCCAGCACATCAAACAGCTAAAGCATCTGGCCCACACTTTTGGATCAGATGCGCAAAATCGGGATATTCTTCTCATGAAGATGTTCTCCTTTTCTCTTATGGACAAGGCCGCCCATTGGTATCAAACTCAGACCCGGCCGATCAACACTTGGGAAGAACTTCAATCCGAGCTTTTGAAAAAGTTTTTTCCCGTTGGTCGGACCAACGCCTTGCGCCATCAGATTACACACTTCACTCAACAATCAGGAGAACCTCTCCATGAGGCATGGGATCGTTTTCAGGATCTCATGAGAAAGTGCCCCCATCACGGAGTTCCTAAATGGGAACAAGTCCAATCTTTTTACCAGGGACTCCGTGAGGACATCCGCCTTTTCGTCAATGCAACTTGCGGAGGAAACATCATGGGTCAACATGAAGACATCGTATGGGAGATTCTCGAAAACATGTGCGAGAACTCCATCAACAATGACTCCATGGGATTATTCGACATGACGAATACCCGCGCAGCGACGAATCTTAAGGGAGCACATGAGGCGCAGGGCCTGTCCGCATCAGTCGACCTGGAATTAATGGCCAGTCGATTGGACAAGGTCTCAATCATTGAGAAGAAGGTGGATGAGCTGACTCAGCACTTGCAGCGAGCCACCTCCGCGCGTAACTCCTTTGCACAACCTCCTTCCACACAGTAGACTGTGCAAAACATCCTTCACCGATCTTCCCCTAGGATGGATCCATATCCATCCCCATCTGATTCTCGGATCGGAGGATCATCCGATCCTTTCTACACCAGCCCGGGGAACTCCATTCCCCCTTTCCCTGATTCTCAAGAGGTTCCTCAGACCTGCGAGGACCTCAACGCCATCCAGAACGACCCATTCTCCAACACTTACAACCCTGGATGGCGAAACCATCCCAATTTTCAGTGGGCGGGAAATTCCCAAACCCAAAGACCACCTTTTCAGTCCCGCCCACAGCCCTCTCGTCATTACCAACCGCCTCAGCCTCGGCCCAACCCTACTTATCCATCAGGGCCAAATCAGGATCAAATGTCCCTAATCCTTCAGACTCTGGCTGACATTTAAAGAACGAATGCGGCTATTCAAAAACAGCACAAGGACGAACTTACAGAGGTTAAAACACAACTGGCCCAGTTGGCAAATTCTCGCCAGCCAGGCACACTCCCTTCCCAACCTCTTCCTAACCCGAATAACGTGCCAACCCAGAAGCGCATTATGAATCCAAATTTAGGTCACGCACAATGGATTTATCAGGCCCCTACTGCTCCATCTCCAGACGAGATGGAAGCTTCAACTTCTTATGCGGGATTTCAGCAGCAGCCACCCCTCTTACCAAACCCAAACCAAAATCAGGCCGGATTAAATTCTGTAACAACACGTAGTGGTAAAACAACTCAAGACCCGCATTATCCAAACCACTCCAAGCCTGATAACCATGACCCTAGGATAGTTATCCAAGATACCACTGTCCCGGATCCACAACCTGGACCTATCCTAGAAGAACCAACCAAGATCCCGTTTCCCGAGGCCTTGACCAAGGGAAAGAAGACCACCAAACCCGTGGCCCCTGAGGAGGACCTGGTCAAGCTCTTTGAGCAGGTCCACATAAACATCCCCTTGATGGATGCAATCCGCCACGTACCAGCTTACGCACGATTTCTAAAGAATATATGTACACCCCAGCGTAAGCCGCGAACCAAGGGAGGGAGCCCAATTGTTCTGTCAGAGCAAGCCAGCTCTGTAATCCTCAGTAGACTCCCACCCAAGGCAAAAGATCCTGGTACTCCCCTGATTTCCTGCAAGATAGGTGGTACCCAATTTGATAGAGCATTGTTAGACTTGGGTGCATCCATAAACCTGATACCCACATCCTTACTTGACCATCTAGAAGAATCTGAGCTAAAACCAACCGAGGTGACATTGCAATTAGCAGATCGATCTATAAAGTCACCAAAAGGGATTCTCGAGGATGTTATCGTAAGAGTGCGGGATTTCTACTTTCCAGTGGACTTTATAGTCCTAGATATGGACGCACCTGAGAACCCTAGGGATACACCAATCATTCTAGGGAGACCTTTCTTGGCTACTGCTAGAGCCAACATCAGTTGTGAGGAGGGCCAAATAGAGCTTAAGTTTGGAGATCAAACACTGAAAATTGATATATTTAAGGCCCAACAAGGAATTAATTACGGCGTCATCGAACAAATTTGTGACATCAGGACTTTGGTTGATGAATCACACTTCCAGAATGACTCGATTATGCCTCATCAACCACAGAAGGATCTTGACCCGCAAACAGAGGAGTCGAATCCAGATATGAATAACCCAGTAACTCCCACCCTTGAACCTCACATCTATACTGAACCACCCGCTGCTGCTGATAACCCCATCCTCGAACTGAAACCCCTTCCTGCTCACTTGAAATACATCTTTTTGGGTTCTAATCAGACCCTTCCTGTGATTATCAATTCCAACCTCAGTCTTGAACAGGAATCCCGTCTGATTGTTGTCCTCCAGCAACATCGCAGAGCCATCGGGTGGACTCTCGATGATTTGACTGGAATAAGTCCCTCTTATTGTACTCATCATATCTATTCAGAAGAGGGCACACGACCTTCTCGTGAAATGCAGAGACGCTTAAACCCCAATCTGCAGGAAGTCGTGAAAAAGGAGATCATCAAGTGGTTAGATGCCGGAATCATCTACCCGATCTCCGATAGTCGTTGGGTGAGCCCAATTCAGGTCGTGCCCAAGAAGGCAGGACTCACCACTATAACGACTGAGACCGGAGAAATCATTCCTACCCGATTAGCCAACTCGTGGAGAGTTTGTATAGATTACCGCCGACTCAATTCCTCCACAAAGAAGGATCATTTCCCACTACCCTTCATTGATCAAATTCTCGAAAAACTTGCGGGAAATAGGTTCTTCTGCTTTCTTGACGAGTACTCCGGTTATAACCAGGTGGCAATCCATCCTGAGGACCAAGAAAAGACCACGTTCACCTGCCCCTTCGGAACATACGCTTTCCGAAGGATGCCTTTCGGTCTTTGCAATGCACCCGCTACTTTTCAGCGATGCATGCTTGCCATATTCTCAGATATGGTAGGTGATTATCTGGAAGTCTTCATGGATGACTTTTCAGTTTTCGGAGCATCATTCGACGATTGCCTCCAACACTTGGTCCAGATACTCAGGCGGTGCATCGATGTGAATTTGGTTCTTTCCTGGGAAAAGAGCCATTTCATGGTGCCTGAGGGAATTGTCCTGGGACACTCAATTTCGGAAAAAGGTATCCAAGTGGATCGAGCTAAGGTTGATCTGATTTCTCACCTTCCTATGCCTAGCTCGATCAGGGACATCCGTTCCTTTTTAGGGCATGTCGGTTTTTATCGACGATTTATCCCTGATTTTTCAAAAATCGCGCGCCCCCTGACCACTCCTCTCCAAGGATGTTCCTTTCGAAATTTCCAAGGAATGCACTCAAGCATTTGAAATCCTGCGTGACCGAGTCACCCAAGCCCCGATCCTACAGTCCCCTGATTGGTCTCAACCCTTTGAGATCATGTGCGATGCATCCGACTTCGCTGTAGGAGCGATTTTGGGGCAGAAAATTGACGGGAAACCTGTGGTCATTTACTACGCCAGCAAAACACTCGATGAGGCTCAGCGTAACTATACGGTTACTGAGAAAGAGCTGCTAGCTGTAGTATTTGCCCTAGAAAAATTCAGATCGTACCTTCTGGGTTCCCGTGTCATCATATACTCGGATCACACAGCTGTGAGGCATCTCCTTGCAAAGAAGGACGCGAAACCTCGATTAATCCGATGGATCTTGCTGTTGCAAGAATTTGACCTTGAGATTCGCGACAAAGCGGGAAAGCAAAATGTGGTAGCTGATCACTTGTCCCGTCTTCCTTCTGAAATAATTGACCCTTCCGGACCCATCATTGAGCATTTTCCCGATGAGCACCTGCTGACTATTGGTACTAGCCTTCCATGGTTTGCTAATGTAGTAAATTACTTGGCATCTCATCAGATCCCGTCCGATTGGCCGAAGGCCAAGAAGGACAAATTACGCTCCGATGCCAAGTATTACATTTGGGAAGACCCGTACCTCTTCCGCATAGGTGCCGATCAGATCATTCGGAGATGTGTCCCGGAAGAGGAATTCAACAATATCCTCTCTTTCTGCCATGACCAGGCATGCGGTGGCCATTTCGCCGGGCATAAAACCGCATCAAAAGTCCTCCAGTGCGGCTTTTACTGGCCCACACTGTTCAAAGACGCATACAATCACTGCAAGGCATGCAGTCGTTGCCAGACTTTGGGCAACATGAGCCATCGCGACATGATGCCTATGCAACCGATTCTAGTATGCGAAATCTTTGATGTTTGGGGGATTGATTTTATGGGCCCCTTTCCTGTTTCGGATGGTTTCAAATACATTCTGTTGGCTGTGGACTACGTGCCCAAATGGATCGAAGCCATACCGACCCGAACCTGTGATCACAAAATCGTTCTCAAATTCATTCATCAAAACATTTTCTCAAGGTTCGGGATTCCTCGTGCAATAATCTCTGATGGGGGGACCCATTTCACAAATGCTCAGTTTAAGTCACTGATGACCAAATACGGGGTGTCTCACCGAATCTCTACTCCTTACCACCCCCAAACTAATGGTCTAGCTGAGCTGTCTAATCGGGAGATCAAGAAAATCCTGCAAGTCACTGTTCGACCTGACAGGAAGGACTGGTCGTCCCGACTTCCGGAAGCATTGTGGGCCTATAGGACCGCCCACAAGACCCAATTGGGCATGTCTCCCTTTAGACTGGTGTACGGAAAGGCATGCCACCTTCCCGTAGAACTGGAGCATAAAGCCTATTGGGCAGTACGGAACTGTAATCTAGATCTTTCCAAGGCTGGGACCCACAGAAAACTCCAAATCAGCGAGATCGATGAATTACGCCTAGACGCGTACGAGAACTCGCAAATCTACAAGGAGCGGGTTAAAGCCTTCCACGACAAACACATCTCGAGAATGATCTTTCATCCTGGTCAGAAGGTCCTACTCTTTGATGCCCGACTAAAACTCTTCCCAGGAAAACTGAGATCCAAGTGGGTTGGACCATATTTGGTCCGACAGGTTTTTGTAAATGGAGCAATCGAAATCAGTCCACTCAGCCACGATTCTGAACCTTTCATCATGAACGGTCAGAGACTCAAGCCGTTCATTGATGTAACTTCTACTAATTTGGCTGAAGCATCTTATATCCTCCATTCCCCTTGAGCTTATTGCGCCCAGCCGATGGCGTAAAACTCAGCGCTTAACGGGAGGCAACCCGTCATTTTCCTAAAAATCCAAAACTTTTTCTGACACCTTTTTGCACTTAAGGTTCACCCTTGTAGACAGCCGACCCCACCTCAGATGCTTGCATCTGGGATTAGAAATCGTCCGCAAAAATTCAACCCGACCCATTCACGCATCCAAATTTCTGTCTTAAGGAATGAACTAAGCTAAATAAAAACCCCCTAGGTTACAATGAGGACATTGCAAATCTTAGGCATGGGGGGGTATGTAAGTGCAAAACTTGTAAGAAAAGGTTTCAAACAAAAAATTCACATATGCCAAAAACACCATAAAAATTAAAAAATTTTCGAAAAAGAATAAGAGGAAAAGAGGAGAAGGAAATTTTGTGAAGAAAAAAAAAAAAAAAAAGAAACAAAAGAAAAAAAAAAGGAGCTCAAAATATAAGAAAAAAGTGATAGTCATTAGTAAGGAACTAAGGAATTAACCTAAGTTCTAGACCTCATTCAAGAAAATAACTGAAAAGTGCACAATGAGATTAGTAAGAACGCAAACCTTAGGCATTCTTGGATAGACTCTTAGTACCCATTAAGATCTGAACATTCCTCAAGAGGTTGAGGAAAATGAAAAGCTGAAGTATTAGGTCTAAGGCTTAGGGAGTATTTGGCCTCGTTAACTAATTTTTGGTTTATGGGACTCAGTAACCTAAGTACCCTAACCTCACACACAGCCTGGTTCAGTAAGCGTAAAAATCAGAATCACGCAGAAGCGTCGCAAAATTCTGAAAAGAACACCTAGAATAGGAGCGGCCGATCAACACAAGTTGATTTGGACGAGTTCCCAGCGCGGAGAGACGGGAAATCCCCTCGAAGATGCGTAACAAAATATCATCTCCTCGGTGCTTGTCTCTTAGGATATTTACATATCCTACTGGGGGCATGTAAGCACTCTGCTGGTTCAGATTCCATGGATGGCATTATCTCGAAGTGTCAATTGCCAGGGTCTGAATTCAGCCACGGAACACCACGGATGGGATTATCTCGAAATCTCAATAGCCAGGGTTCCGGGGGTTGCCATGGGCGGTGCTATCTAAAAGCATCGATCGCCAGGAACCCTTGAGGATTGATGATGGGAGCAAGGAATCTGATACAGACCGTGTTGAAAAGCCAATCCTAGGCTAGAACTAAAAAAAAAAAAAAAAAAGAGAGAGAGAGAGAAAACTCTCCAAACAAAATAACTTTCTATCTCTCTCTTACAAAACGCACTGCGAACTGAGCCAGGGCTAAAATCATTTCAAGCACGGGTGCTTTAACCACAAAGTCCAATAAACCTTAGGTTAGTTCTTGTGGGCCTTAAAAACCTTTGCTAAGGACTGAGGCTAAGGCTAGACAGATTTGGATCTTGATTGGTACTAGAGTACCTTTTAGGCCTATGGTCAGCATTCTAACCTAATCTGAGCTCAAATGAAAAAGCACTTATCTAAAGCTATTAAGAACTTCATGGTCTAGAACAAGGGTTGAAACCTTAAGTTTTTGCTAAGGGACTAGCAAAAGCTAGGCATGGGGGTATGATGAGAATCTCAGCATGAGCCATAACTAGCTCATTTTGACCTAATACAAAGGATAAAAGCTCCTATATAACTCAAGGAAAGGCTTAACTCAGAGAATTCTGAGTTTAAGGAGAAAATAAGTCATAAGGGGTAAAAATGCAATTTTACCAGTATAATCTGCATACAGGGTAATTCAGGGTCCAAACATAGGTCAAAGCAACCTAATAAAAATAAAAGTGGGATGAGATGATCTGGCAAGGGCTACAACAATTCCAAGGAACTAAATGATAATCTGTAACCCTAAAACAAACCCACTTCAATTCACGAGGTTCAAGGCAAAGCAAAAATGGAATAAACCCTCTAAAATTCATATAAAAATAATCTCTAGGGTTTAGAACCTTCAATTTGACCTTAGGAACCCATCTTGACCTACATTGAGAACCATACACAATTAATAACTTAATTTGGGTTTTTGCGTAAATTGACCAGTCAAACAAGGTTTAATCTAGAAATAAAATTCACCATCAGATTCCTTAGGTCCTAATTAGTCATGTATAAAAACTTGAGCCTAAGAAGAAACCTTCTTGACCAACTTTACACTTTGGTCCTCATATATTTACTTTTTGGCCCTCAACTTTTGAACACTCGCATTTTGGCCCCTAACTCTCCTTCGTTCTTTGCG
Organism: Thalassia testudinum; assembly: GCA_037157565.1. Classification (NCBI taxonomy): domain Eukaryota; kingdom Viridiplantae; phylum Streptophyta; class Magnoliopsida; order Alismatales; family Hydrocharitaceae; genus Thalassia; species Thalassia testudinum. The sequence goes on along the minus strand of JAZHRO010000022.1, from coordinate 65,438,060 downwards.
TTCAGGTCCTCCCTGCAAAACCTGCCAGCACCATGCTCCGGCGACCTTGCGCGGAGCATGGCGCCGCGCAGGGTGAGGGAGAGGGTCTGGCAAGTAAACTAGGGGTGCCCTGCGTCGTCAGCCGTCGTAGGGACACCCCCCTGGTCGCTGTAACCCACCATACCGGCCGTGCGAACGCACGGACGGTATGGGTTTCCATCTCCGGCGTCCTCCGGCGAGGGAGACACGTCGTCTCCCTCCGCCTTCATCTCTGATTCGGTCCCTATAAATACCCCCGTCGCTCCACCGTTCTTCCCAGCTCGGTCCTGACGGAGAAAGGCCCCCACTTCCTCTCTTCCCACTCCGACAGGAAGCCCTCTAGCTCCGGCGGCCTCCCCTCTTCCTCCTCGTCGCTCTGCCGCACTACCAGCTGCAGGGTTGCTCTCCCTCGCTCTTCCCGCGCCACGCCGTACCCAGCTGGCGCCTCTCCGGCCCTCTGCTCGCCGCCGCCCCTTCCCTCGGGCATCTTCTTCTCCGGCGACAGTCGATACGACTGTCGCCCGCTCCGGCCCCTCCTCGTCCTGCTAAGTAGGTAGAACTCCTCCTCTTCCTCCCCTCTTCCTTTTCCTCACTTTAAACATCTACTGTCGCCCTCGATCCCGACAAATCACCCTCACCTTCTCCCCCTCCGGCCATCCTCCGACGAGCCGCTTCCATCACTCCAGCATCCCACACGGCTCGTTGACCTGCACATAATCTCCGCCTCCTCACCCTGATCCATTTCCGCCCCTCCACTTCCCCCAAATCACCCTCTGCAACTCCACCGAACAAACCCATCTCCCGACCCACAGTCCGACCTAGGGTAGCCCTTAGGCTCCGCCCCGCCGCCTGCACACCCCCCGACCACCTTCGCCGTGCCACGGCGAAGGTCCTCCGCGTTTCTGATTGGGCCGAGAGGCCGTTTTTCTGTGGGCAGGTACCTGCGCTCGTCGCCGCCATTGTTGAAGCGAAGCAGCTTCTTCACCTGCTGCCCCAGGTGCGCCACGCCCAGGTTACGCTCCCAGACAGCGCGAGGCGCCTTCGCGAAGTACCAGGCTGCAGTCGAGTCAAAGCTCTCGCGCGAAGCCCCCGCGCTTCGCCTCGACGGCCGCTGCTTCCTCCGCGCAGGCACCGAAATTGGGGTGGGACATTTAGTCCCACCTCGTAACCTTTCAAAGGAGAGCGCCCGCATAAAGGCAAAAAGTACCTTATGCTAGTTGCCTCCTGAGCACGGGGTGAGGTCCCTCTCACTCACTCGCTCTCTCGACCCGGTCTCGTCCGCGACCACGCCCCGCGGACCTGGCCCGACCCGACTTAGACTGACCTGCACTCCTCGCCCACCACGCACGCCGGTGGGCCTGGACCCGGGCGCGACCCATACCCGGCTACCCGGCAGCTCTGGGAGAGCTATCCTATGAGCGGATTCTGTGAGAGAGAGACGCGGGGGAGGGTAGAGATAGGTTTTGCCCCTCTCTGATCAAGCTGTGTAAGTGTGCAGGCACAGGTGAAGAAGAACCGTGGAAGAAGACGAAGGCTGAAGGAAGGAGGATCACCGAGCGGCACTGTAGCAGCGGCGGTTTAAGTCGTCTGATTGGAAAATCAGACGACGTCCTGAAGGCAAAGAAGGAGAAGGAAGGCGAGGCAGAGGAGAACACAGAGAGACAAGCAGAAAGAGCTGAAAGAAGAAGGAGAAAGCAGAGAGGCCAAGACAAGAACTGAAAGAAGAAGAGCACGAGAAGAAGAAGGTCTGAAGAAAGGAAAAGATGAAAGAAAGAAGAAGAAGAAGAACAGGACCACAAGGGAGAAGAAAAAGAAAGAGACGAGCAGAAACAAGAACTGAAAGAAGAAGAAAAGCATCACTACTGCTGCAGATAAAGCAGAAGAGCCAAGCAGAAGAAGATAGGCAAAAAGAAGCCAACAAATTCTCTCTCTCTCTCTCTTTATTTTTTTGTACAAGAAACTTGTATCTCTAGAATACAACTTGCTCCCTGAGTTCGACCTCGGGAACTCTTTTATTTTCCGAGTAAAAAAATTATATATTTGAAATGATGGCAATAACTGGCTATATTACAACGACATAACAATAAAACCCGGTTATCTCTCGAAGCCATCGTTATCAGTTACCACTCTACTCAGCGTTCGCTGACTCCGTTTTCCCGTACCCCTTTACAGGTCCAAGAGTTGAGCAACCCGAGTTGCCAGCTGTAGAGGGTGCTAGGCCCAGTCGAGCCCGACAGTAGTTTCCTGTTATTGTACTTCCTTTTTGTTAGTAAGTTCAGACTGTTGTTACCGTTATGTTTCTGTACTTTGTTTCCGCTTTACTGTTGTGGTGGTGATATGTACTGTTAGCAGCTTTTACTTCCTTTATTGCTGTACTCTTTTACTGTTAGTTACTTAGCATAGTGAATGTGGTTTACTTTCCTGCTTTTTGGTTATTTCTTGTTGGACAACTGGATCTTGGGATTAGTCGAGTCGAGCCGGTCTCGTGTCCTATAGGGATTCAAGAACCGGGCCGTAACATGCCTTGGCCTTCCTTCTTCTTCTTTCTTCTAAGGCCTTCTTCTTCTTGCTCTGCTTCTTCTCTCTTTTTCACACAAAGGGGGAAGGTTCCTCAATTTTGGCTAAGTATCAGCCAAATCCTCTCAGAGCAAAACCCCCTGCCCCCGCACACGATTCTCTCTTTCTCTTCTTGGGTTATGCTCTCCCAGAGCCTCAAACAGTACCGGGTTATCGAGTTTCGAACCTAGAGCGCACCCGAGACCAGGGCTGCCGGTGTGAGGTAGCAGCCGAGGTGTGCATGGGCATAGGCAAGTAAACGAGTCAGAGCCAGGCCCGCGTGGAGGTGTCACGGGCGAGGCAGGTGAAGGGAGCAGGGGACCTCACCCTCCTTATGTACGAGGCAAACAACCCATATCACTTTTGCAATTTATGCATTGCTGCAGTGCCACTGGTTTCTGAGGTGGGACTAAATGTCCCACCGTCTTCGCACGAAGCAACAGCAGCAGCTTTCGCTGAATTCGTGCGATGAGGTCAATCAACGACCCAATTGTCAAGTCAAACTCGAAGTTGGATCTATTCCGCGTTGCTTGACATGGAAACCTAAAACTTGCAGCCGCTGGACAATGCTTCAAGTGAGCTCAAACTCTCTCTAGAGACCTGAAAACATAAAAATGGCCTATTGGCCCTGTCAAACAAGTTCAGGTGGATCGCCAGACGTTGTGGAATGTAATGGTGGTGGTGGCGTTGTGTGCGAGTGGGCATGGTGGCCGGATGATGACGGAAAAGCCGGTGTAAAGGTGGGTTGTCTAGTAGGTGGCTTGGGTAGGCGAAAAGGAGAAATAGGAGAGGGCTTTTGTTTGTGGTGGAATGGCGGAGCTTGTGGAAGTTTCGGTGAGGCGGATGGATTTTTGTAGCAGTGGAGCCGCCTCGCCGGAGGAGCGGTCGGAGACGGGGAAGATGAGGGTGAACGGCGGCATCGAAGGGCATTTTTGGGTTTTTTGGGTACGAAACTAAACCTAAGGGCTAAACTAACTAATCTAACCTAATCTAAACGGATGAAAGGGGAAGAACAGCACTAGCATTGGTAGGTTGGCGCTGGGGAAGAAGGTACTCCTGTGATGGGGATGGTGATGACGATGGAGGTAGAGGGGCTCCTGCTGGTACGGCCAGGAGCGGACGAGGGAGAGAAAGAGAATCCGACCACAGGTTTTGTGGTTAGACGAGGAGAGAGGTCAGGAGGAGTCATCGAAGCTTGTGGAGCTCCACGATCGGAAGAGGAAGGAGGAAAAGGGCGTTTCACTACCGAAATCAAGTCTCCGAGACTCGGCGAGGTCTGGTGGTTCTTTATATAGGCAGTAGAGGGCGTAAGGAGCTTGGAATGTTCGTCGGAGTAGGAAACCAAAATCTCTCATGCATTTGCATGGGAGATTGGCAAGGTTATGGAGCTCATGGATAGATTCAGAGGGAAGAGGACTCCTCAAGGAATCTCCCTTCCAATTTTGGAAGGGATTGATTGAACAGAGGAGTTCTTTTCAATCAAAGGTCGCTGGAGAAGGATTCCTTCGCGATAATGGTGGAAGGATTTATTTGCAAAGAGTGACGACAAATATAGGGGCCTTTCTGCTAGGAATTCAAAAGTTAGGGGCATGTGTGTGAGAAAAGATTCAGATTGCACCAAATTGCAAACTAAGTCAAGATGATCTCAAATTGGATCCAAATTTTGATACAAACCTAATTTGGACCCAACGAATCCAATGGTGAATTTAGATTTAAGTTTTGACCAAGTTTGACTGGGTAATTTATGCAAAAACCTAAATTAGGGTAAATATCAGTCTGAGACTCTATTTTGGGTCAAAATGGGTTCCGATAGTTAATTTGAAGGTACCAAACCCTAGAGAATATTTTTCAATGAATTTAGAGGATTTAGGTGAATTTTATCCTGACCATAACTTCAGCTAATTAAGCGTGTCTATTTTTAGGATTTCAAAAGTCATTTAATTCTCAAAACACGCGAAAGCCCTTTTCTGACTGTTCTATCCCACTTGTTGGATGTTTAAGACCATTTGACCCTTAATTACCCCCTGGAAAAACCCTTGGTTGTACTGTATTCAAGTTATGATGGTAAAATTATAATTTTAACCCTGATTTCTTGTCTCTCCCTCAGAATGGATTTGCAATGAATTATGGCTCTCTAGCAGTTATATAGGAGCACTTACTGACTTAATTAGATCAAAATGAGCTAGTTATGGCTCATGATGGTGTTCCCATCAATGGTTAGGGACAACCCCGAAAGGTTGTTAGAGGTCCGGCAATGGAAAAGTGAGTTCTTCCGGTCATACCTAGACCAGTTCAAGGCTAGTACTTCAAATGCAAGTAGCTTCATGATACCATCACCATCCAATACTTCAAGTCAGGACTCCTGACTCGTAGGTTTTTATGCGACATCGATGACTTTCCACCCCTAGACATGGCGGAACTCTGGGACCAAGCCACAAGGTTCATAGAGCAAGATGACTCTTTTCGCTCATTGGCAGTTTTGAGCAGGATGACTCTTTTTGGGAAAGGCTCGTGCTGACATGGAGTAGGTGTCGAAATGCCAAGATTTCGCTGGCGAAATCAGCGTCGATGACGAGGTTGCTACTGGTTTGCTACTAGTCCATCGTTGGCATTTTTGTCGACTTATCCTAAACATGCACATTTAGAATTTCATCAGCATGGCGTTGAAATCGTCATTTTGAACCTTGGCCTTCACCTCTTCTCCACCTCTCCATTATCATCTTCCTCCCCTCACCTCTTTATTCTAACTACTACTTGCTACCACTATACACTGTCTCCTAACTTGGGTTAACTTTTTTTTTTAAATTTTTACATCCATGACCTTATAATCTTTTCTAATTACATCTATACTTGCATATATTTTATTATTACATATATACGCCTAAAAAGATGCTAACCACACATGTACATACCCCCAAGTGAACTTGGCTATCTCTGATTTTGTTATGTGACAAAATATTCCATTATGTGTAACAACATTAACCTAAATTTTATATGTATGCCTCTCAACAGTCTAATGGGGTACTGAAATAACCATTTTGCCTCTGACTAGGCATTGAAGGCTTAAACGATCATTGAACAAATCTAAAAGGTCTATAAAAGTGGCATAATTGATAGCTTTTACGCACAAAAAAAAATTCCATTCATTTTCAACCTACGGTAAGCTGTTCAAGTATTTAAATATGATATGCACATTCATTTGTATTCATATTTACACATATACCTCCCAAAACATATAAAATTACATGCTTCATACATTTATAGCGGGTACAAATTTTATTGATTTTACATGTAAGAACTTATATCTAGCAACTTATTTACAAAATTTTTCCCTCATCTTCAAAGTCTTTGTGGCTGCTCCTCAAGGGTCTTCAACATGACAACAAGCTTTGGATACTCGCATGTGTTGTCGTAGGATCCCTGTTGTGGTGAGGACCTCTGGGTAGCCTTGGAGATAAGAGTGGAGGTTCTACACTTGTCAAGTCAGCAAGTGTGACTTCTTCAAGTGGTTGTTAGATGAAGCATACATTGAAGTAAGGAAATATATATTAGTGAAGTAGCTCAGGAGATTAAATGTTTGTAACAAGCGCTTGACTTGAAAAAGGATTTGAAGGACATGGTTAACATAATTGTAAGGATGTTGATTTATTGATCTTACCTCGTGAAATCAAAGAAGTTGTTATTGTAAGTGCATGACATCTTGTTGTTCCCTCCCATTTGTGTTTTCGATGTACCTACTCAAAGGTGAATATAGAACACAATTCATGATCTAATCATTACAAATGTGACATTCAAGAAAGGACAACAGAAATAATCATCATGAAGAAGTAAATTTGATGACATATACATATGGATGTCACTGATTGTAATTAGCATAATGCACATTAGAACCACATGTTCCTCAATGTTTCCAAATGTCTAAACAACATCAAGACCGCTCAACCAAATAAACCAAACTTACCAATCCTATGTGTAATATAAGTGATGATCCCCATAAAAAATATCATTAAGGACCACTGAAATGCTATCCAAAAGAAAACCTATTCAATATGAACACCCTTATCCAAAACAAAATAGGGTCCATTATGAATACCCTGCCTAAAGTTCATGTGCAAAAACAAACAAAATTGACTTAGTGTAGGCTATATGGATAGTGCAACCTATTCATAACTCACCATGTACATACATACATTAATTCAGTTCAATATATCTTAGAAGCAAGCATAAACACTCATCTAAAATGGCCCTACAGTAAGCCTAGCAGTGCTATAGCCTGCATTGCAACAATAGGTTAATCATAGGAAAATGGGAAGAATCTACATCAAACTTGCCAAAATCTCTATGATTCCATCTTAATGCAATTCAACAATTGCTCCATTAGTGAACAAAGGCAGAGCTAGCATTTCCTTTGGCCTTCCCTTTCTTTTCTTTTGGCATTCTCCTTAAGTGCTAGCAGTTGTATCTCTTTTCCTCTTACTATTAATTACTAGATCCCAATCCATTGAAGCATAGGAATTCATCAGGACATGCAATAAATGAATATAACTCTTGTCAGGAAGCCTCGAAGCATATTGCTTGTGGGTTTCTTGGCCTTGGGATTGGCTTTGGTGACCTTGAGATGAGGATGATTGTCCTTGGGAAGCATTAAGTGGCACTTAGCATGTGTTTTTGTGATGGCTAATATCCCCACATTTGGTGCATTGATGCTTGGGCTTCTTCCTTGGCTCATCTTTGGCCTAATCCTATTTTTCTTAGGCCTTCCTGGTGGTCTCTTGGATTTAGATGCCTTCACCACATAATCTAGCTGCACTTCAGTCTAGGCATCCTTATGTGGTGGTGGTGCAATCCCCAATGCATAGGACTCCTTGACCTTTGAAATCTTGTAGCAGTCTGGTGCATAGTTCTCCCACTTTACAACCCTAAGGTTTGCAATGACAACTATTGCATGCACACATCGAAGGCCTTGTAATTATCACTTCCTTCAACTGTAGTTCCTCTCATGGAGATCCAACACAAATCTACCTGAAGATGCTTATGTTAGATACAATCCGAAAGAAGAACCGGTTGAATAGAAAACTTAGACAAATATTGTCAATATTATCTCTATATTGTTGTAACTAATCCGAGATTTTCAATCCAACTTGTAACCAAAATCTGGGAACAAACATGTAGTCAATTGCTTATATATTCATCTATAAATACAACAATCGACCGCCCTTTTTGGTGAGTCAAAATCCCATTTAACAACCTCAACCTCTACCTTTCTCTCATCTAATTTGCGCATGATGAATGCACTTCAAAAGTAATTGCTTTAATATATTCTGTGGTTTTTGGAATGAGGACTCCCTTTCATTTTTCTGCAATTGATCTCCTCTCATCCATTATAGTCATGATTTTTGTCTAACTCAATCCACCAAATCCAATACAACCAACATCCTAGTAGAGCCAATCAACATGTACATTAAAGGATTCGAACAAATTATTTGTGATGTAGTGGCATTGTGCATTACATGTAAATGTGTTTGCTTAATTTTTTACAACCTCTCAAATGCACCCATGTCAAACTCCTAAATCTCTTTCTTCCGATGGACAAATTGGTTCTCATCAAAAGTCCTAACAGTGTTCAACACTAACTTCTCCAAGTCTTCCCCTGGAAATGATTTCTTGAAATTCTTATAGACATGTCTCATACATGCCCTTTGCTATGCTTTTGGGAATTTCTCAAGTATGGTAGTCTCTAGGTCCTTTTGACCATCAGATGCTAGAGTCAACTCTTCACCACTTTGTAAATCAATTACTTCATTAAGATATTGCAAGAACCAACTCCAAGATGTCATGGACTCATCCTTAACCACCGTAAAAGTTACAAGGTATAAACCATTCCCTCTATCCAAGGTTGTGGCTGCCAACAAGGTGCCAAGGTACTTGCCTTTCAAATGGCGACCATTTAGACCAATGAAAGGTCTGTGGCCTCTTTTAAAACCCTCTATACATGCATGAAAACTAACAAAAGCACACAGAAAAGACTCATTAGCTTTTGTCATATGGTGTATGACACTATCGAGGTTTCTAGACTTCAATTCATAGATGAGAGAAGGCATTCTCTCATAAGATTTCTCCACACTTCCTAATATATTCTCAAGAGCCATGCCTTTTCCCTTGTACAACTTCATGTATGGTATCCTCATATTGTATTCGTTAAACATCCTTCCACTAATTTCCTCCATTGTCAACTCTAAATCTCTCAACTAGTTTTGAAGATGCTTTGCTATTATTCATTCTTGACTAGCCATCCTACCGCTAACCATTGATGTACATGTGTGAGGATTGTGAAGTGTTTTAACCTCAATCATGCCACTGTGACCAACTTTAAATGCATGTATCCCCTAGTTGCACCTGTTAATTGCACATTTTGCAATCACCCTCTTTTGATCACTCTTCACAAAATTTGGTTCATACTTCTTTTTCAAGCACAATAGTCTCAAGGCATATCTAAACTCCTCCACATTACCAAATTTGCTACCACTCGTATGCTTGGATCATCGATGAGTTCAACCCAATCCAATCCAATACGATTTTAATTTACAACTTGGGTTAGGTTGGGTCGGAAGCAAGATCTTGAAAAATCCTCACTACAAATATAGGGTTAGGTCGTAAGTTAATATCCAACCAAATCCAACTCAACCCATATGCAACCTTAACATTACTGATCAGACTCCCAACAAAGTACTTATCACTTCATTGCACTTTTGATGGTAACTCAACCTGTTTCATTGTAATCTTTGTTGGCGTTTTCCCTCACCTACCTCTTTGCATGTTTGATTCATAAAAACAGTGGAACCTTAGCTAGCGGCCATCCAAAAAAGAGTGCTGGTAATTGGATCATTTTTAGACGTCTCCTTCGACGTGGAACACATTCCCCATTCCATGTCACTGTCCGGAGTGTCGTTTTTGACATTTCAAAGCATTTTAATTTACAGCAAACACCAACTCCCGCCCACTGTTTTCTTCTTCAGTTCGCAACAAACACCAACCCCCACCCACTAAACTTTAAATCTAAAGGTAGAAGATCATTTTTTTTATAAATCTAAACATTAAATCTAAAATCTTAAATTCAAAATCTATAAATAAAAATTACTTTTCACTTTTTAAGTGAAAATATATTTTGTATCAATTAAAAGTAAAAATATATGGATGTATTTTATTAAATAGAAGATATACATCGTAAAATATATTATAGCATACAGTTTTTTTACTTTTTTTTTAGCAAAACGAGATCTTATTACCATGAGAGAATAACTCCAAACGACATTCAGCTATAAGTTTTCCCAGTTTCGTTGTTTCACGAGATCCGAGTTATCAACCCTCATCTGTTGCTATTAAATCATCAAGCTTATCTCATCTCTTCATTTTAGAGAAGGTAACATTATTTGCCAATCCAAAGAAAAAGAAAAGATTAGAGCTTGAACCACCGGGCATTCCGAACCTTATGGTCGTTTCAGGATCATATGAACATCAAGCGAAACCAACAAAACCTCTTCCTTTTTTCCCGCTGTGCTTACTGCCCTTGCTAATGGAAGCGACGAGGAACTCAGGATGGGGGGAATTGCGACTTCAGAAAGCAAAATAATAATTGTTATTTCTTGCCATATTAATTCTGATTCCTTGATTAATTCGGAACTTCATCAGCACTAAACGCTAACATTTATCATTTTTATGACATAGAGCAAATACTCTATCGGCATTTATCATCGGCTGAACAAAATATTGCGGTAAATTACAGAAAATGCAGAGTAATTAAAGACAAATTTTAAGTAAACAATTCCAATTTTCTGGACCCTGAAACTCTGAGTTTGATCCCTCCATGTGGTCCTGCGCGTGCTAAATATCTATACGTATCTACAGTTTAGCATTGGCTAACCAGGACCAATCCAGAAAAACCTAGCCTGCATATATATATATATATATATATATATATATATATATATATATATTGTGAATTTGATCGCTGTCGTAAAATTTGATATTTAATATAAAAAAATCTAAAGTAATTTTAAAAATCACAGCCACTTTGTAAGTTAATGTAGGGTGATTTTTTATTTGTCAAAAGATTGGAAAAAGTAGGCTGTGAAGTAAAAGTTAACGTGAGGTACTGTTGGGATATTTATCTATTTTATAATTTATATTTAATGTAAAAAAATAAAATAATATAAGATTTATTATGTGATAATTTTTATATCATTTTAAAAAATTATCATAATATTTTAATTTAAAATGTATAGGAGATAAAAAATTTTACATTTGTAATAAATTATTTTATATTGGTGATAAATTATTGTTAAATATCTTTGTATCGATGAAATCTTATTTTGCATCGTTACAAAATTATTCTAAGGGTAATTTCACTTATCTAAAGTTATTTTGACCTATGAATTTAGGGTTTGGAGTTTAAATTTGTGGAAGGTAATTTCGTGTATGAGAAGTGATTTTTCACTTGAAATGTGATTTTTCACCTTAAGATTTAGGGTTTAGTTTTTAGTGTTTAAGGTTCGCTAAACCCTAAACTTTAAGATGAAAAATCATCTTTCAATCGTAAAATCACTTGTCGTATGTGAAAAAACACTTAAAACTTAATTTTACACCAATACAATCTTACTTTGCACCTGTATAAAATAATATCGTACCAGTGTAAAGTAATTTAAAGTAAGGTGTAATCTTACTTTGCATCCGTAAAAAAAAAATCGCATCCTTGTAAAATAATATTATACCGAAGTAAAGTAGTTCAAAGTAAGGTATAATCTTACTTTACACTCGTGTAAAAAATATTATACCCATGTAAAGTAATATTGCACCGGTGAAAAGTAGTTCAAAGTAAAATTATACCGATACAATCTTACTTTACACTTGTGTAAAATTATTTTATATGTGTAAAGTGATTTTATATAATCACTTATCCCTACGAAAGTGATTTGTTATTAATTTCAATAGTGGTAGATCCCACCACATGTCAATACTTTTTTTGTATAGAAAAATGATATAGATTGAGATCGTAATTATAATTATATGTCAACTTTTATATTTTTCGACCTATATCTTCTTATTTTGACTCAAAAGGTATTGATATAAAATAATTATAAAGATGATTTTAGTAATTTTACGTCGTTACAAAATATTTATGAAGATAATTTTAATGATTTTATATCACGTAAAATAATTTTATTTATTATTTAAAATTGATGTTAACTTTTTTAAGTGGTAGTGCATCAGCAACACGTAGCAATCATCACCTTACTTTTTTTACGCGAAGGAGAGATGCATGACATGTTCTACACTTCTAAATTTTCTTTTTAAATTATCCTCACCTTCGTACGTTGCAAGATGTGTCACCCTTTGTTCTTTTGTATCCACGTCCTTGTTTTTCTTTCCAGCGAAAGCGTAAGTTTTGCGTCGATCCCTCCATTATGTTTTGCACACGACAAAATACAGTCTATTAGTTTTTGATGTTTATTGATTATAGTTTTTGATGTGCATTGGTTATAGAAATTCCGTATAGGAAAATGATTTGGGTATAAATGTAAAATAAAGAAAATGAAATTAATATTTTTAATTATTTCTCAATTTTTTAACTCATTTTTATGCATTTGTGAATACTTTGAAAAATAAAAGAAAATTAATTTCCTTGATTTTTTTTCAAAATTTTACTTTTTAAGTTGGAAAAGTGATCCTTACATGGGAGGAAATTAAGAAAATCTAAAGAAAATGATGGAAAGTGTATAAACACCTAAACTAATAATAATAATAATAATAATAATAATATAAAATTCTTCCCTAAACAAGATACTTTTGTTTACCACAACCTAGAGTATATTTTAAAATAATTTTTATAACTTCATCAACCTTGTCGTTAGATCGAGCACGATGTGACTAGCTACATCATACGTGTGCTCGTATCATTAAACCAACGTTAAACTATGCTCTACGCTAACGGAGAAACTTTTTTACTTCCATCTCCTTTACGATACAATTGATATTGGAATCAAAGTGTTCGTGTAAAGATGTTCCACAAACCGGAGTTATAAATCACAACCTCCCAGCCAGAAACCACTGTGAAGCCCAAGGATGTCATCTTGGGCCTCGGCCTACCTTTACCTGCCTAGGGCTTTGTAAATGTTGGGCCGCGGCCCATTTCTTAAAATTTGGAGAAAATTTTCATGGACGAATTTTGGGGAATTCATATCGTTTCCATTCGAAGATCCATTCCACTTACATCAAGTAAATCACCTCTGGTATTTCCAAATACATTTTCAAATTTTATAAATTACACGTTTGAATGGTAAATTATGTATAATCTGAAAAATCTAATCTTACGGATCTTGTGCGGAATTTTAATGCTAACAGGGATAAAGTGCACAATATTTTACGTCAGGAGTAACGTACATTGTCAATAAAAATTAACAGAGAATAAAACTTCATGGATTCGTATAAGATAAAAATAAATTTTCGATGCCAAAGTATTTCACATTTGAAAAACAAAAAACATTATAAATCCTCTTTCAACCAAGAATAATGAATCCACAGAGCACTACATATGGAGAATGTAATCTACTGTGGAGGGAAGAATGCGACTTTAGAATCATCAACCCTTGCGAGAATAGCCTCAATAATCGAAAGTTTACAATGGCACGTGATCGAATGGAGCTTCGTTTCATTATGGTTTGTGTAGACGTAGATGCTCTCGTATTTTAGGATTATATTCTGTGTAATGAATTTCTTAAATGTCGTTTATATATATATATATATATATATATATATATATAGAGAGAGAGAGAGGGAGGGGGGGGGACAGGAGGTATGCAAGTGATCTATAAGTAAATTACATATAGGCTTAGTAATTTCTTTTATTATGAATAATATTTTGATTTGAAAATTTAGGTATTAAGATCATTTCATATAAATATATTATACATCAAATTTAAAATTAATATGATGCTCGCAACACTTACATCGAAGAGAGTTTATTTTTTACGATTTAAATATTATAAAATTTAACTTTAATGGATGTAGAGGTTAAAAGTATTAAATTAATATTAAATTTAATATATAACATATTTATATAAGTGATATAAATATTAAATTTATAGTTCAAATCATTACTCATAATGAAATATATTACCACATTTATACTTAAGTAATACTTACATGTGAGTCACTACTCCCCTCTCTTTTATATATATATATATATATTGTAGGCCTCACCTGTCATGCACGTGACTTGAGTCAAGCCGTGGAAAGATAAGCCTGAGACACCATGGTTTGCCTTCCAGCTTAGCTTTCGGTTTGATTCACACAAGATGGAAGGAAGCTTACTCGAATTAATAGACCAGAATTCTAGGGAATCAACCATTGTTTTCTCATCGACCAGTCTCCGTATCGAGTACTTATTTTATAACAAGGGAAAGTTATAATTTTACCAAATTATTGAGAACCTTATCGGTTTCAAGAGAAAATCCCTTTGCCTAAGATAAGAGTACAGCAAGCCAAAAGTATTACCTAACCAGCTGTATACGCATCTACATCAGAAGCATTCATAGGTTGTATTTTTGTAATAACAATAAAATTTCCTTATATGATCTCTCATTTATGATTTCACGCATTGACCTTCGTATAAGTTTGGACATTGGGTTCGGTATCCAATAGGTTTGTGGGAATTTAACCCGACTTGACAGGGACTGGATTTTGATTTAGGAGCTCAACCCAATTAGAAATGGACCAAGCCCGAGCCATTTAGAAATAGGCTTGGACTTGGGTATTAAAATTTAAGATTTATGCCCAATTTAGCTTCATTATATGTATATTTGAGTAATTACAAATGTTGATTTAGATTTGAAAATATTGTCTCTTCAATTTAAAAAATGACCATCAATCCCTATTAAAGCTTGTTACAGCATATGCCTTTTTCTTATACTATCCTTGTGACTATGACTTCATTTGCTATTTTTTAATTTATGTCAATTTTCTACTTTAAACATGCAATAATAGATTTGCTTTTGAAGTATCAATAACTTCTCTTCAAATATGTGATTTTGTAGTACTTTTGATTTTACAATCTTTTAATATTCAATTTATTAATATAAAATAGAGTTGTACTAACTCTATAAGAATTATCGTATAAGAAATTTTAATTTGGTGATATGGATTTCATTGGATGCCATTTTAAATGAATTGTATAAATAACCAATATAGACATGTTCCCGACAACTTAAGGGCTTTTTGGACGGGCTCAGGCTTCGAAAGTGAAGCCTAGTTTGATAATAAATGGGTTGTATTTGATGTAGGCCTTGATATTAGTGGGTCACATGGACTTTTATAAGTAGCTAAATAAGCTAACCCAATTTGACTTAATCTCCAAGCCTGCCTTTATTAGACAAGTTTGCTAACTTTTCTAATAATTCTATATTAATTATGATGATTATATTTGTACTAAATTTCACAAGCAATCTCTTAAACAATGAAAGAGATAAAATATGTCAACCTCTTCCACCATATAATTCTCCAAATTTTTAGAATTTACTGGTTGATTGAACTCGCGCCTTGTTGCAAGATGTATTCTAATTTTTTTTTAAATCTAAATACAATTGGCATTAATTTATTTACATCAAAAAAGACACTCCAAGTAATTTAATGTTTTAATGAAATTTTAGATGTATAATTTTTAAATTACATGCCAATATCTATTTATATTCTAAATAAGTCATTTCTTTGGTAAAAAAATCTCTTAAATTTCATGGATTAGCCTCTTCTTTGATGTTTAAAAAATAACTTGGAATGTCTTGACATGTAAAAGTATGTTTTTATCCCTCCCTTACAAATTCGGAAGCATTTACCGAAGGTGGCAAAATCATAAGGCACCTTTTAACGTATTTGTTCATGATCCACTTTACAAATCATTAAATTTGAGTGTTTTAACTTAGCAAATGCCTTCTCGGTTAAAAGGGGAATTCTTTAGGATAATTATCTTGGGGGATGGGGGATCGTCGTGAGATAGAAAGAGAGAGAACAGGGAGAGAGATGATGGTGGGCGTGGGGTGTCGCGTGTGGGGTGAGGATGGGGTTGACGTGGAGTCATGAGAGGCAATGCACTTTCTTTTAATTATAAAATATTTTTTTGAACTCTTTTGAGTTTTTTAAACTTTTTTTCACCGTGAAATTCTATGGGTTTCTTCTAATGCTAGTTACATCCAAAAAAAAATAATTAAAGTAACTTTTCATGCGATTAGATTTTTTTTGTGTTAATCAAGGTGTACAAATTTGATATATAATACAACTCGACAAAAATCTTAAGTTGTGTTTTGTGATTTTGCAATGTAAATCGTTAGAAATCAAGTCCAATAAGTGAGATAAACTTAATTGAGCATTAATGTCAAATAATTACCTCTTCATAGGATAATGTGAGTACATTAGAGGGAGTGATTAGTATAATCTAATAAATATAAGAAAATTTGAAAAAGAACACATAATAAGAAATCACTATATAAGAGATAGAATTTTTAGAAAAACTACCACCTAAGTTCCTCGACTTAGGATTTTTCCAACCTGTTGAACCGATTAACAATCCACTATCCACATTATAAATCGAGGGTAATGTACCTCAATTACAAAACCCCTCTCCACTCTCAATCGAAGAATTTCTCTCTATGCAGGAAGAGACGTGGATCTAACATGTTGGATGCTCAAGTACAGCAAAGAAATGAAAATGCCAATTCCCTATAGAGCCTAAAGATGGGGATGATTTCTAGCTTCTATAGGTTTAAGATTACTTCCCTCTTTCGGTGTGTAGATCATCGATTAAGCCACAGGAAGAATGAGCACTCAAATTGGAGATGAAGTGTGGAAAGAGAGCAAGCAGAGCTGGAAGAGCACACTTGAGTCTTTAGTGTTTGTAAGAGCAATTTTTGATTTGTAACGGTTGCGTAAGGTATATGAAGTATTCTATCTTATGTTCTTTCAAGTATATATGGCAACGTGAACCCACTCGTGTATTTATAAGCTTTATAAGAAGTGTCTAGATGGGTTCATGAAGGTCTTATGGCCGTTAGAGATGATTTGGGTAAAAGCACCTTGAGTCAAAAATTGATTGCAAAAAGATTTGCAACAGTTAGAGCATTATCAGATGTCTGGGAGGGTTGTCAAAACATCTAGAATAGTTATAATCAAACTGAAAGAAGATGTATGTTGTTTGAAAAATGGCTCTGTGAAGATCCGTCCCACTTTTAGCCTTTTAAGACGTCTAGAGTCTCAGTCAGACGTTTGGACCTTTTCCCGAATGTTTGAAAATAAAATTTCTGTATGCGTACAGTGCCCTGCACACGCGCGACGCAGAGGACCTTCTCCTCTCTCTCCTTTTTCCTCCTTTCCCTACTCGAACCCTAAACCTCAGCCACCTATAAAAACCCCTCCCCTCCTCTCCTCTCCACTCCACACCCCACCACCCCTTCAGAGCCGCGAGAGGAGGTGAGTGAGGGAGAGCGAGAGGGCGAGAAGGAGGAGAGTGCGGGAGGAGGAGGGGGAGTTCGAGGTCGGAGAGCTCCAGTGGGAGCACGGCGGAGCTCGCACGGCCACCACGGGTGCGTGTGGGAGGAGAAGAGGATCCGAAGAGGCGTCCTCGACCATCTGTAGCGGCTGGAGCTGCGGCGGCGCGAGGAGGTGCGTAGCGGAAGGAGCTAGGAGTGGGTTCTGGTACTGGAAATTTTGCAGTATCAAACGTCTGGAGCGAAGTCCAGACGGCTGGCAGAGCACCTGGACGTCTGAAGTTAAGACCAGACGTCTGAAAGCTCATTTATCACGAAGGTACATTCCTTTCACGGTTACGGCCATGCAGGCCGCACCGCAGCGTGTTTGTTGCGCCTGATTTGGTGGCTACGACTGTCATACGTAGGAGCAGCCTTGGGAAGGAGCGCGGAACGCTCTCCCACGCACTTTCGGACGTCTAATCAGCTCACCAGACGACCGGAGGTGCTTCCAGACGACCGGAAGAGTGGTCCGACGTCTGTAACTACCTTCAGACGTTCATAGAGGAGGCTTGGACGTCTGAGGACACTGCAGGGACTTGAGGTAAAGTTTTGTATCTTTTAAGACGTCTGGACTTATTTCTAGACGTTTAATTTTAGACTGTAGACACATTTTTGACCTGTTTGGGATCCAATCGGGATCCGATTTACACAAACAAAGTACCTATAGTTTCCTTGCGAGTTTCTCTACGTACTAGAGGGCCTTGTACATTGTTCTATACCTTCCTTTTATGATGTATTCCCTAGTATATGGTTTCATCTAACTGCGTGTTTAGGGCTCGCAGAGACACCTAGGTCTGCAGTTCAAGCCCCTAGTACTCCCAAATTGTCTGGTAGAGTGGTTTAATACTTTTAATAATGTTCAAATAAGCATGTATTATAGAATTAACTGACTGGAACCCTAGGATGTGGCATGAACCCTAGGGTAGAGAAATGAATGCACTGTTTGGTACTTATATGCAAAATTGAGATAAACTACTAGCAATTGCCTGTGAAATAATTGTGGGTTGCCTGTTAGAATATGAGCTGCATGCATTTTATAATCAATTGCCTGTGAAATCACTAGTGGCATGTTTTGAATTATGGAAACATAAGCTACCTGCATATAAATGAGAACCGATTGTGAATGGTGGAATCTGGATCGGAATAATTGTGGTGAATGAGCATGAACCCTACGAGGAATTAGGAGTAGAACTCCTATGGTTAGTTGGAAACCCGGAATGTAAATGGGAAGTGTGTTGGCCCTTGAGTACGTGGTACCAAGGAGAGCGACTATCCCCTTTTTGTGTAGAGCCGAGCTAGCCGCCCTTGGGTTGAGACCTGAGGATAGGATTGGCCACTCTACCTTGACTCCTGTTGGCCCTCGTGTACACAGTACCGAGGTGAGCTTCTAGTGTAGGGAGAGGGCTAGCCACCCCACAGGACCTAGGGTTCAGCTAGCCACCCTACACCGACTTGTTAGGTCTTCTGGGCAAACCGGGGTAGTGAGATGATGTTGCGCAGACTGTGGAGGAGAGAGACCCCTGTTCTGAGAGGGCAAAGCCCTATATTGTTCCGTGTTGTACTTTGGGCATACCTGCTAGTGGAAACGACTGACCACGTATCAATGCGGGATAACTACCCGTACGCTTATCACACGTGCCATAGCCACCGCTGTCTTGTTAGTGACCTCGGGGTGGTTGATTAGGTGTAGGACTACCACGGGAGACTCTCCCAGCCAAGAGAGCACCACGTGTACCTTCTACTCTTCGGAAAAGATTACAATCGAGATCGTTCCCACGAGGAACATGTGAGATCAAGAATATCTGGATATTGAGAAGAATGGGTGAAAAGGAAATACACATAAAACAAAGTAAATAGGAAAGAGAATTAAATCTGTTGCTTTTACTACTTTAGATAGCATAGATACCACTCTACTCAGCGTTCGCTGACTCTGTCTTTTTCATAACACTGTTCAAGACTAGGAGTTGAGCAGCCCGAGCTTTCGGCTGCGTAGGGTGCTGAGCCAAGTCAAGCCCAGCCGTAGTTTCTGTACTTTCTTGTTGTACCCGTATTGTTGTAGTAAGTATCAGACTTATTAGTTACTGTTGTCTCTACTGTTACTTTCGTTTCCATTGTTTCTGTTGTTGTGGTTGTGATTTCCCTACGTGGAGGGGTGAGATCAGCGTGACAAAAAAAAAATTGCGGAATTGAAATATATAAAGCAATCTCACAAAAATCAATCGCACAATGTACACAGGTATTTTTAGGTGGAAACCCAAACCGGGTGAAAACCACCACCTAACCCTCTCGAGTTAGGATTTTCCGATCAACCAAGTTGATCAAAATCCACTAAACGAATCACTTTAAACGAGGGTGATTCAACCTCAGTACAACCACGCTACAAGTACGAGGGTAGCGTTCCTCAACCCCTTCTCTCCACGAGAAGGATTTTGTCCCACGAAGGAGACGGGAATTCGTAAAGCGAATACCCAACCAAAAGACAAAGATAAAATAAACAATAGTCCTATAGAGCCAACAAAATAATTAAACCTAGCTTCTATAGGAAATAGGAAACTCCCCTTTGCAAGGAGTACGTCGACGATGACGCGGTGCGTGTGCCACGCGATGGTGCTACGTTGCTCTCGTGAACAACAGTGGGAGAGCGGGCGCGCAAACTGAATTTAGCTCTCAAGATGATGGAGCTTGAGCTTGGAGAGCAAAAGAGACACAAAAGAGTGGAAAGTATGTTGCTTAGGTGTGTGTTGTGATTCTCTTAATGTATGTTTGTGTTGCAAGGGTTCCCCTCTATTTATAGAGGCCTTAGGAAGGCTTTGGAAGGCTTAAGAAAGGTTCTATAGCCGTTGGGAACAAAGCCCAAGAGAATCAGGCCGAAATCAGGACAATGATTACACTTGACAGGGTTATCAGACGTCTAAATCTGGCATCAGATGTCTGGAAGGCCACTTTAAGACGTCTGATTTCAAGGTCAGACGTCTGATTCTATGCGGGTTTCTCCCTGACTTGAATCAGATCTAAACAGGGTTTTTGTACAAGTCAATCAGACGACATACAGGACGTCTGGCACTATGTATGGACGTCTGGAAACCTACTTTTACTGTGGGAATTGATTTCCAAACGTTGCAACGGCTAGAAAATCTCTGAGAAGAGATTTTGGGTCAGCCGAGGCAAAACGGTCAATTATCAGACGTCTGGAAAGGCCTAAGGACGTCTGATAAGGGTCTAACGGTCATATTCTTGAGTGTCTGCTAAGCCAGCCAACGGTCCACTAATTGGACGTCTGGCAAATCCATCAGACGTCTTCTAAGACGTCTGGTATAAGGTCTGGACGTCTGATTTCATCAGACAGAACTACTATGTCCAGCCTAACAGTTATCAGACGTCTGAAACAACAGTCAGACGTCTTAAAATACTTTATCAGACGTCTGATTTGTTCATTAGACGTCTGGAAAGTCTGTTTTAACCCTATATTGATTTTCTAAGTGTTCTACAGAAAACCTAAGTATCCTAGGGTTGTGCTGGTGTTCCTAGGACTACTGTTAGGGTTCTTTGAGGCTCTTTAACATAATTTTCTAAGGAAAATAAAGAGTAAGAAAGATAAAGATGAAAGTACATGAAAGGATTAAAAAGAATCTATCCTATTCTTCATTTCTTTCCATCTTCAATCTTTCGCTCCACGCGAACCTCCTCTGTTTTCCGTCAAGCTCCTCCAATCCGTCCTGGATGCGAGCTCGAACTCCGTCTAAACACGTCCACATTTGCAATTGACCTGAAATCTAGGACTCAAATTGCAAATGTTAAATAACACGTGTTTTGTTATCATCAAAACAAATGATCGTGGTGCTCTAGCACCAACAATCTCCCCATTTTTGATGATGACAAAACCGTAAATAATAATACAAAAAATCCTCCCCCTTTTTGACATTATCAAAAATGTTTGATTGGTTTTACGTTTCCTATAACTCCCTCTTAAAACATGCTCTTCTATGAGTTTCTTTTGACAAAGGTAATATTCTCCCCCTTTTTGTAACAACAAGATAGCTATTATTTTTCTCCCCCTTACTAAAGGAAATTTAGCTACCTTATATCTCCCCCTTAAAAGTTGACAATTAGCTCATCATTTTTCATTTTTTTTTTTAACTCCCCCTATCTAAATGCTTATAAAAAGATAGGGTTAAGAATTTTACCTCACCTACCATGGCCAATAAAATGGCCCGAATGGTGGTGGTCGATGCCACATCGGATGGGGCTCCCATCCGTAGCTTGGAGGCCCGGGCATCGGCGCCGGTCTCCAGTCTGGTGGTCGACGTGCGGCGGGTCCGTCGTTTGTTCGCCGTCTCGTCGGTCTTCTTGTTCTCCTCCTTGGTCTACTCCTTGGTTCCCCTAACTTGAGTTGACCAGCCTTGAGCTTGTAGGTCCAGTCCCTTATGTTGTAATTATCCCTGAACCCTACAAAACAAGATTCTAATTCTTTTTTCGGTATCCAAGTGGGCTTGGATCCGGATTTGTTAGAAGGTCTCCTTGATGGAGATCCTTTCTCAACCTTAGGGCTATATAAATCATCTACTTTGTTGATTAGTTTGTTAGAGTTTTCCCTAAGACATGCGATTTCTTTTTCTATAATATCCATCTTAGTCTTTAAATCAGAAATTTCTATTTTTAGACTAACATTTTCCTCAATCAATTTATTATTTTCATTGATGAGGTTATGATTTTCTAATAACAGGTTATTATCCTTAGGACTAGTTTCTATATCCTTGAGTTGTTTTTCTAACCTATCATTTTCATTTTTAAGAAAACTAAGGTTCTTTTTAATGCTTTTATTTTCTATCCTAAGTGATTTACTAATCTCAAAAAGTTCATTAAATGCTTCTTGAAGATCGAGATTTACCTCGTTGTCGCTGTCGTCGCTTCCACCTTCGCTGTCGCTGTTGGTTCCTTTGGCCATGAAACCAAAGCAAGTGGTTTCTTCTTCTTTTTCTTCTTCTTCTTCCTTCGAGCTGGAATCCTTATGAGTGCCTTCCAACCTCCTCCATATCCCGTGGGCGGTGGTGCACTCTTCGATTCGTTCGAATTCCTTCAGACTCAATGCGCAGTACAAGGCATTCATTGCCTTTGCGTTGAGTGAGAGCTCTAGAATCTGCACCTGCGAGTACCCTCCTTGGGGTCGCTTCGGGATCTCGTATGGGGTTTCGCAACATCCCCATACCTCGAATTCAGTGGCTTGGAGCCACGTCTTCATCCTCAGCTTCCAGTAGCTGTAGTTGTTCCCGTCAAAGAACGGCGGACGGGTTGTGGAATGCCCCTCGGAGATCCTGATTGCTGATGTGCTTCCCTCCATTTGATCTCTTGTCGGGTTGTTACGCCGAAATAGCAAGACCTGCTCTGATACCAATTGTGATTTCCCTACGTGGAGGGGTGAGATCAGCGTGACAAAAAAAAATTGCGGAATTGAAATATATAAAGCAATCTCACAAAAATCAATCGCACAATGTACACAGGTATTTTTAGGTGGAAACCCAAACCGGGTGAAAACCACCACCTAACCCTCTCGAGTTAGGATTTTCCGATCAACCAAGTTGATCAAAATCCACTAAACGAATCACTTTAAACGAGGGTGATTCAACCTCAGTACAACCACGCTACAAGTACGAGGGTAGCGTTCCTCAACCCCTTCTCTCCACGAGAAGGATTTTGTCCCACGAAGGAGACGGGAATTCGCAAAGCGAATACCCAACCAAAAGACAAAGATAAAATAAACAATAGTCCTATAGAGCCAACAAAATAATTAAACCTAGCTTCTATAGGAAATAGGAAACTCCCCTTTGCAAGGAGTGCGTCGACGATGACGCGGTGCGTGTGCCACGCGATGGTGCTACGTTGCTCTCGTGAACAACAGTGGGAGAGCGGGCGCGCAAACTGAATTTAGCTCTCAAGATGATGGAGCTTGAGCTTGGAGAGCAAAAGAGACACAAAAGAGTGGAAAGTATGTTGCTTAGGTGTGTGTTGTGATTCTCTTAATGTATGTTTGTGTTGCAAGGGTTCCCCTCTATTTATAGAGGCCTTAGGAAGGCTTTGGAAGGCTTAAGAAAGGTTCTATAGCCGTTGGGAACAAAGCCCAAGAGAATCAGGCCGAAATCAGGACAATGATTACACTTGACAGGGTTATCAGACGTCTAAATCTGGCATCAGACGTCTGGAAGGCCACTTTAAGACGTCTGATTTCAAGGTCAGACGTCTGATTCTATGCGGGTTTCTCCCTGACTTGAATCAGATCTAAACAGGGTTTTTGTACAAGTCCATCAGACGACATACAGGACGTCTGGCACTATGTATGGACGTCTGGAAACCTACTTTTACCGTGGGAATTGATTTCCAAACGTTGCAACGGCTAGAAAATCTCTGAGAAGAGATTTTGGGTCAGCCGAGGCAAAACGGTCAATTATCAGACGTCTGGAAAGGCCTAAGGACGTCTGATAAGGGTCTAACGGTCATATTCTTGAGTGTCTGCTAAGCCAGCCAACGGTCCACTAATTGGACGTCTGGCAAATCCATCAGACGTCTTCTAAGACGTCTGGTATAAGGTCTGGACGTCTGATTTCATCAGACAGAACTACTATATCCAGCCTAACAGTTATCAGACGTCTGAAACAACAGTCAGACGTCTTAAAATACTTTATCAGACGTCTGATTTGTTAATTAGACGTCTGGAAAGTCTGTTTTAACCCTATATTGGTTTTCTAAGTGTTCTACAGAAAACCTAAGTATCCTAGGGTTGTGCTGGTGTTCCTATGACTACTGTTAGGGTTCTTTGAGGCTCTTTAACATAATTTTCTAAGGAAAATAAAGAGTAAGAAAGATAAAGATGAAAGTACATGAAAGGATTAAAAAGAATCTATCCTATTCTTCATTTCTTTCCATCTTCAATCTTTCGCTCCACGCGAACCTCCTCTGTTTTCCGTCAAGCTCCTCCAATCCGTCCTGGATGCGAGCTCGAACTCCGTCTAAACACGTCCACATTTGCAATTGACCTGAAATCTAGGACTCAAATTGCAAATGTTAAATAACACGTGTTTTGTTATCATCAAAACAAATGATCGTGGTGCTCTAGCACCAACAGTGGTGGTGTGTAATGGAATAACAGTTTTTACTTTCCTTTATTGCTTTATACGTTTTACTACTTAGTTATATTGCATGTGTGAATGTGGTTTACTTTCCTACTTTTTGGTTATTTCTTGTTGGACGACTAGGTCTTGGGATTAGTCAAAGCGAGCCAGTCTCGGATCCTGTAGGAATTCAGGAACCGGGTCGTAACAGGCTCCAATAGATGCCCATAAGATGTTTTCCCAATGCATGTCTAATCAAGAAATTAAATGACTTATTTAAGAATATAGAACATCTGAAAATGAAGTTAGACGACTGATTTTTGAGAGGTGATTTTACTGGAGTTGGAATGAAGTCTACAAAGTCAACTGGCTAAAGAGTCATCTGATAAAACGTTCGATGATTTTGATTGATGACTGATGAATTAATCAATTTTTGGCTCACATTTTGACATAAGATCTTCGCTATTTAGGTTTCCAAGAGACCAATGGATATTCATAGGATATATGGTGAACGAATTGGTTAACTGATGGTATGTTTGGATGTCTGATTATGTGACTAGTTGACTAATAGAATAAAATAATCGTTGAGTTGCCAACATTCAATTCAAGGGACGTCTAATCACTTGATTGGATAACTTATTTAATATTTATGGCCATTTGATTAGGGTGATAGATTTTTGATAAGCAAAGGATACTTCTATTGAGGTTTTAGCTCTAGGTTTAGGGTTTGCCTAGGTGTACAAAGGTTATATAGGTGTTACTTAGGGTTGATTAATACACTTGGGCTCTTTTACACCAAGTCTCAAAATAAGAAAATAAAAAATACATCATTTGAGAAATAAGCACGATAGACTTTGGTTCTAATAGCTTCTTTATCCTTCAGGCTTTGGTCTTCAACTTAAGTCTCTTTGAAATTTAGTTTTTCATCTTGCTTTACCCTTTTACTTTTGATAAGCCACCTGTGAGATCTCTTTCTTTCCACCTAAAATGTTGGTTCTCAAAGAATATATATATATATATATATATATATATATATATATATATATATATATATATATATATATGTATGTATTTTATTATTATCAAAATCAACAATATTAATTTTTATGCACTAACACAACTAGACTAAAATCCTAAGTACTTATCATTAAAAGTTAGATTTAAATTGAGTCCTCTGCCGACAAGCAAGCCATATCCTACATCTTGTATGCCATTTTCTATTGCATGGTTATCATGCTTATTTTTCTATCCCTACAATTAATATTAAGGCCATGATAGTTCATACAATATACAACTACATGTGGAAATCACAATAAGAAAAAGGATGTTGCCAAGTAAACAAGGAGTGCTGAGAGGCCCTATGCAGGCAATCTAGGAGTGGCATGCATGGAGTAGGGATAACTCACAAGGGCGCAAAACTCAAGTGCATTTAGATTAGGTGATAGAGGATTCCCTTGGCTACAGTAAGTGAAGTAAACAAGGAGTAGCTATGGATAGAGGCATAATGCATTGATATGGTTCGAGCGAGGTTGATACAAGATGAGAGTAGCGGTAGCAAGCCATTCAACACAAGGTTAGTGGCATGCATAGGATCACATGCGATGGCCCACCCAATAATCGTGCAGCTAAAACAATTCTAGACTGGAATCAAAGCAACATTTATCCTATAAGCATGTTGAACATTCAATAAGAGGTTATAAGCATCAGTGGCAGAAACCAAAGGATAAAAACATAGGCACAGAGAGGTTGGTGAAGGCCATATACATGGTGGGTGTTGAACACACAAGACCCTATTGTAATGGTAGAGGAAGAAAAGGAATGAGAGAAATACATGCATCCCTTTTCCAAAATTTACCACAATTTGTAGATGGCACTTAGTGGGATTCATTTAAATGGTGCCTTAATTGTTCTAATTGGACACGATGCATCGTTTGGGCAAGATTAAGAGTTAGTCAAGGTCAATTGAGGAAATCTAGGAGTTTAAACTAAGATCTTAGCATGCTATAACTAATTTGGATAGTTTAAAATGAATGAATTCAACTTCAATTTTTTTTTGGTGTTGTGACTAGTGCAACATTCATCATTTTTTAGGAGATCGAGACCAATTAGATCAAACTTGATGAAAGAGTCCGAAGCTATCGATGTACCATAAATGTTTATCAGTAGAGCATTGGAATATATCACCCAAGTAATTGACTGTGCAGAGATTGTGGGCACGGACGGATCGTGTATTGGCCATATAATCTGTTACTCCATTTGGCATATCCGGAGAGCGTGAAATAAACGTCTCCATGCAAGATAGGAGCAACCGAGAACAACTCGTGAGAACAAATATCCTCTCTGATCTACGTGTGACGTGGAAAAAAAAAATCCTTGTAGAAACTTCATAAACTGGCTAGTCCGAATCAGATTGCCTGATATCTTGTTTGATCTAATTGCTCGACACCTTGGCAGCTTTGGATACTTGGCATCTTAATGGATCCAACTATCTGATAACTTAATTCAACTGCTCCATTACTTGTTGAATCCGACCCAATTTGAGGATCCGGTAGCTCATCCGTGTATCACATTGATTGAAATCGAATTGCACAACCGTTATGCTAATATTTGCTCCGATGGTCATGTGACGGTTACTTAATTAAATATTATTGATAACTAATCGAGAGATTGTGGGGGGGGGGGAATTCCATGAGATCCATGATTGAAGGAGATTCATTCTATAAATACCTAAGGTGAGGTAATTTTTTATTTTTGACGTAATTAGAGAAGAAAAAACAAAAGCTTGATTGTATCACAAAATTGCCGGTGAAATTTGTAAATACCATCCTCCCTGCAAATGTGTACCTTTCTAGGTGAAATTGGATTATCATTCTTTTGTATGAATTCATTGCGATTATTTATTTGAGTTGAGATTCTTACATATTCTAAGTACCTCGATCCACGTGTGATCCAAATTTTGCAATATGTATTGCTCAATTGTCTAAGGATCCATGCATATGCCCTTTTGTATGCCTTCTGCTGTTCAATCCAGGTAAAATTACCTCTTATTTAAAAAAAAAGAAAATGATGGTCTTACTAACTTCATGGAAGCATCGTCTATCTCACAGACAATTAGTAACGATTAATACTTTGATTTCTCTAAAGAAAACTACATACGTTCCAAAAGTGATTTGAGAATTTCCTCTGCAGTACTCACTTAGAGTTGGATCGGATCAGCCCGTGTTCTTTCGTACTTGGAACAAACATTAAAACTTCAATTTGGGTTGACGATGGTCTTTAATATCTTGCAGCACCAAACGTTACCTAGGATTAATTTACTTAAAATGTTAAGAAAGTAATATTAAAAAATATGAAATTAGTGATAATCCTTATTTACTCGTAGGGTGATATTAATATCAATTTATGTTTATTTAAATCAGTATTAAGTTAGAGTATTAATCATTGTGGTGTAGTGTTAAAAATTTAAATAATTGTTAAGTTTGTTAGGATATAAGTGCTGCCATAAATATAAGTTACTCCTCAAATAAATACACCAATGCCTCACTAGGTACATGGATTGGACGAATGTTGACTTGGAGAGTAGATTCTCCATCGTTGAGGAGAGTGAGCTAATTACATGTTATATCAATGCCTTCGGAGCTAGTTTTCCAATCGGTTAGCATTCGAAGAGTAAGCGGGCATTTGTGACAGTGAACAGGTGAAACACCTTCCAGATTTACATATAGAACAGGGCTATACTGTAAAATCATAGAATGGCAAACCTACTCTACTGTAAAACCAAACAACGACAAACCTCTGCCACCTCAGTGGCTATTTATCAGAATTTAGGAAAATAAACAGCCAACAGCAGTAATTGGTACGCTTCTACAGCGATGTTTGTGACGGACAACGCTGCTGTCGAAGTGCCAACAGCATTAATTTTGGGTGCCTCCGAGCAAACCAATCGGGAAGGTCAAATTCAGCCAATGCGAAAGTGTGTCTTTGTTCAAAATGCACATCTCATACGACGTGACGTATTCCATTACCTTTCAAAACAAAAAACAACCAAAAACAAAAAAAAAAAACAAAAAAGGGATTCCTGCTCGTCTTTTTCGACTAATAAGGTTCTCTTCTTGCCACCACGTGATGATTGTGACCCCCACATGAAAATTAAAGGAAACGAACATAATTCGCGCCGACAATATTGCAATTTGCATTGGCTACAAAGTACACTAACGATAAAACGAATTTCAGCTTCTCCTTTCTGAATTTTGGCTACAGAATTCTCTTCTCTCGTCTGACTTATTGTTTTATTTGGAGAGTTCATATTTTTAAAGAAAAATGAAACATTCTTTTGATCTCTTTTAACGGCCATCGAATTCGATATCCAAATTTGTCATGACTAATGGGCATTGCATGGATCTAATAGTCCCATACAATATTATAACTTAACTGCCTGCCATAAATTAAATAATTAAAGAGGAAATGTCGAACACCATGAAGCAAGACGGTGGTTACTTAAGGTTGTGGCAGGAATAGAAGGTCTTGGATGCATATGTAACGGCCATCCAGTTCATATGGGTGGTCTCCACGAGAACATTTCCTTATGTGGAAGTAGAAATTAAATTTAAGAGGGGGTGAAGCCAAAAGAAATTATGCTTATCAATGCAAGCTTACTACTCGTCTCGAAGAAATATGAGAAAATTGAAAAGTCTTCGGGGGCGACAAGTGTCCCGCCCACCCCTCCCTAACTCCACCCCGCCAATAGGTCTTTTATGTACTACAGGCCATTTCAACAATTATATATTCTTAACATGCATTGTCTAATCAAATTAAAAGATACTTTTTATTATGGTCTAAAATGATTTTCGATGGAAAACATGATCGCCAAATAGAATTTTTACAACCAATTATAATTATATTGTCTGTTCGAAGAAGATGGCAATCTTATTTTTGAGAAATCAGTATTTGATATAGGTATCTCTTCATATGAATCGACTCTTACAAAGCCGCGTACTGTTCTCAATAGGATGGGCAATGTTCTTGAGATTTGGGTATGCGTAGCTCCCGTCTGGATTACTTTTTCAAAATCAATGCAATGTCTTTCGGTGTAAGGTAAGTGCATCAATTTTTATCGGACAAAGATTTTTTTTATTTTTATCGGGGAACTAATCGACAATCACAAGTACAACTACAAATAAAATACCAAAAAAGAAAGATGAGGCAATGAACGAAGTGACGTAGTAGCGTCATGGGGGTTGAAATGGACGGAGGAGGGGAGCATCGGCAACCACCCAAGGTTGCTTGCCCACTTGAAGGAGGATCAAAGGAAAAGGAAGCTCAGAAGGAAGAATCCCCTTCTTTGGGGATTATGATGTCTATTTATAGATTTAAGAGTTTTTAAAATTTCTAAAAAATCTCTTAAATACGCATCAAAGGGATAAGGAAGTTATTTTGTGGGTCAAAATAACTTCTAATCGTGTTACAACTCCAATTTTTAATCTTTTATTTAATATATATACTACCACCCTACCCTAATGAGTCTATTTCTTAATTTTTCTTGACCCAAAGGCTTAAATAGATCTATAAAAAAATATTCTCTTCAATTTTAGGCCATCTTGTTGGTCTTTTTGTCTCCTCTCATGTGATATAAAAATAATGAAAATATCATTTTTCATAAACTATAAAGAAATAATCATTAAAATTACTAGATTTACAAAATAAATACCAAAAAAATAACAATTAATAAGCATAAAATTTATATAAAATTATGACTTGATTAACATATATCAACTAAAACTAATATTGAACTCATACAGATATTGTTACTCATGCTGGAGACGTTCCCAAGTACAAATAGTCGCCCTTGACCAAAAACATTCTTCATGATAGAAGATGGTAAAAAAAAATTGGCCTTAGGCATTTACAGATGAGGTTGAGCACGTGGCTCAGTTTCCCCACCACTCATCAACCTCTTCAGCATCAATCATGTGGATCAAGGCTTCAGTAGAGTCCTTTGAGCCGGTAGAACTCCCCCTTAATGCAAGCAGTCAGAGGAGATGGAGTAGTGCAAATTGTAGTAGAAATAGTAGTTGTGGCAGAGTAGCAGTAGGATATGAAGATCGTAGCAAAAGTAGCAACCACACGTGGGATACATTCCCAAGTAGTAGTGTTTGCCACAAGATATGTGGCAACGACAGTAAAGGAGACCTTAGTCCTCAAAAGACATTGTTGGTGTGGCAGTTCCGATGAAAAAAAAAAAAAAAAAGGCTCCAATTTTCAATAGAATAGTCTAAGGACTTTCCATTAGTGTGCAGGGAGTGAAGCCTCCCATGGTATGGTTCAATGGCAACAAAGGATTCTAAGCATAACATCAAACTACTTGGATCCCAAGTCTAATGTGTTATAGGCGGCAGAGAAAATAATTATAGTAGCAACTTCAACAACACCAACTGTAGGCACAAAAATGATAGCATCATCCATGTAGATCAAAGTAGGGGGTTCTCAAGCAATGCTGCAGCATGGTGGAGGCAATTGCCTTGGGTGATGTAAGAGACCGAAGAAGAGGTACAGAGGCAAGGAAGTGATTGAACGAAAACGAGTTTGGCTAGTTAGTCGACCAAACAAACCATGAGAGGGTTATGGTGGCGAGCAAGCGCTAGTCGAAGTACGGGCCAAAGTCGATGTTGCAATCGGGTGCGATGATGGAGAGCAACTGGGCGATGGTGGTGGTGCGCTATGCTTGGACATGAAGAGCAACATGGAGAGAAGAAGAACCAAGATGAAGATCTCGACACTATAGCGACACATGGTGTCATAGGTACGAGTCAAGGTGTTGTGCATGCACCCCAAGGCAGAGAGGAGGTTGGAGGCACCCCTAGGGTTTGGTAGAGGACATGGGGTTCCCAAGATGAACATGCTCTAATACCATGTGGAGATTACGAATACTTAAAGAACTTTTACTATTGAATCTGAAAGAGAAAGACATAGAGTTGGTCCCTTTATATAGATAATATTGTTCAATCCCAATCCTAATCTTAATCCTAAACCTAAACCTAAATATAAACATGGAAACAAATTAGATCTTAAATAAACTAAAAAATATCTCCTACAATTTGGAAAGAAATAAAACATGGAGAGAGATAATTCCTAAGATATAGAAAGAGATAATTTCTACTTTCCTAAATACTATTTCTAAATTAATCTCTAACAGTGTTCTTTAAATGGATGGATGTTACCTGCAGCTTCCTCTTGAGTTGGAGGAGCAAAGAGTGATCTATCAACTAATTCATAAAGATCATAGGCATAAAGCAGTTGAGTGAAAACTCCCCACAATGGATAGTTGGTGGTGTTGGGTCTTAAAGAGATGGATGTTGAATGGTAGAGCCACATTTTGGGTGATATTACCCAAACCTTTAAAGGTGGAATCATCTCCTAATCCAAGACTAGATCTTAAGATTGCAAATATATTGATTAGTCAACATCCAGCCTCCATGGCTTCAATACCATGTAACAATCACAACAATAGAAAGAGTAAGAACAGGGGAGAAAGAAGAATGAGAAGAAGAGACGAGAGAATTATAAGGAGGTACCTTATTCGCAACAAAACCTCTGTAGAGGATGCTCTTAAATAGGCATCATTACCTCTTATACATTTGTGAGCAAGTCTATTGCATAACAATCTGTACCTTTATAGGGGTAGAGATCAAGAACCTCTTTAGTCGTTAGCATGAACCACTAAATAAGGTTTTATAAGCTATACTAGGTGTACAACACTAAAATCTAGAGATCGGATTCATATAGAATTTGCCATCTTCTAGAACCTTCCTACATTTGAATGATCAACTTGGTTTAAGATATACTACTCAGATAATATTCCCATAATGTCTTATCACCTCTCTAACCCACATTAATTGCTCTAACATTTACATAAATTACATGTTATCTACTAACTGAGCATACACCTAAATGCTATTAATTACCATGCTACTAAGTTATAAAAGACCAAATTATCTCCTTTGCATATTCTCCTTGATGCTCAGCTCTTCCTTCTTTGTTGTCATCCTCTTCATGTCCTTTTACCACTTGCTTGCTTCAAAACATAGTCTATTAACATTATTAATCGACTAGTAGAAAGATGCTTTACACTTATACCACCTTAAGTGTTAAGACCCGTGCTATTTGAGCCTTTTAAGAGGTCTCGACTGTGGGTCAGACGTCTGAACACCTTCCCAGACATCTGGAAATCAAAATTTTTGAGTACGAGCTCACGTCTGCACGCGGGCTACGCGCAGACAGTACTCCCTCGTTTTTCCTCCTTCTCTCTCTCTTCCCTCGCCTCCAAGCAAACCCTAACCCCACCTTATAAAACACCCCTCCTCCTCTCTCGTTCTCCTCACTTCTCAGTCGCCAACCACCTTCCTTCTTCTACCCTCCAGTGTAAGAGGCAATGCGAGCGAGAAAGCGCGCGGGCGGCATCGAGGAGGAGCGGCATGAGGAGAGGAGGAGGAGAGCAAGCTCGTGAGCTCACGTGAGAGCTCACCAGTGAGCACACGGTCGGAGCAGCGCGTGCGCGAGGAGGAGTGCGTCGGGGAGGTCCTCCTCGACACTGCTACAACCGGAGCAGCAGGCAAGGAGGGGCACGGCGTGGCCATGTGTGGCGCGGGAGAGCAAAAGCAGGTTCTGGGATTTTCCCAGAATCAGACGTCTGGAGTGACGTCCAGGCGACGGTTCGGACGTCTAGAGGCGATTCCAGACATCTGAGGAGAGGGCTTCACGAAGGTACGTCTTCTTTATGGATACGACCATGCAGGCCGCTCCGCCGATACCCTGTTGCATGCCATTTTGAGAAGATTGCGTGGTGGCGTGCAAAATTTGCTTTGGGAAGGCGCGGGACACACTCTCCCACGCATTTCAGACGTCTAGGCGATGTACCAGACAGCTGGAAGCACTTCCAAACATCCGGAGAGGTGGTCGGACGACTGGAGCTGAGTCCAGACGGTCCAGAAGAGTTCCTGGACGTCTGGGGTGGACACAGAGAGTGAGGTACGATACTGGACACTTTTAAGACGTCTGGAAGTTATTCCAGATGTTTGATTTTACGTCAATAACCCCATTTTAACCCGTTTAGGGTCCATTTGAGGTCTATTTTACACAAATAAGATACTGATGTGTTCCTTATGAGTTCCTCTACTTGTTAGAAGTCTATCCATACTATTCTAATAGTTCCCTTGTGATTGTTCGTTGTTATAGGACTTCGTTCCATTGCAAGTTCAAGGCTTGCTGCGGCACGTGAGCCTGCCGTTCAAGCCCCAAATACTCATGGGTTTACTGGTAGAGTGGCTTCCCCCTAATTTAATTATAACGTAAATGCATGTGTGGAATGAATGATTAAAACCAAGGACATGGAATGAATCCTAGGACGAAAAATACTTGAAATGTCTGTATTGAATGATTGAATTGCAGTCTTGAATGAGTAGATAGATGATGAGAGCCTCATCATGAGCCATAACTAGCTCATGTTGACCCAATAAAGAAGATAAAAGCTCCTACATAACCTAGAAGAAGGCTTAACTGAAAGAACAAGTGCTCTGAGAAGAAAACATGAAATAAAGGTTAAAACTGTAATTTTACCATTGCATTACATAAAAGGGATTTCTCAGAGGCAAAACATAGGTCAAAGGGTCTAAATGAGATAAAAAGTGGGTTGAGTCAATCAGAAATGGGTTTATGTGCAATCTAAGAATTAAATGACACTTGGTAACCCTAAAACAGACCCGCATAAATTAACAAGGTTCCGGTCAGAATAAAAATCAATTAAACCCTCTAAAAATCATAGAGAAACATTCTCTAGGGTTTATAACACTTAATTTGGCCCTTGGAACCCAGTTTGACTTGGATTAGGGTCCTAGCTCTTCAATTAACCTAATTTGGGTTTTTACGCAAAATGTCCAGTCAAACGAGGTCAAACCTAAAATCCAACTTCACCATTGGATTCCTTAGGTCCAAATTAGGTTTTACCAAAATTTGGACCTAAGGGGAGGTCATCTTGACCTACTTTGCAATTTAGTACACCCAAAGTACAATTTGGTCCCTATCTTTTGAATATCTTTGCAGAGAGCCCACTAAGTTTTTCGCCCCCTTTGCAATCCGGTCCTGCCGCCATTGTTAGGGCAGAACCGAGCTCCGGTGAGGTTTAGAGGGGGAATACTCTCTAATCCCTCAGAGATTCCCTCCCAGAAATGGAAGGGGGATTCTCTGAGGAATTCCCTTCCTTCTAAAGCCAATTACAATCGCTAGTGTAAACCCAATCTCTCGTGTGAACGCACGAGAGATTCGGGTATCCACCCTCTTTCCAACTCCGGTGAGCCGGCGAAGGTGATTGCGCGGTCTCCACGCGCTAGAAGGTTCGGCCAGCGCCTATAAAAGGCTCCCCAGACCCTGCCGCAGAACCTAAGCTTGATTTTGACGGAGATCCCCTCCAATTTCCCTCTCTCCCATCTCCGGCCAAAAGACCCGCAAGCTCCGGCGACCTCCTCTCCTCCTTCTCGTCGCTCTGCTGCCATACCAGCAGCAGAGTCAACTCCGTCGCTTCCTCCCACGTCGCGCCGTACCAAGCGCGCGTGTTCCTGACCTCATCTCGTCGCTGCTCCCTCCCTCAGGGTCCTTCTTCCCCGACGACGGCAGTTACGCACCGTCCACTCCGTTGCCTCCCTTCCTTCCAGATCACCCCAGATACCCTCTCCATCCACTCCTCTCTCTTTTCCCCCTGCTATTTTATCTGATTACCCCCCGACAGTGCCTAACCACCTCCATCGTCCTCGCCTCCGACCGACCTCCGGCGAGCCGCCCACACCACTCCGCCCCTCCACACGGCTCGCCAACCCCCTCGTGAGCTCCGCCTCACCACCAGGAACTCATTCCACCCCTCCACTGCCACTCCAGACCCCCACAGTAGCCCCCCGAACAACCCCACACCTCCGGCTACAGGTTGACCTAGGCACGCACTCCTAGGCCGACCTGCAGCACCACCCACCGCCTTCGCCGTGCCACGGCAAAAGTTTCTAGCTAATCTGATTGGGCCAATAGGCCGTTCTTGTGTGTGACAGGTTGTAGCTCCTGCCGCCATTGACGGTCGAAGCAGCGAGGAGCTTGTAGCAGCTTCAGGCACCAGGGCTTCCAGGCTGCAGGTGCAGCAGGTGCACGCGAGTGTTGCGAAGCGAATGAGGCCAGCAAGTTGCGCTGCGAAGCTAGCAGCTGGGGCAATTGCACGACGAGAATTCTGCGGGCGCGCGTGAAAGCAGGACTAACCAGATAGTCCCACATCGTGGGATCGCAAAACACAGGTATAGTATAAATTATTTTTGTGTTCTACTCTCATTGCCTCCGTAAGCACAGGGGTGAGGTCCCTCACCTGCCCTCACACCCGCCTCGTCCGCGGCTTGACCTCGCGGATCTGGTGGGATCCGACCCGACCCAAACCTTGAGCACTCCTCGCGCATCACCACTTGCCGGTGTGCCTGGTCCCGGGTGCGAATCCGACCCGACTACCCGTGTGGCTCTGGGAGAGCATCCTTGAGTGAATTGCTTGAGAGAGAGAGAGACGCTTGGGTAGAGGGACGGGGGTAGGTTTTGCTTTGGCTGTGGTGTGTGCAGGAAGGAAGAAGCAAAGGAAGCAGCGAGCACTTAGCAGCTGCAGAACAGGAAGAGAAGAAAGAAGAAGAGGCTGTGTAGCAGAAAAAGAAGAAGCTTTCGTAGAGATCCAAAGAGAAGGAAGAAGGAAGGCAAGGCAGAAGAAAGAGAAGAACGAAGAGAGGCCAAGTGAAGACTGCAAAGATCAGAAGAAGAAGAAGAAAGAAGAAAGGCAAGGCAGGAGAAGAAATAAGAGAAAAGAAACAAAGGCAGGAAGAAGAAGCCTTCGCAAGACAAGAAGCAAAGGCAGAAAGAGAAAGAAGTGCAAAGGAGAAGAAGAGCAACGAAGAAGAAGAGAGAAAGGAGATTACATTTAAGACGTCTGATACAGAAATCAGACGTCCAATTCTATTTTTCTTTCATAAATCCTTTTTAAAATTCTCTCTTTGAATCAATCCATTTCATTTAACAGTTGTATTCTTTGGTTTTAAAAAGTACTGAGCTTGCTCCCCGTGTTCGACCTCGGATACTCTAGTTTTTCGAGTAATAAAATTCTTTATATTTGTTTAAACGTTTTGTCGGTTATACTAAAACGTGATATACTTTAAACCCGCACAAAAACGTGAGAACATTTTGGCGCCGTTGCCGGGGAGCAACGGGCACTTTTAAAGCTTTTGATTACAAATTTTCTATCTAATATCTGACTTAACTTCTCTCTTTTGTTGTGTTCAAGCAGGGAAAGCAAAACAAAAAGGAAAGAACAATAACTGCACAACAGACTCTCCAAGGAACAGGTAATTTCCATAAGCCCTCTCTCTTAACCCTCGCAAAATCTAAAAAGGAGAAAAAAAAAGAGAGAAAAATCAACTTAGGGCTACCTGTTTCATATTTAGTAACTCATCAAGTTGCCTGATTTTCATTTCAACATATTTTTGTCTGTTCATCCAATTAAGGCAACTAGGGCTAAAACTTTCTTGATTGAGCCGTAGGTGCTAATTTCTAAGGCAACTAAATTGGACCCACTAGAGCCAAGTTAGGGATTGCAAAGCTAGGGTTTTTAGAGACACATCTTCTCTTAAACAAAGAAACAAATTTTCCAAAAAGAGGTGTGCCTAAACCGTGTTTGAAAAGATCTATACAAGAGGAACCCTAAGCAAATCAGGCTGTTAATCCATTTGAACCATAAAAAAAAGGACCTAAAAACTCTCAAAGGAACAAGAGATGAAGTTGATCCCTTGGGTCAACCAACCTTAAAATTAGGTCACTTTTGCACTCAAAATACTTAAAAGTTCAAGTGGAACATTAAGCACCTTGATCTTAAAATAAAAAAGGTAGACTTAAGAGGTCAAGGTCCCCATTCTGGTCTACCTGGAACCGCAGTGACAAGAGAGGTCGGGTGGGGGAAACCCTGTAACCCGTGGGGATGCTCTACCGTGTAGGGGTCTTTGCGGGACTCTCCCTCTCTGGCTGCCCAGGTATTTCTCAGGTGGACGATCTTCTAATCCAGGGGTCCATCTGCCCCGAACCTCTATAGTCACCCAACAATTTTTAGGTGTCTTGATTGGGTCCAGCACCTTCTAATCTCATCACATCTTTCGGTGCATGTTCGGTAGGAGGTCCTTAAGACCTCCTTTAGAAATTCACTCTCGTCAAGGCCAAGCCTCGACGCCCTTGTTTGTGCAGCAACCCCACCACATAAATCTTTCATCTGATTCAGATCCTGATTCTCCTTCTTCTCCCATCATGGCACAACCCATTGAAGAGGAGAATAACCTTGAACACCAACTTCAACGCCTGAACGATCTCTTTCAGAACTTTGTAAACCCATCGCAGCGACCTATGATGCGAGATCACTATAATCCCGCTGCGGTGGCAATCGAACCCCGAGTACGAATCCCAATTGGAGGACCTGATTCTGAACTAAAGCCCAATATGATTCATGCCATACCGAAGTTCCATGGGCTTAACTCTAAGGATCCATTCCAACACATCAAACAACTTAAGCATCTGGCCCAGACCTTCGAGTCAGATGTACAAAACCGGGATATCCTACTCATGAAAATGTTTTCGTTCTCCCTCTTGGACAAGGCCGCACATTGGTATCAGACTCAGACCTGTCCGATCAACACATGGGAGAAATTGCAGTCCAAATTTTTTAAAAAATTCTTCCCTGTTGGCCGGACGAATGCCTTGCGGCACCAGATCACTCATTTCACTCAACAACCGGGAGAACCTCTTCACGAAGCTTGGGATCGATTCCTAGATCTCATGCGAAAGTGCCCCCATCACGGAGTTCCTAAGTGGGAACAAGTCCAGTCTTTTTACCAGGGACGCCGTGAAGATATTCACTTATTCGTCAATGCAACGTGAGGAGGAAACATCATGGGTCAACACGAGGACACGATGTGGGAGATTCTCGAAAACATGTGCGAGAACTCCATAAATAATGACTCCATGGGCTTATTCGACAGGACGAATGCCCGCGCATCGACGAATCTAAGAGGGACACATGAGATGCAGGACCTGTCCACTTCCGTCAACTTGGAACTGATGGCCAGTCGGTTGGACAAGGTTTCTATCATAGAAAGAAGGTAGACGAGCTAACTCGACATTTGCAGCAAGCCACCTCTGCGCAAAACTCTTTTGCACGACCTCCTCTGGCAAGGGAAACAGTGCAAAACATATATCACCAATCTGCCAAGGGGATGGACCCATATCCACCCCCGTCTGCCTCTCGGACCGGAGTGACCTCCGATCCATTCTACTCGAGTTGGGGGAACTCTAAACCCTCGTATTCTGACTTTCCTGAGGTTCCTCAGAACTGCGAGGACCTAAACGCCATCTAGAATGACCCATTCTCCAATACCTACAACCCTGGATGGCGAAATCATCCTAACTTTCAGTGGGCGGGAAATTCTCAAAGACCACCATATCAACCCCGCCACAAGCCCCCCGTCCATATCAGCCGCCTCAGCCTCGGCCCAATCCCACCTACCAATCCGGGCAAAATCAGGATCAACTGACTCTTATCCTTTAAACACTGGCTGACATTCAAAAGACGAATGCGGCAATGCAAAAACAACACAAGGACGAGATCACAGAGGTTCGCAACCAACTAGCCCAGATGGCAAATTCCCACCAACCTGGCACCCTTCCTTCACAACCTCTGCCCAACCCAAATAACGTGCCGACCCAGAGGCACGTTATGAATCCAAATTCAGGCCACGCACATTTGATTTATCAGGCCTCTGCTGCTCCATCACCAGACGGGATGGAGGCTTCAACATCTTATGCAGGATTTCAGCAGCAGCCATCCCTCCTACCTAACCAAAACCAAAATCAGGCCGGATTAAACTCTGTAACAACACGTAGTGGTAAAACAACCCAAGACCCACATTATCCGAACCACTCCAAGCCTAATAATAACCAAGACCCTAGGATAGTTATCCAAGATACTACTGTCCCAGATCAAGAACCTGGACCTATCCTAGAGGAACCAGCTAGGATCCCATTTCCTGAGGCCTTGACCAAAGGAAAAAAAATAACCAAACCTGTGGCTCCTGAGGAGGATCTGGTCAAGCTCTTTGAACAGGTCCAGATAAACATCCCGTTGATGGATACAATTCGCCACATACCGGCTTACGCAAGATTCTTGAAAGACATATGTACACCTAAACGTAAGCCGCGAACCAAGGATGGGAACCCAATCGTACTGTCAGAGCAAGCCAGCTCTGTCATCTTGAGCAAACTCCCACCCAAGGCTAAAGACCCAGGAACTCCCTTGATTTCTTGTAAAAATTGGTGACACCCAATTTAATAAAGCCCTACTAGACCTAGGTGCCTCCATAAATTTAATACCTACATCCCTCCTTGACCACCTTGAAGAATCTGAACTTAAACCCACTGAAGTGACATTGTAGTTAGCCGATCGATCCATCAAGTCACCCAAAGGAATACTCGAGGATGTCATTGTTAGGGTACGAGATTTTTATTTTCCAGTGGACTTCATAGTACTGGACATGGATGCACCTAAGAACCCAAGGGACACACCAATCATATTAGGGAGACCCTTTTTGGCCACTGCTAGGGCCAATATAAACTGCGAAGAGGGCCAGATAGAATTAAAATTTGGGAATCAAAATCTGAAGATTGACATTTTCAAGGCCCAACAAGGGATTAATTGCGGAGTTATAGAGGAAATATGTGATGTCAAAGCCATGGCTGATGAACTGCATATAGAGGACAACCTGATTATTCCTGATCAACCACTAGAGAATCAAAAACCGCTAACAGAGGAGTGCGAACATGATCTAGACACACCTATGACTCCTACCATTGCTCCCAATACAAACCCCGAACCACCCGCTGCTGCTGACAATCCTGTCATGGAACTCAAGCCCCTTCCCGAACATCTAAAGTACGTCTTTTTGGATTCAAATCAGACGTTTCCTGTGATTATCAATTCTCGACTCACACCTGACCAGGAACTCCGTTTGATTTCTGTTCTCCAGCAACATCGTAGAGCCATTGGATGGACTCTCGATGATTTAACTGGTATAAGCCCTTCCTACTGCACACATCGAATCTACACAGAAGAAGGCTCACGACCTTCAAGAGAAATGCAAAGACGCCTAAACCCTAACCTACAGGAGGTCGTGAAAAAGGAGATCATAAAGTGGTTAGATGCAGGGATCATCTACCCGATCTCCGACAGTCGTTGGGTGAGTCCAATACAAGTGGTGCCTAAGAAGGTAGGACTTACCATCATCACGACTGAAACCGGAGAAGTCATTCCTACCCGAATAGCTAATTCGTGGAGAGTCTGCATTGATTACAGAAGACTCAATTCCTCCACGAAGAAGGATCATTTTCCACTACCGTTTATTGATCAGATCCTCGAGAAACTAGCGGGAAATAGATTCTTCTGCTTTCTTGATGGGTACTCCGATTACAATCAGGTGGCAATCCATCCAGAGGACCAAGAAAAGACCACATTCACCTGCCCCTTCAGGACGTGCGCGTTTCGAAGGATGCCGTTCAGCTCTGCAATGCACCTGCAACTTTTCAGCAGTGCATGCTTGCCATATTCTCAGATATGGTAGGTGATTATCTGGAAGTCTTCATGGATGACTTTTCAGTTTTTGGAGAATCATTTGACGATTGCCTCCAACACTTGGTCCAAATACTCATGCGGTGCATCGAGGTGAATTTGGTTCTTTCCTAGGAAAAGAGCCATTTCATGGTGCCTGAGGGAATTGTCCTGGGACATTTAATCTCGGAGAAAGGCATCCAAGTGGATCGAGCTAAGGTTAACCTGATTTCCAAGCTCCCTATGCCTAGCTCGACTAAGGACATCCGATCTTTTTTGGGGCACGTTGGTTTCTACCGTCGATTCATCCCTGATTTCTCCAAAATCGCGCGCCGCCTGACCAATCTTCTCTCCAAGGATGTGCCTTTCGAAATTTCAAAGGAATGAGCTCAAGCATTTGAGATCCTACGTGACCGAGTCACCCAAGCCTCGATCCTACAGTCCCCTGATTGGTCTCAACCCTTTGAGATCATGTGCGATGCATCTAACTTCACTGTAGGAGCGATTTTGGGGCAGAAAATTGACGGGAAACCTGTGGTCATTTACTACGCCAGCAAAACACTGGATGAAGCTCAGCGTAACTATACGGTTACTGAGAAAGAGCTGCTGGCCGTAGTATTTGCCCTGGAAAAATTCAGATCATACCTTCTGGGTTCCCGTGTTATCATATACTCGGATCATACAGCTGTGAAGCATCTCCTTGCTAAGAAGGACGCGAAACCTCGATTAATCCGATGGATCTTGCTGTTGCAAGAATTTGACCTCGAGATTCACGACAAGGAGAGAAAGCACAATGTGGTAACTGATCACTTGCCCCGCCTTCCTTCTGAAATTATTAATCCTTCCGGACCTATTACAGAACATTTCCCTGATGAGCACCTCCTGACTATCAGTGCAAGTCTTCCATGGTTCGCTGATATAGTTAATTACCTGGCATCACATCAGATTCCGCCCGATTGGCCGAAGGCCAAAAAGGACAAATTGTGCTCCGATGCCAAGTACTACCTATGGGAAGACCCGTATCTATTCCGCATTGGTGCTGATCAGATAATCCGACGATGCGTCGCGGAAGTGGAAATCAAAGACATACTCTCATTCTGCCATGACAAGGCATGCGGTGGACATTTTTCTGGACATAAAACTGCATCAAAAGTCCTCCAGTGTGGCTTTTATTGGCCCACATTTTTCAAGGATGCATACCATCACTGTAAGGCATGTTCCCGTTGCCAGACTCTAGGCAACATGAGCCATCAAGACATGATGCCTCTACAGCCGATCTAGTATGCGAAATTTTTGATATTTGGGGGATTGATTTCATGGGACCCTTTCCGACCTCGGATGGCTTCGAATACATCTTACTCGCAGTTGACTATGTTTCCAAGTGGATAGAAGCCATTCCGACCCGAACCAACAATCATAAAGTCGTTATAAAATTCCTCCATCAAAACATTTTCTCAAGGTTCGGGATTCCGCGTGCTATGATTTTCGACGGAGAGACCCATTTTACAAACGCTCAGTTCAGGTCACTGATGACCAAATATGGGGTGTCACACCGAATCTCTACTCCTTACCACCCCCAAACTAATGGTCTAGCTGAGCTATCTTACCGAGAGATCAAGAAGATCCTTCAGGTTACTGTTCGACCTGATAGAAAAGATTGGTCTTCTCGGCTTCCGGAAGCATTGTGGGCCTATAGGACCGCCCACAAGACCCAATTAGGAATGTCTCCCTTCAGACTAGTGTACAGGAAGGCACGTCACCTCCCCGTCGAGTTGGAGCATAAAGCCTATTGGGCAGTACGGACCTGTAATCTTGACCTTTCTAAGGCTGAAACCCACAGAGGACTTCAAATGAGCTAGATCGATGAATTACGCCACGACGCGTATAAGAACTCGCGAATTTACAAAGAACAGGTTAAAGCTTTTCACGACAAACACATTTCTAGAAAGGTCTTTCATCCTGGTCAAAAAGTTTTACTCTTTGATGCCCGACTAAAATTATTCCCAGGGAAGCTAAGATCCAAGTTGGTCAGACCCTACCTAGTCTGACAAATCTTCGGAAATGGAGCCATTGAAATCAGCCCACTCAGCCACGATTCTGAACCCTTTGTCGTGAACGGTCAGAGACTCAAGCCGTTCATTGACATGACTGATATAGATTTAGCTGAGTCATCCTTTACCCTCCATTCCTCTTGAGCTCATTGCGCCCAACCGATGGCGTAAAACTCAGCGCTTAACGGGAGGCAACCCGTCATTCTTTGAAAAACTCGAAACCTTTTCTGACATCTCTATGTGGAACTCATATTGCACTTTAGGGTTCATCCATTAGAACAGCCGACTTCACCTCAGGTATACCTACCCGAGATTAGAAATTGTTCGCAACAAGTCACTTCGACCCATTCACTCACCACACACCTGTCCTAATGCATGAACTAAGCTGAATTCGAACCCACCTAATTTACAATGGGGACATTGCAAATCTTAGGCATGGGGGGGTATGAAAGTGCAAAATGTCATAAAATTCATATCAAGAAAGGGTTTCATAAATAAAAAAAAAGGACTTGATAGAGGGGAGGAACAATTCAGGGTCATACAAATGAGAGAAGGAAAAGAGTAAAATGACAAAAAGGAGCACAAAAGGAAAATGAAAAGAAATAGTCATTAGTAAAAGATTAAGGGGTTAACTGAAGTTCAAGACCAAATCAAGAAAAAAGGAAAAGAAAAGTGCTATAGAGACATAACAAGAGATTAGCGGGAACGCTAGTCTTAGGCCTCTTGGGCTAGATTTGATAGTTTAAAAATTCACGTATCCGTTAAAATCTGGATAATCCTCAAGAGGTTGAGGAAAATGCGAAGCTTGAGTATTAGGTCTAAGGCTTAGGAAGTATTCGACCTCGTTAACTGACCTCCGGTTTGCGGGATTTGGTGACCTAAGTACCCCAAATTCACACACAGTCTGGTTCAGTGCGCATAAACATCCAAATCACACGAAAAGCGTTTAATGTTCTGAAAAAGTCACCTAGATTAGGAGCGGCCAATCAACACAAATTGATTTGGACGAGTTCCCAGCGTGGAGAGGTGGGAAATTCCCCTCGAAGATGCGTAACAACATATCGTCTCCTCGGTGCTCGCCTCTTAGGATATTTAAATATCCTACTGGGGGCATGTAAGCACTCTGCTGGTTCAGATGCCATGGGCGGCATTATCACGAAATGTCGATCGCCAGGGTCTGAATTTGGCCACGAAATGCCATAGGCGGGATTATCTCGAAATCTCGAAAGCCAGGGTTCTGGGGGTTGCCATGGGCGGGATTATCCCGAAATCTCGAAAGCCAGGGACCCTTGAGGATTGATGATGAGGACGAGGAATCCGATACAGACCGTGTTGAGAAGCTAATCCGAAGCTATAAATAAAAAGAAAAGAGAGAGAAAAACTCTCCA
The DNA here is from genome assembly GCA_037157565.1 of Thalassia testudinum. Lineage (NCBI taxonomy): Eukaryota > Viridiplantae > Streptophyta > Magnoliopsida > Alismatales > Hydrocharitaceae > Thalassia > Thalassia testudinum. The sequence goes on along the minus strand of JAZHRO010000022.1, from coordinate 65,393,675 downwards.
AACAAATAAATCTTCTATCTCTCTTTACAAAAAAAAAAATGCACTGCAAAGTGAACTTAGGCTAAAAATGTCACAAGCACGGGTGCTTTAACCGCGGAGTCCAACAAACCCTAGGTTAGTTTTTGTGGGCCGTAGAAACCTTTGCGGAGGACTGAGGCTAAAGCGGAACAGGTCCGGATTTTGGTTGATACTTGAGTACCTCTAGGCCTATTGTTAGCATTCCTACCTAGTCACAAAAGAAAAGGAGAAGCCCTTATCATGATTGTTGACAGACATTCAGGGTCTAGAACGGAAGTTAAAACTTTGAAATTTTGCTAAGGGACTAGCAAAAGCTAGGCATGGGGGTATGATGAGAGCCTCATCATGAGCCATAACTAGCTCATTTTGACCCAATAAAGAAGATAAAAGCTCCTACATAACCTAGAAGAAGGCTTAACTGAAGGAACAAGTGCTCTGAGAAGAAAACATGAAATAAAGGTTAAAACTGTAATTTTACCATTGCAGTACATAAATGGGATTTCTCAGAGGCAAAACATAGGTCAAATGGTCTAAATGAGATAAAAAGTGGGTTGAGTCAATCTGAAATGGGTTTATGTGCAATCTAAGAATTAAATAACACTTGGTAACCCTAAAACAGACCCGCATAAATTAACAAGGTTCCGGTCAGAATAAAAATCAAGTAAATCCTCTAAAAATCATGGAAAAATATTCTCTAGGGTTTAGAACACTTAATTTGGCCCTTGGAACCCAGTTTGACCTGGATTAGGGTCCTAACTCTTCAATTAACCTAATTTGGGTTTTTACGTAAAATATCCAGTCAAACGAGGTCAAACCTAAAATTTAACTTCACCATTGGATTCCTTAGGTCAAAATTAGATTTGTACCAAAATTTGGACCAAAGGAGAGGTCATCTTGACCTACTTTGCAATTTAGTACACCCAAAGTAATATTTGGTCCCTATCTTTTGAATATCTTTGCAGAGAGCCCCCTAAGTTTTTCTCCCCCTTTGCAATCCGGTCCTGCCGCCATTGTTAGGGCAGAACCGAGCTCCGGCGAGGTTTAGAGCGGGATTACTCTCTAATCCCTCAGAGATTCCCTCCCAGAAATGGAAGGGGGATTCTCTGAGGAATTCCCTTCCTTCTAAAGCCAATTACAATCGCTGGTGTGAACCCAATCTCTCGTGTGAACGCACGAGAGATTCGGGTATCCACCCTCTTTCCAACTCCGGCAAGCCGGCGGAGGTGATTGCGCGGTCTCCACGCGCTCGAAGGTTCGGCCAGCGCCTATAAAAGGCTCCCCACACCCTGCCGCAGAACCTAAGCTTGATTTTGACGGAGATCCCCTCCAATTTCCCTCTCTCCCATCTCCGGCCAAAAGACCCGCAAGCTCCGGCGACCTCCTCTCCTCCTTCTTGTCGCGCTGCTGCCATACCAGCAGCAGAGTCAACTCCGCCGCTTCCTCCCACGTCGCACCGTACCAAGCGCGCGTGTTCCTGACCTCATCCTCGTCGCTGCTCCCTCCCTCAGGGTCCTTCCCCGATGACGACAGTTACGTGCCGTCCCCTCCGCTGCCTCCCTTCCTTCCAGATCACCCCAGATACCCTCTCCATCCACTCCTCTCTCTTTTCCCCCTGCTATTTTATCTGATTACCCCCCGACAGTGCCTAACCACCTCCATCGTCCTCGCCTCCGACCGACCTCCGGCGAGCCGCCCACACCACTCCGCCCCTCCACACGGCTCGCCAACCCCCTCGTGAGCTCCGCCTCACCACAAGGAACTCATTCCACCCCTCCAATGCCACTCCAGACCCCCACAGTACCCCCCCGAACAACCCCACACCTCCGGCTACAGGTTGACCTAGGCACGCACGCCTAGGCCGACCTGCAGCCTGCAGCACCGCCCACCGCCTTCGCCGTTCCACGGCAAAAGTTTCTAGCTAATCTGATTGGGCCAATAGGCCGTTCTTGTGTGTGCCAGGTTGTAGCTGCTGCCGCCATTGACGGTCGAAGCAGCGAGGAGCTTGTAGCAGCTTCAGGCACCAGGGCTTCCAGGCTGCAGGTGCAGCAGGTGCACGCGAGTGTTGCGAAGCGACTGAGGCCAGCAAGTCGCACTGCGAAGCCAGCAGCTGGGGCAATTGCACGACGAGAATTCTGCGGGCGCGCGTGAAAGCAGGACTAACCAGATAGTCCCACATCGTGGGATCGCAAAACACAGGTATAGTATAAATTATTCTTGTGTTTTACTCTCATTGCCTCCGTAAGCACAGGGGTGAGGTCCCTCACCTGCCCTCACACCCGCCTCGTCCGCGGCTTGACCTCGCGGATCTGGTGGGATCCGACCCGACCCAAACCTTGAGCACTCCTCGCGCATCACCACTTGCCGGTGTGCCTGGTCCCGGGTGCGAATCCGACCCGACTACCCGTGTGGCTCTGGGAGAGCGTCCTTGAGTGAATTGCTTGAGAGAGAGAGAGACGCTTGGGTAGAGGGACGGGGGTAGGTTTTGCTTTGGCTGTGGTGTGTGCAGGAAGGAAGAAGCAAAGGAAGCAGCGAGCACTTAGCAGCTGCAGAACAGGAAGAGAAGAAAGAAGAAGAGGCTGTGTAGCAGAAAAAGAAGGAGAAGCTTTCGTAGAGATCCAAAGAGAAGGAAGAAGGAAGGCAAGGCAGAAGAAAGAGAAGAACGAAGAGAGGCCAAGTGAAGACTGCAAAGATCAGAAGAAGAAGAAGAAGAAAGGCAAGGCAGGAGAAGAAATAGGAGAAAAGAAACAAAGGCAGGAAGAAGAAGCCTTCGCAAGACAAGAAGCAAAGGCAGAAAGAGAAAGAAGTGCAAAGGAGAAGAAGAGCAACGAAGAAGAGAGAAAGGAGATTACATTTAAGACGTCTGATACAGAAATCAGACGTCCAATTCTATTTTTCTTTCACAAATCCTTTTCAAAATTCTCTCTTTGAATCAATCCATTTCATTTAACAGTTGTATTCTTTGGTTTTAAAAAGTACTGAGCTTGCTCCCCGTGTTCGACCTCGGATACTCTAGTTTTTCGAGTAATAAAATTCTTTATATTTGTTTAAACGTTTTGTCGGTTATACTACAATGTGATATACTTTAAACCCGCACAAAAACGTAAGAACAATAGAATAATAACAATTTCTTGTAAATGAATAACAGCTGCCTGTGAAATATGAAGTACTTGTGCTAGCTAACTGTTGCATGTAAATCTCCTGTTGTATACACTAAATGACATAATACGAGCTGCATGTATATAAATTAAGAATGGTAATGTGAATGATGGAAATACGAGCTACCTATATGTAACCTGTATATGGAAATGTGAACAATAGCAATACAAGTTGCATGTGTATAACCTGAGAATGGAAATAGAAATGATGAAACCTGGAATGGCATGGCCTGAGGAATATGAACATGAACCCTACGGGGAATTAGGAGTTGAGCTCCTGGAAATAAATGGAATGGATCTGGAATTGCATTGGGAAGTGTGCTGGTCACTGAGTACGTGGTACCAAGGGGAGTGCATGTTACCTCTTAATGTAGAGGGGTGCTTGCCACCTTCGGGTTGAGACCCGGGGTGGGTTTGGCCACTTTGCACCGACTCGGTGGCCCTCGTGTACACTGTACCTGGGAGAGCTACTAGTGTAGGGAGAGAACTAGCCACCCCACGGGGCCCGGGGTTCAGCTTGCCACCCTACACTGACTTGTTAGGCCTACTAGGCAAACTAGGGTAGTCAGGCGAGGGTGAACGGATTGTGAAGGGGCGAGACCCCTATTTGGTTACTAAGAGGGGCTAGACCCTTGTTACTGAGAGGGCTAGGCCCTATACTGTTCCGTGCTGTACTTTGGGCGCACCCATTAGCGGAAATGACTGATCGTGTGCCAGTGCAGGGTAGCTACCCATGCGCTTATCGTGCGTGCCGTTGTCACCGTTACGTCTGTCTGTGACCTTGGGGTGGTTGACTAGGTGTAGGATGACCACGGGGGACTCTCCAAACCAGGAGAGCACCACGTGTGCCTTCTACTCTTCGGAAAAGACTGCAATCAAGATCGTTCCCACGAGGAACATTCGAGATCAAGAAAGAGATCTGATAAATAAACCAAAGGGTGAAAAGGAATAAACTGCGAAATAATGTAATTAGAAAACAACAGCTACCTATCCACTTTTGCTGCTTTAGTTAGTTGCTTGCCACTCTACTCAGCGTTTGCTGCCTTCGTGTACTCATAACCCCTTTCAAGTCTAGGTGTTGAGTAGCCCGAGTCTACTGCTGCGGAGGGCACTGGGCCTAGTAGAGCCCAGTAGTTGTAGCTTCTTTATTGTACTCTTTGTAGTAGTGAGTTAGACTCTTATACCATTACATTTTGCACTCTTACGTTCTGTACTTTATATTATTGTGCCTGGTTACTGTTCTACTGTTGTGGTGTTATGTACTATAGCAGTTTTTACTTCTGTACTACTGTACCTTTTTATTGTTAGTTGCGTAGCATAGTGAATGTGGTTTACTTTTCTACTTTTGGTTACTTTCTCGTTGGACAACTGGGTCTTGAGATTAGCCGAGTCGGTCCGGTCTTGTGTCCTGTAGGGATTCGGAAACCGGGTCGTAACAAGATGGTATCAGAGCAAGGTCGTCCCGAGAAGTGAATCAACTAGCTTGAGAATGACCAATTCACGTGTTTGCAACTAGAGTAACCACCACAACGTACCTTTTGACATATGTTCTGAGGTTCTTTTGCTGAATGTCTGTTGGAATTGACATCTTCTTGTCCTATTGTTCTTGTCTCCTTGTAGGAGATGCCTCGACGTGGATTCATTGAGGCGGGCCGCAGACGCGGCCGAGGACGAGGTCGGAGGGGTAGACGTGTTGAGCCCGATGTTTCAGTGGACCAGCCACTTCTTCCGGGCATTTAGGCCCAGGACCTCGCCCAGCTGATACGAGAGATTGTACGAGAGGAGCTCCACCTGCCTCCACGAGCACCCCTCCCGGGGGATGTGGAGGGGGAGTCCTCTGTGGGACCACGAGACAGACGCAGCGCTGGACGTGGGGGAGGGGGTGGCCCTCCACCGCCCCCACCGCACTCTGACACTTCCGAGCACGAGCCCTCCCTGCCTGAAGGCATGGCCGTTCCCCCACTGCAGCGACATTACGAGCTTTTCGGATAGTTCCGGAAGCTGAAGCCCCCCTCCTTCAAGGGGGATGAGGACCCGACTGAGGAGGTGGACTGGTTAGAGCAGATCGAGGTGTTCGACACCCTTCGCCCCCCTGCGGAGTCCCGCGTGGCCTTTGCCACATACCAGCTAGAGAACACAGCACACAGGTGGTGGAGGGCAGTCAGAGGCCAGGAGGGGGCAGAGCTGACATGGGACCAGTTTGTCACCCTCTTCTGCGAGCAGTACTTCCCGCAAACATGGTAGGATCAGAGGAGGCGGGAGTTCCACACTCTCCGCCAAGGGACGATGACTGTCAGCGCATATCGTACGCGTTTTCTAGAGCCGTCTTGTTTCACCGCGACAGATGTGGCTACTAAGGAGGAGCGCCTGTGGAGGATCACTGAGGGGCTCCAGCCTGCCATTCGAGGGTATGTCAAACCCCTGAAGCTACCCATGTTCTCGAGAGTGGTGGAGACAGCTATGACATATGAGGAGACCAACCCGGCCGCACGTGACACTGACAGCAGATGGAAGAGGCCCTACAAGCCAAACTACTCTCAGGGCCGGCGAGAGAGGAGGCACGTGGTGCCCGCAGGAGAGATGTCACGCTTTGCGGGAGGGGCCAGCTGCTAGCACTAGACCCCCGCCCAGCTGTCGGCGGGGACCTACCGACGACAGGAGTCGAGTTCCCCTTTACTACCAGTGTGGCCAGCCGAGCCACATCAAGAGGGACTGCTCGTCTAGGGCTGGAGGTCTACAGATGCTCCCCGCACCGAGCGCTGGAGGACGAGTAGGAGGCCGTGGTCCCCAGGTGCGTGGGGGAGGTCAGTAGTTACAGGGAGGGTACTGACCAGCGGCTACTCGTTCGACGCAGAGTGTGGCTGCTTCTTCTGCACCGAGAGCTGAAGGGCTTATCAACGCCTTGACACACAGAGACACCAGAGCTTCAAGTTCAGTGGTGGCAGGTATGGTTACAGTTTCCGGCAGATTAGTTTACACACTTTTTTATTCCAGCACCACGCACTCGTTTGTTGCTGCTAGTTTTGCTGTCAGTTTAGGACAGGACTGTGTGTTGTTAGAGGATCCTTTTGTGATCAGAGGTCTGGGTGGTCAGATGTTTGTAGCTGAGGAGGTTCACACAGACTGCGAGGTCAGTGTTGGGGGACACAACCTCCCTACTGACCTAATTGTGATACCGATGAAGGACTTTGGCATGATTCTGGGGATGGACTGGCTGTCCACTTGCCATGCTTTGGTGGATTGTTTCGAGAGGAAGATCGTCTTCTCCATGCCGGAGATGCCTTCCTTTGAGTTCCACGGACAGCCGATGGACGGTGGCTTCACGTGCATTTCTGCACTTCGGACGGCGAGACTTTTGGGCCAGGGGTGTGAGGGCTTTCTGGCTTATGTAGTGGCAAAGCCCAGTCCCGTGGCAGACTTTCAGAGCATCTCGGTGGTCAGAGAGTACCCCGACGTGTTTCCAGAGGAGTTGCCAGGACTACCGCCTGAGCGTGAGGTTGAGTTTGAGATCTCACTGGTACCGGGGACTAGCCCCATTTTTACAGCACCCTACAGGATGGCACCACTTGAGTTGCGAGAGCTCATGTCCCAGTTGCAAGACCTTTTGGAGGACTTTGTGAGGCCCAGTGTGTCTCCGTGGGGAGCCCCGGTGTTATTTGTGAAGAAAAAGGATGGTACCCTACGCCTTTGTGCGGACTACAGACAGCTGAATAGGGTCACCATCAAGAACAGGTATCCGCTGCCGAGGATTGATGACTTGTTTGACTAGTTACGAGTTGCCATGATTTTTTCCAAGATAGATTTGAGATCTTGTTACCACCAATTGAGGATCAGGGAGACTGACGTCTCCAAGACAGCTTTCTGAACCCGGTATGGACGCTACGAGTTTTTTGTCATGTCGTTTGGGCTGACCAACGCCCCCGCTGCTTTCACGGATTTGATGAACCGGGTGTTCAGACCGAATCTGGATTAGTTTTTGGTGGTGTTTATTGATGATGTGCTCATCTACTCACGAGATCAGGCACAGCACGGATAGCACTTGCGGATGGTTCTGGACACGTTGAGACGACGTAGGCTGTATGCCAAATACAGCAAGTGTGAGTTCTGGTTAAGGCAAGTGACCTTTCTAGGTCATGTGATTTCAGGGGATGGCTTGGCTGTGGATCTAGCCAAGGTTGAGGTAGTGCTCAAGTTGGAGAGACCACGTATAGTGACAGAGATCCATAGTTTCTTGGGACTGGCAAGCTACTACCGATGGTTTATCAGGGGTTTCTCGAAATTGCACGTCCTATGACATAGTTGACCCGGACGAACATGCCCTTTTCTTGGATAGACGCTTGTGAGGCATGTTTTCAGGAGTTGAATTAGAGGCTGACTTCGGCTCATGTGCTTACCATCCCAAATAGCAGTGGCAGTTTCGTTGTGTACACGGATGCTTCTTTGCAGGGGTTAAGGGGTGTGCTCATGCAGCAGAGTCACGTTGTCGCTTACGCTTCGTGACAACTGAAGCCCCATGGGCATAGCTACCCTACCCATGACTTAGAGCAAGCGACTGTCGTCTTCACACTGAAAACTTGGAGGCACTACTTATACGATGAGAGTTTTAAGATATTCACGGATCGTAAGAGCCTCAGGTCTTGTTTGATCAGAAGGAGCTTAACATGGGACAGAGACATTGGTTAGAGCTCCTGAAGGACTATGACTGTAGCATCTCCTACCATTCGAGGAAGGCCAACGTGGTGGCTGACGCCTTGAGCCGGAAGGCGCCCACCCACTTGGCCAGTTTACAGGTACAAAATTGGAGACTCATGGAGGAGTTCGGCAGTTGGCGACCCCTTGAGTCACAGGGGCATTGCAGGTCAGTGACAGTGACACGATAAACGAGACCAGAGTTAATAGACCACATCATTACAGGACAGAGGACAGATCTGTATCTGCAGTCGTTGCACGACAGAGCACTGTCAGGGGATCCAGGAGATTTCTCCTTTACCGACGAGGTGCTGCAGATGAGGGGACGTTTGTGCGTTCCCAGAGACGAGGAGTTGTTGAGAGAGCTCTTGACTGAGGCACATAGTTCCAGGTTCACCATACATCCCGAGAACACGAAGATGTATCATGATTTGAGACGTAACTTTTGGTGGAGGGGGATGAAGCAGGATGTAGGAAAGTTCGTGCAGCAGTGTTTAGTGTGCCAGCAGGTGAAGGCCAAGCATCAGAGGCCTACAAAGCCATTGCAGCCACTTCCAGTGCCAGAGTGGAAGTGGGAGAGCATCACCATGGACTTGATGGGGGGTTTGCCCGTTACCCAGCAAGGACACGATGCAGTCTGGGTGATTGTAGACAGCTTGACGAAGACGGCATGTTTCTTGCCGATCCGAGTCACCTTAGGACCAGCTCAATTGGCAGAGTGGTATATTCGCGACGTGCTACGTCTGCATAGAGTTCCACACGAGATTATATCCGACCAGGATATCATTTTACGTCCCAGTTTTGGGCTAAGTTTCAGGAGGCCTTGGGGACACGGTTGAGGTTCAGCACAGCGTACCTCCCCTAGACGGGAGGACAGTCAGAGCGCACAATACAAACACTTGAGGACCTATTGCGTGCTTGTGTACCAGACTGGAGGGGCTCTTGGGAGGAGTACTTGCCCTTGGCAGAGTTTGCATATAATAACAGCTATCATTCGAGTATCGGCATGGCACCATACGAGGCTTTGTACGGACGGAGGTGTACTGCGCTCTTGAGTTGGGTTGAGGTGGGGACCAAGTGGGAGGTTGGCCCCCGGCTAGTCCGGCAGAGTCAAGAGGTGGTAGAGCAGATTCACAGACGACTTCACACTGTCAGGAGCAGACAGAAGAGTTATGCCGATCGGAAGCACAGAGAGCTGCAGTTCGAGGTTGGGGATCACGTCTTTCTTCGTGTTTCGCCCATGAAGGACCTGCAGCATTTTAGGGTGAAAGGGAAGCTCGCGTCGAGGTTTGTGGGGCCCTTTGAGGTCCTGGAGCGGGTTGGACCCGTTGCTTTCAGGCTTGCCCTTCCTCCCCAGCTTTCTGGTGTGCACGATGTGTTCCACGTGTCCAACCTCAGGAAGTACATTACCGATCCCAGTCACGTTCTGAGCCACAAGAGTGTCGAGGTGGGTGATGACCTGACCTACCCCGAGCGACCCGTACAGATACTAGACAGAGCCGTTCGGAGTTTAAGATGGAAGCAGGTACCCCTGGTGAAGGTCTTGTGGAGGAGCCAGAGGTACGAAGAGGCTACCTGGGAGAATGAGGCGACAATGTGAGAGCGGTACCTGGAGCTTTTTGAGGGTACGTGATGAGAACCTCATCATGAGCCATAACTAGCTCATTTTGACCCAATACAAAGGATAAAAGCTCCTACATATCTCAAGGAAAAGCTTAACTCAGAGAATTCTGAGTTTGAGGAGAAAACAAGTCATAAGGGGTAAAAGTGCAATTTTACCAGTATAATCTGCATACAGGGTAATTCAGGGCCCAAACATAGGTCAAAACAGCTTAATAAGAATAAAAGTGGGATGAGATGATCTAGCAAGGGCTACAGCACTTCCAAGGAACCAAATGATAATCTGTAACCCTAAAACAACCCACTTCAATTCACAAGGTTCGAGGCAAAGTAAAAATAGAATAAACCCTCTAAAATTCATAGAAAAATAATCTCTGGGGTTTAGAACCATCAATTTGGCCTTTAGAACCCATTTTGACCTACATTGAGAACCATGCCCAATTAATAACTTAATTTGGGTTTTTGCGCAAATTGACCGGTCAAACAAGGTTTAATATGAAAATAAAATTCACCATCAGATTCCTTAGGTCCTAATTAGTCATGTATAAAAACTTGAGCCTAAGAAGAAACCTCCTTGACCGACTTCACACTTTGGTCCTCATATATTTACTCTTTGGCCCTCAACTTTTGAACCCTCGCATTTTGGCCCCTAACTCTCCTTCGTTCTTTGCAAACAGGTCCCTCCTGCAAAACCCTGCCAGCACCATGCTCCGGCGACCTTGCGCGGAGCATGGCGCCGCGCAGGGTGAGGTGGGGGACCTGGCAAGTGTACCGGGGGTGCCCTGCGTCGTCAGCCGTCGCAGGAGCACCCCCATGGTCACTGTAGCCCCCCATACCGGCCGTGCGAACGCACGGACGGTATGGGTTCGTATTCCGACCATTCTCCGGCGAGGGAGACACGTCGTCTCCCTCCGCCTTCCTCCCTGCTTCAACCCTATAAATACCCCCCGCCGCTCCACCGACGAAGGCAGCCTGGATCTGACGGAGAAAAACCCCCAGCTTTCTTCTCTTCTTTCTCCGGCAGACGCTCACCAGCTCCGGCGACTTCCTCCCCCTCCACCTCTTCGCTCTGCCGCAATACCAGCAGCAGAGACCTCCTCCCCTGCTCTTCCCGCGCCACGCCGCACCCAGCTGGCGCCTCTCCAGCCCTCTGCTCGTCGCCGCCCCTCTCTCTGAGCATCATCTTCTCCGGCGACAGTCGATACGACTGTCGCCCTGTTCCTCCCCCTTCGTCCCTGCAGTTAAGTTAGACTTACTCCCCTTCTCCTCCTCTTTCTTTCCCCGCTTTCGATTTAGTCAATTAAGCCCTCTACCGACCCTGTTCACCCTCACCCTCTCCGCCTCCGACCACCCTCCGGCGAGCCGCTCCCATCACCTCAGCGACCCACACGGCTCGCCGACCACCGCAGAACCTCCGCCTCCTCACCCTGATCCTCTTCCGCCCCTCCACTTCCCACCAAACACCCTCTGCAGACCCACCGAACACACCCACTCCCTCGCTCACAGTTTGACCTAGGACGACCTGACAGCTCCATCTCGCCCCCTGCAGACCCCCTGACCACCTTCGCCGTGCCACGGCGAAGGTCCCCCGCCTGTCTGATTTGGCCGAGAGGCCGTGCTATTGATTTCAGGTTCCAGGCCTTGACCGCCATTGGCGAGGAAGCTCGAAGCCTGCTCGAGGTTGCTTCAAGCCGAGATATCCCAGGTTGAAAAGCCACGGCCAGCGCGGAAGAGTCTCGCGCACACACCCTGGCCCTCAATTGGAGCTGTGCGCCTCAACAGCTGATGCAATTGGAAGCGCCATCCCTGCTGCAGGCGTGAGAGAAACGGGTGCGCGGATAGTCCCACCTCGGAACCTCTCGAAGGCGCGCGGACGCATAAAGGCAAAAACTGCCTTATGCTGTTTGCCTCAGTTACCACGGGGTGAGGTCCCTCTCACCCGACCCGACCCGACTCGGCCTCGTCCGTGACCACGCTCCGCGGACCTGGCCCGACCCGATTAGACTGACCTGCACTCCTCGCCCACCACGCACGCCGGTGGGCCTGGACCCGGGCCTGACCCGAACCCGATTACCCGGTAGCGCTCTGGGAGAGCTTCCGAAGAGTGATTTCAGAGAGAGAGATACGCGGGGGAGGGGGGTAGAGTAGGTTTTTGCCTCTTGACGAATAAACTCTGAAGTGTGCAGGCCAAAGAAGAAGAAGCAGACCCGCTGAAGAAGAAGGAGCTGCTGCACTGTAGCGAAGGCATTGTTAAGTCGTCTCAGCACCACCGCAGACGACGGAAGGTCAGCAGCCAAAGAAGAAGCAGACCCGCTGAAGAAGAAGGAAGAGCAACGGCCATCGCGAAAGAAGAAAAAGAGAGGTCAAGGCAGGTGAAGACAAAGAAGAAGAAGGAATGAAGAGAAGCAAGAAGCAAGAAAAGAAGAAGACGATCTGACGAAAAAGAAAGAAAGGAAACAAGGAAGAACAGAAGAAGAAGAGCACGAGGGGAAAATCTGAAGAAAGCAGAAGAAGAAGAACAGGAAGAACCAAAGACAAAGAGGAAGAAAGAAGAAAAGAAGAAGAAGCCAAATTTTCATCTCTCTCTCTCTCTCTCTTTATTTTTGTAATAGAACTTGTATATCTCTAGAATACAACTTGCTCCCTGAGTTCGACCTCGGGAACTCTTTTATTTTTCCGAGTAAAAAAATTTTATATGAAACGTTGGTAACAACCGGCTTTACTGCAACGATATAACACAACCCGGTCAAACCAGACGCTATCATTTTGGCGCCGCTGCCGGGGAGCAACGGCTATTCTAGAGGTAAACATTCCTGTATCTTTTAATTTCTGATAATCTCCTCTCTTTTGTGCAGCTACAGGAACTCAAGAAGACAAGCAACCACACGACAACCACTCCGAAGACAGGTAAATCTTTTCTCTCACTATTAACCCCTACACTCTAAAGAGAAAGAAAAGAAAAGAACAAAGCAATATAGGGCTAACCTGTCTTCCATACTTAGTAACCATAAAAAGTTGCATGTTTTCAACTCATCACTCCTGCACACTATTAAGGGTATTTAAGGGCTAACACATTCTTGCTTGAGCCCTAATTGCCCAACAAAGAGTTAAATGGACCAAGTAGAGCCAACATAAGGTCAAACATTAGGATTTCAGTAGAGACACACCCCTTAATCAAGAATTGAGGAAATCCTAAAGAGGTGTGCCCAAGCCATTGATTGAAAATAATTAACAAGAAAAATCCTAAACAATTGGCTCTCTCTAAACACTTGAACCCTAAAAGACAGGACCTAAAAGCTCTTAAAGAAAACAATAGGTAAAGTTGACCCCTTGGGTTAACCAACCTTAAATTAGGTCACTCTTTGCACTTAAAAAGACTAAAGTTCAAGTGAAACCTTAAGCACCCTGATTTTAAAATTGGTAGACTTAAGAGGTCAAGATCCCCATTCTGGTCTACCTGGAACCGCAGTGACAAGAGAGGTCGGGTGGGGGAAACCCTGTAACCCGTGGGGACGCTCTACCGTGTAGGGGTCTTCGCGGGACTCTCCCTCTCTGGCTGCCCAGGTAATTCTCAGGTGGACGATCTTTCTGATCAAGGGGTCCATCTGCCCCGCACCTCTATAGTCACCCAACACATTTTTGGGTGTCTTGATTGGGTCCATCACCTTCTAAACTTACCTCTCCCAACTGTGCATGTACGGAAGGAGGTCTCTAAGACCACCCTTAAGACCTCCTTTAGAAATTCACTCTCGTCAAGGCCAAGCCTCGACGCCCGTGTTTGTGCAGCAACACCCTCACATTATTCTCTCTTCTGATTCAGAACCAAGTTCTTCTTCTTCCCCCATCATGGCTCAGCCAGTTGAGGAAGAAAATAATCTGGAACACCAGCTCCAGCGACTCAATGACCTCTTCCAAAACTTCGTGCACCCACCACAGCGTCCTATGATGCGGGACCACTACAATCCTGCTGCGGTGGCAATTGAGCCTCGAGTTAGAATCCCGATTGGAGGACCTGATTCCGAACTAAAGCCCAACATGATTCACGCTATACCTAAATTCCATGGGCTTAATTCTGAAGATCCCTTCCAGCACATCAAACAGCTTAAGCATCTGGCCCACACTTTTGGATCAGATGCGCAAAATCGGGATATTCTTCTCATGAAGATGTTCTCCTTTTCTCTTATGGACAAGGCCGCCCATTGGTATCAAACTCAGACCCGGCCGATCAACACTTGGGAAGAACTTCAATCCGAGTTTTTGAAAAAGTTCTTTCCCGTTGGACGGACCAACGCCTTGCGCCATCAGATTACACACTTCACTCAACAATCAGGAGAACCTCTCCATGAGGCATGGGATCGTTTTCAGGATCTCATGAGGAAGTGCCCCCATCACGGAGTTCCTAAATGGGAACAAGTCCAATCTTTTTACCAGGGACTCCGTGAGGACATCCGCCTTTTCGTCAATGCAACCTGCGGAGGAAACATCATGGGTCAACATGAAGACACCGTATGGGAGATTCTCGAAAACATGTGCGAGAACTCCATCAACAATGACTCCATGGGATTATTCGACAGGACGAATACCCGCGCAGCGACGAATCTTAAGGGAGCACATGAGACGCAGGGCCTGTCCGCATCAGTCGACCTGGAATTAATGGCCAGTCGATTGGACAAGGTCTCAATTATTGAAAAGAAGGTGGATGAGCTGACTCAGCACTTGCAGCGAGCCACCTCTGCGCGTAACTCCTTTGCACAACCTCCTTCCACACAGGAGACTGTGCAAAACATCCTACACCGATCCTCCCCTGGGATGGATCCATATCCATCCCCATCTGATTCTTGGACTGGAAGATCATCCGATCCTTTCTTCACCAGCCGGGGGAACTCCATTCCCCCTTTCCCTGATTCTCAGGAGGTTCCTCAGACCTGCGAGGACCTCAACGCCATCCAGAACGACCCATTCTCCAACACTTACAACCCTGGATGGCGAAACCATCCAAATTTTCAGTGGGCGGGAAATTCTCAAACCCAAAGACCACCTTTTCATTCCCGCCCACAGCCCTCTCATCACTACCAGCCGCCTCAGCCTCGGCCCAACCCTACTTATCCATCAGGGCCAAATCAAGATCAAATGTCCTTAATCCTTCAGACTCTGGCTGACATTCAAAAATCGAATGCGGCCATTCAAAAACAGCACAAGGACGAGCTTACTGAAGTTAAAACTTAGCTGGCCCAGTTGGCAAATTCTCGCCAGCCAGGCACACTCCCTTCCCAACCCCTTCCTAACCCAAATAACGTGCCAACCCAGAAGCGCGTTATGAATCCAAATTTAGGCCAAGCTCAATGGATTTATCTGGCCCCCACTGCTCCATCTCCAAACGAGATGGAAGCCTCTACTTCTCGTACGGGATTTCAGCAGCAGCCACCCCTCCTACCAAATCCAAACCAAAATCAGGCCGGATTAAATTCTGTAACAACACGTAGTGGTAAGACAACTCAGGACCCGCGTTATCCAAACCACTCCCAGCCTGATAATCATGACCCTAGGATAGTTATCCAAGGTACCGCTGTTCCAGACCCACAACCAGGACCTATCCTAGAGGAACCAACCAAGATCCCGTTTCCCGAAGCCCTGACCAAGGGAAAGAAGACCACCAAACCCGTGGCCCCTGAGGAGGACCTGGTCAAGCTCTTTGAGCAGGTCCACATAAACATCCCCTTGATGGATGCAATCCGCCACGTACCAGCTTACGCACGATTTCTAAAGAATATATGTACACCCCAGCGTAAGCCGCGAACCAAGGGAGGGAGCCCAATTGTTCTGTCAGAGCAAGCCAGCTCTGTAATCCTTAGTAGACTCCCACCCAAGGCAAAAGATCCTGGAACTCCCCTGATCTCCTGTAAGATAGGTGGTACCCAATTTGACAGAGCATTGTTAGACTTAGGTGCATCTATAAATCTGATACCCACATCCTTACTTGACCATCTGGAAGAATCTGAGCTGAAACCAACCGAGGTGACATTACAATTAGCAGATCGATCTATAAAGTCACCAAAAGGGATTCTCGAGGATGTTATCGTGAGAGTGCGGGATTTCTATTTTCCAGTGGACTTTATAGTCTTAGACATGGATGCACCTGAGAACCCTAGGGATACACCAATCATTCTAGGGAGACCTTTCTTGGCTACTGCTAGAGCCAACATCAGCTGTGAGGAGGGCCAAATAGAGCTTAAGTTTGGAGATCAAACACTGAAAATTGATATATTTAAGGCCCAACAAGGAATTAATTGCGGCGTCATCGAGCAAATTTGTGACATCAAGACTTTGGTTGATGAATCACACCTCCAGAATGACTTGAGTATTCCTCATCAACCACAGAAGGATCTTGACCCGCAAATAGAGGAGTCCAATCCGGATGTGAACAACCCAGTAACTCCCACCCTTGAACCTCACATCTATACTGAACCACCCGCTGCTGCTGAAAACCCCATCCTTGAACTGAAACCCCTTCCTGCTCATTTGAAATACATCTTTTTGGGTTCTAATCAGACCCTTCCTGTGATCATCAATTCCAACCTCAATCCTGAACAGGAATACCGTCTGATTGTTGTCCTCCAGCAACATCGCAGAGCCATCGGATGGACCCTCGATGATTTGACTGGAATAAGTCCCTCTTATTGTACTCATCATATCTATTCAGAAGAGGGCACACGACCTTCTCGTGAAATGCAGAGACGCTTAAACCCCAATCTGCAGGAGGTCGTGAAAAAGGAGATCATCAAGTGGTTAGATGCCGGGATCATCTACCCGATCTCCGATAGTCGTTGGGTGAGCCCGATTCAGGTCGTGCCTAAAAAGGCAGGACTCACCACTATAACGACTGAGACCGGAGAAATCATTCCTACCCGATTAGCCAACTCGTGGAGAGTCTGTATAGATTACCGTCGACTCAATTCCTCCACGAAGAAGGATCATTTCCCACTACCCTTCATTGATCAAATTCTCGAAAAACTAGCGGGAAATAGGTTCTTCTGCTTTCTTGACGGGTACTCCGGTTATAACCAGGTGGCAATCCATCCTGAGGACCAAGAAAAGACCACATTCACCTGCCCCTTCGGAACATACGCTTTCCGAAGGATGCCTTTTGGTCTTTGCAATGCACCCGCTACTTTTCAGCGATGCATGCTTGCCATATTCTCAGATATGGTAGGTGATTATCTGGAAGTCTTCATGGATGACTTTTCAGTTTTCGGAGCATCATTCGACGATTGCCTCCAGCACTTGGTCCAGATACTCAGGCGGTGCATCGACGTGAATTTGGTTCTTTCCTGGGAAAAGAGCCATTTCATGGTGCCTGAGGGAATTGTCCTGGGACACTCAATTTCGGAGAAAGGTATCCAAGTGGATCGAGCTAAGGTTAATCTGATTTCTCGCCTTCCTATGCCTAGCTCGATCAGGGACATCCGATCCTTTTTAGGGCATGTCGGTTTTTATCGACGATTTATCCCTGATTTTTCAAAAATCGCACGCCCCCTGACCACTCTTCTCTCCAAGGATGTTCCCTTCGAAATCTCCAAGGAATGCACTCAAGCATTTGAAATCCTGCGTGACCGAGTCACCCAAGCCCCGATCCTACAGTCCCCTGATTGGTCTCAACCCTTTGAGATCATGTGTGATGCATCCGACTTCGCTGTAGGAGCGGTTTTGGGGCAGAAAAATGACAAGAAACCTGTGGTCATTTACTACGCCAGCAAAACACTCGATGAGGCTCAGCGTAACTATACAGTTACTGAGAAAGAGCTGCTAGTTGTAGTATTTGCCCTAGAGAAATTCAGATCATACCTTCTGGGTTCCCATGTCATCATATACTCGGATCACACGGCTGTGAGGCATCTCCTTGCAAAGAAGGACGCGAAACCTCGATTGATCCGATGGATCTTGCTGTTGCAAGAATTTGACCTCGAGATTCGCGATAAAGCGGGAAAACAAAACGTGGTAGCTGATCACTTGTCCCGTCTTCCTTCTGAAATGATAGACCCTTCCGGACCCATCACTGAGCATTTTCCCGATGAGCACCTGCTGACTATTGGTACTAGCCTTCCGTGGTTTGCTAATATTGTAAATTACTTGGCATCTCATCAAACCCCGTCCGATTGGCCGAAGGCCAAGAAAGACAAATTACGCTCCGATGCCAAGTATTACATTTGGGAAGACCCGTACCTCTTCCGCATAGGTGCCGATCAGATCATCCGGAGATGTGTCCCGGAAGGGGAAGTCAACAATATCCTCTCTTTCTGCCATGACCAGGCATGCGGTGGCCATTTTGCCGGGCATAAAACCGCATCAAAAGTCCTCCAGTGCGGCTTTTACTGGCCCACACTGTTCAAAGACGCATACAGTCATTGCAAGGCATGCAGTCGTTGCCAGACTTTGGGCAACATGAGCCATCGCGACATGATGCCTATGCAACCGATTCTAGTATGCGAAATCTTTGATGTTTGGGGGATTGATTTTATGGGCCCCTTTCCTGTTTCGGATGGTTTCGAATACATTCTGTTGGCTGTGGACTACGTGTCCAAATGGATCGAAGCCATACCGACCCGAACCTGTGATCACAAAATCGTTCTCAAATTCATTCATCAACACATTTTCTCAAGGTTCGGGATTCCTCGTGCAATAATCTCTGATGGGGGGACCCATTTCACAAATGCTCAGTTTAGGTCACTGATGACCAAATACGGGGTGTCTCACCGAATCTCTACTCCTTACCACCCCCAAACTAATGGTCTAGCTGAGCTGTCGAATCGGGAGATCAAGAAAATCCTACAGGTCACTGTTCGACCTGACAGGAAGGACTGGTCGTCCCGACTTCCGGAAGCATTGTGGGCCTATAGGACCGCCCACAAGACCCAATTGGGCATGTCTCCCTTTAGATTGGTGTACGGAAAGGCATGCCACCTTCCCGTCGAACTGGAGCATAAAGCCTATTGGGCAGTACGGAACTGTAATCTAGATCTTTCCAAGGCTGGGACCCACAGAAAACTCCAAATCAGCGAGATCGATGAATTACGCACAGACGCGTACGAGAACTCGCAAATCTACAAGGAGCGGGTTAAAGCCTTCCACGACAAACACATCTCGAGAAAGATCTTTCATCCTGGTCAAAAGGTCCTACTCTTTGATGCCCGACTCAAACTCTTCCCAGGAAAACTGAGATCTAAGTGGGTCGGACCATATTTGGTCCGACAGGTTTTTGGAAATGGAGCAATCGAAATCAGTCCACTCAGCCACGATTCTGAACCTTTCATCGTGAATGGTCAAAGACTCAAGCCGTTCATTGATGTAACTTCTACTGATTTGGCTGAGGCATCTTATATCCTCCTTTCCCCTTGAGCTTATTGCGCCCAGCCGATGGCGTAAAACTCAGCGCTTAACGGGAGGCGGCCCGTCATTCTCTTTGAAAACCTGAAACTTGTTCTGACACCTTTCAGCACTCGAAGTTCACCCTGAACTAAGACCCCCTAGGTTACAATGAGGACATTGCAAATCTTAGGCATGGGGGGGTAGGAAAGTGCAAAAACTTGTAAGAAAAGGTTTCAAGCAAAAAAATTCACATATGCCAAAAATACCATAAAAATTAAAAAATTTTTCGAAAAAGAATAAGAGGAAAAGAGGAGAAGGAAAATTTTGTGAAGGAGAAAAGAAACAAAATGAAAAAGGAGCACAAAATTATAAGAAAAGTTGATAGTCATTAGTAAGGAACTAAGGAATTAACCTAAGTTCTAGACCTCATTCAAGAAAATAACTGAAAAGTGCACAATGAGATTAGTAAGAATGCAAACCTTAGGCATTCTTGAATAGACTCTTAGTACTCATTAAGATCTGGACACTCCTCAAGAGGTTGAGGAAAATGAAAAGCTGAAGTATTAGGTCTAAGGCTTAGGGAGTATTCGGCCTCGTTAACTAATTTTTGGTTTACGGGACTCAGTAACCTAAGCACCCTAATCTCACACACAGCCTGGTTCAGTAAGCATAAAAATCAGAATCACGCAGAAGCGTCGCAAAAATCTGAAAAGAACACCTAGAATAGGAATGGCCGATCAACACAAGTTGATTTGGACGAGTTCCCAGCGCGGAGAGGCGGGAAATCCCCTCGAAGATGCGTAACAAAATATCATCTCCTCGGTGCTTGTCTCTTAGGATATTTACATATCCTACGGGGGGCATGTAAGCACTCTGCTGGTTCAGATTCCATGGATGGCATTATCTCGAAGTGTCAATTGCCAGGGTCTGGATTCGGCCACGGAACACCATGGATGGGATTATCTCGAAATCTCAATAGCCAGGGTTCCGGGGGTTGCCATGGGCGGTGCTATCTCGAAGCATCGATCGCCAGGAACCCTTGAGGATTGATGATGGGAGCAAGGAATCTGATACAGACCGTGTTGAAAAGCCAATCCTAGACTAGAACTAAAAAGAAAAAGAGAGAGAAAACTCTCCAAACAGAAAAAACTTTCTATCTCTCTCTTACAAAACGCACTGCGAACTGAGCCAGGGCTAAAATCATTTCAAGCACGGGTGCTTTAACCACGAAGTCCAATAAACCTTAGGTTAGTTCTTGTGGGCCTTAAAAACCTTTGCTAAAAGACTGAGGCTAAGGCTAGACAGATTTGGATCTTGATTGGTACTAGAGTATCTTTTAGGCCTATGGTCAGCATTCTAACCTAATCTATGCTCAAATAAAAAGGCACTTATCTAAAACCATTGAAAACTTCATGGTCTAGAACAAGGGTTGAAACCTTAAGTTTTTTTTTTGCTAAGGGACTAGCAAAAGCTAGGCATGGGGGTATGATGAGAACCTCATCATGAGCCATAACTAGCTCATTTTGACCCAATACAAAGGATAAAAGCTCCTACATATCTCAAGGAAAAGCTTAACTCAGAGAATTCTGAGTTTGAGAAGAAAACAAGTCATAAGGGGTAAAAGTGCAATTTTACCAGTATAATCTGCATACAGGGTAATTCAGGGCCCAAACATAGGTCAAAACAGCTTAATAAGAATAAAAGTGGGATGAGATGATCTAGCAAGGGCTACAGCACTTCCAAGGAACCAAATGATAATCTGTAACCCTAAAACAACCCACTTCAATTCACAAGGTTCGAGGCAAAGTAAAAATAGAATAAACCCTCTAAAATTCATAGAAAAATAATCTCTGGGGTTTAGAACCATCAATTTGGCCTTTAGAACCCATTTTGACCTACATTGAGAACCATGCCCAATTAATAACTTAATTTGGGTTTTTGCGCAAATTGACCGGTCAAACAAGGTTTAATATGAAAATAAAATTCACCATCAGATTCCTTAGGTCCTAATTAGTCATGTATAAAAACTTGAGCCTAAGAAGAAACCTCCTTGACCGACTTCACACTTTGGTCCTCATATATTCTCTTTGGCCCTCAACTTTTGAACCCTCGCATTTTGGCCCCTAACTCTCCTTCGTTCTTTGCAAACAGGTCCCTCCTGCAAAACCCTGCCAGCACCATGCTCCGGCGACCTTGCGCGGAGCATGGCGCCGCGCAGGGTGAGGTGGGGGACCTGGCAAGTGTATCGGGGGTGCCCTGCGTCGTCAGCCGTCGCAGGAGCACCCCCATGGTCACTGTAGCCCCCCATACCGGCCGTGCGAACGCACGGACGGTATGGGTTCGTATTCCGACCATTCTCCGGCGAGGGAGACACGTCGTCTCCCTCCGCCTTCCTCCCTGCTTCAACCCTATAAATACCCCCCGCCGCTCCACCGACGAAGGCAGCCTGGATCTGACGGAGAAAAACCCCCAGCTTTCTTCTCTTCTTTCTCCGGCAGACGCTCACCAGCTCCGGCGACTTCCTCCCCCTCCACCTCTTCGCTCTGCCGCAATACCAGCAGCAGAGACCTCCTCCCCTGCTCTTCCCGCGCCACGCCGCACCCAGCTGGCGCCTCTCCAGCCCTCTGCTCGTCGCCGCCCCTCTCTCTGAGCATCATCTTCTCCGGCGACAGTCGATACGACTGTCGCCCTGTTCCTCCCCCTTCGTCCCTGCAGTTAAGTTAGACTTACTCCCCTTCTCCTCCTCTTTCTTTCCCCGCTTTCGATTTAGTCAATTAAGCCCTCTACCGACCCTGTTCACCCTCACCCTCTCCGCCTCCGACCACCCTCCGGCGAGCCGCTCCCATCACCTCAGCGACCCACACGGCTCGCCGACCACCGCAGAACCTCCGCCTCCTCACCCTGATCCTCTTCCGCCCCTCCACTTCCCACCAAACACCCTCTGCAGACCCACCGAACACACCCACTCCCTCGCTCACAGTTTGACCTAGGACGACCTGACAGCTCCATCTCGCCCCCTGCAGACCCCCTGACCACCTTCGCCGTGCCACGGCGAAGGTCCCCCGCCTGTCTGATTTGGCCGAGAGGCCGTGCTATTGATTTCAGGTTCCAGGCCTTGACCGCCATTGGCGAGGAAGCTCGAAGCCTGCTCGAGGTTGCTTCAAGCCGAGATATCCCAGGTTGAAAAGCCACGGCCAGCGCGGAAGAGTCTCGCGCACACACCCTGGCCCTCAATTGGAGCTATGCGCCTCAACAGCTGATGCAATTGGAAGCGCCATCCCTGCTGCAGGCGTGAGAGAAACGGGTGCGCGGATAGTCCCACCTCGGAACCTCTCGAAGGCGCGCGGACGCATAAAGGCAAAAACTGCCTTATGCTGTTTGCCTCAGTTACCACGGGGTGAGGTCCCTCTCACCCGACCCGACCTGACTCGGCCTCGTCCGTGACCACGCTCCGCGGACCTGGCCCGACCCGATTAGACTGACCTGCACTCCTCGCCCACCACGCACGCCGGTGGGCCTGGACCCGGGCCTGACCCGAACCCGATTACCCGGTAGCGCTCTGGGAGAGCTTCCGAAGAGTGATTTCAGAGAGAGAGATACGCGGGGGAGGGGGGTAGAGTAGGTTTTTGCCTCTTGACGAATAAACTCTGAAGTGTGCAGGCCAAAGAAGAAGAAGCAGACCCGCTGAAGAAGAAGGAGCTGCTGCACTGTAGCGAAGGCATTGTTAAGTCGTCTCAGCACCACCGCAGACGACGGAAGGTCAGCAGCCAAAGAAGAAGCAGACCCGCTGAAGAAGAAGGAAGAGCAACGGCCATCGCGAAAGAAGAAAAAGAGAGGTCAAGGCAGGTGAAGACAAAGAAGAAGAAGGAATGAAGAGAAGCAAGAAGCAAGAAAAGAAGAAGACGATCTGACGAAAAAGAAAGAAAGGAAACAAGGAAGAACAGAAGAAGAAGAGCACGAGGGGAAAATCTGAAGAAAGCAGAAGAAGAAGAACAGGAAGAACCAAAGACAAAGAGGAAGAAAGAAGAAAAGAAGAAGAAGCCAAATTTTCATCTCTCTCTCTCTCTCTCTTTATTTTTGTAATAGAACTTGTATATCTCTAGAATACAACTTGCTCCCTGAGTTCGACCTCGGGAACTCTTTTATTTTTCCGAGTAAAAAAATTTTATATGAAACGTTGGTAACAACCGGCTTTACTGCAACGATATAACACAACCCGGTCAAACCAGACGCTATCAGTACGTCTTTTCGAACCAGCTTCGGTCCTCTTTAAGTTTATTATGTGTATATTGTTCTTTTTCCGCACTCTAACTAGCTCAAGTTTTAGGGATGAAACTTCCTTTAAGTTTGTTATGATGTTAAGACACGTGCTGTTTAAGCCTTTTAAGACGTCTGGACACCTTCCCAGACGTCTGGAAATCGAAATTTTTTAGTACGAGCTCGCGTCTACGCGTAGGCTGCGCGCATACAATACCCCCCTCATTTTTCTCCCTTCTTCTCTCTCTTCCCTCGCCTCCAAGTAAACCCTAACACCACCTTATAAAACCCCCTCCTCTCTCGTTCTCCTCACTTCTTAGCCACCAGCCACCTTCCTTCTTCTTCCCTCCAGCGAGAGAGGCAGCGCGAACGAGAGAGCGCACGGGCAGCGTCGAGGAGGAGCAGCGTGAGAAGAGGAGGAGGAAAGCAAGCTTGTGAGCTCGCGTAGGAGCTCACCGATGAGTGCACGGCCGGAGTGGCGCGTGCACGAGGAGGAGTGCATCGGGGAGGTCCTCCCCGACACTACTGCAACCGGAGCAATAAGAAAGGAGGGGCACGATGCGGCCACACGCGGCGTGGGAGAGTGGAAGCAGGTTCTGGTTCTGGGTTTTTCCCAGAATTAGACGTCTGGAGTAACGTCTAGACGACGGTTCGGATGTCTGGAGGTAGTTCCAGACGTCTAAGGAGAGGGCTTCACGAAGGTACATCTTCTTTGTCGATACGGCCATGCAGGCCGCTCCTCCAATACCCTATCCCTTTTGAGAAGATTGCGTGGTGGCGTGCAAATTTTGCTTCGGGAAGAAGCGAGACACACCCTCCCACGCATTTCAGACGTCTGGGCGACGTACTAGACGGCTGGAAGCACTTCCAGACGTCCGAAGAGGTGGTTGGACGACTGGAGATGGGTCCAGACGGTCCGGAAGAGTTTCTGGACATCTGGGGTGGACGCAAAGAGTGAGGTACGATACTGGACACTTTTAAGACATTTGGAAGTTTTTCCAGACGTCTGATTTTGCGTCAGTAACCCTGTTTTGACCCGTTTAGGGTCTGTTTGAGGTCCGTTTTATGCAAATAAGATATCGATGTATTCCTTGTGAGTTCCTCTACTTGTAAGAAGGCTATCCATACTGCTCTGATAGTTCCCTTGTTATTGTTTCTTGTTATAGGACTTCGTTCCGTTGCGGGTCGAGGCTTGTTGAGGCTTGTGAGCCTGCCGTTCAAGCCCCCAATACTCCTGAGTTTACTGGTAGAGTGTCTTCCCCCTAATTTAATTATAACCTAAATGCATGTGTGGAATGAATGATTAGAATTTAGGACATGGCATGAATCCTAGGACGAAAAATACTTGAAATGTCTGTATTGAATGATTGAATTGCAGTCTTGAATGAGTAGATAGAATGATAACAATTGCCTGTAAATGAATAACAGCTGCCTGTGAAATATGAAGTACTTGTGCTAGCTAACTGTTGCATGTAAATCTCCTATTGTATACACTAAATAACATAATACGAGCTGCATGTATATAAATTAAGAATGGTAATGTGAATGATGGAAATACGAGCTACCTGTGTATAACCTATATATGGAAATGTGAACGATAGCAATACAAGTTGCATGTGTATAACCTGAGAATGAAAATAGAAATGATGAAACCTGGAATGGCATGGCCTGAGGAATATGAGCATGAACCCTACGGGGAATTAGGAGTTGAGCTCCTGGAAATAAA
Organism: Thalassia testudinum; assembly: GCA_037157565.1. Classification (NCBI taxonomy): domain Eukaryota; kingdom Viridiplantae; phylum Streptophyta; class Magnoliopsida; order Alismatales; family Hydrocharitaceae; genus Thalassia; species Thalassia testudinum. The sequence goes on along the minus strand of JAZHRO010000022.1, from coordinate 65,368,847 downwards.
TGGAATAGATCTGGAAATGCGTTGGGAAGTGTGCTGGTCCTTGAGTACGTGGTACCAAGAGGAGTGCATGTTACCTCTTAGTGTAGAGGGGTGCTTGCTGCCTTCGAGTTGAGACCCGGGTGGGTTTGGCCACTTTGCACCGACTCGGTGGCCCTCGTGCACACTGTACCAGGGAGAGCTACTAGTGTAGGGAGAGAGCTAGCTACCCCACGGGGCTCAGGGTTCAGCTAGCCGCCCTACACCGACTTGTTAGGCCCACTGGGCAAACCAGGGTAGTCAGGCGAGGGTACCCGGACTGTGGAGGGGCAAGACCTCTGTTTGGTTACTGAGAGGGGCTAGACCCTTGTTACTGAGAAGGCTAGGCCCTACACTGTTCCATGCTATACTTTGGGCGCACCCGTTAGCGGAAACAACTGACCACGCGCTAACCACGTGCCAATGCGGGGTAGCTACCTGTGCGCTTATCGTGCGTGCCGTTATCACTGTTACGTCTGTCCGTGACCTTGGGGTGGTTGACTGGGTGTAGGATCACCACGGAAGACTCTCCCGGCCAGGAGAGCACCACGTGTGCCTTCTACTCTTCGGAAAAGACTGCAATCAAGATTGTTCCCACGAGGAACATTCGAGATCAAGAAGGAGATCTGATAAATAAACGAAAGGATGAAAAGGAATAAACTGTGAAATAATGTAATTAGAAAACAACAGCTACCTGTTCACTTTTACTGATTTAGTTAGTTGGTTGCCACTCTACTCAGCGTTCGCTGCCTTTATGTACTCATAACCCTTTTCAGGTCCTAGTGTTGAGCAGCCCGAGTCTACGGCTGCGGAGGGCACTAGGCCTAGTAGAGCCCAGTAGTTGTAGCTTCTTTGTTGTACTCTCTGTAGTAGTGAGTTAGACTCTTGTACCATTACGTTTTGCACTCTTACATTCTGTACTTTATATTCTTGTACCCGGTTACTATTTTACTGTTGTGGTGGTATGTACTGTAGCAATTTTTACTTCTGTACTGTTGTACCTTTTTACTGTTAGTTGCGTAGCATAGTGAATGTGGTTTACTTTCCTGCTTTTGGTTACTTTCTCGTTAGACGACTGGGTCATGGGATCAATCGAGTCGGTCCGGTCTCGTATCCTGTAGGGATTCGGGAACCGAGTCGTAACATTAAGCAATCATTTTTATTATCTTCAATTAAAGATCTATTAATATCAAGGTCATTTTAACATAATCTATTAGATTTTATTTTTATGAGCTTATTTGCTACAACCGGGTTCCCGGATATTTATAGAACCCGAGACCGGCTCGTTTCGACTAATCCCAAAACCCAGTCGTCCAACAAGAAATAACCAAAAAGCAGGAAAATAAATCACATTCACATATGCAATATAACTAAGTAGTAAACATGTACAAGCAGTAAAGGAAAGTAAAGCTACTGTTCCATTACATTCCACCACAACAACAGAACAACGGAAATGAAAGTAAACAGTAGAGACAACAGTAACTAAAAGTCTGATACTTACTACAATAGTAAGGGTACAACAAGAAAGTGCAGAAAACTACGGCTGGGCTCGACTGGGCCCGGCTCCCTCCGCTGCCGGAAGCTCGGGCTGTTCAACTCTTGGTCCTGAACAGTGTTATGAAAAAGACAAAGTCAGCGAACACTGAGTAGAGTGGTATCTATAATATCTAAAATAATAAAAGTAGTAGGTTTAATTCTCTTTTCTATTTATTGTGTTTTATGTGTATTTCCTTTTTACTCATTTTTCTCAAACATCCAGGTATTCTTGATCTTACATGTTCCTTGTGGGAACGATCTTGATTGAAGTCTTTTCCAAAGAGTAGAAGGTACACGTGGTGCTCTCCTGGCCAGGAGAGCCCCCCATGGTAGTCCTACACCCAGTCAACCACCCCGAAGTCATTGTCAAGACATAGTGATGACTACGGCATGTGTGATAAGCGCACGGGTAGCTACCCCACACTAACACGCGGTCAGTCGTTTTCGCTAATAGGTACGTCCAAAGTACAGCACGGAACAATATAGGGCCTTGCCCTCTCAGAACAGGGATCTCGCCCCTCCACAGTCCGCGCACCCTCGTCTACTACCTCGGTTTGCCCAGAAGGCCTAACAAGTCGGTGTAGGGTGGCTAGCTGAACCCCGAGTTCTGTGGGGTGGCTAGCTCTCTCCCTACACTAGTAGCTCACCTCGATACCGTGTACACGAGGGCCAACAAGAGTCGATGTAGAGTGGCCAATCCTAACCCTAGCTCTCAACCTAAGGGCAGCTAGCTCCTCTCTACACAAAGATGGGACAGTCGCTCTCCTTAATACCACGTACTCAAGGGCCAGCACACTTCTCGTCTACATTCTAGGTTTCCAACTAACCATAGGAGTTCTACTCCTAATTCCCCGTAGGGTTCATGCTCATATTCACCACATTTATTCCGATCCAGATTCCATCATTCACAATTCAGTTCTCATTTATATGCAGGCAGCTTGTGTTTCCATAATTCAATACATGCCACTGGTGATTTCACAGGCAATTGGTTATAAGATACATGCAACTCGTATTCTAATAGGTAATCCACAATTATTTTATAGGAAATTGCTAGTAGTTTATCTCAATTTTGCATATAAGTACCAAACGGTGCATTCATTTCTCTACCCTAGGATTCATCCCACATCCTAGGGTTCCAGTCAATTAATTCTACAACACATGCTTATTTGAATATTATTAAAAGCATTAAACCACTCTACCAGACAATTCGGGAGTATTGGGGGCTCGAACCGCAGACCTAGGTGTCTCTGCGAGCCCTAAACATGCAATAAGCTGAAACCCTATTCCAGGAAATACATCACAAAAGGAGGGTTCAGAACAATGTATAAAGGTTTATAGTACATAGAGAAACTCGCAAGGAAACTACAGGTACTTCGTTTGTGTAAATCGGATCCCGATCGGACCCCAAACGGGTCAAAAACATGTCTACTGTCCAAAATCAGACATCTAGGAATGAGTCCAGACATACAAAAACCTTACCTCAAGTCCCTGCGGTGTCCTTAGACATCCAGGCTGCCTCTGCGATCATCTGAAGGCAATTCCAGACGTCTGGTGAGCTAATCAGACGTCCAAAAGTGCGTGGGAGAGCATTCCACTCTCCTTCCCAAGGCTACTCTTGCGTACGACAGTTGTAGCCCGCACATTAGGCCTGACATCCCCTCTGCGGTGAGGCCTACATGGCCGTAACCGCGAAAAAGAATGCACCTTCATGTTAAATGAGCTTTCAGATGTCTGGCCTTAACCCCAAACGTCCAGACGCTCTGCCAGCCATCTAACTCCACTCCAGACATCTGATACTGGAAAATTTCCAGTACCAGAACCCACTCCCAATGCTCTACGCCGCGCTCCTCCTCGCTCCGCCGCAGCTCCAGCCATTACAGATGGTTGAGGCTGCCTCTTCGAAGTCTCTCCTCCTCCCACATGCGCCTGCGGTGGCTGTGCGTGCTCTGCCGAGCTTCCACCGAAGCTCTCCGACCTCGGCCTCCTCCTCCTCCTCCCACACTCTCCTCCTTCTCGCCCTCTCTCTCTCCCTCGCTCGCCTCCTCTTGCCACTCCCACATCTTTGAAGGTGGAGGTGGTGGTGTGTGGAGTGGAGAGGAGAGGAGGGAAGGGGGGCTTTTATAGATGCTGGGGGTTTAGGGTTCGGGCGGGAAGGGAGGAAGGGAGAGAAAGGAAAGAAGACGTTCTGCGCGCTGCCCACGCATAGAGCGCGTACGAAAATTTCATTTTTCGACATTCGGGAAAGGGTCCAGACGTCTGACTGAGACTCCAAACGTCTTAAAAGGCTAAAAGTGGGACAGGTCCTTACATTATTCTTGCAGAGTTTTGCTATAAATAAAAAAAATTGATCTTTAGAAGCCTTATTCAAGTCATCGTACACCTTTAAGCTACCTCAAAGCCTCCCATGGATGGGAGAATAAGTAGAAGTTACGACATTAAGGGATATATGTAAATAGGAGGTTTCATGTGATTCGTCGAGCATGTGACTATCTTAAACATAACTTCTACCATAATAATGGTCGAACAACATTTGTTGTAGCCAATTACGATCTTTCACACTTGTGAAATTGATCAGCATGAACATCCATGGTCAAAAGAATGCATCCTTGTCGGGTTTTTGTCCCTAACAACGAAGCCAAAAAATGATCATCCAACCGGACTGCATGTTAATTAGTCGTTGTTATGTTATAGTATAGATGCAACCTAGATAGATGTCATGTCATTTATCTATTTACATAATTTTTACTGATTTATTCCAGGTCGTTCACTGAGAGGTAGTTATTAATATACATCACTCTCTATGTTTCAAAAATATTCTTTTATTCCAAAAATATTTAATTTATTTACAAATGAATTAAAGAAAGAATGAATGAATGAATCCGATTAATTATGTACAAAAGGAATCAATTAATGTTAATTACAATGCCTCAAACATGTTTACAATTATAAAAGCATGAAAAACTAATTATACTACTCTAGGTTAGTTATTTATAATGAAATCTAACAAATGCATAAGTGTTGGCACAAAAAGAATATAAATATATACTAACGTAAGCTTTACTAACATATATGTGTATCTATAATAACATATAATACTACCTATAGTGATAGATATGAATGTCACTGAAGCCTTACAAGCAAATATATACATAATAAGGCCAACCTATGTATACATTTATACATATATACATACTAACTTATACATAACTCACACAACATTTAGTTACTTAGCTCAAAACACTTACCCTACGCTAACACAAATACACAATACACCCAACACTTAATAACGTACACACTCATACAATACTAGCACACAAACACTTAGTTAAATACCACATAAATTAACTCAAGTTTATTCTACACTGAGCAAAAATTTTAGGTTGGCGGGCCCTCTCGAATCGGATCGGTACCACTACAAGAATGGACCCTAGTTTCTTAATTAGGTATATTTTTGTCCAATTTCAAACCCAATAGGTCCACACTTGCTCTCACATGCACCCACACGTGTGCACTCGCGCCCACACATGTGGCCATAGGCATGCACGCATGCGCAAACATGCTCAAGACCCGTATGCTCATGTCTCATTTCAGTGTGCCCTGTAGAAAACGCTAGTGAATTTATGCGACAGACCGGTTTCATTCCACACGATATGGCACCATGCATGGCAAGATTCTACATTCATTTCCATGTATAAAATCGTTCGGACTTTGTGATTTCGGGCCTCGATTTGAAAGCTCAATTAAGATTTATTTCCAAAGTAAATTATATGATCTTAAAGCCCATACATAGGGCTACCTAATTGTATATTTAATTTATAATAATTAATTATTTAATTATATTTAAAAATTAGTTAAAGTTAGCAAAATTTACATGTTAATTTAATGCTTAATTACCTAATTAATGTACAAATTTATAATGTAACCACTCAATTGAGTTATAATTTAGTTAATATACATTATAAAGTATTTATTACACATTTTTAATTCATTTTTAGACATTTATTTTAATTTATATTCATTTATTTACATAATTTTAGTAGATAAATACATAATTATATTATAAATACTATTATATAGTATAAATACATAATAAATAGTTTGAAAATACTTAAAATTATATTATACAAGTATACAAGATAATTTACTTCAGTAATTAATTAATTTACTAATTTAAATTATTTTAACTTAATAACTTAGCTAATTAATTTATTAACTTAATTATATACAATAAATACTTAAATAAATAAATGTACATTTATATTACAGTATATAATAATTGCTTTAATAAGTATATACAATTACAAATACGATTGTACATGTATACATATTTATTTAGAATTATATAAGTATATGTTCATATAATCTAATATAAATAATAAATAATTATATAATTATGATATATATAATTTAACTCAACATAAATATTTATTAATACTCGAATAGGTTTTGTTAATATGATATATGTAATACTCGAATACATTTTGTTAATATGGTGATATTATCGTTGAAATTAGTATAGTGAGTTAACCTAAATCGAGTCTAACCAGCTTCACAAAATTTTTAACCTGGCCTACTTGATTTTATCTTGGTCTCTTTTAGGCCCAGGGTCGATCTCAGGGAGGCGGGAATTTGAAGATCAATAAGTTTCTACGCCTTTCCTAAAACGTATCTCTTCCTTGCGTTTATTATGTTTTTGGTTTTTTTTTCTATTTTTAAGATTTTTGTTCGTGATAATATTGTCCTCGAGGCACACCCTCAAAAATCAAGTCCTTGGCCTTAAGCCAAATGATTCTTGGCTTGTAGCCAACTAAGGGTTCCCAGAAATCAATCTTGTTATTAGCAAGATCGAGTACCTGCAAGACAAGAATTATCTTTTCTCTTTTACTCTTTTTTTGTCTTTTAATAGCAAGAAATAAAAGATAAATGAAAACAAGGTAGGTTGCTAGAAAAGAAAGAAATACTTAGCTTAGTCTATATATATGTATAGATATAGTGGATACAGAATATATATATGTGTGTATATAGTTATATATTATATATATATATATAGGGGTGGAGGTGGAAGTGGAAATGGAATGTAGCACAGTGTCAAGTTCGTCCACGTCTAGTAAGACGCAACCAACAAGATTGAGTGCCGCGTGAAGTGGGGAGCGGATGTGTAGGAGTGAGGGTGGAGTCGCTTGCTTTGCACGGATATCGAGGAATATCAGCAACTGGTGCGAATATTCATGCGATATAATGCGCGGTGGAGGGATGAGTGCACGGGAGTACGGGTGGTGGTTGTGAAGTGTATAGATGGATATGGGTAGGTGGATGTATATGTAAATATATGTATGTATATATCTATAACTATATATGTATATGTATAGTTGTATGTATATATATATATATGTGAGTGGATATATATATGTGTGTGTGTGTATGTGTGAGTGTATGAGCATGTGTGTGTGTGTGAGTGTACGAGTGTGTGTGTGTACAAGTGTGTGGGTGTGTGTATGCTGGAGGAGGAGGGGAGCGCAGCAGATAAACCGTCTGCCGCATTACCCCGACGTCTGATGCGCAAGGGTGCGTGGGTGCAGGAGAGAGAGCGAGTGCGAGGTTTGGAGTGAAGCGCAGCGCTCTCTTTGTGCACGGGCGGGTGTGGGCGAGCGTAGGCGGGCGAGGCGCAGTGCACTACGCAGCACAGTACACAGCGCTGCGGGTGAGTGAGGCGCGGGTGCTGGGAGATCGGCTGGAGCAGGTAGCGTAAAGGAGAGAGAGCGCAGAGCCACCGGGTAAGTGAGAAATGAGCCGGTGGCTACAGTGTCGCGCTGAGAGGCATGAACAGTGCGCTACAGTGTCGCGAGGAGTGGTGACCAGGTGGAGGCGGTTTTGCATGCGCGGGCGTGCTGTGGAGCACCTGCGCGCGTGGAAAGAGGCTATGCACAATCTGCTGGTGAGCTCGCGGCGACCGACTGGGGCTGCAAGTAGGCGTGAGGTGCTGCTGGAGCTTCTGAGCTTGAGAGCTTGAAGCTCTGCCTAATGGCGGAGACGACAAACGGCAGTGAAACAAAAGGAGAAACCACCACACCCACCTGCTCACGAAAGAGCTGGGCGGTGGTGGAACTCACAGTGGCGGTCTCAGACCACTGTGGGTTTTCTCCTACGCACGGTGTGCCTCTTCTCAGCTTGTGAGAAGAGGTACTGTGTATGGAGAGGGAGAGGGGATGAGGTTGGCCTGAAGGTGAGGTGGATCTGAAGGTGCATGCCCTCCCACAAGGGAGAGAGCAAGGTCTTATAAAGAGGAGAGGGCATGCCACAGCCATGCTGCTGGCAGGAGGAGATGTGCGCACAACTAGCCATGCTGTTGGCAGGAGGAGAGGCGCGGAGAGGCGCGCGCACACACCATGCCCTGCAGCTACGCGAGAGAGGAAAATTCAAAATAATAAAAATATGAAAAAGGGTGAAATTGCAATGCCACACTTGAGGAAGATGTTAATTAATAGATGGCCAATTATTCACACTCTCCTCCCCTCTTTATAAATGCATGCAGGCGTCTATTTACAAATGCAATTACAGCTACATAAGATGCAATGGCAGTGCTAGGAAATAACACAAGATGGCATATTTACTGGTGTATTTTTGTTGTGTAATCAGAAGTGAAGTGAAATGGAATTGTGTAAGTGATAGTTGAGGAGTGTTGCTGGGGTGCCTCCCAACGAGCGTTGAATTTAACGTCCCCACCTAAACTCAGAGTAAGGCACGAAGTTAGTTACCCTCCAACAGGGTAACAGTTTCACAAATGAGGGCAGGTTCATGAGTAAGATAGGGTTTTAACCGCTGCCCATTTACCATAAATTTATGCCTAGATCTGGGATCTTCAATTTCAACGGCCCCATTGGGAAATGGTCTCGAGACCAAGTTGGGACCAGTCCATTTGGATTTCAATTTCCCTAGAAAGAATTTGAGCCAGGCATTGTAAAGCCAAACTTGCTAAGATGGCTAAAATTCCTTCCACCGAATTCGGCTGTCATGAAAGGCCTTAGTACGTTTCTTGAAAGTTAAAGCAGAATCATAGGCTTCACGACGGAGCTCTTTCGGCTCCTGGAGTTGGAGTTTCCTTTCTCGACCACACAAGTCTGGGTCGAGCTTACATTGGCGAACCGCCCAATAAGTGCGGTGCTCCAGCTCCACAGGCAAAAGACAAGGCTTCCCAAAAATAATTTTATAAGGAGACATACCAAGGGGAGCCTTGAAGGCGATGCGATACACCCAAAGTGCGTCAATCAGCTTGTCGGACCAATCCTTACGATCAGCCCGAACTATTTTCTGAAGAATTTGCTTGATTTGCCGATTCGACACCTCAGCCTGGCCGTTCGTCTAAAGATGATACGGAGATGCAATACGATTGTGGACTCCATATTTCCTCAGAAGTGCCCGAAAAGATGCATGGGTAAAATGACTTCCTCCATCAGAGAAAATGGCTCGAGGGATCCCAAAGCATGCAAAAATGTGGTCTTTGATAAATCGAGTAGATATGACATGGTCAGCATGGCGCGTGGGAATAGCCTTGATCCATTTCGAAACATAGTCAACAGCAACGAGGATGTACTCAAAGCCATTGGAAGGAGGAAAGGAACCCATGAAATCAATTTCCCATATGTCAAAGATTTCAACGGCTAGGATGGGTTACAAGGGTATCAAGTCACGACGTGATATAGACCCTAACGACTGGCACCTAGTGCAACATTTAGCATAATTGTGTGCAACCTGGTGAAGGGAGGGCCAAAAGAAATCGCACTGCAACACCTTAGCTGCAGTTTTCCTCCCAGAGAAATGGCCTCCGCAGGCCTGATCGTGACAAAAGGATAGCACACTGGGGAATTCGCTGTCAAGAATACAGTGACGAATGATCTGGTCAGCACCTATTCGAAAAAGTAGTGGGTTATCCCAGAAATAGGGCTTCTGCGATGAGACGCTCGCGCTGGTTTTTAGGCCAGCCACGTGGAAGGGAGCCAGAAGCAAGGTAATTGGCAATGTCGGCATACCAAGGTCCACTTGCCACATTAATTGCCCGTAGGTGCTCATCGGGAAAAACCTCATTAATCGGCAGGGTAAGTCCAATGTGGTCAGGGTCTAGTCTCGAGAGATGATCAGCAACAACATTCTGGGCTCTGGCCTTATCGCAAATCTCAAGGTCAAATTCTTAGAGCAGAAGGATCCAACGAATCAGTCTAGGCTTGGCATCCTTCTTGTGCATGAGATGACGAATGGCTGCGTGGTCAGTGAATACAGTAACATGCGAGCCCAGAAGGTAAGAGCGGAATTTCTCCAGCCCAAAGACGACCGCTAGTAGTTCTTTCTCCATAGTCGTATAATTACGCTGGGCCTGATTCAGCGTCTTACTGACGTAGTACACCACAAAGGGGTGTCTATCATGTCGTTGTCCCAGGATGACTCCGACTGCAAGGTCTGAAGCGTCACACATGAGTTCAAAGTCGAGGGACCAATCAGGTGGATGGAGAACAGGGGCCTTGGTGATAGCATCACACAGCTGCGTGAATGCTCGTATGTAGTCGGGGCCCATATCAAAGGGTACATTGGTCGATAGATGAGTTAAAGGTCTAGAAATCTTGGGGAAGTCTTTGATGAATCTCCTATAGAAACCGACGTATCCTAAGAAGGAGCAGATTTGCTTCACAGAGCTACGCACAGGCAAATCAGCAATCACATCAAGCTTAGCTCTGCCCACCTCAATACCCTTTTCGGAGATGATATGGCCGAGAACAATCCCCTCGTGTACCATAAAATGACTTTTCTCCCAAGAAAGCACGAGATTCACATCAATACATCTCCGAAGGATGCGGGTTAGGTTGGCTAGACAATCATCAAATGAAGGTCCAAAGACCAAAAAGTCATCCATGAAGACCTCAAGAAAGTCACCCACCATATCATGAAATATTGCCAGCATACATCTCTAGAAAGTTGCTAGCACATTGCAAAGTCCGAATGGCATCCTTCTAAATGCGAAGGTACCGAAGGGGCAGGTAAAGTTGGTTTTCTCTTGGTCCCAGGGGTTAATAGCCACCTAGTTATATCCAGAGAATCTATCCAGGAAACAGAAAAAATTATTTCCCGCTAACCGCTCCAGGATTTGGTCAATAAAAGGTAGCGGAAAATAGTCTTTCTTTTTTGCAGCATTCAGTTTCCTATAATCTACACACACTCTCCAAGATGTAGACGTGCGTGTGGGGATGGATTTGCCCCTGTCATTGACATGGATGGTGAGTCCTACCTTTTTGGGTACGACATGAATCAGGCTCACCCAGGGGCTGTCGCTGATTGGGTAGATTATACCTGCATCGAGCCACTTAACGATTTCCTTTTTAACGACCTCCCACATATTAGGGTTAAGACGTCACAGCATTTCGCGGGAAGGTCGAGCCTCCTCCTCCATATATATATGGTGAGTGCAGTAGGAGGGGCTAATGCCAATTAAGTCAGATAAGGACCATCCAATGGCTACCTTGTGTTCCATGAGGACCTTTAGTAGCTTGCACTCTTGCTCCCTGGTCAATTTTGAACTAATAATTACAGGGAGCATTTCATTTGGTCCCAGAAAAGCATATTTAAGCGTGTCAGGCAGTGCTTTCAGCTCAGGAGTGGATGGTGAAAGATTTGGCATATCTTGGGATGAGAGTGTCCCAAAAGGATCAGAGGAAAGAAGGGTAGGAGAAAGAAGTTGGCCCTCAGACTGGCCAAGAAGAGGGGCATCTTGGATTGATGGATCCAAGAAAGGAGAGCCCCAGTGATCAGTATTTGGGCTCAAGGTCCTAGTGTGGAGTCGCATCTCCGCCTGATTTGGCGGGAAAGAAAGGGCAATCCAGTCTTCAAGGGGGTGGACCGGCAGTGAGTAGCCCGGATATGACTGAGACCACGAGTGTGGGAAGCAAAGAAAGCCTTGTTAGAAGTCTGGTCAGGAGAAGGTATGGGTAAGGGGAGGGATGGGGGAACGTCACAATATGTGTCAGTTAGGAGATGGTCTGTGTTCAGGGTCAATCCACAGCAGTCAGAATAGGTCCCTATTAGTCCGATACACGCACTGACGGCCATGTCCTCGTCAGACGTGTCATCCTCGATGCAATCTCAATCAAAATTCTTGGGTACCTTGAAAATGTTCAGCTTGAGCTTCTCAGAGCCAACAACAATCTCAATGCAACTCGACTCATAGTCGATATGGGCACGAGTTGTGGCCAAGAAAGGTCGACCAAGGATGATCGGACAATCAGAAAGTGAGCTAGGAACTTCTATATCCAAAATAAGAAAGTCAATAGGAAAACAGAGACTATTGACCTTAACCACCACGTCTTCCACCACACCCTCCGGTATTTTGACAGAACGATCTACTAACTGCAATGTGACAGGGGTGGGATTCAGATTTCCTAAGGCAAATTTCTCGAGCATGATGGTTGGTATAAGATTGATGGAAGATCCTAGATCAAGCAGAGTACGGTTAAAATTGTAGCCTTGGATGCTATAAGAAATAAGCGGTGTGCCCAGATCTTTCTGCTTCGGTGGTAGATTTGACAGTATAGCACAACTCGCATGAGGCGAGAGGATCAACGGTTTCTTTGTTTTCTTTGACTGTCGCCTGGGTGTAGTGTAGTCTTTAAAGAATCGGGCGACAATGGGTATATGGTCGATAGCCTCCAACAGGGGTACTTTGATCTCAACATCCCTGAATAGGTTATGCAGGTTATCAAAGGCATGCGTATTCTTTTTCTTGCCTTTTGGCTTCCTCAGTAGAGCTCTAGGGAAAGGGACTGATTCTGACACTAGTTTGGGTGTATCATCCTCACGAGAATCCACATGAGAGGGCGATGAAAAAGATGGGCCAGGATCAGGTCGAGGCGGATCGACGGTTCGCTTACCGCTCCTCGTAATAATCGCATTGGACGTCGCGGGTCCAGTGGGATGATAAGGTGGATGAGGGTTCGCAATAGGGACACAAGGGTGAGGTGCTACTACGGGATTAGCCTGAAATCCCGGACGAGTGCTCGAAGCCTGTAGAATCTGATGAACCTGCCCCTGAGAAGGTCGTACCTATGGATGAGGACCACGGGGTACAAAATTTCGTAGATTAGGGACAGGTTGGGCTGGAAGAGTGCCCTGAGATCGAGTCATCATGCATAGTTGACTGATCTCAGCATTCTGCTGCGCCAATTGGTGCTGAAGAGAGGTCATGTTTTCTTCATGGCGCTTAGACATTTCCATCATCACTCGCATCAATTTATCAATAGGATTTGATGCATGTTCTGTTTGAGGTGCGCAAGGACCTGCTGGCGTATTTGCCACAAGATTATACTGGGCCCTTGGGAAGACGGGTGTGGACGATCGCATTGGTCCTTTCGCGGGGTTTTGGCGCTGCGGGTTACTGGACCATGCAAAGTTAGGATGATTTCGCCACCCTGGGTTATAAGTAGCAGAGAATGGATTGTTCCCCAGGGCGCAAGCATCTTCTAAGCCAGAAGACGAGTTCGCATGTGTATACGTGTCCGAGCACACAGAGGCTTGGTCCTCAGTGTCGAAATACTGGCTTGTAGAAGCCAGGTCAACATTGCTTACCGAATCGTTCAGCGCGATACTCGGTAAGGACACACTTATAGGGTTTTTGGGAATAAGCCTGGCAATGGAAGGATTAGGGTTGTGACAGAGTGATGGTGTGGAGGTGTTTGCCTTAGAGCGAGCGGGGTTAGCTAGAAGCTCATCTAGCTTCTTGTGCACGACGGAGACTTCATCCAATTTTTGTGCAATAAGGTTAAGATCTGTGGATGAATGGGAGGGTCCCGTGTCAACTTCGTGAACATTGCGGGGCATTCTGTTACGATTAAAGGCGACAATGGAGGCATTGTTCATTGAGTTTTCACTCATGTTCTCAAATAATTCAAATTCTCCATTCTCGTCTTTATTCATAAAATTCCCTCCACAGGAAGCATCTGCAATCTGCTTCAAAGTTTCATTTAGCCCATAATAGAAGATCTAGGCTACATGCCACTTAGGCAGACCATGGTGTGGACATTTTCGGAGGAGGTCATTATACCTTTCCCATGCCTCATGAAATTGCTTGCCATTTTGTTGCGTGAAAGAAGTTATAGCCCGGCGAAGCGCATTGGTTAGCCCAATTGGGAAGATTTTCTTAAGAAATGCTGTTCGCATCTCTTCCCAAGAATGGATGGTTTTCCCAAGGGTGCGCAACCATTGTGACCCTTTATCCCGCAATGTAAACGGAAACATTTTCATGAGGACAATTGATAACCCGATGTTTCTTGGTTTAACAGTTTCAGCTAATCGGGTTAAGTCTTCCAAATGGAGAAAAGAATCTTCACTTGCAAGACCATGGAAGTCAAAGTTAATCAGGCCAATGACATTAGGTTTTAATTCAAAATCGTCCCCGTCCATGGGGACCCGAATTTGCCCAATGGTCTCTGTAGCAGCAGAATTTTGATAAGAGCTAAGAGACCTAGGCTCCTCTCGTTTAGGAGGGTTCTGCATTTCCTCTAAGGTTTCCCTAATGGCTTCAATCTGCTCATTATACAATTCCATTTGGGCTTGGAGGCGGGTTATGGGGTCTGCGGCTTCACCACCACCTGGTGGGATTTGAGGGAGGTGGTTTCCTCCCTCGGGATTTGGGGGTGGGCGTGCAGCCATGTTTGTGGAGGAGGATGACGATTTAGTTTCTATCCTTCTAGAATTATCAGACAATTCAAACAATTCAGGATTTTGTGACCTCCCAAACATGCACTACCGTAGGAAGGATTGGGGAGATAAGAAGGGAAAAGGGGATGAGAGAAACAACGTCATAAGGATACACTTAATGACAAATCAAAGCAATCAATTTCCTAACCTCTATAATGTGCCCTTAGACCTAAAGATTTAAGTTACCTACTGTCACTACCTACGGAACCAAATGAGAGCACCGCGGAACCACCGGGCCAGATTGAAAGGCCGTTTGCCCCAGTCTTAGACACCCGATAGCACGTGGGAACCCACACCAGCACGTAGGCACTACACGTATGTAGTTAGACCTCCAATCCTTAATAGGGGTCAAGTTGCTACCAGTTTTAATTTAGAGTCTTAGGATCAAGTGCTCCAGGAATGTGAAGGGCGTTGTATACGGGTAATGCCCAAGTGCGTTGATTTTAAAAGTGTGTAAATCAAGCATGCAACGGGGAAATCTCCCCGAATTGAAGTTTTAGATGGTGAATGGCTTTTAGAATTTCAACCTTAAGTAGTATGGATTTTAGGATTCCATTAAATTACCAATTCAACCAATCTCCAGGTTTTTTCAGAGAAATATAAGTTTTTATGCCCAACAAACCCTTCTTCAATGTGAATTGGTTAATGCATGCTAAAAATGCAATGGGCTTCCCTAGATGAAAATTTCTATGTATGGATGCACGAGTCTATTTTAAGTCAATGTGATAGGGAGCCAAAGCACTTCAATTCAAGTGCTCCCAATCATTAAGATGATATTCCACACAAAGCTCAACCATCAAATGATGTAAAGAAAATTAAAATGTTGGGGTTGAAATATTCGAGATCAAATCTAAGGCAATTGAAAAGTCGTGGTGGGGTTCGAATCAACTCAATTCCAAGTCTCCCCACCAAAAATGTGATCCCGAAATGTGAATAAATGAGGCAAGGAAGGATGGCAATCAATCAATTTTATCTTGCCTCAAAGAAAACTTCGTACAATGAAAGATCCAAGAATCAAGATTCTTGGATTTTCGCTATGCAAAGTTTGCAGGAAATCAAGGGGCGGTGGGGGTGATAGCAAACAATGAACAAGTGATTTTAGTACACTTGCCTCAAGAAATTCCCAAGAAGTATTTTTTTGTCTTTTTTTTTAAGTTTTTTGAAATTTTTATATTCTTTTCTCATTTTTTTTTATAGGTGACAAGATAACCTAAGTTACTGAGAGGATGACACCTACCTCCTCAGCAACATGGGTGAAGCTCCAATGCGGTGTCGGCGACTTCACGCTCTCACACCCACCTTGGATTTGCCCACGTCTCCGACCTCCTCTGCTTGTCTCCTCCTTGCAACAGGTATACTTGCACACAAGCAAACAAAACACCCATGAAGAGAAGGGTGTAAGAATAGAAAATCAAAGGAATGAGAGTAGAAACTTACTCCAAATAACGCTTCCCCAGCAATGGCTCCAGGAAAACTTGGTGCGATTCGAATAGATTTTGTTAATATAGTGATATTGTTGTTGAAATTAGTATAATGAATCAACCTAAATCGAGTCTACACTAGTTTCACAAAACTTTTAACCTGGCCTACTTGATTTTATCTTAGTCGCTTTTAGGCCAAAGGTCGATCTCAGGGAGGCGGGAATTAGAAGATCAAGGAGTTTCTATGCCTTTCCTAAAACGCATCTCTTCCTTGCGTTTATTATGTTTTTGATTTTTTATATTTTTAAGATTTTGTTGGTGATAATGTTATTCTTGAGGTACACCCTCAAAAATGAAGTCCTTGGCCCTGAGCCAAATGGTTCTTGGCTTGTAGCCAACTAAGGGTTCCCAAAATCGATCTTGTTATTCGCAAGATCGAGTACCTGTAAGACAAGAATTATCTTTTCTCTTTTACTCTTTTTTTTATCTTTTTAATAACAAGAAATAAAAGACAAATGAAAACAGAGTAAGTTGCTAGGAAAGAAAGAAACACTTAGCCTAGTATATATATGTATAGATATATAGTAGATACAGATATATATGTGTATATAGTTATATATTATGTATATAGGGGTGGAGGTGGAAGTGGAGATGGAATGTAGCACGGTGTCAAGTTGGTCTACGTTTAGCAAGACGCAACCAACAAGACTGAGTGCCGCGTGAAGTGTGGAGCCAATGTGTGTGAGTGTGTGTGGAAGCGCTTGCTTTGCGCGGGTATCGGAGAATATCTGCAACTGGTGCGAATATTCCCACGATACGATGCGCAGTGGAGGGTCGAGTGCACAGGTATATGGGTAGTGCACGTAAGGTGAATATGTGAGTAGGGGAATGTGGATAAGTGGATATATATATAAGTATATATGTATATATATATATATGTATATCTCTAAAACTATATATGTATATATGTGTGTGTGTGTGTGTATGTAAATATATGTGAGGGTAAGTGAATGTGTATATATATATACGTATATGCGTGAGTGTGTAAGTGTCTGTGTGTATGTGTCATGGTGTGTGTGTGCATCAGTGTGTGTGAGCGCGTGCTGGAGGAGGAGCAGCCATCTGTGTGTGAGAGGAGTGAGTGGTTTAAGACGTCCGAGGGCTGCAACCGTCGTCTGGGCATGCCGGCGTGCGACGCTGAGTGCAGGAGTGCAGGCGGGTGACTGGATGGAGGCAGTCGCGAGGAGGAGAGAGAAGGTGCGGTGACCGGATAACTGAGAAACAAACCGGTCACCGCACTGTAGCCGCATGTGGTCGCAGCTACAGTGTGAGGGAAAAAAGGTGACTGGCTAATCCGTGAGGAAACTGGCTGGGCAGCATGCACAGGTGCGTGGCGAGAGCTACGCAAACTGGATAAGGAGGCACGCGGAGAAGCTGAAAAGCGAGCACATGCACGCGGAAGGGCACCTAAGGTGCATGGTGGTGCGCGGCGGTGACCGGCGTGCACGCACAGTGTGGTGCGCGAGCTTCAAAGCTTGAAGTTCTACTCTAATGGTGACGAAGAAGAAACTGAAAACAAAATCAAACAGAGAACAGAAAGGAAAATATGTAAAATAAGAAAAAGAAATAAAAGAAGAACCCACCATGCCCACCTGCTCACAATGGAGCTAGGCGGTGGTGGAGCTCACAATGGGGTCTTGAGCCCACTGTGAGCTTCTCCTGCACCCAACGTTCCTCTTCTCAACTGGTGAGAAGAGGTGCTCTGTATGGAGAGGGAGAGGGGAAGAGAGTGGGCGGCAGTGAGTGGTATGTGTGGTGTTGTGTGTGCGCTAGTCTGAGGGTGGAAGTGAGGTGTCTGAGGGTGGAAAAATTGGCTGGGCAACGCAGGGGAGGGTGCATGGTGTTTTATAGAGAGGCAGCATGTCCTTCCCCATGCTGCTGGCAGGAGAAGCAGCGAGGAGGGGATGCTGCACCATGCCGAGCAGCAGCATGATAAAAATAAAAAGAAATGAGAAATGGTGAAATTGCGATGCCACACTCAAGGAAAATGTTAATAATGGAAGTGGAATGGATGGCCACTTATTTTTACTCTCTTCCCCTCTTTATAAATGCATGCAGGTATCTATTTACAAATACGGGTATGGCTATATAAGATGCATGGGTAATGTTAGGAAATTACACAAGATGGCATGTTTATTGGTGTAGTTTGCTGTGCAATCAGAGCACTTCTTTGATCTTTCTCTTCTTTGACACAAAAAGTATGGAAGTAGTTTCTTAAGGTGTATTTTGCTTAGGAAGCGTGCTCCTCTATTTATAGATGTCCTAAGAAGGCTTTGGAAGGCCTTGAAAGCCTCTTGTAGCCGTTGGGAACAATGCTCAAGAGTGTGGTTCAAAATCCCACCGAAATCAAGGTCATTTACGATTTTGATAGAGTTATCAGACGTCTGGGTCATCGTCTAATCTGGAAGAGTGGAAGATCTGATCAGGGTTGGATCAAGATGGATGTCTAAGAATGCTTTTTAAGACATCTGGGGCAAAAGTTAGACATTTAATTCTAAGATGGATTAGTTCCTGCTTTAATAAGATTGAAACAGGGTTCTAGGGTTAAGTAGCATAGATGACAAGTCGGACGTCTAGCAATAAGTCTAGACGTCTGGAAAAAGGATTCTCTATGGGAATTGATTTCCCGAGGCTCAAACGGCTATGTGGTCTGACAAAAGTAATTTAGGCCAAATCTTAGTCTAACGTCTATTTATCAGACATTTGGGATGCTCTACGGACGTCTAAAATCTGATCTTAATCAACTAAGATAGAGGTCTGACAGTCCAACGGTCCCAATGTTGGATGATAGGTTATTTCTCAACACAGTTAATTAAATTAATTGGACTTAATTAATTGCACAAGAATGTAACTTAAGTTAACTCAATTTGATGTCGGAAATTTAGTATAGGGTCAAGTTAACCTAACATTTTAGATTTTTTAAGCTCTTTTTAACTGGTTGAGTCCAAGTCGTTCTCTGGGAGATATAATTGAATCCTAATTCATCATTAACTTCTAATGAATAATTAACAATCAATTAATTAATCAGATTATAATTACAATACATTTTAAGCACATGAATATAACACAAAAGATTAACAATGTAAACAAGCAATATTCCATTAATAAGAACAAGTTTACAAGAAAGATTTTTCATTAAAATCCAAATAAAACGTTGTTTATTACAAAATATAAGGCATAAAATGTTACAAAGATATCAAGCCTTACTTCAACATTTAAAAAAAAATGCAATACACTAGCTTTAGCCTTTAAGCTCCTCAAATTTCTTCTTTCATTTCCTTTTCTTAAGCTCCTGTCTTCTTTTCTTCTCTTATTCTTTTGCTCTCTTTTGTAATATGTCTTTCTCTTGAGCTCTATTTGTTATTTTGCCTTTTCCTTGCCTTCTTTCTTTCTTCTCTTCTTAAGTTCTCTAACTCTTCTTCCCTTCTTTACTTCTTTACTGTGCATTTACTTATGTCCACACTTAACCAAATTTAGCACACTTAATCCCATTAAGCTCTTTTTAATCCAAAATTATGTTTATTTAATTTTGCGGCCCGACCTTTCGAGGATACACAGTGCCCACAAGGGGGTGGGACTAGACCCTACTCAGCCGAGCCAAATTCATTTATTAGGTGGATTTTTCATACTTTTATCTCATGCACAGTCTCCGCCCAATCACAAGCCCACATCCAAAACCACACCCACTCTCGAGCTCACACACACAGGCATACGCCTGCGCACACAAACACCCACACAGGCACGTGCACATGCACATGCCCACACGGCTCAGAGAAAAACAATATATACTAAGGTGCTGCTCCGCATCTCCCCAAGGTGGGACTATCTACAGCAGCTCCAGGCCAAACTTCAGATGAAGATTCCAGCCGATTGGCTGGGCCAAATCGATCGAGCAAAGGCTCGGCCAAGAGCTGTAGATGAGCTCTACCTAATTGTAACACCAATTTGGTGTTTGGATCGATTCTGATCCACTAATTTTAGGGCCGAACATGGCTACTTTGCCATATTGAAATATGCAAGCAGTGAAGGGTTCTAGGTCTTTCTACCTGCAGAGAGAGAATCCCTCTCAAGTGAGGATCTGAATACCTTCAGTAAGGTATTCCACAGTGTTTAGGAGGAGAAGAAAGGTCTGAAAAGCTTAAAAAGAAGCAGAAGCTTGAAAGCGGGGTCCGGCGGGCGAAGTCGTGAAGTGGAAGCGGAGTCCGATGACGTCGCTTTGTCTAGGGGTGCGGCGGAGGACGGCGGAGCTCTACAGATGGTGGAAGTAATCTGAGAAAGCATGTGGAAGTGGGGATAGGTCGCAGAAGTAGGAGGGAATAGCCTATTAGTTAGCTAGAGTTGGGGGAAGAAGGTGGGGAGCTAACCGCTCAAATCGGAGGGATAGATAGCTATTTATAGGTGAAGGTGAAGGTAGAGGGGGATGTATCTAGACAGGAAAGAGTCTAGGTGCAAGGTAACCATCAGCGTCATCTCCAACGCTGACGAGCTTAACTCCTAAACATAAATAGGATTAGAGCTTCACCTAGTCCGTCGGATGCAAAGAGGAAGGTGTGCGGAAGCTCTGGAGAAGCAGCGAAGGAGTTCAGGCGAGGGATGGGCAATGATCGAGCGGTGTAGTGACCGGACGCTTTCAGTCATCCAGTGTAAGGAAGAAGAAGAGGAGTAAGAAGACGGCGGTGCACACAGGAACGTAAACACAAGAATTCCTAAGGACCTAAACTAAATAAAAGGACTCAATGGAAATAGAAACCTAAGGACTAAAACGTAAACTGAGATTTTCAAGGCTTATTTTAATTTAATTCTTTTTCAACTTTTTATATATGATTATAAATTAGATAAATATTATATATATACCTTGAATTTATGTTTTTGACCTTCTTAGCTTTATTTATTTAATTGATTAAGTTACTTAAGGTATTACATACTTAGGGTTAAATATTTATAATGTTTAATTAAATATTAATTAGGTAGCTAAATATTTATAATTTGAATCCAAATTATTATTTAAATTATTAATAACATTAATTGACATTTAATTTAGTATTATTAACTTATTTTATGGTAATTTAATATATTATCCCTTATATTATAATTAAACCCCAATTAGACATATTTTTAGCTAGTTAACTAGGGAAACTAGCTAATTAGGGGTATTTAAGAGCCATGATGAGTCTCTCATCATTGGACGTCTAGCAAGGTCTTCAGATGTCTTGTAAAACGTGTTAACAAGGCGAGATCGTGGTTTCAAAGATGCACGTTGTAGTATAAACGAAATCGCCTTAAGAACAAATAAGAAGTTTTTATTACTCGAAAACCTAAGTATCCGAGGTCGAACATAAGGAGCAAATGGAATTTATTCACTAATCTCAATCCATGTAATTAAACACTTAAATCTACTCAAAATCTAATTCAGAATATCATGCAAGAGTTTATGAATTAAAATGTAGCAAAAATATAGAGATTGAAATGAATAGGGCAAAAAGTCTAATTTCTCTTGTCTCTCTTCTTCTCCTTCTTTCTTTAGCCTTCTTCTTTCTTCTTCTTCTTTTCCTTTCTCTTTGGTTCTTCTCTTTCTTCTTTCTTTGATGTCTTCTTTCTTTGACTTTCTCTACGTGCTTGCCTTGGTCTTCTTCTGCCTTCAAGTTCTTCTTCCTTCTTTTACTTCTCTTCTTCCTTCTCTGATTTCCTTCCTTCTCAGACTTTAGTCTTTCTTCTTCCTTGATTCTTCCTTCTTCCCTGCCTTATGCTTCTACCTTTGCCTCTCTGACTTTGGCTTCTTTCCTTATCTCTCTTCCTTTGCTTTTTCTTCTTCAGCCGCACCTCTGCTACAGTGCTTCTCCTTCCCTTGGGTTCTACCTTCCTTCTTCTTCCTTTCACTTCCTTGCTGCCTTCACTTCTACTTTTCTTCAGCCTCTGCCCTTGGCTTTCTTCTTCAGTCCCTCCTCTTCTTCCTTCAGCCCCTAAGCTTTGGCCTTTGTTTTTCCTCTTTGGCTTCCTTAGCTTCCCTGTGGCTGCACCTTCAACCTCCTCTTCCTTCTTCCCTACGCATTCACACGAGAGAAAAACCTATCCCCTACCCTCCTCGCGTCACTCTCTCTCTATTTCTCTCCTCGGTTCACTTTCCCAGAGCCGGGTAATCGGGTCGGGTTTCGCGTACCCAGGTCCAGGCACACCGGCGTGGTGTAGTGCAGGAGGAGTGCTAGGTAAACGGGTCGAGTACCAGGTCCGCGTGGGTGTGCATCGCGGACAAGGCGAGGCCGTGGGCGAGGGACCTCACCCCATGTACTGGAGGCGAATAGCTAAGAACACAAAAACAATTTAAGCAACATACCTCACTCTTGAGTTTACGAGGTGGGACTAAAAGTCCCACCCGTTCCTTCGCACACCCGCACAAGATGACTTCTTCAATTGCCACAGCTTCAGTCGCTCGCTAAGCCAATTGCCTGGCTATGTGCATGCGCAAGACCAACCCGCTTCACCTGGGACTCTTATGCCTAGAGCACGCGACCTGGAGCGAAGCTTGCAAGCAAGCTTGCTTCATCGTCAATGGCGGAAGGGGGGCCGACCTGCATTTCACTCAATACGGCCTGCCAGCCCCATTAAAACACATGAGGAGCTTCATCGTGTCACGGCGAAGGTGAGGTGGTGGGTGGCTGGCCGTGGGGTGGCCTAGGTGTGCGTGCCTAGGTCACTCTGTGGTCGTGTTTATGGGTGTGTTCAGTGGAAGTGTGTGGAGGTGTTGGCGATCGATGGAAGGGTAGTAGATGATCAGTGGGTGATGGTGGAGGTGATGAGGTGTCTGGCGAGGCGTGTGGAGGTGCGAAGCGGTGGAAGCACCTTCGCCAGTGGTAGACACTTGGCCGGAGGAGAGGAGACGAAATTGGGGGTAGTTCTCCAGCCAAGTCAAGCTCCCAAGGCGCAGCCGGAGGTGGTGGACCTTTTATAGGCACTGGCAGGGGCTCTTATGCTTGGAAGACAAGCTTCCAAGCACAAGAGTCCTCGCCGGAGATGGAAACAATTGGAGACCTAAATCTCTCATGCGTTCGCACAAGAGATTGGGTGCGAATCAGAGATTGGGGCCATGCTCAGATGGAAGGGAATTCCTCAGAGAATCTCCCTTCCAAATCTGGGAGGAGATCTCTGAGGAATCAGGGAGTAATCCCCCTCCATTCCTCGCCGGAGTAGGATTCCTCCGCTTTAATGGTGGAGGGACCTGATTGTAAGAGTGGCGAGGAAGTTAGGGGGATCTGTGCAATGATTTTCACAAGATAGGGGCCAAAATATAATTGGGTGGACTATTTTGCAAAGTAGGTCAAGATGACCTCCCCTTAGGTCTAAATTTTGGTACAAACCTAATTTGGACCTAAGCAATCCAATGGTGAAGTTGGATTTTAGTTTGACCACGTTTGACTGGACATTTTACACAAAAATCCAAATTAGGTCAAATAATGAGATAGGACCCCAATCTAGGTCAAAATAGGTTCTAAAGGCCAAAGTGAAGGTTCTAAATCCTAGGAATATTTTTCCATGAATTTTAGAGGGTTTAGTTGATTTTTATCCTGACCAGAACCTTGTTGCATTAAGCGAGTCTGTTTTAGGGTTACAATATATCATTTAATTCTTAGATTACACATGAACCCATTTCTGACTGAACCAACCCACTTTTATCTTATTCAGATCATTTGACCTATGTTTTGCCTCTAAGAAATCCTTTTTATGTACTGCAATGGTAAAATTACAGTTTTAACCTTTATTTCATGTTTTCTTCTCAGAACATTAATTCCTTGAATTAGGCCCTTCTTTAGGTTATGTAGGAGCTCTTATTCTCTTTCTTTTCTAAATAAGCTAGTTAGGGCTCATGATGAGGTTCTCATCAAGACGTCTAGGCTATGGGCCAGACATCTGAAGGTGGCAGACGGAGAGTTGGTTTCCAGCCTAACTGTTTTGGACGTTTGGACAAAATGTCAGACGTCTTAAAAGTCAAGATTAAACGTCTGATATCCAGATTGGACATCTGATCGAGCTGTTTGAAGCCTATTTTGGTTTACTAATTTTTCTAAGTGTTTGTCTAAGAGTCCTAGTGAGGTGTAGGGTTTCCTAGGACTAAGGTAGGGTACTTTGGACTCTTTACATAAATCGAAAGAATAAAAGAGCAAAGTATAACACAAATAAAAACAAGAATACAAACCACACGAAAGAATATTTCTACCATATTCTTCATCTCCTTCCTTCTACAAACTCTCGCTTCAAGTGAATTTCACTCTCCTCCATCAAGCTCCTCCAATCTATCATGGATGAGAGTTTAAACTCGTTAACACTTGTATCCATTTGCTTTTATTTTGAAACTAGTAAGCTCAAATGCAAATGTTAAATCACAAGTATTTTGTTATCATTAAAATTAACTATCATGGTGCCCTTACACCAACACAAACACATGATTTTAACTCTAAATTCCTTTAAAAACTAAGATTAGATAGTTAGAACAGTTTCCTATAGCTGACAATGAATTTAAACCAATGAACATGCTGCTCAAATTTGATTTGGATCAATTACTTATACAAGAATGCTTATTAAATGATGTTCTAATAGTACATTTCATCGTCAGCTCATTTAAACTCTTGAATCAACCCCAAATTCACTCATAATCATCCCATTCTAGACCTGTTGTAGCTGCTACTACTGCTACAACTGAAAATATGACCAAATAGGTCTAATTTTGTGCTCAAGAAAAACCATCTCAGATCTAAAAAATAAATCTGATTGCAATAAAATCCATTAAAAACCTTTCATCATCAAATTTGTGCTTCAAATCAGACAACAGAGCACCTATTGCTGCTGCTTCTCATATCTAAAATAAAACTTTGAAAATCCACTTGAAATCAAATGGAATCTTCCAAAGAAGTTCTAAAATCCATTTAAAACCCCAATGCACAGTGAAAAACTCTAGAACCCTAATCTGATCATTCCTCTTTATCATAGACAACATAAGAGGAATGAATCAAACTAAACTCTAATTTCACTTGTAAAACAACTCAGAGTCTTCATTTAAACCTTCCAAATGTCAGTCAAACCTTGAATATCAGAGTGAAAACCTATGGAATCAGAAATCCATGTCGCCCCAGATTGGGCTTTCATTTGGGTTCACCCAGGTGATCTAATCACCTGAAGCTCCTAGACACTAGCAATCAGTGCTTAGGACCTCAGGGCGAATCTCTAGAAACATTTGGGTCATTGCTTTGGCCTCAGATCAGTGGATCTAATTCTCCTTGGCTACAACAACCCAAAACTAAACTCAAATTAGGCATATGCTCATCTGAATATAAAAACCAAATCAAAACACCTCATATTCATCGCATTGCACCCAATTAGATGATTAAAAACTCAATTCGCTCGATTAAATATGTTTCAAACCAATTTGACTCTAAATCTTGCGATGAGGCATAAAATCCAAATCCAAATCCAAATGAATCGAGCGAATCAATGCAATTAAATCCAGATAGGGGGTCTTTGTAAACATGTGAAGTGAATGGAGAGACCCCCATGTGAATTTGAGCACTATTTAGACCTAGAAGTTGGAAAACTTCATATCTAAATATGCTCGGGTGGAGGGAGTGGAGTGTGGCTTAAGACAACGAGGGAACAAGGTGAATGCAATCATGAGATGTAGAGGAAGTTGTATGAACACATGATTGAAAGCGAATTTGCCTCTCTGATCTGAATTAATCAGAGAGGTGCAAATTGGGCGAGTTCTAAATCTACACTAATCTACTCCTATTCTAAGCAATCAAACAATGTAATTCTGATCTACACTATCTAAACTAACTAGAAAGCGATTAAAACTAACTACTAAAGTAAGTAAATCTAGCTACGAAAGCATGTAAAATCTAGCTAATAGAGGAATGGCCTGTAGCTGGTCACTACAGTGACAAAGGGAAAGGAGTGGATCTCTAGCAAAGTGAATGAGGTCCCTGGATCCACAGCTGGTGGCTGCGACGACAAATTGTGGGAAGAAAACACCGTTGCTGTTACCAGCGGATGATGAAAGGGGAAGAAGAATTGGAGATGTGGACGAAAGGATCAACTCAATGGGGATAAGAAGTCGATTGCAGTCGTGGGAGATCAGGGACGCTAATTATATAGGCAATGGGGAGATCTGGGCACCGCATTTGTAAGTTAATCAAATTGGGTGGGAACGGTGGGGATGAGAGTGAGGTGAGTGCAGAAAGCTCTAGGATAAGATTCCATCGTTAGATGAGATGTAGAGGAGGTAACGGTGCTACGCGCAAAGGCAAGCGAGCAATGGTGGACAATCGACAGTTGATCCAAAAGATGGACGGCTACCACTGTCCATGTTCTTCATGAGCTATAATGCAAAGACAAGCGACGCAAGTCCATTGGTGTTTTTACACCAATAACCTTATATTGAAACGATGAGATTTTTGCAAGGAAAGCCCATAAGTGATGAGAATACATGCAAAGGGGTCCCTAAGGGCTTACAACTAAGTCCTTGGGCTTTTAAAGTGAACAAATTGTGATGAATGAAGGACCTAAATGCAAAGCACTAAATACATGGTCCTATTGATGTTAAATGGCACCCAAGTTTTTAATATATTATAATTGAATATTTTAGAAAATAATCCCACAATAGATTTGTACTTTCAAGCTCAAAATTGTGTTCAATTGATATTCAAATCATCTAATTGTACTTAACGCATAGAAACTCTCAAATATGACCTAATTATGTGTTTTTAGCACAAATTGAGTGTTTCAGGCTATTTATGTTAATTCACACACTTAGCTCATTTATTATGTTAATTAGATAGTGTTTAACCTAGTTTCTAGCTTAACTTGAGTATTTTAGCTAAGAAGAGCCACACCTCATTAGCAAACTAACTTATTTTGGACATTACTACCTTATCTAACATCCAATTAACCTTATCTTTTTCTATGCATTACCTTCTTCAATTGGAATATTTCTATACAAACATATATACAAGTTATATTTATATTTAATGGTTGAATGTTGAGGTAAAGACATAATACTACAAGAAAGAGAAATCCACATGCCTAGACTGAATTGAAACATTAACCCAAATGAACTCACTCCTTTAGCTTGGTCGATCCTTCTCTCTTTCCTTTGGTCTTTTATCATTCATAAGCTATTTTTTTTAGGAGTGTACATGGGTCGGGTCTTAACCCGAACCCAATCCGACCCAACCTGAATGAGTTGGGTTGGGTTGACATTTTTCCAACCCGGTAAAAATAGGTTGGGTTGGGTTTGAGGTTTAACTAACCCAACCCAACCTGCAACCCGATATAACCCGATATACACACACACACCCCTAAGAGAGAAAAACATAAATGAGTTAAATCTTCCCTAATTATAACCCAATCAGCCACCAAAGCTCATCCATACCCAAGTCCAATGTCTCAAATGCTACACCATGTTCCACCTCTCCCTCCCATGTCCCAAATTCGAAAATTGAAATTCCCACCCCTGTCCCACAACTCCAAACTCTCCTAAATTCCCCAACCCCTGTCTGACTGTCCTACAATCCTAAATTCCTCCCCTCACCCAACTCCCTCACATTCTTAACCCTAAGGTACCTCACGTTGGCACACACGGTCTTAAGACTCTCAACTCTCAAGGTCTGTCACCGACTCGCTACACCCCTCTCAAGTCACCAATCTCACCTCACGACCCTCAAGTCATGTAGCATCACAGCGTCGCAGCCAAGCTCTAGACACGTAGCGTCTCACAACTCCAATTAGCAATCACCTCCTGCATGATGACTTCCTATAAGATCTCATGCCTCACGCAGCCATGCTCTGATCAGTGTAGTCACCACCCTCGACCCCTCTCTCTACCACGTAGCCACAGGCCCACACCATGCAGGTAGCGCCAACACCAACTCCTCATGCAGCGGATCGCTGCTCCCCAAGCAAAGCTGGCTAAGCAAGTTTGCTCCTCTCCCACGGTCCCACCTCCTCGAGCAGGGTTCCCATACGGCCACAACCCTCCTCCCCAAGCAAGGCTTGCTACTTATAGGTTCACTCCTTTCCCACGATCCCACCTTCATCGCCTGAGCTCTAGTATTTATGGTACTCAATTTGCTTTTTATAATGGCCAAATGACACATGCTACTCAATTTTCAGAAAGAAAGAAGCAATCAATTATCAGGTATACCTTTATCTTTTCTTATTACTTTTATACAACTATCAAATTTTTTTTTTACCTATTTTATTCTCTTTATTATAAGATAGAAGTTATTTATAAGTTTAAAATATTTTTTTATTAAGTATGAAAGAATAGTAAATATGTAGGAGATAAACATAAGTTTTAAGTACTTTCACTAGTCAATAACCCGCTCAACCTCACCTAACTCAACCTAATTTTCATGGGTTGGGTTCGACAATATAAAAGGTTGGGTTGAGTTGAGAAAATCCCAACCCAAAAATCATGGGTTGAGTTTGGGTAGAGTCCCAACCTGACCCGTGTATACCCCTAATTTTTTCAATTCATTTATTTTTTTCATCTTCCCGAAGATTTTTTTCATCCTAGATACTTGATTTCTAGCCTAAGTATATATCAAAAATTTATTGATTGTGTAATTGCATATAAAATTCCATCGACAATGAAAATAATTTTGATAGCCATGTTAATAAATATAATATAAGGGTGGTGATATCACTTTAGCCCTCTATCATCATCTCCCTCTCCCTAATAGAGAGAACTTTTTCAAACCTTGCTACCTTGGAGCCTCGATTGGCAACTCTAGCTGATCGAGGCCCTCCCTGCTATCCCAGCCCTTCCTCCCCTCCTTCAAACCACTCTTCCTCGATGATCGGGTGCCGTTGGTCGACATGCAGGAGCTTGATCACTCGATGTGGCGGTTCATGGCGGCGACGTTGGTAGTCGAGTTCTGGTGTAGCCGATTGAAATGACCCTTTCTTAGGGTTGTTTGACGTTTTTCAGAATTTTAAGGGTTTTTTTGCAATTTTAACCCCCCTGGGTTTTATTGTGGGATTTGTGATGGGAAGAGGAAACTTGAGAGGGCATCCCCATAATTTTTCCCCATCCACACCATTCCCCTACCCTACAAATAGCCCTCTGGTATGACTCGAATAGGTTTTGTTAATATGGTGATATTGTTGTTGAAATTAGTATAGTGAGTTAACCTAAATCGAGTATACACTAGTTTCACAAAATTTTTAACCTGGCCTACTTGATTTTATCTTGGTCGCTTTTAGGCCTAGGGTCGATCTCAGGGAGGCAAGAATTTGAAGATCAAGGAGTTTCTATACCGACGTGTCCTAAGAAGGAGCGGATTTGCTTGACAGAGCTAGGCAAAGGTAAATCAGCAATTATATCAAGCTTAGCTCTGTCAACCTCAATACCCCTATCGAAGATGATATGCCTGAGAACAATTCCCTCGTGTACCATAAAATGACTTTTCTCCCAAGAAAGCATGAGGTTCACGTCAATACATCTTTGAAGGATGCGGGTTAGGTTGCCTAGAAAATCATCAAATGAAGATCCGAAGATCGAAAAGTCATCCATGAAGACCTCAAGAAAGTCACCCACCATATCATGGAATATCGCCAGCAACATCTCTGGAAAGTTGCTGGCGCATTACAAAGTCCGAATGACATCCTTCTAAATGCGAAAGTGCCGAAGGGGCAGGTAAAGGTGGTTTTCTCTTGCTCCCAAGGGTCAATAGCCACCTGGTTATATCCAGAGAATCCATCCAGGAAACAGAAAATTTTATTTCCCGCTAACCGCCCCAAGAGTTGGTCAATAAAAGGTAGCGAAAAGTGATCTTTCTTTGTTGCAGCATTAAATTTCTTATAGTCTACACACACTCTCCAAGATGTAGGAGTGCGTGTAGGGATGGATTCGCCCCTGTCATTGACATGGATGGTAAGTCCCGCCTTTTTGGGCACGACATGAATCGGGCTCACCCAAGGGCTATCGCTGATCGGGTAGATTATACCCGCATCAAGCCACTTGATGATTTCCTTTTTAACGACCTCCCGCATGTTAGGGTTGAGACATCGCTGCATTTCGCGGAAAGGTCGAGCCTCCTCCTCCATATATATATGGTGAGTGCAGTAGGAGGGACTAATCCCAGTTAAGTCAGATAAGGATCATCTGATGGCTGCCTTGTGTTCCATAAGGACCTTTGTTAATTTTTACTCTTACTCCCTAGTCAATTTTGAACTAATAATTACGGGGAGCGTTTCATTTGGTCCCAACAAAACATATTTAAGCATGTCAGGCAGCTCTTTCAGCTCGAGAGTGGATGGCGAAAGATCTGGCATTTCTTGGGATGAGAGTGTCCCAAGCGGATCAGAAGAAAGAAGGATAGGAGGAAGAAGTTGGCCCTCAGATTGGCCAAGAAGAGGGGCATCTTGGATTGATGGATCCAAAAAGGGATAGCCCCAGTGATCAGTATGTGGGCTCAAGGTCCCAGTGTGGAGTCGCATGTCCGCCTGATTTGGCGAGAAAGAAAGGGCAATCCGGTCTTCAAGGGGGTGGTCCGGAGGTGAGCAGCCCGAATATTACTCAGACCACGAGGTGTGGGAAGCGGAGAAAACCTCGTCAGAAGTCTAGTCAGGAGAATGTAAGGGTAAGGGGAGGGATGGGGGAATGTCACAATATGTGTCAGTTGGGCGATGGTCTATGTTTAGGGGCAATCCACAGCAGTCAGAATAGGTCCCTATTAGTCCGATACACGTGCTGACGGCCATGTCCTCGTCAGACGTGTCATCCTTGATGCAATCTCAATCAAAATTCTTGTCTGCCTTGAAGATGTTTAGCTTGAGCTTCTCAGAGTCAACGACAATCTCAATGCAGCCCGACTCACAGTCGATATAGGCACGGGCTGTGGCCAAGAAAGGTCGACCAAGGATGATCGGAAAATCAGAAAGTGATCTAGGAACTTCCATATCAAAAACAAGAAAGTCAACAGGAAAATGGAGACTGTTGACCCTAACCACCACATCTTCCACCACACCCTTCGGTATTTTGACAGAACGATCTGCCAACTGCAACATGACAGGGATGGGTTTCAAATTTCCAAAGGCAAATTTCTCGAGCATGATGGTTGGTATAAAATTGATGGAAGATCCTAGATCAAGCAAAGCACGGTTAAAATTGCAGCCTTGGATGCTACAAAAAATAAGCGGTGTGCCCGGATCTTTCTGCTTCGGTGGTAAATTTGACAATATAGCACAACTCGCATGAGGCGAGAGGACCACCGAATTCTTTGTTTTCTTTGACTGTCGCCTGGGTATAGTGTAGTCTTTGAAAAATCGGATGACAATTGGTATATAGTCAATAGCCTCCAATAGGGGTACTTCAATTTCAACATCCCTAAATAAATTATGCAGGTTATCAAAGGCCTACGTATCCTTTTTTCTTGCCTTTTAGCACCCTCAGTAGAGCCTCAGGCAATGGGACTGATTTTGGCACTAGTTTGGGTGTATCGTCCTCACGAGAATGCGGTGCGCATCCCGAATGAGAGGGCGATGAAAAAGATGGGCCAGGATCAGGTCGAGGTGGATCGACGGTTCGCTTACCGCTCCTTGTAGTAATCGCACTGGACGTCGCGGGTCCAGTCGGATCATAAGGCGGAGGAGGGTTCACAATAGGGACATAAGGGGGATGTGTTGCTGCGGGATTAGCCTGGAATCTTGGTGGAATGCTCGGAGCTTGCAAAATCTGATGAACCTGCCCCTAAGAAGGTCGTACCTATGGTTGAGGACCACGGGGTACAAAATTTCGCAGATTACAGACAGGTTGGGTTGGAAGAGTGCCCTGAGATCAAGTCGTCATGCACAGTTGACTGATCTCAGCATTCTACTACGCCAATTGGTGTTGAAGAGAGGTCATGTTTTCTTCATGGCACTTAGACATTTCCGTCATCATTCGCATCAATTTATCAAGAGGACTTGATGAGTGTTCTGTTTGAGGTATGCAAGGACCCGATGGCAGATTCGCCATAGGATTAGACTGGGCCCTTGGGATGATGGGTACGGACGGTCGCATTGGCCCACCCGCGGGGTTTTGGAGCTACGGATTACTGAACCATACGAAATTAGGATGATTTCGCCACCCTAGGTTATAAGTAGCTGAGAGCGGGTTGTTCCCCAGGGCACAAATGTCTTCTGAGCCAGAAGGCGAGTCCGCATGCATATATGCATCCGAGCACATGGAGGCTTGGTTCTCCGTGTCAAAATATTGGCTTGCAGAAGCCAAGTCCACATTACTTACCGAATCGTTTAGCGCGATACTCGGTAAGGATGGTCTCACAGGATCCTTAGAAATCAGCCCAATATTTGACAGACTAAGGGTGTGACGGAGTGATGGGGTGGAGGTGTTTGTCATAGAGCGGGATGGATTGGCCAGAAGCTCGTCCAACTTCTTGTGCACGACAGAGACTTCATCCAATTTTTGTGCAATAAGGTTAAGATCTGTGGATAAATGGGAGGGTCCCCTGTCAACTTCGTAAACATTGTAGGGCAGGCTGGTACGATTAAAGGAGACAATGGAGGCATTGTTCATTGAGTTTTTACTCATGTTCTCAAATAATTCAAATGCTCCATTTTCATCTTTATTCATAAAATTCCTTCCACAAGAAGCGTCTGCAATCTGCTTCAAAGTTTCATTTAGCCCATAATAGAAGATCTAGGCTACATGCCACTTAGGTAGACCACGGTGCGGACATTTCCAGAGGAGGTCATTATACCTTTCCCATGCCTCATGAAACTGCTCACCATTTTGTTGCGTGAAAGAAGTTATAGCCCGGCGAAGCGCATTGGTTCACCCGATTAGGAAGAATTTCTTAAGAAATGTTATTCGCATCTCTTCCCAAGAACGGATGGTTCTCCGAAGGGTGCGCAACCATTGCGACACTTTATCCCGCAACGAAAATGGGAACATTTTCATGAGGATAATTGATAACCCGTAAAGGTACACTTGATGACAAATCAAAGCAATCAGTTTCCTAACCTCTACAATGTGCCCTTAGACCTAAAGATCTAAGTTACCTACTATCACTAACTACAGAACCAAATGAGAGCACCGTAGAATCACCGGGCCAGATTGAAAGGCTGTTTACCCCAGTCTTAGACACCCGATAGCATGCGGGAACCCACACCAGCACGTAGGCCCTACACGTAGGTAGTTAGACCTCCAATCCTTAATAGGGGTCAAGTTGCTACCAGTTTTAATTTAGAGGCATAGGATCAAGTGCCATAGGAATGTGAAGGGCGTTGTATACGGGTAATGCCCAAGTGCGTTGATTTTTAAGAGTGTGTAAATCAAGCATGCAACGGGGAAATCTCCCCGAATTGGAGTTTTAGATGGTGAATGGCTTTTAGAATTTCAGCCTTAAGTAGTATGGATTTTAGGATTCCATTGAATTACCAATTCAACCAATCTTCGGGTTTTGAGAAAACACAAGTTCTTTTATACCAAATAAACCCTTCTTCAATGTGAATTAGTTAATGCATGCTAAAAATGCAATGGGCTTCCCTAGATGGAAATTTCTATGTATGGATGCACGAGTCTATTTTAAGTCAATGTGAAAGGGAGCCAAAGCACTCAATTCAAGTGCTCCCAATCATTAAGATGATATTCCACACAAAGCTCAACCATCAAACGATGTAAAGAAAATTAAAATGTTGGGGTTGAAATATTCGAGATCAAATCTAAGGCAATTGAAAAGTCGTGGTGGGGTTCGAATCAACTCAATTCCAAGTCTCCCCACCAAAAATGTGATCCCGAAATGTGAATAAATGAGGCAAGGAAGGATGGCAATCAATCAATTTTATCTTGCCTCAAAGAAAACTTCTCACAATGAAAGATCCAAGAATCAAGATTCTTGGATTTTCGCTATGCGAAGTTTGCGGGAAATCAAGGGACGGTGGGGGTGATAGCAAACAGTCAATAAGTGGTTTTAGTCCACTTGCCTCAAGAAATTCCCAAGAAGTGTTTTTAGGTTTTTTTTTTTTTTATAAGTGACAAGATAACCTAAGTTACTAAGAGGAAGACACCTACCTCCTCAGCAACATGGGCGAAGCTCCAATGCGGCACTGGCAACTTCACTCTCTCGCACCCACCTTGGATTTGCCCACTTCTCCGACCTCCTCTGCTTGTCTTCTCCTTGCAACCGGTATACCTGTACACATGCAAACAAAACACCCATGAAAAAAAGGGTGTGAGAAGAGAAAATCAAAGGAATGAGAGTAGAAACTTACTCTAAATAGCACCTCCCCGGCAACGGCACTAGAAAAACTTGGTGCAACTCGAATAGGTTTTGTTAATATGGTGATATTATCATTGAAATTAGTATAGCGAGTTAACCTAAATCAAGTCTACACTAGTTTCACAAAATTTTTAACCTGGCCTACTTGATTTTATCTTGGTCGCTTTTAGGCCTAGGGTCGATCTCAGGGAGGCAAGAATTTAAAGATCAAGGAGTTTCTACGCCTTTCCTAAAATGCATCTCTTCCTTGCGTTTATTATGTTTTTGGTTTTTTCTCTATTTTTAAGATTTTGTTGGTGATATTGTTGTTCTTGAGGCACACCCTCAAAAATGAAGTCCTTGGCCCTGAGCCAAATGGTTCTTGGCTTGTAGCCAACTTAGGGTTCCCAAAATCGATTTTGTTATTCGCAAGATCAAGTACCTGCAAGGCAAGAATTATCTTTTCTCTTTTACTATTTTTTTTTAGTCTTTTTAATAGCAAGAAATAAAAGACAAATGAAAATAGAGTAGGTTGCTAGGAAAGAAAGAAACACTTAGCGTAGTATATATATGTATAGATATATAGTAGATACAGAATGTATATATGTATATAGTTATATATATTGTGTATAGGGGTAGAGGTGGAAGTGTTAATGGAATGTAGCACGGTGTCAAGTTGGTCCACGTCTAGTAAGACGCAACCAACAAGACTAAATGCCACGTGAAGTGTGGAATGGATATGTGGGAGTGATGGTGGAGGCGCTTGCTTTGCGCGGATATCGGGGAATATCAGCAACCGGTGCAGATATTCCCGCGATATGATGAGCGGTGGAGGGACGAGTGCACGGGAGTATAGGTGGTGTTTGTGAAGTGTATAGATGGATATGGGTAAGTGGGTGTATATGTAAGTATATATATATCTGTGTGTGTGTGTGTGTGTCTGTATGTATGTATGTATGTATGTAAGGATAAGAGTATGTGAGTGGATATATATATGTGTGTATGTGTGAGTGTATGAGTGTGTACCAGTGTGTGTGTGTACAAGAAGGAAGAGGGGAGTGCAGCAGACAAGTCGTCTGCCACGCTGCCCCGACGTCTGGCTACGCAAGGGTGCGCGGGCACAGGAGAGAGAGCACGCGCGCATGGCCGAGTGAAGCGCAACGCTCTGCTGCGCGGGCGGGTGAGGCGCAGTGACTGGCTGGCGTGGGTTGCGGGCAAGGAGAGAGAGCGCAATGCCACTAGCTAAGTGAGAAACTTGACAATGGCTACAGTATCGCTCAGACCACGCGGCTACAGTGCGCTACAGTGCGCGCATGGCCTGGCGACCGGTAGGGGCTGGTTTTGCATGCGTGGGCACGCTGTGGAGCACCTACGCGCGCGGGAAGAGGTTGCACGTGGCCTGCTGGTGAGCGCGTAGCAACTGGCGGAGTCGCAGGCAGGCGCGCGGCGAGCTTGAGCTTCAGAGCTTGAGAGCTTGAAGCTCTGGCTAATGGCGGAGGAGACGAAATGCAGCGAAACAAAATGCGAAGCCACCACACCCACCTACTCACGAAAGAGCTGGGTGGTGGTAGAACTCACAATCGTGGTCTGAGAGCACTGTGGGTTTTCTCCTACGCACGGTGTGCCTCTTCTCACTTGTGAGAAGAGGAACTGTGTATGGAGAGGGAGAGGGGAGGAGGTTAGCCTGAAGGTGAGGTTGATCTAAAGGTGCATGCCCCCGCAGCAAGGGAGAGAGCAAGGAGTTTTAAAGAGAGAGGCCATGCCTCATGCCATGCTACTGGTAGGAAGAGAGGTGCAGACACCTTGCCATGCTATTGGCAGGAGGAGAGGCGCGCTCACCATGCCCTGTAGCCGCACGAGAGAGGAAAATACAAAATAATAAAAAAAATGAAAAAAAGGTGAAATTGCAATGCCACACTTAAGGAAGATGTTAATTAATAGAAGTGGATTAGATGGACAATTATTCTCACTCTCCTCTCCTCTTTATAAATGCATGCAGGTGTCTATTTACAAATGCAATTACGGCTACATAAGATGCAATTGCAGTGCTAGGAAATAACACAAGATGGCATATTTACTGGTGTATTTTTGCTGTGCGAACACCCTCCACCTCCACCTTACCTCCACTACACCTCACCCCTACGCACACCCTCACGCCACTCCATCCCCACGACGCCATCTTCCCTCACTCCCCTCCATGCCACACACCACTCCTCCCCCAACCTCTCCTGCATCCTTATAAACCCCTGCCCCTCCTACATTCTCCCACACCACAGTCGAGAGGAGGAGGCGACAAAGAGCGGGGAGTAGCAGCAGGAGGATCTAGAGGGGCAGCCAGAGAGGAGATCTCTGCGAGGAGGGGCGGAACTGCTGCAGGAGCCCTGCAGCTGAGCAAGGGTAGAGTGGAGAGCGGAGGGAGTAAGGCAGTGTTGTACTTGCTGCAGCTTCTGCGGCAAGGAAAAGGCTCGCAGATGGTTCTACAAAATCATTTTTCCACGAAATCAGATGTCCGGAGTGACCTCCAAACGTCGGGTCGGACACCCGAAGGTAAAGATCAGATGTCTAATAGCGCGTATTTTAGTTTATTTTTCCTGCCAAAGTTATAACCGTATGCACACATATGTCAGAGGATTATGAAGTGTGTTGGTGAGAGGATCGAGGTAGTCTCAGACGTCCGGATGTGTCTCTAGACATCTGAAACCACCCTCCGATGTCTGCACGGAGTTCCAGACATTCGGAAAAGGCACCCCAGGCAAAGGAAGTCCTTAAGATCTTTTAAGATGTTTAGGACTCTTCCCAGACATCTGATTTTGATCAGCGTTGGTGTTTTTGGGTCCGTTCAGGGCCCAAACAGTGTCGACTTTCCGCAAACGAAACGTCGTTGGTTTCCATTCGAGTTTCTCTACGTAGTGATACATTGTCTATACCATTTTGAGCTCATTCGACCTGTCAATATGTGTCATAGGTCTCCAGTCCATTGAGTATACGAGATCTGTGGAGACGTCGGGAGCTACTGTACGAGCTCCCATTCCACTCGGTTACCCTGGTAGAGTGGTTCTCACACTAATCTCGAAATTAATAATAAAATTGCATGCGTAGAATTAGTTGAACCTAGGTTGTGCGATGAATCCTAAGATTGAAAATAAATAAATGCATGCTACTCTTGAATATATTCGATCGAAACCTAGGATTGTGAAATGAACACTAGGGTTGGAAGAAATGTAAGTATAGTTAATGAATGATCAATTTACCATAAAGCTTCCTGAAAAGAAATAAACCATGAGCTGCCTGTACTACCTGGAACAACGTCGTAAATGGAAATGCATGCTTGTACTGAATAATGGAATTTGAGTTGTTTGTTCTACATATAACAAACTAGGTATGGAAATGAGAAAATCTATGTACGAACCCTACGAGTAATTTAGAAAGAAACCAGGAATACGGTAGTACGGAAAACCTGCTAGTTTTGGAACATGTCGCCTATGGGCAGCTATTCAAACTTGGTTAAGGAAAGCGAGCTGGCCCTCGTGTATGTAGTACCGAGGAGAGCAACTATCCCTTTAGAATAGAGGGGAGCTTGCTGCCCCTTGGGTTGAGACCCGAGGTGGGTTTGGCCACTCTACGTCGACTCTTGTTTGGCCCTCATGTATGTGGTACCGAGGTGAGCTACTTAGTGTAGGGGGAGCTAGCTGCCCCATGGGGCCCAGGCTTAGGTATATCCACCCTACACCGACTCTTGTTAGCCATTCAAGCAAATCGGGATAGTCGGACGAGGGTACGCAGACTGTGAGGGGCGAGACCTCTGTTTTTGAGGGGCGAGACCCTTATTCTGAGAGGGCAAGGCCCTGTGCTGTTCCGTGCCGTACATTTAGGCGTACCCGTTAGCGGAAATAACTGACTGCGTGCTAGTGCGAGGTAGCTACTTGTGCACTTATCACGCATGCCGTAGTCACCGCTACGTCGCTACCGTGACCTCGGGGTAGTAGACCGGGTGTAGGACTACCACGAGGGACTCTCCCGATCAGGAGAGTGCCACCTGTACATCCTGCATCATGGGAAAACTGCAAGCAAGATCGTTCCCTTAGGGAACAAGAAGATTGAGAAATGTTATGGAACCTTATTAGAGTACTCGGACTAGAAAAACGATAATTGGAAACTGATGATGATAAGTAAACTATTTAATGCATGTTTCACTAGCTACCTATTTAAATTATATCGTATTGTTGAACTTACAAATTGCTACGCTAACGTGTTAGGTTTTGGAAAACCTATCATTGTAGTTTGAAAGCGAAGAACT
Source organism: Thalassia testudinum (assembly GCA_037157565.1). Taxonomy (NCBI): domain Eukaryota; kingdom Viridiplantae; phylum Streptophyta; class Magnoliopsida; order Alismatales; family Hydrocharitaceae; genus Thalassia; species Thalassia testudinum. The sequence continues at coordinate 65,330,532 of JAZHRO010000022.1, read as the reverse complement.
CGTATTCAACAAATAAAATTTATACCGAAATTTAAATTCCGAGTTGAACATAGGGAGGCTACGTCGATTTATATTCGCAATTATATTATTTTTAGAATGTTTGAAAAGCGAGGCGATATAATTACAATTAAACTATCAAACTAAAAGGAAGAGAGAGAAAGAGAGAGAGAGAGAAAGAGAACATGCATTCAATATTTTAAAATGTTTATACAATCAAACCAAATAAAAATTGCACTAGAAAGCGGGAAATCAGCTACACTAGAAAGCAGGAAAATTTTATACTAGAAAAGCTGTAAAGAAGAATGGGAGAGAGAAGTTATCCTCATCGACGATTGCTTGGAGGACGAGCCAAACGGGATGACGCCTGGACGAAGGAGGACGAAGTAGGATGAAGGAGGACGAAGCAGAAGAACAGGAACGGAGCAGCACGCCGTCGTCATCGTGGGATCCACTTCCGAAGGGGGACGAAAATTTGGACTTTATCTCGCGAGGAGCATCCCGAGTGTAGGACAAGCTTCTCTTGAGCTTTGGAGAGGTAGAGAAGAGAAGGAAGGGATGAGAATTTCGTGTGGAGGGGGTCTCCTTTTATAGTTGCAAGGAGTGGGGCAAATTGGTCATTACATCTTTACAACATTAAATGAGGGGTCTTTAGTGACAGATAAAACCGTCGTTAAAGCCCCAACGGGGGAGTAGTGGCTGCTGCCCACGCACGCCTGCTCAGCTGCTCTCTCTCTCAATGCATGCTCACGTTCAACAAATCTCAGCCATCCGATCGCGAGATTGGACGGCTGTGATTACGCCTTCGCTCGCTGCTCCGTGCCTACCCCAACGCGTGTGATGGTGCATCCTCACCTCGCGTGAAATAGCGTGTGGGTGCTATTGGAAGATCTGAGCCGCCCGATCAAGATCCAACGCACGCCTGCGCCCGCTCGCCCGCACCCTTTGCCTCCTCGCTGCGGCTCGAACCCGCGTCCGTTGCTCGCGATAGCGCCCTCGCCCATCGCGCTGCGAAGTGCGGATTGTCGCGTGGGCGATTTGTGGTGCAGCCATTCACAGCCGTTGGATCGAGATCCAACGGTGGAGAGGGGGCAGATGCGGAGGCTTCAGTGGTTGCATGCGGGCGTTTGGGCGGCCAAGATGGTGCCACGTGGTGCCATCTTAGCCGTCCATCTTCTGGATGTTGTAGATGGTGCCACGGATGTTGAATTGACTAGATTTTTACGTCGTTAGGTTGCGATCGTCGATCCGAATTCATCCGTGCAGTCAGATTTGTCATTTGAAGTCCGGATTTACATCATCCTGGCCCTTGATCTTCTAAGGTTCCCCAGTCACTATCTGATGCTACGGATGCCTGATTAGGGCGATCTTGGAGTCATTGAACTCCAATCGTCGCCCCGATCACATCCGTACGGTTGGATCATCGATCCGAAGACCCAATAAAAAGTTTGCCCTATCCAAGCACATAAAAGGAGACAATTAACCTCCATTTTATTCAAACTATTCTAAATGTAAGATGATGCATGTTATGCAATATTTATAGTATGCAATGCAATCCTATGCTTAAGAACATGCATAAATAGACATCTTAGGTAGTGTAAATGTGTTTACATCATAACCCCATGCCTAACTTTTGCTAGTCCCTAGCAAAAACTATATGCTATTTATAAAAGAATTAGGTTAGATTATTTGGGCCTGAGTTATTTTCAATCATTAATAAATTGTCTACTTAGGATCTGAACTTTCAAAGACACAACAGTGCCCGAGTATCTGCCAAAATGCAGACTGCCTCAAACCCTCTCCTTATTCAAAGAAAAATTTCTTTTTCTCTTTTTACTCTTTTCTAATTTTTTTGGATTTTCAAATTTTAGGGTTTAAGAGTGGCTTTCTACGGCCATTCAACTCACCCAAGATTTGATGAGAACCCTAAGTTTTATGCATCTTATTGTGATTATGATAGACTCGTTGATCGGCAATTAAAACGAACTTCGGATTTCTACGCCTCTAGGTGACCTAAAAAAAAAATTCTGCCAAAAGGTGTATCTTTACAACTGATAGCTTTCTCCCTACTTTTATTTTTTTACGGGGTCAACATAAGGGTGAATCCAGTGTATATCTCCCCGGTTTATTCTACTTCTCCGCTTCTTCCTAAGTGTTTTGGGAATTTTTTTCGTACATTTACTGAGTTGGGAAGTGGACAACCAGTCGATGAGCTATTACCACCGACAACTTGCCAGCCATACTCGTGCAGGAAAGTGTGACTTATTTCTTTTTTTTCTTTTCTCCTTTTGATTTTTTTTTTTTTAAGTAGGTGGCTTCCCTAGTCTAAGATTTACCTAAAGGCAGTAAAAAAAGAGAAAGGTCTTGTGACTGGGCTCTGGACAACCTACCTATGGGCTGTTACCCATGATAACTTGCCAGCCATATCACCCTAGAAGGTTCATTAGCTACCCAATTTCCGTTAGAATCGCCAAACAACAAGTCAGTGCAAAGAAAGTGTGTAGATGCTTAAAACTTAGAAATCCCTCAAATCAGAGGGTGGGTTGATAAGTCGTGTACTTATCACCCAAACTAATTTATTCCAATTACGATAGAATTAAGATGGCGAGGACTCGAAAGACAAATCCACATTTTAGTGGCTACACGGGCTAATTAAGTCCAAAGACCTGAAGGGTCTTTGTGTTCAGATCCTAATGTAAAATTTCTTAAGATTGAAAAGTCCTAATATCCAACTAATCCTTCCTAATTTTGATTTTTTTTATATAAATAAGAAGAGAAAAATAAATTACATGAATTTCACAAAGCTGACCAAATGATTCAAAAATGAATCCACCCCCCATGCCTAGTTGATGCAATGTCCTCGTTGAAAAAGAGACATGAAAGAAAGGGTAGAATATGAAAGATGTCACCTGGATATGAAGCTCATATCAGCCTTGTGTCATATGTACAACTGCTGAGTTTAATGTCGTCAGCTAGGCGAAGTCCAGCCAAAGAAGTCACAGAATGGCAAGAGCAAATGAGTCTGAGACGGGTTCTGGAAGAATACGGTCAACAACAGGCCTTAGACGTTGACCGTTGACTTTAAAGGTGTTACCCGTCTTTGGGTCAGAAATCTGAACGGCACCATTTGAAAAAATCTGATCAATTATGAATGGGTCATTCCATTTAGATCTAAGTTTGCCAAGAAAGAGCTTAAGTTTAGAATCGAATAACCAGACCTTCTGGTTTGGCTCAAAGCTCCTGCGGGAAATCAATTGATCATGTAGAGCTTTGGTCAGAGCCTTGTAGATCTTGGCATTCTCATAAGCATCATTTCTAAGCTCCTCCAACTCAGATAGTTGGAGTTTCCTGGTCCTCCCATCTATATTTAGATCTAAATTACATTGTTTGATTGCCCAGAATGTCCTGTGTTCAATCTCTACGGGTAGATGGCATGCCTTTCCATACACCAAACGGAATGGAGACATGCCGATGGGCATTTTATACGCCGTACAGTAGGCCCAAAGAGCGTCCTCAAGCTTTTGAGTCCAATCCTTGCGATCAGGCCTAACGGTGTTTTGCAGAATGTTCTTGATCTCTCATTTGGAGATCTCGGCTTGTCCATTCGTCTGGGGATGGTAAGGTGTGGAAATTCGATGATTAACACCGTATTTGGCCAATAAATTCTGGAATTGGGCATTAGTAAAATGAGTGCCACCATCACTGATGATAGCCCACGGAATCCCGAACCTAATGAAGATATTTTTCTTGACAAAATTAATGACCACCTTGTGGTCATTAGTTCGGGTGGGAATCACCTCAATCCATTTGGACAAATAATCAACAGCAACAAGAATGTATTGATGTCCAAATGAAGGGATAAAGGGTCCTATGAAATCGATGCCCCAAACATCGAAAATTTTGACAGGAAGAATAAGGTTTAGGGGCATCATGTCTCTCTTAGTTATGCTCCCGAGTGCCTGACATCGAGAACATGACCTTGAGAAATCCTGCGCATCCTTGAATAAAGACGGCCAATAGAAGCTAGATTGCAAGATTTTTGCAGTCGTCTTTTTCCCGGAGAAATGCCCACCACACCCAGAATTATCACTGCGGTTCCAGGTAGACCAGAATGGGGATCTTGACCTCTTAAGTCTACCTCTTTTACTTTAAGATCAAGGTGCTTAAGGTTTCACTTGAACTCTTAGGTATTTTTGTGAACAAGGTGACCTAATTTGAAGGTTGGTTGACCCTAGGGGTCAACTTTACCTAGTGATTCCTTTGAGAATTTATTAGGTCTTGTTTTTTTTTTAGGGTTCAGGTGTTTAGAGAGCCAATTGTTTAGGGTTTCTCTAAATAGGTATTTTCAATCAATGGCTTAGGCACACTTCTTTTGGATTTTCTCAATTCTTGATTAAGGGGTGTGTCTCTGAAACCCTAATGTTTAATCTTATGTTGGTTCTACTTGGTCCAATTAACTCCTTGTTGGGTAATTAGGGCTCAGGCAAGAAGGTGTTAGCCCTTAATTACCTTTAATATTGTGTGCAGGAATAGTAGTTTTGAGAACATGCAGCTATTACTACATATGAAAGACGGGTTATACCTATTTTTTCTTTCTTTTTCTTCCTCTTTAAAATTTTAGGGTTTAATAGTGAGAGGATAGAAGTTACCTGTCCTTGGAGTGGTTGTGGTGCGGCTGCGTCCTAATTTTGTTCCTGTACCTGCACACAAAAGAGAGAAGAGATTATTAGAAACTCACAAATAAAAATTTATAACTTCTAGAATAGTCGTTTCTCCCCGGCAACTACGCCAAGAATAATGGCAGTGCGACCGAAGCTAGGTCTTTTGTTTGTTATAGTAATGTCGTTGTGGTACAGATAAAATAGCTACGGTTTGTCGTCACTGCCACTATTACAATTTTACTCAGAAATATTTTTCTTCCGAGGTCAAACTCAGGGAGCTACTAGAATTCTAGAAGTATAATGCTTTTATTACAAAAATAAGAGAGAGAGAGAGAGGTAGATTTTGTTTCTCGACTTTTTCTTCTTCTCTTCTTTCTCTCTCTGCTTGTCTTCTTCTTCTCTTCTATATCTTCTTTATCTTTTTTTCTTTTCTTCTTCTTCTTTCTTCCTTCTTCTTTCTGCTTTCAGCTGCGGTACCTTTTCTTTTCTTTTTCTTCTTCTTTGCTTTGTCTGCAGAGCTTCATCCGTCGTCTGATTTCTTAATCAGACGGCTTAAGTGGTGTCTGCTACAGTGCTTCCTTTGTGCTTCTTCTTCTTCTTCCTTCTTCCTTCTTTCTTCTCGCAGTCTTCTTCTTCTTCTTCCTGCGGTCTTCTTCTTCTTCTTTCTTCTTCCTGCAGTCTTCTTTTCTTTTCTTCTTCTTCTTTCTTCCTTGGCCTTCTCCTTCTTCCTTCTTCCTTGGCCTTCTCCTCCTCGCACCCTGTCCCTGCACAAAGAGCAAAACCTACCCTGTCCCTCCACCCGCACGTCTCTCTCTCTCTGTAAAGCACTCACAGGACGCTCTCCCAGAGCCGCGGGTAATTGGGTCGGGTTTCTTGCCCGTGACCAAGCGCACCGGTGTGTGGGTGATGCACGAGGTGTGCTCAGATTGGGTCGGGTCGGATCCGCCGGATCCGCGTGATGAGCTCGCGAACCGGGCGGGTGAGTGGGTGCAGGACCTCACCCCAGTGCTTTCGGAGGCGACCAGTAGAAAGCACAAAATCAATTTATACTACTGCGGGGTTTAGTAAACTCACGATGCGGGACTATCTTCAGCGCTCTTCTCGCACGCGCCCGCAGCAGACCGTAGCTTCGCTTCCTCAGCTGCAGGCTCTATTCGCGTCAATTGCCGGGTTAGCTGCCTTCGCACTATCCTCCCGACCTCGCAGCACCTGGAGCCTTGGAGTTCTGAAGCCTGGAGCGTGCGTGGAGCTGCTTCAATGCAGCGTCAATGGCGGCCGGGCGTCGAAACTGCCAGACACGAAAAGGGCCTCTCGGCCTAATCATATCAGCAGGGGACCTTCGCCATGGCATGGCGAAGGTGGTGCGAGCTGCAGCAGGTCGTGGGGCGGCCAAGGCGTGCGTGCCTAGGTCGTCCTATGACCGGAAGTGTGGGTGTGTTCGGGGGAGCGATGAATGGGTGTAGAGCGGCAGTGGGTGGGCGGAGGTTATTCAGTGTGATGAGGCGGAGGTTATGTGAGGGTCGGCGAGGCGTGTGGGGCTTCGGAGCGATGGGAGCGTCTCGCCGGAGGGTGGCCGGAGACGAGGAAGGTGACGGTGGACAGGAGCGGTCGAGGGTTTAATCGAATGAAAGACAATGAGGAAAAGAAAGAGGGGGAGATGGGGAGTTGTTCTGACCTAGTTACAAGGACGAAAGGGCCGGAGCAGGGCAGCAGTCGTATCGACTGTCGCCGGAGAATAAGATACCCAGAGGGAGAGGGCAGCGGCGAGGAAGAGAACGGGAGGGCGCACGCTGGGTACGGCGCGATGCGGGAAGGGCGGGTGAAGGTGGCTCTGCTGCTGGTATTGCAGCAGAGCGACGAGGCAGAGCAGGAGGAGCCTCCGGAGCTGGTGGGTTTCTGTCGGAGTGGGAAGAGAGGAAAAATGGGGGTTTTTCTTCGTCAGGACCGAGCTGCCCCCGTCGGCTGGCGACGGCGGTCCTTATAAAGGCAAAGGCGGAGGGGTGGGCGTAGGGAGGCGACGTGCCTCCCTCGCTGGAGAATGGTCGGAGTTGCAACCCATACCTTCTGTGCATTCGCACAGAAGGTGTGGGCGATGGCAGAGGTCATGGTGGTGTCCCTGAGACAGCAGACGTCGCAGGGAACACCCGGTTCAACTGGCAGAGGGCCTCCCTCACCCTGCATGGCGCCATGCTCCGCGCGAAGTCACTGGAGCATGGCGCTGCTCAGAGATTTGTAGGGGGGACCTAAGTGCAAAGAACGACGAAGAACCTAGGGGCCAAAATGCGAGGGTTTAGAAAGTTGAGGGTCAAAAAGTAGTAGATGAGGATCAAAATGCAAAGTCAGTCAAGAAGGTCTCTTCTTAGGCTCAAGTTTTTATGCATGACTAAATGGGACCTAAGGATTCTAATGGTGAATTTTATTTCTAGGTCAGACCTTGTTTGACAAGCCAATTTACATAAAAACCCAAATTAAATCATTAATTGGGCATGGTTCTCAATATAGGTCAAAATGGGTTCCCAAGGCCAAATTGAAGGTTCTAAACCCTATAGATTATTTTTATATGAATTTTAGAGGGTTTATTCGATTTTTACTTTGCCTCAAACCTCGTGAATTGAAGTGGGTTTGTTTTAGGGTTACAGAATGTCATTTAATTCCGTGGAGTTGCTGTAGCCCTTGTTGGATCAAATCATCCCACTTTCCTTCTTATTAGGTTAGTTTGGCCTATGTTTGGACCCTGAGTTACCCTATTTACTGATTGTGTTGGTGAAATTGCATTTTTACCCCTTATGACCTGTTTTCTTTACAAACTCAGAATTCTCTGAGTCAAGCCTTTCTATGAGTTATGTAGGAGTTTTTTCTCGCATATCTAGGTTAGATTGTGCTAGTTAGGGTTCATGATGAGGTTCTCATCACTACGCTAACGTGTTAGGTTTAGGAAAACCTGTCGTTGTAGTTTGAAAGCGAAGAACTCGTGTTCAACAAATAAAATTTATACCAAAATTTAAATTCCGGGTCGAACACAGGGAGGCTACATCGATCTATATTCACAATTATATTTTTTTTATAATTTTTGAAAAGTGAGGCGATATAATTACAATGAAACTATCAGACTAAAAGGAAGAGAGAGAGAGAGGAAGAGAGAGAGAAAGAGAAAGAGAACATGCATTCAATATTTCAAAATGTTTATACAATCAAACCAAATAAAAATTACACTAGAAAGTGGGAAATCAGCTACACTAGAAAGTAAGAAAATTTTATACTAGAAAAGCTGTAAAGAAGAATGGGAGAGAGAAGTTATCCTCCTCGACGATCGCTTGGAGGACGAGCCGGACGGGACGACGCCTGGATGAAGGAGGACAAAGCAGGATGGAGGACGAAGCAAAAGAACAGGAACGGAGCAGCACGCCGTCGTCGTCGTGGGATCCACTTCCGAAGGGGGACGAAAATTTGGACTTTATCTCGCAAGGAGCATCCCGGGTGTGGGACAAGCTTCTCTTGAGCTTTGGAGAGGTAGAGAAGAGAAGGAAGGGATGAGAATTTCGTGTGGAGGGGGTCTCCTTTTATAGTTGTAAGGAGTGGGGGCAAATTGGTCATTACATCTTCAAAACATTAAATGAGGGGTCTTTAGTGACGAATAAAACCGTCGCTAAAGCCCCAACGTGGGCGTAGTGGCTGTTGCCCACGCGCACCCGCTCAGCAGCTCTCTCTCTCAATGCATTCGCACGTTTAACAAATCTCAGCCGTTCGATCACGGGATCGGACGGCTGTGATTACGCCTTCGCCCGCTACTGCACGCCCGCCCCAACGCATGTAATGGCGCGTCCTCGTCTCGCGTGAAATAGCGCGTGGGCGCTATTGGAAGATCTGAGCCGCCCGATCAAGATCCAACGCACGCCTGCGCCCACTCGCCCGCGCCCTTTGCCTCCTCGCTGCCGCTCGAACCCGCATCCGCTGCTCATGATAGCGCCCTCGCCCACTGCGCTGCGGAGCGTGGATTGTCACGCAGGTGATTTGTGGTGCAGCCATTCATAGCCGTTGGATTGAGATCCAACGGCGAAGAAGGGGCGGATGCGGAGGCTTCAGTGGTTGCATGTGGGTGTTTGGGCGGTCGAGATGGCACCACGTGGCGCCATCTTGGCCGTCCATCTTCTGAATGTTGTAGATGGTGCCACGAATGTCGGATTGACTCAATTTTTGCGTCGTTAGGTTACGATCGTCGATCCGAATTCATCCGTGCGGTCGAATTTGTCATTTGAAGTGTGGATTTACACCATCCTGATCCTTGATCTTCTAGGGTTCCCCGGTCACTATCTGATGCTACGGATGCCTGATTAGGGTGATCTTGGAGTCGTTGAACTCCAATCGTCGCCCTGATCACATCCGTACGGTTAGGTCTTTGATCCGAGACCCCGATAAAAAGTTTGCCCTGTCCAAGCACATAAAAGGAGACAATTAACCTCCATTTTATTCAAACTACTCTAAATGCAAAATGATGCATGTTATGCAATATTTATAGCATGCAATGCAATCCTATGCTTAAGAACATGCATAAATAGACATCTTAAGTAGTGTAAATGTGTTTACATCACGTATGTAAGTGATTTAACCACCACTCTACTTAGCGTTAGCTGACCACAGATTTTATAACATTGTCCAGGTCAGGGATTCGAGCGGCCAGAGCCACTGGTTGCTGAGGGTGCTGGGTCCAGTCTAGCCCAGTTGTAGTTTCCTTCTGTTTCTTTTACAGAGAATTTGTAGTGGTGAGTACCTGTTGCACATAGTTTTACTCTGTTATATCTGTAAAAGTTTCCGTTGTGATGGCTATGCTTATAATCATGCTTTCCGCTGTTTAATATAAGAAACTAGTGGTTTGTTGTTTTCTTTTCTTATTTTCAGTCATATATTTTTCTGCTTAGTTACATTACTCGTGTAATTGCTGAATGAATATGATATTTGGTTGTTTTTCGCTGGACTACTGAGTCTTGGGGTTCGTCTAGGTGAGCCGTTCTCGGGTCCTGTTGGGAGCCGAGAGCAGGTTGTGACACCAATCGTCTTAGCCTCGTGGCCTTGGCGAGGGCGACAGTGCCTCGGCTAGTGCATCCGGCGGTGTCCCGATCGCACGACGGTGGTTGTCACTGTCAGGCGATGGTCGGCATGTCGAGCATAGGGCCAGAGGTCGTGGTAGCGGGGCTCTGGCGTTGGTGCTTCCAAAGGCAATTCTGCATGTTGATGCGGTTGCCTGATTGTTGGGTTGTATATTTTCTTCATGTTTGTATTGTTTTTTGTTGGGTTTGTTTCCCTGGTGGTCCTGGAGGTTGAAGCTCACGGTCGTGCCTTATTCCTAGCTATATTGCTACTGTTTTGATTCGACCATTTTGGAGTAGGTTTTTGTTGATGTTGTTGATTTTGTTTCCCCCTTACGGGATGTCGATGTTCCCTTTGGGGACTTGTTTTGGGGGTCATGCAAGACACCACGCATCCTATGACCCAGATGTGTCTGGACTTGTTCCGGTGCCTGGTTTCGTCGGATTTCTCGTTAGCGTTAAAGGCTAGAGAGTTCTCCTAGTAGCGCTGTCATATCTTTGAGCATGACGCGGTGGTCTTCTGATCGCTGCTTGATTCCATATTAATGATGCTTCCTTTTCTTTACTTTTTGACTTTTGTCGAAGTTTTGTGTAGGTTTATCCTTCCCTTGGGGGATGTCAGTGTTTTTCATTACCCCTGTATTTAGCATCACTTGTATGATTTTAACCCTATGAATAAAAGCTCTCGTTGCAAATATATATATATATCTTACTTTTAAAAGTATGGAGTTGAGTGTTTTCTAGACAAGCTTAGCTAATAATAATGTGTTACGACCGTGCGATAACTCAAGTTTTGTAAAACATTAGTGAAGCCTCGTCGATGATGGGGAGAGAAGTATCGGTATTTAGTCTACATCCAGAGAAAAGCATATAATGTAACATAACCATATGCATATTTAATTTTAACGACTCTTGCAGACATGAGAAATCTTTTTCCTCCTATATTCTCTCGCTCTTATTAATTCTCTTCAACATAATAAGAAAAATGCCTACGTTTTCCATCATGGTATGGTTCAACCAATAATGATTCAACAAGGAGGTTTTAATTTAGTGCGAACTGTTGCTTCCCAAATCTTCAAGAATATCAACGTGGAAGTTCCCTTAAGTTTCGTTTATGTCGTGGGATAAAAATAGCTCTAATGGAATAAAGTATAATTGACTCTTGGATTGGGATATGCTTGACCCGAATCATTAGAGGATTCGTGATCGGGTTTCGATCGATTTGATTATATTTTATTACTCGAATACAGAAAATCTCCGAGGTCGAACTTAGGGAGCAAGTTTGATTCTAGAAGCGTATAAAATCACAATTTACAATATATTATTTTACAAAAAAGATTAAAAAAGGAAAAATAAAAATGTTACTTTTTTTCTTCTCTCTTTCTTCTTTTGTCTTCCTTTCTCTCTCTCTTTTGAGACGTCTGACTTCAAGGGTCAGACACCTTAAATGTCACTTGCTACATTGCTTCTCCTTTTCTTTTTAGCTACTGTTGTTGGTTCTTCTTCTTCTTCTTGGCTTCTTCTTTACTGCCTCTATTGCACGCCTTCTCTTCTGACTTCTTCTTTCTTCTCTGCTACGCGCCTTTGATTTCTCTCTCTTCCTTCTCCTTCTGCCTCAGCTTCGCTGCGGCTACAATGTCGTCTTCCTCCTCCTCCTTTGCTTCCTCTGTTGCTCCAAGTCCTTCTCCCTTTCTCTCTGTCGCAGCTGTCTTCCTGCGGCTAAGTCCTCGCCGCTCCTCCTCCTTTGCTTCCTCTCCTGTTCCTACTCAGGCGTATGGTTAGGCAAAACCTAACCCCTACCCTCCCCGCGTCTCTCTCTATTTCACTCTGGGGTTTGCTCTCCCAGAGCCTTAATCGGGTATGCGGGTCGGGTGACGTGCCTGAGACAAGGCACACCGACGTAAGTGGTGCGCGAGGTGTGCTCAAGTGGGGTATTTGGGTCGGGCCAAGTCCGCGGGGGATAGTCGCGGACAAGGCCAGGTGAGTAAGGGCGAGGGACATCACCCCTGTGTGTCTTAAGGCAATGAGACTAAGGCACTTTTACAATTTATGTCGCTCCTCCAGCTTGTCAGCATTCGAGGTGGGACTAAATGTCCCACCCGCTTCTCGCACGTGCCCGCAGCAGGTCGTCACCCTTGATTGCAGCAGCTGCCATTGCCCTTGTCACCAATTGACAGCCTAGAGTTGTGCGCAAGTGTCTTCCGCGCAGCCTAAGACAGAGACCCGGGGCTTTCAAAGCCTGGAGTGGCTGCAAGCAAGCAAGCTGCTTGCGGTCGTCAATGGCAGCCGAGTGCTACACCTGAAAACACTGAATACAGCCTTGCGGCCCCATTAAAACACACGAGGAGCTTCGCCGGGTCTTGGCGAAGGTGAGACGGCGAGTGGCTGAGCGCAGGGCGGCCTAGGCATGAGTGCCTAGGTCGCTCTGTGGCCATGCAGGTGGGTTAGGTCGATGGGCACGTATGGAGGTGTTAGCAATCAGTGGAGGGGTGGATGATGATCAGTGGGTGAAGGCGAAGGTTCTGAGGTAGGTGGCAAGGCATGCGGAGGAGTGGGGCGATGGTTTCGCCTCGCCGGTGGTCTGTCAAAGGTGGAGAAGGTGATGGTGGTCAGCGTGTGGCAGTGAGTGATTTAGGAAATAGATAAGAGGGAAATGAAGAAGGGAAAAAGGGGAATAAGTCTAACCTAACTAAGTGGACGAAAAGGGGGAGAGTCGGCGGCTGGCTATACCTGCTGTCGCTGGACAAGATGATGTCCAGGGGAGAGGTGACGGCGATGACGACGGGGCTAGAGGCACGTGCGCAGGTGTTGTACGACGTAGAGGAAGGTGGTGAAGGCAACTCTGCCACTGATATTGTGGCAGAGCGATGAAAAAGAGGAGGAGGGCTCGCCGGAGCTCACTAGACTTCCTGACCGGAGGAGGAGATGAAATCAGGGGAAATCTTTGGCCAGGTCGAGCTTGAAGGAAGTGGCAGGGGTTGCCGTTCCTTAAATAGGTGTCGGCCGAGAGAGAAACGCGAGAAGGAGGTGGGGATACCTCACCGGAGGTATGGCCGGAATGAGACCCATACCTTTCGAGCATTCATACGAGAGGCATGGTGGCTGACAGGGCATGGGAGTCGGCCCATGCTGTAGGGGACAACTCAAGGAGTCTCCCTTTCAAATCTGGGACCGACTCCCCATGCGTGCGCGGCACCATCCTCCGCGTAAAGTCGCAGGAGGTATGGCCTGCGCAGGCAGGTGGCAGAGGGACTTGTTTGAAGAAGATGACGGGAAAGGTAGGGGGGTCCCCACAAGGCTTCAAAAAGTTAAGGTTCAAAAAGTAATTGTTGAGGACCAATTTGTAAAATGGGTCAAGGCGACCTTTTCTTAGGTCCAAATTTTGGTATAAACCTAATTTTGACCTAAGGAATCCAATGGTAATGTTGGATTTTAGGTTTGACCATGTTTGACCAGACATTTTACACAAAAACCTAAATTTGGTCAAAAATTAGGTATGGTTCTCAATTTAGGTCAAGATAGGTACCAATGGCAAAATTGAAGGTTCTAAACCCTAGGGGATATTTTTTCATAAATTTTAGAGGGTTTAATTGATTTTTATCTTTCCTAAAACTTTATGAATTAAAGTGGGTTTGTTTTAGGGTTATAGAATGTCATTTAATTCCCAGATTTTGTCATAATCCTTTTCTGACCAAGCCATCCCACTTTTTCTCTTATTAAGTCCATTTGACCTGTGTCCGGACCCTTAGGAATCCCATTCATGTACTGTAATAGTAAAATTACAATTTTACCCCTTGTGTATTATTTTATTCTCAGATTTGTAATTCCCTAATTTAGGCTTTCCCTTAGGTTTTGTAGGAGCTTTTGTTCAATTTATTAGGTCAAATGTGCTAGTTAGGGTTCATGATGAGATTCTCATCATACCCCCATGCCTAACTTTTGCTAGTTCCTTAGCAAAAATTCAAGGTTTTAACCTCTACTCTAGACCATGAATTCCTTTCATCAAATTTGATAACTGCATTTTTCTCTTGTCTCCTTGATTAGGTCAAAATGCCAACCATAGGCCTAAAAGGTACTCTAGTACCAACCAAGATCCAGATCTGTCGAGCTTTAGCCTCAGTCTTTAGCAAAGGTTTATAAGGCCCATAGGAACTACCCTAAAGTTTATTGGATTCTGTGGTTAAAACACCCATGCTTGAGACATTTTTAGCCTTGGTTCAGTTTGCAGTGCATTTTGTAAGAGAGAGACAGAGGGTTTATTTGTTTGGAGAGTTTTCTCTCTCTTTTTAATTCTAGCTTAGGATTGGCTTCACAACACGGTCTGTATCAGATTCCTTGTCCTCATCATCAATCCTCAAAGGTCCCTGGCAATCGATGCTTCGAAATAGCACCGCCCATGGTAACCCCCAGAACCCTGGCTTTCAAGATTTCGAGATAATCCCGTCCATGGCGTTCAGTGGTCGAATTCAGACATTGACAATTGACACTTCGTGATAATGCCATCAATGGAATCTGAACCAGCAGAGTGCTTACATGCCCCCAGTAGGATATGTAAATATCTTAGGAGACAAGCACCGAGGAGATGATATGTTGTTACGCATCTTCGAGGGGAATTTCTCACCTCTCCACGTCGGGACTCATCCAAATCAACTTGTGTTGATCGATCGTTCCTAATCTAAGTGACATTTTCAGAATATTTAAAACGCTTCTGCGTGATTTTGATATTTATGCTCGCTGAACCAGACTGTGTGTGTGAATTTGGGTGCTTAGGTTATTGAGTCCCGTAAACAGAAGGTCAGTTAATGAGGCCGAACTCCCTAAGCCTTAGACCTAATACTTAAGCTTTTCATTTTCCTCAACCTCTTGAGAAATATCTAGATCTTAACGGGTACTAAAAGTCTAGCCAAGAATGCCTAAGATTCGCGTTCTTACTAATCTTGTTGTGCACTTTCTCTTTACTTTTCTTTAATGTGGTCTAGAACCTTGGTTAATTCCTTAATTTCTTACTAATGACTATCCCTTTTTCTTTTTTTATTTTATGCTCCTTTTTAATGTTCGGCTCTTTTCCTCCTCCATTTGTGAAGCTTACCAGCACTTTCCTCCGTCCTCAAATTTTTTTTTTTTTGTATATGCAAATTTTTTTGTTGAAACCTTTTCTTGTTATGATTTTCATTGCACTTTCACACCCCCCCATGCCCAAGGTTTGCAATGCCCTCATTGTACATTAGGTAGGTTTTTATTTGGCCAGGTTCAAGCATTAGGATAGATTTTAGGTGAGTGGATGGGTCAAAGTGACTTTGCGGACGATTTCTAATCTCAGGTACGAGTACTTGAGGTAAAGTCGACTGTCCTAAGGAATGAACCTAAAGTGCAAAGAAATGTCAGAAAAAGGTTTCGATTTTCAAAAGGAATGACGGGTTGCCTCCCATTAAGTGTTGAGTTTTACGCCATCGACTACGCGCAATTAGCTTAGGGAGAATGGAGGATAAATGATGACTCAGCCAAATCTATATTGGTTACGTCAATGAACGATTTGAGTCTCTGGCCATTCATGATGAAAGGTTCGAAATCATGGTTGAGCGGACTGATCTCGACAGCTACATTTCCAAAAATCTGTTGGACAAGATATGGTCCGACCCGCTTGGATCGCAGTTTTCCAGGGAACAATTTAAGTCGGGCATCGAAGAGTAGGACCTTCTGACCAGGGTGAAAAATCTTTCTAGAAATGTGCTTGTCATGAAAGGATTTAACCCGCACTTTGTAGATTCGCGAGTTTTCATATGCATCAAAGCGTAATTCATCAATCTCGCTTATCTGAAGCTCTCTGTGGGTTCCAACCTTAGAAAGATCTAGGTTGCAATTTCGTATTGCCCAATAGGCTTTATGCTTCAGTTCAACGGGAAGGTGACATGCCTTCCCATACACCAATCTAAAAGGAGACATACCTAATTGGGTTTTGCGGGAGGTCCTATAAGCCCACAAAGCTTTCGGAAGTCGGGATGACCAGTCCTTCATGTCAGGTCAAACAGTAACCTACAGGATTTTCTTGATCTCCCGATTTGATAGCTCAGCTAGACCATTAGTCTGGGGGTGATAAGGAGTAGAGATTCGATGTGACACCCCGTATTTGGTCATCAGTGACCTGAACTAAGCGTTGGTAAAATGGGTCCCTCCATCAGAGATGATAGCACGAGGAATCCCGAACCATGAGAAGATATTCTGATGAATGAATTTGATGATGATCTTGTGATCACAGGTTCGGATCGGAATGGCTTCGATCCATTTGGACATGCAGTCAACAGCGGGTAGAATGTACTCGAAGCCATCCGAGATAGGGAAGGGGCCCATAAAATCAATCCCCTAAATATCGAAAATTTCGCATACGAGAATCGACTGTAAAGGCATCATGTCGCGATGGCTGATGTTGCCCAAAGTTTGGCAACGACTGCATGCCTTACAGTGACTGTATGCGTCCTTGAAGATAGTGGGCCAGTAAAAGCCACACTGGAAGGATTTTTGATGCGGTTTTATGCCCAGAAAAATGGCCACCGCATGCCTGGTCATGGCAGAAAGAGAGTATGTCGTTGATTTCGACCTCCGGGACACATCGTTGGATAATTTTGTCAGCTCCTACGCGGAATAAGTACGGATCTTCCCAGATGTAGTACTTGGCATCAGAGCACAGCTTGTCTTTCTTGGCTTTCGGCCAATCAGACAGGATCTGGTGTGATGCCAAGTAGTTTACTAAATCGGCAAACCATGGAAGTCTAGTACCAATAGTCAAGAGGTGCTCATCAGGAAAATGCTCCGTGATGGGTCCAGAAGGGTCGATGATCTCAGAAGGAAGGTGAGACAAGTGGTCAGCTATCACGTCCTGTCTTCCCGCCTTGTCGCAAATCTCGAGGTCAAATTCTTGCAACAGCAAGATCCATCGGATTAATCGAGGCTTCGCGTCCTTCTTTGCAAGGAGATGCCTCACAGCTGTGTGATCCGAGTAGATTATGACGTGGGAACCCAGGAGATAAGATCTAAATTTTTCAAGGGCAAATACTACAGCTAGCAGCTCTTTCTCCGAAACTGTGTAGTTACGCTGAGCCTCATCAAGAGTCTTGCTAGCGTAGTAGATGACAACGGGTTTCCCGTCAATCTTCTGCCCCAGAATCGCTCCTACAGCGAAGTCAGATGCATCGCACATGATCTCAATGGGTTGAAACCAATCAAGGGACTGTAGGATCGGGGCTTGGGTGACTCGGTCACGAAGGATATCAAAAGCTTGAGTGCATTCCTTGGAAATTTCAAAGGGTACATCCTTGGAGAGAAGAGTGGTCAGGGGGCGCGCGATTTTTGAGAAATCCAGGATGATTCGACGGTAAAAACTGACGTGTCCCAGAAAAGATCGGATGTCCCTAAAAAAGCTATGCATAGGAAGTTTAGAAATCAGATTAACCTTGGCTCGATCCACTTGGATGCCTCTCTCAGAAATTAAGTGTCCCAGGACGATCCCCTCAGGCACCATAAAGTGGCTCTTTTTCCAGGAAAGAACCAGATTTATGTCAATGCATCGCCTGAGTATGTGAACCAAGTGCTGGAGGCAACGTCAAATGATGCCCCAAAAACTGAGAAGTCATCCATGAAGACTTCCAGATAATCACCTACCATATCAGAGAATATGGCAAGTATGCACCGTTGAAAAGTCGCAAGTGCATTGCAGAGATCGAAAGGCATCCTTCGAAACGCGTAAGTCCCGAAGGAGCAGGTGAACGTGTCTTCTCTTGGTCCTCTAGATGAATCGCCACTTGGTTGTAACCGAAGTACCCATCAAGAAAGTAGAAAAATTTATTTCCTGCTAGTTTTTCGAGAATCTGATCAATAAACGGTAGTGGGAAATGATCCTTCTTCGTGGAGGAATTGAGTCTTCGGTAATCTATGTAGACTCTCCATGAGTTGGCTATACGGGTAGGTAAGACCTCTCCGGTTTCAATCGTGATAGTGGTGAGCCCTGCCTTCTTAGGCACAACCTGGATTGGGCTCACCCAGCGACTATCGAAGATAGGGTAGATGATCCCTGCATCTAACTACTTAATGATCTCCTTTTTCACAACCCCCTGTAGATTGGGGTTTAGACATCTCTGCATTTCACGTGAAGGTCGTGCACCCTCTTCAGAATAGATGCGGTGTGTGCAATAAGAGGGACTTATTCCAGTCAAATCATCGAGAGTCCAACCAATGGCTCTGCAATGTTACTGTAGAACAGCAATCAGACGGGATTCCTGGTCAGGCGTGAGTTTGGAGTTTATAATCACCGAAAGTGTCTGATTGGAACCCAAAAAGACATATTTCAAATGATCGAAAAGGGGTTTGAGTTCTAGAACGGGGTTATCAGCAGCAGCAGGTGGGTCAGAGTGGGTGTGGGGTACAAGGGTAGGAGTTATGGGTTTGTCTATATCAAGTTCTGACTCCTCCAATTGCGGTTTTAGATCTTCTTGTGGTTGATGAAGGATAATCATGTTGTCTTCAATTTGTGGTTTATCAACCATGACTCTGATGTCACAAATTTATTCTATCACACCACAATTAATCCCTTGTTGGGCCTTAAAGATATCAATCTTGAGAGTCTGATTCCCAAATTTCAGCTCTATTTGGCTCTCTTCACAACTTATGTTAGCCCTTACACTGGCTAGAAAAGGTCTCCCTAATATGATTGGTGTATCTCTTGGATTCTTAGGTGCGTCCATGTCTAGTACTATGAAATCTACAGGGAAGTTGAAATCCCACACCCTAACAATAACATCTTCAAGAATTCCCTTAGGTGACTTGATAGATCGATCGGTTAACTGCAATGTCACCTCAGTCGATTTCAGTTCAGATTCTTCTAGGTGGTTAAGCAGGGATGTGGGTATCAGGTTTATGGAGGCACCTAGGTCTAATAATGCTCTATCGAACTGGGTCACCAATCTTACATGAAATCAGGGGAGTGCCTGGGTCTTTTTCCTTGGGTGGGAGTTTACTCAGGATCACAGAGCTGGCTTGCTCTGATAGTACAATCGGACTCCCACTCTTGGTTCACGGCTTACGCTGAGGTGTACACACGTTTTCAAAAATCATGCATAAGCCAGTACGTGGCGGATCGCATCCATCAAGGGGATGTTTATTTGGACCTGCTCAAAGAGTTTGATCAGGTCTTCCTCAGGAGCCACCGGTTTAGCTATCCTCTTTCCCTTGGTCAAGGCCTCGGGAAATGGAACCTTGGTTGGTTCCTCTATGATAGGTCCAGGTTTTTGATCTGGGATAGGGATAGGAACATCCTGGATAACTGTCCCAGGGTTTGGGTCACTACCAGGCTTGGAGTGGTCTGGATAAGGTGAATCTTGGATTGCTTTACCACTACGGGTTGTTACCAAATTTAGTCCTACCTAGTTCTGGTTGGGGGTTGGTAAGATGGGCTGCTGCTGTTGGAAACCCGCATAGGAGGTTGATGCTTCCATCCCGTCAAGTGATGGAACAGAAGGGGCCTGATAGATCAAGTGTGCTTGGCCCGGGTTAGGGTTCATAACGCGTCGCTAGGTCGGCACGCTATTCGGGTTAGGCAGAGGTTGAGAAGGAAATGTGTCCGGTTGGCAAGAATTTGCCAACTGGGCAAGTTGATTGCGGACCTCTGTGATTTCGTCCTTATGTTGCTTCTGGATAGCCGCATTCGTTCTTTGAATGTCAGCCAGAGTTTGGAGGATAAGGGACATTTAGTCTCGGTTGGGCCAAGATGGATAAGTGGGGTTGGGCCGAGGCTGAGGCGGCTGATAAGGACGAGGGGCTTGTGGACAGGGCTGAAAGGGTGGTCTTAGGTTCTGAGAATTTCCCGCCCACTAGAAATTGGATGGTTTCGCCATCCAGGGTTGTAGGTGTTGGAAAATGGGTCATTTTGGATGGCGTTGAGGTCCTCGCAGGTCTGAGGAACCTCAGGAAAGTCGAAGAATGGGGGAGTAGATTTACCCCAGCAAGAATAGAAAGGATCGGAGGTTCCTCCGATCCTGGAGTCAGATGGGGGTGGATACGGGTCCATCCCAGGAGAAGGTCGATGGAAAATGTTCTACACAGTATCCTGTGCGGGAGGTGGCTGTGCGAAGGAGTTCTGCGCAGAGGTGGCTCGCTGCAAGTGCTGAGTCAACTCGTCCACCTTTTTCTCAATAATTGAGACCTTGTCCAACTAACTGGCTATTAATTCCAGGTCAACTGATGTGGATAGGCCCTGCGTCTCATGTGCTCCCCTAAGGTTCGTCGCTGCGCGGGTATTCGTCCGGTCGAATAATCCCATGGAGTCATTGTTGATGGAGTTCTCACACATATTCTCGAGAACCTCCCACACGGTGTCCTCATGTTGACCCATGATATTCCCTCCTCAAGTTGCATTGACGAATAATCGAATATCTTCACGGAGTCCCTGGTAAAAAGTCTGAACTTGTTCCCATTTAGGAACTCCGTGATGGGGGCACTTTCTCATGAGGTCCTGGAATCAATCACATGCCTCATGAAGAGGTTCTCCCGTCTGCTGTGTGAAGTGATTAATTTGATGGTGCAAGGCGTTTATCCGACCAACGAGAAAGAACTTTTTCAAAAACTCAGACTGGAGTTCTTCCCAAGTGTTGATCAGGCGGGCCTATGTCTAATACCAATGAGCCGCCTTGTCCATAAGGGAGAAAGAGAACATCTTCATGAGTAAGATATCCCGATTCTGCGCATCTGACCCGAAGGTCTGGGCCAGATGCTTAAGCCATTTGATATGCTGGAAGGGATTTTCAGAGTTAAGCCCATAAAATTTAGGTATGGCATGAATCATGTTGGGCTTCAATTCGGAATCAAGTCCTCCAGTCGGGATTCTGACTCAAGGCTCAATTGCCACCACAGCGGGATTATAGTGATCTCGCATCATGGGGCGCTACGGTGGGTTCATGAAGTTTTGGAAGAGATCATTAAGACGTTGGAGTTGGTGCTCAAGATTATTCTCTTCTTCAACAGGCTGAGCCATGGTGGAAGAAGAAGGGGAATTAGGTTCAGGTCAGAAGAGAGGTCTATGTAGAGTGGTTGTTGCACAAACAAGGGTACCGAGGCTTGGCCTCGAGGAGAGTGGATTTCTAGAGGAGGTTCCAAGGACCTCCTACCGAACATGCACTGATGGATTGGATGAGGTTAGAAGGTGTTGGACCCAATCAAGACACCCGAAATATGTTGGGTGACTATAGAGGTTCGGGGCGGATGATACCCCTTGATCAGAAGGTCGTCCACCTGAGAATTACCTGGGCAACCAGAGAGGGTGAGTCCCGCGAAGACCCCTACACGGTAGAGTGCCCCCACAGGTTATAAGATTTCCCCCACTTGACCTCTCTTGTCACTGAGATTCCAGGTAGACCAGAATGGGGACCTTGACCTCTTAAGTCTACCACTTTTAATTAAGATCAAGGTACTTAGGATTTCACTTGAACTTTAAACCTTTTATTATGCAAGAGTGACCTAATTTAATGGTTGATTGACCCAAAGGATCAACTTCACCTCTTTGTTCCTTTGAGAGCTTCTTAGGTCCTTTCTTTTATGGTTCAAGTGAATTAAGAGCCAGATTGCTTAGGGTTTCTCTTAATAGGTCTTTTCAAGCAATGGTTTAGGCACACCTATTTTTGGAATTTTCAGTTCTTGTTAGAAGATGTGTCTCTAAAACCCTAGCTTAGAATCCTAGGTTGGCTCTAGTTGGTCCAATTAGTTGCCGCAGAATTGGGTAACTAGGGCTCAAGCAAGAAGGTTTTAGCCCTAGTTACCTTAAGTGGATACGCAGATAAAATGTGTTGAAATTTAAAAGCATGCAACTCTATGAATTACTATGTATAGAAGACAGGTAACCCTAAATTGATTTTTCTTTTCTTTTTCCTCTTTAGAATTTGGGGGCTTAAGAGAGAGAGGATTGAGGGTTACCTGTCCCTTGGTGTGGTTGTTGTGTGGCTACTTGTTCTTTCTTGCCTTCCTGCGCCTGCACAACATAAGAGAGATTAAGTCAGTATTCAATCAGAAATTGTGATTTAGTAGCTTCTACAATGCCCGTTGCTCCCAAGCAACGGCGCCAAAAACTGATCGAGGTTTCGATCGGTTTGATTATGTTTTATTACTCGAATACAGAAAATCTCTGAGGTCGAACTCAGGGAGCAAACTTGATTCTAGAAGCGTAGAAAATCACAATTTACAATATATTATTTTACAAAAAAGATTAAAGAAAGGAAAAGTAAAAATGTTTCTTCTTTTCTTCTCTCTTTCCTCTTTTGTCTTCCTTTCTCTCTCTCTTTTGAAACGTCTGACTTCAAGGGTCAGACACCTTAAATGCCACTTGCTACAATGCTTCTCCTTTTATTTTCAATTGCTACTGCTACTGGTTCTTCTTCTTGGCTTCTTCTTTGCTGCCTCTACTGCATGCCCTCTCTTCTGACTTCTTCTTCTTCTTTCTTCTCTGCTGCGCATCTTTGATTTCTCTCTCTCTTCCTTCTCCTTCTGCCTCAGCTTCGCTACGGCTACAGTGCCGTCTTCCTCCTCCTTTGCTTCCTCTGCTGCTCCAAGTCCTTCTCCCTTTCTCTCTGGTCGCAGCTGTCTCCCTGCGGCTAAGCCCTCGCCGCTCCTCCTCCTTTGCTTCCTCTCCTGTTCCTACTCAGGCGTATGGTTAGGCAAAACCTAACCCCTACCCTCCCTGCGTCTCTCTCTCTATTTCACTCCAGGGCTTGCTCTCCTAGATCCTTAATCAGGTATGCGGGTCGGGTGACGTGCCCGGGACCAGGCGCACAGGTGTGGGTGGTGCGCAAGGTGTGCTCAGGTGGGGTATTCGGGTCGGGCCAGGTCCGCGGGAGATAGTCGCGGATGAGGCCGGGTGAGTGAGGCGAGGGACCTCACCCCTGTGTGTCTTGAGGCAATGAGCCTAAGGCACTTTTACAATTTATGTAGCACCTCCCGCTTGTCAACTTCCGAGGTGGGACTAAATGTCCCACCTGCTTCTTGCACGCGCCCACAGCAGGTAGTCGTCCTTGATTGCACCAGCTGCCATTGCCCTTGTCACCAATTGACAGCCTAGAGTTGTGCGCAAGTGTCTTCCGCGCAGCTTGAGACAGAGACCTGGGGCTGTTGAAGCCTAGAGCAGTTGCAAGCAAGCAAGCTGCTTGCGGTCGTCAATGGAGACCGAGGGCTACACCTGAAAACACTGAATACAGCCTTGCGGCCCCATTAAAACGCATGAGGAGCTTCGCCGGGTCTTGGCGAAGGTGAGACGACGGGTGGTCGGGCACAGGGCGGCCTAGGCGTGCCTGCCTAGGTCACTCTATGGCCATACAGGTGGGTTAGGTAGATGGGAGAGTATGGAGGTGTTGGCGGTCAGTGGAGGGGTGGATGATGATCAGTGGGTGAAGGAAAAGGTTCTGAGGTAGGTGGCAAGGCGTGCGGAGGAGTGGGGCGATGGTTTCACCTAGCCGGTGGTCTACCGGAGGTGGAGAAGGTAATGGTGGCCGACGTGTGGCAGTGAGTGATTTAGGAAATAGATAAGGGGGAAATGAAGAAGGGAAAAGGGGGAATAAGTCTAACCTAACTAAGTGGACAAAAAGGGGGAGAGTCAGCTGCTGGCTGTACCTGCTGTCGCCGGAGAAGACGATGTCCAGGGGAGAGGTGACGGCGATGATGACGGGGCTAGAGGCGCGTGCACAGGTGTTGCACGATGCAAATGAAGGTGGTGAAGGCGGCTCTGCCACTGGTATTGTGGCAGAGCGACGAAAAAGAGGAGGGCTCGCCGGAGCTCGCTGGACTTCATGACCGGAGGAGGAGACGAAATCGGGGGAAATCTTCAACTAGGTCGAGCTTGAAGGAAGCGGCAGGGGTTGTCGTTCCTTAAATAGGTGTCGGCCGAGAGAGAAACGCGAGGAGGAGGTCGGGATACCTCGCCGGAGGTATGGTCGGAATGTGACCCATACCTCTCGAGCGTTTGCACGAGAGGTATGGTGGCCGACAGGTCATGGGAGCCGGCCCATGCTGTAGAGGATAATGCAAGGAGTCTCCCTTTCAAATCTGGGGTCAGCTCCCCATGCATACGCGGTGCCATCCACCGTGCAAAGTCGCTGGAGGTATGGCCTGCGCAGGTGGGCGGCAGAGGGACTTGTTTGAAGAAGATGACGGGAAATGTAGGGGGGTCCCCGCAAGGCATCAAAAAGTTAAGGGTCAAACGTAATTATTGAGGACCAATTTGTAAAATGGGTCAAGGCAACCTTTTCTTAGGTCCAAATTTTGGTATAAACCTAATTTTGACCTAAGGAATCCAATGGTGATGTTGGATTTTAGGTTTGACCATGTTTGACTGGATATTTTGCACAAAAACCTAAATTTGGTCAAAAATTGGTTATGGTTCTCAATTTAGGTCAAGATAGGTTCCAATGGCCAAATTGAAGGTTCTAAACCCTAGGGGATATTTTTCATGAATTTTAGAGGGTTTAATTGATTTTTATCTTGCCTAAAACTTTATGAATTAAAGTGAGTTTATTTTAGGTTACAGAATGTCATTTAATTCCCAGATTTTGTCATAACCCTTTTCTGACCAAGCCATCCCACTTTTTCTCTTATTAAGTCCATTTGACCTGTGTCCGGACCCTTAGGAATCCCATTCATGTACTACAATGGTAAAATTATAATTTTACCCCTTGTGTATTATTTTATTCTCAAATTTGCAATTCCCTAATTTAGGCTTTCCCTTAGGTTTTGTAGGAGCTTTTATTCAATTTATTAGGTCAAATGTGCTAATTAGGATTCATGATGAGGTTCTCATCAATTCGATTTGACCAAATTCAGAGAGGTAGTGGAAAAAATCCATGACGCCAACGTCAGTAGTAACCATGGCATTACCGATGGCCATGCCTTGACAACGGATGTGCCAGAGAGTTCGTTGAGATCGCTGAAGAAGATCTTACCGTGCTAAGATACTTCCTTGTATTGTAAATAAAGGAAGTAGACCCTTCGAGGCTCCCTACAGGCAATCCATGAGACGCAATCCGAGAAAGGAAAACCCCGAGAGATTGTTATACCATCATCTCTAGTGGATTTTATGGGAGTCTTGCCCTCCCCTCGGACGTACACCTCTTGTGTTGGAACTAGGTCAGCAATCTCCTTGTTTTCCTTATGATGCATTGCTTGTGATTTCTGGTTTGTGGTTATGTCACGTTTCCTACGTTAACAAATTTTTTGATGGCCATCAGTGGTGTTGATGGTGGCTCCTGGGACCCATCAAATGGCGTCGTCTGTGGGAACGTTAACAAAAATGTCATACACTTCCCTACATCCAATTGCTGGAAGGCAACACCTCCACAATACCCCATGTTACGATCTGGTTCCCGAATCCCTAAAGGACCCAAAACCGACTCGCCTCGACTTATCCCAAGACCCAGTCGTCCAACAAGAAATAACCAAAAAGCAGGAAAATAAACCACATTCACATATGCAAAGTAACTAAGCGGTAAAAATATACAAGCAGTAAAGGAAAGTAATAGCAGATAATTCAATACATACCACCACAACAACAGGCAAAAAAATGGAACGAAAGCAACAGTAACAGGAATAGTGGCAAAAAGTCTGAAACTCACTAATGCAATAAAGAGAGTACAACAAAAAGTACTGAAAACTACGGCTGGGCTCGACTAGGCCCAGCCCCCTCCGCAGTTGGTAGCTTGAGCTACTCAACTCTTGAACCTGAACAGTGTTATAAAAAAGACGGAGTCAACGAACGCTGAGTAGAGTGGTAACCATACTATCTAAAGCAATAAAAGTAGCATCTATATTTATCTTTTTGAGTTATTTCATTTTACAAGTAATTCTTTTTCACCCCATTTGATTAACATTCAAATTTTTCTCGATCTTGCATGTTCCTCAGGAATGATCTTGATTGCAGTCTTTTCCGAAGAGTAGAAGGTGCACGTGGTACTCTCCTGGCCGGGAGAGTCCCCCGTGGTAGTCCTACACCCAGTCAACCACCCCGAGGTTACTGACAGACGTAGCGGTGACTACGGCACTCGCAATAAGCGCACGGGTAGCTACCCCGCACTGACACGCGATCAGTCGTTTCCGCTAGCTGGTACACCCAAAGTACAGCATGAAACAGTATAGGGCCTAGCCCTCTCAGAAACAGGGGTCTAGCCCCTCAGAACCAAACAGGGGTCTCACCCCTTCACAGTCCACACACCCTCGTCTGACTACCCCGGTTTGCCTAGAGGGCCTAACAAGTCGTTGTAGGGTGGCTAGCTGAACCCCGGGCCCCGTGGGGTGGCTAACTCCCTCCCTACACTAGCAGCTCGCCTCGATACCGTGTACGCAAGGGCCAACAGAAGTCAGTGTAGAGCGGCCAATCTTAACCCCTTGTCCCAACCCAAGGGTGGCTAGCTCCGCTCTACACTAAAAGGGGGCAGTCACTCTCCTTGATACCACGTACTCAAGAGCCAGCACACTCCCCGTCCACATTCCAAACCTTTCCATCTATCCACAGGAGCTTTACTCATAACTTCCCGTAGGGTTAATGCTCATGTTCATCATATTATTCCAATCCAGGTTTTATCATTTACAATTTAGTTCTCGTTTATACACAGGCAGCTCGTATTTCCACATTTTAATACCTGCAATAAGTGATATTACAAGTAACTGTTTAGTTATCTCAGGAAGCTCATATTCTAACAGGCAGCTCATACTTATTTACAGGCAGTGGCTAACAATTTAGTTCATTCATATATATACAATTATAATTACGCAGAACAATTGGTTCAACTATTTCTTTGTCCTAGGGTTCATGCCACATCCTAGGTTTCCAGTTGACTAATTTTTATAGATGCATTCATATTTAATAAGTATAACAGGGGTGGACCACTCTACCAGACAATCCGGGAGTACTGGGGGCTCGAACCGCAGACCCAGGCACCTCTGCGAGCCCCCGACACACAGCAGATCTAAGTCCTATACCAAGGTATACACCACAAGGAAGATTCAGAACAGTGTATAAAGGTTTCTGATACATAGAGAAACTCACAAGGAAACCACATACACTTCATTTGCGTAAAACGGATCCCGATCAGACCCCAAACAGGTCAAAAACGTGTCTGCAGGCCAAAATCTGACGTCTGGAAACAAGTCCAAATGTCTTAAAAGTCACAGAGACTCACCTCAAGCTCCTGCAATGACCTCAAACATCCAGGACTCCCTTGCAACCGTCTGAAAATAGTTCCAGACGTTTGATCAGTCCTCCAGTCATCTCGAAACGCCTCCGATCATCTGATGAGCTGTCCAGACGTCTAAAAGTGTGTGGAAAGGCGTTCCATGCACCTTCCCAAGGCTACTCCTGCCACGACAAAGCAGCACCCTATTTTAGCCCAAATAGGATCGTCTGCGGTGTGGCCTGCATCGCCGTAACCGCGAAGAGAACGTACCTTCGCGATACAGATGCTTTCAGACGTCTAATGTTGACACCAAACGTCTAGCTGATCGTCCGGAAGACACTCCAGGCGTCTGATACTGGAAAAATTCCAGTATCAGACCGCACTCCCAGCGCTTCTCGTCGCACTCCACTGCGTCTCCCCTTGTTCCGCCGCAGCTCCAATTGGTGCAGGTGGTCGAGGACAACGCTCCAATGCCCTCCTCCTCCCGCACGCACTGCGGTGGCTGTGCGAGCTTCCGACGAGCTTCCACAAAGCTCTCGACCTCGGCCTCCTCCTCCTCACGCACACTCCTCCCCACTCTCACGCTTTCTCTCGCTCACCCTTGCTCACGGCAGTGGAAGTGGGGTGTGGTGGTAGTGGTGGAATGGAGAGGAGAGGAAGGGGGGTGACCTTTTATAAGGCTGTATGTTAGGGTTCTGCAGGGGGAGGGAGGAGGAAAAGGAGAGAGAAGAGTTCTGCGCACCGTACAAAAGACGTCTGGGAAAGGGTCCAGACATCTTAAAAGGCTAAAAATGGGGCGGGTCTTTTACACCCCACCTCGGCCTCTCTGCCTACGAGAAGGCGCAACCAGCTCCTCCCACCTACCATGGGTGCATCCTCAAAAAAAAAACGAGAGAAAAAATTGGCTGTAAAGATAGCCCCTCCTTGTAGGCAGGTGTCCCATCACCGCTAAATGCTCCTGGCAGGTGGGTGACCCTCCTTACGTGCTCTCTTAAGAGCACATCAAGAGGACTGAGGAAGATTTAAAAAAAAAACAGAGAGAGGAAATGGGCAAGCATATGGAGAAAGAAAACTAAAGGAGGGATTTTTCTCCTTTCCTCCTTCCGGCTCCTCCGGCTCCACTCTCGGCAGCGAGCTCCTCCCACTCCTCATCCAAAAGTGAGCCTGGTAGCGAGCTCCCCCAGCTCCATGCCCGACAACGAGCTCCGCTAGCTCCTCGCCTAGTAGTGAGCCTGGCAGCAACCACTGGCAATGCCGGACGGCTCCTCCAGCTCCTTGCCCGGCAGCGAGCTCCTCCTACTTCTCACTCGGCTCCATGCTCGATACCAAGCTCCTCCGCCTCTGGGCCCTCACTAGTGCCCCTGACCTCGTGCCCTTCGAGGGTATCCAACAAGGGCACTCTCCACTCGTGGGGGCTACCAGGACAAGGCCGCCTAAGTTTTTCCCCGCCTGAGAGGCTCATCCGCCGCCATGTTTGGGGATCAAGCCTAAGGATAAGAGGCTCATCCTTCATGACTCTCTCCCATGATTGAGAGAGAAAGGCCGTGAAGGACGTAAAGCCTCAACCAATAGTGCTCCCGACTGTCCTTTAAAAAAAATAATAATAAGGAAAGAAGAAAATGGAAGGTGGAGCTGTCCATGTCCGCCTGCCTTTTCATTTAAAAAAAAAGAAAAGGCAAATGACGATGAGGGATATGGGGAGATAAGATGGATCTCCACTTTCCCCTTCATTCACAGGTGGGAATAGTCTCCCCCTTTGTCTGCCAGGGTTGCCAACCAGGGAACTCCCACCTGAAATCTTTCATGAATCAAAGATTCGAGCTTCAGGCACCGGCTTCCTTCTACTCGACCTTCGGCTCAAGAGCACCACTTGGTGGCAACAGCACTCGACCATTATGAGCAACCGAGGCTTTATGCTGGTAGCTCTTCTTAGCCACCACCCGACCTAGCCGATAATCCCTCCCGCCTGGAGGTCGACCCTGGTTGCAAGGCATGGAAATGATCTCCACACCTAACCCAAATGAAGGTCAAGACAATAAACACCTCCTCGTGTTCCCCATAAGCACGAACCATCCGCACTGGACAGGCTGCCAACAGGTACCAAGCCAAAGCAGACCCCAGGCCCTCTGTGTGTGTCAATTCCGTACGAGGAACCTTAGCGGGAAAGCTCAGTACTCAAGCCTCGTCGACGCGGACAGTGGGTTGAGACCAAGTTAAAGTCAGGAAATGAATCCCCACTTGTTGTCGCCGCCTAACCATGCTCAGCCAAGTGGTTTACTTTCAAACAAAAAAAGGGAGAGATTAGCCTACTAAGATCTCTCCACCTAACCATGGGCACCTCGTCATGATGGCCCGACTAAAAGGTCAACTTATGGTGGAAACGATGCTCCATTCATTTTATGTAAAGATAAGTAAAATTTTTCTATTTCATAAAATAGATGCTCATTTTTACAAAACTTTATATCACTTATCTCCCTACTCGCCTGTGGACTAGTACAAGATGGGACTAAAAAACCCCCTCACATTCCCAACAGACGCACACCACTCACACGGGACAAGCTGCCAGTGGGTACCCCAATTAAAGCGGGCCCCGAGCCCCTTGTGAGCGCCAGCAACGTGTGAATAACCTTGGCATCTTACTGTGGGCTACCTATTAAGGACCCGTGGAGCACCTGGGTACTCCAGTCCCACCAACAGGAATAATGGGTCGAGATCGAGTTTGAAGTCGAGAACTAAATTCTTACACTTCTATTGTAATTTATATTTTACTAATCACCTGGTTTTTCAAGAGATGATTATCAAACGACCTCCCCCTCCCTCCCTCAGGAGGCGAGCGGTTCAGCGGGAACAATCAAGCACCTACTCCTCCCTCCCTCATGAGGCGAGCGAGCGAGCGGGGACAATCGAACGACCTCCCCCTCCCTCCCTCAGGAGGCGAGCGAGCGAGTTGGAGAGCAGGGACATACAAGCGCCTACCCTCCTCTCCCCATGAGGCAAGCAGGGACATCGAAGCACCTATCCCTTAGCACTACCAAGCGATAGCTGCTAGGGACATGGGTGACCTCAACGTAAGAGCAAAAAAGAAGTATACTCTCGCAGTCGACACAATCAGATTACGAGAGTCGGGGCTTATGATGTGGGATGAAAATAACTCTCACAAAATAAAGCACAATCGACTCTTGGATCTAGATCTACCTGTCCCAACCCACAAGAGGATCTGATTTGACCAAAGCCAGAGAGGCGGTGGAAAAAGTTCATGAAGGCCACGTTAGCAGACGTATCGGAGAGTCCGATATGACCGTTGAAGAAGATCTTACTGTGCCAAGATAATTCCTTGTATTATAAATAGAGGGAGACCCTTCGGAGCTCTCCCAAGGCAATTCATGAGATGTAATCCGAGAAAAGAAAACCCTGAGAGATTGTTATACCACCATATCTAGTGGATTTTATGGGAGCCTTGTCCTCCCCCCAGACGTACATCCCTTGTAGTAGAATGTCACCAATCTCCTTATTTTCCTTGTGATGGATTGTTTGTTTATGGTTACGTTACGTTTCCTACGTTAACAAATTCTTTGATGGCCATCAGTGGCCTTGATGGCTGCTCTCGGGGCCCATCATGGGATATCCCACATTTTCACAAGATATCCTATGTTTACGAAGGGATAACTGAACTCGTGTTTTGCCTTAAGCCTGAGTTTCCTCAAACCTGAGTATGGGAGAGCGATAAGCTATCTCATGTCCTAATTCCTTACAACCCTTCCTCCCGCACCTCACATAGTTGCACTCTTTCCGCATTTGCGCTTCCCTTTCCTCTTACCCTTAAAAAAAACCTACCAACCAACATAACCACCAATCTATAGGTATGGTTGTCTTTTGATAATTTATCCCTCATTTTTAAGCGAATACCTTAATTTTCCCTCCTCAGCTCACTCCTACACCACACACCCACCACCCCCACCCCCCCCCCCCCCCCCCTCAAATATCCACTATTTCTAAATTTTTATCCCATGTAATGTATCTCGTAACATAAACTAACCCTTAAACATACGCACAAACGTGGTATTCCGGCGGCAACGGCCCTCCTGAGAAAGCCTTTTTCTCCGGCACTCGTCTTTACCGCAGACTTTCCTGCTACCTAATTCCCCACTGGTCTCGATTATCGTCCTCCTCGTCTTACCTGCACCATCACCTCTGCTGCCCGTCTCTTTTGACAAAAGAAAGAAACTTTCTTGAAACTCTCAAAGTATGCGGTCCTACAACAATTTTGCTGAGAGGTTTTTATCTAGACCTCGGAATCCCCTTTATGGGGGTGTGCTGTGCTTTGTGGATGTTCGGGTCGGCACATTTCCCACAAAAGGGCATTAATGTTCCAAGGAGAACCAAATGAAAATTTAATTAAGTTATTTTGGATTTTCTTTCATTTATCAGTTTCCATCCATTGGCGGCCTGCGAGTTGCAACCGAATCACGAGTCATTCCGAAAACGAAAGCCTTCGGACCTCCCCATCCGCACGCACACATGCACACAGCACCCGCTTTTCTTTGAGGTCTCCTTCAACAACGCATCGTCCACTTCAACAGCCTCTCGCCACGTGCGCTTCCAACGTTGCGCCGAACGATTTGACCCTCACCTTTCGTTAAATGCTACATGTTCTCGTTTTCTGAGATTCCGTACCGATAACTCTGACATCACGTCATTCCGAAATCGGAGATATAAACAAAGTTTTGGCAATTTCACTTTCCATTTTGGAATTATCAAATCCTGCTCGTTGATTCCGTCTATTCTTTATTTTTAATTAATTTTTTTCTTATTTTATTAACTTAAAATATTGAATAGACATCTTAAAATAGAACTTTTTAATTTCTTGGATGAGATAACAAATTTAATCAAATATTTAAGTCGAATAAAATTTCTTAATTTCTTCATTTTTTTTTCTACTTCTAATTTTTATTCTTACTAATAATTTCTCTTATTAAATGATACCCATGAGGATAGATTAATATGAAGTAAGTTGAGAAGGATATTTATTTTGTTGATGAAATAAATGGTGGGTTAAGTGAGGAAATAAAATAATTATATATTGATATAGATGTTAATAGATATTTATTTAATATTAGAAGTATAAGTAAATGATGTAGTAGATATTTATTTAATATTAAAAATAAAAATAGATATTATTATAATTTAATAAAAAAATTTAGATAATTTTTTATTAAATTATAATAATATCTATTTTTATTTTTAATATTAAATAAATAAATTTTTAATAAAAATATTTTTTAAAAATAACCCCTCCAACAATCCACCTCCAAACGAAACGTAAAGAGAAGTGGATAGACATCAACATTGTCGTCTTTGAAACGTCGTCCATCCGCCATCCTCCAATTCAAAATTAATATTTATTGACAACAAGAGACAGCATCCTTTGCGATCAGGGCTGTTAATTTAGTCTTTTTTTCAGTGATAATTTAATTTTAATCAATTAGATTGGGATGATTTTTTTCGATCTCATTTAATAAATTAGTAAGTTTAAATTTATCAAATTATTTTTTATTCAATTTGAGTTTGAATATGGAAAAGAATATTACCAACATGATTAAGTATAATATTTATTTTTCTATTAAATCTTATGTAACATAGTTTTTTAAAAATAATTCATCATACCACTCCTTAAATTATCTATTATGTGACGAAGTATATGTATAATTTAATAAATAGTATATTTTTATAATATAAAAATATATCTTTTTTTAATTATTTATTCATATATATGAATAATTTTTATATAAATTTTGTTAAAATTCTTTTGCCTATATATAAATAAACATATGAAATATGTTAACGAATATCCATTAAAAAAATGGATATGGGAGAGATTTTTTTGGCTAATTAAATGAGATAGAGATAAGAATTGATTTTTAATCGAAGATGAATTTGATATTGACAAAAACTCAACCTGAACCAGCTCTTTTGGCGTTCCTATTCTCAATTAGAGATCAACATGACGTGACGTGTGTTGCTGTGTCCGTGTCAGACTCGTTCTACCCTTCTCTTCTCCCATTCCAAATTTCCAACCCCTTCAACCTTCCCCGCGTATTCCTGGGCGAATTCCACGACGACGCGTATTACTCTCCACGGTCTCCCTCCGTCCTCGTGCATCCCCATCTAATCCCCGAGCCCCCGTGCCACTTGTCACCCCCACACCCCTCCATCTCCATCTACCTCTATATATACCCACATCCCTCGATGCGGTTGTAGTTGTGGGCACTCGTCTGAGAATATCAAGTGATCGGACGGCACTTTTCGCGTCTCCCCCTGTTCAGATTCGCCGCGACAGACGTTCACCTCTCTCTCTCTCTCTCTCTCTGCTTCTGCTGCTCGCGGAGACTCTTTGTTGATCAGCTAATCCTTCAGAAGGTGAGGAAGGGGGAGCGTTGTTGGGTTTTGCTTCACGCCCTCTGTTATTCGCGTTCCATACAAAGAGTTTCGACATGGGTTTGTGTTAAAATATTGGTGGGATCGAGTAACAATGCAGCTCTCAGTTTTCTGTCGGTGAACGATCTAGCAGCGAATGATTCAACAACATGTTCTAAGTTTGGGGAGGGGGGGGTTAACTGCAAAATTCTAAGACTCTATGGGTGCACGGGAAAAATCACTTTAGTTTCCTGCAAAGTTCCATTTGAAGGGAAATGGGTAGATCGGGATGCTCTGTGCTAAATTCAAATGGTTTTCATGCGAGTTATGATTCATAAAACGTTGCAATTTTCCCTCGCAACGTTTCTAAAGCTTCTATGTGGAATTTGTGTTCATGTTGGCAGGGCTGTGCTCATTACATACGAGAGAAATAATGCTCAAACTAGGTGTTGCGGTGAAGCCCCTCAGCTTCAAAGAAGAGGAGATGAGGGTCCTAAGATCCATCAGCTTCAAGAAAGGAGGGAGCCCCAGATCCATCTCGACGCCGAGGAGTAGTACCCCTAAGATGACCCCGAGGACGAGTCCCAAGAAGGCCGTCCTCGAGCACTCGGTGAGCTTCAAGAACTGGGAGCAGGAGGTCAAGGAGGATGGAGCCACGCTCGACGCCAAAGACACCGCTGAAAGCTGCACGGCTCCAGAGTTGGGCAATGCAATGTGCCTGTACGAGTCGATATCCCCGCGGCCCAAGTGCGAGCTCAATGCGGCTGCGGTTAAGCTGCAGAAGGTTTATAAGAGTTACCGGACAAGGAGGAACTTGGCCGACTGCGCTGTCGTGACCGAGGAGCTCTGGTTCGTATATATATATATATATATCTTGCGGGCCTCCAGATCAATTCGCTGCTAGTCGACTAATTATATATAATTAGTTAGTCCTAATTGTCCTGATTGATTTAATCCCTTGTGGTGTACGTATAGGTGGAAGGCATTGGATTTTGCATCCCTTAAGCTGAGCTCAGTTTCCTTCTTCAATGTTGAGAAGCAGGAGACCGCGGTTTCGCGGTGGGCGAGGGCGAGAAAGCGGGTCGCCAAGGTGATTTGATCACCTTCGAAATCACTCTCTTGATCACTTCTGATATCATCCTTAAGAAGGAAATTTAGTTCGTGGGTAATTTTTCTTTTTCCTTTTTTTTTCTTTCAGGTAGGGAAGGGGTTGTCCAAAGACGAGAAGGCCCAGAAGTTAGCCCTCCAGCATTGGTTGGAAGCGGTAAGTCGAATTTCCCTCCTAGCTAGTTGACAAAATTATGAATGACGGTACCCATCTGTATCTACGAAATTCGCAATTCGGCCATAGCTATTTAACTTTCCATTGAGTTGTTTTGGTTGCAAATTTTCAACAGTAGAAGCTAATTAATTTTGGGAAATTCTTATTGCAGATTGACCCTCGCCATCGTTATGGACACAACCTTCATCTGTACTATGGTGTTTGGCTCAGAAGCGAGAGCACGGAACCATTCTTCTACTGGTACGTTTGGATCAAACAAGAAAACAAAAAAGGCAAAGCTTCCCTTTTTCATGGCTTTGAAAAATATTAAGTTACGAATTTCCTTTTTCAAAAAAAAAATTAACTGTAGGTTGGACGTTGGAGCGGGGAAAGAAATCAACCTTGAGAAGTGCCCAAGAAGCAAACTTCACCAGCAGTGCATAAAGTACCTCGGACCGGTAGGCTACCCTTGACTTTTAAATTGTTGTCTTCTGTTTGTTTTAATTAGACAAATTCTATCGTCAAACATAATTAAGTTGAACGATATATTTATCTCATGATTATTATTTTAATCAACACGCAGAACGAACGAGAAGCATACGAGGTGATCGTGAAGGGTGGGAAACTAGTCTACAAGCAGAACGATTTCTTCGTCGACACCGACGAGGGCAATAAATGGATCTTTGTCCTCAGTACCTCCAGGAACTTATACGTCGGCAAGGTGAACACCGACATATACCGACATCCGTCACTAATATCCTCGCTTCTCAACATATAGCCTATCATTGTAACGACATCTTACGATGGTCTTTCCTTTTTTGCTTAAAATCGATGTACAGAAGCAAAAGGGTACATTCCAGCATTCAAGCTTCCTCGCCGGAGCTGCAACAACTGCTGCTGGAAGATTGGTAGCAAAGGAAGGTGTTCTTAAGGTACATTCACAGTCGTTTAAAGCATAAGCTTTGCAAGCTAATAGTGATCAATTCTTTCTGGCGCCACGATCATTTTTCTGTATGTTTACATCTATATCTGTTCATGAACTTCAGGCTATCTGGCCATATAGCGGGCACTACCTACCGACGGAGGAGAATTTCAAGGAGTTCATCGGCTTCCTCCTCGACAACGACGTCAATCTCACCAACGTAAAGGTGTGCTTAATTATCTCTTGCTGGTAGGATCGAGAAACGAATGCTTCCCTTTTGTGTCTTACCAATTGCATTGTTGCTACTGCAGAAATGCTCCGTCGATGACGATCAATACCCATCATTCAAGAAATCAGAAGACATTGACGTAGCTAATAGTATCTCCGATACCCGGAGAGGAACGGAGGCGGCATGTGTCGTCATCGATAGCGTCTCCGTTGGTGAAACACCTCAAGTAGATTCGAATGAGGCAATGGATGCTAGTCAAACTGCCCGTGTGCCAGTGCTGGAATTCACAAAACGACTCTCGTGCAAGTGGAGCAGTGGCATGGGTGCCCGCATCAGCTGCGTTAGGGACTATCCGGCGGATATCCAAGCGAAGGCGCTGGAGCAAGTGAGCCTCTCGCCCCGTGTCTCCAGCTCTCCCATGAGCAGCAAGGTTCCCATCCCATCGCCACGGCCAAGCCCCAAGCTAATGGTCTCGCCAAGGCTGGCTTACATGGGCTTCCCAAGCCCCCGCGTGTCACTTAAGCTCCCTACACCAAGAAGAAGGTAATCAAAGCAACAAGGAAATCTAGTGCCCGCTTGTTTTTTTTATGACATAAGTGGGCAGACCTCATGCATCTCCAAGTGGTGAGGAAGAGAAATCAATTAACTCAGATCATACACTCCAAGAAATTCTTTGTGTAATCAGTTTGTCTGTTTTTGAAATGTAACGCAATACGTGGTGCTAAGGATAGATGTAAAGATTATTGGTTTTCTTTTTGGTTTTTTTTAAGTGAACAAGTTTTGTTTGTAATCTTCTTGAATAAAGTTCATAACCAGATTCTTTTGAAGTACTTTTCGGGCCTTTGTTGGTGATGTGAACAGGGGAAAGAACAAGTTGGGAATATATATATATATATATATATATATATATATATATATATACACACACACTTGTGGTGAAGGGTCCCGATCTCTTTTGTTGGTCAAACATGTGGAGCTGGATTTCCCTTGAACCTTCCGTTGGGTGTATGTGTGATTAACGGATTTCAAAATTCC
The DNA here is from genome assembly GCA_037157565.1 of Thalassia testudinum. Taxonomy (NCBI): domain Eukaryota; kingdom Viridiplantae; phylum Streptophyta; class Magnoliopsida; order Alismatales; family Hydrocharitaceae; genus Thalassia; species Thalassia testudinum. The sequence goes on along the minus strand of JAZHRO010000022.1, from coordinate 65,293,737 downwards.
CTGTAGCTTGTCGTACGTACAATTGACTTTGGACGTCGAACCACTATCCTTGAAGTTTCGTCATCTGGGGTACGTAGTCAAAGGCAGCTGTAACTTTGGTGGTGGCCTTAACGTCCCCACTCCCAACGCCCTTATAAGTAACGTAAACGTAAGAGCCATCAAAATATATCGCGGATATGTGTCAAACTCAGACAAAGACGTCCAGTGGAAACTTTGGGACCCTGGTTGTCAGAATAAATGTTAATTTTATATTTAATTCTTCATTTATCACCTTTAATTTTAGAATTACACGATTTTAAAATTAGGATGTAATTTAGAAATTAAGTAATTATCTAATTTCACCTACTTCTTTTTTTTCAACTAATTTTCTCTATGTTCTGCTAACTTATTCCACCAAACAAATACTTCAAGTGGAATAAAATTATTTAATTTCTTTGACAAGATAACAAATCCAACCAAATATTCTGGTGGAATAAAATTTCTTAATTCCTTCATTCCTCTTACTTATAATTTTTATTCCACCAAATAACTTTCCTTACCAAACAGCACCTAGAGGAAAGGCCGTGAAATCTACGCAAGGAGAGATATAGATATGTCGTGGCATGTTAAAGTAAGGAGATAGAGCCTGTTCTCAACTATGAGATTATGACCCTCCCTATCCGCTACCTCTAAGGTTGTGTTTGGCATGGGGTCATAAGGTCGGATAAGGGTTTACGATTGAGTTAGGAATAGACTTAGGTGTTAGCTGCACGGGATACCAGGTAAGATGGGTGGATGGTTGTGATGGTGCTGACACTATCAAAAAGTTATGCTTATACAAATTTCAAAATCCACTAAACAGTACCTAATAACTATAACCCTTCAAATTTAAATAAAAATCATACCAATTATCACATCAAAATCCACTAACTCTCTCTTCCAGCACAAAACCACCCCCAATCATTACAATCCCACCCATCATTACAAGTCCATCAACCAAACATCTTCTTAAACTTATTCCACTCCAATTATATTTCAGAATAGTACTATCCTTCAACCAAACGTAACCTAAGTGAGCAGACTCAACACCTTCACCCTCCCCTTATGCACCACCACACTCCTCTCCCTCCCCTCACCCACCCCCATGGACCTTCCTTCCCTCCATGAGACCACCACCTTAAACATCATAGCTATTGACTACACCCTGGATGCCTGTCACCACTCTCTGGACCTTGATGAGATCCACGTCACCTATGACCACCACTGGGGCGCTGTTGGCACTACCCCCATCGCTTCCTTTGTGGCACCTTCTTTGCTCGCATCCACTACCTCTTGACAACAACAGTAGCCTCAACTTCAACCTCTACCTCTCCTCCTTCGAGGCCAACAAGTCCCAAGACAAGATCGACTTCGAGTTCCTCAACAAGGACAAAGCCATCACCCAGACCAACTACCACTGCATCAACATCGGTGACAAGGAGGTCATCAACCACTTTGGCTTTGATTGCTCTAAGGACTATCATGAGTACAAGTTTTGATGGGAATCGGGTGCCATAGAGTGATTGGTAGACAGGGTCATGATTAAGAGGAGGAGAGGGACGAAGGGGAGACCTTTCCTGAGAAGTGGGTAGGGTTGGCAACCTTGTCTCATTCGTGCATCACAGGTCAAAGTCAGGGATATGGTTGCCAATCCCATCTCCTTACTTTAACATGCCACACCTGCACTAGACAATTAGTTGCTAACCCCTATTTCTCAACTCTTCACTCACATGCTCCCATTATCCCTTACGTGAGCTCCATACCCCTTTCTCTAAATTTTCCACGTCGAGTATGATTGTAACGACCCGATTCCCGAGTCCCTACGAGACACGAGAACCGGACCGACTCGACTAATCCCAAGACCTGGTCGTCCAACGAGGAAGTAACCAAAAGAGCAGTAAAATAAACCACATTCAGCATGAATATAACTAACAGTAAGAAAATACAGCAGTAAGGAAAGAAACCACTACAGTATATACCACCACAACAGTAGAACAACATTCATAACATAATATGAACTGCAGGTAAAGAAAAGTACAGCGGAAACAAGAACTACTCACTACAGTAGAACCAAAAAGAGGTATAGGAGAACAGTGGTAACTCTACTGGACCCTACTCGGCCCACCGTCCTCTGCAGCCGCTGACCCTGGCTGCTCAACACCTGGTCCTGAAAGGTAACGAGTGTAACACGTCAGCAAAACGCTGAGTAGAGTGGCAGCTAAACTAAAGAAACAGTAAAGTGTACAGTAGCTGTTTTAATTTTCTTTCTTCCTTTATTTACATCTTTCTATTGTTCAAAATTTATCTAATTCTCAGATCCTTCACTTGATCTCGAATGTTCCTCGTGGGAACGATCTTGATTGTAGTCTTTTCCGAACAGTAGAAGTAGCACGTGGTGCTCTCCTGGCCGGGAGAGTCCCCCGTGGTGATCCTACTCTCAGTCAACCACCCCAAGGTCACGGACAGGCGTAACGGTGACTACGGCACGCGCGATAAACGCACAGGTAGCTAACCCGACTGGCACGTGGTCAGTCGTTTCCGTTAACGAGTGCACCCAAAGCACAGCACGGAACCAGTACAGGGCAGAGCCCTCTCAGTAACAGGGGTCCAACCCCTCCACAGTCCGCGCACCCTCGCCTGACTACCCTGGTTTGCCCAGTGGACCTAACAAGTCGATGTGGGAGGCTAGCAGAACCCCGAGGCCCGTGGGGTAGCTAGTACCTCCCTACACTAGTAGCTCTCCTCGGTACTACGTACACGAGGGCCAGCAAGTCGGTACAAAGTGCCCAGTCCTAACCCCGCGTCCCTGGGGCGACTGGCTCTGCTCTGCACTAAACAGGTACAGGTACTCCCCTTGGTACTACGTACCCAAGAGATAGTACACTACTACGTCTTTCTTTCCCAGTTCCATTCCTTTCTCTTTCCAGGAGTTCCACTCCTAATTCCCCGTAGGGTTCCAGCTCTTTAACTCAAAACATCTAGGTTTCACTTTCCAGTTTCACGTTCTTTCAATCCATGTTCTCAATCACGTTTATTTATTCGCAGCAGACAGCTGTTAATTCAATTTACAGGTAGCTTTTTGTTCCTTTCCATTTTTCCAAGACTGTAGTATTCATATATTCCACTAGTTTTCCCATCCTACGATTCATGCCATATCCTAGGATCTATCATACAATCTAATTTTTCAGTCCTAAGATTCATGCAACACCTAGGATCTATCATTCAATCTATTTCTCATTCCTAGGATTCATGCAATGTCATAGGTTCTATTTATGGTTCCATAATTTAACAGATTATACTTAAAGCCACTCTACCGGTTACAACAGGAGTACTGGGGGCGTGGTTGGGAATCCCGCGTGCCTTCGCAACCCCCGAGACTGCAACGGAATGGGGTCCTATCACAAGGATCAAACACAAGGAGTTTCTCAAAACAGTATATAGCTACTGTAGACGGGTAGAGGATTTAATTCCAAAAAGAACGCAACTCGAAACGTGGAAAACGGAACCCGAACGGGCCCTAAACGGGTCGAAAACGACAAAACAGTGCAAAATCAGACGTCTAGAACTTCTTCCAGACGTCTTAAAAAGGTGGATTAGGGATTACCTTACTCTGCGTGGGCTCTCAGACGTCCAGAAGCCTGCGGGGGCGTCTGGCCTAGTTCCCAGACGTCCGATGGTCACCCAGGACGTCTGGAAGTCTCTCCAGTCGTCTGGCACTGCAGCCAGACGTCTGATTCGTGTTGGCTGGGGAATCACCGAACCTGCACGCACCCATCTCTCTCTCTCAGTACGGTCAGTCGAAGAAAACGAAGAAGACGAAAATAACTCACCTTTCAGACGTCTGGACAATCTTCCAGACGTCGTGCCAGTCGTCTGGCTAGAAGCCCAGACGTCTGATTCTGGAAAAGTTTCCAGAACCAGGGCGTGACTCGCCCTCCGCTCGCGACGCCCGGCCGCGCCGCGCCTCGTCCGCCTGCTGCTCGAGCCGCAGCAGTCCTCCCGCGTCGCTCCGCACCCGCTGCGCCCCCCGCCGGTCGGCCCTAGCAGCCCCGGCGAGCTCGCCCTCACGGCCGAGCGCTTCTTCCCACACGCAGCACCTCCTCCCACGCTCACCGCGGCTGTCGCTGCCGCCGCCTCACTCGCGCTCGCTCTCACGCACTGGCTGGAAGGAGAAGAGGAAGGGGGCGAAGGTGACGGGAGTGAGGGAGGGGGCGTGGCCTTTTAAGGCCGCGGGAGGAGGAGAGAGAGCACGGCAGAGGGCGGGTCTGCGGCCGCAGGAGAGAGGGAAAAAGAGAGGGAGAGAGAGAGTACGCAGGTCTGCGCGCTCAGGTGCGCAGACGAAACACGCGTGCCAAAAATAATCGATTTCCAGACGTCTGTAAGTGATTCCAGACGTCTGGTCCGACGTCTGTAAGTGATTCCAGACGTCTGGTCAGACGTCTGGGCCACCGCCCAGACGTCTTAAAAGACGTCTGAAGTGGCTCATTCGTAACAATATAACAAACTCAAAGGAAGTTTCGTCCCCGAAACTTACGCTAACTAGGGTGCGGGAAAAGACGTCTAAATAACCATAACAAACTCAAAGAGGACCGAAGCAGGTCCGAAAAGACGTACCCACGAAGAGCTCCGGGTACCGCTCCCACATTGCCGCCTCAGGCTCCCAGGTAGCCTCCTCGTACCGCTGGCTCCTCCACAAAACCTTTACCAGGGGTACTTGCTTTTGTCTCAAACTGCGGACGGCTCGGTCTAGAATCTGCACTGGCCGCTCGGGGTAGGTCAGGTCGTCGCCCACCTCGACGTTCTCGTGGCTCAGTACGTGACTGGGATCGGCTACGTACTTCCTGAGGTTGGACACGTGGAACACGTCGTGCACACCGCAAGTCTGTAAGCAACGGATCTAACCCGCTCCAGGACCTCAAAGGGCCCCACAAACCTCGGCGCGAGCTTCCCCCTCACCCCAAACCGCTGCAGGCCCTTCATGGGCGAATCACGAAGAAAGACGTGGTCCCCAACCTCAAACTGCACCTCTCTGCGTCTCCGATCCGCGTAGCTCTTCTGTCTGCTCCTGACAGTACGGAGTCGCCTGTGGATCTGCTCGACTACCTCCTGACTCTGCCGGATCAAACTGGGGCCAACCTCCCACTTGGTCCCCACCTCAACCCAACTCAAGGGTGCCGTACACCTCCGTCCGTACAGAGCCTCGTAGGGAGCCATGCCGATGCTCGAGTGATAACTATTGTTGTATGCAAACTCCGCTAGGGGTAGGTGCTCCTCCCAAGAGCCCCTCCAGTCCAGTACATAGGCATGCAAAAGGTCCTCAAGTGTCTGTATCGTGCGCTCAGACTGTCCGTCCGTCTGGGGGTGGTAAGCCGTACTAAACCTCAACCGCGTCCCCAAGGCCTGCTGAAACTCAGCCCAAAACTGGGACGTAAAGTGGATATCCCGGTCGGATACGATCTCCCGTGGAACTCCGTAGCTGGTAAAACAAGTCGTCGATCCTTGGTAGCGGATATCTGTTCTTGATGGTGACCCTATTCAGCTGTCGGTAGTCCACACAAAGGCGTAGGGTACCATCCTTCTTCTTCACAAACAGTACCGGGGCTCCCCAGGGAGACGCACTGGGCCTCACGAAACCTTTCTCCAAAAGGTCGTGCAACTGGGACTTGAGCTCTCGCAGCTCAAGCGGTGCCATCCTGTATGGCGCGGTGGAGATGGGGCTAGTCCCTGGTACTAGTGAGATCTCAAACTCGATCTCACGCTCAGGCGGCAGTCCTGGTAACTCGTCTGGAAATACGTCAGGGTACTCTCTGACCACCAGGATGCTCTGGAAGTCCGCCACAGGGCTGGGCTCTGCCACCACACAAGCTAGGAAGCCCTCGCACCCCTGGCTCAAAAGTCTCGCCGCCCGAAGTGCCGAAATGCACCTAAAGCCTCCATCCACTGGCTGTCCATGAAACTCAAAAGAAGGCAACTCCGGCATGAAGAAGACAATCTTCCTCTCAAAACAGTCCACCAAGGAGTGGTAAGCGGACAGCCAGTCCATCCTCAGAATCACTCCAAAGTCCTCCATCTGAATCATAATTAGGTCAGCTGGCAGGCTATGTCCCCCGACGCTGACCTCGCAATCTGTGTACACCTCCTCAGCTACAAACAGCTGACCACTCGAGCCTCTGATTACGAACGGATTCTCTAACAGTGTATAATCCTGGTCCAAACTAACTGCGAAACTGGCTGAGACAAACGAGTGCGTAGCGCCGGAATCGAAAAGTGTGTAAACGAGTCTGCCAGAAACGGAAACCATACTTGCCACAACTGAGCCCGAAGCTCTGGCATCCCTGTGTGTCAGGGCCTTGATACGTCCCTCAGCTCTAGGTGCGGACGAAGCAGCCACACTCTGCGTCGGACGGGTAGGTGTTGGATGGTACCCTCCTCGTGACTGTTGTCCTCCTCCTTGCGCCTGGGAACCGCGGCCTCCTGCACGCCCTCCAGCGCTCTACGCAGGGAGTATCTGCTGACCTCCTGCCCTAGACGGGCAGTCCCTCCTGATGTGGCCCGGCTGGCCACACTGGTAACAGAGAGGAACCCGACTCCCGCCCTCCGTGGGTCCCTGCTGTCGGCTGGGCGAGGGTCCAGTGCTGGCGACTGGCCCCTGTCGAGGGCCCCCAAAGGCCACTAATGGCCCTGTAAAACGTGACGGCTCTCCTGCGGACGTCACGTGTCTCCTCTCTCGCCGGCCCTGTGAAAAGTCTGGCTGGAGGGCCTCTTCCGCCCGCCGTCGGTGTCTCACGCGGACGGGTTGGTCTCATCGTAAGTCATGGCTGCCTCCACCACCCTCGAAAACGTAGGCAACTTCAAGGGTTTGACATACCCCCGAATCGCAGGCCGGAGCCCCTCGGTGAACCTCCAAAGGCGCTCCTCCTCAGTAGCTACCGCTGTCGCTGCAAAGCGGGACAGCTCCAGGAAACGCGTGCGGTACGCGCTCACGGTCATCGTCCCTTGGTAGAGAGTGTGGAACTCCCGCCTCCTCTGGTCCTGCCACGTCTGGGGAAAGTACTGCTCGCAGAAGAGGGCGACGAACCGATCCCAGGTCGACTCATCCCTCTCCTGTCCCCGGACCGCCCTCCACCACCTGTGTGCCGCACTCTCCAGCTGGTACGTGGCAAAGGCCACGCGGCACTCCACCTGGGGGTGAAGGGTGTCGAAGATCTTCTCCAGCTGCTCGAGCCAGTCCTCTGCCTCGGTCGGGTCCTCATCCCCCTTGAAAGAGAGAGGCTTCTGTTGGTGCTAGAGCACCACGATCATTTGTTTTGATGATAACAAAACACGTGTCATTTAACATTTGCACTTTGAGCCCTAGATTTCAGGTCAATCGCAAATGGATACGTGACTAGACGGAGTTCAAGCTCGCATCCAGGACGAATTGGAGGAGCTTGATGGAGAACAGAAGAGATTCGCGAGGAGCGATCGATTGAAGATGGAATGTCAAGAAGAATAGGATAGATTTTTGTTTAAACCTTTCACGTATCTTTTGTCTTTATTTTCTTGCTCTTTATTTTTGTTACTTAGATTCATGTTAAAGAGCCTCAAAGTACCCTAACAGTAGTCCTAGGAACACCGGCACAACCCTAGGATACTTAGATTTTCTGTAGAACACTTAGAAAACCAATATAGGGTTCAAACAGAGTTTCCAGACGTCTAAATCCAAAATCAGACGTCTGATAAAGTATTTTAAGACGTCTGACTGTTGTTTCAGACGTCTGATAACAATTAGGATAGACTTAAGTAGTGCTGTCTGATGAAATCAGACGTCTAGACCTTAGACCAGACGTCTTAGGAGACGTCTGATGGTTTTTCCAGACGTCTGATGACTTTGCCAGACGTCCAATTAGTGGACCATTGGCTGCCTTAACAAACACTCAAGAATATGACCGTTAGAGCCTTATCAGACGTCCTTAGGCCTTTCCAGACGTCTACTAATTGACCGTTTTGTCTCGGCTGACCCAAAATCACTTCTCAGAGATTTTCTAGTCGTTGCAACGTTTGGAAATCCATTCCCACAGAAAAAGTAGGTTTCCAGACGTCCAGACATAGTGCCAGACGTCCTGTATGTCGTCTGATGGACTTGCACAAAAACCCTGTTTAGATCTGATTCAAGTCAGGAAAGAACCCGCCCGAAATCAGACGTCCGACTGTTAAATCAGACGTCTTAAAGTGGTCTTCCAGACGTCTGATGCCAGAATTAGACGTCTAATTACCCTATCAAGTGTAATCATTGTCTTGATTTCGGCCTGATTCTCTTGGGCTTTGTACCCAACGGCTATGGAAGCTTTTCCAAGCCTTCCAAAGCCTTCCTAAGGCCTCTATAAATAGAGGGGAGCCTTTGCAACAAAAAAACACACCAACACACTAAGAGAAACACAAGACACACCTAAGCAACTTTGTTCCACTCTTTTGTGTCCAAGAGAAGCCCTTGCTCTCCAAGCTCTTGTTCCATCATCTTGAGAGCATCAAGTTGTTGCGCACCCGCTCTCCCGCCGTTGTTTACGAGAGCGACGTTGCACCGTCGCGTGGCACAAGCACCGCGTCATCAACTCGACGCACTCCTTGCAAAGGGGAGTTTCCTAATTCCTATAGAAGCTTAGGTTAAAAATTACTTTGTTGGCTCTATAGGACTTGTTATTTCCTTTATCTTTGTTATTTGGTTGGGTATTCACTTTGCGAATTCCCGTCTCCTTCGCGAGACAAAATCCTTCTCGTGAAGAGAAGTGGTTGAGGTACGCTACCCTCGTTTCAGTAGCGTGGTTATATTGAGGTTGAATCACCCTCGTTCAAAGTGATTCGGTTTAGTGGATTTTGATCAACTTGGTTGATCGGAAAATCCTAACTCGAGAGGGTTAGGTGGTGGTTTTCACCCAGTTTGGGTTTCCACCTAAAAATACTTGTGTACCTTGTGGGATTGTCTATTTTTGTGAGATTGTTTATATTTGTTTCCGCAATTATTACGTCACCCCCTCCTAGTAGGGAAGAAACTACATTTGGTATCAGAGCAGGTCTCCCGAAATCGACGTTACAAACCGGCGAGGATCTAGACATGGAGGGAAAAGCATTAGTGTGCACTGAAGGACACGATACCTCGCGACCACCATACTTTGCAGGAATAGATTTCGTTTATTGGAAAAATCGTATGACTATGTGGTTGCAGGCCTACGACTTTCGAGTGTGGGAAAAATGCGAATCTGCATTTGTGATTCCCAAGAAACCCGCAAGAGGTTACTCAGAAGATCAGGTTCGGAATCTCAACCTCAACACAAAGGCAATGAATGCCTTGTATTGCGCGTTGAATCCGAAAGAGTTCGAGCAAATCCAAGAGTGCACCACTGCCCACGAGATATGAAGGAGGTTGGAAGGCACTCATGAGGAGATGAGCTCGGAAGAAGATCTCGGGGAGAAGGAAACCACGTGCCTCGGTTTCATGGCAATCGGAGAAAGTGACAACGACAGCGACGACAGAGACAACGAGGTAAGTTACGACTTACAAGAAGCTTTTAATGAACTTTTTGAAGTTAGTAAAAACACTTAAGATAGAAAATAAAAGCATGAAAAAGAATCTTAGTTTTCTTAAAAGTGAAAATGATAGGTTAGAAATAAAACTTAAGGATCTAGAAGCTAGTCCTAAAAATGATAACCTATTATTAGAAAATAATAACCTCATCAATGAAAATAATATATTGATTGAGGAAAATAATAGTCTAAAGTTAGAAATCTGTGATTTAAAGACTAAGATGCATACTATTGAAAAAGAAATCGCATGTCTTGGGGAAAACTCTAACAAATTAATCAACAAAGTAGATAATTTTATAGCCCTAAGGTTGAGAAAGGATCTCCGTCAAGGAGACCCGCTAACAGATCCGGATCCAAGCTCACTTGGATACCAAAGGAAGATTTGGAATCTTATTTTGTAGGTTTCAGGGATGACTACAACACAAAGGAGTGGACCTACAAACTCAAGGCTGGTCAACTCAAGTTGGGAGAACCAACGAGTAGACCAAGGAGGAGAACAAGAAGACCGACGAGATGGAGAACAAATGACGGACCCGCCGCACGTCGACCGCCAGATTGGAGACCGGCGCCAATGCCCGGGCCTCCAAGCTATGGATGGGAGCCCCATCCGATGTGGCATCCACCACCATCATTCGGCCCATTTTATTGGCCATGGTACTCTATCCTATTAGTAGTAGCATTTAGATAGGGGGAGTTAAAAAATTATGAGCTAATTGTCAATTTTTAAGGGGGTGATATAAGGCAGCTAAATTTCCTTTAGAAAGGGAGAAAAATAATAGCTATCTTGTTGTTATAAAAAAAAAAGGGGGGGGGAGGACAATTACCTTTGTTAAAATAAATTCATAGAAGAGCATGTTTTAAGGGGGAGTTATAGGAAATTTAAAATCAATCAAACCTTTTTGATAATGTCAAAAAGGGGGAGGATTTCTTACATTAGTATTTATGGTTTTGTCATCATCAAAAAGGGAGAGATTGTTGGTGCTAGAGCACCACGATCATTTGTTTTGATGATAACAAAACACGTGTCATTTAACATTTGCACTTTGAGTCCTAGATTTCAGGTCAATCGCAAATGAATACGTGACTAGAAGGAGTTCAAGCTCGCATCCAGGACGGATTGGAGGAACTTGATGGAGAACAGAAGAGATTCGCGAGGAGCGATCGATTGAAGATGGAATGTCAAGAAGAATAAGATATATTTTTGTTTAAACCTTTCATGTATCTTTTGTCTTTATTTTCTTGCTCTTTATTTTTGTTACTTAGATTCATGTTAAAGAGCCTCAAAGCATCCCAATAGTAGTCCTATGAACACCGGCACAACCCTAGGATACTTAGGTTTTCTGTAGAACACTTAGAAAACCAATATAGGGTTCAAACAGAGTTTCCAAACGTCTAATTCCAAAATCAGACGTCTGATAAAGTATTTTAAGATGTCTGACTGTTGTTTCAGACGTCTGATAACAATTAGGCTAGACTTAAGTAGTGCTGTCTGATGAAATCAGACGTCTTAGGAGACGTCTGATGGTTTTTTCAGACGTCTTAGGAAACGTCTGATGACTTTGCCAGACGTCCAATTAGTGGACCGTTGGCTGTCTTAACAAACACTCAAGAATATGACCGTTAGAGCCTTATCAGACGTCCTTAGGCCTTTCCAGACGTCTGATAATTGACTGTTTTGCCTCGGCTGACCCAAAATCTCTTCTCAGAGATTTTCTAGCCGTTGCAACGTTTGGAAATCCATTCCCACAGAAAAAGTAGGTTTCCAGACGTCCAGACATAGTGCCAGACGTCCTGTATGTCGTCTGATAGACTTGCACAAAAACCCTGTCTAGATCTGATTCAAGTCAGGAAAGAACCCGCCCGAAATTAGACGTCTGACCGTTAAATCAGACGTCTTAAAGTGGTCTTCCAGACGTCTGATGCCAGAATTAGACGTCTGATTACCCTGTGAAGTGTAATCATTGTCCTGATTTCGGCCTGATTCTCTTGGGCTTTGTACCCAACGGCTATGGAAGCTTTTTCAAGCCTTCCAAAGCCTTCCTAAGGCCTCTATAAATAGAGGGGAGCCTTTGCAACAAAAAAACACACCAACACACTAAGAGAAACAAAAGACACACATAAGCAACTTTGTTCCACTCTTTTGTGTCCAAGAGAAGCCCTTGCTCTCCAAGCTCTTGTTCCATCATCTTGAGAGTATCAAGCTGTTGCGCACCCGCTCTCCCACCGTTGTTTACGAGAGCGACGTTGCGCCGTCGCGTGGCACACGCACCGCATCATCAACTCGACGCACTCCTTGCAAAGGGGAGTTTCCTAATTCCTATAGAAGCTTAGGTTAAAAATTACTTTGTTGGCTCTATAGGACTTGTTGTTTCCTTTTTCTTTGTTATTTGGTTGGGTATTCGCTTTGCGAATTCCCGTCTCCTTCGCGAGACAAAATCCTTCTCGTGAAGAGAAGGGGTTGAGGTACGCTACCCTCGTTTAAGTAGCGTAATTGTATTGAGGTTGAATCACCCTCGTTTAAAGTGATTCGGTTTAGTGGATTTTGATCAACTTGGTTGATCGGAAAATCCTAACTTGAGAGGGTTAGGTGGTGGTTTTCACCCGGTTTGGGTTTCCACCTAAAAATACTTGTGTACCTTGTGGGATTGTCTATTTTTGTGAGATTGTTTATATTTATTTCCGCAATTATTACGTCACCCCCTCCTAGTAGGGAAGAAACTACACCTTCAACTTCCAGAACTGCCCGAAGAACTCGGAGTGGCGCTGCAGTGGGGATGCTGGTGCACCTCCAGGCAACGGTGCCTCGTGCACAGAAGTATCGGAGGAAGGTGGGGGCTGCGGCGGCCCATCCCCTCCCCCGTGTCCAGCGCCGTGTCCGTCGTGTAGTCCCACAGAGGACTCCCCCTCTGCAGCCCCAGGAGGAGGCGCTCGGGGCGGTGGGTGGAGCTCCTCTCGTACAATGTCCCGTATCAGCCGGGCGAGGTCCTGGGCCTGAATGCCCGAGAGTGGTGGCTGGTCCACCGGGACGTCGACAACGACACGCCCAACTCGCCGACCTCGTCCTCGGCCGTGCCCGCGGCCAGTCTCGCCAGTCCCGCGACGAGGCATCTCCTATAAGGAGATGCGAAACAAAACGAAATACGTCAATATGAAACAGTACCTAACGAAAACGTCTAAGAGTTCATGTCAAAAGATATGTTGTGGTGGCTACTCTAGTTATAAACATGTGAATTAGTTATTTTCCAGTCAGTTGATTCACTTCTCGGGACGACCTTACTCTGATACCATCTTGTAACGACCCGATTCCCGAGTCCTTACGAGACACGAGAACCGGACCGACTCGACTAATCCCAAGACCTGGTCGTCCAACGAGGAAGTAACCAAAAGAGCAGTAAAATAAACCACATTCAGCATGAATATAACTAACAGTAAGAAAATACAGCAATAAGGAAAGAAACCACTACAGTATATACCACCACAACAGTAGAACAACATTCATAACATAATATGAACTGCAGGTAAAGAAAAGTACAGCGGAAACAAGAACTACTCACTACAGTGGAACCAAAAAGAGGTACAGGAGAACAGTGGTAACTCTATTGGACCCTACTCGGCCCAGCGTCCTCTGCAGCCGCTGACCCTGGCTGCTCAACACGTGGTCCTGAAAGGTAACGAGTGTAACACGTCAGCAAAACGCTGAGTAGAGTGGCAGCTAAACTAAAGAAACAGTAAAGTGTACAGTAGCTGTTTTAATTTTCTTTCTTCCTTTATTTACATCTTTCTATTGTTCAAAATTTATCTAATTCTCAGATCCTTCACTTGATCTCGAATGTTCCTCGTGGGAACGATCTTGATTGCAGTCTTTTCCGAACAGTAGAAGTAGCACGTGGTGCTCTCCTGGCCGGGAGAGTCCCCCGTGGTGATCCTACTCTCAGTCAACCACCCCAAGGTCACGGACAGGCGTAACGGTGACTACGGCACGCGCGACAAACGCACAGGTAGCTAACCCGCACTGGCACGCGGTCAGTCGTTTCCGTTAACGGGTGCGCCCAAAGCACAGCACGGAACCAGTACAGGGCAGAGCCCTCTCAGTAACAGGGGTCCAACCCCTCCACAGTAACCAAACAGGGGCCTTGCCCCTCCACAGTCCGCGCACCCTCGCCTGACTACCCTGGTTTGCCCAGTGGACCTAACAAGTCGATGTGGGAGGCTAGCAGAACCCCGAGGCCCGTGGGGTAGCTAGTACCTCCCTACACTAGTAGCTCTCCTCGGTACTACGTACACGAGGGCCAACAAGTCGGTACAAAGTGGCCAGTCCTAACCCCAAGTCCCTGGGGCGGCTGGCTCCGCTCTGCACTAAACAGGTACATGTACTCCCCTTGGTACTACGTACCCAAGAGACAGTACACTACTACATCTTTCTTTCCCAGTTCCATTCCTTTCTCTTTCCAGGAGTTCCACTCCTAATTCCCCGTAGGGTTCCAGCTCTTTAACTCAGAACATCGAGGTTTCACTTTCCAGTTTCACGTTCTTTCAATCCATGTTCTCAATCACGTTTATTTATTCGCAGCAGACAGCTGTTAATTCAATTTACAGGCAGCTTTTTGTTCCTTTCCATTTTTCCAAGACTGCAGTATTCATATATTCCACTAGTTTTCCCGTCCTAGGATTCATGCCATATCCTAAGATCTATCATACAATCTAGTTTTCCAGCCCTAGGATTCATGCAACACCTAGGATCTATCATTCAATATGTTTCTCATTCCTAGGATTCATACAATGTCCTAGGTTCTATTTATGGTTCCAAAATTTAACAGATTATACTTAAAGCCACTCTACCGGTTACAATAGGAGTACTGGGGGCGTGGTCGGGAATCCCGCGTGCCTCCGCAACCCCCGAGACTACAACGGAACGGGGTCCTATCACAAGGATCAAACACAAGGAGTTTCTCAAAACAGTATATAGCTACTGTAGACGGGTAGAGGATTTAATTCCAAAAGGAACGCAACTTGAAACGTGGAAAATGGAACCCGAACAGGCCCTAAACGGGTCGAAAACGACAAAATAATGCAAAATCAGGCGTCTGGAACTTCTTCCAGACGTCTTAAAAAGGTGGATCAGGGATTACCTTGCTCTGCGTGGGCTCTCAGACGTCCAGAAGCCTGCGGGGGCGTCTGGCCTAGTTCCCAGACGTCCGATGGTCACCCAGGACGTCTGGAAGTCTCTCCAGTCGTCTGGCACTACAGCCAGACGTCTGATTCGTGTTGGCTGGGGAATCATCGAACCTGCGCGCACCCATCTCTCTCTCTCAGTACGATCAGTCGAAGAAAACGAAGAAGACGGAAATAACTCACCTTTCAGACGTCTGGACAGTCTTCCAGACGTCGTGCCAGTCGTCTGGCTAGAAGCCCAGACATCTGATTCTGGAAAAGTTTCCAGAACCAGGGCGCGACTCGCCCTCCGCTCGCAACGCCCGGCCGCGCCGCACCTCGTCTGCCTGCTACTCGAGCTGCAGCAGTCCTCCCGCGTCGCTCCGCATCCGCTGCGCCCCCCACCGACCGGCCCTAGTAGCCCCGGCGAGCTCGCCCTCACGGCCGAGCGCTTCTTCCCACACGCAGCACCTCCTCCCACGCTCACCGCGGCTGTCGCTGCCGCCGCCTCACTCGTGCTCGCTCTCGCGCACTGGCTGGAAGGAGAAGAGGAAGGGGGCGGAGGTGACGGGAGTGAGAGAGGGGGCGTGGCCTTTTAAGGCTGCGCGAGGAGGAGAGAGAACGCGACAGAGGGCGGGTCTGCGGCCGCAGGAGAGAGGGAAAAAGAGAGGGAGAGAGAGAGTACGCAGGTCTGCGCGCTCAGGTGCGCAGACGAAACACGCGTGCCAAAAATAACCGATTTCCAGACGTCTGTAAGTGATTCCAGACGTCTGGTCCAATGTCTGTAAGTGATTCCAGACGTCTGGTGGCCCAGATATCTTAAAAGACATCTGAAGTGGCTCATTCGTAACAATGATGCACAGTTTGGAGGTAATGTGACCGATTGGTTAATAATGGCCTAATTAATCACTTGGAGACACAATACCAAGTAGATACATTCGACTCTTAATATCGCATCACAATTCCATTTTTCATATCCTCTGTCCCACTCAAGATCCCACCAATGGACCATGGATTCTTGGCCATTGGAGGAAAGGTGATTGGACATAAATGGAGGAAAATGTCGCTACAAGGGTTTGTGTCCCCTTTGGGAGGGTGGGAGGTAATTCGTGTCCGCGTGTATTTTTTTGTGTCAAATATCTTTTTATCTGCAGCATGTCGTAAAGTAACGAAAATGTACATAGGATGGTTTGAGACATTTATATAATAGATGAAAGGTAGTGGTGCAGTCACCATTCGTGCGAGGGTAGCACAGTACTGTAATCCACTGTTCACCCTTTCTCCTATGAATTTTCTTCCTAATTTTCACCGCTCCGTGTGTTTTTTTTTGAAAGAAAAAAAAGGAGAATAGCCATTAAAAAAATAAAAATGATATAATGACGTAACTCAAAGGTAAGGAAGAAGTGAAATTTTACATTCCTCGAAGAGAGGGAAAGTAAGTTCGAATATCAAAATTATGCACCACAAATAAAATAAAAAGGAAAAAAAATTTAAAAAAATCCTGAATACCATTTTTGATGTGGGAAAAATTTGTATCATACAATGGATACGATGAAGCACCACCGACATTGTCGACGAATTGCACTAACAGGAAATGAATAGTTGAAATGAATCTAATCAAACATCGAGTCGTGGTGAACCCAACTTCGATGTGGCCAAATCCTTAAAAGCGACGTCGAACGAAGGGGAGATGAAGCAGAGATGAAAGAACGACGTCTTGTAAAAACTCACCTCCAACGTGAAGGTCGTAAGACAATGAACGACTTCAAGCCCGATCACTACTGTGCCCCATCACCCTTGGCCACTAGAATCTACCACAGCACTACACCGAAGTCAAATGTCACCGTCGTCGCACCAGAGCCCGTGCCCATACCCAAAACTTGCACCGCCGATGCTTTTGCAATGCCCCAACGCCCTCGATCAGGACTCAACACCAGACACTGCCGCTGCTCCGCTCCACACTGACAACGAACCACTGCAAGCAACCTTGCAGTCGAAAGAGAACGACAAAGGAGATGAGCTGCAATAGAGAGACTATCACATCTCAATACCTCACATCAGAGAGGGGGGCGAGGGGGGGGAAGAGGGGAAGCGATTACATCGAGGAAAGGAGGGCCCCGACCAACTATGTTGTCTTGTAACGACGATTAATGTTTAATTGATATGTAACTTTTTTTTTCATTTGAGCGGGTGTTGCGACAACAATCCATGATATATATGAAGCACCATGAACATGTAATTGTTCACGGTTATGAACATGTCCACGGTGTGGCAATTGAGATTAAGAGAGTGTTGGAGCGACAATTAACGTTTTATTGGTATATAACTTTTTTTTTAATTTAATTTGTCGGTGATCTCTTGATGTTTGTTGTCGTGGCGATAGCAATAATTGAGATTAAGAAGGTACTGCAGTGACAATCGACGATTGGTATAACCTTTTTGTTTTTATTTGATTGGTATGGGTTTCCATTCTTTTGGGACGGAGTTGTATGATTACATGAAAGATGATTTTTCCTTTGAAATAAAATCAATGGATGCTGAAATTTCAGGTGTAATTATCTTTAAAATAATTGATTTACTTAGTTTTTTTTATTTAATATTTTTTTATTTATATCTTTTCTTTTCTTATTATCCTTTGGATGTCTTCATTTTTTTTTTCCTTTAACAAGACAAAATGTAATTACTCTCAATATATATACACAACACACTTTTGAGGGGATTGGTCATATGGTAAAACATGGACCAAAAATTAGTTTATATTTATATGCAAAATGTTGGTTTTCGTTTTCCATTTTAATTACCCTCATTTGGAATTGTAATTAGATCGGTAAGATTTGGAATGTTTTATATGATTTTGTGTATTTTCCTAGAAAGTGTTATGTTTTATTAAAAGGATTTGTTCCAATGTCAAAAAAAATAGCATGTTTTAATTTTTCCTACATGCAATTGTGAGTTCAAAGCAATCTCTAAGTAAACTCATGTGCATAGAGCTTCCATAGATCCTTCTGCAAAACATGGCAAATACCTTATGTAGGACTGAATTCGTCTACTCCTCCAAACCAAATGACTAAATCACATTAATAAGAAATCACGAACATTTCCACGTAACTAATTATTTTCTTATTCCATTGTATAGAATTTTTTTAAAAAGGGACTTCAAAAGGAACACACCCTTTTCAAATTAATCATGTGATGTGAATCAAGAACAGAGTGAATGACGATGGAATTATGAAATCAAATGCACAAATAGTTCGTGTTGAATCGTATGAACAAGTGGGATCTATCTTGAGAAATCGAATCTCGTGCTTTCCTATGTGAACTACTTCCTTAGGCACACATTGTGCTTTTAAAGAAACGTTGACTTTACGGATCATTGAATGCTTTAATTTGACATTAGAATTCAGGTCAAAGTCGAAAGAGAGGAAGTGTGTTAGGTTTACTCCTTACTTTCAAAACCCAACGTGTGTATGTGGTATAAGTGAGGATATTTGGAAGATCATTTGGGGGTTGATCATTTCCTTAAATGATTTTGTTGCATTTGATTAACGGCTTGAAATTGACTTCCTACACATGCTTGTCTTAGGAGATGCACATTGAACATCCCTCATGAACATTTACTTTGCAATAATAAAGTGGAAATTACTCGACTTCTCTTCGCCTACAGTCTTTCCAGCACTATTTGGAAGATGGTCTCGATCAATTTTGCTTCCCCAACGTTCCCCCTCTCTTTCCCCCCATAGAGGCTTGGGAGGAAGCCAATAACTTCTTCGTGAGAAAATTTGCTTGGATTTTAATTGCTTCGAGTTGAAGCATTTGGAAAGTGCGGAACGATAGACTTCACTCTCATTCCTCATCCTCCGACGTGACAATAGCTGACATGATTATTTCCGGTGTAATGATGCTAAACCATTGAGCCTATTATGTCTTTTCTCTCCCTTTTTAAGGGATGATGTAATTGTCCTACTTGGTTGATCTTAGGTATAACATTTATTCTTCTACTAAAAAAATAGAGAGAGAGAGAGAGAGAGAGAGAGAGAGAGAGAGGGAGGGTTTCATGTCCTGTACACCAAGGAGAACCTGAAACATGATACGCATGTGCACGTTGCCTTAAGCTCTCACTTTCAGCCTTGATCGACTTTTAGGCGTTATAAACTGCCACCGCGGAGTTCATTAATTGCTCCCATTGATCTTCCACTAAATCACCAGTGTTTTCATCCTAAGCTCTCCCGGTCAACGAAAGGAACGCGAAAGACCTCCGTTTGTAGACACGGCACGTGAAGCCATCCCTTCTCGCTCTTTTACCACCAACTGGTGATAGCATCCGTGCTACTCGTCGAGAGGATTCGCAAAACTCTCATATTTTTAACTATTTTACGTAATTTAATTATATACTTGAAAATTTTACTTTAATAATATTTTTTTATTTAATTAAATAACTTAAAATCACATTATTCAATATCACATAATTTAGAGATAAAAACATCTACATGAAAAATAAACCGTCAAAAATCATGTAGATTTTGTCAAAAAAAAAATAATTTTATAATGGAATCGATGTAAATATATAAATAACTTTATGTAGAGAAATATATACCGTTAGTATCGACAATATAAAGCATTTGGTGTAATTTTAAGAACATATAATCTATTTATATAAAAATCTTAAAATATGTGGCAACTTCTCAAAGGCTCACTACGTAAATTATTGTATGTAGAGGGATACTTGTGCAAACTTCCCATTTATGCAATAGATCAGAGAGCGACGGGGAGTTGTGGGTGGATGCGTGGGGGAGAGAGAGGTACAGCCATGGGGGGTGTTGTTCACGTAGGTAGAGAGATGGGAGAATTGGGGGAGAGAGGTATCAGAGAGGGTACGGTAGGACACGTGAATTGTCGGGGAGGGAGGGAGGGAGGGAGGGAGGTAGGGGTAAGGGGGGACCCAAGTTGGTATGGGGTGCTTGTCACATTTTTTTAAATAATATTAGTTAGTTAATCCGTGCCTTGCAGTGGAATATTCACCGATAAATTATTAGATTATGTGATAATACTTTTACTTAAACTATAATGAGTCAAGTTCTTGCATTGATAACTTAAATATAATGTCATGAATAGGGATGTAGTTAAAAATAAATTTAAAGGAGTACAATTTATAAATGCACATGCTATCAAATGAAATTACTATAGATGGATAAATGATAATTACATGTTAAAACTAACTATAAACATCATTTTAATTAGTATCTATTTTGTGTATAAGTAAGAATAAATACAAAAAATATGTATAATATAATTTCTTAAATCATCCGATGTATGTATAGTTATTTTTATTTCAATAATTAAGATAATAGTTCATCTTAAATAATAGGATAAGAATACATGATATCTATAATATGAATGGAAAAAATAAAATAAATATTGATAGTTAGAAATCATATAGATAAAGAAATAAAAATAAAATAAGTAAGAAATAACTTCGTAGAGAGAGAGAGAGAGAGAGAGAGAGAGAGAGTGAACGAACAGGAAGAAAGAGAGAGGGGGTGACGTTAAATGCCAAACGAAGGGAAACAGTGGGAGAGAGAGGAGAGTGGGGTTGGGGGGCCCTTTCGAATGGCAAGTGGAGGGTGAATGACAGAGCATGGCAAGGATAACACGTGGAGGGTATAAAGCATCCTATAATTTATAAACTGGTATATTTGGTCTCATGTTTTGCTACGGGACCGATGTGGAGGTAAAAAAATAGAGAGAAAGTAAGATATAAGAATCTAGATACGTGATCAATTAATATTGGTCATATGAGTGGATAAGACATGCACTTATGATATTAAATTTAAAAATAAATTTGTAAATTTAACTCAAACCTGATCCTATTCGTATCCTTATATCCAATACTATTAATATATAATATACAATACTTCATATAAATTAAATTATTCTATAAAAAATATATCTTACTTATAAAATAAATATATAAATAAATAAATAATATTTGTCAGCAGCAATGTAATTAAATCCACATTTAAAATGCATTAAAATTACTTGTAACAAAAAAAAAAACATACAAAAATATAAAATTTATGTTTTAAAATTATAATTAAATGAGAAATAATTATTAGGAACGTCATGTTTATAAGCCTAAATATTTCTTTCAATATCGAAATTAAATGTTTTAATTAAAGAATTTATTTTTAATAATAAAAAGGTACAAAAAAAATATTTCTTAATACTTTTACAAAAATATAAATATTTATTAAACATAATTTTATCTAACATGCACTTTTAAATTTACTTTTTTTTCTATTATTCCTATCTCTTTACAATAGAAAATACATCAACTTTCAAATTTTTATACTTATATCCTTAATCATGATCCCTTTTAATTTTGGTAAATAATTTTTTTTTTTTTTTCATGGGATATATCTCCTCTAAGGTTGGAGGGGAAGAGAGAGAGAGGGATGGAGAGAGAAAGAGAGAGAGAGAGAGAGAGAGAGAGAGAGAGAGAGAGTGGGGATGACATTTACGAGGAAGAAAGAGAGAGAATGCGGGAAAGTTATTAAATGTGGAGAGAGAGAGCGACGGGAGAGAGACAGAGAGCGAGTGGGTGTGGGTGTGGGGGAGGGAGTGGCACATGCATAATTTATAGTTAATAGATAAATTAGCATTTGGCCTCGCGTTTCACCGTGAGATCGCCA
This sequence comes from Thalassia testudinum, assembly GCA_037157565.1. Taxonomy (NCBI): domain Eukaryota; kingdom Viridiplantae; phylum Streptophyta; class Magnoliopsida; order Alismatales; family Hydrocharitaceae; genus Thalassia; species Thalassia testudinum. The sequence goes on along the minus strand of JAZHRO010000022.1, from coordinate 65,272,318 downwards.
GGAAAGATTTTGCAAGTTGGTTGTGTATTTCGTCATTCATGTTATAGTGAATATTATCATTCATCTTTTCATCCTCCTCGTTGAATTGAAAGATAATATATTAAAATATATTGATGAAAAAAGATATGTCTCGATGGAGATCTAAACTGAAAACTTGATGCTATGTGTTAAACTTATGCAAAAAGTGACTATAATATTCTCCAGTGATGACTATCTATCTTTATCCATCAACCTAAATAACTTTTCAATAGATGAATAAAAGAGGGAAGGGGGGGTGGTGGTGGGGCGGGGTTGGGGAGGGGTAAGCAGGAGAGAGAGCGTGGAGAGCATGTGGGGGAAGAGGCGATGGGGTCTCTGACATGTTCCACATAAAATTTCTGCCATACTGCGAGATGTATTGTAATTTTTTTGTAAATTTAAATATGATTAATATTAATTTATTTATATCAAAGAAGATATTTTAGGTAATTTAACATTTTAATGAAATTAAGATGTATAACTTTTAAATTATATTCTAATATTTATTTATATTCTAAATATGTCTTTTCTTTAAAAAAAAAAAAATCTCTTCTTAAATTTCATAGATTAACCCTTTTTTTATGTTTAAAAAGTAGTTTGAAATGGCTTGATATATGTAGCTTATGTATTGACTTTATTGATATAATTTAAGTTTAAATTCGATAAAATTATCTTAGATAAGAATCTTTGTGCTTTTATTATTTAAAAGTTTAAATTTGAAAGGATACAATGTGGAGGAGGATGATAAAGGTTCTTACATGCTGCTAATAGAAATGAGAGTATAAGTAGTTGGTAGTATAATTAGTAACAATGATGGATAGGAGGAGAAAGGTTGTTAATTGTGGTTATATTAAATGGATCATGAGTGACTGATAGAACTAAACATGTATTCAAAGAACATTAACTTAAATAAAAATGACTAAAAGGAGGTAACTCGCCACTCTCTTCAATCTCGATGCGATTCCCTCCATTGTAACGATCCTATTCTATCCTTTGAGTTCCTCACTCAATCGAGATCACCCCTCCCGATTCCTTAGGAAAGTTTCGTGAGTCAATATCTCTTATATGTTTCCCTGCTCGAGAGGTGGGGTAGGGAAAATGTTGGTGGCGTGGGGATAGGTAGCAGGTTTGCTTGGGTTAGCGATTGGAATGACGGCGATGATGCTTGTCCTTGTTGAGGTCGTCAGCAAGAGAGGTGGGGAGGGGAGGGAGGTGGAGGGCTTCATGGGCATTTGAGGGGGAGAGGACAAGAAAGGAGAGGGGTTTGCTAGAAGATGTAGGACAAATAAATGTTATGTCTAGGAGAAATCGAAGCATAAATTTTCGATAGAGTATAACATCCTAAGGATTGAAGACCACATAGTTTCCTAAGGATGTTAATCTATAAGCAGAGATTTCGATTCATGTCTGGCGCATGATAGACATGCTATAACTTTACTTTTCAAAATTAAATGGAGGGATGATTATTGTCATACTAATATGCAAGATTAGCATCTTCAAATTGTTGTAGTTATCACAAAAGGCCTACATCAAATGAGCCTAATGAGTTGCTTGTTGATACTAGTGCAAATATATACATTTGTGTTGATAAATTATTCTTAATGTCCTACAAAAGCTCCTCTAGTCGAACAATGACAATGGGAAAAAAATATGCACCTAAGGGCTTAAATATGAAATAGTTGAGTTCAGGTTCTTCTTTGAACCTTAACTCAACAATACAGTCTCTTAAAGTACCAAAAAAAATTCATGAAAGATCGGTTATAATCTTAATTTCAAATGTAACAAAGGAATTTTCTTGAGAGATCATGCTTTTGTTGGTAAAGGATGATTGGTAGATCATGATTAGTTTTTTCAAATAAGATGTGATACCTTTAATGGTATTCATGTTATGATCTTCTTGCTCTAGTTCTTATTCCGTTGTTTATGTTGAATCCTATGATTTGGTAGATCATGATTAGTTTTTTCAAATAAGATGTGATACCTTTAAGGGTATTCTTGTTATGATCTTCTTTCTCTAATTCTTATTCCGTTGTTTATGTTGAATCTTATGATTTGAACAAAGTCACTTAGGTTACACATGCTATAGGAACAAATCATAGATATACTAAGAAAGGTGGAACATGTTTGCCAATAAATATCCTAGAAAATCCTTTAATTTCAATATTCGGAATACTAAAATTATCAACATGGTGATACTGAAATTCACGAATTTTGTGGTAAAACAGTTAATGACAATAAGAGATTTTATCCACTTTGTTGCCTCCATAGGTGATGGTAGTAGATATTGCTATATATGCATACATAGTTAAGGCTACAGGTGTGGCTTTAGAAAAATTGTAAATCTTCAAATGAAAGTGGAAAGCAAATGGGCAAGTTTAGCTAGGTTAGATAGAGTTGCTTAGTACACATGTAAAGTACTCAATGAACACATGTAAAACCTTTGGCATAGTTGATGAGGTTGCTCATCCTTACTATAGTTTAATGAAATAGCCCATGAAACCAGAACCCTACCTAAGTTCTACATGACCTACCTACATGAGCAATGGAAGCTCTAGATATGGCTTATTTTTTTCTAAATAAAGTTTTAAAAGATAGAAGGAAAAAGAAAATCATTAGAGCAATGAAGGAATAGAAAACCAAGCCTATGTCATCTCAAATGTGGGACAACCTTACCTAAACACAAGAAAAAGAAGCTTTGTCCAAAATACTAGATGTGATCTTCTTGGGTTTTTTTTCTTACATACTAGATGTAGTCTTCCTCCGTCATGTAAAAAGCAACTATACCTACATATTTTTATTAATTAAGTATGAAATCACCAACAAAGACATCAATATAATAATTGAGATCCACGACGATATTTTCTTTGAAAACGTCTTCCCTAGCTAGCTATGAAGACTAGAATGCCTTAAAATATGACCAAGGACATAGTCAGTACATCACATTATATATGCCAAAACAAGTGAAGAAGATTTCAAATGCAAAAGCTCGCTTTCATTCCAACTTCAATAATCCAATCAAAGATTTTTAACTCTGATGGAGTAAGATGGCTAAATTTGGGTAACCACTTTGTCTCTTGTCAAGTTGAAGGCGATTGGAATGTTTGCATTCCAAGTATGACTTATAGTTACGTTTGCATGTACAGGGTAACATGTAATGTTATTTTTATAAGTATAACATGCAATACTACATGCACCGAAAAACATGCCAATCTTTCTATTTTCCCTACTTTGTATATACAGTATATCATGATTACCAAGCACATGTACTTATCAAGTCTGAGCATGAGCTTGAAAATTTAATCTCAATTAGTCAATGAGCTCAACAATAGGCTCAATCACCAACGAGTCGAGCCTAAATAAATGATGACAAGAGTTATCGAGCCCAAGCCAAACACACCCAGGTTTAAACAAGGTGGTGTTGAATTCATTAGATAGATAGAAATACTCCCCAGGCTTTAAACAGTATTAACCGAGATTTTATTAGTACTTGAAATCCAAATTGTTCGTTAAATAGACAGTAGAGTGTAGACCCCATACCAATAAGGGTGACTAGGGTTGCTAAACAATTCGAACATTTCAAATACGACTCAAATTCGTTTGATAAAATATTTGATAAAAATTCATTTGAAAAAAAATAAATCCAACATGAACATTAAAATTAAATTCAATAACTTAACAAATCGAACATAAACATAATACATATTCATTTGATAAAAATTCAAATATATATATACGTGTGTGCGCGTGCACGTATGCAAATTTAAAAATTTATTTACGAACCAATTAAAAAAAATCTCAACCCATTTAAACTAACCTAGATTAATATAATTAATATTAATATTAAATAAATTATTCTAAATACACGACCATTTGAAAATATATATTATACAACCATTTAATTACGTAAAAAATCTATTGTAAATATAATTAATATTATTTCCTCTCCAAAGATTAACCACAGCCACTAACTCACCGATTCACTGCTTCCCCTCTCCCACGTAAGCCCAGGCCCCAAGCAAAACCACCGCGCCGCTACTTTTCTTGACGTCGTTGGCTATCGCTACCGCTACCAGTACCAGCCGACCATAGCGTTAGGCTACTTCTCCCGCGACGCTCTCGTCGTTAGCTGACAGCCACCCCGTCGCCACAGTTTCCATCTTCATCTATCAGCGACTCCGTCCTCATCGACGTCGTCCTCGAGGTAAGCCCCATCAGCGACTCCTCCGACCACCCTCCTCTCCTGCGCTCCACTCCTCCGATCCGCCCCCTGCTCTACCTCCATCCACCCTTGACCTTAGGAAGCACCCTTCTGAACCAATCAGTACTGTTAAGACATGATATGCATGTATTTTCCAAACCCAAAACCTACCGAAGTCTGATATTTTCTAAGTTGAAAAATAGGCAAATGAACATGAAAGTGAAATCGAAACTTGCACTGTAACATTAGGTTTCTGTTATAAGCTAGTGGGGAAACTGCAATGTGCTTTCGTTTTGTTTATTTTTTCTTTTTTTTTTTTTTTCTCCTTTTTGTATTTTTTATCATAAGAAACTTCTTACAAGCTGTGAAATACTATTTAGTTTTATTATCACGAGCTTCCTTTGTTTCTTTTCTTTATTAACATAAACACCAGAGATTCATTTTTTGTGATGATTTTACTAAAGCAGCTGCTCCAAAGAATGGCGGAACCTCAGGTGATAGCAGAATGAACTGGTTGATGTTTGAATTACTTTGGAGGGACTTCTTTAGGTAATCCTTCGAGTACTTAGTTTCTAATGGTTGATTTTATATATGTGTGTGTGTATTTTGAATGTGTATTTTGTCTGGCTTCTGGATTGTTGCTTTATTGAACGTATACCTGTAGATATAAGAAAAATCTATCCTGAATGAATGCCTACTTACATGATACTGCAGTAAAGATCTTCGCTGTTCTACGTGAAACCTCCAGGGGGCATGACCACTTTCTCTGCTTAATACTAAGAAAATCTAGAATTCAATGCCTTGCTCATTTCGCCAAGTGCATTGGCACTAAATCCAGGGATTTCCATAAAGACTCTTGTTTAATCTCAGAATCTCTAGTTGGAATGATGTTTGCTTTTGGTTGGTGCTGCAGTCGTGCTGATGATCTGCCATTTATTTTAGGTTTATTACAAAGAAGTACAGCTCCGGAAAGAGGGAGCTAAATGTTCCAGATTAGTGCGGAATCTGCATTTAGTGCAGAGGAAGAGTTCTTACATATTATAGAAATTCTCTAGTATCAAAGACCGTAGAAGATCTAGTATGTATATCTGGTTGAATTCAAGTTAGTGTTAACATTTTGCATGTAAGAAAATTAAGCTTAAAAGTTATCTTTTGATATTTTCCTTTAAATATACATGTATGACTTGTATGTTCTAACTTTTTTTTTAACGTAAACTCTTGTAAAATAACAACTTTGAAATTAATGTCTTAGAGTATGGATTCCAGATTATGGAGAATTATCCATCTATGGTCACTAATTTATATTAATCGTATCCATAAGTAAAGGTTTGTATTTAATTTAATTTCTTATTGCATAGGTAAAATCTTATATTATTCTTCATTGACAACTCTTTTAGCTTCTTTTTTATTTTCATTCTTCAGGATATATGTTCTTATGGAATGGTGAACGAGAGCTTGTTGAAAGGAAACTTTATTCTTTTTTTGGCATTGTATCGGACATTCTAATTAAAATTTAGAATTTTAAACATGTGACATTTTATTTTATGCTGAATCATATAAATATTTGGTCATACCATATTATCTTTTTTAGTTCTGAATTTTTTTTTAATTTATGATAAAAACAATGTTGTCTGCTCTGGAAATCCATATAAATGCAGCCTTAATGTGTGGTTATGATTGAGTGTTCATTTTTGCTGGTGATGTCTTTCACGTGTTAAATTTTTCTAGGCTATGTACGGCCATGGAAGATTTCTACGACATGAAATCATCAGAGATTGATGGACAAAAAGTTAGTCTTTTTGGGATATTTGATGGCCTGGTTCTTGATTTAATTCTGTGTTGTGTAGTTGGTTGTTGAGGTTGCTACTATGAATGTTCTTAATCATAATTTCAGGACGTCATGGTTCTCGTGCTGCTGAATACCTAAAAGGACATCTATTTGAAAATCTCTTAAAGCACCCAAAGTTCTTGCCAGAGACAAAATTGGCTATTCTCATATGCATTTTTCATTTTTAATCATACTCTTGTTATAGACTTATAATCAAATAAGGTGGATTTCTTTGCATGTAAATATAGGTATGTTTTAATCATTCAAGCCCCAATTGATAAGGGGAATAAGTTTATGGAATAAGTAGAAAAATAAGGAAAAAGTGAAATAAATAATGGAATAAGTGAGTTAACATGTTTGGATGTTTTGATGTATTAAAATTATTTTACAGAGAATGTAGAATAACTTTAACCTGTGTTAAAGCTATTTAACCCACCATAAGTTTCAAATTTGTTAAGTGACGTGTTAAACGTTTAACAAGTCAAACAAACATCACCTTAATAGTTAAAGTGAATAAATTTTGGCATGGTTATGCTAAAGAGGTAACAAGTCAGTACGATGCTTAGATGTGATTTTTATTTTTTAGAAGCTATAGTACTGTTGGTTGCTAGCCGCTAGTACAATGAATGTTGATCATCTTCTTATTAGGTTATCCACATTCCAAATACAACTATTCCTTGTAATATACTTCTGTTCGTAGGTTCACGAAGCCCTTACTGGTAGCAGTTTTAACAATTTGTTATTAAATAGATACAAGAATGGCTCTGATTATGTATCCTGGCATTTTGATGATGAAAAGCTATATGGAACAACTCCAGAGATAACATCGGTTTCCTTTGGGTGTGAACGGGAGTTCCTCTTGAGGAAACGACCATCAAAGAAAACAAATGGAGGTACGGTGCTCTCAAACTGTCTAATGGGGAAAAAAATCTCAGATATTTTAACAATATGACAGCTGCCACCTCAGTAGGTCACTATCATTCATCGAGGCAACCAAGTATCTTTGCACACCTTATTGCCCGTGGAAACCATATAAGGTAACTCCAATCTTCTACCTGCTGAACAACGATGCCTACACCAGAACTCAGATGCCCACCTCCTTTCTGATTTGACCGAGATTGCTAGGGAAACCTCAATGTCAATCGGCTCCTATGAATTCCCAACTGCACACAAATTAGGCAAGCAAATTTGAATGTGGTAACTGAACTGAGGAGTTTCTACCTCATTGCTTTCCATGGTAAGACCTACCTCCCTTGGCCCAAAATTTATATGCATAATCATTGACCACAACCCCAGCTTTGACTGCACAATCCCATTGCAAATGTCAATCCAAATCACATAATAGTTGACAATTCAAAACTTGTAAGTGAAAAAAGATAAGAATACCCCTTATCATTGCATCAGAATTACCTTATTATGTTCATTGCAGATCAAGTTCCACTTATTGTTGGGAAATATTTGCTTGATGTAAATATCCTGGACCAATTTTTTTCCCCTAATTGTCTAGGTTTAGTTTAACAAACTTGATTGAAGCTTCATCTTTGGTCTTCACAAAGAATTGGTTTAAGCTTTCCAAGAATTGGTTGAATATTTCCAACCTTGTACTAATGCTTAACATTACTCAGTTCCCACTTTTCTTAGTGTGAAAAGCTTGAATCAAAATGCTTGTGGAAGATAATGGGTATATATTCTTATTGAAATGCAAGTGAAGCATCAACCACCAGCACTTCAAAAGTAAGTTTAGGCAAAAACCTGATGCAGAACTCCTGGATGTTGAAAGAAATACCTTTCGTGATGATGGTTCCACAACCTCTACAGCTGTTTTAGTTGGAAAACATCTGTATGTAGCAAATGTCTGATTTGAATACCTTTCTGGCGATTGAAGATTGCTCCTCCTTCTGACACTGCTTGCGGTTTAAGTGGAGAGGCCCAAGGGGATTGTAAGAACTTATTATTCTTTTGTAGATTCACAAGGATGGATCAGACCAGATTTGATCATGTGATCCATCTTCGTAAAAGAGGTTTTCACATGTATCCTTTGAGGGGTTCTTTCTGGATATAAAAGGAATGAATGGAATTATTTACTTTCTTTTATTTTTCCTTCGGAGACCTTGGCTTCAAAGATACAATGTAATTTTGAGGAAAGTTGAGAATATTTAAACAAATGTGGAGTGTTTTAAGGGTTTAGGAGTCTCCATGTAAAAGGTCCTTATACTTTTGTCCACTTTAGTTTAAGCTACCAACATACATATGTGAGTTCATATATATGGATTGTCCTTCATTCTCATAAACATTAATTATGATAGATCTTCAAATATAAAATACTCTAGTTATTAAACTATTTGCAAGCTTATTATCGACCTTAATTGAATATATTCATTCGAACAAAATAAATGAACTAATGAAAAATCAAATTTAAGGTTTTGTAGTCGAATCAAACTTAAATATTGAATATTTTATTAAACTCGAGCATATCTATACTCGAATTCTTTGATTAACACCCCCTACCGGCGACATGATGCACTGTTCTCCCATTCCATTCAGTACACAACAGCGAGATTAGAACTTTTGAACCCCAGGGTCAGGTAAAGAATTCTTTTAAAAGCAAACTCCATGTTTGACAGCTTTACCAGGCAAAAGCATTTGAATTTCAAATTTCCAACATGATAATAATAAGATAATCTCTTTAAAACTAGCATTAATGTCACCCAAATAAAGAACCAAGGATCAATGTATTAAGAACCGTAAAAGTCAAGGAAACAACTTAATCGCGGGAAGATAGAAATAAGTTAATGTCAAAAAAAAAAGATTTGACAAAAATAATACTGCATATGGAAACACATTGCCGATCTTAACTGTCTCCCCAAGTACTCTTGCTCAGCCAAAAGAAAAGAAAATAAAGAGGTAACCATAACCTCCAACACAATCCGTCTCCACTTTCCTGTCTCTTTTTGAGTAACCAATATTATAATAGGTAGGTCAACAAATGCAGATGGCCAATGTTTACATTGGAGATTAATCAGAACAAAGGGAAAATTAGTAATTATCAAGATGACATAAGAAGGAGCTCTCTCTCTCTCTCTCTCTCTGCCCTTTACAAGCGATCAGTGATAACATAAGCAAGAACTCTACCCAGAATGTTTTATTAACAGGCTACAAACTTCCAGCCTAAGCTTTACAGAAAGTATTATACATTAGATTCCTACACTTGGCAAGAAACTCATAGTTACGGCGACGCTGCCTAAGGTAAGCAATTCCAGGAGGGACCAGAGAGACAAATCCACAATTTTCAAAATCAAGAGAGAGACAAATAAATGACAACATAAATAGGAGCCTTCCCAGCTGACAACCCCGCCTAAATGAACATTTAAGAACACACCCAAGAGCCAGTTTAACCATACATGCATCACACAGCTGTCATCACATTCTAATACCGTACCCTCTCACCACTTTCAAAATTAAGGGACTCCATACCTTTCAGAGCGGCATCATAGTTCTTCATATGGGTGTGCCTTCCAGAGGAAACACGTTTGGGGTCAGAGGAACTGACCAGGGAACTCCTTTGTGCACTGGAAATTTTGCGGAGGCTGGCAGGGCTTGCATCTGCAGCTTGGTGACGGGAAGGGTCCACTTCACTACCAAAAATCACATCACGATTACTAGAAACAGCAGCTCGCCTTGAGGATCCACTTGAACGGCCCAAAAAAGTTGAACTGGATAACTACATCGGCATTGAACCATTATCAGAAGTTGGAGAATAAGCGTCGTTTCAATCAAAAACACCCCTCCTCTCTTTTCAAATAACAGCGTCATTTTTTTTTCAAATCAAACCGTCACTATGATGACATTCCCTTCACTTACCCATCAAAGAATTCACATGCACTACCACCAAACCACAAAGCAAAATGGCATAAAAAGATCCCCTAACTCAAACTAGAAACAGCAATAATAGGGGAAAAACACTCACCATAGCCTCTTTAGCAACAGAAGAATCATTTGGAGCTGGACTCTTCTGCTTTGATAAGCCAACAGGATTTCCAGCTGGTGTAGGAACTCGTCGACGGCTGGGATCCATTGAAGACCACCCAGTTGTTCTCCCTTCTTCACCTGCATATCATGAGAAAAAAAGAAATCCGTAACTGGTAGTGGAGCCCTTTTTTCAGAGGAAATGTATTTTTCGAAAGGGATTTTAGAGGAAGGTTAAGACTGGAGCTCTTCCAAGACAAATGCAAACACTTGCTAAAAAAATTCACATGTTCAATATCATATTTACACAAGGTTATTGAAAACAGCCTACATTAATAACCAACTACTACCATAACACAACCTTTAGGGCATAATGCCTTTCTCTAGAATTTTTTTCACCTTTCCATTTGACTTAACAAAATAGCCTAAGTGGATCAAAGCACATCAGTAATGCACTTATCATTCAACGACCATACAATTGACGGACCTTATGGCAGAATACAAGCAGAAATTTATTTTAGGAGCCTTTTATTCCTCCTGTCTCATCTAGAGAAATTCCAATGCACGAAAATTTACCAAAGAAAAAGGCAAAAAGTTACCTGATTGCCTGTCCATGTTTGCTACAGCAGGTGCCAGTCCAGAGCTTGGCCCAATTCCAGGTCCCTATGTAAGAAAATGGTTCATTAACCATTGGAATGAGTAAGAACAAGGACATCAGTGTATCAGAACTTACAAGAGCACGTGGAGGTCCACTAGAAGTTTGTGACTGCTGGTATTTCAAAATTGTCCAGTCAAATACATAATCAAACTGAAAACCTACACAAGGTTGCAGTGGTCAGTACATGAAAAAAAACATGTTTGTGTTCTTCAAAAATGAAAAGAAAACAATGATGAAAGCACCTTCACGGATGAAAAGATCACGGAATATTCTCTTTAGATAGGCATAATCTGGCTTATCATCAAAGCGCATTGCCCGACAGTAGTGAAAGTAAGATGCAAACTCTGAAGGATATCCTCTACATAAAGCCTGCAATAACATACAATCTCATACTACAATGTGCTGAAAAGATGAAAGCCACAAAGATCTTGAAAGGGACAGAATATGACCTCTATAGATGTGGAAACCTTCCTTTCACTAATTTTTTCGTACTTCTGTTTTTTGGTTCCTGCTTTTAAACCCTGCCATGGAAGGCTAAATGGGGATGGGGGTGGGAAAGGGGAACACTAAGCAAGAACAAAATACATATGTATATCAAATGGAAGGAAATAAGGACCAAGAAACATACCTTCCCCTTAGGAAATACATGAGAACATAACCAAGTGATTCCAGATCATCCCTCCTGCTTTGCTCTAGTGTAACCACAAAAGAAAAAGAAAAATTAAAATTGAAAACCAATCATATTCAAGTAAAAAATACGAAAAGAAATTAATGTAATGCCGGCAAGCACGCCTCTTAGGCAATCTCCAGTGTTGATTTTTTTTCTAAAAGGAATTCCACATGTTGATGCATATTATTTTTGGCACATGGGGAAATGGACAAGTCAGATGAATACCAATCTGGGGATTCAAAATGTTAGCATCAATTTACAGAAGTTCGACTCAACTGCTTAAAAGTTTTTTCAAACACATGCAGAGGGAAAAGGAAAAGGCATAGGTTTTTTTTCACTTGCTGAGGAAATCTCTTAATTCCCCCATTCAATTGAAAATTAAAGCAAATAGATGAGGGATGTAGGCCTCATCTTTTTTTTAATGCAATCTCAGTAAGCCATCTCTTCTGTGGGCAATCTCAAGACCTCATCTCTTTCATGAGCAAGCTTAGAAGCCTTATTTGGTATCTCAAATTAGCATTTGCAGGGGTGCTCATCAACTTGGAGATGGAAGGCATTCCACTTTAGCAAGACAGGTTGAGATATGTGTGTCTTATTCATGTCCTTGCCGCCAACTCTCAAATGTTAACATCAGAAAACACTTTCTGTTACTTTTTAAAAATGTAAAGGTTGACTACTTTGTGAAGATGGGTGGGTGGGTGTGTGCACGCACGCATGAGAGAGAGAGAGAGAGAGAGAGAGAGAGAGAGACTTACATAAAATGATAAGTTCACAAGAACCATAGTATTCCTAGGAATACTTTGGTTCTAGCCATGAGTCATCAAGCTATTTACATGTAACGATATCCCAAGAACTACATCAACGTGCTAGATGTTATTGAGAGCCACATCTAACTGCATATTTCTTTATTTTTGGCAAATATCTAAGTGCATATTTCAATGCTTGTTGGAAGGACAATGGCTGATCCCTATTAGCTGCTCAGTGAAGCAATAATCTGCAAACCAAAAAGTGGAGCAAACCATATAAAGTCTACGCACTGACGATTGAAATGCATCCCACCATGTCTGCATAATTCCTGAGAAGGCACATAAACCCTAACCAGTCTTCAACCACTTCAACTTTAATCAGCAACTTTGGAGTTGTTTGCAATGACAATTACTGTTTGTTAGCAGCAAAACAACCATGCCCATCTTCTGGATTTCACTGCTCAGTGATAATAACCATGTGCGGTTCTAAATTGTGATGTCAAATGGTAGAAGACCTTAGAGACTACAAATATTGATTTCCCTAGAGATTGCAGACTTATTTGGTTAGGAAATTGTCCGCTGAAGATTAAAATTTTTGCTTGATTGATGAGCAAGAGATGGCTTATGACAAGGGTGTGGAGGGCTAGGTGAATGCCGGAGGCTGACAGGACCTGCCCATTATGCAAATCAAGGGATGAGGGCATTGATCACCTTTTCTTTAGTTGCACCTTTTCCTCTCAGATATGGGCAAAGATTGGTTTTGAGTGGATTGATCACTCAAATCAAATTCAGTTTTTGAGTTTGTTTAGGCATGGAAGGTTGGATGCGGGCCATGATGCTTCCAAATCAAAGAAGGAGAAAGCAAAGGTCTTGGCAGAACTTGGGGGACCTTTTCAAAAATAATACAGTAGAAGACCTTCACCAACCATACCTTCCCATGTCTGATCAAATGGTAGAGAACTCCACCAAGCGCATATGAATCAAAAGAAGGAAATTGGGTACAATACAATATAAATGTGTAAGTTACCAGGCCGTGGTGCATTTCACACAGCTTGTGGACGACGCATCGATAAGGAACAAAATTAATGTTATGGAAGTACCCCTAAGAAGAGCATAAACCACTTTAAAAGGTTCTCCCCTATCGTTATTAAAAGAATTGAAGGCATGAGCTTGCTAGTCTAATTTAAAATAAAGAGGAAAAAGAAGCTACATTACACAATATATGACTTTATGTGTTTCTTATTCAAATTTACAGAAAGATTACATGCCAGGCACTTGCCATATTGTTATCCTATTCGACACTCAGAAGAAAATAACAATACGTGATAACATGGCATATTTCCATAAGAAACTAAAAGATCGGCCTTGTTAAAAATGTATTACATAGGAATATGAAAAGAAGAAAAGAAAAAGAAAGAGACACTGCCATGTCAAGGATGGTGCATTCCCGAGTTTTCCATTTAAATACATCTCCTTGCAGTTTAGTTCTTGTTTTTTATTTGAATTCAACTTACTACCAGAGCCATGTTCCCAAATACGATTAACCTATGCTTTACATGTACCAGGTCCTCCCCTTTTATTTTTTGAAGAAGAAAAGAGTAGTTATCCGGGTGAGAACTGTCCATGAGATCTCCCCCTGGTTCAAAAGATTTAAACTGTTGACCTACATTAACTGTTGTTTGCTACAAGATCTGGAAATTTGGAAGATGGAATAGGTTTTGAAATCAGATGGTCTGAATAAGTTGCCTAGGAAAGTGACTTCAGCTCTTCAACTGGCACTTCATTCAAGTAGACATAATACTAAAATAGTGATTTTTTAAAGAAAAATGTTTAGTGCACCCCCCCCCCCCCCCCCCCCTCACCCAAAAACTCACCCCCTGAAATATGAGCCATTCATGGGGGAGAATGAGACAAAAAATGGGTGAGATGGGGGTTGTGGATAACACTGCTCTTTTTAAAAAAAAGACAAAATAATGCAAATAAAATATGTTAAGAATTGACACAACGTGGAACGTGGACGCTCCTTGTGCGTGGGAGAAATAGTCCACGTGGGGACTATCCATGTGTGGTGGCTTGGGCAGGCTTGTGGCTGATGTTGGTGGTGATGGTCAGCCAAGGTGGCCGGCGGTTGGAGAAGAAGAGAGAGAAGAGAGGAGCCTTGAGTTGTTGAAAATATTTGTACTCAAAATAGAATACAATGGAAGACTCTCTTTTTATAAAAAGAACATATCCCCACAATTGGAAATCAAAAATCTTATTTTATCTCTTAAGGAAATATCTTATATCTAACCAAAACAAATCCCAACATATTTTCCTAAAACACATTTACTAAAAAAAATCCAAACTTGCAACTTAAGAAAAGACACCAAAATTGATCCCTTGGACCATCAAACCGCCAGCCATAATGGGCCCCTCAAATGCTGCCACATGGCACTGTCATGTAGCCTACTGGCTACCACGTGGTTGACTTTATTTCCAACACTCCCCCTCAAGTCGAAGGTCGGGAGGCCGACAACTTAGTCCTATACTTGTGAGGCTAAACGCCCCATCATTCATCTTCTTCGAGAGCCAAGCTTTCAGTCTTCTCTTTTGACAAGTCGATGATGAATCCTCTTGCGACCACCAGAGTCGTTTCTATGGCAACCTGAGTAACCGTCGCGACGACCGCCGTGGACTTGTCTTCTCTTAGAAGAGCACGCAACTTCTCAAGGTCGTCTTGAGTTAGGAAGTCTACGCGTGAGGTACTAGTAGCCCCACGTGGTTAGCCTACCACTACTTGTCTTATGAATGATTATTGTGTCCACAGTGTTGGCAGTTCAGGTAGACACAGCCAGGTCCATGTCAACGCCCTCGTCCTTGCCCCGCACCTGCTTCTACGATAGCAGGCGCAGAGCTCTCACCTCTTGGCGTATCTTCCTCGAGGATCTCCATCTTGAGGAGACGACAAAAGATAGCCTCAAGATTCATCTTCCCTTCTGAAGCAAGAACTTGATCACAGGCAGCTCAATAACGAAAATTCAATCCCGATAAAAACTTGGCGAATTGCCAAACCACCCGTGTCTCCCCCTGCTTGTCACAACAGAGAGGCTTGTAGATCTCCAACTCTTCAAATAATGCCACCATCTTCTCGTAGTATTTTGTCAAGGAAAGATCTCCTTGACTGGTCGTCCAGATACGAGTGTAGAGTTCAGTGATGTGAGTGTTGTTTGAGGTTCGAGCATACCTCTTCTCGAGGGTCGTCCAAATCTCAAATGCACTCTTTTTGTAGAGCATATTCGAGGTTATGGACGAATCCATCGAATTCATGAGCCAGTTCATGACGACGTAGTTCTCCTCGAATTTTTTCTTCTTGTCATCCTTGAATTCTGGCTCCTCCTCAAGAAGAGTACTAAGTTTCTCCTAGCCTCCAACAAAGATGTTGAAGGCGCAAGCCAACAAGACGTAGTTGGAAGAGCCACTTAGCTTAATACTTGTCCTGGAGACAACCTTGCTTTCTCCATGACCGAGCATGGTGTCTCCGACCGTCGTGGTTGATTCTATCATCATCTTCTAGTCTTCCTTCTCCGTATAAGGCGTCAGACTTGTTGAGGATGACTTCTTGGATACGAGAACCACCAACGTGTGGTCAAGATACCCACACGCATAAGAGAGCCTAGATTGGTGACTTTGATGCCGTATCAAGAATTGACACAAGATGGAACATGGGAGCTCCTTGTGCGTAGGAAAAATAGTCTACGTGGGGACTATCCACGCATGGTGGCTTGGAGGCGTGGAGGAGCACCACCGGCAAGTTGGTGACCGATGTTGATGGTGATGGTTGGCCAAGGTGACCATTGGTTGAGAAGAAGAGAGGGAGGAGACGAGCCTTGAGTTGTTGGAAATATTTGTATTACTTAAAATATAATACAAGGGAAGGCTCTCTTTTTATAGAGAGAATATATTCCCACAATTGGAAACAAAAGATCTTATACCTAATAAGAAAAGATCTTATCTCTTAAGGAAAGATCTTATTTCTAATCAAAACAAATCACAACATATTTTCCTAAAACACATTTACTAAAAATAACCAAACTTGTGACTTAAGAAAAGACATCAAAATTGGTCCCTTCGACCATCAAACCACTGGCCCTCGTGGACCCCTCAGATGCTGTCATGTAGCACTGCTACACGGCCTACTGGTTGCCACGTGGCTGGCTTTATTCCCAGCAGAATCAAATTATTTTTTGGGATTCACATCTAGGTCATCTCAGCTTCACCTCCTCAAAGAAATTATTTTCATATTTATTTTCTGGGCTAGAGGTATATTTGTTGCAGCTCGTGACTTGCCAGTTGTCAAAAAATCATTATGCTAATTTCGAGAGTCAGGGAGCACGAGCAATCCCTTTTTCTGCATACTGGTATGTGTGAGCGTGTGTTGGTTAGGGAGGGGGGAAAATTGGATGGCTTTAATATTTTTGACCTTTATTGATGATTGATCTCAGTGTACTTCTGTCTATATGGTGAAGAGAAGCGGCAATGTACACCAAATAGTGCAGGATTTCTCTTACGTAGTGGAAACCCAATTGCACCCTGATAATGCTCAAGAACATCTTGATGGCACCTTGAAGTTTTTTTTTTTTACAAGGCAAGTGCATGATTCATGAGACTTCCTCTAGTTATGCTCCACAACAAAAAAGGAGTGGCAAAATAAAAGAACCAACATCTGTTTAATGGTACACATGTTCTTTTTGGAAGGAATGCCCCCCCAGCATTTCTTAGCAAAAAGCCATCTTGAAAAGTGCAATTAAAGACTTCGATACTGTGGTGATGTCTGATGGGCAACCCCAAAGTATTCCAGCCAAGGTGTTTAGTTGTCTTGACCTCTGATGACAGGAAACTTATTAAAGGCATCTTCTTGGTTACACAGCAATGAACCATAAAAGCATGCAAGTGTGCAAATTTTTTTAAGAAAAAGTTTGAGGGGGAGATGTGGGGTGGTGGTGGGAGTTCTTTGGTAAAACAGACGAAAGTGTCCGATTTCCTGATCCTACCATTTCTATTGGCAAGTTAGAACATGTAAACAAGGAGAAAAGAAAGATGAGTAGGGAGAGGAAAATGGTGGAGAATGACAAATTTGGAAGTATTTCAGAAAGCATAGAAGGCAGCAGATCTCAATTTCAAATCACCAGGTGTTCAAGCCCACTTCTTCCTCTTCACATCCAAGTGCCCTGAAGTCATTCCTCTCCAGATCCAGATCAGCCAGAGTCGTCTTACCAGTGACAAGATTGGGATTTCAAGCATACAAGTAAAGGATGCCCCATTGCTCAACAAAATGGTGTCAGAGAGTGCAGTCAACATACCATTGATGGATATGTTGGTTTCTCCCACCTTAAATCCAAATTACGTGTTTCTATCATCTGTTGTTTCATCATCTGTTCCTAGTTTGTTGCTAAAGCCCAAATGGTTCCAAAGTGGGCGGAATCCATGCAAAAAGAAGCAAAGGCTCTTGTGAAGAATCAGATTTAAGATGTGATACAAATCCCTATACACACATTGTAAGGTCAAAATAGGTGTACCATCAAATACAAAATTGATGGAACCATTAATAGATACAAGGCTAGTTGGTGGCTTAAGGCTTCACTAAAAGATACCAAATTCATACTTGAAAACTTTTGACCCTGCTGCAAAGATGAACTCTGTGAGAGTTGCCCTGACCATTGTTGTCCCATTCTCTTGATATTTACACCAGTTAGATATGAAGAAAACCTTCCTAAATGGAAGCCTAACAGAGGACCTTTACGAATATATGTCCCATCGCTACAAGCAAGCAAAAAAATGTCGTAGACTAAAGAAACCATTGTACATATTGAGGCAGTCACCTTTTCAAAAAGGAATTGAGGCAATGTCCTCAAACTTGGTTTAAGATAGGATAAATTGCTACGAGGAATCAAAGATACAGACAGCAGAATAATCACATGTTTGTGAAATGGAATAGATCAATAGAGATATAATGATGGAGAAGAGAACAGTAGGCTGAAAGGAAAATTAATCAATGAGTTCGAAATCAAGAATCTTCAATTATTGAAACATTAAATATGGTTGTAAGCCTGTAACTCCCATTGAGGCAAACTGCTACTTAGGTTTCAAGAGGGGAGGCCTTTGGATAATTCTCCAAAGAATAGGTATCAAAAACTAGTGGGGAACCTGACATATCCTACTCTAGTTAGAGTTGACATCACTTATATTTTGAATGTTGTAAGTCAATTTATGCATACATCTTCACATTAGCACCACCTATAGGATTCTCTTCTACTCAAACAAGAACCCTGAGGAGGGGCTTTCATTTACGAAAGCACAAAACATGAGTATTTAGAGGTACATCAATAAGGACTAGGCTGACTTGGTTGGTTGGTAAGTAAAGGTTTATCATGAGCTACCATGCATATCTAGGAGGAAAATCCCATCATTTGGAGTAACACAGAGAACTAAGTGGAAGATACAATGCAAAAATAGAGCATCTAGTTATGGCATCAGGTGTTATGGAGGCATAGTAGCTCAAGATATATACTTCTCAACATTGACATTCAAGTTAAGGTCCCCATATAATGTTTTATTGTGACAAAACTGCCAGCACACTTGCAAACAAACCTCTTGTGCATGACCAACAGGCATCATATCTATGTGAAGATTAAGTCACGGGAATTATGTCATCCTTAGATCAGATCTGAATATCAAGTTACCAATGCCTCATTAAAGACTCACCTCAACACCTAAAAAAAGAATGTTGGCAGGTTTAACATGCTTGACATCTATACCCAACTTGAAGGAGAACATTAAGTGTGCATATAAATGGGTTAGTGAATCTTGAGTGTGGATCCATGTAGCCACTTCATATATGTAATGAAGTTAAAAACCCCATTCATCTGTTCTTCAGTGAAGAAACCATGGCTACTTTGCCTGAAGTAGTGTGCTCCCAAGGTTTTCCTTTCTGTTGTGAAGGATTTCCCATGTAAATCCATGTGTTTGTAAGTGGTTCTTGTAATTGGTTGCCTTCAAAGAGCCTCTATGTGCAAGGGCAATTGATTAGCCATGCAATATTTCAAGCAATAATCCCTTGACTTTTCAGGGGGAAAAAGACATGGTAAACTACATTTTAATTAACTGGATTCTTTAGCGAAGTCTCCAGGAATATACTCTACGTAGACTATTAACTCATCATTTGCAATGCAAACCCAAACATAACAACCAGTATCACATAGACATGTTTCTAAAGCAAGCTAAGCATGGCAAGTAAATACAGAAGGTGAAGACTGGCGCATCTTTAGAGCTTTCACTTCTGATCTTGAGCAATTCAAGGTATGATAAATTCTCTCAAAAAAAAATTGAAGGTATGATAAAATAACTAACTACATGTTACTGTTATACCAGGTATTTAACCAATAAAATAATGTCCGAAAATCTCTTGAAACGGTAAGAATTAGGTTTCTTAAATTTACAAAATCCCCTTCCCCAACTGGGCAGCTGGCAAAGAGAATAGGAAAAGAAAGAAAAGAAAAGAAAAGCACCCAACAGAAACTGGCTTGCATGTACCACCGAGATAATGGAAGCAAGGCATTAGATGCATTAGCATGGAACAAAAAATGCACTGTTGCAGGAAAGTGCTACATATATGTAAAGTATATATCATAACTACAGAAAAAAAGTGGCATATGGATGAATAATTTTGAGATTTTTTCCCTCATGAAATGATTTTCCATTAAGATATAAGTTATAACAAGTATTATGCATCTCCATGAAGCAATTGACTGAGACAATGTTTACCTCATACAAAACAATTCCCCTTCGTATATCAGATTAACCTAACAACTAGACAATTTACACAAGAATAAAAACTTTAAAAAAAACACGAGTATAAGTTTAAGTTGCCTTAAAAGTTTCTGTTTTGGATAACATAGGCTAAGATTACCTATTCCAAGATGTGTGTTCATGCTTGCATACCTAGCAGTACCAGTCAGATTCTTATTCTCTCTGCAATAACAAGAAGCAGAAAATGGCTTTGACGTCAAGGAAGGGGCAGTAATCCTCCAAGTAATACTCGCAGGAGAAAGCAGACTCTAGCCACTTGTATTAGTGAACTTCTAACAAAAATTAAAAATCATATTCACCTGTAAGGGATATGCTGATGGGTGGAAGTATCCCTGTACTTCTTTGCAAGGCCAAAATCAATCATGTACACCTAAGGGAAAAGGAAAGAGAGATATTAGATAATAAAAAGGACTAAAAATAAAAGACATGTAAGGAATTATGAGACAAATTTCAAGTTGCACCTGGTTTGCTCGTCTTCCCAAACCCATCAAAAAATTATCAGGTTTGATATCCCTATGCAAAAAGGACTTGCCATGAACAAATTCCACCCGATTGATCTAGGCAAAAGCAAAATAAGATGGTAAAAAAAATTAAAAATCATATATATCAAGCTGGAAGTGATTGCAGCACCAACCATTTGATCTGCAAGCATGAGGACAGTCTTTAAAGATAGTTTTCTGCTGCAAAAGTTGAACAGGTCTTCCAAACTTGGTCCAAGTAAATCCATTACAAGCACATTATAGTCGCCTTCAACACCAAACCATCTCACATTGGGAATTCCAGCTAGAAAAGGTAGATGAGAAGGAGACTATAAGTTTCTTGAAAGAAAAAAAAAAAAGCAATGCAAAGCTCCTAGCAAGAACAAAAAAAAACAGCTTTTATTACTTCCTCCTTGAAGAATTCTGTAGAGCTTTGATTCATATAATAGCTGAGGATGCTTTGTCTTCACATTTTCCTGCAAGAGACCAAATTCAGGATAGAAAAAAGCATCTTATCGTTTACAGCACATGCTAAATGCACAAAGACAAGGGATTACAATAATGCAATTCAAAGCTTAAGTCTACCATTAAAGCTAAAGGGAGACAATTAGATAAATATCAAGTTATACCTAATGTAGCAAATAAGAAGATATTCATGTGATACAACATCATAACCATATGTTTAAGAATACTAAATAGTTATCAAAATAGGCCAATGCTAGACGAGGCATACATATATGGACAAATAAGGGGCCTTACAGACTTATTCCTGGGCAAATCATTGCACGGAGAGTATTAAGTGAAGACAAGGTCCACTAATGCAAAAGCTAACTAAAGAGGGCCAAAACAACCAGGGCCATTCCATCATTTCATCTTTGAGTGGAAAGCAAGGCTAACACATTCTAAGTAGGGAACCACAACTACAATAGAATGGGATATTACATAGCTATCCTCCACCTTGATGATGTGCATCTTGAGTCTTGACAATGGATCTAGATGATGGATTATTCAGAAAGTCAAGGTCAAAACCAAATCATGAATCACTTTGAGCTAGTATGGCACGAGCATTACTTAACTATACAATAAGGGCAAGTTTCAAATTAAGATGCACATTTGCGCTCCAAAGGTGTCATTGTTCCCAATCTCCATTGCATAAGTAGAATAAATCTAGCAAAAAAGGTGTACCAAGTAGCAAGGTAGACTTTGCTATGGGGAGATTGGGAATAATTAACTTTTCTGACTACAAGAAACATCAACCGCCCTTAAGCTTGCCACTCGCTTGAAGCTTTCAATGCTCGCATTCTTTTACTAAATAAATACCAAGATCAATCCCAAAGAGACCAACCTACAGTACTCATGAAGAGCAACCAAACACAAGCACCAAGATAAACTCAATCCCCATACTTATGTCAAGGAAGAACAAAACATATTAAGGAAAGGACTCATATATTGAAAGGGAAAAGACAGAAGACATGTTTCCAAAGCAAAGAGGAGGGTGTTTGAGAAGCGGGATGGTGGAATGAGATTTGAAGGGGCATTGAAAGATGTAGAAACGAACCAGATTGGTTGTTACTCCCAGGTTGAACCACCTTTCCATATAAATTCTCACCATCACAAACAAGATGTGCTAAATGATTAAATACCCGCCCCTCATGGGTCACTATCCAAATCTCAGGCTCTCAACCTCCATCTTCTTCTCTTTAGGTATCACAAAATCTATCTTCCATGACCTTTCGAGCTACAATACAACGATTTGATGAAACAAAAATACTTTGATTATCAGATTCTTGTATGCCCCTCTGAATCTTGGATGACCACATATGACATCAAGACTGAAAAAACCTATCACTTTTGATGCTCGATTTAAGGATTCATAACAATGCAATCACCTCTATTAAAGCAACAGCCTCAAGCCAACCAGTAAAGTCATCAAGATTATGTTAAAAAAAATCCTATGGTTCGACTACAGCATTTTCAGGTTACACCTGTACTGCTTTCAATAATTTCATTTCAAGACAAAAAAAAAAAGGATGATTAAACAAAAGAATCAATGCTACTGTGGATGGACAGCAAAATAAATTAATGTGTTTTAAAATGTCTACAGTCTAGTTACCTTCTAATTCTTGAAGACAAATTCTTTTCAAAAAAAATAGTTCACTAGTTAAAATTGGAGTTGTACCAATCATCAAGCTTCTACCAAAATTTGCATGGCCAATGACATCAGTCCAAGAAAGTTTCTATGAATACTTATTTCATAAGTTCTGAAAAGTACAACAGGTCCTGCAATTCCTTTCATTTTGTAAACATTCTTTTGCTCCAGTGTTTTTGTAAGGACCTCTCATAACAGCATACTCACAATATCTTATTCCCATTAGAAGGCTCAACAAAAAACTGTATTGTGCCCTTCTAAAGTACACTTCACAATTTATTCTTTGCCTTTGGTGCAAAAATTTTAATCACTTTAAAAACCAGTCCAAATTCAAAGTGACACCTCAATGTATTCTTTTTTAAAAGGTAAAGGATGATTATTGGAAGTCGGTAGTAATCCACTTCATTCATTAATACCAATAGAATCACATCAACTAAAGCCAATGATTAGGCAAAGATGATGCCTCTCCAGCAATATTTTCTACCCATGGTCTCTCCATCTTAAACACCAACCAATTCCACTACAGCCATACAAACTGCAATCTTCCGAAGCTCTTATCTAGTAGTGTCAATATATAAGCACCTTCTAAGAGCACTCAAGAAACCATCATAAGACAATAGATCGACATGAATATTTATGAAACAAACAAAATGTCCAATTCACAATGTCAATCATGTCAGAAGATGCGCAATAACTAGGATCTCGTGTAATCACCCTTTGATTGTTTCAAAATACCGTGCAAATGAACAAATTGGCAATGTTCCCTGCAACTCATTTTCATGTGTGTTAACTTTATCCTTTTCAAAAAAAATGTGTGTTAAGTTTAGAACACAACCATAAAGCAGTGATGAAAAAAAAGTATATTCCAATCCTATGCTAGGTTTCATCACTAAAGTGCTTTGAGTATTACATCCAATTAATCACTTTGATAGAGAAATATCGCCCAATTGAACATGTGGCATCCAACTATTATTTACTGAAAGGGCCCAACCATTTGCAGGTAATAAAATGTCACAAACCATGGACTTCTTTGTGTGTCTAGTTTGCACCTAGCCAAAAACTAGGGTTTCCCCAAGAGCCAAGAAGTCCTTTCCTCAAACCAAAAGCTTCTCTAATGTTGAGGCCACCACTTTCACAAAAGTAAATTCATATATTCCAAAAAAGGCTTTGTTTTGCATCCCACTTCAGATACATCTCTCATCATTTCCTCTGTGTATCTATCCATATCCATATTCGTAGCTTTTTTTTTTTTAAAGGGCACTTTAGTAAATAATTTGGTACTTTGATTTTTTTTTTTAATAGAGGTACTTTAGTATTAATAAAATACAAAACTAATGACAAGTTCCAATTACTCTCCCACATACCATATACTTCTTCCATTCTATAATCTCCCCTGACTGAGTTGTAAGCAACAGTTCTGACACATTATAGAAAGAAAAAAAACATTCTATCCATTTATCCTCTACTTCACTGCTTGTTGCACCTTGTTAAACAGTGCTAGTGCTACCACTACTCCATTCCTATTTTGTCTTTCCATATCCAACCAAGGCCAACACCCATCCTATAATCACTCTAATGGAGTATGCTATCCAAAGCACACATCCGTCAATCGCTCTGTCATAACCAGGAAACAGAACACATTCCTCCATCTCAACCATTCGTTATCAAACTATAGAAGATGAGAAGATAGTTTCATCAAAGGGCATCATCATAGATGAATTCCTCAAGTAAAAAAGAGCTACATTGACAAATCCAATCCTCGATTCTGAAACCGATAAACCTCATGAGGTTCATACAAGTTAAAACTCACAAGACCTTCTCAGAAGCAAAAGAAAAGAAAAGAAAAGGAAGACTCCAACACATAAATTTGACAATATTAGGAATAAAACCTTGTCCTTAACATTCTAAAAGCCCGACTCATGGTTTATCAAAAGGAAAGATTTATCAGTTTACATAGTAAAGAGGCAGGGAATCCTCTGAAGTCAGCATGAAATACTACTTTAAGATCTGCCAAGCGCACACAAAATTCACGGTCCACCGAGCTACAGTAGCTAATATCTCAACCACTCAACACGACGCGAAACCTAACCCAATCATCCCAACAACCACCGCCCTTGCATTAGGTTCAACTACCATAGGATCAAGCCAGCCAACTCAATCAAATCCCTTCATTCGCAAGGTCAATCCATAGAAGAGCTTCTCTCACTTCTCACCTTCAACAGTTTAGATCAAACAAACAAGCCAAAAAAACCAAAAAAAAAAAAAACCTTACCAGCTTAATAGCAACCTCCTCATTAGTCTGAATATTAGTACCTGCAGGACCAAAACGATCCAAACTTCACCTCACCAAACAAAAGAGCCAAAATGCATTCATAGCAAATCAAAAGAAATAGGGGCCACAAACCTAAGTAGATCTCCCCGAAGGACCCGCTCCCGATCTTCCGACCGAGGCGGAACTTGTTCCCTACGCGCGGCTCCATCGTCGGGCAATCAAATCCCCACGAAATCGAACCCCCGTTCGATGTCACGACCAACGACCTCGAACGATCCAACCAAAATCGCACAAAGAGAAAAGGGAGAGATCACCGGATGCCTAGGGATCTACCCGAGGAGGCGAATCGACGAGGAGTAGAAGAAGAAGAAGAATAAGGCGATGGTTAGATATGTACAGATCGGGGGAGGGGGACGAACGCTAGGGATTGGTTAGAGGAGGAGGAGGAGGAGGAGGAGGGGATTCGCCTTTCTTGATCGGATCGACTCCCCCCGCTTCTTTCTCCTTCAGGCTATATATTCGTCCCCCGAACACCCTGCTGTTTACCCCTACCTTCCCTTTTCCCATCCTTATCTGTGCATTGCGGAGAGGACCGCGTGGGGAGGGCTATTTTGGGGATTGCGCACGAGGTGGTGGAGAGGGGAAGTCTCTCTCCTAGTTCCCGAGTTAGTTGCTCGGGAGAAAGCAGAACGGGAGATAGCACGGGGCGTAACTGGAATTCCAACGGCGCCACGCACCGGTGTCCTTTTGTTTGGGCCCGCGCCGTTGCCCATGGGATAAAGTTGTCAATTAAAAACCCAACAAAGAAAGGAAAAGCACTCTTCTTTACTCCCAAATTATAAAAAAAAAACACCCCTGAAGTCGTCGTGACTCTTGAAACCCCAGGTTAGCTTCCTTGGCAAGTAACGACTCAAACAAAAAAAATTAAAAAATAAATACAGGTTGAAAATTATAAAAGTTGATATAAAAATTAACATGCAGCAATGTAAATATGATCTCAACCTGTATTTTTTTTTTTATATGAAAAAAGTGATACACTTGGTGAGATCTATCACTGTTAAAATCAATAACAAATTACTTTAGTACAAGTATAAATCACTTTCGAAATCACTTTGTATTGGTACAAAATCACTTTGCACAGGTGCAATCTTATTTTGCACCTTCAAAATAATTTTACACGCGTGCAAAGTAAGATTGTATCGGTACAAAATTAAATTCCAAATGTTTCTTCACCTATGACAAATGATTTTACACTTGAAAGGTGATTTTTCACTTTATGGTTTAGGGTTTAGTCTTTAGTGTTTAAAGTTTACCTACGTTAAACCCTAAACCCTTAGGTGAATATCATTTTTCAAGTGAAAAATCACTTCTCATACGTGAAATCACTTTACATAAACCTAAACCCTAAATTCTAAATACTAAACTCATAGGTCAAATCACTTTGGACGGGTGCAAAATCACTTTGAACAAGCGAAAGTAGACTTGGAATAATTTATCAAGAGTGTAAAATGAGATTACACCGGTGTCAAAGACACCTTAAAATATATCACTGATGCAAAGTTATTTATCACCTGTGCGTTTTAGGTTAAAGTGGTGTGGTAATTTTTTTAAATGTGGTGAGGATCACTACGTAACAAACCTTACGTTATTTATTTCTTTACATTAAATATCAATTATCAAGTGAGCTCACGTTCTCAACGCTGTGTGAAATACGAAAATAGCACTCCGCACTACTTTTTGCGTCGAACCTGTGTTTCTCTACTTTTTGGCAAAAAAAAATCAAATAAAAGAGAATAAAATAACAAAACAAAGCATATTCCAATCAAGTAACTTATTTAGCAATATTCCATACTTAAATCATGATATGCTCCAACAAGTATAAATGGCAATCTACACATGTCAAGCAAATCGATAATTTATATTGCCAAAGAACTCGATCATGATATACTACTTTCGCAAGGAATGACTAAAAAAAAACTAAACAAAAGAGAATAAAACAACAAAACAAAGCATATTCTCATCAAATAGCTTCTTTAGCAATATTTCATGCTTAAATCACGATATGCGTCAACAAGCATCAACGGCAATCTACACATGACAAGCAAATCAATAAGTTATATTGCCAAAGAACTCGATCATGGTATGCTCAATCCTTGACGTGGCCTAAAGGATAGCTAAAGGAGACCGTAATAACAAGGAAACCACAATTGTGGAGGTGAACTCAAGGAAATCCAACTCCATTGTCATTAAATTGGGAGCCTCAAATATTTCTCAACCTCTAATAGATAAAGGATGGCACACTACTACTCTACTACACTCAATCGACTGTTGGGATACGGCTTGAACACTCAGATCAAATATGGGATGAGAGGATTAAGACATGGGATTGACACATTTTTTACTTCATTTCGTTGAGAAAAAGAGAAATATTCTCACATATCAATCAAGTTAACTTTATGAAGATTAACTCATACTGCATCGATATGCCCCCAAGATAAGATTCATTGGTAAGTCAAGACTTTGCTTGAAATTACATCAAGTCATAACAAGTAAATATCGTCACATACACTTGGTATTTCATCAATTGAAGGTTGGAACTTGCCTAGCATGGATCAAATTGTTCATTAAAAATTGAGTGGTGCTTTCAAAGTTCCTTAAGGTTGCTAGGAGCAAGCCTTTCATGTAAATCTAATTGATCAAATACTTCAATTACAATTTTGAGCAAGTTCAAAGTAACTTCATCTTTGGAATTGCTTATAAGAATTTAAAGAACATGTAAGGGTGGCCACAGTTGGATGTAGGAGGAAGGCATGGCACAAAAAGATGTATATCTTTGAGAATGTGAACATTGAATCATCAACAATGATCCAAATCCAAAGGACATGCCAAAGTTGGATATTTAAACATGAACAATGGAAAAGCAAGTACAATGTGATTCACATTGTATGAATCACGCAAGTTAGGCTTGAGAAGGTCGAGTTTAGACACTAACTTGCCACAACCAACCCCACATGGAACCGCATCCTCACAATCAATACTAGCTATACTAGCAAGCAAGGAAAACTAACCAAGCAAGACCATATCCTATATAACATGAGCCACATAGAAAAAGATTAAACTCCTTTCTATATATATAAATCATGACCCCAAAATATTAGATGTATTAAAAAAGAACGATGGGCGAAAAATTAGATATATCACTAGAGAAAAAATCTTAACACCCTTCCAAGGAGAATTTCTTTGTTCAATTTTTTTATTCTTAAGCCTACCTAAAGTTTTCTTCTTTAGCCTATTACCACACCCACTAGCAGTTCTATCAAGTTCTTCAATTTCATTTTTTATTGTTGCTTGTGTTAACTCATGTTTTTGTTACTTCAAGTGGTTGTGTGATATTTAAGTTTGAAATGACAACTTCAGGTAGATCATTAGGATTTTCATTATTTAATGATGCCACGCTGGGTTGACTTAAGTTAATATGAGATTCAATTGTACATAACACATTATTAAGCAACTCCTTTCTTATGGTTCTCATTTCTAGCTTCAATTTTTCAGTTCATTCAACTTATCCGGTCAACATATTGCATTAATGTCCATGAAACTAACAATTAACTCTATGGGAATTCTACCCTCATCTATTTGAGCACTGAACATTTGCATCAAGTCAGCTTCAATTTTTACCTCAACATATCGGCAAAGCCTTGCTTTGGGATCTTTGTACTTCAATACTAGTACCTTCCTAATCTTTCGCAGGTACTCCTTAGACATGAACTCCCTTAGATCAAGCTATCTTGTAATGTTTGGATCAAGCCCAATAACCTTCTCTTGACCTTCCATGTAGCTTTCTCCATTCAAGCCTCTCATCAACTTGTATTGTGCTCCATACTTTATGTGAAGCTCAAGGATCCCTTCACCGTAAAATCACCCCATTCTAATTGAAAGCAAGAAAAAGGAACATATTATGATCAACTATAAAACCCTAAATAGGAACCTTAATACTAATCACAGAATAACATAACCCCAATACCAAAACTTCAATAGCAAGAACCCTAATCCCATCACAAAAACACTAAACTGTAACCCACAACCAATCGCAGAAAACCTAAGCCCAAACCAACCCAATCAAACCCTAAAAACCAAAGCCCCAACCAATCAAACCCAAAGTAACGAATCAAAGCCCTAAAATCCAAAAGCACAAACCCAATCTCAAAAACCCTAAACCTTAGGGAATGGATCAAAAGTCATAGCAAGACATTAGATCTACCTTCCCCTTTGTACTCTTGTTCTCAAGTTATGACCTTGATTGACTTGCACACATTTACAACATGAAAAGTAAGGTCATCCTAGCAATCAATCACTTGTAAAATACACATGCAAGAAACGTTAACTTTGAATCAACCCAAGAACGACCTTCTTGCGAATCCCCAACTTGTAGTGCCCTTTACTTAGAGTTTTGCTTATGATTCTTATGTGACATTAACCTTAAACTTGACACCAAAAGGAATGAGGGAAGGGGGTGGGGGTGGGGGCGAGGAGGGACAAAAGAAGATAAGAGGGAGTCAACCCCAATGTAACAAGTGGATATGGAGTATGTGTTGGTGCTAGAGCACCACGATCATTTATTTTGATGATAACAAAATACGTGTTATTTAACATTTGCACTTGGAGTCTTAGATTTCAGGCCAATTGCAAATGGATACGTGATTAGACGAAATTCGAGCTCGCATCCAGGACGGATTGGAGGAGCCTGATGGAGAACAAAAGAGATTAGCGAGGAGCGATATATTGAAGAAGGAAGGAGATGAAGAATAGGATAGATTTCCTTCTCTTGTACTCATTGTATTTTTCGTTTCTTTTGTTGCTCTTTATTTTTGTTACTTAGATTTCTGTTAAAGAGCCTCAAAGTACCCTAACAGTAGTCCTAGGAACACCTGCACAACCCTAGGATACTTAGGATTTCTGTAGAGAACTTAGAAAACCAATATAGGGTTTAAACAACACTTCCAAATGTTTAATTCCAAAATCAGACGTCTGATAAAGTGTTTTAAGACGTCTGACTATTGATTCAGACGTCTTATAACATTTAGGCTGTACTTAAGTAGTTCTGTCTGATGAAATCAGACGTCCAGACCTTAGACCAGACGTCTTAGGAGACGTCTGATGACTTTGCCAGACGTCCAATTAGTGGATTGTTGGCTGGCTTAGCAAACACCCAAGAATATGACCGTTAGAGCCTTATCAGACGTCCATAGGACTGTCCAGACGTCTGATAATTGATCGTTTTACCTCGGCTGACCCAAAATCTCTTCTCAGAGATTTTCTAGCCGTTGCAACGTTTGGAAATCCATTCCCACAGAAAAAGTAGGTTTGAAGACGTCCAGACATAGTGCCAGACGTCCTATATGTCGTCTGATGGACTTACACAAGAACCCTGTTTAGATCTGATTCAAGTCAGGAAGGAATCCGCCCAAAATCAGACGTCTGACCTTGAAATCAGACGTCTTAAAGTGAACTTCCAGACGTCTGATGCCAGAATTAGACGTCTGATAAGCCTGTCAGAACAATGATTGTTCCTGATTTCGGGTTGATTCTCTTGGGCTTTGCACCCAACAGCTATGGAACCTTTCATAAGCCTTCCTAAGGCCTTTATAAATAGAGGGAACCTTTGCAACACAAACACACACCTAGAGACACCAAGATACACAAGAAACACTTTGTAATACACTTTCCACTCTCTTGTGTCCTATCTAGCTCTTGCTCTCCAAGCTCAAGCTCCATTCTCTTGAGAGCATCAAGCTGTTGCGCACCCGCTCTCCCGCCGTAGTTCACGAGAGCGAAGTTGCGCCGTCGCGTGGCTCACGCACCGCGTCATCAACTCGACGCACTCCTTGCAAAGGGGAGTTTCCTAATTCCTATAGAAGCTAGGTTTAAAATTACTTTGTTGCCTCTATAGGATTACTTGTTTATTTTATCTTTGTTATTTGGTTGGGTATTCGCTTTGCGAATTCCCGTCTCCTTCGCGAGACAAAATCCTTCTCGTGGAGAGAAGGGGTTGAGGTACGCTACCCTCGTTTAAGTAGCGTGGTTGTATTGAGGTTGAATCACCCTCGTTTTAAAGTGATTCGGTTTAGTGGATTTGATCAACTTGGTTGATCGGAAAATCCTAACTCGAGAGGGTTAGGTGGTGGTTTTCACCCGGTTTGGATTTCCACCTAAAAATACTTTGTGTACTTTGTGCGATTGTCTTTTTGTGAGATTTTTTATTATTTCATTTCCGCAATTATTACGCCATCCCTCCTGGTAGGGCGAAACCTTCAGTATGTAAAGACCCGTTCTGTTCTGAGCCCTTTAAGACGTCTGGACGGTCGGTCAGACGTCTGGAAATTGAAAATTTGGTACGTGACTTCGCGTCTGCGTGCGGGCTGCGCGCAGACAGTACCACCCTTCTCTTTCTTCCCTCTTCTCTTTCCCCCCATCCAAACCCTAACGCACCCTTATAAAACCCCTCTCCCCCTCTTCCTTTCTTCCCCAGTTCACCACAGCCACCCTCCTTTCTCCCCCTCCACTGTAGCGAGAGGGGCGAGCGCGAGCGGGCGACGAGGAGGAGAGGCGACGTGAGGAGAGGAGGAAGAGCTTGAGCTCGCTAGCTCGTGGGAGCTCGCCGGAGGATGCATGGCCGGAGCAGCGCGTGCGGGAGGAGGAGCGCGTCGGGAGGGACGTCCCTGACACTTGCTGCAGCCGGAGCTGCAGGCGAGGAGGCGAGGCCACGGCTGCGCACAGGGAGGGAGAGCAGCAGGTTGTTCTGTTTCTAGGTTTTTCCCAAAATCAGACGTCTAGCATAATGTCCAAATGACGGAGTGGACGTCTGGTGATGACATCAGACGTCTGAAAGCAGTATTCCGTGAAGGTAAGTTCCTTTTGCGGATACGGCCATGCAGGCCGCACTGCAGCCTCAATCTGCATGGCTAAAAGTGGTTGATTTGCATGTCGTGTGCAGAGACAGCTTCGGGAAGGCACGGGGCATGCCCTCCCACGCGATTCGGACGTCTGGACAGCTTACCAGATGACCGGAAGCACTCCCAGACGTCCGGAGGAGAGGTCGGACGTCTGGAGCTGGGTCTATACGGTCAAGAAGAGGTTCTAGATGTCTAAGGTCGATGTAGAACCTGGGGTGAGTTTCTGGTTACTTTTAAGACGTCTGGACGTTGTGCCAGACGCCTAATTTAGGTCTACAGTCATATTTTTGACCCATTTAGGGTCCGTTTGAGGTACGTTTTACACAAATAAAATATCGATGTTTTCCTTGTGAATTCCTCTACTTGTTAGAAGCCTTTTATACTGTTCTAAATGTTCCATTGTGGTATGTTCCTTGGTATAGGACTTCGATCAGTTGCAGGTTCGGGGCTTGCTGAGATACGTGAGCCTGCCGTTCGAGCTCCCAATACTCCCGGGTTGCCTGGTAGAGTGGTGTCCCTTTTATTTAATTATTAAACATGAATGCTTATGTGAAATTGGATAACTAGAAACCTAGGATGTGACATGAATCCTAGGACGAGAAGTATTTGCACTGTTGTATGCGTGTTTAAGATTGCAGTCTTAAATAAATGAATAGAAATATGAATATCTACTTGTTAATAAAGAAGAGCTGCCTGTGAAATATGAAATGCGTGTACTAATTAGACAGATATCTGTGACGTTACTTGTTGTATAGGTTAAATTGTGGAAATACGAGTTGCCTGTGGAATATGAAATACCTGTGCTAGTTAACCTGTTACCTGTGACATTACTTGTTGTATTTGTTAAATTGTGGAAATACGAGCTACATGTGTATAATACAAGAATGAATTTGTGAAGGATGAAACCTGGTATGGAATAGTATGTGAATATGGGCATGAACCCTACGGGGAGTTAGGAGTAAAGCTCTTGTGAATGAATGGAAAGGTCTGGAAATGTAAATGGGAAGTGTATTAGCCCTTGAGTATGTGGTACCAAGGGGGAGCGACTGTCCCCTTTTTAGTGTAGAGCAGAGCTAGCCGCCCCTCGGTTGGGACCCGGGGTTAGGAATGGCCACTCTACACCGACTCCTGTTGGCCCTCACGTACACAGTACCGGGGAGAGCTATTAGTGTAGGGAGGGAGCTAGCCACCCCACGAAGCCTGGGTGATGAGAGCCTCATCATGAACCTTAACTAGCATAATTTGATCTAAGTGTGCAAAACCTCCTACAAAACCTATGGAAAATCCTAACCCAGAGAATTCTAAATTTAAGAATAAAATAATTCATAAGGGGTAAAACTATAATTTTACCAATGCAGTACACAATCAGGGTGTCTAACGGTCTGAATACAGGTCAAATGGGCTTAATAAGAAAGAAAGTGGGATAGCTTGATCCGAAAAGGGTTATAGCAACTTTTAGGAATTAAATGACATTCTGTAACCCTAAAAACAAACCCGCTTCAATTTACAACGTTCCTGGCAAGATAAAAGTCAAATAAACCCTCTAAAAATCATGGAAAAACATCCTTTAGGGTTTAGAACCTTCAATTTAGCTAGTAAAACCTGTTTTGACCTAAATTGATAACCATACCCAATTTTTGACCTAAATTTTTGACCTAACTTAGGTTTTTGTGCAAATTGACCTGTCAAACGTGGTCAAACCTAAAATCAAATTACACCATTGAATTCCTTAGGTCCAAATTAGGTTGGTACAAAAATTTGGGCCTAAGAGAAGACCATTTTGACCAACTTTACAAATTGATCCTCTTGAATTACTTTTTGACCATTATCTTTTTGAACCATTGCATTTAGCCCCCCATCTTCTCTTTCGTTCTTTGCAGAACGGCCCCTCTGCCATCCCACGCAGGCGCCCATACCTCCGGTGACCTTACGCGGAGGATGGTGCCACGTAGGGTATGGGGGCCGCTCTCAGGAACGAAAGGGGGGTTCCCTGCGTCGTCCTCTTTCGTAGGGACCCTCCCCTTTGACCTGCAGCTGCCCATGCCTTTCGTGAGGAATGGGTCTGTTTTCCGGCCATTCTTCGGCGAACCCCTCACGTCTCCCCCTCGAGATCCTCTCCTCGCCAGCACCTTTATAAGGAGCGGCAAGGGCAGCCGTTTCCTTCAAGCCTGTTTTAGCCGAAGGAAACCCCCAATCTTCGTCTCCTCCTCCTCCGGTCAAGCGCCCACAGGCTCCGGTGACCTTTCCTCCTCCTCCTCGTCTCTCTGCTGCCACACCTGCAGTAGAGTCTACTTCACCTCGTCTTCCCGCGCCAGGCCACACCAGCTGGCACCTTCCCGACCCCTTCCTCGTCGCCGTTACCCCCCTCTGGGCACCTTCGTCTCCGGCATTGGCAAGCACGCGCCGAGCGCCCCCTTCCCCCCCTTTCGTCAGTAAAATAGGTCAAACTCTTTCCCTTACTCTCCTCTTAATTTCCCCCTCTTCAATTGTCACTTTCAACCCCTCGACTGCCACTACCATCACCATCTGTTCCACCTTCGGCCACCAACTCTGGCGAGGCCGCTCCACTTCCATAGGCCACCCCACCCCTCGCTGACAAGACCACAAGCTTCCCCTCACTCCACTCAACATTTCCCCCCACTCACCTCACCACTCCACACACCCAGAACATCTCCCGAACACACCCACTCTCACACACACAGTGTGCCCTAGGCACGCACACTCCACCACCTCACGCCCCACCGACACCCGCACCACCTTCGCCGTGCTCTAGCGAAGTTCCTTGAGCTTTTTGACGTGGCCGCGAGGCCATTTTAGTGTTTTCAGGTTGCGCCCCCTCACCGCCATTGACGACAAGCTTGGAGCAAGATCGCAAGCTGCTCCAAGCCTCTCTAGCTCCAGGCGTAAGCCCCAGGAGACGCGGAAGACTTCCGTGAGTGTGCCCAGGTTTTCAATTGGGGTCTCAAGCCTCTGCGGTTGCCCCAATCGGACGACTCTTCCTGCCTGCAGGCACGCGAAGCAGAAGGTGGGACTAAAGTCCCACCTCGGAAGTGTGTAGGTGCATGCCCACACATAAATTGAAAAAGTGTTATACGCTAGTTGCCTTCGATAACACTGGGGTGAGGTCCCTCACCTATTCACCGGGTCTCGTCCGCGGCACTGCCCATGCGGATCTAACTAGCGACCCAATTACCCCCCCTGTGCACTCCTCGCGCACCACACCTACGCCGGTGGGCCTGGACCCAGGAGCGCGACCGACCCGATAACCCGACTCTAGGAGAGCGTACCAAAGAGAGATTCAGAGAGAGAGAGCCGCGCGGGAAGGGTAGGGGTAGGTTTTGCTTCGTGTGTGTGTGCAGGGAACAGGTAGGGAAAAAGAAGAAGAGGGGCGGCGAGGACTTAGCCGCAAAGAAGCAACAACAGAGAAGAAGAAGAAGGAAGAAGGAAGGAGCTGCTAAAGAAAGGAGCTGAAGGAGAAAGGAAGGGCCAGAGAAGAAGAGGAAGAAGCTGAAGAAGAGAAGAGAAGAAGAGAAGAAGGAGGCACTGTAGTAATAGCGTCGATAAGGCGCCCGACTCGAAGACTCAGACGTCCGGATCAGGGAAAAGGAAGAGAAGAAGAGAAGAAAGAGATAAGAAGAAAGAAAGAAGAAGTGTGGAGTTGCTGAAGAAAAGAAGAAGACGCAGACGAAAGAAAAAAAAGAAGAGGAGGCAGCAGCAGAAAAAAAAAAGAAAGAAGAGGCAGTTGCAGCAAAGCAAAGAAGAAGAAAGAAGAAGGCAGACTGAAGAAGAGAAGAATCGGCTAAAAGAGAAGAAGAGAGAAGAAAAAGCCAAAAAAGAGAACTTTTGCCCACTCTCTCTCTCCCTCTTATTCTTTTTGTAACAAAATTGTGAACATTTAAATTGCTAGAATGACATGTGCTCCCTGAGTTCGACCTTGGGAAAGTTTTAATTCCGAGTAATAAATTGTAAACTGGTGACCGTTGTTTGTAATATACTATAACGAATTAATCATTAAGAGCAAGAAACGCAGCACACACGACACCATCGGGGTTAAGCTAGCCAACCTACACCAACTTTTTCTTTGGCCCTCTAGGCAAACCGGGGTAGTAAGACGAGAGTGCGCGGACTGTGGAGGGGCGAGACTCCTGTTTGGTTCTGAGGGGCTAGACCCCTGTTATTGAGGGGCTATGCCCTATACTGTTCCGTACTGTACTTTGGGCGTACCTGCTAGCGGAAACGACTAACTGCGTGCCAGTGTGTGGTAGCTACTCGTGTGTTTATCGTGCGTGCCGTAGTCACCGCTACGTCTAGACAGTGACCCCGGGGTGGTTGACTGGGTGTAGGATTATCACAGGGGACTCTCCCGACCAGGAGAGCACCACGTGTGCCTTCTACTCTTCGGAAAAGACTGCAATCAAGATCGTTCCCACGAGGAACATGCGAGATCAAGGAAAAGATCTAAATAGTTGTTACGACCCGATTCTCGAATCCTTACAGGACCCGAGACCGGCTCGACTCGACTAATCCCAAGACCCAGTCGTCCAGCAAGAAATAACCAAAAAGCAAGAAGGTAAACCACATTCACTATGCTAAGTAACTAACAGTAAAAAGAGTACAACACTAAAAGAAGTAAAAGCTGCTAACAGTACATATCACCACCACAACAGTAAAACGATAACAAGGTACAAAAACATAAAGGTAACAAGAGTCTGAACTTACTAACAACATAAAGTACTACAACAAGAAGACTACTACTACTGGGCTTCACTGGGCCCAGCACCCTCTGCAACCGATGACTCGGGCTGCTCAACACTTGGACTTGAAAAGGGTTATAAGTAATAAAGTCAGCGAATGCTGAGTAGAGTGGTAACCAACTAACTAAAGCAGTAAAAGCTAGCAGGTAATTTATCTTTTCTAATTACTTTATTTTACAAGATATTCCTTTTCACCCATTGGTTTATTTTTCAGATCTCTTTCTTGATCTCGAATGTTCCTCGTGGGAACAATTTTGATTGCAGTCTTTTCCGAAGAGTAGAAGGCACACGTGGTTCTCTCCTGCCCGGGAGAGTCCCCCGTGGTGATCCTACACCCAGTCAATCACCCCAAGGTCACGGACAAACGTAGTGGTGACTACGGCATGCACGATAAGCGCACGGGTAGCTAACCCGAACTAGCACGCAGTCAGTCATTTTCGCTAACGGGTATGCCCAAAGTACAGCACAGAACAGTATAGGCCCTAGCCCTCTCAGTAACAAGGGTCTAGCCCCTCAGAACCAAACAGGGGTCTTACCCCTCCACAGTCCGCGCACCCTCGTCTAACTACCCTGGTTTACTCAGTGGGCCTAACAAGTCGATGTAGGGTGGCTAGCTGAACCCCGGGCCCCGTGGGGTGGCTACCTCTCTCCCTACACTAGTAGCTCTCCCCGGTACAGTGTACATGAGAGCCAAGAAGTCAGTGTAGAGTGGCCAATCCTAACCCCGGGTCTCAACCCAAGGGCGGCTAGCTCCACTCTACACTAAACAGGGGACAGTAACTCTCCTTGGTACCACATACTCAAGGGCCAGCACACTTCCCACTACATTTCCAGATCCATTTCATTTATTCACAGTAGCTCTACTCCTAATTCCCCATAGGGTTCATGCTCGTATTTCTCATGCCATTCCATACCAGGTTTCATCATTCACATTTCCATTCTCAGATTATCCACATGCAGCTCATATTTCCATCATTTAACATATACAACAAGTAGTGTCACAGGTAACTGTCTAACTAATACAGGAACTTCATATTTCACAGGCAGCTCTTATTTATTAACAGGCAGTTGTTCACATTTCTACTCATTCAGTTAAGACTGCAATTTCAAACACGCATACAAACAGTGCAAGTACTTCTCGTTCTAGGATTCATGCCACATCCTAGGCTTTCTACTTATTCAATTTCACATATACAATCAGGTTATAATTAAAAATAGGGGGAAACCACTCTACCAGATAACCCAGGAGTATTGGGGGCTCGAACGGCAGACTCGCGTGCCTCTACAAGCCCTGAACCCGCAACAGAACGAAGTCCTATACCAAGGAACAATCACATGGAACATTCAAAACAGTATAGAAAGCCTTCTAATAAGTAGAGGAACTTACAAGGAAAACACCGATATCTTGTTTGCGTAAAACGGACCCTAAACGGGTCAAAAACAGGCCTATAGACCTAAATTAGACGTCTGGCACAAGGTCCAGACGTCTTAAAAGTAAACAGGAACTCACCTCAGGTTTTGCATCGACCTCAAATGTCCAAAACCTCTTCCTGATCGTCTGGACCCAGCTCCAGACGTCTGACGTCTCCTCTGGACGTCCGGGAGTGCTTCCGGTCGTCTAGTAAGCTGTCTAGACGTCCGAAACGCATGGGAGGGCGTGTCCCGTGCCTTCCCGAAGCAATCCCTGCACGCGACAGCCGAATCGCCTATATTTAGCCACGCAAATCATAGCTGCGGTGCGGCCTGCATGGTCGTAACCGCAAGAGAAATGTACATTCGCGAAGATCTGCTTTCAGACGTTTGGTGTAGTCACCAGACGTCCGCCTCATCATCTGGTCATCATGCCAGACTCTGATTCTGGAAAAAATCCCAGAACCAGAATCGCTTCCTTCTCTCCCTCGCTGCGCGCAGCCGTGGCCTCGCCTCCTCGCCTGCAACTTCAGCTGCAGCAAGTGTCGGGGACGTCTCCCCTGACGCGCTCCTCCTCCCGCACGCGCCGCTCCACCCGTGTGTCCTCCGACTAGCCCCCACGAGCTAGCGAGCTCAAGCTCT
This sequence comes from Thalassia testudinum, assembly GCA_037157565.1. NCBI lineage: Eukaryota > Viridiplantae > Streptophyta > Magnoliopsida > Alismatales > Hydrocharitaceae > Thalassia > Thalassia testudinum. Next base: position 65,233,730 of record JAZHRO010000022.1, on the reverse strand, counting down.
TCCTCCTCTCCTCATGCCGCCTCTCCTCGTCGCCGCTCTCGCGCTCACTCCTCTCGCTGTGGTGGAGAGAAAGGGAAGAAGGTGGCTGTGGTGAAGTGGGGAGAAAGGGAGAGGAGAGGAGGGGTTTATATAAAGGTGTGTTAGGGTTCGGTAGAGGTGGGAAGAGGGAAAGAGAGGAAAGAAGGGTACTGTCTGGGTGCAGCCCGCGCGCAGACGGGAAGGCTCGTATCAATATTTCGATTTCCAGACGTCTGGGAAGGGTCCAGATGTTTGACCGATAGTCTAGATGTCTTAAAAGACTCAAGACAGAACGAGTCTTTACAAAAGTAAAGCGATGGGTAAAAGGGATGACTTGTAAAATAAAGTAATTGGAAAAGATAAACTACCTATTAGCTTTTACTGCTTTAGTTATTAGTTACCACTCTATTCAGCGTTCGCTGACTCCGTTTACTTATAACCCTTTTCAAGTCCAGGTGTTGAGCAGCCCGAGTCGCCGGCTGCAGAGGGTGCTGGGCCCAGTTGCGCCCAACAGTAGTCTTCCTGTTGTTGTACTTTCTTTTGTTAGTAAGTTCAGACTCTTGTTACCGTTTACATTGTTGTACTTTATTTCCGCTTTACTGTTGTGGTGGTAACGTATACTGTTGTAGCTTTTACTTCCTTACTGCTATACTCTTTTACTGTTAGTTACTTATTATAGTGAATGTGGTTTACTTTCCTGCTTTTTGGTTATTTTTTGTTGGACGACCGGGTCTTGGGATTAGTCGAGTTGAGCCAGTCTCGTATCCTGTAGGGATTCGGGAACCAGGTCGTAATAGAGTATTAAAGAGGGTTGTAACGCATTAACCTTGCGTGTTGGACATTGGTAAAGGTGATGATAGATCTTCCACTATACACTTGCTAGACAAGAGAATAGTGGAATGGAGGGAAAGGTGACTGTTAATACCTACCAACTACTAACGGGAATCCCCCTCCCTCAGTACTTATGAGTTGCAAGCCCTAATTAATTTCCTAGGCTCGCATCCCTATTAAATCCTAAACATCCGATCTATACAGTAAGATGGATTAAATCACCACTGTTCAAATTTTACTGAAGATACAACCTTTAACTCAACCTCAGTTTACCTTTCGCTAACCCTATTTAGTGGACTAACGCACAGATAGAAAAGTGACAATTATGCTAACGACATAAGATCCTTAGGTATATTAGTACAAGAACACAAAGATTTTCCCAAGCATTTATTGGTGACCTTTTTCACATCCTTATAAAAAATGGAGGCCCACCTTTGAAAGTTGTTGCTGTTGCCACTTTTCCAAAGCCGATAGTAAGAATTTTATGACATGAAAAATAATATAGGGTTGGATGGGAGGAAACAATCGCTCTTAATAGAAATATACTAATTGTGAGCCCATCCTTTGGTGCAGAAGCACATAAGTTAGCCGAAAAAAAAATACTATGTCTCTTTCCAACACCATGGCAAATGAAAGTTAAAAAAAAAAAAAAAGAATAGTTTAGTGAATGTTGTGCCACTTTTCTGTGGCAAACAAAAGTTTCAAGAAAAGAAATAAATGAACATCTGATGTATTTTGATTTTCCACCGATATCAATTAGTATATTTTAATTTTTCATGCATTTTAATTTTTCACTGATGTCAATCGATATATTTTGATTTTCTACGTGAAAAATCAAAATACATTAATTAAAAATCTTCAACTAATGTGTTTTGATTTCCTACTTTCCACACCAAACGAAAATTAAAAATTTGATTGTAAAATAAAAACAAAACAACAATTGGAAATCAGAATACACCGTGCAAAAAATATATTGTTTGGTGTATTTTGATTTTCAATTGGTATCTTAAATTATGTTTACACTACCTTATTTTGTATATGTATTTTATATTCTTGTAGAAACGTATTCAATATTGGTCTTTAATGGAAGAGCACAAGACAATGAGGCTAATGGCATAGACGGAATTTGAATTGAACTCGCCCGCTAAACAATGTGTAAGAAAAATGACATAAGAGAGAATAAAAGAAAAAAATGAGAGAGAAAGAGAACCGAAGAGAGAGATTGTGTGGGTTACTATAAAAGTCGAAAGATTAAAAAAAAAGAATCCATAGTGTACAACTAATTGCACAGTAACGGAGCCATACCTCTTTATATTTGATAATAACGTCATTATTAGCCATAACTAGCTTTAATTAGTCACAATCAAGAGAAATGCTCCTACACAATCACCGGAGAGTCGTAATTCACTGATTATCCTTTCTGAGAATAATGCATTAAATAGGGTTAAATTTGTAAATTTAACAGAAGATCATAAATGCAGAATAATCATGGGATTTCCTAGGGGTTAATCTAAGGTTAAATGAGCTTTAATGACTAATAAGAGGGTCCGTACAGACATAAACGAGTTTTCGCGTATTTTGAGAGTCAAAATAGCACCCGAAACCTTAATTTCGGACTCGCTTAGATAATAGAGGTTTTGATCAGGATAAATTCCATCTAAACCTTGTAAAAATCATATAAAAATATTTCATAAGGTTTGGTATCTTTGATTTGACCATCTAAACCTATTCTGACCTAAAATAGTCCTAGACAGAAAGTTGCCACAATGTGGGTTTCTACGTAAATTACCCAGTCAAACCTAGTCAAAACAAAAATCTGACTTCACCATCAAATTTCTTGGGTTTAAATTAGGTTTGTATCAAAATTTGGGTTCAATCAGAGATCATCTTGACCTAGTTTGCATTTCAATCCAGTCATACTCTTTTTCTCTCACATTCACCCTTAACTTTCAAATTATTTGCTATCAGGTCCCTAAGTTTTTCATCATCTTCACATTTAGGTCCCTATTGACATTAGGAGTGAACTACAGCTCACTATTGAGATTTAAGCAAGATTTTCTCGCTCGATTCTCAATCAATCAATATCAAAATTGAAAGAGAGATTCCTTGAGCAATTTTCTTCCAATTAAGACCAGCCATGATTCCTATTTTCCTCCGAAACTTCCATGTGAACGCATGAAAGAAGTGGGTATCCCACAGGCGCGAAATCTCCGAGCTTCCAAGCTTGGATTGCCCCTCTATGCCCTATAAAAGATCCCCTAATGCAAACCTCACATCCTTAGTTAGGTTTTGAGGCCAATTATCTCTTCGTTCTCCCTCTCTGACCACGTTCCACCTTAGGTCCGTCGACCTCCGTCCCCTTCATCCTACAGACAGTCAACGGTCAAAATTGGCTTGTCCATCTTCTTCCTTACCCTCCTCCACGCCTCGCCAGCCAAAGCGAGGGCTGTCTCCCCTTCTCTTCGTCGTCATCTCCTTCAAGGAACACACTTCTTCCACGATGCTGGCCATCACACCAATGATCGTATTCCTTCCCATTCGTCCATTAAATTAGCTCCTATCTCTTCCTCTCTCACTCTACTTTCTTTTCCTCTCTCTAAACCCTAGTTTTGACTCACGACCACGCTCCTCCCCCTTTATCTTCCTTCTCTCCGATGAAGCTCTAACGAGCTCGCCACGCTACGTCCAACCACCAAACCGCTCCGCTCCACCTCCAAAAGCTCTGCCGAACCTCCATGACCAAAATCCCTCAAGAAATTGAGGGGATTGATCACCTAAACCACCCACCGAACACAACCATCGTCTGTCACCTTCTTCGACCTCAATAGGTCACCACACACCTCCATACGCCATAAAACCACCGCCACTACCTTCGCCATCATCTGGCGAAGCCTTTGAGCTTTTTAATAGGGGCTTTTGAGCCCGTATTTGTGAAGTGCAAGTCTCGCCTCTGCTCACCATTGCTGCCATTGTCTCCGATCACGACCGCCTTGCTCCAGCCTTCTTCACCCAAATCGAAGAGCCCATATCCTTCGGAACTTCTCCAAGAGTCTTCCCTGGGCCTCAATTGAGCAGGAGTGACACAACTACTACAATTGGACAGAGCTCCATCTGCTGCTGCACTGCAAGGGACATGTGGGACATATAGTCCCACATCATGGATGACGGAGTTCGCGGAGGCGTATAAGTTGATTTCGTCACATTGACCCCTTGCCTAGTACACAAGGGGTTGGGTCCCTCACACGCACGCACACCTCGCTCACCCGCACCCCCGATGAGCCTGGTCAAACCCGTTTACCCAGATTTGTGAATACCCGATTAGCTACCTGGATTTGAGAAAGAGAAAGGAGAATTTGTGAGAGGAAGGGGGAGGGTTTTGCTCTCTATGCATGTGCCTCAGGGTGCATGCCTTGTCCCGAAAAGCTTAACACTTAGGCTCTGTGAAGGAGAAGAAAGGAGAAGGCTCGAAAGAAGAAAAGGAAAGAAGAAGAAGGAGAGAGAGAGAAGCTAAAAGAAAGAAAGGCTTTGAAAAGCCTTGTGCCCGTGCTTACTAATGAACACTTAAGCCATCTGATAGCTTATCTCTGTCGTCTGATCACTATATGTAACGACCCGATTTCCGGGTCCCTACGAGACACGAGAACCGGACCGACTCGACTAATCCCAAGACCTAGTCGTCCAACGAGGAAGTAACCAAAAGAGCAGTAAAATAAACCTCATTCAGCATGAATATAACTAGCAGTAACAAAATACAGCAGTAAGAAAAGGAACTACTACAGTATGTACCACCACAACAGTAGAACAACAATTATAACATAACATGAAACTACAAGTAAAGAAAAGTACAGAGAGTAACAAGAACTACTCACTACAGTGGAACAAAAGGGGTACAAAAAGAACTGCGGTAACTCTACTGGACCCTACTCGGCACATTTAGGTTTCACCGTTCCAATTTCACGTTCAAACAACCCATGTTTTCAATCATGTTTATTTATTCATAACAGGCAGCGGTTAAATCAATTTACAGGCAGCTATTATTTCCTTTCCACCTTTCCGAGACTGCAATATTTATATATTCCACTAGTTTTCCTGTCCTAGGATTTATGCCGTACCTTAGGATCTATCATACAATCTAGTTTTCCAGCCCTAGGATTCATGCAATACCCTATGATCTATCATTCAATCTAGTTCTCATTCCTAGGATTCATACAATGCCCTAGGTTCTATTAATTGTTCCATAAGTGTAACAATTTATGCTAATAAATTTAAAAGCCACTCTACCAGCTACAACGGGAGTATTGGGGGCGTGGTCGGAAATCCCGCGTGCCTCCGCAACCCCCGAAACTGCAATGGAACGGGGTCCTAACATAAAGATCAAACACAAGGAGTTTCTCAGAACAGTATATAATTACTGCAAATGGGTAGAGGATTTTATTCCGAAAAGAACGCAACTCCGAACGCGGAAAACGGACTCCGAACGGGCCCTAAACGGGTCGAAAACGACGAAACTGTCCAAAATCAGACGTCTGGAACCTATTCCAAACGTCTTAAAAGGTGGTTCAGATGATACCTTCGCTCTGTGCAGTCCCTCAGACGTCCAAAAGCCTGCGAGGCATCTGGCTTAATTCCCAGACATCCGATGGTCAACCCGGACGTCTGGAAGTCCTCTCCGTCGTTTGGCACTGCGGCCAGACGTCCGATTCGCGTTGGATGGCGAGTCTCGCGCCCTTCTCGAGCAGAACCTGCACGCACCCATACCCGTTCTCAGTACGACGGGTCGCAGACGAAGGCGCGGCGGACGGCTGCATGGCCGTACGCGTGAAAAAGGAAGAAAACGAAATATCTTACCTTTCAGACGTCTGGACAATCCTCCAGACGTCTTCACCGTCGTCTGGTCGTAAGCCCAGACGTCTGATTCTGGAAAAATTTCCAGAATCAGAGCTCCTCTCGCTCTCCGCCCACGACGCACGGCCGCACCGCGCCCCGTCCGCCTGCTGCTCGAGCTGCAGCAGCCCCTCTGCGACACTCCACGCCCGCTGCTCCCCCGCCGGCCGGCTGTAGCTGCCCCGGCAAGCTCGAGCCCTCACGGTCGAGCGTCTCCTCCCTCGCGCAACACCTCCTCCCGCACACTTGCCGCGGCCGCTGCTGCCACCGCTCGCTCGCTCTCACACCGGCTGGGAGAAGAAGAAGAGGGACACGAATGGGATGAGGGTGAGGGAGAGGGCGAGGGCCTTTTAAGGCCACGCGGGGAGAGAGAGAGAGTACTGCACCCTGCAGGAGGAGAGAGGGAAAAAGAGGAAAGAGGGTGGCAGTTGCAGGTCTGCGCGCGCATGCACGCAGACGCAACCCTGTACGCCGCAGAAATTTAATCCCAGACGTCTTAAAACTGTCTTGAAGCCGCGTTCGTAACAATATAACAAACTCAAAGGAAGTTTCGTCCCTGAAACTTGCGCTAACTAGGGTGCGGGAAAAACATCATATAAAAGCATAACAAACTCAAAGAGGACTGAAGCCGGTTCGAAAGAACGTACTCGCGAAGAGCTCCGGGTACCGCTCCCGCATTGCCGCCTTGGGCTCCCAGGTAGCCTCCTCATATCGCTGGCTCCTCTACAAAACCTTCACCAGGGGTACTTGCTTTCGTCTCAAACTGCAGATGGCTCGGTCAAGAATCTGCACTGGCCGCTCGGGGTAGGTCAGGTCGTCGCCCACCTCGACGCTCTCGTGACTCAGTACATGACTAGGATCGGCTACGTACTTCCTGAGGTTGGACACGTGGAACACGTCGTGCACACCAGAAAGCTAAGGAGGGAGGGCAAGTCTGTAAGCAACGGGTCCAACCCGCTCCAGGACCTCAAAGGGCCCCACGAACCTCGGCGCGAGCTTCCCTCTCACCCCAAACCGCTGCAGGCCCTTCATGGGCGAAACACGAAGAAAGACGTGGTCCCCAACGTCGAACTGCACCTCTGTGTCTCCGATCCGCGTAGCTCTTCTGTCTGCTCCTGACAGTGCGGAGTTGCCTATGGATCTGCTCTACTACCTCCTGACTCTGCCGGATCAACCTGGGGCCAACCTCCCACTTGGTCCCCACCTCAACCCAACTCAAGGGTGCCGTACACCTCCGTCCGTACAGAGCCTCGTACGGAGCCATGCCGATGCTCGAGTGATAGCTGTTGTTGTATGCAAACTCCGCCAGGGATAGGTGCTCCTCCCAAGAGCCCCTCCAGTCCAGTACACAGGCACGCAAAAGGTCCTCAAGTGTCTGTATCGTGCGCTCAGACTGTCCGTCCGTCTGGGGGTGGTAAGCTGTACTAAACCTCAACCGTGTCCCCAGGGCCTGCTGAAACTCAGCTCAAAACTGGGACGTAAAGCGGGTATCCCGGTCGGATACGATCTCCCGCGGAACTCTGTGTAGTCGTACCACATAGCGGATATACCTCTCTGCCAACTGTGCTGGTCCCAAAGTGACTCGAATCGGCAAGAATCGTGTCGTCTTCGTCAGTCTATCCACAATTACCCAGACTGCGTCGTGTCCTCGCTGGGTAACAGGTAAGCCCACCACCAAGTCCATGGTGATGCTCTCCCACTTCCACTCTGGTACTGGAAGCAGCTGTAGCGACCCTGCAGGCCTTTGATGCTCGGCTTTCACCTGCTGACACACTAAGCACTGCTGCACGAATTCACCCACATCCCGCTTCATCCCCTTCCACCAAAACTCGCGTCTCAAGTCGTGGTACATCTTCGTGTTTCTGGGATGTATGGTGAATCTGGAACTGTGTGCCTCAGTCAGGAGCTCTCTCAACAGCTCCTCGTCTCTGGGAACGCACAACCGTCCCCTCAGGCGCAGCACCTGGTCTGTGAAAGAGAAGTCCCCTGGGTCTCCTGACAGTACTCTGTCGCACAAGGACTGCAAGTACGGATCGGCCATCTGTCCTGTGATGATGCGGTCTATCAGCTTTGGCCTAGTCTATCGTGTCACAGTCACTGCCCCACAGTACCCCCGTAACTCTAGGGGTCTCCAACTGGCCACCTCCTCCAAAAGGATCCAACTCTGTAACTGTAAACTGGCCAAAGTGTGTGGGCGCCTTCCGGCTCAAGGCGTCAGCCACCACATTGGCCTTGCCCGGGTGATAGGAAATGCTGCAGTCGTAGTCCTTCAGGAGCTCCAACCAACGTCTCTGTCTCATGTTGAGCTCCTTCTGATCAAAAAGGTATCTGAGGCTCTTGTGATCTGTGAAAATCTCGAAGGTCTCACCGTACAAGTAGTGCCTCCAGGTCTTCAGCGCGAAGACGACAGCTGCCAACTCCAGGTCGTGGGTAGGATAGGTATGCTCATGGGGCTTTAGTTGCCGTGAAGCGTAAGCGACAACGTGACCCCTCTGCATGAGCACACCTCCTAACCCCTGCAAGGAGGCGTCCGTGTACACAACGAACTCGCCACTACTGTCAGGGATGGTGAGCACGGGAGTCGAGGTCAACCTCTCCTTCAGCTCCTGAAAACACGCCTCACAGGCGTCTGTCCAAGTGAAGGTCACGTCCTCCAGGTCAACTGTGTCATGGGACGCGCAATCTGTGAAAAACCTCTGATGAATCGTCTGTAGTAGCCTGCCAGTCCCAGGAAACTGCGAATCTCGGTGACTGAACACGGTCTCTCCCACCTGAGCACTGCCTCGACCTTGGCTGGGTCTACCGCCAAGCCGTCCCCATAGATCACATGACCTAAGAAGGTCACCTCCCTCAACCAGAACTCGCACTTGCTGTATTTGGCGTACAGCCTACGTCGTCTCAGTGGGTCCAGAACCATCCGCAAGTGCTGTCCGTGCTGCGTCTGATCTCAAGAATAGATGACTACATCATCAATGAATACCACCACGAACTGGTCCAAGTACGGTCTAAACACCCGGTTCATCAGGTCCATGAAAGCAGCGGGGGCATTGGTCAGCCCAAACGGCATGACCAAAAACTCGTAGTGTCCGTACCGGGTGCGGAAAGCTGTCTTGGAGACGTCTGCCTCCCTGATCCTCAACTGGTGGTATCCAGACCTCAAGTCGATCTTGGAGAACACTGTGGCACCCCGCAACTGGTCAAACAAGTTGTTAATCCTCGGCAGCGGATATCTGTTCTTGATGGTGACCCTATTCAGCTATCGGTAGTCTACACAAAGGCGTAGGGTACCATCCTTCTTCTTCACAAATAGTACCGGGGCTCCCCAGGGAGACGCACTGGGCCTCACGAAACCCTTCTCCAAAAGGTCCTGAAACTGAGACTTGAGCTCTCGTAGCTCAAGCGGTGCCATCCTGTATGGCACAGTGGAGATGGGGCTGGTCCCTGGTACTAGTGAGATCTCAAACTCGATCTCACGCTCGAGCGGCAGTCCTGGTAACTCGTCTGGGAACACGTCAGGATACTCTCTGACCACCGGGATGCTCTGGAAGTCTGCCACAGGGCTGGGCTCTGCCACCACACAAGCTAGGAAGCCCTCACACCCCTGGCTCAAAAGTCTCGCCGCCCGAAGTGCCGAAATGCACCTAAAGCCTCCGTCCACTGGCTGTCCGTGAAACTCGAAAGTAGGCAACTCCAGCATGGAGAAAACAATCTTCCTCTCAAAACAGTCCACCAAGGCGTGGTAAGCGGACAGCCAGTCCATCCCCAGAATTACGCCAAAGTCCTCCATCTGTATCATAATCAGGTCAGCTGGTAGGCTATGTCCCTCGACGCTGACCTCGCAATCCGTGTACACCTCCTCAGCTACAAACAGCTGACCACTCGGACCTCTGATTACGAACGGATTCTCTAACAGCGTATAGTCCTAGCCCAAACTAACTGCGAAACTAGTTGCGAAAAATGAGTGCGTAGCGCCGGAATCGAAAAGTGTGTAAACGAGTCTGCCAGAAACTGAAACCATACCTGCCACCACCGATCCCGAAGCTCTGGCATCCCTGTGTGTCAGGGCGTTGATATGCCCCTCAGCTCTAGGTGCAGACGAAGTAGCCACACTCTGCGTCGGACGGGTAGGTGTTGGCCGGTACCCTCCTCGTGACTGCTGTCCTCCTCCTCGCGCCTGGGAACCGCGGCCTCCTGCGTGCCCTCCAGTGCTTTGCACGGGAAGTATCTGCTGACCTCCTGTCCTAGACGGGTAGTCCCTCCTGATGTGGCCCGGCTGGCCACACTGGTAACAGAGGGGAACCCAACTCCCGCCCTCAGTGGGTCCCTGCTGTCGGCTGGGCGGGGTCCGGTGCTGGCGACTGGCCCCTGCCGAGGGCCCCCAAAGGCCACTGATGGCCCTGCAAAACGTGACGGCTCTCCTGCAGACGCCACGTGTCTCCTCTCTCGCCGGCCCTGTGAAAAGTTTGGCTGAAAGGGCCTCTTCCGCCTGCCGTCAGTGTCTCGCGCGGACGGGTTGGTCTCCTCGTAAGTCATGGCTGCCTCCACCACCCTCGAAAACGTAGGCAGCTTCAGGGGTTTGACATACCCCCGAATCGCAGGCCGGAGCCCCTTGGTGAACCTCCAAAGGCGCTCCTCCTCAGTGGCTACCGCTGTCGCTGCAAAGAGGGACAGCTCCAGGAAACGCGTGCGGTACGTGCTCATGGTCATCGTCCCTTGGCGGAGAGTGTGGAGCTCCCGCTTCCTCTGGTCCTGCCACGTCTAGGGAAAGTACTGCTCGCAGAAGAGGGTGACGAACCGGTCCCAGGTCGGCTCGTCCCTCTCCTGTCCCCAGACCGCCCTCCACCACCTGTGTGCCGCACTCTCCAGCTAGTACGTGGCAAAGGCCACGCGGCACTCCTCCGGGGGGCGAAGGGTGTCGAAAATCTTCTCCAGCTGCTCGAGCCAGTCCTCTGCCTCGGTCGGGTCCTCATCCCCCTTGAAGGAGGGGGGCTTCAGCTTCGAGAACTGCCCGAAGAGCTCGAAGTGGCGCTGCAGTGGAGATGCTGGTGCACCTCTAGGCAAAGGTGCCTCGTGCACAGAAGTGTCGGAGGAAGGTGGGGGCGGCGGCCCATCCCCTCCCCCGTGTCCAGCGCCGCGTCCGTCGTGTGGTCCCACAGAGGACTCCCCATCCGCAGCCCCAGGGTGAGGTGCTCGGGGCGGTGGGTGGAGCTCCTCTCGCATAATGTCCCGTATCAGCTGAGTGAGGTCTTGGGCCTGGATGCCCGGGAGTAGTGGCTGGTCCACTGAGGCGTCGGCAACGGCACGCCCACCTCGCCGACCTCGTCCTCGGCCACGCCCGCGGCCCGTCTCGCCAGTCCCGCGACGAGGCATCTTCTGCAAGGAGACGTGAAACAAACGAAACACGTCAATATGGAACGATACCTAACGAAAACGTCTAAGAGCTCATGTCAAAAGATATGTTGTGGTGGATACTCTAGTTATAGACATGTGAATTGGTTATTTTCCAGTCAGTTGATTCACTTCTTGGGACGACCTTGCTCTGATACTATCTTGTAACGACCCGATTCCCGAGTCCCTACGAGACACGAGAATCGAACGACTCGACTAATCCCAAGACCTAGTCGTCCAACGAGGAAGTAACCAAAAGAGCAGTAAAATAAACCTCATTCAGCATGAATATAATTAGCAGTAACAAAATACAGCAGTAAGAAAAGGAACTATTACAGTATATACCACCACAACAGTAGAACAACAATTATAACATAACATGAAGCTACAAGTAAAGAAAAGTACAGAGAGTAACAAGAACTACTCACTACAGTGGAACAAAAGGGGTACAAAAAGAACTGCGGTAACTCTACTGGACCCTACTCGGCACATTTAGGTTTCACCGTTCCAATTTCATGTTCAAACAACCCATGTTTTCAATCATGTTTATTTATTCATAACAGGCAGCGGTTAAATCAATTTACAGGCAGCTATTATTTCCTTTCCACCTTTCCGAGACTGCAATATTTATATATTCCACTAGTTTTCCTGTCCTAGGATTTATACCGTACCTTAGGATCTATCATACAATCTAGTTTTCCAGCCCTAGGATTCATGCAATACCCTATGATCTATCATTCAATCTAGTTATCATTCCTAGGATTCATGCAATGCCCTAGGTTCTATTAATTGTTCCATAAGTGTAACAATTTATGCTAATAAATTTAAAAGCCACTCTACCAGCTACAACGGGAGTACTGGGGGCGTGGTCGGAAATCCCGCGTGCCTCCGCAACCCCCGAAACTGCAATGGAACGGGGTCCTAACACAAAGATCAAACACAAGGAGTTTCTCAGAACAATATATAATTACTGCAAATGGGTAGAGGATTTTATTCCGAAAAGAACGCAACTCCGAACGCGGAAAACGGACTCCGAACGGGCTCTAAACGGGTCGAAAACGACGAAACTGTCCAAAATCAGACGTCTGGAACCTATTCCAAACGTCTTAAAAGGTGGTTCAGATGATACCTTCGCTCTGTGCAGTCCCTCAGACGTCCAGAAGCCTGCGAGGCATCTAACTTAATTCCCAGACATCCGATGGTCAACCCGGACGTCTGGAAGTCCTCTCCGTCGTTTGGCACTGCGGCCAGACGTCCGATTCGCGTTGGATGGCGAGTCTCACGCCCTTCTCGAGCAGAACCTGCACGCACCCATACCCGTTCTTAGTACGACGGGTCGCAGACGAAGGCGCGGCGGACGGCTGCATGGCCGTACGCGTGAAAAAGGAAGAAAATGAAATATCTTACCTTTCAGACGTCTGGACAATCCTCCAGACGTCTTCACCGTTGTCTGGTCGTAAGCCCAGACGTCTGATTCTGGAAAAATTTCCAGAATCAGAGCTCCTCTCGCTCTCCGCCCGCGACGCACGGCCGCGCCGCGCCCCGTCCGCCTGCTGCTCGAGCTGCAGCAGCCCCTCCGCGACACTCCACGCCCGCTGCTCCCCCGCCGGCCGACTCTAGCTGCCCCGGCAAGCTCGAGCCCTCACGGTCGAGCGTCTCCTCCCTCGCGCAACACCTCCTCTCGCATACTTGCCGCGGCCGCTGCTGCCGCTGCTCGCTCGCTCTCGCACCAGTTGGGAGAAGAGGGACACGAAATGGATGAGGGTGAGGGAGAGGGAGAGGGCCTTTTAAGGCCGCGCGGGGAGAGAGAGAGAGAGCACTGCGCCCTGCAGGAGGAGAGAGGGAAAAAGAGGAAAGAGGGTGGCGGTTGCAGGTCTGCGCGCGCATTCGCGCAGACGCAACCTCGTACGCCGCAGAAATTTAATCCCAGACGTCTGGAAGGGGTTCCAGACGTCAGGTAAGACGTCTGGGCCACCTCCCAGACGTCTTAAAACCGTCTTGAAGCCGCGTTCGTAACACTATAGCATTGAGAGTACTATGCATTTATTTGAGTTAATTGATGATTGAGATGTATGCTTACTAATCAAAATAATTGGTGATTTAAATCACCATTATTTTATTTTCTTTTTGTCTCATGATCCTCTAAGCTATAATTACCCATTGAATATATTTCTGCACATATTATTCATTGCATATATATTTTAATGCTCAATTAATTATGCTCATTTATTCTAAATGCGATTAATATTGTGAATTCCACATTTGCTCCCTTTGTTCGACCTCGGACTCTCCTGTAGATTCTGAGTTTATAAATTTTATTTGTTTTCGGACAATTTCAACTTGCTAAAATGATTACATCCTTTAAAACATCGATTTCGTTCGATAAATAATATTGTATCTTAGATTATGTTTACACTGCCTCATTTATATATATTATTTTATACTCTCGTAGAAACATATTTAATATTCATCTCTAATAGAAGAGCACAAGACAAGGTGGTCAATGACGAAGACAAAATTTAAATTGGACGTACGTGTTAAATAGTGTACAAGAAAAATGAATAGGAAAAAGAGTCGGAGATAGAGAAGGCGTGAGTTACTTTAGCATGATTAAAAAAATAAACAAATCTAAGGTGCACATGCACTGAGATACGTCTCTTTATACACACACACACAACCCTATATACCCACCTTCATACCTAAGATGACTAGGATGCCTAGGTGGATCATATATTATGTAGCATATCCCCCTACCCCCCAACTGCAGGAAGTAACAGCAATGACCTCAGCCCACATTTTGAATTTGAAAAATCATCTATAAAAGTAGGACCATCCCCTCCCACCGACCACATCCCACCACACTGCCTACACCCCCACTTACAACTCACTGGCAACCAGCTCCAACCGTCGCCGAGCTCCTCCTCCAAGCTAAGCTTCACTGAAACTCCACCAAGCTCCTTAAATACTTCGGGCTCGAGCTCCTCGATGGAGAGCTCGACAACTAACAAGCATGTCGAGCTCCTCTCCACCTCCAACCTTTTCCGACTTCGAGCTCCTCCAAGGCGAGCTTGACAACAACATTGACCTCCAACATGACAACCTTGACCTCTACCTCGACCTCGGCAATGAGCTCGACAGTAACCTCAACCTCAACAGCTACCTCGACATCGACAACGATCTCGATGACAAACTCAGCCTCAATGGCGGTGACCTCTACGTTGACATCGACGGCGATGATGATCTCGGCCTCAACGGTAGTGATCTCGACCTCGACCTTGACATCGATGGCAACCTCTACGGTGACCTTGGTGGCGACCTCGGTGGTGACCTCGACCTCGACAGCAAGTTCGACGGTGACCACGTTGTTGACAACGATTACCTTAACGGCGACCTCAATGTTGACAACGACCTTGACCACGATCTCGGCCTTGACGGCGATTACCCTAACAAGTGTTATCATACTTTCCTTGATACTTGTGTCATGTCTACCCCTTATTTCCTCCCGGATTCTCCATTCCATACATGTCACTTGCCATCGGCAAGATTTTTCTTACTTGGCTCCAATGTATGAGAGGTCAGTCATTTGTAGTTTTTTATTTTCTCTATAATTTCTCTTGCTCTACCATAAGTATCTTCAATATTCATTCTGAATGTATTGCCACTGTTCTTTATTTGCCGGCGGTAGAAATTTAAAATTCATCACAGACCATCTATGGTTTATTCTTGCTTGAAGCAACCTAATCAAAATTATGCAAATTTTTGGGTGTTACACATTTACCCAATGTTATCATGGTATCCTTGATACTTGTGTCATGTTTATCCCAAAATTTCTTTCGAATTCTCCACTCCATATATGTCACCTGCATAAGCAAGATTTTTCGTTATTGGCTCTAATGTATGAGAGGTTAGCCATTCCTTGTTGTTTTCTTTTCTCTATAACTTTCGTTGCCTTGTCGTAAGCACCTTAAATATTCATTCTGAATGTATTGTCACTCATCTTCATCTGCCAACAGTAGAAATTCAAAATGGATGAGTTTCTTCTGTCAGCAATACATATGGATGAACTATGTAATATATGTGAATGTCACTGATTCCTTAGTGTCACTTATTGCTACTGTTGACAATAAAATTAAAGTGGTTGAAGATGCTGTAAGCACAATGATATTCACTCCTTCAGTCTGTTGTAGGCATAGTTCATGTAAATTTTATATGTTATAGTAGGCATTTATAATAGTGATAGTAAAGTGTGTATAGATTCTACTTCATAGACTATTATTGGCGACATTCGAAAATACTTCAGGCATCATCTAAAATGTCGTAGCCATCATCCATAATCACCAACCATAAATGCTACCAAGATTCTGAAATTCATACTGCTCATGGCAGCATTGTTAACAATTTTGTAGTATTGCTGCCAACATTCACTTACCTACATAAGATTGTTGTACTCTCTAACAATGACAGCATTGTTAAGAAATTCATATGACTTCTTGAAACCATTAATTAAATGAAGTATTACACAATAAATCTCCACCAACGTACATATTAAATATACGAAAGTTTATAGTTGAAGGAATAATCATAGATGGACGTGAGCTAATATATCAGAAATGATCATAGATGGACTTGGGAGTTTTTATGAGATAACGAGATAGATATAAAAAAGGTGAAGTTAGTTGCTATTGACGTAGTTATGTAAAGAACATTACTTACAACACCATCAGTAGGAGTGGCCACCAATTTAACTTACTGGAAGCATACAATAGTGTGAACACATCCTGCCAACAGCACTAGCAATCTTGCTAATAACTGCTACTTTCGTCAGTCTTGCACAAAAATGGAAATAGGCAGACCTGAGGTTTGCAAACCTATACCATTATATAACAGGTTGGTATGTCGTAAGCTGCCACTTGCAAGTTGGTAGGTGTTGGTGACATTAACCTACTTGTTGTTGGCAATAAAAATTAAAGTAGTTAAATATAGTGTAAGTATAATGTTAAGAACTTCATATTGTTGTTTGCAACATACATTAATTGCATGAGACTGTTGGCAAATTCAATTGCTTCATTAAGTGAATGAAGTATTCCATGATAACTTGCTGAATATAGTAACCTGCCGGCGATGGTAATGAGAATGATGAATGTTCAAAGAGATGGATGTTAACATCACCGGAAAGTGAAGGGATCAACAAATGGTCAACCAAAATATCACCTAACATATAAGAAGAGGAAACTGGATAAGGAGTACAAACTTTGTCATTGCACAGAAATAGAAATAATTAGATTTGATATCTGCAGACATTTGCAGATGCATAGAATACATGTTAACCTGTCGTTGGCAGCAATGTCACGTTAAGATGCAAGAGATCTGCATTCATATACTAAGCTATTGCACTACAGTAATAGTAGTATTAAGATTATAATCGAAGTATTGAGCGAAAAGTGATGAAGTACCTCCAAAATTCGAAAATTCCTTCATAATAACTATCATTATAACTCGTTGGATGTAGGTACCTGTCGTAGGCAGCAATGCAAATAATGGAGGAGTAAAGATATGTAGGTGTTATGACCTAATCCCAGATCCCTACAGGACCCGAGATTGGCCCGCCTCGACTAATCCTAAGACCTAATCATCCAACGAGAAATAACCAAAAGCAGGAAATAATTCGCATCCACACATGCAATGTAATTAAGCAGAAAGAAAACAAGAGACAGTAAAAGAAATAGAGTGAAAAGTCTATCAATATTACAGGCCATCACAACTACGACAGAGGGAAGTACAATGGAAAAGTAACTGAAACAGTATTTCATAGAACAAAAATAATTATTACTACAATAGGTGCTAGGGAAATAGTAAGAAATGCAGCTAAGGCTGGACGCGATTGGGCCCAACTCCCTCTACAGCTGGTGGTGCTGGCTGCTTAACTCCCTGACCTGAACAAGATTATAAAAATTTTCGGAGTCAGCGAACGTTGAGTAGAGTGGTAATTTGGCCATTTACATGTAATTAAGGCAAGCTATTAATTAATGCAATTAAGTAACTATCCATTTTCATTTAGTTCAACCAAGTACTTCTAATTTGTTGTTCCTTTATTCATTTGAATCATTTATTGATTTGGCTTGTTCCTTACCGGAACGATTTTGATTGCAGTCTTTTCCATGATGTAGGAGGTAGACGTGGTGCTCTCCTGGTTGGGAGAGCCCCCCGTGGTAATCCTACACCTAGTCAACCACCCCGAGGTCACGGTCACGATGTAGCGGTGACTACGGCACGCGTGATAAACGTGCGGGTAGCTATCCTGCATTGGCACGCGGTCAGTCATTTTCGTTAGCAGGTACGCCTAAAGGTACAACACGAAATAGTACAGGGCCTTGCCATCTTAGAACAGAACAGAATAGAACATGGGTCTCGCCCCTCCATAGTCCGCATACCCTCGTCCGACTATCCTGATTTGCCCAGTGGGCCTAACAAAAGTCGGTGTAAGGCGGCTAGTCCTAACCCCGGGCCCCTTAGGGCGACTAGCTCCCTCCCTACACTAAGTAGCTCACCTCGGTATCACGTACACGAGGGCCAAACAGAGTCGGTGTAGAGTGTCTAGGCCTGACCCCAGGGCTCAACCCAATGGGTGGCTAGTACCCTCTACACTAAAGGGATAGTGGCTCTCCTTGGTACTGCGTACACAAGGGCCAGCTCACTTCCCATCTACAGGAGTTCTCCTAATTCCCTGTGGGGTTCATGCTGGTATTTCTTTCGTTTCATATTCTAGACTTTCAGATTTCTTTATTTACATTACCGGTTCCATTCTTAAAACAGGCAGCTCATGATTTTCTAATTGACAATGCATCACATTAAAATAATCAATACATTTGCTTGCATTTAAAGTTGTACATGCATCTCAAGTAAACAGTGTAGCTCAACCATACTTATTTGTTCCTACCCTAGGGTTCATTCTCATTCTAGGGTTCTACATGTATCTTAAGTACACAGTATAGCTCAAATCATACTCATCTGTTCCTGCCCTAGGGTTCATTCTCATCCTAGGGCTCATTCAAGTTATTCTAAGCATGCAGTTCATTTATTTAAATCATAATATTAATGTAAACCATTATACCGGCAAACACGGGAGGAATGGGGGCTCGGATTGCAGATCCCGTCGCCTCCGCGGCTCCTGTGTACTCGACTGGCTGGAGACCTATACAATTAACCAATCACATCAAACGAGTCCAAAACCATATACAAGTGACATTAACTTATAGAGAAACTCAAGCGAAAAACAACAGTAGTTTGTTTGCGGAAATCCGATTCCGTTTGGGCCCTAAATGGGCCAAAAACACTCACACTGTCCAAAATCAGACGTCTGGGTCTAGTCCCAGACATCTTAAAAGCCTTCAATACTCACCTGGGGTTTCTAACAGTTACCTCGAATGTCCGGACCCTTTCGCGATCGTTTGAGGTGAGTTCCAGACGTCGGACTCTTCTTTCGGTCATTTGGAGGTACGGTCAGACGTCTGGCGACGCGTTTAGACGTCCAAAAGTACCTCGAAGGGCGCACCCCATGCCTCTCTAACGCCATGCCCCCCTGCGTATGTAGTGCAGACCTAAAAATGGTTGGACAAATCTCTGCGGTGAGGCCTACATGGCCGTAAACCACATAGAAGCACGTACCTTGGCATTGAGCGTGATTTCAGACGTCCGGCTTCAGCTCCGGACGTCCTTCTGCTACTCTAGATGTCTGGGAGATGCTCCAGACGTTTGATACTGGAAAATGTCTAGTACACAGAACTCGCGCGAGCCTTCTCCACGCGGCCCCTCCACACCGCTTGCAGCTGCTATGCCAGTAGCTTCAGGAGGCCGCGAAGCCCACCTTTGCGAGCTCCTCCTTGCGCACGAGCTCCTCCGAGCTCCTCCCCTCGAGCTCATCCCATGCTCTTGCGGATCCTTCGTGAGCTCCTCTTCTCGAGCTCCCCTCTCCTCCGTGTCCTGTCCCTCTCTCTCTCTTCTTCCTCGCCACACACCGCGCTGGTGGCTAGAAGGAAGGTGGTGGCCGGCTGGGGGGAAGGATGAAGGTGGTGGTCGGTGGAGATGGAGAGAGTGACGTGGAGGAAGTGGGGATTAAATAGGAGAGGGTTAGGGTTAGGGGTGAGGAGAGAGAGAGG
Organism: Thalassia testudinum; assembly: GCA_037157565.1. Taxonomy (NCBI): domain Eukaryota; kingdom Viridiplantae; phylum Streptophyta; class Magnoliopsida; order Alismatales; family Hydrocharitaceae; genus Thalassia; species Thalassia testudinum. The sequence continues at coordinate 65,214,453 of JAZHRO010000022.1, read as the reverse complement.
TGTGTGCGTGTGTGTGCGCGCGGAAAAAGAATACAAGGTACGATTTTTTTACTTTCAGGCGTTCGACCCGCTATCCAGACGTCTGGACAGACGTCTGACGGCTAATTTAGACGTTTTAAACAACCCAAAAGGACAACGGGTCATTTCAGTAGGAGAATAAAAGAAAAAGAGAACGAATGAAGAAAGGGAATATATGAGCAGATCTGTCATTTTTAAGACAGAAGCCTGCGCAAAGTACTGCAGGTACACCGGTCGTTGGCATTACTACATATACAAGTTAGGATTTACACCTGTCGTTGGCATCACCGTATATGTTATAGACTTACTGGTGGCATATGAAGCTAACCTGTATAAGCAAACATGTATATACACTCTGCATTTACACATGCTGGTGGCATATGAAGTTAACTTACATAAGGGAACATGTTTAACATTAAAAAAGGAATATTTTGACTTTTCACAGAACTGCAACGCAACAACCACACTATATTCATGTAACAGGCTTGATGTAGAATTATGTTCTGACGCACCTACCCTTATTTGATAAATCCAATGTCAAAATGACATATGAGAATGTGGTAACATTGGTGGCTTGTATTCTAAGTTATAAGATGTAAAAAATGAATAATATTAATAACTTATGTTCTAATATATGAGTTATATAAAATATATATGTCATGTAAGATATCATATAAGATGAATACATTGATGAATGTTAATGAAAATAATTGTATACTTTTTCCGTAAAGATCAACACCCCCAAGGCATAAAATTAATATTAAGCACTTCCATTGTCATCCACGTGAAACCGAAAGGAAAGCCGTTGAAGCTTTGCAGCAGCTTGCTTGCCCCCTTTCGAAAGCCTCGAAGTACCAAAGCCAGCGAAACCATACTTCGCCATACTTCTCCATCTCCCCTCCACCATGGAGAAGCCGGTGAAGATGGACGTCTCCCCTCCTCCAGCCCCTCCACCGCACCGCCCTCCCCCTTCTGCCCCGCCCTGCTACTACTCCCTCACCCCTTCGCACTTCTCTCACGAGGACATCCTCTTCTGCGTGGACGTGGACGTGGAGGCGCAGGCCGAGCTCAAGCCCTCCCCAGGGGGCGCCACCGCCAAGCCCCGCCCCCTCACGCGCCTCCACGCCGTCGAGGCCGCCATCCGTCACTTCGTCCACGCCAAGCTCTCCATCAACGCCGACCACCGCTTCGCCCTCTCCCTCCTCGCCCGCTCCTTCTCTTGGGTCCGCTCCTCACCTCACCTCACCTCACTCGTCTTTGTTTGATTTGATCTGATCGATCAACCACCCCTCTCCGCGTGTTGATCTCTGCTTCCCGTCTTGGATGTAAGGTCTGGAGGGAGTTCACGAACGATGCGGCGGTCATCCTCAAGGCGATGAGGTTTCTGACGGCGCCCAGCGATCCCTGCGGATCCGCCGACCTCACCGGTCTCTTCCGAGCGGCCAAGCAGGAGGGCATCAGGTCGCGTGCGGAGGGTCGCCTTCTTAGAGTGGTGAAGTTTTTGCTCTTTTTTGATGCCTTTCATGTATACGTCGCAGAAAAGAAAGGAAGAAAACCTAAATATTATGTATCTCTCAGTTAAAAAAAGAAATAGCACTTCTTATGGAGGTAACAGATCCAAAAAGAAATTTATCTTTCTTTTGAAAGAAGGGTTCCTTCTCAAGGTACTTGGTTCGTATTGTAATAATTCAATGTATCACAACAATACAGTAACAGGAAATTGGTTACAATCACTTACTATAGTCACAAACAGATTAATAAACGGAACGGTCACACTCAAGGATTCTAAAAAAAGGAAAAAGGAAAGCTATTACCGAATCAAGAAGTGCAGAGAACACTGAAGATCAGGTTGGTGAAAATTTAGACGTTCTCCTGATGTTCAAATGGATTACCATAGTATTCAGTTCACATAGGGACTCTTGATGATGACCAGTCTGCTCTTCCCGGGAAAGAAAATAATTGTTTTGCCCAGAGAGTCCTATTTCTTTGCAATCTCGTGAAAGATCACTAGACTTATTAAGCTTTTCTCAAGAACAGAACTACGAATATGGGAGTGAAAAAGAAAGCAGGAGAACTTGAGAATGCAAACTTCATAGACTCCATAGTGAAAGTCAAACTCAAAAGATGGCAAGAAATAGGGTTTCTTGGAACCGTTAAACAGTTTTTATAGAGAAATAACCTTATACAAGTCCATTAATCTTGCCCAATACTAATATGGAACATACCATAAACAGGCAGGAGTAAACAGTGTAACCAGCTGAACCCGGATTTAGCGGTTGTCCTGAAGGTTCCATGTGACTGCTTGAAGACATTCTGACTGGTTGGATGAAAGCTTAATTCAAGATGTGCGTGTTTTTCAACCAATCAAGTTAGCTCCAATAAATACCAATCACGAACAAGTCATATCATAGTGATTCTGGAACATCAAAGAATAGATGTCATTATAACGATTACGACTACAATTGCAAAAAAAAAAGAGATTTTAACTGAGGAAGTTTCTAAATGAAAGGGAATTTAATGGATATGCAACACTAAAATATGCTATTTACTATCATTCCATCTACTTGTGCATCAAGTTTGAAGAAGATATCACTCTTTAATGAAGAAATGATAGTAGCTACTTATTTTATAAGCTTTGCTTGCCTGCCATAAAAGAGTTACCAATCTAGCTAATACACGAGCTTAGGAAAGAAGGTTCTCTCCGAGCAAAGAAATTTGGAAATTGATATGTGCATGATTCTAGATATCCCAAGTCACTGCAGTCAGCTTGCTGCTTTGACCTTTCAATAACATACAACTGTTCCATCATGTCCCCATGCATCCATCTCTCTCTCTCTATGTGAATGCATCATTTCCGCAATGGGACCAAAAGAAAGATATGCTTTTGCTTCCTTTCTCTCAAACTTTTGAGCACACCTTTTCTTTTCCTTGTCTCATCTATCCCCTCTATGACTATTTATTTATCCATGTGGGTTCTCCTTGGGCATTGCTAGAAAGAAAGTTGGTCTGGCATATTGGAAGAAAGTTCTCAAGGTTAGTTATCATCGGTTGCATCAATGATAAAGGTAGTTTACATGTGCAATTCAAAAGTACAACCACCGGATCTAGTTGGTTCTAGCATTGGCGATGTCGGGAGGGAGGCATGATGGTGCTGGATTTAGTGATGCTTCGGTGAAAAAGCTTGGCCAATCAAAGAAAAAAGGTAGGAAAGAGAAAAAAAGAAGGGCTTTTATATTGTGGACAAATACTGGAGCACAAAGGGTCTAGGATTTGTACTTCTTCGATACCATGTTGGAAAAATAAAATGCTCTAATCTTTGCATGGAGCCTTTGACCTTTGCCTCGACGTAGTTTGTGATAGAGGATGTGGGAAAGGTTGCGGTTGGTCTTCCACGATTGGAGTTTGTTGCTCATGTGGTGGTGCAGTTGCTCGAGCTAACTGAGAGGCTAGAGGAGGGTGGCGATTTTGTGACTCTTCAACCGTCACTGCATCATCATCTTCATCGTCGTCTTCATCATCATCATCATTGTCGTCTTTTGTTCCTCCTAAAGCTAGTGAATCTTCAAACTCTGGATTCTCTTTAAATTTACGGTTATGGATTACTCTCCTACTAGATTTATTATTCACAAATTTTGATACATTTGCACCCAATCTTCCTTTAGAGTCTTCAAATTCAAGGTTATGGATTACTCTTCTATTAGATTTACTACCCACAAGTTTCGATACATCTACAGCCATTTTTTTGCTATCTCTGGATCAAGACCATCATTTGTATCAAGAAATGATTCTCCATTGCCATTCAACCACTCTTGTAAAACATCTTCTTTACATCTATCTCCAAAAGGGTATGCAACATCAATTGGGTCCATATATTCTTTTTTATTTTTTCCTTCCCATATATGTTTCATCTTTAGTCCAATGTTGTGGTGTACGAATACCAAGTTCATCAATTTGTTACTATCGAGGCAATTTCTTCTCTGAGAGTGAATTAAGTTGAAGGTACTCTAATTTCTTTCACACCTTCCTACCGATATTGTTTGAGATAAGATTCTTACAGCAACTCGACGACGATTAAGAGCATCTGGGCCATGTAAGTGCCACCATTCAACTGAAATAAAAAAATGAAAATGAACTTATTATGATTGATTCATTCATGTAACTTGTGAATTGCGTAAAATAAATTCACAAGATGATCATACTAGGAAAAGTTTTATTTTAGACATGTGTGGCGGTGTGTCCTGAAAGATAGTAACTCACCTTTAAAATATTTTATCTGTAAGAAATGATGATTTAATAAATTGTATGTGTGAGCATAACAGGCTAACATCGTAAGTTAAAAGTATGGGTTAATTTATCACATTCACCTCATTCATATAGTCTATTTGGTCTTGTACATTCTTGATGAGTTTATAGATAACTGTTTGCATCGCTTTAAGGAGCTTGTGATCATTACGAAGTCCAAACTTGTAGTGATATCTCAAGTTGAGATAATATGTTGCAAAATTTGGACTTAAGTGTAATTATTACAAAGTACAAACTAAAAAGTCGAGTTATGACCAAAGACAAAACAATATGAATGAAATTTAATACTTAAGTGATAAATTCATATTAGTTTTATGATGTGGATGTAAAAGTAGGTCTTGCCATTTCTCATCAATTATTTTGATGTATTATCAACTTGACTTTCCAACATTTTCTTTCATCTATTTGATGGCTGCATATATACTTGTTAATGTTGATTTTTTATTACCATCAACCATCCTTAGCACGACCACAATAAGTTCCATTATCTTCACAACTCGTAAACAACTGTCCTAGAATTTTATGAAGGTCACCAATCTCTCCACTTTCTTCTCGATTTACGATCTGCTCTCTTTTTGCATACTAATCATTGGAGATGAACATTTGCTTGAATTCAATTTTATTGTCCAGAATACTCTGCAACGTGATGTAATTTATTGCAAATCGGATGATAGTTGACCTTACAAGTTCACTCTTATAGAATGCCTCATCAATGTCAGTATGTGCGAGTGATTGTAACTGAAAGTGGTGATTAGCCATGCATATTGAATAAGATCATTTATTGCCTTTCTCTTTTCAAAGTCTTTGAGAATTAGATCAATGCAATGGGTTGGACAAGGAGTCCAAAAACTCTATACTTGTTGGATTTAATTAATTTCTGGCCAGCCTTATTAAAATTGATACCGTTATCTTAATAAATTACACCATATGTTCGGGTCCCAATCGAATGGTATATGTACTTGTAATCTTTTACTTGATTGAATGGATCCACAGATTTCAAAAAGATCGTCTTTCCATTACAATAAAGAATGAAATTTATGATTTATCTTTTCATGAAACTGGTTTAGCCATTACATATAATAGACACACCATAATCAAACCATAAGCTTTTCAACCCATTTATGTAGTTGTTAAGGTCATCCTTCGCTATATGCAAGTACCTATTCATAATCTCGTGTAGGGTAGGAGCCTTCACCCCTATTCCTCCTTGGTCCATCTCATTCATTGCATGCTCATGTTGTAGAAATGGTTCGCTTGTTACATTTGTTGGGATGACATGTGCAAAGAAGAATGTAGAGATGACCTTTTACACCTTTTCTTTAATATTTCTAAACATCCATTTGATGGTCTTTTGCTTCCGGTCTTGACTAGGAACATATTTTATACTAGTTGATCTTCTAAGTTCTACCCCCCTTTATTTTTTTGCTGGGTCGGGCATGGTGATATGAGCACTTCCGCATCCTCTCTTATAAGGCTCTTTTTGCTGCCTTTCATGTTCACTCCTTAGAAATTCTCTAATGGCATTCTTATATATCCGTCTCTGTGCAAGACTTTCACAATTACAAGGGTATTGAATATCCGAATCTTCATTTGAGTCATCTAGTGCAGTATACTCTTTTTCCTACATTCTCTAGTGAAATATCGCATCTTTCCTTGATTTGTCATTGTCTTTTGCTTTCTTTCCCTTTAACTTTGCTTGCACTAATAGCCTATCTTGTTTAGGTACATTACAACACTTGGCTACAATCTTGTACTCACTTACCACATGTTGCTTCAACCCTGTGATATCTTCTCCTATCAATTTTTTACCACAAAAGTTACATTGTGGTTTTCCTTTCTCCATCTATGGGAGGCATAATTCTAGCCAATTTCTCTAGCATCTTCATCTCTTCGGTGACTCTTTATGATTAAACACCAACAAGACATGGATCACTATTTTAAACTGTTAACTATGGATCAACAAGAAATTTGTTACAATTAACATGAATAAACTCATATTGAATAATAATTGATGTTAAAATATGGTGATTTTGGCCATGAAATCACCACAAAAGTAGAGTTTAATAAGGGATCTTACTAAATTAATGTGTAGACAACATTAATTTTCCCAATAATCAAGTATATCAAGAAATTTGATTTTGGGATAAATGATAACCAAAGTTAAACCATGGTGATCTAGGTTACGAAATCACCACAAAATTAGAGTTTAATTAGTCATATTACTAAATTATTGTGTAGACAACATTAATCTAACCAATAATCAAGTACATTAAGAGAAGTAATTTTGGGATGAATAGTAATCGATGTTAAAACATGGTGATTTAGGCCACCCAATCATCACTAAATTGGGGGTTTAATAATAATTAAGGATCTTACTAAATTAATGTAGACAACAATAATCTAGTTAATAATCGAGTATATGAAGAGATTTAATTTCGGCATAAACAGTAATCGAGGTTAAAAACATGGTGATTTGGACCTAATAATACAAATAAATTCAAGAATAGGGTGCTTACCTTGTTGAGAAATGAGAGAAGGTTAAAAATCACCCAATAATTTGGTGTACAACCAAATTTTAGTGGTGCAGCAAGGTGGTTATAGTATGGAATAGAAGAGAATAACAAGGGAAATGGAGAAGAAGAGGGCAGTAACAGGTTGATACTGCTGATATATCGCCCATGTTGGGTAGATATCGATGAAATATTGGAAAAATTATACTAAGGGACTTCACATTTAACGATACAATGTAATGGTAAAAAGATATATTCTTGGAGTCGACATCATGTGGGTTAGCGATATCGATGTATCAGCGATATATCACCGATATGTATTTTGTTGGCTTTGGCGAGAGATAGGTGGCAACTACATGGGGAGCTTTCTTTCACTCAATGCGTCTGGACGGTCAAGGAGGATCTTGGTTGGGTGGTGAGACGGTGTGTTTGATCTAGAGGATGTGTTGTTCGACTTGCATGTACTCTCAGCACTATTGGTGAGGAAGGCTGATGGTTTCAATATGATTCTATCTATGGCCCTGTGGATGATACTGCATGATTGCAGTTTTGGGAGGATTTGTTGGAGGTTGCAGTTATATTTCATGGCATCCCCTGGTTGATTGGGGGCGACTTCAACATCACCTTGCAGATAGATGACAAAGTTGGTGGTAGAGGGAGGCAGGATTGAGGATTGGATGTGCTTGCGGAGTTTGTTGCTCTGCATAGGGTTCTTGATATGGTTCCAACTTCATGTAGATACACTTGGAGGAGCTCTGTAGGCCTCAAATCTAGGATTATCAGGTTCCTTTGCAGTGTGGGGTTGGCTGATGCTTTTCCCCTGGCTGATGTCATCCCCTTGGATAGGCCTTGCTCTAACAACACTCCTTTGTGTTGGAGAACGAATGAGCATAGAGGTAATGGAACATATTTCAAATTTGATAGGTTTTAGTTATTGGAGGATGGCTTTAAAAGGGTTGTGGAGAAGTAGCAATCTTTCCAAGCGAAGGGGTTGGTAGTGGCGAGGCTAGAGTACAAGCTAAGAGAGTTGAGATTGTTTCTAAGGTCCTATAGGATGGAGATTAGGGAGAGGTAGGCTAGGAGGAGGTCTGGGGTGTTGCTAGAGATTGCTAGATTGGTTAGATTGGAAGATGTGGGTGACCTTTCTGCTGAGGAATTAGGGAGGAGGCAGCACATATGACAGTGGCACAGGAGGACGAACAAGCTGATATGGATTGGAAGGTGAGATCTAGATAGTGGTGGTTCAAGGAGGGGGATTCTGGTACTCGTTATTTTCATCTCATGGCTTCTAGTAGGAGGAGAAGGAATTGGATTGACAAGCTTGTGGTGGATGGTACAATTTTCTTTGGTAGAGATGATGTGGGCAAAGTGGTAGCGAATTTTTATAGGTGGTTCTTAGGGAGAACAATGGGGGCATGGAGGTGGATCGGAGGGGATGCCCAATGCATTTCTGATACATAGGTGGATTTGCTTACTGTGCCTTTCACGGTGGACGAGTTGAGGCGAGCTTTCTGGGGTTTGAATGTGGATGGTTGCCTAGATCAGATGGTTTTCTAGTTTTTTTCTGCAAGGAGTTTTGGTCATTGGTTTAAGAGGATGTTATGTAGGTTATGGTAGATTTTGAAGTGGGTAACAAGGGTTTCAACAGGTTGAATAAACTCTACATGTTCTTGCTGCCCAAGAAAGATGGTGCAGAGGCTATTGAGGATTTTAGGTCGATAGCCCTCTCGAATGCAATATATCTCATCGTGTCCAAGGCTCTTGCTGATAGGCTTCGTGGGGTTCTACATGACATCATTTCTCCAGTACAAAGGAACTTTGTCCCAGGAAGGAATATTCTTGATGTCTTCGTCATTACTGTTGAGATATCGATTTCTTGGGTGCGACACAAGAGGAAGGCTTTCTTGTGGAAGGTGGATTTTAGTAAAGCTTATGATTTGGTGCAGTGGTCCTTTCTTTAGGCTGCTCTGGTGAAGAGAAGGTTCCTTTCAATTTGGATTGAATGGAGGAAGTGATGTGTGACCACTACTTTCTTTATTCTAGTGAATGGCAATCTTGTTGGTGGTTGGGTGTAGTAGAGGAAGGGGGGTTAAATAGGGGTGCCCCTTGACACCCATGCTCTTTGTTCTGGCGGTGGATGCTTTAGTGAGGGCCACTTCTAGAGCTTGCATAGGAGGTCTGTTCAATGGTTTCATGGCGGTTCACAAACTTAGATCCCAGTCTTTCAGTATGCAGATGACATTATTTTTAATTAAGGGTTCCACTGTTGAGGCAAGGAGGCTGCGAATTCTGTTAGAGATGTTTGGTGAAGCGTCAAGGTTGCAGATTAATTATTCCAAATTCACATTTGTTTCCATGCAGATGTTTGGAGAGGAGACACAGGAGCAACGTTTTAAATGCATCGGCATGTCGTCGGCAAGGTCATTTTCGGAAGGGGGCTTGCTGACACGAATAAGTTACCGAAATGCAGGGATCCCCCCCCCCCCCCCCCCCCCCCCCCCCCCCCACACACACACACACACACACAACACAATTTGAGTATTTTTTGACATTATTTTTAGTATTTATGTGATTTTTTGTTGGCATGCCATTGACATTTTCATGGCGTGCCCTCAGCATGGCTATCGAAAAAAGGGCATTTTCATGGGGTATGCTCACGAAATATACACTTAGAATTTCATCGGCACGACATCGAAATCAGCATTTCGAACCTTGCATAGGAGTGTGGTATCGCTTTGTGTACCTTGATTGGCTCTCTGCTGATCTCTTACTTGGGCCTTCCGTTATCTTATAGATGTATCAGCGCCCTTGACTAGTGTCCTTTGGTGGAGAGAATGGAGAAGAGGCTTGTAGGGTGAGTCTCTAAGATGCTCTCTAGAGGTGGTAGATTAGTCATGCTTTAAGGCTGTCCTTGCTTTGATTCTGGCATATTGTTTGTCTATTTTCAAACTCTCTGGGAAGGTGGAAAAGTGACTAACGGGTCTGATGAGGGATTTATTCTGGATAAACTTTGGTACGATAGGGAAAGGTGCTAGGTTAGTGGCTTGGGAGGAGGTGTTTGGGCCGTTGAAGGAAGGGGTCTTGGGGGGGTTGGGGGGTGTTTGAAAGGTCGAGACCTTGAATGACAACCTCCTTGCTAAGATTAACAGGATTGTGTAGCGCAAGCAGGATCTGTTTGGTCAAGTGTTTGAAGCTTGTTATGGGCCCCTACTGAACTGGGAGTTGATGGCATTGCCTTGGAGAGGAGCATCTCATTTTTGTAAAGAACTAGCGTTGGTGCCCTAATGGTTCGACCTTTCTTTTCTCCTTTTGTGGGCACGAGGGATGTCTTTCGTTTATGGAAAGATGATTGGGTGGGGTATGGCCTACTTTGTAAGAGATTTCCTAGACTCTTTGTGTTGGCCATTGATAAGGAGATTATAGTTGATGGCTGTTGGGAGGGCTCATGGTGCCTAAGTTTGTTTGGGAATCTCTCATAGTAGCGGATGGAGGAGTTTCAGGCTTTGTTATAGCAGCTATATGGCTATGCCCCCAAAGGAGGGAATTGAGGGATGGATGCGTGGCTTTGGAATGGTGGGGAGCACTCGGTTTGAGAGGCGTACTCCAGGTTGCGGCGTGTGGACCTCATGACGAATGTTTACTTCCTAAGAGATTGTTGACTATAGTTGGCGGATTGTCCATTGAAGATTGAGATTTTTGCATGGCTGATGCGAAAAGGGTGGCTTATGACAAGGGTATGGAGGGCCAGATGGATGCCGGAGGCTGACAGGATATGCTCGTTGTGTAGGGATGAGGACATTGATCATCTTTTCTTTGTGTTAGCATTGAAATAAGGTGCCTATGTGGACAGTCCACGTGGCACCTTGGCCACATGGCACTATCCATGTGGCACCGTGGTCCATAGGAGTCGACCAAGGTGGCCGTAGGGTTGGGTGTTAAGTTGGCTTATGTGCCAAATTATTTTGTGTCTTTTGTAGCAGCTTTATTTTAGTTTATTTTGAATTGTTACTTGGTTAAGAAGTTAAGTTATTTTAGGAAAACGGTAACTAAGGATTAAGATTGATAGAACCCTAATCCCTTAATTGTTGGGATTGACTCTCTTTAAATAGAGAGTAAATCTCCATTTGTTTTCTTTGAGTCAATATAATAAAATAACACCTTTTCAAGACTCCCTCTTCTTTCTCCACCATCGGTCTATCTCTTTCTCGCTTTTCTTCTCCACAAGCCAACTTCAAGAAAGAAGGGCATCACCACGTTGCCCGATTCTTCACACTTTGGATGCATGTTTTCCTTACAAATATGGAGAAAAATTGGTTGTGAGTGGATTGACCACTCAAATCATTAGTCAAGGGGGAGTATGGGGCATAATGTTTTTAGATGAAAGAAGGAGAAGGCGAAGGTGTTGGTGGTGCTCTGGGGAACCTGGTTGAGGAGGAATGCGGTCATTTTTAAGGGGGCAGACTTTACATTGAGAATTTTGTTATTATCATTTCTTTGCTTATCCATTTTTGGGATTCCCCTGTGTAATACTTTTGGATCTGCTGCCGCCTTTAGGCTTTTAATGGATTAATTCTTGGGTAGTTATCGCATGGATGACCACCCTTCCTTTTTTTTTCAAAAAAAAAACTATTAGAAACCTTAATCCTCTTTAAATAGAAGATTAGTGAAGAAATTACAAAATAATCTAGAATAATGCAAAAACAAGATAACTGAAAATATAATGGTAAGAGATAAATAAGAATCCTTCCACATACTTGATAGTTGAGAAGGTAAAGTCATCTAAAAACATGTGGTGATGATAATGATCACGAAGATTAGCACTCAGGATAGTGAGCTACAACCTCTTTCATTGCAAGGTAGGCTAGAAGATTGTTATTGGCATGAAGGTCATCAAGTGGCATGATGTTTGGAAGATGTTATGAAAGAAATAAGAAACTACTAGAGCAGGCTGGCCATTTGAACTGTTTTGGATTAGTTGAGATAGCTAACAGGATGATTGGTTGGTCTGAGATGAGGGGTAAAAATTACGTGAAATTTCAATGATCATTAGACTTGATTTACAAGGTTTCTTGGAAAGAAAATGCCAGATGCAAGTTGCAGCAGCAAGCCAAACTTGGAATGAACGGTACCAATAAATACTGCCATGTATCAAAACCTGGGAAACACATGTAGACAACTTGGATACCCCAGATCCAATTATATCCATCAATTGTGAATCCACATACTTGAATACTGCCGCATAGTCTTTTCTTATTATACTAAGATCTAAATCGATTTTCCTCTCAGAAGAAGGGATGACAACCACATACTCGAATTACGACCAAGGTTTTAAATGTCAATATTCATGTTGTATCGACAAGTCGAAAAAGGAACATGTCAGGATATGTTGAGGATATATCACTGATATCGGTGAATTTTAGGGAAATCGCTCAAAAAGGTGTCTTAAAATGTTACAAATTTGATGAAAATTAACATTTTCATAACTATTATACGTACAAAGAAATGCATAGAAGACCAAAATCATATGTTTTGAATGAAAATATAATAGAAATGTGCTACTAACATAGCTATTGACATATTGATAGAGTCATAGCATTAAAAACAAAAAGGCACGAAGCAACCATATACAATTTTAAGGTTCATGTGGTATCTGTACTTTCACTTTCTTCATACCTTCCATATCAAAGAAGAATCCTCAATATTGAAGATCTCAATGTAGATATAAATAACCAAGACACGAGATTGTAGCTTCTAAATTTCCAAGATGCCATCGATATAGTTGCAACCTTAAGATGTTTCCTTCATCCATTTTTTTGGAGGACGAGAGAGTATTCGAGTAAGTTGCATCACCATGGATGTCTGTAGCCTTTGTTTGTCATGATTCTCACAAATCGCATTAAGGAGAAGGTTCTTAAGACTTGATCTATAGGCTTTTACTTCTACTTTGTATCACCATCGTCAACCTAATTAGATTCGAGGCTGTGATTTTAGATATATGACATGTTATTGCCTATAGGTTCATTGCCTACAATGTTGCCTCATGATAACTCAAAATCTTTGGAAATTAGGAATCACTTACACATACAAGAAAATTATTTTTTTTTTAAAGGAAAGACATTTCAGCGTATGTTGGAAATTTTATACTTAAGGAGTTCAATTTTAACGACATGTCTTGCCTTGATTACGACTAGGTACCCATAAGAGGAGAAAGGACCGACTCCACCTAATGAGTCAGATACGTCCAATAAGTGGGCTACATCCAAGTACCCATAAGAGGAGAAAGGGCCAACTCTTATGAAATCCGCAAAGGTCAACAGGCTGAAGGATCAATCTATTGTTTCTGACATAGAATAGGCAGAACTTTATATATAGGTCAATGAATTCAGACATATTCGAGGACAGAGTCATTCTAACTAACTCTGCCGCATCAACAATTGAACACGCCAGTGTTGACCAGGTCAAATGTGTTAATGGAAGACATATGGCAAGCAATGATTGGGCAAGAAAGAATAGAAATTTCTGGAGGCTGAGGCTTCCAGGAGAAGATCCCTGATTGGAAAATCTATGAATACGGGTGAGGGGTGCCAATTGTTGGGGACTTTTCTGGTTCTCTCCATTGTCATCAGAGCATAGCTCTCAAGTTTTGGTGATTGGGAAGTTGAGGTGGTTGTGAGATCAGCCACTGTAGATCTCTTTTTCTTCTTCCAATTGAAGGTGACTTTTATGCATAGTGATCAGAATCCAGGTCAGAATTCATGTTATGATCATGAGATATCGGTACTAAAGATTTTTTGAGAGGAAGTTTTTATTGTATTGTTTTCTAGATTTGGAATCAAGAGTAAATTTATGTAAGAATTAACTATTGTTTATGGTTTATTGGATTTAAATGCTATCAAGATGTTACGATTTACAATCATTATTCTGCTATTTTCACAATCAAACATTATTCTGTTATTTACACGAAGTTAAACAAAGAAAATCTCATTTGATCATTGGTTCTTCTACTGTAAAAACAATTCCAGTAAATCAGGTTGATATTTGATTGATTTGAGATTCATTTTTACATTTTCTCTTGGTTAATTTTTATAATTTAATCAATCGTAACTGAAAAAGGTCCAAAATATCGAGAAATGCATTATTTCATCTTGGATTTAGATCAAGGTGTTATTTGCTTCAGTCACTTCTTTTCCTAAACTTTAACTTTAAATCTCAATTTGATGGGAGATTTCTTATTAATCTAAATTACCAACATTATTCTGTTATTTGCACAAGCAAACATTATTCTGTTATTTACACTAAGTTAAACAAAGAAAATCTCATTTGATCATGTGCTCTTCTCCGGTAAAAATGACTCTGGTTAATCAGGTTGATATTTGGTTGATTTTATATTCATTCATACATTTTCTCTTGGTTAATTTTTATAATTTAATCAATCGTAACTGAAAAAGGTCCGAAGTTTTGAGAAATGCATTATTTCATCTTTGATTTAGATTGAAGTATTATCCGCTTTGGTCACTTCTTTTCCTGAACTTGAACTTTAAATCTCAATTTGATGATGAATTTCTTATTAATCTAAATTAAGGTTAATGTGATGTTTTTTAGTCTGTAGTTGAGCGATCATGTTGACAAGTTAGGTCTGAAAAATCTGGGCTCAACTCAAGGTCAAAGCAACATGAAATCAAATAACTTCTTGAATGGATCATCCCAATCCATAAGCTGTTTCTCAGACGTAGCTCAACCCCTCCAGTTGTTTATTGTTGAAGCCTTGAGGTGACATCAGTGGAGGTGGATTCTCCCAAGAACTGAATATAGAGCCATTTATCAGGCTCAGAGTCTCCTTTTAGTTGGGTTGGACCATAGAGCTTGGACATAGATCAACTTTTGCTTGTTAAAAAGCTCCAACCAATTACCTTTCAGACAAAGCTCCAAGCAATATCAGGCTGCCTTTGTCTTGTAGAGGTGGAGAAAGCCATCTTACAAATTGAAGCCTGTCATGTAAAATAGTACTAAGTGCCCTGCCCATGGCCTTCTGAGACTGAGAATTCACTTCTTTCTTGGCATCTGGGGATGACTAACTGGTATTTGCATGAATGTTTTGTCAACAGTTAGCATTGAAGTAAAGAATCCTGTCAAGCAAGGGCTCAGTGATGATACCTTAGCTTTTTGACCCAGGGAATATGCTTCTATCTGATTTCCTCTTATTTTATTTATATTGGACAAGGCAGTTGGCTCCTTTTGTCTCTTAAATGGTTGGATCAAGCATATCTTCTAAGATCTTTGCAATGATCTTGCAGTCTTCTTTTTAAACCCCATTTTTCCTTGCCCATGAAGCTCACTGAAAGGATTCTCCTCATACTAATCCATACAAGGAGACATCACCTCTTATTCAGTACATTTATTAAAGTTAGCCATGTATGTAGTGGTGAGCTTGAAGTTAGTTGTATATGTAGTGGTGGGCTTGCCATGCTTGGCCAAGCCTCCCTACATGTATGTGTTACACAGAGGAACTGCACGACATAGTGTATGACGTTGACCATGGAACCACAACCCTTTAAAGGTCCACCATTGGAAGAGATGGGACTACCATGTCCTCTACCAACTACTATTACCATGTCAGAGATTGCTTGTCCACTATCAGACTGGGTAAAATAACTGCCATATAATTACAAGAAACCTGAACTGAAAGTGGATATTGGCATGGTAGACTACGGAGCAACTTTTGTCAGAAACTTTCACCACTTTTTCTCCACCTTCCACTTTCAAAGAAAATTTTTTATGTGCACCTTCCGACTTTTATGCTCATCATAATACAACGAATAGAAGATGTGAAGTTCCTCAAATGTAGTCAGGAGTTTTGAGGAATCCTGAGAGAGGATCATGTCCTCCATGTTGCAAATGGGAGACCTCCTTATAAACCTGTAAAACTCTTTACATTCTTGTGTATGGGATGTTTCTGCCAAACTCAATCTCATGTCTGTTTTGCATTGGTGTAATGGAATCAACAACATTTTCCTGGTTACTTGAAGATGATAAGGTTAAGGCATGTCAAGGAGGATTACTCCATTATCCCTAGGTCATGAAAGGGGATCTGATTCCTGGGATAGGGAAACAGACAGTTAATCAACAATGGGTGACAGTGCTATTGTTCATTTCTTTGATGCGTGGACTCCCAGTTTATCTTTCAAATCTGATGCAGTGAGATACTGCTTCTTTTCATGCCATGAAACTAACGGATGGAAGATATGCACCCATTAACTAAAGTTGATAACGTTCAGTTGGAAGATCCATTCAAAAAGCGATCACCATATATCTTGATATATCTTCATGTCTCTAACAAAGTAAGCACACATGATGTGAGACTTGTCCTCATTGGACACTTTGGATGATTAAGCACATGGCACGACAAAAAATCAGTAATTCAATCTAGCTATCTGATTGGATTGGGTTAGAAGGGGTTTCCATGATTAGATTGAACCATGCTAAACCCTTAAGGATGGAGTTGATGTAAGAAAGGGAACGGACCTAACTACTTTGTTCATGGACATTTTCACTATTGTTGGTTTGTCTATGCCTCTTAGGAAGAGGGCCTCTTGCAACCCTTGTAGAGGCCTCATGGATTGGGATGAGAAGAGAGTCGCCATAAAGGGTGCTTCTACCTCTTGGAGAGGCTTGACAAAATTGGAGGAATGTTAGGCCTCATTTTAGGGGTAATCTTGGTGATGGTTAGAGGTTCAGATTTTGGTCCCATCAGCAGTGCTCTTTTGGGATTGTTGCTGAGATTTACCCAAATCTGGTTGTTTTGGCTTTGTATGCATCGGTGACAATAGCAGATTATTTCTGAGATGAGGTCATGGCTTACCAATTTGCCTTCCTTTTTATTGGAAGCAAGAGAAAATGATCTTATTCACACTCTGTAGGCCTTGCACGATGTATCATTTGGTGATGGTAGTGATGGGTGGATTTGGAAGTATGGGAGATCCTTTGTCAGCAAAGCTTATGGGCACCCTCCCTCAGATTGAGCCTGTGTTGTAGGCCAATTGTGAGCAAATCTGGAAGGTGCAATTGCCTCTGAAAACACACTTTTTTTGTGTAGTTATGAGAATGTGAGTTGCTACTCAAGAGTTCAGGTGGCATCAGGTTTCCCATGTGGACTCTTCTTGCACCCTTTATGGCTCTTTGTTGGAAGATTTGAATTACTTGTTCTTTGGCTACCGATTTGCTAGGGATTGATGGATCAATGTCGGGATTGGTCATTTTCATCTTTCTTTTCAGGAGGTTTTTTGAGAAAGCTTTAAAAGAGACCAAGTGGTGGTGGGCCAAGAGCAAATTACAAGAGCTTTCATTTCACTCTGGTGTATTTGGTTGGAGTGAAATGGTTTTATTTTTAGAAATGAGAGAGCTTTGGTGGATGGAGTGGTTTACCATTTTGGTTCAATGCAATCTTTTGTGTACTTAGTCTCATCTCTCCAGGGGGTTAATATCCTTTTTTAACTTACCTTGTCCTTTCATAAAAAAAAGTACATGGAAAGTCAAGTCTCAAATTTTCTTTAGTTATAACAAACCCCTTATGGTTGAAAGGCTAGCGTAGAAATTCTAAATGCAACCATGATCATATGTTATACTATAGCTTGTTGCATCTGATCAACATGAAAAATTTGAAGTGGGTATGTCATTCATCTAAATCTGGTGGTACCCCTTATGGAAGTCAAGCTTCATGAAGAATGTGGTGCTCTTGAGCTCATCTAAGAGCCCATCCACAATTGCTATTGGGGAACCAATCTTTGATAGCCCTTTTGAATAGTCTATGCAAAATCTCTACATGTCATTCTTCCTAATTTGTGGGGAATTGGCAAAGTAAAATGACTGTTGCTTGGATGAACCAAGCCCTCCTCAAGTAGTAACTCAATTTGGCACTTCAGATCGTTCTTTGAGTTTGTCCATGACAATAAGGAGCAATGGTGATTAGCTATGTATCATGCTTGAGGGGAATGGAGTGATTGTAGGTGTGCTCAAGGGGTAAGCCTTTAGGTTCCACAAACGCTTGAGAGTATTTACGGAAGGTGCCCTTTATCTCACTAGAATCAATGAGGGTCTCAAGTTGACCCTTATTGCAAATGATAAACAATTGGCTTTGGACATCAAGTTCATGCTTGAGCTCAACATCCATTAAGGTGCTAGGATTGGATGATATCCCTTGTAACATGATGGAAGAATTGGAGCCTGGGTAAGTGAATTGTAGCTTTTCAGTTAGGTCCCAAGTGATCTCCTTTAGGGCTCGTACCCATGTCATGGTCCATACGAAATTGAACATCTTGAGTGATAAGAGGCAGGCATATCGTTAATGGATTTGGAATGTAAGGGACTCAACCCTCTCCATGGTGGAAAGAGTTGTGCATCCTGCTATCGGTACCTAGGCAGGCCTCATAATTGTCGATGTGCATCCTAGAACCTAAGTAGGGATCTATGGAGTTTGTGAGAGCTATTAAATAATAGGGTTATTAGGTATTTTTGAGAGTTGTGTTATTTAGTCAAGTGTTTCATTGTAATTCGCCCAACACTTCTATAAAAGAGAGGGTAGGGCTCATTAGTTGAATAAGAGAATCCATTTTTTCCAATTTTAACATGGTATCAAAACCACTGATCTATGTGGCTTAGGGTTAGGAAAAGAAAAACCCTAGAGAGGGGAGGGGGTCTTTGGTGGCGTCGCTGGTCTCTGGTAAGCCTCTGGGAAGTCTCGTCCTCTCCAAGACATCTTCTCTCCTTCGTTCCTCTTCTCAACACTGGAGAGGCATGACTGTCACTGATGGAGAGCCATTGTTGCCAATCAAAGAACATGACCATCGCCATCGTCGTTGCTCTAATCATTGTTAGACTCAGGGGTGCGTCGTCGGTTCATCGTTGACTGATGGCACCCCCTTTGGTGATCATCTGTCAGCGCGATCGTCGTTGGCTTGTTGATCTGGCTCTAGCGTCGTCAATGACAGGAGGGGCTCGAAAACTTGTTTTGAGCCTTCTCTTCCTGATCAAACAGAGACCTAGGGGCCTCATTGGAACCTTAAGGAAGTCATCTCATTTTTGGGGCGAACCCGAGTGTCGACTCCTCGTTGGAGCGCTGTTGGAGTGTTGCACAGAGTTCTTAGCGTTGCCAGTGAGGGTTCCGATGGGGCTATTATCATCATGTGTGACCTTGGATAGTCTTTGGAGGCCACTAGATCTACAGATTGCATTAAAGGAGTTGGTTTGCATGATGTGTCTCCTCTTATGCATATCCACCCTAACGATGATCCTTCTCTCATCGCTATTGAAGAACGCTTTGTTTTCCAACATGGTGGGCCTCATCTCATATGGGAAGTTCCCAGTTGGCCCCATGAAGGGTTTCTAGCCTTGAAGGACTTGTATTTGTAGCCCAAGGAAACTTGAAGAAGAAAGACACAGCTTCACATTGACCCGTAGATGGGATACACTCTTCTGCACCTAGAGCATTTCGATTGGCTCTTGGGGCGTAGGAGCAATGGCAGCGAGGTGACCTTGTGCACGCTCGGAGAAACCAAGCACAGTACATTGGCTTGCGGGGAGTGGGAGCAACGACACCCGTGTGATCTTATGCATACTCAAGAAGACCAATCCTTATCATCTTTAGACTCTTGGATGTAGGAGCAGCGACACCCAAGTTATAGCTGTGATTTCTTACGTACCCAGCGCCTTACATCGGACGTACAAGTAGACACATGACCAGTAGTTGCAGATGTAGATGCTGGCTATTTCGTCTACAGTTGATCTCTGATTCTCTTCTATCACTAATGCTCCTCCAACTGTTTGGATTAGGGGGAGTCCCTCGTTTTGTAACTCCTTCAAGTTGGACATTGCACACTCCAACTTTGGGGGGGGGGTGTAAGAGTTACTAGATAATAGGGTTATTAGGTACTTTTTAGAGTTACGTTATTTCTAAATTAGTCAAGTGTTTCATTGTAATTCGCCTAACATCTCTTCTATATAAAAGAGAGACTTGGGCTCATTGGTTGAATAGGAGAATCCATGTTTTCCAATCTTAATAGAGTTATTGGAACTTGCCAAGTCCATTAGAGTGAGAATCTTGCTTGCCTTTGTAATAAACTCAAGCTTGATTAGCCTAGCCACTAGTGGTGGAGCTAGGGAGAGACAGACGAAGGTAGTCCCCCCCCGCCCCACGACTTTTTAATTTCTGTAGGATTTATATACCAAAGCCATTAATTTTAATACATTTGCTTATATTTTGCCCCCTTAACTAGGAGAATTGTATTGATAACCGTAACTCCATTTGACTTTGCCTCCTTACCTTAATTTCAGGCTCAGTAACTACATCAAGCTTGGACATAGCATGTGTCGAGATATCTCCTATCACCATATCACTTGGCCAGTCCTCCAGTTCTTCATTCATTTCCTCCTCTTCGACAAGTAGGTACAAGGTCTTTGCTTTGCACTTATGTTTGTAGAGGTAGCACTCATCGCAATTATATTAGAGGCCCTTGTCTCATCTCTTTGCTATATCCATAGATGTCAACCATTGCTCTTTGTAGGTTGGATGATAGTTTAACGTCCCAACCTTCATGGGGGGTTGCCACCTTGCTTTAGGCCATACCTTCTAGAAACCTAGGTTCTGGTGAGTGCACCCTTTTCCTTCTCACTTCCCTACCTTTGACGATGTGGGCATAATGAATGGCTTGGGATGGTTAGGCTTAAAGATCATCATGTCAATGCTCAAATCATCCTTATAGCCTTGAGAAAAAGAAAATCTCCATGAGCTGCCGAGCTGCTCATTCATGGGTAAAAATTGTTTCAAAGCTTCAAAGTGAGGATAATATTCACTTATCAATGTTGTGTCATTGTTGGCATAATTGGCTTAATGGGTTGTTTTAGATGCTTCTCCCCAACCATGCGAGGAGCTCCTCTTGGAACTTATTCATGTGAGGAGCAAAGTATGAATGCACACTTTGCTTGCCTTAGTGTAGCCACCATATGGCCTTCCCATCGAGGTGGAGAATCACCATCTTGATCTCATCCTTTAGAATGCCATGATATGATAACTTTGGCTCTCTGTAGTTAATATGGTAGGTCTTTTCTCTCGTCGTATATCAGAAATGGCAATTTGACGGTCTTAGGGAGTTGTGGCTCCTTCCTATGATGCCCCTACCTTCCCCTCTTCTTTATCCTTTGTCTCCTTATTTGCCTCTCAAGGACCTTGCTTGGTGTCCTTGAGGAGATTATTGAGTTTGTTTAAGGCATTGGTATGTTGTTGAAGGATGCCAACAACCTCTTGCTACAGTCGGAACATTGTTTTAAGCTTCTCCTCTGGCTTTTTCTATACTCCTTTGAGGGTTGACCTTTGATTATGATACTAGGGTGATACACTTGCCTCTTACAAACGTAGCAAGTGATGCACTCGCAAGGGAGGTTGAGTAGATTGCCTCCTACCTATCATGGGTAGACGACCAAACAACCACAAGGGATGAAATAAGATATCAGAATATGGTTGTTCTGCCTCTTTCATTCAATCCATATGCTTACATATAGTAGTGGCACAATGCATAAGAGAAAATTTGGGGGGGGGGGGGGGGAACAACCCCAACATACTAACACGTGTCACTCAGTGTCCTTTGGACATCTCTCTACATTGATAATGACCCCATGCATGCCAAACAACCACTTTACACCTTGGCCTAGGGCCTTGATTGCTATCCACGCATGCACCATAGATGATTACATATGTCATCCTATGTATTCCTTGTATGGCAGATGATGGGATGCCATGACCCTAGGTGTGCCAACAAGGCATTTGAAGGATTTTGTGGGAGTACTAGAAGGAAATTTACGATTAAAATGGAGTTTGTGATATTGGATTGAGGAGTTCACAATTAAGATGTGGACATTGAGCTTATAAGAACCACCTCTATTCCATCTTCTCTACGGGCAAGTGAAGGAAACCTAATTGAAGCTACCTTGTTCAAGTTTGGTTCATTTAGGGGTGTTTGGTTGGCGACTTAAGTGGGTTTGCGTTAAGTATTTGATCCGCCACTTAACCTGCCCCCCATTTGCGTCGGGTTAAGTGAACTTAACCCCCGAATAATCACCCTTTCACTTTTCAAAAAAAAAAAGTGAACTTAATTTGGGGTAAAGTTATTCCGCTTTCTCTGTGAAATAACTTTAACCCACTAAAACATCCAAATGGGTTAACTCACTTATTCCACTATATATTCCACTCATTCCTTATTCTTCTACTTATTCCACAAACTTATTCCCCTTACCAAATGAGGCGGTAGTGTTTAGGGATTAGGGTTATTAGAAGGAAATTTACGATTAAAACGGTGTGTGTGATTTTGGATTGAGGAGCTCACAATTGAGATATGGGCATTGGGCTTATAAGAACCACCTCTCTTTATTCCATCTTCTCTATGGACAAGTGAATGAAACGTGCTTGAAGCTACCTTGTTCAAGTTTGGTTCATTTACATAAATGAAGCTATGTTGTCTTTGTTGAGTTATATTTTTAGTGGTTTTTTACTATTTTTATATTGTACGGGTGTGTCTTGTAATTTACCTTTTGTGCCTCTTTATATAAAGGCAACTAGGGTTTCTAATAGAAAATGATTTGCTCCTTTGTCTTATCATGGTATCAGAGCAGCAGTCCTAGACTGATGTTTGGGTATCTCACCCTAAAACCTAGCCTCTGAACCCCTCCACCCAATCCTTCTTCCTCTCAAGGGCGTCGCCAGCCCTTAATAATCTCCGATCATCGCCGCCAGACCTTACCAGCCGGCAACAACGTTGTTGCCATCAGCAGGAGGGCTTAGTGGCGGCCTACGCGGCCTCAGCGTCTTTGTTAAGGGTGGTAGAGGCAATTTCAATGGTGAGTTGATAGCTGCAGCACCTGGGATCTACTCCACTGCCTTGTTGTGAAGAGCAGTAGCACCTCCTCTCACTTCCTCTTCTTTTGCTGTTGTGTTTCATGACCTTCGTGAGGTGCAGCTGTGAGGAGGTGGCCCAGATCTAATCTTGGGCAGGCTTGCGTGGTTCGGGGTGATGTAAACGGTCACCCATCTATCTTCTTCAACTAAGCAGAGGTCAAGGGGAAGAAACAACCCCTTTGGGGTCTTATCTAGCCCTCAAGGGTATTTGTTATGGCCTGATTTTGTCTCTGTTCTCAGATTTGTGACGATTTCAGACCTGCACATGGTCTGATTTTTTTTACTGTAGTACCTTGATTTTGTGTTTCCCACATGTCGGGTGATATGGAAGACAAGAAAGATACTTCTGGTGACTCGGTGGGGAAGACAACCTATTCTTTTTTATTTCCTGATCGGGAACTTTTTTCTATTCCACCCAAAGTATTTTGGCGTGTGCATTTTGTTTACTTATTCAAAGTGGACAAACTGACTCCTAGAATAGTTAAATGTATTTTTGTGGACTATTCTAGAACACAAAAGGGGTATAGATTTTTGATCCCCTTTCACATTGCTTTTATGTTAGTAAGGATGTCACTTTTTTTGAGGAGATGCCATATTATTCTGTTAGTAGGAGGTCTTCCAATGTCACACAGGATGCTCCATTGCCTATGCCCACTGCTGCACCTCCAGGTCCCTCTGAGCCTCCTATACTTCAAGATGTTCCTTCCATTACTTATCCTAGACATTTTGAGGTTACGGATACATTCTTTAAACATTTTGAGTGCAGACCACCCACCATAGTTCTTGCAGAGGAATCCCTTTCTATTATTCCTGTTCAATCCCTTGTTGATCTGCCAATTCAGATGGGGGTCCAGAGCTAATGTAACCAGAGGTAACTGATGTGGGTCTTCCTATTGCCCAGAGGAAGCCATAGAGATCTTGTGCTAAGTATTCTGTTTCCAATTATATGCCATTTGATCATTTGCCTGTAGCAGGGAGACTTTTATCTCTTGTACTTGACAAGTATATTCCCAGGAATTACATAGAGGCTTCTCAGGACCCTTCCTGGACCTTAGCCATGTAGGAGGAGATGGTAGCCCTCCAGTCTAGAGGTACTTGGGAGTTTGTTGACCTATCCTCTGGTGCTTCTGTTGTGGGGTGTAGGTGGGTGTTCACCCTTAAATGTCGCCCTGATGGAGTAGTTGAGAGATTCAAAGTACGGTTGGTTGCCAAAAGTTATACGCAAACCTTTGGAGTTGATTATTTTTGAGACTTTCTCGTTAGTGGCCAGACTTAATTCAGTGCAGATTCTTCTTTCCGTGGCAGTCAACAGTGGTTGGTCGGTATCTCAGCGAGATAATAAAAGGCGTCTCTATGGTGATTTAGAGGAAGAAGTTTACATGCAGCAACCCTCAGGACTTGTCATTGAGGGGGAGTGTCAGAAGGTTTGCAGATTAAAGAAGGCTATTTATGGCGTTAAACAGAGTCCCAGGACTTGGTTTGAAAGGTTAAGTAATGGTGTGCAAAACTTTGGCTTTACTAGATCTACTGCTGATCATTCAGTTTTACTATGCATAGAGCCACTGGGTCTGTTATTCTTATTATGTATGTTGATGATACACTGCTCACTGGAAGTGATAAAGCAGGGATAGAAGCTACTAAGGAGTTCTTACATTCTCAGTTTGTTACCAAAGATTTGGGAATGATAAATTATTTTTTAGACATTGAGGTATAGCATGTTGAAGGTGGTCTTATTCTATCCTAGAGAAACAATGTAGTTGACTTGCTAAGAGAGGTAGGAATGCTGGGCTGCAAGCCTGCTAGTGTTCCTATGGACCCATCTATACCACTTGCAAAGTTAGAGAGTCTAGTGCTTGAAGATGTGACTAGATACTGTCCTATGGTAGGAAAACTATTGTATTTGACTGTTACTAGACTTGACATATGTTTTGCAGTTGGGAGACTTAGTCAGTTCATGTTGTCTCCTAGAGAGGTACAGTGGGAAGGTGTGTGTCAGGTGCTGAGATACTTCAAGCAGGCTCCTGGTAAGGAGCTATCATTCATGAAGCCTAGCCATTTAGATGTTTGAGGATATTTTGATGCAGATTATGCTGGTGCTTATGAGGACAGAAGGTCTACTACAGGGTATTATACCTATGTTGGCGGCAATCTAGGCATATGGAGAAGTAACAATCAGAATTATTGCAAATAATCTTACTTTCTATGAGCGAACAAAGCACATAGAAGTTGACTGCCATTTTATCAGAGATGTTATTCTTGCTGGTAAGATCACTACACCCTATATAGCCATTTAAGATCAGATTGCTGATGTCTTTACAAAAGCATTCTCCAAGAAACGTCTTGAGTTAGTATGTTCCAAGTTGAGCATGCTTGATGTGTATGTTCCAATTTGAGGGGGAGTGTTTAGTTATTGTCTTTTTATTGTTTTTATATTGTACGGGTGTGTGTCTTGTAATTTACCCTTTATGTCTCTTTATATAAAGGTACCTAGGGTTTCTAATAGAAAATGGTTCACTCTTTTGTCCTATCAGTCTTCAAATTCAATTTATTTGTTTCTTTAATGAATGTAAATCAAGCCTAAACATGATCTAAGGTGTATTAAGATCTTGATAACCCTAGTTGCTGGTGGTGTATGGGGGAAGCAGGTTTGTGTAGATGGGAAAAGAGAGTGATGTGGTGAGGAGGGATGATATTACCTCTTTTGGAGTTTATATCTTCCTCCTTAACTTGTTGTATCCCTTTTATATTAGTTTATTGTTTTATGTCCCGAGTCTTGTACCTCTTTATATTTTATTATTTTCTTGGGGTTGTATTATACTTTAGCCACCATTATATATTATGAGGTAGGGTTAGAAAATGAAGATTGCTCGGTCATTTTCTTTTACTGATTTGTGTGATTCCTATGGGGATCCTGGTAGTTTGGGAAAGGATGGCCATTCAGGGATCATTTTGTTTGTAAGGGCCTCGTTAAGATCTTAAGGAATGTTGAGTCATACTGTAGATGCTCTCTTGGAGGTGGTGCATGCTTTTCCATTTGGTCCCAACCATGGAGCTCCTTTGGGACAATTGTAGATATCTATCCTGATTGGCTGCTTTGGTTCTTGACTGTTTAGCCCGTGTGGCGGATTGCTTTCATGAAGGGTTGCAGATGCCTTCTCTTCCTCCCTGTCTGATGCAAGAGCTGAGGGGTTGCTCATGTACCTTGTAGGTGGTACATGATTTTTGTCCTAGGCATTAGAGACCGTTAGAATATTACAACCATCTAACAGAATGCTCAGAATTGCTCTCCACCTGCATATGAGTTGGCCAACTCTTATCGGCTACACTGAAACAAAATTTCAGGTGATGTGGCTACAAATCTCTCGTGTGAGCACTGATAACTTAAGACAGAATACCAGATCATTCTCACCCTTGTTCCATTGAGCTGCAACTGCAGTGCTCATACCAAAACACTAGGGAGGGTAGAGATGGATGGATTAGGAAGTATGGGATTTTTAGGATTAAGGATGCTTATGTATGTTTTGTTAATAGGTTAGCTCAATTAGACTCACTTTTGTCTGGTGACTGCTATGATTTGGAAGTTATGTTTACCTCTAAAGGTTTGTTTCTTCTTATGGCTGCTAAGAAGAGGAAGATCCATGACTGGAGTATTTGGGTAGAGGTGATCATCAGATGTTGATGCCACTTGTATCCATTGGTGGGCTGCTTCTAAAGATCTGGAGCATCTCTTCTTCTCATGCTCAGTTGTGGCTGATTGTTGGGTGTGCTCTGGGACTCAGCTTCTGAATGGCACAACACACCCCAACTTTTGGAATAACATATGCTTTCTTCCTGGGCAGGCTGGTGGTGATCTTGTTAGGTGGGCGTCCACCCTTCTTTGGTGCATTTGGCTAGAATAAAATGAAGTGATTTTCAGGGGAGAGAGCACAAGTGGATGGTGTAATTTACCTTTTCAAATGTCTCTACAGTGTGTGGACTGTATAGCTTTAGTTATTAAATGAATTGGGGGGTTAACATTCCTTATTAACTCCTCTTTTTCCTTTCACAAAAATAAAGGCTTAAGTTTTTCCGAATTCTCTCAAAGCCTAACATTGTCTTGGATTTTAGGACAAGCTTTTCCTTGTGAGTGCAAGTTCGAATATTATAAAACTTCTAGATTTGCAGGCTTTAGAAAAGAGTAATAAGCTGCTAGATTGGATTATATAATACTTTCTATCTGGTGGTCGTCAGTCGATAAACAACAGATGGCATGGTTAAATTTGTAGTTTCTAATCTACTTGATGCAAATGACTAGTAGGATGTGGCTCCACCAAGGAAAACTAAGATGTCAGATTATTGCTTTAATCAATTGATGTTTAACTGAAGAGATGTGAGGAAAGTAGCTTCTTTTTGTCACAGTAGGAAAACATTGAATTATCCATCCGAGTTGTTTTTAGATTGTAAGTAGCTTCAGAATTTTGTTCTTTCAAGTTTACCCAAACTATGTTGGGATAAATTCCATATGTTCTTTGGGGTTGTTTGGGTCTACACTATTCATTTCTTTTCTCTGGGTGAACCAAGCAGTGTAAATTTATGCATAGCTATCTATCTTTTGTATCTTGCATTCATGCCATTACAATTGGTTTATTGTGGCATTCTATGCATTTCTTGGAAAAAAGTTCAATCTAATGAAATTGTAAACTTTTTAGGTACTCATCTACTGCAGGTCATCCTCCAGGCCGGTCTATCAGTGGCCTGTGAATGAGAAACTATTCACCTTGGATGTTTTGTATCTCCATGACAAACCTGCGCCAGAGAACGATCCACAAGCTGTTTTTGATGCCCTGGTGGATGCCTCTGAGCAAGTTAGCCAGTATGAGGGCTATGTCCTGGAAAGCAGCCAGGCAGTCCCACGAGTTGCTTGTCGGCTCATGTACACACTTCTGTGTCATCCCCAACAGAGGTGCAGCCAGGATGACCTTGACATCCCGAAGCCCATCATGAAGAAGGTGCCTCCTGCTGTAGAAGGAGTATCCAATGAGGAGAACGTATCGGTGCCCAGTACGTCTTTATAACTGAACCTCACTGTTTACCATTGGAAGAACCTGTTTACATCCATTGCTGATTATCTCCTACTGGACTGCTTATCTATTTTTTGTGCTAGGGTAGTAAATGAGGTGCCTGTTTGTACTTTGTTGTAAATTAGAACTGGTTCTTATGAGATGCTTCTTTTATCCGAGTCATCCCCCTTGAGGAAGCTGCTCTATTTCAGAGCATGTTCGGGTGTTCCAAGTAAATACTTATATTTTGGATTCTCGTGGGAAGCAGCCTTTTGTAAAATCTCGTATAAATCTTAAGGATAGTGAAGCCATGAGAGAATAGCTCATAATTTATGCAGGTCAGGTGGAGTAATCATATTCGTGCGTAACGTGATATAAAATGATTGTATTTTTCTCATAGCCAAATTGTGCCCCAGAGAAAACTCGTGTGTTGCAGACTTCATGCCCATTGTTTTTCAGCAAGTTATCTTGGCAATGCGGCAATCTCCCAACCAAAATAGCAGATCCTATTGGATTAACAAGAAGGTGGAATAAAGCTAACGTTGACAAAGGACTCTCTTCCCAGATAGATGTGGTGTGAAGGAGGATCTTGCGTGGAAGAACTCTACAAGGAAGCTTTCCGTCGGCTTGGCCCATCACTCCTTAGATTGGTAATGGAAGATGAGATGAAGGAGAGATTGTCGAGGCATTGTGGAAGCTTGGAAACTTATGCTCGAGAATACCGATTGTTCATATGGAAATATACAGATTGTGTTATGCAATGTTTGATGAGCTTTGTAAAAGGAACATCACTCGGTCGGCAAAAGGATGGGCCGTTTCTTTAAAAATTTTTCTTTGTTGTCCTATTATTTACTCCTCTCTTCCAGTGAGGCAAAGTCAAAAAGATACTGAGAGGGCCAAAGGCTCGCATAATAAAGATCATTTGTGGGAACGGTGGGGTGATCACGATTTGTGGCCATGCAACCAGTCATAGCAAGAAAGCGTAGTGTGAAATCAGAGGTTTGGAGACTCGTGACTTCACATCAGTTTACCGTCAAGTCCGATGGTGGTGGACCTCACACTATCTAGACATCTTCAATGTAATTAACTATGCTCACACAACAAAGACCGTGGCGCTGATCAACAAAATAAGCTTGGTCACCCTTTGTGGGTTGCGTTGGAAAGAACATTTTAATCGTATTTCACATAAAAGGGAACACCGTTGCCTCAAGGTGGCAGCAAAGTTGTTGCTTATCTAACCTCCTACCCATAAGCGAAACGATCCACCGTCTTTAAGGATCGAATTCATTTCACAGAAATGGAAATCATTTTCTCCCAGATGCCTTCATAACTAACCATATTGTTTAAACTTTGATTACAGGTGTTTCCGTCAAGGCAGCGGCCCTTTCCATTGGCAAAAACTAGACCTTGCTCCTGAAGGTTACGTGATAGTTTTGAAATCAGCAAGGAAGAAATGGGTCTTCTCTTTAGAAATATGATGAATCCATGGGCTATTCCGAGACTTCTACTCTTGTTCTACCATTTTGCTTCTGGAATATTCTTTTGTTTTCTATAACGAGCTTGTGCTTAATCCCGCTGGAGTAAAAAACTCTCTCCATATTTTTTGGCTTTACTATGAATTGCTGTATGAACACTGCTAAGCTGTATAAATAAAATTGCTCCTTTTTGGTTTTGCTCCAGAAGAAAAAAAAAGTCAAACAGTGGGGATGGATATCCCACCATCCTAATCTCATCAAGATGGTTTCTTCTTCCCAATTATCTCCCCTCATCCGACCCCATTCTGCTTTGCCTTTTTGAAAACCCTACCATGCATGAAAACCCTTCATTCTCCTAAAACTTACTACCTTTATCCTTCCCCCCTCTCTCCCCCTCCATTGTGGCAGTGCTCTCTATGAAATGCTTTCTTCTTAGCCTAGAAAACATAATTCCTCCCCGTTTGAAACCCCCCTACCCATTCCAAAGTCCTTCTTCCTCCTGCCAACCCACTTCCTCCAAGCAAAACGACCCACAAAGGTGACGGACAACAAGAAGCATGTGACGGGCGAGATAAGGTGCCCTTGTGGGAGGGGAGTGGGGGTAGCTACGTCAAAGGGTAGCATAATTAAACAGGGTAAAGGCAGATGCATTTAGTAGAATTCTGTAATTCAAGGGGCTATTAGAATTATTTTCCCTCTCTGGACTTTATTTTGGGTTAGAATTCAAAGGCCAAACGTGAAATTGCACTTGTAATTACGAGTACAAAACGAGGCCTTAGATAAGATATATCAAAAATCAGATAACATTATAAAATTCAGAACAAAAATTTGGAATCCAATGACGCCTGGTAAAGGGTTGGCCCTTCACAACTTTCTTAATCGTTCTATACTAAAAAAATCTCATTGTATCGATACTAGAAACGTAATTGCCAAGATGTTTCAATTTTTCACTGTCGTGCTTCTCAGAACTTCCTTTCATTGACTTGAGTCGGGTCTCACAAAGCATTTTCGTTGGAGAGGTGGTGGTCGCGAACTGTTACGGTCAAAGCACGAAAAGATTGACTGTTGAATATATATGTGGAGGAAAGTCGATTTCCCTTGACTATATATCGGAGGAATGTGCTGAGATGTCTCTAACAAAATGCACCTTTCCCATAGTCTTATCATATTGGTCGAAAAAATATCCAGTGCAATTGGTTGTCAAAATTGACCATGAACGTGGAACGTTGCTAACTTCCGATTTTTTCTATTCGCACCAACCGCCAGTGACGGTGACTAATAATTGATAATATATACAAGTCACCGTCGATATCGCAGAGCGTTAATCAAAAAACGCAAACCACCCATGTCATTATCACGAAGAATTAAACGAGCTGCTTCCTTATCTCTGTCTCTGTTTTTTATTTTTTTACGAAAACGTAAATACAGTGGACATCAGACTCAATCAGAATAATTTATTTATTGGTAATAATTTTAAATTAATTGAAAATTAAAATATATTGATTGAAGTATTTTAATTTTTTATTGATAGTAAATTATCTTTTATTAAAATGTAATTTTTTATCTAAATTTTTTTTAAACTTAAAATATGATTATTTATCCATAAAAAATAATTTCTATCCACAAAAAATTAAAATTAATATCTTACTTTGTGCCTTATGTGCCTTAAAAATTATATTGTAACGAGTATTTGTTTTTTTTGTTTTGCTTTTACCATTACCTTTTTATTTCGTATATAGCCACGACGCTATTAGTATCTTTGATGGAGCTTAGATTGTTGACTGTGGACGATGGCAAGTGGCAACCCATCAGATTAATCTTTTTGACCACGTACACCTCTATATAGTCTTTTTGACCTATTAGAAGTTGTTGAGAGTTGATAAATAATATGTTTTTCTTTGTAGAACTAAACCAATGGAGTAACACATGTACTCATCTACACCAACCACCCACTAGTACTTAATCTCCAAATTGGTATTATTAATTACTATCATGATTAATTTTATCAATGGCTATCAAGTTATTTGTTAAACAGTCACAATGATTCAAAGTTGACCGACTTTTCACAGAAGAGAAAATCACTGCGAAGATAATGATATAGATTTGAATACTTATAGGTCCGAATTGGGTGGGAGGGGAGGTCTTAAGGCCCCTAGAACGTAGGGGTGGGAGGTTTCCTAACTCTCCACCTTTGCCAGAACACAAGCTGATTCAGGCAACTTGGACGCATGAATATCAATTCTAGCTTAGCCTAAACCCAACCAAGCGAGAGAAAATCAAGATTGAGCTCAACTTTTGTCAAAATAAACATGTGCCAGGGAAGGCTTAATTCAACCAACACCTTAATTCTCTTTGTAGTTAAAAAGTACATCATTAGTTAGGATAAGATTTCAACATGATGATCAGACCACAATGATATGACTGGTAAAATCAAATTTAACTTGACTTGTCAAGGCAAACAAGAGCTAACATGAACTTTGGCTGAATAAGCTTGATGTCCTACAATCTTGCCTTGAGCTTGCCCTCACAAGCTCTCGTGAGTCATTGTTGAGCTAAGCTTGAACCATGGTCATCCATTGGAATTTTACATCTCTCCTTCTAGACTAGAATTTGAATGAGTACAGAAAGCACATTCGTAGTAAATAAACGTAGAGATAATGGGTTACCTTGGTGCAACCCCCTAGTGGACTTGACCATATTTTGCTTAGTTCTCTCTCTCACATATGCTTCAATGTCATCTACAATAACTAGTCATCAACATACTACTTGATAAAGGAAACAAATCCCATGGCAAATTATTATTGGAAATTTGACAATATACATGTATCTCTATAAAGTATATATAGTACATCTGATGGTCAAAGAGGAACTAAAAATTACGTTATTGGATAGGGAATAATATATTTGTTGTGGGACAAAGAAAAAGAATACCATATGGTTGATCACGACAGAGGAGCTAAAATTACCTATCTTTGAATTGTAGCCACATGTTGCCTAAAGGGCTCTTTAATTTTTAGATGTTAAACTAGCTAGTTCTTCCCTTTCCTTATGTTTTCTCATTCGAAATCATTGGAGCTCTTCCTCTCGACAGCATATCATTTTGGTGAATGGCATCCACTGAACCAATGCAAAAGAATATCACTAACGCGACATGCATCCCTTAATTAGTAATCATTGTTAATTTAGGTATAATATACATCATTGCCACTACTAATACTTGATTTTGACGTGTACTATATAACCTTATACTTTATAATCCAATACCATATAAGTTAAATTAATTAAGTACCTCCCCAATATCTTAATCACGATGGTTAATTAACATTTTGATTTACTAATAATACTTTTAACAATGACAAATAATAGATATTCCGAAATTGCATGGATTTCATTGCTAAAGGCAATACATGGGAAAGAGAACCATGCATATTTTAAAGTCGCAAGCAAGACGACCGAATTAAATGGAGCTCGTACCTTAAAGTCTCTAACAAATTAATCACATTTTCATGTCATTATTAATTAATTGGTAGGTGAAATTGAAAACGCCACCAAGTTTGAACACAAGTAGCCACTCTGTTGGTGAGTGGTGGGTTGGAGAGCAACGAGCACGACGACCAATTGGCATATGTGGACCAGCGACCAATGGCAGTCATATGAATGCGAGATATTTGAAATTTCACGGAAGGCGCATCCCTCTCCTCCACATGATATGCCCCTCAACACCACAGCTAGTTGTTTCATTTCATCTATATATATATATATATATCTGTGTGTGGGTAAGTATATACCCACTCAAGTCATCAATATTGTTCAACTGAGGATCATCGTTCGATATCCGTTCCGCCACTTAATTAATTAATTAATTAGAAGGATGGTGGCTGTGGCTAGCGGCATCGAGAGGAGGAGGAGATCGGAAGGGATGGCGAGTGTGTTGGCGATTGGAACGGCGAACCCTCCCAACGCGGTCGATCAGAGCACGTTCCCCGACTACTACTTCCGTGTCACCAACAGCGAGCACTTAACACAACTCAAGGCCAAGTTCAAACGCATCTGTAAGTTAATTTAATTAGTTGTTCAACCTTATATATAGCTGCCTAGCTATTAATTAATTATTTCTTCCATATATATATATATATATATATATATATATATATATATATAATCATGCTATTAATAATTAATGGTTAATAGTTAGTTTGATGCACATGTTAATTAATCAATTAATTTCAACAGGCGAGGCGGTGAAGGTGAAGAATAGGTACATGTACCTAACAGAGGAAGTGGTGAAGGAGCACCCCAACCTGTGCACGTGGATGGAGCCGTCCCTCAACACGCGACGCGAACTCGTGGTGGAACAGGTGCCGAGGCTGGCGATGGAGGCGGCGACGAGGGCCATAAAAGAGTGGGGTCGACCTAAGTCGGAGATAACCCACCTGGTGTTCTGCACGACCCTAGGATTCGACCTGCCTGGGGCGGACCTTCGCCTGGTGAAGCTTCTGGGTCTGCCCTACACGGTGAAGCGTGCGATGATGTACATGCAGGGTTGCTTTGCGGGTGCCATGTCCCTCCGCATCGCCAAGGACATCGCCGAGAACGACCGGGACGCTCGCGTGCTCGTGGTCTGCGCCGAGATGACCATGGGATGGTTTCGCGGGCCCAACGAGAGCCACCTCGACAGCCTCGTGGGGCAGGCGGTGCTCGGCGACGGCGCAGGGGCGCTGGTGGTCGGGGCGGACCCCGTCCCGGAGGTGGAGAGGCCCCTCTTCGAGATAGTTTGGGCGTCGCAGAGGGCGATCCCCAACAGCGAGAGTGGGGTGGGAGGGCAGCTGCTGGAAGGAGGACTGACCTTCTTCCTGGAGAGGGACGTACCCAACATCTTCTCCAGCAACATAGTTGGATGCCTCGAGGAGGCCTTCCAGCCACTGGGGGTGTCCGACTGGAACTCCATTTTCTGGATGGTGCACCCCGGTGGTCCGGCCTTCCTAGACAGGTTCGAGGAGAAGCTCGCCCTCGACCCCAAGAAGCTGTGGGCGTCGAGGCACGTCCTCAGCGACTATGGTAACATGTCCAGCGCCTCCGTCTTCTTCATCATGGACAAGATGAAGCGTCGCGCCGTCCACGAAGGCCTCCCCACAACCGGAGACGGCCTCGAGTGGGGAGTCATGATCGGCTTGGGACCCGGTCTTACCATCGACACCGTCCTCCTCCGCAGCGTCCCCTCTCGGTCGTGCCACTCTCTCCCACACTAGCTAGCTAGCTAATTTGTCTATTAATTAATTCATTAAATTAAGTTGGGTCGCTTGCATGCATGTAACAACATCCTGCTCCATGCATAAATATGCATTCTTGATCGGTCCTCTTCTTCCATCCTTTCCATGCAAGTTAATTAACATGCATGATGATGCAGGCTACGTACATCCCCAGCATATGCATACGAACCTTTCCTTTGCTACTCTTCTCTTGAGATGTATTCCAATTAATTTGTTTTTTCCAAGTCTTCATTGTTGATATCAGTTATATATGTATACACGATGAGAAATAAATGATATGAACGAGGCAAAATATAAGTTCTCTCCTTAATTCGGAGATCTTTATCTTGTACCAATCGAGTTCCTTGATAATTAGGAATACTTTCATGATCTTCACGATATTGATTGACTTCTTTGTGACATGGTCAAGAGGATCAAAAATCAAGGGCACAAGAGAGATAAAGTTGGTGATACCGTTTGACCTAAGCGGTGTATATCTAAAGAGAATATCTAATCCTATATAGTGCACAAGAATGCTCCCTCTTTTTTTAGTACAATGATTAAAATTTTTCGTGTACATGAGGTGCCTTTTTATAGGGGATTTTGATTCTTTTTTTTTTTTTCAACAAGAGAGGAAGTTTATATTATTCATCATCGACTCTCTGAAGGCGATCCATAAAAAGACAAGGGGACTGGGCTAATACCTGTCGGTAGAGCATAAAGAGTACGACTCGTGGCATAGTACACACAAAGTAACGACAAAAGGGAAACTACCGTAAGACACCACACATCAAAAGATAATATAAGACATTTGGATCTCATCAGGTCATCTATTGCTTATCGGATGTTGCAGAAGATCAACCTGATTAAGATAAACCTTCCAATCGTGACCTCCAGAAGTTGCAATTCTACCATATAGCTAACTGATCAATAGTAGGATGAACATAGGTTAATTCCAAGACTTGATTGGACCTCGCACGAAGAGTACAGATGTCTTCCTTGGCTATCCAAGTCACTTGTAATTTCCCATTCCACCCAAAATATAGTGATCACTGAGAAATCGAGCGTGAAAAATACACATCGTAGTATATGTCGAAATCTCACTACATAAAAAAATTTATAGCCGAAGCTCGAGGAGGTGAACGTTTGATTTTGAAAATCCGCATTTCGATTTATTTGTTTTTGGTGTTTTTATCTTTTGTAATTTTTTTGATATTTTTATAAGGTAGAATATCAAGTGAAATAATTTTTACCTGATCTACTCTACTCTAGCAGAATAAGAGACAGAGAGAGAGAGCAAGAGAGAATCAATATATATTCAAAAAAAGTTTACTACATATAGAAAAGTGGAAAACTTCACTACAAAAGCGATAAAAGATAGAGAGAGATGAGAAAAATTGCCCTCGACGACTGTTTGGAGGACAACTTGCTTTGATGGTGCCTAGATGAAGGTGGTGGGATGCTGGACAAAGAAGAATGGAGCTGGAGGATGGGGCAAGACGGCATTGCGGTGGGGATCTACTTCCAGATCAGGGTGAGAGGATGGCTGCAGGATGCTCCACGAAGGAGGGTGAGAAGTAGGAAAATATTTTTACTTTTCTACTCTAGAGGAGCATCCTGGGCATGGGGCACCTGCGTGATTGTGCGGGTGTGTCATGCGTTTCATCCATCGCTCCACGTAGCAGCATCCTCTGTCGTTTGATCACTCGTCAACAACCCAATTTCATCCGCTCCTCGCTTCAGTGAATTAAAAATCGCCCGTTGCAATTTGAATGTACGTTCACGTTTTGAGAGCGCAGTTAACGATCGGTGTGCTGTGGCTCAACATGGTCGAGACATTGGTGGTTGCCTCATGCAGTCTGGACTGTTTGAGACCTTTTCGTAAACTTCTTCAGGCGTGATTGAATGGACGACGTGGCCAATTGATGGTCGTTGGATGACGATCCAACGACCCAAATCAAAGACTATGGGAGCTTTAGAAGTTGGGTAGGGGGCTTGGGCGACTGTGATGGTGCCACGTGGCGCCATCATGGTCATCCATCTTCTTCTGCTTGTAGATGACGCCACAAATGTCGGATTAGATTGATTTTCATGACATTGGGATGCGATCATCGATTCGGATATATTCGTGTGATTGGATTTGTCATTTGAAGCTCTAAATTGCATCACCTAACCCTTTGGTGATTTTCCTTAGACTGCATAATGTGCTACGAGACTCTGATCAAGGTGATTTCGGAGGCATTGGACTCTGATCGTCATCCTGATTAAGTTCAAACAGTTGGATCTTCGATCTGAAGCCTCAAAATAAATCTCCTTCACCCCTTGCCATAAAAAGAAGCAAATTAATCTATGATTTATATAAGCTATTCTAAGTGTAGAATGATGTATGTTATGCAATATTTATAATATGGAATGCATTTATAAGCTTAGAAACATGCATAAACATGCATTTTAACCTAAATGGATGTGTATACATCACATCCCCATGTCTATCTTTTGCTAGTCCCTAGTAAAATCAAACTAAATGCTATGTATAAGAACAGAATTAGGATTCAATTACTTAAGCCTAATTTATTTATTAATAATTGAAAATTTCAACTATAAACCTAATTACAAAGACTCAATAGCGCCTGGGTGCCTATAAAAATGTTGACCGCCCAAGTCCTTTCCTTATTTTGAAAAGGGAAGGTACATTTTTCTACTTTTTCTTCTTTTCTAATTTTTTTAGGAGTTTTGAGTTTAGAGTTTCGGAGTAGCTTTCTATAGCTACCCGATCGACCTAAGACTCGAAAAGAACTATAAGTTCTAAGCATCTTATTTGTGGGAAAAGTGAAAGACTCACTGAGCAATAGTTAAAACGGATTTCAGGTTTTTACAACCCTAGGTGTTCTAAAAATTTCTGCTTAAAGGTTTATCTTTTCGACCGATAGCTTTCTCCCTACTTTTATTATGTTTTTATGGGGTCAACACAAGGGCAAACCCAGTATATATCTCCTCTGTTTATTCTATTTCCCTGCTTCTTCCCTAAATGTTTGGGAATTATTTATGCATTTTG
This sequence comes from Thalassia testudinum, assembly GCA_037157565.1. Taxonomy (NCBI): domain Eukaryota; kingdom Viridiplantae; phylum Streptophyta; class Magnoliopsida; order Alismatales; family Hydrocharitaceae; genus Thalassia; species Thalassia testudinum. The sequence continues at coordinate 65,176,865 of JAZHRO010000022.1, read as the reverse complement.
TGATTTGAGTTTTCGACAAATAGCCAATGGGCTGTTACCCACGACAACTTGCCAGCCATATTCGAGCGATGAAGTGTGGCTTATTTACCCACTACCACCCAAGGGGACGCAGACTCTCCAAAGGTATAAGAAAGGTAATCCCAAAGAGCCTGGCGGCACTCAACATCACAAGAAGCATATATAGCAGATACCTTGACAATAGAGTTACCAAGGTAGCATCTGACAGTGTGGGCTTGGTTCATAGAGGAAATAACGAAAATCTTTATGAGATCCTTTGAGAGGCACCAAATTTTAGGGGAATTTGGGTTGACTATACAGGAGGTAAAGGAGATTGAGTCCTTAATGAAATCACTTGATAAAGAATCTGCAAAAGGATCAAGTAAGAAAATCAAATTTAAGATATACTGATGGACCAAGTCTTTAAGACGATTCAAGGTAGGGACATTAAGGATGCCTCTGCAATTCCAGAAGAGACAATTCATAAGGAGGAGGTTTTTATAATGGGATTTGGCTCGACTTCGGGTCATTCGACCTATCCCCTCCGAAGTCTGACCACCATTGTAACATCCCAAAATCCATGTTCCAAGTCATCTCAAAGTGGTTCAGATCAAATTGAACCTGAAAACCCGGTTGTGGTTTGCTGCTGGGGTCAACACCTTCTTAAATTGCCAAGAAATGCGTATTTTGAGTCAACCCTAATCAAACATTGTCAAAAGGGTATCATGTATGATATCATTGGATTCCTCTCGTCGCAAGGTTTTCGTTGATGCTTGTTTCACGTGAATCCGAGGTGTATAGCTCATGTTATGGTCAAAACAAGTCAAAAAGGACCTAATTGTAAGGTGGATCCAGCCCTAGGGGTATTTTTGGTATTTCACCCCACTAAAAATATTTCCAACCAAATTTGGACCTATAAAAAGACCCACTTAAGTCTTTAGGTCATCATTAGCCTGTAAACCCATTAAAACCAAGGAGAAAAGGGGGGAGAAAATAATTAGGAATTCATTAGAAATCCTAATTAAAAATAGTAGGGCCCTAATCGCGAATCCAAAATCTTCGAGCTTCCCACTGCCAAAGTCACGACGGCGGTGGTAGTGCTAGCGAGCGTAAGACATGTGGCGGCGGCGTGGCACCCGAGAGCGATGCGTGGCCAGGATTTCGTGCACGTTTTGACGCTGATCGCACGAGGCGACAAAGCGTAGTGCAGCTTTTGCTAACGCGTGTTGCGATCAAGTAGCGTTGGGCGCTTGTGGTGCAATCTAGTGGGCAATGCGCGAGCGAATCACTTTGCAGCACGTGTCGCCCGCACAACATACGTTAGGTGGTGACTGGTCTAGGTGAATTGGTTCGGTTCAGGACCCCCTCGTGTTGTTTCATCCGGTTCGAGGCCTTCTCGACTTCGGATTTGGACAAATAAGGTACTGTTGGAATCGTATCGATGCGTACTACGCAGTGGTGTGGTTTAATTTCACTTTTAAGTACTGTTCCTTTATTGAAAAATCAGAAATGTGATTAGGTGTCTTCGACCATGATGTTGGTCCATTTGAACCAGGTCTCGCTCCGGTGCATGCACGGATTTCGGGGTGAGTGTGGGGACTACCCCCAAGCCTTGTGTGCACGATTCGAAGTCAACATGACCCTCCGGTGATGTTAGGTAGAGTAGTCTCTTCCTTTTTCCATTTGGTTGTCTACATTGTGACTTTCCTCGTGCATTACACTGTTTAGTGTATTCTCGTCACTTGCTGAGATCGGAACATGTTTTCGTGTTTCTTTCTATTTGGGTACTTAAGTATTAAATCTTAATGCTGTGGATTGGATTGATGACTTAGATTGTGAAAAATTAATTTGATATAGTTGACTGCTGGATCCAAAGGGATTAATTGCAATTAAATGGACAATTCTCGTGAAATAAATGAATTATGAAGTACTTAGTATATTGGATGTTGCCTTATCCTCACATTTGTCAAATAAACTCCATTGTACATAAAACTGGAATCATTGTGATTATTAATTAATAAATTAATTGGAACCACTATCAGAAGTTGAAAACTATTTGTAAATGGATAAGTTGGAGAATAACGTGAATATTTAGAAATCCTGGAATTAGAAGGTGTAATTGTTGGCATGGTTTGATTGGATGCTAATAAATGATACAGTTATCTGGAAATGATCATATAATCAATACGACGAATATGTTGGGAATTAAAGGAATTAGATAACTGATTTTAGCCCTACTACTTGCTAGATTTTGGCTGTAGCTTTGGTCTTTCAGATCGATTTCAGGGTCGGGTTTGGGGAGTTGCTGGCCTCCCTATGACTCTTTCGTTAGGGTTAGCAGCTAACTGGGATAGCGGGATGTAGGGCTCGAGGTTTGGAGTGGTTCTTCTCGACTGATGGTGGGTCATTGGCTATCTCTGGTTCAGTGTATACAGCGCTTTGTGTTCATGCTACACAGCGTAGCCGTGACCCCTTTCCACAATGACCCTAGGGTGACAGAGAGTGGTGACTTGGTGGGTATAAGCCGTCTTCTTGACCAGGAGGGTGGTTTATACCGGCCTTGTGCTGCAAGAAGTTGCACGAAATCATCTCATGCCCTGAGACGTCGATTGACAGATTGTAAACTACAACAATTTGGGTTTCCAATATACGAAATGGAACTACATAATAAGATGTCTAATAAATTGATTAATTAAAGCTAGAGTACCCATTTTCTCTTATTCTCGGTTACTGTTGCACTCTTCTGCTGTTGTTTCTACTTTACTCAGTTTTTACTGATGTGTTTTTAGGTTCTGTACTCTAGTATACTTGATAGTTTGCAAGGTGATTTCCGTTATACATCTCATTGGGCTTATATACTTATGTTCTACAGTAAATCTTCTGATTAGTGTTCAATTTATGTTCATTTAAATTATGCAATATAAATTGTTTGTTGGATATGTTTATATTTTATGATTTTATGTTGGGTGACTATGATCTTGTGGGTGAGTTGTACTGATTGTTAGCACACGACGACCTGGGTTTCGTCGTTTGGTGGGACTTGGGTCGTCACAACCATAGGCTCATCTAGCCACTGCTGGAGAGTATGCCTCATATGCCAGGAAAAGGGGTTTAGCACCATAGAAATCTAGAATTCCTTGAGAGTCTACCTCAGATTGTGTATCTAATATGTTTGCATCCTTGCTCGAGTGCAAAATATCCCCTTCATCGGGGATCTCTGTAATGAAAGGGGGATTCGATTCATGTGGAGGGGAAGGAAAGGGAAGATAGATTCCCACAAGCAAAGTTACAATGATAGTAGGCATTCCTCTTAGCCTCTTGCATTTCATCGGCAGTTCCTTTCAATCGAAGGTTCATTTAATTAAGCTCGAAGAATCTTTAGGTAAAATATCCTGATATTGAAAATCTGAAGCATTCGTTGAAGAGAAACTTGTAGAATGTAAACTATGCTCATCTGCGATAGAAGTTTCTAGCCTATTGGACTCATCTCTAGTATCACGAAGTAAGTCGATGTCCATAGGAATTTTGAAAGGAAATCCATTACGATTTGGCAGCAAAAACCAAATAGGTTTTGAGAGAGAAAATGAGGAATCTGAAGCAATCAAAATATTATCAACATTAGCTACGTACCACGTAGGAAAAGGGGTGTTTCACCTTGGGGGGAGAGGTAGAATGTGGGTCAGACCTCATGATCTCCTTCCCCAAATTCGTGGCCGAGGATGGAGAGCGTTTAGAGCGACGTTGCAGCCTTACATGGTGTTTCTTCCTTCTCTCCAGAGGACACATAGGGTTGGCACCAGGAATTGAGGCCCCCCCCATCCCCTCCCCCCTAGAAGAAGGAGGAGAGGAAATTATACAAGCTAAATTACATAGAGTATCTTTCCCATCCTTGTCCTCTGGAGGAGGAAAGTCGTTGCGGTGCTCTAAGATAGTTGGAGGAGACCCCAGTTGACCTCATAACGGATCCCCCTCCTTGGTGTATGACGAAGAGGGCTGTCCAGCGGTAGTCGAGCCACTTCCATCCCTTTAGAGGAGGGTTGGGAGTAAGGGGTTGAAGAAACCTTTGCTTCTGTAGACATGAAGTTCAGATAGGAAAATAAGGAATGGCCAATCTTAAGACACTTCAAGCAAAATGTAGGGATCCTTTTGAAAAGCATGTTCATATTAGTTAAGTGGGAACATGTTCCTAGTTCGAGCCCTAACTAACTTGGTGACGTGGGCCGGATGCGTTTGTCTAAATAGGTCGTTGTAGCTCATGTTCATAACGTCGATTTTAAATGTAGAAATGGATGTGAGTCCGAGTGTCGAACACAGGGAGGAATGAAATCGGCTTTTTCTGTCACTTAGTTGTCATGGAAATGGTGGGTTTTGCTTGTGCACGAGAAAACATGGAGGGAAAAGAGAGTACGAGAGAAAGAGAGAGAGAGAGTAGGGTTAGAGTCTTTTGATATTAGCATTCATGCAAATCAAGATATGAAAAACCTGATCAAAAGAGAGGCAATAGTTGCATAAGAAACAACATCATTTAACATGCAACTTGAGTTTTATAGATATAACAATAGCTAAATGCTTAAACAAAAGTAAAGTAAAGCTAGAGTAAAGGGGGAGAGCGAGAGAGAGGAGAAGGCGAGGCAGCCACGGCAGTAGAGGAGGGCTCCGTCTGTGGCTTATCAACTCTAACAAGTACAAAATGTGCTAAGGGAGGCTAGGAATGGGGTAGAAGGATTGCAAGAGTATTCAATGCCTTTACATGGGTAGTTGGAGGGGGTTTATAAAGGAAACAGGGGTTTCTAAATTAAGTAGGGGCTTTAGCGACGTCCAAGACATTGCTAAAACCACCCTAGAAATGTCGGTGAAGGCCCCTGCTTGCCAGTCTTTCGCACGTACCTATTCTTCCTCCCTCGTGCCACGCCTGCAATTTGTGTGCGCTCAATGTGCACCGTCTGATCTTCGATTCGCGTGAGCGCATGCTCAGGATTGCGCTTGCGCAGTGCACGCCTCGTGCGTTATCACATGCATGAGCCTTCGTGTGCATCCACTACGCCGCGTGGCCTCCATCCGCGTTGTTCGTGCACAGATCAATGGCTGAATTTTGATCACGCGCGTGGATGCGACAGATGCAATTCGAATGGGCGTCAGTTGAGCGTGTGGGAGAGCGCTGACCGCTAAGCTGTGCTTCAAACTATGTCGTGGTTTTGCAAGAACTCTGAATCATGGACTCGATGCTGGGCGCGATGGAGAGATGCTGCGAGCGAGCTAATGGCTTCTCAGTCATCCGATCTTCAGATCGGATGGCTTAAAATGCTTTGCGCGATGAGGCTGAGGCACGCTGTGCAGGGGAGGGTGACGTGGCTGCTTGTGGACTGTTGATCTGATGATCAACGGCTAGAACTTCTTGGGCTAGTTGCGGGAGCTTCGGATGTCGGATTAGATCGATTTTGAGTTCGTTGGACTCCGTTCGTCATTCTGAATCCATCCATGTGGTCCGATCGCTCATCTGAGGCCTGTTTTGACATGAACTTGTACAAATGACCATTAACATTGATTTATAAGCAATCTCAATGTACAATACATGTAATGCTCTCATGGCTATTTATGATGTGTTATTTGTGCATGCTACCCTTAAGATAAACCCTGATTGATAGAATTATCGCCACAAAATATAGAGTTATCACCTAGAGGGATAGGTTTGCGGCTCCTACATAACCTAGAAGAAGGCTTAAATGAAGGAATAAGTGCTCTGAGAAGAAAACATGAAATAAAGGTTAAAACTGTAATTTTACCATTGCAGTACATAAACAGGATTTATCAGAGGCAAAACATAGGTCAAAAGGTCTAAATGTGATAAAAAGTGGGTTGAGTCAAGCAGAAATGGGTTCATGTGCAATTTAGGAATTAAATGACATTTGGTAACCCTAAAACAGACTCGCTTAAATCAACAAGGTTCCGGTCAGGATAAAAATCAAGTAAACTCTCTAAAAATCATGGAAAAATATCCTCTAGGGTTTATAACACTTAATTTGGCCTTTGGAACCCAGTTTGACCTAGATTAGGGTCTTAGCTCTTCAAGTAACCTAATTTAGATTTTTACGTAAAATATCAAGTCAAACGAGGTCAAACCTAAAATCCAACTTCACCATTGGATTCCTTATGTACAAATTAGGTTTGTACCAAAATTTGGACCTAAGGGGAGGTCATCTTGACCTACTTTGCAATTTAGTACACCCAAATCAAAATTTGGTCCCTACCTTTTGAAAATCATTGCAGAGAGCCCCCTAATTTCCTCGCCACTTTTGCAATCAAGTCCTGCCGCCATTGTTAGGGCAGAACCAACCTCCGGCGAGGTTTAGAGAGGGATTACTCTGTGATTCCTCAGAGATCCCCTCCCAGAAATGGAAGGGAGATTCTCAGAGGAATTTCCATCCATCTAAGGCCAATCACAATCTCTGGTGTGAACCCAATCTCTCATGCGAACGCACGAGGGATTTGGGTATCTAACCCCTTTCCTTCTCCGGCTAGCCATCAGAGACACAGGCGTGCCCTCCACGCTCTGAAAGCACGGCCCAATGCCTATAAAAGAACCTCTAAACCCGGTCGCTCATTTTTAGCTTGACTTGGCCGGACGTCCACCTCCAATTCGTCTCTTCTTCTCCGGCCAAGAAATCAGCGAGCTCCGGCGAGCCCCCCTCCCCTCCCTCTTCGCTCTGCCACAAAACCAGTGGCAGAGACATCTTCCTGATTCTCCTCCGTGTCACGCAATACCCGCGCACACCGCCTCAGCAGGTACAGCTATCCGCCGCCGTCCTCCCCCACTGGCAGCTTCTTCTCTGGCGACAGCAGGTACAGCTATCCGCCTCTCCGTCCCCTTCGTCCCTGCGAGTAGGTTAGAATTGTTCTCCATCTTCCCCTCTCTCTTTTCCCCCTTTTATTTCATTTAATTTCCCCTCGACCATCGCTGACCACCTCCATCTTCCACATCACCGACCGACGTCCGGCGAGTCGCTCCCACCATTCCGCCCCTCCACACGGCTCGCCGACCAACTCAGAGGCTCCGCCTCACCACAAGGAACACCCTCCGCCCATCCATCATCCCTCTACGCCTCGACCACAGTCCCCCGAACACACCCACACTCCCAGCCACAGGTTGACCTAGGCACGCATGACTAGGCCATCCCACGGCCGGCCGCATGGCTCACCACCTTTGCTGTGCCATGGAGAAGGTGCCCAGCTGGTCTGATTAGGCCAATAGGCCGTGCTTGCGTTTGACAGGATTTCAGTCCTGCCGCCATTGACGGTTGAAGCAGCTTCGCAGCAGCTCCAGGCGTTAGGTCTTCCAGGCGTCAGGCGCAGCAGATTCGCGCGAGCAGTGCGAAGCCCTCGGGTCCAGCAAGGAGCGCTGCGAAGCCCGCAGCTTTGGCAATTGCACGAAGAAAGTTCTGCGGGCGCGCGCGAGATTGGGGCAGGCCAGATAGTCCCACATCGGCGAAACACAACGCGCAGGTATGCTTTAAGTTGAATTTGTGTTACCTGCTATTCGCCTTCGAACGCACAGGGTGAGGTCCCTCCCCTGACCCACGCTCGCCTCGTCTGCGGTTCCACCTCGCGGATCTAGCGGGATCCGACCCGACCCATCCTGAGCACTCGTCGTGCATCACCCACTTGCAGGTGCGCCTGGTCCCGAGTGCGAAATCTGACCTGATTACCCGTGGCTCTGGGAGAGCGTCCTTGAGTGAATTCCAGAGAGAGAGAGACGTTCGGGTAGAGGGAAAGGGGTAGGTTTTGCTCTTTGTGTAGGCAAGCTGAACGTTGAGGAAGAAAGACTTAGCCGTGAGGGAGAAGAAGAGAAGAAGTCGAAGAAGAGGATGAGCAAGGCAGAGAAGAAGAAAGAAGAGACCAAGGCAGAAAAAGCCTTCGCAGAAAGCCAACACAGAATCAGAAGAAGATAGAAGGAAGAACAGAAGACCAAGGAAGAGGAAGAAGCATTCGCAGAAGAGAAAAGAAGGACGAAGGAGAGACTGCTGAGAAGAAGAGAAAGAAGCAAGGCAAAAGAGAGGCTGTAGAGAAAGAAATGGAAGAAGAGAAGAATAACACTTTTAAGACGTCTGATCACAAGATCAGACGTCCAATTTCATTTCTTTTGTCATAATTACTTTTAACTGCATACATTCATATTTGAATTAAAGTTTTGAGTAAATTAGTGTGTTCAATTACATTTGAGATTAGTAGTAGATTCTAATTGCTCCCTGTGTTCGACCTCGGATACTCCGGTTTTCAAGTAATAAAAATTCTTTATTTGTTTGAACGCTTTGTCGGCTATATTACAATGTGACATTCTTTTAAAACCCGATCGAACGCGGACAAACATTTTGACGCCGTTGCCGGGGAGCAACGCGCAATTTATCACTAGTCTCTACATTCTTTTTATCATATTGAACACTAACTTGCCCTACTTGGCTTTGTTTTGATCTTGCAGGTATTTCACGAGAACATCCGTTCCGCAAGTCAACCACTCCAGGGCAGGTAATTTCTTTTCTTCCTTAAACCATTCCCTAAATCCTGAAAAGGCAAAAGGAAGAAAATCAATTTAGGAATCAATTGCCTTCTCTATATAGTAATCACCATCTTTAAGGCAAACATTTCCTAATTTTGCGAAAATTTTTTAATTCTTCTTGAAGTTGGGGTGATTTTTTAGAGCTCATCCCACAAATTCATGTGCCTAATAGAAATAATGCTTAATCTCTGTGGACAACACACTTCTTGCTTTCAAGTCCAAAGAGAATTTTTGTGAAAAAGAAAAAAGGATTGGAAATAGAACCAAATTAGGGTTTCTACAGTAGGATCTTGGAGTGTTAGTCACACATGCTTGCATAAAAGGAAATAAACCTTCCCGCATCAGTGTGTCACCCAAGACCTTGATTGAAGAGATCTTAACAAGACAAACCCTAAGAAAAAAAAGTGAGTTGTAAAATCACTTGAATCTTAAAATTTTTGGACCTAATAACCTGGGAGTCAAATCAGGGTGATCTCTAGGCTCCAAACCTAGAATCATTCTGCCATCTATAGGACAGGTTAGGTGAAGTTGACCCCTTGGGTCAACCAACCTCTAAATTATGTCACAATATCAAAACATCTAAAGTTCAAGTGAGAACCCTAAAGCACCTTTGAAATAAAAGTGGTAGACTTAAGAGGTCAAGGTTCCCATTCTGGTCTACCTGGAATCTCAGTGACAAGAGAGGTCGGGTGGGGGAAACCCTGTAACCCGTGGGGACGCTCTACCGTGTAGGGGTCTTTGTGGGACTCTCCCTCTCTGGCTGCCCAGGTAATTCTCAGGTGGACGATCTTCTGATCCAGGGGTCCATCTGCCCCGAACCTCCATAGTCATCCAAACATCTTTGGGTGTCTTGATTGGGTCAAAAACATCTCCAGTCCCTTATCTTTTCTCTTTAGAGCACACATACACATTTTCAGTGGGACTCGTTATTCAGATCTGATCGCTTCATAACTTGATCTTGATTCCAACTCTGATTCTACATCTTGACTCCACCACCTGATCCAAATATGCAGCCAAACCACTTAGGACTACCATTCGAGAAACCTGAATATCAGAGATCCATGAGAGATAAAATGATTGAGGATGCCATGAAATTCTATGAAAATGAAGAAACCTCAACAACAGTAGGAAACATTCAGGTTGATGTCCCAACAACCATAACCTTTGTCATAACTTGTGCCCAAATACTATTAGCAGAAGCCAACAAAGGATCAACCCGTGACTTGCTCATTACTTCATACATTGAGATAGAAAAACTGCACAATATTGAATACCTTCAATATATGACAAATCCTTGACTTTGGAAGCAACACCAAGATAGTCTTGAAAAACGGGAAGAGATAATGAGATTAGTAAAACAAGTTATTGACCAGAAGTACTCGTATATACCACAAACAGAGGATGAACCATCTTGGGACAACATCGAGGATAAATCTGATCTCGGGCTTGAGGCACAAAATGGTTGTGGATTCCCAACCCAAATAGAATACAATGTGCCTGATATTGAAGAAGGTTGGGAAGCTCCAAATGCAGGAAAATACAATGTTGAGCCCATTCTAGAATCCCAAAACTCCTGCAAGAATGAGAGTAGAACTGAACCTCTCGAGGGTGTAAATTCCGTCCCTTATTCTGATAAGGTGACCCTCGAAGGTTATTCAGACCTAGATTCTAGTAATTCAACCCACTTCCTAAGCCTAGAACCTAGATCGGAAACATATTTTGAAGATTTCAAGGCCCCATATGAAGAAGATCAATCTTTTAATGAAGAATATGATTTTGGGCCTCGATTTGATGAATATCCCTCGCCAACATCCTCAGAGGAACGAATCGATTTTTCGGAAGTCATGCCAATCTACGACACAGAAATCGAGGAGTTGGACGAGCAGGGTTTCGATTGGGTCTGCCCTACTAGCTTAGAACCTGAGCCTCTACCAGATAAGGATACCTTTTCAAGCTCAGAATTCACATTTAGGCTAGACCCCAGTCAGGCTGCTAAATCTGCAACATATGATTTATTCTATGGTGGAACTCATGATCTGGAATCTCATTCAAATTTTGATTTTCGCAAACTCTCCGACGATTTCGAATCTGACCATAACATCGGAGAAAATCTGCTTCTTGATTATAATAAGCCAATTTTCTTTGAAGCCACCTGCTCCACATATACAGAACCAATCAAAACCCGTTCCCTACCCCGACCAGCAACCGGACTCAATTTCTATTCTAATTCACCTCTCACGGAGCCGGTTGCAAATGATTCAACTCCATATCTATACCGGGTATCGGGCATTGATCATACCGAAAATCAGGAGCCATCATTCTGTGATCACCCCTATAGGGATTCCACACCTTACTCTGATTATTTTTCGGAACCCTACTTTGACCAGGCTGATTCGACTCAGCCTAAACCCGAGTTTTCACTTCCATATCCATCAGAACTTCATTGCATATGGTGGGTTCCACATTTGCTGATCTACATCTATCAACCCACCAGACTCATTGGGTTTGAGCTGCATCATGAGCCCACTGATCTGAACAAGCACCTGGTTGGACCAACCAGGCTCTTAATTAAGGTGCTTGTTTTCCAAAACTCTACTGATTTAACCACTCCCTCTCCACCCCATTTTCCGCTCGGCTGAAGGCATCAAATTTAGCGCTTAACGGGAGGCAACTCGTCATCCCAAAAACAGAGACCCGTCTGATTATCCGTCTGTACTCCACGTCCATTGCACCTTGAGTTCAGCCTTAGACAGTTGATCCCACCTCTGGTACACGTATCAGAGCTTAAAATCATCCGCATCAGTCATTTTCGACCCATTCACCCACCCGATGTATCCTATTCTAAGCCACTGACCTCAACACTAATTCACACCCTCTGTTTACAATGAGGACATTGCAAAACTTAGGCATGGGGGGGTGATAAAGTGCATACATACAGAACCAAGAAAAAAGTCAGGAGTCTCACACACAAAATTTTTTTTCGCATATGTCAAAAACACAAAAAAATTGAAAAATTATGAAGAAGAACAAAACAATGGGGGAGGGAGGAAATTTTGTGAGCCACATATTCATAAGGAGGAGAAAAAGAGAAAAATGACAAAAAGGAGCACAAAATGAAAAAGAAAAAGAAATAGTCATTAGTAAAAGATTAAGGAATTAACTGAAGTTCTAGACCAGAGCAAGAAAAGAAATAAAAGAAAAAGTGCTAAGAAGACATAACAAGATATTAGCGGGAACGCTGGTCTTAGGCCTCTTGGGCTAGACTCTTTAGCTTAAAAATTCACGTATCCGCTAAAATTTGGATAATCCTCAAGAGGTTGGGGAAAATGCGAGCTTAGGTATTAGGTCTAAGGCTTAGGAAGTATTCGGCCTCGTTAACTGACCTCCAGTTTGCGGGATTCGGTAACCTAAGCACCCCAAATTCACACACAGTCTGGTTCAGTACGAGTAAATATCAAACCACGCAAAAGCATTTAATGTTCTGAAAAAGTCACTTAGATTAGGAGCGACCAATCAACACAAGTTGATTTGGACGAGTTCCCAGCGCGGAGAGGCGGGAAATTCCCCTCGAAGATGCGTAACAACATATCGTCTCCTCGGTGTTTGTCTCTTAGGATATGTAAATATCCTACTGGGGGCATGTAGGCACTCTGCTGGTTCAGATACCATGGGTGGCATTATCATGAAATGTCGATCGCCAGGGTTTGAATTCGGCCACGGAACGCCATGGGCGGGATTATCTCGAAATCTCGAAAGCTAGGGTTCTGGGGGTTGCCATGGGCGGTACTATCTCGAAGCATCGATAGCCAGGAACCCTTGAGGACTGATGATGGGGACGAGGAATCCGATACAGACCGTGTTGACAAGCTAATCCGAAACTAGAAATAAAAAGAAAAGAGAGAGAAAAAGCTCTTCAAACAAATAAATCTTCTATCTCTCTTACAAAAACTCACTGCAAACTGAACTTAGGCTAAAAATGCCTCAAGCACGGGTGCTTTAACCGCGGAGTCCAACAAACCCTAGGTTAGTTTCTGTGGGCCTTAGAAACCTTTGCGGAGGACTGAGGCTAAAGCGGAACAGGTCCGGATTTTGGTTGGTACTTGAGTACCTCTAGGCCTATTGTCGGCATTCCTACCTAATCACAAAAGAAAAGGAGAAGCACTTTTTGTTGACAAACACTCTAGGTCTAGAACAGAAGTTAAAACCTTAAAATTTTGCTAAGGGACTAGCAAAAGCTAGGCATGGGGGTATGATGAGAGCCTCATCATGAGCCATAACTAGCTCATTTTTACATAATAAAGAGAATAAAAGCTCCTACACAACCTAGAAGAAGGCCTAAATGAAGGAATAAGTGCTCTGAGAAGAAAACATGAAATAAAGGTTAAAACTGTAATTTTACCATTGCAGTACATAAACGGGATTTCTCAGAGGCAAAACATAGGTCAAAAGGTCTAAATGAGATAAAAAGTGGGTTAAGTCAAGCAGAAATGGGTTCATGTGCAATTTAGAAATTAAATGACATTTGGTAACCCTAAAACTGACCCACTTAAATCAACAAGGTTCCGGTCAGGATAAAAATCAAGTAAGCTCTCTAAAAATCATGGAAAAATATCCTCTAGGGTTTATAACACTTAATTTGGCCTTTGGAACCCAGTTTGACCTAGATTAGGGTCCTAGCTCTTCAAGTAACCTAATTTGGGTTTTTACGCAAAATGTCCAATCAAACGAGGTCAAACCTAAAATCCAACTTCACCATTGGATTCCTTATGTCCAAATTAGGTTTTTACCAAAATTTGGACCTAAGGGAAGGTCATCTTGACCTACTTTGCAATTTAGTACACCCAATCACAATTTGGTCCCTATCTTTTGAAAATCATTGCAGAGAGCTCCCTAATTTCCTCGCCACCTTTACAATCAAGTCCTGCCGCCATTGTTAGGGTAGAAACAACCTCCGGCGAGGTTTAGAGAGGGATTACTCTCTGATTCCTCAGAGATCCCCTCCCAGATATGGAAAGGAGATTCTCTGAGGATTTTCCGTCCATCTAAGGCCAATCACAATCTCTGGTGTGAACCCAATCTCTCGTGCGAACGCACGAGGGATTTGGGTATCTAACCCCTTTCCTTCTCCGGCAAGCCATCAGAGACACAGGCGTGCCCTCCACGCTCTGAAAGCACGGCCCAGTGCCTATAAAAGAACCTCTAAACCCAGCCGCTCATTTTTAGCTTGACTTGGCTGGACGTCCACCTCCAATTCGTCTCTTCTTCTCCGGCCAAGAACCCAGCGAGCTCCGGCGAGCCCCCCTCCCCTCCCTCTTCACTCTGCCACAAAACCAGTGGCAGAGACATCTTCCTGATTCTCCTCCGCGTCGCGCAATACCCGCGCACGCCGCCTCAGCCCCGTCGTGGCCGCCGTCCTCCCCCACTGGGCAGCTTCTTCTCCGGCGACAGCAGGTACAACTGTCCGCCTCTCCATCCCCTTCATCCCTGCGAGTAGGTTAGAATTGTTCTCCATCTTCCCCTCTCTCTTTTCCCCCTTATATTTCATTTAATTGCCCCTCGACCATCGCTGACCACCTCCATCTTCCACATCACCGACCGACCTCCGGCGAGCCGCTCCCACCATTCCGCCCCTCCACACGGCTCGTCGACCAACTCAGAGGCTCCGCCTCACCACAAGGAACACCCTCCACCCATCCATCATCCCTCTACGCCTCGACCACAGTCCCCCGAACACACCCGCACTCCCGGCCACAGGTTGACCTAGGCACGCATGCCTAGGCCATCCCACGGTCGGCCGCATGGCTCACCACCTTCGCCGTGCCACGGAGAAGGTGCCCAGCTGGTCTGATTAGGCCAATAGGCCGTGCTCGTGTTTGACAGGATTTTAGTCCTGCCGCCATTGATGGTTGAAGCAGCTTTGCAGCAGCTCTAGGCGTCAGGTCTTCCAGGCTTCAGGCGCAGCAAATTCGTGCGAGTAGTGCGAAGCCCTCGGGTCCAGCAAGGAGCGCTGCGAAGCCCGCAGCTTTGGCAATTGCACGAAGAAAGTTCTGCGGGTGTGCGCGAGATTGGGGCAGGCCAGATAGTCCCACATCGGCGAAACGCAACACGTAGGTATGCTAAATTGAATTTGTGTTACCTGCTATTAGCCTCCGAACACACAGGGGTGAGGTCCCTCACCTGACTTACGCTCGCCTCTTCCGCGGTTTCACCTCGCGGATCTGGCAGGATCCGACCTGACCCATCCTGAGCACTCCTCGCGCATCACCCACCTGCAGGTGCTCCTGGTCCCGGGTGCAAAATCCGACCCGATTACCCGTGTCTCTGGGAGAGCGTCCTTGAGTGAATTCCAGAGAGAGAGAGACGTTCGGGTAGAGGGAAAGGGGTAGGTTTTGCTCTTTGTGTAGGCAGGCTGAACGTTGAGGAAGAAAGACTTAGCCGCGAGGGAGAAGAAGAGAAGAAGTAGAAGAGGATGAGCAAGGCAGAGAAGAAGAAGAAAGAAGAGACCAAGGCAGAAAAAGCCTTCGCAGAAAGCCAACACAGAATCAGAAGAAGATAGAAGGAAGAACAGAAGACCAAGGAAGAGGAAGAAGCATTCGCAGAAGAGAAAAGAAGAAGGAAGAAGGAGAGACTGCTGAGAAGAAGAGAAAGAAGCAAGGCAAAAGAGAGGCTGCAGAGAAAGAAATAGAAGAAGAGAAGAATAACACTTTTAAGACGTCTGATCACAAGATCAGACGTCCAATTTCATTTCTTTTGTCATAATTACTTTTAACCGCATACATTCATATTTGAATTAAAGTTTTGAGTAAATTAGAGTATTCAATTACATTTGAGATTAGTAGTAAATTCCAATTATTCCCTGTGTTCGACCTCGGATACTCCGGTTTTCGAGTAATAAAAATTCTTTATTTGTTTGAATGCTTTGTCGGCTATATTACAACGTGACATTCTTTTAAAACCCGATCGAACGCGGACAAACACCCACCCAAAATGAGTGCCATCATTTTTTTAAATAGATCTCAAGGTATACAATGACACCCTTTTGGCAAGATCTTTTAATCCAAGCTTGGTTAGGCCCTCGTGGATTCGAATTGACTGGCTTGAAGGAGGAGGATGGCGACGGAACCTTGTCTCTCTCATTCAAATGTTTAAGAAGAAATTTTTGAATTTAAGAAAATGACATGTGATTTGGCATCGATGCAAAATAGTTCTAAAGTATATTATGTGATTTTGCACCATTTCAAAATGATTCTGAGCTGTATCTTATGGTTTGCATGAAATCATTTGTTTTCCGGGCAACTCAATATTCTGTTGGAAGACTTCTCACGTGCGTGGAGCGGTGACGTTGCTCCGAGCTTGTAGCTACGGATTTGCTTCTTCTTGGCACTAGATTATCATATTCTCTGAGCAGGTTGGGTCTTGTGGAGTAACTGCTTTGGATCTAGCTTTTCTCCCTTCATCGATTGCCTTCACTCTTGTAGTCCTATTGCCTAGGTTGTAAGTGTAAGAGAGATTTTCTTATTTTTTGGGTGTGCCCCCTTACCCACACTAGCTACCGTTTAGTGTGTTGAGAGGCCGATGCTTTGATACAAGGATGTTACACTCCTTGCCTTGGGGAGGGGTTGTTGCTTTAGCGATTTATCCACTAGGTCACTATTTTGGTGCCTTTGGGATCTTACCTCCTAGTTGCACTTGGTGGTTTGTACAATCCATATTTAAATGCAAATAGATCTAGAGGTATACAATGCAACCCATTTGGTGAGATCTTCTAATCCAAGCTTGGTTATGCCCTTGTGGATTCAAATTGACTAGCTTGAAGGAAGAGGATGACAAGAACCTTATCTCTCTCATTCAGATGTTTAAGAAGAAATTTCTGAATTTAAGAAAATGACAAAAGCATAAAAGGGGATGGAATGGTACTTTAAGTAATAGGTATGAACGAATATAAGTTAATAAGATAAATTATTTCACTGTCCTTTGTTGGGGACATCGCGCTATCACACTTATGATACTCTTGAAGTCCACTATTGATACCTTTCAACAAAGAGGGAAAAAATGGGAATCCTCCATGGACTTGATTCTTTGACCATTATACCCAAGCGGATGGTTCAAGTGGTTTGCACTTAGTTGACTCGTTTGCCTTACAAAGGTTAGTGGGTCTCATATTAAGTTAAAATGTATAGAAATGTAAAAAGTGATGTATTTTGTAACATATGAAAATTACTTATATGGTTGCCACGGTATAACTAATATTTAATGCAAACAAATAAAAAAGGTAACATAATTTGAGTAGAGCCCCCATCCCCTTGAGGAGAGAGAGCGCCCCATGCCCCTCCCCTTTTCCTCCCTACCTCCCTCGATGCTCCTACCTTCTGTGCTCTTTTCTTTTCCCTAGGGTTTCCACCCTCTGCTGGTTTGGTGAGGTCCCTCCTCCTCCCCTCCCTTTGGGGGGGAGATGGGCTGCTCCTCGCCATGGCTGCTCCTCCCTGCTAGGAGCAGTGGGTGGTGCCCTCGGGGCGGAGGCCTTGGTGCTTTTTTGGTGGTTGTGTTTCTTTTGGTTTCCGATTTTCTACGCTTCAACTGTGTTTTTTTTGTGGTTGCGTGCTTTCGTCTTCTTTTCATTGTTGTGTTTTTGTCGCTCTGGATTGCCGTGCTGGAGCATTTCTAATCCCCTTTTTCCTCAGTTGAGCACATCGGTGCTCCTTTTCCCTTGGGAAAGGGGCCCGGTGGGTACACAACTTTTGCCTCTCTTTCTTGAGGGCCTGAGGGATTGGAAGTGTTCTCCACGGTTGCCTTTCTTTGTTGTTTTGGTGTGGCTATCTGTCTTTCTTTCTGTGTTCTGGTTTGTTTGGGTTGTTCTGATTTGCACTTCTCCTTTTGGCTTGTGGTGCTTTTTCTGTGCTGGGTGGTGGTGATTCCCTGGGTAGGTGATGGCTCCCTCCGAGGGGGACACCTCTCCTACTTTGGCGGCGGTCCCCCGATTGCCTCTGAATGCATCCTTTGCCTCCATTGTGGCAAATCGGGGTTCGGAGGAGCCACCTCCTTTTGTTGAGCTTTCGCTTTTGGTGTGCAAGCCTAAGATTAGGGATGGTTGCTTCTGCACTTCCTTTTCACCCTCGGAAGTTTTAGATCTTAGTAAGGGTTTTAGTTCTTCTGTGGTTGTTAGAGCTTGGGGTGCTAAGCCTTCCTATCAGACTATGTTTGCCTTCCTTGTTAACAAGGTTAAGATCATGGGATTCTCTCTTGTTTCCCTTGATATGAGACATTGGCTGGTTAGTTGTGCTTCATATTTGGATTTTTGCAAGATTTACTCTATGGGTTAGGTTGTCCTTGATTGTGTTAGACTCCATTTCATTAAATGGTTTGTGGGTTTTCGTACTGATGCTCCAGTCACGTGTGTTCCGGTTTGGGTGGGCCTACCAGGTCTTAACTTGCATTGACTTCACCCCAATGCACTTCTCTCTCTCGCTTACCAGTTGGGTAACCCCATTTGTGTGGATCTGAAGACTATGCAAGGCTTAAGACCTTGGTACCCTCATATTTGTGTTGAGATTGATCTGCTTGCTGATTGCCCTGGGTTTCCTAATATCTTTAACGGTGATGTTTTGGTTAAGTAGAGAGTTGTGTTCGAGAAGTTGCCTCTTTTTGTTCCAGCTGGCCATGATGTGGTTTCTTGTCCTTCAGTGTTGAATGCAGGTGGTTCTCGAGAGAAGGATCAGACACCTATGGAGGTAGGTCAGAGGGTTGCTCAGATGAGGAATCCTCCCCCCAGTGATGTCCCTGAGCATTATGGCAGGGGAAAGGATACGAAAAGAAAAGATTTGGATGCGGAGAAAGGCATTGATGGTGACATGGAGCCTCTAGGCGATAGGGGGAAATGTAATACTTTGGATCCGCACTGTATAACTCCTCCTTCTTCTTCTTTGGGAGAACTATTCCTTTCTCTATTGTGATTGGTCCTTTGGACGGAAAGAAGAAAAAGAAAATGAAGCTGTGTTGACGATGTCCTAAAAAGCTCACATCGGCTCCTTACTCCGACAAGGAGGTCTTGGATGATCTTAATCCGGGACCTGCAAGGTCGACATAGGTATATTCTTCTGATCAAGATGATGATGCTCCTTTTTTTGATGCTAATGTTTCGATGGATGCTCTTTTTGAGATTGAACATGATTCTTGTTGAGAAGAGATTTTCCCGGATGATGATTTTGATAGGGTCTCTCTTAGAGGTTCCGCAATTGTTAAAAACCCTCATGCTATAAATGAACTGGTTTCGATTGATTTTTCTAATAAGGGAGACGAAGATTTGGGGACATGCAAAGTCTTATCTAATCCTTTAAATGTAGTCCCAAGTTTTGAGCTTCTTAATGTGAAACAAATGCCCTTAAAGACTAAGTTTCCTTATGTGATGTCGGCTAATGAAAATGGTCAGAATAAGGAAAACTTCCTTTCTAGAAAATATGGGATTTATACTTGGGGGCTATACTTACCTATTCCCGACGGCCCTGCCACCTGATCCAGATCCTGATCCTCCTTTGATCTTGGAGATTCATGATGGGGAGGTACATCATTTAGTGAGCAATGATGGAAACTGTGATTGTTCTAAATCGGATGGAGAAATTCAAAGTTCCAATGAATATCTTCTTGTGGATCTCGAACCCCTTCAGGAGGAGGCATATGAGGCACACTAACCGATTAGGCATAGAGGAGCCTGCGGAGGTCACTCCTTGAGGGGTGTAGGTAGAATGACAAGGAGTCGATCTAAATCGCTTGTTAGAACTAGATCCCAATGAAGGGCCTATTCTGGAATTGTAGGGGGATTTTGAATCCTCCTACCATCAATCGTCTTAAATTCCTCATTTTTTATCCTTCTAGTGCTAATGTTCTTAGGGACCTTTTGGATTTTGATCATTTGATGGTTGATGACAATGCCCCTAATATTTGGTGCCATTGGAGAGATCCCCTTGTCATTTCTACTACTCATATTATCCCTCAAGCTATTTCTGTTAAATGTACCTTTATGAATTCTACCATATTCGTTTCTGGGATTTATGCTTCTTAGGACTTGGAGATTTGCCTATTTTTATGGAATCATCTAAGGGATATTTCTGCCTCTTGTAAGATCCCTTGGATGATAGGAGGGGATTTTAATTTCATTTTGTGTTTGTCTAAGAAGTTAGGGGGGGTTCCTTTTCATGATTCTTAGGCCCGATCTTTCTGCTCATAGGTGGATTCCTCTGCTTTACTTGAACTTCCTCTAGGTGGAAATTAGTTCTCTTGGTGTAATGGTAGGAGAGGTGCGGCCATGATCTACTAGAAACTAGATAGAATTTTTTTGAATGCTGATGGGTAATTAGCTCTTTCTCCATCGGCTAAGTATCTTTCTAGAAAGAATTCTGATCATGCACCCGTGATGTTCTCCTTTTCGGGTTGTCATTCCTCAAGACCCCGCCTGTTTAGATTCCAGAACATGTGGTTGAGAGATGACCATTTTAAAGATCTGGTTACCCATTTTGGACTCAACCTCTCTTGACTACTTTCTTCGATCCAATTTCCTTGAGGTCATTCTGACTATCCTTTCCCATAATGATTCTTCCTCTCTTACCCAACCTCCGACTGAAGAAGAGATTTATGATACCCTTGTTCAAATGCCCAACAACAAAACTCCTGGTCTTGATGGCTTTAATGTCGAGTTTTTTGTGGGTTGTTGGGACATCGTCAAAGTTGACGTTGTGAGAGCTATTGTGCACTTCTTTATCTCCAAGAGTGCTCTGAGAGCCTTTAATACTACTTTCATTTCCTCAACTCCTAAAAAACCAAATATCATGGATCTCTCGAATTTTAGACCTATTAGTCTTTGTAATGTCCTTTACAAACTTGCATCGGCTATTCTTGCCAAGAGCCTGGATGTGGTAATTCCTAGGATTGTCTCCCCTTAGCCGGCTGGTTTTATTCAAGGTCGTTCTATTTTTTATCATATCTCTACTACCTTTGAACTGGTCTAGAGACTTGATCGTAAGGTCCATGGTTCTAATGTGGTTTTACAGTTAGACCTTAGTAAGGCTTATGATAGGGTCGAGTGGGAGGTGCTCTTTTCTATCCTTGATCGGTTTTGTTTCTCTACTCAGGCTATTAGTCGTATTAGAGGCTTTGTCCAACATGAGGGTTTAATTGTTTTGATTGATGGCAGCTCCTTTTTTAAGGTCACTCAGGGCCTTAGGTAGGGGGATCCTATCTGCCCCTTCCTTTTTGACATCTTCGTGGAACTTTTTATCCGAGGCATTAAAGAATTGGCCTTTTAGGGTGGTATCTCTCCTTTTTCTATCAAGCATAATATTCCATCACCCTTGACTCTCTTATATGCTAATGACATCATCATTTTTGTTAATGGTAACATTCGTTCTGTTAGTAACCTTGCTAGTTTCATTTGGTCTTTTGAGCTTGCTTTTGGTCAAAAGGTCAATCTGCTGAAAAGATTTTGTTTTGTGGGCAAAAATTTTCCGCTTAGCAAACTTACTCATATTCTTCAGATTATGGGTCTTCAACTTGGTGCCTTTTTGTTCACATACCTTGGCTGCCCTATATTTTTAGGGAGAGCCAAGGACATTTACTTCCAAGCTATCCTTGATAAAATTAGATCTGAACTTTCTAGATGGAAAGCGAAAATGCTCTCGTAGACTCCTCTTAATCAAACACGTCATAACGCCCATTCCCATTCATGTGCTCTCTGTCTTAGACGTCCCGAAGGCTATCATCAGGAAATTAGATTCCATGTTTGCTAACTTCTTCTGGAATTCCACTGTTGAGGAGTCTCATCACCATTGGGTTTCCTGGAAAACCATCTCTACTCCTCTCTCGTATGGTGGTCTTGGTGTTAGGGATTTGTCCTTTGTCATCAAAGCCTTCCATATGAGGCACGTTTGGAACATCACTTTTGGAGATTCCCCCTATTTGCATTTGATGTGTGCTTTGTATGCTCACAAGGATCTTCACTCTAATAGTTTTCCTAAAAGAATTAAAATTCTTAGATCTGCATTTTTGGCTATGAAACCCTTATGAAATGGGAGATTCACGAAGGTAAGGTTGATTTTTGGGATGATTTTTGGGTTGGGGATACTCCTTTGAAAGACTTTTTGCTCGATAATGTTGTCCCTCCAGATATTCATGTCCGCAAAGCCTTGGGTAGCTTGAGAGAAGCCCAGATTATGAGGTTTATACCTCAAAACATTCACCATATGAGTTCTCAAGTTACTTTCATGGAGGAAAAAGACAAGCCCATATGGACTCCTTCCAACTCAGGAACCTTCTCTATTGCTTCTGCTTATTCCATCAACATTCCTTCGGGTGATCAAGTGCCTAAATTTATAGCCATGTGGAAGCTTCACTTACTGCTGAGGATTACCCTATGCGTTTGGAAAATTATGCATCGTAGACTGCCTATGGACGATGCTATCTATGGTTTGGGGATCAACATGGCCTCTTGTTGTTCCTGCTGCCCCCATGCCCCGAGACCAGAATCTATGGACCATCTTTTTAATGAGAGCTACCTTGTTAAGTTTGTTGCTACTTGGACCTTTGAGAAAAACTTTATTAATTTGATCAATCTGGTTAACTTTTGGCTGATTGCTCAAAATCCTAGAAATTCCAACTATATCAAGAGAATTAAGGGGCTTATTTGTTTCATTTGGTTTAATGTTTGGTGGATTAGGAATAAGGCTAAATATGAAAAGTTCCAATTCTCCTCCATTTCGCAATTTTTAGATTATAATTGGAGGAACTATGATATGGCTAATTGGCTACGGTCTACCCTCCCTAAAATCTTCCTTTTCTCTTGGGATTGTCCTGACTTCAGGTTCAAAGCTAATATTGTTGTTATCAAGAATCCCAATTGTATGCTTTTGGGTTGGGTGATTAGGAACAAGTTTGGGGATTTTGTTTTTGCTGCCTCCTCTACTATTTCTACTTGTCATAAGGAATTGGGTTGCTTGCTTGCTATTCGCCATCTACTTGGAGAGAGTAATACCCTGTCCTCTCAACTTCAAATCGAGGTGGATTCTACTTTGCTTTGTTACTGGTGGAATGGTAAGCTCCCAATGGCATGGAGGGTTAGACCGCTCTTCCAGGAAATCCATTGGCACAACGATGGACATTGTGCTTTCATTTTTGTCCACCCTATGGTCAATTCGCTTGCGGGAACTTTCGCTGCTCATGGTGCCTAGGACTGAAAGATCTTCACGCGTGTAGACCTTACTCCTCGCATTTATGGCATTATTAAGTTAGATAGAATTTGATTCCCCAATGTTATCCATGACTCCTGATCATTGTGCTGTTTTGTCTTCCTGGTGATTTCCTCGTGTTCGTTGCTGCTACCTTTTTTTAGGTTTTTTTTCTTTTTCTGGTTTTGCCTGTACTAGGCCACAAGTCGTAGTCCTTTTTGTGTATGGAGCAGGTTTTGGTCTATCCCCCTACCTTCCTTTTTTTGGCCTCTTAGGAGTAGGGGATGAATAAGATTGACTCCCGTATTTGCTAAAAAGAAAAACTTTACGAGTATGGTCCCTTTAAAACAACTGATATTTAATGTGAAGAAAATCAGAAAATAACTTAAGTTATGTTACGTGTTAAGCTCTATTTCATTTGAAAAAGTCACCATCACATTTTGTTGAAAATAACGCATATAGAAAATAAATAAATAAAAACATATGCATTTCCAATATTTTTGTATAGATAAAAAATATTAAATCAAATAAGTCAAATATAATTTGGCAAGATCCAAAATAAAATAAAGAATAAATAACATGTAATAACACAAATAAACAAAACAAGAAGGGATTAGATTTTACTCTGATTGAAGCGACCATTAAGGATTCCCTTAGAGAAGATATTGCCCCCCACAATATCGGTGCCTCGGGATCTGACGAACTCCTCCCAGGATACGATATTCCACCTCCAAGATTCAGCGCACTCCGATCTTGGACGTCCTTGAAATCCACCTTAGGAGAACGAAACCGAGGCAATTTGGTTACCAACCAAATTCCTGATTGATCTACCAACTGAATGGTTTGATCAACTAAAAACTTCTCATGGATCTCTCAATCTCCTTGTGCAAGATCGAGAAAAGTGATTGGAGATTTTTCTACCAATCTCATGCCGAACGAACGCACCAAGAAAGAGAGACAAGAAGGAGAGAGAGAGGGAGAGAGTGGAGAGAGCTTTTATGCTCTTGTTGTCTGTCAAATGAGAGCCCCTTCATGGCTCTTATATAGAGCCCACGACCAGACATTTAAGAAAATTTTCGTTTTATGGAAACACGACAATTGGTCGACCAATTAAGTTCATTAATCGACCAAAATAATTTGGTCGATCAAACTTCACTAATTGGTCGACCAAACCAATTGATCAACCAAACTAAATTCATTGATTGACCAAAATAATTGGTCAACCAATTTTACATTTTGATCCACCAATCTATGTCAAAATCGTGAGATTAAAAATCTGTAGCAAAAGGGATCCAAGTTCCAAGTTCCAAATTGATTCTCACCCTTGAGCTGGAGTCGAGGTGGGGCGGGGCACGCGCGCGTACGTGTGTGGTCCCCAGCCCCACCTCTCACTCTTTGCTACATAAGCCATGAGAGGCAAAATCCTTTTACACCCACCAAGATGTTTGTTCACTTTTAGTATGGGACTAAAAACCTCTTCCAAATCTCACTAACTTCAACATGAATTTCCACGTCACCATGTAACAATTGCATCCTAATTGATGCAATTAGGCTGTCAAATCCAACACTTTCTATGTTAGTGAGCATAAGCTTGACTTTTGATTTGAACAAAACCGGATTGGTACAAAATGGTTGACACATGTGCAAAATAGTTTTGAAGATAATTTTTATCGTTTTGCATCAATGTAAAATAATTTTGAAGTGTATCATGTGATTTTGCACCATTTTAAAATGATTCTAAAGTGTATCTTATGATTTTACATTAGTGTAAAATGATTTTGAATGTGATTTTTGTGCTTTTACACTAATGCAAAATGATTTTGAAATTAATATCGATGGTTTTGCATTAGTGTATAATGATTTTAAAGGTGATTTTTTTGCTTTTGCATTGGTGCAGAACTAGGGATAGAAGATTTGGTAGACCCAACCCGAAAGGAATGGATACATAAAACTCGACTCAAACTCAACCTGGTTCGGGTATAGGTTTAATCCAAAAGCCCAACTGGGTATAGGGTGTGAATCTATACTTGATTTTGTGACCCGGGTACCTGAATAAAATCTCGTTTACCTGAGATACATAAGTCTCACCTTAAGTCCCTTATTTCCCTAGCTCTAAGCTTTTCCATGATTTCTCACATAATTTTGAAGGTTGAGAGTACTTTTTAATCTTTCACTAAACATTTATTTCGAAAATAAGGATCTTTTATTTGAAATATAATGATATTTTGCCTTTCTTTAATTTTTTTGTTTTTGGTTTTGATGTATTTTTCTTGAAGGGTTCTTTTTGTAATAATTTCAATAGGGATGAAAAAAATTGTAGTAGCATGAGCTCATATATTTCAAGCTTGTTAAAATAAACAATTAATAAATCATGCTATAAATTTTTTCTCTTTAGCTCTAGTTTTGGTATGATTTGATGGAAAGATTAATTTATAATTGGATACTCGATGGGTAGATTGGTATGCATGGTTATGGATTTAGATTTTTGTATCTATGGATAAATGAGTAAGTATGGATATGGATTTTGTAAATGGATTTGAATTTAGTCAAACTTAACTCAAACTCGACCTCCTTGCATCCCTATGAAAAATTATTGTACCGATGTATTTTGATTTTATATCAATTTATTTTGATTGAATATCAATATATTTTTAATTTTTCACATGTATATTTTTAAGTTGAGAGTGATGGTTGCTTTTTAAATTAGCCGTAGATGTCTCCGCATAACAATATTTACATCTATTTTTAAATTTACTTATTTAATTACCTTCGACACCGTCCATTGCTAATTGCATCACCTTTTAGGTTTTTATATTTAAATTTTTAAAATATTACTCGCAGCGTTATACGTGTAACTTACGTGCAGATGATTTACACCCTTCCATTTTCATTCATTCATATATATATATATGTGTGTACGCGCGTGCGCCCGCGCTTCTGCACCATGATACTGACATAAATGGTACATTCACAGAGTTTCTAGTTGCATCAATTTTTTTTTTTGGGTCGTTAACGTCAAATCTTGCTCCCAGGAATTTATGTATATGAGTATGACACATAATTTCTTCATTTCTTTTCATTTCTTTATAATTGATTTATAATTTTTATTTAATTTCCTCCCTCAAGTCTTAATTTCTCCCCGTGAATCTTGACCTGTCGTTCGTTCTTCCATGCATTGTCTTGACTTCATTATCTATTTTTATTTTTATTTTTATTTTTATTTTCTTAAGAAAATGGGAGTACTACTTTATTCATCTCCACTCTCAAAAGAGCAAACAAAAAGTGGGAGATTAGACCAAAACCCACCTAATATAGAAGAGAAAAGAACCACGACCTGTGACTTAGTACATGGGAATACCAATAAGCAAAACCCAAGCTCAACAAGGCAAAACAAGTAAAATCTCAGCAAACATAAAGCATTTGAATTTTGTCGAAGCTGAAAGTACCTGCCAAAAAACGTGGGAGCTGATATTTAGAATAAAAAACCTACCGGTTGGTAAGATAAAGAAGAGTCAAACGACGACGAGCAGCTGCATTGGCCATCGGATGGGAGAACTCCACAGAAAAGATGCAATCCTCAAAGGCTTTGATCGAGTTGAACAAATGTTGCACCATCTAGGGAACCACAATCTTCCTTTTCCACCAACAGTATAGCATAGTAGAATTCGTTTCAATCTACATAGAATGAGAAAAAGTAGGGAAGGAAAGAAGATGGAGAGTAGTAGCAAGGAGACATTTTTTCAAGTTATCTTCATGTAAAGCAGAAGCAGCACCATGGATAAAATTCCCAGAGTAATCTCTAACCACCCAAGTAACAACAAAGTAATTAGGCAAAGAGATGGCGGCAAGGTTGGCTTTGTAGCCGGAGGAAGGACGGACCCAAGATATAGCAATTTGCTTAGGCTGGAACGTACTAATCCAGTCTTTGAGCTGAAGGTTGTTCCAGGATTGATCAAGAATGGAGTCAATTTTCAGAGAAAAGAGACTATCATGTTTTATACGATTTCTAAGATGCCAAACATGATTCCAAATAAAGCAAATGAGGCCCTTGATAATTCTACCTTTGTGGGAACAAGATTTCCTGAACATAAGATTATGAAAGTTAATAATATTAGGGATAACCTAGCTGGACTTAGAAGACACCCAAGAGGCAATATGACGAGCAAGATCACTGTCTTCAAAGAGATGATAAAAAGCTTTAACACTAGGAGTAGAGGGGCAGCAATAACACTTAGACGGCAAGGCTATACCTAGCTTAACAATCATGTCATCAGTTGGAAGACATTTGAGCATAATGTTCCAAGTTGTAATAATTATGGACAAAGGAAGTTTAAGCTTCCATAAATCAATAAAATGCGGCTTCTTTGGAGTATCAACGAAGTGGAGGTTATAGGTCGAAGCAACCGTAAAGGTGCTAGAAGGAGTGAGGGACCAGTGAGGCACATCTTTCAGATTGTCCAGGTTAAGAGAGTAGATCTTGGACCAGATGTCAATAGGCAGCAGAGAGATAAAATATCAACCATCAGATTGGAAAAGATGTTCTTAATCAAATCTGATCGGGGCTAGTATCCATCGGCAAGAGATCCTTTAAGGGGGTGTCCTTAATCCAAATGTCCGTCCAGAGATCAAGGTTGCCTTCATGCATGGACTCCCAACAAATATAAGGGCGAAGTTGGATAATAGCATCCCTAAGAAGATAAATTCTATGAGGAATAGCAAAATGTTTCGAGAGGGAGTAAAGATTTTTCATAAGATTACTAAACAGAGTCTCCCTAAGGAGGATATTCCAAGCTCTTTTCATTCTAAGAACTTTGATAAAAAAAAAATTGAGATTCCGAAAACCTAAACCACTCATTTCAGAAGGTTTGGTGATGGTATTCCAAGCCCCCCAATGTCTTTTCTAAGCATTCCCATAGGAGCCCCAAAAGAAATTGGAGAGAAGGGAATCAACTTTACGAATGATTGCCTTCGGCACCTCCATAATGGAAAGCATATGAATAGGAATAGAGGATAGAACATGCTTGATAAGAATCAATCTAGTTGTAGAAGAGATGAGAGTGGCTTTCTAGGCAGAGAGCTTAGATTGAATCTTCTCGACTAGACCATAGAAGTAAGAAATGTTAGCCCTCCCAGGAAAAATAGGATACCCAAGATAAGTGAAAGAAAATGTACCAATCGGATAACCCATGATCTAGACGAGCCTGGAAATCGTACTAGAGGGGAAATGTTTTCCAATAAAGCAGAAACTCTTTGAAGCATTAACCTTTTGGTTAAAGGTCCATTCAAAGTCCTTGATGATTTGAGCCAGATTAGATATTGAGTTATACTTTCCATTGGCAAAAGTAATGATATCATCAGCATAAAGTGTTGGTGCTAGAGCACCACGATCATTTGTTTTGATGATAACAAAACACGTGTTATTTAACATTTGCAATTTGAGTCCTAGATTTCAGGTCAATTGCAAATGAAGACGTGCTTAAACGGAGTTCGAGCTCGCATCCAAGACGGATTGGAGGAGCTTGACGGAAAACAGAGGAGGTTCGCGTGGAGCGACAGATTGAAGATAGAAGACAAGAACAATAGGATAGATTCTTTTTAATCCTTTCTTGTATCTCTTGTCTTTATTTTCTTGCTCTTTTTATTTTTCTTAGAATATTATGTTAAAGAGCCTCAAAGTACCCTAACAGTAGTCCTAGGAACACCGGCACAACCCTAAGATACTTAGGTTTTCTGTAGAACACATAGAAAACCAATATAGGGTTCAAACAGAGTTTCCAGACGTCTAATTCCCAAATCAGACGTCTGATAAAGTATTTTAAGACGTCTGACTGTTGTTTCAGACGTCTGATAACTGTTAGGCTGGACATAGTAGTTCTGTCTGATGAAATCAGACGTCTAGACGTCTTAGGAGACGTCTGATGGACTTGCCAGACGTCCAGATAGTGGACCGTTGCTAGCTTAGCAGGCACTCAATAATATGACCGTTAGAGCCTTATCAGACATCCTTAGGCCTTTCCAGACGTCTGATAATTGACCGTTTTGCCTCGGCTGACCCAAAATCTCTTCTCAGAGATTTTCTAGCCGTTGCAACGTTTGGAAAATCCATTCCCACAGTAAAAGTTGGTTTCCAGACGTCCAGACATAGTGCCAGACCTCCTGTATGTCGTCTGATCAACTTGAACAAAAACCCTGTTTTAGATCTGATTCAAGTCAGGAGGAAACCCGCATAGAATCAGACGTCTGACCTTGAAATCAGATGTCTTAAAGTGAACTTCCAGACGTCTGATGCCATAATTAGACGTCTGATAAGCTTGTCAGAGCAATGATTGTTCCTGATTTCGGGCTGATTCACTTGGGCTTTGCACCCAACGGCTATGGAAGCATTTCCAAGCCTTCCAAGGCCTCTATAAATAGAGGGGAACCTTTGCAACACACATACACACTTGGATACACCTAAGCAACATACTTTCTACCCTTTGATGTCCAAGAAAAGATCTTGCTCTCCAAGCTTAAGTTCCATCACTTAGAGAAATAAATTCCCTTTGCGCACTCGCTCTCCCGCCGTTGTTCACGAGAGCGACATTGCGCCATCGCGTGGCACATGCACAGCGTCATCAACTCGACGCACTCCTTGCAAAGGGGAGTTTCCTATTTCCTATAGAAGCTAGGTTTAAATTACTTTGTTGGCTCTATAGGATTACTTGTTTTATTTTATCTTTGTCTTTTGGTTGGGTATTCGCTTTGCGAATTCCCGTCTCCTTCGTGGGACAAAATTCTTCTCGTGGAGAGAAGGGGTTGAGGAACGCTACTCTCGTACTAGTAGCGTGGTTGTACTGAGGTTGAATCACCCTCGTTTTAAAGTGATTCGGTTAGTGGATTTGATTAACTAGGTTGATCGGAAAATCCTAACTCAAGAGGGTTAGGTGGTGGTTTTCACCCGGTTTGGGTTTCCACCTAAAAATCTTTGTGTATTTGTGTGGTTGTCTATTCTGTGATATTGTTTATATTTATTTCCGCATTTTATTACGTCACCCCTCTTCGTAGGGCCAAACCTACATTTGGTATCAGAGCAGGTTCTTGCAAGATAGGTGTAACACCCGGCAAGAAGATCATGGAGGGGAGCATAGCCGCAATCAGAATCTCCGAAGGGCAGTTCACCGTCCGACCACCCTATTTCAACGGGAGGGACTTCGGATATTGGAAATTGAGGATGAAGACGTGGCTCCAAGCCACTGAATTCGAGATATGGGGATGTTGCGAAACCCCATACGAGATCCCGAAGCGACCCCAAGGAGGCTACTCGCAACTACAGATTTGAGAGCTTTCACTCAACGGAAAGGCAATGAATGCCTTGTATTGCGCGTTGAGTCTGAAGGAGTTCGAGAAAATCCAAGAGTGCACTACCGCCCACGAGATATGGAGGAGGTTGGAAGGCACTCATGAGGAGACAAGCTCGGAAGAAGATCACGAGAAGGAGGAAACCGCTTGCTTTGGTTTCATGGCCAGAGGAAGCAACAGCGACAGCGACGACAGCGATAATGAGGTAAACTCGGATTTACAAGATGCTTTTAATGAGTTGTATGAGCTTAGTAAATCATTAAAAATAGAAAACAAAAGCATGAAAAAAAATCTTAGTTTTCTTAAATCTGAAAATGATAGGTTAGAAATAAAACTTAAGGATTTAGAAGCTAGTCCTAAAAAGGATAACCTATTATTAGAAAATAATAACCTCATCAATGAAAATAATAAATTGATTGAGGAAAATGTTAGTCTAAAAATAGAAAATTCTGATTTAAAGACTAAGATGGATATTATAGAAAAAGAAATTGCATGTCTTAGGGAAAACTCCAACAAATTAACCAATAAAGTAGATAATTTTTATAGCCCTAAGGTTGAGAAAGGATCTCCATCAAGGAGACCCGCTAATAGATCCGGATCCAAACCCACTTGGATACCGAAAAAAGAATTGGAATCTTGTTTTGTAGGTTTCAAGGATAACTACAACACAAAGGATTGGACCTACAAACTCAAAGCTGGTCAACTCAAGTTGGGAGAACCAAGGAGTAGACCAAGGAGGAGAACAAGAAGACCGACGAGATGGCGGACAAACGATGGACCCGCCGCACGTCAACCACCAGATTGGAGACCGGCGCCAATGCCTGGGCCTCCTAGCTACGGATGGGAGCCCCATCCGATGTGGCATCCACCACCACCATTCGGGCCATTTTATTGGCCATGGTAGGTGAGGTAAAAATCCTTTACCCTATCCTCTTATTAGTAGCATTTAGATAGGGGGAGTTAAAAAAATTATGAGCTAATTGTCAATTTTTAAGGGGGAGAGATAAGGTAGCTAAATTTCCTTTAGAAAGTGGGAGAAAAATAATAGCTATCTTGTTGTTATAAACAAGGGGAGGACATTACCTTTGTTAAAAGAAACTCATAGAAGAGAATGTTTTAAGGGGGAGTTATAGGAAATGTAAAATCAATTAAACCTTTTTGATAATGTCAAAAAGGGGGAGGTTTTTTTTGCATTATTATTTATGATTTTGTCATCATCAAAAAGGAGGAGATTGTTGGTGCTAGAGCACCACGATCATTTGTTTTGATGATACAAAAATGTGTTATTTAACATTTGCAATTTGAGTCCTAGATTTCAGGTCAATTGCAAATAAAGACGTGCTTAAACGGAGTTCGAGCTCGCATCCAGGACAGATTGGAGGAGCTTGACGGAAAACAGAGGAGGTTCGCGTGGAGCGACAGATTGAAGATAGAAGACAAGAAGAATATGATAGATTCTTTTTAATCCTTTCTTGTATCTCTTGTCTTTATTTTCTTGCTCTTTTTATTTTTCTTAGAATATTATGTTAAAGAGCCTCAAAGTACCCTAACAGTAGTCCTAGGAACACCGGCACAACCCTAGGATACTTAGGTTTTCTGTAGAACACTTAGAAAACCAATATAGGGTTCAAACAGAGTTTCCAGACGTCTAATTCCCAAATCAGACGTCTGATAAAGTATTTTAAGACGTCTGACTGTTGTTTCAGACGTTTGATAACTGTTAGGCTGGACATAGTAGTTCTGTCTGATGAAATCAGACGTCTAGACGTCTTAGGAGACGTCTGATGGACTTGCCAGACGTCCAGATAGTGGACCGTTGGCTAGCTTAGCAGGCACTCAAGAATATGACCGTTAGAGCCTTATCAGACGTCCTTAGGCCTTTCCAGACGTCTGATAATTGACCGTTTTGCCTCGGCTGACCCAAAATCTCTTCTCAGAGATTTTCTAGCCGTTGCAACGTTTGGAAAATCCATTCCCACAGTAAAAGTTGGTTTTCAGACGTCCAGACATAGTGCCAGACCTCCTGTATGTCGTC
Source organism: Thalassia testudinum (assembly GCA_037157565.1). Lineage (NCBI taxonomy): Eukaryota > Viridiplantae > Streptophyta > Magnoliopsida > Alismatales > Hydrocharitaceae > Thalassia > Thalassia testudinum. Next base: position 65,144,734 of record JAZHRO010000022.1, on the reverse strand, counting down.
TGATCAACTTGAACAAAAACCCTGTTTTAGATCTGATTCAAGTCAAGAGGAAACCCGCATAGAATCAGACGTCTGACCTTGAAATCAGACGTCTTAAAGTGAACTTCCAGACGTCTGATGCCATAATTAGACGTCTGATAAGCCTGTCAGAGCAATGATTGTTCCTGATTTTGGGCTGATTCACTTGGGCTTTGCACCCAACGACTATGGAAGCATTTCCAAGCCTTCCAAGGCCTCTATAAATAGAGGGGAACCTTTGCAACATACATACACACTTGGATACACCTAAGCAACATACTTTCTACCCTTTGATGTCCAAGAAAAGATCTTGCTCTCCAAGCTTAAGTTCCATCACATAGAGAGCTAAATTCCCTTTGCGCACTTGCTCTCCCGCCGTTGTTCACGAGAGCGACATTGCGCCATCGCGTGGCACATGCACAGCGTCATCAACTCGACGCACTCCTTGCAAAGGGGAGTTTCCTATTTCCTATAGAAGCTAGGTTTAAATTACTTTGTTGGCTCTATAGGATTACTTGTTTTATTTTATCTTTGTCTTTTGGTTGGGTATTCGCTTTGCGAATTCTCGTTTCCTTCGTGGGACAAAATCCTTCTTGTGGAGAGAAGGGGTTGAGGAATGCTACCCTCGTACTAGCAGCGTGGTTGTACTGAGGTTGAATCACCCTCATTTTAAAGTGATTCGGTTAGTGGATTTGATCAACTAGGTTGATCGGAAAATCCTAACTCGAGAGGGTTAGGTGGTGGTTTTCACCCGGTTTGGGTTTCCACCTAAAAATCTTTGTGTATTTGTGTGGTTGTCTATTCTGTGATATTGTTTATATTTATTTCCGTATTTTACTACGTCACCCCTCTTCGTAGGGCCAAACCTACATAAAGAAGGGCCAACGGTGTTTGAATACCACGTTTGGCATTGAAATGGGAGATTTTACCCTGGAAAGCAAGCTCCTTAAGCCCACGGATGAAAGGTTCCATAAAGATATCAAACAGGAAGGGGATGTTGGTGCTAGAGCACTACGATCATTTGTTTTGATGATAACAAAACACGTGTCATTTAACATTTGCACTTGAAGTCTTAGATTTCAGGCAAATTGCAAATGGAGACGTGATTAGACGAAGTTCGAGCTCGCATCCAGGATGGATTGGAGGAGCTTGATGGGGAACAGAAGAGATTCGCGAGGAGCGATATATTGAAGAAGGAAGGAGATGAAGAATATGATAGATTTTCTTCTCGTGTACTCTTTGTATTTTTCGTTTCTTTTGTTGCTCTTTATTTTTGTTACTTAGATTCATGTTAAAGAGCCTCAAAGTACCCTAACAGTAGTCTTAGGAACACCGGCACAACCCTAGGATACTTAGGTTTTCTGTAGAGAACTTAGAAAATCAATGTATGGTTCAAATAACATTTCCAGACGTCTAATTCTAAGATCAGACGTCTGATAATATGTTTTATGACGTCTGATAGTTCTGTCTGATAACATTTAGGCTGGACTTGTTGTTCTGTTTGATGAAATCAGACGTCCAGACCTTAGTCCAGACGTCTTAGAAGATGTCTGATGACTTTGCCAGACGTCCAATTAGTTGACCGTTGGCTGGCTTCACAAACACAGCAGAATATGACCATTAGAGCCTTATCAGACGTCCATAGGCCTTTCCAGACGTCTGATAATTGACAGTTTTGCCTCGACTGACCCGAAAATCTCTTCTCAGACATTTTCTAGTCGTTGCAAATCCATTCCGTAGAAAAAGTAGGTTTTCAGACGTCTAGACATAGTGCCAGACGTCCTGTATGTCGTCTGATGGATTTGCACTAGAACCCTGTTTAGATCTGATCCAAGTCAGGAAGAAACCCGCTTAAAATCAAACGTCTGATGTTGTTCCCAGACGTCTTAAAGTGATCTTCCAGACGTCTGATGCAAGGATCAGACGTCTGATAAGCCTGTCAGTGCAATCATTGTTCCTGATTTCGGCTTGATTCTCTTGGGCTTTGCTCCCAACGGCTATGGAAGCTTTCCTAAGCCTTCCAAAACCTTCCTAAGGCCTCTATAAATAGAGAGGAACCTCTTGCACACCAAGACACACCTAGATACACAAGACACATACCTTGTAATACACTTTCAAACCATTTTGTGTCTTTCTTACTCTCTAAGCTCTAGTTCTACATCTAGAGAGCTTCAAGCTGTTTTGCGCACCCGCTCTCCCGCCATAGTTCACGAGAGCGACGTTGCGCCGTCGCGTGGCTCACGCACCCACGTCATCGATCCGACGCACTCCTTGCAAAGGGGAGTTTCCTAATTCCTATAGAAGCTTAGGTTAAAAATTACTTTGTTGGCTCTATAGGATTATTTGTTATTTTATCTTTGTTATTTGGTTGGGTATTCGCTTTGCGAATTCCCGTCTCCTTCGAGGGACAAAATCCTTCTCGTGAAGAGAAGGGGTTGAGGAACGCTACCCTCGCACTTGTAGCGTGGTTGTAATTGAGGTTGAATCACCCTCGTTTAAAGTGATTTGTTTAGTGGATTTGATCAACTTGGTTGATCGGAAAATCCTAACTCGAGAGGGTTAGGTGGTGGTTTTCACCCGGTTTGGGTTTCCACCTAAAAATAATTGTGTACTTTGCGTGTTTGCCTATTTTGTGAGATTGCTTTACACTATATTCTGCATTTTTTACGTCACGCTGATCTCACCCCCTCCGAGTAGGGAATCCACAGGGGAGAGCAGGTCACCTTGATGGAGACCATGAGATGGTTTGAAAAAGGGAGAGGACATCCCATCCACAAGAATAGAAGAGCCATCGTGCTCGACGCAAGCCCGAATTAAATCAATGGCCTGGTCAAAAAAACTAAAAAGGCCCAGTAGATCTAGAGTGCCCTCCATTCAATATGGTCATAAGCTTTTTGCAGATCAAATTGGAAGATAAGGTTAGAACCATGAACCTTGCAATTAATACGTTGAGAGAGTTTGAATGCATTAGCAATGTGATCATGGATAGATCTCCCTTTTATAAAGCCAACTTGTTCGGGGGAGATAATAGAAGGCATAATATGAGAATGACGGGAAGCAACAATGCCAAAAGCAATCTTATAACAAACATTTTATAGGCTGATAGGTCTAAAGTTATAAAGATCGACGACATTAGGCTTTTCGACAATAAGCGAGATAAATGTGTTGTTGAAAGCACGAGGACCCTTGTGAGAAATGAAAAACTATTTGATGTCCGCAACAAGGTCCTCTTTAATGATGTCCCAAAAGAAAGTGTAGAACTCCAAATTAAAACCATCCAGGCCAGGAGAGCGATTCTTGAGCATTTGGGACAAAATCAAAAAAATCTCTTGTTCAAAAGGAAGAGAGGACAAGGAGATGGAATCACTAGGAGAAAGGATAGTATGGATGATTTTGAGAAATTGCTCCTTGAGAGCATAGTTTTCGACAGTAAGAAGATCCTGAAAGTAGGACGTCGCCTTATCACTCGCCACCTCCCAAGATCCTTTACCAACAATAGAGGATAAAGCATTATGAGAATTTTTGCCAAACCTCCTCTTGATCATGGCATGGAAGAATTTAATATCACCTTCACCTTCCTTAATCCATTTAACTTTAGCTTTTTGACGAAGAAAATCAAAAAATTTAAATCTAACTTGATCATGATCATTGTTCACTTCCATGAGATCAACAACTAAGTCTACATTAATATCCAACCATCAACGCACCTCTTAATGGAGGAAACTAATCCCATGGCAAGTTACATGCTTATCGAAAATTTTATAATATACATATGCATCTCTACCAGGTATGGTACATCTGATTGTCAAAGAGGAGTTAAAAATTATGCTGTTGAACAAGGAATAATACATTTGCTGTGCGACAGAAATAGAATACCATATGATTGATCCCGATAGAGGAGCTAAAAATTACCTATTTCACAATTACACCCACATGTTGCATGCCTTCCCTAATGGGCTCTTTAATTTTCTGATGTCAGACGAGTTTCCCTTTCTTTATATTTTCTCATTCAATAACCCGAAATCTTAGTTTGGAACCCTTCCCCGACAATATATCTTTTTGATGAATGGCGTCCACCGAACCAATGCAACAGAATATCACTAACGTGATTGGCATCCCTTAACTTTTAATTGAAGCAATTAAGAAGATCACCGTTGATTTAGCTGTAATATATATCATTGGCACCACTAGAACTTGGTTTTGACTTGGGGTGTACACGGATCGGGTTCAATTGAATTTGGTCCGAATTAAATTTGATTGGGTTACATTGTAACTTAGATTGGGTTGAGATTTTCCTAACGAAATAAAAAATAGGTTGGGTTGGATTTGAGGTCTAACAAATCCAACGTAACCTGCAATCCGATTCAACTCGATACACACACACACATGAGAGTATCCATTAAAATTTTAAAGGGGAAAAAGCTATCATGTTTAAACTTGAAAGGAAACAAAAAAAACTATACAAATAACGCAGATCACTCCCTTAATTTCAGTTTTCCCTCTCTCTATGTCCTCTCCATCGTGTGCTTTTTTTTAGTTTCTCTCCTGCTCATAAGCCATAAACCGAGCTTTCTCTTTCGTCATTGCCACTAATCTCTCTCGCAACTCCTTTCTCGTTAGCGGCATTGTTCTTGTCATTATCACTTGAGGTTAGCAACTTCCTCCCTCCTTTCTTGCTCATCTACATTAGTGATAGCCACCACCTTCCTTCACTAGAGCCATTGCCACTGCCACCACTACCATCACCACACGACCGACCACCCCCTCACCAGCCATCTATCATTGTCACTACCTTCCCTCTGCCTAGCCTGAGTCTACTATCAGAGCCGCTAACCTACTATCACTGATCCACCACCACCATACAACCCACCACCCCTCACTAGCCATTCATCATTCTCTCTACCTTTCCCTTCGCCTAGCCTATCAGTAGAGTCGTTACCACCATCACAATCACCACACAAACTACCACCCACTCATCGGCCATCCTCCTTCACTATAGTCAATAGCCATCACCCCCTCTCTTGGCCATTCTCCTCCCCCCTCTACCTTCCTTTAACTTAGCCTAAATTATTTGAAGCTTCGACGTAGGTATTCAAACTTTGATGCTTAAATTAGATATCATTATTTAGGTTCTCATCTAATTTTTTATTTAGACAAAATTAAAAGATATCTACATGTACATCTTGAATTTTTCTCTTACTAGTAAAAAATTATTTTGATTCTCGTCTAATTCTTTATTTTGAATGCCTACATCTATGAAAAAATTAACTGGATAAGATAATCGTCTTGTAATATGTATTTACTTTTCTAAAGGAAAGAGATAATTACTACAAATTATACAACTATTAAGTTTTCTTTTACTTATTTTATTCAATTTTTTAGAAGATATAAGTTACTTATAAGTTTAAAATATTTTGTTATTAAGTATGAAAGATATAGAAAATATTTAGAAAATAAACATAAGTTTGAGTCCTTTGATTAATTAACAATCCGCTTAGCCCGACCAACCTGACCTAATTTTTATGGATTGGATTTGGTAGTGTAACGAGTTAGATTAGGTTGAAAAAATCTCAGCCTAAAAATTATGGATTGAGTTTAGGTTGAATCTTAACCTAATCTAATTCGACCTGTATACACCCCTAATTTTGACATGTATCATATAACCATTTACATTACAATCGAGTATATCTATGCTAAATTAATTAACTAAGAACCTTTCGAATATCTCAATCACGATGGTTACGAGTCGCAGTGGATGTTCTGATTTACTAATAGTGCTTTTAGCAATGGCGAATACTCCAAAATGCATGCGTTTCACTGCAAACGGGAATACATGGGGAAGAGAACCCTGCATAAGTGGAGCTCATACGTTAAACTCTCTAACAAATTATCACATCACTTTTAATTAAAATATACAGTGGTGATAAATTATTTTATATCAGTGATAAATTATTTTATAATGATGATAAATTATTTTAATTGGTGTAATTTTATTTTACACAGGTATAAAATTATTCCAAATGTGATCGGATGATTTTACATTTGTATAAATTAGTTTCAAAAGTAATGTGGTGGTTTTGCATCATTTTGCACCCTATGTAAAATGATTTTGTATCTATGTAAAATGATTTTACACTAATATAAAGTGATTCTGAAGATGATTTTGGTGATTTTATTTTAAATCGAGAGCCAATTTTATTCATCTCTCACTCATTGGAGGCTAAAAAGATAGGGAGACTAGACTAAAACCTGTCAGTACAAGAAAGAGAACCACAACTCGTGGTTTAGTACAATAGTAACAAAAAGAATAAAACTAATAAAAACCCCTAAATGGAAAACTAAATGACATAGGGGAGCTGCACCTTATCAAGGAATATAATACCTTAAATCTTCGAAGGGAGCAAGTGGACGTTATCAAAATAAATCCAATCAGCAACACTAAGATCCAAAATATGGCGAGTCAAAGACTTGATCGTACGATGGACAAAATCTAGCGAATCGATGCGGTTCTTCTGGCCCAGACTAAGTTGGAAGATCGACTTGGCATATCACGGAACATCCAGCTTTCCATTCCACCAATAATATAGCATAGAAGAATCAGTCTCAAACTGAAAGTTCATTAGAGAAATAGTAGAACAAGAAATCACATTCCAGATAATGTGGAGAATAGCGCAATTAGAATTAGTAGGACGTAAATTACTAGCAGCACCCTGGATAAAATCGCCCTTGTAATTTCTAACCACCCAACCACCAAAGATAATGTCATCCTCGAAGGAGATACCGACATTGAGTTTGAATTCAGCTGTAGGAATGACCCACGACAATTTAAGAGGGGGGATTATGAGAGAAAAACCAGGAATGAAGATTGAAATCATCCCAATGACGCCTAAAGATAGAGGTAAAGTTATTGAGAGGAAGGGAGTCATGAATAGTCAGATTCCGGATAAGCCAGATACTAATCCAAATGAAACAAATCAGAACTTCGTTGATTTGGGCAGATGAAGAATTACTCTTGGAGTTCATAATATCAACAAAACATGAAGGAAAGGTATGGGACTTGTGAGTCCGGTCAAAAACCCAATCGGATACATTGATGGCAAGATATCTTTGTTGATTTTAGTGATTTATGCCTATACAAAATAAATTCATTATTAATTTTAATAGTAATAAATTCTATCATAAATAAAAAATTTTTCACACAGAAAAAATTTATCAAATAAAGTTCACATTCACACCTCTTTACTCTCCCGCATGCCGTTTATTTACATTTCAACTATTATTAATTAATTGGTACGTGAAGTTGAAAACGCCACCAAGTTTGAAGATAAGTAGCCACTCTCTTGGTGAGTGGTGGGTTGGTGAGCAACGAGCACGACGACCAATTGGCATATGTGGACCAACGACCAAGGGCAATCATTGCATGCGAGATATTCGAAATTTCACAGAAGGCGCATCCCCTTCCTCCACATGATGTGCCCCTCAACACCACAGCTGGTTGTTTCATTTCATCTATATATATCTGTGTGTGTGTGTGTAAGTATGTACCCACTCAAGTCATCAAGCAGCCGAGGATCATCGATTGATATCCCTTCGGTCACTCACTTAATTAATTAGAACGATGGCGGCTATGGCTAACGGCATCGAGAGGAGGAGGAGGAGATCGGAAGGGATGGCGAGCGTGTTGGCGATTGGAACGGCGAACCCTCCCAACGCGGTCGATCAGAGCACGTTCCCCGATTACTACTTCCGCGTCACCAACAGCGAGCACTTGCCGCACCTCAAGGCCAAGTTCAAACGCATCTGTAAGTTTAAGTATTTGTTCAACCTTATATATAGGTAGCTATTAATTAATTTCATGCTTATAGATATAGACAAGCATGCTAATAATAATTAATTTGATGCGCATGTTAATTAATTTCAACAGGCGAGGCAGTGAAGGTGAAGAATAGGTACATGTACCTAACAGAGGAAGTGCTGAAGGAGCACCCCAACCTGTGCACGTGGATGGAGCCGTCCCTCAACACGCGACGCGAACTCGTGGTGGAACAGGTGCCGAGGCTGGCGATGGAGGCGGCGACGAGGGCCATAAAAGAGTGGGGTCGACCTAAGTCGGAGATAACCCACCTGGTGTTCTGCACGACCCTAGGATTCGACCTGCCTGGGGCGGACCTTCGCCTGGTGAAGCTTCTGGGTCTGCCCTACACGGTGAAGCGTGCGATGATGTACATGCAGGGTTGCTTTGCGGGTGCCATGTCCCTCCGCATCGCCAAGGACATCGCCGAGAACGACCGGGACGCTCGCGTGCTCGTGGTCTGCGCCGAGATGACCATGGGATGGTTTCGCGGGCCCAACGAGAGCCACCTCGACAGCCTCGTGGGGCAGGCGGTGCTCGGCGACGGCGCAGGGGCGCTGGTGGTCGGGGCGGACCCCGTCCCGGAGGTGGAGAGGCCCCTCTTCGAGATAGTTTGGGCGTCGCAGAGGGCGATCCCCAACAGCGAGAGTGGGGTGGGAGGGCAGCTGCTGGAAGGAGGACTGACCTTCTTCCTGGAGAGGGACGTACCCAACATCTTCTCCAGCAACATAGTTGGATGCCTCGAGGAGGCCTTCCAGCCACTGGGGGTGTCCGACTGGAACTCCATTTTCTGGATGGTGCACCCCGGTGGTCCGGCCTTCCTAGACAGGTTCGAGGAGAAGCTCGCCCTCGACCCCAAGAAGCTGTGGGCGTCGAGGCACGTCCTCAGCGACTATGGTAACATGTCCAGCGCCTCCGTCTTCTTCATCATGGACAAGATGAAGCGTCGCGCCGTCCACGAAGGCCTCCCCACCACCGGGGACGGCCTCGAGTGGGGAGTCATGATCGGCTTGGGACCCGGTCTTACCATCGACACCGTCCTCCTCCGCAGCGTCCCTCTCAGTTGTCGACCGGTGCCCCTAGCTAGCTAGCTAATTTGTCTATTAATTAATTCATTAAATTAAGTTGGGTCGCTTGCATGCATGTAACAGCATCCAGCTCCCTGCATATATATGCATTCTTGATCGGTCCTCTTCTTCCATCCTTTCCATGCAAGTTAATTAACATGCATGATGATGCAGGCTACGTACATCCCCGGCATTCATACGAACCATTCCTTTGCTACTCTCCTCTTTGACATGTATTTCAATGAATTTGTTTTTTCCAAGTCTTCATTGTGGATATTTGTTGTATATGTATACACGATGAGAAATAAATGATATGAACGAGGTGAAATATATGTTCTCTCTTTAATTGGGAGATCTTTATTTTGTACCAATCGAGCTCCTTGATAATTAGGAATACTTTCATTATCTTCACGACATTGATTGACTTCTTTTGGACATGGTCAAAAGGATCAAATATCAAGGGCACAAGAGAAAGAGTTGGTGATACATATGACCTAGGCGGTGTATGTTTAGGAAGAAGTTCTGATCCTATATAGTGCTCTAGAATGCTCTCTTTTTTAGTAAAATTGGCATGATTAAAATTTTTAGTATAATCATGTGGTGAAAGATCTTCAGATTCGCTTTGAAGATGTTGATTCTAGACTTTCGTCCCTTTGGGATGATAACCTAGCCATTGAGCTCAGTGACATTTAAATTCAGCTTAATGATGCCTTATTTAAACTTAATGATTTCTTGAGTCAAAAACCAAAATCAATTGGATTAGGGAGGGCGAGACGAACACTAAATTCTTCCATACCACAATCCGTAAGAGATTTGCGAAAAGAAACAGATCTTCCATTACTAACTCCATCAGTGGGGGATGTTGGGACTCGTCTTCCTCTAGTACTGTGGACTTTTTTACCGTTCTTCTCAAATCGGACTCTCCTCCGAGCCCTTACCCAATTCTGGAAGCTATCCCTCCTTTCTTGACAGAGGAGGACTCCGCCTCCCTTACCTGTCCCCCTGATTCTTATGAGATTCACTAAATCTTATCCAAAATGCCATCAACCGCACCCCAAGGCCAGATGGTTTCAATGTGGAGTTTTGCTCCTACTTTTGGGACTTGCTTAAAGATGATATGGTTCTAGATATTGATCACTTCTCCCACCGTCTTGCTCCTCAGGCTTTGTTCGGCACGTAAATCGCGTTTTAAAATATTATTTAGCTGTAGTATAGTGCGAAAACATGTCGACAAATAAATTTATAAAAATCGGTGAGTATTGAGTCGTTCGTAAGGAGGCAATCTAGATTTTTGCAGAAGCTTTTCAATAAAACTAATTCTTACTATATATATATATATATGTATCTATGTATGTATAAAGCAGACATCTAGAGAATCAGAATTTTATTGCAATTAGATAGGGTTTTTCACAATAAAAAATGTTGATAGAAACAGATAAATAGATAGAAGACAGATAGATAGAGAGAGAGATAGAAGGAGGCAGAGAGACAACGCCGCTTGTAGGATACTTGTGCGAGATGCGGCAGCACCTCAGATTCAGAGCGCCGGGATGAAGGTCGGAGTGGAGTTGTAGAGGGAGAGCTTGGTCTGGAGGATGGAAGAGAGTTGTATCTAGTTCATAGTAGAAGTTGTTCTTCAACTGAGGGCCTGTGGGCCTTCTTTTATAGCTTTGATGAGGGGTAAAGAGGGCATTTTAGCCCTTAAAACTATGCAACAACCCTTGGGCAATCAGATCCGTCGATCGGGAGATCAACGGCTCTGCTTTGGCCTCAAAATAACTTCATATGCGCCCTCTACACTATGGGCGCACGAGATGCTAACACATGGCATGCTCGTAGCCTTTGGATCGGCATCAGACGACTCCGCTTCCTCCTTGCGTGCACCCAACTCCCGCTTCTCTTCTTCACAGTCGCCACTCGCTCTAGTCTCGACACGTGGTCGCACCTGCGTGCACCGATCTCCATCCGACGGGCAATGGCACTTGCGTCCCCCACTTTCCGAACTTGAGCACCATAAGGATCGAACTCGCGCTCTTCTGATCCATCGCAAGCGCGTGAGCCAACGCGCTTCCCGTGAGTTTTGTTACAGTTTCCTCTATATGTCTATTTATCCTTAACTGTTGGATGGACAGCGTGGATGCATTGTGGACCATTGGCTGGCCATCCAGCGGTTGAGAGCGAGCAAGGGATGGTCTTCAGAGATGGGTCAGTGGTGAGGGGCGGCTGTGATGGCACCACGTGGCGCCATCATGACCGTCCATCTTCTTTTCTTTGTATCTGGTGATGTAAACCTCCGATTGGGTTGATTTTTACGTCTCTGGACTGCGATCGTTGATCCGGATCCATTCATGTGGTTGGATTTTTCATCTGAGGCTCGGATCTTTGTCCATTGGATCCATGATCTTCATTCTTTTATGGACTGCACACGATGTGCTGGTTATCCGATCTTGACGATTTCGGAAGCGTTGGACTCCCATCGTCATTCTGATCAAGTCTGTCCAGTTTGATCTAACATCTGCATGCTCAAATCATCTGCGATTAAAATCATGTCTCATTAATACATAAAATGACGATATTATCTATATGACTAATAAACTAGGTATTGTGCAAATTACGATGCTTATGAATGCACTATTCCTAAATTATGCTAGAATCTAGCTTAATTGAAGTATTTAGGTTGCATGATTGCTGTTCAATCACATCTTCATGCCTAAATTTTGCTAATCCCTAGCAAATGCAAGACTAAATGCAAAATGGTTCTATATGACTAATTTTTATCAAGAGTTTGACTAGAGGTTTATGTCTTTTGTTTTCATTTGAAGCTTTAGAAATCTAGCTAATCATGAAAATGTTTTGTTGTAGCTGATGGGAACACCATCATGAGCCATAACTAACTCATTTTGATTCAATTAAGTTAGTAAATGCTCCTACATAACTGCTAGAGAGTCATATTTCACTACATAATCATTCTGAGGGAAAAATAAGAAACTAAGGTTAAAAATGCAATTTTACCATCATATCATGAATGCAGTACAACCATGGGTTTTCCTAGGGGTTAATTAAGAGTCAAATGGTCCTAAAAGCCTAACAAGTGGGTTAGAACAATCAGAAAAGGGTTTGCACGTGTTTTAAGAATTAAATGACTTTTGAAATCCTAAAAATAGATCTGCTTAATTAATTGAGGTTCTGGTCAAGATAAAATTCACCTAAATCTTCTAAAATTCATAGAAAAATATTCTCTAAGATTTGGAACCTTCAATTTGACCATCAAAACCCGTTTTGACACAGAATATAGTCTTAGACAGACATTTACCTTAATTTAGATTTTTGCATAAATTACCCAGTCAAACGTGGTAAAAAAAAAAACTCCAACTTCACCATTGGATTTCTTAGGTCCAAATTAGGTTTGTAATAAAATTTGGACCCAAGATGAGTTTGTCTTGACCTAGTTTTCAACTTGGTCCTGTCTGATTACATTTATGCCCTTAACTTTCACAATCTTTACAAACAGACCCCTAACTTTGTCATTGTTCTTACAAAAAGGTCTCTCCTGCCATTAAACCTATTCCTACTTGCTACGACGACTTTGATTTGGAAAGAACCTCTTGATTTCTTGACGAATCCCTTTCAAATTTAAAAGGGAAGCTCGTTAAGAAATTTCCTTCCTTTTGAGCCTAATCCCACGCCCCAAAACTTTTCTAATCTCTCATGTGAACTCATGAGAGATTTGGGTATCAAGGAATTTTCCAACTTCAGCAAGCTTTCCAAGCTTGGGAAGCTTGCTTCCCAAGCTCAAAACTTCCTCCTAAGGTCTATAAAAGAACCTCCTGCTCAGACCGTTCTCCCTACGCTCGAAATCGGCCAAGATAACCCCAATTCCTCTCTCTCTCTCTCGGCCGAAAACTCCTCGACGTCTGGTGAGCCCCTCCGTCCATCTTCGTCCTCCATTTGTAATACCAGCAGCGGAGTTGTCCTCCACGTTTCTTCTCGCGTCAAGTCGTACCAGCCAGCATCCAAATCTCCTTCTTCGTCGTTGTTCCCTCTCTCTCCAGAGCTGCTCTCTTCTCCGGTGTTGGCAACACCACAACCGATGCCTTCTCCTTCCCACTTCGTCCGTTAGTACATTCAACTGATCCCTAAACTTTTCCTCATCACACCAACACTTTCGACACGCCATTTCGACCTCGACCATGCCCCTGCAACTCCGTCTTCCACTGCTCCGACCACACCTCCGGCGAGGAACATCTCGCTCCACACACCACCAAACCTCTCACCAACAACCTTAAAACCTTTGCCACACCTCTTTGCTCATTTTCCCTCTCTCAATTTCCCATTCCATCCACTCACACCACCCCCTGAACAGACCCATTATCTCCGACCTAACCCATGACCATCCAGCCACCATCCACACCCATTCGCCACGCCGACCTCCTCTATGAATTCGCCGTGCTACAGCGAACCTTCTGAAGTGTTTTGACACGGCCGAAAGGCCTTATTCCCTATTTCAGGTTCCAAGTCGGAGCTCCGCCGCCGCATTGTCTTCTCCAGCAATGTTCATGGTGTTCTAACCTTGAAGTCCCTAGGTGACACCCTCAAGTAGTGTGGATTACCTCCAGGAACATCCCCAGGTGGTTAATTGGGAGCATTGACTGCTCCAAGGATGCCAATTGAAGGCCACCTGCTACTGCTGTTCGCGCGGAGAACAAGCGTGGCATTTATGCCACATCGTGAACAGATGCATGCGCAACCACACATAAGTTGAATTTGTCAAGTGGGCTTATTGCCTCCAAACATGGGGTGAGGTCCCTCTCACCCATGCACACCTGCGCCTCATCCGTGACCTCTGCTTGCAGACCTGGCCTGACCCGTTAACCCACCTAAGCCTTACTTCTCGCTCACCACCCACTGCCGATGAGCCTGGACCTAGGTACGCTAGGTCCGATAACTCGATTACCCCTGTGGCTCTGCGAGAGCAGGTCCTAAAAAGAGAGAGAGAGAGAAGGAGAGCCTGCGTGGGTAGGGGGAGGGTTTTGCTCTTGGTGAGAACCAGCTAACACTTAGCCGAATTCAAAAGCTTCCCCTGCTGTAAGAAGAAAGTCAGAGAAAGAAGAAGGGCTGAAGGAAGAAGAAGAAAGGTAGGGAAAAGAAGAAGAAAGGCAAAGAAGAGAAAGAGAAAAGAAGAAGAACAGAGAGGCTTGAGCAGTTTAAGTTGTCTGATTAGTAAATCAGACGATTGGTTTGATTGCATTTCATACATACATTGAGTTCATTAGCTCTAATTGTAAGGAGTATTTGGTGATCTAAATCACCATTTTACTCCATTATTTTTACATTCTGACACTTGATCCTAATGCTACTTTACTCTGAAATAGTTTTTTGTTCACAATTTCATAGCTTTCTTGTCTTAAATTACAATTTTTGAGAACTGAATTCCATATTTCTCCCTGTGTTCGACCTCGAAACTTTTTCGAGTAATAAAGTTAGTTGTTTGGGCGTTATTTTGGCTATGCTATAACGTGGCAATTTTAAAACACTGATTTAGCGAGCGAACATTTTGGCGCCATTGTCGGGGAGCAACGGGCAATTTAGAACCCTTGATTGCAATTCTAGACTTGGATTCTAACTTGCTATATCTCTTTTGCTGTGGTTTGTTTCAAGGGGGATACATTCTGGGAAGACCAGCCGCACATTAAACATGCCAGGGTAGGTAAGTTCTAACTACTCTCTCTCTTAAGCCCTTGATTCTGAAAAGGTTAAAAGGAAAAAAAATCAATTAGGGCTACTTGCATTATATTCTTAGATTAATTACCGAGTTGCCTGATTTGATACATTCTACAAACATTCAAACCCTGATTTGTGCACCCATTTGAAGCTAAGGTATCTAGGGCTATCACATTCTTGCTTGAGCCCTAGGTACCACATTTTGACAAACTAAATTGGACCAAGTAGAGCCAATTAAGGACTCCAATTTAGGATTTTAGAGACACACTTGCTTAATCAAGAAATTATCTCTCCAAAATAATGTGTGCTTAGACCTTGGTTGAACTAATCTATTCAAGCAAAATTGTAAAATTAGGCTCTTTAATTCATTTGAACACTAAAAGGACCTAAAGTTCTCAAGAGGACAATACAGGTGAAGTTGACCCACCTTGTTGGGTCAACCAATCTTCAAATTAGGTCACTTTTGCACTCAACACATCTTAAAAGTTCAAAGTGAAATCCTAAGCACCCTTGCTCTTAATTAAAACTGGTAGACTTAAGAGGTCAAGTCCCCATTCTGGTCTACCTGGAACATCAGTGACAATAGAGGTCAGGTAGGGGAAACCCTGTAACCTGTGGGGGCGCTCTACCATGTAGGGGTCTTTGCGGTACTCTCCCTCTCTAGCTGCCCAGGTAATTCTCAGGTGGACGGCTTTCTGACCAAGAGGTATTATCCGTCCCGAACCTCTATAGTAATCCAAAATTTTTGGGTGTCTTGATTGGGTCCATCACATTCTACCTCTCATCTACTCCATCGGTGCATGTTCGGGAGGAGGTCTCTAAGACCATCCTTGAGGCCTCCTTTAGCTACTCATTCATGTCGAGGCCATGCCTCAACCTCCTTGTTTGTGCGACAACCCAATCCTATTGATATCTCTTCCGATTCATCTGAACCTGATTCTCCTTCATCCATCATCATGGCACAACCTGCAGAAGAAAATAATCTTGAAAATCAACTTCAGCACCTCAATGATATATTCCAAGCCTTTGTGAACCCACCGTAGCTTCCAATATTGCGCGATCACTATAATCCCGCTGTGGTGGCAATCGAACCTCGAGTACAAATCCCCATTGGAGGTCTTGACATTGAACTCAAGCCCAACATGATTCATGACATTCCCAAATTCCATGGGCATAATTTCGAAGATCCTTTCCAGCATATCAAACAACTCAAGCATCTGGCCTAGACCTTCGGGTCAGAAGCTCAAAATCGGGATGTCCTACTCATGAAAATGTTCTCCTCTCTCATGGATAAAGCTATTCACTGGTACCAAACCCAAACGCATCCAATCAACACCTGGGCGAAACTTCAATCCGAGCTTTTGAGAAAGTTCTTCCCTATTGGTCGGACAAATCCTTTACGGCACCGAATCACACATTTCACACAGCAAGCAAGAGAACCACTTCACGAGGCATGGGATCATTTTCTGGATCTCATGCGAAAATGCCCCCATTACGGAGTTCCTAAATGGGAACAAGTCCAGTCCTTTTACCAGGGGCTCCGTGAGGATATTCGATTATTTGTTAATGCGACCTGTAGAGGAAACATCATGGGTCAACACGAAGACACCGTGTGGGAGATTCTCGAGAATATGTGCGAGAACTCCATCAATAATGAATCCATGGGCATGTTCGACCGGACGAATGCACGTGCATTGACGAATCCAAAGGGAGCACATGAGACGCAGGGCTTGTCCTTTTCCGTCGACTTGGAACTGATGGCTAGTCATTTGGACAAGGTCTCTTTTATTAAGAAGAAGGTGGATGAGCTAACTCGACATTTGCAGCGAGCCACCTCTGCACTAAACCCGTTCAAGCAACCACCCTCTGTCAGGGAGGCCGTGCACAACATCTACCACCGACCTTCTCAGGGGATGGATCCATATCCACTCCCATCTGATTCTGATTTTGGAGGAAACTCTGGATCTACCTACTCTAGTTAGGGGAACTCTGAACCCTCATATTCTGATTTTCCCGAAGTTCCTCTGACCTGCGAGGACCTCAATGCCATTCAGAATGATCCATTCTCAAACACTTACAACCCTGGATGGCATAATCATCCCAATTTCACATGGTCAGGCAATAATCAAACTCAGAGACCTCAATATCAGCCCCGACCACAAGCTCCTCGTTCGTATCAACCGCCTCAGCCTCGACCTAACTCAACTTATCAATCTGGGCCGACTCATACAAATCAAATGACTCTTATCCTTCAGACTCTGGCTGAGATTCAGAAGACGAATGCGGCTATGCAAAAACAGCAAAGAGACGAGATCACAGAGGTTTGCAATCAACTTGCTCAGATGGGAAATCCTCGCCAACCTGGTGCACTTCCTTCACAACCTCTGTCTAATCCAAATAACGTGCCAAACCAGAGGCAAGTTATGTACCCAAATCCAAGACAAAGTCACTTTGTTTATCAGGTCCCTTCTACTCCATCACCCTACGGGATGGAGGCTTCAACATCATATACAGGTTACTAGCAGCAAGCACCTCTTTTACACACACCAAACCAGAACCAGGTAGGATTGAATTCTATTACTACTTGCAGCGGCAACACAACACAAGACCCACCTTATCCAAGCCACTCCCAGCCTAGGATAGTCATCCAGGACACCTCTATCCCAGATCAAGAACCTGGACCCATTCTAGAGGAACCATCTAAGGTTCCATTTCTCGAGGCCTTGACCAAAGGAAAAAGGATAAACAAAATCGTGGCACCTCAGGAGGATCTGGTTAAGCTCTTTGAGCAGGTTCATATAAACATCCCCTTTATGGATGTAATACGCTACGTACCGACTTACGCATGATTTCTGAAAGACGTATGTACACCTAAGCGTAAGCCACGAACCAAAGACGGGAATCTGATCGTACTGTCAGAGCAAGCTAGCTCCGTCATTTTGAGTAAACTCCCGCCTAAGGCAAAGGACCCAGGCACCCCTCTGATCTCCTATGAAATTGGTGATATACAATTTGACTAAGCTTTATTAGACTTAGGAGCTTCCATAAATTTGATACCTACATCCCTACTAGACTACTTTGAGGAATCTGAACTTAAACCGACTGAAATGACTTTACAATTGGCCAACCAATCAATTAAGTCACCAAAAGGAATTCTCAAGGATGTCACAGTTAGGGTACGTGATTTCTATTTTCCAGTGGATTTTATTGTCTTAGACATGGATGCTTTGGAGAATGTGAAGAATACACGGATCATACTAGAAAGACCCTTTCTAGCCACTGCTAGGGCCAATATCAATTGTGAGGAGGGACAAATTGAACTGAAATTTGGAAGCAAGACACTAAAGATCAACATCTTTAAGGCCCAACAAGGAATTAATTGCAGAGTCATAGAACAGATTTGTGATATCGAAGCTGTGGTTGACGACTTCATCGAGGAAAAACCAACTATTTCTGATCTACCACATGAGGATCAAAACTCGCAATTAGAGGAGCCTGAACTTAACCTAGACACATACATAACTCTTGACACCCACCCTGAACCACCCGCTGTTGCTGACAACCTAATTTTGAAATTAAAGCCTCTTCCCGATCATCTCAAGTACGTCTTTTTGGGTTCCAATCAAATTTTTCTTGTGATTATCAACTCCCGACTCACACCTGATCAGGAAACACTCTTGATTTCTATTCTCCAGCAACATCAAAGAGCCATTGGATGGACTCTCGATGATCTCACTAGTATCATCCCCTCATACTGCACACATCACATATACATTGAAGAGGGCTCACGACCATCCCGTGAAATGCAGAGACTCCTGAATCCAAATCTACAGGATGTGAAAAAGGATATTATCAAGTGGTTAGATGCAGGGATCATCTACCCGATCTCCAACAGTCGGTGGGTGAGCCCAATCCAATTTGTGCCTAAAAAGGCAGAACTCACCATCATCACGACTGAAATAAGAGAAACCATACCGGCCCATATAGCAAACTCGTGGAGAGTCTGCATTGATTACAGAAGACTCAATTCCTCCATAAAGAAGGATCATTTCCCACTATCGTTCATTAATCAGATTCTCGAGAAACTAGAGGGAAATCAATTCTTCTACTTTTTGGATGGGAACTCCGATTACAATCAGGTCGCAATCCATCTCGAGGACCAAGAAAAGACCACCTTCACCTGCCCCTTCGAAACTTATGCATTCCGAAGGATGCTGTTTGATCTTTGCAATGCACCCGCTACTTTTCAGTGGTGCATGCTTGCCATATTCTCAGATATGGTAGGTGAATACCTTGAAGTCTTCATGGATGACTTCTCGATATTTGGTGAATCTTGGTTATTACACGAAATTATTTGCTTCTTAGGCAATGTAATTACCTATAGGAAGACTTCTCACAATGCATGGAGTGGTGATGTGGCCTAGCCTGTAAATGCGGATTTGCTCTCAATCCTAAATTATCCTATTCTTCGAGCTTGTTGGGTCTTTTGGATCGACAACTTTGGACCTAGCTTTTCTCCCCTCATACGTTGCCTTCACTTTTGTAGTTCTATTGCCTAGCTAGGTTGCGAGTGTAAGAGTGATTTTCTTATCTTTGGGTGTGCCCCCTTGCCTACACTAGCTATCGTTTGGTATGTCGGGGGGTTGATGCTTTGGTACGGGGATGTCCCGCTCCTCGTCTTGGGGAGGGTCCGTTGCTTTCGACAGTTTTTCTGCTAAGTCACTCTTATGGTGCCTTTGGGGTCTTACCTCCTATTTGGACTTGGTGGTTTGGACAATGCATATTTCATTTGAGGAACTATATATGATTAAGCTAGGTGATTTGTCCACCCAAGTATGAGGGTAGATGGTCTCCAACCATTGCCTTACATTGTACGTCGACAAGTGATGTTACGTTGATGGGTGTTTTTAAGGCTTGGTGTGGGTTCATTGCTGCGTCCTCTACTATAATTGAAGCAAAGTTGAAGAAGGGTTCCTTTAGTTGGGCTTAAGCATGTCATCAATTAATGGTGTAATGGTTCACTTCTTCATCCACCAAATCCACATGGTGTAGAACCCCATGGATTCGAGCACCCGATAAAGGAACCCCGTGTCCTACGTGTCATAGGCCTTTAAGATATCATCTTTGACATAAAGCCTCCTCACATTAGCGGCATTGAAGTTCCTCATATACTGCATAGCGAGTAAGGAGCAATCGTTGATGTGAGACCCTGTACGAATGCCCTTTGATGTGGTTCAATTAGGCTTGGGAGAACTCTTGCTAGGTAGGGTGGGTAGGAGCTTTGAGATGACTTTGTAAAACATATTGCAACATGCAATCGACCTTAGCTCTCTCATGGTTTTCATGCACTCGGCCTTCGATATGAGAGCAAGGAAGGCATTGTTGAGTTCTCCTACCATACCACCCCAGGCAAGAAAGAATGCGATGGCTACAAGCACGTTCCTCACGATGATGGACCAAGAGTGCCAAAACAATGTATTGAACCCATACGGGCTTAGAGCCTTATTGATGTTGATGAACTAGATATTCATTTCTCACAAAATAGGTTTTAACATTTCATATTCACTTCAATATTCATTGCTCACAAAATCTTGCTTTTGAAAATCATGTCTTGTGTTAAAAATCGCTTTCAAGAGCGCCTAATTCATATATATTTATGTTAGATAGAGGTCATTAGGACTAAGATGAACATAATTAATTTTAAAAATTTATTAAAATATGAAAGATTTGTTGGTGTTTTAGAATTGAAATGACCCATCACCCTTTTGTCATTTAAGACGTCTGAAAAGTTCACCAGACGTCTGTCCAGATGTCTGGAAAGATCAACAAACGTCTGAAAATACCTTTTCTCTTCAGCGCGTACCGTACGTACACCATGCCTTCTCCCTTACCCACGCCTCACCGCACCTTCCCTTGAGATGCCACTCCCCACCATCCCTCGCCATCCCTCGCCACCTCGTCCCCCTCACCTCCTCTCCCTTTATAACCTCTCCTCCTCCTCTTCGTCGCACACCCCATAGTAGGACGAGAGAGCAGGGAGCCGAGCGAGAGGAAGAGAGAGCAGGAAGGCAGAGCAGTTCCGCGGAAGTCATTTTTCCGCGGAATCAGACGTCCGGAGCGACACCCAGACGTCTTACCGGACGTCCGAAGGTAGAGTGAGACGTTTAGTAAAGATCTACTTTCCGTATTTTCTCTCTGCCAAAGTCCTGACAGTGTACGTATATGTGTCAGAAGTTGGAAGGCGGACCGAGGTAGTTTTAGACGTCTGGGAGCACCCATAGACGTCTGACGGAACCCTTGGACGTCGACACTGAGTTCCAGACGTCTGATAGAGGAACACTTAGAGAGGTATCCCTGAGAACTATTTTAAGATGTCTGGGACCTTTCCCAGACGTCTGATTTCTATCTGACCACGTGTTTTCGGGCCCGTGCAAGGCCCTAATGTTATCAGTTTTCCGCAAACAAAACATCTCTGTTTTCCATATGAGTTTCTCTATGTAATGATACCTTGTTTGTATCATTCTGAACTTTTTGACCTATCGATCCATGTTTTAGGTCTCCAGTCCGTCGGGTGTACGGGACCTGCGGAGACGTTGGGAGCTACTGTACGAGTCCCCATTTCACCCGGTTACCCAGGTAGAGTGGTTATAACCATAAATCTCTAAATTAATACATGCAAGAAATTAATCCTAGGACTTGAGATGAACCCTAGGAAGAAGTAAAACTCTAGAATATGTTCTTGAACCCTAGGTTATGGCATGAACGCTGGGCCTGGTTGAGCCTAGCTTTAGTTCTACGGTTTGGTGTAGTGAGTTTCTATAGCCTTGTTTCTGCTATACGTACTCGTTTTTGTGTGATGGCTGTATTATGACATGTAATATTACTGTTTCTTTCTTTCTTCTTAGCTACTGTACTTGTGTGATTGTGGTTGTTGAATGTTATTTGGTTATTTCTTGTTGGACGACTGGATCTTGGGATTAGTTGAGGCGAGCCCATCTCAGATCCTGTAGGGATCTGAGATCGGGTCGTGACAATAATACTGTGAAGAATACCCATACATGTGAGCTATAGTTCCTTCCTAACTTCAAAATGTATATTAGAACTGTAACACACATATATCGGTAGAGATTAATTTGCACTAGTACATGTAACTCACAGTTTGAAAACTGTTAGCTATTTGTTCCCGTATGGATGTTTGTGTGTATTGGTACAAGTGATTTAATATTTGAAGTTTTTTTTGATAAAACCTAAAAATGTGAGCATGATGTACCAATACACTATTTTTTGCATGGTACACATGATTGTTGTGGTAAATCCAATTTTTATTTTTAGGTTGATTTGAATTGAATTTGCTCCATTTTTTCCTCCAATGGCTATAACTCAAAAGTAAACTTTTGAAAATCTATAAATTAAATTTTTTGAATTTACATTTGTTTGAAATGCAACTTACAAGTGAAAAATCATAAGGTTAATGTGATTTCATTTACACTCTTCTATGCTTTCAAGCTCTCAAAGCACTCATTCCTTTTGCTTTGCGATCAACTTTCCTTCTCTCGACAAAATTGTTGTTAACTGTTTATAACAAGGGAGGCTCTAGGAAATTATTGTGCTCAAGTTTTTAGCTCTATTCATTTTTGTTATGTTACCTACTTAGCTAGCACCATATTCTTGATTTTCTTTAAAACTATATTGTATTTTAGGTTTAGGAAATCTATTAATTACCTTGTGTTTTGATTAGTGGATTTGATTCTCTCGAGTAAAGAAAATTGTGTTTAAAATTTCAAGTTGAGAGACTTGGGTAAAGGGTTTTATCCATGGGGCTTTTCTATGTAAAGCTTTGTCTCAATTTACGGTTTGCTATTTTTATTGTATATTATTTTTTTATGCCACACTATTCTAACACCCCTCTTCTAGTGTGTGCTTGAGATCCTACTGATTTTATGTATAATTTGTTTTCAATAGCAAAAACTTCCTTTCACCATGTGTAGACATGACCAAAGAACCCACATAAGGAGTAGAATCTCAAAAGGCCTTCGTATTTGACGGGGAACTCCATCTCAACTCCATCCGTCCACTTGACTATAATTGGTTCTTTGGATAGGGCATTTGAGCTTTAGAAGTACTTTAGCCTTGATCGTATTGGTCCTCTACTTTAGGAAATCTAGGCCATAATCGATTGTTTCTCCCAAATAGAATGTTATTGTTGCGATGGCTTCCTTGTGACAATATTCTGGGGGTATGTCGAAGATATGCACCTGTAAAGGAGTAGTTTTGAACCCATACTCTTGAGGTTTCATTATGAGAATTAAATTCCCTTCGAAGTTCCATGGAGACTGGTTCCATATCGGATTTGCTTCCTGTTTGGTGTTGAATTTAGCCATTCAACAGTCATGCTTCGTGGATTGGATAATTGAAGACGATGAAAACTTACCATGCCTTACCCAACATCTCCAGTAGTCCACAACTTTTGTTAGGTTTATCGGATGACACCTTAAAATAAAGGCAACGTCTTCATGTATTGGGATCTTCACTATCCTCTGACCTATTTAGGAATAACTGCATGTGTGTTCCCTTCCTCAGTCCATCGTCCCAACGTACCATTGTATAGGATGGCAATAAGCTCTTCCTCCTCCTCCTCAATTCTATGAGTGGAGGAGGCGTAAGTTGCTCTTAAGGATATGGTAGCTGTCGACTTGGAGAAGGTTAATTAGATGAGGATGGAGATAACGACAATAGCTAAAGAAGACAATCAGGTGTAGACGTAGTATAGGTTAAACAAACGAAAGAAGAAACAAACATAAGGTGATGCCATATCAAGAAAAAGAAGACAAGATGGTAATCCACAAAATTAAGACGGACAGAGATAACCAAATAGAAGTTAACGTATCGAACTATTAATTACCTGCTAAGAGTGCAATGAGGGTTAAGAGAAGGAGGAAGTGTTGGGAAATTCCTTAAACCCTTAGGGGTTTAACAGAAATTAATCCAACTTTGACTTAGGATGGACTTGTGCCACAACTTAACTCATCTAGAATTCATACTAACTGAGTATCAGTACTTGTAGACCAGTATCGGTATCCTTGAATTACAGTTATGGGTTCCATATCCCAATGAGTACAGGTACTTATGCCGAGTATCGGTACCTATGGGTTACAGTTTAGAACCCATGTCCAGATGAGTACTTGTCTAGTACTCACTATGTATCGGTATTCATGAAGAGTACTAATACTTATTGAAGACTAGTTTTCCTCTAGGAAACAACTGGTCTCAACGAGTACCGGTACTCATGAAAAGTACTGGTACTTGTTGAGTATTGGACATACCACCTGTAGCCTACCAGTACCGGTACTCATGATGAGTACCGATACTTGTAAGCTACAGGTTCTGGTGACTTCAAGTCCAGAACTTGATTTGGGACTCATGTGTACCGGTACTCATTATCAGTACCGGTATATGTAAGTTATAGTTTTAGACTTAAGTCGTCCAAGAGTCGATCTGGAGCTTGCATGTATTGGTACTCATGAAGAGCACCGGTACAAGCAATCTACAGTTCACTTAATGCTTTATAAACAGTAGTGCGTGAGTACCGGTACTCATATTGAGTACCGGTACTTACGACGGTTGCAGAATGTATTTCTGGGTTTCCAGGAATACGAAGTGACTTTTTATCTTTTGTCAATCAAGAATGTAAACTAGGTGAAATACCTGGACATTGAATATATACAGAACTATGTATAAATCTGAAGACATCAATATGCAAAGACATTGGTTTACCTTGGTTTGGGCATCATGCACATGTATAGAAACTGAAAGGTACCTATGGAGGAAGATCATACCTGTGCTCATCTTAGAAACAAAGCAAAAGGATTGCGGTAAGAGGTCTTCCCCACCCTGGATCCTGATGGACTGCGCTAGAAGAAGATGATCTTCTTCTTCTCCAGCTGTCCTCCTTCTCCTCCTTAGAGGTCTCTCACATTTTCTCTCTAGGTCACGATGGGGGTGATCTTAGAGAATTGGTGGTGGGACTATTGGGGACCACAACCCCTTAGTATTAATGCAATTGATCACACTAATTGCATTAGTGATTTACACTTCCACCCATCGAGGAAGTGTTAATCACAAAATAGGTCTTTGCACATATATGAACATAACTACACTAATCTTTTTGCATTTTAGCTCATATAAAATAATTAAACTTACTTGATCACTTTAAATTATGAGCTTAAGATGACAGTCACTTTAATTATTGTTATTTGATTATATCTATATATAAATTTACACAAACAAGTTCATATATTGTATTTCAATCTAACAGAAAGGACTCATCAAGAGAGAACTTGCTATGCTTATAGATCACCCACCCTGCTGCAGTAAGGCCTCAAGGATAAGGTCTTGTTGGTGTCGCATTGCACATATATAAGAGAGCGGAACAGTTCGAAGTTGGAAGGTTCCTTAGGAGAAAAACTCCCAATGACGATACCTCTCGGTGGGGGAGCAGCTGGAGGGACTTTGGTTGGGATGGAGAGTTGCCTTGTTATTCTTTGTGGGAGGGTAAACCGTTGATCCTGTTATTTGTGCACCGGAAAAGAGAGGTTGCTGTGGCAACAATTTTGGAAACTTCTGTCAACAGGGTGACTTTCTCCAACATTTATTTGGTATCCAAACATGTAATTCTACTTGCACAAATTATGTCTAAGAGGTTGCGTTTGAAATTTTAACCTAGATGGTGTAATAATACAAATAGTTATCGAGGTACAATGCAACCTTTTTGGCGAGATCTTCTCAACCAAGTTTGGTTAGTCCCTCATGGATTCGAATTGACTAGCTTGGAGGAGGGAACCTTATCTCTGTCGTTGAAGGGACAGAGAATAAGAGTCATTTTTTTGATTTTGAATAAAAAATATAGGTATAAAATGATTAGCACCTGTGTAAAATAATTTTGAAAATAATTTTTGTTATTTTACATCGATTCAAAATAGTTTTGAAGTGAATCAGGTGATTTTGCAGTGTTTCAAAATAATTTTGAAGTGTGTCTTATGATTTTGTTATGGTGCAAAATTAGATATACAAATTTTGGTAAATCTGACCCGAAAAGAATAGATAGATAAAACTTGACTCAAACCTTATCGGGTTCAGGTATTGGTTTAATCCAAAAACTCTGACTGGATATGAGGTGTGAATCTATACCTGATCACTTGATTCGAGTACCTGAATAAAATCCCATTTACATGAGATATATAAGTTTCCCATTTCCCTAATTCTAAGCTCCCTCATGATTCGTTATATGATTTTGATGGTTGGGAGTACTTCTGAAACTTCCACTTAACATTTATTTTGGTGATAGTGATATTTTATTTGAAATATACTTATATTTTTTTAATTTTATATTTTATATTTTTTAGTTTTGATATATTTTCCTTGAAGGATTATTTTCGTAATAATTTAAATATAAATCAATAAAATTAGAGTAGCACAAGCTCATATCTTTCAGGTTTGTTAAAAATAAATAATTAATGAATGGTTAGAGTAGTACACGCTCCATTTTCCATACACACAAATAAACACACACACACATATGGATGCGAGTACGGAAAGACGTGTTGCAATGAGTTTTGTAATGCGTGGTTAAGAATCAATAGGTTGAAAATGAAAATCAACTGGTTGAAAATTAAACAAACCAAAACATACTGGTTGGAAATGATTTTCAACTGTTTGAAAATCAAAATCCACTGGTTGAAAATGAAAATATACCGGTGTGTTTTGCCTTTTCATCAGTAAAAAATGAATTTTCATTTAGAACGTAGTTTTTCACATATGGGAAATGATTTTTCAACTGAAAAGTGGTTTTTCATTGGTTAAAAGTAATTTTCATAGGTAAAAAATCAAAATACACCGATTCAAATCATTACTCTTATTCGTACATTACAAAACACATTTCAAAATATATTTGTTTAATTTTCTTCTACATATATGCTCTCGTATATTTTAATACCATCTACGTTAATATCCAACCATCAACATTTCTCTTGATAAACGAAACTAATCCCACAACAAATTTTTTTTTTGCAAAGAGCACCTTCATGAATAGGGTTGAAATTCATACAAGTGATGAGAGATGAGAAAGCAACTTTGACATCCCCTTTAGAGGAGGTAAAGGAAAATAGAAACATCAAGTTTGAAAGCAAAACAAAAGAAATATCACAAATATGGAAATCAAATAATAGTTAGCAAACCAACCACCACATCATGTCCTTAGATACGAAAATGCCACTAGGAAAAAATTCCTAGCCACAATGCTAGGGTTTCGGAGCGTTCCTTTTCCCCTCTACCTTCGCTTTTCTCCCCTCCTCTCCCCTTCTCCTCCGTTGCTCCCCCTCCTTGTTTGGTTCCTTGGCTGCGGCCGCATTCTCCCTCCTCCGTGGGGGAGGGGCTCTACTCCCTTGCTATGGCATAGCCCTTCTGGGTTTCGTGGAGCCTCTGCTGTGGCCTTGTTTTCCTCTTTTCCCTTTTCTTTTCCTTTTTTCCTGTGTCTTTGCTTGCATGTTGCTACTTTTGTGTTTTTCTGGTTGATCGGTGTTTTCCCTCCATTCTTCTGTTTCTTTCCATTTTGCTTTTGTGTTTTTCTGGTCAATCAGTGTTTTCCTTCGTTTTGTGCTTCTGTTTCGTTGGTTTCTCTACCCCCTCGCGATGCCGTCTCCTAGATCGTCCTCCTCGACATCCTCTCCTACTGACCAGACCACCACTCTAAAGAAGTCCTTTGCTTTTGTGGTGGCTGGATCTGGCTTTGCTGAGCCTTCCTTTGTGGAGTTGGATGTTAAGGTTCGGTTCCCGGAGTGTTGCGATGGGGTTAAAGGCACGCCTTTCTCCTCTGAGGAGGTGGTCGACCTTTCCAGATCTTTTGCTTTTTCTGTTGTGACACATGCGTGGGGCCCAAAGCCTTCATTACGTCAGCTGCAGGATGTCCTGGCGAAGAGTCTCAACCTTTCTGCTGGTTTCCATTTGTCCCCTCTAGATTTTTGCCATTGGCTTATCAAATGTGATTCGTACTGGGACTTTTCGAGAATTTATTCACTGGGATAGGTTATGGTGAGTGGGGTTCGGCTTCAGTTTGTTCACTGGGTCCCATCTTTTTGTACTAACTTGGTTGTGACTTCGGTTCCCGTTTGGGTTGGTTTTCCAGGTTTGAATCTTCATTTGCTGCACCCGAACACCCTCTTACCCCTAGCTTATCAGTTAGGACACCCCATTTGTGTGGATCAAAAAATGATCCAAGGGCTTAAACCTGAGTATCCTCGCGTGTGTTGAAGTGGATCTGACTTTGCCTCGACAGGATTCGGTTGTGATTTTCCATGGTGATTCCAAGATTGTTCAAAAGGTCGTTTATGAGAAGATCCCTCCTTTCTGTTATGCTTGTTCCAAACTTGGACATACTTTGGTTGGATGTCCCTTTCAGGCTCCTACTGTAGACGTGAATGGCGGAGGTCCTGGTGTTGAGGCTATCTAGGAGCTGTCGAGCGATCTTTCCAAAGCTGCTCCATCAGGCTCTCCTCGACAGATTGGCTCCCAGATGGCTGCTCCGGACAAGGCTCCCATTCCTGGGGGAGGGGATCTTGAATGTAATATTTCAGTCTGTATAACTTCCTTATCTATTGCTTCTGGGGGGGTTTCTTCTCCTTTCCCCTCGGTGGAGATCCCCCAAGATAGGAAGAAGTGCCGTGCGATGATGAGGAGAAGGGGAAAAAGAATCGCTACCAGTTCCAAGGGGAAGGAGGTTGAGGTCGATGGGTCTCAATCTGGGCCTTTCCCCAAGGTGATATCCTCTGATCTTACTCTGTCAATGATTTCTGATGATGCTATCTGTGTGATTGATTGTTCGCTGCCTTTGCGTTCGCTTTCCTCCGATTTGTCTCGTTTGTCTGAGTTTTTGACGTAGCATAACCTTCCTTTGGATGATGTCTCGAAGAAAATTATTTCATGTGATATTGTTTCTGATAACACGGCTAAATTGTGATCTTCCAAAAACCAACGATCTCTTTCAACGCCTGACCTGTATAGTTTTGAGGGAGGTAGTTCTAACGATAAGCAATTGATGTTGAATTTGTCGGATACTGTGCCTAATGATAGTGTTAGATTTGTTGATTGTCCTCCCAATAAACACTATGCTAACAATGATTATTTGATGGATTGGGAAATTCACCTTCCTATTCCTTCCCGTCCGCTCGACCCCCCACCTGATTCAGAATCTCTCCCCCTTGGGGTTTTGCTAGATGGGGGAAGGGAGTTTTTAAGAACAATGATGATTTTTCCTTGGACTATCGTTCGGATGTGGAGCCTCATGGTGATTCGGTTTTCTATGATGCTAAACCCTTACTTCTCCACGATTCGGCATATGAGGCATACTCTCCTTTGGCTAGAGGAGCCCGTGGAGGTCGTATGTTGGAGGACTCGGGTAGGATCACCCGAAGTCGTGCCAAGTCTTTATCTAAAACCCTTTCCCTATGAATTGTTTGTTTTGGAATTGTCGTGGTGTCTTAAACGACCCTACCATGAATCGTCTTAAGCAGATGATTGGCAAGCATAAGATTAACCTTGTCTTCCTTATGGAACCTTTTGCTCCTCCATCATCTGTTGATTCCATCAGGAACTCTATTTCCTTTACCAACTCTTTTGCGGTCCCTGAAGTGCATCAAATCTAGTGCCTTTGGAAAGCTCTTGTCTCCGTTTCGATCATTTTGGTTATGTCTCAAGCTATTTCTGTCACTGCCTCCTTAGGTAGTACGTCCTCGAAGATCTCTGCGATTTATGCTTCCATCGATTCGGAGGTTAGTCTGCAACTCTGGAACTACTTAAAAAACTTGGCCAATACCTCTCCTTCTCCATGGATTCTTGGGGGTGACTTTAACTATATCATTTGCGACTCTGAGAAGGTTGGTGGTATCCCCTTTGCTGATTCCCAAGCTGTTCTGCTTAGAAACCTGATCCATGATCTTGGTCTCATTGAGATGCCTCTTGCAGGTAATCAACTTTCCTGGTACAATGGTAGAAGGGGTAATCAAAGGATTTATCAAAAACTTGATCGAATACTTCTCAATCCTGACGCCTTGGACATTATTAAATCTGGCTCCTATCGGTCCAGACGCTGCTCGGATCATGAACCCATGATTTTTCTTTCTGAGGGTCGTTCCTTAAATCTCCCTCGGCCTTTTCGATTTCAAAATATGTGGTTGCGTGATGATTGTTGAGGGCACCTGGTGTCGGGCATTTACTGATCCCTTGCACGATCCTATTGAAGCTTTGTACTTCAAATTAATTGCTCATAAAAGGGTTTTGAGACATTGGAATAAGATGACTTTTGGGTGCATCCATGATACGGTGACACACCTTGAGGCCCGCTATGAGGAGATTGATGGGAAGTTATAATCTCTTTGGGATGATGACCATGCAGCTGAACTCACTGATTTACACACTCAACTGGTCGATGCCCAATCCAAGTTTCAAGATTTCTTTCTCCAAAAGGCTAAAATCAATTGGATTAATAAAGGGGAATCTAATTCAAAATTTTTCCATGCTGTTATCAAACATCGTTTTGCTAAACGCAATAGAGTTACTCTTACGGATGTTATTGGTAATGAATCGTGGAATACGGCTGTTGAGATTACTGTTGACTTCTATGAGAAGCTTTTATCATTTGAACTACACCATGATTTCTCTCCTTTTCTCGCCTCAATCCCTACTATCTTTTCTTATGAGGATTCAACCCTGCTGAATTCTGAACATTTCGAGGATGATATTTATAAAGTGCTCTCCCAAATGCCGAACAATCGAACTCTGGGACAGGATGGATTTAACGCTAAGTTTTTCATTTCCTTCTGGGACCTCATTAAGGTGGATCTTACTTCTGCTATTAGGCATTTCTTCGTCACCCACAAAAGCCCGTGCTCTTTCAATAACTCCTTTGTTGCCTTGATTCCCAAAAAGCCTGATGCAGTTTCTCTCTCTGATTTTCGCCCTATCAGTCTTTGCAATGTCACCTATAAGGTGGCCTACTCCATCCTTTCCACAAGGTTGGACAGTCTGCTCCCCAAGTTGATCTCTGAGGAACAAGCTGGCTTTGTTAGAGGGAGGTCTATTCTTGACCATGCTGTTGCAGACTTCGAGCTTACACAGCTCATTAATCACAAAGTTTTTGGATGCAATATGATAGTTCAAGTTGATCTCCAGTAGGCTTACGAGCGTGTTGAATGGGATATCCTATATCAAATTCTGGCCAAATTTGGGTTCTCTTCCCAAGCCATATCTCTTATATCTGCCTGTGTCCAACATCAAGGATCTTCCATTCTTGTGGATGGTACTTCCTCTAAGTTTTTCAAGCCCTCTAGAGGTCTCAGACAAGGGGATCCACTCTCCTCATATCTTTTTGACCTCTTTATGGAACCCTTATTCGAGGTCTTAAGAAGCTAGCCTTTTATAGGAAAATCCTTCCTTATTCGGTTAAACACAATGTTCAAGCTCTGCTAGCCCTTCTTTATGCAGACGATATTATTCTCCTCCTAAATGGTGGGTCCACTACCAATCTAAATCTTGCCACCTTCCTCCAAGAGTTCCAACATGCAGTTGGGCAACGGCTTAACCTCTCCAAAAGCTTTTGCTTTGTTGGGAGTCATTTTCCTCCCGATAGACTTGCCCATACTTTGAGGGATTTGCAATTTCCTTTTACGTACTTGGGTTGTCCCATTTATGCGGGTCGTTCCAAAAATTCTTACTTGTATCACCTAATTGACAAGATTCAAGGTAAGATGGCAGGATAGAAAGCCAACGTACTATCATTTGCATCCCATCTCCCTTTGATTAACATGTGCTCACTTCTATTCCTATCTACACCTTATCTATCCTTGAAAACCGCAGCAGTATCATTCAAAAATTGGATTCCATGTTCGCTAATTTCTTTTGGGGTTCTACCCCTAATGATAACAAGCACCACTGGATTTCCTGGAAGACCATTGCTAAATCTCTTGATAAAGGTGGCCTTGGGGTTCTGAACCTCAATCTTTTTGTTGACACATTGAGGGCGAAAAGAGCTTGGAACCTTCGTACTCAGAAATCCCCTTACTGGAATCTCATGAGACAACTCTACGGGGAGGATCTTTCGAATTCTATGATCTGTCTGGCGAGAGTGAACAAAATGAGAGATGCCTACTCCGAACTCAAAGATTTTGTTCGTTGGGAGGTGCATTCGGGTGACATTGATTTTTGGAACGACATTTGGCTCGGTGACAAAGCTCTCCACTACTTCCTTCCCAAATCTGTGACACCTCCCCCTATTCAGGTTAAGGAGGTTATTCACCACTATGACAATTTTGCTGAGAAGATATACCTTCCAAACCATCTTTGGTATCACGTTATTATGACCCCTCTGGACGAAGGGGAAGACCTTCCGAGTTGGTCCCTGTCTTTGTTTGGTAACTTCAATGTGGCATTTGCTTATCATACTCATTTTAGCTCAATGCCACTATTTCTGCACTTAAAGGTCATTGGAGCCTTAACACTCCTTTACATATGACCCTTTTAGTTTGGAAGGTTCTTCATCTTAAAATTCCTATTGACGACAATGTCAGCAAGCTGGGTATTCCTTTGGTTTCTAAATGCTCTTGCTGTCAAAACTCATCTAGTCAGCAAACTGTCTCTCACCTCTTTCTGGATAGTGATCTTGTCCATTACATTTCTAAATGGGTCTTTGATTGTTGCCTTGTCAAACCTATCGCCTCTTCCCACTTTATGCGGATAATGCTCAATCACTGACATATCTCTAACATCCGTAGGTATAAAGGCTTAATCTCTTTTGTTTGGCATAATGTTTGGAGAACCCAGAACAAATTTAGGCATAACGAAATTACCTGGGACAAACTTAAGCTTACTTTGGATCATAATTGGTGTGCTTTTGACATGCATAATTGGCTTATCTCTGTTAAACCTAAAGCCTTTGCTGTTACCTAGATTCGCCCTGTTACTGGTTTGAAAATTAACATATCTGCGTTCACTAATAACGATCTTTTTAAGGTTGGCTGGGTCGCTCGTAACTCCGAAGGAAATTTCATTGTTGGCGCGGCAGGGAAAATTGTTGTCAATGTTAGAGTAAAGGCCATCATCCGGACTGCTATTCACGTGATTCAGACTCTTCATTCTAATGCCATGCTCCACCATGATACTGACTCCTCCTTAATTTACTACTGGTGGAATGGCAAAATCCCCATCCCATGGAAACCGAGGCCCTACAACAATGAGCTCCAGTAACTTAAACAGAGATTTTCTACTCTCACGTTCATATGCTCCGAGGTAAACATGCTCTCCTCTCTTCTGACGCAGTCTGACACTACTGACTTGTAGATTTTTGAGCTCTCAGGCATTTCCAAAAAAGGCCATGGTATCATTTTCTTGGATAAACTTCAGTTCTCGTATATTACCAGGTAGCCTTGGTAGTGGGTGCGTGTGTTGGGACTTTGTAAGGCCACGAGTCGTGGTCGGTTTTGTGTTTTTCCTGTACTTATTAGGTTTTGGTTTGATCCTCCTGCCTTTCTTTTGGCCTCTAGGTAGTGGAGTATGAATAAAATACTCCCGCTTTTCTTAAAAAAAAAAAATGGCAAGCGGAGAGCCAGGCATTGAAAATAATTCGGACACTTCTAAGTCGTATGAAGTACAGTGACAAGTATGATCTTCAAACACCCCCCACATGAGGGAACATCAACAAACCCAAGGGGGAAACAAAACCACGACAACAACATGAAAAAAAACCTAAACCAAACTTGGTTGAACTAAAATGGAACAATCAACGCAAAACAAGGCCCGACCAAAGTCCACTTGAAACCAAAAAGGAGGCCAACCCCGGCAGACTAGATCGCTCCCAACGACACCCCCACCATAGTGCGAGGAGAAAACCGACCGGACATTGGCCAACTCTTGTCGGTTG
Organism: Thalassia testudinum; assembly: GCA_037157565.1. NCBI lineage: Eukaryota > Viridiplantae > Streptophyta > Magnoliopsida > Alismatales > Hydrocharitaceae > Thalassia > Thalassia testudinum. The sequence continues at coordinate 65,111,112 of JAZHRO010000022.1, read as the reverse complement.
CATCGAGCACGCGCCGCGACGGAGCAACCCGTAGAAACGCCTGGCGCTATCTCCACCAAAGCCCGCCGCCCCGGCACACCCACAACCTGCAACAGACGTCCAAGTCGCCACTGCTGACATCGACCGTTGCCATGCACAGCGCCCAACCCAGAACTGGTCGCCACCCGCCACTAGGCACATTGCATGCCACCCACGTCTCAGGCGGAGAGACCCGTAAGGTGAGTGAAGCAAACCAATAGCAGGGAGGGGCCCCGATCAACTCAAAACGACTGATCAGGCCCTACCGTATCACCTTGCCTTTTTTAGCCGAAGAAGGAAAAAGGGAAGTAGACGTAAACGGTGATCTAAAAACGATCTAATCCCATGGCAAGTTGCTTATCCGAAATTTGATAATATACCTATGCATCTCTACCACGTATGGTACATGTGATGGTCAGAGAGGAGCTAAAAATTACGTTATTGTACAAGGAATGATACATTTCTTGTGCAACAAAGAAATAGAATACCATACTGTTGCCCACGGTAGAGTAGTTAAAAATTACCTATTTCTGAATTGTACCCACACGTTGCATGCCTTCCCTAAAGGGCTCTTTTAATTTTATGATGTTAGACTAGTTCTTTCGTTTCCTCATACTTTCTCATTCAATGACCCGAAACCTTAATTTGGAACCCTTCCCCGAAAATATATCATTTTAATGAATGGCGTCCACCGAACCAATGCAACGGAATACCACTAACGCGATGGGCATCCTTTAATTAGTAATTAAAGCAACAAGATCACCGTTAATTTAGCTGTAATATGTATCATTGGCACCACTAGAACCTGGTTTGGACGTATATCATATAATCATTTACATTATAATCGAGTATGATCTACGCTAAATTAATTAATGTAGTACCTTTCCAATATCTTAATCACGATGGTTTACTAAGAGGTCATTTGCTCTCGTTCTCCCCTCCGTTCCTCCACCTGCTCCTCTCCCCTCTCCCCTCCCCCTGCTTCCCCTCAGCCCCCTCTCCCTTTTTTCTTCCCTTCGGCTTGGGTTCCTCCTTGCCTTTTGGTGAGGTGCCTTTTCCTCCCCCTTGGGGGGGGGGGGTCCTCTGTGCCCCTCGCCTTGTGATGTCTCCCTCTGGAGCGTCATGGAGTGAGACCCTCGCCGTTGGTTGCTGCTTTCATTGTGCCGTTGGTTCTTTCCTCTGCTTTCGTTTTTTTTTTTTTTTTTTTTAGTCAATCTCGTTCTTTGTGGTTTCCTGACTCTCATTTTTTCGACTGCTGTGTTTTGTGGTTTGCTGGTGTGGCCTTTTCGGTATGGACCTTGGTCCTGACTCTTCCTCTTCTCCTTGCTCTCCCTCGGCTTCGGCGAACCATCCCCCACCTAAGCATTCCTTCGCCTTAGTGGTAGCGGGTTCAGGTTCCTCGAAACCCCCTTTCGTTGAACTCGCTCTCAAGGTTTGTCGTCCGGAGTTGCACGAGGGGATCTTGGCCACTTCCTTCTCGCTGGACGAAGTTTTTGATGTTGCGTTAGGGTTTTCTTCCGCTTTGGTTTTGCGTGCTTGGGGCCCCAAACCCTTTGCGTAGCAGCTTAAGTTCGTTTTTGCCAGTTGCTTCAACATTAGATCAGGTTTTTCCTTATCTCCTTTAGATGTTCGCCACTGGCTGATCCGCTTTGATACTTATTTAGACTTTTCTACTGTTTATTCTTTTGGTTCTACGGTGATCGATCACATTCGCTATTAGTTCGTCCATTGGACTCTGGCTTTCCGTATGGACTCCCCTGTCTCTGTTGTGCCGGTGTGAGTTGGTTTTCCTGGGCACAACCTCCATCTTCTGCACCCTAATGCCCTTCTCTTTATAGCTTACCAACTCGGTTCCCCAATCTGTGTGGATCATCGGACCATTGCTGGTCTTAGACCGGGGTATCCGAGGGTTTGCGTGGAGATTGATTTGCCTGCCCCCCACTTGGATTCGGTTTTTATCTTTAATGGTGATGCTCAAGTCACCAAGCATGTGAATTTTAAGAACGTCCCTCCCTTTTGCCCGACTTTCCTGAAGCTGGGTCATGTGATTTCCTGATGCCCTCTTTCCTCCTTGCAGTTCTCGACCAAGACGGTGCATCCTAGCTTGTCCTCCCCGAACTCCAGGCTTGACCTTGCTACGATTGACGTAGCGCACTTAGAACCCCACTGTGCCACTCCGTCGATTAATGGATCCCGAGGCCCCTCTCCGAAACCTTGCCTGATTTTAGCTCTTCATCAGAACAGATCCTTCACCCCAGAGGCTGGGGAGGGTTTACTCAATGTTAATCATTCGGCATGTATAACTTCCTTCCTTGTTTCTTCTGGGGGGGACTTTGCACAAACTGCCTCCGGGGAAGAAAGGGAAGCTCCATCGACTACACCGGTGTTCCAGAAAGACTGTGCTCTCTTCTTCGAATCTGGGGAAGGAGATCGTGGGGCCTGACCTCGGATCTTCCTTCCTCGCAAAGGTGATGGGTTCCTATCTTTCCCCCTTGCTGATTTTCGCCTTTGATTCCTCTCTATTTGTAATGACCCGTTGCACTTTTAGCCATTTAAGATGTCTAGAGTTTCAGTCAGATGTCTGTCCAGACGTCTGGACTCGTTCCCGGACGTCTGAAAGTGAAATTTTTCGTACTGCGCTTTGTGCTCTGTGTGCGGGCGGCGCGCAGAGTTTCTTCTCTCTCCCCGCACCCGCACCCTCACCCAAACCCTAAACCCTCTCCTATATAAATCCCACCCTTCCCCTCTCCTCTCCTCACACCACGGCCACGGCCACTGCCACCTCCACTTTGTCCTGCAACCTTCACCTTTCCTCCGCCTCTGTTGCAGCCGTGGCCAGGAAGGGGAGCCACTGGTGAGGGAGTGAGAGCGGGGAGGAGCGTAAGCTAGAGAGTGGGTGGGAGTGAGAGTGAGGAGGAAGATAACCGTGGGAGCTCGGTGGAGCTCGAGGAGGAGCTGGTGAGGAGCTGCTCAAGCTCTTGCAGTGGCTAGAGCTATCGGTGCGGGAGGAGGAGCAAGCGGAGTGAGCTGCGAGGAGCTCCTAATACTGGAAGTTTTCCAGTATCAGATGTTTGGAGTGGTGTCCAGATGACTGGCAAGATACCTGGACGTCTGGAGCTAAGACCAGACGTCTAAAAGCACTTATATGGCAAGGTACATTCTTTTTCGCGGTTACGGCCATGCATGCCTCACCGCAGAAGATTGGTCGGGCCTGATTTGGACCTACGATTTTCGTACGCAGGTAAAGGCCCTTGGGAAGGAGCACGGAACGCTTTTCCATGCATGTTTGGACATTTGATCACATCACCAGACGTTTGGAGGTGCGTCCAGATGACTGGAGACATTGTCCAATGTCTAGAACTGTCTTCAGACGATCGCAGAGAAGGTCTGGACGTCTGAGGATACCGCAGGAACATAAGGTAAGATTTGATGTCTTTTAAGACGTCTCGGATTATTCTCAAACGTTCGATTTTGAACAGTAGGCACGTTTTTGACCTGTTTATGGTCCGATCGGGATCCGGTTTAAGCAAACAAAATACCTACACTTTCCTCTCGAGTTCCTCTACGTACTAGAGTTTGTTATACACTGTTTTGAACTCTCCTTTTGTGATGTATTCTCTGGTATAGGGTTTCAGCCTGCTGCGTGTTTGAGGCTCACAAAGATGTCTGGTTTACGGTTTAAGCCCCCATTACTCCCGTGTTTCCTAGTAGAGTGGTTTAATCCAGTTATTAATATTTGAATAAGAATGCGCTTTGTTGAATTAGCCCAATTGAAACTTTAGGATGTGGAATGAACCCTAGGGTAGATAAATGAATGAACAGTTTGTACTGTATGGTTTACTTGCATGCGTGATTGAAATAAACTACTAGAAATTTCCTGTATCATACTTGTGAGTTGCCTGTTAGAATATGAGCTGCCTGCATTTAATGAACACTTACCTGTGAAATCACCAGTTGCATGTATTGAGAATTGAATTATGAAAACATGAGCTGCATGTATATGGATAAGAAATGAATTATGAAAGACGAGATCTGGATCGGGATAAATGAGGTGAACATGAGCATGAACCCTACGGGGAATTAGGAGTAGAACTCCTATGGATAGACGGAAACCTAGAATGTGGATGGGAAGTGTGCTTGCCCTTGAGTACGTGGTACCAAGGAGAGCAGCTGTCCCCTTTGCGTAGAGCGGAGCTAGCCTCCCTTGGGTTGAGACCCGGGGTTAGGATTGGCCACTCTACACCAACTCCTGTTGGCCCTTGCGTATGTGGTACCGAGGCGAGCTACTGGAGCTACTAGTGTAGGGAAGGAGCTAGCCACCCCACGAGGCCCGGGGTTCTGCTAGCCACCCTACACCGACTTGTTAGGCCCCCTGAGCAAATCAGCGTAGTCAGATGAGGGTGCACGGACTGTGGAGGGGCGAGACCCCTGTTTAGTTCTGAGGGGCGAGACCTCTGTTCTGAGAGAGCAAGGCTCTATACTGTTCCGTGTTGTACTTTAGGCGTACCCGCTAGTGGAAACTACTGACCGCGTGTTAGTGCGGGGTAACTACCAGTGCGCTTATCACGCGTGGTGCAGTCACCGCTACGTCTTGACGGTGACCTCGGGGTGGTTGACTGGGTATAGGATTACCACGGGGGACTCTCCCGGCCAGAAGTAAACCACGTGTACCTTCTACTCTATGGAAAAGACTGCAATCAAGATCGTTCCCATGAGGAACATGCAAGATCAAGAAATATCTGGATACTTCGAGAAATGGGTGAAATAGAAATATATAAAATAGATAAATAGAAATGAGAATTAAACCTGTTGCTTTTACTGTTTTGGTACTTAGATAATATGGATACCACTCTACTTAGCGCTCGCTGACTCTGTCTTTTCATAATACTATTCAGGATCAGGAGTTGAGCAGCCTGAGTTTCCGGCTTCGGAGGGTATTGGGCCCAATCGAGTCTAGCCGTAGTTTTTCTTCAGCACTTCCTTTCCTTTTCTCTACTATTGTAGTAAGTAATGGACTCCTAGTTACTGTTCTGCTACTACTACTGTTTACTTTTCGCTTTCCGTTGCTGCTGTTGTTGTGGTGGAATGTACTGAGACAGCTGTTGTAGTTCCTCTACTGCTTTGTATGTTTCTTTTGCTTAGTTATATCACATGTGAGAATGTGGTTTATTTTTCTGCTTTTGGTTATTTCTTGTTATACGACTAGGTCTTGGGATTAGTCAAGGCGAACCGGTCTTGGGTCCTGTAAGGATCCGGGAATCGGGTGGTAACATTGTTTGATTGTGATGCTCTGATCTTGATGAGCGTGTTTTCACGAGGGAAAAGTTAAGGTTTTGAGAAACCCGTCATTGTAGTTGAAAAGCTTTTTATCAGATAACATTTATAACCGAAACTCGAGATGAGTCCTGGGTCGAACAGTGGGAGGCGAATGTTTGGTTTGAAAAATCCACGCTTTGCTTTTTATTTTTTTTTGTAGTTTTTATTTTTTATAATTTTTTTGTATTTTTATCAATCAAGATATTAGGTTGATGAAAACTTTATCTACTTACAAAATAATGTAGAGAGAAAGAGAGAGAGAGAAGCAATCATGGATTTCTAATCAAATGTTTATTACAACTATGAAAGTGGGAAAACAACACTAGAAAAGCGAAAAGATAGAGATAGGTGAGAAGAATCCCCCTCGACGATTGCTTGGAGGACGGCTCGCTCTGACGGCACCCCGAAGAAGGTGGTGAGGAGCGGGACAAGGGAGAACGATGACATAGGAAGGAGGACGGGGCAGTAAAGATAGTTCTTTTACTGTTTTGTACGTTTCTTCTGCTTAGTTATATCGCATGTGTGAATGTGGTTTATTTCCCTACTTTTGGTTATTTCTTATTGGACGACTAGGTCTTGGGATTAGTCGAGTCGAGCCGATCTCAGGTCCTGTAGGGATCTGGGAGCTGGGTCGTAACAAGATGGTATCAGAGCAAGGTCGTCCTGAGAAATGAACCAATTGGCTTGAGAATAACTATTCACGTGCATATAACTAGGATAACCACTATAACGTATCGCTTTGATATTCGTTCCGAGTCTTATTCGGTATCATTGACCTCATGTTCTATCTTTCGCGTCTCCTTGCAGGAGATGAGTCGTCGGGGAGTTCTCAAGGCGGGCCGTGGTCGCGGCCGTGGACGAGGTTGGAGGGGAGAACGTGTCGGGTCTGAGGTACCAGTTGACCCACCTCTTCTCCCAGGCGTTCAGGCCCAGGATCTCTCTCAGCTGATCAGAGATATCGTGCGAGAGGAGCTCCACTAGCCTCCACGGGCACCTCTCCTTGAGGACGTGGAGGGGGAGTCCTCAGTGGGACAGAGAGATCGTCGCAATGCCAGACAAGAAGGAGGGGGAGGCGGTGGTCCTCCACCGCCCCCACTGCACTCTACACTTCCGAGCACGAGCCCTCCTTGCCTGGAGGCGTGCCCGTTCCCCCACTACAGCTGCACCACGAGCTTTTCGGACAATTCCGGAAGCTGAAGCCCCCCTCCTTCTAGGGGGATGAGGACCCGTCTGAGGCAGAGGACTGGCTGGAGCAGATAGAGAAGGTGTTCGACACCTTTCGCCCTCCCGTGGAGTGTCGCGTGGCCTTTGCCATGTACCAGCTGGAGAGCGTAGCACATAGGTGGTGAAGGGTAGTTAGAGGCCTGGAGGGGAGAGAGTCGACGTGGAATAGTTCGTGACTCTTCTGCGAGCAGTACTTTCCGCAGACTTGGTAGGACCAGAGGAGGCAGGAGTTCCACAGTCTCCACTAGGGGACGATGACTGTTAGCACGTACCGCACGCGTTTTTTGGAGCTGTCACGTTTTGCCTCGACAGTTGTGTCTATGGAGGAGGAGCACCTGTGGAGGTTTACTGAGGGGCTCCGACCTACTATTTGGGGGTATGTCAAGCCCTTGAAGCTGCCCGCCTTCTCATGAGTGGTTGAGGCAGCCATGACCTACGAGGAGACCAACACGGTCGTGCGAGACACTGATAGCGGACGGAAGAGGCCCTACCAGCCAGAGTACTCTCAGGGCCGTCGGGAGAGGAGGCACACGGCACCTGCAGGAGAGCCATCTCATTTCGCGGGGCCATCAGTGGCCTTTAGGGCCCCCAGACAGGGGCCAGTTGCCAGCATCGGATCCCCGCCCAGCCGCCAGCAGGGACCTATTGATGGAGGAGGTCGAGTCCCCCTCTACTACCAGTGTGGCCAGCTTGGCCACATTAGGAGGGACTGCCCATCTAGGGCCGGAGCACAGCAGATGCTCCTTGCACCGAGTGCTAGATGCCGAGCTGGTGGTCGTGGTCACCAGGCACGTGGGGGAGGGCAGCAGTCACGAGGAGGGTATCGACCAGTGGCTGCCCACCCGACCCAGAGTGTAGCTGCTTCGTCTGCATCGAGGACTGAGGGGCGTATCAATGCTCTGACACACAGAGATGCCAGGGCTTCAGGTTTAGTGGTGGCAGGTATGGTTACTGTTTCTAGCAGATTAGTGTACGTACTTTTTGATTTCGGCGCCACACACTCGTTTGTTGCTACGAGTTTTGCCATCAGTTTGGGGCAGGGTAGTGTACTGTTAGAGGATCCGTTTCTGATCAGAGGCCCAGGTGGCCAATTGTTTGTAGTTGAGTAGGTCTACACGGACTGCGAGGTCAGTATAGAGGGACACAACCTCCCCGCTGACTTGATTGTGATACATATTGAAGATTTTGGCATGATCTTAGGGATGGACTGGCTGTCCGCCTATCACGCCCTGGTGGACTATTTTGGGAGAAAGATCGTCTTCTCCATACCGGAGTTGCCTCCCTTTGAGTTTTACGGACAGCCGGTGGACGGAGGTTTTAGATTCATCTCCGCGCTTTGGGCAATGATGAGAACCTCATCATGAACCCTAACTAGCACAATCTAATCCAAATATGTGTGAAAAAGATCCTACAAAACCCAAAGAGAGGCTCAACTTAAAGAATTCTGAGTTAAGGGATAAAACAAATCATCAGCGGTAAAATTGTAATTTCACCAATGCAATATGCAAATAGGGTAATTAAGGGTCCAAACATAGGTCAAACAAGGTTAATAAGAAGGGAAGTGGGATGATCTGATCTGAAAAGGGTTATAGCAACTTCTAGGAATTAAATGACATTCTGTAACCCTAAAACAAACCCACTTTAATTCACAAGGTTCGAGGCAGGATAAAAATCAAACAAATCCTCTAAAATTCATATAAAAATATCCCCTAGGGTTTAGAACCTTCAATTTGGCCTTTGAAACCTATTTTGACCTAAAATGAGAACCATGCCAATTAATGACTTAATTTGGGTTTTTGCGCAAATTGACTGATCAAACATGGTCCAACCTAAAATCAAAATTCACCATTAAAATCCTTAGGTTCAAATTATTATAGTATAAAAATTGGGCCTAAGAAAAGACCATCTTAACCAACTTTACAAATTGGTCCTCTTAATTTACTTTTTGACCTTTATCTTTTGAAACCCTTGCATTTAGGCCCCCAAATTCTCGTCGTTCTTTGCAGAACGGTCCTCCCTGCCACTTCTTTGCAGCGCCATGCTTCTGGCGACCTTGTGCGGAGGATGGCACCGCGTAGGGCAGGGCGGCCGTCCTCTAGAACAGATGGGGGGTTCCCTGCGACGTCCTCTGTCACAGGGACCCTCCCCGGCCCTCTGCCATCAACCATGCCTCTCGTGCGAACGCACAAAAGGCATGGGTATCCTCTCCAGCCACTCTCCGGCGAGGCTGGCACGTCGCCACCTCGGTCCCCTCTCCGCGCCAAGGCCTTTATAAGGAGCAGCAAGGTCTGCCGACTCCTTCAAGCTTCCTCTAGCGGAGAAATACCCCCCATTTCATCTCTTCCCCCTCCGGTCAGAGTGACTGAGCTTCCGGCGATCTTCTCCTCCTCCTCTTCGTTGCTCTGTTGCCCTACCTGCAGCAGAGTTTACTCTACCCTGTCGTCCGCGCCAGGCCGTACCAGCTGCTGCCCTCCGACTGCCTCCTCGTCGTCGATACCCTCCTCCTGGGCATCTTCGTCCTCAGCTCCGGCAGGCACGAGCCGGGCGCTGCTCTCTCCCCCTTCGTCGAGTAAATAGGTACAAAGTTTCCTCTCTCTCTCTCCCTTGTATTTTCCCCCTTCTAATTTGCCATTTCAACCACCCGACCGCCACTGTCCAACTCCATCTTCCCCATCTTCGGTCGCCTCCTCCGGCGAGGCCATCCCACTTCCACAGACCGCCTCACCCCTCGCCGACTACCCCAGAAGCTCCCCCTCACTCCACCCAACCGTTCCCCCCTCTCCATTCACTGCCATACACCGCCTAACTAACCCCCAAACAAACCCATCTTCACGCACACAGTCTGACCTAGGTCTACCTCCACAAACATTCTCGCTCATCGCCGACACCCACACCGTCTTCACCGCACTATGGCGAAGCTTCCTACATTTTCTGATGTGGCCGAGAGGCCGTCATTGTATTTTCAGGTCGGCAGCCCCTCGCCGCCATTGCTAAGTTGCTGCAGCTCCTTCGCTCTCAGCTCCAGACTTTCTCCAGCCCAGGTGCGCATCCCAGGTAGCACGGATTGCATCTGCGAATATTCTTAGGCCTGCAATTGGGTCGCGAGCCTCGAGGATGCCCCAATTGGCAGCAGCTTCCTCAGCCGCGGGTGCGAGATTTGGAGGTGGGATTTTAGTCCTACCTCGTAAGTGTGCGGTTGCACGCCCACACTTATATTGAAAAAGTGTATTAGGCTATTTGCCTTCTATACATAGGGGTCAGGTCCCTCTCACCCGAACGCAGTGCGCCACGTGCTCGCTCGCCCTCGCCCGCGCTCATGCCCCGCAGGTCTGGGCCGGATCCCACTACCCGGCTAAGCACTTCTCGCCCACCACCGCACGCCGGTGGGCCTGGTCCCGGGCACGCTACCCGAACCCTTTTACCCAACTCTAGGAGAGCATTCCTAAGAGAGATTCTGAGAAAGAGAGAGATGCGGGGAAGGGGTAGGTTTTGCATTGACCACTGTATGTGCACGCAGGAAAGAAAGAAAGAAGAAGAAGCAAGCTAAGGAAGAAGAAGAGGGGATGAGCGGCCGAAGCCTTAGCCGCACTGAGTAGCTGAAGAAGAAAGGAAGGAGAGGAGCTGAAGAAGAAGAGAAGCCGCACTGTAGCAAACCCACAGTTAAGTCGTCTGAGCATCAAATCAGACGACGGAAGGGTAGTGGCCAGAGCAGAAAGAAGAGGAAAAGAAAAGGAGCAGAAGTAGAGAAAAGAAAGAAAGAAAAAGAGAGGAGAAAGAAAGAGAAGATCAACACAGCCACAAGTAAAGAAGAAAGAAGGAAGGAAAAAAAGAAGAAAAGAGAAAGAAAGAGAAGATCACCACAGCCGCAGGCTAAAGAAGAGAGCAGGAAGAAAAGAAGAAAGAAGAAGAGGAACGACCAAGAAGAAGAAAAGAGAGAAAAAGAAGAGAGAAGAAGAAGAAGCCAACAAAACTCTCTCTCTCTCTCTTATTATTTTTGTAACAAAATTGTGAATATTTATGCTTCTAGAATTCTAATTGCTCCCTGAGTTCGACCTTGGAAAAACTTATTATTCCGAGTAAAAAATTTTCTGTAGTAATCTGGTAGCTGTTTTGTCATATATATTACAACAATTGTAAACCATAAATAACCATCACGACGAAACAAGGCAGCGCACCAACATTAGGCAACGAGGCTTTTGAGCCAGGGGTGTGAGGGCTTTTTGGCCTGTGTAGTGGCAGAGCCTAGCCCCGTGGCTGACTTTCAGAGTATTTTGGTGGTTTGTGAGTACCTCGACGTTTTTCCAGAGGAGCTGTTAGGACTACCGCCTAAGCGTGAGATTGAGTTTAAGATCTCGCTGGTATTAGGGACCAGCCCCATTTCTACTGCACTGTACCGGATGGCACCGCTTGAGCTGCGAGAGCTCAAGTCACAGTTGCAGGACTTGTTGGAGAAGGGCTTTGTGAGGCCCAGTGCGTCCCTGTGGGGAGCCCTTGTGCTGTTTGTGAAGAAGGATGATACCCTGCGACTTTGTATTGACTACCGACAACTGAATAGGGTCACCATCAAGAACATGTATTCGCTGCCGAGGATTGACGACCTCTTCAACTAGTTGCGAGTCGCCACAATGTTCTTTAAGATAGATCTGAGGTCGGGCTACCACCAGTTGAGGATTAGGGAGACCGACGTCTCCAAGACAGCTTTCCATACTCGGTACGAGCACTACAAGTTCTTGGTCATTCCGTTTGGGTTGACCAATGTCCCTGCTGCTTTTATGGATTTGATGATTTGGGTTTTCAAGCCGTACTTGGACCAGTTTGTGGTGGTGTTCATCGACGATGTGCTCGTTTACTCACGGGATCAGGTGCAACATGGACAACATTTACGCATGATCCTAGACACTTTGAGGCGACACAGGTTGTATGCCAAGTACCGCAAGTGCAAGTTTTGGTTAAGGCAAGTGACTTTCTTGAGCCACGTGGTTTCAGGGGATGGTTTAGCTATGGATCCAGCCAAGGTTGAGGCCATACTTAGGTGGGAGAGGCCATGTACAGTGACAGAGATACGTAGCTTTTTAGGATTGGTAGGTTCCTATCGGTGGTTTATCAGAGGATTCTCTCAGATTACACGTCCTATGACCCATCTAACTCGAAAGGATGTGCCCTTTGCCTGGACAGATGAGTGTGAGGCATGTTTTCAAGAGTTGAAGGAGAGACTGACTTCAGCTTCTGTGCTTACCATCCCGAACAGCAGTGGTAGTTTTATGGTTTACACAGATGCTTCGTTGCAGGGGTTAAGAAGTATGCTCATGTAGCGGGGTCACGTTGTCACTTACGTTTCGCAGTAACTGAAGTCCCATGAGCATAGCTACCCTACCCATGACTTAGAGCTGGTAGCTATTGTCTTCGCGCTGAAGACATAGAGGCACTACCTTTACAGTGAGACTTTCGAGATTTTCACGGATCATAAGAGCCTCAGGTACTTGTTTGACTAGAAGGAGTTTAACATGAGACAGAGATGTTGGCTAGAGCTCCTGAAGAACTACGAATGCAGCATCTCCTACGACCTAGGGAAGGCCAATGTGGTGGCTGACGCCTTGAGCTGGAAGCCACCTGCTCACTTAGCTAGTCTACAAGCACAAAGTTGGAGACTTATGGAGGAGTTGGGTAGTTGGTTACCCCAGGAGTCACGGGGGTATTGTGGGACAGTGATAGTGACAGGGTAGACGCAGCCAGAGCTGATATACCGCATCATCGCAGGGCAGATGACAGATCCGTACCTACAGACGTTGCTAGACAAGGTGTTGACAGGGGACCCAGGAGACTTTTCCTTTACAGACGAGATACTGCTCATTAAGGGACACTTATGCGTTCCTAGGGACGAGGAGTAGTTGAGAGAGCTCCTGGCTGAGGCGCACGGGTCCAGGTTCACCATACATCCTGGGAACACAAAGATGTATCATGATCTGAGACATGACTTTTGGTGGAGAGGGATGAAGCTGGATGTTGGTGAGTTTGTGTAGCAGTGTTTGGTGTGCCAGCAGGTGACGGCTGAGTATCAGAGGCCTGCAGGGCTGTTGCAGCCACTTCCTATGCCAGTGTGGAATTGGGAGAACATCACCATGGACTTGGTGGTCGGTCTATCAGTTACACAGAAGGGACACGACGCAGTCTAGGTGATAGTAGACAAGTTGACAAAGACGACGCATTTCCTGCCGATCCGAGTCACCCTTGGACTTGCACAGTTGGCAGAGAGGTACATTCGAGATGTGGTACGCCTGCATGGAGTCCCGTGTGAGATTGTATCCTACAGGGATACTCATTTTACTTCCCAGTTCTGGGCTGAGTTCAGCAGGCTTTGGGGACACGTTTGAGGTTCTGTACCGCCTACCACCCCCAGATGGATGGGCAGTCAGAGCGCACCATACTGACACTTGAGGACCTTTTACGCACCTGTGTACTAGACTGGAGAGGCTCCTGGGAGGAGCATTTACCCCTGGTAGAGTTTACGTATAATAACAGTTACCATTCGAGCATCGGCATGGCACCTTACAAGGCTCTGTATGGACGAAGGTGTATTGCACCCTTGAGTTGGGTTGAGGTGGGGACCAAGTGGGAGGTTGGCCCCAGGCTGATCCGGCAGAGTTAAGAGGTGATAGAGCAGATTCACAGACAACTCCGCACTGTCAGGAGCAGGTAGAAGAGTTACGCTGACCGAAAATGTAGAGAGGTGCAGTTCAAGGTTGGGGATCACGTCTTTCTCCGTGTTACGCCCATGAAGGACCTGCAGCATTTTGGGGTGAAAGGGAAGCTTGCACCGAGGTTTGTGGCACCCTTTGAGGTCCTGGAGCAGGTAGGACCTGTTGCTTACTGGCTTGCCCTTCCTCCCAAGCTTTCTAGAGTGCACGATGTGCTCCACGTGTCCAACCTTAGGAAGTACGTCGCTGATCTTAGTCACGTTTTGAGCCACGAGAGCGTCGAGGTGGGTGATGACCTGTCCTACCCCGAGAGATCAGTGCAGATACTAGACAGAGTCGTCCGAAGTCTGAGACAGAAGCAGGTACCACTGGTGAAGGTCATATGGAGAAGCTAGTGATACGAGGAGGCGACCTGGGAGCCTGAGGTGGTGATGTGAGAGCGGTACCTGGATCTTTTTGAAGGTATGTCTTTTCGGACCTACTTCGGTCCTCCTTAAGTTTGTTATGCATTTTATGTTCCTTTTTCTGCACCCTAGCTAGCTCAAGTTCCGGGGACGAAACTTCCTTTAAGTTCGTTATGATGTAATTACTCGTTGCATTTTTAGCCATTTAAGACGTCTAGAGTTTCAGTCAGACGTCTGGACTCGTTCCTGGACGTCTGAAAATGAAATTTTTTGTTCTGTGCTTTGCGCTCTGCACGTGGGCGATGTGTAGAGGCTCTTCTCTCTCCCCGCACCCTCACCCAAACCCTAAACCCTCTCCTATATAAATCCCACCCTTCCCCTCTCCTTTCCTCACACCACAGCCACCGCCAGCTCCACCTTCTCCTGCAACCATCACCTTTCCTCTGCCTTTGCTGCAGCCGTGGCAAGGAAGGGGAGCCCTTGGCGAGGGAGTGAGAGCAGAGAGGAGCGTGAGCTAGAGGGTGCATGGGAGTGAGAGCGAGGAGGAGGAAGATAACCGCGGGAGTTTGGTGGAGCTCGAGGAGGAGCCGGTGAGGAGCTGCTCAAGCTCCTGTGGCGGCTGGAGCTATCGCTGCGGGAGGAGGAGCAAGCTGAGCAAGCTGCGAGGAGCTCCTGATACTGGAAGTTTTCCAGTATCAGACGTCTGGAGTGGAGTCCAGATGACTGGCGGGATACTTGGACGTCTGGAGCTAAGACCAGACGTCGGAAAGCACTTATATCTCAAGGTACGTTCTTTTTCGCGGTTACGACCATGCAGGCCTCATCGAAGAAGATTGGTCTGGCTTGATTTGGACCTGCGATTTTCGTACGCAGGTAAAGGTCCTTGGGAAGGCGCGCGAAATGCTTTTCCATGCATTTTTGGACGTTTGATCACATCACCAGACGTCCGGAGGTGCGTTTAGACGACTGGTGGCATTGTCTGACATCTGGAACTGTCTTCAGACGATCGCAGAGAAGGTCTGGACGTTTGAGGATACCGCAGGAACATAAGGTAAGATTTGACGCTTTTTAAGACGTCTGGGATTACTCCCAAATGTTTGATTTTGAGCGGTAGGCACGTTTTTGACTTGTTTAAGGTCTGATTGGGGTCCGTTTTACACAAACAAAATACCTGCACTTTCCTCTCGAGTTCCTCTACGTACTAGAGTCTGTTATACACTGTTCTGAGCTCTCCTTTTGTGATGTATTCCCTGATATAGGGTTTCAGCCTGCTGTGCGTTTGGGGCTCGCAGAGACATCTGGGTCTACGGTTCAAGCCCCCATTACTCCCGTGTTTCTTGGTAGAGTGGTTTAATCCAGTTAATATTTGAATAAGAATGTGCTTGGTTGAATTAGCGCAATTGAAACTCTAGGATGTGGAATGAACCCTAGGGTAGATAAATGAATTAACCGTTTGTACTGTATGGTTTACTTGCATGCGTAACTGAAATAAACTGCTAGAAATTGCCTGTATCATACTTGTGAGTTGCCTGTTAGAATATGAGCTGCCTGTATTTAATGAACACTTACCTGTGAAATCACCAGTTGCATGTATTGAGAATTGAATTATGAAAACATGAGCTGCCTGTATATGGATAAGAAATGAATTATGAAAGACGAGATCTGGATCAGGATAAATGAGGTGACCATGAGCATGAACCCTACGGGGAATTAGGAGTAGAACTCCTGTGGATAGATGGAAACCTAGAATGTGGATGGGAAGTGTGCTGGCCCTTGAGTACATGGTACCAAGGAGAGCAACTGTCCCCTTTGCGTAGAGCGGAGCTAGCCTCCCTTGGGTTGAGACCTGGGGTTTGGATTGGCCACTCTACACCGACTCCTGTTGGCCCTAGCATACGTGGTACCGAGGAGAGCTACTAGTGTAGGGAGGGAGCTAGCCACCCCACGGGGCCCGAGGTTCTGCTAACCACCCTACATCGACTTGTTAGGCCCTTTGGGCAAACCGGGGTTGTCGGAGGAGGGTGTGCGGACTGTGGAGGAGCGAGACCCCTGTTTGGTTCTGAGGAGCGAGACCCTTGTTCTGAGAGGGTAAGGCCTTATAATGTTCCATACTGTACTTTAGGCGTACCCGCTAGCGGAAATGACTGACCGCGTGTCAGTGCGGGGCAGCTACCCGTGTGCTTATCACGAGTGCCGTAGTCACCGCTACGTCTTGACAGTGACCTCGGGGTGGTCGACTAGGTGTAGGACTACCACGGGGGGCTCTCCCGGCCAGGAGAGCACCACGTGTACCTTCTACTCTACGGAAAAGACTGTAATGAAGATCGTTCCCACAAGGAACATGCAAGATCTAGAAATATCTAGATACTTCGAGAAATAGGTGGAACAGAAATATATAAAATAAATAAATAGAAATGAGAATTAAACCCGTTGCTTTTACTGTTTTGGTACTTAGATAATGTGGATACCACTCTACTCAGTGTTCGTTAACTCTGTCTTTTCATAACACTATTCAAGACCAGGAGTTGAGCAGCCCGAGTTTCTAGCTGTGGAGGGTGCTGGGCCAAGTCGAGTCTAGCCGTAGTTTTTCTTCAGCACTTCCTTTCATTTTCTCTACTGTTGTAGTAAGTAATGGACTCTTAGTTACTGTTCTGCTACTACTACTATTTACTTTCTGCTTTCCGTTGCTGTTGTTGTTGTGGTGGACTGTACTGAGATAGTTGTTCTAGTTCCTTTACTGCTTTATACGTTTCTTCTGCTTAGTTATATCGCATGTGTGAATGTGGTTTATTTCCCTACTTTTGGTTATTTCTTGTTGGAAGACTAGGTCTTAGGATTAGTCGAGGCGAGCCGGTCTTGGGTCCTGTAGGGATTCGGGAACCGGGTCGTAATACTGTTTGATTCTGATGCTCCGATCTTGATGAGTGTGTTTTCGTGAGGGAAAATTTAGGGTTTTGAGAAACCCGTCGTTGTAGTTGAAAAACTCTCTATCAGATAACATTTATAACTGAAACTTGAGATGAGTCTCGGGTCAAACACAGGGAGGCGAATGTTTGGTTTGAAAAATCCGCGCTTCGCCTTTTATTTATTTTTGACGTTTTTATTTTTTATAATTTTTTTGTATTTTTATCAATCAAGAGATTAGGTTGATGAAAACTTATCTACTTGCAAAAATAATGCAGAGAGAAAGAGAGAGAAGCAATCATGGATTTCTAATCAAATGTTTATTACAACTATGAAAGCGGGAAAACAACACTACAAAAGTGAAAAGATAGAGATAGGTGAGAAGAATCCCCCTTGACGATCGCTTGGAGGACGGCTCGCTCTAACAGTGCCTCGAAGAAGGTGGTGAGGAGCGGGACGAGGGAGAACGACGGCATCGGAAGTAGGACGGGGCAGGACGTCGATGCAACGAGGATCTTCTTCCCGAAGGAGGTGGGAGGACGGTCGCGGGATGCTTCACGAATAGGGATGAGAGGCGGGAAAATATTTTATTCTACTGTAGTTCAATAAATAAAATTTATACCGAAATTGAAATTCCAGGTCGAACACAGGGAAGCGGATGTTTGATTTAAAAACTATGCGTTTCTTTGTATTTGTCAGGAAGTAATTCAATTTAAAACTGTCTAATTATTTACAATAAATAGAAGAGAGAGAGAGGGTAAGAGAGAGAGAGAGAGAATATCATACATAGAAATCAAAATGAGATGTAGAATAAACAAAGAATTTATCATTGAGGAGATTGTTCATTACAACTAGAAAGCATAAAACAATTACACTAGAAAGCGATAAATTTACTCTAGAAAGCATTAAAAGAATGGAGGGAGAAATGCCCTCCTCGACGATTGCTTGGAGGACGAGCTGGAAGGGACGACACCTGGACGAAGGAGAAAGAAGCAGGACGAAGGAGGATGAAGTAGAAGAACGGGAACGGAGCAGCACGCCGTCGTCGTCGCGGGATCCACTTTCGAAGGGGGACGAAAATTTGGACTTTATCTCGCGAGAAGCATCTCGGGTGTGGGACAAGCTTCTCTTGAGCTTTGGAGGGGTAGAGAAGAGAAGGAAGGGATGGGAATTTTGTATGGAGGGGGTCTCCTTTTATAGTTGCAAGGAGTGGGGGCCAAATGGACATTACAACTTCAAAATAATAAATGAGGGGTCTTTAGTGATGGATAAATCTGTCATAAAGCCTCCTTCGTGGGCGTCATGGGTGGCTCGCGCGCGCAACGCCTGCGCACATCCGCTGAGTCTCAGCTGTTCGATCGCGAGATCGGACGACTTAAGTCACGCCTTCACCCGTTGCGCTGCGCGCCCGACCGCGTGCGATCGTGCGTCCATGCCGCGCGTTCAATCGCGCGTGAACGCTATCGGGTGCGCGCGGCCGTCCGATCAAGATCCAACGCCCACCCGCGCCCGATCGCCCGTGCCTTCCAACCCTTTGCTGCAGCTCGAAGTCGCGCTCGCCGCTCGCGTAAGCTCGCTCGACCGCTGCGCTATGAGGCTTGGATGGTCGAGCGGACGCTTTTAAGCGCGGCTGAACACAGCCGTTGGATCAAGATCCAATGGTGGAGAGCGAGCGGGTGCGGGATATTCAGAGGTTGCATGCGGCCGTTTGGGCGGTCGAGATGGCGCCACGTGGCACCATCTTGGCCGTCCATCTTCTGGAAGTTGTAGATGGTGCCACGGATGTCGGATTGACTCGATTTTTGCGTCGTTGGGCTGCGATCGTCGATCCGAATTCATCCGTGTAGTCGAATTTGTCATCTGAAGTGAGGATTTACATCATCCTGGCCCTTGATCTTCTAGGGTTCCCCGGTCACTATCTGATGCTACGGATGCCCGATTAGGGCGATCTTGGAGTCGTTGAACTCCAATCGTTGTCCTGATCACATCCATATGGTTGGATCTTTGATCCGAGGCCCCGCTAAAATGTTTGCCCTGTCCAAGCACATAAAAGGAGACAATTAACCTCCATTTTATTCAAACTACTCTAAATGCAAGATGATGCATGTTATGCAATATTTATATCATGAAATGCAATCCTATGCTTAAGAACATGCATAAATAGACATTTAAAGTAGTGTAATTGTGTTTACATCAAGGAGCATCCTGGGCTTGGGATAAGCTTTCTCTAGAGCCTTGGAGGTGGTGAGGAGAAGGAAGAGATGAAGAATGGGAGGGGTAGGCCTTTTATAGTGGAGGAAAGGATAAATTTCGTACATAGGACATTTAGTGACAGACATAAACCTCGCTGAAGATCTGCCATAAATGTCGCTAAAGCTCCAGCTCACGAATCGCATGCGCGGCGCTCGCGTCTGTTTGCTGGCACTACGCTGTTGTTGCCGGTGCGTGCTTCGCACGTCGGTGCCTTACGTGCCACAGGCACTATTCCTGCTGCTTGCATGCTGCTGGTGCGTGCCTGTGGTGCTGTGCGCGCTCGTGCTGCTGCGCGCGCTCCACGCTGCTGCTCCTGTGTGCCCTTGAGCAGCCTGGATAGCGTCACGTGGTGTGATTTGAGCCATCTATCTTCTTTTCTTTGTAGGGGCTACTACAGATGTCGGATTGAGTTGATTTTCACGTCGTTGGGCTGTGTTTGTCGGCCCAAATCCATCTGTGTAGTCGGATTTGTCGTTTGAAGCTCTGAATTGCGTCACCTAGTCTCTTGGCCGTTGATCTTCCTCGGACTGCATAAGGTGCTATGGGACTCCGAGCAAGACGATTTTGGTGGCATTGGACTCTGATCGTCATCCTGATCAGGTCCTTACGGTTGGATCGTCAATATAAGGCTCCGAATTAAATCTCCCTCTCTTCTGGTGAAGCGATCGTTTAGGATTCGTATAAAAAAACGTCGTTATTGTAGTATATGTCACAAATACAAACCGTTATCACGTCAATTTTATTTATTTACTTAATTTTTTCTGGTTTATTTCATGTCGTTCACTTGGAGGCAATTATTGATATACATCACTCGCTAAGTGTAATATTATTCTTTAATTCCGAAATGATTGATTTTATATATAATAATGAATGAATGAATAAAAGAATGAATCAATTATA
Source organism: Thalassia testudinum (assembly GCA_037157565.1). NCBI lineage: Eukaryota > Viridiplantae > Streptophyta > Magnoliopsida > Alismatales > Hydrocharitaceae > Thalassia > Thalassia testudinum. The sequence continues at coordinate 65,091,398 of JAZHRO010000022.1, read as the reverse complement.
TGCACAGGAATGAATTACAAGTCAATATAATGCTTGAAAACAACTATGTACAAACAAACATCAAAAACTATAAATGAATACTCTATACTATTTATTTATATCTTATATTAATAATACTTAGATATATGTACCATAATAAGTAATAATATATACTATAATAAATTAACATACTAATATTTACAGTAACATATAATGTATGTACAGTGACATATATAAGCGACACTAAACCTTAGAAAAACTATATACAAAAACTAAGATAAAAAATAGGATCTATAGTGACATTTATTTTATCTACAGTGACATAGTTATCTGTCACTAAAGCACACAAGTTATTTATATATATAAATGAGCTCAAACACTCTAGAGACTATACTCTAATGTATACTTCTTATTACATTATTTATTTATAGTATACTATACATTTATACTTATATATACATAATATATATATACATATACATATATACGGCCATTCTCTTCTTTCTCTTCTGTTCTTCTCCTCTTTTTTTCTTTACTTAACTGCACAGAGGCTCTCTCTTTTCCTTTCTTACTTGTTAATTAGGCACTCATTACTATTCACTTAATAAAAAATTAGAGTTTTAAGTTGGTGGGCAATCTTTTCGAGGGATACACAGCACCTTCAAGGGGTGAGATCAGACCTCTACTAAGAGTCGCCCTAATTTGTTAATTAGACCTCTTAGTCTCGATTTAGGCTTGTTAATGGGCCCAATTAGGCCCGCGCACAGTACACGGCTCCCTACCCGTGCACCGCACACACATACTCATTCAATGCCATTGCCTCATTCATATGCTCGAGGGGTATATAAGGGCATGCTGTTTCAGGCGCTTGGCGCCCGTGACAATTGGGTAGTGAGGGAAGGAAAACAATTTATAGCATCGTAGGTGCTCTTACGCCCTCAATGTGGTGCTATATTAGCGTAACCTCAGTGCTGAAATTTCAACGCGCATGCGTAGATTTCGTGAAATTTGACCTTGATTTGAGGGTCATAAATTATTATAATTTAAAATTAAATTATAGGATATTAAAGTATTTACATAGGGCTACATGATTATACAATTTATTTACAAAATTAATTATGTTTAGTATATAAATAAATTAGCTAAAGTTTACAATTTATACATACTGTTAATTGGGTTAATTCCTTAATTACAGGTTAAATTAGTTAATTAATGGTCTAATTGACCTATTATAGTTTTAATATACATATTAAAGTATTTATTACAGATTTTTATTTTATTTTACATGTTTTATTTTAATTTATTTACATTTAAATAGGTGAATTCATGGTGTATAAATATAATTTAAGTTATAAACAGCATAATATATTATAAATGTAGTTAAATTAGCTTAATTTACTTCAAATACAATAATATAAATGAACAATACGAGTTAGTTCAGTTATAACTTAAATTATATAATTTATTTTAATTTAATCTAATAACTTGGCTAGTAACTTAATAAATTAATTATTTTATTATATATACATAATTAAATTATGTTACAGGGTTCATTATGTACATAATATATATATATATAAACATATATACACAATATAATTAGTAATTTCATTTATATACAGGGTTTTATATATTTACTTAAGTTATAATGCTTATAAGTTAATATAAATAGTAGATAATTATATAATTACATTATGTACCGTTTAAATAATCTTAAATATTTAATTTACAATATATAATATATATGTAAGTTAATTACACCTATTATACATGTATTTTACAACATATACATGTATAACTTACTATATAGCTTATATTTACAAGTATATACCTAGAATACACGGTATTTTTGAGTATTTTGGGGGTTTTTCTTCTTTTTATGGGTTTTATATATTTTCTAGAGATAGGGGATGAGTGAGAAAGAAAGAGATGAGAGAGAGAGTGTGTGTTTTTTTTCATTTTTAGTTTAGGGGATTTTATTAAGTTAAGAGGTATACTGAACCGTCGGCTGGTATGTTTTACCAGGCCGAGGGTTTAGATGACCTCAAAACTTTGCATGTGTGTAGAAAAATAGTTAATCCTGCTCAGTACACCTTTCTTTTAGTTTTTTGGAATTTTTAAAGGATTTTTATTTATTAACAAAGTTAGCACATTGGATCATCTACACATTAACAAAGCACATTTTATTTATTAACAACTTTTGAACTCATATATGTGTTCAATTTGCAATTGGATTATCATTTAACCTTATCTAATAGAAATCTTAATAATTGACCTAATTTTGCATTTTTAGCACAAAATTGATGTTTTAGGTCTTTTCTGTTGTTTTCCACACTTACCCCTTTTTATGTGTTAATTTGATAGTGTTTAACCTAGTTTTTAGCTTAACTTAGGCGATTTAGCTATGATGAGTCGCAACTCATCACCTGGCCATAAAAGGACGCAATTAACAATGAGACTAGAAGGTCTGGCTTTTTAATTCTCGATTGAAGCTTTTCCCTAGAAAACTTAGGTCTAAGTGGGACGGCCCGTTCGTTATTGAGAAGATTTTCCCTAATGGGGCCATCGAAATCTCCGACCCAAAGATGGGTAATATCTTCATGGTCAACAGACAGCGTCTCAAACCCTTTGTTGACCATATGCTCGCTGAACCCGTCTCGGACATGGTTGCTCTTACCTTTCCTTAACTACCACGGGCCGATCATCGCCTAGCTGAAGGCGCTAAACTCAGCTCATGTAAAGACTGTTCCAAGCTGACCAGAATCCTACGGAAACCAAGTGCTATTCTTCCACTTCTACTCTCCTGCATGCCTGCATTTTTAACAATGAGGACATTGCAATAGCTAAGCATGGGGGGGTGGCTATATCTTATAATCTTTTTGTCAACTGTAACAGCGATTTCCTAATATTTGATTAAAAAAAAGAATTAGGAGACGATAACTTAGGCATTAGGAGTTGCAAACTTTAGAAATTGATACTTTGAGACCAGAATACTTAGACTCTTCAGGTCTTCGGGCTTAATTAGCTCGGGTGTCCACTCGAATGTGGATTTAGTCTCGAGTCCTCGCCAATTAAAATTTATTTTAATTTGGTAAATAAATTGGGATGATAAGTATGCGACTTATCAACCCACCCTCTGAGTTAGGGGGACTTTAAGCCTAAGCATCTATACTTTTTTGCACTGACTCACTTTTCAATAGTTTCTTCGGAAATTGGGCAGCTAATGAACTATCTAGGGTGGTATGGCTGGCAAATTGTCGGTGGTAACAGCTTACCAGCTGGTTGTCCAGAGCCCAGTCATAAGACCATTTTCGTTGTACTGCCTTTAGGTAAATCTTAGATGAGGGAAGCCACCTACTTAAAAAATAAGAAAAAAATTGAAAAAGGAGAAAAAAATAAATAATAAAAAAATCACACTTTACCGCACGAGTATGGCTGGCAGGTTGTCATGGGTAATAGCCCATTGGCCGGTTGTCCAGAGCCCAACTTACAAAAAATGCATAATAATTCCCAAAACACTTAGGGAAGAAGCGGGGAAGTAGAATAAATCGAGGAGATATATACTGGGTTTGCCCTTTTGTTGTCCCCATCAATAAAGGAAGTAGGGAGAAAGCTACCGTTCGAAAAGATAAACCTTTAGGCAAGGTCACCTAGGGTCGTAGAAACCCGAAGTTTGTTTTAACGGCCGCCTAGTGAGTCTTTCACTCTTTTCATTAGATGCTTAGCACTTAGAGTCTTTTTCGAGTCTTGGGTGGGTCGGGTAGCCGTAAAAAGTTGTCTTGGAACTCTCAAACTCCAAAAGTATAAAAAGTTAGAAAAGAAAAAAAATAAGAATTTTTTTTTTTGTATCTTCTCTTCTCAAATAAGGCGAGGGCTTGACGGCCTACATTCTGGCAGACACCCGGGCACTGTCGAGTCTTCGAAACCAGGTCTTGGGTTGAAAGTTCCTAAAATAACTAATAAATTATGCCTAAGAGATCGAATCCTAATTCTACTTTTATAAATAGCATTTAGGCTAATTTTGCTAGGGATTAGCAAAAAGTAAGAATGGGGGTATGATAAACACACATGAACTCATGATAAAATGTTTATTTGTGGTAGTTCCTAGGCTTAGTATTGCATATCATGATATAAATATTGCATAAACATCCATTGCATTGTATTTAGGATAGTTGTATGTTTTGTATATTAATTCCTTCATTTTATATGGCCAGGAGGCAATGCGACATCCTTACGAACTTCGGATGAAAAATCTGACCGTACGGATGGATCTAGAGCGACGATCGCAGTCTGACAACGTATAAATCACCTCGATCTGAGCACCGTGGCATGCTCTGCAAGCAAAGAAGGGTGGATGGTCTAGATGGTGTCACGTGGTGCCATTTGGAGCGCCCAAAGTCACTCGCCATACCTCCAATGGCCCCCCAACAAATGATCTCAGCCGTCGGATGAAAATCCAACGGCTTGGAGCCCGCCCTCACCACGCGGCCTCAACTCATCTTCGCGGCACACTTGCAGACATGGCGTAATGGTGGAGGCACTGGATCGCAAGGGAGGGGTGCGGGTTCGAATCCTCGCAGCTCCCCCAATTCTCAATCCAGCTGGCACCCAACGTAGCCAGCGCATGCAGTAGCTGCGGCAGCACAGCGCCAGCACACATCAGCAGCGCGTGCGTGCGTGTACGACAGTGCATGCCAGCGTGCACGCCAACAGGGCCTCCGCGCAATCTACACGCATGAGGAGGGACAATGCAGCTTGCATTGGTGGGCATGAGGTGGTTATAGCGATGCCTGAGCTGGACCTATAGCGACGCTTACAACCATTGGTAATTGTTTGCAGGCGTAAGGCCAGCTGCGTGCGTGAGTGGGCGTGAGCTGGCTATAGCGACACTTACAGCGACGTCCTCGAGGTCGCTAATGGTCCGATGCCTATTCTAGCCTCTTCTCATCCACTATATAAGAACCTACACCCCCTACCTTCCAAGCGATCTCTACCTACTCTACTCCCACCTACTCCCAATCTCTAGCAAGCCTACCAACACTCTGTTAGAGCTTGCTCTCAAGCTCCTAAGGCCCCTATTAGTGTAACGAAACTTTGCCCCACCAAATACTCCTCCATCTTCCCATCCCCATTCATAGGTCACCTTGGAGTCGTCCTCCCACCTCCATTCCGGTAGTAGATCATCTTTGCCTTCTCACCTCCATTCTGGAGCTGTGCTGAAGCTTTCCTCTACCTAATGTCCTCCCGCATCTCACCTCCATCGTCCTACTTCCCAACTCCTTCGTCTGAGCTTCTGCCAGACATCGTCGTCTCGCCGAACAGCCGCTTTGGGAGATTTCTTCTCACCTCCCCCTCTTTTTATGTTTTCTAGATTATTGTAATTGACAGTCATGTAATATATCATATTCGATTCCATCTCTCTTGTGATTGATTGTCATTTTATTTCAAAAAAAAAAAGCCATAAAACAACAAAAAGAAACAAATCAAAGTGTGGTTTTCATACAAAGTAAACGTCGCCTTCTTGTGTTCGACTTGGGACTCCCTTGGAGCTTCGGTATAAATTATATTTGATTACGAGTTTTGCAACTACGACGACGGGTTACTCGTAATGCCGATTCAAACACGCAAAACCAGTGAGATCACCTAACATGTACACAAACTACTCTAAATGCAGAATGTTGCATGCTATGCAATATTTATAACATGGAATGCATATCTAAGCCTAGGAACATATATAAATTGGCATTTTAACCTAAATGGATGTGTCTACATCAGATGTCTTCGCCTATAGAATGTCGATTTCCCGACGAAACCTCACGCTCGCTGCGTTTTCCCAATATTTCCTCGGCCAAATCGAATAGCTCTTATCGGCATGTTCCTGCTAGATCGTCCTTGCCGATCTCGACAAACTGCGCTTGTTTCCCGATTTTGTTAATCACCGATGTTTTTCTGATAAAATTACTCAAAAGGATGGTTTTCCTGATGTGCATGATGAGGTAAATATACATATGCTCCAAGGTAGTCCCTTGAATGAAATGTTGGCTTGTCTTGGGGTATTTATCTTCTTTTACCGTCTCCTACTCCCCCGGACCCTGACCCTCCCTTCATTTTCAAGGTTAGGGGTTTGGAGGAGGGACTGACCAATGATCGAAAACAACTAGATCTAGCATCTAAGGTTGATTCTCAAGGTCTGTTGGATTATTTTGATGCTGAGTCCCTCTTCTGAAGGTTCCCTACTACTTGGAGGGGTGACGTAATAATGCGGAAATCAAATATATAAAGCAATCTCACAAAAATAAGCAATCACAAAATGTACACAGGAATTTTTAGGTGGAAACCCAAACCGGGTGAAAACCACCACCTAACCCTCTCGAGTTAGGATTTTCCGATCAACCTAGTTGATCAAATCTACTAACCGAATCACTTTGAAACGAGGGTGATTCAACCTCAGTACAACCACGCTACAAGTACGAGGGTAGCGTTCCTCAACCCCTTCTCTTCACGAGAAGGATTTTGTCCCACGAATGAGACGGGAATTCGCAAAGCGAATACCCAACCAAATAACAAAGATAAAATAAACAATAGTCCTATAGAGCCAACAAAATAATTAAACCTAGCTTCTATAGGAAATAGGAAACTCCCCTTTGCAAGGAGTGCGTCGACGATGACGCGGTGCGTGTGCCACGCGATGGCGCTACGTAGCTCTCGTTAACAACGCCGGGAGAGCGGGTGCGCAACGCTTGATGCTCTCAAGAGAATGGAGTTTGAGCTTGGAGAGCAAGAGAGTCTTTTCTTTGGACACAAAAGGTTTGAAAGTGTATTGCAAGGTGTGTGTCTTAGTGTGTATTTGTGTTGCAAAGGCTCCCCTCTATTTATAGAGGCCTTAGGAAGGCTTTGGAAGGCTTAGAAAGGGTTCTATAGCCGTTGGGAACAAAGTTCAAGAGAATCAGGCCGAAATCAGGACAATGATTACATTTGACAAGGTTACCAGACGTCTAATTCTGGCATCAGACGTCTGGAAGGCCACTTTAAGACGTCTGATTCCAAGGTCAGACGTCTGATTCTATGCGGGTTTCTCCCTGACTTGAATCAGATCTAAACAGGGTTTTTGTGCAAGTCCATCAGACGACATACATGACGTCTGGCACTATGTCTGGACGTCTGGAAACCTACTTTTGCTGTGGGAATTGATTTTCAAACGTTGCAACGGCTAGAAAATCTCTGAGAAGAGATTTTGGGTCAGCCGAGGCAAAAACGGTCATTTATCAGACGTCTGTAAAGTCCTATGGACGTCTGATAAGGCTCTAACGGTCATAATCTTGAGTGTTTTCTAAGCCAGCCAACGGTCCACTAATTGGACGTCTGGCAAAGTCATCAGACGTCTCATAAGACGTCTGGTCTAAGGTCTGGACGTCTGAATTCATCAGACAGAACTAACTATGTCCAGCCTAACAGTTATCAGACGTCTGAAACAACAGTCAGACGTCTTAAAATTCTTTATCAGATGTCTGATTTGTGAATTAGATGTCTGGAAAGTCTGTTTTAACCCTATATTGGTTTTCTAAGTGTTCTACAGAAAACCTAAGTATCCTAGGGTTGTGCCGGTGTTCCTAGGACTACTGTTAGGGTTCTTTGAGGCTCTTTAAAATGAAATATCTAAGGAAATAAAGAGCAACAAAAGAAATGAAAAATACAACAAGTACAAAAGAAAGAATCTATCCTATTCTTCTTTTCCTTCCATCTTCAATCTTTCGCTCCACGTGAACCTCCTCTGTTTTCCGTCAAGCTCCTCCAATCCGTCCTGGATGCGAGCTCGAACTCCGTCTAAACACGTCTTCATTTGTAATTGACCTGAAATCTAGGACTCAAATTGCAAATGTTAAATAACACGTGTTTTGTTATCATCAAAACAAATGATCGTGGTGCCCTAGCACCAACATCTTCCTCCAGGACAAGGCATATGAGGCACACTCCCCTCCTAAGGTTGGAGGAGTTTGTGGCGGTCAGCACCTGGAAGAAACGGGCGAATAACCCGAAGTCGATCTAAATCTCTCCTTAAAACCATTTCCATATGAATTGCAAGTTTTGGAATTGTAGGGGCATTCTCAATGACCCTACCATGTCTCGTATTAAAGAACTCACCCATAATTTTAGTCTGAAGATCATCTTTTTTAAACCTTTTGCTGAACCTTCCACCATTGACTCTATCATGAGAAAGCTTGCCTTCCATCACCACCTTTCCATCTTGGAAGCCCCAAAGATCTGGGCTTTTTGGAAGGACCCTATTAAAGTCAACCTGCTGGCTACCTATCCTCAAGCACTCACCCTTGACTATTACTTTGGCGGCACCTCCCTCAAGCTTTCTGCGGTTTCTGCTTCCTGGGACACTACCCAACACGATCTACTTTGGGACTTCCTTTTCTAGGTATCTGGCTCTAATCCTAATCCTTGGGCCATTAGTGGGAATTTCAATTGCATCCTCTGATCTTTCGAGAAATCTGATGGTGCTCCATTCTCCCACTCTCAGGCCGAACCTATGCTCTCTTGTATCCATAACCTTGCCCTCATTGAAATGCCTCTGTCTGGTTCACAATACTCCTAGTGCAACGGCCGTAGGGGTAGGTCCTAGATATATCAAAAGCTCAATCGTGTTCTTCTCAATTCAGATGCCCTTCCACTCTTCTCCTCCAGATTGTATGCCTCTCAAACCAATTCTGACCATGCTCCTATCATCTTTCTTTGTCCTGACAATTCCTCCACCCATCTGCGCCCTTTCTGCTTTCAAAACATGTTCAGATCTCAATTTAAGCAATTCGTTGTGAGCATTTGGACTGAAGCCCTTGTTAATCCCCAACTAGACCCCATTTCTAGATTCTACTCCAAGCTCCACATTCTCAAAAAATCTCTTAAGAACTGGAATAGATCGACTTTCGGGGACACTAATAAGGTGGTTAAGGACCTTGAGACTCACTTTGAAGATGTTGATTCTAGACTTTCGTCCCTTTTGGATGATAACCTAGCCACTGAGCTCAGTGACATCCAAATCCAGCTTAATGATGCCTTAATTAAAATTAATGATTTCTGGAGTCAAAAATCCAAAATTGATTGGATTAGGGAGGGCGAGAGGAACACTAAATTCTTCCATACCACCATCCGTAAGAGATCTGCCAAAAGAAACAGATGTTACATTACTAACTTCATCGGTGGGGGATGTTGGGACTCGACATCCTCCATTATTGTTGACTTTTTTACCACTCTTCTCAAATCGGACTCTCCTTTGGGTGTTTATCCCCTTCTAGATGTTATTCCTCCTATCCTGACGGAGGCGGACTCCATCTCCCTTATTTATCCTCCTGACTCTTCTGAGATTTACTAAATCTTATCCAAAATGCCTTCTAACCGTACTCCGAGACCGGATGGTTTCAATGTGGAGTTTTACTCCTACTTTTGGGACTTACTCAACGATGATATGGTTTTAGCTATTGCTCACTTCTCCCACCACCTCGCTCCTCGGCTTTCAACAACACATTCATCACTCTGATTCCCAAAAAACCCCTCATCCACGACCTCTCCGAGTTTCATCCTGTCAGTCTCTGTAATGTTCTATACAAGATCGCCTCTGGGATTTTCGCGAATAGACTTTCTTTCTTGTTCCCGAAGCTTATTTGCCCTGAGCGGGCTGGCTTCGTTTAGGGCAGATCCATTCTTGATCACATAGCGACTGCCTTCAAACTCACCTAGTGTCTGGATCGGAAAGTCTTTGGTTCTAATATCATTGTCCAGCTTGTTCTTCAGGAAGCCTTTGATAGGGTGGAGTGGAAAGTCCTTTACCAAATTTTCCACAATTTTGGCTTCTCCACTTCCCCTATCTCCCTCATTTCCTCGTTCATTGAGTATGAAGGTTCCTCTATCCTTGTCGATGGGATCTCTAGCCCATTCTTTATGGTCTCCTGTGGCCTGCGTCAAGGAGATCCGGTCTCCCCTCTGCTTTTCAACATCTTTATGGAACCTTTCCTCCACGACATTAAAGAGCTTGCCTTTCAAGGCAAAATCCTACCTTTCTCAGTAAGGCGTGGTATATCCCCTCCCTTAGGTCTTTGGTATGCGGATGATATTATCATCTTCCTCTATGGGAATCTGCACTCCATCTCCAACCTTTCTAGGTTCTTCCACACCTTTGAAGAGTTCTTGGGTCAGCGGATTAGCCACACCAAGAGCCAATGCTTCATTGGCAAGCACTTTCCATTTGGTAGAATCTCTTGTATTCTCCAATCTCTGGACATCCAACTTGGCTCCTTCCCTTTCCAATACTTGGGTCGTCCTATTTCATTGGGAGAGCCAAAACATCCTATTTCAACCAGATCATCGATAAAATTCAATCAAAATTAGCAGGTTGGAAAGCATCCATGCTCTTCTTAGCCTCTAGGCTTCTGCTCATTAAGAATGTTCGTCTCATCTCCGATTGGACCTTTTCCAGAGCTCGTCTCATTGTCTTCAAATAGAAAATGGTTCACTCTTTTGTCCTATCAGTCTTCAAATTCAATTTATTTGTTTCCTTAATGAATGTAAATCAAGCCTAAACATGATCTAAGGTGTATTAAGATCTTGATAACCCTAGTTGCTGGTGGTGTATGGGGGAAGCAGGTTTGTGTAGATGGGAAAAGAGAGTGATGTGGTGAGGAGGGATGATATTACCTCTTTTGGAGTTTATATCTTCCTCCTTAACTTGTTGTATCCCTTTTATATTAGTTTATTGTTTTATGTCCCGAGTCTTGTACCTCTTTATATTTTATTATTTTCTTGGGGTTGTATTATACTTTAGCCACCATTATATACTATGAGGTAGGGTTAGAAAATGAAGATTGCTCGGTCATTTTCTTTTACTGATTTGTGTGATTCCTATGGGGATCCTGGTAGTTTGGGAAAGGATGGCCATTCAGGGATCATTTTGTTTGTAAGGGCCTCGTTAAGATCTTAAGGAATGTTGAGTCATACTGTAGATGCTCTCTTGGAGGTGGTGCATGCTTTTCCATTTGGTCCCAACCATGGAGCTCCTTTGGGACAATTGTAGATATCTATCCTGATTGGCTGCTTTGGTTCTTGACTGTTTAGCCCGTGTGGCGGATTTGCTTTCATGAAGGGTTGCAGATGCCTTCTCTTCCTCCCTGTCTGATGCAAGAGCTGAGGGGTTGCTCATGTACCTTGTAGGTGGTACATGATTTTTGCCCTAGGCATTAGAGACCGTTAGAATATTACAACCATCTAACAGAATGCTCAGAATTGCTCCCCAGCTGCATATGAGTTGGCCAACTCTTATCGGCTACACTGAAACAAAATTTCAGGTGATGTGGCTACAAATCTCTCGTGTGAGCACTGATAACTTAAGACAGAATACCAGATCATTCTCACCCTTGTTCCATTGAGCTGCAACTACAGTGCTCATACCAAAACACTAGGGAGGGTAGAGATGGATGGATTAGGAAGTATGGGATTTTTAGGGTTAAGGATGCTTATGTATGTTTTGTTAATAGGTTAGCTCAATTAGACTCACTTTTGTCTGGTGACTGCTATGATTTGGAAGTTATGTTTACCTCTAAAGGTTTGTTTCTTCTTATGGCTGCTAAGAAGAGGAAGATCCATGACTGGAGTATTTGGGTAGAGGTGATCATCAGATGTTGATGCCACTTGTATCCATTGGTGGGCTGCTTCTAAAGATCTGGAGCATCTCTTCTTCTCATGCTCAGTTGTGGCTGATTGTTGGGTGTGCTCTGGGACTCAGCTTCTGAATGGCACAACACACCCCAACTTTTGGAATAACATATGCTTTCTTCCTGGGCAGGCTGGTGGTGATCTTGTTAGGTGGGCGTCCACCCTTCTTTGGTGCATTTGGCTAGAATAAAATGAAGTGATTTTCAGGGGAGAGAGCACAAGTGGATGGTGTAATTTACCTTTTCAAATGTCTCTACAGTGTGTGGACTGTATAGCTTTAGTTATTAAATGAATTGGGGGGTTAACATTCCTTATTAACTCCTCTTTTTCCTTTCACAAAAATAAAGGCTTAAGTTTTTCCGAATTCTCTCAAAGCCTAACATTGTCTTGGATTTTAGGACAAGCTTTTCCTTGTGAGTGCAAGTTCGAATATTATAAAACTTCTAGATTTGCAGGCTTTAGAAAAGAGTAATAAGCTGCTAGATTGGATTATATAATACTTTCTATCTGGTGGTCGTCAGTCGATAAACAACAGATGGCATGGTTAAATTTGTAGTTTCTAATCTACTTGATGCAAATGACTAGTAGGATGTGGCTCCACCAAGGAAAACTAAGATGTCAGATTATTGCTTTAATCAATTGATGTTTAACTGAAGAGATGTGAGGAAAGTAGCTTCTTTTTGTCACAGTAGGAAAACATTGAATTATCCATCCGAGTTGTTTTTAGATTGTAAGTAGCTTCAGAATTTTGTTCTTTCAAGTTTACCCAAACTATGTTGGGATAAATTCCATATGTTCTTTGGGGTTGTTTGGGTCTACACTATTCATTTCTTTTCTCTGGGTGAACCAAGCAGTGTAAATTTATGCATAGCTATCTATCTTTTGTATCTTGCATTCATGCCATTACAATTGGTTTATTGTGGCATTCTATGCATTTCTTGGAAAAAAGTTCAATCTAATGAAATTGTAAACTTTTTAGGTACTCATCTACTGCAGGTCATCCTCCAGGCCGGTCTATCAGTGGCCTGTGAATGAGAAACTATTCACCTTGGATGTTTTGTATCTCCATGACAAACCTGCGCCAGAGAACGATCCACAAGCTGTTTTTGATGCCCTGGTGGATGCCTCTGAGCAAGTTAGCCAGTATGAGGGCTATGTCCTGGAAAGCAGCCAGGCAGTCCCACGAGTTGCTTGTCGGCTCATGTACACACTTCTGTGTCATCCCCAACAGAGGTGCAGCCAGGATGACCTTGACATCCCGAAGCCCATCATGAAGAAGGTGCCTCCTGCTGTAGAAGGAGTATCCAATGAGGAGAACGTATCGGTGCCCAGTACGTCTTTATAACTGAACCTCACTGTTTACCATTGGAAGAACCTGTTTACATCCATTGCTGATTATCTCCTACTGGACTGCTTATCTATTTTTTGTGCTAGGGTAGTAAATGAGGTGCCTGTTTGTACTTTGTTGTAAATTAGAACTGGTTCTTATGAGATGCTTCTTTTATCCGAGTCATCCCCCTTGAGGAAGCTGCTCTATTTCAGAGCATGTTCGGGTGTTCCAAGTAAATACTTATATTTTGGATTCTCGTGGGAAGCAGCCTTTTGTAAAATCTCGTATAAATCTTAAGGATAGTGAAGCCATGAGAGAATAGCTCATAATTTATGCAGGTCAGGTGGAGTAATCATATTCGTGCGTAACGTGATATAAAATGATTGTATTTTTCTCATAGCCAAATTGTGCCCCAGAGAAAACTCGTGTGTTGCAGACTTCATGCCCATTGTTTTTCAGCAAGTTATCTTGGCAATGCGGCAATCTCCCAACCAAAATAGCAGATCCTATTGGATTAACAAGAAGGTGGAATAAAGCTAACGTTGACAAAGGACTCTCTTCCCAGATAGATGTGGTGTGAAGGAGGATCTTGCGTGGAAGAACTCTACAAGGAAGCTTTCCGTCGGCTTGGCCCATCACTCCTTAGATTGGTAATGGAAGATGAGATGAAGGAGAGATTGTCGAGGCATTGTGGAAGCTTGGAAACTTATGCTCGAGAATACCGATTGTTCATATGGAAATATACAGATTGTGTTATGCAATGTTTGATGAGCTTTGTAAAAGGAACATCACTCGGTCGGCAAAAGGATGGGCCGTTTCTTTAAAAATTTTTCTTTGTTGTCCTATTATTTACTCCTCTCTTCCAGTGAGGCAAAGTCAAAAAGATACTGAGAGGGCCAAAGGCTCGCATAATAAAGATCATTTGTGGGAACGGTGGGGTGATCACGATTTGTGGCCATGCAACCAGTCATAGCAAGAAAGCGTAGTGTGAAATCAGAGGTTTGGAGACTCGTGACTTCACATCAGTTTACCGTCAAGTCCGATGGTGGTGGACCTCACACTATCTAGACATCTTCAATGTAATTAACTATGCTCACACAACAAAGACCGTGGCGCTGATCAACAAAATAAGCTTGGTCACCCTTTGTGGGTTGCGTTGGAAAGAACATTTTAATCGTATTTCACATAAAAGGGAACACCGTTGCCTCAAGGTGGCAGCAAAGTTGTTGCTTATCTAACCTCCTACCCATAAGCGAAACGATCCACCGTCTTTAAGGATCGAATTCATTTCACAGAAATGGAAATCATTTTCTCCCAGATGCCTTCATAACTAACCATATTGTTTAAACTTTGATTACAGGTGTTTCCGTCAAGGCAGCGGCCCTTTCCATTGGCAAAAACTAGACCTTGCTCCTGAAGGTTACGTGATAGTTTTGAAATCAGCAAGGAAGAAATGGGTCTTCTCTTTAGAAATATGATGAATCCATGGGCTATTCCGAGACTTCTACTCTTGTTCTACCATTTTGCTTCTGGAATATTCTTTTGTTTTCTATAACGAGCTTGTGCTTAATCCCGCTGGAGTAAAAAACTCTCTCCATATTTTTTGGCTTTACTATGAATTGCTGTATGAACACTGCTAAGCTGTATAAATAAAATTGCTCCTTTTTGGTTTTGCTCCAGAAGAAAAAAAAAGTCAAACAGTGGGGATGGATATCCCACCATCCTAATCTCATCAAGATGGTTTCTTCTTCCCAATTATCTCCCCTCATCCGACCCCATTCTGCTTTGCCTTTTTGAAAACCCTACCATGCATGAAAACCCTTCATTCTCCTAAAACTTACTACCTTTATCCTTCCCCCCTCTCTCCCCCTCCATTGTGGCAGTGCTCTCTATGAAATGCTTTCTTCTTAGCCTAGAAAACATAATTCCTCCCCGTTTGAAACCCCCCTACCCATTCCAAAGTCCTTCTTCCTCCTGCCAACCCACTTCCTCCAAGCAAAACGACCCACAAAGGTGACGGACAACAAGAAGCATGTGACGGGCGAGATAAGGTGCCCTTGTGGGAGGGGAGTGGGGGTAGCTACGTCAAAGGGTAGCATAATTAAACAGGGTAAAGGCAGATGCATTTAGTAGAATTCTGTAATTCAAGGGGCTATTAGAATTATTTTCCCTCTCTGGACTTTATTTTGGGTTAGAATTCAAAGGCCAAACGTGAAATTGCACTTGTAATTACGAGTACAAAACGAGGCCTTAGATAAGATATATCAAAAATCAGATAACATTATAAAATTCAGAACAAAAATTTGGAATCCAATGACGCCTGGTAAAGGGTTGGCCCTTCACAACTTTCTTAATCGTTCTATACTAAAAAAATCTCATTGTATCGATACTAGAAACGTAATTGCCAAGATGTTTCAATTTTTCACTGTCGTGCTTCTCAGAACTTCCTTTCATTGACTTGAGTCGGGTCTCACAAAGCATTTTCGTTGGAGAGGTGGTGGTCGCGAACTGTTACGGTCAAAGCACGAAAAGATTGACTGTTGAATATATATGTGGAGGAAAGTCGATTTCCCTTGACTATATATCGGAGGAATGTGCTGAGATGTCTCTAACAAAATGCACCTTTCCCATAGTCTTATCATATTGGTCGAAAAAATATCCAGTGCAATTGGTTGTCAAAATTGACCATGAACGTGGAACGTTGCTAACTTCCGATTTTTTCTATTCGCACCAACCGCCAGTGACGGTGACTAATAATTGATAATATATACAAGTCACCGTCGATATCGCAGAGCGTTAATCAAAAAACGCAAACCACCCATGTCATTATCACGAAGAATTAAACGAGCTGCTTCCTTATCTCTGTCTCTGTTTTTTATTTTTTTACGAAAACGTAAATACAGTGGACATCAGACTCAATCAGAATAATTTATTTATTGGTAATAATTTTAAATTAATTGAAAATTAAAATATATTGATTGAAGTATTTTAATTTTTTATTGATAGTAAATTATCTTTTATTAAAATGTAATTTTTTATCTAAATTTTTTTTAAACTTAAAATATGATTATTTATCCATAAAAAATAATTTCTATCCACAAAAAATTAAAATTAATATCTTACTTTGTGCCTTATGTGCCTTAAAAATTATATTGTAACGAGTATTTGTTTTTTTTGTTTTGCTTTTACCATTACCTTTTTATTTCGTATATAGCCACGACGCTATTAGTATCTTTGATGGAGCTTAGATTGTTGACTGTGGACGATGGCAAGTGGCAACCCATCAGATTAATCTTTTTGACCACGTACACCTCTATATAGTCTTTTTGACCTATTAGAAGTTGTTGAGAGTTGATAAATAATATGTTTTTCTTTGTAGAACTAAACCAATGGAGTAACACATGCACTCATCTACACCAACCACCCACTAGTACTTAATCTCCAAATTGGTATTATTAATTACTATCATGATTAATTTTATCAATGGCTATCAAGTTATTTGTTAAATAGTCACAATGATTCAAAGTTGACCGACTTTTCATAGAAGAGAAAATCACTGCGAAGATAATGATATAGATTTGAATACTTATAGGTCCGAATTGGGTGGGAGGGGAGGTCTGAAGGCCCCTAGAACGTAGGGGTGGGAGGTTTCCTAACTCTCCACCTTTGCCAGAACACAAGCTGATTCAGGCAACTTGGACGCATGAATATCAATTCTAGCTTAGCCTAAACCCAACCAAGCGAGAGAAAATCAAGATTGAGCTCAACTTTTGTCAAAATAAACATGTGCCAGGGAAGGCTTAATTCAACCAACACCTTAATTCTCTTTGTAGTTAAAAAGTACATCATTAGTTAGGATAAGATTTCAACATGATGATCAGACCACAATGATATGACTGGTAAAATCAAATTTAACTTGACTTGTCAAGGCAAACAAGAGCTAACATGAACTTTGGCTGAATAAGCTTGATGTCCTACAATCTTGCCTTGAGCTTGCCCTCACAAGCTCTCGTGAGTCATTGTTGAGCTAAGCTTGAACCATGGTCATCCATTGGAATTTTACATCTCTCCTTCTAGACTAGAATTTGAATGAGTACAGAAAGCACATTCGTAGTAAATAAACGTAGAGATAATGGGTTACCTTGGTGCAACCCCCTAGTGGACTTGACCATATTTTGCTTAGTTCTCTCTCTCACATATGCTTCAATGTCATCTACAATAACTAGTCATCAACATACTACTTGATAAAGGAAACAAATCCCATGGCAAATTATTATTGGAAATTTGACAATATACATGTATCTCTATAAAGTATATATAGTACATCTGATGGTCAAAGAGGAACTAAAAATTACGTTATTGGATAGGGAATAATATATTTGTTGTGGGACAAAGAAAAAGAATACCATATGGTTGATCACGACAGAGGAGCTAAAATTACCTATCTTTGAATTGTAGCCACATGTTGCCTAAAGGGCTCTTTAATTTTTAGATGTTAAACTAGCTAGTTCTTCCCTTTCCTTATGTTTTCTCATTCGAAATCATTGGAGCTCTTCCTCTCGACAGCATATCATTTTGGTGAATGGCATCCACTGAACCAATGCAAAAGAATATCACTAACGCGACATGCATCCCTTAATTAGTAATCATTGTTAATTTAGGTATAATATACATCATTGCCACTACTAATACTTGATTTTGACGTGTACTATATAACCTTATACTTTATAATCCAATACCATATAAGTTAAATTAATTAAGTACCTCCCCAATATCTTAATCACGATGGTTAATTAACATTTTGATTTACTAATAATACTTTTAACAATGACAAATAATAGATATTCCGAAATTGCATGGATTTCATTGCTAAAGGCAATACATGGGAAAGAGAACCATGCATATTTTAAAGTCGCAAGCAAGACGACCGAATTAAATGGAGCTCGTACCTTAAAGTCTCTAACAAATTAATCACATTTTCATGTCATTATTAATTAATTGGTAGGTGAAATTGAAAACGCCACCAAGTTTGAACACAAGTAGCCACTCTGTTGGTGAGTGGTGGGTTGGAGAGCAACGAGCACGACGACCAATTGGCATATGTGGACCAGCGACCAATGGCAGTCATATGAATGCGAGATATTTGAAATTTCACGGAAGGCGCATCCCTCTCCTCCACATGATATGCCCCTCAACACCACAGCTAGTTGTTTCATTTCATCTATATATATATATATATATCTGTGTGTGGGTAAGTATATACCCACTCAAGTCATCAATATTGTTCAACTGAGGATCATCGTTCGATATCCGTTCCGCCACTTAATTAATTAATTAATTAGAAGGATGGTGGCTGTGGCTAGCGGCATCGAGAGGAGGAGGAGATCGGAAGGGATGGCGAGTGTGTTGGCGATTGGAACGGCGAACCCTCCCAACGCGGTCGATCAGAGCACGTTCCCCGACTACTACTTCCGTGTCACCAACAGCGAGCACTTAACACAACTCAAGGCCAAGTTCAAACGCATCTGTAAGTTAATTTAATTAGTTGTTCAACCTTATATATAGCTGCCTAGCTATTAATTAATTATTTCTTCCATATATATATATATATATATATATATATATATATATATATATATATATAATCATGCTATTAATAATTAATGGTTAATAGTTAGTTTGATGCACATGTTAATTAATCAATTAATTTCAACAGGCGAGGCGGTGAAGGTGAAGAATAGGTACATGTACCTAACAGAGGAAGTGGTGAAGGAGCACCCCAACCTGTGCACGTGGATGGAGCCGTCCCTCAACACGCGACGCGAACTCGTGGTGGAACAGGTGCCGAGGCTGGCGATGGAGGCGGCGACGAGGGCCATAAAAGAGTGGGGTCGACCTAAGTCGGAGATAACCCACCTGGTGTTCTGCACGACCCTAGGATTCGACCTGCCTGGGGCGGACCTTCGCCTGGTGAAGCTTCTGGGTCTGCCCTACACGGTGAAGCGTGCGATGATGTACATGCAGGGTTGCTTTGCGGGTGCCATGTCCCTCCGCATCGCCAAGGACATCGCCGAGAACGACCGGGACGCTCGCGTGCTCGTGGTCTGCGCCGAGATGACCATGGGATGGTTTCGCGGGCCCAACGAGAGCCACCTCGACAGCCTCGTGGGGCAGGCGGTGCTCGGCGACGGCGCAGGGGCGCTGGTGGTCGGGGCGGACCCCGTCCCGGAGGTGGAGAGGCCCCTCTTCGAGATAGTTTGGGCGTCGCAGAGGGCGATCCCCAACAGCGAGAGTGGGGTGGGAGGGCAGCTGCTGGAAGGAGGACTGACCTTCTTCCTGGAGAGGGACGTACCCAACATCTTCTCCAGCAACATAGTTGGATGCCTCGAGGAGGCCTTCCAGCCACTGGGGGTGTCCGACTGGAACTCCATTTTCTGGATGGTGCACCCCGGTGGTCCGGCCTTCCTAGACAGGTTCGAGGAGAAGCTCGCCCTCGACCCCAAGAAGCTGTGGGCGTCGAGGCACGTCCTCAGCGACTATGGTAACATGTCCAGCGCCTCCGTCTTCTTCATCATGGACAAGATGAAGCGTCGCGCCGTCCACGAAGGCCTCCCCACAACCGGAGACGGCCTCGAGTGGGGAGTCATGATCGGCTTGGGACCCGGTCTTACCATCGACACCGTCCTCCTCCGCAGCGTCCCTCTCGGTCGTGCCACTCTCTCCCACACTAGCTAGCTAGCTAATTTGTCTATTAATTAATTCATTAAATTAAGTTGGGTCGCTTGCATGCATGTAACAACATCCTGCTCCATGCATATATATGCATTCTTGATCGGTCCTCTTCTTCCATCCTTTCCATGCAAGTTAATTAACATGCATGATGATGCAGGCTACGTACATCCCCAGCATATGCATACGAACCTTTCCTTTGCTACTCTTCTCTTGAGATGTATTCCAATTAATTTGTTTTTTCCAAGTCTTCATTGTTGATATCAGTTATATATGTATACACGATGAGAAATAAATGATATGAACGAGGCAAAATATAAGTTCTCTCCTTAATTCGGAGATCTTTATCTTGTACCAATCGAGTTCCTTGATAATTAGGAATACTTTCATGATCTTCACGATATTGATTGACTTCTTTGTGACATGGTCAAGAGGATCAAAAATCAAGGGCACAAGAGAGATAAAGTTGGTGATACCGTTTGACCTAAGCGGTGTATATCTAAAGAGAATATCTAATCCTATATAGTGCACAAGAATGCTCCCTCTTTTTTTAGTACAATCATTAAAATTTTTCGTGTACATGAGGTGCCTTTTTATAGGGGATTTTGATTCTTTTTTTTTTTTTCAACAAGAGAGGAAGTTTATATTATTCATCATCGACTCTCTGAAGGCGATCCATAAAAAGACAAGGGGACTGGGCTAATACCTGTCGGTAGAGCATAAAGAGTACAACTCGTGGCATAGTACACACAAAGTAACGACAAAAGGGAAACTACCGTAAGACACCACACATCAAAAGATAATATAAGACATTTGGATCTCATCAGGTCATCTATTGCTTATCGGATGTTGCAGAAGATCAACCTGATTAAGATAAACCTTCCAATCGTGACCTCCAGAAGTTGCAATTCTACCATATAGCTAACTGATCAATAGTAGGATGAACATAGGTTAATTCCAAGACTTGATTGGACCTCGCACGAAGAGTACAGATGTCTTCCTTGGCTATCCAAGTCACTTGTAATTTCCCATTCCACCCAAAATATAGTGATCACTGAGAAATCGAGCGTGAAAAATACACATCGTAGTATATGTCGAAATCTCACTACATAAAAAAATTTATAGCCGAAGCTCGAGGAGGTGAACGTTTGATTTTGAAAATCCGCATTTCGATTTATTTGTTTTTGATGTTTTTATCTTTTGTAATTTTTTTGATATTTTTATAAGGTAGAATATCAAGTGAAATAATTTTTACCTGATCTACTCTACTCTAGCAGAATAAGAGACAGAGAGGGAGAGTAAGAGAGAATCAATATATATTCAAAAAAAGTTTACTACATATAGAAAAGTGGAAAACTTCACTACAAAAGCGATAAAAGATAGAGAGAGATGAGAAAAATTCCCCTCGACGACTGTTTGGAGGATAACTTGCTTTGATGGTGCCTAAATGAAGGTGGTGAGATGCTGGACAAAGAAGAATGGAGCTGGAGGATGGGGCAAGACGGCATTGCGGTGGGGATCTACTTCCAGATCAGGGTGAGAGGATGGCCGCAGGATGCTCCACGAAGGAGGGTGAGAAGTAGGAAAATATTTTTACTTTTCTACTCTAGAGGAGCATCCTGGGCATGGGCACCTACGTGATTGTGCGGGTGTGTCATGCGTTTCATCCATCGCTCCACGTAGCAGCATCCTCTGTCGTTTGATCACTCATCAACAACCCAATTTCATCCGCTCCTCGCTTCAGTGAATTAAAAATCGCCCGTTGCAATTTGAATGTGCGTTCGCGTTTTGAGAGCGCAGCTAACGATCGGTGTGCTGTGGGCTCAACATGGTCGAGACATTGGTGGTTGCCTCATGCAGTCTGGACTGTTTGAGACCTTTTCGTAAACTTCTTCAGGCGTGATTGAATGGACGATGTGGCCAATTGATGGTCGTTGGATGACGATCCAACGGCCCAAATCAAAGACTATGGGAGCTTTAGAAGTTGGGTAGGGGGCTTGGGCGACTGTGATGGTGCCACATGGCGCCATCATGGCCATCCATCTTCTTCTGCTTGTAGATGACGCCACAAATGTCGGATTAGATTGATTTTCATGACATTGGGATGCGATCATCGATTCGGATATATTCGTGTGATTGGATTTGTCATTTGAAGCTCTAAATTGCATCACCTAACCCTTTGGTGATTTTCCTTAGACTGCATAATGTGCTACGAGACTCTGATCAAGGTGATTTCGGAGGCATTGGACTCTGATCGTCATTCTGATTAAGTTCAAATAGTTGGATCTTCGATCTGAAGCCTCAAAATAAATCTCCTTCACCCCTTGCCATAAAAAGAAGCAAATTAATCTATAATTTATATAAGCTATTCTAAGTGTAGAATGATGCATGTTATGCAATATTTATAATATGGAATGCATTTATAAGCTTAGAAACATGCATAAACATGCATTTTAACCTAAATGGATGTGTATACATCACATCCCCATGTCTATCTTTTGCTTGTCCCTAGCAAAATCAAACTAAATGCTATGTATAAGAACAGAATTAGGATTCAATTACTTAAGCCTAATTTATTTATTAACAATTGAAAATTTCAACTATAAACCTAATTACAAAGACTCAATAGCGCCTGGGTGCCTATAAAAATGTTGACCGCCCAAGTCCTTTCCTTATTTTGAAAAGGGAAGGTACATTTTTTCTACTTTTTCTTCTTTTCTAATTTTTTTAGGAGTTTTGAGTTTAGAGTTTCGGAGTAGCTTTCTATAGCTACCCGATCGACCTAAGACTCGAAAAGAACTATAAGTTCTAAGCATCTTATTTGTGGGAAAAGTGAAAGACTCACTGAGCAACAGTTAAAACGGATTTCAGGTTTTTACAACCCTAGGTGTTCTAAAAATTTCTGCTTAAAGGTTTATCTTTTCGACCGATAGCTTTCTCCCTACTTTTATTATGTTTTTATGGGGTCAACACAAGGGCAAACCCAGTATATATCTCCTCTGTTTATTCTATTTCCCTGCTTCTTCCCTAAATGTTTGGGAATTATTTATGCATTTTGTGATTTGAGTTTTCGACAAATCGCCAATGGGCTGTTACCCACGACAACTTGCCAGCCATATTCGTGCGATGAAGTGTGGCTTATTTACCCACTACCACCCAAGGGGACGGAGACTCTCCAAAGGTATAAGAAAGGTAATCCCAAAGAGCCTGGCGGCACTCAACATCACAAGAAGCATATATAGCAGATACCTTGACAATAGAGTTACCAAGGTAGCATCTGACAGTGTGGGCTTGGTTCATAGAGGAAATAACGAAAATCTTTATGAGATCCTTTGAGAGGCACCAAATTTTAGGGGAATTTGGGTTGACTATACAGGAGGTAAAGGAGATTGAGTCCTTAATGAAATCACTTGATAAAGAATCTGCAAAAGGATCAAGTAAGAAAATCAAATTTAAGATATACTGATGGACCAAGTCTTTAAGACGATTCAAGGTAGGGACATTAAGGATGCCTCTGCAATTCCAGAAGAGACAATTCATAAGGAGGAGGTTTTATAAAGGGATTTGGCTCGACTTCGGGTCATTCGACCTATCCCCTCCGAAGTCTGACCACCATTGTAACATCCCAAAATCCATGTTCCAAGTCATCTCAAAGTGGTTCAGATCAAATTGAACCTGAAAACCCGGTTGTGGTTTGCTGCTGGGGTCAACACCTTCTTAAATTGCCAAGAAATGCGTATTTTGAGTCAACCCTAATCAAACATTGTCAAAAGGGTATCATGTATGATATCATTGGATTCCTCTCGTCGCAAGGTTTTCGTTGATGCTTGTTTCACGTGAATCCGAGGTGTATAGCTCATGTTATGGTCAAAACAAGTCAAAAAGGACCTAATTGTAAGGTGGATCCAGCCCTAGGGGTATTTTTGGTATTTCACCCCACTAAAAATATTTCCAACCAAATTTGGACCTATAAAAAGACCCACTTAAGTCTTTAGGTCATCATTAGCCTGTAAACCCATTAAAACCAAGGAGAAAAGGGGGAGAAAATAATTAGGAATTCATTAGAAATCCTAATTAAAAATCGTAGGGCCCTAATCGCGAATCCAAAATCTCCGAGCTTCCCACTGCCAAAGTCACGACGGCGGTGGTAGTGCTAGCGAGCGTAAGACATGTGGCGGCGGCGTGGCACCCGAGAGCGATGCGTGGCCAGGATTTCGTGCACGTTTTGACGCGATCGCACGAGGCGACAAAGCGTAGTGCAGCTTTTGCTAACGCGTGTCGCGATCAAGTAGCGTTGGGTGCTTGTGGTGCAATCTAGTGGGCAATGCGCGAGCGAATCACTTTGCAGCACGTGTCGCCCGCACAGCTCACGTTAGGTGGTGACTGGTCTAGGTGAATTGGTTCGGTTCAGGACCCCCTCGTGTTGTTTCATCCGGTTCGAGGCCTTCTCGACTTCGGAT
The DNA here is from genome assembly GCA_037157565.1 of Thalassia testudinum. Taxonomy (NCBI): domain Eukaryota; kingdom Viridiplantae; phylum Streptophyta; class Magnoliopsida; order Alismatales; family Hydrocharitaceae; genus Thalassia; species Thalassia testudinum. Next base: position 65,067,191 of record JAZHRO010000022.1, on the reverse strand, counting down.
TTGGACAAATAAGGTACTGTTGGAATCGTATCGATGCGTACTACGCAGTGGTGTGGTTTAATTTCACTTTTAAGTACTGTTCCTTTATTGAAAAATCAGAAATGTGATTAGGTATCTTCGACCATGATGTTGGTCCATTTGAACCAGGTCTCGCTCCGGTGCATGCACGGATTTCGGGGTGAGTGTGGGGACTACCCCCAAGCCTTGTGTGCATGATTCGAAGTCAACATGACCCTCCGGTGATGTTAGGTAGAGTAGTCTCTTCCTTTTTCCATTTGGTTGTCTACATTGTGACTTTCCTCGTGCATTACACTGTTTAGTGTGTTCTCGTCACTTGCTGAGATCGGAACATGTTTTCATGTTTCTTTCTATTTGGGTACTTAAGTATTAAATCTTAATGCTGTGGATTGGATTGATGACTTAGATTGTGAAAAATTAATTTGATATAGTTGACTGCTGGATCCAAAGGGATTAATTGCAATTAAATGGACAATTCTCGTGAAATAAATGAATTATGAAGTACTTAGTATATTGGATGTTGCCTTATCCTCACATTTGTCAAATAAACTCCATTGTACATAAAACTGGCATCATTGTGATTATTAATTAATAAATTAATTGGAACCACTATCAGAAGTTGAAAACTATTTGTAAATGGATAAGTTGGAGAATAACGTGAATATTTAGAAATCCTGGAATTAGAAGGTGTAATTGTTGGCATGGTTTGATTGGATGCTAATAAATGATACAGTTATCTGGAAATGATCATATAATCAATACGACGAATATGTTGGGAATTAAAGGAATTAGATAACTGATTTTAGCCCTACTACTTGCTAGATTTTGGCTGTAGCTTTGGTCTTTCAGATCGATTTCAGGGTCGGGCTTGGGGTGTTGCTGGCCTCCATATGACTCTTTCGTTAGGGTTAGCAGCTAACTGGGATAGCGGGATGTAGGGCTCGAGGTTTGGAGTGGTTCTTCTCGACTGATGGTGGGTCATTGGCTATCTCTGGTTCAGTGTATACAGCGCTTTGTGTTCATGCTACACAGCGTAGCCGTGACCCCTTTCCACAATGACCCTAGGGTGACAGAGAGTGGTGACTTGGTGGGTATAAGCCGTCTTCTTGACCAGGAAGGTGGTTTATACCGGCCTTGTGCTGCAAGAAGTTGCACGAAATCATCTCATGCCCTGAGACGTCGATTGACAGATTGTAAACTACAACAATTTGGGTTTCCAATATACGAAATGGAACTACATAATAAGATGTCTAATAAATTGATTAATTAAAGCTAGAGTACCCATTTTCTCTTATTCTCGTTTACTGTTGCACTCTTCTGCTGTTGTTTCTACTTTACTCAATTTTTACTGATGTGTTTTTAGGTTCTGTACTCTAGTATACTTGATAGTTCGCAAGGTGATTTCCGTTATACATCTCATTGGGCTTATATACTTATGTTCTACAGTAAATCTTCTGATTAGTGTTCAATTTATGTTCATTTAAATTATGCAATATAAATTGTTTGTTGGATATGTTTATATTTTATGATTTTATGTTGGGTGACTATGATCTTGTGGGTGAGTTGTACTGATTGTTAGCACACGACGACCTGGGTTTCGTCGTTTGGTGGGACTTGGGTCGTCACAACCATAGGCTCATCTAGCCACTGCTGGAGAGTATGCCTCATATGCCAGGAAAAGGGGTTTAGCACCATAGAAATCTAGAATTCCTTGAGAGTCTACATCAGATTGTGTATCTAATATGTTTGCATCCTTGCTCGAGTGCAAAATATCCCCTTCATCGGGGATCTCTGTAATGAAAGGGGGATTCGGTTCATGTGCAGGGGAAGGAAAGGGAAGATAGATTCCCGCAAGCAAAGTTACAATGATAGTAGGCATTCCTCTTAGCCTCTTGCATTTCATCGGCAGTTCCTTTCAATCGAAGGTTCATTTAATTAAGCTCGAAGAATCTTTAGGTAAAATATCCTGATATTGAAAATCTGAAGCATTCGTTGAAGAGAAACTTGTAGAATGTAAACTATGCTCATCTGCGATAGAAGTTTCTAGCCTATTGGACTCATCTCTAGTATCACGAAGTAAGTCGATGTCCATAGGAATTTTGAAAGGAAATCCAATACGATTTGGCAGCAAAAACCAAATAGGTTTTGAGAGAGAAAATGAGGAATCTGAAGCAATCAAAATATTATCAACATTAGCTACGTACCACATAGGAAAAGGGGTGTTTCACCTTGGGGGGAGAGGTAGAATGTGGGTCAGACCTCATGATCTCCTTCCCCAAATTCGTGGCCGAGGATGGAGAGCGTTTAGAGCGACGTTGCAGCCTTACATGGTGTTTCTTCCTTCTCTCCAGAGGACACATAGGGTTGGCACCAGGAATTGAGGCCCCCCCCATCCCCTCCCCCCTAGAAGAAGGAGGAGAGGAAATTATACAAGCTAAATTACATAGAGTATCTTTCCCATCCTTGTCCTCTGGAGGAGGAAAGTCGTTGCGGTGCTCTAAGATAGTCAGAGGAGACCCCAGTTGACCTCATAACGGATCCCCCTCCTTGGTGTATGACGAAGAGGGCTGTCCAGCGGTAGTCGAGCCACTTCCATCCCTTTAGAGGAGGGTTAGGAGTAAGGGGTTGAAGAAACCTTTGCTTCTGTAGACATGAAGTTCAGATAGGAAAATAAGGAATGGCCAATCTTAAGACACTTCAAGCAAAATGTAGGGATCCTTTTGAAAAGCAGGTTCATATTAGTTAAGTGGGAACATGTTCCTAGTTCGAGCCCTAACTAACTTGGTGACGTGGGCCGGATGCGTTTGTCTAAATAGGTCGTTGTAGCTCATGTTCATAACGTCGATTTTAAATGTAGAAACGGATGTGAGTCCGAGTGTCGAACACAGGGAGGAATGAAATCGGCTTTTTCTGTCACTTAGTTGTCATGGAAATGGTGGGTTTTGCTTGTGCACGAGAAAACATGGAGGGAAAAGAGAGTACGAGAGAAAGAGAGAGAGAGAGAGTAGGGTTAGAGTCTTTTGATATTAGCATTCATGCAAATCAAGATATGAAAAACCTGATCAAAAGAGAGGCAATAGTTGCATAAGAAACAACATCATTTAACATGCAACTTGAGTTTTATAGATATAACAATAGCTAAATGCTTAAACAAAAGTAAAGTAAAGCTAGAGTAAAGTGGGAGAGCGAGAGAGAGGAGAAGGCGAGGCAGCCACGGCAGTAGAGGAGGGCTCCGTCTGTGGCTTATCAACTCTGACAAGTACAAAATGTGCTAAGGGAGGCTAGGAATGGGGTAGAAGGATTGCAAGAGTATTCAATGCCTTTACATGGATAGTTGGAGGGGGTTTATAAAGGAAACAGGGGTTTCTAAATTAAGTAGGGGCTTTAGCGACGTCCAAGACATTGCTAAAACCACCCTAGAAATGTCGGTGAAGGCCCCTGCTTGCCAGTCTTTCGCACGTACCTATTCTTCCTCCCTCGTGCCACGCCTGCAATTTGTGTGCGCTCAATGTGCACCGTCTGATCTTCGATTCGCGTGAGCGCACGCTCAGGATTGCGCTTGCGCAGTGCACGCCTCGTGCGTTATCACATGCATGAGCCTTCGTGTGCATCCACTACGCCGCGTGGCCTCCATCCGCGTTGTTCGTGCACAGATCAACGGCTGAATTTTGATCACGCGCGTGGATGCGACAGACGCAATTCGAATGGGCGTCGATTGAGCGTGTGGGAGAGCGCTGACCGCTAAGCTGTGCTTCAAACTATGTCGTGGTTTTGCAAGAACTCTGAATCATGGACTCGATGCTGGGCGCGATGGAGAGATGCTGCGAGCGAGCTAATGGCTTCTCAGTCATCCGATCTTCAGATCGGACGGCTTAAAATGCTTTGCGCGATGAGGCTGAGGCACGCTGTGCAGGGGAGGGTGACGTGGCTGCTTGTGGACTGTTGATCTGATGATCAACGGCCAGAACTTCTTGGGCTAGTTGCGGGAGCTTCGGATGTCGGATTAGATCGATTTTGAGTTCGTTGGACTCCGTTCGTCATTCTGAATCCATCCATGTGGTCCGATCGCTCATCTGAGGCCTGTTTTGACATGAACTTGTACAAATGACCACTAACATTGATTTATAAGCAATCTCAATGTACAATACATGTAATGCTCTCATGGCTATTTATGATGTGTTATTTGTGCATGCTACCCTTAAGATAAACCCTGATTGATAGAATTATCGCCACAAAATATAGAGTTATCACCTAGAGGGATAGGTTTGCGGCTCCTACATAACCTAGAAGAAGGCCTAAATGAAGGAATAAGTGCTCTGAGAAGAAAACATGAAATAAAGGTTAAAACTGTAATTTTACCATTGCAGTACATAAAAAGCATTTATCAGAGGCAAAACATAGGTCAAAAGGTCTAAATGTGATAAAAAGTGGGTTGAGTCAAGCAGAAATGGGTTCATGTGCAATTTAGGAATTAAATGACATTTGGTAACCCTAAAACAGACTCGCTTAAATCAACAAGGTTCCGGTCAGGATAAAAATCAAGTAAACTCTCTAAAAATCATGGAAAAATATCCTCTAGGGTTTATAACACTTAATTTGGCCTTTGGAACCCAGTTTGACCTAGATTAGGGTCCTAGCTCTTCAAGTAACCTAATTTGGATTTTTACGTAAAATATCAAGTCAAACGAGGTCAAACCTAAAATCCAACTTCACCATTGGATTCCTTATGTACAAATTAGGTTTGTACCAAAATTTGGACCTAAGGGGAGGTCATCTTGATCTACTTTGCAATTTAGTACACCCAAATCAAAATTTGGTCCCTACCTTTTGAAAATCATTGCAGAGAGCCCCCTAATTTCCTCGCCACCTTTGCAATCAAGTCCTGCCGCCATTGTTAGGGCAGAACCAACCTCCGGCGAGGTTTAGAGAGGGATTACTCTGTGATTCCTCAGAGATCCCCTCCCAGAAATGGAAGGGAGATTCTCAGAGGAATTTCCATCCATCTAAGGCCAATCACAATCTCTGGTGTGAACCCAATCTCTCATGCGAACGCACGAGGGATTTGGGTATCTAACCCCTTTCCTTCTCCGGCGAGCCATCAGAGACACAGGCGTGCCCTCCACGCTCTGAAAGCACGGCCCAATGCCTATAAAAGAACCTCTAAACCCGGTCGCTCATTTTTAGCTTGACTTGGCCGGACGTCCACCTCCAATTCGTCTCTTCTTCTCTGGCCAAGAAATCAGCGAGCTCCGGCGAGCCCCCCTCCCCTCCCTCTTCGCTCTGCCACAAAACCAGTGGCAGAGACATCTTCCTGATTCTCCTCCGTGTCGCGCAATACCCGCGCACACCGCCTCAGCAGGTACAGCTATCCGCCGCCGTCCTCCCCCACTGGCAGCTTCTTCTCTGGCGACAGCAGGTACAGCTATCCGCCTCTCCGTCCCCTTCGTCCCTGCAAGTAGGTTAGAATTGTTCTCCATCTTCCCCTCTCTCTTTTCCCCCTTTTATTTCATTTAATTGCCCCTCGACCATCGCTGACCACCTCCATCTTCCACATCACCGACCGACCTCCGGCGAGCCGCTCCCACCATTCCGCCCCTCCACACGGCTCGCCGACCAACTCAGAGGCTCCGCCTCACCACAAGGAACACCCTCCGCCCATCCATCATCCCTCTACACCTCGACCACAGTCCCCCGAACACACCCACACTCCCGGCCACAGGTTGACCTAGGCACGCATGACTAGGCCATCCCACGGCCGGCCGCATGGCTCACCACCTTTGCTGTGCCATGGAGAAGGTGCCCAGCTGGTCTGATTAGGCCAATAGGCCATGCTTGTGTTTGACAGGATTTCAGTCCTGCCGCCATTGACGGTTGAAGCAGCTTCGCAGCAGCTCCAGGCGTTAGGTCATCCAGGCTTCAGGCGCAGCAGATTCGCGCGAGCAGTGCGAAGCCCTCGGGTCCAGCAAGGAGCGCTGCGAAGCCCGCAGCTTTGGCAATTGCACGAAGAAAGTTCTGCGGGCGCGCGCGAGATTGGGGCAGGCCAGATAGTCCCACATCGGCGAAACACAACGCGCAGGTATGCTTTAAGTTGAATTTGTGTTACCTGCTATTCGCCTTCGAACGCACAGGGGTGAGGTCCCTCCCCTGACCCACGCTCTCCTCGTCCGCGGTTCCACCTCGCGGATCTAGCGGGATCCGACCCGACCCATCCTGAGCACTCGTCGCGCATCACCCACTTGCAGGTGCGCCTGGTCCCGAGTGCGAAATCTGACCTGATTACCCGTGGCTCTGGGAGAGCATCCTTGAGTGAATTCCAGAGAGAGAGACGTTCGGGTAGAGGGAAAGGGGTAGGTTTTGCTCTTTGTGTAGGCAAGCTGAACGTTGAGGAAGAAAGACTTAGCCGTGAGGGAGAAGAAGAGAAGAAGTCGAAGAAGAGGATGAGCAAGGCAGAGAAGAAGAAAGAAGAGACCAAGGCAGAAAAAGCCTTCGCAGAAAGCCAACACAGAATCAGAAGAAGATAGAAGGAAGAACAGAAGACCAAGGAAGAGGAAGAAGCATTCGCAGAAGAGAAAAGAAGGACGAAGGAGAGACTGCTGAGAAGAAGAGAAAGAAGAAAGGCAAAAGAGAGGCTGTAGAGAAAGAAATGGAAGAAGAGAAGAATAACACTTTTAAGACGTCTGATCACAAGATCAGACGTCCAATTTCATTTCTTTTGTCATAATTACTTTTAACCGCATACATTCATATTTGAATTAAAGTTTTGAGTAAATTAGTGTGTTCAATTACATTTGAGATTAGTAGTAGATTATAATTGCTCCCTGTGTTCGACCTCGGATACTCCGGTTTTCGAGTAATAAAAATTCTTTATTTGTTTGAACGCTTTGTCGGCTATATTACAACGTGACATTCTTTTAAAACCCGATCGAACGCGGACAAACATTTTGACGCCGTTGCCGGGGAGCAACGCGCAATTTATCACTAGTCTCTACATTCTTTTTATCATATTGAACACTAACTTGCCCTACTTGGCTTTGTTTTGATCTTGCAGGTATTTCACGAGAACATCCCTTCCGCAAGTCAACCACTCCAGGGCAGGTAATTTCTTTTCTTCCTTAAACCATTCACTAAATCCTGAAAAGGCAAAAGGAAGAAAATCAATTTAGGAATCAATTGCCTTCTTTATATAGTAATCACCATCTTTAAGGCAAACATTTCCTAATTTTGCGAAAATTTTTTAATTCTTCTTGAAGTTGGGGTGATTTTTTAGAGCCCATCCCACAAATTCATGTGCCTAATAGAAATAACGCTTAATCTCTGTGGACAACACACTTCTTGCTTTCAAGTCCAAAGAGAATTTTTGTGAAAAAGAAAAAAGGATTGGAAATAGAACCAAATTAGGGTTTCTACAGTAGGATCTTGGAGTGTTAGTCACACATGCTTGCATAAAAGGAAATAAACCTTCCCGCATCAGTGTGTCACCCAAGACCTTGATTGAAGAGATCTTAACAAGACAAACCCTAAGAAAAAAAAGTGAGTTGTAAAATCACTTAAATCTTAAAATTTTTGGACCTAATAACCTGGGAGTAAAATCAGGGTGATCTCTAGGCTCCAAACCTAGAATCATTCTGCCATCTATAGGACAGGTTAGGTGAAGTTGACCCCTTGGGTCAACCAACCTCTAAATTATGTCACAATATCAAAACATCTAAAGTTCAAGTGAGAACCCTAAAGCACCTTTGAAATAAAAGTGGTAGACTTAAGAGGTCAAGGTCCCCATTCTGGTCTACCTGGAATCTCAGTGACAAGAGAGGTCGGGTGGGGGAAACCCTGTAACCCGTGGGGACGCTCTACCGTGTAGGGGTCTTTGTGGGACTCTCCCTCTCTGGCTGCCCAGGTAATTCTCAGGTGGACGATCTTCTGATCCAGGGGTCCATCTGCCCCGAACCTCCATAGTCATCCAAACATCTTTGGGTGTCTTGATTGGGTCAAAAACATCTCCAGTCCCTTATCTTTTCTCTTTAGAGCACACATACACATTTTCAGTGGGACTCGTTATTCAGATCTGATCGCTTCATAACTTGATCTTGATTCCAACTCTGATTCTACATCTTGACTCCACCACCTGATCCAAATATGCAGCCAAACCACTTAGGACTACCATTCGAGAAACCTGAATATCAGAGATCCATGAGAGATAAAATGATTGAGGATGCCATGAAATTGTATGAAAATGAAGAAACCTCAACAACAGTAGGAAACATTCAGGTTGATGTCCCAACAACCATAACCTTTGTCATAACTTGTGCCCAAATACTATTAGCAGAAGCCAACAAAGGATCAACCCGTGACTTGCTCATTACTGCATACATTGAGATAGAAAAACTGCACAATATTGAATACCTTCAATGTATGACAAATCCTTGACTTCGGAAGCAACACCAAGATAGTCTTGAAAAACGGGAAGAGATAATGAGATTAGTAAAACAAGTTATTGACCAGAAGTACTCGTATATACCACAAACAGAGGATGAACCATCTTGGGACAACATCGAGGATAAATCTGATCTCGGGCTTGAGGCACAAAATGGTTGTGGATTCCCAACCCAAATAGAATACAATGTGCCTGATATTGAAGAAGGTTGGGAAGCTCCAAATGCAGGAAAATACAATGTTGAGCCCATTCTAGAATCCCAAAACTCCTGCAAGAATGAGAGTAGAACTGAACCTCTCGAGGGTGTAAATTCCGTCCCTTATTCTGATAAGGTGACCCTCGAAGGTTATTCAGACCTAGATTCTAGTAATTCAACCCACTTCCTAATCCTAGAACCTAGATCGGAAACATATTTTGAAGATTTCAAGGCCCCATATGAAGAAGATCAATCTTTTAATGAAGAATATGATTTTGGGCCTCGATTTGATGAATATCCCTCGCCAACATCCTCAGAGGAACGAATCGATTTTTCGAAAGTCATGCCAATCTACGACATAGAAATCGAGGAGTTGGACGAGCAGGGTTTCGATTGGGTCTGCCCTACTAGCTTAGAACCTGAGCCTCTACCAGATAAGGATACCTTTTCAAGCTCAGAATTCACATTTAGGCTAGACCCCAGTCAGGCTGCTAAATCTGCAACATATGATTTATTCTATGGTGGAACTCATGATCTGGAATCTCATTCAAATTTTGATTTTCGCAAACTCTCCGACGATTTCGAATCTGACCATAACATCGGAGAAAATCTGCTTCTTGATTATAATAAGCCAATTTTCTTTGAAGCCGCCTGCTCCACATATACAGAACCAATCAAAACCCTTTCCCTACCCCGACCAGCAACCGGACTCAATTTCTATTCTAATTCACCTCTCACGGAGCTGGCTGCAAATGATTCAACTCCATATCTATACCGGGTATCGAGCATTGATCATACCGAAAATCAGGAGCCATCATTCTGTGATCACCCCTATAGGGATTCCACACCTTACATTGATTATTTTTCGGAACCCTACTTTGACCAGGCTGATTCGACTCAGCCTAAACCCGAGTTTTCACTTCCATATCCATCAGAACTTCATTGCATATGGTGGGTTCCACATTTGCTGATCTACATCTATCAACCCACCAGACTCATTGGGTTTGAGCTGCATCATGAGCCCACTGATCTGAACAAGCACCTGGTTGGACCAACCAGGCTCTTAATTAAGGTGCTTGTTTTCTAAAACTCTACTGATTTGACCACTCCCTCTCCACCCCATTTTCCGCTCGGCTGAAGGCATCAAATTTAGCGCTTAACGGGAGGCAACCCGTCATCCCAAAAATAGAGACCCGTCTGATTATCCGTCTGTACTCCACGTCCATTGCACCTTGAGTTCAGCCTTAGACAGTTGATCCCACCTCTGGTACACGTATCAGAGCTTAAAATCATCCGCATCAGTCATTTTCGACCCATTCACCCACCCGATGTATCCTGTTCTAAGCCACTGACCTCAACACTAATTCACACCCTCTGTTTACAATGAGGACATTGCAAAACTTAGGCATGGGGGGGTGATAAAGTGCATACATACAGAACCAAGAAAAAAGTCAGGAGTCTCACACAAAATTTTTTCGCATATGTCAAAAACACAAAAAAATTGAAAAATTATGAAGAACAAAACAATGGGGGAGGGAGGAAATTTTGTGAGCCACATATTCATAAGGAGGAGAAAAAGAGAAAAATGACAAAAAGGAGCACAAAATGAAAAAGAAAAAGAAATAGTCATTAGTAAAAGATTAAGGAATTAACTGAAGTTCTAGACCAGAGCAAGAAAAGAAATAAAAGAAAAAGTGCTAAGAAGACATAACAAGATATTAGCGGGAACGCTGGTCTTAGGCCTCTTGGGCTAGACTCTTTAGCTTAAAAATTCACGTATCCGCTAAAATTTGGATAATCCTCAAGAGGTTGGGGAAAATGCGAGCTTAGGTATTAGGTCTAAGGCTTAGGAAGTATTCGGCCTCGTTAACTGACCTCCGGTTTGCGGGATTCGGTAACCTAAGCACCCCAAATTCACACACAGTCTGGTTCAGTACGCGTAAATATCAAACCACGCAAAAGCATTTAATGTTCTGAAAAAGTCACCTAGATTAGGAGCGACCAATCAACACAAGTTGATTTGGACGAGTTCCCAGCGCGGAGAGGCGGGAAATTCCCCTCGAAGATGCGTAACAACATATCGTCTCCTCGGTGTTTGTCTCTTAGGATATGTAAATATCTTACTGGGGGCATGTAGGCACTCTGCTGGTTCAGATACCATGGGTGGCATTATCATGAAATGTCGATCGCCAGGGTTTGAATTCGGCCACGGAATGCCATGGGCGGGATTATCTCGAAATCTCGAAAGCTAGGGTTCTGGGGGTTGCCATGGGCGGTACTATCTCGAAGCATCGATAGCCAGGAACCCTTGAGGACTGATGATGGGGACGAGGAATCCGATACAGACCGTGTTGAGAAGCTAATCCGAAACTAGAAATAAAAAGAAAAGAGAGAGAAAAAGCTCTTCAAACAAATAAATCTTCTATCTCTCTTACAAAAATGCACTGCAAACTGAACTTAGGCTAAAAATGCCTCAAGCACGGGTGCTTTAACCGCGGAGTCCAACAAACCCTAGGTTAGTTTCTGTGGGCCTTAGAAACCTTTGCGGAGGACTGAGGCTAAAGCGGAACAGGTCCGGATTTTGGTTGGTACTTGAGTACCTCTAGGCCTATTGTCGGCATTCCTACCTAATCACAAAAGAAAAGGAGAAGCACTTTTTGTTGACAAACACTCTAGGTCTAGAACAGAAGTTAAAACCTTAAAATTTTGCTAAGGGACTAGCAAAAGCTAGGCATGGGGGTATGATGAGAGCCTCATCATGAGCCATAACTAGCTCATTTTTACATAATAAAGAGAATAAAAGCTCCTACACAACCTAGAAGAAGGCCTAAATGAAGGAATAAGTGCTCTGAGAAGAAAACATGAAATAAAGGTTAAAACTGCAATTTTACCATTGCAGTACATAAACGGGATTTCTCAGAGGCAAAACATAGGTCAAAAGGTCTAAATGAGATAAAAAGTGGGTTAAGTCAAGCAGAAATGGGTTCATGTGCAATTTAGAAATTAAATGACATTTGGTAACCCTAAAACAGACCCACTTAAATCAACAAGGTTCCGGTCAGGATAAAAATCAAGTAAACTCTCTAAAAATCATGGAAAAATATCCTCTAGGGTTTATAACACTTAATTTGGCCTTTGGAACCCAGTTTGACCTAGATTAGGGTCCTAGCTCTTCAAGTAACCTAATTTGGGTTTTTACGCAAAATGTCCAATCAAACGAGGTCAAACCTAAAATCCAACTTCACCATTGGATTTCTTATATCCAAATTAGGTTTTTACCAAAATTTGGACCTAAGGGAAGGTCATCTTGACCTACTTTGCAATTTAGTACACCCAATCACAATTTGGTCCCTATCTTTTGAAAATCATTGCAGAGAGCTCCCTAATTTCCTCGCCACCTTTGCAATCAAGTCCTGCCGCCATTGTTAGGGTAGAAACAACCTCCGGCGAGGTTTAGAGAGGGATTACTCTCTGATTCCTCAGAGATCCCCTCCCAGATATGGAAGGGAGATTCTCTGAGGATTTTCCGTCCATCTAAGGCCAATCACAATCTCTGGTGTGAACCCAATCTCTCGTGCGAACGCACGAGGGATTTGGGTATCTAACCCCTTTCCTTCTCCGACGAGCCATCAGAGACACAGGCGTGCCCTCCACGCTCTGAAAGCACGGCCCAGTGCCTATAAAAGAACCTCTAAACCCAGCCGCTCATTTTTAGCTTGACTTGGCTGGACGTCCACCTCCAATTCGTCTCTTCTTCTCCAGCCAAGAACCCAGCGAGCTCCGGCGAGCCCCCCTCCCCTCCCTCTTCACTCTGCCACAAAACCAGTGGCAGAGACATCTTCCTGATTCTCCTCCGCGTCGCGCAATACCCCGCACACGCCGCCTCAGCCCCGTCGTGGCCGCCGTCCTCCCCCACTGGGCAGCTTCTTCTCCGGCGACAGCAGGTACAACTGTCCGCCTCTCCATCCCCTTCATCCCTGCGAGTAGGTTAGAATTGTTCTCCATCTTCCCCTCTCTCTTTTCCCCCTTATATTTCATTTAATTGCCCCTCGACCATCGCTGACCACCTCCATCTTCCACATCACCGACCGACCTCCGGCGAGCCGCTCCCACCATTCCGCCCCTCCACACGGCTCGTCGACCAACTCAGAGGCTCTGCCTCACCACAAGGAACACCCTCCACCCATCCATCATCCCTCTACGCCTCGACCACAGTCCCCCGAACACACCCGCACTCCTGGCCACAGGTTGACCTAGGCACGCATGCCTAGGCCATCCCACGGTCGGCCGCATGGCTCACCACCTTCGCCGTGCCACGGCGAAGGTGCCCAACTGGTCTGATTAGGCCAATAGGCCATGCTTGTGTTTGATAGGATTTCAGTCCTGCCGCCATTGACGGTTGAAGCAGCTTTGCAGCAGCTCTAGGCGTCAGGTCTTCTAGGCTTCAGGCGCAGCAAATTCGTGCGAGTAGTGCGAAGCCCTCGGGTCCAGCAAGGAGCGCTGCGAAGCCCGCAGCTTTGGCAATTGCACGAAGAAAGTTCTGCGGGTGTGCGCGAGATTGGGGCAGGCCAGATAGTCCCACAGCGGTGAAACGCAACACGCAGGTATGCTAAATTGAATTTGTGTTACCTGCTATTAGCCTCCGAACACACAAGGGTGAGGTCCCTCACCTGACTTACGCTCGCCTCTTCTGCGGTTTCACCTCGCGGATCTGGCAGGATTCGACCTGACCCATCCTGAGCACTCCTCGCGCATCACCCACCTGCAGGTGCTCCTGGTCCCGGGTACAAAATCCGACCCAATTACCCGTGTCTCTGGGAGAGCGTCCTTGAGTGAATTCCAGAGAGAGAGAGACGTTCGGGTAGAGGGAAAGGGGTAGGTTTTGCTCTTTGTGTAGGCAGGCTGAACGTTGAGGAAGAAAGACTTAGCCGCGAGGGAGAAGAAGAGAAGAAGTAGAAGAGGATGAGCAAGGCAGAGAAGAAGAAGAAAGAAGAGACCAAGGCAGAAAAAGCCTTCGCAGAAAGCCAACACAGAATCAGAAGAAGATAGAAGGAAGAACAGAAGACCAAGGAAGAGGAAGAAGCATTCGCAGAAGAGAAAAGAAGAAGGAAGAAGGAGAGACTGCTGAGAAGAAGAGAAAGAAGCAAGGCAAAAGAGAGGCTGTAGAGAAAGAAATGGAAGAAGAGAAGAATAACACTTTTAAGATGTCTGATCACAAGATCAGATGTCCAATTTCATTTCTTTTGTCATAATTACTTTTAACCGCATACATTCATATTTGAATTAAAGTTTTGAGTAAATTAGTGTGTTCAATTACATTTGAGATTAGTAGTAGATTCTAATTGCTCCCTGTGTTCGACCTCGGATACTCCGGTTTTCGAGTAATAAAAATTCTTTATTTGTTTGAATGCTTTGTCGGCTATATTACAACGTGACATTCTTTTAAAACCCGATCGAACGCGGACAAACACCCACCCAAAATGAGTGCCATCATTTTTTTAAATAGATCTCAAGGTATACAATGACACCCTTTTGGCAAGATCTTTTAATCCAAGCTTGGTTAGGCCCTCGTGGATTCGAATTGACTGGCTTGAAGGAGGAGGATGGCGACGGAACCTTGTCTCTCTCATTCAAATGTTTAAGAAGAAATTTTTGAATTTAAGAAAATGACATGTGATTTGGCATCGATGCAAAATAGTTCTAAAGTATATTATGTGATTTTGCACCATTTCAAAATGATTCTGAGCTGTATCTTATGGTTTGCATGAAATCATTTGTTTTCCGGGCAACTCAATATTCTGTTGGAAGACTTCTCACGTGCGTGGAGCGGTGACGTTGCTCCGAGCTTGTAGCTACGGATTTGCTTCTTCTTGGCACTAGATTATCATATTCTCTGAGCAGGTTGGGTCTTGTGGAGTAACTGCTTTGGATCTAGCTTTTCTCCCTTCATCGATTGCCTTCACTCTTGTAGTCCTATTGCCTAGGTTGTAAGTGTAAGAGAGATTTTCTTATTTTTTGGGTGTGCCCCCTTACCCACACTAGCTACCGTTTAGTGTGTCGAGAGGCCGATGCTTTGATACAAGGATGTTACACTCCTCGCCTTGGGGAGGGGTTGTTGCTTTAGCGATTTATCCACTAGGTCACTATTTTGGTGCCTTTGGGATCTTACCTCCTAGTTGCACTTGGTGGTTTGTACAATCCATATTTAAATGCAAATAGATCTAGAGGTATACAATGCAACCCATTTGGTGAGATCTTCTAATCCAAGCTTGGTTATGCCCTTGTGGATTCAAATTGACTAGCTTGAAGGAAGAGGATGACAAGAACCTTATCTCTCTCATTCAGATGTTTAAGAAGAAATTTCTGAATTTTAGAAAATGACAAAAGCATAAGAGGGGATGGAATGGTACTTTAAGTAATAGGTATGAACGAATATAAGTTAATAAGATAAATTATTTCACTGTCCTTTGTTGGGGACATCGCGCTATCACACTTATGATACTCTTGAAGTCCACTATTGATACCTTTCAACAAAGAGGGAAAAAATGGGAATCCTCCATGGACTTGATTCTTTGACCATTATAC
This sequence comes from Thalassia testudinum, assembly GCA_037157565.1. NCBI lineage: Eukaryota > Viridiplantae > Streptophyta > Magnoliopsida > Alismatales > Hydrocharitaceae > Thalassia > Thalassia testudinum. Next base: position 65,051,961 of record JAZHRO010000022.1, on the reverse strand, counting down.
CCAAGCGGATGGTTCAAGTGGTTTGTACTTAGCTGACTCGTTTGCCTTACAAAGGTTAGTGGGGCTCATATTAAGTTAAAATGTATAGAAATGTAAAAAGTGATGTATTTTGTAACATATGAAAATTACTTATATGGTTTCCACGGTATAACTAATATTTAATGCAAACAAATAAAAAAGGTAACATAATTTATGAGTAGAGCCCCCATCCCCTTGAGGAGAGAGAGCGCCCCATGCCCCTCCCCTTTTCCTCCCTACCTCCCTCGATGCTCCTACCTTCTGTGCTCTTTTCTTTTCCCTAGGGTTTCCACCCTCTGCTGGTTTGGTGAGGTCCCTCCTCCTCCCCTCCCTTTGGGGGGGAGATGGGCTGCTCCTCGCCATGGCTGCTCCTCCTTGCTAGGAGCAGTGGGTGGTGCCCTCGGGGCGGAGGCCTTGGTGCTTTTTTGGTGGTTGTGTTTCTTTTGGTTTCCGATTTTCTACGCTTCAACTGTGTTTTTGTTGTGGTTGCGTGCTTTCGTCTTCTTTTCATTGTTGTGTTTTTGTCGCTCTGGATTGCTGTGCTGGAGCATTTCTGATCCCCTTTTTCCTCAGTTGAGCACATCGGTGCTCCTTTTCCCTTGGGAAAGGGGCCCGGTGGGTACACAACTTTTGCCTCTCTTTCTTGAGGGCCTGAGGGATTGGAGGTGTTCTCCACGGTTGCCTTTCTTTGTTGTTTTGGTGTGGCTATCTGTCTTTCTTTCTGTGTTCTGGTTTGTTTGGGTTGTTCTGATTTGCACTTCTCCTTTTGGCTTGTGGTGCTTTTTCTGTGCTGGGTGGTGGTGATTCCCTGGGTAGGTGATGGCTCCCTCCGAGGGGGACACCTCTCCTACTTTGGCGGCGGTCCCCCGATTGCCTCTGAATGCATCCTTTGCCTCCATTGTGGCAAATCGGGGTTCGGAGGAGCCACCTCCTTTTGTTGAGCTTTCGCTTTTGGTGTGCAAGCCTAAGATTAGGGATGGTTGCTTTTGCACTTCCTTTTCACCCTCGGAAGTTTTAGATCTTAGTAAGGGTTTTAGTTCTTCTGTGGTTGTTAGAGCTTGGGGTGCTAAGCCTTCCTATCAGACTATGTCTGCCTTCCTTGTTAACAAGGTTAAGATCATGGGATTCTCTCTTGTTTCCCTTGATATGAGACATTGGCTGGTTAGTTGTGCTTCATATTTGGATTTTTGCAAGATTTACTCTATGGGTTAGGTTGTCCTTGATTGTGTTAGACTCCATTTCATTAAATGGTTTGTGGGTTTTCGTACTGATGCTCCAGTCACGTGTGTTCCGGTTTGGGTGGGCCTACCAGGTCTTAACTTGCATTGACTTCACCCCAATGCACTTCTCTCTCTCGCTTACCAGTTGGGTAACCCCATTTGTGTGGATCTGAAGACTATGCAAGGCTTAAGACCTTGGTACCCTCATATTTGTGTTGAGATTGATCTGCTTGCTGATTGCCCTGGGTTTCCTAATATCTTTAACGGTGATGTTTTGGTTAAGTAGAGAGTTGTGTTCGAGAAGTTGCCTCTTTTTGTTCCAGCTGGCCATGATGTGGTTTCTTGTCCTTCAGTGTTGAATGCAGGTGGTTCTCGAGAGAAGGATCAGACACCTATGGAGGTAGGTCAGAGGGTTGCTCAGATGAGGAATCCTCCCCCCAGTGATGTCCCTGAGCATTATGGCAGGGGAAAGGTACGAAAAGAAAAGATTTGGATGCGGAGAAAGGCATTGATGGTGACATGGAGCCTCTAGGCGATAGGGGGAAATGTAATACTTTGGATCCGCACTGTATAACTCCTCCTTCTTCTTCTTTGGGAGAACTATTCCTTTCTCTATTGTGATTGGTCCTTTGGACGGAAAGAAGAAAAAGAAAATGAAGCTGTGTTGACGATGTCCTAAAAAGCTCACATCGGCTCCTTACTCCGACAAGGAGGTCTTGGATGATCTTAATTCGGGACCTGCAAGGTCGACATAGGTATATTCTTCTGATCAAGATGATGATGCTCCTTTTTTTGATGCTAATGTTTCGATGGATGGTCTTTTTGCGATTGAACATGATTCTTGTTGAGAAGAGATTTTCCCGGATGATGATTTTGATAGGGTCTCTCTTAGAGGTTCCGCAATTGTTAAAAACCCTCATGCTATAAATGAACTGGTTTCGATTGATTTTTCTAATAAGGGAGACGAAGATTTGGGGACATGCAAAGTCTTATCTAATCCTTTAAATGTAGTCCCAAGTTTTGAGCTTCTTAATGTGAAACAAATGCCCTTAAAGACTAAGTTTCCTTATGTGATGTCGGCTAATGAAAATGGTCAGAATAAGGAAAACTTCCTTTCTAGAAAATATGGGATTTATACTTGGGGGCTATACTTACCTATTCCCGACGGCCCTGCCACCTGATCCAGATCCTGATCCTCCTTTGATCTTGGAGATTCATGATGGGGAGGTACATCATTTAGTGAGCAATGATGGAAACTGTGATTGTTCTAAATCGGATGGAGAAATTCAAAGTTCCAATGAATATCTTCTTGTGGATCTCGAACCCCTTCAGGAGGAGGCATATGAGGCACACTAACCGATTAGGCATAGAGGAGCCTGCGGAGGTCACTCCTTGAGGGGTGTAGGTAGAATGACAAGGAGTCGATCTAAATCACTTGTTAGAACTAGATCCCAATGAAGGGCCTATTCTGGAATTGTAGGGGGATTTTGAATCCTCCTACCATCAATCGTCTTAAATTCCTCATTTTTTATCCTTCTAGTGCTAATGTTCTTAGGGACCTTTTGGATTTTGATCATTTGATGGTTGATGACAATGCCCTTAATATTTGGTGCCATTGGAGAGATCCCCTTGTCATTTCTACTACTCATATTATCCCTCAAGCTATTTCTGTTAAATGTACCTTTATGAATTCTACCATATTGGTTTCTGGGATTTATGCTTCTTAGGACTTGGAGATTTGCCTATTTTTATGGAATCATCTAAGGGATATTTCTGCCTCTTGTAAGATCCCTTGGATGATAGGAGGGGATTTTAATTTCATTTTGTGTTTGTCTAAGAAGTTAGGGGGGGTTCCTTTTCATGATTCTTAGGCCCGATCTTTCTGCTCATAGGTGGATTCCTCTGCTTTACTTGAACTTCCTCTAGGTGGAAATTAGTTCTCTTGGTGTAATGGTAGGAGAGGTGCGGCCATGATCTACTAGAAACTAGATAGAATTTTTTTGAATGCTGATGGGTAATTAGCTCTTTCTCCATCGGCTAAGTATCTTTCTAGAAAGAATTCTGATCATGCACCCGTGATGTTCTCCTTTTCGGGTTGTCATTCCTCAAGACCCCGCCTGTTTAGATTCCAGAACATGTGGTTGAGAGATGACCATTTTAAAGATCTGGTTACCCATTTTGGACTCAACCTCTCTTGACTACTTTCTCCGATCCAATTTCCTTGAGGTCATTCTGACTATCCTTTCCCATAATGATTCTTCCTCTCTTACCCAACCTCCGACTGAAGAAGAGATTTATGATACCCTTGTTCAAATGCCCAACAACAAAACTCCTGGTCTTGATGGCTTTAATGTCGAGTTTTTTGTGGGTTGTTGGGACATCGTCAAAGTTGACGTTGTGAGAGCTATTGTGCACTTCTTTATCTCCAAGAGTGCTCTGAGAGCCTTTAATACTACTTTCATTTCCTCAACTCCTAAAAAACCAAATATCATGGATCTCTCGAATTTTAGACCTATTAGTCTTTGTAATGTCCTTTACAAACTTGCATCGGCTATTCTTGCCAAGAGCCTGGATGTGGTAATTCCTAGGATTGTCTCCCCTTAGCCGGCTGGTTTTATTCAAGGTCGTTCTATTTTTTATCATATCTCTAGTACCTTTGAACTGGTCTAGAGACTTGATCGTAAGGTCCATGGTTCTAATGTGGTTTTACAGTTGACCTTAGTAAGGCTTATGATAGGGTCGAGTGGGAGGTGCTCTTTTCTATCCTTGATCGGTTTTGTTTCTCTACTCAGGCTATTAGTCGTATTAGAGGCTTTGTCCAACATGAGGGTTTAATTGTTTTGATTGATGGCAGCTCCTTTTTTAAGGTCACTCAGGGCCTTAGGTAGGGGGATCCTATCTGCCCCTTCCTTTTTGACATCTTCGTGGAACTTTTTATCCGAGGCATTAAAGAATTGGCCTTTTAGGGTGGTATCTCTCCTTTTTCTATCAAGCATAATATTCCATCACCCTTGACTCTCTTATATGCTAATGACATCATCATTTTTGTTAATGGTAACATTCGTTCTGTTAGTAACCTTGCTAGTTTCATTTGGTCTTTTGAGCTTGCTTTTGGTCAAAAGGTCAATCTGCTGAAAAGATTTTGTTTTGTGGGCAAAAATTTTCCGCTTAGCAAACTTACTCATATTCTTCAGATTATGGGTCTTCAACTTGGTGCCTTTCTGTTCACATACCTTGGCTGCCCTATATTTTTAGGGAGAGCCAAGGACATTTACTTCCAAGCTATCCTTGATAAAATTAGATCTGAACTTTCTAGATGGAAAGCAAAAATGCTCTCGTAGACTCCTCTTAATCAAACACGTCATAACGCCCATTCCCATTCATGTGCTCTCTGTCTTAGACGTCCCGAAGGCTATCATCAGGAAATTAGATTCCATGTTTGCTAACTTCTTCTGGAATTCCACTGTTGAGGAGTCTCATCACCATTGGGTTTCCTGGAAAACCATCTCTACTCCTCTCTCGTATGGTGGTCTTGGTGTTAGGGATTTGTCCTTTGTCATCAAAGCCTTCCATATGAGGCACGCTTGGAACATCACTTTTGGAGATTCCCCCTATCTGCATTTGATGTGTGCTTTGTATGCTCACAAGGATCTTCACTCTAATAGTTTTCCTAAAAGAATTAAAATTCTTAGATCTGCATTTTTGGCTATGAAACCCTTATGAAATGGGAGATTCACGAAGGTAAGGCTGATTTTTGGGATGATTTTTGGGTTGGGGATACTCCTTTGAAAGACTTTTTGCTCGATAATGTTGTCCCTCCAGATATTCATGTCCGCAAAGCCTTGGGTAGCTTGAGAGAAGCCCAGATTATGAGGTTTATACCTCAAAACATTCACCATATGAGTTCTCAAGTTACTTTCATGGAGGAAAAAGACAAGCCCATATGGACTCCTTCCAACTCAGGAACCTTCTCTATTGCTTCTGCTTATTCCATCAACATTCCTTCGGGTGATCAAGTGCCTAAATTTATAGCCATGTGGAAGCTTCACTTACTGCTGAGGATTACCCTATGCGTTTGGAAAATTATGCATCGTAGACTGCCTACGGACGATGCTATCTATGGGTTGGGGATCAACATGGCCTCTTGTTGTTCCTGCTGCCCCCATGCCCCGAGACCAGAATCTATGGACCATCTTTTTAATGAGATCTACCTTGTTAAGTTTGTTGCTACTTGGACCTTTGAGAAAAACTTTATTAATTTGATCAATCTGGTTAACTTTTGGCTGATTGCTCAAAATCCTAGAAATTCCAACTATATCAAGAGAATTAAGGGGCTTATTTGTTTCATTTGGTTTAATGTTTGGTGGATTAGGACTAAGGCTAAATATGAAAAGTTCCAATTCTCCTCCATTTCGCAATTTTTAGATTATAATTGGAGGAACTATGATATGGCTAATTGGCTACAGTCTACCCTCCCTAAAATCTTCCTTTTCTCTTGGGATTGTCCTGACTTCAGGTTCAAAGCTAATATTGTTGTTATCAAGAATCCCAATTGTATGCTTTTGGGTTGGGTGATTAGGAACAAGTTTGGGGATTTTGTTTTTGCTGCCTCCTCTACTATTTCTACTTGTCATAAGGAATTGGGTTGCTTGCTTGCTATTCGCCATCTACTTGGAGAGAGTAATACCCTGTCCTCTCAACTTCAAATCGAGGTGGATTCTACTTTGCTTTGTTACTGGTGGAATGGTAAGCTCCCGATGGCATGGAGGGTTAGACCGCTCTTCCAGGAAATCCATTGGCACAACGATGGACATTGTGCTTTCATTTTTGTCCACCCTATGGTCAATTCGCTTGCGGGAACTTTCGCTGCTCATGGTGCCTAGGACTGAAAGATCTTCACGCGTGTAGACCTTACTCCTCGCATTTATGGCATTATTAAGTTAGATAGAATTTGATTCCCCAATGTTATCCATGACTCCTGATCATTGTGCTGTTTTGTCTTCCTGGTGATTTCCTCGTGTTCGTTGCTGCTACCTTTTTTTAGGTTTTTTTTCTTTTTCTGGTTTTGCCTGTACTAGGCCACAAGTCGTAGTCCTTTTTGTGTATGGAGCAGGTTTTGGTCTATCCCCCTACCCTCCTTTTTTTGGCCTCTTAGGAGTAGGGGATGAATAAGATTGACTCCCGTATTTGCTAAAAAGAAAAACTTTACGAGTATGGTCCCTTTAAAACAACTGATATTTAATGTGAAGAAAATCAGAAAATAACTTAAGTTATGTTACGTGTTAAGCTCTATTTCATTTGAAAAAGTCACCATCACATTTTGTTGAAAATAACGCATATAGAAAATAAATAAATAAAAACATATGCATTTCCAATATTTTTGTATAGATAAAAAATATTAAATCAAATAAGTCAAATATAATTTGGCAAGATTCAAAATAAAATAAAGAATAAATAACATGTAATAACACAAATAAACAAAACAAGAAGGGATTAGATTTTACTCTGATTGAAGCGACCATTAAGGATTCCCTTAGAGAAGATATTGCCCCCCACAATATCGGTGCCTCGGGATCTGACGAACTCCTCCCAGGATACGATATTCCACCTCCAAGATTCAGCGCACTCCGATCTTGGACGTCCTTGAAATCCACCTCAGGAGAACGAAACCGAGGCAATTTGGTTACCAACCAAATTCCTGATTGATCTACCAACTTATTGGTTTGATCAACTAAAAACTTCTCATGGATCTCTCAATCTCCTTGTGCAAGATCGAGAAAAGTGATTGGAGATTTTTCTACCAATCTCATGCCGAACGAACGCACCAAGAAAGAGAGACAAGAAGGAGAGAGAGAGGGAGAGAGTGGAGAGAGCTTTTATGCTCTTGTTGTTTGTCAAATGAGAGCCCCTTCATGGCTCTTATATAGAGCCCACGACCAGACATTTAAGAAAATTTTCGTTTTATGGAAACACGACAATTGGTCGACCAATTAAGTTCATTAATCGACCAAAATAATTTGGTCGATCAAACTTCACTAATTGGTCGACCAAACCAATTGATTAACTAAACTAAATTCATTGATTGACCAAAATAATTGGTCAACCAATTTTACATTTTGATCCACCAATCTATGTCAAAATCGTGAGATTAAAAATTTGTAGCAAAAGGGATCCAAGTTCCAAGTTCCAAATTGATTCTCACCCTTGAGCTGGAGTCGAGGTGGGGCGGGGCACGCGCGCGTACGTGTGTGGTCCCCAGCCCCACCTCTCACTCTTTGCTACATAAGCCATGGGAGGCAAAATCCTTTTACACCCACCAAGAGGTTTGTTCACTTTTAGTATGGGACTAAAAACCTCTTCCAAATCTCACTAACTTCAACATGAATTCCCACGTCACCATATAACAATTGCATCCCAATTGATGCAATTAGGCTGTCAAATCCAACACTTTCTATGTTAGTGAGCATAAGCTTGACTTTTGATTTGAACAAAACCGGATTGGTACAAAATGGTTGACACATGTGCAAAATAGTTTTGAAGATAATTTTTATCGTTTTGCATCAATGTAAAATAATTTTGAAGTGTATCATGTGATTTTGCACCATTTTAAAATGATTCTAAAGTGTATCTTATGATTTTACATTAGTGTAAAATAATTTTGAATGTGATTTTTGTGCTTTTACACTAATGCAAAATGATTTTGAAATTAATATCGATGGTTTTGCATTAGTGTATAATGATTTTAAAGGTGATTTTTTTGCTTTTGCATTGGTGCAGAACTAGGGATAGAAGATTTGGTAGACCCAACCCGAAAGGAATGGATACATAAAACTCGACTCAAACTCAACCAGGTTCGGGTATAGGTTTAATCCAAAAGCCCAACTGGGTATAAGGTGTGAATCTATACTTGATTTTGTGACCCGGGTACCTGAATAAAATCTCGTTTACCTGAGATACATAAGTCTCACCTTAAGTCCCTTTTTTCCCTAGCTCTAAGCTTTTCCATGATTTCTCACATAATTTTGAAGGTTGAGAGTACTTTTTAATCTTTCACTAAACATTTATTTCGAAAATAAGGATCTTTTATTTGAAATATAATGATATTTTGCCTTTCTTTAATTTTTTTGTTTTTGGTTTTGATGTATTTTTCTTGAAGGGTTCTTTTTGTAATAATTTCAATAGGGATGAAAAAAATTGTAGTAGCATGAGCTCATATATTTCAAGCTTGTTAAAATAAATAATTAATAAATCATGCTATAAATTTTTTCTCTTTAGCTCTAGTTTTGGTATGATTTGATGGAAAGATTAATTTATAATTGGATACTCGATGGGTAGATTGGTATGCATGGTTATGGATTTAGATTTTTGTATCTATGGATAAATGAGTAAGTATGGATATGGATTTTGTAAATGGATTTGAATTTAGTCAAACTTAACTCAAACTCGACCTCCTTGCATCCCTATGAAAAATTATTGTACCGATGTATTTTGATTTTATATCAATTTATTTTGATTGAATATCAATATATTTTTAATTTTTCACATGTATATTTTTAAGTTGAGAGTGATGGTTGCTTTTTAAATTAGCCGTAGATGTCTCTGCATAACAATATTTACATCTATTTTTAAATTTACTTATTTAATTACCTTCGACACCGTCCATTGCTAATTGCATCACCTTTTAGGTTTTTATATTTAAATTTTTAAAATATTACTCGCAGCGTTATACGTGTAACTTACGTGCAGATGATTTACACCCTTCCATTTTCATTCATTCATATATATATATATGTGTGTACGCGCGTGCGCCCACGCTTCTGCACCATGATACTGACATAAATGGTACATTCACAGAGTTTCTAGTTGCATCAATTTTTTTTTTTTGGTCGTTAACGTCAAATCTTGCTCCCTGGAATTTATGTATATGAGTATGACACATAATTTCTTCATTTCTTTATAATTGATTTATAATTTTTATTTAATTTCCTCCCTCAAGTCTTAATTTCTCCCCGTGAATCTTGACCTGTCGTTCGTTCTTCCATGCATTGTCTTGACTTCATTATCTATTTTTATTTTTATTTTTATTTTCTTAAGAAAATGGGAGTACTACTTTATTCATCTCCACTCTCAAAAGAGCAAAGAAAAAGTGGGAGATTAGACCAAAACCCACCTAATATAGAAGAGAAAAGAACCATGACCTGTGACTTAGTACATGGGAATACCAATAAGCAAAACCCAAGCTCAACAAGGCAAAACAAGTAAAATCTCAGCAAACATAAAGCATTTGAATTTTGTCGAAGCTGAAAGTACCTGCCAAAAAACGTGGGAGCTGATATTTAGAATAAAAAACCTACCGGTTGGTAAGATAAAGAAGAGTCAAACGACGACGAGCAGCTGCATTGGCCATCGGATGGGAGAACTCCACAGAAAAGATGCAATCCTCAAAGGCTTTGATCGAGTTGAACAAATGTTGCACCATCTAGGGAACCACAATCTTCCTTTTCCACCAACAGTATAGCATAGTAGAATTCGTTTCAATCTACATAGAATGAGAAAAAGTAGGGAAGGAAAGAAGATGGAGAGTAGTAGCAATGAGACATTTTTTCAAGTTATCTTCATGTAAAGCAGAAGCAGCACCATGGATAAAATTCCCAGAGTAATCTCTAACCACCCAAGTAACAACAAAGTAATTAGGCAAAGAGATGGCGGCAAGGTTGGCTTTGTAGCCGGAGGAAGGACGGACCCAAGATATAGCAATTTGCTTAGGCTGGAACGTACTAATCCAATCTTTGAGCTAAAGGTTGTTCCAGGATTGATCAAGAATGGAGTCAATTTTCAGAGAAAAGAGTCTGTCATGTTTTATACGATTTCTAAGATGCCAAACATGATTCCAAATAAAGCAAATGAGGCCCTTGATAATTCTACCTTTGTGGGAACAAGATTTCCTGAACATAAGATTATGAAAGTTAATAATATTAGGGATAACCTAGCTGGACTTAGAAGACACCCAAGAGGCAATATGACGAGCAAGATCACTGTCTTCAAAGAGATGATAAAAAGCTTTAACACTAGGAGTAGAGGGACAGCAATAACACTTAGACGGCAAGGCTATACCTAGCTTAACAATCATGTCATCAGTTGGAAGACATTTGAGCATAATGTGCCAAGTTGTAACAATTATGGACAAAGGAAGTTTAAGCTTCCATAAATCAATAAAATGCGGCTTCTTTGGAGTATCAACGAAGTGGAGGTTATAGGTCGAAGCAACCGTAAAGGTGCTAGAAGGAGTGAGGGACCAGTGAGGCACATCTTTCAGATTGTCCAGGTTAAGAGAGTAGATCTTGGACCGGATGTCAATAGGCAGCAGAGAGATAAAATATCAACCATCAGATTGGAAAAGATGTTCTTAATCAAATCTGATCGGGGCTAGTATCCATCGGCAAGAGATCCTTTAAGGGGGTGTCCTTAATCCAAATGTCCGTCCAGAGATCAAGGTTGCCTTCATGCATGGACTCCCAACAAATATAAGGGCGAAGTTGGATAATAGCATCCCTAAGAAGATAAATTCTATGAGGAATAGCAAAATGTTTCGAGAGGGAGTAAAGATTTTTCATAAGATTACTAACAGAGTCTCCCTAAGGAGGATATTCCAAGCTCTTTTCACTCTAAGAGCTTTGATAAAAAAAAAATTGAGATTCCGAAAACCTAAACCACTCATTTCAGAAGGTTTGGTGATGGTATTCCAAGCCCCCCAATGTCTTTTCTAAGCATTCCCATAGGAGCCCCAAAAGAAATTGGAGAGAAGGGAATCAACTTTACGAATGATTTGCCTTCGGCACCTCCATAATGGAAAGCATATGAATAGGAATAGAGGATAGAACATGCTTGATAAGAATCAATCTAGTTGTAGACGAGATGAGAGTGGCTTTCTATGCAGAGAGCTTAGATTGAATCTTCTCGACTAGACCATAGAAGTAAGAAATGTTAGCCCTCCCAGGAAAAATAGGATACCCAAGATAAGTGAAAGAAAATGTACCAATCGGATAACCCATGATCTAGACGAGCCTGGAAATCGTACTAGAGGGGAAATGTTTTCCAATAGAGCAGAAACTCTTCGAAGCATTAACCTTTTGGTTAAAGGTCCATTCAAAGTCCTTGATGATTTGAGCCAGATTAGATATTGAGTTATACTTTCCATTGGCAAAAGTAATGATATCATCAGCATAAAGTGTTGGTGCTAGAGCACCACGATCATTTGTTTTGATGATAACAAAACACGTGTTATTTAACATTTGCAATTTGAGTCCTAGATTTCAGGTCAATTGCAAATGAAGACGTGCTTAAACGGAGTTCGAGCTCGCATCCAGGACGGATTGGAGGAGCTTGACGGAAAACAGAGGAGGTTCGCGTGGAGCGACAGATTGAAGATAGAAGACAAGAAAAATAGGATAGATTCTTTTTAATCCTTTCTTGTATCTCTTGTCTTTATTTTCTTGCTCTTTTTATTTTTCTTAGAATATTATGTTAAAGAGCCTCAAAGTACCCTAACAGTAGTCCTAGGAACACCGGCACAACCCTAGGATACTTAGGTTTTCTGTATAACACTTAGAAAACCAATATAGGATTCAAACAGAGTTTTCAGATGTCTAATTCCCAAATCAGACGTCTGATAAAGTATTTTAAGACGTCTGACTGTTGTTTCAGACGTCTGATAACTGTTAGGCTGGACATAGTAGTTCTGTCTGATGAAATCAGACGTCTAGACGTCTTAGGAGACGTCTGATGGACTTGCCAGACGTCCAGATAGTGGACCGTTGCTAGCTTAGCAGGCACTCAAGAATATGACCGTTAGAGCCTTATCAGACATCCTTAGGCCTTTCCAGACGTCTGATAATTGACCGTTTTGCCTCGGCTGACCCAAAATCTCTTCTCAGAGATTTTCTAGCCGTTGCAACGTTTGGAAAATCCATTCCCACAGTAAAAGTTGGTTTCCAGACGTCCAGACATAGTGCCAGACCTCCTGTATGTCGTCTGATCAACTTGAACAAAAACCCTGTTTTAGATCTGATTCAAGTCAGGAGGAAACCCGCATAGAATCAGACGTCTGACCTTGAAATCAGACGTCTTAAAGTGAACTTCCAGACGTCTGATGCCATAATTAGACGTCTGATAAGCTTGTCAGAGCAATGATTGTTCCTGATTTCGGGCTGATTCACTTGGGCTTTGCACCCAACGGCTATGGAAGCATTTCCAAGCCTTCCAAGGCCTCTATAAATAGAGGGGAACCTTTGCAACACACATACACACTTGGATACACCTAAGCAACATACTTTCTACCCTTTGATGTCCAAGAAAAGATCTTGCTCTCCAAGCTTAAGTTCCATCACTTAGAGAAATAAATTCCCTTTGCGCACTCGCTCTCCCGCCGTTGTTCACGAGAGCGACATTGCACCATCGCGTGGCACATGCATAGCGTCATCAACTCGACGCACTCCTTGCAAAGGGGAGTTTCCTATTTCCTATAGAAGCTAGGTTTAAATTACTTTGTTGGCTCTATAGGATTACTTGTTTTATTTTATCTTTGTCTTTTGGTTGGGTATTCGCTTTGCGAATTCCCGTCTCCTTCGTGGGACAAAATTCTTCTCGTGGAGAGAAGGGGTTGAGGAACGCTACTCTCGTACTAGTAGCGTGGTTGTACTAAGGTTGAATCACCCTCGTTTTAAAGTGATTTGGTTAGTGGATTTGATCAACTAGGTTGATCGGAAAATCCTAACTCAAGAGGGTTAGGTGGTGGTTTTCACCCGGTTTGGATTTCCACCTAAAAATCTTTGTGTATTTGTGTGGTTGTCTATTCTGTGATATTGTTTATATTTATTTCCGCATTTTATTACGTCACCCCTCTTCGTAGGGCCAAACCTACATTTGGTATCAGAGCAGGTTCTTGCAAGATAGGTGTAACACCCGGCAAGAAGATCATGGAGGGGAGCATAGCCGCAATCAGAATCTCCGAAGGGCAGTTCACCGTCCGACCACCCTATTTCAACGGGAGGGACTTCGGATATTGGAAATTGAGGATGAAGACGTGGCTCCAAGCCACTGAATTCGAGATATGGGGATATTGCGAAACCCCATACGAGATCTCGAAGCGACCCTAAGGAGGCTACTCGCAACTGCAGATTCGAGAGCTTTCACTCAACGGAAAGGCAATGAATGCCTTGTATTGCGCGTTGAGTCTGAAGGAGTTTGAGAAAATCCAAGAGTGCACTACCGCCCACGAGATATGGAGGAGGTTGGAAGGCACTCATGAGGAGACAAGCTCGGAAGAAGATCACGAGAAGGAGGAAACCGCTTGCTTTGGTTTCATGGCCAGAGGAAGCAACAACGACAGCGACGACAGCGATAATGAGGTAAACTCGGATTTACAAGATGCTTTTAATGAGTTGTATGAGCTTAGTAAATCATTAAAAATAGAAAACAAAAGCATGAAAAAAAATCTTAGTTTTCTTAAATCTGAAAATGATAGGTTAGAAATAAAACTTAAGGATTTAGAAGCTAGTCCTAAAAAGGATAACCTATTATTAGAAAATAATAACTTCATCAATGAAAATAATAAATTGATTGAGGAAAATGTTAGTCTAAAAATAGAAAATTCTGATTTAAAGACTAAGATGGATATTATAGAAAAAGAAATTGCATGTCTTAGGGAAAACTCCAACAAATTAATCAATAAAGTAGATAATTTTTATAGTCCTAAGGTTGAGAAAGGATCTCCATCAAGGAGACCCGCTAATAGATCCGGATCCAAGCCCACTTGGATACTGAAAAAAGAATTGGAATCTTGTTTTGTAGGTTTCAAGGATAACTACAACACAAAGGACTGGACCTACAAACTCAAAGCTGGTCAACTCAAGTTGGGAGAACCAAGGAGTAGACCAAGGAGGAGAACAAGAAGACCGACGAGATGGCGGACAAACGATGGACCTGCCGCACGTCAACCACCAGATTGGAGACCGGCGCCAATGCCTGGGCCTCCTAGCTACGGATGGGAGCCCCATCCGATGTGGCATCCACCACCACCATTCGGGCCATTTTATTGGCCATGGTAGGTGAGGTAAAAATCCTTTACCCTATCCTCTTATTAGTAGCATTTAGATAGGGGGAGTTAAAAAAATTATGAGCTAATTGTCAATTTTTAAGGGGGAGAGATAAGGTAGCTAAATTTCCTTTAGAAAGGGGGAGAAAAATAATAGCTATCTTGTTGTTATAAAAAAGGGGAGGACATTACCTTTGTTAAAAGAAACTCATAGAAGAGCATGTTTTAAGGGGGAGTTATAGGAAATGTAAAATCAATTAAACCTTTTTGATAATGTCAAAAAGGGGGAGGTTTTTTTTGCATTATTATTTATGATTTTGTCATCATCAAAAAGGGGGAGATTGTTGGTGCTAGAGCACCACGATCATTTGTTTTGATGATACAAAAATGTGTTATTTAACATTTGAAATTTGAGTCCTAGATTTCAGGTCAATTGCAAATGAAGACGTGCTTAAACGGAGTTCAAGCTCGCATCCAGGACAGATTGGAGGAGCTTGACGGAAAACAGAGGAGGTTCGCGTGGAGCGACAGATTGAAGATAGAAGACAAGAAGAATATGATAGATTCTTTTTAATCCTTTCTTGTATCTCTTGTCTTTATTTTCTTGCTCTTTTTATTTTTCTTAGAATATTATGTTAAAGAGCCTCAAAGTACCCTAACAGTAGTCCTAGGAACACCGGCACAACCCTAGGATACTTAGGTTTTCTGTAGAACACTTAGAAAACCAATATAGGGTTCAAACAGAGTTTCCAGACGTCTAATTCCCAAATCAGACATCTGATAAAGTATTTTAAGACGTCTGACTGTTGTTTTAGACGTTTGATAACTGTTAGGCCGGACATAGTAGTTCTGTCTGATGAAATCAGACGTCTAGACGTCTTAGGAGACGTCTGATGGACTTGCCAGACGTCCAAATAGTGGACCATTGGCTAGTTTAGCAGGCACTCAAGAATATGACCGTTAGAGCCTTATCAGAGTCCTTAGGCCTTTCTAGACGTCTGATAATTGACCGTTTTGCCTCGGCTGACCCAAAATCTCTTCTCAGAGATTTTCTAGCCGTTGCAACGTTTGGAAAATCCATTCCCACAGTAAAAGTTGGTTTCCAGACGTCCAGACATAGTGCCAGACCTCCTGTATGTCATCTGATCAACTTGAACAAAAACCCTGTTTTAGATCTGATTCAAGTCAAGAGGAAACCCGCATAGAATCAGACGTCTGACCTTGAAATCAGACGTCTTAAAGTGAACTTCCAGACGTCTGATGCCATAATTAGACGTCTGATAAGCTTGTCAGAGCAATGATTGTTCCTGATTTTGGGCTGATTCACTTGGGCTTTGCACCCAACGACTATGGAAGCATTTCTAAGCCTTCCAAGGCCTCTATAAATAGAGGGGAACCTTTGCAACATACATACACACTTGGATACACCTAAGCAACATACTTTCTACCCTTTGATGTCCAAGAAAAGATCTTGCTCTCCAAGCTTAAGTTCCATCACATAGAGAGCTAAATTCCCTTTGCGCACTTGCTCTCCCGCCGTTGTTCACGAGAGCGACATTGCACCATCGCGTGGCACATGCACAGCGTCATCAACTCGACGCACTCCTTGCAAAGGGGAGTTTCCTATTTCCTATAGAAGCTAGGTTTAAATTACTTTGTTGGCTCTATAGGATTACTTGTTTTATTTTATCTTTGTCTTTTGGTTGGGTATTCGCTTTGCGAATTCTCGTTTCCTTCGTGGGACAAAATCCTTCTTGTGGAGAGAAGGGGTTGAGGAACTCTACCCTCGTACTAGTAGCGTGGTTGTACTGAGGTTGAATCACCATCATTTTAAAGTGATTCGGTTAGTGGATTTGATCAACTAGGTTGATCGGAAAATCCTAACTCGAGAGGGTTAGGTGGTGGTTTTCACCTGGTTTGGGTTTCCACCTAAAAATCTTTGTGTATTTGTGTGGTTGTCTATTCTGTGATATTGTTTATATTTATTTCCGTATTTTATTACGTCACCCCTCTTCGTAGGGCCAAACCTACATAAAGAAGGGCCAACGGTGTTTGAATACCACGTTTGGCATTGAAATGGGAGATTTTACCCTGGAATGCAAGCTCCTTAAGCCCACGGATGAAAGGTTCCATAAAGATATCAAACAGGAAGGGGATGTTGGTGCTAGAGCACCACGATCATTTGTTTTGATGATAACAAAACACGTGTCATTTAACATTTGCACTTGAAGTCTTAGATTTCAGGCAAATTGCAAATGGAGACGTGATTAGACGAAGTTCGAGCTCGCATCCAGGATGGATTGGAGGAGCTTGATGGGGAACAGAAGAGATTCGCGAGGAGCGATATATTGAAGAAGGAAGGAGATGAAGAATGTGATAGATTTTCTTCTCGTGTACTCTTTGTATTTTTCGTTTCTTTTGTTGCTCTTTATTTTTGTTACTTAGATTCATGTTAAAGAGCCTCAAAGTACCCTAACAGTAGTCTTAGGAACACCGGCACAACCCTAGGATACTTAGGTTTTCTGTAGAGAACTTAGAAAATCAATGTATGGTTCAAATAACATTTCCAGACGTCTAATTCTAAGATCAGACGTCTGATAATATGTTTTATGACGTCTGATAGTTCTGTCTGATAACATTTAGGCTGGACTTGTTGTTCTGTTTGATGAAATCAGACGTCTAGACCTTAGTCCAGACGTCTTAGAAGATGTCTGATGACTTTGCCAGACGTCCAATTAGTCGACCGTTGGCTGGCTTCACAAACACTGCAGAATATGACCATTAGAGCCTTATCAGACGTCCATAGGCCTTTCCAGACGTCTGATAATTGACAGTTTTGCCTCGACTGACCCGAAAATCTCTTCTCAGACATTTTCTAGTCGTTGCAAATCCATTCCGTAGAAAAAGTAGGTTTTCAGACGTCTAGACATAGTGCCAGACGTTCTGTATGTCGTCTGATGGATTTGCACTAGAACCCTATTTAGATCTGATCCAAGTCAGGAAGAAACCCGCTTAAAATCAAACGTCTGATGTTGTTCCCAGACGTCTTAAAGTGATCTTCCAGACGTCTGATGCAAGGATCAGATGTCTGATAAGCCTGTCAGTGCAATCATTGTTCCTGATTTCGGCTTGATTCTCTTGGGCTTTGCTCCCAACGGCTATGGAAGCTTTCCTAAGCCTTCCAAAACCTTCCCAAGGCCTCTATAAATAGAGAGGAACCTCTTGCACACCAAGACACACCTAGATACACAAGACACATACCTTGTAATACACTTTCAAACCATTTTGTGTCTTTCTTACTCTCTAAGCTCTAGTTCTACATCTAGAGAGCTTCAAGCTGTTTTGCGCACCCGCTCTCCCGCCATAGTTCACGAGAGCGACGTTGCGCCGTCGCGTGGCTCACGCACCCACGTCATCGATCCGACGCACTCCTTGCAAAGGGGAGTTTCCTAATTCCTATAGAAGCTTAGGTTAAAAATTACTTTGTTGGCTCTATAGGATTATTTGTTATTTTATCTTTGTTATTTGGTTGGGTATTCGCTTTGCGAATTCCCGTCTCCTTCGAGGGACAAAATCCTTCTCGTGAAGAGAAGGGGTTGAGGAACGCTACCCTCGCACTTGTAGCGTGGTTGTAATTGAGGTTGAATCACCCTCGTTTAAAGTGATTTGTTTAGTGGATTTTATCAACTTGGTTGATCGAAAAATCCTAACTCGAGAGGGTTAGGTGGTGGTTTTCACCCGGTTTGGGTTTCCACCTAAAAATAATTGTGTACTTTGCGTGTTTGCCTATTTTGTGAGATTGCTTTACACTATATTCTGCACTTTTTACGTCACGCTGATCTCACCTCCTCCGAGTAGGGAATCCACAGGGGAGAGCAGGTCACCTTGATGGAGACCATGAGATGGTTTGAAAAAGGGAGAGGACATCCCATCCACAAGAATAGAAGAGCCATCGTGCTCGACGCAAGCCCGAATTAAATCAATGGCCTGGTCAAAAAAACTAAAAAGGCCCAGTAGATCTAGAGTGCCCTCCATTCAATATGGTCATAAGCTTTTTGCAGATCAAATTGGAAGATAAGGTTAGAACCATGAACCTTGCAATTAATACGTTGAGAGAGTTTGAATGCATTAGCAATGTGATCATGGATAGATCTCCCTTTTATAAAGCCAACTTGTTCGGGGGAGATAATAGAAGGCATAATATGAGAATGACGGGAAGCAACAATGCCAAAAGCAATCTTATAACAAACATTTTATAGGCTGATAGGTCTAAAGTTATAAAGATCGACGACATTAGGCTTTTCGACAATAAGCGAGATAAATGTGTTGTTGGAAGCATGAGGACCCTTGTGAGAAATGAAAAACTATTTGATGTCCGCAACAAGGTCCTCTTTAATGATGTCCCAAAAGAAAGTGTAGAACTCCAAAGAGAGCGATTCTTGAGCATTTGGGACAAAATCAAAAAAATCTCTTGTTCAAAAGGAAGAGAGGACAAGGAGATGGAATCACTAGGAGAAAGGATAGTATGGATGATTTTGAGAAATTGCTCCTTGAGAGCATAGTTTTCGACAGTAAGAAGATCCTGAAAGTAGGACGTCGCCTTATCACTCGCCACCTCCCAAGATCCTTTACCAACAATAGAGGATAAAGCATTATGAGAATTTTTGCCAAACCTCCTCTTGATCATGGCATGGAAGAATTTAATATCACCTTCACCTTCCTTAATCCATTTAACTTTAGCTTTTTGACGAAGAAAATCAAAAAATTTTAATCTAACTTGATCATGATCGTTGTTCACTTCCATGAGATCAACAACTAAGTCTACATTAATATCCAACCATCAACGCACCTCTTAATGGAGGAAACTAATCCCATGGCAAGTTACATGCTTATCGAAAATTTTATAATATACATATGCATCTCTACCAGGTATGGTACATCTGATTGTCAAAGAGGAGTTAAAAATTATGCTGTTGAACAAGGAATAATACATTTGCTGTGCGACAGAAATAGAATACCATATGATTGATCCCGATAGAGGAGCTAAAAATTACCTATTTCAGAATTACACCCACATGTTGCATGCCTTCCCTAATGGGCTCTTTAATTTTCTGATGTCAGACGAGTTTCCCTTTCTTTATATTTTCTCATTCAATAACCCGAAATCTTAGTTTGGAACCCTTCCCCGACAATATATCTTTTTGATGAATGGCGTCCACCGAACCAATGCAACAGAATATCACTAACGCGATTGGCATCCCTTAACTTTTAATTGAAGCAATTAAGAAGATCACCGTTGATTTAGCTGTAATATATATCATTGGCACCACTAGAACTTGGTTTTGACTTGGGGTGTACACGGATCGGGTTCAATTGAATTTGGTCCGAATTAAATTTGATTGGGTTACATTGTAACTTAGATTGGGTTGAGATTTTCCTAACGAAATAAAAAATAGGTTGGGTTGGATTTGAGGTCTAATAAATCCAACGTAACCTGCAATCCGATTCAACTCGATACACACACACACATGAGAGTATCCATTAAAATTTTAAAGGGGAAAAAGCTATCATGTTTAAACTTGAAAGGAAACAAAAAAAACTATACAAATAACGCAGATCACTCCCTTAATTTCAGTTTTCCCTCTCTCTATGTCCTCTCCATCGTGTGCTTTTTTTTAGTTTCTCTCCTGCTCATAAGCCATAAACCGAGCTTTCTCTTTCGTCATTGCCACTAATCTCTCTCGCAACTCCTTTCTCGTTAGCGGCATTGTTCTTGTCATTATCACTTGAGGTTAGCAACTTCCTCCCTCCTTTCTTGCTCATCTACATTAGTGATAGCCACCACCTTCCTTCACTAGAGCCATTGCCACTGCCACCACTACCATCACCACATGACCGACCACCCCCTCACCAGCCATCTATCATTGTCACTACCTTCCCTCTGCCTAGCCTGAGTCTACTATCAGAGCCGCTAACCTACTATCACTGATCCACCACCACCATACAACCCACCACCCCTCACTAGCCATTCATCATTCTCTCTACCTTTCCCTTCGCCTAGCCTATCACTAGAGTCGTTACCACCATCACAATCACCACACAAACTACCACCCACTCATCGGCCATCCTCCTTCACTATAGTCAATAGCCATCACCCCCTCTCTTGGCCATTCTCCTCCCCCCTCTACCTTCCTTTAACTTAGCCTAAATTATTTGAAGCTTCGACGTAGGTATTCAAACTTTGATGCTTAAATTAGATATCATTATTTAGGTTCTCATCTAATTTTTTATTTAGACAAAATTAAAAGATATCTACATGTACATCTTGAATTTTTCTCTTACTAGTAAAAAATTATTTTGATTCTCGTCTAATTCTTTATTTTGAATGCCTACATCTATGAAAAAATTAATTGGATAAGATAATCGTCTTGTAATATGTATTTACTTTTCTAAAGGAAAGAGATAATTACTACATATTATACAACTATTAAGTTTTCTTTTACTTATTTTATTCAATTTTTTAGAAGATATAAGTTACTTATAAGTTTAAAATATTTTGTTATTAAGTATGAAAGATATAGAAAATATTTAGAAAATAAACATAAGTTTGAGTCCTTTGATTAATTAACAATCCGCTTAGCCCGACCAACCTGACCTAATTTTTATGGATTGGATTTGGTAGTGTAACGAGTTAGATTAGGTTGAAAAAATCTCAGCCTAAAAATTATGGATTGAGTTTAGGTTGAATCTTAACCTAATCTAATTCGACCTGTATACACCCCTAATTTTGACATGTATCATATAACCATTTACATTACAATCGAGTATATCTATGCTAAATTAATTAACTAAGAACCTTTCGAATATCTCAATCACGATGGTTACGGGTCGCAGTGGATGTTCTGATTTACTAATAGTGCTTTTAGCAATGGCGAATACTCCAAAATGCATGCGTTTCACTGCAAACGGGAATACATGGGGAAGAGAACCCTGCATAAGTGGAGCTCATACGTTAAACTCTCTAACAAATTATCACATCACTTTTAATTAAAATATACAGTGGTGATAAATTATTTTATATCAGTGATAAATTATTTTATAATGATGATAAATTATTTTAATTGGTGTAATTTTATTTTACACAGGTATAAAATTATTCCAAATGTGATCGGATGATTTTACATTTGTATAAATTAGTTTCAAAAGTAATATGGTGGTTTTGCATCATTTTGCACCCTATGTAAAATGATTTTACACTAATATAAAGTGATTCTGAAGATGATTTTGGTGATTTTATTTTAAATCGAGAGCCAATTTTATTCATCTCTCACTCATTGGAGGCTAAAAAGATAGGGAGACTAGACTAAAACCTGTCAGTACAAGAAAGAGAACCACAACTCGTGGTTTAGTACAATAGTAACAAAAAGAATAAAACTAATAAAAACCCCTAAATGGAAAACTAAATGACATAGGGGAGCTGCACCTTATCAAGGAATATAATACCTTAAATCTTCGAAGGGAGCAAGTGGACGTTATCAAAATAAATCCAATCAGCAACACTAAGATCCAAAATATGGCGAGTCAAAGACTTGATCGTACGATGGACAAAATCTAGTGAATCGATGCAGTTCTTCTGGCCCAGACTAAGTTGGAAGATCGACTTGGCATATCACGGAACATCCAGCTTTCCATTCCACCAATAATATAGCATAGAAGAATCAGTCTCAAACTGAAAGTTCATTAGAGAAATAGTAGAACAAGAAATCACATTCCAGATAATGTGGAGAATAGCGCAATTAGAATTAGTAGGACGTAAATTACTAGCAGCACCCTGGATAAAATCGCCCTTGTAATTTCTAACCACCCAACCACCAAAGATAATGTCATCCTCGAAGGAGATACCGACATTGAGTTTGAATTCAGCTGTAGGAATGACCCACGACAATTTAAGAGGGGGGATTATGAGAGAAAAACCAGGAATGAAGATTGAAATCATCCCAATGACGCCTAAAGATAGAGGTAAAGTTATTGAGAGGAAGGGAGTCATGAATAGTCAGATTCCGGATAAGCCAGATACTAATCCAAATGAAACAAATCAGAACTTCGTTGATTTGGGTAGATGAAGAATTGCTCTTGGAGTTCATAATATCAACAAAACATGAAGGAAAGGTATGGGACTTGTGAGTCCGGTCAAAAACCCAACCGGATACATTCATGGCAAGGTATCTTTGTTGATTTTAGTGATTTATGCCTATACAAAATAAATTCATTATTAATTTTAATAGTAATAAATTCTATCATAAATCAAAAATTTTTCACACAGAAAAAATTTATCAAATAAAGTTCACATTCACACCTCGTTACTCTCCCGCATGCCGTTTATTTACATTTCAACTATTATTAATTAATTGGTACGTGAAGTTGAAAACGCCACCAAGTTTGAAGATAAGTAGCCACTCTCTTGGTGAGTGGTGGGTTGGTGAGCAACGAGCACGACGACCAATTGGCATATGTGGACCAACGACCAAGGGCAATCATTGCATGCGAGATATTCGAAATTTCACAGAAGGCGCATCCCCTTCCTCCACATGATGTGCCCCTCAACACCACAGCTGGTTGTTTCATTTCATCTATATATATCTGTGTGTGTGTGTGTAAGTATGTACCCACTCAAGTCATCAAGCAGCCGAGGATCATCGATTGATATCCCTTCGGTCACCTACTTAATTAATTAGAACGATGGCGGCTATGGCTAACGGCATCGAGAGGAGGAGGAGGAGATCGGAAGGGATGGCGAGCGTGTTGGCGATTGGAACGGCGAACCCTCCCAACGCGGTCGATCAGAGCACGTTCCCCGATTACTACTTCCGCGTCACCAACAGCGAGCACTTGCCGCACCTCAAGGCCAAGTTCAAACGCATCTGTAAGTTTAAGTATTTGTTCAACCTTATATATAGGTAGCTATTAATTAATTTCATGCTTATAGATATAGACAAGCATGCTAATAATAATTAATTTGATGCGCATGTTAATTAATTAATTAATTTCAACAGGCGAGGCAGTGAAGGTGAAGAATAGGTACATGTACCTAACAGAGGAAGTGCTGAAGGAGCACCCCAACCTGTGCACGTGGATGGAGCCGTCCCTCAACACGCGACGCGAACTCGTGGTGGAACAGGTGCCGAGGCTGGCGATGGAGGCGGCGACGAGGGCCATAAAAGAGTGGGGTCGACCTAAGTCGGAGATAACCCACCTGGTGTTCTGCACGACCCTAGGATTCGACCTGCCTGGGGCGGACCTTCGCCTGGTGAAGCTTCTGGGTCTGCCCTACACGGTGAAGCGTGCGATGATGTACATGCAGGGTTGCTTTGCGGGTGCCATGTCCCTCCGCATCGCCAAGGACATCGCCGAGAACGACCGGGACGCTCGCGTGCTCGTGGTCTGCGCCGAGATGACCATGGGATGGTTTCGCGGGCCCAACGAGAGCCACCTCGACAGCCTCGTGGGGCAGGCGGTGCTCGGCGACGGCGCAGGGGCGCTGGTGGTCGGGGCGGACCCCGTCCCGGAGGTGGAGAGGCCCCTCTTCGAGATAGTTTGGGCGTCGCAAAGGGCGATCCCCAACAGCGAGAGTGGGGTGGGAGGGCAGCTGCTGGAAGGAGGACTGACCTTCTTCCTGGAGAGGGACGTACCCAACATCTTCTCCAGCAACATAGTTGGATGCCTCGAGGAGGCCTTCCAGCCACTGGGGGTGTCCGACTGGAACTCCATTTTCTGGATGGTGCACCCCGGTGGTCCGGCCTTCCTAGACAGGTTCGAGGAGAAGCTCGCCCTCGACCCCAAGAAGCTGTGGGCGTCGAGGCACGTCCTCAGCGACTATGGTAACATGTCCAGCGCCTCCGTCTTCTTCATCATGGACAAGATGAAGCGTCGCGCCGTCCACGAAGGCCTCCCCACCACCGGGGACGGCCTCGAGTGGGGAGTCATGATCGGCTTGGGACCCGGTCTTACCATCGACACCGTCCTCCTCCGCAGCGTCCCTCTCAGTTGTCGACCGGTGCCCCTAGCTAGCTAGCTAATTTGTCTATTAATTAATTCATTAAATTAAGTTGGGTCGCTTGCATGCATGTAACAGCATCCAGCTCCCTGCATATATATGCATTCTTGATCGGTCCTCTTCTTCCATCCTTTCCATGCAAGTTAATTAACATGCATGATGATGCAGGCTACGTACATCCCCAGCATATGCATACGAACCATTCCTTTGCTTGCTTACGAAGATGACCTACACTCCCATGAGATGTATGCCAACTCATTTATTTTTTCCAATCCTTCTTGGTTGATACCTGTGGTATTTGTATCCTCGATGAGAAATAGATGGTATGAATGAGGCATCATATTTATTTTTCACCAATCGTGCTTCTTAGTAATTAGGAATTAATACCTTTTTGATCTCGACGTCATTGATCGAATTCTTTCAAACTTGATAATTAGAAGGATCGAAAATTATGTGATAAGAGAGAGACTGAATTGGCGACTCACTTCTACTTAAAGTGATGTATATTTAGAAAAGGGATCTAATCCTTAATATATAATGCACTAGAATAATGTCTTTTTTTTTTTTTTTTTTGAGTATAATTTGCATGATTACATTTTTTCCAAATATAAGAGGCACCTTTTTATTGGCAATTTTGAATCTTGGTTATTACACGAAATTATTTGCTTCTTAGGCAACGTAATTACCTATAGGAAGACTTCTCACAATGCATGGAGTGGTGATGTGGCCTAGCCTGTAAATGCGGATTTGCTCTCAATCCTAAATTATCCTATTCTTCGAGCTTGTTGGGTCTTTTGGATCGACAACTTTGGACCTAGCTTTTCTCCCCTCATACGTTGCCTTCACTTTTGTAGTTCTATTGCCTAGCTAGGTTGCGAGTGTAAGAGTGATTTTCTTATTTTTGGGTGTGCCCCCTTGCCTACACTAGCTATCGTTTGGTATGTCGGGGGGTTGATGCTTTGGTACGGGGATGTCCCGCTCCTCGTCTTGGGGAGGGGCCGTTGCTTTCGACAGTTTTTCTGCTAAGTCACTCTTATGGTGCCTTTGGGGTCTTACCTCCTATTTGGACTTGGTGGTTTGGACAATGCATATTTCATTCGAGGAACTATATATGATTAAGCTAGGTGATTTGTCCACCCAAGTATGAGGGTAGATGGTCTCCAACCATTGCCTTACATTGTACGTCGACAAGTGATGTTACGTTGATGGGTGTTTTTAAGGCTTGGTGTGGGTTCATTGCTGCGTCCTCTACTATAATTGAAGCAAAGTTGAAGAAGGGTTCCTTTAGTTGGGCTTAAGCATGTCATCAATTAATGGTGTAATGGTTCACTTCTTCATCCACCAAATCCACATGGTGTAGAACCCCATGGATTCGAGCACCCGATAAAGGAACCCCGTGTCCTACGTGTCATAGGCCTTTAAGATATCATCTTTGACATAAAGCCTCCTCACATTAGCGGCATTGAAGTTCCTCATATACTGCATAGCGAGTAAGGAGCAATCGTTGATGTGAGACCCTGTACGAATGCCCTTTGATGTGGTTCAATTAGGCTTGGGAGAACTCTTGCTAGGTAGGGTGGGTAGGAGCTTTGAGATGACTTTGTAAAACATATTGCAACATGCAATCGACCTTAGCTCTCTCATGGTTTTCATGCACTCGGCCTTCGATATGAGAGCAAGGAAGGCATTGTTGAGTTCTCCTACCATACCACCCCAGGCAAGAAAGAATGCGATGGCTACAAGCACGTTCCTCACGATGATGGACCAAGAGTGCCAAAACAATGTATTGAACCCATACGGGCTTAGAGCCTTATTGATGTTGATGAACTAGATATTCATTTCTCACAAAATAGGTTTTAACATTTCATATTCACTTCAATATTCATTGCTCACAAAATCTTGCTTTTGAAAATCATGTCTTGTGTTAAAAATCGCTTTCAAGAGCGCCTAATTCATATATATTTATGTTAGATAGAGGTCATTAGGACTAAGATGAACATAATTAATTTTAAAAATTTATTAAAATATGAAAGATTTGTTGGTGTTTTAGAATTGAAACGACCCATCACCCTTTTGTCATTTAAGACGTCTGAAAAGTTCACCAGACGTCTGTCCAGATGTCTGGAAAGATCAACAAACGTCTGAAAATACCTTTTCTCTTCAGCGCGTACCGTACGTACACCATGCCTTCTCCCTTACCCACGCCTCACCGCACCTTCCCTTGAGATGCCACTCCCCACCATCCCTCGCCATCCCTCGCCACCTCGTCCCCCTCACCTCCTCTCCCTTTATAACCTCTCCTCCTCCTCTTCGTCGCACACCCCATAGTAGGACGAGAGAGCAGGGAGCCGAGCGAGAGGAAGAGAGAGCAGGAAGGCAGAGCAGTTCCGCGGAAGTCATTTTTCCGCGGAATCAGACGTCCGGAGCGACACCCAGACGTCTTACCGGACGTCCGAAGGTAGAGTGAGACGTTTAGTAAAGATCTACTTTCCGTATTTTCTCTCTGCCAAAGTCCTGACAGTGTACGTATATGTGTCAGAAGTTGGAAGGCGGACCGAGGTAGTTTTAGACGTCTGGGAGCACCCATAGACGTCTGACGGAACCCTTGGACGTCGACACTGAGTTCCAGACGTCTGATAGAGGAACACTTAGAGAGGTATCCCTGAGAACTATTTTAAGACGTCTGGGACCTTTCCCAGACGTCTGATTTCTATCTGACCACGTGTTTTCGGGCCCGTGCAAGGCCCTAATGTTATCAGTTTTCCACAAACAAAACATCTCTGTTTTCCATATGAGTTTCTCTATGTAATGATACCTTGTTTGTATCATTCTAAACTTTTTGACCTATCGATCCATGTTTTAGGCCTCCAGTCCGTCGGGTGTACGGGACCTGCGGAGACGTTGGGAGCTACTGTACGAGTCCCCATTTCACCCGGTTACCCAGGTAGAGTGGTTATAACCATAAATCTCTAAATTAATACATGCAAGAAATTAATCCTATGACTTGAGATGAACCCTAGGAAGAAGTAAAACTCTAGAATATGTTCTTGAACCCTAGGTTATGGCATGAACGCTGGGCCTAGTTGAGCCTAGCTTTAGTTCTACGGTTTGGTGTAGTGAGTTTCTATAGCCTTGTTTCTGCTATACGTACTCGTTTTTGTGTGATGGCTGTATTATGACATGTAATATTACTGTTTCTTTCTTTCTGCTTAGCTACTGTACTTGTGTGATTGTGGTTGTTGAATGTTATTTGGTTATTTCTTGTTGGACGACTGGATCTTGGGATTAGTTGAGGCGAGCCCATCTCGGATCCTGTAGGGATCTGAGATCGGGTCGTGACAATAATACTGTGAAGAATACCCATACATGTGAGCTATAGTTCCTTCCTAACTTCAAAATGTATATTAGAACTGTAACACACATATATCGGTAGAGATTAATTTGCACTAGTACATGTAACTCACAGTTTGAAAACTGTTAGCTATTTGTTCCCGTATGGATGTTTGTGTGTATTGGTACAAGTGATTTAATATTTGAAGTTTTTTTTGATAAAACCTAAAAATGTGAGCATGATGTACCAATACACTATTTTTTGCATGGTACACATGATTGTTGTGGTAAATCCAATTTTTATTTTTAGGTTGATTTGAATTGAATTTGCTCCATTTTTTCCTCCAATGGCTATAACTCAAAAGTAAACTTTTGAAAATCTATAAATTAAATTTTTTGAATTTACATTTGTTTGAAATGCAACTTACAAGTGAAAAATCATAAGGTTAATGTGATTTCATTTACACTCTTCTATGCTTTCAAGCTCTCAAAGCACTCATTCCTTTTGCTTTGCGATCAACTTTCCTTCTCTCGACAAAATTGTTGTTAACTGTTTATAACAAGGGAGGCTCTAGGAAATTATTGTGCTCAAGTTTTTAGCTCTATTCATTTTTGTTATGTTACCTACTTAGCTAGCACCATATTCTTGATTTTCTTTAAAACTATATTGTATTTTAGGTTTAGGAAATCTATTAATTACCTTGTGTTTTGATTAGTGGATTTGATTCTCTCGAGTAAAGAAAATTGTGTTTAAAATTTCAAGTTGAGAGACTTGGGTAAAGGGTTTTATCCATGGGGCTTTTCTATGTAAAGCTTTGTCTCAATTTACGGTTTGCTATTTTTATTGTATATTATTTTTTTATGCCACACTATTCTAACACCCCTCTTCTAGTGTGTGCTTGAGATCCTACTGATTTTATGTATAATTTGTTTTCAATAGCAAAAACTTCCTTGCACCATGTGTAGACATGACCAAAGAACCCACATAAGGAGTAGAATCTCAAAAGGCCTTCGTATTTGACGGGGAACTCCATCTCAACTCCATCCGTCCACTTGACTATAATTGGTTCTTTGGATAGGGCATTTGAGCTTTAGAAGTACTTTAACCTTGATCGTATTGGTCCTCTACTTTAGGAAATCTAGGCCATAATCGATTGTTTCTCCCAAATAGAATGTTATTGTTGCGATGGCTTCCTTGTGACAATATTCTGGGGGTATGTCGAAGATATGCACCTGTAAAGGAGTAGTTTTGAACCCATACTCTTGAGGTTTCATTATGAGAATTAAATTCCCTTCGAAGTTCCATGGAGACTGGTTCCATATCGGATTTGCTTCCTGTTTGGTGTTGAATTTAGCCATTCAACAGTCATGCTTCGCGGATTGGATAATTGAAGACGATGAAAACTTACCATGCCTTACCCAACATCTCCAGTAGTCCACAACTTTTGTTAGGTTTATCGGATGACACCTTAAAATAAAGGCAACGTCTTCATGTATTGGGATCTTCACTATCCTCTGACCTATTTAGGAATAACTGCATGTGTGTTCCCTTCCTCAGTCCATCGTCCCAACGTACCATTGTATAGGATGGCAATAAGCTCTTCCTCCTCCTCCTCAATTCTATGAGTGGAGGAGGCGTAAGTTGCTCTTAAGGATATGGTAGCTGTCGACTTGGAGAAGGTTAATTAGATGAGGATGGAGATAACGACAATAGCTAAAGAAGACAATCAGGTGTAGACGTAGTATAGGTTAAACAAACGAAAGAAGAAACAAACATAAGGTGATGCCATATCAAGAAAAAGAAGACAAGATGATAATCCACAAAATTAAGACGGACAGAGATAACCAAATAGAAGTTAACGTATCGAACTATTAATTACCTGCTAAGAGTGCAATGAGGGTTAAGAGAAGGAGGAAGTGTTGGGAAATTCCTTAAACCCTTAGGGGTTTAACAGAAATTAATCCAACTTTGACTTAGGATGGACTTGTGCCACAACTTAACTCATCTAGAATTCATACTAACTGAGTATCGGTACTTGTAGACCAGTATCGGTATCCTTGAATTACAGTTATGGGTTCCATATCCCAATGAGTATAGGTACTTATGCCGAGTATCGGTACCTATGGGTTACAGTTTAGAACCCATGTCCAGATGAGTACTTGTCTAGTACTCACTATGTATTGGTATTCATGAAGAGTACTGATACTTATTGAAGACTAGTTTTCCTCTAGGAAACAACTGGTCTCAACGAGTACCGGTACTCATGAAAACTACTGGTACTTGTTGAGTATTGGACATACCACCTGTAGCCTACCAGTACTGGTACTCATGATGAGTACCGATACTTGTAAGCTACAGGTTCTGGTGACTTCAAGTCCAGAACTTGATTTGGGACTCATGTGTACCGGTACTCATTATCAGTACCGGTATATGTAAGTTATAGTTTTAGACTTAAGTCGTCCAAGAGTCGATCTGGAGCTTGCATGTATTGGTACTCATGAAGAGCACCGGTACAAGCAATCTACAGTTCACTTAATGCTTTATAAACAGTAGTGCGTGAGTACCGGTACTCATATTGAGTACCGGTACTTACGACAGTTGCAGAATGTATTTCTGGGTTTCCAAGAATACGAAGTGACTTTTTCTCTTTTGTCAATCAAGAATGTAAACTAGGTGAAATACCTGGACATTGAATATATACAGAACTATGTATAAATCTGAAGACATCAATATGCAAAGACATTGGTTTACCTTGGTTTGGGCATCATGCACATGTATAGAAACTGAAAGGTACCTATGGAGGAAGATCATACCTGTGCTCATCTTAGAAACAAAGCAAAAGGATTGCGGTAAGAGGTCTTCCCCACCCTGGATCCTGATGGACTGCGCTAGAAGAAGATGATCTTCTTCTTCTCCAGCTTTCCTCCTTCTCCTCCTTAGAGGTCTCTCACATTTTCTCTCTAGGTCACGATGGGGGTGATCTTAGAGAATTGGTGGTGGGACTATTGGGGACCACAACCCCTTAGTATTAATGCAATTGATCACACTAATTGCATTAGTGATTTACACTTCCACCCATCGAGGAAGTGTTAATCACAAAATAGGTCTTTGCACATATATGAACATAACTACACTAATCTTTTTGCATTTTAGCTCATATAAAATAATTAAACTTACTTGATCACTTTAAATTATGAGCTTAAGATGATAGTCACTTTAATTATTGTTATTTGATTATATCTATATATAAATTTACACAAACAAGTTCATATATTGTATTTTAATCTAACAGAAAGGACTCATCAAGAGAGAACTTGCTATGCTTATAGATCACCCACCCTGCTGCAGTAAGGCCTCAAGGATAAGGTCTTGTTGGTGTCGCATTGCACATATATAAGAGAGCGGAACAGTTCGAAGTTGGAAGGTTCCTTAGGAGAAAAACTCCCAATGACGATACCTCTCGGTGGGGGAGCAGCTGGAGGGACTTTGGTTGGGATGGAGAGTTGCCTTGTTATTCTTTGTGGGAGGGTAAACCGTTGATCCAGTTATTTGTGCACCGGAAAAGAGAGGTTGCTGTGGCAACAATTTTGGAAACTTCTGTCAAGAGGGTGACTTTCTCCAACATTTATTTGGTATCCAAACATGTAATTCTACTTGCACAAATTATGTCTAAGAGGTTGCGTTTGAAATTTTAACCTAGATGGTGTAATAATACAAATAGTTATCGAGGTACAATGCAACCTTTTTGGCGAGATCTTCTCAACCAAGTTTGGTTAGTCCCTCATGGGTTCGAATTGACTAGCTTGGAGGAGGGAACCTTATCTCTGTCGTTGAAGGGACAGAGAATAAGAGTCATTTTTTTGATTTTGAATAAAAATATATAGGTATAAAATGATTAGCACCTGTGTAAAATAATTTTGAAAATAATTTTTGTTATTTTACATCGATTCAAAATAGTTTTGAGGTGAATCAGGTGATTTTGCAGTGTTTCAAAATAATTTTGAAGTGTGTCTTATGATTTTGTTATGGTGCAAAATTAGATATACAAATTTTGGTAAATCTGACCCGAAAAGAATAGATAGATAAAACTTGACTCAAACCTTATCGAGTTCAGGTATTGGTTTAATCCAAAAACTCTGACTGGATATGAGGTGTGAATCTATACCTGATCACTTGATTCGAGTACCTGAATAAAATCCCATTTACATGAGATATATAAGTTTCCCATTTCCCTAATTCTAAGCTCCCTCATGATTCGTTATATGATTTTGATGGTTGGGAGTACTTTTGAAACTTCCACTTAACATTTATTTTGGTGATAGTGATATTTTATTTGAAATATACTTATATTTTTTTAATTTTATATTTTATATTTTTTAGTTTTGATATATTTTCCTTGAAGGATTATTTTCGTAATAATTTAAATATAAATCAATAAAATTAGAGTAGCACAAGCTCATATCTTTCAGGTTTGTTAAAAATAAATAATTAATGAATGGTTAGAGTAGTACACGCTCCATTTTCCATACACACAAATAAACACACACACATATGGATGCGAGTACGGAAAGACGTGTTGCAATGAGTTTTGTAATGCGTGGTTAAGAATCAATAGGTTGAAAATGAAAATCAACTGGTTGAAAATTAAACAAACCAAAACATACTGGTTGGAAATGATTTTCAACTGTTTGAAAATCAAAATCCATTGGTTGAAAATGAAAATATACCGGTGTGTTTTGCCTTTTCATCAGTAAAAAATGATTTTTCATTTAGAACGTAGTTTTTCACATATGGGAAATGATTTTTCAACTGAAAAGTGGTTTTTCATTAGTTAAAAGTAATTTTCATAGGTAAAAAATCAAAATACACCGATTCAAATCATTACTCTTATTCGTACATTACAAAACACATTTCAAAATATATTTGTTTATTTTTCTTCTACATATATGCTCTCGTATATTTTAATACCATCTACGTTAATATCCAACCATCAACATTTCTCTTGATAAACGAAACTAATCCCACGACAAATTTTTTTTTTGCAAAGAGCACCTTCATGAATAGGGTTGAAATTCATACAAGTGATGAGAGATGAGAAAGCAACTTTGACATCCCCTTTAGAGGAGGTAAAGGAAAATAGAAACATCAAGTTTGAAAGCAAAACAAAAGAAATATCACAAATATGGAAATCAAATAATAGTTAGCAAACCAACCACCACATCATGTCCTTAGATACGAAAATGCCACTAGGAAAAAATTCCTAGCCACAATGCTAGGGTTTCGGAGCGTTCCTTTTCCCCTCTACCTTCGCTTTTCTCCCCTCCTCTCCCCTTCTCCTCCGTTGCTCCCCCTCCTTGTTTGGTTCCTTGGCTGCGGCCGCATTCTCCCTCCTCCGTGGGGGAGGGGCTCTACTCCCTTGCTATGGCGTAGCCCTTCTGGGTTTCGTGGAGCCTCTGCTGTGGCCTTGTTTTCCTCTTTTCCCTTTTCTTTTCCTTTTTTCCTGTGTCTTTGCTTGCATGTTGCTACTTTTGTGTTTTTCTGGTTGATCGGTGTTTTCCCTCCATTCTTCTGTTTCTTTCCGTTTTGCTTTTGTGTTTTTCTGGTCAATCAGTGTTTTCCTTCGTTTTGTGCTTCTGTTTCGTTGGTTTCTCTACCCCCTCGCGATGCCGTCTCCTAGATCGTCCTCCTCGACATCCTCTCCTACTGACCAGACCACCACTCTAAAGAAGTCCTTTGCTTTTGTGGTGGCTGGATCTGGCTTTGCTGAGCCTTCCTTTGTGGAGTTGGATGTTAAGGTTCGGTTCCCGGAGTGTTGCGATGGGGTTAAAGGCACGCCTTTCTCCTCTGAGGAGGTGGTCGACCTTTCCAGATCTTTTGCTTTTTCTGTTGTGACACATGCGTGGGGCCCAAAGCCTTCATTACGTCAGCTGCAGGATGTCCTGGCGAAGAGTCTCAACCTTTCTGCTGGTTTCCATTTGTCCCCTCTAGATTTTTGCCATTGGCTTATCAAATGTGATTCGTACTGGGACTTTTCGAGAATTTATTCACTGGGATAGGTTATGGTGAGTGGGGTTCGGCTTCAGTTTGTTCACTGGGTCCCATCTTTTTGTACTAACTTGGTTGTGACTTCGGTTCCCGTTTGGGTTGGTTTTCCAGGTTTGAATCTTCATTTGCTGCACCCGAACACCCTCTTACCCCTAGCTTATCAGTTAGGACACCCCATTTGTGTGGATCAAAAAATGATCCAAGGGCTTAAACCTGAGTATCCTCGCGTGTGTTGAAGTGGATCTGACTTTGCCTCGACAGGATTCGGTTGTGATTTTCCATGGTGATTCCAAGATTGTTCAAAAGGTCGTTTATGAGAAGATCCCTCCTTTCTGTTATGCTTGTTCCAAACTTGGACATACTTTGGTTGGATGTCCCTTTCAGGCTCCTACTGTAGACGTGAATGGCGGAGGTCCTGGTGTTGAGGCTATCTAGGAGCTGTCGAGCGATCTTTCCAAAGCTGCTCCATCAGGCTCTCCTCGACAGATTGGCTCCCAGATGGCTGCTCCGGACAAGGCTCCCATTCCTGGGGGAGGGGATCTTGAATGTAATATTTCAGTCTGTATAACTTCCTTATCTATTGCTTCTGGGGGGGTTTCTTCTCCTTTCCCCTCGGTGGAGATCCCCCAAGATAGGAAGAAGTGCCGTGCGATGATGAGGAGAAGGGGAAAAAGAATCGCTACCAGATCCAAGGGGAAGGAGGTTGAGGTCGATGGGTCTCAATCTGGGCCTTTCCCCAAGGTGATATCCTCTGATCTTACTCTGTCAATGATTTCTGATGATGCTATCTGTGTGATTGATTGTTCGCTGCCTTTGCGTTCGCTTTCCTCCGATTTGTCTCGTTTGTCTGAGTTTTTGACGTAGCATAACCTTCCTTTGGATGATGTCTCGAAGAAAATTATTTCATGTGATATTGTTTCTGATAACACGGCTAAATTGTGATCTTCCAAAAACCAACGATCTCTTTCAACGCCTGACCTGTATAGTTTTGAGGGAGGTAGTTCTAACGATAAGCAATTGATGTTGAATTTGTCGGATACTGTGCCTAATGATAGTGTTAGATTTGTTGATTGTCCTCCCAATAAACACTATGCTAACAATGATTATTTGATGGATTGGGAAATTCACCTTCCTATTCCTTCCCGTCCGCTCGACCCCCCACCTGATTCAGAATCTCTCCCCCTTGGGGTTTTGCTAGATGGGGGAAGGGAGTTTTTAAGAACAATGATGATTTTTCCTTGGACTATCGTTCGGATGTGGAGCCTCATGGTGATTCGGTTTTCTATGATGCTAAACCCTTACTTCTCCACGATTCGGCATATGAGGCATACTCTCCTTTGGCTAGAGGAGCCCGTGGAGGTCGTATGTTGGAGGACTCGAGTAGGATCACCCGAAGTCGTGCCAAGTCTTTATCTAAAACCCTTTCCCTATGAATTTTTTGTTTTGGAATTGTCGTGGTGTCTTAAACGACCCTACCATGAATCGTCTTAAGCAGATGATTGGCAAGCATAAGATTAACCTTGTCTTCCTTATGGAACCTTTTGCTCCTCCATCATCTGTTGATTCCATCAGGAACTCTATTTCCTTTACCAACTCTTTTGCGGTCCCTGAAGTGCATCAAATCTAGTGCCTTTGGAAAGCTCTTGTCTCCGTTTCGATCATTTTGGTTATGTCTCAAGCTATTTTTGTCACTGCCTCCTTAGGTAGTACGTCCTCGAAGATCTCTGCGATTTATGCTTCCATCGATCCGGAGGTTAGTCTGCAACTCTGGAACTACTTAAAAAACTTGGCCAATACCTCTCCTTCTCCATGGATTCTTGGGGGTGACTTTAACTGTATCATTTGCGACTCCGAGAAGGTTGGTGGTATCCCCTTTGCTGATTCCCAAGCTGTTCCGCTTAGAAACCTGATCCATGATCTTGGTCTCATTGAGATGCCTCTTGCAGGTAATCAACTTTCCTGGTACAATGGTAGAAGGGGTAATCAAAGGATTTATCAAAAACTTGATCGAATACTTCTCAATCCTGACGCCTTGGACATTATTAAATCTGGCTCCTATCGGTCCAGACGCTGCTCGGATCATGAACCCATGATTTTTCTTTCTGAGGGTCGTTCCTTAAATCT
Source organism: Thalassia testudinum (assembly GCA_037157565.1). Classification (NCBI taxonomy): domain Eukaryota; kingdom Viridiplantae; phylum Streptophyta; class Magnoliopsida; order Alismatales; family Hydrocharitaceae; genus Thalassia; species Thalassia testudinum. The sequence goes on along the minus strand of JAZHRO010000022.1, from coordinate 65,016,076 downwards.
CCCTCGGCCTTTTCGATTTCAAAATATGTGGTTGCGTGATGATTGTTGAGGGCACCTGGTGTCGGGCATTTACTGATCCCTTGCACGATCCTATTGAAGCTTTGTACTCCAAATTAATTGCTCATAAAAGGGTTTTGAGACATTGGAATAAGATGACTTTTGGGTGCATCCATGATACGGTGACACACCTTGAGGCCCGCTATGAGGAGATTGATGGGAAGTTGTAATCTCTTTGGGATGATGACCATGCAGCTGAACTCACTGATTTACACACTCAACTGGTCGATGCCCAATCCAAGTTTCAAGATTTCTTTCTCCAAAAGGCTAAAATCAATTGGATTAATAAAGGGGAATCTAATTCAAAATTTTTCCATGCTGTTATCAAACATCGTTTTGCTAAACGCAATAGAGTTACTCTTACGGATGTTATTGGTAATGAATCGTGGAATACGGCTGTTGAGATTACTGTTGACTTCTATGAGAAGCTTTTATCATTTGAACTACACCATGATTTCTCTCCTTTTCTCGCCTCAATCCCTACTATCTTTTCTTATGAGGATTCAACCCTGCTGAATTCTGAACATTTCGAGGATGATATTTATAAAGTGCTCTCCCAAATGCCGAACAATCGAACTCTGGGACAGGATGGATTTAACGCTAAGTTTTTCATTTCCTTCTGGGACCTCATTAAGGTGGATCTTACTTCTGCTATTAGGCATTTCTTCGTCACCCACAAAAGCCCGTGCTCTTTCAATAACTCCTTTGTTGCCTTGATTCCCAAAAAGCCTGATGCAGTTTCTCTCTCTGATTTTCGCCCTATCAGTCTTTGCAATGTCACCTATAAGGTGGCCTACTCCATCCTTTCCACAAGGTTGGACAGTCTGCTCCCCAAGTTGATCTCTGAGGAACAAGCTGGCTTTGTTAGAGGGAGGTCTATTCTTGACCATGCTGTTGCAGACTTCGAGCTTACACAGCTCATTAATCACAAAGTTTTTGGATGCAATATGATAGTTCAAGTTGATCTCCAGTAGGCTTACGAGCGTGTTGAATGGGATATCCTATATCAAATTCTGGCCAAATTTGGGTTCTCTTCCCAAGCCATATCTCTTATATCTGCCTGTGTCCAACATCAAGGATCTTCCATTCTTGTGGATGGTACTTCCTCTAAGTTTTTCAAGCCCTCTAGAGGTCTCAGACAAGGGGATCCACTCTCCTCATATCTTTTTGACCTCTTTATGGAAACCTTATTCGAGGTCTTAAGAAGCTAGCCTTTTATAGGAAAATCCTTCCTTATTCGGTTAAACAGAATGTTCAAGCTCTGCTAGCCCTTCTTTATGCAGACGATATTATTCTCCTCCTAAATGGTGGGTCCACTACCAATCTAAATCTTGCCACCTTCCTCCAAGAGTTCCAACATGCAGTTGGGCAACGGCTTAACCTCTCCAAAAGCTTTTGCTTTGTTGGGAGTCATTTTCCTCCCGATAGACTTGCCCATACTTTGAGGGATTTGCAATTTCCTTTTACGTACTTGGGTTGTCCCATTTATGCGGGTCGTTCCAAAAATTCTTACTTGTATCACCTAATTGACAAGATTCAAGGTAAGATGGCAGGATAGAAAGCCAACGTACTATCATTTGCATCCCATCTCCCTTTGATTAACATGTGCTCACTTCTATTCCTATCTACACCTTATCTATCCTTGAAAACCCCAGCAGTATCATTCAAAAATTGGATTCCATGTTCGCTAATTTCTTTTGGGGTTCTACCCCTAATGATAACAAGCACCACTGGATTTCCTGGAAGACCATTGCTAAATCTCTTGATAAAGGTGGCCTTGGGGTTCTGAACCTCAATCTTTTTGTTGACACATTGAGGGCGAAAAGAGCTTGGAACCTTCGTACTCAGAAATCCCCTTACTGGAATCTCATGAGACAACTCTACGGGGAGGATCTTTCGAATTCTATGATCTGTCTGGCGAGAGTGAACAAAATGAGAGATGCCTACTCCGAACTCAAAGATTTTGTTCGTTGGGGGGTGCATTCGGGTGACATTGATTTTTGGAACGACATTTGGCTCGGTGACAAAGCTCTCCACTACTTCCTTCCCAAATCTGTGACACCTCCCCCTATTCAGGTTAAGGAGGTTATTCACCACTATGACAATTTTGCTGAGAAGATATACCTTCCAAACCATCTTTGGTATCATGTTATTATGACCCCTCTGGACGAAGGGGAAGACCTTCCGAGTTGGTCCCTGTCTTTGTTTGGTAACTTCAATATGGCATTTGCTTATCATACTCATTTTAGCTCAATGCCACTATTTCTGCACTTAAAGGTCATTGGAGCCTTAACACTCCTTTACATATGACCCTTTTAGTTTGGAAGGTTCTTCATCTTAAAATTCCTATTGACGACAATGTCAGCAAGCTGGGTATTCCTTTGGTTTCTAAATGCTCTTGCTGTCAAAACTCATCTAGTCAGGAAACTGTCTCTCACCTCTTTCTGGATAGTGATCTTGTCCATTACATTTCTAAATGGGTCTTTGATTGTTGCCTTGTCAAACCTATCGCCTCTTCCCACTTTATGCGGATAATGCTCAATCACTGACATATCTCTAACATCCGTAGGTATAAAGGCTTAATCTCTTTTGTTTGGCATAATGTTTGGAGAACCAAGAACAAATTTAGGCATAACGAAATTACCTGGGACAAACTTAAGCTTACTTTGGATCATAATTGGTGCGCTTTTGACAAGCATAATTGGCTTATCTCTGTTAAACCTAAAGCCTTTGCTGTTACCTAGATTCTCCCTGTTACTGGTTTGAAAATTAACATATCTGCGTTCACTAATAACGATCTTTTTAAGGTTGGCTGGGTCGCTCGTAACTCCGAAGGAAATTTCATTGTTGGCGTGGCAGGGAAAATTGTTGTCAATGTTAGAGTAAAGGCCATCATCCGGACTGCTATTCACGTGATTCAGACTCTTCATTCTAATGCCATGCTCCACCATGATACTGACTCCTCCTTAATTTACTACTGGTGGAATGGCAAAATCCCCATCCCATGGAAACCGAGGCCCTACAACAATGAGCTCCAGTAACTTAAACAGAGATTTTCTACTCTCACGTTCATATGCTCGAGGTAAACATGCTCTCCTCTCTTCTGACGCAGTCTGACACTACTGACTTGTAGATTTTTGAGCTCTCAGGCATTTCCAAAAAAGGCCATGGTATCATTTTCTTGGATAAACTTCAGTTCTCGTATATTACCAGGTAGCCTTGGTAGTGGGTGCGTGTGTTGGGACTTTGTAAGGCCACGAGTCGTGGTCGATTTTGTGTTTTTCCTGTACTTGTTAGGTTTTGGTTTGATCCTCCTGCCTTTCTTTTGGCCTCTAGGTAGTGGAGTATGAATAAAATACTCCCGCTTTTCTTAAAAAAAAAAAATGGCAAGCGGAGAGCCAGGCATTGAAAATAATTCAGACACTTCTAAGTCGTATGAAGTACAGTGACAAGTATGATCTTCAAACACCCCCCACATGAGGGAACATCAACAAACCCAAGGGGGAAACAAAACCACGACAACAACATGAAAAAAAACCTAAACCAAACTTGGTTGAACTAAAATGGAACAATCAACGCAAAACAAGGCCCGACCAAAGTCCACTTGAAACCAAAAAGGAGGCCAACCCCGGCAGACTAGATCGCTCCCAGCGACACCCCCACCATAGTGCGAGGAGAAAACCGACCGGACATTGGCCAACTCTTGTCGGTTGCATCGAGCACGCGCCGCGACGGAGCAACCCGTAGAAACGCCTGGCGCTATCTCCACCAAAGCCCGCCGCCCCGGCACACCCACAACCTGCAACAGACGTCCAAGTCGCCACTGCTGACATCGACCGTTGCCATGCACAGCGCCCAACCCAGAACTGGTCGCCACCCGCCACTAGGCACATTGCATGCCACCCACGTCTCAGGCGGAGAGACCCGTAAGGTGAGTGAAGCAAACCAATAGCAGGGAGGGGCCCCGATCAACTCAAAACGACTGATCAGACCCTACTGTATCACCTTGCCTTTTTTAGCCGAAGAAGGAAAAAGGGAAGTAGACGTAAACGGTGATCTAAAAACGATCTAATCCCATGGCAAGTTGCTTATCCGAAATTTGATAATATACCTATGCATCTCTACCACGTATGGTACATGTGATGGTCAGAGAGGAGCTAAAAATTACGTTATTGTAGAAGGAATGATACATTTCTTGTGCAACAAAGAAATAGAATACCATACTGTTGCCCACGGTAGAGTAGTTAAAAATTACCTATTTCTGAATTGTACCCACACGTTGCATGCCTTCCCTAAAGGGCTCTTTTAATTTTATGATGTTAGACTAGTTCTTTCGTTTCCTCATACTTTCTCATTCAATGACCCGAAACCTTAATTTGGAACCCTTCCCCGAAAATATATCATTTTAATGAATGGCGTCCACCGAACCAATGCAACGGAATACCACTAACGCGATGGGCATCCTTTAATTAGTAATTAAAGCAACAAGATCACCGTTAATTTAGCTGTAATATGTATCATTGGCACCACTAGAACCTGGTTTGGACGTATATCATATAATAATTTACATTATAATCGAGTATGATCTACGCTAAATTAATTAATGTAGTACCTTTCCAATATCTTAATCACGATGGTTTACTAAGAGGTCATTTGCTCTCGTTCTCCCCTCCGTTCCTCCACCTGCTCCTCTCCCCTCCCCCTGCTTCCCCTCAGCCCCCTCTCCCTTTTTTCTTCCCTTCGGCTTGGGTTCCTCCTTGCCTTTTGGTGAGGTGCCTTTTCCTCCCCCTTGGGAGGGGGTCCTCTGTGCCCCTCGCCTTGTGATGTCTCCCTCTGGAGCGTCATGGAGTGAGACCCTCGCCGTTGGTTGCTGCTTTCATTGTGCCGTTGGTTCTTTCCTTTGCTTTCGTTTTTTTTTCTTATTTTAGTCAATCTCGTTCTTTGTGGTTTCCTGACTCTCGTTTTTTCGACTGCTGTGTTTTGTGGTTTGCTGGTGTGGCCTTTTCGGTATGGACCTTGGTCCTGACTCTTCCTCTTCTCCTTGCTCTCCCTCGGCTTCGGCGAACCATTTCCCACCTAAGCGTTCCTTTGCCTTAGTGGTAGCGGGTTCAGGTTCCTCGAAACCCCCTTTCGTTGAACTCGCTCTCAAGGTTTGTCGTCTGGAGTTGCACGAGGGGATCTTAGCCACCTCCTTCTCGCTGGACGAAGTTTTTGATCTTGCGTTAGGGTTTTCTTCTGCTTTGGTTTTGCGTGCTTGGGGCCCCAAACCCTCTGCGTAGCAGCTTAAGTTCGTTTTTGCCAGTTGCTTCAACATTAGATCAGGTTTTTCCTTATCTCCTTTAGATGTTCGCCACTGGCTGATCCGCTTTGATACTTATTTAGACTTTTCTATTGTTTATTCTTTTGGTTCTACGGTGATCGATCACATTCGCTATTAGTTCGTCCATTGGACTCTGGCTTTCCGTATGGACTCCCCTGTCTCTGTTGTGCCGGTGTGAGTTGGTTTTCCTGGGCACAACCTCCATCTTCTGCACCCTAATGCCCTTCTCTTTATAGCTTACCAACTCGGTTATCCAATCTGTGTGGATCATCGGACCATTGCTGGTCTTAGACCGGGGTATCCGAGGGTTTGCGTGGAGATTGATTTGCCTGCCCCCCACTTGGATTCGGTTTTTATCTTAATGGTGATGCTCAAGTCACCAAGCATGTGAATTTTAAGAACGTCCCTCCCTTTTGCCCGACTTGCCTGAAGCTGGGTCATGTGATTTCCTGATGCCCTCTTTCCTCCTTGCAGTTCTCGACCAAGACGGTGCATCCTAGCTTGTCCTCCCCCGAACTCCAGGCTTGACCTTGCTACGATTGACGTAGCGCACTTAGAACCCCACTGTGCCACTCCGTCGATTAATGGATCCCGAGGCCCCTCTCCGAAACCTTGCCTGATTTTAGCTCTTCATCAGAACTGATCCTTCACCCCAGAGGCTGGGGAGGGTTTACTCAATGTTAATCATTCGGCATGTATAACTTCCTTCCTTGTTTCTTCTTGGGGGGACTTTGCACAAACTGCCTCCGGGGAAGAAAGGGAAGCTCCATCGACTACACCGGTGTTCCAGAAAGACTGTGCTCTCTTCTTCGAATCTGGGGAAGGAGATCGTGGGGCCTGACCTCGGATCTTCCTTCCTCGCAATGGTGATGGGTTCCTATCTTCCCCCCTTGCTGATTTTCGCCTTTGATTCCTCTCTATTTGTAATGACCCATTGCACTTTTAGCCATTTAAGATGTCTAGAGTTTCAGTCAGATGTCTGTCCAGACGTCTGGACTCGTTCCCGGACGTCTGAAAGTGAAATTTTTCGTACTGCGCTTTGCGCTCTGTGTGCGGGCGGCGCGCAGAGTTTCTTCTCTCTCCCCGCACCCTCACCCAAACCCTAAACCCTCTCCTATATAAATCCCACCCTTCCCCTCTCCTCTCCTCACACCACGGCCACGGCCACTGCCACCTCCACTTTGTCCTGCAACCTTCACCTTTCCTCCGCCTCTGTTGCAGCCGTGGCCAGGAAGGGGAGCCACTGGTGAGGGAGTGAGAGCGGGGAGGAGCGTAAGCTAGAGAGTGGGTGGGAGTGAGAGTGAGGAGGAAGATAACCGCGGGAGCTCGGTGGAGCTCGAGGAGGAGCTGGTGAGGAGCTGCTCAAGCTCTTGCAGTGGCTAGAGCTATCGGTGTGGGAGGAGGAGCAAGCGGAGTGAGCTGCGAGGAGCTCCTGATACTGGAAGTTTTCCAGTATAAGATGTTTGGAGTGGAGTCCAGATGACTGGCAGGATACCTGGACGTCTGGAACTAAGACCAGACGTCTAAAAGCACTTATATGGCAAGGTACATTCTTTTTCGCAGTTACGGCCATGCATGCCTCACCGCAGAAGATTGGTCGGGCCTGATTTGGACCTACGATTTTCGTACGTAGGTAAAGGCCCTTGGGAAGGAGCACGGAACGCTTTTCCATGCATGTTTGGACATTTGATCACATCACCAGACGTTTGGAGGTGCGTCCAGATGACTGGAGACATTGTCCAATGTCTAGAACTGTCTTCAGACGATCGCAGAGAAGGTCTGGACGTCTGAGGATACCGCAGGAACATAAGGTAAGATTTGATGTCTTTTAAGACGTCTGGGATTATTCTCAAACGTCCGATTTTGAACAGTAGGCACGTTTTTGACCTGTTTATGGTCCGATCGGGATCCGTTTTAAGCAAACGAAATACCTACACTTTCCTCTCGAGTTCCTCTACGTACTAGAGTTTGTTATACACTGTTTTGAACTCTCCTTTTGTGATGTATTCTCTGGTATAGGGTTTCAGCCTGCTGCTTGTTTGAGGCTCACAAAGACGTCTGGGTTTACGGTTTAAGCCCCCATTACTCCCGTGTTTCCTAGTAGAGTGGTTTAATCCAGTTATTAATATTTGAATAAGAATGCGCTTGGCTGAATTAGCCCAATTGAAACTTTAGGATGTGGAATGAACCCTAGGGTAGATAAATGAATGAACAGTTTGTACTGTATGGTTTACTTGCATGCGTGATTGAAATAAACTACTAGAAATTGCCTGTATCATACTTGTGAGTTGCCTGTTAGAATATGAGCTGCCTGTATTTAATGAACACTTACCTGTGAAATCACCAGTTGCATGTATTGAGAATTGAATTATGAAAACATGAGCTGCATGTATATGGATAAGAAATGAATTATGAAAGACGAGATCTGGATCGGGATAAATGAGGTGAACATGAGCATGAACCCTACGGGAAATTAGGAGTAGAACTCCTGTGGATAGATGGAAACCTAGAATGTGGATGGGAAGTGTGCTTGCCCTTGAGTGCGTGGTACCAAGGAGAGCAACTGTCCCCTTTGCGTAGAGCAGAGCTAGCCTCCCTTGGGTTGAGACCCGGGGTTAGGATTGGCCACTCTACACCAACTCCTGTTGGCCCTTGCGTACGTGGTACCGAGGCGAGCTACTGGAGCTACTAGTGTAGGGAAGGAGCTAGCCACCCCACGAGGCCCAGGGTTCTGCTAGCTGATCGGTTCGATCTTTCGCTTTTAAGTCGTTTGTAGTTTAATGTGGTGGAAAAATCGACTAATCAATTTTTAATAAGAAATAACCACTCGCAGAGGAGAGGGTCGTATCCACAGGGAGGCAATAACGTATTAAAATTCGCGCCACTTAAAAATGTTTGTTCGGAGTCAATTTGGACAAGAACCAAGCCAAGATTGCTTTTGATTAAGGTTTAAGCAAGAAATAATGCTGAAATGGCAATTATGAGAAACTACAGGATATTTTCCGCAATGCAGAGTGAATAGAATATGAATAAAATCTTGCAATGGCAGAAAATGTAAATTTTAATCAACGCTTTACTGTAGCAAAACAGGGGAATTGTTCCCCGTTGGCTTGCGCGACGAGGAGCCGATGGCTGGGCGCGGGAAGCTCGGCGGAGGTCCCTTGGATCAAGGGCTTCGAATCGGTGGTGACGGCGAGTCGCGCGGCGGCCGGAGGTGGCCGGACGAGCTCCGGCGGAGGTGCTGCAGGCGGTTGTGCGTGGGCGCGCGGAGGGTCTGCGGAGGGCGCTGGCGCGCGGAGGCGTGGCTGCGGTGGTCTGCAGGCGGGCGCTAGCGTGTGCGGTGGAAGCGGCAGAGGTCGGTTGCTGGCGGTTTGCAGATGGCTGTGCGTGGGCGCGCGGAGGGTCTGCTGAGGGCGCTGCGCGGTGGAAGCTGCAGAGGTCGGTTGCTGGCGGTTTGCAGATGGCTGTGCGTGGGCGCGCGGAGGGTCTGCTGAGGGCGCTGGCGCGCGGAGGCGTGGCTGCGGTGGAAGCTGCAGAGGTCGGTTGCTGGCGGTTCTGCAGACACGGTGGTGAACGGCGTGGACTGCAGGCGGTTGTGCGTGTTTGAGCTGAAGGTTGACGGACGTGGGTGCGCTGAAGGTTCTGCAGGTGCGGGAAGGGGTCTGCAGGCGACTTCAGGCGTGTGCGGTGAAGTGAGCGGGTAACTTCAGACGTCTGGGAAATTTCCCAGACGTCTTAAGTTACTGAGAGGGTGGCTGATCAGTAGGTTGGTGACGGTGGTCGGCGATGACGGCGAGGGAGTTGCACGCTAAGGTGCTCACGGTAATGCGGGCGAGCTCCGGATGGCGGTGTGGCATGTCACACCACACGCCCACGGTGGTGGAGACTCGCCGCCACGGTAGAGGCCGGCAGTGTGGAGTGGAAGAGAGAGGATCTCTCTGCACAGTGGTGGGTCGGTGGCGGAGGCCTTTTTTGCTCGGCTGCCTCCGTGCTCCTTTTGTAGTGGCATGAACAATTTTGAAATCAGCTGCCGACCAGATCCACCGTATACGCTCCCCCTTGAATGGCTTTCACTGCATCACGCGGGCGTTGGAGCGGCAGCCAGCCGTTCTGAAAGAAGACGAATAAAGAAAATATTATTAAAATATTAGGGTTATTTATGTATAGACCCTCAACTTCTATGTTAATAAAAACAATATACCTAATTGGTTATCTAATTAGATGAATGCCATTCTAAGCTAATTCTAAATGCACTTAAGATATGAATGCAATGTATGGATTATGTAATTAGATTAAAACTATGAATTAATCTATTTACATCCTAATTTATACTAAATAAATGTTAGAATTAACCTAATGTGTAGGCACTTAAATACTTAAATAGCCCACAACTATGGGCTAATCACTAGCCACCCTACACCGACTTGTTAGGCCCTCTGAGCAAATCAGGGTAGTCAGACGAGGGTGCACAGACTGTGGAGGGGCGAGACCCCTGTTTAGTTCTGAGGGGCGAGACCTCTGTTCTGAGAGAGCAAGGCTCTATACTGTTCCGTGTTGTACTTTAGGCGTACCCGCTAGTGGAAACTACTGACCGCGTGTTAGTGCGGGGTAGCTACCAGTGCGCTTATCACGCGTGGTGCAGTCACCGCTACGTCTTGACGGTGACCTTGGGGTGGTTGACTGGGTATAGGACTACCACGGGGGACTCTCCCGGCCAGAAGTAAACCACGTGTACCTTCTACTCTATGGAAAAGACTGCAATCAAGATCGTTCCCATGAGGAACATGCAAGATCAAGAAATATCTGGATACTTCGAGAAATGGGTGAAATAGAAATATATAAAATAGATAAATAAAAATGAGAATTAAACCTGTTGCTTTTACTGTTTTGGTACTTAGATAATATGAATACCACTCTACTTAGCGCTCGCTGACTCTGTCTTTTCATAATACTATTCAGGATCAGGAGTTGAGCAGCCTGAGTTTCCGGCTTCGGAGGGTAGTGGGCCCAATCGAGTCTAGCCGTAGTTTTTCTTCAGCACTTCCTTTCCTTTTCTCTACTATTGTAGTAAGTAATGGACTCCTAGTTACTGTTCTGCTACTACTACTGTTTACTTTTCGCTTTCCGTTGCTGCTGTTGTTGTGGTGGAATGTATTGAGACCGCTGTTGTAGTTCCTTTACTGCTTTGTATGTTTCTTTTGCTTAGTTATATCACATGTGAGAATGTGGTTTATTTTTCTGCTTTTGGTTATTTCTTGTTATACGACTAGGTCTTGGGATTAGTCAAGGCGAACCGGTCTTGGGTCCTGTAGGGATCCGGGAATCGGGTGATAACATTGTTTGATTGTGATGCTCTGATCTTGATGAGCGTGTTTTCACGAGGGAAAAGTTAAGGTTTTGAGAAACCCGTCATTGTAGTTGAAAAGCTTTTTATCAGATAACATTTATAACCGAAACTCGAGATGAGTCCCGGGTCGAACAGTGGGAGGCGAATGTTTGGTTTAAAAAATCCACGCTTTGCTTTTTATTTTTTTTTGTCGTTTTTATTTTTTATAATTTTTTTGTATTTTTATCAATTAAGAGATTAGGTTGATGAAAACTTTATCTACTTACAAAATAATGTAGAGAGAAAGAGAGAGAGAGAAGCAATCATGGATTTCTAATCAAATGTTTATTACAACTATGAAAGTGGGAAAACATCACTAGAAAAGCGAGAAGATAGAGATAGGTGAGAAGAATCCCCCTCGACGATTGCTTGGAGGACGGCTCGCTCTGAAGGCACCCCGAAGAAGGTGGTGAGGAGCGGGACAAGGGAGAACGATGACATAGGAAGGAGGACGGGGCAGTAAAGATAGTTCTTTTACTGTTTTGTACGTTTCTTCTGCTTAGTTATATCGCATGTGTGAATGTGGTTTATTTCCCTACTTTTGGTTATTTCTTATTGGACGACTAGGTCTTGGGATTAGTCGAGTCGAGCCGATCTCAGGTCCTGTAGGGATCTGGGAGCTGGGTCGTAACAAGATGATATCAGAGCAAGGTCGTCCTGAGAAATGAACCAATTGGCTTGAGAATAACTATTCACGTGCATATAACTAGGATAACCACTATAACGTATCTCTTTGATATTCGTTCCGAGTCTTATTCGGTATCATTGACCTCATGTTCTATCTTTCGCGTCTCCTTGTAGGAGATGAGTCGTCGGGGAGTTCTCAAGGCGGGCCGTGGTCGCGACCGTGGACGAGGTTGGAGGGGCGAACGTGTCGAGTCTGAGGTACCAGTTGACCCACCTCTTCTCCCAGGCGTTCAGGCCCAGGATCTCGCTCAGCTGATCAGAGATATCGTGCGAGAGGAGCTCCACTAGCCTCCACGGGCACCTCTCCTTGAGGACGTGGAGGGGGAGTCCTCAGTGGGACAGAGAGATCGTCGCAATGCCAGACAAGAAGGAGGGGGAGGCGGTGGTCCTCCACCGCCCCCACTGCACTCTAACACTTCCGAGCACGAGCCCTCCTTGCCTGGAGGCGTGCCCGTTCCCCCACTACAGCTGCACCACGAGCTTTTCGGACAATTCCGGAAGCTGAAGCCCCCCTCCTTCTAGGGGGATGAGGACCCGTCTGAGGCAGAGGACTGGCTGGAGCAGATAGAGAAGGTGTTCGACACCTTTCACCCTCCCGCTGAGTGTCGCGTGGCCTTTGCCATGTACCAGCTGGAGAGCGTAGCACATAGGTGGTGAAGGGTAGTTAGAGGCCTGGAGGGGAGAGAGTCGACGTGGAATAGTTCGTGACTCTTCTGCGAGCAGTACTTTCCGCAGACTTGGTAGGACCAGAGGAGGTAGGAGTTCCACAGTCTCCACTAGGGGACGATGACTGTTAGCGCGTACCGCACGCATTTTTTGGAGCTGTCACGTTTTGCCTCGACAGTTGTGTCTATGGAGGAGGAGCACCTGTGGAGGTTTACTGAGGGGCTCCGACCTACTATTTGGGGGTATGTCAAGCCCTTGAAGCTGCCCGCCTTCTCATGAGTGGTTGAGGCAACCATGACCTACGAGGAGACCAACACGGTCGTGCGAGACACTGATAGCGGACGGAAGAGGCCCTACCTGCCAGAGTACTCTCAGGGCCGTTGATGTAAACACATTTACACTACTTAAAATGTCTATTTATGCATGTTCTTAAGCATAAGATTGCATTTCATGATATAAATATTGCATTACATGCATCATCTTGCATTTAGAGTAGTTTGAATAAAATGGAGGTTAATTGTCTCCTTTTATGTGCTTGGACAAGGCAAATATTTTATCGGGGCCTCGGATCAAAGATCCAACCGTATGGATATGATCAGGGCGACGATTGGAGTTCAACGACTCCAAGATCGCCCTAATCAGGCATCCGTAGCATCAGATAGAGACCGGGGAACCCTAGAAGATCAAGGGCCAGGATGGTGTAAATCCGCACTTCAGATGGAAAATCCGACCACACGGATGAATTCGGATCGACGATCGCAGCCGAACGACACAAAAATCGAGTCAATCCGACATCCGTGGCACCATCTACAACTTCCAGAAGATGGACGGCCAAGATAGCGCCACGTGGCGCCATCCCAGCCGCCCAATCGGCCGCGGGGGTCCTGTGAAGACTGCGCACCGTCTCCTCTCCGCCGTTGGATCTCGATCCAACGGCTGCGGTCGCGCGCGTTTAAAAACGTCCGCGCGACCATTTCGCCCGCGTAGCGCAGCGGCGACGCAGCTGCGGGCGAAGCGGAGGTCGCGGGTTCGAGCCGTGGAGAGGGGGTCGAAGGCGCGGGCGAGCGGGCGCGCACGAGCGTCGGATGAAGATCCAACGGCCGCGCGCGCCCGATAGCGCCGACGCGCAATTGGACGCTCTGATGGGCGCGCGATCGCACGCGGGCGGCGCGCTACGCAGCGGGCGCGGACGCGATCTAAGCCGTCCGATCTCGCGATCGGACGGCTGAGACGACGCGGACGTCCGTCTGTGTTACGCGCGCAGGCCAGCCGAGCGGGCGCGCGTGGCGCTGCGGCGACGGCGACGGCGGGGCTTTAGCGACGGTTTTATCCGTCACTAAAGACCCCTTATTTATTATTTTGAAGATGTAATGTCCATTTTGCCCCCACTCCTTGCAACTATAAAAGGAGACCCCCTCCATACGAAATTTTCATCCCTTCCTTCTCCTCTCTACCTCTCCAAAGCTCAAGAGAAGCTTGTCCCACACCCGGGATGCTTCTCGCGAGATAAAGTCCAAATTTTCGTTCCCCTTCGGAAGTGGATCCCGCGACGACGACGGCGTGCTGCTTCGTTCCCGTTCTTCTGCTTCGTCCTCCTTCGTCCCGCTTCGTTCTCCTTCGTCCAGGCGTCGTCCCGTCCGGCTCGTCCTCCAAGCGACCGTCGAGGAGGATTTCTCTCTCCCTATTCTTTTTACTGCTTTCTAGTATAGATTTACTGCTTTCTAGAGTAGTCTATTCGTCCTCCGAGCGATCGTCGAGGAGGACATTTCTCCCTCCATTCTTTTAATGCTTTCTAGAGTAATTGTTTTATGTTTTCTAGTTGTAATGAAAGAACTCTTTTATGATAAATTCCTTGTCTATTCTACATCTCATTTTGATTTCCATGTATAGTATTCCTTCGCTCTCTCTTACTCCCTCTCTCTCTTTTATTTGTTGTAGATACTTAGATAGTTTAAATTGAATTTCTTTGTGACAAAATAAAAAGAAACGCGGAGTTTTTAAATCAAACGTTCGCCTCCCTGTGTTCGACCCGGAATTCTTATTTCGGTATAAATTTTATTTGTTGAACACGAATCCTTCGCTTTCGAACTACAACGACGGGTTTTTCCAAAAACCAAACACGTTAGCATAGATTCTCGCTCAACAGCCGTCGGGAGAGGAGGCACATGGCACCTGCAGGAGAGCTGAGATGCTTGGTTCGGGACCCGGGTCTTAGTTTGTTATAACGTTGTAGTATAGCCAGTTATTACCAATCATTTCAAATATATAAATTTTTTACTCGGAAAATAAAAGAGTTCCCGAGGTCGAACTCAGGGAGCAAGTTGTATTCTAGAGATATACATGTTTCTTTTACAAAATAAAGAAAGAGAGAGGGAAAGAATTTGTTGTTCTCTTTGTTTTCTCCTCGTGATGTTCTTCTTTCTTTCTTTCTTCAGATCTCCTTCTTCTTCTTTGTTCTGCAGAGGTGATGCTCTTCTTTCTTTCTTCAGATCTCCTTCTTCTTCTTCCTTGGTTTCTGTCTTGGTCTCTCTTCTTCTTTTTCTGCAGTCTCTTCTGTGAAGGTTTCTTCTTGTTTCTCCTCCCTGCGGCTAAGTGTCTGCTTCTTCTTTTCTTTTTCAGCCAGGGACGTCACCCCTCCTTTCTTCTTTTCCCTTCAGGCCGTCGTCTGATTTCCAAATCAGATGACTTAACTACCTGTTGCTACAGTCAGCTTCCTTCTTCTTCCGCGGGTCTTCTTCTTCGCCTGTGCCTGCACACTTCAGAGTTTTTCGTCAGAGGCAAAACCTACTCTACCCTCCCCCCCCCCCGCGTCTCTCTCTCTCTCTTAAACCACTCTTGGGAAAGCTCTCCCAGAGCTGCCGGGTAACCGGGTTCGGGTCAGGCCCAGGTCCAGGCCCACCGGCGTGCGTGGTGGGCGAGGAGTGCAGGTCAGTCTTAAGTCGGGTCGGGTCGGGTCAGGTCCGCGGGGCGTGAGCGCGGACGAGACCGGGTAACCGGGCGGGTGAAGGGGACCTCACCCCGTGTGCTGAGGCAGTAAGCCTCCAGCACTTTTGCATCTTATGTCGCTGCGACTCGTCAGGCTTTTCCGAGGTGGGACTAAATGTCCCGCCTCAATTGCGCGCCCGCAGCGGGGAAATCAGCGGGAGATTGCGGCGTCACGCGAAGGTTTCTGCCTTAGCTGCGAGCCTGGTGTTTTGCCAAAACGCCTCGCAAGGCCTGGGAGTTGAATCTGGGCGTGGCGCTGAGCGTGGCGCGCCTGTATCTGCAGGTGGAAGCAGTTCCTCCCGCGCGGCAATGGCGGCGGAGGTCGGGTGGTCTGTTCACAAGAAAACGGCCTCTCGGCCTAATCAGAAAGTGCCAGGAGCTTCGCCAGGGTGCGGCGAAGCTCGTGTGGGTGGTGGCGAGGCGTGGGGCGGCGTGCGAGGGCTGCCCTAGGTCGGACTGTGGGCCGGAGGATGGGTCTGTTCGGTGGGGTTTCAGAGGGTGATGTGGGGGAAGTGGCAGGGCGGAGGTTGATCAGGGTGAGGAGGCGGAGGTCCTGCGGTGGTTGGCGAGCCGTGTGGGTCGCTGAGGTGATGGGAGCGGCTCGCCGGAGGGTGGTCGGAGACGAAGGAGGTGACGATGGTCAGGGTCGGTCGAGGGCTTAATTGAATAAATTGAAAGCGGGGAAAGAAAGAGGAGAAGAAGGGGAGTAGCTCTAGCTTACTTGCAGGGACGAAGGGGGAGGAACAGGGCGACAGTCGTATCGACTGTCGCCGGAGAAGACGATGCTCAGGGAAAGGGGCGGCGGCGAGCAGAGAGCCGGAGAGGCGCCAGCTGGGTGCGGCGTGGCGCGGGAAGAGCAGGGGAGGAAGTCTCTGCTGCTGGTATTGCGGCAGAGCGAAGAGGTGGAGGGGGAGGAAACCGCCGGAGCTGGTGAGCGTCTGCCGGAGGAAGAAGAGAGGAAAGTTGGGGATTTTCTCCGTCAGATCCAGGCTGCCCCGGTCGGTGGAGCAACGGGGGGTATTTATAGGGATCAAACAGGGAGGAAGGCGGAGGGAGACGACGTGTCTCCCTCGCCGGAGGATGGCCGGAAACAAGAACCCATACCGTCCGTGCGTTCGCACGGCCGGTATGGTGGGTTACAACGACCAGGGGGTGTCCCTGCGACGGCTGACGACGCAGGGCACCCCCGGATTACTTGCCAGGTCCCCCACCTCACCCTGCGCGGCGCCATGCTCCGCGCAAGGTCGCCAGAGCATGGTGCTGGCAGGTTTTGCAGGGGGGACCTGATCGCAAAGAACGAAGGAGAGTTAGGGGCCAAAATGCGAGGGTTCAAAAGTTGAGGGCCAAAGAGTAAATATATGAGGACCAAAGTGTAAAGTCGGTCAAGGAGGTTTCTTCTTAGGCTCAAGTTTTTATACATGACTAATTAGGACCTAAGGAATCTGATGGTGAATTTCATTTCTATATTAAACCTTGTTTGACCGGTCAATTTACGCAAAAACCCAAATTAAGTTATTAATTGGGCATGGTTCTCAATGTAGGTCAAAATGGGTTCTGAAGGCCAAATTGAAGGTTCTAAACCCTAGAGATTATTTTTATATGAATTTTAGAGGGTTTATTCTATTTTTACTTTGCCTCGAACCTTGCGAATTGAAGTGGGTTGTTTTAGGGTTACAGATTATCATTTAGTTTCTTGGAATTGCTGTAGCCCTCGCTAGATCATTTCATCCCACTTTTATTCTTATTAAGCTGCTTTGACCTATGTTTGGGCCCTGAATTACCCTGTATGCAGATTATACTGGTAAAATTGCATTTTTACCCCTTATGACTTGTTTTCTTCTTAAACTCAGAATTCTCTGAGTTAAGCCTTTCCTTGAGATATGTAGGAGCCTTTATCCTTTGTATTAGGTCAAAATGAGCTAGTTATGGCTCATGATGAGGTTCTCATCAAGAGCCATCTCATTTCGCGGGGCCATCAGTGGCCTTTAGGGCCCCCAGACAGGGGCCAGTTGCCAGCATCGGATCCCCGCCCAGCCGCCAGCAGGGACCTATTGATGGAGGAGGTCGAGTCCCCCTCTACTACCAGTGTGGCCAGCTTGGCCACATTAGGAGGGACTGCCCATCTAGGGACGGAGCACAGCAGATGCTCCTTGCACCGAGTACTAGATGCCGAGCTGGTGGTCGTGGTCACCAGGCACGTGGGGGAGGGCAGCAGTCACGAGGAGGGTATCGACCAGTGGCTGCCCACCCGACCCAGAGACGTTAATTAACATGCATGCTGATGCCGGCTGCGAACATCCCCAGCATGCATACGAAGCATTCCTTTGCTTGCTTACTTACAAAGATATCCTACTCTCCTGTGAGATGTATGCCAATTAATTTATTTTTCTTAATTCTTCTATGTTGATATTTGCAATATATGTGTCCTCAATTAGAATTAAATAATACGAACGAGGCATCATATATATTCTCTCTTTAATTTAGAGATCTTTATCGTGCAACAGTCAAGCTCCTTAATAATTAGGAATTCTCTTTTTTGATCGACTTCTTTCAATCCCATTAAAAAGGATCCCACAAGAGAGGGGGTTGGTGAGTCGATTCGACTTAAGCGGTGTATACGTGGGAAAGGAATCTAACCTTCAATGTATAGTGCATTAGAATGCCCTCTTTTTTTAGTCAATCAGCATTATTATAATTTTTTCATATCCAAGGGACACGTTCCTTACCACCATGCCATCCCACGCAATCAGCCTTAGCTCTCTAATTCAGGTTAAAGTATATAGACATATTTAATAAATGAATTGGGTCCAACCTGAGGATCCAACTTAACTCGGTCCGTTGGACAACTCTAATTCTGAGGGCATGTCGAGGATATGCACCTGTAAAGAAGTAATTTTGAACTCATACTATCAAGGTTTAAACATTGGCTGAGCTTTCTCTATGTGATTTAAATTTCCTTTGAAGTACCATGGAGATCGATGACATGTTAGATTTGCTTCCTATTTAGTGTTGAATTTAGTCATCTAACACTCATGCTCCATATGTATATATTTTTTTTGTGAACATGGCATTCCATTAAAGGGGAAGAACTTGATACAAGAGATGCGTCCCAGAGAGGAAGAGAGGGATAGAGAATCCTCACCCAAGAAGGGGTAGTATGCCCCATAGATACGGGAGAACGTAAAATACAAAAAACATGACAAAGAAATAAAGGAGAAAGAAAAAGAAAGTGTCTCAAGATCGGGAACCGAATGATCTCTCGAAGGAGATCGACCTCACTCGTAGAATGATAAAACGCCAACGAGATAAAATCTTGAAGACCACACTAACGAGATACCAAATAAACGAACCCTGACTTGTGTCAGGAATCTCAATCAGGTAAGTACAGAATCACACGTGGTCCCTAAATAAAATAAAAAATAAAATAAAATAAAGAAACACTCAAATAATCGATGATAGTGTGACTTACAGTACCTTAATGGTATCCGAATACTTAATTCTACTTGTACAAATTTTGTCAAGAGGTTGGGTTTGAAATTCTAACGTTCATATGGTACTGATTACCGTTACCAGAAGAGATGTTTGGTGTTATCATATGCAAATGGATCTCGAGATATAATGCAACTCTTTTGGCGAGAGCTCCTATGATCCAAGCTTGGTTGGGCCCTTATGGATTCGAATTAATTGGCTTGAAAGAGGAGGATGGTGAGGAACCTTGTCTCTCTCATTTAGATGTTCAAGAAAAAAATCTTGAATTTAAGAAAATGACAAGAGCATGTAATGAGATGAAATGCTACTTTAGATAATAGATCTGAGCGAATATAAATTAATAAGATAAATTGTTTCGCTATCCTTTGCTAGAGACATCGCATTGCTGCACTTCTTTATATATATATATAGGAGCAATATTATTTATCCCCCACTCTCAAGAGACAAGAAAGAAGGGGGTAAGAGGACTAGATCAAAATCTACCCCTTACATGGAAAAGAGAACCATGACTCGTGACCTAGTACATAAGGCAAAGGAGTAGCAAAGGGCTACAAGTGAACAATATAAGGCATCTGAATGTGATTCAACTTGATAATACCAGCTATATTGAGAGGAAGTTGATCCAAGGAGAAGAAACATTGCCAGTTGCCGTCTCCAAGCCCCACAATCCTAGAAGCAGCCTCATTGACAAGCAGATGAATGAAGGAGAAGGAGTGGATCCTAAAGGAGCACTCACGAAGGGAAGCGAAGAACATTTTGATCTACCATGCCATCTAAAGCTTACCAGACCACCAATAGTAAAGAAGAACTGAATCCATTTCCACCTGAAAAGAATCATTGAAAAAGAAGGAGATAGCATGGATGATGGCTCTAATGGGAGAAGCCTCAGAAGATATACCAACAAGACTAGCAGCAGTAGCCATAATGAAATCCCCCGAAGAGTTCCTAACAATCCAACCAAAATTGCAACGGTCCCCCACCAAACAAGCAGCAGCATTGATTTTAAGACCCTGAGCAGGGTGAGCCCAGCTAAGGGAGAGGCAGGAGGGATGGGAGGACTTAAGCCAATTAGCCATTTGAAGATTCCTCCAATGTTTATCAAGTAAAAGATTGAGCTTGGCAGGATTGAAATCATCATGCTTCAAAGAATTGCGGATCCACCAGACATTAAACCAGATGAAGCAAATTAAACCCTGAACAAACTTGATCCGACAAGTGTGGCAAGGGTTCGAGATGATGTCGTAAAAAAGGGAAGGATCCTTGAAACCCAGGTAATTCTACTTGAAGGTCTAGGTAGACATATCACAAACCAAGTGACTATCTGAGAAAAGATGAGGGAGTGTTTCGAGTGCAGGATTAGAAGGATAGCAGAGACATTTAGAGGCGATTGGAATCCCTAACTTCTTGATACTATCATCGGTGGAGAGGTTGCCTTTAAGAAGCTTCCAAACAAAAAGGGAGATTCTAAGAGGCAGGTTGAGATTCTAAAGGGAAATAACATAAGAGTCCTTCGGGAAGGAGCGAAACATCAGTTGATAAGCTGAGGAGACAGAAAAGATTCTAGAAGATGTCAGAGTCCAGATTGGCAAGTCCTTAAGACCCTCTAATTGGAGGCTGGAAATCTCGGCAAATAGATTAGGGGGAATGGCAGAGCAAACGGGAGCGCTAGAGAGCAGAGGGAGTGCTCTACAAATGGAGATTCGGGAGGGAGTAGAGCCTTCAAGAAAGAGAGAGTGTAGAGGAGAGACACCAATCCATAAATCATACCAAAAGTCAATGGAGCCCTCATGGACCTCTCAACAGATGAAAGGCTTCAGCTCCCTGTGATCTTGAAGAAGCAGATGAGCGAAGAGTGAGAGAGAGAGAGAGAGAGGATTCGGAGTTGGAACCAAGCAAAAGATCCCTCATAAAAGAATGGTGGGAAGAGTCACCAAAAAAGATATTCCAAACTCTCTTTTGTCTCAGGGCCTTAATAAAAAGGTTTAATTCAAGGATACCAAGGTCACCAAAGTTAAAAGGACATGTGATAGAGCTCCAAGAAATCCAGTGGTGGTGAGAGTTAAAATTAGAGAAACCCCAAAAAAAGTCGGCAAAAAGAGTATAGAGTTTTCGAATAACAGACTTAGGAACCTTAATGGCAGAAAGTGTATGAATAGTAGTAGAGGTCAGGACATGTTTGATAAGCAAAAGTTTAGCAGCAAAAGAAAGGAGGTGCGCCTTCCAACCAGCAAGTTTGGATCTAACCTTATCAACAATGGGGCAAAAATAAGAGATCTTGGTCCTATTAGAAAAAGAAGACAGCCAAAATAGGTAAAAGGGAAGGAGCCCAAATTAAAGCCCAAAATAAAGAGAATGCGATCTCTATGGGAAGGAGGAAAATGTCTACCATAAAGCAAAAGCTTTTGGGGAGACTGATATGTTGACTCATAGAAGGCTCAAAATCTCTAAGGAAGCTAAATTGTGGATGGAGTAAATGTTACCATTTGTAAATATAATAATATTAGGTAGGGGGGAGACATCTCTTTTTATTGAATAGGGTTGAATTTTACCAAATTTAAAGAAGGCAAGCTCCTTGATACCTCGAATAAAAGGTGCCATAAAAATATCAAAAAGGAAGGGAGAGATAGGATCTCCTTACCTCAGACCACAAGAGACAGGGAAAAGTTTCAAAGAGTTCCCATCCACCAAAATAGAGGACCCTTCGTATTGCACGAAGGCTTTGATAAAAGAGATTATCGAAAGAGAAATCAAAGCGGCAAAGAACTTTGAAAAAAACTCTCCACTCATTCGGTCAAAAGTTTTTTCCAATAAAAAATCAAAATACATATAAAATCAAATACGTCAATATGAAAAATAAAATACATCAATTATTCTTTTTTCTTTTTCGATACTTTTATTTGTTTCGAGAAAGCGACATGATATTTATCAAAAATATTTATTTTTTTTACTTTCATTTACTGTGACATTTTTTTTATTTTTATTTACCGCTGACTTTTACGCTCCACGTCGAGAGACTGATTCAAAATTATTGTAGCCGTCACGATTTTTTTCTGAAGGTTATTGTAGTCCTCAGTTTATACCTCTCAAAAAAGAGGGAAAAAAAAAGGTTATCCTCGTTGGACTTGATTATGTGACCATGAGGCGGAAGCCGAAGGTTCAAGTGGCTTGCGCTCGTCTGATTCGTTTGCCTTGTTGAGGTTAGTGGGGCTTATATTAATGCATGAAACGTGTGCGTAAAAGAAATAGTGACGTAGTGTCATAGACGGCTAACTATCCACGACACAATGTACCGAGAGAGCTCGCCAAAAAGCATGGATTCACTTGTCACAGCTGACACGGTAGGTGGCTCCGTAGGCGACTGGGATTCTCTGATTGGCTTGCTCGAGAGGGGGCTTTCAGGGTGGAAAAGACGGGTTCTCGCTGGAGGTGGGCGTCTGTCCTTGCCAATGGGCTGTGCCACACCTCACAATTGCTACTTCCTAATCTACAAAGGAAGGAAACAATACGCATATATCACGACGATGCGACCTTCAGGTTTCTTTTTGTACATTCCCACCAACCCCACATATAATTACAATATAATTGATAACCAAGAACAAAAAGTCCGTCGAATACCAACCGCCAAATCCCTTTCCGAGAAAATTTACGTGAATCATCTCGGTATCATTTTTTTTTTTTGATAAAATAAATATTCTTTTAAAAAGAAAAATATCCCATATAAGGGGAAAGGCAAAGGAGGGAAAGAGAAAGATGAACAATCCTCACCTATGAAAGTGGTAGAAATGGGGAACGTAAAACATAAAAATTAAGATAAAAAATAAAAGAAGAAAAAGAAATCTCCCATCTTAGGAATTAGACGAAATTTTGAAAATGTACGATACTACACTCGTAAAATATTAAAATGTCATGGAGATAAAATTTTCAATTTTACTTTAACAAAAAAATCGAATAGATCAATCCCTCACTCGTTTTTTAAATTTCAATCGTAATAATTCAGACTTGCACGTGATCTTAAAAAAAAAAAAAAAAACTACACTGAAATAAAAAAAGAAAAAGAAGAACTACGAACCAACAACGTGAACCATAGGAACATACAAACACCGCCCGAGTTGTCGCCAGCCATGCCTCGACATCAGAGATCTGCCGTAGCGACCTTCGCCGCCGAGCCGACAAGCTAGCCGCAGCCCCGACCGCAACAACCACCGTCATACGACTGGATCGTTGACTACTACTCCACCGTGGCCCGCCCGCACGAGCGATCGGGATGACAAGCCAGCCACGATCACCTCCTGACCAAGACCAATCACCACAACCCACTATGCCATGACTGACCACGACGACCTCCTCGACAATCGCCACGGCGCAAACGACCACGACAATCAATCGACTGTCGGCTACCTTGACGATTGGTCGAGACAATTGACCATAGCGGAGCTCGACCATCGACAGCGACATCGCCGCCACTATCAGCAACAATGAACGACACGGAGCGGTTGCATGTCGACAAAATAGCTCCCGATCGTCGAGAAGTGTAGTTCAGGGGAGGGGAGGGAGATCCCGAAGAAGGGCAGGGCCCCCGATTGGCCGGAGATGGCCGATCAAGGTCCCAGAGGCAGCTAGGTTTTGGACGTTCTGACAAGGAGGGGGAGAGGGAGAGGAAGGAGATGCTCAGGATAGTCTATCTGGTTACCCTTCTCGTTTTGTATTTATCTTTGCAATAAGTACATTGTCTAGCAACTAGCTAGCTCCCGTTGATCTGGAATCTCTGTTCATTATTATGCATAGTGTCTCTCAATTCAGGAGGGCGAATGTTATTAAAGACTTGATTTGCTTTGTATGCTTTAATGTCTTATGGATTAGAAATAAAATTAAGAATGAATCATTTTATGTTTATCTGTATATCTCGTTTCCTCCAACACAGTTGGCGTCCTTTTCAAATGACTCAATGGCTCTTGTCTCGGCACCCTTCTACCCCTGCACTCAGTTGGATGCGCCCTCTTTTTGGCTACGAACTCAATATTGCAGGAACTAATGATGACCTCTGCACCTACTTGGGTTGGATTATTTGCGATTAGTGGGGTAATTTGGTGGTTGCAGAATCAGCCAAACGTCCCAAGATTCCCTCTGAACTGGTTGCTTATTACCTCCCCCTCGTCATGTCCTCTCCACGTACGCTTATTCTCCTCATCAAGTGGAAGTAGATTTTACGTTAGTGTATCACTGGTGAACGGTCAACGTTCCCGGGACGTGGCAGGCTCGACAAGATTTTTGCTACATTCAAGATCAGATGCAAGAGATTCAATCTTTTGCATATGTTCATCTGATGGTTATTATTCTGGCCTATGGAATTGCTGATCTAACTCGGGGCGACTGGTATATTTTTCTCTATTCCTGCGAAACTGTCGAAAAGATTTTTAGACATTTTCAAGTTGGGCAAAATACACTTAATTTCCGTATGTGACTTTTTAATCTATCGTTGTTTAGGATGCTAGTTTGTGCTTTTTGTAAACTTCTTATCTAATAAGTTACGAGCTGTGAT
Organism: Thalassia testudinum; assembly: GCA_037157565.1. NCBI lineage: Eukaryota > Viridiplantae > Streptophyta > Magnoliopsida > Alismatales > Hydrocharitaceae > Thalassia > Thalassia testudinum. The sequence goes on along the minus strand of JAZHRO010000022.1, from coordinate 64,991,947 downwards.
TCTATTTTCCTTGTATGGAAAGATTTTGATTTAACCTCCCTATCTATTTTTTCGAAAGTATCGAGAGACTGAGGAATGAATAATATTAATTTTTATATTTAAAAAAAAAACAAGTAACCAGCTTGAAATGTTCATTCACGAAGTCTTTAATTGCCATCGTGTTTTGATTGTTTTTAAGTCGTTAACGTAAAATTCCACACCCTGAGTTTTGGCATATAATTCCGGCACATAATTTCTCCATTTTTTCTTTTTTTTACAATTAACTTTTAATTCAAGTGTCCACGTAAAAGTGTAAAAGTTAATTATTTTTAAAAGATAAAACTTAATTATATAAAAATTTAATATAATTTTTAATTAATATATTTTAACTTTGGATCCATAAGAAATCAACATGTACATTGTAAAATAAATTATCTAATTTATTTTAATTTTAAATTATTTAAAAGAAAAAATTATCTATTAAAAATAAAAGAATATCGTACGTTATAAATATATTATTTGATATATTTTAATTTTTAATTAATATCTTAGATTAGATTTATATTAATTGATTATATATATATTATTTTATATTTTAAAAAATATTTAATATAAAATTTTAATAAAAAATACGAAATGAGAAAGTCAATGATAAACATAAAATTTTAAATGGATGTGCATGTAAATAGTATTATAAAAATAAAATAAGAAGAAAAAAGAAAAAGGAGAGAAAAGAGTAATGCAGCGAGTGAAAAAAAAAAATTACGTGAAGGCCATTGAAAGAGAGAAAAAAAAATCCTACAAAAGCAACTACAATGACTGCTCCACAGGCAATCTGTCAGCTCTCTCTCTTCCTCTCTCTCTCTCTCTCTCTCTCTCTCTCTCTCATTTCAATGAAATCTACAGCATCTAACCATCGACGTACTATACTACTTCCCATGGCAAGTTGATCATTGGGAATTTGACGATATACATGCATCTCTGTAAGCTATATTACATTTATTTTTTTAACCTAAACTTTTTATTACACGGAGGAATTTGATATAAGAGATGTACCTCAAAGAACAAGGAAGAGACGAAAAAATCTTATCTACGAAAGTGAAAATATGTCATGTAGAATGTAAAATTTAAAAATAAAAAATAGGAGACGAAAATAAAAAGAAAATACAAGAATGCATTCGAAGATCGAGAATCAGATGAGCTTTCGAAGGAGGGTGATCCTACGTTCGTAGGTATGATAAGGCATCAATGAGACAAATTTTGAAGAATCATGTCAACGAGATCGAATAGATTGACCACAAGGTAAAAATCAAATTCGACCGTAATAACACGGGATCATACATGACCTTCAACAAAATCGAACTTAACCAAAAGAAAAGACCAATCACAACCACACCAATAAGGACTACCAACACTAACAGCCAACCATCGTCCGGATCCGCAGCCACTTTCGCCAACTAGAGTAGCACGCTGGTGAGCCACCGCATGCCGACCACTCGCCGGAGTCGTAAGATGCTGACCGCACATCCCATGGTCATCACCGCACAACAAGGTGAAAAGATCGTCGAGGACAGACCAAAATGCAAGGAGCCGATCTGAGTCACCACTGTTGACAATCGACGTTGCCCCTGCATCCCTCTATTGTATCCCGCACCGCACGCACTTACTAAGCATTCGATCGTTATGTATGTTGACAGAGATGATCTATTGATGTGAAGGAGAGGTCCTAAGGGTGAGGAAGGGTTAGAGGAGCTAAAAATTACCTATTTCTGAATTGTAGCCACGGGTTGCCTAAAGGTCTCTTTAATTCTTAGATGTTAGACTAGTTAGTTCTTCCCTTTCTTTATGTTTTCTCATTCGAAATCATTGGAACTCTTCCCCGACAACATATCGTTTTGGTGAATGGCGTGCACTGAACCAATGCAAAAGAATATAACCTTATACTATATAACCTTATACTTTATAATCGAATAAGATATAAGTTAAATTAATTAAGTACCTCTCCAATATTATTATTAATTTTGCAAGGGTAGAATCTTCATCAAGAGGATCAAGATAGATTACATCATGACATTATACTCTCATTAAGGAAAACTCATCTCCGTAAGATAGGGAGTGACACTTGTTTAGAGGTAAAGTAAAATCCACAAAAGATGCCACCCAACGTGCTACCTCCCCAATATCTTAATCGCGATGGTTACATGCCGCCGTGGATGTTTTGATTTACTAATATTACTTTCAACAATGACGAATAATAGATTTTATTAAATTATGTGCATTTCATTCTGACAGGGAATGCATGGGAAACAAAATCATGCATATTGTAAAGTTGTAAGGAAGATGATTATTGGAGCAACGAGGTCATCGATTCGAATTTTGCTAACGTTAAATTTACATGAAGGTGGTGAAGTTAGGATGTTGATAGTCTCTCCAAAATTATTTTGCAAGAAGGAATCTCGTTGTTAAAAAAAAAAATATATATATATAAGGAAAATGACTTAATTAAATGGAGCTCTTACCTTAAAGTGTCCAGCAAAATTAATCACTTTTATGTTATTATTAACTAATTAATAAGTGAAATTGAAAACGCCACCAAGTTTGGACATAGGTAGCCGCTCTCTTGGTGAATGGTGGGTGGGTAAGTAAGGACCACGACGACTAATTGGCATATGTGGACTAGCGTCCAATGACAGTCATATGAGTGCGAGAAATTTGAAATTTCACGGAAGGCGGCTACGTATTTCATTGCAACTATAAATGTGTGTGCAAGTATACCCACTCAAGTCATCAATATTCACCTGAGGATCATCGATCGATATCCCTTCGGGCACTTAATTAGTTAATTAATTAGAACGATGGCGGCTGTGGCTAACGGCATCGAGAGGAGGAGGAGGTCGGAAGGGATGGCGAGCGTGTTGGCGATTGGAACGGCGAACCCTCCCAACGCGGTCGATCAGAGCACGTTCCCCGACTACTACTTCCGTGTCACCAACAGCGAGCACTTAACACACCTCAGGGCCAAGTTCAAACGCATCTGTAAGTTAATTTAATTAGTTGTTCAAACTTATATATAGCTGCCTAGCTATTAATTAATTATTTCTTCCATATATATATATATATAATCATGCTATTAATAATTAATGATTAATAGTTAGTTTGATGCACATGTTAATTAATCAATTAATTTCAACAGGCGAGGCGGTGAAGGTGAAGAATAGGTACATGTACCTAACAGGGGAAGTGCTGAAGGAGCACCCAAACCTGTGCACGTGGATGGAGCCGTCCCTCCAGACGCGACGCGAACTCTCGCGTGCTCGTGGTCTGCGCCGAGACGACCATGGGATGGTCTCGCGGGCCCAACGAGAGCCACCCCGACAACCTCGTGGGGCAGGCGGTGCTCAGCGACGGCGCAGGGGCGCTGGTGGTCGGGGCGGATCCCGTCCCGGAGGTGGAGAGGCCCCTCTTCGAGATAGTTTGGGCGTCGCAGAGGGCGATCCCCAACAGCGAGAGTGGGGTGGGAGGGCAGCTGTTGGAAGGAGGACTCATCTTCTTCCTGGAGAGGGACGTACCCGACATCTCCTCCAGCAACATAGTTGGATGCCTCGAGGAGGCCTTCCAGCCACTGGGGGTGTCCGACTGGAACTCCATTTTCTGGATGGTGCACCCCGGTGGTCCGGCCTTCATGGACAGGTTCGAGGAGAAGCTCGCCCTCGACCCCAAGAAGCTGTGGGCGTCGAGGCACGCCCTCAGCGACTATGGTAACATGTCCAGCGCCTCCGTCTTCTTCATCATGGACAAGATGAAGCGTCGCGCCGTCCACGAAGGCCTCCCCACCACCGGGGACGGCCTCGAGTGGGGAGTCATGATCGGCTTGGGACCCGGTCTTACCATCGACACCGTCCTCCTCCGCAGCGTCCCTCTCAGTTGTCGACCGGTGCCCCTAGCTAGCTAGCTAATTTGTCTATTAAGTAATTCATTAAATTAAGTTGGAATGCTTGCATGCGTGTAACAACATCCAGCTCCATGCATATATCTGCATTCTCGATCTGTCCTCTTCTTCCATCCTTTCCATGCAAGTTAATTAACATGCATGATGATGCAGGCTACGTACATCCCCGGCATGCATACGAACCATTCCTTTGCTACTCTCCTCTTGAAATGTATTTCAATGAATTTGTTTTTTCCAAGTCTTCATTGTGGATATCCGATGTATATGTACACACGATGAGAAATAAATGATATGAACGAGGCGAAATATATGTTCTCTCTTTAATTCGAAGATCTTTATTTTGTACCAATCGAGCTCCTTAATAATTAGGAATACTTTCATGATCTTCACGACATTGATTGACTTCTTTTGGATATGGTCCAAAGGATCAAAAATCAAGGGCACGAGAGATAGAGTTGGTGATACCATATGACCTAGGCGGTGTATGTTTAGGGAGAAGTTCTAATCCTATATAGTGCACTAGAATGCTCTCTTTTTTCGTAAAATCGGCATGCTTAAAATTTTCAGTATAATCAAGTGGTGAAAAATCTTGAGATTCGCTTTGAAGATGTTGATTCTAGACTTTCATACCTTTGGGATGATAACCTAATCGCTGAGCTCAGTGACATTCAAATTCTGCTTAATGATGCCTTATTTAAACTTAATGATTTCTTGAGTCAAAAAACCAAAATCAATTGGATTAGGTAGGGCGAGAGGAATACCAAATTCTTCCATATCACCATTCGTAAGAGATTTGCGAAAAGAAACAGATCTTCCATTACTAACTTCATCAGTGGGGGATGTTGGGACTCGTCTTCCTCCAGTACTGTGGACTTTTTTACCACTCTTCTCAAATCAGACTCTCCTCCGGGCCCTTACCCAATTCTATAAGCTATCCCTCCTTGACGGAGGAGGACTCTGCCTCCCTTATTTATCCCCCTGATTCTTCTGAGATTCACCAAATCTTATCCAAAATTCCATCTAACCGCACCCCGAGGCCTGATGGTTTCAATGTGGAGTTTTACTCCTACTTTTGAAACTTGCTTAAAGATGATATGGTTCTAGATATTGATCACTTCTCCCACCGTCTTGCTCCTCAGGCTTTGTTCAGCACGTAAATCGTGTTTTAAAATATTATTTAGTTGTAGTATAGCACGAAAATATGTCGACAAATAAATTTATAAAAATCGGTGAGTATTGAGTCGTTCATAGGGAGATAATCTCGATTTTTACAGAAGCTTTCCAAAAAAACTAATTCTAACTATATATATATATATATATATATATATATATATATATATATATATATATATATATATATATATATATATATATATATATATATATATATATATATATATATATATATATGTATAAAGCAGACATCCAGAAAATCAAAATTTTATTGCAATTAGATAGAGTTTTTCACAATAAAAAATGTTGGTAGAAATAAATAAATAGATAGAAGACAGATAGATAGAGAGAGAGATAGAAGGAGGCAGAGAGACAACGCCGCATGTAGGATACTTGTGCGAGATGTGACAACACCTCAGATTCAGAGCACCGGGATGAAGGTCGGAGTGGAGTTGTAGAGGGAGAGCTTGGTCCGGAGGATGGAAAAGAGTGGTATCTAGTTCATAGCAAGAGATGTTCTTCAACTAAGGGGCCGTGGGCCTTCTTTTATAGCTTTGATGAGGGGTAAAGAGGGCATTTTAGCCCTTAAAACTGTGCAACAACCCTTGGGCAATCAGATCCATCGATTGGGAGATCAACGGCTCTGATTTGACCTTAAAATAACTTCATATGCGCCCTCTATGCTATGGGCGCATGAGATGCTGACACGTGGCACGCTTGTAGCCTTTGGATCGGCATCAGACCGACTCCGCTTCCTCCTTGCGTGCACCCAACACCCGCCTCTCTTCTTCACGATCACCGCTAGCTCTGGTCTCGACACGTGGTCGCACCTGCGTGCGCCGATCTCCATCTGACGGGCAATAGCACTCACATCCCCCACTTTCCTGACTTGAGCACCGTAAGGATTGAACCCGCACTCTTCTGATCCACCACAAGTGCGTCAGCCAACGCGCTACGCGTGAGTTTTGTTATAGTTTCCTCTATGTGTCTATTTATCCTAAGCTATTGGATGGACAGCGTGGATGCATCGTGGACCATTGGATGGCCATCTAGCGGTTGAGAGCGAGCAAGGGATGGTCTTCAGAGATGGGTCAGTGGTGAGGGGCGACTGTGATGGCACCATGTGGCACCATCATGACCGTCCATCTTCTTTTCTTTGTATATGGTGATGTAAACCTCTGATTGGGTTGATTTTTGCGTCGTTGGACTACGATCGTTGATCCAGATCCATCCGTGTGGTTGGATTTTTCATCTGAGGCTCGGATCTTTGTCCATTGGCTCCATGATCTTCGTTCTTTTATGGACTGCACACGATGTGCTGATTGCCTGATCTTAACGATTTCGGAAGCGTTGGACTCCCATCATCATTCTGATCAAGTCTGTCCAGTTTGATTTAACATCTGTAGCTTCAAATCATCTGCGATTAAAATCATCTCTTATTAGTACATAAAATGACGATATTATCTATATGACTAATAAACTTGCTATTGTGCAAATTACGATGCTTATGAATGCATTATTCCTAAGTTATGTTAGAATCTAGCTTAATTGAAGTGATTTAGGTTGCATGATTGCTGTTCAATCACATCACCATGCCTAAATTTTGCTAATCCCTAGCAAATGCAGGACTAAATGCAAAATGATCCTATATGACTAATTTTTATCAAGAGTTTGACTAGAGGTTTATGTCTTTTGTTTTCATTTGAAGCTTTAGAAATCTAGGTAATCGTGAAAATGTTCTGTTGTAGCTGATGGGAACACCATCATGAGCCATAACTAGCTCATTTTGATTCAATTAAGTCAGTAAATGCTCCTATATAACTGCTAGAGAGTCATATTTCACTGCATAATCATTCTGAGGGAAAAATAAAAAATTAAGGTTAAAAATGCAATTTTACCATCATATCATGAATGCAGTACAACCATGGATTTTCCTAGGGGTTAATTAAGGGTCAAATGGTCCTAAAAGGCTAATAAGTGGGTTACAACAATCAGAAAAGGGTTTGCACGTGTTCTAAGAATTAAATGACTTTGAAACCCTAAAAATAGATCTGCTTAATTAATTGAGGTTATGGTCAAGATAAAATTCACCTAAACCTTCTAAAATTCATAGAAAAATATTCTCTAAGGTTTGGAACCTTCACTTTGACCATCAAAATCCGTTTTGACACAGAACAGAGTCTCAGACGGACATTTACCATAATTTGGGTTTTTGCATAAATTATCCAGTCAAACGTGGTAAAAAAAAAACTCCAACTTCACCATTGGATTCCTTAGGTCAAAATTAGGTTTGTAACAAAATTTGGACCCAAGATGAGTTTGTCTTGACCTAGTTTGCAACTTGGTCCTGTATGATTACATTTATGCCCTTAACTTTTACAATCTTTACAAACAGACCCCTAACTTTGTCATTGTTCTTACAAAAAGGTCTCTCCTGCCATTAAACCTATTCCTACTTGCTCCGACGACATTGATTTGGAAAGAACCTCTTGATTTCTTGACGAATCCCTTTCAAATTTAAAAGGGAAGTTCGTTAAGAAATTCCCTTCCTTTTGAGCCTAATCCCACACCCCAAAACTTTCCCAATCTCTCATGTGAATGCATGAGAGATTTGGGTATCAAGGAATTTTCCAACTTTGCCAAGCTTTCCAAGCTTGGGAATCTTGCTTCCCAAGCTCAAAACTTCCTCCTAAGGTCTATAAAAGAACCTCCTGCTCAGACCGTTCTCCCTATGCTCAAAATCAGCCAAGATAACCCCAATTCCTCTCTCTCTCTCTCGGTCGAAAACTCCTTGACGTCCGGCGAGCTCCTCCGTCCATCTTCGTCCTTCGTTCGTAATACCAGCAACGGAGTTGTCCTCGTTTCTTCTCACGTCGAGCCATACCAGCCGACGCCCGAATCTCCTTCTTCCTCGTCGTTCCTCTCTCTCCGGAGCTGCTCTCTTCTCCGGTGCTGGCAACACCACAACCGGTGCCTTCTCTTTCCCACCTCGTCTGTTAGTTCATTCAACTGATCCCTAAACTTTTCCTCTTGACACCAACACTTTTGACACGCCGTTTCAACCTCGACCATGCCTTCGTGACTCTGTCTTCCACTGCTCCGACCACACCTTCGACGAGGAACATCTCGCTCCACACACCACCAAACCTCTCACCAACTACCTTAAAACCTCCGCCACACCTCTTCGCTCATTTCCCCTCTCTCAATTTCCCATTCCATCCACTCACACCACCCCCTGAACAGATCCATTATCTCTGACCTAACCCATGACCGTCCGTCCACCATCCACACCCATTCACCACACTGACGTCCTCTACGAAATCGCCGTGCTACAGCGAACCTTCTGAAGTGTTTTGACGCAGCTGAAAGGCCTTATTCCCTATTTCAGGTTCCAGGTCGGAGATTCGCCGTCGCATTGTCTTCTCCGACAGTGTTCGTGGTGTTCTGACCTTGAAGTCCCTATGTGACACCCTCAAGCATTGCGGATTACCTCCAGGAACATCCCCAGGTGGTCAATTGGGAGCATTGACCGCTCCAAGGACGCTAATTGAAGGCCACCTGCTACTGCTGTTCGCGCGGAGAACAAGCGTGGCATTAGTGCCACATCATGAACAGACGGATGTGCAAGCATGCATAAGTTGAATTTGTTAAGTGGGCTTATCCCCTCCAAACATGGGGTGAGGTCCTCTCACCTACGCGCATCTGCACCTCATCCGTGACCTCTACCCGCGGACCTGGCCTGACCCGTTAACCTGCCTAAGCCTCACTCCTCGCTCACCACCCACTGCCGGTGAGCCTGGACCTAGGTACGCTAGGTCCGATAACCCGATTACCCCTGTGGCTCTGTGAGAGCAAATCCTAAAGAGAGAGGAGAGAAGGAGAGCCTGTGCGGGTAGAGGGAGGGTTTTTCTCTTGGTGAGAACCGGCTAACAGCTTCCCCTGTTGTGAGAAGAAAGTCAGAGAAAGAAGAAGGGTTGAAGGAAGAAGAAAGGTAGAGAAAGGAAGAAGAAGAAAGGTAGAGAAAAGAAGAAGAAAGGCAAAGAAGAGAAAGAGAAAAGAAGAAGAACAAAGAGGCTTGAGCAGTTTAAGCCATCTGATTAGTAAATCAGACGATTGGTTTGATTGCATTCCATACAGATATACATTGAGCTCATTAGCTATCATTGTAAGGAGTATTTGGTAATCTAAATCACCATTTTATTCCATTACTTTTACATTCTGACACCTGATCCTAGTGCTACTTTACTCTGAAACAGTTTTTGTTCACAATTTCATAACTTTCTTATCTAAATTGCAATTTTTGAGAACTGAATTCCATATTTCTCCCTGTGTTCGACCTCGAAACTTTTTCGAGTAATAAAGTTATTTGTTTGGGCATTATTTTGGCTATGTTGCAACGCGGCAATTTTAAAACACCGATTTAGCGACCGACCATTTTGGCGCCATTGTCGGGGAGCAACAGGCAATTTAGAACCCTTGATTGCAATTCTAGACTTGGATTCTAACTTGCTATATCTCTTTTGCTATGGTTTGTTTCATGGGGGATACATTCCGGGAAGATCAGCGGCACATTAAACATGCCAGGGGCAAGTAAGTTCTAACTACTCTCTCTCTTAAGCCCCTGATTCTGAAAAGGTTAAAAGGAAAAAAAAATCAATTAGGGCCACTTGCATTATATTCTTAGATTAATTATCAAGTTGCCTGATTTGATACATTCTACAAACATTCAAACCCTGATCTGTGCACCCATTTAAAGCTAAGGTATCTAGGGCTATCACATTCTTGCTTGAGCCCTAGGTACCACATTTTGACAAACTAAATTGGACCAAGTAGAGCCAATTAAGGACTCCAATTTAGGGTTTTAGAGACACACTTGCTTAATCAAGAAATTATCTCTCCAAAATAATGTGTGCCTAGACCTTGGTTGAATTGATCTATTCAAGCAAAATCCTAAAATCAGGCTCTTTAATTCATTTGAACACTAAAAGAAGGACCTAAATTTCTCAAGAGGAAAATACAGGTGAAGTTGACCCACCTTGTTAGGTCAACCAATATTCAAATTAGGTCACTTTTGCACTCAACACATCTTAAAAGTTCAAAGTGAAATCCCAAGCACCCTTGCTCTTAATTAAAACTGGTAGACTTGAGAGGTCAAGTCCCCATTCTGGTCTACCTGGAATATCAGTAACAAGAGAGGTCGGGTAGGGGAAACCCTGTAACCTGTGGGGGCGCTCTACCATGTAGGGGTCTTTGCGGTACCCTCCCTCTTTGGTTACCTAGGTAATTCTCAAGTGGATGGCTTTCTGACCAAGGGGTATCATCCACCCCGAACCTCTATAGTAATCCAAAATTTTTGGGTGTCTTGATTGGATCCATCACATTCTACCTCTCATCTACTCCATCGATGCATATTCAGGAGGAGGTTTCTAAGACCATCCTTGAGGCCTCCTTTAGCTACTCATTCACGTCGAGGCCATGCCTCGACCTCCTTATTTGTGCAACAACCCAATCCTATTGATATTTCTTCCGATTCATCTGAACCTGATTCTCCTTCATCCATCATCATGGCACAACCCGCAGAAGAAAATAATCTTGAAAATTAACTTCAGCACCTCATTGATCTATTCCAAGCCTTTGTGAACCCACCGCAGCTTCCAATGATGCGCAATCACTACAATCCTGCTGCGGTGGCAATCGAACCTCGAGTACAAATCCCCATTGGAGGTCCTGACACTGAACTCAAGCCCAACATGATTCATGCCATTCCCAAATTCCATGGGCGTAATTTCGAAGATCCTTTTCAGCATATCAAACAACTCAAGCATCTGGCCCAGACCTTCTGGTCAGAAGCTCAAAATCGGGATGTCCTACTCATGAAAATGTTCTCCTTCTCTTTCATGGATAAAGTTGTTCACTGGTACCAAACCCAAACGCATCCAATCAACACCTGGGCGGAACTTCAATCTGAGTTTTTGAGAAAGTTCTTCCCTGTTGGTTGTGAAGTTTCCCTACTAGGAGGGGGTGACGTAATAATTGCGGAAATGAAATAATAAATAATCTCACAAAAAGACAATCGCACAAAGTACACAATAATTTTTAGGTGGAAACCCAAACCGGGTGAAAACCACCACCTAACCCTCTCGAGTTAGGATTTTCTGATCAACCAAGTTGATCAAATCCACTTAACCGAATCACTTTAAAATAAGGGTGATTCAACCTCAATTACAACCACGCTACTTAGACGAGGGTAGCGTACCTCAACCCCTTCTCTTCACGAGAAGGATTTTGTCTCGCAAAGGAGACAGGAATTCGCAAAGCGAATACCCAACCAAATAACGAAGATAAAATAAGTAATCCTATATAGCCAACAAAGTAATATTTAACCTAAGCTTCTATAGGAAATAGGATGCTTCCCTTTGAAAGGAGTACGTCGATGATGCGGATGCGTGAGCCACGCGACGGCGCAACTTCGCTCTCGTGAACTATGGCCGAAGAGCGGGTGCGCGAAGGCTTGATGCTCTCAAGATGAAGAACTAGCGCTTATAAAGCAAGAGAGACACAAAATGGTTTGAAAGTGTATTGCAAGGTGCGTCTTGGTGTTTCTTAGATGTATATTATTTCTTAGATGTGTGTTAGTGTGTCAAAGGCTCCCCTCTATTTATAGAGGCCTTAGGAAGGCTTTGGAAGGCTTAGAAAGCTTCCATAGCCGTTGGGTACAAAGCCCAAGTGAATCAGCCCGAAATTAGGAACAATCATTGTTCTGACAGGCTTATCAGACGTCTAATTCTGGCATCAGACGTCTGGAAGTTCACTTTAAGACGTCTGAAGATAAGGTCAGACGCCTGATTTTGGGCGGGTCTCTTCCTGACTTGGATCAGATCTAAACAGGGTTCTTGTGCAAGTCCATCAGGCGACATATAGGACGTCTGGCACTATGTCTAGACGTCTGGAAACCTACTTTTACTGTGGGAATGGATTTCCAAACGTTGCAACGGCTAGAAAATCTCTGAGAAGAGATTTTGGGTCAGCCGAGGCAAAACGGTCAATTATCAGACGTCTGGAAAGCCCGATGGACGTCTGATAAGGCTCTAACGGTCACATCCTTGAGTGTTTGTTAAGCTAGCTAACGGTCCACTAATTAGATGTCTGGCAAAGTCATCAAACGTCTCCTAAGACGTCTGGTCTAAGGTCTGGACGTCTGATTTCATCAGACAGAACTACTTAAGTCCAGCCTAAATGTTATCAGACGTCTGAATCAACAGTCAGACGTCTTAAAACACATTATCAGACGTCTGATCTTGGAATTAGACGTCTGGAAATGCTGTTTGAACCCTATATTGATTTTCTAAGTTTTCTACAGAAAACCTAAGTATCCTAGGGTTGTGCAGGTGTTCGTAGGACTGCTGTTAGGGTACTTTGAGGCTCTTTAACAGAAATCTAAGTAACAAAAATAAAGAACAACAAAAGAAACGAAATATACAATGAGTACAAGAGAAGGAAATCTATCCTATTCTTCATCTCCTTCCTTCTTCAATATATCGCTCCTCGCGAATCTCTTCTGTTCTCCATCAGGCTCCTCCAATTCGTCCTGGATGCGAGCTCGAATTCCGTCTAAACACGTCTACATTTGCAATTGACCTGAAATCTAAGACTCCAAGTGCAAATGTTAAATAACACGTGTTTTGTTATCATCAAAACAAATGATCGTGGTGCTCTAGCACCAACAGGTCGGACAAATACTTTACGGCACCAGATCACGCATTTCATACAGCAAGCAGGAGAACCACTTCACGAGGCATGGGATCGTTTTCTGCATCTCATGCGAAAGTGCCCCCACCACGGAGTTCCTAAATGGGAACAAGTCCAGTCTTTTCACTAGGGGCTCCGTGAGGATATTCGATTATTTGTCAATGCAACTTGCAGAGGAAACATCATGGGTCAACACGAAGACACCGTGTGGGAGATTCTCGAGAATATGTGTGAGAACTCCATCAATAATGAATCCATGGGCATGTTCGACCAGACGAATGCACATGCATTGATGAATCCAAAGGGAGCGCATGAGATGCAGGGCTTGTCCTTTTCCGTCGACTTGGAACTGATGGCCAGTCATCTGGACAAGGTCTCTATTATTGAGAAGGTGGATGAGCTAACTCGACATTTGCAGCGAGCCACCTCTGCGCAAAACCTGTTCACGCAACCACCCTCTAGCAGGGAGGCCATGCACAACATCTATCACCGACCTTCCAGAGGATGGATCCATATCCACCCCCATCTGATTCTAATTTGGAGGAAACTCTGGATCTACCTACTCTAGTTGGGGGAACTATGAACCCACATATTCTGATTTTCCCGAGGTTCCTCAAACCTGCGAGGACCTCAATGTCATTTAGAATGATCCATTCTCAAACACTTACAACCCTGGATGGCATAATCATCCCAATTTCACATGGTCAGGAAAAAATCAAACTCAGAGACCTCAATATCATCCCCGACCACAAGCTCCTCGTCTGTATCAACCGCATCAGCCTCCCTCTCCCAAACACCTAGGAACCAAAACCAACCTTAGAAAACACAAAACCCACTCCCCAACACCTTTTAAGACGTCCAGACATTTGGCTGGACGTCTGATTTCTATAGAATAACAATCCAGGAAGCCAAAACTCATACTGACACAGAATTGGACGTCTAATTTAGTATCCAGACGTCCAATTTTGTAGTATAAGACGTCTGATCACTATCCTGGACGTCTGATACTGCTGTCTGGTTCCTGATTTTGGGTGTTGGAAGCCCTAGCTTGCCTATTTTAACCTAGGAACCCACCGGACACCCTAGGAAACCTAAGTAGAGACCTCCTAAGCCTAGTCCACTATCCATAGCCCTACTTGTCCTATCCCTAACCCAATTGAACCATCCCATACCTAATTGGGTGCATCTACAGTTGATTGGGTGCACCCGAGCCCAATTAGATCCACCCAGGATCTAATTAACTCATACCTATTAGGGTTACCCTAGCCTAATCACATGCACACATCTAATTAGACTTGACCTAGACCTAATTAGGTTCACTCCTATCCAATTAGACTTTCCTAAGCCTAATTAGGTCCACACCCACTTAATCTAGATTGACCCAACCTATTTAGCACCCAATCCTACCAAAACCCACAACCTAGCCCTACGAAAAACACACACCCACACACACACGCACACCTTCCCATTTTACTCCCACCAAACCCATGCACACTCTCTTGGAAACCCTAAAAACTTGTGTCAAACCTAGATCCAAAAATTGTGGCATTTGCTATTTTTGGAGCCACCAAAATTGGCAACCAAATGGAGCCTTCCATAAGGGCAAAGAGAGAGCTACGAAATTGGACCATCTGTCCATACATTCTCCCATCCATACTCTCCACTCTAAACTTGCTTCCACCCTCCAAAACCTTAAGGCCGTCCTCCTCATCCTCCTCCAAGGCTCCATGGACGGCTAGCTAGAGAAGCTTCTCTCCAAAGCTTCAAGGACGGCCATTGGTAGAGAAAGGGAGCAACACCCTCCTCTCTCCACTTGGGTGCACTAGCCCCCATCTTCTTCTTCTTGGACGGCCATGAAGGCTCACCCATAGCCTCTTGTGGCCAGCCATCTCTTTTGGTAGGCGTGTAGATGGGTTTGCATACCCAAGGTCTAGCCTACACCCTCACACAAGGCTGATGGCCCTAGTGGCAACTTTCCGGCGTGAGGGATTTTCTTCTATTTATATGCTTTCTAGTGTAGATGATGTGTGATAAATTTCTATGCATAAATAATGTTTCTGTGATTGATTGTCATGTTTGCTTGCTTATATGACACTTTGGTTTGTTCACACCATGCACGGTCACCGTGGCCTCATTTAGATGCACATAGTCACTTAGGTTTTTGCTAGTTTATCTAGATCTAGGTTTCAATTTGCTTTTCGAAATAAAAAAAAATCAAAAACACAAAAAGACAAAAAGTAGTAGCTTAGGTTAGATTTAGGTTATAAAAGTCGATCCAAATCTCGATTCGTTTTCACGCCTCCCAGAGACGAACGACCGGGACTCAAGTTCTAAAAAGAATAAAGATCTACGAGAGTTTCGTTATCACAAATATCTTTGACGAGTGGTTTTTGCGACTATACTACGATTTCCAACGATTTCAAAATACACGATTTCCACGCTCGTCACTCAGATGGCAAATCCTTGCCAACTTGGTGCACTTCCTTCACAACCTCTGTTTAATCCGAATAACGTGCTAAACCAGAGGCACATTATGTACCCAAATCCAAGCCAAGCTCACTTTGTTTATCAGGTCCCTTCTACTCCATCACCCGATGGGATGGAGGCTTCAACATCATATACAGTTTACTAGCAGCAAGCACCTCTTTTACCCACACCAAACCAGAACCAGGCGGGATTGAATTCTGTTACTACCTGCAGTGGCAACACAACACAAGACCCACCTTATCCAAGCCACTCCCAACCTAGGATAGTCATCCAGGACACCTCTATCCCAGATCAAGAACCTGGACCCATTCTAGAGGAACCATCTAAGGTTCCATTTCCCGAGGCCTTGACTAAAGGAAAAAGGATAACAAAACCATGGCACCTCAGGAGGACCTGGTTAAGCTCTTTGAGCAGGTTCATATAAACATCCCCTTTATGGATGCAATACGCTACATACTGACTTACGTACGATTTCTGAAAGACGTATGTACACCTAAGCGTAAGCCGCGAACCAAAGACGGGAATCCGATCGTACTGTCAGAGCAAGCTAGCTCCGTCATTTTGAGCAAACTCGCGCCTAAGGCAAAGGACCCAGCCACCCTTTTGATCTCTTATGAAATCGGTGATACACAATTTGACTGAGATTTATTAGACTTAAGGGCCTCTATAAATTTGATACCTACATCCCTACTAGACTACTTCGAGGAATCTGAACTTAAACCAACTGAAATGACTTTACAACTGGCCAACCAATCAATTAAGTCACCAAAAGGAATTCTCGAGGATGTCACAGTTAGGGTACGTGATTTCTATTTTCTAGTGGATTTTATTGTCTTAGACATGGATGCTCCGGAGAATGTGAAGAATACACCGATCATACTAGGAAGACCCTTTCTGGCCACTGCTAGGGCCAGTATCAATTGTGAGGAGGGCTAAATTGAACTGAAATTTTGAAGCAAGACACTAAAGATCAACATCTTTAAGGCCGAACAAGGAATTAATTATAGAGTCATAGAACAAATTTGTGATATCGAAGCTGTGGTCGACGACTTCATTGAGGAAAAACCAACTATTTCTGATCTACCACAAGAGGATCAAAACCCGCAATTAGAGGAGCCCGAACTTAACCTAGACACACCCATAACTCTCGACACCCACCCTGAACCACCCACTGTTGCTGACAACCCGGTTTTGGAATTAAAGCCTCTTCCCGATCATCTCAAGTACGTCTTTTTGGGTTCCAATCAAACATTTCCTGTGATTATCAACTCCCTCCTCACACCTGATTAGGAAACACTCTTGATTTCTGTTCTCCAGCAACATCAAAGAGCCATTAGATGGACTCTCGATGATTTCACTAGTATCATCCCCTCATACTACACACATCACATATACATTGAAGAGGGCTCACGACCATCCCGTGAAATGCAGAGACGCCTGAATCCAAATCTACAAGATGTAAAAAAGGATATTATCAAGTGGTTAGATGCAGGGATCATTTACCTGATATCCAACAGTTGGTGGGTGAGCCCAATCCAAGTTGTGCCTAAAAAGGCAGGACTCACCGTCATCATGACTGAAATCGGAGAAACCATACCGACCCATATAGCAAACTCATGGAGAGTCTACATTGATTACAGAAGACTCAATGTCTCCACAAAGAAGGATCATTTCCCACTATAGTTCATTAATCAGATTCTCGAGAAATTAGAGGGAAATCAATTCTTCTACCTTTAGGATGGGTACTCCGGTTACAATCAGGTCGCAATCCATCCCGAGGATCAAGAAAACACCACCTTCACCTGCCCCTTCGAAACTTACGCATTCCGAAGGATGCTGTGCGGTCTCTGCAATGCACCCGCTACTTTTCAGCGGTGCATGCTTGCCATATTCTCAGATATGGTAGGTGAATACCTTGAAGTCTTCATGGATGACTTCTCGGTATTTGGTGAATCATTTGACAATTGCCTCCTACACTTGGTTGAGATCCTCAAGCGATGCATCGATGTGAACTTGGTTCTTTCCTAGGAAAAGAGCCACTTCATGGTACCTAAAGGAATTGTCCTGGGACATCTTATCTCTAAAAAGGGCATCCATGTTGATCAAGCCAAGGTGAATCTGATTTCCAAACTCCCTATGCCTAGCTCGGTCAAATACATTCGATCCTTCCTAGGGCATGTCGATTTTTACCGTCGAGTCATTCCCGATTTCTCAAAAATCACGCGTCCCCTGACTAAACTTCTATCTAAGGATGCCCCTTTTGAAATCTCTAAGGAGTGTACCCAGGCATTTGAAGTGCTGCGTGATCGAGTTACCCAAGCACCTATCCTGTAGCTCCCTGATTAGTCTCAACCCTTTGAGATCATGTGCGATGAATCTAATTATGCTGTAGGTGCGGTACTTGGGCAGAAAATAGATAGGAAACCCGTGGTCATCTACTACGTTAGCAAGACACTTGACGATGCTCAGCGTAGTTACACAGTTATTGAGAAAGAGATGCTAGCCGTAGTATTTTCCCTGGAAAAGTTCAGATCGTATCTTTTGGGTTCCCGTATTGTCATTTACTCATATCACACTACTGTGAGGCACCTCCTTGCAGAGAAGGATGCGAAACCTCAGCTAATCCACTGGATCTTGCTGTTGCACAAGTTTGACCTCGAGATTCGCAACAAGGCTGGAAAACAGAATGTGGTAGTTGATCACTTATCTCGCCTTCCTTCTGACACTATTGACCCTTTCGAACCCATTACTGAACATTTTCCCAATGAGCACCTCCTGACTATCAGTTCAGGACTTCCATGGTTTGTTGATCTAGGAAACTACTTGGCATCACATCAGATCACGTCCGATTGGCCAAAAGCTAAGAAGGACAAATTGCTTTCTGATGCCAAGTACTACTTTTGGGAAGACCCATATCTCTTCTGCATTGGTGCTGATCAGATCATCAGACGATGTGTTCCGAAAGCGAAAATTCAGGACATTTTGTCCTTTTGCCATGACCAGGCCTGCGATAGACATTTCTCTGGTCATAAAACCATAGCGAAAGTCCTCCAGTGTAGTTTCTATTGGCCCACAATTTTCAAAGACGCATATAATCACTGTAAGGCATGCCCTCGTTGCCTGACCTTAGGCAACATAAGCTGCTGTGATATGCGCCAAAAACTGGTGTGCTCGTTTTTTGCGGTGTTTTAAAGTTTTGTTCGTTGCAGTATATTGCAAAACACGATCACCAATTTAATTTATTTATTACTCCAAATTATAAAATATCCCGAGGTCGAACTCAGGGAGCACACTAGGATTCTAGAAACATACAAGTTCATAATTGACTATATACTGTTTTACAAAAATTTAAGAGAGAGAGAGAGTGAGCAAAAATTTCTCCTTTTCTTTTTCTTCTTCCCTTTCCCTTCTCTTCTTTCTTCTTCTCTCTTCTCTGCAGGTCTTCTTCTTCCTTCCTTGGTTCTGCTTCAGCTTTTCTTCTTCTTCTACTTGTCTTTCTCTTCCTTTATTTCTTCAGTTCCTCGTCTCTTTGGCTTCTTCTTCTTTTCTTTTCTCTGGCCCTTCCTTCTCTGATCGGCTTCTCTGCCTTCTCCTTTCTTCTTCTCTGCTGCTGCTCTTCTTTTTCTCTTTCTTTTCTCTCTTTCCTCTTGGCTTCTTCTTCTGTGCGACAGAGGCACCCTCCTTCTCTTTTCCTTTTCTTTTTCTCTGGCCCTTCCTTCTCCTTCAGCTCCTTTCTTCAGCAGCTCCTTCCTTCTTCCTACTTCTTCTCTGTTGTTGCTTCTTTGCAGCTAAGTCCTTCGCCGCTACTCCTTTTATTCTCTACCTGTTCCCTGCACACACACACCAGCGCAAAACCTACCCCTACCCTTCCCGCGAGTCTCTCTCACTCTCTCTCTCTCTGAATCTCTCTTCGGTATGCTCTCCCAGAGCCGGGTTATCGGGTCGATCGCGTGCCCGGGTCCAGGCGCACCGGCATGGGTGTGGTGTGCGAGGAGTGCACAGATCAGGGTATTCGGGTCACGGGTCAGGTCTGCATAGGCAGTGCCGCGGACGAGACCCGGTGAGGGGAAGGGTGAGTGACCTCACCCCTACGACTGGAGGCGAATAGCCTTAGTCACTTTTTCAATTTATGTGTGGGCGCGCCCCCACACACTTCCGAGGTGGGAGTAAAGTCCCACCTCTGCTTCGCGCGCCTGCAGGCAGGAGGCTTCGAGTAATTGGGGTAGCAGCCGAGGCTTACGACCCCAATTGAAGACTTGGGCACACTCGCGGAAGTCTTCCACGTCGCCTGGGGCTTACGCTTGGAGCTGGAGAGGCTGAAGAAGCTCGCCAAGCAGTTCCTTGCTATTCATCAATGGCGGCGAGGGGGCGACCTGAAAACACTAAAACGGCCTCGCGGCCACGTCAAAAAGCTCAGGGAGCTTCTCCAGAGCACGGCGAAGGCGGTGCGGGGGTCGGCGTGGCGTGGGGAGGCCGGAGTGTGCGCACCTAGGGCACACAGTGTGCGTGAGAGTGGGTGTGTTCGCGGGGTGTTCTGGGTGTGTGGAGTGGTGGTGTGAGTGGGGGGAAGTGTTGAGTGGAGTGAAGGAATGCTTATGGGCTTGTTGGCGAGGGGTGGGATGGCCTGTGGAGGTGGAGTGGCCTCGCCGGAGTTGGTGGCCAAAGGTGGAAATGATGGTGGTGGTAGCGGCAGTCGAGGGGTGGAAACAACAAAGTAATAAGGGGGAAATAACGGAGAGAGTGGGCGTGAGCTGGCTACAACGACACTTACAGCGACATCCTGGAGGTCACTAATGATCCGATGCCTATTTTAGCCTCTTCTCATCCACTATATAAGTACCTACACCCCTTACCTTCCAATCTATCTCTACCTACTCTACTCCCACCTACTCCCAAGCTCTAACAAGCCTACCAAGGCTCTGTTAGAGCTTGCTCTCAAGCTCCCAAGGTGCCTATTAGTGTAACGAAACTCTGCCCCACCAAATACTCCTCCATCTTTCCATCCCCATTCATAGGTCACCTTGGAGTTGTCCTCCCACCTCCATTCCGATAGTAGATCATCTCTGCCTTCTCACCTCCATTCCGGAGTTGTGCTCAAGCTTTCCTCTACCTGACGTCCTCCCGCATCTCACCTCCGTTGTCCTACTTCCCAACTCCTTCGTCCGAGCTTCCGCCAGATGCCATCGTCTCGCCGAACAGTCGTTTTGGGAGATTTCTTCTCACCTCCCTCTCTTTTTATGTTTTCTAGATTATTGTAATTGACACTTATGTAATATATCATATTCGATTCCATCTCTCTCTTGTGATTGATTGTCATTTTATTTCAAAAAAAAAATCATAAAACACCAACAAGAAACAAATCAAAGTGCGATTTTCATACAAAGTAAACATCGCCTCCTTGTGTTCGACCTGGGCCTCCCTTGGAGCTATGGTATAAATTATATTTGATTATGAGTTTTGCAACTACGACGACGGGTTACTCATAATACTGATTCAAACACGCGAAACTAGTGCGATCACCTAACATGTATACAAACTACTCTAAATGCAGAATGATGCATGCTATGCAATATTTATAACATAGAATGAATATCTAAGCCTAAGAACATATATAAATTGGCATTTTAACCTAAATGGATGTGTCTACATCAGATGTCTTTGCCTATGGAATGCCGATTTCCCGACGAAACCTCACGCTCACTACATTTTCCCGATATTTCCTCGGCCAAATCGAATAGCTCTTATCGGCATGTTCCTGCTAGATCGTCCTTGCCGATCTCGACAAACCGCGCTTGTTTCACGATTTTGTTAATCACCAATGTTTTTCTGATAAAATTACTCAAAAGGATGGTTTTCCTGATGTGCCTGATGAGGTGAATATACATATGCTCCAATGTGGTCCCTTGAATGAAAATGTTGGCTTGTCTTGGGGTATCTATCTTCTTTTACCGTCTCCTACTCCCCCGGACCCTGACCCCCCCTTCATTTTCGAGGTTACGGGTTTGGAGGAGGGACCAACCAATGATGCAAAACAACTAGATCAAGATCTAAGGTTGATTCTCAAGGTCTGTTGGATTATTTTGATGCTGAGCCCCTCTTCCTCCAGGACAAGGCATATGAGGCACACTCCCCTCCTAAGGCTGGAGGAGTCTGTGGTGGTCAGTAGCTGGAAGAAATGGGGCGAATAACCCAAAGTTGATCTAAATCTCTCCTTAAAACCATTTCCTTATGAATTGCATGTTTTGGAATTGTAGGGGCATTCTCAATGACCCTACCATGTCTTGTATTAAAGAACTCACCCATAATTTTAGTCTTAAGATCATCTTCTTTTTTAAAACTTTTGTTGAACCTTCTAGTGACGTGTTTTCTCCCAACTGCAGCTAGTCTTCGTGCGTTTTAAAGCTTATTATAGTAATGTCGTTGTGGTATAAAATAAGACAGCTACGGTTGTCGTTACTATAGAAATTTTACTCGAAAATAGTTTCCCGAGGTCGAACTCAAGGAGCTACTGGAATTCTAGAAGTACAGAGTTTCTTTATTACAAAAATGAGAGAGAGAGAGAGATATTTTGTCTTGGCTTCTTCTTCTCTTCTTTCTCTTTATGCTTTCCCTCTTCTTTCTTCTACCGCTCTTCCTGTCTTCTTCTTCTATTCTTCAGCTGCAGCCTCTCTCTCTACGAGTCTTCTTCCTTGGCTCTGTTTGCCTTCAATTCCTCTTCTTCTTCTTCTTCTGCTTGTCTTCTATTTCTTTTCTTCTTCAGTTCTTCTTCTTTTTCTTGTCTTTATCTTATGCAAAGTCTTCTTTTTCTTCCTTCTTCTCTTTTCTTTCTTTTCTGCTGCGGAGCCTTCTCTTTTCTTCTTCTTCTTCCTTGGTCTTCTGCTTTACCTCCTCTGAAGGTTTATCCGTCGTCTGATATCGCAGTCAGACGACTTAAACGGTGGTCTACTACAGTGCTTCCCCTCTTTTTCTTCCTTCGCTGCTTCTTCTTCTTCTCTTCTTTGGCGAGCCTTCTTCTTCCTCTGCTTCTTCTTCCTTGGTCTTCTGCCTTGCTCAGCTGCAAGACTTCTTCAGAGTTTCTTCTTCTTCTGCTCCTCTTCTTCTTGCGGCTAAGTGTTGAGCCTTCCTCCTTTGCGCCCTGTTCTTGCACAAGGCACAGCAAAACCTAGCCCTTCCCTCTACCCGCACGTCTCTCTCTCTCTCTGTAAACCGCTCATAGGAAGCTCTTCCAGAGCTGGGTTATCGGGTCGAGTAGCGTACCCGTGACCAGGCGCACCGACGTGGGTGGTGCGCGAGGAGTGCAGGGTAAACAGGTTGGCCAGGTCTACGTGGCGTGGGTCATGGACGAGGCGGGCGAGTGGGCGAGGGGACCTCACCTCGTGTTCTGAGGCTTTACGGTAAAAACACAAAATCAATTTAAATGGGTGCAGCGCTTCAAAATCTTACGATGTGGGACTAAACTTTGTTCCTTCTCGCGCGTGCCCGCAGGAAGAACGCGACCTCGCCTCAGCAGCTGCGTCCTCGTTTCCCCTCGCATGCCAGCTACCTGCCTTCACCCGATTCTCCCCAATTCGCATCAGCTGGAGATCTGACGCTCTGAGGCCTGGAGCTCGCTTGGAAGCTCCTTGCGCCGTCGCCAATGGCGACCGAGGTAGCAGGTCTGTCTAACACAAATAGGGCCTCTCGGCCAAATCAGACCACAGGGGAACCTTTGCCATGGCACGGCGAAAGTGGTGCGAGGTGCAGCAGCCCGCAGGATGGCCTAGGCGTGCGTGCCTAGGTCGTTCTGTGGCCGGAAAAATGGGTTTGATCGGGGGAGTGTTGTGGAGGTGTGGAGTGGCAGTGGAGGGGCGGAGGGTGTTTGGTGAGGTGAGGCGGAGCTTTTGGTGCAGTTGGGGAGTCGTATGGGGTTGTGGGATGACGAGAACGACTTGCCGGAGAGTGGCTAGAGGTGGGGAAGATGAGGGTGGTCAGGCGTGGTCGTAGGGCGATCAAGCAAAACAAGTTGGGGAAAAGAAAAAGGGGAGGAAGGGAAATAACTGTTACTTACCTACAGGGATGAAGGGGGGCTGGAGCGGCAGGCAGCCGTACCGACTGTCGCCGGAGAAGAAACACCCAGAGGGAGAGAGCGGTGGCGAGGAAGTGGGCAGGGAGGCGCGTGCTTGGTGCGGCGCGACGCGAGGAGATCAGGTGAAGGTGGCTCTGCTGCTGGTATTGCAGTAGAGCGACGAGAAGGAAGAGGAGCCGCCGGAGCTGGTGGGTTCCTGTCGGAGTGGGGAGAGAGGAAGGGATGAGGGATTCTCCGTCAGGACCAAGCTGGGAGAACTGGCTGGCGATGTTGGTCTTTATAAAGGCGGTGGCGGAAGGTCGGACGCAGGGAGGCGACGTGCGTTCCTTGCCGGAGTATGGTCGGAGACGAGACCCATACTTTCCGCGTGTTCGCACGGAAGGTGTGCGCGTCGTCAGGTGTCATGGCCGAGTCCCTGCGACAGGAGACGTCGCAGGGAACTTCACGTTTACTTTGCAGGACGCCTCCCTCACCCTGCACGGCGCCATGCTCCGCGCAAAGTCGCCGGAGCATGGTGCTGCGCAGAGACTTGCAGGAGGGAGCAAAATACAAAGAACGACGAGGAAATTAGGGGCCAAAATGCAAGGGTTTCAAAAGTTGAGGGTCAAAAAGTAAATGATGAGGACCAAATTGCAAAGTCGATCAAGGAGGTCTCTTCTTAGTCTCATACTTTTATGCTTGACTAAATTGGACCTAAGGATTTTAATGGTGAATTTTGTTTCTAGTTCAGACCATGTTTGATCGGCCAATTTACGTAAAAACCCAAATTAAATCATTAATTGGGCATTGTTCTCAATGTTGGTCAAAATGGGTTTCTAAGGCCAAATTGAAGGTGCTAAACACTAGAGATTATTTTTCTATGAATTTTAGAGGGTTTAGTTGATTTTTTTCCTGCCTCAAATCACATGAATTGAAGTGGGTTTGTTTTAGGGTTATAGAATGTCATTTAATTCTTTGGAGTTGCTGTAGCCTTTGTTGGATCAGATCATCCCACTTTCCTTCTTATTTGGTTTGTTTGACTTGTGTTTGGATCCTGAGTTACCCTGTTTGCAGATTGTGTTGGTGAAATTGCATTTTTACCCCTTATGACTTGTTTTCTTCTTAAACTCAGAATTTTCTGAGTTAAGCCTTTCTTTGAGTTATGTAGGAGCTTTTTCTTGCATATCTAGGTTAGATTATGCTAGTTAGGGTTCATGATGAGGTTCTTATCATACCCCCATGCCTAGCTTTTGCTAGTCCCTTAGCAAAAACTTAAGGTTTCAACCTTTATTCTAGACCATGAAGTTCTTAATGGTTTCAGATAAGCGCTTTTTTCATTTGAACCTAGATTAGGTTAGAATGCTGACCATAGGCCTAAAAGGTACTCTAGTACCAACCAAGATCCAGATCTGTCTAGCCTTAGCCTCAGTCCTTAGCAAAGGATTTTAAGGCCCACAAGAACTAACCTAAGGTCTATTGGACTTTGTGGTTAAAGCACCCGTGCTTGAAATAATTTTAGCCCTGGCTCAGTTCGCAGTGCGTTTTGTAAGAGAGAGAGATAGAAGATTTTTCTGTTTGGAGAGTTTTCTCTCTCTTTTTCTTTTTAATTATAGCTTAGGATTGGCTTTTCAACACGGTCTGTATCAGATTCCTTGTTCCCATCATCAATCCTCAAGGGTTCCTGGCAATAGATGCTTCGAGATAGCACCGCCCATGGCAACCCCTGGAACCCTGTCTATTGAGATTTCGAGATAATCCCATCCATGGTGTTCCATGGCCGAATCCAGACCCTGGCAATTGACACTTCATGATAATGCCATCCATGGAATCTGAACCAGTAGAGTGCTCACATGCCCCCAGTAGGATATGTAAATATCCAAAGAGACAAGCACCGAGGAGATGATATTTTGTTACGCATCTTCAAGGGGAATTTCCCACCTCTCCGCGTTGGGAACTCATCCAAATCAACTTGTGTTGATCGGCCGCTCCTACTCTAGGTGTTCTTTTCAGAATTTTGCGACGCTTCTGCGTGATTTTGATTTTTACGCTTACTGAACCAGGCTGTGTGTGAGGTTAGGGTGCTTAGGTTACTGAGTCTCGTAAACCAAAAGTTAGTTAATGAGGCCAAATATTCCCTAAGCCTTGGACCTAATACTTAAGCTTTTCATTTTCCTCAACCTCTTGAGGAGTGTCCAGATCTTAATGGGTACTAAGAGTCTATCCAAGAATGCCTAAGGTTTGCGTTCTTACTAATCTCACCATGCACTTTTCATTTCTTTTTTTGAATGAGGTCTAGAACTTAGGTCAATTCCTTAGTTTCTTACTAATGACTATTGCTCTTTTCTCATATTTTTGTGCTCCTTTTTCATTTTGTTTCTTTTCCTTCTCTCACAAAATTTCCTTTCTCCTCTTATTCTCTTATTCTTTTTCGAAAATTTTTTTAAATTTTTATGGTGTTTTTGGCATATGTGAATTTTTTTGTTTACAACCTTTTCTTACAAGTTTTGCACTTTCATACCCCCCATACCTAAGGTTTGCAATGTCCTCATTGTGACTTAGGGGGTTTTTATTCAGCTTAGTTCATTCCTTAGGACAAGTATTTTGGTGAGTGAATGGGTCGGGGTGATTGTTGCGAACGATTTCTAATCCCAGATGCAACCATCTGAGGTGGAGTCGGCTGTCTTAAAGGATGAACCTTAAGTGCACAAAGGTGTCAAAAAGGTTTTAGGCTTTCAAGGAAAATGACGGGCTGCCTCCCGTTAAGCGCTGAGTTTTACGCCATCGGCTAGGTGCAATAAGCTCAAGGGGAATGGAGGATATAAGATGATTCAGCCAAATCAGTAGAAGTTATATCAATGAACGGCTTGAGTCTCTGACCGTTCACGATAAAAGGTTCGGAATCGTGGCTGAGCAGACTGATTTCGATGGCTCCATTTCCAAAAACCTGTCGGACCAAGTATGGTCCGATGCACTTGGATCGCAACTTTGCAGGGAAAAGTTTGAGTCGGGCATCAAAGAGTAGGACCTTCTAACCAGGATGAAAGATCTTTCTCAAGATATGCCTGTCATGGAAGGCTTTAACCCGCTCCTTGTAGATTCGCGAGTTCTCATACGCGTCTAGGCGTAATTCATCGATCTCACTGATTTGAAGCTTTCTGTGGGTTCTAGCCTTTGAAAGATCTAGATTACAATTCCGTACTGCCCAATAGGCTTTATGCTCCAGTTCGACGGGAATGTGACATGCCTTCCCATACACCAGTCTAAAGGGAGACAGCCTAATTGGGTTTTGTGGGTGGTCCTATAGGCCCACAAGGCTTCCGGAAGTCGGGACAACCAGTCCTTCCTATCAGGTCGAACAGTGACCTGCAGGATTTTCTTGATCTCTCGATTTGATAGCTCAGCTAGACCATTAGTTTGGGGGTGATAAGGAGTAGGGATTCGGTGAGACACCCCGTACTTGGTCATCAGTGACTTAAACTGAGCATTTGTGAAATGGGTCCCCCTATCTGAGATTATAGCACGAGGAATCCCGAACCTTGAGAAAATGTTTTGATGAATGAATTTAAGAACGATTTTGTGATCACAGGTTCGGGTCGGTATGGATTCGATCCATTTTGACACGTAGTCCACAGCCAGCAGAATGTATTCAAAACCATCCGAAACAGGAAAGGGGCCCATAAAATCTGTATTTCACGAGAAGGTCGTGCGCCCTCTTCAGAATAAATATGATGCGTGCAATAAGAGGGACTTATTCCAGTTACATCATCGAGAGTCCACCCGATGGCTCTGCGATGTTGCTGGAGGACAACAATCAGACGGGATTCCTGTTCGGGATTGAGCTTGGAATTAATGATCACAGGAAGGGTCTGATTAGAACCCAGAAAGATGTATTTCAAGTGATTGAGAAGGGGCTTTAGTTCAAGGATGGGGTTATCAGCAGCAGCGGGTGAATCAGAATAGATGTGAGGTTCAAGGGTAGGAGCTATTGGTTTGTCTAAATCTGGATTTGACTCCTCTATTTGCGGGTCAAGATCTTTCTGCGGTTGATGAGGTATAATTAGGTCATTCTGAAAATGTGTTTCATCAACCAAAGCTTTAATGTCAAAAATTTGTTCGATGACACCGCAATTGATTCCTTGTTGGGCCTTAAATATATCAATTTTCAGGGTTTGATTTCCAAATTTGAGCTCTATTTGGCCCTCCTCACAGCTGATGTTGGCTCTAGCAGTAGCCAGGAAAGTTCTCCCTAGAATGATCGGTGTTTCCCTAGGGTTTTCAGGTGCGTTCATGTCTAAGACTATAAAGTCTACAGGGAAGTAGAAATCCTGCACTCTTACAATAACATCCTCGAGAATCCCTTTTGGTGACTTTATAGATTGATCTGCTAATTATAATGTCACATCAGTTGGTTTTAGCTCAGATTCTTCTAGATGGCTAAGTAAGGATGTGGGTATCAGATTTATGGAAGCACCCAAGTCTAGCAATGCTCTATCAAATTAGGTATCACCTATCTTGCAGGAAATCAGGGGAGTACGAGGATCTTTAGCCTTGGGTGGGAGTCTGCTTAGGATTACAGAGCTGGCTTGCTCTGACAGTACAATTGGACTCCCATTCTTGGTTCGCGGCTTACGCTGGGGTGTACACACATTCTTTAAGAATCGTGCGTAAGCCGGTACATGGCGGATTGCATCCATCAAGGGGATGTTTATGTGGACATGCTCAAAGATCTTGACCAGGTCCTCCTCAGGTGCCACGGGCTTGGTAGTCTTCTTTCCCTTGGTCAAGGCCTCATGAAACGGAACCTTGGTTGGTTCTTCTAGGATAGGTCCAAGTCTTTGATCTGGGACAGGGATAGGAACATCCTGGATTACTGTCCTAGGCTTGGGATCACTACCAGGCTTGGAGGGGTTTGGATAAGGTGGATCTTGGGTTTCCTTACCACTACGGGTTGTCACGGAATTAAGTCCTGCCTGGTTTTGGTTGGGATTGGGTAAGATGGGTTGCTGCTGATAGCCCACAAAAGAAGTGGAAGCCTCCATCCCGTCGGGTGAAGGAACAGAGGAGGCCAGATATATCAAGTGGGCTTGGCCTGGGTTTGGGTTCATAACGCGCCGCTGTGTTGGCATGTTATTCAGGTTAGGAAGAGGTTGGGAAGGAAGTGTGCCTGGCTCGCGAGAATTTGCCAACTGGGCCAGTTGATTTCGGACCTCTGTAAGTTCGTCCTTGTGTCGTTTTTGGATAGCCGCATTCGTTCTTTGAATGTCAGCCAGAGTCTGAAGGATAAGGGACATTTGATCCTAATTTGGCCCTGATGGATAAGTAGGGTTGAGTCGAGGCTGAGGCGGCTGGTAAGGACGAGGGGGTTGTGGGTAGGGTTGAAAGGGTGGTCTTTGGGTTTGGGCATTTCCCGCCCACTGAAAGTTGGGATGGTTTCGCCATCCAGGGTTGTAGGTGTTGGAGAATGGGTCATTCTGGATGGCGTTGAGGTCCTCGAAGGTCTGAGGAACCTCTAGAGAATTAGAGAAAGGGGGAATGGAATTCCCCGGGCTGGTATAGAAAGGATTGGATGACCTTCCGATCCGAGAATCAGATGGGGATGGATATGGATCCATCCCAGGAGAAGATCGGTGGAGAATGTTTTGCACAGTCTCCCGTGTGGAAGGAGGCTGTGCAAAGGAGCTATGCGCAGAGGTGGCTCGCTGCAAGTGCTGAGTCAGCTCATCCACCTTCTTTTCAATGATTGAGACCTTGTCCAATCGACTGGCCATTAGTTCCAGGTCGACTGTTGCGGACAGGCCCTACGTCTCATGTGCTCCCCTAGGGTTCGTCGATGCGCGGGCATTCGTCCTGTCGAATAATCCCATGAAGTCATTGTTGATGGAGTTCTCGCACATGTTTTCGAGAATCTCCCACACAGTGTCCTCATGTTGACCCATGATATTTCCTCCGCAGGTTGCATTGACGAAAAGACGGATGTCTTCATGGAGTCCCTGGTAAAAAGACTGGACTTGTTCCCATTTAGGAACTCCGTGATGGGGGCACTTTCTCATGAGATCCTGAAAGCGATCCCATGCCTCATGGAGAGGTTCCCCTGTTTGCTGAGTGAAGTGAGTAATCTGATGGCGCAAGGCATTGGTCTGACCAACGGGAAAGAACTTCAAAAATTCGGACTGAAGTTCCTCCCAAGTGTTGATCGGCCGGGTCTGAGTTTGATACCAATGAGCGGCCTTGTCCATAAGAGAGAAGGAGAACATCTTCATGAGGAGAATGTCCCGATTTTGTGCATCTGACCCAAAAGTTTGGGCCAGATGCTTCAGCTGTTTGATGTGCTGGAAGGGATCTTCGGAATTAAGCCCATGGAATTTAGGTATAGCATGAATCATATTGGGCTTTAATTCGGAATTAGGTCCTCCAGACGGGATTCTGACTCGAGGCTCAATGGCCACCGCAGCAGGATTATAATGGTCCCGCATCATAGGACGTTGCGGTGGGTGCACAAAGTTTTGGAAGAGGTTATTGAGTCGCTGGAGCTGGTGCTCCAGATTGTTTTCTTCCTCAACTGGTTGAGCCATGATGGGGGAAGAAGAAGAGCTTGGTTCTGAATCAGATGAGAGAATAATGTGGTGGGGTTGCTGCACAAATACGGGCGTCGAGGCTTGGCCTTTACGATAGTGAATTTCTAAAGGAGGTCTTAAGGGTGGTCTTAAGGACCTCCTACCGTACATGCACTATTGGAATAGATGAGTTTAGAAGGTGTTGGACCCAATCGAGGCACCCAAAAATTGTTGGGTGACTATAGAGGTGCGGGGCAGATGGACCCCTTGATCAAAAAGATCGTCCACCTGAGAATTACCTGGGCAGCCAGAGTGGGTAAGTCCCGCGAAGACCCCTACACGGTAGAGCGTTCCCACGGGTTACAGGGTTTCCCCCACCCGACCTCTCTTGTCACTGCGGTTCCAGGTAGACCAGAATGGGGACCTTGACCTCTTAAGTCTACCTCTTTTACTCTAAGATCAAGGTGCTTAAGGTTCCACTTGAACTTTTAAGTATTTTGAGTGAAAAAGTGACCTAATTTTAAGGTTGGTTGACCCAAGGGGTCAACTTCACCTCTTGTTCCTTTTGAGAGCTTTTGGGTCCTTTCTTTTAAGGTTCAAATGGATTTAAGAGCCTGATTTACTTAGGGTTCCTCTTGTATAGATCTTTTCAAACAAGATTTAGGCACACCTCTTTTTGGGAAGATCTTTTTTTTGTTAATAAAAGGTGTGTCTCTAAAAACCCTAGCTTTTCAATCCTTGAGTTGGCTCTAGTTGGTCCATTTTAGTTGCCTCAAAATTTAGTAACTAGGGCTCAATCAAGATGATTTTAGCCTTAGTTACCTTTATTGGATGGATAGTTAAAATGTGTTGAAATGAAAAATTAGGCAACTTTGATGAATTACTAAGTATAACACAGGTAGCCCTGAGTTGATTCTTCTTTTCGTTTCTTTTCAGATTTCAAGGGAGTTTAAGAGAGGGCTGATGAAGATTACCTGCTTGTTGGAGTGTTTGTTGTGCGGCTGCTCTTCCAATTCTTTTTCTTTACCTGCACACAAGAGAGAAAAAGATTAGCAATTTTTAAATAAAGAGTTCAAAACTTCTTGAATAGCCGTGCTCCCCGGCAACGGTGCCAAGAATAGTGATGGGTTTTCTCTCAATCGCAGCTAGTCTTCGTGCATTTTAATGCTTATTACAGTAATGTCGTTGTGGTATAAAATAAGACAGCTACGGTTGTCGTTACTATAGAAATTTTACTCGGAAATAGTTTCCCGAGGTCGAACTTAGGGAGCTACTGGAATTCTAGAAGTACAGAGTTTCTTTATTACAAAAATAAGAGAGAGAGAGAGAGAGAGAGAGAGAGAGAGAGAGATTTTGTCTTGGCTTCTTCTTCTTCTCTTCTTTCTCTTTGTGCTTTCCCTCTTCTTTCTTCTGCTGCTCTTCCTATCTTCTTCTCTTCTTCAGCTGCAGTATCTCTCTCTACGAGTCTTCTTCTTCCTTGGCTCTGTTTGCCTTCAATTCCTCTTCTTCTGCTTGTCTTCTATTTCTTTTCTTCTTCAGTTCTTCTTCTTTTTCTTCCTTCTTCTCTTTTCTTTCTTTTCTGCTGCGGAGCCTTCTCTTTTCTTCTTCTTCTTCCTTGGTCTTCTGCTTTACCTCCTCTGAAGGTTTATCCCTCGTCTGATATTGCAGTCAGACGACTTAAACGGCGGCCTGCTACAGTGCTTCCCCTCTTTTTCTTCCTTCGCTGCTTCTTCTTCTTCTCTTCTTTGGCAAGCCTTCTTCTTCCTTGGTCTTCTGCCTTACTCAGCTGCAAGACTTCTTCAGAGTTTCTTCTTCTTCTGCTCCTCTTCTTCTTGTGGCTAAGTTTGAGCCTTCCTCCTTCACGCCCGGTTCCTGCACAAGGCACAGCAAAACCTAGCCCTTCCCTCTACCCGCACGTCTCTCTCTCTCTGTAAACCGCTCATAGGAAGCTCTCCCAGAGCCAGGTTATCGGGCCGAGCACAAGGCACAGGATAGAACATGCTTGATAAGAATCAATCTAGCCGCAGAAGAGATGAGATTGGCTTTCAAGGTAGAGAGCTTAGATTGAATCTTCTCGACTAGACCATAGAAGTAAGAAATGTTAGCCCTGCCAGGAAAAATAGGATACCCAAGATAAGTGAAAGAAAATGTACCAATCGGATAACCCATGATCTGGACAAGCCTGGAAATCCTACTAGTGGGGAAATATTTTCCAACAAAGCAGAAACTCTTCGAAGCATTAACCTTTTGGTTAAAGGTCCATTCAAAGTCCTTGATGATTTGAGCCAGATTAGATATGGAGTTATACTTCCCATTGGCAAAAATAATGATATCATCAGCATACAGAAGGGTTACCACGTTTGGCATTGAAATGGGAGATTTTACCCTGGAAAGCAAGCTCCTTAAGCCCACGGATGAAAGGTTCCATAAAGATATCAAACAGGAAGGGGAGAGCGGGTCACCTTGATGGAGACCACGAGATGGTTTGACAAAGGGAGAGGACACCCCATCCACAAGAATAGAAGAGCCATCGTGCTCGATGCAAGCCCGAATTAAGTCAATGGCCTGGTCAAAAAAACTAAAATGGCCCAGTATATCTAGAGAGCCCTCCATTCAATACGGTCATAAGCTTTTTGCAGATCAAATTGGAAGATAAGGTTAGAACCATGAACCTTGAGATTAATACATTGAGAGAGTTTGAAGGCAATAGAAATGTGATCATGGATAGATCTCCCTTTTATAAAGCTAGCTTGTTCGGGGGAGATAATAGAAGGCATAATATGAGAATGACGGGAAGCAATAATGCCAGAAGCAACCTTATAACAAACATTGCACAGGCTGATAGGTCTAAAGTTATAAAGATCGATGACATTAGGCTTTTCGACAATAAGCGAGATAAATGTGTTGTTGAAAGCACAAGGACCCTTGTGAGAAATGAAAAACTGTTTGATGTCCACAACAAGGTCCTCTTTAATGATGTCCCAAAAGAAAGTGTAGAACTTCGAATTAAAACCATCCAGGCCAGGAGAGTGATTCTTGAGCATTTGGGACAGAGTCAAAAGAATCTCTTGTTCAAAAGGAAGAGAGGAGAAGGAGATGGAATCACTAGGAGAAAGGATAGTATGGATGATTTTGAGAAATTGCTCGTTGAGAGCATAGTTTTCGACAGTAAGAAGATCCTGAAAGTAGGATGTCGCTTTTTCACTCGCCACCTCCCAAGATCCGTTACCAACAATAGAGGATAAAGTATTACGAGAATTTTTGCCAAACCTCCTCTTGATCATGACATGGAAGAGTTTAGTATGACCTGCACCTTCTTTAATCCATTTAACTTTAACATTTTGACAAAGAAAATTAAAAAATTTAAATCTAACATCATCAAGGTCGTTGTGTACTTCCATGAGATCAGCAACTAAGTCTACATTAATATCCAACCATCAACGCACCTCTTAATGGAGGAAACTAATCCCATGGTAAGTTACATGCTTATCGAAAATTTTATAATATTCATATGCTTCTCTACCAGGTATGATACATCTGATCATCAAAGAGGAGTTAAAAATTACACTGCTGAACAAGGAATAATACATTTGCCGTGCGACAGAAATAGAATACCATATGATTGATCTCCATAGAGGAGCGAAAAATTACCTATTTCGGAATTGCACCCACATGTTGCATGCCTTCCCTGGCTTATATTTTCTCATTCAATGACCCGAAATCTTAGTTTGGAACCCTTCCCCGACAATATATCTTTTTGATAAATAGCATCCACCGAACCAATGCAGCAGAATATCACTTACGCGACGGACATCCCTTAATTTTTAATTAAAGCAATTAAGAAGATCACCGTTGATTTAGCTGTAATATATATCGTTGGCACCACTGGATCTTGGTTTTGATGTGTATCATATACCCATTTACATTATAATCGAGTATGATCAACGTTAAATTAATTAATTAAGTGCCTTTCCAATATCTGAATCACGATGGTCACGGGTGGTAGTGGACGTTTTGATTTACTAATGGTGCTTTTACCAATGACGAATACCGGATATTCCAAAATTGCATGCGTTTCACTGTAAAAGGGAGTACATGGGAAGGAGAACCGTGCATAATTGGAGCTCATACGTTAAACTCTCTAACAAATTAATCATTTCCCTATATTATTATTGAGGATGAAAATACAAAAATGCACAAGTGCCCTGCAATTTAGAGTAAGGTGGTCTGGACGTGATTTCCACTTAAAAAATTATATTTAATGTATAAAAATAAAAAAGTATAAATTTTGTTATATGTTGAGTAGTATTATATCCAAAAAAATTTATCATATCACCTTAAATTAAATTATATATAGGTGATAAATTATTTTATAACAGTGATAAATTATTCTGATAGATGTAAACTTATTTTATATTTATATAAAATTATTCTTAATATGGTATGATAATTTTATACAGATGTAATATGATTTTACTTACATCTGTGTAAATTAATTTTGAAAAAGATTTAATAATTTTATATTATTTTGTATCTTATATAAAATAATTTTACATCTATGTAAAATAATTTTATATCGATACAAATTAATTTTAAAAATAACTTTAATGATTTACTCTTATAAAAAGAATAAATTTATTAAATGAAGACGACATTCGCACCTTTTTCCGTTCCCAACGTAATGTTTCTTTACATTTCAACTATTATTAATCAATTGGTAGGTGAAATTGAAAACGCCACCAAGTTTGAACACAAGTAGCCACTCTGTTGGTGAGTGGTGGGTTGGAGAGCAACGAGCACGACGACCAATTGGCATATGTGGACCAGCGACCAATGGCAGTCAAATGCATGCGAGATATTTGAAATATCACGGAAGGCGCATCCCTCTGCTCCACATGATATGCCCCTCAACGCCACAGCTAGTTGTTTCATTTCATCTATATCTATATATATATATGTGTGTGTGTGTGTAAGTATATACCCACTCAAGTCATCAATATTGTTCAGCTGAGGATCATCGTTCGATATCCGTTCCGCCACTTAATTAATTAATTAATTAGAAGGATGGTGGCTGTGGCTAACGGCATCGAGAGGAGGAGGAGATCGGAAGGGATGGCGAGTGTGTTGGCCATTGGAACGGCGAACCCTCCCAACGCGGTCGATCAGAGCACATTCCCCGACTACTACTTCCGTGTCACCAACAGCGAGCACTTAACACACCTCAAGGCCAAGTTCAAACGCATCTGTAAGTTAATTTAATTAGTTGTTCAACCTTATATATAGCTGCCTAGCTATTAATTAATTATTTCTTCCATATATATATATATATATATATATATATATATATATATATATATATATATAATCATGCTATTAATAATTAATGGTTAATAGTTAGTTTGATGCACATGTTAATTAATCAATTAATTTCAACAGGCGAGGCAGTGAAGGTGAAGAATAGGTACATGTACCTAACAGAGGAAGTGCTGAAGGAGCACCCCAACCTGTGCACGTGGATGGAGCCGTCCCTCAACACGCGACGCGAACTCGTGGTGGAACAGGTGCCGAGGCTGGCGATGGAGGCGGCGACGAGGGCCATAAAAGAGTGGGGTCGACCTAAGTCGGAGATAACCCACCTGGTGTTCTGCACGACCCTAGGATTCGACCTGCCTGGGGCGGACCTTCGCCTGGTGAAGCTTCTGGGTCTGCCCTACACGGTGAAGCGTGCGATGATGTACATGCAGGGTTGCTTTGCGGGTGCCATGTCCCTCCGCATCGCCAAGGACATCGCCGAGAACGACCGGGACGCTCGCGTGCTCGTGGTCTGCGCCGAGATGACCATGGGATGGTTTCGCGGGCCCAACGAGAGCCACCTCGACAGCCTCGTGGGGCAGGCGGTGCTCGGCGACGGCGCAGGGGCGCTGGTGGTCGGGGCGGACCCCGTCCCGGAGGTGGAGAGGCCCCTCTTCGAGATAGTTTGGGCGTCGCAGAGTGCGATCCCCAACAGCGAGAGTGGGGTGGGAGGGCAGCTGCTGGAAGGAGGACTGACCTTCTTCCTGGAGAGGGACGTACCCAACATCTTCTCCAGCAACATAGTTGGATGCCTCGAGGAGGCCTTCCAGCCACTGGGGGTGTCCGACTGGAACTCCATTTTCTGGATGGTGCACCCCGGTGGTCCGGCCTTCCTAGACAGGTTCGAGGAGAAGCTCGCCCTCGACCCCAAGAAGCTGTGGGCGTCGAGGCACGTCCTCAGCGACTATGGTAACATGTCCAGCGCCTCCGTCTTCTTCATCATGGACAAGATGAAGCGTCGCGCCGTCCACGAAGGCCTCCCCACAACCGGAGACGGCCTCGAGTGGGGAGTCATGATCGGCTTGGGACCCGGTCTTACCATCGACACCGTCCTCCTCCGCAGCGTCCCTCTCGGTCGTGCCACTCTCTCCCACACTAGCTAGCTAGCTAATTTGTCTATTAATTAATTCATTAAATTAAGTTGGGTCGCTTGCATGCATGTAACAACATCCTGCTCCATGCATATATATGCATTCTTGATCGGTCCTCTTCTTCCATCCTTTCCATGCAAGTTAATTAACATGCATGATGATGCAGGCTACGTACATCCCCAGCATATGCATACGAACCTTTCCTTTGCTACTCTTCTCTTGAGATGTATTCCAATTAATTTATTTTTTCCAAGTCTTCATTGTTGATATCAGTTATATATGTATACACGATGAGAAATAAATGATATGAACGAGGCAAAATATAAGTTCTCTCCTTAATTCGGAGATTTTTACCTTGTACCAATCGAGTTCCTTGATAATTAGGAATGCTTTCATGATCTTCACGATATTGATTGACTTCTTTGTGACATGGTCAAGAGGATCAAAAATCAAGGGCACAAGAGAGATAAAGTTGGTGATACCGTTTGACCTAAGCGGTGTATATCTAAAGAGAATATCTAATCCTATATAGTGCACAAGAATGCTCCCTCTTTTTTTAGTACAATGATTAAAATTTTTCATGTACATGAGGTGCCTTTTTATAGGGGATTTTGATTCTTTTTTTTTTTTTCAACAAGAGAGGAAGTTTATATTATTCATCATCGACTCTCTGGAGGCGATCCATAAAAAGACAAGGGGACTGGGCTAATACCTGTCGGTAGAGCATAAAGAGTACGACTCGTGGCATAGTACACACAAAGTAACGACAAAAGGGAAACTACCATAAGACACCACACATCAAAAGATAATATAAGACATTTGGATCTCATCAGGTCATCTATTGCTTATCGGATGTTGCAGAAGATCAACCTGATTAAGATAAACCTTCCAATCATGACCTCCAGAAGTTGCAATTCTACCATATAGCTAACTAATCAATAGTAGGATGAACATAGGTTAATTCCAAGACTTGATTGGACCTCGCACGAAGAGTACAGATGTCTTCCTTGGTTGTCCAAGTCACTTGTAATTTCCCATTCCACCCAAAATATAGTGATCACTGAGAAATCGAGCGTGAAAAATACACATCGTAGTATATGTCGAAATCTCACTACATAAAAAAATTTATAGCCGAAGCTCGAGGAGGTGAACGTTTGATTTTGAAAATCCGCATTTCGATTTATTTGTTTTTGGTGTTTTTATCTTTTGTAATTTTTTTGATATTTTTATAAGGTAGAATATCAAGTGAAATAATTTTTACCTGATCTACTCTACTCTAGCAGAATAAGAGACAGAGAGAGAGAGTAAGAGAGAATCAATATATATTCAAAAAAAGTTTACTACATATAGAAAAGTGGAAAACTTCACTACAAAAGCGATAAAAGATAGAGAGAGATGAGAAAAATTCCCCTCGACGATTGTTTGGAGGACAACTTGCTTTGATGGTGCCTAAATGAAGGTGGTGAGATGCTGGACAGAGAAGAATGGAGCTGGAGGATGGGGCAAGATGGCATTGCGGTGGGGATCTACTTCCAGATCAGGGTGAGAGGATGGCCGCAGGATGCTCCACGAAGGAGGGTGAGAAGTAGGAAAATATTTTTACTTTTCTACTCTAGAGGAGCATCCTGGGCATGGGCACCTGCGTGATTGTGCGGGTGTGTCATGCGTTTCATCCATCGCTCCACGTAGCAGCATCCTCTGTCGTTTGATCACTCGTCAACAACCCAATTTCATCCGCTCCTCGCTTCAGTGAATTAAAAATTGCCCATTGCAATTTGAATGTGCGTTCACGTTTTGAGAGCGCAGCTAACGATCGGTGTGCTGTGGGCTCAACATGGTCGAGACATTGGTGGTTGCCTCATGCAGTCTGGACTGTTTGAGACCTTTTCGTAAACTTCTTCAGGCGTGATTGAATGGACGATGTGGCCAATTGATGGTCGTTGGATGACGATCCAACGGCCCAAATCAAAGACTATGGGAGCTTTAGAAGTTGGGTAGGGGGCTTGGGCGACTCTGATGGTGCCACATGGCGCCATCATGGCCATCCATCTTCTTCTGCTTGTAGATGACGCCACAAATGTCGGATTGGATTGATTTTCATGACATTGGGATGCGATCATCGATTCGGATATATTCGTGTGATTGGATTTGTCATTTGAAGCTCTAAATTGCATCACCTAACCCTTTGGTGATTTTCCTTAGACTGCATAATGTGCTACGAGACTCTGATCAAGGTGATTTCGGAGGCATTGGACTCTGATCGTCATTCTGATTAAGTTCAAACAGTTGGATCTTCGATCTGAAGCCTCAAAATAAATCTCCTTCACCCCTTGCCATAAAAAGAAGCAAATTAATCTATAATTTATATAAGCTATTCTAAGTGTAGAATGATGCATGTTATGCAATATTTATAATATGGAATGCATTTATAAGCTTAGAAACATGCATAAACATGCATTTTAACCTAAATGGATGTGTATACATCACATCCCCATGTCTATCTTTTGCTTGTCCCTAGCAAAATCAAACTAAATGCTATGTATAAGAACAGAATTAGGATTCAATTACTTAAGCCTAATTTATTTATTAACAATTGAAAATTTCAACTATAAACCTAATTACAAAGACTCAATAGCGCCTGGGTGCCTATAAAAATGTTGACCGCCCAAGTCCTTTCCTTATTTTGAAAAGGGAAGGTACATTTTTTCTACTTTTTCTTCTTTTCTAATTTTTTTAGGAGTTTTGAGTTTAGAGTTTCGGAGTAGCTTTCTATAGCTACCCGATCGACCTAAGACTCGAAAAGAACTATAAGTTCTAAGCATCTTATTTGTGGGAAAAGTGAAAGACTCACTGAGCAACAGTTAAAACGGATTTCAGGTTTTTACAACCCTAGGTGTTCTAAAAATTTCTGCTTAAAGGTTTATCTTTTCGACCGATAGCTTTCTCCCTACTTTTATTATGTTTTTATGGGGTCAACACAAGGGCAAACCCAGTATATATCTCCTCTATTTATTCTATTTCCCTGCTTCTTCCCTAAATGTTTGGGAATTATTTATGCATTTTGTGATTTGAGTTTTCGACAAATAGCCAATGGGCTGTTACTCACGACAACTTGCCAGCCATATTCGTGCGATGAAGTGTGGCTTATTTACCCACTACCACCCAAGGGGACGGAGACTCTCCAAAGGTATAAGAAAGGTAATCCCAAAGAGCCTGGCGGCACTCAACATCACAAGAAGCATATATAGCAGATACCTTGACAATAGAGTTACCAAGGTAGCATCTGACAGTGTGGGCTTGGTTCATAGAGGAAATAACGAAAATCTTTATGAGATCCTTTGAGAGGCACCAAATTTTAGGGGAATTTGGGTTGACTATACAGGAGGTAAAGGAGATTGAGTCCTTAATGAAATCACTTGATAAAGAATCTGCAAAAGGATCAAGTAAGAAAATCAAATTTAAGATATACTGATGGACCAAGTCTTTAAGACGATTCAAGGTAGGGACATTAAGGATGCCTCTGCAATTCCAGAAGAGACAATTCATAAGGAGGAGGTTTTATAAAGGGATTTGGCTCGACTTCGGGTCATTCGACCTATCCCCTCAGAAGTCTGACCACCATTGTAACATCCCAAAATCCATGTTCCAAGTCATCTCAAAGTGGTTCAGATCAAATTGAACCTGAAAACCCGGTTGTGGTTTGCTGCTGGGGTCAACACCTTCTTAAATTGTCAAGAAATGCGTATTTTGAGTCAACCCTAATCAAACATTGTCAAAAGGGTATCATGTATGATATCATTGGATTCCTCTCGTCGCAAGGTTTTCGTTGATGCTTGTTTCACGTGAATCCGAGGTGTATAGCTCATGTTATGGTCAAAACAAGTCAAAAAGGACCTAATTGTAAGGTGGATCCAGCCCTAGGGGTATTTTTGGTATTTCACCCCACTAAAAATATTTCCAACCAAATTTGGACCTATAAAAAGACCCACTTAAGTCTTTAGGTCATCATTAGCCTGTAAACCCATTAAAACCAAGGAGAAAAGGGGGAGAAAATAATTAGGAATTCATTAGAAATCCTAATTAAAAATCGTAGGGCCCTAATCGCGAATCCAAAATCTTCGAGCTTCCCACTGCCAAAGTCACGACGGCGGTGGTAGTGCTAGCGAGCGTAAGACATGTGGCGGCGGCGTGGCACCCGAGAGCGATGCGTGGCCAGGATTTCGTGCACGTTTTGACGCGATCGCACGAGGCGACAAAGCGTAGTGCAGCTTTTGCTAACGCGTGTCGCGATCAAGTAGCGTTGGGCGCTTGTGGTGCAATCTAGTGGGCAATGCGCGAGCGAATCACTTTGCAGCACGTGTCGCCTGCACAGCTCACGTTAGGTGGTGACTGGTCTAGGTGAATTGGTTCGGTTCAGGACCCCCTCGTGTTGTTTCATCCGGTTCGAGGCCTTCTCGACTTCGGATTTGGACAAATAAGGTACTGTTGGAATCGTATCGATGCGTACTACGCAGTGGTGTGGTTTAATTTCACTTTTAAGTACTGTTCCTTTATTGAAAAATCAGAAATGTGATTAGGTGTCTTCGACCATGATGTTGGTCCATTTGAACCAGGTCTCGCTCCGGTGCATGCACGGATTTCGGGGTGAGTGTGGGGACTACCCCCAAGCCTTGTGTGCATGATTCGAAGTCAACATGACCCTCCGGTGATGTTAGGTAGAGTAGTCTCTTCCTTTTTCCATTTGGTTGTCTACATTGTGACTTTCCTCGTGCATTACACTGTTTAGTGTGTTCTCGTCACTTGCTGAGATCGGAACATGTTTTCATGGTTCTTTCTATTTGGGTACTTAAGTATTAAATCTTAATGCTGTGGATTGGATTGATGACTTAGATTGTGAAAAATTAATTTGATATAGTTGACTGCTGGATCCAAAGGGATTAATTGCAATTAAATGGACAATTCTCGTGAAATAAATGAATTATGAAGTACTTAGTATATTGGATGTTGCCTTATCCTCACATTTGTCAAATAAACTCCATTGTACATAAAACTGGCATCATTGTGATTATTAATTAATAAATTAATTGGAACCACTATCAGAAGTTGAAAACTATTTGTAAATGGATAAGTTGGAGAATAACGTGAATATTTAGAAATCCTGGAATTAGAAGGTGTAATTGTTGGCATGGTTTGATTGGATGCTAATAAATGATACAGTTATCTGGAAATGATCATATAATCAATACGACGAATATGTTGGGAATTAAAGGAATTAGATAACTGATTTTAGCCCTACTACTTGCTAGATTTTGGCTGTAGCTTTGGTCTTTCAGATCGATTTCAGGGTCGGGTTTGGGGTGTTGCTGGCCTCCATATGACTCTTTCGTTAGGGTTAGCAGCTAACTGGGATAGCGGGATGTAGGGCTCGAGGTTTGGAGTGGTTCTTCTCGACTGATGGTGGGTCATTGGCTATCTCTGGTTCAGTGTATACAGCGCTTTGTGTTCATGCTACACAGCGTAGCCGTGACCCCTTTCCACAATGACCCTAGGGTGACAGAGAGTGGTGACTTGGTGGGTATAAGCCGTCTTCTTGACCAGGAAGGTGGTTTATACCGGCCTTGTGCTGCAAGAAGTTGCACGAAATCATCTCATGCCCTGAGACGTCGATTGACAGATTGTAAACTACAACAATTTGGGTTTCCAATATACGAAATGGAACTACATAATAAGATGTCTAATAAATTGATTAATTAAAGCTAGAGTACCCATTTTCTCTTATTCTCGTTTACTGTTGCACTCTTCTGCTGTTGTTTCTACTTTACTCAATTTTTACTGATGTGTTTTTAGGTTCTGTACTCTAGTATACTTGATAGTTCGCAAGGTGATTTCCGTTATACATCTCATTGGGCTTATATACTTATGTTCTACAGTAAATCTTCTGATTAGTGTTCAATTTATGTTCATTTAAATTATGCAATATAAATTGTTTGTTGGATATGTTTATATTTTATGATTTTATGTTGGGTGACTATGATCTTGTGGGTGAGTTGTACTGATTGTTAGCACACGACGACCTGGGTTTCGTCGTTTGGTGGGACTTGGGTCGTCACAACCATAGGCTCATCTAGCCACTGCTGGAGAGTATGCCTCATATGCCAGGAAAAGGGGTTTAGCACCATAGAAATCTAGAATTCCTTGAGAGTCTACATCAGATTGTGTATCTAATATGTTTGCATCCTTGCTCGAGTGCAAAATATCCCCTTCATCGGGGATCTCTGTAATGAAAGGGGGATTCGGTTCATGTGCAGGGGAAGGAAAGGGAAGATAGATTCCCGCAAGCAAAGTTACAATGATAGTAGGCATTCCTCTTAGCCTCTTGCATTTCATCGGCAGTTCCTTTCAATCGAAGGTTCATTTAATTAAGCTCGAAGAATCTTTAGGTAAAATATCCTGATATTGAAAATCTGAAGCATTCGTTGAAGAGAAACTTGTAGAATGTAAACTATGCTCATCTGCGATAGAAGTTTCTAGCCTATTGGACTCATCTCTAGTATCACGAAGTAAGTCGATGTCCATAGGAATTTTGAAAGGAAATCCATTACGATTTGGCAGCAAAAACCAAATAGGTTTTGAGAGAGAAAATGAGGAATCTGAAGCAATCAAAATATTATCAACATTAGCTACGTACCACATAGGAAAAGGGGTGTTTCACCTTGGGGGGAGAGGTAGAATGTGGGTCAGACCTCATGATCTCCTTCCCCAAATTCGTGGCCGAGGATGGAGAGCGTTTAGAGCGACGTTGCAGCCTTACATGGTGTTTCTTCCTTCTCTCCAGAGGACACATAGGGTTGGCACCAGGAATTGAGGCCCCCCCCATCCCCTCCCCCCTAGAAGAAGGAGGAGAGGAAATTATACAAGCTAAATTACATAGAGTATCTTTCCCATCCTTGTCCTCTGGAGGAGGAAAGTCGTTGCGGTGCTCTAAGATAGTCAGAGGAGACCCCAGTTGACCTCATAACGGATCCCCCTCCTTGGTGTATGACGAAGAGGGCTGTCCTGCGGTAGTCGAGCCACTTCCATCCCTTTAGAGGAGGGTTGGGAGTAAGGGGTTGAAGAAACCTTTGCTTCTGTAGACATGAAGTTTAGATAGGAAAATAAGGAATGGCCAATCTTAAGACACTTCAAGCAAAATGTAGGGATCCTTTTGAA
Source organism: Thalassia testudinum (assembly GCA_037157565.1). Taxonomy (NCBI): domain Eukaryota; kingdom Viridiplantae; phylum Streptophyta; class Magnoliopsida; order Alismatales; family Hydrocharitaceae; genus Thalassia; species Thalassia testudinum. The sequence goes on along the minus strand of JAZHRO010000022.1, from coordinate 64,948,360 downwards.
AAGCAGGTTCATATTAGTTAAGTGGGAACATGTTCCTAGTTCGAGCCCTAACTAACTTGGTGACGTGGGCCGGATGCGTTTGTCTAAATAGGTCGTTGTAGCTCATGTTCATAACGTCGATTTTAAATGTAGAAACGGATGTGAGTCCGAGTGTCGAACACAGGGAGGAATGAAATCGGCTTTTTCTGTCACTTAGTTGTCATGGAAATGGTGGGTTTTGCTTGTGCACGAGAAAACATGGAGGGAAAAGAGAGTACGAGAGAAAGAGAGAGAGAGAGTAGGGTTAGAGTCTTTTGATATTAGCATTCATGCAAATCAAGATATGAAAAACCTGATCAAAAGAGAGGCAATAGTTGCATAAGAAACAACATCATTTAACATGCAACTTGAGTTTTATAGATATAACAATAGCTAAATGCTTAAACAAAAGTAAAGTAAAGCTAGAGTAAAGGGGGAGAGCGAGAGAGAGGAGAAGGCGAGGCAGCCACGGCAGTAGAGGAGGGCTCCGTCTGTGGCTTATCAACTCTGACAAGTACAAAATGTGCTAAGGGAGGCTAGGAATGGGGTAGAAGGATTGCAAGAGTATTCAATGCCTTTACATGGGTAGTTGGAGGGGGTTTATAAAGGAAACAGGGGTTTCTAAATTAAGTAGGGGCTTTAGCGACGTCCAAGACATTGCTAAAACCACCCTAGAAATGTCGGTGAAGGCCCTTGCTTGCCAGTCTTTCGCACGTACCTATTCTTCCTCCCTCGTGCCACGCCTGCAATTTGTGTGCGCTCAATGTGCACCGTCTGATCTTCGATTCGCGTGAGCGCATGCTCAGGATTGCGCTTGCGCAGTGCACGCCTCGTGCGTTATCACATGCATGAGCCTTCGTGTGCATCCACTACGCCGCGTGGCCTCCATCCGCGTTGTTCGTGCACAGATCAACGGCTGAATTTTGATCACGCGCGTGGATGCGACAGACGCAATTCGAATGGGCGTCGGCTGAGCGTGTGGGAGAGCGCTGACCACTAAGCTGTGCTTCAAACTATGTCGTGGTTTTGCAAGAACTCTAAATCATGGACTCGATGCTGGGCGCGATGGAGAGATGCTGCGAGCGAGCTAATGGCTTCTCAGTCATCCGATCTTCAGATCGGACGGCTTAAAATGCTTTGCACGATGAGGCTGAGGCACGCTGTGCAGGGGAGGGTGACGTGGCTGCTTGTGGACTGTTGATCTGATGATCAACGGCCAGAACTTCTTGGGCTAGTTGCGGGAGCTTCGGATGTCGGATTAGATCGATTTTGAGTTCGTTGGACTCCGTTCGTCATTCTGAATCCATCCATGTGGTCCGATCGCTCATCTGAGGCCTGTTTTGACATGAACTTGTACAAATGACCATTAACATTGATTTATAAGCAATATCAATGTACAATACATGTAATGCTCTCATGGCTATTTATGATGTGTTATTTGTGCATGCTACCCTTAAGATAAACCCTGATTGATAGAATTATCGCCACAAAATATAGAGTTATCACCTAGAGGGATAGGTTTGCGGCTCCTACATAACCTAGAAGAAGGCCTAAATGAAGGAATAAGTGCTTTGAGAAGAAAACATGAAATAAAGGTTAAAACTGTAATTTTACCATTGCAGTACATAAACAGGATTTATCAGAGGCAAAACATAGGTCAAAAGGTCTAAATGTGATAAAAAGTGGGTTGAGTCAAGCAGAAATGGGTTCATGTGCAATTTAGGAATTAAATGACATTTGGTAACCCTAAAACAGACTCGCTTAAATCAACAAGGTTCCAGTCAGGATAAAAATCAAGTAAACTCTCTAAAAATCATGGAAAAATATCCTCTAGGGTTTATAACACTTAATTTGACCTTTGGAACCCAGTTTGAGATTAGGGTCCTAGCTCTTCAAGTAACCTAATTTGGATTTTTACGTAAAATATCAAGTCAAACGAGGTCAAACCTAAAATCCAACTTCACCATTGGATTCCTTATGTACAAATTAGGTTTGTACCAAAATTTGGACCTAAGGGGAGGTCATCTTGACCTACTTTGCAATTTAGTACACCCAAATCAAAATTTGGTCCCTACCTTTTGAAAATCATTGCAGAGAGCCCCCTAATTTCCTCGCCACCTTTGCAATCAAGTCCTGCCGCCATTGTTAGGGCAGAACCAACCTCCGGCGAGGTTTAGAGAGGGATTACTCTGTGATTCCTCAAAGATCCCCTCCCAGAAATGGAAGGGAGATTCTCAGAGGAATTTCCATCCATCTAAGGCCAATCACAATCTCTGGTGTGAACCCAATCTCTCATGCGAACGCACGAGGGATTTGGGTATCTAACCCCTTTCCTTCTCCGGCGAGCCATCAGAGACACAGGCGTGCCCTCCACGCTCTGAAAGCACGGCCCAATGCCTATAAAAGAACCTCTAAACCCGGTCGCTCATTTTTAGCTTGACTTGGCCGGACGTCCACCTCCAATTCGTCTCTTCTTCTCCGGCCAAGAAATCAGCGAGCTCCGGCGAGCCCCCCTCCCCTCCCTCTTCGCTCTGCCACAAAACCAGTGGCAGAGACATCTTCCTGATTCTCCTCCGTGTCGCGCAATACTCGCGCACACCGCCTCAGCAGGTACAGCTATCCGCCGCCGTCCTCCCCCACTGGCAGCTTCTTCTCTGGCGACAGCAGGTACAGCTATCCGCCTCTCCGTCCCCTTCGTCCCTGCGAGTAGGTTAGAATTATTCTCCATCTTCCCCTCTCTCTTTTCCCCCTTTTATTTCATTTAATTGCCCCTCGACCATTGCTGACCACCTCCATCTTCCACATCACCGACCGACCTCCGGCGAGCCGCTCCCACCATTCTGCCCCTCCACACGGCTCGCCGACCAACTCAGAGGCTCCGCCTCACCACAAGGAACACCCTCCGCCCATCCATCATCCCTCTACGCCTCGACCACAGTCCCCCGAACACACCCACACTCCCGGCCACAGGTTGACCTAGGCACTCATGACTAGGCCATCCCATGGCCGGCCGCATGGCTCACCACCTTTGCTGTGCCATGGAGAAGGTGCCCAGTTGGTCTGATTAGGCCAATAGGCCGTGCTTGTGTTTGACAGGATTTCAGTCCTGCCGCCATTGACGGTTGAAGCAGCTTCGCAGCAGCTCCAGGCGTTAGGTCTTCCAGGCTTCAGGCGCAGCAGATTCGCGCGAGCAGTGCGAAGCCCTCGGGTCCAGCAAGGAGCGCTGCGAAGCCCGCAGCTTTGGCAATTGCACGAAGAAAGTTCTGCGGGCGCGCGCGAGATTGGGACAGGCCAGATAGTCCCACATCGGCGAAACACAACGCGCAGGTATGCTTTAAGTTGAATTTGTGTTACCTGCTATTCGCCTTCGAACGCACAGGGGTGAGGTCCCTCCCCTGACCCACGCTCGCCTCGTCCGCGGTTCCACCTCGCGGATCTAGCGGGATCCGACCCGACCCATCCTGAGCACTCGTCGCGCATCACCCACTTGCAGGTGCGCCTGGTCCCGAGTGCGAAATCTGACCTGATTACCCGTGGCTCTGGGAGAGCGTCCTTGAGTGAATTCCAGAGAGAGAGAGATGTTCGGGTAGAGGGAAAGGGGTAGGTTTTGCTCTTTGTGTAGGCAAGCTGAACGTTGAGGAAGAAAGACTTAGCCGTGAGGGAGAAGAAGAGAAGAAGTCGAAGAAGAGGATGAGCAAGGCAGAGAAGAAGAAAGAAGAGACCAAGGCAGAAAAAGCCTTCGCAGAAAGCCAACACAGAATCAGAAGAAGATAGAAGGAAGAACAGAAGACCAAGGAAGGGGAAGAAGCATTCGCAGAAGAGAAAAGAATGACGAAGGAGAGACTGCTGAGAAGAAGAGAAAGAAGCAAGGCAAAAGAGAGGCTGTAGAGAAAGAAATGGAAGAAGAGAAGAATAACACTTTTAAGACGTCTGATCACAAGATCAGACGTCCAATTTCATTTCTTTTGTCATAATTACTTTTAACCGCATACATTCATATTTGAATTAAAGTTTTGAGTAAATTAGTGTGTTCAATTACATTTGAGATTAGTAGTAGATTCTAATTGTTCCCTGTGTTCGACCTCGGATACTCCGGTTTTCGAGTAATAAAAATTCTTTATTTGTTTGAACGCTTTGTCGGCTATATTACAACGTGACATTCTTTTAAAACCCGATCGAACGCGGACAAACATTTTGACGCCGTTGCCGGGGAGCAACGCGCAATTTATCACTAGTCTCTACATTCTTTTTATCATATTGAACACTAACTTGCCCTACTTGGCTTTGTTTTGATCTTGCAGGTATTTCACGAGAACATCCCTTCCGCAAGTCAACCACTCCAGGGCAGGTAATTTCTTTTCTTCCTTAAACCATTCCCTAAATCCTGAAAAGGCAAAAGGAAGAAAATCAATTTAGGAATCAATTGCCTTCTTTATATAGTAATCACCATCTTTAAGGCAAACATTTCCTAATTTTGTGAAAATTTTTTAATTCTTCTTGAAGTTGGGGTGATTTTTTAGAGCCCATCCCACAAATTTATGTGCCTAATAGAAATAACGCTTAATCTCTGTGGACAACACACTTCTTGCTTTCAAGTCCAAAGAGAATTTTTGTGAAAAAGAAAAAAGGATTGGAAATAGAACCAAATTAGGGTTTCTACAGTAGGATCTTGGAGTGTTAGTCACACATGCTTGCATAAAAGAAAATAAACCTTCCCGCATCAGTGTGTCACCCAAGACCTTGATTGAAGAGATCTTAACAAGACAAACCCTAAGAAAAAAAAGTGAGTTGTAAAATCACTTGAATCTTAAAATTTTTGGACCTAATAACCTGGGAGTCAAATCAGGGTGATCTCTAGGCTCCAAACCTAGAATCATTCTGCCATCTATAGGACAGGTTAGGTGAAGTTGACCCCTTGGGTCAACCAACCTCTAAATTATGTCACAATATCAAAACATCTAAAGTTCAAGTGAGAACCCTAAAGCACCTTTGAAATAAAAGTGGTAGACTTAAGAGGTCAAGGTCCCCATTCTGGTCTACCTGGAATCTCAGTGACAAGAGAGGTCGGGTGGGGGAAACCCTGTAACCCGTGGGGACGCTCTACCGTGTAGGGGTCTTTGTGGGACTCTCCCTCTCTGGCTGCCCAGGTAATTCTCAGGTGGACGATCTTCTGATCCAGGGGTCCATTTGCCCCGAACCTCCATAGTCATCCAAACATCTTTGGGTGTCTTGATTGGGTCAAAAACATCTCCAGTCCCTTATCTTTTCTCTTTAGAGCACACATACACATTTTCAGTGGGACTCGTTATTTAGATCTGATCGCTTCATAACTTGATCTTGATTCCAACTCTGATTCTACATCTTGACTCCACCACCTGATCCAAATATGCAGCCAAACCACTTAGGACTACCATTCGAGAAACCTGAATATCAGAGATCCATGAGAGATAAAATGATTGAGGATGCCATGAAATTCTATGAAAATGAAGAAACCTCAACAACAGTAGGAAACATTCAGGTTGATGTCCCAACAACCATAACCTTTGTCATAACTTGTGCCCAAATACTATTAGCAGAAGCCAACAAAGGATCAACCCGTGACTTGCTCATTACTGCATACATTGAGATAGAAAAACTGCACAATATTGAATACCTTCAATGTATGACAAATCCTTGACTTCGGAAGCAACACCAAGATAGTCTTGAAAAACGGGAAGAGATAATGAGATTAGTAAAACAAGTTATTGACCAGAAGTACTCGTATATACCACAAACAGAGGATGAACCATCTTGGGACAACATCGAGGATAAATCTGATCTCGGGCTTGAGGCACAAAATGGTTGTGGATTCCCAACCCAAATAGAATACAATGTGCCTGATATTGAAGAAGGTTGGGAAGCTCCAAATGCAGGAAAATACAATGTTGAGCCCATTCTAGAATCCCAAAACTCCTGCAAGAATGAGAGTAGAACTGAACCTCTCGAGGGTGTAAATTCCGTCCCTTATTCTGATAAGGTGACCCTCGAAGGTTATTCAGACCTAGATTCTAGTAATTCAACCCACTTCCTAAGCCTAGAACCTAGATCGGAAACATATTTTGAAGATTTCAAGGCCCCATATGAAGAAGATCAATCTTTTAATGAAGAATATGATTTTGGGCCTCGATTTGATGAATATCCCTCGCCAACATCCTCAGAGGAACGAATCGATTTTTCGAAAGTCATGCCAATCTACGACACAGAAATCGAGGAGTTGGACGAGCAGGGTTTCGATTGGGTCTGCCCTACTAGCTTAGAACTTGAGCCTCTACCAGATAATGATACCTTTTCAAGCTCAGAATTCACATTTAGGCTAGACCCCAGTCAGGCTGCTAAATCTGCAACATATGATTTATTCTATGGTGGAACTCATGATCTGGAATCTCATTCAAATTTTGATTTTCGCAAACTCTCCGACGATTTCGAATCTGACCATAACATCGGAGAAAATCTGCTTCTTGATTATAATAAGCCAATTTTCTTTGAAGCCACCTGCTCCACATATACAGAACCAATCAAAACCCGTTCCCTACCCCGACCAGCAACCGGACTCAATTTCTATTCTAATTCACCTCTCACGGAGCCGGTTGCAAATGATTCAACTCCATATCTATACCGGGTATCGGGCATTGATCATACCAAAAATCAGGAGCCATCATTCTGTGATCACCCCTATAGGGATTCCACACCTTACATTGATTATTTTTCGGAACCCTACTTTGACCAGGCTGATTCGACTCAGCCTAAACCTGAGTTTTCACTTCCATATCCATCAGAACTTCATTGCATATGGTGGGTTCCACATTTGCTGATCTACATCTATCAACCCACCAGACTCATTGGGTTTGAGCTGCATCATGAGCCCACTGATCTGAACAAGCACCTGGTTGGACCAACCAGGCTCTTAATTAAGGTGCTTGTTTTCCAAAACTCTACTGATTTGACCACTCCCTCTCCACCCCATTTTCCGCTCGGCTGAAGGCATCAAATTTAGCGCTTAACGGGAGGCAACCCGTCATCCCAAAAACAGAGACCCGTCTGATTATCCGTCTGTACTCCACGTCCATTGCACCTTGAGTTCAGCCTTAGATAGTTGATCCCACCTCTGGTACACGTATCAGAGCTTAAAATCATCCGCATCAGTCATTTTCGACCCATTCACCCACCCGATGTATCCTATTCTAAGCCACTGACCTCAACACTAATTCACACCCTCTGTTTACAATGAGGACATTGCAAAACTTAGGCATGGGGGGGTGATAAAGTGCATACATACAGAACCAAGAAAAAAGTCAGGAGTCTCACACACAAAAATTTTTTTCGCATATGTCAAAAACACAAAAAAATTGAAAAATTATGAAGAAGAACAAAACAATGGGGGAGGGAGGAAATTTTGTGAGCCACATATTCATAAGGAGGAGAAAAAGAGAAAAATGACAAAAAGGAGCACAAAATGAAAAAGAAAAAGAAATAGTCATTAGTAAAAGATTAAGGAATTAACTGAAGTTCTAGACCAGAGCAAGAAAAGAAATAAAAGAAAAAGTGCTAAGAAGACATAACAAGATATTAGCGGGAACGCTGGTCTTAGGCCTCTTGGGCTAGACTCTTTAGCTTAAAAATTCACGTATCCGCTAAAATTTGGATAATCCTCAAGAGGTTGGGGAAAATGCGAGCTTAGGTATTAGGTCTAAGGCTTAGGAAGTATTCGGCCTCGTTAACTGACCTCCGGTTTGCGGGATTCGGTAACCTAAGCACCCCAAATTCACACACAGTCTGGTTCAGTACGCGTAAATATCAAACCACGCAAAAGCATTTAATGTTCTGAAAAAGTCACCTAGATTAGGAGCGACCAATCAACACAAGTTGATTTGGACGAGTTCCCAGCGCGGAGAGGCGGGAAATTCCCCTCGAAGATGCGTAACAACATATCGTCTCCTTGGTGTTTGTCTCTTAGGATATGTAAATATCCTACTGGGGGCATGTAGGCACTCTGCTGGTTCAGATACCATGGGTGGCATTATCATGAAATGTCGATCGCCAGGGTTTGAATTCGGCCACGGAACGCCATGGGCGGGATTAGCTCGAAATCTCGAAAGCTAGGGTTCTGGGGGTTGCCATGGGCGGTACTATCTCTAAGCATCGATAGCCAGGAACCCTTAAGGACTGATGATGGAGACGAGGAATCCGATACAGACCGTGTTGAGAAGCTAATCCGAAACTAGAAATAAAAAGAAAAGAGAGAGAAAAAGCTCTTCAAACAAATAAATCTTCTATCTCTCTTACAAAAATGCACTGCAAACTGAACTTAGGCTAAAAATGCCTCAAGCACGGGTGCTTTAACAGCGGAGTCCAACAAACCCTAGGTTAGTTTCTGTGGGCCTTAGAAACCTTTGCGGAGGACTGAGGCTAAAGCGGAACAGGTCCGGATTTTGGTTGGTACTTGAGTACCTCTAGGCCTATTGTCGGCATTCCTACCTAATCACAAAAGAAAAGGAGAAGCACTTTTTGTTGACAAACACTCTCGGTCTAGAACAGAAGTTAAAACCTTAAAATTTTGCTAAGGGACTAGCAAAAGCTAGGCATGGGGGTATGATGAGAGCCTCATCATGAGCCATAACTAGCTCATTTTTACATAATAAAGAGAATAAAAGCTCCTACACAACCTAGAAGAAGGCCTAAATGAAGGAATAAGTGCTCTGAGAAGAAAACATGAAATAAAGGTTAAAACTGCAATTTTACCATTGCAGTACATAAACGGGATTTCTCAGAGGCAAAACATAGGTCAAAAGGTCTAAATGAGATAAAAAGTGGGTTAAGTCAAGCAGAAATGGGTTCATGTGCAATTTAGAAATTAAATGACATTTGGTAACCCTAAAACAGACCCAATTAAATCAACAAGGTTCCGGTCAGGATAAAAATCAAGTAAACTCTCTAAAAATCATGGAAAAATATCCTCTAGGGTTTATAACACTTAATTTGGCCTTTGGAACCCAGTTTGACCTAGATTAGGGTCCTAGCTCTTCAAGTAACCTAATTTGGGTTTTTACGCAAAATGTCCAATCAAACGAGGTCAAACCTAAAATCCAACTTCACCATTGGATTTCTTATATCCAAATTAGGTTTTTACCAAAATTTGGACCTAAGGGAAGGTCATCTTGACCTACTTTGCAATTTAGTACACCCAATCACAATTTGGTCCCTATCTTTTGAAAATCATTGCAGAGAGCTCCCTAATTTCCTCGCCACCTTTGCAATCAAGTCCTGCCGCCATTGTTAAGGTAGAAACAACCTCCGGCGAGGTTTAGAGAGGGATTACTCTCTGATTCCTCAGAGATCCCCTCCCAGATATGGAAGGGAGATTCTCTGAGGATTTTCCGTCCATCTAAGGCCAATCACAATCTCTGGTGTGAACCCAATCTCTCGTGCGAACGCACGAGGGATTTGGGTATCTAACCCCTTTCCTTCTCCGACGAGCCATCAGAGACACAGGCGTGCCCTCCACGCTCTGAAAGCACGGCCCAGTGCCTATAAAAGAACCTCTAAACCCGGCCGCTCATTTTTAGCTTGACTTGGCTGGACGTCCACCTCCAATTCGTCTCTTCTTCTCCGGCCAAGAACCCAGCGAGCTCCGGCGAGCCCCCCTCCCCTCCCTCTTCACTCTGCCACAAAACCAGTGGCAGAGAGATCTTCCTGATTCTCCTCCGCGTCGCGCAATACCCGCGCACGCCGCCTCAGCCCCGTCGTGGCCGCCGTCCTCCCCCACTGGGTAGCTTCTTCTCCGGCGACAGCAGGTACAACTGTCCGCCTCTCCATCCCCTTCATCCCTGCGAGTAGGTTAGAATTGTTCTCCATCTTCCCCTCTCTCTTTTCCCCCTTATATTTCATTTAATTGCCCCTCGACCATCGCTGACCACCTCCATCTTCCACATCACCGACCGACCTCCGGCGAGCCGCTCCCACCATTCCGCCCCTCCACACGGCTCGTCGACCAACTCAGAGGCTCTGCCTCACCACAAGGAACACCCTCCACCCATCCATCATCCCTCTACGCCTCGACCACAGTCCCCCGAACACACCCGCACTCCTGGCCACAGGTTGACCTAGGCACGCATGCCTAGGCCATCCCACGGTCGGCCGCATGGCTCACCACCTTCGCCGTGCCACGGCGAAGGTGCCCAGCTGGTCTGATTAGGCCAATAGGCCATGCTTGTGTTTGATAGGATTTCAGTCCTGCCGCCATTGACGGTTGAAGCAGCTTTGCAGCAGCTCTAGGCGTCAGGTCTTCTAGGCTTCAGGCGCAGCAAATTCGTGCGAGTAGTGAGAAGCCCTCGGGTCCAGCAAGGAGCGCTGCGAAGCCCGCAGCTTTGGCAATTGCACGAAGAAAGTTCTGCGGGTGTGCGCGAGATTGGGGCAGGCCAGATAGTCCCACATCGGCGAAACGCAACACGCAGGTATGCTAAATTGAATTTGTGTTACCTGCTATTAGCCTTCGAACACACAGGGGTGAGGTCCCTCACCTGACTTACGCTCGCCTCTTCTGCGGTTTCACCTCGCGGATCTGGCAGGATTCGACCTGACCCATCCTGAGCACTCCTCGCGCATCACCCACCTGCAGGTGCTCCTGGTCCCGGGTGCAAAATCCGACCCAATTACCCGTGTCTCTGGGAGAGCGTCCTTGAGTGAATTCCAGAGAGAGAGAGACGTTCGGGTAGAGGGAAAGGGGTAGGTTTTGCTCTTTGTGTAGGCAGGCTGAACGTTGAGGAAGAAAGACTTAGCCGCGAGGGAGAAGAAGAGAAGAAGTAGAAGAGGATGAGCAAGGCAGAGAAGAAGAAGAAAGAAGAGACCAAGGCAGAAAAAGCCTTCGCAGAAAGCCAACACAGAATCAGAAGAAGATAGAAGGAAGAACAGAAGACCAAGGAAGAGGAAGAAGCATTCGCAGAAGAGAAAAGAAGAAGGAAGAAGGAGAGACTGCTGAGAAGAAGAGAAAGAAGCAAGGCAAAAGAGAGGCTGTAGAGAAAGAAATGGAAGAAGAGAAGAATAACACTTTTAAGACGTCTGATCACAAGATCAGACGTCCAATTTCATTTCTTTTGTCATAATTACTTTTAACCGCATACATTCATATTTGAATTAAAGTTTTGAGTAAATTAGTGTGTTCAATTACATTTGAGATTAGTAGTAGATTCTAATTGCTCCCTGTGTTCGACCTCGGATACTCCGGTTTTCGAGTAATAAAAATTCTTTATTTGTTTGAATGCTTTGTCGGCTATATTACAACGTGACATTCTTTTAAAACCCGATCGAACGCGGACAAACACCCACCCAAAATGAGTGCCATCATTTTTTTAAATAGATCTCAAGGTATACAATGACACCCTTTTGGCAAGATCTTTTAATCCAAGCTTGGTTAGGCCCTCGTGGATTCGAATTGACTGGCTTGAAGGAGGAGGATGGCGACGGAACCTTGTCTCTCTCATTCAAATGTTTAAGAAGAAATTTTTGAATTTAAGAAAATGACATGTGATTTGGCATCGATGCAAAATAGTTCTAAAGTATATTATGTTATTTTGCACCATTTCAAAATGATTCTGAGCTGTATCTTATGGTTTGCATGAAATCATTTGTTTTCCGGGCAACTCAATATTCTGTTGGAAGACTTCTCACGTGCGTGGAGCGGTGACGTTGCTCCGAGCTTGTAGCTACGGATTTGCTTCTTCTTGGCACTAGATTATCATATTCTCTGAGCAGGTTGGGTCTTGTGGAGTAACTGCTTTGGATCTAGCTTTTCTCCCTTCATCGATTGCCTTCACTCTTGTAGTCCTATTGCCTAGGTTGTAAGTGTAAGAGAGATTTTCTTATTTTTTGGGTGTGCCCCCTTACCCACACTAGCTACCGTTTAGTGTGTCGAGAGGCCGATGCTTTGATACAAGGATGTTACACTCCTCGCCTTGGGGAGGGGTTGTTGCTTTAGCGATTTATCCACTAGGTCACTATTTTGGTGCCTTTGGGATCTTACCTCCTAGTTGCACTTGGTGGTTTGTACAATCCATATTTAAATGCAAATAGATCTAGAGGTATACAATGCAACCCATTTGGTGAGATCTTCTAATCCAAGCTTGGTTATGCCCTTGTGGATTCAAATTGACTAGCTTGAAGGAAGAGGATGACAAGAACCTTATCTCTCTCATTCAGATGTTTAAGAAGAAATTTCTGAATTTAAGAAAATGACAAAAGCATAAGAGGGGATGGAATGGTACTTTAAGTAATAGGTATGAACGAATATAAGTTAATAAGATAAATTATTTCACTGTCCTTTGTTGGGGACATCGCGCTATCACACTTATGATACTCTTGAAGTCCACTATTGATACCTTTCAACAAAGTGGGAAAAAATGGGAATCCTCCATGGACTTGATTCTTTGACCATTATACCCAAGCGGATGGTTCAAGTGGTTTGCACTTAGTTGACTCGTTTGCCTTACAAAGGTTAGTGGGGCTCATATTAAGTTAAAATGTATAGAAATGTAAAAAGTGATGTATTTTGTAACATATGAAAATTACTTATATGGTTTCCACGGTATAACTAATATTTAATGCAAACAAATAAAAAAGGTAACATAATTTATGAGTAGAGCCCCCATCCCCTTGAGGAGAGAGAGCGCCCCATGCCCCTCCCCTTTTCCTCCCTACCTCCCTCGATGCTCCTACCTTCTGTGCTCTTTTCTTTTCCCTAGGGTTTCCACCCTCTGCTGGTTTGGTGAGGTCCCTCCTCCTCCCCTCCCTTTGGGGGGGAGATGGGCTGCTCCTCGCCATGGCTGCTCCTCCCTGCTAGGAGCAGTGGGTGGTGCCCTCGGGGCGGAGGCCTTGGTGCTTTTTTGGTGGTTGTGTTTCTTTTGGTTTCCGATTTTCTACGCTTCAACTGTGTTTTTGTTGTGGTTGCGTGCTTTCGTCTTCTTTTCATTGTTGTGTTTTTGTCGCTCTGGATTGCCGTGCTGGAGCATTTCTGATCCCCTTTTTCCTCAGTTGAGCACATCGGTGCTCCTTTTCCCTTGGGAAAGGGGCCCGGTGGGTACACAACTTTTGCCTCTCTTTCTTGAGGGCCTGAGGGATTGGAGGTGTTCTCCACGGTTGCCTTTCTTTGTTGTTTTGGTGTGGCTATCTGTCTTTCTTTCTGTGTTCTGGTTTGTTTGGGTTGTTCTGATTTGCACTTCTCCTTTTGGCTTGTGGTGCTTTTTCTGTGCTGGGTGGTGGTGATTCCCTGGGTAGGTGATGGCTCCCTCCGAGGGGGACACCTCTCCTACTTTGGCGGCGGTCCCCCGATTGCCTCTGAATGCATCCTTTGCCTCCATTGTGGCAAATCGGGGTTCGGAGGAGCCACCTCCTTTTGTTGAGCTTTCGCTTTTGGTGTGCAAGCCTAAGATTAGGGATGGTTGCTTTTGCACTTCCTTTTCACCCTCGGAAGTTTTAGATCTTAGTAAGGGTTTTAGTTCTTCTGTGGTTGTTAGAGCTTGGGGTGCTAAGCCTTCCTATCAGACTATGTCTGCCTTCCTTGTTAACAAGGTTAAGATCATGGGATTCTCTCTTGTTTCCCTTGATATGAGACATTGGCTGGTTAGTTGTGCTTCATATTTGGATTTTTGCAAGATTTACTCTATGGGTTAGGTTGTCCTTGATTGTGTTAGACTCCATTTCATTAAATGGTTTGTGGGTTTTCGTACTGATGCTCCAGTCACGTGTGTTCCGGTTTGGGTGGGCCTACCAGGTCTTAACTTGCATTGACTTCACCCCAATGCACTTCTCTCTCTCGCTTACCAGTTGGGTAACCCCATTTGTGTGGATCTGAAGACTGTGTAAGGCTTAAGACCTTGGTACCCTCATATTTGTGTTGAGATTGATCTGCTTGCTGATTGCCCTGGGTTTCCTAATATCTTTAACGGTGATGTTTTGGTTAAGTAGAGAGTTGTGTTCGAGAAGTTGCCTCTTTTTGTTCCAGCTGGCCATGATGTGGTTTCTTGTCCTTCAGTGTTGAATGCAGGTGGTTCTCGAGAGAAGGATCAGACACCTATGGAGGTAGGTCAGAGGGTTGCTCATATGAGGAATCCTCCCCCCAGTGATGTCCCTGAGCATTATGGCAGGGGAAAGGTACGAAAAGAAAAGATTTGGATGTGGAGAAAGGCATTGATGGTGACATGGAGCCTCTAGGCGATAGGGGGAAATGTAATACTTTGGATCCGCACTGTATAACTCCTCCTTCTTCTTCTTTGGGAGAACTATTCCTTTCTCTATTGTGATTGGTCCTTTGGACGGAAAGAAGAAAAAGAAAATGAAGCTGTGTTGACGATGTCCTAAAAAGCTCACATCGGCTCCTTGCTCCGACAAGGAGGTCTTGGATGATCTTAATCCGGGACCTGCAAGGTCGACATAGGTATATTCTTCTGATCAAGATGATGATGCTCCTTTTTTTGATGCTAATGTTTCGATGGATGCTCTTTTTGCGATTGAACATGATTCTTGTTGAGAAGAGATTTTCCCAGATGATGATTTTGATAGGGTCTCTCTTAGAGGTTCCGCAATTGTTAAAAACCCTCATGCTATAAATGAACTGGTTTCGATTGATTTTTCTAATAAGGGAGACGAAGATTTGGGGACATGCAAAGTCTTATCTAATCCTTTAAATGTAGTCCCAAGTTTTGAGCTTCTTAATGTGAAACAAATGCCCTTAAAGACTAAGTTTCCTTATGTGATGTCGGCTAATGAAAATGGTCAGAATAAGGAAAACTTCCTTTCTAGAAAATATGGGATTTATACTTGGGGGCTATACTTACCTATTCCCGACGGCCCTGCCACCTGATCCAGATCCTGATCCTCCTTTGATCTTGGAGATTCATGATGGGGAGGTACATCATTTAGTGAGCAATGATGGAAACTGTGATTGTTCTAAATCGGATGGAGAAATTCAAAGTTCCAATGAATATCTTCTTGTGGATCTCGAACCCCTTCAGGAGGAGGCATATGAGGCACACTAACCGATTAGGCATAGAGGAGCCTGCGTAGGTCACTCCTTGAGGGGTGTAGGTAGAATGACAAGGAGTCGATCTAAATCGCTTGTTAGAACTAGATCCCAATGAAGGGCCTATTCTGGAATTGTAGGGGGATTTTGAATCCTCCTACCATCAATCGTCTTAAATTCCTCATTTTTTATCCTTCTAGTGCTAATGTTCTTAGGGACCTTTTGGATTTTGATCATTTGATGGTTGATGACAATGCCCTTAATATTTGGTGCCATTGGAGAGATCCCCTTGTCATTTCTACTACTCATATTATCCCTCAAGCTATTTCTGTTAAATGTACCTTTATGAATTCTACCATATTGGTTTCTGGGATTTATGCTTCTTAGGACTTGGAGATTTGCCTATTTTTATGGAATCATCTAAGGGATATTTCTGCCTCTTGTAAGATCCCTTGGATGATAGGAGGGGATTTTAATTTCATTTTGTGTTTGTCTAAGAAGTTAGGGGGGGTTCCTTTTCATGATTCTTAGGCCCGATCTTTCTGCTCATAGGTGGATTCCTCTGCTTTACTTGAACTTCCTCTAGGTGGAAATTAGTTCTCTTGGTGTAATGGTAGGAGAGGTGCGGCCATGATCTACTAGAAACTAGATAGAATTTTTTTGAATGCTGATGGGTAATTAGCTCTTTCTCTATCGGCTAAGTATCTTTCTAGAAAGAATTCTGATCATGCACCCGTGATGTTCTCCTTTTCGGGTTGTCATTCCTCAAGACCCCGCCTGTTTAGATTCCAGAACATGTGGTTGAGAGATGACCATTTTAAAGATCTGGTTACCCATTTTGGACTCAACCTCTCTTGACTACTTTCTCCGATCCAATTTCCTTGAGGTCATTCTGACTATCCTTTCCCATAATGATTCTTCCTCTCTTACCCAACCTCCGACTGAAGAAGAGATTTATGATACCCTTGTTCAAATGCCCAACAACAAAACTCCTAGTCTTGATGGCTTTAATGTCGAGTTTTTTGTGGGTTGTTGGGACATCGTCAAAGTTGATGTTGTGAGAGCTATTGTGCACTTCTTTATCTCCAAGAGTGCTCTGAGAGCCTTTAATACTACTTTCATTTCCTCAACTCCTAAAAAACCAAATATCATGGATCTCTCGAATTTTAGACCTATTAGTCTTTGTAATGTCCTTTACAAACTTGCATCGGCTATTCTTGCCAAGAGCCTGGATGTGGTAATTCCTAGGATTGTCTCCCCTTAGCCGGCTGGTTTTATTCAAGGTCGTTCTATTTTTTATCATATCTCTACTACCTTTGAACTGGTCTAGAGACTTGATCGTAAGGTCCATGGTTCTAATGTGGTTTTACAGTTAGACCTTAGTAAGGCTTATGATAGGGTCGAGTGGGAGGTGCTCTTTTCTATCCTTGATCGGTTTTGTTTCTCTACTCAGGCTATTAGTCGTATTAGAGGCTTTGTCCAACATGAGGGTTTAATTGTTTTGATTGATGGCAGCTCCTTTTTTAAGGTCACTCAGGGCCTTAGGTAGGGGGATCCTATCTGCCCCTTCCTTTTTGACATCTTCGTGGAACTTTTTATCCGAGGCATTAAAGAATTGGCCTTTTAGGGTGGTATCTCTCCTTTTTCTATCAAGCATAATATTCCATCACCCTTGACTCTCTTATATGCTAATGACATCATCATTTTTGTTAATGGTAACATTCGTTCTGTTAGTAACCTTGCTAGTTTCATTTGGTCTTTTGAGCTTGCTTTTGGTCAAAAGGTCAATGTGCTGAAAAGATTTTGTTTTGTGGGCAAAAATTTTCCGCTTAGCAAACTTACTCATATTCTTCAGATTATGGGTCTTCAACTTGGTGCCTTTCTATTCACATACCTTGGCTGCCCTATATTTTTAGGGAGAGCCAAGGACATTTACTTCCAAGCTATCCTTGATAAAATTAGATCTGAACTTTCTAGATGGAAAGCGAAAATGCTCTCGTAGACTCCTCTTAATCAAACATGTCATAACGCCCATTCCCATTCATGTGCTCTCTGTCTTAGACGTCCCGAAGGCTATCATCAGGAAATTAGATTCCATGTTTGCTAACTTCTTCTGGAATTCCACTGTTGAGGAGTCTCATCACCATTGGGTTTCCTGGAAAACCATCTCTACTCCTCTCTCGTATGGTGGTCTTGGTGTTAGGGATTTGTCCTTTGTCATCAAAGCCTTCCATATGAGGCACGTTCGGAACATCACTTTTGGAGATTCCCCCTATTTGCATTTGATGTGTGCTTTGTATGCTCACAAGGATCTTCACTCTAATAGTTTTCCTAAAAGAATTAAAATTCTTAGATCTGCATTTTTGGCTATGAAACCCTTATGAAATGGGAGATTCACGAAGGTAAGGTTGATTTTTGGGATGATTTTTGGGTTGGGGATACTCCTTTGAAAGACTTTTTGCTCGATAATGTTGTCCCTCCAGATATTCATGTCCGCAAAGCCTTGGGTAGCTTGAGAGAAGCCCAGATTATGAGGTTTATACCTCAAAACATTCACCATATGAGTTCTCAAGTTACTTTCATGGAGGAAAAAGACAAGCCCATATGGACTCCTTCCAACTCAGGAACCTTCTCTATTGCTTCTGCTTATTCCATCAACATTCCTTCGGGTGATCAAGTGCCTAAATTTATAGCCATGTGGAAGCTTCACTTACTGCTGAGGATTACCCTATGCGTTTGGAAAATTATGCATCGTAGACTGCCTACGGACGATGCTATCTATGGGTTGGGGATCAACATGGCCTCTTGTTGTTCCTGCTGCCCCCATGCCCCGAGACCAGAATCTATGGACCATCTTTTTAATGAGATCTACCTTGTTAAGTTTGTTGCTACTTGGACCTTTGAGAAAAACTTTATTAATTTGATCAATCTGGTTAACTTTTGGCTGATTGCTCAAAATCCTAGAAATTCCAACTATATCAAGAGAATTAAGGGGCTTATTTGTTTCATTTGGTTTAATGTTTGGTGGATTAGGAATAAGGCTAAATATGAAAAGTTCCAATTCTCCTCCATTTCGCAATTTTTAGATTATAATTGGGGGAACTATGATATGGCTAATTGGCTACGGTCTACCCTCCCTAAAATCTTCCTTTTCTCTTGGGATTGTCCTGACTTCAGGTTCAAAGCTAATATTGTTGTTATCAAGAATCCCAATTGTATGCTTTTGGGTTGGGTGATTAGGAACAAGTTTGGGGATTTTGTTTTTGCTGCCTCCTCTACTATTTCTACTTGTCATAAGGAATTGGGTTGCTTGCTTGCTATTCGCCATCTACTTGGAGAGAGTAATACCCTGTCCTCTCAACTTCAAATCGAGGTGGATTCTACTTTGCTTTGTTACTGGTGGAATGGTAAGCTCCCGATGGCATGGAGGGTTAGACCGCTCTTCCAGGAAATCCATTGGCACAACGATGGACATTGTGCTTTCATTTTTGTCCACCCTATGGTCAATTCGCTTGCGGGAACTTTCGCTGCTCATGGTGCCTAGGACTGAAAGATCTTCACGCGTGTAGACCTTACTCCTCGCATTTATGGCATTATTAAGTTAGATAGAATTTGATTCCCCAATGTTATCCATGACTCCTGATCATTGTGCTGTTTTGTCTTCCTGGTGATTTCCTCGTGTTCGTTGCTGCTACCTTTTTTTAGGTTTTTTTTCTTTTTCTGGTTTTGCCTGTACTAGGCCACAAGTCGTAGTCCTTTTTGTGTATGGAGCAGGTTTTGGTCTATCCCCCTACCCTCCTTTTTTTGGCCTCTTAGGAGTAAGGGATGAATAAGATTGACTCCCGTATTTGCTAAAAAGAAAAACTTTACGAGTATGGTCCCTTTAAAACAACTGATATTTAATGTGAAGAAAATCAGAAAATAACTTAAGTTATGTTACGTGTTAAGCTCTATTTCATTTGAAAAAGTCACCATCACATTTTGTTGAAAATAACGCATATATAAAATAAATAAATAAAAACATATGCATTTCCAATATTTTTGTATAGATAAAAAATATTAAATCAAATAAGTCAAATATAATTTGGCAAGATCCAAAATAAAATAAAGAATAAATAACATGTAATAACACAAATAAACAAAACAAGAAGGGATTAGATTTTACTCTGGTTGAAGCGACCATTAAGGATTCCCTTAGAAGATATTGCCCCCCACAATATCGGTGCCTCGGGATCTGACGAACTCCTCCCAGGATACGATATTCCACCTCCAAGATTCAGCGCACTCCGATCTTGGACGTCCTTGAAATCCACCTCAGGAGAACGAAACCGAGGCAATTTGGTTACCAACCAAATTCCTGATTGATCTACCAACTGAATGGTTTGATCAACTAAAAACTTCTCATGGATCTCTCAATCTCCTTGTGCAAGATCGAGAAAAGTGATTGGAGATTTTTCTACCAATCTCATGCCGAACGAATGCACCAAGAAAGAGAGACAAGAAGGAGAGAGAGAGGGAGAGAGTGGAGAGAGCTTTTATGCTCTTGTTGTCTGTCAAATGAGAGCCCCTTCATGGCTCTTATATAGAGCCCACGACCAGACATTTAAGAAAATTTTCGTTTTATGGAAACACGACAATTGGTCGACCAATTAAGTTCATTAATCGACCAAAATAATTTGGTCGATCAAACTTCACTAATTGGTCGACCAAACCAATTGATCAACCAAACTAAATTCATTGATTGACCAAAATAATTGGTCAACCAATTTTACATTTTGATCCACCAATCTATGTCAAAATCGTGAGATTAAAAATCTGTAGCAAAAGGGATCCAAGTTCCAAGTTCCAAATTGATTCTCACCCTTGAGCTGGAGTCGGGGTGGGGCGGAGCACGCGCGCGTACGTGTGTGGTCCCCAGCCCCACCTCTCACTCTTTGCTACATAAGCCATGAGAGGCAAAATCCTTTTACACCCACCAAGAGGTTTGTTCACTTTTAGTATGGGACTAAAAACCTCTTCCAAATCTCACTAACTTCAACATGAATTCCCACGTCACCATATAACAATTGCATCCCAATTGATGCAATTAGGCTGTCAAATCCAACACTTTCTATGTTAGTGAGCATAAGCTTGACTTTTGATTTGAACAAAACCGGATTGGTACAAAATGGTTGACACATGTGCAAAATAGTTTTGAAGATAATTTTTATCGTTTTGCATCAATGTAAAATAATTTTGAAGTGTATCATGTGATTTTGCACCATTTTAAAATGATTCTAAAGTGTATCTTATGATTTTACATTAGTGTAAAATGATTTTGAATGTGATTTTTGTGCTTTTACACTAGTGCAAAATGATTTTGAAATTAATATCGATGGTTTTGCATTAGTGTATAATGATTTTAAAGGTGATTTTTTTGCTTTTGCATTGGTGCAGAACTAGGGATAGAAGATTTGGTAGACCCAACCCGAAAGGAATGGATACATAAAACTCGACTCAAACTCAACCAGGTTCGGGTATACGTTTAATCCAAAAGCCCAACTGGGTATAGGGTGTGAATCTATACTTGATTTTGTGACCCGGGTACCTGAATAAAATCTCGTTTACCTGAGATACATAAGTCTCACCTTAAGTCCCTTATTTCCCTAGCTCTAAGCTTTTCCATGATTTCTCACATAATTTTGAAGGTTGAGAGTACTTTTTAATCTTTCACTAAACATTTATTTCGAAAATAAGGATCTTTTATTTGAAATATAATGATATTTTGCCTTTCTTTAATTTTTTTGTTTTTGGTTTTGATGTATTTTTCTTGAAGGGTTCTTTTTGTAATAATTTCAATAGGGATGAAAAAAATTGTAGTAGCATGAGCTCATATATTTCAAGCTTGTTAAAATAAACAATTAATAAATCATGCTATAAATTTTTTCTCTTTAGCTCTAGTTTTGGTATGATTTGATGGAAAGATTAATTTATAATTGGATACTCGATGGGTAGATTGGTATGCATGGTTATGGATTTAGATTTTTGTATCTATGGATAAATGAGTAAGTATGGATATGGATTTTGTAAATGGATTTGAATTTAGTCAAACTTAACTCAAACTCGACCTCCTTGCATCCCTATGAAAAATTATTGTATCGATGTATTTTGATTTTATATCAATTTATTTTGATTGAATATCAATATATTTTTAATTTTTCACATGTATATTTTTAAGTTGAGAGTGATGGTTGCTTTTTAAATTAGCCGTAGATGTCTCCGCATAACAATATTTACATCTATTTTTAAATTTACTTATTTAATTACCTTCGACACCGTCCATTGCTAATTGCATCACCTTTTAGGTTTTTATATTTAAATTTTTAAAATATTACTCGCAGCGTTATACGTGTAACTTACGTGCATATGATTTACACCCTTCCATTTTCATTCATTCATATATATATATATATATGTGTGTGTACGCGCGTGCGCCCGCGCTTCTGCACCATGATACTGACATAAATGGTACATTCACAGAGTTTCTAGTTGCATCAATTTTTTTTTTTTGGTCGTTAACGTCAAATCTTGCTCCCAAGAATTTATGTATATGAGTATGACACATAATTTCTTCATTTCTTTTCATTTCTTTATAATTGATTTATAATTTTTATTTAATTTCCTCCCTCAAGTCTTAATTTCTCCCCGTGAATCTTGACCTGTCATTCGTTCTTCCATGCATTGTCTTGACTTCATTATCTATTTTTATTTTTATTTTTATTTTCTTAAGAAAATGGAAGTACTACTTTATTCATCTCCACTCTCAAAAGAGCAAACAAAAAGTGGGAGATTAGACCAAAACCCACCTAATATAGAAGAGAAAAGAACCACGACGTGTGACTTAGTACATGGGAATACCAATAAGCAAAACCCAAGCTCAACAAGGCAAAACAAGTAAAATCTCAGCAAACATAAAGCATTTGAATTTTGTCGAAGCTGAAAGTACCTGCCAAAAAACGTGGGAGCTGATATTTAGAATAAAAAACCTACCGGTTGGTAAGATAAAGAAGAGTCAAACGACGACGGGCAGCTGCATTGGCCATCGGATGGGAGAACTCCACAGAAAAGATGCAATCCTCAAAGGCTTTGATCGAGTTGAACAAATGTTGCACCATCTAGGGAACCACAATCTTCCTTTTCCACCAACAGTATAGCATAGTAGAATTCGTTTCAATCTACATAGAATGAGAAAAAGTAGGGAAGGAAAGAAGATGGAGAGTAGTAGCAAGGAGACATTTTTTCAAGTTATCTTCATGTAAAGCAGAAGCAGCACCATGGATAAAATTCCCAGAGTAATCTCTAACCACCCAAGTAACAACAAAGTAATTAGGCAAAGAGATGGCGGCAAGGTTGGCTTTGTAGCCGAAGGAAGGACGGACCCAAGATATAGCAATTTGCTTAGGCTGGAACGTACTAATCCAGTCTTTGAGCTGAAGGTTGTTCCAGGATTGATCAAGAATGGAGTCAATTTTCAGAGAAAAGAGACTGTCATGTTTTATACGATTTCTAAGATGCCAAACATGATTCCAAATAAAGCAAATGAGGCCCTTGATAATTCTACCTTTGTGGGAACAAGATTTCCTGAACATAAGATTATGAAAGTTAATAATATTAGGGATAACCTAGCTGGACTTAGAAGACACCCAAGAGGCAATATGACGAGCAAGATCACTGTCTTCAAAGAGATGATAAAAAGCTTTAACACTAGGAGTAGAGGGGCAGCAATAACACTTAGACGGCAAGGCTATACCTAGCTTAACAATCATGTCATCAGTTGGAAGACATTTGAGCATAATGTGCCAAGTTGTAATAATTATGGACAAAGGAAGTTTAAGCTTCCATAAATCAATAAAATGCGGCTTCTTTGGAGTATCAACGAAGTGGAGGTTATAGGTCGAAGCAACCGTAAAGGTGCTAGAAGGAGTGAGGGACCAGTGAGGCACATCTTTCAGATTGTCCAGGTTAAGAGAGTAGATCTTGGACCGGATGTCAATAGGCAGCAGAGAGATAAAATATCAACCATCAGATTGGAAAAGATGTTCTTAGTCAAATCTGATCGGGGCTAGTATCCATCGGCAAGAGATCCTTTAAGGGGGTGTCCTTAATCCAAATGTCCGTCCAGAGATCAAGGTTGCCTTCATGCATGGAGTCCCAACAAATATAAGGGCGAAGTTGGATAATAGCATCCCTAAGAAGATAAATTCTATGAGGAATAGCAAAATGTTTCGAGAGGGAGTAAAGATTTTTCATAAGATTACTAAACAGAGTCTCCCTAAGGAGGATATTCCAAGCTCTTTTCATTCTAAGAGCTTTGATAAAAAAAAAATTGAGATGCCGAAAACCTAAACCACTCATTTCAGAAGGTTTGGTGATGGTATTCCAAGCCCCCCAATGTCTTTTCTAAGCATTCCCATAGGAGCCCCAAAAGAAATTGGAGAGAAGGGAATCAACTTTACGAATGATTGCCTTCGGCACCTCCATAATGGAAAGCATATGAATAGGAATAGAGGATAGAACATGCTTGATAAGAATCAATCTAGTTGTAGAAGAGATGAGAGTGGCTTTCTAGGCAGAGAGCTTAGATTGAATCTTCTCGACTAGACCATAGAAGTAAGAAATGTTAGCCCTCCCAGGAAAAATAGGATACCCAAGATAAGTGAAAGAAAATGTACCAATCGGATAACCCATGATCTAGACGAGCCTGGAAATCGTACTAGAGGGGAAATGTTTTCCAATAAAGCAGAAACTCTTCGAAGCATTAACCTTTTGGTTAAAGGTCCATTCAAAGTCCTTGATGATTTGAGCCAGATTAGATATTGAGTTATACTTTCCATTGGCAAAAGTAATGATATCATCAGCATAAAGTGTTGGTGCTAGAGCACCACGATCATTTGTTTTGATGATAACAAAACACGTGTTATTTAACATTTACAATTTGAGTCCTAGATTTCAGGTCAATTGCAAATGAAGACGTGCTTAAACGGAGTTCGAGCTCGCATCCAGGACGGATTGGAGGAGCTTGACGGAAAACAGAGGAGGTTCGTGTGGAGCGACAGATTGAAGATAGAAGACAAGAAGAATAGGATAGATTCTTTTTAATCCTTTCTTGTATCTCTTGTCTTTATTTTCTTGCTCTTTTTATTTTTCTTAGAATATTATGTTAAAGAGCCTCAAAGTACCCTAACAGTAGTCCTATGAACACCGGCACAACCCTAGGATACTTAGGTTTTCTGTAGAACACTTAGAAAACCAATATAGGGTTCAAACAGAGTTTCCAGACGTCTAATTCCCAAATCAGACGTCTGATAAAGTATTTTAAGACGTCTGACTGTTGTTTCAGATGTTTGATAACTGTTAGGCTGGACATAGTAGTTCTGTCTGATGAAATCAGACGTCTAGACGTCTTAGGAGACGTCTGATGGACTTGCCAGACGTCCAGATAGTGGACCGTTGCTAGCTTAGCAGGAACTCAAGAATATGATCGTTAGAGCCTTATCAGACATCCTTAGGCCTTTCCAGACGTTTGATAATTGACCGTTTTGCCTCGGCTGACCCAAAATCTCTTCTCAGAGATTTTCTAGCCGTTGCAACGTTCGGAAAATCTACTCCCACAGTAAAAGTTGGTTTCCAGACGTCCAGACATAGTGCCAGACCTCCTGTATGTCGTCTGATCAACTTGAACAAAAACCCTGTTTTAGATCTGATTCAAGTCAGGAGGAAACCCGCATAGAATCAGACGTCTGACCTTGAAATCAGACATCTTAAAGTGAACTTCCAGACGTCTGATGCCATAATTAGACGTCTGATAAGCCTGTCAGAGCAATGATTGTTCCTGATTTCGGGCTGATTCACTTGGGCTTTGCACCCAACGGCTATGGAAGCATTTCCAAGCCTTCCAAGGCCTCTATAAATAGAGGGGAACCTTTGCAACACACATACACACTTGGATACACCTAAGCAACATACTTTCTACCCTTTGATGTCCAAGAAAAGATCTTGCTCTCCAAGCGTAAGTTCCATCACTTAGAGAAATAAATTCCCTTTGCGCACTCGCTCTCCCGCCGTTGTTCACGAGAGCGACATTGCGCCATCGCGTGGCACATGCACAGCGTCATCAACTCGACGCACTCCTTGCAAAGGGGAGTTTCCTATTTCCTATAGAAGCTAGGTTTAAATTACTTTGTTGGCTCTATAGGATTACTTGTTTTATTTTATCTTTGTCTTTTGGTTGGGTATTCACTTTGCGAATTCCCGTCTCCTTCGTGGGACAAAATCCTTCTCGTGGAGAGAAGGGGTTGAGGAACGCTACTCTCGTACTAGTAGCGTGGTTGTACTGAGGTTGAATCACCCTCGTTTTAAAGTGATTCGGTTAGTGGATTTGATCAACTAGGTTGATCGGAAAATAGTAACTCAAGAGGGTTAGGTGGTGGTTTTCACCCGGTTTGGGTTTCCACCTAAAAATCTTTGTGTATTTGTGTGGTTGTCTATTCTGTGATATTGTTTATATTTATTTCCGTATTTTATTACGTCACCCCTCTTCGTAGAGCCAAACCTACATTTGGTATCAGAGCAGGTTCTTGCAAGATCGGTGTAACACCCGGCAAGAAGATCATGGAGGGGAGCATAGCCACAATCAGAATCTCCGAAGGGCAGTTCACCGTCCGACCACCCTATTTCAACGGGAGGGACTTCGGATATTGGAAGTTGAGGATGAAGACGTGGCTCCAAGCCACTGAATTCGAGATATGGGGATGTTGCGAAACCCCATACGAGATCCCGAAGCGACCCCAAGGTGGCTACTCGCAACTACAGATTCGAGAGCTTTCACTCAACAGAAAGGCAATGAATGCCTTGTATTGCGCGTTGAGTCTGAAGGAGTTCGAGAAAATCTAAGAGTGCACTACCGCCCACGAGATATGGAGGAGGTTGGAAGGCACTCATGAGGAGACAAGTTCGGAAGAAGATCACGAGAAGGAGGAAACCGCTTGCTTTGGTTTCATGGCCAGAGGAAGCAACAACGACAGCGACGACAGCGATAATGAGGTAAACTCGGATTTACAAGATGCTTTTAATGAGTTGTATGAGCTTAGTAAATCATTAAAAATAGAAAACAAAAGCATGAAAAAAAATCTTAGTTTTCTTAAATTTGAAAATGATAGGTTAGAAATAAAACTTAAGGATTTAGAAGCTAGTCCTAAAAAGGATAACCTATTATTAGAAAATAATGACCTCATCAATGAAAATAATAAATTGATTGAGGAAAATGTTAGTCTAAAAATAGAAAATTCTGATTTAAAGACTAAGATGGATATTATAGAAAAAGAAATTGCATGTCTTAGGGAAAACTCCAACAAATTAATCAATAAAGTAGATAATTTTTATAGCCCTAAGGTTGAGAAAGGATCTCCATCAAGGAGACCCGCTAATAGATCCGGATCCAAGCCCACTTGGATATCGAAAAAAAAATTGGAATCTTGTTTTGTAGGTTTCAAGGATAACTACAACACAAAGGACTGGACCTACAAACTCAAAGCTGGTCAACTCAAGTTGGGAGAACCAAGGAGTAGACCAAGGAGGAGAACAAGAAGACCGACGAGATGGCGGACAAACGATGGACCCGCCGCACGTCAACCACCAGATTGGAGACCGACGCCAATGCCTGGGCCTCCTTGCTACGGATGGGAGCCCCATCCGATGTGGCATCCACCACCACCATTCGGGCCATTTTATTGGCCATGGTAGGTGAGGTAAAAACCCTTTACCCTATCCTCTTATTAGTAGCATTTAGATAGGGGGAGTTAAAAAAATTATGAGCTAATTGTCAATTTTTAAGGGGGAGAGATAAGGTAGCTAAATTTCCTTTAGAAAGGGGGAGAAAAATAATAGCTATCTTGTTGTTATAAAAAAGGGGAGGACATTACCTTTGTTAAAAGAAACTCCTAGAAGAGCATGTTTTAAGGGGGAGTTATAGGAAATGTAAAATCAATTAAACCCTTTTGATAATGTCAAAAAGGGGGAGGTTTTTTTTGCATTATTATTTATGATTTTGTCATCATCAAAAAGGGGGAGATTGTTGGTGCTAGAGCACCACGATTATTTATTTTGATGATACAAAAATGTGTTATTTAACATTTGAAATTTGAGTCCTAGATTTCAGGTCAATTGCAAATGAAGACGTGCTTAAACGGAGTTCGAGCTCGCATCCAGGACAGATTGGAGGAGCTTGACGGAAAACAGAGGAGGTTCGCGTGGAGCGACAGATTGAAGGTAGAAGACAAGAAGAATATGATAGATTCTTTTTAATCCTTTCTTGTATCTCTTGTCTTTATTTTCTTGCTCTTTTTATTTTTCTTAGAATATTATGTTAAAGAGCCTCAAAGTACCCTAACAGTAGTCCTAGGAACACCAGCACAACCCTAGGATACTTAGGTTTTCTGTAGAACACTTAGAAAACCAATATAGGGTTCAAACAGAGTTTCCAGACGTCTAATTCCCAAATCAGACGTCTGATAAAGTATTTTAAGACATCTGACTGTTGTTTCAGACGTTTGATAACTGTTAGGCTGGACATAGTAGTTCTGTCTGATGAAATCAGACGTCTAGACGTCTTAGGAGACGTCTGATGGACTTGCCAGATGTCCAGATAGTGGACCGTTGGCTAGCTTAGCAGGCACTCAAGAATATGACCGTTAGAGCCTTATCAGACGTCCTTAGGCCTTTCCAGACGTCTGATAATTGACCGTTTTGCCTCGGCTGACCCAAAATCTCTTCTCAGAGATTTTCTAACCGTTGCAACGTTTGGAAAATCCATTCCCACAGTAAAAGTTGGTTTCCAGACGTCCAGACATAGTGCCAGACCTCCTGTATGTCGTCTGATCAACTTGAACAAAAATCCTGTTTTAGATCTGATTCAAGTCAAGAGGAAACCCGCATAGAATCAGACGTCTGACCTTGAAATCAGACGTCTTAAAGTGAACTTCCAGACGTCTGATGCCATAATTAGACGTCTGATAAGCCTGTCAGAGCAATGATTGTTCCTGATTTTGGGCTGATTCACTTGGGCTTTGCACCCAACGACTATGGAAGCATTTCCAAGCCTTCCAAGGCCTCTATAAATAGAGGGGAACCTTTGCAACATACATACACACTTGGATACACCTAAGCAACATACTTTCTACCCTTTGATGTCCAAGAAAAGATCTTGCTCTCCAAGCTTAAGTTCCATCACATAGAGAGCTAAATTCCCTTTGCGCACTCGCTCTCCCGCCATTGTTCACGAGAGCGACATTGCGCCATCGCGTGGCACATGCACAGCGTCATCAACTCGACGCACTCCTTGCAAAGGGGAGTTTCCTATTTCCTATAGAAGCTAGGTTTAAATTACTTTGTTGGCTCTATAGGATTACTTGTTTTATTTTATCTTTGTCTTTTGGTTGGGTATTCGCTTTGTGAATTCTCGTTTCCTTCGTGGGACAAAATCCTTCTTGTGGAGAGAAGGGGTTGAGGAACGCTACCCTCGTACTAGTAGCGTGGTTGTACTGAGGTTGAATCACTCTCGTTTTAAAGTGATTCGGTTAGTGGATTTGATCAACTAGGTTGATCGGAAAATCCTAACTCGAGAGGGTTAGGTGGTGGTTTTCACCCGGTTTGGGTTTCCACCTAAAAATCTTTGTGTATTTGTGTGGTTGTCTATTCTGTGATATTGTTTATATTTATTTCCGTATTTTATTACGTCACCCCTCTTCGTAGGGCCAAACCTACATAAAGAAGGGCCAACGGTGTTTGAATACCACGTTTGGCATTGAAATGGGAGATTTTACCCTGGAAAGCAAGCTCCTTAAGCCCACGGATGAAAGGTTCCATAAAGATATCAAACAGGAAGGGGATGTTGGTGCTAGAGCACCACGATCATTTGTTTTGATGATAACAAAACACGTGTCATTTAACATTTGCACTTGAAGTCTTAGATTTCAAGCATATTGCAAATGGAGACGTGATTAGACGAAGTTCGAGCTCGTATCCAGGATGGATTGGAGGAGCTTGATGGGGAACAGAAGAGATTCGCGAGGAGCGATATATTGAAGAAGGAAGGAGATGAAGAATATGATAGATTTTCTTCTCGTGTACTCTTTGTATTTTTCGTTTCTTTTGTTGCTCTTTATTTTTGTTACTTAGATTCATGTTAAAGAGCCTCAAAGTACCCTAACAGTAGTCTTAGGAACACCGGCACAACCCTAGGATACTTAGGTTTTCTGTAGAGAACTTATAAAATCAATGTATGGTTCAAATAACATTTCCAGACGTCTAATTCCAAGATCAGACGTCTGATAATATGTTTTATGACGTATGATAGTTCTGTCTGATAACATTTAGGCTGGACTTGTTGTTCTGTTTGATGAAATCAGACGTCCAGACCTTAGTCCAGACGTCTTAAAAGATGTCTGATGAGTTTGCCAGACGTCCAATTAGTCGACCGTTGGCTGGCTTCACAAACACAGCAGAATATGACCATTAGAGCCTTATCAGACGTCCATAGGCCTTTCCAGACGTCTGATAATTGACAGTTTTGCCTCGACTGACCCGAAAATCTCTTCTCAGACATTTTCTAGTCGTTGCAAATCCATTCCGTAGAAAAAGTAGGTTTTCAGACGTCTAGACATAGTGCCAGACGTCCTGTATGTCGTCTGATGGATTTGCACTAGAACCCTGTTTAGTTCTGATCCAAGTCAGGAAGAAACCCGCTTAAAATCAAACGTCTGATGTTGTTCCCAGACGTCTTAAAGTGATCTTCCAGACGTCTGATGCAAGGATCAGACGTCTGATAAGCCTGTCAGTGCAATCATTGTTCCTGATTTCGGCTTGATTCTCTTGGGCTTTGCTCCCAACGGCTATGGAAGCTTTCCTAAGCCTTCCAAAACCTTCCTAAGGCCTCTATAAATAGAGAGGAACCTCTTGCACACCAAGACACACCTAGATACACAAGACACATACCTTGTAATATACTTTCAAACCATTTTGTGTCTTTCTTACTCTCTAAGCTCTAGTTCTACATCTAGAGAGCTTTAAGCTGTTTTGCGCACCCGCTCTCCCGCCATAGTTCACCAGAGCGAAATTGCGCCGTCGCGTGGCTCACGCACCCACGTCATCGATCCGACGCACTCCTTGCAAAGGGGAGTTTCCTAATTCCTATAGAAGCTTAGGTTAAAAATTACTTTGTTGGCTCTATAGGATTATTTGTTATTTTATCTTTGTTATTTGGTTGGGTATTCGCTTTGCGAATTCCCGTCTCCTTCAAGGGACAAAATCCTTCTCGTGAAGGGAAGGGGTTGAGGAACGCTACCCTCGCACTTGTAGCGTGGTTGTAATTGAGGTTGAATCACCCTCGTTTAAAGTGATTTGTTTAGTGGATTTGATCAACTTGGTTGATCGGAAAATCCTAACTCGAGAGGGTTAGGTGGTGGTTTTCACCCGATTTGGGTTTCCACCTAAAAATAATTGTGTACTTTGCGTGTTTGCCTATTTTGCTTTACACTATATTCTGCATTTTTTACGTCACGCTGATCTCACCCCCTCCGAGTAGGGAATCCACAGGGGAGAGCAGGTCACCTTGATGGAGACCATGAGATGGTTTGAAAAAGGGAGAGGACATCCCATCCACAAGAATAGAAGAGCCATCGTGCTCGACGCAAGCCCGAATTAAATCAATGGCCTGGTCAAAAAAACTAAAAAGGCCCAGTAGATCTAGAGTGCCCTCCATTCAATATGGTCATAAGCTTTTTGCAGATCAAATTGGAAGATAAGGTTAGAACCATGAACCTTGCAATTAATACGTTGAGAGAGTTTGAATGCATTAAAAATGTGATCATGGATAGATCTCCCTTTTATAAAGCCAACTTGTTCGGGGGAGATAATAGAAGGCATAATATGAGAATGACGGGAAGCAACAATGCCAAAAGCAATCTTATAACAAACATTTTATAGGCTGATAGGTCTAAAGTTATAAAGATCGACGACATTAGGCTTTTCGACAATAAGCGAGATAAATGTGTTGTTGAAAGCACGAGGATCATTGTGAGAAATGAAAAACTATTTGATGTCCGCAACAAGGTCCTCTTTAATGATGTCCCAAAAGAAAGTGTAGAACTCCAAATTAAAACCATCCAGGCCAGGAGAGCGATTCTTGAGCATTTGGGACAAAATCAAAAAAATCTCTTGTTCAAAAGGAAGAGAGGACAAGGAGATGGAATCACTAGGAGAAAGGATAGTATGGATGATTTTGAGAAATTGCTCGTTGAGAGCATAGTTTTCGACAGTAAGAAGATCCTGAAAGTAGGACGTCGCCTTATCACTCGCCACCTCCCAAGATCCTTTACCAACAATAGAGGATAAAGCATTATGAGAATTTTTGCCAAACCTCCTCTTGATCATGGCATGGAAGAATTTAATATCACCTTCACCTTCCTTAATCCATTTAACTTTAGCTTTTTGACGAAGAAAATCAAAAAATTTAAATCTAACTTGATCATGATCGTTGTTCACTTCCATGAGATCAACAACTAAGTCTACATTAATATCCAACCATCAACGCACCTCTTAATGGAGGAAACTAATCCCATGGCAAGTTACATGCTTATCGAAAATTTTGTAATATACATATGCATCTCTACCAGGTATGGTACATCTGATTGTCAAAGAGGAGTTAAAAATTATGCTGTTGAACAAGGAATAATACATTTGCTGTGCGACAGAAATAGAATACCATATGATTGATCCCGATAGAGGAGCTAAAAATTACCTATTTCAGAATTACACCCACATGTTGCATGCCTTCCCTAATGGGCTCTTTAATTTTCTGATGTCAGACGAGTTTCCCTTTCTTTATATTTTCTCATTCAATAACCCGAAATCTTAGTTTGGAACCCTTCCCCGACAATATATCTTTTTGATGAATGGCGTCCACCGAACCAATGCAACAGAATATCACTAACGCGATTGGCATCCCTTAACTTTTAATTGAAGCAATTAAGAAGATCACCGTTGATTTAGCTGTAATATATATCATTGGCATCACTAGAACTTGGTTTTGACTTGGGGTGTACACGGGTCGGGTTCAATTGAATTTGGTCTGAATTAAATTTGATTGGGTTACATTGTAACTTAGATTGGGTTGAGATTTTCCTAACGAAATAAAAAATAGGTTGGGTTGGATTTGAGGTCTAATAAATCCAACGTAACCTGCAATCCGATTCAACTCGATACACACACACACATGAGAGTATCCATTAAAATTTTAAAGGGGAAAAAGCTATCATGTTTAAACTTGAAAGGAAACAAAAAAAACTATACAAATAACGCAGATCACTCCCTTAATTTCAGTTTTCCCTCTCTCTATGTCCTCTCCATCGTGTGCTTTTTTTTAGTTTCTCTCCTGCTCATAAGCCATAAACCGAGCTTTCTCTTTCGTCATTGCCACTAATCTCTCTCGCAACTCCTTTCTCGTTAGCGTCATTGTTCTTGTCATTATCACTTGAGGTTAGCAACTTCCTCCCTCCTTTCTTGCTCATCTACATTAGTGATAGCCACCACCTTCCTTCACTAGAGCCATTGCCACTGCCACCACTACCATCACCACACGACCGACCACCCCCTCACCAGCCATCTATCATTGTCACTACCTTCCCTCTGCCTAGCCTGAGTCTACTATCAGAGCCGCTAACCTACTATCACTGATCCACCACCACCATACAACCCACCACCCCTCACTAGCCATTCATCATTCTCTCTACCTTTCCCTTCGCCTAGCCTATCACTAGAGTCGTTACCACCATCACAATCACCACACAAACTACCACCCACTCATCGGCCATCCTCCTTCACTATAGTCAATAGCCATCACCCCCTCTCTTGGCCATTCTCCTCCCCCCTCTACCTTCCTTTAACTTAGCCTAAATTATTTGAAGCTTCGACGTAGGTATTCAAACTTTGATGCTTAAATTAGATATCATTATTTAGGTTCTCATCTAATTTTTTATTTAGACAAAATTAAAAGATATCTACATGTACATCTTGAATTTTTCTCTTACTAGTAAAAAATTATTTTGATTCTCGTCTAATTCTTTATTTTGAATGCCTACATCTATGAAAAAATTAACTGGATAAGATAATCGTCTTGTAATATGTATTTACTTTTCTAAAGGAAAGAGATAATTACTACATATTATACAACTATTAAGTTTTCTTTTACTTATTTTATTCAATTTTTTAGAAGATATAAGTTACTTATAA
This sequence comes from Thalassia testudinum, assembly GCA_037157565.1. Lineage (NCBI taxonomy): Eukaryota > Viridiplantae > Streptophyta > Magnoliopsida > Alismatales > Hydrocharitaceae > Thalassia > Thalassia testudinum. The sequence continues at coordinate 64,914,969 of JAZHRO010000022.1, read as the reverse complement.
GTTTAAAATATTTTGTTATTAAGTATGAAAGATATAGAAAATATTTAGAAAATAAACATAAGTTTGAGTCCTTTGATTAATTAACAATCCGCTTAGCCCGACCAACCTGACCTAATTTTTATGGATTGGATTTGGTAGTGTAACGAGTTAGATTAGGTTGAAAAAGTCTCAGCCTAAAAATTATGGATTGAGTTTAGGTTGAATCTTAACCTAATCTAATTCGACCTGTATACACCCCTAATTTTGACATGTATCATATAACCATTTACATTACAATCGAGTATATCTATGCTAAATTAATTAACTAAGAACCTTTCGAATATCTCAATCACGATGGTTACGGGTCGTAGTGGATGTTTTGATTTACTAATAGTGCTTTTAGCAATGGCGAATACTCCAAAATGCATGCGTTTCACTGCAAACGGGAATACATGGGGAAGAGAACCCTGCATAAGTGGAGCTCATACGTTAAACTCTCTAACAAATTATCACATCACTTTTAATTAAAATATACAGTGGTGATAAATTATTTTATATCAGTGATAAATTATTTTATAATGATGATAAATTATTTTAATTGGTGTAATTTTATTTTACATAGGTATAAAATTATTCCAAATGTGATCGGATGATTTTACATTTGTATAAATTAGTTTCAAAAGTAATGTGGTGGTTTTGCATCATTTTGCACCCTATGTAAAATGATTTTGTATCTATGTAAAATGATTTTACACTAATATAAAGTGATTCTGAAGATGATTTTGGTGATTTTATTTTAAATCGAGAGCCAATTTTATTCATCTCTCACTCATTGGAGGCTAAAAAGATAGGGAGACTAGACTAAAACCTGTCAGTACAAGAAAGAGAACCACAACTCGTGGTTTAGTACAATAGTAACAAAAAGAATAAAACTAATAAAAACCCCTAAATGGAAAACTAAATGACATAGGGGAGCTGCACCTTATCAAGGAATATAATACCTTAAATCTTCGAAGGGAGCAAGTGGACGTTATCAAAATAAATCCAATCAGCAACACTAAGATCCAAAATATGGCGAGTCAAAGACTTGATCGTACGATGGACAAAATCTAGCGAATCGATGCGGTTCTTCTGGCCCAGACTAAGTTGGAAGATCGACTTGGCATATCACGGAACATCCAGCTTTCCATTCCACCAATAATATAGCATAGAAGAATCAGTCTCAAACTGAAAGTTCATTAGAGAAATAGTAGAACAAGAAATCACATTCCAGATAATGTGGAGAATAGCGCAATTAGAATTAGTAGGACGTAAATTACTAGCAGCACCCTGGATAAAATCGCCCTTGTAATTTCTAACCACCCAACCACCAAAGATAATGTCATCCTCGAAGGAGATACCGACATTGAGTTTGAATTCAGCCGTAGGAATGACCCACGACAATTTAAGAGGGGGGATTATGAGAGAAAAACCAGGAATGAAGATTGAAATCATCCCACTGACACCTAAAGATGGAGGTAAAGTTATTGAGAGGAAGGGAGTCATGAATAGTCAGATTCCAGATAAGCCAGATACTAATCCAAATGAAACAAATCAGAACTTCGTTGATTTGGGTAGATGAAGAATTGCTCTTGGAGTTCATAATATCAACAAAACATGAAGGAAAGGTATGGGACTTGTGAGTCCGGTCAAAAACCCAATCGGATACATTGATGGCAAGATATCTTTGTTGATTTTAGTGATTTATGCCTATACAAAATAAATTCATTATTAATTTTAATAGTAATAAATTCTATCATAAATCAAAAATTTTTCACACAGAAAAAATTTATCAAATAAAGTTCACATTCACACCTCTTTACTCTCCCGCATGCCGTTTATTTACATTTCAACTATTATTAATTAATTGGTACGTGAAGTTGAAAACGCCACCAAGTTTGAAGATAAGTAGCCACTCTCTTGGTGAGTGGTGGGTTGGTGAGCAACGAGCACGACGACCAATTGGCATATGTGGACCAACGACCAAGGGCAATCATTGCATGCGAGATATTCGAAATTTCACAGAAGGCGCATCCCCTTCCTCCACATGATGTGCCCCTCAACACCACAGCTGGTTGTTTCATTTCATCTATATATATCTGTGTGTGTGTGTGTAAGTATGTACCCACTCAAGTCATCAAGCAGCCGAGGATCATCGATTGATATCCCTTCGGTCACCTACTTAATTAATTAGAACGATGGCGGCTATGGCTAACGGCATCGAGAGGAGGAGGAGGAGATCGGAAGGGATGGCGAGAGTGTTGGCGATTGGAACGGCGAACCCTCCCAACGCGGTCGATCAGAGCACGTTCCCCGATTACTACTTCCGCGTCACCAACAGCGAGCACTTGCCGCACCTCAAGGCCAAGTTCAAACGCATCTGTAAGTTTAAGTATTTGTTCAACCTTATATATAGGTAGCTATTAATTAATTCATGCTTATAGATATAGACAAGCATGCTAATAATAATTAATTTGATGCGCATGTTAATTAATTAATTAATTTCAACAGGCGAGGCAGGCGCAGGGGCAGGCGGTGCTCGGCGACGGCGCAGGGGCGCTGGTGGTCGGGGCGGACCCCGTCCCGGAGGTGGAGAGGCCCCTCTTCGAGATAGTTTGGGCGTCGCAAAGGGCGATCCCCAACAGCGAGAGTGGGGTGGGAGGGCAGCTGCTGGAAGGAGGACTGACCTTCTTCCTGGAGAGGGACGTACCCAACATCTTCTCCAGCAACATAGTTGGATGCCTCGAGGAGGCCTTCCAGCCACTGGGGGTGTCCGACTGGAACTCCATTTTCTGGATGGTGCACCCCGGTGGTCCGGCCTTCCTAGACAGGTTCGAGGAGAAGCTCGCCCTCGACCCCAAGAAGCTGTGGGCGTCGAGGCACGTCCTCAGCGACTATGGTAACATGTCCAGCGCCTCCGTCTTCTTCATCATGGACAAGATGAAGCGTCGCGCCGTCCACGAAGGCCTCCCCACCACCGGGGACGGCCTCGAGTGGGGAGTCATGATCGGCTTGGGACCCGGTCTTACCATCGACACCGTCCTCCTCCGCAGCGTCCCTCTCAGTTGTCGACCGGTGCCCCTAGCTAGCTAGCTAATTTGTCTATTAATTAATTCATTAAATTAAGTTGGGTCGCTTGCATGCATGTAACAGCATCCAGCTCCCTGCATATATATGCATTCTTGATCGGTCCTCTTCTTCCATCCTTTCCATGCAAGTTAATTAACATGCATGATGATGCAGGCTACGTACATCCCCAGCATATGCATACGAACCATTCCTTTGCTTGCTTACGAAGATGACCTACACTCCCATGAGATGTATGCCAACTCATTTATTTTTTCCAATCCTTCTTGGTTGATACCTGTGGTATTTGTATCCTCGATGAGAAATAGATGGTATGAATGAGGCATCATATTTATTTTTCACCAATCGTGCTTCTTAGTAATTAGGAATTAATACCTTTTTGATCTCGACGTCATTGATCGAATTCTTTCAAACTTGATAATTAGAAGGATCGAAAATTATGTGATAAGAGAGAGACTGAATTGGCGACTCACTTCTACTTAAAGTGATGTATATTTAGAAAAGGGATCTAATCCTTAATATATAATGCACTAGAATAATGTCTTTTTTTTTTTTTTTTTTGAGTATAATTTGCATGATTACATTTTTTCCAAATATAAGAGGCACCTTTTTATTGGCAATTTTGAATCTTGGTTATTACACGAAATTATTTGCTTCTTAGGCAACGTAATTACCTATAGGAAGACTTCTCACAATGCATGGAGTGGTGATGTGGCCTAGCCTGTAAATGCGGATTTGCTCTCAATCCTAAATTATCCTATTCTTCGAGCTTGTTGGGTCTTTTGGATCGACAACTTTGGACCTAGCTTTTCTCCCCTCATACGTTGCCTTCACTTTTGTAGTTCTATTGCCTAGCTAGGTTGCGAGTGTAAGAGTGATTTTCTTATTTTTGGGTGTGCCCCCTTGCCTACACTAGCTATCGTTTGGTATGTCGGGGGGTTGATGCTTTGGTACGGGGATGTCCCGCTCCTCGTCTTGGGGAGGGGCCATTGCTTTCGACAGTTTTTCTGCTAAGTCACTCTTATGGTGCTTTTGGGGTCTTACCTCCTATTTGGACTTGGTGGTTTGGACAATGCATATTTCATTTGAGGAACTATATATGATTAAGCTAGGTGATTTGTCCACCCAAGTATGAGGGTAGATGGTCTCCAACCATTGCCTTACATTGTACGTCGACAAGTGATGTTACGTTGATGGGTGTTTTTAAGGCTTGGTGTGGGTTCATTGCTGCGTCCTCTACTATAATTGAAGCAAAGTTGAAGAAGGGTTCCTTTAGTTGGGCTTAAGCATGTCATCAATTAATGGTGTAATGGTTCACTTCTTCATCCACCAAATCCACATGGTGTAGAACCCCATGGATTCGAGCACCCGATAAAGGAACCCCGTGTCCTACGTGTCATAGGCCTTTAAGATATCATCTTTGACATAAAGCCTCCTCACATTAGCGGCATTGAAGTTCCTCATATACTGCATAGCGAGTAAGGAGCAATCGTTGATGTGAGACCCTGTACGAATGCCCTTTGATGTGGTTCAATTAGGCTTGGGAGAACTCTTGCTAGGTAGGGTGGGTAGGAGCTTTGAGATGACTTTGTAAAACATATTGCAACATGCAATCGACCTTAGCTCTCTCATGGTTTTCATGCACTCGGCCTTCGATATGAGAGCAAGGAAGGCATTGTTGAGTTCTCCTACCATACCACCCCAGGCAAGAAAGAATGCGATGGCTACAAGCACGTTCCTCACGATGATGGACCAAGAGTGCCAAAACAATGTATTGAACCCATACGGGCTTAGAGCCTTATTGATGTTGATGAACTAGATATTCATTTCTCACAAAATAGGTTTTAACATTTCATATTCACTTCAATATTCATTGCTCACAAAATCTTGCTTTTGAAAATCATGTCTTGTGTTAAAAATCGCTTTCAAGAGCGCCTAATTCATATATATTTATGTTAGATAGAGGTCATTAGGACTAAGATGAACATAATTAATTTTAAAAATTTATTAAAATATGAAAGATTTGTTGGTGTTTTAGAATTGAAACGACCCATCACCCTTTTGTCATTTAAGACGTCTGAAAAGTTCACCAGACGTCTGTCCAGATGTCTGGAAAGATCAACAAACGTCTGAAAATACCTTTTCTCTTCAGCGCGTACCGTACGTACACCATGCCTTCTCCCTTACCCACGCCTCACCGCACCTTCCCTTGAGATGCCACTCCCCACCATCCCTCGCCATCCCTCGCCACCTCGTCCCCCTCACCTCCTCTCCCTTTATAACCTCTCCTCCTCCTCTTCGTCGCACACCCCATAGTAGGACGAGAGAGCAGGGAGCCGAGCGAGAGGAAGAGAGAGCAGGAAGCAGAGCAGTTCCGCGGAAGTCATTTTTCCGCGGAATCAGACGTCCGGAGCGACACCCAGACGTCTTACCGGACGTCCGAAGGTAGAGTGAGACGTTTAGTAAAGATCTACTTTCCGTATTTTCTCTCTGCCAAAGTCCTGACAGTGTACGTATATGTGTCAGAAGTTGGAAGGCGGACCGAGGTAGTTTTAGACGTCTGGGAGCACCCATAGACGTCTGACGGAACCCTTGGACGTCGACACTGAGTTCCAGACGTCTGATAGAGGAACACTTAGAGAGGTATCCCTGAGAACTATTTTAAGACGTCTGGGACCTTTCCCAGACGTCTGATTTCTATCTGACCACATGTTTTCGGGCCCGTGCAAGGCCCTAATGTTATCAGTTTTCCACAAACAAAACATCTCTGTTTTCCATATGAGTTTCTCTATGTAATGATACCTTGTTTGTATCATTCTAAACTTTTTGACCTATCGATCCATGTTTTAGGCCTCCAGTCCGTCGGGTGTACGGGACCTGCGGAGACGTTGGGAGCTACTGTACGAGTCCCCATTTCACCCGGTTACCCAGGTAGAGTGGTTATAACCATAAATCTCTAAATTAATACATGCAAGAAATTAATCCTAGGACTTGAGATGAACCCTAGGAAGAAGTAAAACTCTAGAATATGTTCTTGAACCCTAGGTTATGGCATGAACGCTGGGCCTAGTTGAGCCTAGCTTTAGTTCTACGGTTTGGTGTAGTGAGTTTCTATAGCCTTGTTTCTGCTATACGTACTCGTTTTTGTGTGATGGCTGTATTATGACATGTAATATTACTGTTTCTTTCTTTCTGCTTAGCTACTGTACTTGTGTGATTGTGGTTGTTGAATGTTATTTGGTTATTTCTTGTTGGACGACTGGATCTTGGGATTAGTTGAGGCGAGCCCATCTCGGATCCTGTAGGGATCTGAGATCGGGTCGTGACAATAATACTGTGAAGAATACCCATACATGTGAGCTATAGTTCCTTCCTAACTTCAAAATGTATATTAGAACTGTAACACACATATATCGGTAGAGATTAATTTGCACTAGTACATGTAACTCACAGTTTGAAAACTGTTAGCTATTTGTTCCCGTATGGATGTTTGTGTGTATTGGTACAAGTGATTTAATATTTGAAGTTTTTTTTGATAAAACCTAAAAATGTGAGCATGATGTACCAATACACTATTTTTTGCATGGTACACATGATTGTTGTGGTAAATCCAATTTTTATTTTTAGGTTGATTTGAATTGAATTTGCTCCATTTTTTCCTCCAATGGCTATAACTCAAAAGTAAACTTTTGAAAATCTATAAATTAAATTTTTTGAATTTACATTTGTTTGAAATGCAACTTACAAGTGAAAAATCATAAGGTTAATGTGATTTCATTTACACTCTTCTATGCTTTCAAGCTCTCAAAGCACTCATTCCTTTTGCTTTGCGATCAACTTTCCTTCTCTCGACAAAATTGTTGTTAACTGTTTATAACAAGGGAGGCTCTAGGAAATTATTATGCTCAAGTTTTTAGCTCTATTCATTTTTGTTATGTTACCTACTTAGCTAGCACCATATTCTTGATTTTCTTTAAAACTATATTGTATTTTAGGTTTAGGAAATCTATTAATTACCTTGTGTTTTGATTAGTGGATTTGATTCTCTCGAGTAAAGAAAATTGTGTTTAAAATTTCAAGTTGAGAGACTTGGGTAAAGGGTTTTATCCATGGGGCTTTTCTATGTAAAGCTTTGTCTCAATTTACGGTTTGCTATTTTTATTGTATATTATTTTTTTATGCCACACTATTCTAACACCCCTCTTCTAGTGTGTGCTTGAGATCCTACTGATTTTATGTATAATTTGTTTTCAATAGCAAAAACTTCCTTGCACCATGTGTAGACATGACCAAAGAACCCACATAAGGAGTAGAATCTCAAAAGGCCTTCGTATTTGACGGGGAACTCCATCTCAACTCCATCCGTCCACTTGACTACAATTGGTTCTTTGGATAGGGCATTTGAGCTTTAGAAGTACTTTAACCTTGATCGTATTGGTCCTCTACTTTAGGAAATCTAGGCCATAATCGATTGTTTCTCCCAAATAGAATGTTATTGTTGCGATGGCTTCCTTGTGACAATATTCTGGGGGTATGTCGAAGATATGCACCTGTAAAGGAGTAGTTTTGAACCCATACTCTTGAGGTTTCATTATGAGAATTAAATTCCCTTCGAAGTTCCATGGAGACTGGTTCCATATCGGATTTGCTTCCTGTTTGGTGTTGAATTTAGCCATTCAACAGTCATGCTTCGTGGATTGGATAATTGAAGACGATGAAAACTTACCATGCCTTACCCAACATCTCCAGTAGTCCACAACTTTTGCTAGGTTTATCGGATGACACCTTAAAATAAAGGCAACGTCTTCATGTATTGGGATCTTCACTATCCTCTGACCTATTTAGGAATAACTGCATGTGTGTTCCCTTCCTCAGTCCATCGTCCCAACGTGCCATTGTATAGGATGGAAATAAGCTCTTCCTCCTCCTCCTCAATTCTATGAGTGGAGGAGGCGTAAGTTGCTCTTAAGGATATGGTAGCTGTCGACTTGGAGAAGGTTAATTAGATGAGGATGGAGATAACGACAATAGCTAAAGAAGACAATCAGGTGTAGACGTAGTATAGGTTAAACAAACGAAAGAAGAAACAAACATAAGGTGATGCCATATCAAGAAAAAGAAGACAAGATGGTAATCCACAAAATTAAGACGGACAGAGATAACCAAATAGAAGTTAACGTATCGAACTATTAATTACCTGCTAAGAGTGCAATGAGGGTTAAGAGAAGGAGGAAGTGTTGGGAAATTCCTTAAACCCTTAGGGGTTTAACAGAAATTAATCCAACTTTGACTTAGGATGGACTTGTGCCACAACTTAACTCATCTAGAATTCATACTAACTGAGTATCGGTACTTGTAGACCAGTATCGGTATCCTTGAATTACAGTTATGGGTTCCATATCCCAATGGGTACAGGTACTTATGCCGAGTATCGGTACCTATGGGTTACAGTTTAGAACCCATGTCCAGATGAGTACTTGTCTAGTACTCACTATGTATCGGTATTCATGAAGAGTACTGATACTTATTGAAGACTAGTTTTCCTCTAGGAAACAACTGGTCTCAACGAGTACCGGTACTCATGAAAAGTACTGGTACTTGTTGAGTATTGGACATACCACCTGTAGCCTACCAGTACCGGTACTCATGATGAGTACCGATACTTGTAAGCTACAGGTTCTGGTGATTTCAAGTCCAGAACTTGATTTGGGACTCATGTGTACCGGTACTCATTATCAGTACCGGTATATGTAAGTTATAGTTTTAGACTTAAGTCGTCTAAGAGTCGATCTGGAGCTTGCATGTATTGGTACTCATGAAGAGCACCGGTACAAGCAATCTACAGTTCACTTAATGCTTTATAAACAGTAGTGCGTGAGTACCGGTAATCATATTGAGTACCGGTACTTACGACAGTTGCAGAATGTATTTCTGGGTTTCCAGGAATACGAAGTGACTTTTTATCTTTTGTCAATCAAGAATGTAAACTAGGTGAAATACCTGGACATTGAATATATACAGAACTATGTATAAATCTGAAGACATCAATATGCAAAGACATTGGTTTACCTTGGTTTGGGCATCATGCACATGTATAGAAACTGAAAGGTACCTATGGAGGAAGATCATACCTGTGCTCATCTTAGAAACAAAGCAAAAGGATTGCGGTAAGAGGTCTTCCCCACCCTGGATCCTGATGGACTGCGCTAGAAGAAGATGATCTTCTTCTTCTCCAGCTGTCCTCCTTCTCCTCCTTAGAGGTCTCTCACATTTTCTCTCTAGGTCACGATGGGGGTGATCTTAGAGAATTGGTGGTGGGACTATTGGGGACCACAACCCCTTAGTATTAATGCAATTGATCACACTAATTGCATTAGTGATTTACACTTCCACCCATCGAGGAAGTGTTAATCACAAAATAGGTCTTTGCACATATATGAACATAACTACACTAATCTTTTTGCATTTTAGCTCATATAAAATAATTAAACTTACTTGATCACTTTAAATTATGAGCTTAAGATGACAGTCACTTTAATTATTGTTATTTGATTATATCTATATATAAATTTACACAAACAAGTTCATATATTGTATTTTAATCTAACAGAAAGGACTCATCAAGAGAGAACTTGCTATGCTTATAGATCACCCACCCTGCTGCAGTAAGGCCTCAAGGATAAGGTCTTGTTGGTGTCGCATTGCACATATATAAGAGAGCGAAACAGTTCGAAGTTGGAAGGTTCCTTAGGAGAAAAACTCCCAATGACGATACCTCTCGGTGGGGGAGCAGCTGGAGGGACTTTGGTTGGGATGGAGAGTTGCCTTATTATTCTTTGTGGGAGGGTAAACCGTTGATCCTGTTATTTGTGCACCGGAAAAGAGAGGTTGCTGTGGCAACAATTTTGGAAACTTCTGTCAAGAGGGTGACTTTCTCCAACATTTATTTGGTATCCAAACATGTAATTCTACTTGCACAAATTATGTCTAAGAGGTTGCGTTTGAAATTTTAACCTAGATGGTGTAATAATACAAATAGTTATCGAGGTACAATGCAACCTTTTTGGCGAGATCTTCTCAACCAAGTTTGGTTAGTCCCTCATGGATTCGAATTGACTAGCTTGGAGGAGGGAACCTTATCTCTGTCGTTGAAGGGACAGAGAATAAGAGTCATTTTTTTGATTTTGAATAAAAATATATAGGTATAAAATGATTAGCACCTGTGTAAAATAATTTTGAAAATAATTTTTGTTATTTTACATCGATTCAAAATAGTTTTGAAGTGAATCAGGTGATTTTGCAGTGTTTCAAAATAATTTTGAAGTGTGTCTTATGATTTTGTTATGGTGCAAAATTAGATATACAAATTTTGGTAAATCTGACCCGAAAAGAATAGATAGATAAAACTTGACTCAAACCTTATCGGGTTCAGGTATTGGTTTAATCCAAAAACTCTGACTGGATATGAGGTGTGAATCTATACCTGATCACTTGATTCGAGTACCTGAATAAAATCCCATTTACATGAGATATATAAGTTTCCCATTTCCCTAATTCTAAGCTCCCTCATGATTCGTTATATGATTTTGATGGTTGGGAGTACTTCTGAAACTTCCACTTAACATTTATTTTGGTGATAGTGATATTTTATTTGAAATATACTTATATTTTTTTAATTTTATATTTTATATTTTTTAGTTTTGATATATTTTCCTTGAAGGATTATTTTCGTAATAATTTAAATATAAATCAATAAAATTAGAGTAGCACAAGCTCATATCTTTCAGGTTTGTTAAAAATAAATAATTAATGAATGGTTAGAGTAGTACACGCTCCATTTTCCATACACACAAATAAACACACACACACATATGGATGCGAGTACGGAAAGACGTGTTGCAATGAGTTTTGTAATACGTGGTTAAGAATCAATAGGTTGAAAATGAAAATCAACTGGTTGAAAATTAAACAAACCAAAACATACTGGTTGGAAATGATTTTCAACTGTTTGAAAATCAAAATCCACTGGTTGAAAATGAAAATATACCGGTGTGTTTTGCCTTTTCATCAGTAAAAAATGATTTTTCATTTAGAACGTAGTTTTTCACATATGGGAAATGATTTTTCAACTGAAAAGTGGTTTTTCATTGGTTAAAAGTAATTTTCATAGGTAAAAAATCAAAATACACCGATTCAAATCATTACTCTTATTCGTACATTACAAAACACATTTCAAAATATATTTGTTTATTTTTCTTCTACATATATGCTCTCGTATATTTTAATACCATCTACGTTAATATCCAACCATCAACATTTCTCTTGATAAACGAAACTAATCCCACGACAAATTTTTTTTTTGCAAAGAGCACCTTCATGAATAGGGTTGAAATTCATACAAGTGATGAGAGATGAGAAAGCAACTTTGACATCCCCTTTAGAGGAGGTAAAGGAAAATAGAAACATCAAGTTTGAAAGCAAAACAAAAGAAATATCACAAATATGGAAATCAAATAATAGTTAGCAAACCAACCACCACATCATGTCCTTAGATACGAAAATGCCACTAGGAAAAAATTCCTAGCCACAATGCTAGGGTTTCGGAGCGTTCCTTTTCCCCTCTACCTTCGCTTTTCTCCCCTCCTCTCCCCTTCTCCTCCGTTGCTCCCCCTCCTTGTTTGGTTCCTTGGTTGCGGCCGCATTCTCCCTCCTCCGTGGGGGAGGGGCTCTACTCCCTTGCTATGGCGTAGCCCTTCTGGGTTTCGTGGAGCCTCTGCTGTGGCCTTGTTTTCCTCTTTTCCCTTTTCTTTTCCTTTTTTCCTGTGTCTTTGCTTGCATGTTGCTACTTTTGTGTTTTTCTGGTTGATCGGTGTTTTCCCTCCATTCTTCTGTTTCTTTCCGTTTTGCTTTTGTGTTTTTCTGGTCAATCAGTGTTTTCCTTCGTTTTGTGCTTCTGTTTCGTTGGTTTCTCTACCCCCTCGCGATGCCGTCTCCTAGATCGTCCTCCTCGACATCCTCTCCTACTGACCAGACCACCACTCTAAAGAAGTCCTTTGCTTTTGTGGTGGCTGGATCTGGCTTTGCTGAGCCTTCCTTTGTGGAGTTGGATGTTAAGGTTCGGTTCCCGGAGTGTTGCGATGGGGTTAAAGGCACGCCTTTCTCCTCTGAGGAGGTGGTCGACCTTTCCAGATCTTTTGCTTTTTCTGTTGTGACACATGCGTGGGGCCCAAAGCCTTCATTACGTCAGCTGCAGGATGTCCTGGCGAAGAGTCTCAACCTTTCTGCTGGTTTCCATTTGTCCCCTCTAGATTTTTGCCATTGGCTTATCAAATGTGATTCGTACTGGGACTTTTCGAGAATTTATTCACTGGGATAGGTTATGGTGAGTGGGGTTCGGCTTCAGTTTGTTCACTGGGTCCCATCTTTTTGTAGTAACTTGGTTGTGACTTCGGTTCCCGTTTGGGTTGGTTTTCCAGGTTTGAATCTTCATTTGCTGCACCCGAACACCCTCTTACCCCTAGCTTATCAGTTAGGACACCCCATTTGTGTGGATCAAAAAATGATCCAAGGGCTTAAACCTGAGTATCCTCGCGTGTGTTGAAGTGGATCTGACTTTGCCTCGACAGGATTCGGTTGTGATTTTCCATGGTGATTCCAAGATTGTTCAAAAGGTCGTTTATGAGAAGATCCCTCCTTTCTGTTATGCTTGTTCCAAACTTGGACATACTTTGGTTGGATGTCCCTTTCAGGCTCCTACTGTAGACGTGAATGGCGGAGGTCCTGGTGTTGAGGCTATCTAGGAGCTGTCGAGCGATCTTTCCAAAGCTGCTCCATCAGGCTCTCCTCGACAGATTGGCTCCCAGATGGCTGCTCCGGACAAGGCTCCCATTCCTGGGGGAGGGGATCTTGAATGTAATATTTCAGTCTGTATAACTTCCTTATCTATTGCTTCTGGGGGGGTTTCTTCTCCTTTCCCCTCGGTGGAGATCCCCCAAGATAGGAAGAAGTGCCGTGCGATGATGAGGAGAAGGGGAAAAAGAATCGCTACCAGATCCAAGGGGAAGGAGGTTGAGGTCGATGGGTCTCAATCTGGGCCTTTCCCCAAGGTGATATCCTCTGATCTTACTCTGTCAATCATTTCTGATGATGCTATCTGTGTGATTGATTGTTCGCTGCCTTTGCGTTCGCTTTCCTCCGATTTGTCTCGTTTGTCTGAGTTTTTGACGTAGCATAACCTTCCTTTGGATGATGTCTCGAAGAAAATTATTTCATGTGATATTGTTTCTGATAACACGGCTAAATTGTGATCTTCCAAAAACCAACGATCTCTTTCAACGCCTGACCTGTATAGTTTTGAGGGAGGTAGTTCTAACGATAAGCAATTGATGTTGAATTTGTCGGATACTGTGCCTAATGATAGTGTTAGATTTGTTGATTGTCCTCCCAATAAACACTATGCTAACAATGATTATTTGATGGATTGGGAAATTCACCTTCCTATTCCTTCCCGTCCGCTCGACCCCCCACCTGATTCAGAATCTCTCCCCCTTGGGGTTTTGCTAGATGGGGGAAGGGAGTTTTTAAGAACAATGATGATTTTTCCTTGGACTATCGTTCGGATGTGGAGCCTCATGGTGATTCGGTTTTCTATGATGCTAAACCCTTACTTCTCCACGATTCGGCATATGAGGCATACTCTCCTTTGGCTAGAGGAGCCCGTGGAGGTCGTATGTTGGAGGACTCGGGTAGGATCACCCGAAGTCGTGCCAAGTCTTTATCTAAAACCCTTTCCCTATGAATTGTTTGTTTTGGAATTGTCGTGGTGTCTTAAACGACCCTACCATGAATCGTCTTAAGCAGATGATTGGCAAGCATAAGATTAACCTTGTCTTCCTTATGGAACCTTTTGCTCCTCCATCATCTGTTGATTCCATCAGGAACTCTATTTCCTTTACCAACTCTTTTGCGGTCCCTGAAGTGCATCAAATCTAGTGCCTTTGGAAAGCTCTTGTCTCCGTTTCGATCATTTTGGTTATGTCTCAAGCTATTTTTGTCACTGCCTCCTTAGGTAGTACGTCCTCGAAGATCTCTGCGATTTATGCTTCCATCGATCCGGAGGTTAGTCTGCAACTCTGGAACTACTTAAAAAACTTGGCCAATACCTCTCCTTCTCCATGGATTCTTGGGGGTGACTTTAACTGTATCATTTGCGACTCCGAGAAGGTTGGTGGTATCCCCTTTGCTGATTCCCAAGCTGTTCCGCTTAGAAACCTGATCCATGATCTTGGTCTCATTGAGATGCCTCTTGCAGGTAATCAACTTTCCTGGTACAATGGTAGAAGGGGTAATCAAAGGATTTATCAAAAACTTGATCGAATACTTCTCAATCCTGACGCCTTGGACATTATTAAATCTGGCTCCTATCGGTCCAGACGCTGCTCGGATCATGAACCCATGATTTTTCTTTCTGAGGGTCGTTCCTTAAATCTCCCTCGGCCTTTTCGATTTCAAAATATGTGGTTGCGTGATGATTGTTGAGGGCACCTGGTGTCGGGCATTTACTGATCCCTTGCACGATCCTATTGAAGCTTTGTACTCCAAATTAATTGCTCATAAAAGGGTTTTGAGACATTGGAATAAGATGACTTTTGGGTGCATCCATGATACGGTGACACACCTTGAGGCCCGCTATGAGGAGATTGATGGGAAGTTGTAATCTCTTTGGGATGATGACCATGCAGCTGAACTCACTGATTTACACACTCAACTGGTCGATGCCCAATCCAAGTTTCAAGATTTCTTTCTCCAAAAGGCTAAAATCAATTGGATTAATAAAGGGGAATCTAATTCAAAATTTTTCCATGCTGTTATCAAACATCGTTTTGCTAAACGCAATAGAGTTACTCTTACGGATGTTATTGGTAATGAATCGTGGAATACGGCTGTTGAGATTACTGTTGACTTCTATGAGAAGCTTTTATCATTTGAACTACACCATGATTTCTCTCCTTTTCTCGCCTCAATCCCTACTATCTTTTCTTATGAGGATTCAACCCTGCTGAATTCTGAACATTTCGAGGATGATATTTATAAAGTGCTCTCCCAAATGCCGAACAATCGAACTCTGGGACAGGATGGATTTAACGCTAAGTTTTTCATTTCCTTCTGGGACCTCATTAAGGTGGATCTTACTTCTGCTATTAGGCATTTCTTCGTCACCCACAAAAGCCCGTGCTCTTTCAATAACTCCTTTGTTGCCTTGATTCCCAAAATGCCTGATGCAGTTTCTCTCTCTGATTTTCGCCCTATCAGTCTTTGCAATGTCACCTATAAGGTGGCCTACTCCATCCTTTCCACAAGGTTGGACAGTCTGCTCCCCAAGTTGATCTCTGAGGAACAAGCTGGCTTTGTTAGAGGGAGGTCTATTCTTGACCATGCTGTTGCAGACTTCGAGCTTACACAGCTCATTAATCACAAAGTTTTTGGATGCAATATGATAGTTCAAGTTGATCTCCAGTAGGCTTACGAGCGTGTTGAATGGGATATCCTATATCAAATTCTGGCCAAATTTGGGTTCTCTTCCCAAGCCATATCTCTTATATCTGCCTGTGTCCAACATCAAGGATCTTCCATTCTTGTGGATGGTACTTCCTCTAAGTTTTTCAAGCCCTCTAGAGGTCTCAGACAAGGGGATCCACTCTCCTCATATCTTTTTGACCTCTTTATGGAACCCTTATTCGAGGTCTTAAGAAGCTAGCCTTTTATAGGAAAATCCTTCCTTATTCGGTTAAACACAATGTTCAAGCTCTGCTAGCCCTTCTTTATGCAGACGATATTATTCTCCTCCTAAATGATGGGTCCACTACCAATCTAAATCTTGCCACCTTCCTCCAAGAGTTCCAACATGCAGTTGGGCAACGGCTTAACCTCTCCAAAAGCTTTTGCTTTGTTGGGAGTCATTTTCCTCCCGATAGACTTGCCCATACTTTGAGGGATTTGTAATTTCCTTTTACGTACTTGGGTTGTCCCATTTATGCGGGTCGTTCCAAAAATTCTTACTTGTATCACCTAATTGACAAGATTCAAGGTAAGATGGCAGGATAGAAAGCCAACGTACTATCATTTGCATCCCATCTCCCTTTGATTAACATGTGCTCACTTCTATTCCTATCTACACCTTATCTATCCTTGAAAACCCCAGCAGTATCATTCAAAAATTGGATTCCATGTTCGCTAATTTCTTTTGGGGTTCTACCCCTAATGATAACAAGCACCACTGGATTTCCTAGAAGACCATTGCTAAATCTCTTGATAAAGGTGGCCTTGGGGTTCTGAACCTCAATCTTTTTGTTGACACATTGAGGGCGAAAAGAGCTTGGAACCTTCGTACTCAGAAATCCCCTTACTGGAATCTCATGAGACAACTCTACGGGGAGGATCTTTCGAATTCTATGATCTGTCTGGCGAGAGTGAACAAAATGAGAGATGCCTACTCCGAACTCAAAGATTTTGTTCGTTGGGAGGTGCATTCGGGTGACATTGATTTTTGGAACGACATTTGGCTCGGTGACAAAGCTCTCCACTACTTCCTTCCCAAATCTGTGACACCTCCCCCTATTCAGGTTAAGGAGGTTATTCACCACTATGACAATTTTGCTGAGAAGATATACCTTCCAAACCATCTTTGGTATCATGTTATTATGACCCCTCTGGACGAAGGGGAAGACCTTCCGAGTTGGTCCCTGTCTTTGTTTGGTAACTTCAATGTGGCATTTGCTTATCATACTCATTTTAGCTCAATGCCACTATTTCTGCACTTAAAGGTCATTGGAGCCTTAACACTCCTTTACATATGACCCTTTTAGTTTGGAAGGTTCTTCATCTTAAAATTCCTATTGACGACAATGTCAGCAAGCTGGGTATTCCTTTGGTTTCTAAATGCTCTTGCTGTCAAAACTCATCTAGTCAGGAAACTGTCTCTCACCTCTTTCTGGATAGTGATCTTGTCCATTACATTTCTAAATGGGTCTTTGATTGTTGCCTTGTCAAACCTATCGCCTCTTCCCACTTTATGCGGATAATGCTCAATCACTGACATATCTCTAACATCCGTAGGTATAAAGGCTTAATCTCTTTTGTTTGGCATAATGTTTGGAGAACCCAGAACAAATTTAGGCATAACGAAATTACCTGGGACAAACTTAAGCTTACTTTGGATCATAATTGGTGCGCTTTTGACAAGCATAATTGGCTTATCTCTGTTAAACCTAAAGCCTTTGCTGTTACCTAGATTCGCCCTGTTACTGGTTTGAAAATTAACATATCTGCGTTCACTAATAACGATCTTTTTAAGGTTGGCTGGGTCGCTCGTAACTCCGAAGGAAATTTCATTGTTGGCGCGGCAGGGAAAATTGTTGTCAATGTTAGAGTAAAGGCCATCATCCGGACTGCTATTCACGTGATTCAGACTCTTCATTCTAATGCCATGCTCCACCATGATACTGACTCCTCCTTAATTTACTACTGGTGGAATGGCAAAATCCCCATCCCATGGAAACCGAGGCCCTACAACAATGAGCTCCAGTAACTTAAACAGAGATTTTCTACTCTCACGTTCATATGCTCCGAGGTAAACATGCTCTCCTCTCTTCTGACGCAGTCTGACACTACTGACTTGTAGATTTTTGAGCTCTCAGGCATTTCCAAAAAAGGCCATGGTATCATTTTCTTGGATAAACTTCAGTTCTCGTATATTACCAGGTAGCCTTGGTAGTGGGTGCGTGTGTTGGGACTTTGTAAGGCCACGAGTCGTGGTCGGTTTTGTGTTTTTCCTGTACTTGTTAGGTTTTGGTTTGATCCTCCTGCCTTTCTTTTGGCCTCTAGGTAGTGGAGTATGAATAAAATACTCCCGCTTTTCTTAAAAAAAAAAAATGGCAAGCGGAGAGCCAGGCATTGAAAATAATTCGGACACTTCTAAGTTGTATGAAGTACAGTGACAAGTATGATCTTCAAACACCCCCCACATGAGGGAACATCAACAAACCCAAGGGGGAAACAAAACCACGACAACAACATGAAAAAAAACCTAAACCAAACTTGGTTGAACTAAAATGGAACAATCAACGCAAAACAAGGCCCGACCAAAGTCCACTTGAAACCAAAAAGGAGGCCAACCCCGGCAGACTAGATCGCTCCCAACGACACCCCCACCATAGTGCGAGGAGAAAACCGACCGGACATTGGCCAACTCTTGTCGGTTGCATCGAGCACGCGCCGCGACGGAGCAACCCGTAGAAACGCCTGGCGCTATCTCCACCAAAGCCCGCCGCCCCGGCACACCCACAACCTGCAACAAACGTCCAAGTCGCCACTGCTGACATCGACCGTTGCCATGCACAGCGCCCAACCCAGAACTGGTCGCCACCCGCCACTAGGCACATTGCATGCCACCCACGTCTCAGGCGGAGAGACCCGTAAGGTGAGTGAAGCAAACCAATAGCAGGGAGGGGCCCCGATCAACTCAAAACGACTGATCAGGCCCTACTGTATCACCTTGCCTTTTTTAGCCGAAGAAGGAAAAAGGGAAGTAGACGTAAACGGTGATCTAAAAACGATCTAATCCCATGGCAAGTTGCTTATCCGAAATTTGATAATATACCTATGCATCTCTACCACGTATGGTACATGTGATGGTCAGAGAGGAGCTAAAAATTACGTTATTGTACAAGGAATGATACATTTCTTGTGCAACAAAGAAATAGAATACCATACTGTTGCCCACGGTAGAGTAGTTAAAAATTACCTATTTCTGAATTGTACCCACACGTTGCATGCCTTCCCTAAAGGGCTCTTTTAATTTTATGATGTTAGACTAGTTCTTTCGTTTCCTCATACTTTCTCATTCAATGACCCGAAACCTTAATTTGGAACCCTTCCCCGAAAATATATCATTTTAATGAATGGCGTCCACCGAACCAATGCAACGGAATACCACTAACGCGATGGGCATCCTTTAATTAGTAATTAAAGCAACAAGATCACCGTTAATTTAGCTGTAATATGTATCATTGGCACCACTAGAACCTGGTTTGGACGTATATCATATAATAATTTACATTATAATCGAGTATGATCTACGCTAAATTAATTAATGTAGTACCTTTCCAATATCTTAATCACGATGGTTTACTAAGAGGTCATTTGCTCTCGTTCTCCCCTCCGTTCCTCCACCTGCTCCTCTCCCCTCCCCCTGCTTCCCCTCAGCCCCCTCTCCCTTTTTTCTTCCCTTCGGCTTGGGTTCCTCCTTGCCTTTTGGTGAGGTGCCTTTTCCTCCCCCTTGGGAGGGGGTCCTCTGTGCCCCTCGCCTTGTGATGTCTCCCTCTGGAGCGTCATGGAGTGAGACCCTCGCCGTTGGTTGCTGCTTTCATTGTGCCGTTGGTTCTTTCCTTTGCTTTCGTTTTTTTTTCTTATTTTAGTCAATCTCGTTCTTTGTGGTTTCCTGACTCTCGTTTTTTCGACTGCTGTGTTTTGTGGTTTGCTGGTGTGGCCTTTTCGGTATGGACCTTGGTCCTGACTCTTCCTCTTCTCCTTGCTCTCCCTCGGCTTCGGCGAACCATCCCCCACCTAAGCGTTCCTTTGCCTTAGTGGTAGCGGGTTTAGGTTCCTCGAAACCCCCTTTCGTTGAACTCGCTCTCAAGGTTTGTCGTCTGGAGTTGCACGAGGGGATCTTGGCCACCTCCTTCTCGCTGGACGAAGTTTTTGATCTTGCGTTAGGGTTTTCTTCTGCTTTGGTTTTGCGTGCTTGGGGCCCCAAACCCTCTGCGTAGCAGCTTAAGTTCGTTTTTGCCAGTTGCTTCAACATTAGATCAGGTTTTTCCTTATCTCCTTTAGATGTTCGCCACTGGCTGATCCGCTTTGATACTTATTTAGACTTTTCTACTGTTTATTCTTTTGGTTCTACGGTGATCGATCACATTCGCTATTAGTTCGTCCATTGGACTCTGGCTTTCCGTATGGACTCCCCTGTCTCTGTTGTGCCGGTGTGAGTTGGTTTTCCTGGGCACAACCTCCATCTTCTGCACCCTAATGCCCTTCTCTTTATAGCTTACCAACTCGGTTCCCCAATCTGTGTGGATCATCGGACCATTGCTGGTCTTAGACCGGGGTATCCGAGGGTTTGCGTGGAGATTGATTTGCCTGCCCCCCACTTGGATTCGGTTTTTATCTTTAATGGTGATGCTCAAGTCACCAAGCATGTGAATTTTAAGAACGTCCCTCCCTTTTGCCCGACTTGCCTGAAGCTGGGTCATGTGATTTCCTGATGCCCTCTTTCCTCCTTGCAGTTCTCGACCAAGACGGTGCATCCTAGCTTGTCCTCCCCGAACTCCAGGCTTGACCTTGCTACGATTGACGTAGCGCACTTAGAACCCCACTGTGCCACTCCGTCGATTAATGGATCCCGAGGCCCCTCTCCGAAACCTTGCCTGATTTTAGCTCTTCATCAGAACTGATCCTTCACCCCAGAGGCTGGGGAGGGTTTACTCAATGTTAATCATTCGGCATGTATAACTTCCTTCCTTGTTTCTTCTAGGGGGGACTTTGCACAAACTGCCTCCGGGGAAGAAAGGGAAGCTCCATCGACTACACCGGTGTTCCAGAAAGACTGTGCTCTCTTCTTCGAATCTGGGGAAGGAGATCGTGGGGCCTGACCTCGGATCTTCCTTCCTTGCAATGGTGATGGGTTCCTATCTTCCCCCCTTGCTGATTTTCGCCTTTGATTCCTCTCTATTTGTAATGACCCATTGCACTTTTAGCCATTTAAGATGTCTAGAGTTTCAGTCAGATGTCTGTCCAGACGTCTGGACTCGTTCCCGGACGTCTGAAAGTGAAATTTTTCGTACTGCGCTTTGCGCTCTGTGTGCGGGCGGCGCGCAGAGTTTCTTCTCTCTCCCCGCACCCTCACCCAAACCCTAAACCCTCTCCTATATAAATCCCACCCTTCCCCTCTCCTCTCCTCACACCACGGCCACTGCCACCTCCACTTTGTCCTGCAACCTTCACCTTTCCTCCGCCTCTGTTGCAGCCGTGGCCAGGAAGGGGAGCCACTGGTGAGGGAGTGAGAGCGGGGAGGAGCGTAAGCTAGAGAGTGGGTGGGAGTGAGAGTGAGGAGGAAGATAACCGCGGGAGCTCGGTGGAGCTCGAGGAGGAGCTGGTGAGGAGCTGCTCAAGCTCTTGCAGTGGCTAGAGCTATCGGTGTGGGAGGAGGAGCAAGCGGAGTGAGCTGCGAGGAGCTCCTGATACTGGAAGTTTTCCAGTATAAGATGTTTGGAGTGGAGTCCAGATGACTGGCAGGATACCTGGACGTCTGGAACTAAGACCAGACATCTAAAAGCACTTATATGGCAAGGTACATTCTTTTTCGCGGTTACGGCCATGCATGCCTCACCGCAGAAGATTGGTCGCTCCTGATTTGGACCTACGATTTTCGTACGTAGGTAAAGGCCCTTGGGAAGGAGCACGGAACGCTTTTCCATGCATGTTTGGACATTTGATCACATCACCAGACGTTTGGAGGTGCGTCCAGATGACTGGAGACATTGTCCAATGTCTAGAACTGTCTTCAGACGATCGCAGAGAAGGTCTGGACGTCTGAGGATACCGCAGGAACATAAGGTAAGATTTGATGTCTTTTAAGACGTCTGGGATTATTCTCAAACGTCCGATTTTGAACAGTAGGCACGTTTTTGACCTGTTTATGGTCCGATCGGGATCCGTTTTAAGCAAACGAAATACCTACACTTTCCTCTCGAGTTCCTCTACATACTAGAGTTTGTTATACACTGTTTTGAACTCTCCTTTTGTGATGTATTCTCTGGTATAGGGT
Source organism: Thalassia testudinum (assembly GCA_037157565.1). Classification (NCBI taxonomy): domain Eukaryota; kingdom Viridiplantae; phylum Streptophyta; class Magnoliopsida; order Alismatales; family Hydrocharitaceae; genus Thalassia; species Thalassia testudinum. The sequence goes on along the minus strand of JAZHRO010000022.1, from coordinate 64,892,981 downwards.
TTCAGCCTGCTGCGTGTTTGAGGCTCACAAAGACGTCTGGGTTTACGGTTTAAGCCCCCATTACTCCCGTGTTTCCTAGTAGAGTGGTTTAATCCAGTTATTAATATTTGAATAAGAATGCGCTTGGCTGAATTAGCCCAATTGAAACTTTAGGATGTGGAATGAACCCTAGGGTAGATAAATGAATGAACAGTTTGTACTGTATGGTTTACTTGCATGCGTGATTGAAATAAACTACTAGAAATTGCCTGTATCATACTTGTGAGTTGCCTGTTAGAATATGAGCTGCCTGTATTTAATGAACACTTACCTGTGAAATCACCAGTTGCATGTATTGAGAATTGAATTATGAAAACATGAGCTGCATGTATATGGATAAGAAATGAATTATGAAAGACGAGATCTGGATCGGGATAAATGAGGTGAACATGAGCATGAACCCTACGGGAAATTAGGAGTAGAACTCCTGTGGATAGACGGAAACCTAGAATGTGGATGGGAAGTGTGCTTGCCCTTGAGTACGTGGTACCAAGGAGAGCAACTGTCCCCTTTGCGTAGAGCAGAGCTAGCCTCCCTTGGGTTGAGACCCGGGGTTAGGATTGGCCACTCTACACCAACTCCTGTTGGCCCTTGCGTACGTGGTACCGAGGCGAGCTACTGGAGCTACTAGTGTAGGGAAGGAGCTAGCCACCTCACGAGGCCCGGGGTTCTGCTAGCCACCCTACACCGACTTGTTAGGCCCTCTGAGCAAATCAGGGTAGTCAGACGAGGGTGCACGGACTGTGGAGGGGCGAGACCCCTGTTTAGTTCTGAGGGGCGAGACCTCTGTTCTGAGAGAGTAAGGCTCTATACTGTTCCGTGTTGTACTTTAGGCGTACCCGCTAGTGGAAACTACTGACCGCGTGTTAGTGCGGGGTAGCTACCAGTGCGCTTATCACGCGTGGTGCAGTCACCGCTACGTCTTGACGGTGACCTCGGGGTGGTTGACTGGGTATAGGACTACCACGGGGGACTCTCCCGGCCAGAAGTAAACCACGTGTACCTTCTACTCTATGGAAAAGACTGCAATCAAGATCGTTCCCATGAGGAACATGCAAGATCAAGAAATATCTGGATACTTCGAGAAATGGGTGAAATAGAAATATATAAAATAGATAAATAGAAATGAGAATTAAACCTGTTGCTTTTACTGTTTTGGTACTTAGATAATATGGATACCACTCTACTTAGCGCTCGCTGACTCTGTCTTTTCATAATACTATTCAGGATCAGGAGTTGAGCAGCCTGAGTTTCCGGCTTCGGAGGGTATTGGGCCCAATCGAGTCTAGCCGTAGTTTTTCTTCAGCACTTCCTTTCCTTTTCTCTACTATTGTAGTAAGTAATGGACTCCTAGTTACTGTTCTGCTACTACTACTGTTTACTTTTCACTTTCCGTTGCTGCTGTTGTTGTGGTGGAATGTATTGAGACAGCTGTTGTAGTTCCTTTACTGCTTTGTATGTTTCTTTTGCTTAGTTATATCACATGTGAGAATGTGGTTTATTTTTCTGCTTTTGGTTATTTCTTGTTATACGACTAGGTCTTGGGATTAGTCAAGGCGAACCGGTATTGGGTCCTGTAGGGATCCGGGAATCGGGTGGTAACATTGTTTGATTGTGATGCTCTGATCTTGATGAGCGTGTTTTCACGAGGGAAAAGTTAAGGTTTTGAGAAACCCGTCATTGTAGTTGAAAAGCTTTTTATCAGATAACATTTATAACCGAAACTCGAGATGAGTCCCGGGTCGAACAGTGGGAGGCGAATGTTTGGTTTAAAAAATCCACGCTTTGCTTTTTATTTTTTATAATTTTTTTGTATTTTTATCAATTAAGAGATTAGGTTGATGAAAACTTTATCTACTTACAAAATAATGTAGAGAGAAAGAGAGAGAGAGAAGCAATCATGGATTTCTAATCAAATGTTTATTACAACTATGAAAGTGGGAAAACATCACTAGAAAAGCGAGAAGATAGAGATAGGTGAGAAGAATCCCCCTCGACGATTGCTTGGAGGACGGCTCGCTCTGACGGCACCCCGAAGAAGGTGGTGAGGAGCGGGACAAGGGAGAACGATGACATAGGAAGGAGGACGGGGCAGTAAAGATAGTTCTTTTACTGTTTTGTACGTTTCTTCTGCTTAGTTATATCGCATGTGTGAATGTGGTTTATTTCCCTACTTTTGGTTATTTCTTATTGGACGACTAGGTCTTGGGATTAGTCGAGTCGAGCCGATCTCAGGTCCTGTAGGGATCTGGGAGCTGGGTCGTAACAAGATGGTATCAGAGCAAGGTCGTCCTGAGAAATGAACCAATTGGCTTGAGAATAACTATTCACGTGCATATAACTAGGATAACCACTATAACGTATCGCTTTGATATTCGTTCCGAGTCTTATTCGGTATCATTGACCTCATGTTCTATCTTTCGCGTCTCCTTGCAGGAGATGAGTCGTCGGGGAGTTCTCAAGGCGGGCCGTGGTCGCGACCGTGGACGAGGTTGGAGGGGCGAACGTGTCGAGTCTGAGGTACCAGTTGACCCACCTCTTCTCCCAGGCGTTCAGGCCCAGGATCTCGCTCAGCTGATCAGAGATATCGTGCGAGAGGAGCTCCACTAGCCTCCACGGGCACCTCTCCTTGAGGACGTGGAGGGGGAGTCCTCAGTGGGACAGAGAGATCGTCGCAATGCCAGACAAGAAGGAGGGGGAGGCGGTGGTCCTCCACCGCCCCCACTGCACTCTAACACTTCCGAGCACGAGCCCTCCTTGCCTGGAGGCGTGCCCGTTCCCCCACTACAGCTGCACCACGAGCTTTTCGGACAATTCCGGAAGCTGAAGCCCCCCTCCTTCTAGGGGGATGAGGACCCGTCTGAGGCAGAGGACTGGCTGGAGCAGATAGAGAAGGTGTTCGACACCTTTCGCCCTCCCGCGGAGTGTCGTGTGGCCTTTGCCATGTACCAGCTGGAGAGCGTAGCACATAGGTGGTGAAGGGTAGTTAGAGGCCTGGAGGGGAGAGAGTCGACGTGGAATAGTTCGTGACTCTTCTGCGAGCAGTACTTTCCGCAGACTTGGTAGGACCAGAGGAGGTAGGAGTTCCACAGTCTCCACTAGGGGACGATGACTGTTAGCGCGTACCGCACGCATTTTTTGGAGCTGTCACGTTTTGCCTCGACAGTTGTGTCTATGGAGGAGGAGCCCTGTGGAGGTTTACTGAGGGGCTCCGACCTACTATTTGGGGGTATGTCAAGCCCTTGAAGCTGCCCGCCTTCTCATGAGTGGTTGAGGCAACCATGACCTACGAGGAGACCAACACGGTCGTGCGAGACACTGATAGCGGACGGAAGAGGCCCTACCAGCCAGAGTACTCTCAGGGCCGTCGGGAGAGGAGGCACACGGCACCTGCAGGAGAGCCATCTCATTTCGCGGGGCCATCAGTGGCCTTTAGGGCCCCCAGACAGGGGCCAGTTGCCAGCATCGGATCCCCGCCCAGCCGCCAGCAGGGACCTATTGATGGAGGAGGTCGAGTCCCCCTCTACTACCAGTGTGGTCAGCTTGGCCACATTAGGAGGGACTGGCCATCTAGGGACGGAGCACAGCAGATGCTCCTTGCACCGAGTGCTAGATGCCGAGCTGGTGGTCGTGGTCACCAGGCACGTGGGGGAGGGCAGCAGTCACGAGGAGGGTATCGACCAGTGGCTGCCCACCCGACCCAGAGACGTTAATTAACATGCATGCTGATGCCGGCTGCGAACATCCCTAGCATGCATACGAAGCATTCCTTTGCTTGCTTACTTACAAAGATATCCTACTCTCCTGTGAGATGTATGCCAATTAATTTATTTTTCTTAATTCTTCTATGTTGATATTTGCAATATATGTGTCCTCAATTAGAATTAAATAATACGAACGAGGCATCATATATATTCTCTCTTTAATTTAGAGATCTTTATCGTGCAACAGTCAAGCTCCTTAATAATTAGGAATTCTCTTTTTTGATCGACTTCTTTCAATCCCATTAAAAAGGATCCCACAAGAGAGGGGGTTGGTGAGTCGATTCGACTTAAGCGGTGTATACGTGGGAAAGGAATCTAACCTTCAATGTATAGTGCATTAGAATGCCCTCTTTTTTTAGTCAATCAGCATTATTATAATTTTAATTCAGGTTAAAGTATATAGACTTATTTAATAAATGAATTGGGTCCAACCTGAGGATCCAACTTAACTCGGTCCGTTGGACAACTCTAATTCTGAGGGCATGTCGAGGATATGCACCTGTAAAGAAGTAATTTTGAACTCATACTATCAAGGTTTAAACATTGGCTGAGCTTTCTCTATGTGATTTAAATTTCCTTTGAAGTACCATGGAGATCGATGACATGTTAGATTTGCTTCCTATTTAGTGTTGAATTTAGTCATCTAACACTCATGCTCCATATGTATATATTTTTTTTGTGAACATGGCATTCCATTAAAGGGGAAGAACTTGATACAAGAGATGCGTCCCAGAGAGGAAGAGAGAGATAGAGAATCCTCACCCAAGAAGGGGTAGTATGCCCCATAGATACGGGAGAACGTAAAATACAAAAAACATGACAAAGAAATAAAGGAGAAAGAAAAAGAAAGTGTCTCAAGATCGGGAACCGAATGATCTCTCGAAGGAGATCGACCTCACTCGTAGAATGATAAAACGCCAACGAGATAAAATCTTGAAGACCACACTAACGAGATACCAAATAAACGAACCCTGACTTGTGTCAGGAATCTCAATCAGGTAAGTACAGAATCACACGTGGTCCCTAAATAAAATAAAAAATAAAATAAAATAAAATAAAGAAACACTCAAATAATCGATGATAGTGTGACTTACAGTACCTTAATGGTATCCGAATACTTAATTCTACTTGTACAAATTTTGTCAAGAGGTTGGGTTTGAAATTCTAACGTTCATATGGTACTACGTGCGCCGATCTCCATCTGACGGGCAATAGCACTCACATCCCCCACTTTCCTAACTTGAGCACCGTAAGGATCGAACCCGCACTCTTCTGATCCACCACAAGTGCGTCAGCCAACGCGCTACGCGTGAGTTTTGTTATAGTTTCCTCTATGTGTCTATTTATCCTAAGCTATTGGATGGACAGCGTGGATGCATCGTGGACCATTGGATGGCCATCTAGCGGTTGAGAGCGAGCAAGGGATGGTCTTCAGAGATGGGTCAGTGGTGAGGGGCGGCTGTGATGGCACCATGTGGCACCATCATGACCGTCCATCTTCTTTTCTTTGTATATGGTGATGTAAACCTTTGATTGGGTTGATTTTTGCGTCGTTGGACTACGATCGTTGATCCAGATCCATCCGTGTGGTTGGATTTTTCATCTGAGGCTCGGATCTTTGTCCATTGGCTCCATGATCTTCGTTCTTTTATGGACTGCACACGATGTGCTGATTGCCTGATCTTAACGATTTCGGAAGCGTTGGACTCCCATCATCATTTTGATCAAGTCTGTCCAGTTTGATTTAACATCTGCAGCTTCAAATCATCTGCGATTAAAATCATCTCTTATTAGTACATAAAATGACGATATTATCTATATGACTAACAAACTTGCTATTGTGCAAATTACGATGCTTATGAATGCATTATTCCTAAGTTATGCTAGAATCTAGCTTAATTGAAGTGATTTAGGTTGCATGATTGCTGTTCAATCACATCACCATGCCTAAATTTTGCTAATCCTTAGCAAATGCAGGACTAAATGCAAAATGATCCTATATGACTAATTTTTATCAAGAGTTTGACTAGAGGTTTATGTCTTTTGTTTTCATTTGAAGCTTTAGAAATCCAGGTAATCGTGAAAATGTTCTGTTGTAGCTGATGGGAATACCATCATGAGCCATAACTAGCTCATTTTGATTCAATTAAGTCAGTAAATGCTCCTATATAACTGCTAGAGAGTCATATTTCACTGCATAATCATTCTGAGGGAAAAATAAAAAATTAAGGTTAAAAATGTAATTTTACCATCATATCATGAATGCAGTACAACCATGGATTTTCCTAGGGGTTAATTAAGGGTCAAATGGTCCTAAAAGGCTAATAAGTGGGTTAGAACAATCAGAAAAGGGTTTGCACGTGTTCTAAGAATTAAATGACTTTGAAACCCTAAAAATAGATCTGCTTAATTAATTGAGGTTATGGTCAAGATAAAATTCACCTAAACCTTCTAAAATTCATAGAAAAATATTCTCTAAGGTTTGGAACCTTCACTTTGACCATCAAAACCCGTTTTGACACAGAATAGAGTCTCAGACGGACATTTACCCTAATTTGGGTTTTTGCATAAATTATCCAGTCAAACGTGGTAAAAAAAAAACTCCAACTTCACCATTGGATTCCTTAGGTCAAAATTAGGTTTGTAACAAAATTTGGACCCAAGAAGAGTTTGTCTTGACCTAGTTTGCAACTTGGTCCTGTATGATTACATTTATGCCCTTAACTTTCACAATCTTTACAAACAGACCCCTAACTTTGTCATTGTTCTTACAAAAAGGTCTCTCCTGCCATTAAACCTATTCCTACTTGCTCCGACGACATTGATTTGGAAAGAACCTCTTGATTTCTTGACGAATCCCTTTCAAATTTAAAAGGGAAGTTCGTTAAGAAATTCCCTTCCTTTTGAGCCTAATCCCACACCCCAAAACTTTCCCAATCTCTCATGTGAATGCATGAGAGATTTGGGTATCAAGGAATTTTCCAACTTTGCCAAGCTTTCCAAGCTTGGGAATCTTGCTTCCCAAGCTCAAAACTTCCTCCTAAGGTCTATAAAAGAACCTCCTGCTCAGACCGTTCTCCCTACGCTCAAAATCAGCCAAGATAACCCCAATTCCTCTCTCTCTCTCTCGGTCGAAAACTCCTTGACGTCCGGCGAGCTCCTCCGTCCATCTTCGTCCTTCGTTCGTAATACCAGCAGCGGAGTTGTCCTCGTTTCTTCTCACGTCGAGCCATACCAGCTGACGCCCGAATCTCCTTCTTCCTCGTCGTTCCTCTCTCTCCGGAGCTGCTCTCTTCTCCGGTGCTGGCAACACCACAACCGGTGCCTTCTCTTTCCCACCTCGTCTGTTAGTTCATTCAACTGATCCCTAAACTTTTCCTCTTGACACCAACACTTTTGACACGCCGTTTCAACCTCGGCCATGCCTTCGTGACTCTGTCTTCCACTGCTCCGACCACACCTTCGACGAGGAACATCTCGCTCCACACACCACCAAACCTCTCACCAACTACCTTAAAACCTCCGCCACACCTCTTCGCTCATTTCCCCTCTCTCAATTTCCCATTCCATCCACTCACACCACCCCCTGAACAGATCCATTATCTTTGACCCAACCCATGACCGTCCGTCCACCATCCACACCCATTCGCCACACTGACGTCCTCTACGAAATCGCCGTGCTACAGCGAACCTTCTGAAGTGTTTTGACGCAGCTGAAAGGCCTTATTCCCTTTTTCAGGTTCCAGGTCGGAGATTCGCCGTCGCATTGTCTTCTCCGACAGTGTTCGTGGTGTTCTGACCTTGAAGTCCCTAGGTGACACCCTCAAGCATTGCGGATTACCTCCAGGAACATCCCCAGGTGGTCAATTGGGAGCATTGACCGCTCCAAGGATGCTAATTGAAGGCCACCTGCTACTGCTGTTCGCGCGGAGAACAAGCGTGGCATTAGTGCCACATCATGAACAGACGCATGTGCAAGCACGCATAAGTTGAATTTGTTAAGTGGGCTTATCCCCTCCAAACATGGGGTGAGGTCCTCTCACCTACGCACATCTGCACCTCATCCGTGACCTCTACCCGCGGACCTGGCCTGACCCGTTAACCTGCCTAAGCCTCACTCCTCGCTCACCACCCACTGCGGGTGAGCCTGGACCCAGGTACGCTAGGTCCGATAACCCGATTACCCCTGTGGCTCTGTGAGAGCAAATCCTAAAGAGAGAGGAGAGAAGGAGAGCCTGTGCGGGTAGAGGGAGGGTTTTGCTCTTGGTGAGAACCGGCTAACACTTAGCTGAATTCAAAAGCTTCCCCTGTTGTGAGAAGAAAGTCAGAGAAAGAAGAAGGGTTGAAGGAAGAAGAAGAAAGGTAGAGAAAGGAAGAAGAAGAAAGGTAGAGAAAAGAAGAAGAAAGGCAAAGAAGAGAAAAGAAGAAGAAGAACAAAGAGGCTTGAGCAGTTTAAGCCATTTGATTAGTAAATCAGACGATTGGTTTGATTGCATTTCATACAGATATACATTGAGCTCATTAGCTATCATTGTAAGGAGTATTTGGTAATCTAAATCACCATTTTATTCCATTACTTTTACATTCTGACACCTGATCCTAGTGCTACTTTACTCTGAAACAGTTTTTGTTCACAATTTCATAACTTTCTTATCTAAATTGCAATTTTTGAGAACTGAATTCCATATTTCTCCCTGTGTTCGACCTCGAAACTTTTTCGAGTAATAAAGTTATTTGTTTGGGCATTATTTTGGCTATGTTGCAACGCGGCAATTTTGAAACACCGATTTAGCGACCGACCATTTTGGCGCTATTGTCGGGGAGCAACAGGCAATTTAGAACCCTTGATTGCAATTCTAGACTTGGATTCTAACTTGTTATATCTCTTTTGCTATGGTTTTTTTCATGGGGGATACATTCCGGGAAGATCAGCCGCACATTAAACATGCCAGGGGCAAGTAAGTTCTAACTACTCTCTCTCTTAAGCCCCTGATTCTGAAAAGGTTAAAAGGAAAAAAAAATCAATTAGGGCTACTTGCATTATATTCTTAGATTAATTATCAAGTTGCCTGATTTGATACATTCTACAAACATTCAAACCCTGATCTGTGCACCCATTTAAAGCTAAGGTATCTAGGGCTATCACATTCTTGCTTGAGCCCTAGGTACCACATTTTGACAAACTAAATTGGACCAAGTAGAGCCAATTAAGGACTCCAATTTAGGGTTTTAGACACACTTGCTTAATCAAGAAATTATCTCTCCAAAACAATGTGTGCCTAGACCTTGGTTGAATTGATCTATTCAAGCAAAATCCTAAAATCAGGCTCTTTAATTCATTTGAACACTAAAAGAAGGACCTAAATTTCTCAAGAGGAAAATACAGGTGAAGTTGACCCACCTTGTTAGGTCAACCAATATTCAAATTAGGTCACTTTTGTACTCAACACATCTTAAAAGTTCAAAGTGAAATCCCAAGCACCCTTGCTCTTAATTAAAACTGGTAGACTTGAGAGGTCAAGTCCCCATTCTGGTCTACCTGGAATATCAGTGACAAGAGAGGTCGGGTAGGGGAAACCCTGTAACCTGTGGGGGCGCTCTACCATGTAGGGGTCTTTGTGGTACCCTCCCTCTTTGGTTGCCTAGGTAATTCTCAAGTGGATGGCTTTCTGACCAAGGGGTATCATCCACCCCGAACCTCTATAGTAATCCAAAATTTTTGGGTGTCTTGATTGGATCCATCACATTCTACCTCTCATCTACTCCATCGATGCATGTTCAGGAGGAGGTTTCTAAGACCATCCTTGAGGCCTCCTTTAGCTACTCATTCACGTCGAGGCCATGCCTCGACCTCCTTATTTGTGCAACAACCCAATCCTATTGATATTTCTTCCGATTCATCTGAACCTGATTCTCCTTCATCCATCACCATGGCATAACCCGCAGAAGAAAATAATCTTGAAAATTAACTTCAGCACCTCATTGATCTATTCCAAGCCTTTGTGAACCCACCGCAGCTTCCAATGATGCGCAATCACTACAATCCTGCTGCGGTGGCAATCGAACCTCGAGTACAAATCCCCATTGGAGGTCCTGACAATGAACTCAAGCCCAACATGATTCATGCCATTCCCAAATTCCATGGGCGTAATTTCGAAGATCCTTTTCAGCATATCAAACAACTCAAGCATCTGGCCCAGACCTTCTGGTCAGAAGCTCAAAATCGGGATGTCCTACTCATGAAAATGTTCTCCTTCTCTTTCATGGATAAAGTTGTTCACTGGTACCAAACCCAAACGCATCCAATCAACACCTGGGCGGAACTTCAATCTGAGTTTTTGAGAAAGTTCTTCCCTGTTGGTTGTGAAGTTTCCCTACTAGGAGGGGGTGACATAATAATTGCGGAAATGAAATAATAAATAATCTCACAAAAAGACAATCGCACAAAGTACACAATAATTTTTAGGTGGAAACCCAAACCGGGTGAAAACCACCACCTAACCCTCTCGAGTTAGGATTTTCTGATCAACCAAGTTGATCAAATCCACTTAACCGAATCACTTTAAAATGAGGGTGATTCAACCTCAATTACAACCACGCTACTTAGACGAGGGTAGCGTACCTCAACCCCTTCTCTTCACGAGAAGGATTTTGTCTCGCAAAGGAGATAGGAATTCGCAAAGCGAATACCCAACCAAATAACAAAGATAAAACAAGTAATCCTATACAGCCAACAAAGTAATATTTAACCTAAGCTTCTATAGGAAATAGGATGCTTCCCTTTGAAAGGAGTACGTCGACGATGCGGATGCGTGAGCCATGCGACGGCGCAACTTCGCTCTCGTGAACTACGGCCGAAGAGCGGGTGCGCGAAGGCTTGATGCTCTCAAGATGAAGAACTAGCGCTTATAAAGCAAGAGAGACACAAAATGGTTTGAAAGTGTATTGCAAGGTGTGTCTTGGTGTTTCTTAGATGTATATTATTTCTTAGATGTGTGTTAGTGTGTCAAAGGCTACCCTCTATTTATAGAGGCCTTAGGAAGGCTTTGGAAGGCTTAGAAAGCTTCCATAGCCGTTGGGTACAAAGTCCAAGTGAATCAGCCCGAAATTAGGAACAATCATTGTTCTGACAGGCTTATCAGACGTCTAATTCTGGCATCAGACGTCTGGAAGTTCACTTTAAGACGTCTGAAAATAAGGTCAGACGCTTGATTTTGGGCGGGTCTCTTCCTGACTTGGATCAGATCTAAACAGGGTTCTTGTGCAAGTCCATCAGGCGACATATAGGACGTCTGGCACTATGTCTGGACGTCTGGAAACCTACTTTTACTGTGGGAATGGATTTCCAAACGTTGCAACGGCTAGAAAATCTCTGAGAAGAGATTTTGGGTCAGCCGAGGCAAAACGATCAATTATCAGACGTCTGGAAAGCCCGATGGACGTCTGATAAGGCTCTAACGGTCACATCCTTGAGTGTTTGTTAAGCTAGCTAACGGTCCACTAATTGGACGTCTGGCAAAGTCATCAAACGTCTCCTAAGACGTCTGGTCTAAGGTCTGGACGTCTGATTTCATCAGACAGAACTACTTAAGTCCAGCCTAAATGTTATCAGACGTCTGAATCAACAGTCAGACGTCTTAAAACACATTATCAGACGTCTGATCTTGGAATTAGACGTCTGGAAATGCTGTTTGAACCCTATATTGATTTTCTAAGTTCTCTACAGAAAACCTAAGTATCCTAGGGTTGTGCAGGTATTCGTAGGACTGCTGTTAGGGTACTTTGAGGCTCTTTAACAGAAATCTAAGTAACAAAAATAAAGAACAACAAAAGAAACGAAATATACAATGAGTACAAGAGAAGGAAATCTATCCTATTCTTCATCTCCTTCCTTCTTCAATATATCGCTCCTCGCGAATCTTTTCTGTTCTCCATCAGGCTCCTCCAATTCGTCCTGGATGCGAGCTCGAATTCCGTCTAAACATGTCTACATTTGCAATTGACCTGAAATCTAAGACTCCAAGTGCAAATGTTAAATAACACGTGTTTTGTTATCATCAAAACAAATGATCGTGGTGCTCTAGCACCAACAGGTCGGACAAATACTTTACGGCACCAGATCACGCATTTCATACAGCAAGCAGGAGAACCACTTCACGAGGCATGGGATCGTTTTCTGCATCTCATGCGAAAGTGCCCCCACCACGGAGTTCCTAAATGGGAACAAGTCCAGTCTTTTCACTAGGGGCTCCGTGAGGATATTCGATTATTTGTCAATGCAACTTGCAGAGGAAACATCATGGGTCAACACGAAGACACCGTGTGGGAGATTCTCGACAATATGTGTGAGAACTCCATCAATAATGAATCCATGGGCATGTTTGACCGGACGAATGCACGTGCATTGATGACTCCAAAGGGAGCACATGAGATGCAGGGCTTGTCCTTTTCCGTCGACTTGGAACTGATGGCCAGTCATCTGGACAAGGTCTCTATTATTGAGAAGAAGGTGGATGAGCTAACTCGACATTTGCAGCGAGCCACCTCTGCGCAAAACCTGTTCACGCAACCACCCTCTAGCAGGGAGGCCGTGCACAACATCTATCACCGACCTTCCAGGGGATGGATCCATATCCACCCCCATCTGATTCTGATTTGGAGGAAACTCTGGATCTACCTACTCTAGTTGGGGGAATTATGAACCCTCATATTCTGATTTTCCCGAGGTTCCTCAAACCTGCGAGGACCTCAATGTCATTTAGAATGATCCATTCTCAAACACTTACAACCCTGGATGGCATAATCATCCCAATTTCACATGATCAGGAAAAAATCAAACTCAGAGACCTCAATATCATCCCTGACCACAAGCTCCTCGTCTGTATCAACCGCATCAGCCTCCCTCTCCCAAACACTTAGGAACCAAAACCAACCTTAGAAAACACAAAACCCACTCCCCAACACCTTTTAAGACGTCCAGACATTTGGCTGGACGTCTGATTTCTATGGAATAACAATCCAGGAAGCCAAAACTCATACTGACACAGAATTGGACGTCTAATTTAGTATCCAGACGTCCAATTTTGTAGTATAAGACGTCTGATCACTATCCTGGACGTCTGATACTGCTGTCTGGTTCCTGATTTTGGGTGTTGGAAGCCCTAGCTTGCCTATTTTAACCTAGGAACCCACCGGACACCCTAGGAAACCTAAGTAGAGACCTCCTAAGCCTAGTCCACTATCCATAGCCCTACTTGTCCTATCCCTAACCCAATTGAACCATCCCATACCTAATTGGGTGCATCTACAGTTGATTAGGTGCACCCGAGCCCAATTAGATCCACCCAGGATCTAATTAACTCATACCTATTAGGGTTACCCTAGCCTAATCACATGCACACATCTAATTAGACTTGACCTAGACCTAATTAGGTTCACTCCTACCCAATTAGACTTTCCTAAGCCTAATTAGGTCCACACCCACTTAATCTAGATTGACCCAACCTATTTAGCACCTAATCCTACCAAAACCCACAACCTAGCCCTACGAAAAACACACACCCACACACACACGCACACCTTCCCATTTTACTCCCACCAAACCCATGCACACTCTCTTGGAAACCCTAAAAACTTGTGTCAAACCTAGATTCAAAAATTGTGGCATTTGCTATTTTTGGAGCCACCAAAAGTGGCAACCAAATGAAGCCTTCCATAAGGACAAAGAGAGAGCTACGAAATTGGACCATCTCTCCATACACTCTCCCATCCATACTCTCCACTCTAAACTTTCTTCCACCCTCCAAAACCTTAAGGCCGTCCTCCTCATCCTCCTCTAAGGCTCCATGGACGGCTAGCTAGAGAAGCTTCTCTCCAAAGCTTCAAGGACGGCCATTGGTAGAGAAAGGGAGCAACACCCTCCTCTCTCCACTTTGGGTGCACTAGCCCCCATCTTCTTCTTCTTGGATGGCCATGAAGGCTCACCCATAGCCTCTTGTGGCCAGCCATCTCTTTTGGTAGGCGTGTAGATGGGTTTGCATACCCAAGGTCTAGCCTACACCCTCACACAAGGCCGATGGCCCTAGTGGCAACTTTCCGGCGTGAGGGATTTTCTTCTATTTATATGCTTTCTAGTGTAGATGATGTGTGATAAATTTCTATGCATAAATAATGTTTCTGTGATTGATTGTCCTCATGTTTGCTTGCTTATATGACACTTTGGTTTGTTCACACCATGCACGGCCACCATGGCCTCATTTAGATGCACATAGTCACTTAGGTTTTTGCTAGTTTATCTAGATCTAGGTTTCAATTCGCTTTTCGAAATAAAAAAAAAATCAAAAACACAAAAAGACAAAAATAGTAGCTTAGGTTAGATTTAGGTTATAAAAGCCGATCCAAATCTCGATTCGTTTTTATGCCTCCCAGAGACGAACAACCGGGACTCAAGTTCTAAAAAGAATAAAGATCTACGAGAGTTTCGTTATCACAAATATCTTTAACGAGTGGTTTTTGCGACTATACTACGATTTGCAACGATTTCAAAATACGCGATTTCCACACCCGTCAAATGGCGCCGTTTCCGGGGAGGTAACATGTGAGTTTAGATTTGGGTTTGCTTAACTTCTGTTTGTTTTGATTGTAGGGTGTCAAGATGAGGATCTGCGCACACATCGATCCGTGGTGAAGACCGCAGGTATCTTCTTCGTCCTCTAGTTTATTGCTTCCTTAGGTTAGAAAAAAAAAAGGAAAAAAAAATATATATATAAATTCAAATTCAAAATTTTAGATCTGAATTAAAAAAAAAATCATTTTCTTTGGTGTGTGTTTTAACTTGGAAACTATTTAAACACACCAAAATCAGATTTGAAAATTCGGCCAGCAAATATTGACGATTTTCAAAAATTTATTGCTACGAAATTTGGAGTCCAAAAATCTTGGAATTCGGTCTGGTATTAGGTTTTCAAACTAGCTTTCAAGTGCCACCTTTTATTTGGAAAAATTATCACTATAAAAATTTTAAAAATTCGCACAGTGGAAGGGGGTCAGAACAGTCTGCGCTTTGATTTTTTATAAATTTAAACGTTAATTCTGTCCTTTACATAAATCAGATATCTTTGAAATTTGTGGGGTTGGAAATTCACTGAAACCTAGTTTTTTATATGAATTTTCAAGAATTTTTGGATTTTTTTGATACTGTTTCAAACTTCACTTCTCGCAGGGGGTCCATCTGGTTTGTTTGACCCCCTGGAACATAAAAATTCGTGAAAAATTGTACGAAATAGTAAAAATATTAAAAAAATATTCCATGAAAAAATTTATTGGAGAAGTAAGATCTCTACCAAATTTCATATTATTTTTCTTCAGTTATTGATTTGGGCAGTGATTTCAAGTCAGACTAAGGTCTGACTGCAGATTTTAGAAGAAGCACAAACCCTAGGTAATTGACATTAGGGTTTAAATTGAGAGACTCAAAGCAAACCTTTTTGAGCCTGATTTGGGTGTGATTGCATCTTTCTTCCTAGGCCTTTGCCTTAATTCCACCAGCCCCTTGTAGCTGGTTGTGTCTTCCTAAGGAAGACTATCTCTTATCTTTATTCGCATCTTCTCTCAAATGTCCATGAACCCATATCATTCTTTGGACCCTCGAGGTCCTCCATCTCCCAACCCAACCATGATTTCGACTCCTCCTGGTTGGGAGACTCATCCTAACCAGCTGAGATATGATTATCCTTATCCCCCAGCTTATTTAGAACCTGAATCTCATGGATCTGACCCTTATCTAGATTAGAACTAATTGAAAGCCATAGTTGCTGAATTCCGAGAATATAACAAGGACTATACAGATCAATGTGCCAAGCTTCTGGAGCAAATTAGACGATCTCAGGCACAATCTCAATCTTATCACTCCTCCCAGGGACAAGAGATTTGGAACAACCAGCCTAGTGGGTCTAGTGACCCATATTTTGGAACCACTAGCTATTCTACTGATTCTTGCTACCATGGGGAGGCATCCTGGACTCAACCAACCCAAAAGGCACCTTTGGACTTAATCCATGATTTGGGTAGATCAATTAAGGAATACACTATTTCTGATACACCAGTACCTGATGAGATATCTCTAATGAATTGGAATAATGGATCACAAGTACAGGATCACATAACAGGTTCTCAATCAACTCCCTCTGTAGTTAGCCCCACTCAGGGCAATACACCTATTGATTCATATCCAAATTCGTATAACCCTGAGTGGAGAAACGATCCTAATCTTTCATGGCCACCACAGAGATCGACTCAGACTGAACATCAATCTAGGCCAGCCCAATACTCCACTCAATCCACTTTATGGCAACCATCTAGTCCAGCCCAACCCACAACCACCCTTGAAGATATCATGAACATTTTGTTGGACTTTGATAAGAAAAATGAAGGCTGACTAACTTGGAAAATCATGTGAAATCTCAAGGGGATCAAATCAAGAGACTTCAAGAATCACTCTATCCCCGAATGCAAATGCCTTTTCACTCCTATTCTCCACCTATTCTTCCGACCCCTCCTCCAATCTATCAAACATGCCCTTGTGCGGGGGTCAAATTTGTGGCCTCTAAAAGGAAGAGAAAAGCTAAGAGCCCACCCAAACGACCTGATTTGGGCTCAACCAAAAATCATAAGACCAAACCCACATCCAGCTTTGACTCAAACTCAAGGGACAAAAAGAAGAAAAAGGCTTCTGAAGTTGATTTGACCTATTTACCCTTTCCTGAGGCCTTAAAGAAAGAGTCACAAAAGAAAAAAATGACTTGCACACCTAAAGAGGTGGTTTTATCAACTAACATAAGTGCATTTGTTTCTGGCACTATACCACCCAAAATGACTGACCCTGGAAAACCCTTCATATCTTGTGCCATAATGGGATTCACCTTCAACAAAGCCCTTGTGGATCTAGGGTCTTCCATTAGCTTGATTCCTACCGCCCTTTTTGACCGCACCAAACTTGGAGATCTGCACCACACACCTGTCACCATTAGAATGGCAGATGGCTCCATCAAACTACTGAAGGGGGTAGTTCAGGATGTGATTATTAAAGTGCAAGGTCTTAGCTTTCCAGTCGATTTTATTGTCTTGGACATGAATATATCAGAGAAGCTAAGTAATTCACCCATTATTCTGGGTCGACCTTTCTTGGATACGGCCAATGTACGGATTGACTGTTACTCAGGATGTATGGAGGTAAGTAGCGGCAATGAGAAGATTCACTTTGATATGTATGCAGCCACTAAGAAAACAAAGTCAGGGTACTTTCTGGATGACATGGAAAGTGAGTCGGAGGGTAATTCGGAAGAAACTATGGCAATTGACACCTGGGTAGAACCACACGACCCGAATCAACAATCCACTAGATCACATAAGTCACCCTCCCTACCAGATCAAATCATTGATAGTGTGGTTGACTATCTTGATCGACCTAGCCTAATTCAAACCCCTACCCCTTGCAATGAATCCCAGATTACTCAATTGATCAAAATGATTCATGAAATAAAAGAAGCTAGTGCAAGAGAATATGATGATATAAGGAAAGAGCTTCATAGAATCAGGGATGAGCAACAAAAACCAGAAATGTTTGAATCTGGGTCAGGTGTGTCACAACCGATTCGCGATTCGGTGGTGGTCATGCAAGATTTTGTTGATCAAACACCCGAGGTGGATGATATTGATAACCCTATGGAAGCTGAGAATGGAGATTTATTTGAGAATCTTGATCTTGATATAGGGCCTGAGTACCAATCATTTCATTTTGAGGAACCAAACATTAAGGGACCTGAATATAATTTTGTTGTATTTGAGAATACCCATGGAGACATTGATGAATTAATTCAAATGATCTCATACACGGAGCAACAAAATAAAAAAGACTGTAACAACTCCTCAATCAATGATTCATCCCATTCCACTTTCATGGAGGGACTCACTACTAAATCTAATGCCCAACTTCATCCAAGTGAGAAGAAGGAAATATCCCCTTATGAAATAGATATTCAAGAAATTGAAAGATTATTGGGAATAACATATGATGACTTATCAGAGGAAGCTAGGAATTTTGGGGAATCATGTGATAATTGGGAATTGGCATTGGATGATTTGGAAGAGATAAAAGAAGAAGATGAGACCCAAACATCTTTGGTAGAGACAGAGACTGATCACTGGACCTTGATTTCCAGATCTGACCACATTACGTGGGTCATGCCTTCCATTCATCACCATTATCAGGACCCATATGATTTCACCCCACACGACTCCACCCATACCCCTACCACCCACATTCTCCATCACCCCTTCGGGATGCCTTCACCTTCATTCCCTCCAAGCACCTGTATTTATCTGTCTTTCTTCTGTAGCATCTGGCTGCAGATAATCCCAAGCCCCATCTACATATTTTCCCGATTATTTGGACTTGGAATTCATGGACAGCTAGTTCGCATTTGCGGTCCGCTGTTGGCGAATGAGACTAAAATTCTTATCATTTTACTCGTCATTCTCAATACTGTATTGGTATATCCTTTTTGAGCTTTTGCCTAGCTGAAGGCGTTAAACTCAGCACATATAGATACCATTCGCCCCACATTCCACCATCATTTTTATACATAGCATATTTTTGTTTTAGCATATTTCCTTTTATATTGCATATTAACAGGTTGGCCGGTGCTAAATATAATTTCAGGAGCAATTACAGGTGATTTCTACCCATTCTCTCCCTGTAGCATTTATTTTCTTTTACATTCATGCATGAGGACATGCAAGAACTTAGGCATGGGGGGGTAGATACAGAAAAACTGAAAAAAAAAAATTTATGCCAACACTTAGGAAAACCTCGAAGCTGCATGCAAAATGTACTATAGGACCTTAAATAAAAGAACAACCGACTCCACCTCCAGTGCTCTCATTGGAGCTAGAAATCGTTCGCAACAACCAATTCTGACTCACCTGCTCATCTTTTGTTCTAAATTTAGGGTCAAGCTGATTGTAACCTGATACGGGAAATTCACGAAGTACAAATTATATGAGGTTACATGTTTATAGCATATATAGATATTGCATTCATGAATAAGATTATTTTATTAAGAGAATGCATTAGGGATTTTATCCTTTAGTTGATTCCTGTAATCTGGAATCTAGTACAACTTTTCACACACACGTAGAATTTGCAATGGATTCACGGTGAAGGCTGATAAACGTCTTCAGTTTGTCGAGAAGAAGCAGTGCTTCTTTTCCTGAACCCTTGGACAATGTTTTGGGAGTCAGGCAGATTTTCCTCCAAAAATCCACCAAATAGTGTGAGATGAGAGTAAAGTGTACTGGTGCTCTAAGATTAGTGCAAGGAATTTGGAATCCTAGATAATTAGGTAATGATACTCTGAGATTAGACATAGTTTTTGCTCTCGATTCCCGCGTATACATTTTTGTGCAAAATTTTGAGAGCCATCGAATAAAGCAAATACGCGGAGAGCGAGTTTTCATAAAACTAGGGCTAAGGTGGATGGTTACGACCATTCTTTACGGAATCCTCGGCTGAAGGAGGGTATTGATGTCAAGGTCAGAAATGCACCGTCCTATCCGTCTCTTCTGGTGCCGTGAGTAGGCACTTCCACCAAATAAGCCACCCAATGTCTCTTGAGTACCACCAATCCCCAATAATGCCTCCTTAATAAAGTTCATGGATGTATGCCAGTTGTGTTATGCTGAAAAAAAAAATTAAAAAAAAAAGAGAAAAAGAAAAAAAGAAAAAGAATGATGAAAAGAAAGAAAAACTGAAAAAAAAATTTAGAAAAAGAAGAAAAGAAGAAGAAGAAAAGAATGAATATTTAGTATTCATTTCATCGAGGTAATACCACCAAATAAAATTGAGCTCCACCAAATATAGCCTTAACCTATTTTTCTTGTGTTTCTGATCGCCCGAATACTGGCTGAGAAATCCCGACTTAGTGTTAGGGTTATGAGAACTCAATTAAAGTGTTAATGCCTAGTGAGACCACCAAATACAAATCCTATGTGTGAATCTGGTGAGGTTGTGAGCTCTAAGAAAAAGAAAGAAAAAGAGCAAGAGAGAATAGATACAAAGGAATCAAAAGAGAGCATAGTTTTTCTTGTCTTTCTTTGAGTGGAGTTACTCAATAATTTGGGAATCTAGATTCTATAGTACTAATCTCTATGTAGCACCAGTCGAGAGTGAGCCACCAAATATATAATCTTTTTACTTTAAGATCCTCTATCTAAGCTTAAAGCCGGGTGGAATTCATAGAATATCTTGAATACCTCGAGGGAAGAAATCCGCCTATCCCACCAGAATTTTTACTAGGGGTCATGTACAGGCTTTAGAGGTGAATCAGGTCTTTCACTCGAATCTGTTGCGAAAGCTACATAGCTGCACTTTCACATTTGTCTGGATTTCTAGAACATAGGATGAAAAAAAAAGGAGAAAAATCTCTATGCAAACACTTGATAAAATAACCAGTCCCTTAGGGACCCTTGCTGTAAATAATTTAGTCTTGCATTTGCTAGGGACTAGCAAGGTTTAGGCATGGGGGTATGATTGCACAGCAATCATAGGTCCTAATTAACCTAAATAACGTCTGAACCTATCTTAAACTGTGGATATTGCACTCATATCTTGCATATCATGCATTGCATCAGTCTATTTAGAATAAGATGAGATATCCTGCTAGTTAATGTTTTTTATTGCTATTTACAGATAATAAAGTGATCCAGGATGGAGATAACGGAATAAAGCAATAAAGGAAGAAGAAGACTGATCCAGATAAGAGGAGTGAGGAGGATAGCCTTATCCCTACCCTTAGAAACCCTAGGACAGCCTTCCCAAACCCAAAACGACCTCCATTAGGGCACCTTAGCCTCAAAACCCAAACATGGATAGCACTATCCATGTTCCTATCCCTCTCCCAAACACTTAGGAACCAAAACCAACCTTAGAAAACACAAAACCCACTCCCCAACACCTTTTAAGACGTCCAGACATTTGGCTGGACGTCTGATTTCTATGGAATAACAATCCAGGAAGCCAAAACTCATACTGACACAGAATTGGACGTCTAATTTAGTATCCAGACGTCCAATTTTGTAGTATAAGACGTCTGATCACTATCCTGGACGTCTGATACTGCTGTCTGGTTCCTGATTTTGGGTGTTGGAAGCCCTAGCTTGCCTATTTTAACCTAGGAACCCACCGGACACCCTAGGAAACCTAAGTAGAGACCTCCTAAGCCTAGTCCACTATCCATAGCCCTACTTGTCCTATCCCTAACCCAATTGAACCATCCCATACCTAATTGGGTGCATCTACAGTTAATTGGGTGCACCCGAGCCCAATTAGATCCACCCAGGATCTAATTAACTCATACCTATTAGGGTTACCCTAGCCTAATCACATGCACACATCTAATTAGACTTGACCTAGACCTAATTAGGTTCACTCCTACCCAATTAGACTTTCCTAAGCCTAATTAGGTCCACACCCACTTAATCTAGATTGACCCAACCTATTTAGCACCTAATCCTACCAAAACCCACAACCTAGCCCTACGAAAAACACACACCCACACACACACGCACACCTTCCCATTTTACTCCCACCAAACCCATGCACACTCTCTTGGAAACCCTAAAAACTTGTGTCAAACCTAGATCCAAAAATTGTGGCATTTGCTATTTTTGGAGCCACCAAAATTGGCAACCAAATGGAGCCTTCCATAAGGGCAAAGAGAGAGCTACGAAATTGGACCATCTCTCCATACACTCTCCCATCCATACTCTCCACTCTAAACTTGCTTCCACCCTCCAAAACCTTAAGGCCGTCCTCCTCATCCTCCTCCAAGGCTCCATGGACGGCTAGCTAGAGAAGCTTCTCTCCAAAGCTTCAAGGACGGCCATTGGTAGAGAAAGGGAGCAACACCCTCCTCTCTCCACTTGGGTGCACTAGCCCCCATCTTCTTCTTCTTGGACGGCCATGAAGGCTCACCCACAGCCTCTTGTGGCCAGCCATCTCTTTTGGTAGGCGTGTAGACGGGTTTGCATACCCAAGGTCTAGCCTACACCCTCACACAAGGCTGATGGCCCTAGTGGCAACTTTCCGGCGTGAGGGATTTTCTTCTATTTATATGCTTTCTAGTGTAGATGATGTGTGATAAATTTCTATGCATAAATAATGTTTCTGTGATTGATTGTCCTCATGTTTGCTTGCTTATATGACACTTTGGTTTGTTCACACCATGCACGGTGTTGCGACCCGGTTCCCGAGTCCCTACGAGACACGAGAACCGGACCGACTCGACTAATCCCAAGACCCAGTCGTCCAACGAGGAAGTAACCAAAAGACAGTAAAATAAACCACATTCAGCATGAATATAACTAACAGTAAGAAAGTACAGCAGTAAGGAAAGAAACTACTACAGTAGGTACCACCACAACAGTAAAGCAACATTTATCATATAACAAAAACTGCAGGTAAAGAAGGTACAGCGGAAACAAAACTACTCACTAGAACAGAAACAAAAGAAGGTACAAAGCTGTGGCAACTCTACTGGACCCTACTCGGCCCAGCGTCCTCTGCAGCCGCCGACCCTGGCTGCTCAACACCTGGTCCTGAAAAAGGTAACGAGTGTAACACGTCAGCAAAACGCTGAGTAGAGTGGCAAACTAACTAAAGGCAACAGTAGAGTGTACAGTAGCTGTTATGTTCTGTTACTTCCTTTATTTACATCTTTCAATTTTTCTCACTATTTCATTTACTTCTCAGATCCTTTACTTGATCTCGAATGTCCTCGTGGGACGATCTTGATTGCAGTCTTTTCCAACAGTAGAAGTAGCACGTGGTGCTCTCCTGGCTGGGAGAGTCCCCCGTGGTGATCCTACCCTCAGTCAACCACCCCAAGGTCACTGACAGACGTAACGGTGACTACGGCACGCGCGATAAACGCACAGGTAGCTAGCCCGTACTGGCACGCGGTCAGTCGTTTCCGTTAACGGGTGCGCCCAAAGCACAGCACGGAACCAGGGCAGAGCCCTCTCAGTAACAGGGGTCCAACCCCTCCACAGTAACCAAACCGGGGCCTTGCCCCTCCACAGTCTGCGCACCCTCGCCTGACTACCCTGGTTTGCCCTAGTGCGCCTAACAAGTCGGTGAAGGAGGCTAGCAGAACCCCGGGGCCCGTGGGGTAGCTAGTACTCTCCTAACACTACTAGCTCTCCTCGGTACTACGTACACGAGGGCCAACAAGTCGGTACAGAGCGGCCAATCCTAACCCCGGGTCCCTGGGGCGGCTGGCCCCACTCTGCACTAAAACAGGTACAGGTACTTCCCTTGGTACTACGTACCCAAGAGACAGTACAAACTACATCTCAGTTCCATTCCTTTTCTTTCCAGGAGTTCCACTCCTATTTCCCCGTAGGGTTCCAGCTCTTTATCTCAGAACATCATATGTTTCACTTTCCAGATTCTCGTTCTCACATTCCATGATCTCAACATGATTCTTTATGCATAACATGCAGCTGTTAATTAAATTTACAGGCAGCTTTATATATTCCTTTCCATTTTTCCAAGACTGCAGTAATGTACATTCCACTAGTTTTTCCATCCTAGGATTCATGCCATATCCTAGGATCTATCATACAATCTAGTTTTCCGGCCCTAGGATTCATGCAACACCTAGGAGCTATCATTCCATATATTTCTCATTCCTAGGATTCATGCAATGCCCTAGGTTCTAGTTATGGTTCCATACTTTAACAGATTTTATTAATACTTAAAACCACTCTACCAGGTACAACGGGAGTAATGGGGGCGTGGTCGGGAATCCCGCGCGCCTCCGCGACTCTCAAGACGGCAACCGAACGAGGTCCTATCACAAGGATCAAACACAAGGAGTGTCTCAAAACAGTGTATAGCTACTGTAGGCGGGTAGAGGAATAAATTCTGAAACGAACGCAACTCGAATCGCGGAAAACGGAGCCCAAACGGGCCCTAAACGGGTCGAGAAAGACAATACTGTGCAAATTCAGACGTCTGGAACTCCTTCCAGACGTCTTAAACGGTGGATCAGAGAATTACTTGTTCGGCTTGGTTCCCCGGACGTCCAGAAGTCTGTGGGGACGTCTCTCCTAGATCCCAGACGTCCGATGGTCTCTCCGGACGTCTGGAGGTCACTCCCGCCGTCTGGTACAACTTCCAGACGTCGGATTCGCAAAGGATGACGAATCCGAACACCTGCGCACAGCCAACCCTCCTCCCTCAGTACGGTCAGTCGACAAAAAGAAGGAGAAAGCGGAACTCACCTTTCAGACGTCTGTATGATCTCACAGACGTCGACCTTGCCGTCTGGATATCAGTCCAGACGTCTGATTCTGGAGATTTTTCCAGAATCAGAACCTTGCTCGGTCTCCGCTCGCGACGCCGCCCGCGTCGCACCTCGCACGTCCGCTGCTTCGCCCGCAGCAGGTCCCTCTCCGCGACGCTCTGCGCCCCCTGCGCCCTCCGCCGGCCGGCCAAGCCGCTCCCGGCGAGCTCGCCCTCACGGCAGAGCCCCGCCCTCGCACGCCGCAGCTCCTCCGCGCCTACTGCGGCCGCCGCTGCCGCTGCGCCCTCGCGTCCGCTCGCTCTCGCGCACAGGCAGGAGAGAAGGAGGAAGATGGTGGAGACAGGAGGGGAGGCGCGCCCCCTCCCCCTTTTTACGCCGCGCGGAGAGGAGGGAGAGACAGTCGCAGTCGCCTGCAGCCGCAGAGAAGATGCGGGATCGCAGGTCTGCGCGCACAGGCGCGCAGACGAATATCCCGTGCGAGCATAACTGTTCGCCAGACGTCTGTAAACTATCCCGGACGTCTGGTCAGACGTCTGGATGTGATCCCAGACGTCTTTACAGACGTCTGGGGCACGCGCTCGTTACAATATAACAAACTCAAAGGAAGTTTCATCCCCGAAACTTGCGCCAACTAGGGTGCGGAAAAAGGATGTCCAAATAACCATAACAAACTCAAAGAGGACCGAAGCCGGTCTGAAAAGACGTACCCGCGAAAAGCTCTGGGTACCGCTCCCGCATTGCCGCCTCAGGCTCCCAGGTAGCCTCCTCGTACCGCTGGCTCCTCCACAAAACCTTTACCAGGGGTACTTGCTTTCGT
Organism: Thalassia testudinum; assembly: GCA_037157565.1. Classification (NCBI taxonomy): domain Eukaryota; kingdom Viridiplantae; phylum Streptophyta; class Magnoliopsida; order Alismatales; family Hydrocharitaceae; genus Thalassia; species Thalassia testudinum. The sequence goes on along the minus strand of JAZHRO010000022.1, from coordinate 64,867,995 downwards.
CTCAACCTGCGGACGGCTCGGTCTAGGATCTGCACTGGCCGCTCGGGGTAGGTCAGGTCGTCGCTCACCTCGACGCTCTCGTGACTCAGTACGTGGCTGGGATCGGCTACGTACTTCCTGAGGTTGGACACGTGGAACACGTCGTGCACACCAGAAAGCTGCGGGGGAAGGGCAAGTCTGTAAGCAACGGGTCCAACCCGCTCCAGGACCTCGAAGGGCCCCACGAACCTCGGCGCGAGCTTCCCTCTCACCCCAAACCGCTGTAAGCCCTTCATGGGCGAAACACGAAGAAAGACGTGGTCCCCGACCTCGAACTGCACCTCTCTGCGTCTGCGATCTGCGTAGCTCTTCTGTCTGCTCCTGACAGTGCGGAGTCGTCTGTGGATCTGCTCAACTACCTCCTGACTCTGCCGGATCAACCTGGGGCCAACCTCCCACTTGGTCCCCACCTCAACCCAACTCAAGGGTGCCGTGCATTTCCGTCCGTACAGAGCCTCGTAGGGAGCCATGCCGATGCTCGAGTGATAACTGTTGTTGTATGCAAACTCTGCCAGGGGCAGGTGCTCCTCCCAAGAGCCCCTCCAGTCTAGTACACAGGCACGCAAAAGATCCTCAAGTGTCTGTATCGTGCGTTCCGACTGTCCGTCCGTCTGGGGGTGGTAAGCCGTGCTAAACCTCAACCTCGTCCCCAAAGCCTGCTGAAACTCAGCCCAAAACTGGGACGTAAAGCGGGTATCCCGGTCGGATACGATCTCCCGCGGAACTCCGTGTAGTCGCACCACATCACGGATATACCTCTCTGCCAACTGTGCTGGTCCCAAAGTGACTCGGATCGGCAAGAATCGTGCCGTCTTCGTCAACCTATCCACTATTACCCAGACCGCGTCGTGTCCTCGCTGGGTAACAGGTAAACCCACCACCAAGTCCATGGTGATGCTCTCCCACTTCCACTCTGGCACTGGAAGCGGCTGAAGCGGCCCTGCAGGCCTCTGATGCTCGGCTTTCACCTGCTGGCACACTAAGCACTGCTGCACGAACTCACCCACATCCCGCTTCATCCCTCTCCACCAGAACTCGCGTCTCAAGTCATGGTACATTTTCGTGTTTCCGGGATGTATGGTGAATCTGGAACCGTGTGCCTCCGTCAGGAGCTCTCTCAACAGCTCCTCGTCTCTGGGGACGCACAGCCGTCCCCTCAAGCGTATCACCTGGTCTGTGAAAGAGAAGTCCCCTGGGTCCCCTGACAGTACCCTGTCGCGCAAAGACTGCAAGTACGGATCGGCCATCTGTCCCGTGATGATGCGGTCTATCAACTCTGGTCTGGTCTGCCGTGTCACCGTCACTGCCCCACAGTACCCTCGTAACTCTAGAGGTCGCCAACTGCCCACCTCCTCCAAAAGGCTCCAACTCTGTAACTGTAGACTGGCCAAGCGTGCGGGCGCCTTACGGCTCAAGGCGTCAGCCACCACATTGGCCTTTCCCGGGTGGTAGGAGATGCTGCAGTCGTAGTCCTTCAGGAGCTCCAACCAACGTCTCTGTCTCATGTTGAGCTCCTTCTGGTCAAAAAGATATCTGAGGCTCTTGTGATCTGTAAAAATCTCGAAGGTCTCACCGTACAAGTAGTGCCTCCATGTCTTCAGCGCGAAGACAACAGCTGCCAACTCTAGGTCGTGGGTAGGGTAGGTATGCTCATGGGGCTTCAGTTGCCGCGAAGCGTAAGCGACCACGTGACCCCTCTGCATGAGCACACCTCCTAACCCCTGCAAGGAAGCGTCCGTGTACACAACGAACCCGCCACTACTGTCAGGAATGGTGAGCACGGGAGCCGAGGTCAACCTCTCCTTCAGCTCCAGAAAACACGCCTCACAGGCGTCTGTCCAAGTGAAAGGCACATCCTTCCGAGTCAACTGTGTCATAGGACGTGCAATCTGCGAAAACCCTCTGATGAACCGTCTGTAGTAACCTGCCAGTCCCAGGAAACTGCGAATCTCAGTGACTGAACGCGGTCTCTCCCACCTGAGCACTGCCTCGACCTTGGCGGGATCCACCGCCAGGCCGTCTCCAGAGATCACATGACCCAAAAAGGTCACCTCCCTCATCCAGAACTCGCACTTGCTGTATTTGGCGTACAGCCTGCGTTGTCTCAGAGTGTCCAGAACCATCCGCAAGTGCTGTCCGTGCTGCGTCCGATCTCTAGAATAGATGAGTACATCATCTATGAAAACCACCACAAACTGGTCCAAGTACGGTCTGAACACCCGGTTCATCAGGTCCATGAAAGCAGCAGGGGCATTGGTCAGTCCAAACGGCATGACCAAAAACTCGTAGTGTCCGTACCGGGTGCGGAAAGCTGTCTTGGAGACGTCGGTCTCCCTGATCCTCAACTGGTGGTATCCAGACCTCAAGTCGATCTTGGAAAACACCGTGGCACCCCGCAACTGGTCAAACAAATCATCAATCCTCGGCAGCGGATATCTGTTCTTGATGGTGACCCTATTCAGCTATCGGTAGTCCACACAAAGGCGTAGGGTCCCATCCTTCTTCTTGACAAACAGTACCGGGGCTCCCCAGGGAGACGCACTGGGCCTCACGAAACCCTTCTCCAAAAGGTCCTGCAACTGAGACTTGAGCTCTCGCAGCTCAAGCGGTGCCATCCTGTATGGCGCGGTGGAGATGGGGCTGGTCCCTGGTACTAGTGAGATCTCAAACTCGATCTCACGCTCGGGCGGTAGTCCTGGTAACTCGTCTGGAAACACGTCGGGGTACTCTCTGACCACCGGGATGCTCTGGAAGTCTGCCACGGGGCTGTACTCTGCCACCACACAAGCTAAGAAGCCCTCACACCCCTGGCTCAAAAGTCTCGCCGCCCGAAGTGCCGAAATGCACCTGAAACCTCCGTCCACTGGCTGCCCGTGAAACTCGAAGGAAGGCAACTCCGGAATGGAGAAGACAATCTTCCTCTCAAAGCAGTCTACCAATGCGTGGTAAGCGGACAGCCAATCCATCCCCAGGATCACCCCAAAGTCCTCCATCTGTATCATAATCAGGTCAGCTGGCAGGCTGTGTCCCCCGATGCTGACCCCGCAACCCGTGTACACCTCCTCAGCTACAAACAGCTGACCACTCGGATCTCTGATTACGAACGGGTTCTCTAACAATGTATAATCCTGGTCCAAACTAACTGCGAAACTGTCTGCGACAAACGAGTGCGTAGCGCCGGAATCGAAAAGCGTGTAAACGAGTCTGCCAGAAACTGAAACCATACCTGCTACCACGGATCCCGAAGCTCTGGCGTCCCTGTGTGTTAGGGCGTTGATACGCCCCTCAGCTCTGGGTGCGGACGAAGCAGCCACACTCTGCGTCGGACGGGTAGGTGCCGGCCGGTACCCTCCTCGCGACTGCGGTCCTCCTCCTCGCGCCTGGAAACCGCGGCCTCCTGCGCGCCCTCCAGTGCTCTGCGCGGGAAGTATCTGCTGACCTCCTGCCCTAGATGGGCAGTCCCTCCTGACGTGGCCCGGCTGGCCACACTGGTAGCAGAGGGGAACCCGACTCCCGCCCTCAGTGAGTCCCTGCTGTCGGCTAGGCGGGGGTCCGGTGCTGGCGACTGGCCCCTGTCGAGGGCCCCCAAAGGCCACTGATGGCCCTGCACAACGTGACGGCTCTCCTGCGGACGCCACGTGTCTCCGTTCTCGCCGGCCCTGTGAGAAGTCTGGCTGAAAGGGCCTCTTCCGCCCGCCGTCGGTCTCTCGCGCGGACGGGTTGGTCTCCTCGTAAGTCATGGCTGCCTCTACCACTCTCGAAAACGTCGGCAGCTTCAGGGGTTTGACATACCCCCGGATCGCAGGCCGGAGCCCCTCGGTGAACCTCCAAAGGCGCTCCTCCTCAGTGGCTACCGCTGTCGCTGCAAAGCGGGACAGCTCCAAGAAACGCGTGCGGTACGCGCTCACGGTCATCGTCCCTTGGCGGAGAGTGTGGAACTCCCGCCTCCTCTGGTCCTGCCACGTCTGGGAAAAGTACTGCTCGCAGAAGAGGGTGACGAACTGGTCCCACGTCGGCTCGTCCCTCTCCTGTCCCCGGACCGCCCTCCACCACCGGTGTGCCGCACTCTCCAGCTGGTACGTGGCAAAGGCCACGCGGCACTCCACCGGGGGGCGAAGGGTGTCGAAGATCTTCTCCAGCTGCTCAAGCCAGTCCTCTGCCTCGGTCGGGTCCTCATCCCCCTTGAAGGAGGGGGGCTTCAGCTTCCGGAACTGTCCGAAAAGCTCGAAGTGGTGCTGTAGGGGAGGTGCGGGTGCACCTCCAGGCGAAGGTGCCTCGTGTACAGAAGTGTCGGAGGAAGGTGGGGGCGGCAGGGGCCCATCCCCTCCCTCGTGTCCGGCGCCGCGTCCGTCGCGTGGTCCCACAGAGGACTCCCCCTCTGCAACCCCAGGAGGAGGTGCTCGGGGCGGTGGGTGGAGCTCCTCTCGTACAATATCCCGTATCAGTCTGGCGAGGTCCTGGGCCTGGATGCCAGGGAGTGGTGGCTGGTCCACCGAGACATCAACGACAGCACGTCCACCTCGCCGACCTCGCCCTCGGCCGCGCCTGCGGCCAGTCTCGCCAGTCCCACGACGAGGCATCTCCTGCAAGGAGACGTGAAACAAAACGGAAACGTCAAAACAGACGGTACCTAACAACACTTCTAAGAGCTCAAGTCAAGAGATATGTTGTGGTGGCTACTCTAGCTATAAACATGTGAATTGGTTATTTTCCAGTCAGTTGATTCACTTCTCGGGACGACCTTGCTCTGATACCATCTTGTTGCGACCCGGTTCCCGAGTCCCTACGAGACACGAGAACCGGACCGACTCGACTAATCCCAAGACCCAGTCGTCCAACGAGGAAGTAACCAAAAGACAGTAAAATAAACCACATTCAGCATGAATATAACTAACAGTAAGAAAGTACAGCAGTAAGGAAAGAAACTACTACAGTAGGTACCACCACAACAGTAAAGCAACATTTATCATATAACAAAAACTGCAGGTAAAGAAGGTACAGCGGAAACAAAACTACTCACTAGAACAGAAACAAAAGAAGGTACAAAGCTGTGGCAACTCTACTGGACCCTACTCGGCCCAGCGTCCTCTGCAGCCGCCGACCCTGGCTGCTCAACACCTGGTCCTGAAAAAGGTAACGAGTGTAACACGTCAGCAAAACGCTGAGTAGAGTAGCAAACTAACTAAAGGCAACAGTAGAGTGTACAGTAGCTGTTATGTTCTATTACTTCCTTTATTAACATCTTTCAATTTTTCTCACTATTTCATTTACTTCTCAGATCCTTTACTTGATCTCGAATGTCCTCGTGGGACGATCTTGATTGCAGTCTTTTCCAACAGTAGAAGTAGCACGTGGTGCTCTCCTGGCCGGGAGAGTCCCCCGTGGTGATCCTACCCTCAGTCAACCACCCCAAGGTCACTGACAGACGTAACGGTGACTACGGCACGCGCGATAAACGCACAGGTAGCTAGCCCGTACTGGCACGCGGTCAGTCGTTTCCGTTAACGGGTGCGCCCAAAGCACAGCACGGAACCAGGGCAGAGCCCTCTCAGTAACAGGGGTCCAACCCCTCCACAGTAACCAAACCGGGGCCTTGCCCCTCCACAGTCCGCGCACCCTCGCCTGACTACCCTGGTTTGCCCTAGTGGGCCTAACAAGTCGGTGAAGGAGGCTAGCAGAACCCCGGGGCCCGTGGGGTAGCTAGTACTCTCCTAACACTACTAGCTCTCCTCGGTACTACGTACACGAGGGCCAACAAGTCGGTACAGAGCGGCCAATCCTAACCTCGGGTCCCTGGGGCGGCTGGCCCCACTCTGCACTAAAACAGGTACAGGTACTTCCCTTGGTACTACGTACCCAAGAGACAGTACAAACTACATCTCAGTTCCATTCCTTTTCTTTCCAGGAGTTCCACTCCTATTTCCCCGTAGGGTTCCAGCTCTTTATCTCAGAACATCATATGTTTCACTTTCCAGATTCTCGTTCTCACATTCCATGATCTCAACATGATTCTTTATGCATAACATGCAGCTGTTAATTAAATTTACAGGCAGCTTTATATATTCCTTTCCATTTTTCCAAGACTGCAGTAATGTACATTCCACTAGTTTTTCCATCCTAGGATTCATGCCATATCCTAGGATCTATCATACAATCTAGTTTTCCGGCCCTAGGATTCATGCAACACCTAGGAGCTATCATTCCATATATTTCTCATTCCTAGGATTCATGCAATGCCCTAGGTTCTAGTTATGGTTCCATACTTTAACAGATTTTATTAATACTTAAAACCACTCTACCAGGTACAACGGGAGTAATGGGGGCGTGGTCGGGAATCCCGCGCGCCTCCGCGACTCTCAAGACGGCAACCGAACGAGGTCCTATCACAAGGATCAAACACAAGGAGTGTCTCAAAACAGTGTATAGCTACTGTAGGCGGGTAGAGGAATAAATTCTGAAACGAACGCAACTCGAATCGCGGAAAACGGAGCCCAAACGGGCCCTAAACGGGTCGAGAAAGACAATACTGTGCAAATTCAGACGTCTGGAACTCCTTCCAGACGTCTTAAACGGTGGATCAGAGAATTACCTGTTCGGCTTGGTTCCCCGGACGTCCAGAAGTCTGTGGGGACGTCTCTCCTAGATCCCAGACGTCCGATGGTCTCTCCGGACGTCTGGAGGTCACTCCCGCCGTCTGGTACAACTTCCAGACGTCGGATTCGCAAAGGATGACGAATCCGAACACCTGCGCACAGCCAACCCTCCTCCCTCAGTACGGTCAGTCGACAAAAAGAAGGAGAAAGCGGAACTCACAGACGTCGACCTTGCCGTCTGGATATCAGTCCAGACGTCTGATTCTGGAGATTTTTCCAGAATCAGAACCTTGCTCGGCCTCCGCTCGCGATGCCGCCCACGTCGCACCTCGCACGTCCGCTGCTCCGCCCGCAGCAGGTCCCTCTCCGCGACGCTCTGCGCCCCCTGCGCCCTCCGCCGGCCGGCCAAGCCGCTCCCGGCGAGCTCGCCCTCACGGCAGAGCCCCGCCCTCGCACGCCGCAGCTCCTCCGCGCCTACTGCGGCCGCCGCTGCCGCTGCGCCCTCGCGTCCGCTCGCTCTCGCGCACAGGCAGGAGAGAAGGAGGAAGATGGTGGAGACGGGAGGGGAGGCGCGCCCCCTCCCCCTTTTAACGCCGCGCGGAGAGGAGGGAGAGACGGTCGCAGTCGCCTGCAGCCGCAGAGAAGATGCGGGATCGCAGGTCTGCGCGCACAGGCGTGCAGACGAATATCCCGTGCGAGCATAACTGTTCGCCAGATGTCTGTAAACTATCCCGGACGTCTGGTCAGACGTCTGGATGTGATCCCAGACGTCTTTACAGACGTCTGGATGTGATCCCAGACGTCTTTACAGACGTCTGGGCCACCTCCCAGACGTCTTAAAAGACGTCTGGGGCACGCGCTCGTTACACACGGTCACCATGGCCTCATTTAGATGCACATAGTCACTTAGGATTTTGCTAGTTTATCTAGATCTAGGTTTCAATTCGCTTTTTGAAATAAGAAAAAATCAAAAACACAAAAAGACAAAAATAGTAGCTTAAGTTAGATTTAGGTTATAAAAGTCGATCCAAATCTCGATTCGTTTTCACGCCTCCCAGGGACGAACGACAGGGACTCAAGTTCTAAAAAGAATAAAGATCTACGAGAGTTTCGTTATCACAAATATCTTTGACGAGTGGTTTTTGCGACTATACTACGATTTCCAACGATTTTAAAATACGTGATTTCCACGCCCATCACTCAGATGGCAAATCCTTGCCAACTTGGTGCACTTCCTTCACAACCTCTGTTTAATCCGAATAACGTGCTAAACCAGAGGCACATTATGTACCCGCCAAGCTCACTTTGTTTATCAGGTCCCTTCTACTCCATCACCCGACGGGATGGAGGCTTCAACATCATATACAGTTTACTAGCAGCAAGCACCTCTTTTACCCACACCAAACCAGAACCAAGCGGGATTGAATTCTGTTACTACCTGCAGTGGCAACACAACACAAGACCCACCTTATCCAAGCCACTCCCAACCTAGGATAGTCATCCAGGACACCTCTATCCCAAATCAAGAACCTGGACCCATTCTAGAGGAACCATCTAAGGTTCCATTTCCCGAGGCCTTGACTAAAGGAAAAAGGATAAACAAAACCATGGCACCTCAGGAGGACCTGGTTAAGCTCTTTGAGCAGGTTCATATAAACATCCCCTTTATGGATGCAATACGCTACATACTGACTTACGTACGATTTCTGAAAGACGTATGTACACCTAAGCGTAAGCCGCGAACCAAAGACGGGAATCCGATCGTACTGTCAGAGCAAGCTAGCTCCGTCATTTTGAGCAAACTCGTGCCTAAGGCAAAGGACCCAGCCACCCCTTTGATCTCCTATGAAATCGGTGATACACAATTTGACTGAGATTTATTAGACTTAGGAGCCTCTATAAATTTGATACCTTCATCCTACTAGACTACTTCGAGGAATCTGAACTTAAACCAACTGAAATGACTTTACAACTGGCCAACCAATCAATTAAGTCACCAAAAGGAATTCTCGAGGATGTCACAGTTAGGGTACGTGATTTCTATTTTCTAGTGGATTTTATTGTCTTAGACATGGATGCTCCGGAGAATGTGAAGAATACAACGATCATACTAGGAAGACCCTTTCTGGCCACTGCTAGGGCCAGTATCAATTGTGAGGAGGGCTAAATTGAACTGAAATTTTGAAGCAAGACACTAAAGATCAACATCTTTAAGGCCGAACAAGGAATTAATTATAGAGTCATAGAACAAATTTGTGATATCGAAGCTGTGGTCGACGACTTCATTGAGGAAAAACCAACTATTTCTGATCTACCACAAGAGGATCAAAACCCGCAATTAGAGGAGCCCGAACTTAACCTAGACACACCCATAACTCCCGACACCCACCCTGAACCACCCACTGTTGCTGACAACCCGATTTTGGAATTAAAGCCTCTTCCCGATCATCTCAAGTACGTCTTTTTGGGTTCCAATCAAACATTTCCTGTGATTATCAACTCCCTCCTCACACCTGATTAGGAAACACTCTTGATTTCTGTTCTCCAGCAACATCAAAGAGCCATTAGATGGACTCTCGATGATTTCACTAGTATCATCCCCTCATACTACACACATCACATATACATTGAAGAGGGCTCACGACCATCCCGTGAAATGCAGAGACGCCTGAATCCAAATCTACAAGATGTAAAAAAGGATATTATCAAGTGGTTAGATGCAGGGATCATTTACCTGATATCCAACAGTTGGTGGGTGAGCCCAATCCAAGTTGTGCCTAAAAAGGCAGGACTCACCGTCATCATGACTGAAACCGGAGAAACCATACCGACCCATATAGCAAACTCATGGAGAGTCTACATTGATTACAGAAGACTCAATGTCTCCACAAAGAAGGATCATTTCCCACTATAGTTCATTAATCAGATTCTCGAGAAATTAGAGGGAAATCAATTCTTCTACCTTTAGGATGGGTACTCCGGTTACAATCAGGTCGCAATCCATCCCGAGGATCAAGAAAAGACCACCTTCACCTGCCCCTTCGAAACTTACGCATTCCGAAGGATGCCGTGCGGTCTCTGCAATGCACCCGCTACTTTTCAGCGGTGCATGCTTGCCATATTCTCAGATATGGTAGGTGAATACCTTGAAGTCTTCATGGATGACTTCTCGGTATTTGGTGAATCATTTGACAATTGCCTCCTACACTTGGTTGAGATCCTCAAGCGATACATCGATGTGAACTTGGTTCTTTCCTAGGAAAAGAGCCACTTCATGGTACCTAAAGGAATTGTCCTGGGACATCTTATCTCTAAAAAGGGCATCCATGTTGATCAAGCCAAGGTGAATCTGATATCTAAACTCCCTATGCCTAGCTCGGTCAAATACATTCGATCCTTCCTAGGGCATGTCGATTTTTACCGTCGAGTCATTCCCGATTTCTCAAAAATCACGCGTCCCCTGACTAAACTTCTATCTAAGGATGCCCCTTTTGAAATCTCTAAGGAGTGCACCCAGGCATTTGAAGTGCTGCGTGATCGAGTTACCCAAGCACCTATCCTGTAGCTCCCTGATTAGTCTCAACCCTTTGAGATCATGTGCGATGAATCTAATTACGCTGTAGGTGCGGTACTTGGGCAGAAAATAGATAGGAAACCCGTGGTCATCTACTACGTTAGCAAGACACTTGACGAGGTTCAGCGTAGTTACACAGTTATTGAGAAAGAGCTGCTAGCCGTAGTATTTTCCCTGGAAAAGTTCAGATCGTATCTTTTGGGTTCCCGTATTGTCATTTACTCATATCACACTACTGTGAGGCACCTCCTTGCAGAGAAGGATGCGAAACCTCAGCTAATCCACTGGATCTTGCTGTTGCACGAGTTTGACCTCGAGATTCGCAACAAGGCTGGAAAACAGAATGTGGTAGTTGATCACTTATCTCGCCTTCCTTCTGACACTATTGACCCTTTCGAACCCATTACTGAACATTTTCCCAATGAGCACCTCCTGACTATCAGTTCAGGACTTCCATGGTTTGTTGATCTAGTAAACTACTTGGCATCACATCAGATCACGTCCGATTGGCCAAAAGCTAAGAAGGACAAATTGCTTTCTGATGCCAAGTACTACTTTTGGGAAGACCCATATCTCTTCTGCATTGGTGCTGATCAGATCATCAGACGATGTGTTCCGAAAGCGAAAATTCAGGACATTTTGTCCTTTTGCCATGACCAGGCCTGCGATAGACATTTCTCTGGTCATAAAACCGTAGCGAAAGTCCTCCAGTGTAGTTTCTATTGGCCCACAATTTTCAAAGATGCATATAATCACTGTAAGGCATGCCCTCGTTGCCTGACCTTAGGCAACATAAGCTGCTGTGATATGCGCCAAAAACTGGTGTGCTCGTTTTTTGCGGTGTTTTAAAGTTTTGTTCGTTGCAGTATATTGCAAAACACGATCACCAATTTAATTTATTTATTACTACAAATTATAAAATATCCCGAGGTCGAACTCAGGGAGCACACTAGGATTCTAGAAACATACAAGTTCATAATTGACTACATACTGTTTTACAAAAATTTAAGAGAGAGAGAGAGTGAGCAAAAATTTCTCCTTTTCTTTTTCTTCTTCCCTTTCCCTTCTCTTCTTTCTTCTTCTCTCTTCTCTGCAGGTCTTCTTCTTCCTTCCTTGGTTCTGCTTCAGCTTTTCTTCTTCTTCTGCTTGTCTTTCTCTTCCTTTATTTCTTCAGTTCCTCGTCTCTTTGGCTTCTTCTTCTTTTCTTTTCTCTGGCCCTTCCTTCTCTGATCGGCTTCTCTGCCTTCTCCTTTCTTCTTCTCTGCTGCTGCTCTTCTTTTTCTCTTTCTTTTCTCTCTTTCCTCTTGGCTTCTTCTTCTATGCGACAGAGGCACCCTCCTTCTCTTTTCCTTTTATTTTTCTCTGGCCCTTCCTTCTCCTTCAGCTCCTTTCTTCAGCAGCTCCTTCCTTCTTCCTACTTCTTCTCTGTTGTTACTTCTTTGCAGCTAAGTCCTTCGCCGCTACTCCTCTTCTTCTCTACCTGTTCCCTGCACACACACACCAGCGCAAAACCTACCTCTACCCTTCCCGCGAGTCTCTCTCACACACTCTCTCTCTCTGAATCTCTCTTCGGTATGCTCTCCCAGAGCCGGGTTATCGGGTCGGTCGCGTGCCCAGGTCCAGGCGCACCGGCATGGGTGTGGTGTGCGAGGAGTGCACAGATCAGGGTATTCGGGTCACGGGTCAGGTCTGCATAGGCAGTGCCGCGGACGAGACCCGGTGAGGGCAAGGGTGAGTGACCTCACCCCTACGACTGGAGGCGAATAGCCTTAGTCACGTTTTCAATTTATGTGTGGGCGCGCCCCCACACACTTCCGAGGTGGGAGTAAAGTCCCACCTCTGCTTCGCGCGCCTGCAGGCAGGAGGCTTCGAGTAATTGGGGCAGCAGTCGAGGCTTACGACCCCAATTGAAGACTTGGGCACACTCGCGGAAGTCTTCCACGTCGCCTGGGGCTTACGCTTGGAGCTAGAGAGGCTGAAGAAGCTCGCCAAGCAGTTCCTTGCTATTCATCAATGGCGGCGAGGGGGCGACCTGAAAACGCTAAAACGGCCTCGCGGCCACGTCAAAAAGCTCAGGGAGCTTCTCCAGAGCACGGCGAAGGCGGTGCGGGGGTCGGCGTGGCGTGGGGAGGCCGGAGTGTGCGCACCTAGGGCACACAGTGTGCGTGAGAGTGGGTGTGTTCGCGGGGTGTTCTGGGTGTGTGGAGTGGTGGTGTGAGTGGGGGGAAGTGTTGAGTGGAGTGAAGGAATGCTTATGGGCTTGTCGGCGAGGGGTGGGATGGCCTGTGGCGGTGGAGTGGCCTCGCCGGAGTTGGTGGCCGAAGGTGGAAATGATGGTGGTGGTAGCGGCAGTCGAGGGGTGGAAACAACAAAGTAATAAGGGGGAAATAACGGAGAGAGTGGGTGTGAGCTGGCTACAACGACACTTACAGCGACATCCTGGAGGTCACTAATGATCCGATGCCTATTTTAGCCTCTTCTCATCCACTATATAAGTACCTACACCCCTTACCTTCCAATCTATCTCTACCTACTCTACTCCCACCAACTCCCAAGCTCTAACAAGCCTACCAAGGCTCTGTTAGAGCTTACTCTCAAGCTCCCAAGGTGCCTATTAGTGTAACGAAACTCTGCCCCACCAAATACTCCTCCATCTTTCCATCCCCATTCGTAGGTCACCTTGGAGTTGTTCTCCCACCTCCATTCCGATAGTAGATCATCTCTGCCTTCTCACCTCCATTCCGGAGTTGTGCTCAAGCTTTCCTCTACCTGACGTCCTCCCGCATCTCACCTCCGTTGTCCTACTTCCCAACTCCTTCGTCCGAGCTTCCGCCAGATGCCATCGTCTCGCCGAACAGTCGTTTTGGGAGATTTCTTCTCACCTCCCCCTCTTTTTATGTTTTCTAGATTATTGTAATTGACACTTATGTAATATATCATATTCGATTCCATCTCTCTCTTGTGATTGATTGTCATTTTATTTCAAAAAAAAAATCATAAAACACCAACAAGAAACAAATCAAAGTGCGATTTTCATACAAAGTAAACATCGCCTCCTTGTGTTCGACCTGGGCCTCCCTTGGAGCTATGGTATAAATTATATTTGATTATGAGTTTTGCAACTACGACGACGGGTTACTCATAATACCGATTCAAACACGCGAAACTAGTGCGATCACCTAACATGTATACAAACTACTCTAAATGCAGAATGATGCATGCTATGCAATATTTATAACATAGAATGAATATCTAAGCCTAGGAACATATATAAATTGGCATTTTAACCTAAATGGATGTGTCTACATCAGATGTCTTTGCCTATGGAATGCCGATTTCCCGACGAAACCTCACGCTCACTACATTTTCCCGATATTTCCTCGGCCAAATCGAATAGCTCTTATCGGCATGTTCCTGCTAGATCGTCCTTGCTGATCTCGACAAACCGCGCTTGTTTCACGATTTTGTTAATCACCAATGTTTTTCTGATAAAATTACTCAAAAGGATGGTTTTCCTGATGTGCCTGATGAGGTGAATATACATATGCTCCAATGTGGTCCCTTAAATGAAAATGTTGGCTTGTCTTGGGGTATCTATCTTCTTTTACCGTCTCCTACTCCCCCGGACCCTGACCCCCCCTTCATTTTCGAGGTTACGGGTTTGGAGGAGGGACTAACCAATGATGCAAAACAACTAGATCAAGATCTAAGGTTGATTCTCAAGGTCTGTTGGATTATTTTGATGCTGAGCCCCTCTTCCTCCAGGACAAGGCATATGAGGCACACTCCCCTCCTAAGGCTGGAGGAGTCTGTGGTGGTCAGTAGCTGGAAGAAACGGGGCGAATAACCCAAAGTTGATCTAAATCTCTCCTTAAAACCATTTCCTTATGAATTGCATGTTTTGGAATTGTAGGGGCATTCTCAATGACCCTACCATGTCTTGTATTAAAGAACTCACCCATAATTTTAGTCTTAAGATCATCTTCTTTTTTAAACCTTTTGTTGAACCTTCTAGTGACGTGTTTTCTCCCAACTGCAGCTAGTCTTCGTGCGTTTTAAAGCTTATTATAGTAATGTCGTTGTGGTATAAAATAAGACAGCTACGGTTGTCGTTACTATAGAAATTTTACTCGAAAATAGTTTCCCGAGGTCAAACTCAAGGAGTTACTGGAATTCTAGAAGTACAGAGTTTCTTATTACAAAAATGAGAGAGAGAGAGAGATATTTTGTCTTGGCTTCTTCTTCTCTTCTTTGTCTTTGTGCTTTCCCTCTTCTTTCTTCTACCGCTCTTCCTGTCTTCTTCTTCTATTCTTCAGCTGCAGCCTCTCTCTCTACGAGTCTTCTTCCTTGGCTCTGTTTGCCTTCAATTCCTCTTCTTCTTCTTCTTCTTCTGCTTGTCTTCTATTTCTTTTCTTCTTCAGTTCTTCTTCTTTTTCTTGTCTTTATCTTATGCAAAGTCTTCTTTTTCTTCCTTCTTCTCTTTTCTTTCTTTTCTGCTACGGAGCCTTCTCTTTTCTTCTTCTTCTTCCTTGGTCTTCTGCTTTACCTCCTCTGAAGGTTTATCCGTCGTCTGATATCGCAGTCAGACGACTTAAACGGTGGTCTACTACAGTGCTTCCCCTCTTTTTCTTCCTTCGCTGCTTCTTCTTCTTCTCTTCTTTGGCAAGCCTTCTTCTTCTTTGGTCTTCTGCCTTGCTCAGCTGCAAGACTTCTTCAGAGTTTCTTCTTCTTCTGCTCCTCTTCTTCTTGCGGCTAAGTGTTGAGCCTTCCTCCTTTGCGCCATGTTCTTGCACAAGGCACAGCAAAACCTAGCCCTTCCCTCTACCCGCACGTCTCTCTCTCTCTCTGTAAACCGCTCATAGGAAGCTCTCCCAGAGTTGGGTTATCGGGTCGAGTAGCGTACCCGTGACCAGGCGCACCGGCGTGGGTGGTGCGCGAGGAGTGCAGGGTAAACAGGTTGGCCAGGTCTGCGTGGCGTGGGTCATGGACGAGGCGGGCGAGTGGGCGAGGGGACCTCACCTTGTGTTCTGAGGCTTTACGGTAAAAACACAAAATCAATTTAAATGGGTGCAGCGCTTCAAAATCTTACGATGTGGGACTAAACTTTGTTCCTTCTCGCGCGTGCCCGCAGGAAGAACGCGACCTCGCCTCAGCAGCTGCGTCCTCGTTTCCCCTCGCATGCCAGCTACCTGCCTTCACCCGATTCTCCCCAATTCGCATCAGCTGGAGATCTGACGCTCTGAGGCCTGGAGCTCGCTTGGAAGCTCCTTGCGCCGTCGCCAATGGCGGCCGGGGTAGCAGGTCTGTCTAACACAAATAGGGCCTCTCGGCCAAATCAGACCACAGGGGAACCTTTGCCGTGGCACGGCGAAGGTGGTGCGAGGTGCAGCAGCCCGCAGGATGGCCTAGGCATGCGTGCCTAGGTCGTTCTGTGGCTGGAAAAATGGGTTTGATCGGGGGAGTGTTGTGGAGGTGTGGAGTGGCAGTGGAGGGGCGGAGGGTGTTTGGTGAGGTGAGGCGGAGCTTTTGGTGCAGTTGGGGAGTCGTATGGGGTTGTGGGATGACGAGAACGACTTGCCGGAGAGTGGCTAGAGGTGG
This sequence comes from Thalassia testudinum, assembly GCA_037157565.1. NCBI lineage: Eukaryota > Viridiplantae > Streptophyta > Magnoliopsida > Alismatales > Hydrocharitaceae > Thalassia > Thalassia testudinum. The sequence goes on along the minus strand of JAZHRO010000022.1, from coordinate 64,852,191 downwards.
GGAAGATGAGGGTGGTCAGGCGTGGTCGTAGGGCGATCAAGCAAAACAAGTTGGGGAAAAGAAAAAGGGGAGGAAGGGAAATAACTGTTACTTACCTACAGGGACGAAGGGGGGCCGGAGCGGCAGGCAGCCGTACCGACTGTCGCCGGAGAAGAAACACCCAGAGGGAGAGAGCGGCGGCGAGGAAGTGGGTAGGGAGGTGCGCGCTTGGTGCGGCGTGACGCGAGGAGATCAGGTGAAGGTGGCTCTGCTGCTGGTATTGCAGTAGAGCGACGAGAAGGAAGAGGAGCCGCCGGAGCTGGTGGGTTCCTGTTGGAGTGGGGAGAGAGGAAGGGATGAGGGATTCTCCGTCAAGACCAAGCTGGGAGAACTGGCTGGCGATGTTGGTCTTTATAAAGGCGGTGGCGGAAGGTCGGACGCAGGGAGGCGACGTGCGTTCCTTGCCGGAGTATGGTCGGAGACGAGACCCATACTTTCTGCGTGTTCGCACGGAAGGTGTGGGCGTCGTCAGGTGTCATGGCCGAGTCCCTGCGACAGGAGACGTCGCAGGGAACTTCACGTTTACTTTGCAGGACGCCTCCCTCACCCTGCACGGCGCCATGCTCCGCGCAAAGTCGCCGGAGCATGGTGCTGCGCAGAGACTTGAAGGAGGGACCAAAATACAAAGAACGACGGGGAAATTAGGGGCCAAAATGCAAGGGTTTCGAAAGTTGAGGGTCAAAAAGTAAATGATGAGGACCAAATTGCAAAGTCGGTAAAGGAGGTCTCTTCTTAGTCTCATACTTTTATGATTGACTAAATTGGACCTAAGGATTTTAATGGTGAATTTTGTTTCTAGGTCAGACCATGTTTGATCGGCCAATTTACGTAAAAACCCAAATTAAATCATTAATTGGGCATGGTTCTCAATGTTGGCCAAAATGGGTTTCTAAGGCCAAATTGAAGGTTCTAAACACTAGAGATTATTTTTCTATGAATTTTAGAGGGTTTAGTTGATTTTTTTCCTGCCTCAAATCACATGAATTGAAGTGTGTTTGTTTTAGGGTTATAGAATGTCATTTAATTCTTTGGAGTTGCTGTAGCCCTTGTTGGATCAGATCATCCCACTTTCCTTCTTATTTGGTTTGTTTGACTTGTGTTTGGATCCTGAGTTACCCTGTTTGCAGATTGTGTTGGTGAAATTGCATTTTTACCCCTTATGACTTGTTTTCTTCTTAAACTCAGAATTTTCTGAGTTAAGCCTTTCTTTGAGTTATGTAGGAGCTTTTTCTTGCATATCTAGGTTAGATTATGCTAGTTAGGGTTCATGATGAGGTTCTTATCATACCCCCATGCCTAGCTTTTGCTAGTCCCTTAGCAAAAACTTAAGGTTTCAACCTTTGTTCTAGACCATGAAGTTCTTAATGGTTTCAGATAAGTGCCTTTTTCATTTGAACCTAGATTAGGTTAGAATGCTGACCATAGGCCTAAAAGGTACTCTAGTACCAACCAAGATCCAGATCTGTCTAGCCTCAGCCTCAGTCCTTAGCAAAGGATTTTAAGGCCCACAAGAACTAACCTAAGGTCTATTGGACTTTGTGGTTAAAGCACCCGTGCTTGAAATAATTTTAGCCCTGGCTCAGTTCGCAGTGCGTTTTGTAAGAGAGAGAGATAGAAGATTTTTCTGTTTGGAGAGTTTTCTCTCTCTTTTTCTTTTTAATTATAGCTTAGGATTGGCTTTTCAACACGGTCTGTATCAGATTCCTTGTTCCCATCATCAATCCTCAAGGGTTCCTGGCAATCGATGCTTCGAGATAGCACCGCCCATGGCAACCCCTGGAACCCTGGCTATTGAGATTTCGAGATAATCCCATCCATGGTGTTCCATGGCCGAATCCAGACCCTGGCAATTGACACTTCATGATAATGCCATCCATGGAATCTGAACCAGTAGAGTGCTCACATGCCCCCAGTAGGATATGTAAATATCCAAAGAGACAAGCACCAAGGAGATGATATTTTGTTACGCATCTTCAAGGGGAATTTCCCACCTCTCTGCGTTGGGAACTCGTCCAAATCAACTTGTGTTGATCGGCCGCTCCTACTCTAGGTGTTCTTTTCAGAATTTTACGACGCTTCTGCGTGATTCTGATTTTTACGCTTACTGAACCAGGCTGTGTGTGAGGTTAGGGTGCTTAGGTTACTGAGTCCCGTAAACCAAAAGTTAGTTAATGAGGCCAAATATTCCCTAAGCCTTGGACCTAATACTTAAGCTTTTCATTTTCCTAAACCTCTTGAGGAGTGTCCAGATCTTAATGGGTACTAAGAGTCTATCCAAGAATGCCTAAGGTTTGCGTTCTTACTAATCTCACCATGCACTTTTCATTTCTTTTTTTGAATGAGGTCTAGAACTTAGGGCAATTCCTTAGTTTCTTACTAATGACTATTGCTCTTTTCTCATATTTTTGTGCTCCTTTTTCATTTTGTTTCTTTTCCTTCTCTCACAAAATTTCCTTTCTCCTCTTATTCTCTTATTCTTTTTCGAAAATTTTTTTTAATTTTTATGGTGTTTTTGGCATATGTGAATTTTTTTGTTTACAACCTTTTCTTACAAGTTTTGCACTTTCATACCCCCCATACCTAAGGTTTGCAATGTCCTCATTGTGACTTAGGGGGTTTTTATTCAACTTAGTTCATTCCTTAGGACAAGTATTTTGGTGAGTGAATGGGTCGGGGTGATTGTTGCGAACGATTTCTAATCCCAGATGCAACCATCTGAGGTGGAGTCGGCTGTCTTAAAGGATGAACCTTAAGTGCACAAAGGTGTCAAAAAGGTTTTAGGCTTTCAAGGAAAATGACGGGCTGCCTCCCGTTAAGCGCAGAGTTTTATGCCATCGGCTAGGTGCAATAAGCTCAAGGGGAATGGAGGAAATAAGATGATTCAGCCAAATCAGTAGAAGTTATATCAATGAACGGCTTGAGTCTCTGACCGTTCACGATAAAAGGTTCGGAATCGTGGCTGAGCGGACTGATTTCGATAGCTCCATTTCCAAAAACCTGTCAGACCAAGTTTGGTCCGATGCACTTGGATCGCAACTTTGCAGGGAAAAGTTTGAGTCGGGCATCAAAGAGTAGGACCTTCTAACCAGGATGAAAGATCTTTCTCAAGATATGCCTGTCATGGAAGGCTTTAACCCGCTCCTTGTAGATTCGCGAGTTCTCATACGCGTCTAGGCGTAATTCATCGATCTCACTGATTTAAAGCTTTCTGTGGGTTCTAGCCTTTGAAAGATCTAGATTACAGTTCCGTACTGCCCAATAGGCTTTATGCTCCAGTTCGACGGGAATGTGACATGCCTTCCCATACACCAGTCTAAAGGGAGACATGCCTAATTGGGTTTTGTGGGTGGTCCTATAGGCCCACAAGGCTTCCGGAAGTCGGGACAACCAGTCCTTCCTATCAGGTCGAAAAGTGACCTGCAGGATTTTCTTGATCTCTCGATTTGATAGCACAGCTAGACCATTAGTCTGGGGGTGATAAGGAGTAGGGATTCGGTGAGACACCCCGTACTTGGTCATCAGTGACTTAAACTGAGCATTTGTGAAATGGGTCCCCCCATCTGAGATTATAGCACGAGGAATCCCGAACCTTGAGAAAATGTTTTGATGAATGAATTTAAGAACGATTTTGTGATCATAGGTTCGGGTCGGTATGAATTCGATCCATTTTGACACGTAGTCCACAGCCAGCAGAATGTATTCAAAACCATCCGAAACAGGAAAGGGGCCCATAAAATCTGCATTTCACGAGAAGGTCGTGCGCCCTCTTCAGAATAAATATGATGCGTGCAATAAGAGGGACTTATTCCAGTTACATCATCGAGAGTCCACCCGATGGCTCTGCGATGTTGCTGGAGGACAACAATCAGACGGAATTCCTGTTCGGGATTGAGCTTGGAATTAATGATCACAGGAAGGGTCTGATTAGAACCCAGAAAGATGTATTTCAAGTGATTGAGAAGGGGCTTTAGTTCAAGGATGGGGTTATCAGCAGCAGCGGGTGAATCAGAATAGATGTGAGGTTCAAGGGTAGGAGCTATTGGTTTGTCTAAATCTGGATTTGACTCCTCTATTTGCGGGTCAAGATCTTTCTGCGGTTGATGAGGTATAATTAGGTCATTCTGAAAGTGTGTTTCATCAACCAAAGCTTTAATGTCAAAAATTTGTTCGATGACACCGCAATTGATTCCTTGTTGGGCCTTAAATATATCAATTTTCAGGGTTTGATTTCCAAATTTGAGCTCTATTTGGCCCTCCTCACAGCTGATGTTGGCTCTAGCAGTAGCCAAGAAAGTTCTCCCTAGAATGATCGATGTTTCCCTAAGGTTTTCAGGTGCGTTCATGTCTAAGACTATAAAGTCTACAGGGAAGTAGAAATCCTGCACTCTTACAATAACATCCTCGAGAATCCCTTTTGGTGACTTTATAGATCGATCTGCTAATTATAATGTCACATCAGTTGGTTTTAGCTCAGATTCTTCTAGATGGCTAAGTAAGGATGTGGGTATCAGATTTATGGAAGCACCCAAGTCTAGCAATGCTCTATCAAATTAGGTATCACCTATCTTGCAGGAAATCAGGGGAGTACCAGGATCTTTAGCCTTGGGTGGGAGTCTGCTTAGGATTACAGAGCTGGCTTGCTCTGACAGTACAATTGGACTCCCATTCTTGGTTCGCGGCTTACGCTGGGGTGTACACACATTCTTTAAGAATCGTGCGTAAGCCGGTACATGGCGGATTGCATCCATCAAGGGGATGTTTATGTGGACATGCTCAAAGATCTTTACCAGGTCCTCCTTAGATGCCACGGGCTTGGTAGTCTTCTTTCCCTTGGTCAAGGCCTCGGGAAACGGAACCTTGGTTGGTTCTTCTAGGATAGGTCCAAGTCTTTGATCTGGGACAGGGATAGGAACATCCTGGATTACTGTCCTAGGCTTGGGATCACTACCAGGCTTGGAGTGGTTTGGATAAGGTGGATCTTGGGTTTCCTTCCACTACGGGTTGTCATGGAATTAAGTCCTGCCTGGTTTTGGTTGGGATTGGGTAAGATGGGTTGCTGCTGATAGCCCACAAAAGAAGTGGAAGCCTCCATCCCGTCGGGTGAAGGAACAGAGGAGGCCAGATATATCAAGTGGGCTTGGCCTGGGTTTGGGTTCATAACGTGCCGCTGTGTTGGCACGTTATTCAGGTTAGGAAGAGGTTGGGAAGGAAGTGTGCCTGGCTCGCGAGAATTTGCCAACTGGGCCAGTTGATTTCGGACCTCTGTAAGTTCGTCCTTGTGTCATTTTTGGATAGCCGCATTCGTTCTTTGAATGTCAGCCAGAGTCTGAAGGATAAGGGACATTTGATCCTAATTTGGCCCTAATGGATAAGTAGGTTTGAGCCGAGGCTGAGGCGGCTGGTAAGGACGAGGGGGTTGTGGGCAGGGTTGAAAGGGTGGTCTTTGGGTTTGGGCATTTCCTGCCCACTGAAAGTTGGGATGGTTTCGTCATCCAGGGTTGTAGGTGTTGGAGAATGGGTCATTCTGGATAGCGTTGAGGTCCTCGAAGGTCTGAGGAACCTCCAGAGAATTAGAGAAAGGGGGAATGGAATTCCCCGGGCTGGTATAGAAAGGATTGGATGACCCTCCGATCCGAGAATCAGATGGGGATGGATATGGATCCATCCCAGGAGAAGATCGGTGGAGAATGTTTTGCACAGTCTCCCGTGTGGAAGGAGGCTGTGCAAGGGAGCTATGCACAGAGGTGGCTCGCTGCAAGTGCTGAGTCAGCTCATCCACCTTCTTTTCAATGATTGAGACCTTATCCAATCGACTGGCCATTAGTTCCAGGTCGACTGTTGCTGACAGGCCCTGCGTCTCATGTGCTCCCCTAGGGTTCGTCGATGCGCGGCCATTCGTCCTGTCGAATAATCCCATGAAGTCATTTTGATGGAGTTCTCGCACATGTTTTCGAGAATCTCCTACACAGTGTCCTCATGTTGACCCATGATATTTCCTCCGCAGGTTGCATTGACGAAAAGACGGATGTCTTCATGGAGTCCCTGGTAAAAAGACTGGACTTGTTCCCATTTAGGAACTCCGTGATGGGGGCACTTTCTCATGAGATCCTGAAAGCGATCCCATGCCTCATGGAGAGGTTCCCCTGTTTGCTGAGTGAAGTGAGTAATCTGATGGCGCAAGGCATTGGTCCGACCAACGGGAAAGAACTTCAAAAATTCGGACTGAAGTTCCTCCCAAGTGTTGATCGGCCGGGTCTAAGTTTGATACCAATGAGCGGCCTTGTCCATAAGAGAGAAGGAGAACATCTTCATGAGGAGAATGTCCCGATTTTGTGCATCTGACCCAAAAGTTTGGGACAGATGCTTCAGCTGTTTGATGTGCTGGAAGGGATCTTCGGAATTAAGCCCATGGAATTTAGGTATAGCATGAATCATATTGGGCTTTAATTCAGAATTAGGTCCTCAGACAGGATTCTGACTCGAGGCTCAATGGCCACCGCAGCAGGATTATAATGGTCCCGCATCATAGGACGTTGCGGTGGGTGCACAAAGTTTTGGAAGAGGTCATTGAGTCGCTGGAGCTGGTGCTCCAGATTGTTTTTTTCCTCAACTGGCTGAGCCATGATGGGGGAAGAAGAAGAGCTTGGTTCTGAATCAGATGAGAGAATAATGTGGTGGGGTTGCTGCACAAACACGGGCGTCGAGGCTTGGCCTTGACGATAGTGAATTTCTAAAGGAGGTCTTAAGGGTGGTCTTAAGGACCTCCTACCGTACATGCACTATTGGAATAGATGAGTTTAGAAGGTGCTGGACCCAATCGAGGCACCCAAAAATTGTTGGGTGACTATAGAGGTGCGGGGCAGATGGACCCCTTGATCAAAAAGATCGTCCACCTGAGAATTACCTGGGTAGCCAGAGAGGGTAAGTCCCGCGAAGACCCCTACACGGTAGAGCGTTCCCATGGGTTACAGGGTTTCCCCCACCCGACCTCTCTTGTCACTGCGGTTCCAGATAGACCAGAATGGGGACCTTGACCTCTTAAGTCTACCTCTTTTACTTTAAGATCAAGGTGCTTAAGGTTCCACTTGAACTTTTAAGTATTTTGAGTGAAAAAGTGACCTAATTTTAAGGTTGGTTGACTCAAGGGGTCAACTTCACCTCTTGTTCCTTTTGAGAGCTTTTGGGTCCTTTCTTTTAAGGTTCAAATGGATTTAAGAGCCTGATTTACTTAGGGTTCCTCTTGTATAGATCTTTTCAAACAAGATTTAGGCACACCTCTTTTTGGGAAGATCTTTTTTTTGTTAATAAAAGGTGTGTCTCTAAAAACCCTAGCTTTTCAATCCTTGAGTTGGCTCTAGTTGGTCCATTTTAGTTGCCTCAAAATTTAGTAACTAGGGCTCAATCAAGATTATTTTAGCCTTAGTTACCTTTATTGGATGGATAGTTAAAATGTGTTGAAATGAAAAATTAGGCAACTTTGATGAATTACTAAGTATAACACAGGTAGCCCTAAGTTGATTCTTCTTTTCGTTTCTTTTCAAATTTCAAGGGAGTTTAAGAGAGGGCTGATGAAGATTACCTGCTTGTTGGAGTGTTTGTTGTGCGGCTGCTCTTCCAATTCTTTTTCTTTACCTGCACACAAGAGAGAAAAAGATTAGCAATTTTTAAATAAAGAGTTCAAAACTTCTTGAATAGCCGTGCTCCCCGGCAACGGCGCCAAGAATAGTGATGGGTTTTCTCCCAACCGCAGCTAGTCTTCGTGCTTTTTAATGCTTATTACAGTAATGTCGTTGTGGTATAAAATAAGACAGCTACGGTTGTCGTTACTATAGAAATTTTACTCGGAAATAGTTTCTCGAGGTCGAACTTAGGGAGCTACTGGAATTCTAGAAGTACAGAGTTTCTTTATTACAAAAATAAGAGAGAGAGAGAGAGAGAGATTTTGTCTTGGCTTCTTCTTCTTCTTTCTCTTTGTGCTTTCCCTCTTCTTTCTTCTTCTGCTCTTCCTATCTTCTTCTCTTCTTCAGCTGCAGTATCTCTCTCTACGAGTCTTCTTCTTCCTTGGCTCTGTTTGCCTTCAATTTCTCTTCTTCTGCTTGTCTTCTATTTCTTTTCTTCTTCAGTTCTTCTTCTTTTTCTTCCTTCTTCTCTTTTCTTTATTTTCTGCTGCGGAGCCTTCTCTTTTCTTCTTCTTCTTCCTTGGTCTTCTGCTTTACCTCCTCTGAAGGTTTATCCCTCGTCTGATATTGCAGTCAGACGACTTAAACGGCGGCCTGCTACAGTGCTTCCCCTCTTTTTCTTCCTTCGCTGCTTCTTCTTCTTCTCTTCTTTGGCAAGCCTTCTTCTTCCTCTGCTTCTTCTTCCTTGGTCTTCTGCCTTACTCAACTGCAAGACTTCTTCAGAGTTTCTTCTTCTTCTACTCCTCTTCTTCTTGCGGCTAAGTTTGAGCCTTCCTCCTTCATGCCCTGTTCCTGCACAAGGCACAGCAAAACCTAGCCCTTCCCTCTACCCGCACGTCTCTCTCTCTCTGTAAACCGCTCATAGGAAGCTCTCCCAGAGCCGGGTTATCGGGCCGAGTAGCGTACCCATGACCAGACGCACCGGCGTGGGTGGTGCGCGAGGAGTGCAGGGTAAACGGGTCGGCCAGGTCCGCGTGGCGTGGGTCGCAGACGAGGCGGGCGAGTGGGCGAGGGGACCTCACCCTGTGTTCTGAGGCTTTACGGTAAAAACACAAAATCAATTTAAATAGGTGCGGCGCTTCGAAATCTTACGATGTGGGACTAAACTTTGTTCCTTCTCGCACGCGCCCGCAGGAAGAACGCGACCTCGCCTTAGCAGCTGCGTCCTCTTTTCCCCTTGCGTGCCAGTTGCCTGCCTTCACCCGATTCTCCCCAATTCGCATCAGTTGGAGATCTGACGCTCTGAGGCCTAGAGCTCGCTTGGAAGCTCCTTACGTCGTCGCCAATGGCGGCTGGGGCAGCAGGTCTGTCTAACACAAATAGGGCCTCTCGGCCTAATCAGACCACAGGGGAACCTTCGCCGTGGCACGGCGAAGGTGGTGCGAGGTGCAGCAGGTCGCAGGATGGCCTAGGCGTGCGTGCCTTGGTCGTTCTGTGGCCGGAAAAATGGGTTTTATCGAGGGAGTGTTGTGGAGGTGTGGAGTGGCAGTGGAGGGGCGGAGGGTGTTTGGTGAGGTGAGGCGGAGCTTTTGGTGCAGTTGGCGAGTCGTATGGGGTTGTGGGATGACGGGAACGACTCGCCGGAGAGTGGCTGGAGGTGGGGAAGATGAGGGTGGTCAGGCATGGTCGTAGGGCGATCAAGCAAAACAAGTTGGGGAAAAGAAAAAGGGGAGGAAGGGAAATAACAGTTACTTACCTACAGGGACGAAGGGGGGCCGGAGCGGCGGGCAGCCGTACCGACTGTCGCCGAAGAAGAAACACCCAGAGGGAGAGAGCGGCGACGAGTAAGAGGGCAGGGAGGCATGCGCTTGGTGCGGCGTGACGCGGGGAGATCTAGTGAAGGTGGCTCTGCTGCTGGTATTGCCGTAGAGCGATGAGAAGGAGGAGGAGGAGCCACCGGAGCTAGTGGGTTCTTGTCGGAGTGGGGAGAGAGGAAGGGATGAGGGATTGTCCGTCAAGACCAAGCTGGGAGAACCGGCTGGCGATGCTGGTCTTTATAAAGTCGGTGGCGACGGGTTGGAGGCAGGGTGGCGACGTGCGTCCCTCGTCGGAGTATGGTTGGAGACGAGACCCATACCTTTCGCACGTTCGCACGGAAGGTGTGGGCGTCGTTAGGTGTCATGGCCGAGTCCCTGCGGCAGGAGACGTCGCAGGGAACTTCGCGTTTACTTTGCAGGATGCCTCCCTCATCCTGCACGGCGCCATGCTCCGCGCAAAGTCGCCGGAGCATGGTGCTGCACAGAGACTTGCAGGAGGGACCAAAATGCAAAGAACGATGAGGAAATTAGGGGCCAAAATGCAAGGATTTCGAAAGTTGAGGGTCAAAAAGTAAATGATAAGGACCAAATTGCAAAGTCGGTCAAGGAGGTCTCTTCTTAGGCTCAAGTTTTTATGCATGGCTAAATTGGACCTAAGGATTTTAATGGTGAATTTTGTTTCTAGGTCAGACCATGTTTGACCGGTCAATTTACGTAAAAACCTAAATTAAATCATTAATTAGGCATTGTTCTCAATGTAGGTCAAAATGGGTTTCTAAGGCCAAATTGAAGGTTCTAAAGCCTAGAGATTATTTTTATATGAATTTCAGAGGATTTAGTTGGTTTTTTTCCTTCCTCAAACCACGTGAATTGAAGTGGATTTGTTTTAGGATTATAGAATGTCATTTAATTCCTTGGAGTTGCTGTAGCCCTTGTTGGATCAGATCATCCCACTATCCTTCTTATTTGGTTTGTTTGACCTGTGTTTGGACCCTGAGTTACCCTGTCTGCAGATTGTGTTGGTGAAATTGCATTTTTACCCCTTATGACTTGTTTTCTTCTTAAACTCAGAATTCTCTGAGTTAAGCCTTTCTTTGAGTTATGTAGGAGCTTTTTCTTGCATATCTAGGTTAGATTGTGCTAGTTAGGGTTCATGATGAGGTTCTCATCACCTTCCACCATCGACTCTATCATGAGAAAGCTTGCCTTCCATCACCACCTTTCCATCTCAGAAGCCCCAAAGATCTGGGCATTTTGGAAGGACCCCATTAAAGTCAACCTGCTAGCTACCTGTCCTCAAGCACTCACCCTCGACTGTTACTTTGGCAGCACCTCCCTTAAGCTTTCTGCGGTTTATGCTTCCTGGGACACTGCCCAGCATGATCTACTTTGGGACTTCCTTTTTTAGGTCTCTGGCTCTAATCCTAATCCTTGGGCCATTAGTGGGAATTTCAATTCCATCCTCTGGTCTTTTGTGAAATCTGATGGTGCTCCATTCTCCCACTCTTAGGCTGAACCTATGCTCTCTTGTATCCATAACCTTGCCCTCATTGAAATGCCTCTGTCTGGTTCACAGTACTTCTGGTGCAATGGCTGTAGGGGTAGGTCCCGGATATATCAAAAGCTCAACCGTGTTCTTCTCAATTCAAACACCCTTCCATTCTTCTCCTCCGGATTGTACGCCTCTCAAACCAATTCTGACCATGCTCCTATCATCTTTCTTAGTCCTAACAATTCCTCCACTCGTCTGTGCCCTTTCTGCTTTCAAAACATGTGGTTCAGATCTCCTCAATTTAAGCAATTCGTTGTGAACATTTGGACTGAAGCCCTCGTTAATCCCCAACTTGACCCCATTTCTAGATTCTACTCCAAGCTCCACATTCTCAAAAAAGCTCTTAAGGACTAGAATAGATCGACTTTCGGGGACATTAATCAGGTGGTTAAGGACCTTGAGACTCACTTTGAAGATGTTGATTCTAGACTTTCGTCCCTTTGGGATGATAACCTAGCCGCTGAGCCCAGTGACATCCAAATCCAGCTTAATGATGCCTTAATTAAACTTAATGATTTCTTGAGTCAAAAATCCAAAATTGATTGGATTAGGGAGGGTGAGAGGAACACTAAATACTTCCATACCACCATCCATAAGAGATCTGCCAAAAGAAACAGATGTTACATTACTAACTTCATCGGTGGGGGATGTTGGGACTCGACATCCTCCATTACTATTGACTTTTTTACCACTCTTCTCAAATCGAACTCTCCTTTGGGTGCTTATCCCCTTCTAGATGTTATTCCTCCTATCCTGACGGAGGAGGACTCCATCTCCCTTATTTGTCCTCCTAACTCTTCTGAGATTTACTAAATCTTATCCAAAATTCCTTCTAACCGCACTCCGAGACTGGATGGTTTCAATGTGGAGTTTTACTCCTACTTTTGAGACTTACTAAAAAATGATATGGTTCTAGCTATTGCTCACTTCTTCTCCCACCACTTCGCTCCTCGACTTTCAACAACACATTCATCACTTTGATTCCTAAAAAACCCCTCATCCATGACCTCTTCGAGTTTCATCCTGTCAGTCTCTGTAATGTTCTATACAAGATCGCCTCTGGGATTTTCACGAATAGACTTTCTTTCTTGTTCCTGAAGCTTATTTCCCCTTAGCAGGCTGGCTTCGTTTAGGGCAGATCCATTCTTGATCACATAGCGACTGCCTTCAAACTCACCTAGCATCTGGATCGGAAAGTCTTTGGTTCTAATATCATTGTCCAGCTTGATCTTCAGAAAGCCTTTGATAGGGTGGAGTGGAAAGTCCTTTACCAAATTCTCCACAATTTTGGCTTCTCCACTTCCCCTATCTCCCTCATTTCCTCGTTCATTGAGAATGAAGGTTCCTCTTTCCTTGTCGATGGGATCTCTAGCCCATTCTTTAAGGTCTCCTGTGGCCTGCGTCAAGGAGATCCAGTCTCCCCTCTGCTTTTCAACATCTTTATGGAACCTTTCATCTGCGACATTAAAGAGCTTGCCTTTCAAGGCAAAATCCTACCTTTCTTAGTAAGGCGCGGTATATCCCCTCCTTTAGGTCTTTGGTATGCAGATGATATTATCCTCTTCCTCTATGGGAATCTGCACTCCATCTCCAACCTTTCTAGGTTCTTCCGCACCTTTGAAGAGTTCTTGGGTCAACTGATTAGCCACACCAAGAGCCAATGCTTCATTGGCAAGCACTTTCCATCTGGTAGAATCTCTTGTATTCTCCAATCACTGGACATCCAACTTGGCTCCTTCCCTTTCCAATACTTGGGTTGTCCTATTTTCACTGGGGGAGCTAAAACATCCTATTTCAACCAGATCATCGATAAAATTCAATCAAAATTAGCAGGTTGGAAAGCATCCATGCTTTTCTTAGCCTCTAGGATTCTGCTCATTATGCATGTTCGTCTCATCTTCGTCCATTACACCCATCCAAATTCTTCCTCCTTATGCAGTCTTCGGTTAGACTCCACAATGAGCGTATGTATAGGGGTCTCATCTGCCTCATTTGGTCTAATGTTTGGAATGCTAGAAACAAAATTAGGCATGATCAACTATCCTTTTCTAATATTTACCCATTCCTGCATAGAAATTGGTTTAACTTCGACTTTGATATGTGTCTTAGGAAATGTCGCTCCTCAACTTTTGCAATGAACTGGATCCGGCCTGCTTTTGGATTTAAAGTTAATGTAGCTGCTTTCTCCTCTGGACCCACTTCTTTGATGGGTTGGATTTTGAGAAATCACCTAGGGAACTTTGTGAAAGCCACCTCGTGCAGATCCCCCTTGGTGGATACAGACGTAGCTCGATTGCTCACCTTCTTGCACGCTCTCCAGAATGTCGACGGAGCATTCTCTCCATCTAGAATCAGACTCAACCCTCCTGCAGTTCTGGTGGAATGGTAAACTTCCGATTCCTTAGGCCCTCAAAGCCCTATTCAGATCACTCCTGGACAGCAAGAGCCAGATCACATCTGTTCAGTGTATTGTGTCAGCAGTCAATGCTCTTGCTTCCCATTTTGCTACCAAAGCCACTGATGGTTGGGATATCTTTCACAATCTCTCCCTACTTTCAGCTAGGGCCAATGGTCATGTCAGGGTTGATAAGATCCAGTTCCCTTATGTATTCTCTTTCGAGTAGTTAGCATAGTTTGTTTTCTATTTGCTGTACTAGGTCACAAGTCGTGATCTTCTCTCTTATACAAGGTAGGTTTTGGTTCGATCCCCCTTCTTTTTGTCTATCTCTTGGAAGTAAGAGATGAATAAGATCCACTCTTATTTTTCTAAAACAAAAAATTCATGATAATTTAACAAAAGTACATTTGGCAATGACAAATACTAAATATTCCTAACTTACATGCGTTTCATTGCAAAAGGGAATACATGGGAAAGAGAACCGTACATATGGGAAAGAGAACCAAGCATAAAGTCTCTGACAAATTAATCACTTTTCCATGTTATTAACTCTATGGGTACAAAAAATAAACGAAGTAGGGTGAATGTGATCCTCAATTGAAAATTAGCATTAAATATAAAAAGATAAAAAATATATAAGCTCTATTACATAATTGAGTTATCATGTCGAAAAAAAAATATTATTTTAAATTAAAATATACAGGTAATAAATTATATTTGATATAAATTATTTTTCATTGATGATAAATTATTCTATTTGATTTTACATCAGTCTAATATCATTTTTATCGATGTAAAATTATTTTGAAGGTGATTCAATGATCTTATACCTATGTAAAATAATTTTACATTGATGGAAATTAATTTTGAAGGTGATTTCAATATTTTATACCTATGTAAAATTTATTCGTTATTGATTTTAACAATGATATATTCTACCTCATATCAATATTTTTATATAAAATAAAGATACATCAAATGAGGCATTTCTTCTCATTTTAACTACTATTAATTAATTGATACGTGAAATTGAAAACGCCACCAAGTTTGAACACAAGTAGCCACTCCCTTCTTGGCGTATGACGAAGAGAGCTGTCTAGCTACAGTCAAGCCACTCCCTTCCCTTTAGAGGAGTGTTGGGAGTCAGGGGTTGAAGAAACCTTTGCGTCTACAGACAAGAAGTTCGGATAGGAAAACAAGGAATGGCTAATCTTAAGACACTTCAAGCAAAATGTTGGGATCCTTTCGAAAAGTAAGTTCATATCAGTTAAGTGGGAATAACATGCTCCTAGTTCGAGTTCCGACTAAACTAGAGGGATAGGTTTGCGGGTTATTTATCTCCCCCACCCAAAACGAGTGTCATCATTTTTTTAAATAGATCTCGTGACTTAGTACATGAGAATACCAACAAGCAAAACCTAGAGAACCCTACAGAAAGGATGTGATCTCAAAGGCTTTGACCGAGTTGAACAAATGTTGCACCATCCATGGAACCACGATCTTCCTTTTCATCAATAGTATAGCATAGTAGAATTTGTTTCAATCTGCATAGAATGAGAAAAACTAGGGAAGGAAAGAAGATGGGGAGCAGTAACAAGAAGACTTTTTCCTAGTTATCTTCATGTAAAGTAGAAGCAACACCATGGATAAAATTCTTAGAGTAATCTCTAACCACCCAAGAAACAGCATAGGAATTAGGCAAAGGGATGGTGGCAAGGTTGGTTTTGTAGCTGGAGGAAGGACAAACCAAAGATATAGCAATTTGCTTAGGCTGGAACATACTAATCCAGTCTCTGAGCTAAAGGTTGCTCCAGGATTGATTAAGAATGAAGTCAATTTTTAGAAAAGAGAGACCCTCATGTTTTATACGATTTCTAAGATGTCAAACATGATTCCAAATAAAGCAAATGAGGCCCTTGATGATTCTACCTTTGTTGGAACAAGATTTCCTGTACATAAGATTATGAAAGTTAATAATATTAGGGATAGCCCAGTCGGACTTAGAAGACACCCAAGAGGCAATATGATGAGCAAGATCATTGTCTTCAAAGAGATGATAAAAAGTTTCAACACTGGGAGTAGAAGGGCAGCAATAACACTTAGACGGCAAGGCTATACCTAGCTAAACAATCATACCATCAATTGGAAGACGTTTGAGCATAATGCGCCAAGTTGTAATAGTTATGGACAAAGGAAGTTTGAGCTTCCATAAATCAACAAAATGAGACTTCTTTGGAGTATTAGCGAAGTGGAGGGCATAGGCCGAAGCAACCGTAAAGGTGCCAAAAGGAGTGATGGACTAGTGGGGAACATCTTTCAGCTTGTCCGGGTTAAGAGAGTAGATCTTGGATCGAATGTCAGTAGGCAGCAGGTAGATAAAATATCGGCCATCGGATTGGAAAAGATGTTCTTAATCAAATCTGATCAGGGCTAGTATCCATCGGCAAGAGATCCTTTAAGGGGGTGTCCTTAATCCAAATGTCCGTCCAGAGATCAAGGTTGCCTTCATGGACTTCCCAATGAATATAAGGGCAAAGTTGGATAATAGCATCCCTAAGAAGATAAATACTATGAGGAATAGTAGAATGTTGCGAGAGGGAGTAAAGATTTTTCATAAGATTACTAAACAGGGTCTCTCTAAGGAGGATATTCCAAGCTCTTTTCATTCTAAGAGCTTTGATAAAAAAAATTGAGATTCCGAATACCTAAACCACTCATATTAGAAGGTTTGGTGATGGTATTCCAAGCCACCCAATGTCTTTTCTGAGCATTCCCATAGGAGCCCCAAAAGAAATTGGAGAGAAGGGAATCAACTTTACGAATGATTGCCTTCAGCACCTCCATAATGGAAAGCATATGAATAGGAATTGAGGATAGAACATGCTTGATAAGAATCAATCTAGCCGCAGAAGAGATGAGATTGGCTTTCTAGGTAGAGAGCTTAGATTGAATCTTCTCGACTAGACCATAGAAGTAAGAAATGTTAGCCCTGCCAGGAAAAATAGGATACCCAAGATAAGTGAAAGAAAATGTACCAATCAGATAACCCATGATCTGGACAAGCCTGGAAATCCTACTAGTGGGGAAATATTTTCCAACAAAGCAGAAACTCTTCGAAGCATTAACCTTTTGGTTAAAGGTCCATTCAAAGTCCTTGATGATTTGAGCCAGATTAGATATGGAGTTATACTTCCCATTGGCAAAAATAATGATATCATCAGCATACAGAAGGGCTACCACGTTTGGCATTGAAATGGGAGATTTTACCCTAGAAAGCAAGCTCCTTAAGCCCACGGATGAAAGGTTCCATAAAGATATCAAACAGGAAGGGGAGAGCGGGTCACCTTGATGGAGACCACGAGATGGTTTGAAAAAGGGAGAGGACACCCCATCCACAAGAATAGAAGAGCCATCGTGCTCGATGCAAGCCCGAATTAAGTCAATGGCCTGGTCAAAAAAACTAAAATGGCCCAGTATATCTAGAGAGCCCTCCATTCAATACGGTCATAAGGTTTTTGCAGATCAAATTGGAAGATAAGGTTAGAACCATGAACCTTGCGATTAATACATTGAGAGAGTTTGAAGGCAGTAGAAATGTGATCATGGATAGATCTGCCTTTTATAAAGCTAGCTTGTTCGGGGGAGATAATAGAAGGCATAATATGAGAATGACGGGAAGCAATAATGCCAGAAGCAACCTTATAACAAACATTGCACAGGCTGATAGGTCTAAAGTTATAAAGATCGATGACATTAGGCTTTTCGACAATAAGCGAGATAAATGTGTTGTTGAAAGCACAAGGACCCTTGTGAGAAATGAAAAACTGTTTGATGTCCACAACAAGGTCCTCTTTAATGATGTCCCAAAAGAAAGTGTAGAACTTCGAATTAAAACCATCCAGGCCAGGAGAGCGATTCTTGAGCATTTGGGACAGAGTCAAAAGAATCTCTTGTTCAAAAGGAAGAGAGGAGAAGGAGATGGAATCACTAGGAGAAAGGATAGTATGGATGATTTTGAGAAATTGCTCGTTGAGAGCATAGTTTTCGACAGTAAGAAGATCCTGAAAGTAGGATGTCACTTTTTCACTCGCCACCTCCCAAGATCCGTTACCAACAATAGAGGATAAAGTATTACGAGAATTTTTACCAAACCTCCTCTTGATCATGACATGGAAGAGTTTAGTATGACCTGCACCTTCCTTAATCCATTTAACTTTAACATTTTGACAAAGAAAATTAAAAAATTTAAATCTAACATCATCAAGGTCGTTGTGCACTTCCATGAGATCAGCAACTAAGTCTACATTAATATCCAACCATCAACGCACCTCTTAATGGAGGAAACTAATCCCATGGTAAGTTACATGCTTATCGAAAATTTTATAATATACATATGCTTCTCTACCAGGTATGGTACATCTGATCATTAAAGAGGAGTTAAAAATTACACTGTTGAACAAGGAATAATACATTTGCTGTGCGACATAAATAGAATACCATATGATTGATCTCGATAGAGGAGCGAAAAATTACCTATTTCGGAATTGCACCCACATGTTGCATGCCTTCCCTGGCTTATGTTTTCTCATTCAATGACCCGAAATCTTAGTTTGGAACCCTTCCCCGACAATATATCTTTTTGATAAATGGCATCCACCGAACCAATGCAGCAGAATATCACTTACGCGACGGACATCCCTTAATTTTTAATTAAAGCAATTAAGAAGATCACCGTTGATTTAGCTGTAATATATATCGTTGGCACCACTGGATCTTGGTTTTGATGTGTATCATATACCCATTTACATTATAATCGAGTATGATCAACGTTAAATTAATTAATTAAGTGCCTTTCCAATATCTGAATCACGATGGTCACGGGTGGTAGTGGACGTTTTGATTTACTAATGGTGCTTTTACCAATGACGAATACCGGATATTCCAAAATTGCATGCGTTTCACTGTAAAAGGGAGTACATGGGAAGGAGAACCGTGCATAATTGGAGCTCATACGTTAAACTCTCTAACAAATTAATCATTTCCCTATATTATTATTGAGGATGAAAATACAAAAATGCACAAGTGCCCTGCAATTTAGAGTAAGGTGGTCTGGACGTGATTTCCACTTAAAAAATTATATTTAATGTATAAAAATAAAAAAGTATAAATTTTGTTATATGTTGAGTAGTATTATATCCAAAAAAATTTATCATATCACCTTAAATTAAATTACATATAGGTGATAAATTATTCTGATAGATGTAAACTTATTTTATATTTATATAAAATTATTCTTAATATGGTATGATAATTTTATACGGATGTAATATGATTTTACTTACATCTGTGTAAATTAATTTTGAAAAAGATTTAATAATTTTATATTATTTTGTATCTTATATAAAATAATTTTACATCTATGTAAAATAATTTTATATCGATACAAATTAATTTTAAAAATAACTTTAATGATTTACTCTTATAAAAAGAATAAATTTATTAAATGAAGACGACATTCGCACCTCTTTCCGTTTCCAACGTAATGTTTCTTTACATTTCAACTATTATTAATCAATTGGTAGGTGAAATTGAAAACGCCACCAAGTTTGAACACAAGTAGCCACTCTGTTGGTGAGTGGTGGGTTGGAGAGCAACGAGCACGACGACCAATTGGCATATGTGGACCAGCGACCAATGGCAGTCAAATGCATGCGAGATATTTGAAATATCACGGAAGGCGCATCCCTCTGCTCCACATGATATGCCCCTCAACGCCACAGCTAGTTGTTTCATTTCATCTATATCTATATATATATATATGTGTGTGTGTGTGTAAGTATATACCCACTCAAGTCATCAATATTGTTCAGCTGAGGATCATCGTTCGATATCCGTTCCGCCACTTAATTAATTAATTAATTAGAAGGATGGTGGCTGTGGCTAACGGCATCGAGAGGAGGAGGAGATCGGAAGGGATGGCGAGTGTGTTGGCCATTGGAACGGCGAACCCTCCCAACGCGGTCGATCAGAGCACATTCCCCGACTACTACTTCCGTGTCACCAACAGCGAGCACTTAACACACCTCAAGGCCAAGTTCAAACGCATCTGTAAGTTAATTTAATTAGTTGTTCAACCTTATATATAGCTGCCTAGCTATTAATTAATTATTTCTTCCATATATATATATATATATATATATATATATATATATATATATATATATATATATATGCTATTAATAATTAATGGTTAATAGTTAGTTTGATGCACATGTTAATTAATCAATTAATTTCAACAGGCGAGGCGGTGAAGGTGAAGAATAGGTACATGTACCTAACAGAGGAAGTGGTGAAGGAGCACCCCAACCTGTGCACGTGGATGGAGCCGTCCCTCAACACGCGACGCGAACTCGTGGTGGAACAGGTGCCGAGGCTGGCGATGGAGGCGGCGACGAGGGCCATAAAAGAGTGGGGTCGACCTAAGTCGGAGATAACCCACCTGGTGTTCTGCACGACCCTAGGATTCGACCTGCCTGGGGCGGACCTTCGCCTGGTGAAGCTTCTGGGTCTGCCCTACACGGTGAAGCGTGCGATGATGTACATGCAGGGTTGCTTTGCGGGTGCCATGTCCCTCCGCATCGCCAAGGACATCGCCGAGAACGACCGGGACGCTCGCGTGCTCGTGGTCTGCGCCGAGATGACCATGGGATGGTTTCGCGGGCCCAACGAGAGCCACCTCGACAGCCTCGTGGGGCAGGCGGTGCTCGGCGACGGCGCAGGGGCGCTGGTGGTCGGGGCGGACCCCGTCCCGGAGGTGGAGAGGCCCCTCTTCGAGATAGTTTGGGCGTCGCAGAGGGCGATCCCCAACAGCGAGAGTGGGGTGGGAGGGCAGCTGCTGGAAGGAGGACTGACCTTCTTCCTGGAGAGGGACGTACCCAACATCTTCTCCAGCAACATAGTTGGATGCCTCGAGGAGGCCTTCCAGCCACTGGGGGTGTCCGACTGGAACTCCATTTTCTGGATGGTGCACCCCGGTGGTCCGGCCTTCCTAGACAGGTTCGAGGAGAAGCTCGCCCTCGACCCCAAGAAGCTGTGGGCGTCGAGGCACGTCCTCAGCGACTATGGTAACATGTCCAGCGCCTCCGTCTTCTTCATCATGGACAAGATGAAGCGTCGCGCCGTCCACGAAGGCCTCCCCACAACCGGAGACGGCCTCGAGTGGGGAGTCATGATCGGCTTGGGACCCGGTCTTACCATCGACACCGTCCTCCTCCGCAGCGTCCCTCTCAGTTGTCGACCGGTGCCCCTAGCTAGCTAGCTAATTTGTCTATTAATTAATTCATTAAATTAAGTTGGGTCGCTTGCATGCATGTAACAACATCCTGCTCCATGCATATATATGCATTCTTGATCGGTCCTCTTCTTCCATCCTTTCCATGCAAGTTAATTAACATGCATGATGATGCAGGCTACGTACATCCCCAGCATATGCATACGAACCTTTCCTTTGCTACTCTTCTCTTGAGATGTATTCCAATTAATTTATTTTTTCCAAGTCTTCATTGTTGATATCAGTTATATATGTATACACGATGAGAAATAAATGATATGAACGAGGCAAAATATAAGTTCTCTCCTTAATTCGGAGATTTTTACCTTGTACCAATCGAGTTCCTTGATAATTAGGAATACTTTCATGATCTTCACGATATTGATTGACTTCTTTGTGACATGGTCAAGAGGATCAAAAATCAAGGGCACAAGAGAGATAAAGTTGGTGATACCGTTTGACCTAAGCGGTGTATATCTAAAGAGAATATCTAATCCTATATAGTGCACAAGAATGCTCCCTCTTTTTTTAGTACAATGATTAAAATTTTTCATGTACATGAGGTGCCTTTTTATAGGGGATTTTGATTCTTTTTTTTTTTTTCAACAAGAGAGGAAGTTTATATTATTCATCATCGACTCTCTGGAGGCGATCCATAAAAAGACAAGGGGACTGGGCTAATACCTGTCGGTAGAGCATAAAGAGTACGACTCGTGGCATAGTACACACAAAGTAACGACAAAAGGGAAACTACCATAAGACACCACACATCAAAAGATAATATAAGACATTTGGATCTCATCAGGTCATCTATTGCTTATCGGATGTTGCAGAAGATCAACCTGATTAAGATAAACCTTCCAATCGTGACCTCCAGAAGTTGCAATTCTACCATATAGCTAACTAATCAATAGTAGGATGAACATAGGTTAATTCCAAGACTTGATTGGACCTCGCACGAAGAGTACAGATGTCTTCCTTGGCTGTCCAAGTCACTTGTAATTTCCCATTCCACCCAAAATATAGTGATCACTGAGAAATCTAGTGTGAAAAATACACATCGTAGTATATGTCGAAATCTCACTACATAAAAAAATTTATAGCCGAAGCTCGAGGAGGTGAACGTTTGATTTTGAAAATCCGCATTTCGATTTATTTGTTTTTGATGTTTTTATCTTTTGTAATTTTTTTGATATTTTTATAAGGTAGAATATCAAGTGAAATAATTTTTACCTGATCTACTCTACTCTAGCAGAATAAGAGACAGAGAGAGAGAGTAAGAGAGAATCAATATATATTCAAAAAAAGTTTACTACATATAGAAAAGTGGAAAACTTCACTACAAAAGCGATAAAAGATAGAGAGAGATGAGAAAAATTCCCCTCGACGACTGTTTGGAGGACAACTTGCTTTGATGGTGCCTAAATGAAGGTGGTGAGATGCTGGACAAAGAAGAATGGAGCTGGAGGATGGGGCAAGACGGCATTGCGGTGGGGATCTACTTCCAGATCAGGGTGAGAGGATGGCCGCAGGATGCTCCACGAAGGAGGGTGAGAAGTAGGAAAATATTTTTACTTTTCTACTCTAGAGGAGCATCCTGGGCATGGGCACCTGCGTGATTGTGCGGGTGTGTCATGCGTTTCATCCATCGCTCCACGTAGCAGCATCCTCTGTCGTTTGATCACTCGTCAACAACCCAATTTCATCCGCTCCTCGCTTCAGTGAATTAAAAATCGCCCGTTGCAATTTGAATGTGCGTTCGCGTTTTGAGAGCGCAGCTAACGATCGGTGTGCTGTGGGCTCAACATGGTCGAGACATTGGTGGTTGCCTCATGCAGTCTGGACTGTTTGAGACCTTTTCGTAAACTTCTTCAGGCGTGATTGAATGGACGATGTGGCCAATTGATGGTCGTTGGATGACGATCCAACGGCCCAAATCAAAGACTATGGGAGCTTTAGAAGTTGGGTAGGGGGCTTGGGCGACTGTGATGGTGCCACATGGCGCCATCATGGCCATCCATCTTCTTCTGCTTGTAGATGACGCCACAAATGTCGGATTAGATTGATTTTCATGACATTGGGATGCGATCATCGATTCGGATATATTCGTGTGATTGGATTTGTCATTTGAAGCTCTAAATTGCATCACCTAACCCTTTGGTGATTTTCCTTAGACTGCATAATGTGCTACGAGACTCTGATTAAGGTGATTTCGGAGGCATTGGACTCTGATCGTCATTCTGATTAAGTTCAAACAGTTGGATCTTCGATCTGAAGCCTCAAAATAAATCTCCTTCACCCCTTGCCATAAAAAGAAGCAAATTAATCTATAATTTATATAAGCTATTCTAAGTGTAGAATGATGCATGTTATGCAATATTTATAATATGGAATGCATTTATAAGCTTAGAAACATGCATAAACATGCATTTTAACCTAAATGGATGTGTATACATCACATCCCCATGTCTATCTTTTGCTTGTCCCTAGCAAAATCAAACTAAATGCTCTGTATAAGAACAGAATTAGGATTCAATTACTTAAGCCTAATTTATTTATTAACAATTGAAAATTTCAACTATAAACCTAATTACAAAGACTCAATAGCGCCTGGGTGCCTATAAAAATGTTGACCGCCCAAGTCCTTTCCTTATTTTGAAAAGGGAAGGTACATTTTTTCTACTTTTTCTTCTTTTCTAATTTTTTTAGGAGTTTTGAGTTTAGAGTTTCGGAGTAGCTTTCTATAGCTACCCGATCGACCTAAGACTCGAAAAGAACTATAAGTTCTAAGCATCTTATTTGTGGGAAAAGTGAAAGACTCACTGAGCAACAGTTAAAACGGATTTCAGGTTTTTACAACCCTAGGTGTTCTAAAAATTTCTGCTTAAAGGTTTATCTTTTCGACCGATAGCTTTCTCCCTACTTTTATTATGTTTTTATGGGGTCAACACAAGGGCAAACCCAGTATATATCTCCTCTATTTATTCTATTTCCCTGCTTCTTCCCTAAATGTTTGGGAATTATTTATGCATTTTGTGATTTGAGTTTTCGACAAATAGCCAATGGGCTGTTACTCACGACAACTTGCCAGCCATATTCGTGCGATGAAGTGTGGCTTATTTACCCACTACCACCCAAGGGGACGGAGACTCTCCAAAGGTATAAGAAAGGTAATCCCAAAGAGCCTGGCGGCACTCAACATCACAAGAAGCATATATAGCAGATACCTTGACAATAGAGTTACCAAGGTAGCATCTGACAGTGTGGGCTTGGTTCATAGAGGAAATAACGAAAATCTTTATGAGATCCTTTGAGAGGCACCAAATTTTAGGGGAATTTGGGTTGACTATACAGGAGGTAAAGGAGATTGAGTCCTTAATGAAATCACTTGATAAAGAATCTGCAAAAGGATCAAGTAAGAAAATCAAATTTAAGATATACTGATGGACCAAGTCTTTAAGACGATTCAAGGTAGGGACATTAAGGATGCCTCTGCAATTCCAGAAGAGACAATTCATAAGGAGGAGGTTTTATAAAGGGATTTGGCTCGACTTCGGGTCATTCGACCTATCCCCTCCGAAGTCTGACCACCATTGTAACATCCCAAAATCCATGTTCCAAGTCATCTCAAAGTGGTTCAGATCAAATTGAACCTGAAAACCCGGTTGTGGTTTGCTGCTGGGGTCAACACCTTCTTAAATTGCCAAGAAATGCGTATTTTGAGTCAACCCTAATCAAACATTGTCAAAAGGGTATCATGTATGATATCATTGGATTCCTCTCGTCGCAAGGTTTTCGTTGATGCTTGTTTCACGTGAATCCGAGGTGTATAGCTCATGTTATGGTCAAAACAAGTCAAAAAGGACCTAATTGTAAGGTGGATCCAGCCATAGGGGTATTTTTGGTATTTCACCCCACTAAAAATATTTCCAACCAAATTTGGACCTATAAAAAGACCCACTTAAGTCTTTAGGTCATCATTAGCCTGTAAACCCATTAAAACCAAGGAGAAAAGGGGGAGAAAATAATTAGGAATTCATTAGAAATCCTAATTAAAAATCGTAGGGCCCTAATCGCGAATCCAAAATCTTCGAGCTTCCCACTGCCAAAGTCACGACGGCGGTGGTAGTGCTAGCGAGCGTAAGACATGTGGCGGCGGCGTGGCACCCGAGAGCGATGCGTGGCCAGGATTTCGTGCACGTTTTGACGCGATCGCACGAGGCGACAAAGCGTAGTGCAGCTTTTGCTAACGCGTGTCGCGATCAAGTAGCGTTGGGCGCTTGTGGTGCAATCTAGTGGGCAATGCGCGAGCGAATCACTTTGCAGCACGTGTCGCCCGCATAGCTCACGTTAGGTGGTGACTGGTCTAGGTGAATTGGTTCGGTTCAGGACCCCCTCGTGTTGTTTCATCCGGTTCGAGGCCTTCTCGACTTCGGATTTGGACAAATAAGGTACTGTTGGAATCGTATCGATGCGTACTACGCAGTGGTGTGGTTTAATTTCACTTTTAAGTACTGTTCCTTTATTGAAAAATCAGAAATGTGATTAGGTATCTTCGACCATGATGTTGGTCCATTTGAACCAGGTCTCGCTCCGGTGCATGCACGGATTTCGGGGTGAGTGTGGGGACTACCCCCAAGCCTTGTGTGCATGATTCGAAGTCAACATGACCCTCCGGTGATGTTAGGTAGAGTAGTCTCTTCCTTTTTCCATTTGGTTGTCTACATTGTGACTTTCCTCGTGCATTACACTGTTTAGTGTGTTCTCGTCACTTGCTGAGATCGGAACATGTTTTCATGTTTCTTTCTATTTGGGTACTTAAGTATTAAATCTTAATGCTGTGGATTGGATTGATGACTTAGATTGTGAAAAATTAATTTGATATAGTTGACTGCTGGATCCAAAGGGATTAATTGCAATTAAATGGACAATTCTCGTGAAATAAATGAATTATGAAGTACTTAGTATATTGGATGTTGCCTTATCCTCACATTTGTCAAATAAACTCCATTGTACATAAAACTGGCATCATTGTGATTATTAATTAATAAATTAATTGGAACCACTATCAGAAGTTGAAAACTATTTGTAAATGGATAAGTTGGAGAATAACGTGAATATTTAGAAATCCTGGAATTAGAAGGTGTAATTGTTGGCATGGTTTGATTGGATGCTAATAAATGATACAGTTATCTGGAAATGATCATATAATCAATACGACGAATATGTTGGGAATTAAAGGAATTAGATAACTGATTTTAGCCCTACTACTTGCTAGATTTTGGCTGTAGCTTTGGTCTTTCAGATCGATTTCAGGGTCGGGTTTGGGGAGTTGCTGGCCTCCATATGACTCTTTCGTTAGGGTTAGCAGCTAACTGGGATAGCGGGATGTAGGGCTCGAGGTTTGGAGTGGTTCTTCTCGACTGATGGTGGGTCATTGGCTATCTCTGGTTCAGTGTATACAGCGCTTTGTGTTCATGCTACACAGCGTAGCCGTGACCCCTTTCCACAATGACCCTAGGGTGACAGAGAGTGGTGACTTGGTGGGTATAAGCCGTCTTCTTGACCAGGAAGGTGGTTTATACCGGCCTTGTGCTGCAAGAAGTTGCACGAAATCATCTCATGCCCTGAGACGTCGATTGACAGATTGTAAACTACAACAATTTGGGTTTCCAATATACGAAATGGAACTACATAATAAGATGTCTAATAAATTGATTAATTAAAGCTAGAGTACCCATTTTCTCTTATTCTCGTTTACTGTTGCACTCTTCTGCTGTTGTTTCTACTTTACTCAATTTTTACTGATGTGTTTTTAGGTTCTGTACTCTAGTATACTTGATAGTTCGCAAGGTGATTTCCGTTATACATCTCATTGGGCTTATATACTTATGTTCTACAGTAAATCTTCTGATTAGTGTTCAATTTATGTTCATTTAAATTATGCAATATAAATTGTTTGTTGGATATGTTTATATTTTATGATTTTATGTTGGGTGACTATGATCTTGTGGGTGAGTTGTACTGATTGTTAGCACACGACGACCTGGGTTTCGTCGTTTGGTGGGACTTGGGTCGTCACAACCATAGGCTCATCTAGCCACTGCTGGAGAGTATGCCTCATATGCCAGGAAAAGGGGTTTAGCACCATAGAAATCTAGAATTCCTTGAGAGTCTACATCAGATTGTGTATCTAATATGTTTGCATCCTTGCTCGAGTGCAAAATATCCCCTTCATCGGGGATCTCTGTAATGAAAGGGGGATTCGGTTCATGTGCAGGGGAAGGAAAGGGAAGATAGATTCCCGCAAGCAAAGTTACAATGATAGTAGGCATTCCTCTTAGCCTCTTGCATTTCATCGGCAGTTCCTTTCAATCGAAGGTTCATTTAATTAAGCTCGAAGAATCTTTAGGTAAAATATCCTGATATTGAAAATCTGAAGCATTCGTTGAAGAGAAACTTGTAGAATGTAAACTATGCTCATCTGCGATAGAAGTTTCTAGCCTATTGGACTCATCTCTAGTATCACGAAGTAAGTCGATGTCCATAGGAATTTTGAAAGGAAATCCATTACGATTTGGCAGCAAAAACCAAATAGGTTTTGAGAGAGAAAATGAGGAATCTGAAGCAATCAAAATATTATCAACATTAGCTACGTACCACATAGGAAAAGGGGTGTTTCACCTTGGGGGGAGAGGTAGAATGTGGGTCAGACCTCATGATCTCCTTCCCCAAATTCGTGGCCGAGGATGGAGAGCGTTTAGAGTGACGTTGCAGCCTTACATGGTGTTTCTTCCTTCTCTCCAGAGGACACATAGGGTTGGCACCAGGAATTGAGGCCCCCCCCATCCCCTCCCCCCTAGAAGAAGGAGGAGAGGAAATTATACAAGCTAAATTACATAGAGTATCTTTCCCATCCTTGTCCTCTGGAGGAGGAAAGTCGTTGCGGTGCTCTAAGATAGTCAGAGGAGACCCCAGTTGACCTCATAACGGATCCCCCTCCTTGGTGTATGACAAAGAGGGCTGTCCAGCGGTAGTCGAGCCACTTCCATCCCTTTAGAGGAGGGTTGGGAGTAAGGGGTTGAAGAAACCTTTGCTTCTGTAGACATGAAGTTCAGATAGGAAAATAAGGAATGGCCAATCTTAAGACACTTCAAGCAAAATGTAGGGATCCTTTTGAAAAGCAGGTTCATATTAGTTAAGTGGGAACATGTTCCTAGTTCGAGCCCTAACTAACTTGGTGACGTGGGCCGGATGCGTTTGTCTAAATAGGTCGTTGTAGCTCATGTTCATAACGTCGATTTTAAATGTAGAAACGGATGTGAGTCCGAGTGTCGAACACAGGGAGGAATGAAATCGGCTTTTTCTGTCACTTAGTTGTCATGGAAATGGTGGGTTTTGCTTGTGCACGAGAAAACATGGAGGGAAAAGA
Organism: Thalassia testudinum; assembly: GCA_037157565.1. NCBI lineage: Eukaryota > Viridiplantae > Streptophyta > Magnoliopsida > Alismatales > Hydrocharitaceae > Thalassia > Thalassia testudinum. The sequence goes on along the minus strand of JAZHRO010000022.1, from coordinate 64,824,004 downwards.
GAGTACGAGAGAAAGAGAGAGAGAGAGTAGGGTTAGAGTCTTTTGATATTAGCATTCATGCAAATCAAGATATGAAAAACCTGATCAAAAGAGAGGCAATAGTTGCATAAGAAACAACATCATTTAACATGCAACTTGAGTTTTATAGATATAACAATAGCTAAATGCTTAAACAAAAGTAAAGTAAAGCTAGAGTAAAGGGGGAGAGCGAGAGAGAGGAGAAGGCGAGGCAGCCACGGCAGTAGAGGAGGGCTCCGTCTGTGGCTTATCAACTCTGACAAGTACAAAATGTGCTAAGGGAGGCTAGGAATGGGGTAGAAGGATTGCAAGAGTATTCAATGCCTTTACATGGGTAGTTGGAGGGGGTTTATAAAGGAAACAGGGGTTTCTAAATTAAGTAGGGGCTTTAGTGACGTCCAAGACATTGCTAAAACCACCCTAGAAATGTCGGTGAAGGCCCCTGCTTGCCAGTCTTTCGCACGTACCTATTCTTCCTCCCTCGTGCCACGCCTGCAATTTGTGTGCGCTCAATGTGCACCGTCTGATCTTCGATTCGCGTGAGCGCACGCTCAGGATTGCACTTGCGCAGTGCACGCCTCGTGCGTTATCACATGCATGAGCCTTCGTGTGCATCCACTACGCCGCGTGGCCTCCATCCGCGTTGTTCGTGCACAGATCAACGGCTGAATTTTGATCACGCGCGTGGATGCGATAGACGCAATTCGAATGGGCGTCGGTTGAGCGTGTGGGAGAGCGCTGACCGCTAAGCTGTGCTTCAAACTATGTCGTGGTTTTGCAAGAACTCTGAATCATGGACTCGATGCTGGGCGCGATGGAGAGATGCTGCGAGCGAGCTAATGGCTTCTCAGTCATCCGATCTTCAGATCGGACGGCTTAAAATGCTTTGCGCGATGAGGCTGAGGCACGCTGTGCAGGGGAGGGTGACGTGGCTGCTTGTGGACTGTTGATCTGATGATCAACGGCCAGAACTTCTTGGGCTAGTTGCGGGAGCTTCGGATGTCGGATTAGATCGATTTTGAGTTCGTTGGACTCCGTTCGTCATTCTGAATCCATCCATGTGGTCCGATCGCTCATCTGAGGCATGTTTTGACATGAACTTGTACAAATGACCATTAACATTGATTTATAAGCAATCTCAATGTACAATACATGTAATGCTCTCATGGCTATTTATGATGTGTTATTTGTGCATGCTACCCTTAAGATAAACCCTGATTGATAGAATTATCGCCACAAAATATAGAGTTATCACCTGGAGGGATAGGTTTGTGGCTCCTACATAACCTAGAGGAAGGCCTAAATGAAGGAATAAGTGCTCTGAGAAGAAAACATGAAATAAAGGTTAAAACTGTAATTTTACCATTGCAGTACATAAACAGGATTTATCAGAGGCAAAACATAGGTCAAAAGGTCTAAATGTGATAAAAAGTGGGTTGAGTCAAGCAGAAATGGGTTCATGTGCAATTTAGGAATTAAATGACATTTGGTAACCCTAAAACAGACTCTCTTAAATTAACAAGGTTCCGGTCAAGATAAAAATAAAGTAAACTCTCTAAAAATCATGGAAAAATATCCTCTAGGGTTTATAACACTTAATTTGGCCTTTGGAACCCAGTTTGACCTAGATTAGGGTCCTAGCTCTTCAAGTAACCTAATTTGGATTTTTACGTAAAATATCAAGTCAAACGAGGTCAAACCTAAAATCCAACTTCACCATTGGATTCCTTATGTACAAATTAGGTTTGTACCAAAATTTGGACCTAAGGGGAGGTCATCTTGACCTACTTTGCAATTTAGTACACCCAAATCAAAATTTGGTCCCTACCTTTTGAAAATCATTGCAGAGAGCCCCCTAATTTCCTCGCCACCTTTGCAATCAAGTCCTGCCGCCATTGTTAGGGCAGAACCAACCTCCAGCGAGGTTTAGAGAGGGATTACTCTGTGATTTCTCAGAGATCCCCTCCCAGAAATGGAAGGGAGATTCTCAGAGGAATTTCCATCCATCTAAGGCCAATCACAATCTCTGGTGTGAACCCAATCTCTCATGCGAACGCACGAGGGATTTGGGTATCTAACCCCTTTCCTTCTCCGGCGAGCCATCAGAGACACAGGCGTGCCCTCCACGCTCTGAAAGCACGGCCCAATGCCTATAAAAGAACCTCTAAACCCGGTCGCTCATTTTTAGCTTGACTTGGCCGGACGTCCACCTCCAATTCGTCTCTTCTTCTCTGGCCAAGAAATCAGCGAGCTCCGGCGAGCCCCCCTCCCCTCCCTCTACGCTCTGCCACAAAACCAGTGGCAGAGACATCTTCCTGATTCTCCTCCGTGTCGCGCAATACCCGTGCACACCGCCTCAGCAGGTACAGCTATCCGCCGCCGTCCTCCCCCACTGGCAGCTTCTTCTCTGGCGACAGCAGGTACAGCTATCCGCCTCTCCGTCCCCTTCGTCCCTGCGAGTAGGTTAGAATTGTTCTCCATCTTCCCCTCTCTCTTTTCCCCCTTTTATTTCATTTAATTGCCCCTCGACCATCGCTGACCACCTCCATCTTCCACATCACCGACCGACCTCCGGCGAGCCGCTCCCACCATTCCGCCCCTCCACACGGCTCGCCGACCAACTCAGAGGCTCCGCCTCACCACAAGGAACACCCTCCGCCCATCCATCATCCCTCTACGCCTCGACCACAGTCCCCCGAACACACCCACACTCCCGGCCACAGGTTGACCTAGGCACGCATGAGTAGGCCATCCCACGGCCGGCCGCATGGCTCACCACCTTTGCTGTGCCATGGAGAAGGTGCCCAGCTAGTCTGATTAGGCCAATAGGCCATGCTTGTGTTTGACAGGATTTCAGTCCTGCCGCCATTGACGGTTGAAGCAGCTTCGCAGCAGCTCCAGGCGTTAGGTCATCCAGGCTTCAGGCGCAGCAGATTCGCGCGAGCAGTGCGAAGCCCTCGGGTCCAGCAAGGAGCGCTGCGAAGCCCGCAGCTTTGGCAATTGCACGAAGAAAGTTCTGCGGGCGCGCGCGAGATTGGGGCAGGCCAGATAGTCCCACATCGGCGAAACACAACGCGCAGGTATGCTTTAAGTTGAATTTGTGTTACCTGCTATTCGCCTTCGAACGCACAGGGGTGAGGTCCCTCCCCTGACCCACGCTCTCCTCGTCCGCGGTTCCACCTCGCGGATCTAGCGGGATCCGACCCGACCCATCCTGAGCACTCGTCGCGCATCACCCACTTGCAGGTGCGCCTGGTCCCGAGTGCGAAATCTGACCTGATTACCCGTGGCTCTGGGAGAGCGTCCTTGAGTGAATTCCAGAGAGAGAGACGTTCGGGTAGAGGGAAAGGGGTAGGTTTTGCTCTTTGTGTAGGCAAGCTGAACGTTGAGGAAGAAAGACTTAGCCGTGAGGGAGAAGAAGAGAAGAAGTCGAAGAAGAGGATGAGCAAGGCAGAGAAGAAGAAAGAAGAGACCAAGGCAGAAAAAGCCTTCGCAGAAAGCCAACACAGAATCAGAAGAAGATAGAAGGAAGAACAGAAGACCAAGGAAGAGGAAGAAGCATTCGCAGAAGAGAAAAGAAGGACGAAGGAGAGACTGCTGAGAAGAAGAGAAAGAAGAAAGGCAAAAGAGAGGCTGTAGAGAAAGAAATGGAAGAAGAGAAGAATAACACTTTTAAGACGTCTGATCACAAGATCAGACGTCCAATTTCATTTCTTTTGTCATAATTACTTTTAACCGCATATATTCATATTTGAATTAAAGTTTTGAGTAAATTAGTGTGTTCAATTACATTTGAGATTAGTAGTAGATTCTAATTGCTCCCTGTGTTCGACCTCGGATACTCCGGTTTTCGAGTAATAAAAATTCTTTATTTGTTTGAACGCTTTGTCGGCTATATTACAACGTGACATTCTTTTAAAACCCGATCGAACGCGGACAAACATTTTGACGCCGTTGCCGGGGAGCAATGCGCAATTTATCACTAGTCTCTGCATTCTTTTTATCATATTGAACACTAACTTGCCCTACTTGGCTTTGTTTTGATCTTGCAGGTATTTCACGAGAACATCCCTTCCGCAAGTCAACCACTCCAGGGCAGGTAATTTCTTTTCTTCCTTAAACCATTCCCTAAATCCTGAAAAGGCAAAAGGAAGAAAATCAATTTAGGAATCAATTGCCTTCTTTATATAGTAATCACCATCTTTAAGGCAAACATTTCCTAATTTTGCGAAAATTTTTTAATTCTTCTTGAAGTTGGGGTGATTTTTTAGAGCCCATCCCACAAATTCATGTGCCTAATAGAAATAACGCTTAATCTCTGTGGACAACACACTTCTTGCTTTCAAGTCCAAAGAGAATTTTTGTGAAAAAGAAAAAAGGATTGGAAATAGAACCAAATTAGGGTTTCTACAGTAGGATCTTGGAGTGTTAGTCACACATGCTTGCATAAAAGGAAATAAACCTTCCCGCATCAGTGTGTCACCCAAGACCTTGATTGAAGAGATCTTAACAAGACAAACCCTAAGAAAAAAAAGTGAGTTGTAAAATCACTTAAATCTTAAAATTTTTGGACCTAATAACCTGGAAGTCAAATCAGGGTGATCTCTAGGCTCCAAACCTAGAATCATTCTGCCATCTATAGGACAGGTTAGGTGAAGTTGACCCCTTGGGTCAACCAACCTCTAAATTATGTCACAATATCAAAACATCTAAAGTTCAAGTGAGAACCCTAAAGCACCTTTGAAATAAAAGTGGTAGACTTAAGAGGTCAAGGTCCCCATTCTGGTCTACCTGGAATCTCAGTGACAAGAGAGGTCGGGTGGGGGAAACCCTGTAACCCGTGGGGACGCTCTACCGTGTAGGGGTCTTTGTGGGACTCTCCCTCTCTGGCTGCCCAGGTAATTCTCAGGTGGACGATCTTCTGATCCAGGGGTCCATCTGCCCCGAACCTCCATAGTCATCCAAACATCTTTGGGTGTCTTGATTGGGTCAAAAACATCTCCAGTCCCTTATCTTTTCTCTTTAGAGCACACATACACATTTTCAGTGGGACTCGTTATTCAGATCTGATCGCTTCATAACTTGATCTTGATTCCAACTCTGATTCTACATCTTGACTCCACCACCTGATCCAAATATGCAGCCAAACCACTTAGGACTACCATTCGAGAAACCTGAATATCAGAGATCCATGAGAGATAAAATGATTGAGGATGCCATGAAATTCTATGAAAATGAAGAAACCTCAACAACAGTAGGAAACATTCAGGTTGATGTCCCAACAACCATAACCTTTGTCATAACTTGTGCCCAAATACTATTAGCAGAAGCCAACAAAGGATCAACCCGTGACTTGCTCATTACTGCATACATTGAGATAGAAAAACTGCACAATATTGAATACCTTCAATGTATGACAAATCCTTGACTTCGGAAGCAACACCAAGATAGTCTTGAAAAACGGGAAGAGATAATGAGATTAGTAAAACAAGTTATTGACCAGAAGTACTCGTATATACCACAAACAGAGGATGAACCATCTTGGGACAACATCGAGGATAAATCTGATCTCGGGCTTGAGGCACAAAATGGTTGTGGATTCCCAACCCAAATAGAATACAATGTGCCTGATATTGAAGAAGGTTGGGAAGCTCCAAATGCAGGAAAATACAATGTTGAGCCCATTCTAGAATCCCAAAACTCCTGCAAGAATGAGAGTAGAACTGAACCTCTCGAGGGTGTAAATTCCGTCCCTTATTCTGATAAGGTGACCCTCGAAGGTTATTCAGACCTAGATTCTAGTAATTCAACCCACTTCCTAAGCCTAGAACCTAGATCGGAAACATATTTTGAAGATTTCAAGGCCCCATATGAAGAAGATCAATCTTTTAATGAAGAATATGATTTTGGGCCTCGATTTGATGAATATCCCTCGCCAACATCCTCAGAGGAACGAATCGATTTTTCGGAAGTCATGCCAATCTACGACATAGAAATCGAGGAGTTGGACGAGCAGGGTTTCGATTGGGTCTGCCCTACTAGCTTAGAACCTGAGCCTCTACCAGATAAGGATACCTTTTCAAGCTCAGAATTCACATTTAGGCTAGACCCCAGTCAGGCTGCTAAATCTGCAACATATGATTTATTCTATGGTGGAACTCATGATCTGGAATCTCATTCAAATTTTGATTTTCGCAAACTCTCCGACGATTTCGAATCTGACCATAACATCGGAGAAAATCTGCTTCTTGATTATAATAAGCCAATTTTCTTTGAAGCCGCCTGCTCCACATATACAGAACCAATCAAAACCCGTTCCCTACCCCGACCAGCAACCGGACTCAATTTCTATTCTAATTCACCTCTCACAGAGCCGGCTGCAAATGATTCAACTCCATATCTATACCGAGTATCGAGCATTGATCATACCGAAAATCAGGAGCCATCATTCTGTGATCACCCCTATAGGGATTCCACACCTTACATTGATTATTTTTCGGAACCCTACTTTGACCAGGCTGATTCGACTCAGCCTAAACCCGAGTTTTCACTTCCATATCCATCAGAACTTTATTGCATATGGTGGGTTCCACATTTGCTGATCTACATCTATCAACCCACCAGACTCATTGGGTTTGAGCTGCATCATGAGCCCACTTATCTGAACAAGCACCTGGTTGGACCAACCAGGCTCTTAATTAAGGTGCTTGTTTTCTAAAACTCTACTGATTTGACCACTCCCTCTCCACCCCATTTTCCGCTCGGCTGAAGGCATCAAATTTAGCGCTTAACGGGAGGCAACCCGTCATCCCAAAAACAGAGACCCGTCTGATTATCCGTCTGTACTCCACGTCCATTGCACCTTGAGTTCAGCCTTAGACAGTTGATCCCACCTCTGGTACACGTATCAGAGCTTAAAATCATCCGCATCAGTCATTTTCGACCCATTCACCCACCCGATGTATCCTGTTCTAAGCCACTGACCTCAACACTAATTCACACCCTCTGTTTACAATGAGGACATTGCAAAACTTAGGCATGGGGGGGTGATAAAGTGCATACATACAGAACCAAGAAAAAAGTCAGGAGTCTCACACAAAAAATTTTTTCGCATATGTCAAAAACACAAAAAAATTGAAAAATTATGAAGAACAAAACAATGGGGGAGGGAGGAAATTTTGTGAGCCACATATTCATAAGGAGGAGAAAAAGAGAAAAATGACAAAAAGGAGCACAAAATGAAAAAGAAAAAGAAATAGTCATTAGTAAAAGATTAAGGAATTAACTGAAGTTCTAGACCAGAGCAAGAAAAGAAATAAAAGAAAAAGTGCTAAGAAGACATAACAAGATATTAGCGGGAACGCTGGTCTTAGGCCTCTTGGGCTAGACTCTTTAGCTTAAAAATTCACGTATCCGCTAAAATTTGGATAATCCTCAAGAGGTTGGGGAAAATGCGAGCTTAGGTATTAGGTCTAAGGCTTAGGAAGTATTCGGCCTCGTTAACTGACCTCCAGTTTGCGGGATTCGGTAACCTAAGCACCCCAAATTCACACACAGTCTGGTTCAGTACGCGTAAATATCAAACCACGCAAAAGCATTTAATGTTCTGAAAAAGTCACCTAGATTAGGAGCGACCAATCAACACAAGTTGATTTGGACGAGTTCCCAGCGCGGAGAGGCGGGAAATTCCCCTCGAAGATGCGTAACAACATATCGTCTCCTCGGTGTTTGTCTCTTAGGATATGTAAATATCCTACTGGGGGCATGTAGGCACTCTGCTGGTTCAGATACCATGGGTGGCATTATCATGAAATGTCGATCGCCAGGGTTTGAATTCGGCCACGGAACGCCATGGGCGGGATTATCTCGAAATCTCGAAAGCTAGGGTTCTGGGGGTTGCCATGGGCGGTACTATCTCGAAGCATCGATAGCCAGGAACCCTTGAGGACTGATGATGGGGACGAGGAATCCGATACAGACCGTGTTGAGAAGCTAATCCGAAACTAGAAATAAAAAGAAAAGAGAGAAAAAGCTCTTCAAACAAATAAATCTTCTATCTCTCTTACAAAAATGCACTGCAAACTGAACTTAGGCTAAAAATGCCTCAAGCACGGGTGCTTTAACCGCGGAGTCCAACAAACCCTAGGTTAGTTTCTGTGGGCCTTAGAAACCTTTGCGGAGGACTGAGGCTAAAGCGGAACAGGTCCGGATTTTGGTTGGTACTTGAGTACCTCTAGGCCTATTGTCGGCATTCCTACCTAATCACAAAAGAAAAGGAGAAGCACTTTTTGTTGACAAACACTCTAGGTCTAGAACAGAAGTTAAAACCTTAAAATTTTGCTAAGGGACTAGCAAAAGCTAGGCATGGGGGTATGATGAGAGCCTCATCATGAGCCATAACTAGCTCATTTTTACATAATAAAGAGAATAAAAGCTCCTACACAACCTAGAAGAAGGCCTAAATGAAGGAATAAGTGCTCTGAGAAGAAAACATGAAATAAAGGTTAAAACTGCAATTTTACCATTGCAGTACATAAACGGGATTTCTCAGAGGCAAAACATAGGTCAAAAGGTCTAAATGAGATAAAAAGTGGGTTAAGTCAAGCAGAAATGGGTTCATGTGCAATTTAGAAATGAAATGATATTTGGTAACCCTAAAACAGACCCACTTAAATCAACAAGGTTCCGGTCAGGATAAAAATCAAGTAAACTCTCTAAAAATCATGGAAAAATATCCTCTAGGGTTTATAACACTTAATTTGGCCTTTGGAACCCAGTTTGACCTAGATTAGGGTCCTAGCTCTTCAAGTAACCTAATTTGGGTTTTTACGCAAAATGTCCAATCAAATGAAGTCAAACCTAAAATCCAACTTCACCATTGGATTTCTTATATCCAAATTAGGTTTTTACCAAAATTTGGACCTAAGGGAAGGTCATCTTGACCTACTTTGCAATTTAGTACACCCAATCACAATTTGGTCCCTATCTTTTGAAAATCATTGCAGAGAGCTCCCTAATTTCCTCGCCACCTTTGCAATCAAGTCCTGCCGCCATTGTTAGGGTAGAAACAACCTCCGGCGAGGTTTAGAGAGGGATTACTCTCTGATTCCTCAGAGATCCCCTCCCAGATATGGAAGGGAGATTCTCTGAGGATTTTCCGTCCATCTAAGGCCAATCACAATCTCTGGTGTGAACCCAATCTCTCGTGCGAACGCACAAGGGATTTGGGTATCTAACCCCTTTCCTTCTCCGATGAGCCATCAGAGACACAGGCGTGCCCTCCACGCTCTGAAAGCACGGCCCAGTGCCTATAAAAGAACCTCTAAACCTGGCCGCTCATTTTTAGCTTGACTTGGCTGGACGTCCACCTCCAATTCGTCTCTTCTTCTCTGGCTAAGAACCCAGCGAGCTCCGGCAAGCCCCCCTCCCCTCCCTCTTCACTCTGCCACAAAACCAGTGGCAGAGAGATCTTCCTGATTCTCCTCCGCGTCGCGCAATACCCGCGCACGCCGCCTCAGCCCCGTCATGGCCGCCGTCCTCCCCCACTGGGCAGCTTCTTCTCCGGCGACAGCAGGTACAACTGTCCGCCTCTCCATCCCCTTCATCCCTGCGAGTAGGTTAGAATTGTTCTCCATCTTCCCCTCGCTCTTTTCCCCCTTATATTTCATTTAATTGCCCCTCGACCATCGCTGACCACCTCCATCTTCCACATCACCGACCGACCTCCGGCGAGCCGCTCCCACCATTCCGCCCCTCCACACGGCTCGTCGACCAACTCAGAGGCTCTGCCTCACCACAAGGAACACCCTCCACCCATCCATCATCCCTCTACGCCTCGACCACAGTCCCCCGAACACACCCGCACTCCTGGCCACAGGTTGACCTAGGCACGCATGCCTAGGCCATCCCACGGTCGGCCGCATGGCTCACCACCTTCGCCGTGCCACGGCGAAGGTGCCCAGCTGGTCTGATTAGGCCAATAGGCCATGCTTGTGTTTGATAGGATTTCAGTCCTGCCGCCATTGACGGTTGAAGCAGCTTTGCAGCAGCTCTAGGCGTCAGGTCTTCTAGGCTTCAGGCGCAGCAAATTCGTGCGAGTAGTGCGAAGCCCTCGGGTCCAGCAAGGAGCGCTGCGAAGCCCGCAGCTTTGGCAATTGCACGAAGAAAGTTCTGCGGGTGTGCGCGAGATTGGGGCAGGCCAGATAGTCCCACATCGGCGAAACGCAACACGCAGGTATGCTAAATTGAATTTGTGTTACCTGCTATTAGCCTCCGAACACACAGGGGTGAGGTCCCTCACCTGACTTACGCTCGCCTCTTCTGCGGTTTCACCTCGCGGATCTGGCAGGATTCGACCTGACCCATCCTGAGCACTCCTCGCGCATCACCCACCTGCAGGTGCTCCTGGTCCCGGGTGCAAAATCCGACCCAATTACCCGTGTCTCTGGGAGAGCGTCCTTGAGTGAATTCCAGAGAGAGAGAGACGTTCGGGTAGAGGGAAAGGGGTAGGTTTTGCTCTTTGTGTAGGCAGGCTGAACGTTGAGGAAGAAAGACTTAGCCGCGAGGGAGAAGAAGTAGAAGAGGATGAGCAAGGCAGAGAAGAAGAAGAAAGAAGAGACCAAGGCAGAAAAAGCCTTCGCAGAAAGCCAACACAGAATCAGAAGAAGATAGAAGGAAGAACAGAAGACCAAGGAAGAGGAAGAAGCATTCGCAGAAGAGAAAAGAAGAAGGAAGAAGGAGAGACTGCTGAGAAGAAGAGAAAGAAGAAAGGCAAAAGAGAGGCTGTAGAGAAAGAAATGGAAGAAGAGAAGAATAACACTTTTAAGACGTCTGATCACAAGATCAGACGTCCAATTTCATTTCTTTTGTCATAATTACTTTTAACCGCATACATTCATATTTGAATTAAAGTTTTGAGTAAATTAGTGTGTTCAATTACATTTGAGATTAGTAGTAGATTCTAATTGCTCCCTGTGTTCGACCTCGGATACTCCGGTTTTCGAGTAATAAAAATTCTTTATTTGTTTGAATGCTTTGTCGGCTATATTACAACGTGACATTCTTTTAAAACCTGATCGAACGCGGACAAACACCCACCCAAAATGAGTGCCATCATTTTTTTAAATAGATCTCAAGGTATACAATGACACCCTTTTGGCAAGATCTTTTAATCCAAGCTTGGTTAGGCCCTCGTGGATTCGAATTGACTGGCTTGAAGGAGGAGGATGGCGACGGAACCTTGTCTCTCTCATTCAAATGTTTAAGAAGAAATTTTTGAATTTAAGAAAATGACATGTGATTTGGCATCGATGCAAAATAGTTCTAAAGTATATTATGTGATTTTGCACCATTTCAAAATGATTCTGAGCTATATCTTATGGTTTGCATGAAATCATTTGTTTTCCGGGCAACTCAATATTCTGTTGGAAGACTTCTCACGTGCGTGGAGCGGTGACGTTGCTCCGAGCTTGTAGCTACGGATTTGCTTCTTCTTGGCACTAGATTATCATATTCTCTGAGCAGGTTGGGTCTTGTGGAGTAACTGCTTTGGATCTAGCTTTTCTCCCTTCATCGATTGCCTTCACTCTTGTAGTCCTATTGCCTAGGTTGTAAGTGTAAGAGAGATTTTCTTATTTTTTGGGTGTGCCCCCTTACCCACACTAGCTACCGTTTAGTGTGTCGAGAGGCCGATGCTTTGATACAAGGATGTTACACTCCTCGCCTTGGGGAGGGGTTGTTGCTTTAGCGATTTATCCACTAGGTCACTATTTTGGTGCCTTTGGGATCTTACCTCCTAGTTGCACTTGGTGGTTTGTACAATCCATATTTAAATGCAAATAGATCTAGAGGTATACAATGCAACCCATTTGGTGAGATCTTCTAATCCAAGCTTGGTTATGCCCTTGTGGATTCAAATTGACTAGCTTGAAGGAAGAGGATGACAAGAACCTTATCTCTCTCATTCAGATGTTTAAGAAGAAATTTCTGAATTTAAGAAAATGACAAAAGCATAAGAGGGGATGGAATGGTACTTTAAGTAATAGGTATGAACGAATATAAGTTAATAAGATAAATTATTTCACTGTCCTTTGTTGGGGACATCGCGCTATCACACTTATGATACTCTTGAAGTCCACTATTGATACCTTTCAACAAAGAGGGAAAAAATGGGAATCCTCCATGGACTTGATTCTTTGACCATTATACCCAAGCGGATGGTTCAAGTGGTTTGTACTTAGTTGACTCGTTTGCCTTACAAAGGTTAGTGGGGCTCATATTAAGTTAAAATGTATAGAAATGTAAAAAGTGATGTATTTTGTAACATATGAAAATTACTTATATGGTTTCCACGGTATAACTAATATTTAATGCAAACAAATAAAAAAGGTAACATAATTTATGAGTAGAGCCCCCATCCCCTTGAGGAGAGAGAGCGCCCCATGCCCCTCCCCTTTTCCTCCCTACCTCCCTCGATGCTCCTACCTTCTGTGCTCTTTTCTTTTCCCTAGGGTTTCCACCCTCTGCTGGTTTGGTGAGGTCCCTCCTCCTCCCCTCCCTTTGGGGGGGAGATGGGCTGCTCCTCGCCATGGCTGCTCCTCCCTGCTAGGAGCAGTGGGTGGTGCCCTCGGGGCGGAGGCCTTGGTGCTTTTTTGGTGGTTGTGTTTCTTTTGGTTTCCGATTTTCTACGCTTCAACTGTGTTTTTGTTGTGGTTGCGTGCTTTCGTCTTCTTTTCATTGTTGTGTTTTTGTCGCTCTGGATTGCTGTGCTGGAGCATATCTGATCCCCTTTTTCCTCAGTTGAGCACATCGGTGCTCCTTTTCCCTTGGGAAAGGGGCCCGGTGGGTACACAACTTTTGCCTCTCTTTCTTGAGGGCCTGAGGGATTGGAGGTGTTCTCCACGGTTGCCTTTCTTTGTTGTTTTGGTGTGGCTATCTGTCTTTCTTTCTGTGTTCTGGTTTGTTTGGGTTGTTCTGATTTGCACTTCTCCTTTTGGCTTGTGGTGCTTTTTCTGTGCTGGGTGGTGGTGATTCCCTGGGTAGGTGATGGCTCCCTCCGAGGGGGACACCTCTCCTACTTTGGCGGCGGTCCCCCGATTGCCTCTGAATGCATCCTTTGCCTCCATTGTGGCAAATCGGGGTTCGGAGGAGCCACCTCCTTTTGTTGAGCTTTCGCTTTTGGTGTGCAAGCCTAAGATTAGGGATGGTTGCTTTTGCACTTCCTTTTCACCCTCGGAAGTTTTAGATCTTAGTAAGGGTTTTAGTTCTTCTGTGGTTGTTAGAGCTTGGGGTGCTAAGCCTTCCTATCAGACTATGTCTGCCTTCCTTGTTAACAAGGTTAAGATCATGGGATTCTCTCTTGTTTCCCTTGATATGAGACATTGGCTGGTTAGTTGTGCTTCATATTTGGATTTTTGCAAGATTTACTCTATGGGTTAGGTTGTCCTTGATTGTGTTAGACTCCATTTCATTAAATGGTTTGTGGGTTTTCGTACTGATGCTCCAGTCACGTGTGTTCCGGTTTGGGTGGGCCTACCAGGTCTTAACTTGCATTGACTTCACCCCAATGCACTTCTCTCTCTCGCTTACCAGTTGGGTAACCCCATTTGTGTGGATCTGAAGACTATGCAAGGCTTAAGACCTTGGTACCCTCATATTTGTGTTGAGATTGATCTGCTTGCTGATTGCCCTGGGTTTCCTAATATCTTTAACGGTGATGTTTTGGTTAAGTAGAGAGTTGTGTTCGAGAAGTTGCCTCTTTTTGTTCTAGCTGGCCATGATGTGGTTTCTTGTCCTTCAGTGTTGAATGCAGGTGGTTCTCGAGAGAAGGATCAGACACCTATGGAGGTAGGTCAGAGGGTTGCTCAGATGAGGAATCCTCCCCCCAGTGATGTCCCTGAGCATTATGGCAGGGGAAAGGTACGAAAAGAAAAGATTTGGATGCGGAGAAAGGCATTGATGGTGACATGGAGCCTCTAGGCGATAGGGGGAAATGTAATACTTTGGATCCGCACTGTATAACTCCTCCTTCTTCTTCTTTGGGAGAACTATTCCTTTCTCTATTGTGATTGGTCCTTTGGACGGAAAGAAGAAAAAGAAAATGAAGCTGTGTTGACGATGTCCTAAAAAGCTCACATCGGCTCCTTACTCCGACAAGGAGGTCTTGGATGATCTTAATTCGGGACCTGCAAGGTCGACATAGGTATATTCTTCTGATCAAGATGATGATGCTCCTTTTTTTGATGCTAATGTTTCGATGGATGGTCTTTTTGCGATTGAACATGATTCTTGTTGAGAAGAGATTTTCCCGGATGATGATTTTGATAGGGTCTCTCTTAGAGGTTCCGCAATTGTTAAAAACCCTCATGCTATAAATGAACTGGTTTCGATTGATTTTTCTAATAAGGGAGACGAAGATTTGGGGACATGCAAAGTCTTATCTAATCCTTTAAATGTAGTCCCAAGTTTTGAGCTTCTTAATGTGAAACAAATGCCCTTAAAGACTAAGTTTCCTTATGTGATGTCGGCTAATGAAAATGGTCAGAATAAGGAAAACTTCCTTTCTAGAAAATATGGGATTTATACTTGGGGGCTATACTTACCTATTCCCGACGGCCCTGCCACCTGATCCAGATCCTGATCCTCCTTTGATCTTGGAGATTCATGATGGGGAGGTACATCATTTAGTGAGCAATGATGGAAACTGTGATTGTTCTAAATCGGATGGAGAAATTCAAAGTTCCAATGAATATCTTCTTGTGGATCTCGAACCCCTTCAGGAGGAGGCATATGAGGCACACTAACCGATTAGGCATAGAGGAGCCTGCGTAGGTCACTCCTTGAGGGGTGTAGGTAGAATGACAAGGAGTCGATCTAAATCGCTTGTTAGAACTAGATCCCAATGAAGGGCCTATTCTGGAATTGTAGGGGGATTTTGAATCCTCCTACCATCAATCGTCTTAAATTCCTCATTTTTTATCCTTCTAGTGCTAATGTTCTTAGGGACCTTTTGGATTTTGATCATTTGATGGTTGATGACAATGCCCTTAATATTTGGTGCCATTGGAGAGATCCCCTTGTCATTTCTACTACTCATATTATCCCTCAAGCTATTTCTGTTAAATGTACCTTTATGAATTCTACCATATTGGTTTCTGGGATTTATGCTTCTTAGGACTTGGAGATTTGCCTATTTTTATGGAATCATCTAAGGGATATTTCTGCCTCTTGTAAGATCCCTTGGATGATAGGAGGGGATTTTAATTTCATTTTGTGTTTGTCTAAGAAGTTAGGGGGGGTTCCTTTTCATGATTCTTAGGCCCGATCTTTCTGCTCATAGGTGGATTCCTCTGCTTTATTTGAACTTCCTCTAGGTGGAAATTAGTTCTCTTGGTGTAATGGTAGGAGAGGTGCGGCCATGATCTACTAGAAACTAGATAGAATTTTTTTGAATGCTGATGGGTAATTAGCTCTTTCTCCATCGGCTAAGTATCTTTCTAGAAAGAATTCTGATCATGCACCCGTGATGTTCTCCTTTTCGGGTTGTCATTCCTCAAGACCCCGCCTGTTTAGATTCCAGAACATGTGGTTGAGAGATGACCATTTTAAAGATCTGGTTACCCATTTTGGACTCAACCTCTCTTGACTACTTTCTCCGATCCAATTTCCTTGAGGTCATTCTGACTATCCTTTCCCATAATGATTCTTCCTCTCTTACCCAACCTCCGACTGAAGAAGAGATTTATGATACCCTTGTTCAAATGCCCAACAACAAAACTCCTGGTCTTGATGGCTTTAATGTCGAGTTTTTTGTGGGTTGTTGGGACATCGTCAAAGTTGACGTTGTGAGAGCTATTGTGCACTTCTTTATCTCCAAGAGTGCTCTGAGAGCCTTTAATACTACTTTCATTTCCTCAACTCCTAAAAAACCAAATATCATGGATCTCTCGAATTTTAGACCTATTAGTCTTTGTAATGTCCTTTACAAACTTGCATCGGCTATTCTTGCCAAGAGCCTGGATGTGGTAATTCCTAGGATTGTCTCCCCTTAGCCGGCTGGTTTTATTCAAGGTCGTTCTATTTTTTATCATATCTCTACTACCTTTGAACTGGTCTAGAGACTTGATCGTAAGGTCCATGGTTCTAATGTGGTTTTACAGTTAGACCTTAGTAAGGCTTATGATAGGGTCGAGTGGGAGGTGCTCTTTTCTATCCTTGATCGGTTTTGTTTCTCTACTCAGGCTATTAGTCGTATTAGAGGCTTTGTCCAACATGAGGGTTTAATTGTTTTGATTGATGGCAGCTCCTTTTTTAAGGTCACTCAGGGCCTTAGGTAGGGGGATCCTATCTGCCCCTTCCTTTTTGACATCTTCGTGGAACTTTTTATCCGAGGCATTAAAGAATTGGCCTTTTAGGGTGGTATCTCTCCTTTTTCTATCAAGCATAATATTCCATCACCCTTGACTCTCTTATATGCTAATGACATCATCATTTTTGTTAATGGTAACATTCGTTCTGTTAGTAACCTTGCTAGTTTCATTTGGTCTTTTGAGCTTGCTTTTGGTCAAAAGGTCAATGTGCTGAAAAGATTTTGTTTTGTGGGAAAAAATTTTCCGCTTAGCAAACTTACTCATATTCTTCAGATTATGGGTCTTCAACTTGGTGCCTTTCTGTTCACATACCTTGGCTGCCCTATATTTTTAGGGAGAGCCAAGGACATTTACTTCCAAGCTATCCTTGATAAAATTAGATCTGAACTTTCTAGATGGAAAGCGAAAATGCTCTCGTAGACTCCTCTTAATCAAACATGTCATAACGCCCATTCCCATTCATGTGCTCTCTGTCTTAGACGTCCCGAAGGCTATCATCAGGAAATTAGATTCCATGTTTGCTAACTTCTTCTGGAATTCCACTGTTGAGGAGTCTCATCACCATTGGGTTTCCTGGAAAACCATCTCTACTCCTCTCTCGTATGGTGGTCTTGGTGTTAGGGATTTGTCCTTTGTCATCAAAGCCTTCCATATGAGGCACGTTCGGAACATCACTTTTGGAGATTCCCCCTATTTGCATTTGATGTGTGCTTTGTATGCTCACAAGGATCTTCACTCTAATAGTTTTCCTAAAAGAATTAAAATTCTTAGATCTGCATTTTTGGCTATGAAACCCTTATGAAATGGGAGATTCACGAAGGTAAGGTTGATTTTTGGGTTGGGGATACTCCTTTGAAAGACTTTTTGCTCGATAATGTTGTCCCTCCAGATATTCATGTCCGCAAAGCCTTGGGTAGCTTGAGAGAAGCCCAGATTATGAGGTTTATACCTCAAAACATTCACCATATGAGTTCTCAAGTTACTTTCATGGAGGAAAAAGACAAGCCCATATGGACTCCTTCCAACTCAGGAACCTTCTCTATTGCTTCTGCTTATTCCATCAACATTCCTTCGGGTGATCAAGTGCCTAAATTTATAGCCATGTGGAAGCTTCACTTACTGCTGAGGATTACCCTATGCGTTTGGAAAATTATGCATCGTAGATTG
This sequence comes from Thalassia testudinum, assembly GCA_037157565.1. Taxonomy (NCBI): domain Eukaryota; kingdom Viridiplantae; phylum Streptophyta; class Magnoliopsida; order Alismatales; family Hydrocharitaceae; genus Thalassia; species Thalassia testudinum. Next base: position 64,806,452 of record JAZHRO010000022.1, on the reverse strand, counting down.
CCTACGGACGATGCTATCTATGGGTTGGGGATCAACATGGCCTCTTGTTGTTCCTGCTGCCCCCATGCCCCGAGACCAGAATCTATGGACCATCTTTTTAATGAGATCTACCTTGTTAAGTTTGTTGCTACTTGGACCTTTGAGAAAAACTTTATTAATTTGATCAATCTGGTTAACTTTTGGCTGATTGCTCAAAATCCTAGAAATTCCAACTATATCAAGAGAATTAAGGGGCTTATTTGTTTCATTTGGTTTAATGTTTGGTGGATTAGGAATAAGGCTAAATATGAAAAGTTCCAATTCTCCTCCATTTCGCAATTTTTAGATTATAATTGGAGGAACTATGATATGGCTAATTGGCTACAGTCTACCCTCCCTAAAATCATCCTTTTCTCTTGGGATTGTCCTGACTTCAGGTTCAAAGCTAATATTGTTGTTATCAAGAATCCCAATTGTATGCTTTTGGGTTGGGTGATTAGGAACAAGTTTGGGGATTTTGTTTTTGCTGCCTCCTCTACTATTTCTACTTGTCATAAGGAATTGGGTTGCTTGCTTGCTATTCGCCATCTACTTGGAGAGAGTAATACCCTGTCCTCTCAACTTCAAATCGAGGTGGATTCTACTTTGCTTTGTTACTGGTGGAATGGTAAGCTCCCGATGGCATGGAGGGTTAGACCGCTCTTCCAGGAAATCCATTGGCACAACGATGGACATTGTGCTTTCATTTTTGTCCACCCTATGGTCAATTCGCTTGCGGGAACTTTCGCTGCTCATGGTGCCTAGGACTGAAAGATCTTCACGCGTGTAGACCTTACTCCTCGCATTTATGGCATTATTAAGTTAGATAGAATTTGATTCCCCAATGTTATCCATGACTCCTGATCATTGTGCTGTTTTGTCTTCCTGGTGATTTCCTCGTGTTCGTTGCTGCTACCTTTTTTTAGGTTTTTTTTCTTTTTCTGGTTTTGCCTGTACTAGGCCACAAGTCGTAGTCCTTTTTGTGTATGGAGCAGGTTTTGGTCTATCCCCCTACCCTCCTTTTTTTGGCCTCTTAGGAGTAGGGGATGAATAAGATTGACTCCCGTATTTGCTAAAAAGAAAAACTTTACGAGTATGGTCCCTTTAAAACAACTGATATTTAATGTGAAGAAAATCAGAAAATAACTTAAGTTATGTTACGTGTTAAGCTCTATTTCATTTGAAAAAGTCACCATCACATTTTGTTGAAAATAACGCATATAGAAAATAAATAAATAAAAACATATGCATTTCCAATATTTTTGTATAGATAAAAAATATTAAATCAAATAAGTCAAATATAATTTAGCAAGATCCAAAATAAAATAAAGAATAAATAACATGTAATAACACAAATAAACAAAACAAGAAGGGATTAGATTTTACTCTGATTGAAGCGACCATTAAGGATTCCCTTAGAGAAGATATTGCCCCCCACAATATCGGTGCCTCGGGATCTGACGAACTCCTCCCAGGATACGATATTCCACCTCCAAGATTCAGCGCACTCCGATCTTGGACATCCTTGAAATCCACCTCAGGAGAACGAAACCGAGGCAATTTGGTTACCAACCAAATTCCTGATTGATCTACCAACTGATTGGTTTGATCAACTAAAAACTTTTCATGGATCTCTCAATCTCCTTGTGCAAGATCGAGAAAAGTGATTGGAGATTTTTCTACCAATCTCATGCCGAACGAACGCACCAAGAAAGAGAGACAAGAAGGAGAGAGAGAGGGAGAGAGTGGAGAGAGCTTTTATGCTCTTGTTGTCTGTCAAATGAGAGCCCCTTCATGGCTCTTATATAGAGCCCACGACCAGACATTTAAGAAAATTTTCGTTTTATGGAAACACGACAATTGGTCGACCAATTAAGTTCATTAATCGACCAAAATAATTTGGTCGATCAAACTTCACTAATTGGTCGACCAAACCAATTGATCAACCAAACTAAATTCATTGATTGACCAAAATAATTGGTCAACCAATTTTACATTTTGATCCACCAATCTATGTCAAAATCGTGAGATTAAAAATCTGTAGCAAAAGGGATCCAAGTTCCAAGTTCCAAATTGATTCTCACCCTTGAGCTGGAGTCGACGTGGGGCGGGGCACGCGCGCGTACGTGTGTGGTCCCCAGCCCCACCTCTCACTCTTTGCTACATAAGCCATGGGAGGCAAAATCCTTTTACACCCACCAAGAGGTTTGTTCACTTTTAGTATGGGACTAAAAACCTCTTCCAAATCTCACTAACTTCAACATGAATTCCCACATCACCATATAACAATTGCATCCCAATTGATGCAATTAGGCTGTCAAATCCAACACTTTCTATGTTAGTGAGCATAAGCTTGACTTTTGATTTGAACAAAACCGGATTGGTACAAAATGGTTGACACATGTGCAAAATAGTTTTGAAGATAATTTTTATCGTTTTGCATCAATGTAAAATAATTTTGAAGTGTATCATGTGATTTTGCACCATTTTAAAATGATTCTAAAGTGTATCTTATGATTTTACATTAGTGTAAAATAATTTTGAATGTGATTTTTGTGCTTTTACACTAATGCAAAATGATTTTGAAATTAATATCGATGGTTTTGCATTAGTGTATAATGATTTTAAAGGTGATTTTTTTGCTTTTGCATTGGTGCAGAACTAGGGATAGAAGATTTGGTAGACCCAACCCGAAAGGAATGGATACATAAAACTCGACTCAAACTCAACCAGGTTCGGGTATAGGTTTAATCCAAAAGCCCAACTGGGTATAGGGTGTGAATCTATACTTGATTTTGTGACCCGGGTACCTGAATAAAATCTCGTTTACCTGAGATACATAAGTCTCACCTTAAGTCCCTTTTTTCCCTAGCTCTAAGCTTTTCCATGATTTCTCACATAATTTTGAAGGTTGAGAGTACTTTTTAATCTTTCACTAAACATTTATTTCGAAAATAAGGATCTTTTATTTGAAATATAATGATATTTTGCCTTTCTTTAATTTTTTTGTTTTTGGTTTTGATGTATTTTTCTTGAAGGGTTCTTTTTGTAATAATTTCAATAGGGATGAAAAAAATTGTAGTAGCATGAGCTCATATATTTCAAGCTTGTTAAAATAAATAATTAATAAATCATGCTATAAATTTTTTCTCTTTAGCTCTAGTTTTGGTATGATTTGATGGAAAGATTAATTTATAATTGGATACTCGATGGGTAGATTGGTATGCATGGTTATGGATTTAGATTTTTGTATCTATGGATAAATGAGTAAGTATGGATATGGATTTTGTAAATGGATTTGAATTTAGTCAAATTTAACTCAAACTCGACCTCCTTGCATCCCTATGAAAAATTATTGTACCGATGTATTTTGATTTTATATCAATTTATTTTGATTGAATATCAATATATTTTTAATTTTTCACATGTATATTTTTAAGTTGAGAGTGATGGTTGCTTTTTAAATTAGCCGTAGAAGTCTCCGCATAACAATATTTACATCTATTTTTAAATTTACTTATTTAATTACCTTCGACACCGTCCATTGCTAATTGCATCACCTTTTAGGTTTTTATATTTAAATTTTTAAAATATTACTCGCAGCGTTATACGTGTAACTTACGTGCAGATGATTTACACCCTTCCATTTTCATTCATTCATATATATATATATATATGTGTGTACGCGCGTGCGCCCGCGCTTCTGCACCATGATACTGACATAAATGGTACATTCACAGAGTTTCTAGTTGCATCAAATTTTTTTTTTTGTCATTAACGTCAAATCTTGCTCCCTGGAATTTATGTATATGAGTATGACACATAATTTCTTCATTTCTTTATAATTGATTTATAATTTTTATTTAATTTCCTCCCTAAAGTCTTAATTTCTCCCCGTGAATCTTGACCTGTCGTTCGTTCTTCCATGCATTGTCTTGACTTCATTATCTATTTTTATTTTTATTTTTATTTTCTTAAGAAAATGGGAGTACTACTTTATTCATCTCCACTCTCAAAAGAGCAAAGAAAAAGTGGGAGATTAGACCAAAACCCACCTAATATAGAAGAGAAAAGAACCATGACCTGTGACTTAGTACATGGGAATACCAATAAGCAAAACCCAAGCTCAACAAGGCAAAACAAGTAAAATCTCAGCAAACATAAAGCATTTGAATTTTGTCGAAGCTGAAAGTACCTGCCAAAAAACGTGGGAGCTGATATTTAGAATAAAAAACCTACCGGTTGGTAAGATAAAGAAGAGTCAAACGACGACGAGCAGCTGCATTGGCCATCGGATGGGAGAACTCCACAGAAAAGATGCAATCCTCAAAGGCTTTGATCGAGTTGAACAAATGTTGCACCATCTAGGGAACCACAATCTTCCTTTTCCACCAACAGTATAGCATAGTAGAATTCGTTTCAATCTACATAGAATGAGAAAAAGTAGGGAAGGAAAGAAGATGGAGAGTAGTAGCAATGAGACATTTTTTCAAGTTATCTTCATGTAAAGCAGAAGCAGCACCATGGATAAAATTCCCAGAGTAATCTCTAACCACCCAAGTAACAACAAAGTAATTAGGCAAAGAGATGGCGGCAAGGTTGGCTTTGTAGCCGGAGGAAGGACGGACCCAAGATATAGCAATTTGCTTAGGCTGGAACGTACTAATCCAATCTTTGAGCTAAAGGTTGTTCCAGGATTGATCAAGAATGGAGTCAATTTTCAGAGAAAAGAGTCTGTCATGTTTTATACGATTTCTAAGATGCCAAACATGATTCCAAATAAAGCAAATGAGGCCCTTGATAATTCTACCTTTGTGGGAACAAGATTTCCTGAACATAAGATTATGAAAGTTAATAATATTAGGGATAACCTAGCTGGACTTAGAAGACACCCAAGAGGCAATATGACGAGCAAGATCACTGTCTTCAAAGAGATGATAAAAAGCTTTAACACTAGGAGTAGAGGGACAGCAATAACACTTAGACGGCAAGGCTATACCTAGCTTAACAATCATGTCATCAGTTGGAAGACATTTGAGCATAATGTGCCAAGTTGTAATAATTATGGACAAAGGAAGTTTAAGCTTCCATAAATCAATAAAATGCGGCTTCTTTGGAGTATCAACGAAGTGGAGGTTATAGGTCGAAGCAACCGTAAAGGTGCTAGAAGGAGTGAGGGACCAGTGAGGCACATCTTTCAGATTGTCCAGGTTAAGAGAGTAGATCTTGGACCGGATGTCAATAGGCAGCAGAGAGATAAAATATCAACCATCAGATTGGAAAAGATGTTCTTAATCAAATCTGATCGGGGCTAGTATCCATCGGCAAGAGATCCTTTAAGGGGGTGTCCTTAATCCAAATGTCCGTCCAGAGATCAAGGTTGCCTTCATGCATGGACTCCCAACAAATATAAGGGCGAAGTTGGATAATAGCATCCCTAAGAAGATAAATTCTATGAGGAATAGCAAAATGTTTCGGGAGGGAGTAAAGATTTTTCATAAGATTACTAAACAGAGTCTCCCTAAGGAGGATATTCCAAGCTCTTTTCACTCTAAGAGCTTTGATAAAAAAAAAAATTGAGATTCCGAAAACCTAAACCACTCATTTCAGAAGGTTTGGTGATGGTATTCCAAGCCCCCCAATGTCTTTTCTAAGCATTCCCATAGGAGCCCCAAAAGAAATTGGAGAGAAGGGAATCAACTTTACGAATGATTGCCTTCGGCACCTCCATAATGGAAAGCATATGAATAGGAATAGAGGATAGAACATGCTTGATAAGAATCAATCTAGTTGTAGACGAGATGAGAGTGGCTTTCTATGCAGAGAGCTTAGATTGAATCTTCTCGACTAGACCATAGAAGTAAGAAATGTTAGCCCTCCCAGGAAAAATAGGATACCCAAGATAAGTGAAAGAAAATGTACCAATCGGATAACCCATGATCTAGACGAGCCTGGAAATCGTACTAGAGGGGAAATGTTTTCCAATAAAGCAGAAACTCTTCGAAGCATTAACCTTTTGGTTAAAGGTCCATTCAAAGTCCTTGATGATTTGAGCCAGATTAGATATTGAGTTATACTTTCCATTGGCAAAAGTAATGATATCATCAGCATAAAGTGTTGGTGCTAGAGCACCACGATCATTTGTTTTGATGATAACAAAACACGTGTTATTTAACATTTGCAATTTGAGTCCTAGATTTCAGGTCAATTGCAAATGAAGACGTGCTTAAACGGAGTTTGAGCTCGCATCCAGGACGGATTGGAGGAGCTTGACGGAAAACAGAGGAGGTTCGCGTGGAGCGACAGATTGAAGATAGAAGACAAGAAGAATAGGATAGATTCTTTTTAATCCTTTCTTGTATCTCTTGTCTTTATTTTCTTGCTCTTTTTATTTTTCTTAGAATATTATGTTAAAGAGCCTCAAAGTACCCTAACAGTAGTCCTAGGAACACCGGCACAACCCTAGGATACTTAGGTTTTCTGTAGAACACTTAGAAAACCAATATAGGATTCAAACAGAGTTTCCAGATGTCTAATTCCCAAATCAGACGTCTGATAAAGTATTTTAAGACGTCTGACTGTTGTTTCAGACGTCTGATAACTGTTAGGCTGGACATAGTAGTTCTGTCTGATGAAATCAGACGTCTAGACGTCTTAGGAGACGTCTGATGGACTTGCCAGACGTCCAGATAGTGGACCGTTGCTAGCTTAGCAGGCACTCAAGAATATGACCGTTAGAGCCTTATCAGACATCCTTAGGCCTTTCCAGACGTCTGATAATTGACCGTTTTGCCTCGGCTGACCCAAAATCTCTTCTCAGAGATTTTCTAGCCGTTGCAACGTTTGGAAAATCCATTCCCACAGTAAAAGTTGGTTTCCAGACGTCCAGACATAGTGCCAGACCTCCTGTATGTCATCTGATCAACTTGAACAAAAACCCTGTTTTAGATCTGATTCAAGTCAGGAGGAAACCCGCATAGAATCAGACGTCTGACCTTGAAATCAGACGTCTTAAAGTGAACTTCCAGACGTCTGATGCCATAATTAGACGTCTGATAAGCTTGTCAGGGCAATGATTGTTCCTGATTTCGGGCTGATTCACTTGGGCTTTGCACCCAACGGCTATGGAAGCATTTCCAAGCCTTCCAAGGCCTCTATAAATAGAGGGGAACCTTTGCAACACACATACACACTTGGATACACCTAAGCAACATACTTTCTACCCTTTGATGTCCAAGAAAAGATCTTGCTCTCCAAGCTTAAGTTCCATCACTTAGAGAAATAAATTCCCTTTGCGCACTCGCTCTCCCGCCGTTGTTCACGAGAGCGACATTGCACCATCGCGTGGCACATGCACAGCGTCATCAACTCAACGCACTCCTTGCAAAGGGGAGTTTCCTATTTCCTATAGAAGCTAGGTTTAAATTACTTTGTTGGCTCTATAGGATTACTTGTTTTATTTTATCTTTGTCTTTTGGTTGGGTATTCGCTTTGCGAATTCCCGTCTCCTTCGTGGGACAAAATTCTTCTCGTGGAGAGAAGGGGTTGAGGAACGCTACTCTCGTACTAGTAGCGTGGTTGTACTGAGGTTGAATCACCCTCGTTTTAAAGTGATTTGGTTAGTGGATTTGATCAACTAGGTTGATCGGAAAATCCTAACTCAAGAGGGTTAGGTGGTGGTTTTCACCCGGTTTGGGTTTCCACCTAAAAATCTTTGTGTATTTGTGTGGTTGTCTATTCTGTGATATTGTTTATATTTATTTCCGCATTTTATTACGTCACCCCTCTTCGTAGGGCCAAACCTACATTTGGTATCAGAGCAGGTTCTTGCAAGATAGGTGTAACACCCGGCAAGAAGATCATGGAGGGGAGCATAGCCGCAATCAGAATCTCCGAAGGGCAGTTCACCGTCCGACCACCCTATTTCAACGGGAGGGACTTCGGATATTGGAAATTGAGGATGAAGACGTGGCTCCAAGCCACTGAATTCGAGATATGGGGATATTGCGAAACCCCATACGAGATCCCGAAGCGACCCCAAGGAGGCTACTCGCAACTGCAGATTCGAGAGCTTTCACTCAACGGAAAGGCAATGAATGCCTTGTATTGCGCGTTGAGTCTGAAGGAGTTTGAGAAAATCCAAGAGTGCACTACCGCCCACGAGATATGGAGGAGGTTGGAAGGCACTCATGAGGAGACAAGCTCGGAAGAAGATCACGAGAAGGAGGAAACTGCTTGCTTTGGTTTCATGGCCAGAGGAAGCAACAACGACAGCGACGACAGCGATAATGAGGTAAACTCGGATTTACAAGATGCTTTTAATGAGTTGTATGAGCTTAGTAAATCATTAAAAATAGAAAACAAAAGCATGAAAAAAAATCTTAGTTTTCTTAAATCTGAAAATGATAGGTTAGAAATAAAACTTAAGGATTTAGAAGCTAGTCCTAAAAAGGATAACCTATTATTAGAAAATAATAACCTCATCAATGAAAATAATAAATTGATTGAGGAAAATGTTAGTCTAAAAATAGAAAATTCTGATTTAAAGACTAAGATGGATATTATAGAAAAAGAAATTGCATGTCTTAGGGAAAACTCCAACAAATTAATCAATAAAGTAGATAATTTTTATAGTCCTAAGGTTGAGAAAGGATCTCCATCAAGGAGACCCGCTAATAGATCCGGATCCAAGCCCACTTGGATACCGAAAAAAGAATTGGAATCTTGTTTTGTAGGTTTCAAGGATAACTACAACACAAAGGACTGGACCTACAAACTCAAAGCTGGTCAACTCAAGTTGGGAGAACCAAGGAGTAGACCAAGGAGGAGAACAAGAAGACCGACGAGATGGCGGACAAACGATGGACCTGCCGCACGTCAACCACCAGATTGGAGACCAGCGCCAATGCCTGGGCCTCCTAGCTACGGATGGGAGCCCCATCCGATGTGGCATCCACCACCACCATTCGGGCCATTTTATTGGCCATGGTAGGTGAGGTAAAAATCCTTTACCCTATCCTCTTATTAGTAGCATTTAGATAGGGGGAGTTAAAAAAATTATGAGCTAATTGTCAATTTTTAAGGGGGAGAGATAAGGTAGCTAAATTTCCTTTAGAAAGGGGGAGAAAAATAATAGCTATCTTGTTGTTATAAAAAAGGGGAGGACATTACCTTTGTTAAAAGAAACTCATAGAAGAGCATGTTTTAAGGGGGAGTTATAGGAAATGTAAAATCAATTAAACCTTTTTGATAATGTCAAAATGGGGGAGGTTTTTTTTGCATTATTATTTATGATTTTGTCATCATCAAAAAGGGGGAGATTGTTGGTGCTAGAGCACCACGATCATTTGTTTTGATGATACAAAAATGTGTTATTTAACATTTGAAATTTGAGTCCTAGATTTCAGGTCAATTGCAAATGAAGACGTGCTTAAACGGAGTTCAAGCTCGCATCCAGGACAGATTGGAGGAGCTTGACGGAAAACAGAGGAGGTTCGCGTGGAGCGACAGATTGAAGATAGAAGACAAGAAGAATATGATAGATTCTTTTTAATCCTTTCTTGTATCTCTTGTCTTTATTTTCTTGCTCTTTTTATTTTTCTTAGAATATTATGTTAAAGAGCCTCAAAGTACCCTAACAGTAGTCCTAGGAATACCGGCACAACCCTAGGATACTTAGGTTTTCTGTAGAACACTTAGAAAACCAATATAGGGTTCAAACAGAGTTTCCAGACGTCTAATTCCCAAATCAGACATCTGATAAAGTATTTTAAGACGTCTGACTGTTGTTTTAGACGTTTGATAACTGTTAGGCTGGACATAGTAGTTCTGTCTGATGAAATCAGACGTCTAGACGTCTTAGGAGACGTCTGATGGACTTGCCAGACGTCCAGATAGTGGACCGTTGGCTAGATTAGCAGGCACTCAAGAATATGACCGTTAGAGCCTTATCAGACGTCCTTAGGCCTTTCTAGACGTCTGATAATTGACCGTTTTGCCTCGGCTGACCCAAAATCTCTTCTCAGAGATTTTCTAGCCGTTGCAACGTTTGGAAAATCCATTCCCACAGTAAAAGTTGGTTTCCAGACATCCAGACATAGTGCCAGACCTCCTGTATGTCATCTGATCAACTTGAACAAAAACCCTGTTTTAGATCTGATTCAAGTCAAGAGGAAACCCGCATAGAATCAGACGTCTGACCTTGAAATCAGACGTCTTGAAGTGAACTTCCAGACGTCTGATGCCATAATTAGACGTCTGATAAGCCTGTCAGAGCAATGATTGTTCCTGATTTTGGGCTGATTCACTTGGGCTTTGCACCCAACGACTATGGAAGCATTTCTAAGCCTTCCAAGGCCTCTATAAATAGAGGGGAACCTTTGCAACATACATACAGACTTGGATACACCTAAGCAACATACTTTCTACCCTTTGATGTCCAAGAAAAGATCTTGCTCTCCAAGCTTAAGTTCCATCACATAGAGAGCTAAATTCCCTTTGCGCACTTGCTCTCCCGCCGTTGTTCACGAGAGCGACATTGCACCATCGCGTGGCACATGCACAGCATCATCAACTCGACGCACTCCTTGCAAAGGGGAGTTTCCTATTTCCTATAGAAGCTAGGTTTAAATTACTTTGTTGGCTCTATAGGATTACTTGTTTTATTTTATCTTTGTCTTTTGGTTGGGTATTCACTTTGCGAATTCTCGTTTCCTTCGTGGGACAAAATCCTTCTTGTGGAGAGAAGGGGTTGAGGAACGCTACCCTCGTACTAGTAGCGTGGTTGTACTGAGGTTGAATCACCCTCATTTTAAAGTGATTCGGTTAGTGGATTTGATCAACTAGGTTGATCGGAAAATCCTAACTCGAGAGGGTTAGGTGGTGGTTTTCACCTGGTTTGGGTTTCCACCTAAAAATCTTTGTGTATTTGTGTGGTTGTCTATTCTGTGATATTGTTTATATTTATTTCCGTATTTTATTACGTCACCCCTCTTCGTAGGGCCAAACCTACATAAAGAAGGGCCAACGGTGTTTGAATACCACGTTTGGCATTGAAATGGGAGATTTTACCCTGGAATGCAAGCTCCTTAAGCCCACGGATGAAAGGTTCCATAATGATATCAAACAGGAAGGGGATGTTGGTGCTAGAGCACCACGATCATTTGTTTTGATGATAACAAAACACGTGTCATTTAACATTTGCACTTGAAGTCTTAGATTTCAGGCAAATTGCAAATGGAGACGTGATTAGACGAAGTTCGAGCTCGCATCCAGGATGGATTGGAGGAGCTTGATGGGGAACAGAAGAGATTTGCGAGGAGCGATATATTGAAGAAGGAAGGAGATGAAGAATATGATAGATTTTCTTCTCGTGTACTCTTTGTATTTTTCGTTTCTTTTGTTGCTCTTTATTTTTGTTACTTAGATTCATGTTAAAGAGCCTCAAAGTACCCTAACAGTAGTCTTAAGAACACCGGCACAACCCTAGGATACTTAGGTTTTCTGTAGAGAACTTAGAAAATCAATGTATGGTTCAAATAACATTTCCAGACGTCTAATTCTAAGATCAGACGTCTGATAATATGTTTTATGACGTCTGATAGTTCTGTCTGATAACATTTAGGCTGGACTTGTTGTTCTGTTTGATGAAATCAGACGTCCAGACCTTAGTCCAGACGTCTTAGAAGATGTCTGATGACTTTGCCAGACGTCCAATTAGTCGACCGTTGGCTGGCTTCACAAACACTGCAGAATATGACCATTAGAGCCTTATCAGACGTCCATAGGCCTTTCCAGACGTCTGATAATTGACAGTTTTGCCTCGACTGACCCGAAAATCTCTTCTCAGACATTTTCTAGTCGTTGCAAATCCATTCCGTAGAAAAAGTAGGTTTTCAGACGTCTAGACATAGTGCCAGACGTTCTGTATGTCGTCTGATGGATTTGCACTAGAACCCTATTTAGATCTGATCCAAGTCAGGAAGAAACCCGCTTAAAATCAAACGTCTGATGCTGTTCCCAGACGTCTTAAAGTGATCTTCCAGACGTCTGATGCAAGGATCAGACGTCTGATAAGCCTGTCAGTGCAATCATTGTTCCTGATTTCGGCTTGATTCTCTTGGGCTTTGCTCCCAACGGCTATGGAAGCTTTCCTAAGCCTTCCAAAACCTTCCTAAGGCCTCTATAAATAGAGAGGAACCTCTTGCACACCAAGACACACCTAGATACACAAGACACATACCTTGTAATACACTTTCAAACCATTTTGTGTCTTTCTTACTCTCTAAGCTCTAGTTCTACATCTAGAGAGCTTCAAGCTGTTTTGCGCACCCGCTCTCCCGCCATAGTTCACGAGAGCGACGTTGCGCCGTCGCGTGGCTCACGCACCCACGTCATCGATCCGACGCACTCCTTGCAAAGGGGAGTTTCCTAATTCCTATAGAAGCTTAGATTAAAAATTACTTTGTTGGCTCTATAGGATTATTTGTTATTTTATCTTTGTTATTTGGTTGGGTATTCGCTTTGCGAATTCCCGTCTCCTTCGAGGGACAAAATCCTTCTCGTGAAGAGAAGGGGTTGAGGAACGCTACCCTCGCACTTGTAGCGTGGTTGTAATTGAGGTTGAATCACCCTCGTTTAAAGTGATTTGTTTAGTGGATTTTATCAACTTGGTTGATCGAAAAATCCTAACTCGAGAGGGTTAGGTGGTGGTTTTCACCCGGTTTGGGTTTCCACCTAAAAATAATTGTGTACTTTGCGTGTTTGCCTATTTTGTGAGATTGCTTTACACTATATTCTGCATTTTTTACGTCACGCTGATCTCACCTCCTCCGAGTAGGGAATCCACAGGGGAGAGCAGGTCACCTTGATGGAGACCATGAGATGGTTTGAAAAAGGGAGAGGACATCCCATCCACAAGAATAGAAGAGCCATCGTGCTCGACGCAAGCCCGAATTAAATCAATGGCCTGGTCAAAAAAACTAAAAAGGCCCAGTAGATCTAGAGTGCCCTCCATTCAATATGGTCATAAGCTTTTTGCAGATCAAATTGGAAGATAATGTAGAACCATGAACCTTGCAATTAATACGTTGAGAGAGTTTGAATGCATTAGCAATGTGATCATGGATAGATCTCCCTTTTATAAAGCCAACTTGTTCGGGGGAGATAATAGAAGGCATAATATGAGAATGACGGGAAGCAACAATGCCAAAAGCAATCTTATAACAAACATTTTATAGGCTGATAGGTCTAAAGTTATAAAGATCGACGACATTAGGCTTTTCGACAATAAGCGAGATAAATGTGTTGTTGGAAGCACGAGGACCCTTGTGAGAAATGAAAAACTATTTGATGTCCGCAACAAGGTCCTCTTTAATGATGTCCCAAAAGAAAGTGTAGAACTCCAAAGAGAGCGATTCTTGAGCATTTGGGACAAAATCAAAAAAATCTCTTGTTCAAAAGGAAGAGAGGACAAGGAGATGGAATCACTAGGAGAAAGGATAGTATGGATGATTTTGAGAAATTGCTCCTTGAGAGCATAGTTTTCGACAGTAAGAAGATCCTGAAAGTAGGACGTCGCCTTATCACTCGCCACCTCCCAAGATCCTTTACCAACAATAGAGGATAAAGCATTATGAGAATTTTTGCCAAACCTCCTCTTGATCATGGCATGGAAGAATTTAATATCACCTTCACCTTCCTTAATCCATTTAACTTTAGCTTTTTGACGAAGAAAATCAAAAAATTTAAATCTAACTTGATCATGATCGTTGTTCACTTCCATGAGATCAACAACTAAGTCTACATTAATATCCAACCATCAACGCACCTCTTACTGGAGGAAACTAATCCCATGGCAAGTTACATGCTTATCGAAAATTTTATAATATACATATGCATCTCTACCAGGTATGGTACATCTGATTGTCAAAGAGGAGTTAAAAATTATGCTGTTGAACAAGGAATAATACATTTGCTGTGTGACAGAAATAGAATACCATATGATTGATCCCGATAGAGGAGCTAAAAATTACCTATTTCAGAATTACACCCACATGTTGCATGCCTTCCCTAATGGGCTCTTTAATTTTCTGATGTCAGACGAGTTTCCCTTTCTTTATATTTTCTCATTCAATAACCCGAAATCTTAGTTTGGAACCCTTCCCCGACAATATATCTTTTTGATGAATGGCGTCCACCGAACCAATGCAACAGAATATCACTAACGCGATTGGCATCCCTTAACTTTTAATTGAAGCAATTAAGAAGATCACCGTTGATTTAGCTGTAATATATATCATTGGCACCACTAGAACTTGGTTTTGACTTGAGGTGTACACGGATCGGGTTCAATTGAATTTGGTCCGAATTAAATTTGATTGGGTTACATTGTAACTTAGATTGGGTTGAGATTTTCCTAACGAAATAAAAAATAGGTTGGGTTGGATTTGAGGTCTAATAAATCCAACGTAACCTGCAATCCGATTCAACTCGATACACACACACATGAGAGTATCCATTAAAATTTTAAAGGGGAAAAAGCTATCATGTTTAAACTTGAAAGGAAACAAAAAAAACTATACAAATAACGCAGATCACTCCCTTAATTTCAGTTTTCCCTCTCTCTATGTCCTCTCCATCGTGTGCTTTTTTTAGTTTCTCTCCTGCTCATAAGCCATAAACCGAGCTTTCTCTTTCGTCATTGCCACTAATCTCTCTCGCAACTCCTTTCTCGTTAGCGGCATTGTTCTTGTCATTATCACTTGAGGTTAGCAACTTCCTCCCTCCTTTCTTGCTCATCTACATTAGTGATAGCCACCACCTTCCTTCACTAGAGCCATTGCCACTGCCACCACTACCATCACCACATGACCGACCACCCCCTCACCAGCCATCTATCATTGTCACTACCTTCCCTCTGCCTAGCCTGAGTCTACTATCAGAGCCGCTAACCTACTATCACTGATCCACCACCACCATACAACCCACCACCCCTCACTAGCCATTCATCATTCTCTCTACCTTTCCCTTCACCTAGCCTATCACTAGAGTCGTTACCACCATCACAATCACCACACAAACTACCACCCACTCATCGGCCATCCTCCTTCACTATAGTCAATAGCCATCACCCCCTCTCTTGGCCATTCTCCTCCCCCCTCTACCTTCCTTTAACTTAGCCTAAATTATTTGAAGCTTCGACGTAGGTATTCAAACTTTGATCCTTAAATTAGATATCATTATTTAGGTTCTCATCTAATTTTTTATTTAGACAAAATTAAAAGATATCTACATGTACATCTTGAATTTTTCTCTTACTAGTAAAAAATTATTTTGATTCTCATCTAATTCTTTATTTTGAATGCCTACATCTATGAAAAAATTAATTGGATAAGATAATCGTCTTGTAATATGTATTTACTTTTCTAAAGGAAAGAGATAATTACTACATATTATACAACTATTAAGTTTTCTTTTACTTATTTTATTCAATTTTTTAGAAGATATAAGTTACTTATAAGTTTAAAATATTTTGTTATTAAGTATGAAAGATATAGAAAATATTTAGAAAATAAACATAAGTTTGAGTCCTTTGATTAATTAACAATCCGCTTAGCCCGACCAACCTGACCTAATTTTTATGGATTGGATTTGGTAGTGTAACGAGTTAGATTAGGTTGAAAAAATCTCAGCCTAAAAATTATGGATTGAGTTTAGGTTGAATCTTAACCTAATCTAATTCGACCTGTATACACCCCTAATTTTGACATGTATCATATAACCATTTACATTACAATCGAGTATATCTATGCTAAATTAATTAACTAAGAACCTTTCGAATATCTCAATCACGATGGTTACGGGTCGCAGTGGATGTTCTGATTTACTAATAGTGCTTTTAGCAATGGCGAATACTCCAAAATGCATGCGTTTCACTGCAAACGGGAATACATGGGGAAGAGAACCCTGCATAAGTGGAGCTCATACGTTAAACTCTCTAACAAATTATCACATCACTTTTAATTAAAATATACAGTGGTGATAAATTATTTTATATCAGTGATAAATTATTTTATAATGATGATAAATTATTTTAATTGGTGTAATTTTATTTTACACAGGTATAAAATTATTCCAAATGTGATCGGATGATTTTACATTTGTATAAATTAGTTTCAAAAGTAATGTGGTGGTTTTGCATCATTTTGCACCCTATGTAAAATGATTTTGTATCTATGTAAAATGATTTTACACTAATATAAAGTGATTCTGAAGATGATTTTGGTGATTTTATTTTAAATCGAGAGCCAATTTTATTCATCTCTCACTCATTGGAGGCTAAAAAGATAGGGAGACTAGACTAAAACCTGTCAGTACAAGAAAGAGAACCACAACTCGTGGTTTAGTACAATAGTAACAAAAAGAATAAAACTAATAAAAACCCCTAAATGGAAAACTAAATGACATAGGGGAGCTGCACCTTATCAAGGAATATAATACCTTAAATCTTCGAAGGGAGCAAGTGGACGTTATCAAAATAAATCCAATCAGCAACACTAAGATCCAAAATATGGCGAGTCAAAGACTTGATCGTACGATGGACAAAATCTAGTGAATCGATGCGGTTCTTCTGGCCCAGACTAAGTTGGAAGATCGACTTGGCATATCACGGAACATCCAGCTTTCCATTCCACCAATAATATAGCATAGAAAAATCAGTCTCAAACTGAAAGTTCATTAGAGAAATAGTAGAACAAGAAATCACATTCCAGATAATGTGGAGAATAGCGCAATTAGAATTAGTAGGACGTAAATTACTAGCAGCACCCTGGATAAAATCGCCCTTGTAATTTCTAACCACCCAACCACCAAAGATAATGTCATCCTCGAAGGAGATACCGACATTGAGTTTGAATTCAGCTGTAGGAATGACCCACGACAATTTAAGAGGGGGGATTATGAGAGAAAAACTAGGAATGAAGATTGAAATCATCCCAATGACGCCTAAAGATAGAGGTAAAGTTATTGAGAGGAAGGGAGTCATGAATAGTCAGATTCCAGATAAGCCAGATACTAATCCAAATGAAACAAATCAGAACTTCGTTGATTTTGGTAGATGAAGAATTGCTCTTGGAGTTCATAATATCAACAAAACATGAAGGAAAGGTATGAGACTTGTGAGTCCGGTCAAAAACCCAATCGGATACATTCATGGCAAGGTATCTTTGTTGATTTTAGTGATTTATGCCTATACAAAATAAATTCATTATTAATTTTAATAGTAATAAATTCTATCATAAATCAAAAATTTTTCACACAGAAAAAATTTATCAAATAAAGTTCACATTCACACCTCGTTACTCTCCCGCATGCCGTTTATTTACATTTCAACTATTATTAATTAATTGGTACGTGAAGTTGAAAACGCCACCAAGTTTGAAGATAAGTAGCCACTCTCTTGGTGAGTGGTGGGTTGGTGAGCAACGAGCACGACGACCAATTGGCATATGTGGACCAACGACCAAGGGCAATCATTGCATGCGAGATATTCGAAATTTCACAGAAGGCGCATCCCCTTCCTCCACATGATGTGCCCCTCAACACCACAGCTGGTTGTTTCATTTCATCTATATATATCTGTGTGTGTGTGTGTAAGTATGTACCCACTCAAGTCATCAAGCAGCCGAGGATCATCGATTGATATCCCTTCGGTCACCTACTTAATTAATTAGAACGATGGCGGCTATGGCTAACGGCATCGAGAGGAGGAGGAGGAGATCGGAAGGGATGGCGAGCGTGTTGGCGATTGGAACGGCGAACCCTCCCAACGCGGTCGATCAGAGCACGTTCCCCGATTACTACTTCCGCGTCACCAACAGCGAGCACTTGCCGCACCTCAAGGCCAAGTTCAAACGCATCTGTAAGTTTAAGTATTTGTTCAACCTTATATATAGGTAGCTATTAATTAATTTCATGCTTATAGATATAGACAAGCATGCTAATAATAATTAATTTGATGCGCATGTTAATTAATTAATTAATTTCAACAGGCGAGGCAGTGAAGGTGAAGAATAGGTACATGTACCTAACAGAGGAAGTGCTGAAGGAGCACCCCAACCTGTGCACGTGGATGGAGCCGTCCCTCAACACGCGACGCGAACTCGTGGTGGAACAGGTGCCGAGGCTGGCGATGGAGGCGGCGACGAGGGCCATAAAAGAGTGGGGTCGACCTAAGTCGGAGATAACCCACCTGGTGTTCTGCACGACCCTAGGATTCGACCTGCCTGGGGCGGACCTTCGCCTGGTGAAGCTTCTGGGTCTGCCCTACACGGTGAAGCGTGCGATGATGTACATGCAGGGTTGCTTTGCGGGTGCCATGTCCCTCCGCATCGCCAAGGACATCGCCGAGAACGACCGGGACGCTCGCGTGCTCGTGGTCTGCGCCGAGATGACCATGGGATGGTTTCGCGGGCCCAACGAGAGCCACCTCGACAGCCTCGTGGGGCAGGCGGTGCTCGGCGACGGCGCAGGGGCGCTGGTGGTCGGGGCGGACCCCGTCCCGGAGGTGGAGAGGCCCCTCTTCGAGATAGTTTGGGCGTCGCAGAGGGCGATCCCCAACAGCGAGAGTGGGGTGGGAGGGCAGCTGCTGGAAGGAGGACTGACCTTCTTCCTGGATAGGGACGTACCCAACATCTTCTCCAGCAACATAGTTGGATGCCTCGAGGAGGCCTTCCAGCCACTGGGGGTGTCCGACTGGAACTCCATTTTCTGGATGGTGCACCCCGGTGGTCCGGCCTTCCTAGACAGGTTCGAGGAGAAGCTCGCCCTCGACCCCAAGAAGCTGTGGGCGTCGAGGCACGTCCTCAGCGACTATGGTAACATGTCCAGCGCCTCCGTCTTCTTCATCATGGACAAGATGAAGCGTCGCGCCGTCCACGAAGGCCTCCCCACCACCGGGGACGGCCTCGAGTGGGGAGTCATGATCGGCTTGGGACCCGGTCTTACCATCGACACCGTCCTCCTCCGCAGCGTCCCTCTCAGTTGTCGACCGGTGCCCCTAGCTAGCTAGCTAATTTGTCTATTAATTAATTCATTAAATTAAGTTGGGTCGCTTGCATGCATGTAACAGCATCCAGCTCCCTGCATATATATGCATTCTTGATCGGTCCTCTTCTTCCATCCTTTCCATGCAAGTTAATTAACATGCATGATGATGCAGGCTACGTACATCCCCAGCATATGCATACGAACCATTCCTTTGCTTGCTTACGAAGATGACCTACACTCCCATGAGATGTATGCCAACTCATTTATTTTTTCCAATCCTTCTTGGTTGATACCTGTGGTATTTGTATCCTCGATGAGAAATAGATGGTATGAATGAGGCATCATATTTATTTTTCACCAATCGTGCTTCTTAGTAATTAGGAATTAATACCTTTTTGATCTCGACGTCATTGATCGAATTCTTTCAAACTTGATAATTAGAAGGATCGAAAATTATGTGATAAGAGAGAGACTGAATTGGCGACTCACTTCTACTTAAAATGATGTATATTTAGAAAAGGGATCTAATCCTTAATATATAATGCACTAGAATAATGTCTTTTTTTTTTTTTTTTTTTTAGTATAATTTGCATGATTACATTTTTTCCAAATATAAGAGGCACCTTTTTATTGGCAATTTTGAATCTTGGTTATTACACGAAATTATTTGCTTCTTAGGCAACGTAATTACCTATAGGAAGACTTCTCACAATGCATGGAGTGGTGATGTGGCCTAGCCTGTAAATGCGGATTTGCTCTCAATCCTAAATTATCCTATTCTTCGAGCTTGTTGGGTCTTTTGGATCGACAACTTTGGACCTAGCTTTTCTCCCCTCATACGTTGCCTTCACTTTTGTAGTTCTATTGCCTAGCTAGGTTGCGAGTGTAAGAGTGATTTTCTTATTTTTGGGTGTGCCCCCTTGCCTACACTAGCTATCGTTTGGTATGTCGGGGGGTTGATGCTTTGGTACGGGGATGTCCCGCTCCTCGTCTTGGGGAGGGGCCGTTGCTTTCGACAGTTTTTCTGCTAAGTCACTCTTATGGTGCCTTTGGGGTCTTACCTCCTATTTGGACTTGGTGGTTTGGACAATGCATATTTCATTCGAGGAACTATATATGATTAAGCTAGGTGATTTGTCCACCCAAGTATGAGGGTAGATGGTCTCCAACCATTGCCTTACATTGTACGTCGACAAGTGATGTTACGTTGATGGGTGTTTTTAAGGCTTGGTGTGGGTTCATTGCTGCGTCCTCTACTATAATTGAAGCAAAGTTGAAGAAGGGTTCCTTTAGTTGGGCTTAAGTATGTCATCAATTAATGGTGTAATGGTTCACTTCTTCATCCACCAAATCCACATGGTGTAGAACCCCATGGATTCGAGCACCCGATAAAGGAACCCCGTGTCCTACGTGTCATAGGCCTTTAAGATATCATCTTTGACATAAAGCCTCCTCACATTAGCGGCATTGAAGTTCCTCATATACTGCATAGCGAGTAAGGAGCAATCGTTGATGTGAGACCCTGTACGAATGCCCTTTGATGTGGTTCAATTAGGCTTGGGAGAACTCTTGCTAGGTAGGGTGGGTAGGAGCTTTGAGATGACTTTGTAAAACATATTTCAACATGCAATCGACCTTAGCTCTCTCATGGTTTTCATGCACTCGGCCTTCGATATGAGAGCAAGGAAGGCATTGTTGAGTTCTCCTACCATACCACCCCAGGCAAGAAAGAATGCGATGGCTACAAGCACGTTCCTCACGATGATGGACCAAGAGTGCCAAAACAATGTATTGAACCCATACGGGCTTAGAGCCTTATTGATGTTGATGAACTAGATATTCATTTCTCACAAAATAGGTTTTAACATTTCATATTCACTTCAATATTCATTGCTCACAAAATCTTGCTTTTGAAAATCATGTCTTGTGTTAAAAATCGCTTTCAAGAGCGCCTAATTCATATATATTTATGTTAGATAGAGGTCATTAGGACTAAGATGAACATAATTAATTTTAAAAATTTATTAAAATATGAAAGATTTGTTGGTGTTTTAGAATTGAAACGACCCATCACCCTTTTGTCATTTAAGACGTCTGAAAAGTTCACCAGACGTCTGTCTAGATGTCTGGAAAGATCAACAAACGTCTGAAAATACCTTTTCTCTTCAGCGCGTACCGTACGTACACCATGCCTTCTCCCTTACCCACGCCTCACCGCACCTTCCCTTGAGATGCCACTCCCCACCATCCCTCGCCATCCCTCGCCACCTCGTCCCCCTCACCTCCTCTCCCTTTATAACCTCTCCTCCTCCTCTTCGTCGCACACCCCATAGTAGGACGAGAGAGCAGGGAGCCGAGCGAGAGGAAGAGAGAGCAGGAAGGCAGAGCAGTTCCGCGGAAGTCATTTTTCCGCGGAATCAGACGTCCGGAGCGACACCCAGACGTCTTACCGGACGTCCGAAGGTAGAGTGAGACGTTTAGTAAAGATCTACTTTCCGTATTTTCTCTCTGCCAAAGTCCTGACAGTGTACGTATATGTGTCAGAAGTTGGAAGGCGGACCGAGGTAGTTTTAGACGTCTGGGAGCACCCATAGACGTCTGACGGAACCCTTGGACGTCGACACTGAGTTCCAGACGTCTGATAGAGGAACACTTAGAGAGGTATCCCTGAGAACTATTTTAAGACGTCTGGGACCTTTCCCAGACGTCTGATTTCTATCTGACCACGTGTTTTCGGGCCCGTGCAAGGCCCTAATGTTATCAGTTTTCCACAAACAAAACATCTCTATTTTCCATATGAGTTTCTCTATGTAATGATACCTTGTTTGTATCATTCTGAACTTTTTGACCTATCGATCCATGTTTTAGGCCTCCAGTCCGTCGGGTGTACGGGACCTGTGGAGACGTTGGGAGCTACTGTACGAGTCCCCATTTCACCCGGTTACCTAGGTAGAGTGGTTATAACCATAAATCTCTAAATTAATACATGCAAGAAATTAATCCTAGGACTTGAGATGAACCCTAGGAAGAAGTAAAACTCTAGAATATGTTCTTGAACCCTAGGTTATGGCATGAACGCTGGGCCTAGTTGAGCCTAGCTTTAGTTCTACGGTTTGGTGTAGTGAGTTTCTATAGCCTTGTTTCTGCTATACGTACTCGTTTTTGTGTGATGGCTGTATTATGACATGTAATATTACTGTTTCTTTCTTTCTGCTTAGCTACTGTACTTGTGTGATTGTGGTTGTTGAATGTTATTTGGTTATTTCTTGTTGGACGACTGGATCTTGGGATTAGTTGAGGCGAGCCCATCTCGGATCCTGTAGGGATCTGAGATCGGGTCGTGACAATAATACTGTGAAGAATACCCATACATGTGAGCTATAGTTCCTTCCTAACTTCAAAATGTATATTAGAACTGTAACACACATATATCGGTAGAGATTAATTTGCACTAGTACATGTAACTCACAGTTTGAAAACTGTTAGCTATTTGTTCCCGTATGGATGTTTGTGTGTATTGGTACAAGTGATTTAATATTTGAAGTTTTTTTTGATAAAACCTAAAAATGTGAGCATGATGTACCAATACACTATTTTTTGCATGGTACACATGATTGTTGTGGTAAATCCAATTTTTATTTTTAGGTTGATTTGAATTGAATTTGCTCCATTTTTTCCTCCAATGGCTATAACTCAAAAGTAAACTTTTGAAAATCTATAAATTAAATTTTTTGAATTTACATTTGTTTGAAATGCAACTTACAAGTGAAAAATCATAAGGTTAATGTGATTTCATTTACACTCTTCTATGCTTTCAAGCTCTCAAAGCACTCATTCCTTTTGCTTTGCGATCAACTTTCCTTCTCTCGACAAAATTGTTGTTAACTGTTTATAACAAGGGAGGCTCTAGGAAATTATTGTGCTCAAGTTTTTAGCTCTATTCATTTCTGTTATGTTACCTACTTAGCTAGCACCATATTCTTGATTTTCTTTAAAACTATATTGTATTTTAGGTTTAGGAAATCTATTAATTACCTTGTGTTTTGATTAGTGGATTTGATTCTCTCGAGTAAAGAAAATTGTGTTTAAAATTTCAAGTTGAGAGACTTGGGTAAAGGGTTTTATCCATGGGGCTTTTCTATGTAAAGCTTTGTCTCAATTTACGGTTTGCTATTTTTATTGTATATTATTTTTTTATGCCACACTATTCTAACACCCCTCTTCTAGTGTGTGCTTGAGATCCTACTGATTTTATGTATAATTTGTTTTCAATAGCAAAAACTTCCTTGCACCATGTGTAGACATGACCAAAGAACCCACATAAGGAGTAGAATCTCAAAAGGCCTTCGTATTTGACGGGGAACTCCATCTCAACTCCATCCGTCCACTTGACTATAATTGGTTCTTTGGATAGGGCATTTGAGCTTTAGAAGTACTTTAACCTTGATCGTATTGGTCCTCTACTTTAGGAAATCTAGGCCATAATCGATTGTTTCTCCCAAATAGAATGTTATTGTTGCGATGGCTTCCTTGTGACAATATTCTGGGGGTATGTCGAAGATATGCACCTGTAAAGGAGTAGTTTTGAACCCATACTCTTGAGGTTTCATTATGAGAATTAAATTCCCTTCGAAGTTCCATGGAGACTGGTTCCATATCGGATTTGCTTCCTGTTTGGTGTTGAATTTAGCCATTCAACAGTCATGCTTCGTGGATTGGATAATTGAAGACGATGAAAACTTACCATGCCTTACCCAACATCTCCAGTAGTCCACAACTTTTGTTAGGTTTATCGGATGACACCTTAAAATAAAGGCAACGTCTTCATGTATTGGGATCTTCACTATCCTCTGACCTATTTAGGAATAACTGCATGTGTGTTCCCTTCCTCAGTCCATCGTCCCAACGTACCATTGTATAGGATGGCAATAAGCTCTTCCTCCTCCTCAATTCTATGAGTGGAGGAGGCGTAAGTTGCTCTTAAGGATATGGTAGCTGTCGACTTGGAGAAGGTTAATTAGATGAGGATGGAGATAACGACAATAGCTAAAGAAGACAATCAGGTGTAGACGTAGTATAGGTTAAACAAACGAAAGAAGAAACAAACATAAGGTGATGCCATATCAAGAAAAAGAAGACAAGATGGTAATCCACAAAATTAAGACGGACAGAGATAACCAAATAGAAGTTAACGTATCGAACTATTAATTACCTGCTAAGAGTGCAATGAGGGTTAAGAGAAGGAGGAAGTGTTGGGAAATTCCTTAAACCCTTAGGGGTTTAACAGAAATTAATCCAACTTTGACTTAGGATGGACTTGTGCCACAACTTAACTCATCTAGAATTCATACTAACTGAGTATCGGTACTTGTAGACCAGTATCGGTATCCTTGAATTACAGTTATGGGTTCCATATCCCAATGAGTATTGGTACTTATGCCGAGTATCGGTACCTATGGGTTACAGTTTAGAACCCATGTCCAGATGAGTACTTGTCTAGTACTCACTATGTATCGGTATTCATGAAGAGTACTGATACTTATTGAAGACTAGTTTTCCTCTAGGAAACAACTGGTCTCAACGAGTACCGGTACTCATGAAAACTACTGGTACTTGTTGAGTATTGGACATACCACCTGTAGCCTACCAGTACTGGTACTCATGATGAGTACCGATACTTGTAAGCTACAGGTTCTGGTGACTTCAAGTCCAGAACTTGATTTGGGACTCATGTGTACCGGTACTCATTATCAGTACCGGTATATGTAAGTTATAGTTTTAGACTTAAGTCGTCCAAGAGTCGATCTGGAGCTTGCATGTATTGGTACTCATGAAGAGCACCGGTACAAGCAATCTACAGTTCACTTAATGCTTTATAAACAGTAGTGCGTGAGTACCGGTACTCATATTGAGTACCGGTACTTACGACAGTTGCAGAATGTATTTCTGGGTTTCCAGGAATACGAAGTGACTTTTTATCTTTTGTCAATCAAGAATGTAAACTAGGTGAAATACCTGGACATTGAATATATACAGAACTATGTATAAATCTGAAGACATCAATATGCAAAGACATTGGTTTACCTTGGTTTGGGCATCATGCACATGTATAGAAACTGAAAGGTACCTATGGAGGAAGATCATACCTGTGCTCATCTTAGAAACAAAGCAAAAGGATTGCGGTAAGAGGTCTTCCCCACCCTGGATCCTGATGGACTGCGCTAGAAGAAGATGATCTTCTTCTTCTCCAGCTGTCCTCCTTCTCCTCCTTAGAGGTCTCTCACATTTTCTCTCTAGGTCACGATGGGGGTGATCTTAGAGAATTGGTGGTGGGACTATTGGGGACCACAACCCCTTAGTATTAATGCAATTGATCACACTAATTGCATTAGTGATTTACACTTCCACCCATCGAGGAAGTGTTAATGACAAAATAGGTCTTTGCACATATATGAACATAACTACACTAATCTTTTTGCATTTTAGCTCATATAAAATAATTAAACTTACTTGATCACTTTAAATTATGAGCTTAAGATGATAGTCACTTTAATTATTGTTATTTGATTATATCTATATATAAATTTACACAAACAAGTTCATATATTGTATTTTAATCTAACAGAAAGGACTCATCAAGAGAGAACTTGCTATGCTTATAGATCACCCACCCTGCTGCAGTAAGGCCTCAAGGATAAGGTCTTGTTGGTGTCGCATTGCACATATATAAGAGAGCGGAACAGTTCGAAGTTGGAAGGTTCCTTAGAAGAAAAACTCCCAATGACGATACCTCTCGGTGGGGGAGCAGCTGGAGGGACTTTGGTTGGGATGGAGAGTTGCCTTGTTATTCTTTGTGGGAGGGTAAACCGTTGATCCTGTTATTTGTGCACCGGAAAAGAGAGGTTGCTGTGGCAACAATTTTGGAAACTTCTGTCAAGAGGGTGACTTTCTCCAACATTTATTTGGTATCCAAACATGTAATTCTACTTGCACAAATTATGTCTAAGAGGTTGCGTTTGAAATTTTAACCTAGATGGTGTAATAATACAAATAGTTATCGAGGTACAATGCAACCTTTTTGGCGAGATCTTCTCAACCAAGTTTGGTTAGTCCCTCATGGGTTCGAATTGACTAGCTTGGAGGAGGGAACCTTATCTCTGTCGTTGAAGGGACAGAGAATAAGAGTCATTTTTTTGATTTTGAATAAAAATATATAGGTATAAAATGATTAGCACCTGTGTAAAATAATTTTGAAAATAATTTTTGTTATTTTACATCGATTCAAAATAGTTTTGAGGTGAATCAGGTGATTTTGCAGTGTTTCAAAATAATTTTGAAGTGTGTCTTATGATTTTGTTATGGTGCAAAATTAGATATACAAATTTTGGTAAATCTGACCCGAAAAGAATAGATAGATAAAACTTGACTCAAACCTTATCGAGTTCAGGTATTGGTTTAATCCAAAAACTCTGACTGGATATGAGGTGTGAATCTATACCTGATCACTTGATTCGAGTACCTGAATAAAATCCCATTTACATGAGATATATAAGTTTCCCATTTCCCTAATTCTAAGCTCCCTCATGATTCGTTATATGATTTTGATGGTTGGGAGTACTTCTGAAACTTCCACTTAACATTTATTCTGGTGATAGTGATATTTTATTTGAAATATACTTATATTTTTTTAATTTTATATTTTATATTTTTTAGTTTTGATATATTTTCCTTGAAGGATTATTTTCGTAATAATTTAAATATAAATCAATAAAATTAGAGTAGCACAAGCTCATATCTTTCAGGTTTGTTAAAAATAAATAATTAATGAATGGTTAGAGTAGTACACGCTCCATTTTCCATACACACAAATAAACACACACACACATATGGATGCGAGTATGGAAAGACGTGTTGCAATGAGTTTTGTAATGCGTGGTTAAGAATCAATAGGTTGAAAATGAAAATCAACTGGTTGAAAATTAAACAAACCAAAACATACTGGTTGGAAATGATTTTCAACTGTTTGAAAATCAAAATCCATTGGTTGAAAATGAAAATATACCGGTGTGTTTTGCCTTTTCATCAGTAAAAAATGATTTTTCATTTAGAACGTAGTTTTTCACATATGGGAAATGATTTTTCAACTGAAAAGTGGTTTTTCATTAGTTAAAAGTAATTTTCATAGGTAAAAAATCAAAATACACCGATTCAAATCATTACTCTTATTCGTACATTACAAAACACATTTCAAAATATATTTGTTTATTTTTCTTCTACATATATGCTCTCGTATATTTTAATACCATCTACGTTAATATCCAACCATCAACATTTCTCTTGATAAACGAAACTAATCCCACGACAAATTTTTTTTTTGCAAAGAGCACCTTCATGAATAGGGTTGAAATTCATACAAGTGATGAGAGATGAGAAAGCAACTTTGACATCCCCTTTAGAGGAGGTAAAGGAAAATAGAAACATCATGTTTGAAAGCAAAACAAAAGAAATATCACAAATATGGAAATCAAATAATAGTTAGCAAACCAACCACCACATCATGTCCTTAGATACGAAAATGCCACTAGGAAAAAATTCCTAGCCACAATGCTAGGGTTTCGGAGCGTTCCTTTTCCCCTCTACCTTCGCTTTTCTCCCCTCCTCTCCCCTTCTCCTCCGTTGCTCCCCCTCCTTGTTTGGTTCCTTGGCTGCGGCCGCATTCTCCCTCCTCCGTGGGGGAGGGGCTCTACTCCCTTGCTATGGCGTAGCCCTTCTGGGTTTCGTGGAGCCTCTGCTGTGGCCTTGTTTTCCTCTTTTCCCTTTTCTTTTCCTTTTTTCCTGTGTCTTTGCTTGCATGTTGCTACTTTTGTGTTTTTCTGGTTGATCGGTGTTTTCCCTCCATTCTTCTGTTTCTTTCCGTTTTGCTTTTGTGTTTTTCTGGTCAATCAGTGTTTTCCTTCGTTTTGTGCTTCTGTTTCGTTGGTTTCTCTACCCCCTCGCGATGCCGTCTCCTAGATCATCCTCCTCGACATCCTCTCCTACTGACCAGACCACCACTCTAAAGAAGTCCTTTGCTTTTGTGGTGGCTGGATCTGGCTTTGCTGAGCCTTCCTTTGTGGAGTTGGATGTTAAGGTTCGGTTCCCGAAGTGTTGCGATGGGGTTAAAGGCACGCCTTTCTCCTCTGAGGAGGTGGTCGACCTTTCCAGATCTTTTGCTTTTTCTGTTGTGACACATGCGTGGGGCCCAAAGCCTTCATTACGTCAGCTGCAGGATGTCCTGGCGAAGAGTCTCAACCTTTCTGCTGGTTTCCATTTGTCCCCTCTAGATTTTTGCCATTGGCTTATCAAATGTGATTCGTACTGGGACTTTTCGAGAATTTATTCACTGGGATAGGTTATGGTGAGTGGGGTTCGGCTTCAGTTTGTTCACTGGGTCCCATCTTTTTGTACTAACTTGGTTGTGACTTCGGTTCCCGTTTGGGTTGGTTTTCCAGGTTTGAATCTTCATTTGCTGCACCCGAACACCCTCTTACCCCTAGCTTATCAGTTAGGACACCCCATTTGTGTGGATCAAAAAATGATCCAAGGGCTTAAACCTGAGTATCCTCGCGTGTGTTGAAGTGGATCTGACTTTGCCTCGACAGGATTCGGTTGTGATTTTCCATGGTGATTCCAAGATTGTTCAAAAGGTCGTTTATGAGAAGATCCCTCCTTTCTGTTATGCTTGTTCCAAACTTGGACATACTTTGGTTGGATGTCCCTTTCAGGCTCCTACTGTAGACGTGAATGGCGGAGGTCCTGGTGTTGAGGCTATCTAGGAGCTGTCGAGCGATCTTTCCAAAGCTGCTCCATCAGGCTCTCCTCGACAGATTGGCTCCCAGATGGCTGCTCCGGACAAGGCTCCCATTCCTGGGGGAGGGGATCTTGAATGTAATATTTCAGTCTGTATAACTTCCTTATCTATTGCTTCTGGGGGGGTTTCTTCTCCTTTCCCCTCGGTGGAGATCCCCCAAGATAGGAAGAAGTGCCGTGCGATGATGAGGAGAAGGGGAAAAAGAATCGCTACCAGATCCAAGGGGAAGGAGGTTGAGGTCGATGGGTCTCAATCTGGGCCTTTCCCCAAGGTGATATCCTCTGATCTTACTCTGTCAATGATTTCTGATGATGCTATCTGTGTGATTGATTGTTCGCTGCCTTTGCGTTCGCTTTCCTCCGATTTGTCTCGTTTGTCTGAGTTTTTGACGTAGCATAACCTTCCTTTGGATGATGTCTCGAAGAAAATTATTTCATGTGATATTGTTTCTGATAACACGGCTAAATTGTGATCTTCCAAAAACCAACGATCTCTTTCAACGCCTGACCTGTATAGTTTTGAGGGAGGTAGTTCTAACGATAAGCAATTGATGTTGAATTTGTCGGATACTGTGCCTAATGATAGTGTTAGATTTGTTGATTGTCCTCCCAATAAACACTATGCTAACAATGATTATTTGATGGATTGGGAAATTCACCTTCCTATTCCTTCCCGTCCGCTCGACCCCCCACCTGATTCAGAATCTCTCCCCCTTGGGGTTTTGCTAGATGGGGGAAGGGAGTTTTTAAGAACAATGATGATTTTTCCTTGGACTATCGTTCGGATGTGGAGCCTCATGGTGATTCGGTTTTCTATGATGCTAAACCCTTACTTCTCCACGATTCGGCATATGAGGCATACTCTCCTTTGGCTAGAGGAGCCCGTGGAGGTCGTATGTTGGAGGACTCGGGTAGGATCACCCGAAGTCGTGCCAAGTCTTTATCTAAAACCCTTTCCCTATGAATTGTTTGTTTTGGAATTGTCGTGGTGTCTTAAACGACCCTACCATGAATCGTCTTAAGCAGATGATTGGCAAGCATAAGATTAACCTTGTCTTCCTTATGGAACCTTTTGCTCCTCCATCATCTGTTGATTCCATCAGGAACTCTATTTCCTTTACCAACTCTTTTGCGGTCCCTGAAGTGCATCAAATCTAGTGCCTTTGGAAAGCTCTTGTCTCCGTTTCGATCATTTTGGTTATGTCTCAAGCTATTTTTGTCACTGCCTCCTTAGGTAGTACGTCCTCGAAGATCTCTGCGATTTATGCTTCCATCGATCCGGAGGTTAGTCTGCAACTCTGGAACTACTTAAAAAACTTGGCCAATACCTCTCCTTCTCCATGGATTCTTGGGGGTGACTTTAACTGTATCATTTGGGACTCCGAGAAGGTTGGTGGTATCCCCTTTGCTGATTCCCAAGCTGTTCCGCTTAGAAACCTGATCCATGATCTTGGTCTCATTGAGATGCCTCTTGCAGGTAATCAACTTTCCTGGTACAATGGTAGAAGGGGTAATCAAAGGATTTATCAAAAACTTGATCGAATACTTCTCAATCCTGACGCCTTGGACATTATTAAATCTGGCTCCTATCGGTCCAGACGCTGCTCGGATCATGAACCCATGATTTTTCTTTCTGAGGGTCGTTCCTTAAATCTCTCTCGGCCTTTTCGATTTCAAAATATGTGGTTGCGTGATGATTGTTGAGGGCACCTGGTGTCGGGCATTTACTGATCCCTTGCACGATCCTATTGAAGCTTTGTACTCCAAATTAATTGCTCATAAAAGGGTTTTGAGACATTGGAATAAGATGACTTTTGGGTGCATCCATGATACGGTGACACACCTTGAGGCCCGCTATGAGGAGATTGATGGGAAGTTGTAATCTCTTTGGGATGATGACCATGCAGCTGAACTCACTGATTTACACACTCAACTGGTCGATGCCCAATCCAAGTTTCAAGATTTCTTTCTCCAAAAGGCTAAAATCAATTGGATTAATAAAGGGGAATCTAATTCAAAATTTTTCCATGCTGTTATCAAACATCGTTTTGCTAAACGCAATAGAGTTACTCTTATGGATGTTATTGGTAATGAATCGTGGAATACGGCTGTTGAGATTACTGTTGACTTCTATGAGAAGCTTTTATCATTTGAACTACACCATGATTTCTCTCCTTTTCTCGCCTCAATCCCTACTATCTTTTCTTATGAGGATTCAACCCTGCTGAATTCTGAACATTTCGAGGATGATATTTATAAAGTGCTCTCCCAAATGCCGAACAATCGAACTCTGGGACAGGATGGATTTAACACTAAGTTTTTCATTTCCTTCTGGGACCTCATTAAGGTGGATCTTACTTCTGCTATTAGGCATTTCTTCGTCACCCACAAAAGCCCGTGCTCTTTCAATAACTCCTTTGTTGCCTTGATTCCCAAAAAGCCTGATGCAGTTTCTCTCTCTGATTTTCGCCCTATCAGTCTTTGCAATGTCACCTATAAGGTGGCCTACTCCATCCTTTCCACAAGGTTGGACAGTCTGCTCCCCAAGTTGATCTCTGAGGAACAAGCTGGCTTTGTTAGAGGGAGGTCTATTCTTGACCATGCTGTTGCAGACTTCGAGCTTACACAGCTCATTAATCACAAAGTTTTTGGATGCAATATGATAGTTCAAGTTGATCTCCAGTAGGCTTACGAGCGTGTTGAATGGGATATCCTATATCAAATTCTGGCCAAATTTGGGTTCTCTTCCCAAGCCATATCTCTTATATCTTCCTGTGTCCAACATCAAGGATCTTCCATTCTTGTGGATGGTACTTCCTCTAAGTTTTTCAAGCCCTCTAGAGGTCTCAGACAAGGGGATCCACTCTCCTCATATCTTTTTGACCTCTTTATGGAAACCTTATTCGAGGTCTTAAGAAGCTAGCCTTTTATAGCAAAATCCTTCCTTATTCGGTTAAACACAATGTTCAAGCTCTGCTAGCCCTTCTTTATGCAGACGATATTATTCTCCTCCTAAATGGTGGGTCCACTACCAATCTAAATCTTGCCACCTTCCTCCAAGAGTTCCAACATGCAGTTGGGCAACGGCTTAACCTCTCCAAAAGCTTTTGCTTTGTTGGGAGTCATTTTCCTCCCGATAGACTTGCCCATACTTTGAGGGATTTGCAATTTCCTTTTACGTACTTGGGTTGTCCCATTTATGCGGGTCGTTCCAAAAATTCTTACTTGTATCACCTAATTGACAAGATTCAAGGTAAGATGGCAGGATAGAAAGCCAACGTACTATCATTTGCATCCCATCTCCCTTTGATTAACATGTGCTCACTTCTATTCCTATCTACACCTTATCTATCCTTGAAAACCCCAGCAGTATCATTCAAAAATTGGATTCCATGTTCGCTAATTTCTTTTGGGGTTCTACCCCTAATGATAACAAGCACCACTGGATTTCCTAGAAGACCATTGCTAAATCTCTTGATAAAGGTGGCCTTGGGGTTCTGAACCTCAATCTTTTTGTTGACACATTGAGGGCGAAAAGAGCTTGGAACCTTCGTACTCAGAAATCCCCTTACTGGAATCTCATGAGACAACTCTACGGGGAGGATCTTTCGAATTCTATGATCTGTCTGGCGAGAGTGAACAAAATGAGAGATGCCTACTCCGAACTCAAAGATTTTTTTCGTTGGGGGGTGCATTCGGGTGACATTGATTTTTGGAACGACATTTGGCTCGGTGACAAAGCTCTCCACTACTTCCTTCCCAAATCTGTGACACCTCCCCCTATTCAGGTTAAGGAGGTTATTCACCACTATGACAATTTTGCTGAGAAGATATACCTTCCAAACCATCTTTGGTATCATGTTATTATGACCCCTCTGGACGAAGGGGAAGACCTTCCGAGTTGGTCCCTGTCTTTGTTTGGTAACTTCAATGTGGCATTTGCTTATCATACTCATTTTAGCTCAATGCCACTATTTCTGCACTTAAAGGTCATTGGAGCCTTAACACTCCTTTACATATGACCCTTTTAGTTTGGAAGGTTCTTCATCTTAAAATTCCTATTGACGACAATGTCAGCAAGCTGGGTATTCCTTTGGTTTCTAAATGCTCTTGCTGTCAAAACTCATCTAGTCAGGAAACTGTCTCTCACCTCTTTCTGGATAGTGATCTTGTCCATTACATTTCTAAATGGGTCTTTGATTGTTGCCTTGTCAAACCTATCGCCTCTTCCCACTTTATGCGGATAATGCTCAATCACTGACATATCTCTAACATCCGTAGGTATAAAGGCTTAATCTCTTTTGTTTGGCATAATGTTTGGAGAACCCAGAACAAATTTAGGCATAACGAAATTACCTGGGACAAACTTAAGCTTACTTTGGATCATAATTGGTGCGCTTTTGACAAGCATAATTGGCTTATCTCTGTTAAACCTAAAGCCTTTGCTGTTACCTAGATTCGCCCTGTTACTGGTTTGAAAATTAACATATCTGCGTTCACTAATAACGATCTTTTTAAGGTTGGCTGGGTCGCTCGTAACTCCGAAGGAAATTTCATTGTTGGCGTGGCAGGGAAAATTGTTGTCAATGTTAGAGTAAAGGCCATCATCCGGACTGCTATTCACGTGATTCAGACTCTTCATTCTAATGCCATGCTCCACCATGATACTGACTCCTCCTTAATTTACTACTGGTGGAATGGCAAAATCCCCATCCCATGGAAACCGAGGCCCTACAACAATGAGCTCCAGTAACTTAAACAGAGATTTTCTACTCTCACGTTCATATGCTCCGAGGTAAACATGCTCTCCTCTCTTCTGACGCAGTCTGACACTACTGACTTGTAGATTTTTGAGCTCTCAGGCATTTCCAAAAAAGGCCATGGTATCATTTTCTTGGATAAACTTCAGTTCTCGTATATTACCAGGTAGCCTTGGTAGTGGGTGCGTGTGTTGGGACTTTGTAAGGCCACGAGTCGTGGTCGGTTTTGTGTTTTTCCTGTACTTGTTAGGTTTTGGTTTGATCCTCCTGCCTTTCTTTTGGCCTCTAGGTAGTGGAGTATGAATAAAATACTCTCGCTTTTCTTAAAAAAAAAAAATGGCAAGCGGAGAGCCAGGCATTGAAAATAATTCGGACACTTCTAAGTCGTATGAAGTACAGTGACAAGTATGATCTTCAAACACCCCCCACATGAGGGAACATCAACAAACCCAAGGGGGAAACAAAACCACGACAACAACATGAAAAAAAACCTAAACCAAACTTGGTTGAACTAAAATGGAACAATCAACGCAAAACAAGGCCCGACCAAAGTCCACTTGAAACCAAAAAGGAGGCCAACCCCGGCAGACTAGATCGCTCCCAACGACACCCCCACCATAGTGCGAGGAGAAAACCGACCGGACATTGGCCAACTCTTGTCGGTTGCATCGAGCACGCGCCGCGACGGAGCAACCCGTAGAAACGCCTGGCGCTATCTCCACCAAAGCCCGCCGCCCCGGCACACCCACAACCTGCAACAGACGTCCAAGTCGCCACTGCTGACATCGACCGTTGCCATGCACAGCGCCCAACCCAGAACTGGTCGCCACCCGCCACTAGGCACATTGCATGCCACCCACGTCTCAGGCGGAGAGACCCGTAAGGTGAGTGAAGCAAACCAATAGCAGGGAGGGGCCCCGATCAACTCAAAACGACTGATCAGGCCCTACTGTATCACCTTGCCTTTTTTAGCCGAAGAAGGAAAAAGGGAAGTAGACGTAAACGGTGATCTAAAAACGATCTAATCCCATGGCAAGTTGCTTATCCGAAATTTGATAATATACCTATGCATCTCTACCACGTATGGTACATGTGATGGTCAGAGAGGAGCTAAAAATTACGTTATTGTACAAGGAATGATACATTTCTTGTGCAACAAAGAAATAGAATACCATACTGTTGCCCACGGTAGAGTAGTTAAAAATTACCTATTTCTGAATTGTACCCACACGTTGCATGCCTTCCCTAAAGGGCTCTTTTAATTTTATGATGTTAGACTAGTTCTTTCGTTTCCTCATACTTTCTCATTCAATGACCCGAAACCTTAATTTGGAACCCTTCCCCGAAAATATATCATTTTAATGAATGGCGTCCACCGAACCAATGCAACGGAATACCACTAACGCGATGGGCATCCTTTAATTAGTAATTAAAGCAACAAGATCACCGTTAATTTAGCTGTAATATGTATCATTGGCACCACTAGAACCTGGTTTGGACGTATATCATATAATAATTTACATTATAATCGAGTATGATCTACGCTAAATTAATTAATGTAGTACCTTTCCAATATCTTAATCACGATGGTTTACTAAGAGGTCATTTGCTCTCGTTCTCCCCTCCGTTCCTCCACCTGCTCCTCTCCCCTCCCCCTGCTTCCCCTCAGCCCCCTCTCCCTTTTTTCTTCCCTTCGGCTTGGGTTCCTCCTTGCCTTTTGGTGAGGTGCCTTTTCCTCCCCCTTGGGAGGGGGTCCTCTGTGCCCCTCGCCTTGTGATGTCTCCCTCTGGAGCGTCATGGAGTGAGACCCTCGCCGTTGGTTGCTGCTTTCATTGTGCCGTTGGTTCTTTCCTTTGCTTTCGTTTTTTTTTCTTATTTTAGTCAATCTCGTTCTTTGTGGTTTCCTGACTCTCGTTTTTTCGACTGCTGTGTTTTGTGGTTTGCTGGTGTGGCCTTTTCGGTATGGACCTTGGTCCTGACTCTTCCTCTTCTCCTTGCTCTCCCTCGGCTTCGGCGAACCATCCCCCACCTAAGCGTTCCTTTGCCTTAGTGGTAGCGGGTTCAGGTTCCTCGAAACCCCCTTTCGTTGAACTCGCTCTCAAGGTTTGTCGTTTGGAGTTGCACGAGGGGATCTTGGCCACCTCCTTCTCGCTGGACGAAGTTTTTGATCTTGCGTTAGGGTTTTCTTATGCTTTGGTTTTGCGTGCTTGGGGCCCCAAACCCTCTGCGTAGCAGCTTAAGTTCGTTTTTGCCAGTTGCTTCAACATTAGATCAGGTTTTTCCTTATCTCCTTTAGATGTTCGCCACTGGCTGATCCGCTTTGATACTTATTTAGACTTTTCTACTGTTTATTCTTTTGGTTCTACGGTGATCGATCACATTCGCTATTAGTTCGTCCATTGGACTCTGGCTTTCCGTATGGACTCCCCTGTCTCTGTTGTGCCGGTGTGAGTTGGTTTTCCTGGGCACAACCTCCATCTTCTGCACCCTAATGCCCTTCTCTTTATAGCTTACCAACTCGGTTATCCAATCTGTGTGGATCATCGGACCATTGCTGGTCTTAGACCGGGGTATCCGAGGGTTTGCGTGGAGATTGATTTGCCTGCCCCCCACTTGGATTCGGTTTTTATCTTTAATGGTGATGCTCAAGTCACCAAGCACGTGAATTTTAAGAACGTCCCTCCCTTTTGCCCGACTTGCCTGAAGCTGGGTCATGTGATTTCCTGATGCCCTCTTTCCTCCTTGCAGTTCTCGACCAAGACGGTGCATCCTAGCTTGTCCTCCCCGAACTCCAGGCTTGACCTTGCTACGATTGACGTAGCGCACTTAGAACCCCACTGTGCCACTCCGTCGATTAATGGATCCCGAGGCCCCTCTCCGAAACCTTGCCTGATTTTAGCTCTTCATCAGAACTGATCCTTCACCCCAGAGGCTGGGGAGGGTTTACTCAATGTTAATCATTCGGCATGTATAACTTCCTTCGTTGTTTCTTCTTGGGGGGACTTTGCACAAACTGCCTCCAGGGAAGAAAGGGAAGCTCCATCGACTACACCGGTGTTCCAGAAAGACTGTGCTCTCTTCTTCGAATCTGGGGAAGGAGATCGTGGGGCCTGACCTCGGATCTTCCTTCCTCGCAATGGTGATGGGTTCCTATCTTCCCCCCTTGCTGATTTTCGCCTTTGATTCCTCTCTATTTGTAATGACCCATTGCACTTTTAGCCATTTAAGATGTCTAGAGTTTCAGTCAGATATCTGTCCAGACGTCTGGACTCGTTCCCGGACGTCTGAAAGTGAAATTTTTCGTACTGCGCTTTGCGCTCTGTGTGCGGGCGGCGCGCAGAGTTTCTTCTCTCTCCCCGCACCCTCACCCAAACCCTAAACCCTCTCCTATATAAATCCCACCCTTCCCCTCTCCTCTCCTCACACCACGGCCACGGCCACTGCCACCTCCACTTTGTCCTGCAACCTTCACCTTTCCTCCGCCTCTGTTGCAGCCGTGGCCAGGAAGGGGAGCCACTGGTGAGGGAGTGAGAGCGGGGAGGAGCGTAAGCTAGAGAGTGGGTGGGAGTGAGAGTGAGGAGGAAGATAACCGCGGGAGCTCGGTGGAGCTCGAGGAGGAGCTGGTGAGGAGCTGCTCAAGCTCTTGCAGTGGCTAGAGCTATCGGTGTGGGAGGAGGAGCAAGCGGAGTGAGCTGCGAGGAGCTCCTGATACTGGAAGTTTTCCAGTATAAGATGTTTGGAGTGGAGTCCAGATGACTGGCAGGATACCTGGACGTCTGGAACTAAGACCAGACGTCTAAAAGCACTTATATGGCAAGGTACATTCTTTTTCGCGGTTACGGCCATGCATGCCTCACCGCAGAAGATTGGTCGGGCCTGATTTGGACCTACGATTTTCGTACGTAGGTAAAGGCCCTTGGGAAGGAGCACGGAACGCTTTTCCATGCATGTTTGGACATTTGATCACATCACCAGACGTTTGGAGGTGCATCCAGATGACTGGAGACATTGTCCAATGTCTAGAACTGTCTTCAGACGATCGCAGAGAAGGTCTGGACGTCTGAGGATACCGCAGGAACATAAGGTAAGATTTGATGTCTTTTAAGACGTCTGGGATTATTCTCAAACGTCCGATTTTGAACAGTAGGCACGTTTTTGACCTGTTTATGGTCCGATCGGGATCCGTTTTAAGCAAACGAAATACCTACACTTTCCTCTCGAGTTCCTCTACGTACTAGAGTTTGTTATACACTGTTTTGAACTCTCCTTTTGTGATGTATTCTCTGGTATAGGGTTTCAGCCTGCTGCGTGTTTGAGGCTCACAAAGACGTCTGGGTTTACGGTTTAAGCCCCCATTACTCCCGTGTTTCCTAGTAGAGTGGTTTAATCCAGTTATTAATATTTGAATAAGAATGCGCTTGGCTGAATTAGCCCAATTGAAACTTTAGGATGTGGAATGAACCCTAGGGTAGATAAATGAATGAACAGTTTGTACTGTATGGTTTACTTGCATGCGTGATTGAAATAAACTACTAGAAATTACCTGTATCATACTTGTGAGTTGCCTGTTAGAATATGAGCTGCCTGTATTTAATGAACACTTACCTGTGAAATCACCAGTTGCATGTATTGAGAATTGAATTATGAAAACATGAGCTGCATGTATATGGATAAGAAATGAATTATGAAAGACGAGATCTGGATCAGGATAAATGAGGTGAACATGAGCATGAACCCTACGGGAAATTAGGAGTAGAACTCCTGTGGATAGATGGAAACCTAGAATGTGGATGGGAAGTGTGCTTGCCCTTGAGTACGTGGTACCAAGGAGAGCAACTGTCCCCTTTGCGTAGAGCAGAGCTAGCCTCCCTTGGGTTGAGACCCGGGGTTAGGATTGGCCACTCTACACCAACTCCTGTTGGCCCTTGCGTACGTGGTACCGAGGCGAGCTACTGGAGCTACTAGTGTAGGGAAGGAGCTAGCCACCCCACGAGGCCCGGGGTTCTGCTAGCCACCCTACACCGACTTGTTAGGCCCTCTGAGCAAATCAGGGTAGTCAGACGAGGGTGCACGGACTGTGGAGGGGCGAGACCCCTGTTTAGTTCTGAGGGGCGAGACCTCTGTTCTGAGAGAGCAAGGCTCTATACTGTTCCGTGTTGTACTTTAGGCGTACCCGCTAGTGGAAACTACTGACCGCGTGTTAGTGCGGGGTAGCTACCAGTGCGCTTATCACGCGTGGTGCAGTCACCGCTACGTCTTGACGGTGACCTCGGGGTGGTTGACTGGGTATAGGACTACCACGGGGGACTCTCCCGGCCAGAAGTAAACCACGTGTACCTTCTACTCTATGGAAAAGACTGCAATCAAGATCGTTCCCATGAGGAACATGCAAGATCAAGAAATATCTGGATACTTCGAGAAATGGGTGAAATAGAAATATATAAAATAGATAAATAAAAATGAGAATTAAACCTGTTGCTTTTACTGTTTTGGTACTTAGATAATATGGATACCACTCTACTTAGCGCTCGCTGACTCTGTCTTTTCATAATACCATTCAAGATCAGGAGTTGAGCAGCCTGAGTTTCCGGCTTCGGAGGGTAGTGGGCCCAATCGAGTCTAGCCGTAGTTTTTCTTCAGCACTTCCTTTCCTTTTCTCTACTATTGTAGTAAATAATGGACTCCTAGTTACTGTTCTGCTACTACTACTGTTTACTTTTTGCTTTCCGTTGCTGCTGTTGTTGTGGTGGAATGTATTGAGACCGCTGTTGTAGTTCCTTTACTGCTTTGTATGTTTCTTTTGCTTAGTTATATCACATGTGAGAATGTGGTTTATTTTTCTGCTTTTGGTTATTTCTTGTTATACGACTAGGTCTTGGGATTAGTCAAGGCGAACCGGTCTTGGGTCCTGTAGGGATCCGGGAATCGGGTGGTAACATTGTTTGATTATGATGCTCTGATCTTGATGAGCGTGTTTTCACGAGGGAAAAGTTAAGGTTTTGAGAAACCCGTCATTGTAGTTGAAAAGCTTTTTATCAGATAACATTTATAACCGAAACTCGAGATGAGTCCCGGGTCGAACAGTGGGAGGCGAATGTTTGGTTTAAAAAATCCACGCTTTGCTTTTTATTTTTTTTTGTCGTTTTTATTTTTTATAATTTTTTTGTATTTTTATCAATTAAGAGATTAGGTTGATGAAAACTTTATCTACTTACAAAATAATGTAGAGAGAAAGAGAGAGAGAGAAGCAATCATGGATTTCTAATCAAATGTTTATTACAACTATGAAAGTGGGAAAACATCACTAGAAAAGCGAGAAGATAGAGATAGGTGAGAAGAATCCCCCTCGACGATTGCTTGGAGGACGGCTCGCTCTGACGGCACCCCGAAGAAGGTGGTGAGGAGCGGGACAAGGGAGAACGATGACATAGGAAGGAGGACGGGGCAGTAAAGATAGTTCTTTTACTGTTTTGTACGTTTCTTCTGCTTAGTTATATCGCATGTGTGAATGTGGTTTATTTCCCTACTTTTGGTTATTTCTTATTGGACTACTAGGTCTTGGGATTAGTCGAGTCGAGCCGATCTCAGGTCCTGTAGGGATCTGGGAGCTGGGTCGTAACAAGATGATATCAGAGTAAGGTCGTCCTGAGAAATGAACCAATTGGCTTGAGAATAACTATTCACGTGCATATAACTAGGATAACCACTATAACGTATCGCTTTGATATTCGTTCCGAGTCTTATTCGGTATCATTGACCTCATGTTCTATCTTTCGCGTCTCCTTGTAGGAGATGAGTCGTCGGGGAGTTCTCAAGGCGGGCCGTGGTCGCGACCGTGGACGAGGTTGGAGGGGCGAACGTGTCGAGTCTGAGGTACCAGTTGACCCACCTCTTCTCCCAGGCGTTCAGGCCCAGGATCTCGCTCAGCTGATCAGAGATATCGTGCGAGAGGAGCTCCACTAGCCTCCACGGGCACCTCTCCTTGAGGACGTGGAGGGGGAGTCCTCAGTGGGACAGAGAGATCGTCGCAATGCCAGACAAGAAGGAGGGGGAGGCGGTGGTCCTCCACCGCCCCCACTGCACTCTAACACTTCCGAGCACGAGCCCTCCTTGCCTGGAGGCGTGCCCGTTCCCCCACTACAGCTGCACCACGAGCTTTTCGGACAATTCCGGAAGCTGAAGCCCCCCTCCTTCTAGGGGGATGAGGACCCGTCTGAGGCAGAGGACTGGCTGGAGCAGATAGAGAAGGTGTTCGACACCTTTCACCCTCCCGCGGAGTGTCGCGTGGCCTTTGCCATGTACCAGCTGGAGAGCGTAGCACATAGGTGGTGAAGGGTAGTTAGAGGCCTGGAGGGGAGAGAGTCGACGTGGAATAGTTCGTGACTCTTCTGCGAGCAGTACTTTCCGCAGACTTGGTAGGACCAGAGGAGGTAGGAGTTCCACAGTCTCCACTAAGGGACGATGACTGTTAGCGCGTACCGCACGCATTTTTTGGAGCTGTCACGTTTTGCCTCGACAGTTGTGTCTATGGAGGAGGAGCACCTGTGGAGGTTTACTGAGGGGCTCCGACCTACTATTTGGGGGTATGTCAAGCCCTTGAAGCTGCCCGCCTTCTCATGAGTGGTTTAGGCAACCATGACCTACGAGGAGACCAACACGGTCGTGCGAGACACTGATAGAGGACGGAAGAGGCCCTACCAGCCAGAGTACTCTCAGGGCCGTCGGGAGAGGAGGCACACGGCACCTGCAGGAGAGCCATCTCATTTCGCGGGGCCATCAGTGGCCTTTAGGGCCCCCAGACAGGGGCCAGTTGCCAGCATCGGATCCCCGCCCAGCCGCCAGCAGGGACCTATTGATGGAGGAGGTCGAGTCCCCCTCTACTACCAGTGTGGCCAGCTTGGCCACATTAGGAGGGACTGCCCATCTAAGGATGGAGCACAGCAGATGCTCCTTGCACCGAGTGCTAGATGCCGAGCTGGTGGTCGTGGTCACCAGGCACGTGGGGGAGGGCAGCAGTCACGAGGAGGGTATCGACCAGTGGCTGCCCACCCGACCCAGAGACGTTAATTAACATGCATGCTGATGCCGGCTGCGAACATCCCCAGCATGCATACGAAGCATTCCTTTGCTTGCTTACTTACAAAGATATCCTACTCTCCGGTGAGATGTATGCTAATTAATTTATTTTTCTTAATTCTTCTATGTTGATATTTGCAATATATGTGTCCTCAATTAGAATTAAATAATACGAACGAGGCATCATATATATTCTCTCTTTAATTTAGAGATCTTTATCGTGCAACAGTCAAGCTCCTTAATAATTAGGAATTCTCTTTTTTGATTGACTTCTTTCAATCCCATTAAAAAGGATCCCACAAGAGAGGGGGTTGGTGAGTCGATTCGACTTAAGCGGTGTATACGTGGGAAAGGAATCTAACCTTCAATGTATAGTGCATTAGAATGCCCTCTTTTTTTAGTCAATCAGCATTATTATAATTTTTTCATATCCAAGGGACACGCTCCTTACCACCATGCCATCCCACGCAATCAGCCTTAGCTCTCTAATTCAGGTTAAAGTATATAGACTTATTTAATAAATGAATTGGGTCCAACCTGAGGATCCAACTTAACTCGATCCGTTGGACAACTCTAATTCTGAGGGCATGTCGAGGATATGCACCTGTAAAGAAGTAATTTTGAACTCATACTATCAAGGTTTAAACATTGGCTGAGCTTTCTCTATGTGATTTAAATTTCCTTTGAAGTACCATGGAGATCGATGACATGTTAGATTTGCTTCCTATTTAGTGTTGAATTTAGTCATCTAACACTCATGCTCCATATGTATATATTTTTTTTGTGAACATGGCATTCCATTAAAGGGGAAGAACTTGATACAAGAGATGCGTCCCAGAGAGGAAGAGAGAGATAGAGAATCCTCACCCAAGAAGGGGTAGTATGCCCCATAGATACGGGAGAACGTAAAATACAAAAAACATGACAAAGAAATAAAGGAGAAAGAAAAAGAAAGTGTCTCAAGATCGGGAACCGAATGATCTCTCGAAGGAGATCGACCTCACTCGTAGAATGATAAAACGCCAACGAGATAAAATCTTGAAGACCACACTAACGAGATACCAAATAAACGAACCCTGACTTGTGTCAGGAATCTCAATCAGGTAAGTACAGAATCACACGTGGTCCCTAAATAAAATAAAATAAAATAAAGAAACACTCAAATAATCATGATAGTGTGACTTACAGTACCTTAATGGTATCCGAATACTTAATTCTACTTGTACAAATTTTGTCAAGAGGTTGGGTTTGAAATTCTAACGTTCATATGGTACTGATTACCGTTACCAGAAGAGATGTTTGGTGTTATCATATGCAAATGGATCTCGAGATATAATGCAACTCTTTTGGCGAGAGCTCCTATGATCCAAGCTTGGTTGGGCCCTTATGGATTCGAATTAATTGGCTTGAAAGAGGAGGATGGTGAGGAACCTTGTCTCTCTCATTTAGATGTTCAAGAAAAAAATCTTGAATTTAAGAAAATGACAAGAGCATGTAATGAGATGAAATGCTACTTTAGATAATAGATCTGAACGAATATAAATTAATAAGATAAATTGTTTCGCTATCCTTTGCTAGAGACATCGCATTGCTGCACTTCTTTATATATATATATAGGAGCAATATTATTTATCCCCCACTCTCAAGAGACAAGAAAGAAGGGGGTAAGAGGACTAGATCAAAATCTACCCCTTACATGGAAAAGAGAACCATGACTCGTGACCTAGTACATAAGGCAAAGGAGTAGCAAAGGGCTACAAGTGAACAATATAAGGCATCTGAATGTGATTCAACTTGATAATACCAGCTATATTGAGAGGAAGTTGATCCAAGGAGAAGAAACATTGCCAGTTGCCGTCTCCAAGCCCCACAATCCTAGAAGCAGCCTCATTGACAAGCAGATGAATGAAGGAGAAGGAGTGGATCCTAAAGGAGCACTCACGAAGGGAAGCGAAGAACATTTTGATCTACCATGCCATCTAAAGCTTACCAGACCACCAATAGTAAAGAAGAACTGAATCCATTTCCACCTGAAAAGAATCATTGAAAAAGAAGGAGATAGCATGGATGATGGCTCTAATGGGAGAAGCCTCAGAAGATATACCAACAAGACTAGCAGCAGTAGCCATAATGAAATCCCCCGAAGAGTTCCTAACAATCCAACCAAAATTGCAACGGTCCCCCACCAAACAAGCAGCAGCATTGATTTTAAGACCCTGAGCAGGGTGAGCCCAGCTAAGGGAGAGGCAGGAGGGATGGGAGGACTTAAGCCAATTAGCCATTTGAAGATTCCTCCAATGTTTATCAAGTAAAAGATTGAGCTTGGCAGGATTGAAATCATCATGCTTCAAAGAATTGCGGATCCACCAGACATTAAACCAGATGAAGCAAATTAAACCCTGAACAAACTTGATCCGACAAGTGTGGCAAGGGTTCGAGATGATGTCGTAAAAAAGGGAAGGATCCTTGAAACCCAGGTAATTCTACTTGAAGGTCTAGGTAGACATATCACAAACCAAGTGACTATCTGAGAAAAGATGAGGGAGTGTTTCGAGTGCAGGATTAGAAGGATAGCAGAGACATTTAGAGGCGATTGGAATCCCTAACTTCTTGATACTATCATCGGTGGAGAGGTTGCCTTTAAGAAGCTTCCAAACAAAAAGGGAGATTCTAAGAGGCAGGTTGAGATTCTAAAGGGAAATAACATAAGAGTCCTTCGGGAAGGAGCGAAACATCAGTTGATAAGCTGAGGAGACAGAAAAGATTCTAGAAGATGTCAGAGTCCAGATTGGCAAGTCCTTAAGACCCTCTAATTGGAGGCTGGAAATCTCGGCAAATAGATTAGGGGGAATGGCAGAGCAAACGGGAGCGCTAGAGAGCAGAGGGAGTGCTCTACAAATGGAGATTCGGGAGGGAGTAGAGCCTTCAAGAAAGAGAGAGTGTAGAGGA
This sequence comes from Thalassia testudinum, assembly GCA_037157565.1. Lineage (NCBI taxonomy): Eukaryota > Viridiplantae > Streptophyta > Magnoliopsida > Alismatales > Hydrocharitaceae > Thalassia > Thalassia testudinum. The sequence continues at coordinate 64,761,753 of JAZHRO010000022.1, read as the reverse complement.
GAGACACCAATCCATAAATCATACCAAAAGTCAATGGAGCCCTCATGGACCTCTCAACAGATGAAAGGCTTCAGCTCCCTGTGATCTTGAAGAAGCAGATGAGCGAAGAGTGAGAGAGAGAGAGAGAGAGAGGATTCGGAGTTGGAACCAAGCAAAAGATCCCTCATAAAAGAATGGTGGGAAGAGTCACCAAAAAAGATATTCCAAACTCTCTTTTGTCTCAGGGCCTTAATAAAAAGGTTTAATTCAAGGATACCAAGGTCACCAAAGTTAAAAGGACATGTGATAGAGCTCCAAGAAATCCAGTGGTGGTGAGAGTTAAAATTAGAGAAACCCCAAAAAAAGTCGGCAAAAAGAGTATAGAGTTTTCGAATAACAGACTTAGGAACCTTAATGGCAGAAAGTGTATGAATAGTAGTAGAGGTCAGGACATATTTGATAAGCAAAAGTTTAGCAGCAAAAGAAAGGAGGTGCGCCTTCCAACCAGCAAGTTTGGATCTAACCTTATCAACAATGGGGCAAAAATAAGAGATCTTGGTCCTATTAGAAAAAATAAGACAGCTAAAATAGGTAAAAGGGAACGAGCCCAAATTAAAGCCCAAAATAAAGAGAATGCGATCTCTATGGGAAGGAGGAAAATGTCTACCATAAAGCAAAAGCTTTTGGGGAGACTGATATGTTGACTCATAGAAGGCTCAAAATCTCTAAGGAAGCTAAATTGTGGATGGAGTAAATGTTACCATTTGTAAATATAATAATATTAGGTAGGGGGAGACATCTCTTTTTATTGAATAGGGTTGAATTTTACCAAATTTAAAGAAGGCAAGCTCCTTGATACCTCGAATAAAAGGTGCCATAAAAATATCAAAAAGGAAGGGAGAGATAGGATCTCCTTACCTCAGACCACAAGAGACAGGGAAAAGTTTTAAAGAGTTCCCATCCACCAAAATAGAGGACCCTTCGTATTGCACGAAGGCTTTGATAAAAGAGATTATCGAAAGAGAAATCAAAGCGGCAAAGAACTTTGAAAAAAACTCTCCACTCATTCGGTCAAAAGTTTTTTCCAATAAAAAATCAAAATACATATAAAATCAAATACCTCAATGTGAAAAATAAAATACATCAATTATTCTTTTTTCTTTTTCGATACTTTTATTTGTTTCGAGAAAGCGACATGATATTTATCAAAAATATTTATTTTTTTTACTTTCATTTACTGTGACATTTTTTTTATTTTTATTTACCGCTGACTTTTACGCTCCACGTCGAGAGACTGATTCAAAATTATTGTAGCCGTCACGATTTTTTTCTGAAGGTTATTGTAGTCCTCAGTTTATACCTCTCAAAAAAGAGGGAAAAAAAAAGGTTATCCTCGTTGGACTTGATTATGTGACCATGAGGCGGAAGCCGAAGGTTCAAGTGGCTTGCGCTCGTCTGATTCGTTTGCCTTGTTGAGGTTAGTGGGGCTTATATTAATGCATGAAACGTGTGCGTAAAAGAAATAGTGACGTAGTGTCATAGACGGCTAACTATCCACGACACAATGTACCTAGAGAGCTCGCCAAAAAGCATGGATTCACTTGTCACAGCTGACACGGTAGGTGGCTCCGTAGGCGACTGGGATTCTCTGATTGGCTTGCTCGAGAGGGGGCTTTCAGGGTGGAAAAGACGGGTTCTCGCTGGAGGTGGGCGTCTGTCCTTGCCAATGGGCTGTGCCACACCTCACAATTGCTACTTCCTAATCTACAAAGGAAGGAAACAATACGCATATATCACGACGATGCGACCTTCAGGTTTCTTTTTGTACATTCCCACCAACCCCACATATAATTACAATATAATTGATAACCAAGAACAAAAAGTCCGTCGAATACCAACCGCCAAATCCCTTTCCGAGAAAATTTACGTGAATCATCTCGGTATCATTTTTTTTTTTTTGATAAAATAAATATTCTTTTAAAAAGAAAAATATCCCATATAAGGGGAAAGGCACAGGAGGGAAAGAGAAAGATGAACAATCCTCACCTATGAAAGTGGTAGAAATGGGGAACGTAAAACATAAAAATTAAGATAAAAAATAAAAGAAGAAAAAGAAATCTCCCATCTTAGGAATTAGACGAAATTTTGAAAATGTACGATACTACACTCGTAAAATATTAAAATGTCATGGAGATAAAATTTTCAATTTTACTTTAACAAAAAAATCGAATAGATCAATCCCTCACTCGTTTTTTAAATTTCAATCGTAATAATTCAGACTTGCACGTGATCTTAAAAAAAAAAAATAAAACTACACTGAAATAAAAAAAGAAAAAGAAGAACTACGAACCAACAACGTGAACCATAGGAACATACAAACACCGCCCGAGTTGTCGCCAGCCATGCCTCGACATCAGAGATCTGCCGTAGCGACCTTCGCCGCCGAGCCGACAAGCTAGCCGCAGCCCCGACCGCAACAACCACCGTCATACGACTGGATCGTTGACTACTACTCCACCGTGGCCCGCCCGCACGAGCGATCGGGATGACAAGCCAGCCACGATCACCTCCTGACCAAGACCAATCACCACAACCCACTATGCCATGACTGACCACGACGACCTCCTCGACAATCGCCACGGCGCAAACGACCACGACAATCAATCGACTGTCGGCTACCTTGACGATTGGTCGAGACAATTGACCATAGCGGAGCTCGACCATCGACAGCGACATCGCCGCCACTATCAGCAACAATGAACGACACGGAGCGGTTGCATGTCGACAAAATAGCTCCCGATCGTCGAGAAGTGTAGTTCAGGGGAGGGGAGGGAGATCCCGAAGAAGGGCAGGGCCCCCGATTGGCCGGAGATGGCCGATCAAGGTCCCAGAGGCAGCTAGGTTTTGGACGTTCTGACAAGGAGGGGGAGAGGGAGAGGAAGGAGATGCTCAGGATAGTCTATCTGGTTACCCTTCTCGTTTTGTATTTATCTTTGCAATAAGTACATTGTCTAGCAACTAGCTAGCTCCCGTTGATCTGGAATCTCTGTTCATTATTATGCATAGTGTCTCTCAATTCAGGAGGGCGAATGTTATTAAAGACTTGATTTGCTTTGTATGCTTTAATGTCTTATGGATTAGAAATAAAATTAAGAATGAATCATTTTATGTTTATCTGTATATCTCGTTTCCTCCAACACAGTTGGCGTCCTTTTCAAATGACTCAATGGCTCTTGTCTCGGCACCCTTCTACCCCTGCACTCAGTTGGATGCGCCCTCTTTTTGGCTACGAACTCAATATTGCAGGAACTAATGATGACCTCTGCACCTACTTGGGTTGGATTATTTGCGATTAGTGGGGTAATTTGGTGGTTGCAGAATCAGCCAAACGTCCCAAGATTCCCTCTGAACTGGTTGCTTATTACCTCCCCCTCGTCATGTCCTCTCCACGTACGCTTATTCTCCTCATCAAGTGGAAGTAGATTTTACGTTAGTGTATCACTGGTGAACGGTCAACGTTCCCGGGACGTGGCAGGCTCGACAAGATTTTTGCTACATTCAAGATCAGATGCAAGAGATTCAATCTTTTGCATATGTTCATCTGATGGTTATTATTCTGGCCTATGGAATTGCTGATCTAACTCGGGGCGACTGGTATATTTTTCTCTATTCCTGCGAAACTGTCGAAAAGATTTTTAGACATTTTCAAGTTGGGCAAACTACACTTAATTTCCGTATGTGACTTTTTAATCTATCGTTGTTTAGGATGCTAGTTTGTGCTTTTTGTAAACTTCTTATCTAATAAGTTACGAGCTGTGATTCTATTTTCCTTGTATGGAAAGATTTTGATTTAACCTCCCTATCTATTTTTTCGAAAGTATCGAGAGACTGAGGAATGAATAATATTAATTTTTATATTTGAAAAAAAAACAAGTAACCAGCTTGAAATGTTCATTCACGAAGTCTTTAATTGCCATCGTGTTTTGATTGTTTTTAAGTCGTTAACGTAAAATTCCACACCCTGAGTTTTGGCATATAATTCCGGCACATAATTTCTCCATTTTTTCTTTTTTTTATAATTAACTTTTAATTCAAGTGTTCACGTAAAAATGTAAAAGTCAATTATTTTAAAAATATAAAATTTAATTATATAAAAATTTAATATAATTTTTAATTAATATATTTTAACTTTTGATCCGTAAAAAAATTAATATACCGTATGTTGTAAAATAAATTATCTAATTTATTTTAATTTTAGATTGTAAGAAAGAAAAATTTATTTATTAAAAATTAAAAAAATCGGACATTATAAATATATTATTTTATATATTTTAATTTTAATTAATATATTTATATTAATTGATTATATATATATATATATTATTTTGTATTTACATAAAAATATATTTAATATAAAATTTTAATAAAAAAATACAAAATTAGAAGTCAATGATAAACATGAAATTTTAAATGGATGTGCATGTAAATAGTATTATAAAAATAAAATAAGAGAAGAAAAAAAGAGAGAAAAGAGAACTGCAGCCAGTGAAAAAAAAAAATTTACGTGAAGGCCATTGAAAGAAAGGAAAAAAAATCCTACAAAAGCAACTACAGTGACCGCTCCACAGGCAATCTGTCAGCTCTCTCTCTCTCTCTCTCTCTCATTTCAATGCAATCTACAGAATCTAACCATCGACATACTATACTACTTCCCATGGCAAGTTGATCATTGTGAATTGACGATATACATGCATCTCTGTAAGTTATATTACATTTTTTTTTTTAAACTAAACTTTTTATTAAACGGAAGAATTCCATATAAGAGATGTATCTCAAAGAAGAAGAAAGTGACGAAAAAATTTCACCTACGAAAGTGAAAATACATCCCCGTAGAATAAAAAATTTAAAAATAAAAAATAAGATAAGAAAATATAAGAATACATTCAAAGATCGGAAATCACATGAACTTTAGAAGGAGGGTGATCGTACGTTTGTAGGTGTGACAAGACATCAATGAGCCAAATCTAGAAGAATCATGTCAACGAGATTGAATAGATACATCACAAGGTGAAAATCAAATTCGACCATAATAACACGGGATCATACATGACCTTAAATAAAATCGAACTAAACAAAAAGAAAAGACCGATCACAACCACGCCAATAAGGACCACCAACACTAATTGCTGACCATCGTCCTGATCCGCAGCCACTTCCGCCAACTAGAGCAGTACGCTGGTGAGCCACCGCATGTCGACCGCTCGTCGGAGTCGGAAGATGTCAACCGCACATCCCATGGTCATCTCCGCACAACAAGGCGAAAAGAATGTCGAGGATAGACCAAAACGATGGCGGCTGTGGCTAACGGCATCGAGAGGAGGAGGAGGTCGGAAGGGATGGCGAGCATGTTGGCGATTGGAACGGCGAACCCTCCCAATGCGATCGATCAGAGCACGTTCCCCAACTACTACTTCCGTGTCACCAACAGGAGCACTTAACACACCTCAAGGCTAAGTTCAAACGCATCTGTAGGTTAATTTAATTAGTTGTTCAACCTTATATATAGCTGCCTAGCTATTAATTAATTATTTCTTCCATATATATATATATATATAATCATGCTATTAATAATTAATGGTTAATAGTTAGTTTGATGCACATGTTAATTAATCAATTAATTTCAACAGGCGAGGCGGTGAAGGTGAAGAATAGGTACATGTACCTAACAGAGGAAGTGGTGAAGGAGCACCCCAACCTGTGCACGTGGATGGAGCCGTCCCTCCAGACGCGACGCGAACTCGAGGTGGAACAGGTGCCGAGGCTGGCGATGGAGGCGGCGACGAGCGCCATAGAAGAGTGGGGTCGACCTAAGTCGGAGATAACCCACCTGGTGTTCTGCACGACCCTAGGATTCGACCTGCCTGGGGCGGACCTCCGCCTGGTGAAGCTTCTGGATCTGCCCTACACGGTGAAGCGTGCGATGATGTACATGCAGGGTTGCTTTGCGGGCGCCATGTCCCTCCGCATCGCCAAGGACATCGCCGAGAACGACCGGGACGCTCGCGTGCTCGTGGTCTGCGCCGAGACGACCATAGGATGGTTTCGCGGGCCCAACAAGAGCCACCCCGACAACCTCGTGGGGCAGGCGGTGCTCAGCGACGGCGCAGGGGCGCTGGTGGTTGGGGCGGATCCCGTCCCGGAGGTGGAGAGGCCCCTCTTCGAGATAGTTTGGGCGTCGCAGAGGGCGATCCCCAACAGCGAGAGTGGGGTGGGAGGGCAGCTGTTGGAAGGAGGACTCATCTTCTTCCTGGAGAGGGACGTACCCGACATCTTCTCCAGCAGCATAGTTGGATGCCTCGAGGAGGCCTTCCAGCCACTGGGGGTGTCCGACTGGAACTCCATTTTCTGGATGGTGCACCCGGGTGGTCCGGCCTTCATGGACAGGTTCGAGGAGAAGCTCGCCCTCGACCCCAAGAAGCTGTGGGCGTCGAGGCACGCCCTCAGCGACTATGGTAACATGTCCAGCGCCTCCGTCTTCTTCATCATGGACAAGATGAAGCGTCGCGCCGTCCACGAAGGCCTCCCCACCACCGGGGACGGCCTCGAGTGGGGAGTCATGATCGGCTTGGGACCCGGTCTTACCATCGACACCGTCCTCCTCCGCAGCGTCCCTCTCAGTTGTCGACCGGTGCCCCTAGCTAGCTAGCTAATTTGCCTATTAAATAATTCATTAAATTAAGTTGGAATGCTTGCATGCGTGTAACAACATCCAGCTCCATGCATATATCTGCATTCTCGATCTGTCCTCTTCTCCCATCCTTTCCATGCAAGTTAATTCACATGCATGATGATGCAGGCTACGTACATCCCCGGCATTCATACGAACCATTCCTTTGCTACTCTCCTCTTTGACATGTATTTCAATGAATTTGTTTTTTCCAAGTCTTCATTGTGGATATTTGTTGTATATGTATACACGATGAGAAATAAATGATATGAACGAGGTGAAATATATGTTCTCTCTTTAATTGGGAGATCTTTATTTTGTACCAATCGAGCTCCTTGATAATTAGGAATACTTTCATTATCTTCACGACATTGATTGACTTCTTTTGGACATGATCAAAAGATCAAATATCAAGGGCACAAGAGAAAGAGTTGGTGATACATATGACCTAGGCGGTGTATGTTTAGGAAGAAGTTCTGATCCTATATAGTGCTCTAGAATGCTCTCTTTTTTAGTAAAATTGGCATGATTAAAATTTTTAGTATAATCATGTGGTGAAAGATCTTCAGATTCGCTTTGAAGATGTTGATTCTAGACTTTCGTCCCTTTGGGATGATAACCTAGCCATTGAGCTCAGTGACATTTAAATTCAGCTTAATGATGCCTTATTTAAACTTAATGATTTCTTGAGTCAAAAAACCAAAATCAATTGGATTAGGGAGGGCGAGACGAACACTAAATTCTTCCATACCACAATCCGTAAGAGATTTGCGAAAAGAAACAGATCTTCCATTACTAACTCCATCAGTGGGGGATGTTGGGACTCGTCTTCCTCTAGTACTGTGGACTTTTTTACCGTTCTTCTCAAATCGGACTCTCCTCCGAGCCCTTACCCAATTCTGGAAGCTATCCCTCCTTTCTTGACAGAGGAGGACTCCGCCTCCCTTACCTGTCCCCCTGATTCTTATGAGATTCACTAAATCTTATCCAAAATGCCATCAACCGCACCCCAAGGCCAAATGGTTTCAATGTGGAGTTTTGCTCCTACTTTTGGGACTTGCTTAAAGATGATATGGTTCTAGATATTGATCACTTCTCCCACCGTCTTGCTCCTCAGGCTTTGTTCGGCACGTAAATCGCGTTTTAAAATATTATTTAGCTGTAGTATAGTGCGAAAACATGTCGACAAATAAATTTATAAAAATCGGTGAGTATTGAGTCGTTCGTAGGGAGGCAATCTAGATTTTTGCAGAAGCTTTTTAATAAAACTAATTCTTACTATATATATATGTATCTATGTATGTATAAAGCATACATCTAGAGAATCAGAATTTTATTGCAATTAGATAGGGTTTTTCACAATAAAAAATGTTGATAGAAACAGATAAATAGATAGAAGACAGATAGATAGAGAGAGAGATAGAAGGAGGCAGAGAGACAACGCCGCTTGTAGGATACTTGTGCGAGATGCGGCAGCACCTCAGATTCAGAGCGCCGGGATGAAGGTCGGAGTGGAGTTGTAGAGGGAGAGCTTGGTCTGGAGGATGGAAGAGAGTTGTATCTAGTTCATAGTAGAAGTTGTTCTTCAACTGAGGGCCTGTGGGCCTTCTTTTATAGCTTTGATGAGGGGTAAAGAGGGCATTTTAGCCCTTAAAACTATGCAACAACCCTTGGGCAATCAAATCCGTCGATCGGGAGATCAACGGCTCTGCTTTGGCCTCAAAATAACTTCATATGCGCCCTCTACACTATGGGCGCACGAGATGCTAACACATGGCACGCTCGTAGCCTTTGGATCGGCATCAGACGACTCTGCTTCCTCCTTGCGTGCACCCAACTCCCGCTTCTCTTCTTCACAGTCGCCGCTCGCTCTAGTCTCGACACGTGGTCGCACCTGCGTGCACCGATCTCCATCCGACGGGCAATGGCACTTGCGTCCCCCACTTTCCGAACTTGAGCACCATAAGGATCGAACTCGCGCTCTTCTGATCCATCGCAAGCGCGTGAGCCAACGCGCTTCCCGTGAGTTTTGTTACAGTTTCCTCTATATGTCTATTTATCCTTAACTGTTGGATGGACAGCGTGGATGCATTGTGGACCATTGGCTGGCCATCCAGCGGTTGAGAGCGAGCAAGGGATGGTCTTCAGAGATGGGTCAGTGGTGAGGGGCGGCTGTGATGGCACCACGTGGCGCCATCATGACCGTCCATCTTCTTTTCTTTGTATCTGGTGATGTAAACCTCCGATTGGGTTGATTTTTACGTCTCTGGACTGCGATCGTTGATCCGGATCCTTCATGTGGTTGGATTTTTCATCTGAGGCTCGGATCTTTGTCCATTGGATCCATGATCTTCATTCTTTTATGGACTGCACACGATGTGCTGGTTATCTGATCTTGACGATTTCGGAAGCGTTGGACTCCCATCGTCATTCTGATCAAGTCTGTCCAGTTTGATCTAACATCTGCATGCTCAAATCATCTGCGATTAAAATCATCTCTCATTAATACATAAAATGACGATATTATCTATATGACTAATAAACTAGGTATTGTGCAAATTACGATGCTTATGAATGCACTATTCCTAAATTATGCTAGAATCTAGCTTAATTGAAGTATTTAGGTTGCATGATTGCTGTTCAATCACATCTTCATGCCTAAATTTGGCTAATCCCTAGCAAATGCAAGACTAAATGCAAAATGGTTCTATATGACTAATTTTTATCAAGAGTTTGACTAGAGGTTTATGTCTTTTGTTTTCATTTGAAGCTTTAGAAATCTAGGTAATCATGAAAATGTTTTGTTGTAGCTGATGGGAACACCATCATGAGCCATAACTAACTCATTTTGATTCAATTAAGTTAGTAAATTCTCCTACATAACTGCTAGAGAGTCATATTTCACTACATAATCATTCTGAGGGAAAAATAAGAAACTAGGGTTAAAAATGCAATTTTACCATCATATCATGAATGCAGTACAACCATGGGTTTTCCTAGGGGTTAATTAAGAGTCAAATGGTCCTAAAAGCCTAACAAGTGGGTTAGAACAATCAGAAAAGGGTTTGCACGTGTTTTAAGAATTAAATGACTTTTGAAATCCTAAAAATAGATCTGCTTAATTAATTGAGGTTCTGGTCAAGATAAAATTCACCTAAATCTTCTAAAATTCATAGAAAAATATTCTCTAAGATTTGGAACCTTCAATTTGACCATCAAAACCCGTTTTGACACAGAATATAGTCTTAGACAGACATTTACCTTAATTTAGATTTTTGCATAAATTACCCAGTCAAACGTGGTAAAAAAAAAAACTCCAACTTCACCATTGGATTTCTTAGGTCCAAATTAGGTTTGTAATAAAATTTGGACCCAAGATGAGTTTGTCTTGACCTAGTTTTCAACTTGGTCCTGTCTGATTACATTTATGCCCTTAACTTTCACAATCTTTACAAACAGACCCCTAACTTTGTCATTGTTCTTACAAAAAGGTCTCTCCTGCCATTAAACCTATTCCTACTTGCTACGACGACTTTGATTTGGAAAGAACCTCTTGATTTCTTGACGAATCCCTTTCAAATTTAAAAGGGAAGCTCGTTAAGAAATTTCCTTCCTTTTGAGCCTAATCCCACGCCCCAAAACTTTTCTAATCTCTCATGTGAACTCATGAGAGATTTGGGTATCAAGGAATTTTCCAACTTCAGCAAGCTTTCCAAGCTTGGGAAGCTTGCTTCCCAAGCTCAAAACTTCCTCCTAAGGTCTATAAAAGAACCTCCTGCTCAGACCGTTCTCCCTACGCTCGAAATCGGCCAAGATAACCCCAATTCCTCTCTCTCTCTCTCGGCCGAAAACTCCTCGACGTCTGGTGAGCCCCTCCGTCCATCTTCGTCCTCCATTTGTAATACCAGCAGCGGAGTTGTCCTCCACGTTTCTTCTCGCGTCAAGTCGTACCAGCCAGCATCCAAATCTCCTTCTTCGTCGTTGTTCCTCTCTCTCCAGAGCTGCTCTCTTCTCCGGTGTTGGCAACACCACAACCGATGCCTTCTCCTTCCCACTTCGTCCGTTAGTACATTCAACTGATCCCTAAACTTTTCCTCATCACACCAACACTTTCGACACGCCATTTCGACCTCGACCATGCCCCTGCAACTCCGTCTTCCACTGCTCCGACCACACCTCCGGCGAGGAACATCTCGCTCCACACACCACCAAACCTCTCACCAACTACCTTAAAACCTTTGCCACACCTCTTTGCTCATTTTCCCTCTCTCAATTTCCCATTCCATCCACTCACACCACCCCCTGAACAGACCCATTATCTCCGACCTAACCCATGACCATCCAGCCACCATCCACACCCATTCGCCACGCCGACCTCCTCTATGAATTCGCCGTGCTACAGCGAACCTTCTGAAGTGTTTTGACACGGCCGAAAGGCCTTATTCCCTATTTCAGGTTCCAAGTCGGAGCTCCGCCGCCGCATTGTCTTCTCCAGCAATGTTCATGGTGTTCTAACCTTGAAGTCCCTAGGTGACACCCTCAAGTAGTGTGGATTACCTCCAGGAACATCCCCAGGTGGTTAATTGGGAGCATTGACTGCTCCAAGGATGCCAATTGAAGGCCACCTGCTACTGCTGTTCGCGCGGAGAACAAGCGTGGCATTTATGCCACATCGTGAACAGATGCATGCGTAACCACACATAAGTTGAATTTGTCAAGTGGGCTTATTGCCTCCAAACATGGGGTGAGGTCCCTCTCACCCATGCACACCTGCGCCTCATCCGTGACCTCTGCTTGCAGACCTGGCCTGACCCGTTAACCCGCCTAAGCCTTACTCCTCGCTCACCACCCACTGCCGATGAGCCTGGACCTAGGTACGCTAGGTCCGATAACTTGATTACCCCTGTGGCTCTGCGAGAGCAGGTCCTAAAAAGAGAGAGAGAGAGAAGGAGAGCCTGCGTGGGTAGGGGGAGGGTTTTGCTCTTGGTGAGAACCAGCTAACACTTAGCCGAATTCAAAAGCTTCCCCTGCTGTAAGAAGAAAGTCAGAGAAAGAAGAAGGGCTGAAGGAAGAAGAAGAAAGGTAGGGAAAAGAAGAAGAAAGGCAAAGAAGAGAAAGAGAAAAGAAGAAGAACAGAGAGGCTTGAGCAGTTTAAGTTGTCTGATTAGTAAATCAGACGATTGGTTTGATTGCATTTCATACATACATTGAGTTCATTAGCTCTAATTGTAAGGAGTATTTGGTGATCTAAATCACCATTTTACTCCATTATTTTTACATTCTGACACTTGATCCTAATGCTACTTTACTCTGAAATAGTTTTTTGTTCACAATTTCATAGCTTTCTTGTCTTAAATTACAATTTTTGAGAACTGAATTCCATATTTCTCCCTGTGTTCGACCTCGAAACTTTTTCGAGTAATAAAGTTAGTTGTTTGGGAGTTATTTTGGCTATGCTATAACGTGGCAATTTTAAAACACTGATTTAGCGAGCGAACATTTTGGCGCCATTGTCGGGGAGCAACGGGCAATTTAGAACCCTTGATTGCAATTCTAGACTTGGATTCTAACTTGCTATATCTCTTTTGCTGTGGTTTGTTTCAAGGGGGATACATTCTGGGAAGACCAGCCGCACATTAAACATGCCAGGGGTAGGTAAGTTCTAACTACTCTCTCTCTTAAGCCCTTGATTCTGAAAAGGTTAAAAGGAAAAAAAATCAATTAGGGCTACTTGCATTATATTCTTAGATTAATTACCGAGTTGCCTGATTTGATACATTCTACAAACATTCAAACCCTGATTTGTGCACCCATTTGAAGCTAAGGTATCTAGGGCTATCACATTCTTGCTTGAGCCCTAGGTACCACATTTTGACAAACTAAATTGGACCAAGTAGAGCCAATTAAGGACTCCAATTTAGGATTTTAGAGACACACTTGCTTAATCAAGAAATTATCTCTCCAAAATAATGTGTGCTTAGACCTTGGTTGAACTAATCTATTCAAGCAAAATTGTAAAATTAGGCTCTTTAATTCATTTGAACACTAAAAGGACCTAAAGTTCTCAAGAGGACAATACAGGTGAAGTTGACCCACCTTGTTGGGTCAACCAATCTTCAAATTAGGTCACTTTTGCACTCAACACATCTTAAAAGTTCAAAGTGAAATCCTAAGCATCCTTGCTCTTAATTAAAACTGGTAGACTTAAGAGGTCAAGTCCCCATTCCGGTCTACCTGGAACATCAGTGACAATAGAGGTCAGGTAGGGGAAACCCTGTAACCTGTGGGGGCGCTCTACCATGTAGGGGTCTTTGCGGTACTCTCCCTCTCTAGCTGCCCAGGTAATTCTCAGGTGGACGGCTTTCTAACCAAGAGGTATTATCCGTCCCGAACCTCTATAGTAATCCAAAATTTTTGGGTGTCTTGATTGGGTCCATCACATTCTACCTCTCATCTACTCCATCGGTGCATGTTCGGGAGGAGGTCTCTAAGACCATCCTTGAGGCCTCCTTTAGCTACTCATTCATGTCGAGGCCATGCCTCGACCTCCTTGTTTGTGCGACAACCCAATCCTATTGATATCTCTTCCGATTCATCTGAACCTGATTCTCCTTCATCCATCATCATGGCACAACTTGCAGAAGAAAATAATCTTGAAAATCAACTTCAGCACCTCAATGATATATTCCAAGCCTTTGTGAACCTACCGTAGCTTCCAATATTGCGCGATCACTATAATCCCGCTGTGGTGGCAATCGAACCTCGAGTACAAATCCCCATTGGAGGTCTTGACATTGAACTCAAGCCCAACATGATTCATGACATTCCCAAATTCCATGGGCATAATTTCGAAGATCCTTTCCAGCATATCAAACAACTCAAGCATCTGGCCTAGACCTTCGGGTCAGAAGCTCAAAATCGGGATGTCCTACTCATGAAAATGTTCTCCTCTCTCATGGATAAAGCTATTCACTGGTACCAAACCCAAACGCATCCAATCAACACCTGGGCGAAACTTCAATCCGAGCTTTTGAGAAAGTTCTTCCCTGTTGGTCGGACAAATCCTTTACGGCACCGAATCACACATTTCACACAGCAAGCAAGAGAACCACTTCACGAGGCATGGGATCATTTTCTGGATCTCATGCGAAAATGCCCCCATTACGGAGTTCCTAAATGGGAACAAGTCCAGTCCTTTTACCAGGGGCTCCGTGAGGATATTCGATTATTTGTTAATGCGACCTGTAGAGGAAACATCATGGGTCAACACGAAGACACCGTGTGGGAGATTCTCGAGAATATGTGCGAGAACTCCATCAATAATGAATCCATGGGCATGTTCGACCGGACGAATGCACGTGCATTGACGAATCCAAAGGGAGCACATGAGACGCAGGGCTTGTCCTTTTCCGTCGACTTGGAACTGATGGCTAGTCATTTGGACAAGGTCTCTTTTATTAAGAAGAAGGTGGATGAGCTAACTCGACATTTGCAGCGAGCCACCTCTGCACTAAACCCGTTCACGCAACCACCCTCTGTCAGGGAGGCCGTGCACAACATCTACCACCGACCTTCTCAGGGGATGGATCCATATCCACTCCCATCTGATTCTGATTTTGGAGGAAACTCTGGATCTACCTACTCTAGTTAGGGGAACTCTGAACCCTCATATTCTGATTTTCCCGAAGTTCCTCAGACCTGCGAGGACCTCAATGCCATTCAGAATGATCCATTCTCAAACACTTACAACCCTGGATGGCATAATCATCCCAATTTCACATGGTCAGGCAATAATCAAACTCAGAGACCTCAATATCAGCCCCGACCACAAGCTCCTCGTTCGTATCAACCGCCTCAGCCTCGACCTAACTCAACTTATCAATCTGGGCCGACTCATACAAATCAAATGACTCTTATCCTTCAGACTCTGGCTGAGATTCAGAAGACGAATGCGGCTATGCAAAAACAGCAAAGAGACGAGATCACAGAGGTTTGCAATCAACTTGCTCAGATGGGAAATCCTCGCCAACCTGGTGCACTTCCTTCACAACCTCTGTCTAATCCAAATAACGTGCCAAACCAGAGGCAAGTTATGTACCCAAATCCAAGACAAAGTCACTTTGTTTATCAGGTCCCTTCTACTCCATCACCCTACGGGATGGAGGCTTCAACATCATATACAGGTTACTAGCAGCAAGCACCTCTTTTACACACACCAAACCAGAACCAGGTAGGATTGAATTCTATTACTACTTGCAGCGGCAACACAACACAAGACCCACCTTATCCAAGCCACTCCCAGCCTAGGATAGTCATCCAGGACACCTCTATCCCAGATCAAGAACCTGGACCCATTCTAGAGGAACCATCTAAGGTTCCATTTCTCGAGGCCTTGACCAAAGGAAAAAGGATAAACAAAATCGTGGCACCTCAGGAGGATCTGGTTAAGCTCTTTGAGCAGGTTCATATAAACATCTCCTTTATGGATGTAATACGCTACGTACCGACTTACGCATGATTTCTGAAAGACGTATGTACACCTAAGCGTAAGCCACGAACCAAAGACGGGAATCCGATCGTACTGTCAGAGCAAGCTAGCTCCGTCATTTTGAGTAAACTCCCGCCTAAGGCAAAGGACCCAGGCACCCCTCTGATCTCCTATGAAATTGGTGATATACAATTTGACTAAGCTTTATTAGACTTAGGAGCTTCCATAAATTTGATACCTACATCCCTACTAGACTACTTTGAGGAATCTGAACTTAAACCGACTGAAATGACTTTACAATTGGCCAACCAATCAATTAAGTCACCAAAAGGAATTCTCAAGGATGTCACAGTTAGGGTACGTGATTTCTATTTTCCAGTGGATTTTATTGTCTTAGACATGGATGCTTTGGAGAATGTGAAGAATACACGGATCATACTAGAAAGACCCTTTCTAGCCACTGCTAGGGCCAATATCAATTGTGAGGAGGGACAAATTGAACTGAAATTTGGAAGCAAGACACTAAAGATCAACATCTTTAAGGCCCAACAAGGAATTAATTGCAGAGTCATAGAACAGATTTGTGATATCGAAGCTGTGGTTGACGACTTCATCGAGGAAAAACCAACTATTTCTGATCTACCACATGAGGATCAAAACTCGCAATTAGAGGAGCCTGAACTTAACCTAGACACATACATAACTCTTGACACCCACCCTGAACCACCCGCTGTTGCTGACAACCTAATTTTGAAATTAAAGCCTCTTCCCGATCATCTCAAGTACGTCTTTTTGGGTTCCAATCAAATTTTTCTTGTGATTATCAACTCCCGACTCACACCTGATCAGGAAACACTCTTGATTTCTATTCTCCAGCAACATCAAAGAGCCATTGGATGGACTCTCGATGATCTCACTAGTATCATCCCCTCATACTGCACACATCACATATACATTGAAGAGGGCTCACGACCATCCCGTGAAATGCAGAGACTCCTGAATCCAAATCTACAGGATGTGAAAAAGGATATTATCAAGTGGTTAGATGCAGGGATCATCTACTCGATCTCCAACAGTCGGTGGGTGAGCCCAATCCAATTTGTGCCTAAAAAGGCAGAACTCACCATCATCACGACTGAAATAAGAGAAACCATACCGGCCCATATAGCAAACTCGTGGAGAGTCTGCATTGATTACAGAAGACTCAATTCCTCCATAAAGAAGGATCATTTCCCACTATCGTTCATTAATCAGATTCTCGAGAAACTAGAGGGAAATCAATTCTTCTACTTTTTGGATGGGAACTCCAATTACAATCAGGTCGCAATCCATCTCGAGGACCAAGAAAAGACCACCTTCACCTGCCCCTTCGAAACTTATGCATTCCGAAGGATGCCGTTTGATCTTTGCAATGCACCCGCTACTTTTCAGTGGTGCATGCTTGCCATATTCTCAGATATGGTAGGTGAATACCTTGAAGTCTTCATGGATGACTTCTCGATATTTGGTGAATCATTTGACGATTGCCTCCTACACTTGGTCCAGATCCTCAGGCGATGCATCGATGTGAACTTGGTTCTTTCCTGGGAAAAGAGCCACTTCATGGTACCTAAGGGAATTGTCCTGGGACATCTTATCTCTAAAAAGGGCATCCAGGTTGATTGAGCCAAGGTGAATCTGATTTCCAAACTCCCTATGCCTAGCTCGATCAAAGACATCTGATCCTTCTTGGGGCATGTCGATTTTTACCGCCGATTCATTCTTGATTTCTCAAAAATCACGCGCCCCCTGACTAATCTTCTATCTAAGGATGCCCCTTTTGAAATCTCTAAGGAGTGCACTTAGGCATTTAAAGTCATACGTGATCGAGTTACCCAAGCACCTATCCTGCAGTCCCCTGATTGGTCTCAACCCTTTGAGATCATGTGCGATGAATCTGATTACGCTGTAGGTGCGGTACTTGGGCAAAAAATAGATGGGAAACCCGTCGTCATCTACTACGCTAGCAAGACACTTGACGAGGCTCACGTAGCTACACAGTTATTGAGAAAGAGCTGCTAGCCGTTGTATTTGCCTTGGAAAAGTTCAGATCGTATCTTTTGGGATCCCGTATTGTCATTTACTCATATCACACTACTGTGAGGCACATCCTTGCAGAGAAGGACGTGAAACCTCGGCTAATCCACTAGATCTTGCTGTTGCACGAGTTTGACCTCGAGATTCGCAACCAGGCTGGAAAACAAAATGTGGTAGCTGATCACTTATCCCGCCTTCCTTCTGACACTATCGACCATTCCGAACCCATTACTGAACATTTCCCAATGAGCACCTCCTGACTATCAGTTCAGGACTTCCATGGTTTGTTGATCTAGTAAATTACTTCGCATCACATCAGATCCCGTCTGATTGGCCAAAAGCCAAGAAGGACAAATTGCTTTCCGATGCCAAGTACTACTTTTGGGAAGACCCATATCTCTTCCGCATTGGTGCTGATCAGATCATCAGACGATGTGTTCTAGAAGCGAAAATTCAGGACATTTTGTCCTTTTGCCATGACCAGGCCTGCAGTAGACATTTCTCTGGTCATAAAACCGTAGTGAAAGTCCTTCAGTGTAGTTTCTATTGGCCCACAATTTTCAAAGATGCATACAATCACTGTAAGGCATGCCCTCGTTGCCTGACCTTAGGCAACATGAGCTACCGCGATATGATACCTTTACAGCTGATTCTCGTATGCAAAATCTTCGATATCTGGGGGATTGATTTTATGGGACCCTTCCCTGTTTCGAACGGCTTCGAATGCATTCTTCTCATTATTGACTACGTGTCCAAATAGATCGAAGCCATTCCGACTCGAACCAACGATCATCAGGTGGTTATCAAATTCATTCATCAGAACCTCTTTCCTCGGTTTGGGATTCCGCGTGTCATAATCTCCGATGGAGGGACCCATTTCATGAATGCTCAGTTCAGATCATTGATGACCAAGTACGGGGTGTCGCATAGATTCTCGACTCCTTATCACCCCCAAACTAACGGTCTAGCTGAGTTATCAAACCGGGAGATCAAGAAAATCCTCTAGGTCATTGTTTGACCTGACAGGAAAGATTGGTTATTTCGACTTCCAGAAGCTTTGTTGGCTTATATAACTGCCCGCAAAACCCAATTAGACATGTCTCCCTTCAGATTGGTGTACAGGAAGGTGTGTCATCTCCCCTTCGAATTGGAGCACAAAGCCTAATGGGCAGTATGGAACTGCATTCTTGATCTTTCTAAGGCAGGAACCCATAGAAAGCTTCAAATGAGCGAGATCAATGAACTACGCCATGACGCGTATGAGAACTCGTGAATTTACAAAGATCGGGTTAAGGCCTTTCACGATAAGTACATATCCAAAAAGATCTTTCTCCTTAGTCAGAAAGTCCTACTCTTTGACGCCAAACTCAAATTGTTCCCAGGAAAACTCAGATCAAAATGGATTGGACCATACCTTGTCCGATGAATCTTTGGAAATGGAGCTATCGAAATCAGTCAACTCAGCCATGATTCAGAACCTTTTGTCGTGAACGGTTAGAGACTCAAACCGTTCATTGAACTCACTGATACAAACTTGGCTGAGGTATCTTTTACCCTCCATTCTCCCTGAGCTCATTGTGCTTGGCTGATGGCGTCAAACTCAGCGCTGTATTTGACACATCTTATGCTGAACTCAGCGCTTTGGTCTCAACACGTGGTTGCATCTGCGTGCGTCGATCTTCATTCGACAGGCGATAGTGCCTGCACCCCCCCTTTCCCGATTTGAGCACCGTAAGGATCAAACCCGCGCTCTTCTGATCCACCGCAAGCACGTGAGCCAACGCACTACGCACAAGTTTTGTTACAGTTTCCTCTTTGTGTCTATTTATCCTTAGTCATTGGATGGATGGCATGGATGAATCGTGGACTATTGGATGGCCATCCAGCGGTTGAGCGTGAGCGAAGGATGGTCTTCAGAGATGGGTCAGTGGTGAGTGGCGGCTGTGATGGCGCCACATGGCGCTATCATGGTCGTCTATCTTCTTTTCTTTGTATCTGGTGATGTAAACCTCCGATCGGATTGATTTTTGTGTTGTTGGACTACGATCGTTAATCCGGATCCATTCGTGTGATTGGATTTTTCATCTGAGGCTGGGATTGTTGAACATTCGAATTGCTACGCTAACGTGTTCGATTTTGGAAAACCTGTCGTTGTAGCTTAAAAGCGAAGAATTCGTGTTCAACAAATAAAATTTATACCGAAATTGAAATTCCGGGTCGAACACAAGGAGGTAGACGTTTGATTTAAAAACTACGCATTTGTTTTTATTTGTCACAAAGTAATTCAATTTAAAACTATCTAATTATTTAAAATAAATAGAAGAGAGAGAGAGTAAGAGAGAGAGAATATTACACATAGAAATTAAAATGAGATGTAGAATAAACAGAGAATTTATCATTAAGAAGATTGCTCATTACAACTAGAAAGCATAAAACAATTGCACTAGAAAGTGATAAATTTACTCTAGAAAGCATTAAAAGAATGAAGGGAGAAATGTCCTCCTTGACGATCGCTTGGAGGACGAGCAGACTACTCTAGAAAGCAGTAAATCTATACTAGAAAGCAGTAAAAAGAATAGGGAGAGAGATATCCTCCTCGACGGTCGCTTGGAGGACGAGCCGGATAGGATGATGCCTGGACGAAGGAGGATGAAGCAGAAGAACAGGAATGGAGCAACACGCAATCGTCGTCATGGGATCCACTTCCGAAGGGGGACAAAAATTTAGACTTTATCTCGCGAGAAGCATCCCGGGTGTGGGATAAGCGCCTCTTGAGCTTTGGAGAGGTAGAGAAGAGAAGGAAGGGATGAGAATTTTGTATGGAGTCTTCTTTTATAGTTGCAAGGAGTGGGGCAAATTGGTCATTACATCTTTAAAACAATAATGACGGGTCTTTAGTGATGGATAAAACCGTCACTAAAGCCCCAACGTGGGCGTAGTACCCACACCCACGCGCGCCTCCTCAATTTCACTCTTTCTCAATGCCCTCCCACGTTCTTTCATCCACAGCCGTCTGATCGCGAGATTGGACGTCTTAAGATGCGTCTTCGCCCGCTGCTGCGCACCCGCCCAGCGCGTACGATGGCACGTGAGGCGTGGGCGTGCAATAGCATGTCATCTCTATTGAGCACAGACAGCCGTCCGATCAAGATCCGACGCACGCCCGCTCGCCCGAGCCCTTTGCCTCCTCACTGCGGCTCGGACGTGCATCCGCTGCTCGCGATAACGCCTTCGACCGTTGCGCTACGAGGCACGGATGGTCGAGCGGACGCTTTTAGGCGCGGCTGTCCACAGCCGTTGGATCGAGATCCAACGGCGGAGAGGGAGCGGGTGCGGAAGCTTCAGAGTTTGTATGCGGCCGTTTGGGCAGCCGAGATGGCGCCACGTGGCGCCATCTTGGCCGTCCAACTTCTGGATGTTGTAGATGGTGCCACGGGTGTCAGATTGACTTGATTTTTACGTCGTTAAGCTGCGATCGTCGATCCGAATTCATTCGTATGGTCGGATTTGTCATTTGAAGTATGGATTTACACCATCCTGGCCCTTGATCTTCTAGGGTTCCCCGGTCAGTATTTGATGCTACGGATGCCTGATTAGGACAATCTTGGAGTCGTTGAACTCCAATCGTCGCCCTGATCACATCCATACGGTTGGATCTTTGATCCAAAGCTCCGATAAAATGTTTGCCCTGTCCAAGTACATAAAATGAGATAATTAACCTCCATTTTATTTGAACTACTCTAAATGCAAGATGATGCATGTTATGAAATATTTATATCATGAAATGCAATCCTATGCTTAAGAACATGCATAAATAGACATCTTAAGTAGTGTAAATGTGTTTACATCATACCCCCATGCCTATCTTTTGCTAGTCCCTAGCAAAAACTATATGCTATTTATAAAATAATTAGGTTGGATTATTTGGACTTGAGTTATTTTCAATCATTAAGAAATTGTCTACTTAGGAACTAAACTTTCAAAGATACAACAGCGCCCGAGTATCAGCCAAAATGCAGACTGCCTCAAGCCCTCGCCTTATTCAAAGAAAAATTTCTTTTTCTCTTTTTCTTTTTTTTCTAATTTTTTGGATTTTCAAATTTTAGGGTTTAAGAGTAGCTTTCTACGGCCATTCAACTCACCTAAGATTTGATGAGAACCCTAAGTTTTAAGCATCTTATTGTGAATGTGATAGACTCGTTGACCGGCAGTTAAAACGGACTTCAGGTTTCTACGCCTCTAGGTGACCTCAAAAAGAATTCTGCCTAAAGGTGTATCTTTACAACCGGTAGCTTTCTCCCTACTTTTATTTTTTAACGGGGTTAACACAAGGGTGAATCCAGTGTATATCTCCCCGATTTATTCTACTTCTCCGCTTCTTCCTAAGTGTTTTGGAAATTTTTTAGTGCATTTACTGAGCTGGGTTCTGGACAACCGGTCGATGAGCTGTTACCACCGACAACTTGCTAGCCATACTCATGCGGCGAAGTGTGGCTTATTTTATTTTTATTTTTTTTCTCCTTTTCTTTTTGATTTTTTTTCTTTTTTTTTTAAGTAGGTGGCTTCCCTGGTCTAAGATTTACCTAAAGGCAGCAAAAAGAGAAAGGTTCAATGATTGGGCTTTGGACAACCTACCTATGGGCTGTTACCTATGATAACTTGCCAGCCATATCACCCTAGAAGGTTCATTAGCTACCCAATTTCCATTAGAATTGCCGAACAACGAGTCAGTGCAAAGAAAGTGTGTGGATGCTTAAAACTCAGAAATTCCCTCAAATCAGAGGGTGGGTTGATAAGTCGTGTACTTATCACCCAAACTTATTTATTCCAATTACGATAGAATTAAGATGACGAGGACTCAAAGGCAAATTCACATTTTAGTGGATACACGGGCTAATTAAGTCCAAAGACCTGAAGGGTCTTTGTGTTCAGATCCTAATGTAAAGTTTCTTAGGATTGAAAAGTCCTAATGTCCAACTAATCCTTCCTAATTTTGATTTTTTTTTATAAATAAGAAGAGAAAAATAATTTATATGGATTTCACAAAGCTAACCAAATAATTCAAAAATGAATCCACCCCCCCATGCCTATCTAATGCAATGTCCTCATTGTATTAAAAAGACATAAAACAGAGTGGAATAGCGTAGAAAGCACCTGAATTGCATGAATGTCAAGTCCGCTCTGAGATGAAAACTAAAAAGAACTGTATATGTGTTGAGTTTAGTGCCTTCAGTTAGGCACACTATACAAAGAAAAGAAATGAAGAATTCACAAGTGCAGGTCAGAATCAGAATAAACAGAAGAATCCTCCGACTTGTCAGCAGAGGTCCACTGATGTGGACCAGATTGTGGTGCAGACCCATACCCCATAATCGAGAATAACTTAGGTTCTGGATAAAAATTACCCAAAACCTAAAATCAGAATGCAAGCGGGGTCGGGCCTGCGATTTATGAGGATGCAACCCAATACCAAAAAGTCGGGTTACAGAGAATTGAAGCTCAAAAGGATAATCGTTGAATGTGTGCTTGGGTTGAACATCCTCAGAACAGATGTTGTAAGGGTTCTGACTCGATGGTTTCAGCTTAATAGAAACCCTTTGACACAGTCTTCTACTTCCTTCGGAGTTAGCTTCCCAAATCAGAACTTCCCAACTCCTATCCTCCTCAATCAGAATGTTAAATTCCGTGACCTCTTGCATGTTAATCACCCCGTCTGAAATCTCCAAGTCTAAATGATGAGGCAGAATCAGAATTGACTTGGGTCTAATTATCTCAGAAATAGAATTATCGATAAGCTCAACGGCGTGTAACTGATAATCAGGGCATTGAATTGAATCCTCCAGAAAATGCGATTCTGGATCCGTAATGTGTACCCTAATAAAATCAGTTTCCTCAGTTATTGGGCTTTCAAATGATCTATCAGATTCCTCAGGCCCAATTGTCTCACAGAAATTGTGTTCAAAAAACTCGCGTGAGACTTCGTAACTTGAATCTTCACCGTCAAAGAAATCAGGATCCGTATCAATGTATGTCCCAAAATCATCTGTCACTTTCTGTTCCAAGGAGACATACGTTTCCTCGTAACCCGGCTCAAGGATCTTAGGTGAAGAAATTAGATTTTCCTTAATTGGTTGCTTTAATTCAATCTGGTCAGCCTCATAACATGTGTCCCCCCCAACAGGTGCCTGAGTGGGTTCTGTCATTGGCTTTCCTGAAGAGGGTTCATCCTGGGAATCATCCTATGATTGAATCAAAGCAACTACAAATCTCATCCTAAATTTCGCTAATTTCCCAAGTAGAAACTCACCCGGGTTCTTATCCTTAACATCCTGGAGCCAATCTAACAAAGACTTATTCAAATCATCAATCATCTAAATTAGGGGCTCCAATCTTTCAATGGAAGGTGTTGGCTGAACTTCTAAAGATTGTATGATATTCCTTAAGTTAGCCAGAACCTTATCTTGAACCTAGTTAACCTGAACCAAATGAGTTGGTTCAGGGTTGGGTGGGTTTGGGGTCAATGCAAGGGAATTAATGAATTGAGATTCGTTGTACCCTTCCTGATAATAGGTCATTTCCGATTGTTCAAATGGTGGTGATGACCTAAAGGCAGTGTAATCAGAGGATGGGTAAGGATCGATGTATCCTTCTTGATTGTAGATTGTAATAGGTTATTCATGAAAGGTTGACGATATATAATCGATGTAGCTCTGAGAAGGATAGAAATCAAAATCAAAGTGTTCAGGGTTAGACCCTAAACACGGAGGTCCGGAACTGTATCCTCAATCCGAGTTATCCCAACTAACTGATGGTTGATTACAGTACTAGTCGGGATAATCGTCATGTTGAGGATAATTCAAAACGGGAGGGAAAGAGCGGGAATGCGTGTAATATGTGGAAGGATTCATGATAAGTGAGAGGAAGAAAGGCGCCTTGCAATACAAACAATCAAACCTGTCCTTAAGTGGGTTAGCCTTACAGACCTACAGACTCCCAAAACCCGTCTTGAGATAAAGGAACAATTTGATCTACTTCTGTCTGTTCAATCCAACCAGTTAGAAGGAAGGACTGGGGAGAAGGTTCTTCCTTCGGCTTGCGCCTCCGGTTCCTAGTGTACCCCCCAGCCGCGATCGTTTGATTCTGCTCCCCTAGCTAGGCATCAGATTGAACAGTAGAAACAGACTAATTGAAAATAATCTCGTTCTGGGTTCTGAAGAGCGAGTCCAATCCTTAAGGCCAACGTCTACTTTGTTTTATTTAGGGCTAGGTTTGAAAGTGCTTTGGAATGTGATGGGCCCTTTAAATGGGTTGCGCCCTTAATGATTGATTGATTTGTGTGTGCGTGCACAACCAGTGGTTTTCAAGCAAGATTGTTTTTTGATGCGGTGAATTTTAAGGTTCAAATCTTGCTTAGTAGCTTTTAGGATTCAACTTTAGGTGTTTTCAAACAAGTTTCGTTTGCACACTAGGTTTTGCAAGCACAGGTGAAGATGTTTTCCTTTAAAGCTTAAAAAGAATGTGGAGTGCCTGGTAAATTCCTAAGAGTTGAACCTAACTGGCAGCTACTTGATGAGTTGATTTTATTTGAAGTGGTGTGGCCCAATCAACTCAAACAATTGGCCTGTTGCACCACTTAATTAGACACACAAATGATTACCTAATCTGATTTCTACTCAATTATGTGTTTGAATGTGTGTACCGGCTCCAAATATCGATTTACCGGTTGAGTTTGAAAATCGGATGAGGTTGTGTACCTCTGTGAGATTTTTTTAATTTTTCTTTTTTTTAATGTGGGGGTTGGGGTGAGTTTGGATATCAAACAACAAACAATCTAACCTTAGAGTTTATAAGAATACCTAGGTTGATTGATGTTTGTATTATTATGTGGTGGAATGAAATCTAATGGGTGAGAGGTGGGGGATAACTTACAAAACCTTCTACAACACTTTACGCCAATCTACCGTTGTTGCTTATCTCGAAAGAGTACCTGCAATCACAATAAGAAAGGAGAGAAGTGAGGTAAATGATTTGTAAGTTACAAAACGCGAAGAGAAATTAAAGATCGTCGCTTCCCCGGCAACGGCACCAAAATGTTGAACTTTCGAATTGCTATGCTAACGTGTTCGATTTTGGAAAACCTGTCGTTGTAGCTTGAAAGCGAAGAATTCGTGTTCAATAAATAAAATTTATACCGAAATTAAAATTCCAGGTTGAACACAGGGAGGCGGACGTTTGATTTAAAAACTACGCATTTTTTTTTATTTGTCACAAAGTAATTCAATTTAAAATTATCAAATTATTTACAATAAATAGAAGAGAGAGAGAGTAAGAGAGAGAGAATATTACACATAGAAATCAAAATGAGATGTAGAATAAACAGAGAATTTATCATTAAGGAGATTGTTCATTATAACTAGAAAGCATAAAACAATTGCACTAGAAAGTGATAAATTTACTCTAGAAAGCATTAAAAGAATGAAGGGAGAAATGTCCTCATCGACGATCGCTTGGAGGACGAGCAAACTACTCTAGAAAGCAGTAAATCTATACTTGAAAGCAGTAAAAAGAATAGGGAGAGAGATATCCTCCTCGACGGTCGCTTGGAGGACGAGCCGGACAGGACGATGCCTGGACAAAGGAGGACGAAGCAGAAGAACGGGAACGGAGCAACACGCCGTTGTCGTCGCGGGATCCACTTCCGAAGGGGGATGAAATTTGGACTTTATCTCGCGAGAAACATCCCAGGTGTGGGACAAGCTTCTCTTGAGCTTTGGAGAGGTAGAGAAGAGAAGGAAGGGATGAGAATTTCGTATGGAGGGGGTCTCCTTTTATAGTTGCAAGGAGTGGGGGAAAATTGGTCATTACATCTTTAAAACAATAAATGAGGGGTCTTTAGTGACGGATAAAATAGTCACTAAAGCCCCAACGTGGGCGTAGTACCCGCGCCTACGTGCGCCTCCTCAGCTACGCTCTTTCTCAACACCCGCCCACGTTCTTTCATCCACAGCCGTCCGATCGCGAGATCCGACGGCTTAAGATGACTCTTCGCTCGCTGCTGCGCACCCGCCCAGCGCGTACGATGGCGCGTGAGGCGCGGGCGTGCAATAGTGCGTCATCTCTATTGAGCGTAAACGGCCGTCCGATCAAGATTCGATGCACGCCCGCGCCCGCTCGCCCGCACCCTTCGCCTCTTCACTGCGGCTCGAACGCGCGTCCGCTGCTCGCGATAGCGCCTTCGACCGCTGCGCTACGAGGCGCGGATGGTCGAGTGGACGCTTTTAGGCGTGGCTGTCCACAGCCGTTGGATCGAGATCCAACGACGGAGAGGGAGCGGGTGCGGAAGCTTTAGAGTTTGTATGCGACCGTTTGGGCAACCGAGATGGCGCCACGTGGTGCCATCTTGGCCGTCCAACTTTTGGATGTTGTAGATGGTGCCACGGGTGTCGGATTGACTTGATTTTTGTGTTGTTAAGCTGCGATCGTCGATCCGAATTCATCCGTGTGGTCGGATTTGTCATTTGAAGTATGGATTTACACCATTCTAGCCCTTGATCTTCTAGGGTTCCCCGGTCACTATTTGATGCTACGGATGCCTGATTAGGGCAATCTTGGAGTCGTTGAACTCCAATCGTCACCCTGATCACATCCATACGGTTGGATCTTTGATCCGAAGCCCCGATAAAATGTTTGTCCTATCCAAGCACATAAAAGGAGACAATTAACCTCCATTTTATTCAAACTACTCTAAATGCAAGATGATGCATGTTATGCAATATTTATATCATGAAATGCAATCCTATGCTTAAGAACATGCATAAATAGACATTTTAAGTAGTGTAAATGTGTTTACATCAGGGATCTTTATCCTTTGGCTCCATGATCTCCGTTCTTTTATGGATTGCACACGATGCTTTAGTTGTCTAATCTTGACGATTTCGGAAGCGTTGAACTCCCATTGTCGTTCTGATCAGGTCTATTTTGTCTGATCTGACATCTGCGGCTTCAAATCATCTGCGATTAAAATAATCTCTCATTAGTGCATAAAATGATGATATTATCTATATGACTAATAAACTAGCTATTGTGCAAATTACGATGCCTATGAATACATTATTCCTAAGTTATGCTAGAATTTCGCTTAATTCAGGTGATTTAGGTTGCATGATTGCTGTACAATCAGGCTTTGAACAACACATTCATCACTCTGATTCCCAAAAAACTGTTGTTCACGTCTTCTTCGAGTTTCATCTTATCAGTCTCTGTAATGTTCTTTATAAAATCGCCTCTGGGATCTTCACAAATAGACTTGCTCCCTTACTCCCGAAGCTTATTTCCCCTGAGCTGGTGGGATTCGTTCAAGGCAGATCCATTCTTGATCACAAAGAGACTGCCTTCGAACTTAACTACCATCTGGATTGGAAAGTCTTTGTTTCTAACATCATTGTCCAGCTTGATCTTCAAAAAGCCTTTGATATGGTGGAGTGGAAAGTCCTTTATCAAATTCTCCACAATTTTGGCTTCTCCACTTCTGCTATCTCCCTCATTTCCTCATTCATTGAGCATGAAGGCTCCTCTGTCCTTGTTGATGGGATCTCTAGCTGATGAGAACCTCATCATAAGCCCTAACTAGCTTATTTTGACCTAATAAAGTGAACAAAAGCTCTTGGATAACCTAAAGGAAGGCCTAACTCAAGAGATTACTTATCTGGAAAGAAAATATGAAACAAAAGGTAAAACTGTAATTTTACCATTGCAGTACATCAACAGGATTTTTCAAGGTCTAGACATAGGTTAATTGGACTTAATAAGAGAAAAAGTGGGATGGTTCAGTCAAAAAAGGGTTATTGTGAAATTTAAGAATTAAATGACATTCTATAACCCTAAAACAAACCCACTTAATTTCACAAGGTTTCAATCATGATAAAAATCAACTAAACCCTCTAAAATTCATGGAAAAATATCCTCTAGGGTTTAGAACCTTCAATTTGGCCTTTGGAACCTATTTTGACCAAGATTGGGGTCCAAGCTCAATATTTGACCCAATTTGGGTTCTTGTACAAAATATCCAATCAAACGTGGTCAAACCTAAAATACAACTTCACCAATGGATTCCTTATGACCAAATTAGATTTATACCAAAATTTGGACCTAAGGGAAGGTCATCTTGACCTACTTTGCAAAATAGTCCACCCAATTACATTTTGACCCCTAACTTTTGAAAACCCTTGTGAAAACCCCCTCAACTTCTTCGTCACTTTTTGCATTCCGATCCCTCTGCCATTGCAGTAGAAGACCCATACCTCTGGCAAAGTTTCGAGGAGGGGGTTCTCTGAGATTTGAAAAGGGGGTTCTCTGAGAAGTCCCCTACCGCCTGAGCAGCTCCCTATGCCCTGATTCGCACCATACCTCTCGTGCGAACGCTCGAGAGGTATGGGTATCATGCCCGCGGCGACCTCCGACGAGGATTTTGCTCGCCTGCCATGCATCTGACCCTCTTCTTGTGCTTATAAAAGAAACCCCTGGACCAGCCACTTCGGCCAAGCTTGTTCTGGGCTGAGATACCCTCTCAATCTCCTCCTTCCTCATCTCCGGTTAGACATCCGCAAGCTCCAGCGTCCTCCTCTCCCTCATCTCGTCACTCTGTCACATACCAGTGGCAGGGTTCGCTTTGCCTCGTTCCTCCGCGTTGCGCCGCACCAGCGCACACCTCTCTGACCTCATCGTCGTCGCCGCCTCTCCATTTTAGGGCCTTCATCTCCGGCAATGGTAGATGTTAAGAGCCGTGCTGTTTGTACCTTTTAAGATGTATGGACTATCAAGCAGACGTCTGGTCAGACGTCTAGGCACCTTCCCAGACGTTTGGAAATAAAAAATTTTGAGTACGAGCTCGCGTCTGCGTGCGGGCTGCTTGCAGACAGTACTCTCTCTTTTCGTCCTTCTCTCTCTTTTCCCCCTTCAGTGAACCCTAATCCTCACCCTTATAAAACCCCCCTCCCTCCTCTCTCGTTCACACCACTCCAGCCGCTTCTGCCCTTCCCCTTTACCCCAGCACGAGCGAGAGAATGTGAGAGCAGCAACGAGGAGGAGCGGCGTAAGGAGAGGAGGAGGAGAGTGAGGTTGCGAGCTCGTGTGGGAGCTCACCAGAGAGAGCACGGCCGGAGCGGCATGTGCGAGAAGAGGAGTGTGTCGGGGGTCCTCCCCGACGCTGTTGCAGTCGGAGCTGCAGGCGAGGGGGCGAGGCACGACGACACACGCGCGCGAGCGAGTGAGAGTAGGTTCTGGTTCTGGGTTTTTCCCAGAATCAGACGTCTGGAGTGACGTCCAGATGACGGAGCGGACGTCTGGAGGCGGTTCCAGACGTCTGAGGAGAGAGTTTCGCAAAGGTATGTTCTCTTTGCGAATACGACCATGCAGGCCGCTCCGCAGGTACCCTTTTGCGTGCCTATTTTGAGGAGATTTGGTGGTTGCATGCAGGATTTGCTTCCGGAAGGCACAGGACACGCCTTCCTACGCATTTCAGACGTCTGGGAAGCTTACCAGATGACTAGAGGCACTTCTAGACGTCTGGAGAGGTCGTTGGATGTCTGGAGCTCGGTCTAGACAGTCCAGAAGAATTCCTGGACGTTTGAGGATGACGCAGAGCTTGAGGTGCGTTCCTGGACACTTTTAAGACATCTGGAAGTTATTCTAGACGTCTGATTTAAGTCAATAAACCCTATTTTGACCCGTTTAGGGTTCGTTTGAGGTCCATTTTACTCAAATAAGATACCGGTGTTTTCCTTGTGAGTTCCTCTACTTGTTAGAAGGCTTTCCATACTATTCTGAATGTTCCCTTGTGATTGTTCCTTGTTATATAACTTTGTTCTATTGCGGGTTCGGGGCTTGCTGAGCCATGTGAGCCTGCCGTTCGAGCCCCTAATACTCCTGGGTTGACTGGTAGAGTGGTTTCCCCTAATTTAATTATAAACCTGAATGCATGTGTGGAATGAATGATTAGAACCTAGGACATGGCATGAATCCTAGGATGAGAAACACTTGAAATGTTGGTATTGGATGATTGAATTGCAGTCTTGAATGAGTAGATAGAAATGTTAACAACTTCCTGTAAATGAATAAAAGCTTCCTGTGAAATATGAAATACTTGTGTTAGTTAACCGTTGCATGTGACTTGCCTGCTGTATACGTTAAATGACATAATACGAGCTGCATGTGTATAAATTGAGAATGATAATGTGAATGATAAAAATACGAGCTGCCTGTGTATAGCCTGAGTGTGGAAATGTGAACGATAGCAATACAAGCTGCATGTGTATAACTTGAGAATGGAAATAGAGATGATGAAACTTGGTATGGAATGGCATGAGGAATATGAGCATGAACCCTATGGGGAATTAGGAGTAAAGCTCCTGGAAATAAATGGAATGGATTTGGAGCTGTGAGTAGGGAAGTGAGCTGGCCCTTGAGTACGTAGTACCAAGGAGAGCGACTGTCCCCTATTTAGTGCAGAGCGGAGCTAGCTGCCCTTGGGTTGGGACCCGGGGTTAGGATTGGCCACTTTGTACCGACTTATTGGCCCTCGTGTACATGGTATCGGGGAGAGCTACTAGTGTAGGGGGAGAGCTAGCCACCCCACGGGCCTGGGATTCAGCTAGCCACCCTACACTGACTTGTTAGGCCCACTGGGCAAACTAGGGTAGTCAGGCGAGGGTGCGCAGACTGTGGAGGGGAGAGACCCCTGTTTGATTGTTAGGGGCTAGACTCTTGTTACTGAAAGGGCTCGGCCCTATACTGTTCCGTACTGTACTTTGGGCGCACTCGTTAGCGGAAATGACTAACCGCGTGCCAGGTGGGGTAGCTACCCGTGCGCTTATTGTGCGTGCCGTAGTCACCGTTACGTCTGTCCGTGACCTTGGGGTGGTTGACTAGGTGTAAGATCATCACGAGGAACTCTCCCGACAAGGAGAGCATCACGTGTGCCTTCTACTCTACGGAAAAGACTGCAATTAAGATCGTTCCCACGAGGAACACTTAAGATCAAGACAGAGATTTGGAAATATATAAACCATTGGGTGAAAAAGGAATAATGTGTAAATTAAAGAAATTAGAATAGCTAGTTTACTTGTTAGCTTTACTGCTTTAGTTAGTTGGTTGCCACTCTACTCAACGTTCGTTGACTTTGTGTACTCATAACCCTTTTCGGGTCTAGGTGTTGAGCAGCCCGACTCTATGGCTGCAGAGGGTGTTGGGCCCAGTAGAGCCCAGTAGCAGTAGTTCTGTTGTTGTACTCCATTTGTAGTAGTGAGTTAGACTCTTGTATCTTTATGTTCTGTACTTTTACATTCAGTACTTTATGTTCCTGTACCTTGTTACCTTTCTACTATTGTGGTGGTGATATGTACTGTAGCAGCTTTTACTTCTTTATTGCTGTACCTTTTTGCTGTTAGTTGCTTAGCATAGTGAATGTGGTTTACTTTGCTGCTTTTTGGTTACTTTCTTGTTGGACGACTAGGTCTTGGGATTAGTCGAGTGGAGCCGATCTCTTGTCCTGTGGGGATTCGAGAAGTGGGTCGTAACAGTAGATACGCGTCGTCTGCCTTTCTGCCTCCCCTTTCATCCAGCCACTCTCAGATAAGACCCCTTTCTCTCTTCTCTTCATTTCCCCCTTCTTTATTTCCCAAAACAACCCCCGACAACCGCAGACCACCACCATCTTCTCCACCTCTGGTAGACCACCGGTGAAGGCGCTTCCACCGCTTCGCACTTCCACACGCCTTGCAAGACCCCTCATCACCTCCGCTATCACCCACTGATCGTCATCCGCCTCCCCACTGACCACCATACTGTAACGACCCGATTCTCGAGTCCCTACGAGACACGAGAATCGGACCGACTCGACTAATCCCAAGACCTAGTCGTCCAACGAGGAAGTAACCAAAAGAGCAGTAAAATAAACCACATTCAGCATGAATATAACTAACAGTAAGAAAACACAGCAGTAAGGAAAGAAACCACTACGGTATATACCACACAACAGTAGAACAACATTCATAACATAATATGAAATGGCAGGTAACGAAAAGTACAGCGGTAACAAGAACTACTCACTACAGTGGAACCAAAAAGAGGTGCAAGAGAACAGTGGTAACTCTACTAGACCCTACTCGGCCCAGCATCCTCTGTAGCCGCTGACCCTGGCTGCTCAACACCTGGTCCTGAAAGGTAACGAGTGTAACACGTCAGCAAAATGCTGAGTAGAGTGGCAACTAAAACAAAAGAAACAGTAGAGTGTACAGTAGCTGTTACGTTCTGTTACTTTCTTTAATTACGTCTTTATATTGTCTCACAATTTATCTATTTCTCAGATCCTTCACTTGATCTCGAATGTTCCTCGTGGGAATGATCTTGATTGCAGTCTTTTCCGAATAGTAGAAGTAGCACGTGGTGCTCTCCTGGCCGGGAGAGTCCCCCGTGGTGATCCTACTCTCAGTCAACCACCCTAAGGTCACGGACAGGCGTAACGGTGACTACGGCACGCGCGATAAACGCACAGGTAGCTAACCCGCACTGGCACGTGGTCAGTCGTTTCCGTTAACGGGTGCGCCCAAAGCATAGCACGGAACCAGTACAGGGCAGAGCCCTCTCAGTAACAGGGGTCCAACCCCTCCACAGTAACCAAACAGGGGCCTTGCCCCTCCATAGTCCGCACACCCTCGCCTGACTACCCTGGTTTGCCCAGTGGGCCTAAAAAGTCTGTGTAGGAGGCTAGCAGAACCCTGGGGCCCGTGGGGTAGCTAGTACCACCCTACACTGGTAGCTCTCCTCGGTACTACGTACACGAGGGCCAGCAAGTCGGTACAAAGTGGCCAGTCCTAACCCCGGGTCGCTGAGGCGGCTGGCTCCGCTCTGCACTAAACAGGTACAGGTACTTCCCTTGGTACTATGTACCTAAGAGACAGCACACTACCACGTCTTTCTTTCTCAGTTCCATTCCTTCCTCTTTCTAGGAGTTCCACTCCTAATTCCCCGTAGGGTTCCAGTTCTTTTAACTCATCACATTCAGGTTTCACCTTCCCAGTTTCACATTCTTACATCCCATATTCCTAGACATGCTCATTTATTCATAACAGGCAGCGGTTTAACCAATTTACAGGTAGCTATTATTTCCTTTCCACATTTTCCAAGACTGTAGTTATTCATACATTCCACTAGTTCTTCCCATCCTAGGATTCATGCCATACCCTAGGATCTATCATACAATCTAGTTTGCCAGCCCTAGGATTCATGCAACACCCTAGGATCTACCATTCATTCTAGTTTCTCATTCCTAGGATTCATGCAATGTCCTAGGTTCTATTTATGATTCCATAATTAACAGATTATACTAATAAACTTAAAAGCCACTCTACAGGTTACAACAGGAGTACAGGGGGCGTGGTCGGGAATCCCGCATGCCTCCGCAACCCCCGAGACTGCAACGGAACGGGGTCCTATCACAAGGATCAGACACAAGGAGTTTCTCAAAATAGCATACAACTACTGTAGACGGGTAGAGGATGCAATTCCGAAAAGCACGCAACTCGAAACGCGAAAAACGGACTCCGAACGGGCCCTAAACGGGCCGAAAACGACGAAACAGTGCAAAATCAGACATCTGGAACCTCTTCCAGACGTCTTAAAAAGTGGATCAGAGGTTACCTTTGCTCTGCGTGGTCTCTCAGACGTCCAGAAGCTTGCAGGGTCGTCCGGCCTAGTTCCCCGACGTCCGATGGTCACCCCGGACGTCTGGAAGTCGTTCCCGTCGTCTTGCACTGCAGCCAGACGTCTGATTCGCGTTGGATACGAATCTCAGAACCAGCGCGTACCCATTTCCTCTCTCTCCTAGTACGGTCAGTCGAAGAAGAGGAGGAAAGACGAAATAACTCACCTTTCAGACGTCTGGACAGTCCTCCAGACGTCCTCCCCGCCGTCTGGTTGTTAGCCCAGACGTCTGATTCCGGAGAAAATTCCAGAATCAGGGCGCGACTCGCCCTCCGCTCGCGACGCTCGCCCGTGCTGCGACTCGTCCGCCTGCTGCTCGAGCTGCAGCAGGCCTCCCGCGTCCGCTGCTTCCCCCGCCGGCCGACCCTAGCAGCCCCGGCAAGCTCGCCCTCACGGTCGAGTGCCTCTTCCCTCGTGCAGCACCTCCTCCCATGCTCACCGCGGCTGTCGCTGCCGCTGCTCACTCGCGCTCGCTCTCGCGCACCGGCTGGAAGGAGAAGAGGAAGGGCGGAGGTGACGGGAGTGAGGGGGAGGGCATGGCCTTTTAAGGCCGCGCGAGGAGGAGAGAGAGAGCGGGACAAAGGGCACAGGAGGGAGTGGGAAAAAGAGGGAGAGAGAGATGCTCGCAGGTCTACGCGCTCAGCTGCGCAGACGAAACACGCGTGCCGAAAATAACCGAATCCCAGACGTCTGGAAGGGTTCCAGACGTCTGGTCAGACGTCTGGGACACCTCCCAGACGTCTTAAAAACGTCTGAAGCCGCGCGTTCGTAACAATATAACAAACTCAAAGGAAGTTTCGTCCCCGAAACTTGCGCTAACTAGGGTGCGGGAAAGACGTCAAAATAACCATAATAAACTCAAAGAGGACCGAAGCCGGTCTGAAAAGACGTACCTGCGAAGAGTTCTAGGTACCGCTCCCGCATTGCTGCCTCAGGCTCCCAGGTAGCCTCCTCGTACCGCTGGCTCCTCCACAAATCCTTTACTAAGGGTACTTGCTTTCGTCTCAAACTGCGGACGGCTCGGTCTAGAATCTGCACTGACCGCTCGGGGTAGGTCAGGTCGTCGCCCACCTCGACGCTCTCGTGACTCAGTACGTGACTGGGATCGGCTACGTACTTCCTGAGGTTGGACACGTGGAACACGTCGTGCACACCAGAAAGCTGCGAGGGGAGGGCAAGCCTGTAAGCAATGGGTCCAACCCGCTCTAAGACCTCAAAGGGCCCCACAAACCTCGGCGCGAGCTTCCCTCTCACCCCAAACCGCTGCAGGCCCTTCATGGGCGAAACACGAAGAAAGACGTGATCCCCAACCTTGAACTGCGCCTCTCTGCGTCTCCGATCCGCGTAGCTCTTCTGTCTGCTCCTGACAGTGTGGAGTCGCCTATGGACCTGCTCGACTACCTCCTGACTCTGCCGGATCAACCTGGGGCCAACCTCCCACTTGGTCCCCACCTCAACCCAACTCAAGGGTGCCGTACACCACCGTCCGTACAGAGCCTCGTAGGGAGCCATGCTGATGCTCGAGTGGTAACTGTTGTTGTATGCAAACTCCGCCAGGGGCAGGTGTTCCTCCCAAGAGCCCCTCCAGTCCAGCACACAGGCACACAAAATGTCCTCAAGTGTCTGTATCGTGCGCTCAGACTATCCGTCCGTCTGGGGTGGTAAGCTGTACTAAACCTCAACTGCGTCCCCAGGGTCTGCTGAAACTCAGCCCAAAACTGGGACGTAAAGCGGGTATCCCGGTCGGATACGATCTCCCGCGGAACTCCGTGTAGTCGTACCATGTCGCGGATGTACCTCTCTGCAACTGCACTGGTCCCAAAGTGACTCGGATCGGCAGGAATCATGCCGTCTTCGTCAGTTTATCCACAATTACCCAGACAGCGTCGTGCCCTCGCTGGGTAACAGGTAAGCCCACCACCAAGTCCATGGTGATGCTCTCCCACTTCCACTTTGGCACTGGAAGCGGCTGTAGTGGCCCTGCAGGCCGCTGATGCTCGGCTTTCACCTGCTGGCACACTAAGCACTGCTACACGAATTCACCCACATTCTACTTCATCCCCCTCCACCAAAACTCGCGTCTCAAGTCATGGTACATCATCGTGTTTCCGGGATGTATGGTGAACTTGGAACCGTGTGCCTCAGTCAGGAGCTCTCTCAACAGCTCCTCGTCTCTGGGAACGCACAACCGTCCCCTCAGGCACAGCACCTGGTCTGTGAAAGAGAAGTCCCCTGGGTCTCCTGACAGTACTCTGTCGCGCAAGGACTACAAGTGCGGATCGGCCATCTGTCCTGTGATGATGCGGTCTATCAGCTCTGGCCTAGTCTGTCGTGCCACCGTCACTGCCCCACAGTGCCCCCGTAACTCTAGGGGTCGCCAACTGCCCACCTCCTCCAAAAGGCTCCAACTCTGTAACTGTAAACTGGCCAAGTGTGCGGGTGCCTTACGGCTCAAGGCGTCAGCCACCACATTGGCCTTTCCCGGGTGGGAGGAGATGCTGCAGTCGTAGTCCTTCAGGAGCTCCAACCAACGTCTCTGTCTCATGTTGAGCTCCTTCTGATCAAAAAGGTATCTGAGGCTCTTGTGATCCGTGAAAATCTCGAAGGTCTCACCGTACAAGTAGTGCCTCCAGGTCTTCAGCGCGAAGACAATCGCTGCCAACACTAGGTCTTGGGTACGGTAGGTATGCTCATGGGGCTTCAGTTGCCGCGAAGCGTAAGCGACAACGTGACCCCTCTACATGAGCACACCTCCTAACCCCGGCAAGGAGGCGTCCGTGTACACAACGAACCCGCCACTACTGTCAGGGATGGTGAGCACGGGAGCCGAGGTCAACCTCTCCTTCAGCTTCAGAAAATATGCCTCACAGGCATCTGTCCAAGCGAAGGGCACGTCCTTCCGGGTCAACTGTGTCATAGGACGCGCAATCTATGAAAAACCTTTGATACCATCTTGTAACGACCCGATTCCCGAGTCCCTACGAGACACGAGAACCGGACCAACTCGACTAATCCCAAGACCTAGTCGTCCAACGAGGAAGTAACCAAAAGAGCAGTAAAATAAACCACATTCAGCATGAATATAACTAACAGTAAGAAAACACAGCAGTAAGGAAAGAAACCACTACAGTATATACCACAACAACAGTAGAACAACATTCATAACATAATATGAAACTGCAGGTAACGAAAAGTACAGCGGTAACAAGAACTACTCACTACAGTGGAACCAAAAAGAGGTACAAGAGAACAGTGGTAGCTCTACTGGACCCTACTCGGCCCAGGGTCCTCTGCAGCCGCTGACCCTGGCTGCTCAACACTTAGTCCTGAAAGGCAACGAGTGTAACACGTCAGCAAAACGCTGAGTAGAGTGGCAACTAAAACAAAAGAAACAATAGAGTGTACAGTAGCTGTTATGTTCTGTTACTTTCTTTAATTACGTCTTTCTATTGTCTCACAATTTATCTATTTCTCAGATCCTTCACTTGATCTCGAATGTTCCTCGTGGGAACGATCTTGATTGCAGTCTTTTTCGAACAGTAGAAGTAGCACGTGGTGCTCTCCTGGCCGGGAGAGTCCCCTGTGGTGATCCTACTCTCAGTCAACCACCCCAAGGTCACGGACAGGCGTAACGGTGACTACGGCACGTGCGATAAACGCACAGGTAGCTAACCCGCACTGGCACGCGATCAGTCGTTTCCGTTAACGGGTGCGCCCAAAGCACAGCACGGAACCAGTACAAGGCAGAGCCCTCTCAGTAACAGGGGTCCAACCCCTCCACAGTAACCAAATAGGGGTCTTGCCCCTCCACAGTCCGCGCACCCTCGCCTGACTACATTGGTTTGCCCAGTGGGCCTAACAAGTCGGTGTAGGACGCTAGCAGAACCCCGGGGCCCGTGGGGTAGCTAGTACCTCCCTACACTGGTAGCTCTCCTCGGTACTACGTACATGAGGGCCAGCAAGTCGGTACAAAGTGGTCAGTCCTAACCCTGGGTCCCTGGGGCTGCTGGCTCCGCTCTGCACTAAACAGGTACAGGTACTTCCCTTGGTACTACGCACCCAAGAGACAACACACTACCACGTCTTTCTTTCTCAGTTCCATTCCTTCCTCTTTCCAGGAGTTCCACTCCTAATTCCCCATAGGGTTCCAGTTCTTTTAACTCAGCACATTCAGGTTTCACCTTCCCAGTTTCACATTCCTACATCCCATATTCCCAGACATGCTCATTTATTCATAACAGGCAGCGGTTTAACCAATTTATAGGTAGCTATTATTTCCTTTCCACATTTTCCAAGACTGCAGTTATTCATACATTCCACTAGTTCTTCCCATCCTAGGATTCATGCCATACCCTAGGATCTATCATACAATCTAGTTTTCCAGCCTTAGGATTCATGCAACACCCTAGGATCTACCATTCATTCTAGTTTCTCATTCCTAGGATTCATGCAATGTCCTAGGTTCTATTTATGGTTCCATAATTAATAGATTATACTAATAAACTTAAAAGCCACTCTACCGGTTACAACAGGAGTACAGGGGGTGTGGTCAGGAATCCCGCATGCCTCCGCAACCCCCGAGACTACAA
Organism: Thalassia testudinum; assembly: GCA_037157565.1. Classification (NCBI taxonomy): domain Eukaryota; kingdom Viridiplantae; phylum Streptophyta; class Magnoliopsida; order Alismatales; family Hydrocharitaceae; genus Thalassia; species Thalassia testudinum. The sequence continues at coordinate 64,723,136 of JAZHRO010000022.1, read as the reverse complement.
CGGAACGGGGTCCTATCACAAGGATCAGACACAAGGAGTTTCTCAAAATAGTATACAACTACTGTAGACGGGTAGAGGATGTAATTCCGAAAAGCACGCAACTCTAAACGTGAAAAACGGACTCCGAACGGGCCCTAAACGGGTCGAAAATGACGAAACAGTGCAAAATCAGACGTCTGGAACCTCTTCCAGATGTCTTAAAAAGTGGATCAGAGGTTACCTTTGCTCTGCGTGGTCTCTCAGACGTCCAGAAGCCTGCAGGGACGTCCAGAAGCCAGACGTCTGATTCGCGTTGGATGCGAATCTCAGAACCTGCGCGTACCCATTTCCTCTCTCTCTTAGTACGGTCAGTCGAAGAAGAGGAAGAAAGATGGAATAACTCACCTTTCAGACGACTGGACAGTCCTCTAGACGTCCTCCCTGCCGTCTGGTTGTTAGCATAGACGTCTGATTCTGGAGAAAATTCTAGAATCAGGGTGCGACTCGCCCTCCGCTCGCCCGCGCCGCGACTCGTCCGCCTGCTGCTCGAGCTGCAGCAGGCCTCCCGCGTCACCCCGCGTCCGCTGCTTCCCCCGCCGGTCGACCTTGGCAGCCCCGACGAGCTTGCCCTCACGGCCGAGCGCCTCTTCCCATGCGCAGCACCTCCTCCCACGCTCACCGCAGCTGTCGCTGCCGCTGCTCACTCGTGCTCGCTCTCGAGCACCGGTTGGAAGGAGAAGAGGAAGGGCGGAGGTGACGGGAGTGAGGGGGAGGGCGTGGCCTTTTAAGGCTGCGCGAGGAGGAGAGAGAGAGCGGGACAGAGGACGCAGGAGGGAGAGGGAAAAAGCGGGAGAGAGAGATGCTCGCAGGTCTCACGCTCAGGCACGCAGACGAAACACGCGTGTCGAAAATAACCGAATCCCAGACGTCTGGTCAGACGTCTGGGGCACCTCCCAGACGTCTTAAAAACGTCTGAAGCCGCGCGTTCGTAACAATATAACAAACTCAAAGGAAGTTTTGTCCCCGAAACTTGCGCTAACTAGGGTGCGGGAAAGACGTCAAAATAACCATAACAAACTCAAAGAGGACAGAAGCCGGTCCGAAAAGACGTACCCGCGAATAGTTCCGGGTACCACTCCCGCATTGTCGCCTCAGGCTCCCAGGTAGCCTCCTCGTACCGCTGGCTCCTCCACAAAACCTTTACCAGGGGTACTTGCTTTCATCTCAAACTGCGGACGGCTCGGTCTAGAATCTGCACTAGCCGCTCGGGGTAGGTCAGGCCGTCGCCCACCTCGACGCTCTCGTGACTCAGTACGTGACTGTGATCGGCTACGTACTTCCTGAGGTTGGACACGTGGAACACGTCGTGCACACCAGAAAGCTGCGGGGGGAGGGCAAGCCTGTAAGCAATGGGTCCAACCCGCTCTGAGACCTCAAAGGGCCCCACAAACCTCGGCGCGAGCTTCCCTCTCACCCCAAACCGCTGCAGGCCCTTCATGGGCGAAACACGAAGAAAGACGTGATCCCCAACCTCGAACTGCACCTCTCTGCGTCTCCGATCCGCGTAGCTCTTCTGTCTGCTCCTGACAGTGCGGAGTCGCCTATGGACCTGCTCGACTATCTCCTGACTCTGCCGGATCAACCTGGGGCCAACCTCCCACTTGGTCCCCACCTCAACCCAACTCAAGGGTGCCGTACACCTCCGTCCCTACAGAGCCTTATAGGGAGCCATGCCGATGCTCGAGTGGTAACAGTTGTTGTATGCAAACTCCGCCAGGGGCAGGTGTTCCTCCCAAGAGCCCCTCCAGTCCAGCACATAGGCACGCAAAAGGTCCTCAAGTGTCTGTATCGTGCGCTCGGACTGTCCGTCCGCCTGGGGGTGGTAAGCTGTACTAAACCTCAACCGTGTCCCCAGGGCCTGCTGAAACTCAGCCCAAAACTGGGACGTAAAGCGGGTATCCCGGTCGGATACGATCTCCCGCGGAACTCCGTGTAGTCGTACCACGCCGCGGATGTACCCCTCTGCCAACTGTGCTGGTCCCAAAGTGACTCGGATCGACAGGAATCATGCCGTCTTCGTCAGTCTAACCACAATTACCCAGAGGGCGTCATGCCCTCGCTGGGTAACAGGTAAGCCCACCACCAAGTCCATGGTGATGCTCTCCCACTTCCACTCTGGCACTGGAAGCGGCTGTAGCGGCCCTGCAGGCCTCTGATGCTCGGTTTTCACCTGCTGGCACACTAAGCACTGCTGTACGAATTCACCCACATCCCGCTTCATCCCCCTCCACCAAAAGTCGCGGTTTAACCAATTTACAGGTAGCTATTATTTCCTTTCCACATTTTCCAAGACTGCAGTTATTCATACATTCCACTAGTTCTTCCCATCCTAGGATTCATGCCATACCCTAGGATCTATCATACAATCTAGTTTTCCAGCCTTAGGATTCATGCAACACCCTAGGATCTACCATTCATTCTAGTTTCTCATTCCTAGGATTCATGCAATGTCCTAGGTTCTATTTATGGTTCCATAATTAACAGATTATACTAATAAACTTAAAAGCCACTCTACCGGTTACAACAGGAGTACAGGGGGCGTGGTCGGGAATCCCGCATGCCTCCGCAACCCCCCGAGACTGCAACGGAACGGGGTCCTATCACAAGGATCAGACACAAGGAGTTTCTCAAAATAGTATACAACTACTGTAGATGGGTAGAGGATGTAATTCCTAAAAGCACGCAACTCGAAACGAGGAAAACGGACTCCTAACGGGCCCTAAACAGGTCGAAAATGACGAAACAGTGCAAAATCAGACGTCTGGAACCTCTTCCAGACGTCTTAAAAAGTGGATCAGAGGTTACCTTTGCTCTGCGTGGTCTCTCAGACGTCCAGAAGCCTGCGGGGGCATCTGGCCTAGTTCCCAGACGTCCGATGGTCACCCCGGACGTCTGGAAGTCGTTCCCGTCGTCTGGCACTGTAGCCAGACGTCTGATTCGCGTTGGATGCGAATCTCAGAACCTGCGCGTACCCATTTCCTCTCTCTCTTAGTACGGTCAGTCGAAGAAGAGGAAGAAAGATGGAATAACTCACCTTTCAGACGTCTGGACAGTCCTCCAGACGTCCTCCCCGCCGTCTGGTTGTTAGCCCAGACGTCTGATTCTGGAGAAAATTCCAGAATCAGGGTGTGACTCGCCCTCCATTCGCCCGCGCCGCAACTCGTCCGCCTGCTGCTCGAGCTGCAGCAGGCCTCCCGCGTCACCCCGCGTCCGCTGCTTTCCCCGCCGGCCGGCCTTGGCAGCCCCGGCGAGCTTGCCCTCATGGCCGAGTGCCTCTTCCCACGCGCAGCACCTCCTCCCACGCTCACCGCGGCTATCGCTGCCGCTGCTCACTTGCGCTCGCTCTCGCGCACCGGCTGGAGGGAGAAGAGGAAGGGTAGAGGTGACGGGAGTGAGGGGGAGGGCGTGGCCTTTTAAGACCGCGTGAGGAGGAGAGAGAGAGCGGGACAGAGGGCGCAGGAGGGAGAGGGAAAAGGAGGGAGAGAGAGATGCTCGCAGGTCTGCACGCTCAGGCGCGCTGACGAAACACGCGTGTCGAAAATAACCGAATCCCAGACGTCTGGAAGGGGTTCCAGACGTCTGGTCAGACGTCTTAAAAACGTCTGAAGCCGCGCGTTCGTAACAATATAACAAACTCAAAGGAAGTTTCGTCCCCGAAACTTGCGCTAACTAGGGTGCGGGAAAGACGTCAAAATAACCATAACAAACTCAAAGAGGACAGAAGCCGGTCCGAAAAGACGTACCCGCGAAGAGTTGCGGGTACCGTTCCCGCATTGCCGCCTTAGGCTCCCAGGTAGCCTCCTCGTACCGCTGGCTCATCCACAAAACCTTTGCCAGGGGTACTTGCTTTCATCTCAAACTGCGGACGGCTCGGTCTAGAATTTGCACTAGCCGCTCGGGGTAGGTCATGTCATCGCCCACCTCGACGCTCTCGTGACTCAGTACGTGACTGGGATCGGCTACGTACTTCCTAAGGTTGGACACGTGGAACACGTCGTGCACACCAGAAAGCTGCTGGGGGAGGGCAAGCCTGTAAGCAATGGGTGCAACCCGCTCTGAGACCTAAAAGGGCCCCACAAACCTCGACGCGAGCTTCCCTCTCACCCCAAACCGCTGCAGGCCCTTCATGGGCGAAACACGAAGAAAGACGTGATCCCCAACCTCGAACTGCACCTCTCTGCGTCTCCGATCCGCGTAGCTCTTCTGTCTGCTCCTGACAGTGCGGAGTCACCTATGGACCTGCTCGACTACCTCCTGACTCTGCCGGATCAACCTGGGGCCAACCTCCCACTTGGTCCCCACCTCAACCCAACTCAAGGGTGCCGTACACTTCCGTCCGTACAGAGCCTCGTAGGGAGCCATGCCGATGCTCGAGTGGTAACTGTTGTTGTATGCAAACTCCGCCAGGGGCAGGTGTTCCTCCCAAGAGCCCCTCCAGTCCAACACACAGGCACGGAAAAGGTCCTCAAGTGTCTGTATCGTGCGCTCGGACTGTCCGTCTGCCTGGGGGTGGTAAGCTGTACTAAACCTCAACAGCGTCCCCAGGGCCTGCTGAAACTCAGCCCAAAACTGGGACGTAAAGCGGGTATCCTGGTCGGATACGATCTCCCGCGGAACTCCGTGTAGTCGTACCACGTCGCGGATGTACCTCTCTGCCAACTGTGCTGGTCCCAAAGTGACTCGGATCGGCAGGAATCGTGCCGTCTTCGTCAGTCTATCCACAATTACCTAGACGACGTCGTGCCCTCGCTGGGTAACAGGTAAGCCCACCACCAAGTCTATGGTGATGCTCTCCCACTTCCACTCTGGCACTGGAAGCGGCTGTAGCGGCCCTGCAGGACTCTGATGCTCGGCTTTCACCTGCTGGCACACTAAGCACTGCTGCACGAATTCACCCACATCCCGGTTCATCCCCCTCCACCAAAAGTCACGGTTTAACCAATTTACAGGTAGCTATTATTTCCTTTCCACATTTTCCAAGACTGCAGTTATTCATACATTCCACTAATTCTTCCCATCCTAGGATTCATGCCATACCCTAGGATCTATCATACAATCTAGTTTTCCAGCCTTAGGATTCATGCAACACCCTAGGATCTACCATTCATTCTAGTTTCTCATTCCTAGGATTCATGCAATGTCCTAGGTTCTATTTATGGTTCCATAATTAACAGATTATACTAATAAACTTAAAAGCCACTTGATAACACCACGCAAGGGGGTAGTAATTAGGTTGAATATGGCCCATCTTTAGAATAAAAGGCACAACATAAAGTAGAATAGGAGCATTGCATGCATCAAGTACCAAGATTGCTTATAAACTGTATTAATGGCCATTTGTGTAAAGCATTTGTCAAAGCAGGCCTCAGATGAGCAATCGGACCGCACGGATGGATTCAGGACGACGAACGGAGTCTAACGGACTCAAAATCGGCCAAATCCGACATCCGGAGCTCCCACAATGGGCCCAAGAAATCCTGACCGTTGATCTGGAGATCAACGGCCTAGAACGCACCACGTCGCCCCGCCCCCGCCGCCCGCACGCCCCCAAGCCAGCCAAGGACGCATCTCGGCCGTTGATCTTCGATCGAACGGCCGAGATCCGCGCGCTCGCCCGCGGTCGCCGCGACAAAGCGCGGGCGTGGCGCAACGGTTAGCGCGCACGCCCGCGTTGCGGCGACGCGCGTTCGATTCGCGCGGAGCAAAAATCGTCTGCGGGCGAAGGGCGCGTCAAAATTGAGCCGCGCGATCAGAAGCGAGCGGCTAGGATCGCGCCACGCGGCGCGACGACAGCGCCCCACCTCCCACGCGCGCGCGCACGCCGGGCGGAAACGCGCGCGCGCACGCACGCCCGAAGCGCGATCCTAGCGCAAGCGCGGGAGGATCTCAGCCGTCCGATCATCAATCGGACGGCTCTCGTTCGACGTCCACGGATCGCGCCTGAAGAGAGAAAGGGGCGGGCGGCTGACCGGCGGCAGCAGACCTTCACCGACGTATATGGAAGTGGTTTTAGCGACGTTCTGGATGTCGCTAAAGCACATTCTTCTTTTAGGAAGCCCTTAACTCTATTTAAACCCCCTTCTACCACCATTCAAGGCATCCTCTCCCACTTGCAACTACTCCACTCCTCTCCTAGCTAGTCTTAGGCACTCTTGTAATCGCCGGAGACGACGAGCCGCCGACGGAGCCTCCTCCACCGCCGTGGCTGCCTTGTCGCTCTCCACTCTCTCTCTACCTCTCTCTCTCTCTTTTAAGCTTTCATGTACTTTTGTTGAAGCATGTATTTAATATTGTAAACCATGAACTATGAATGCATGTTTAATGAAATTGTTTTTCATTTAGTTGCCTTTTTAATTTCTGTTTAAAGTGCATGATCAAAACCAAGAGCTTTCTAACCCTAAACTCTCTCTATCTCTCGCTTTTCAAAACCGTTTCTTTCGCAAGCAAAACTCCGCCTTTTTCGTGACAACAAGTGGTAAACAAAATCCGATTTCCACGCCTCCCTGAGATCGACACTCGGACTCACCTCCGTTTACTTCTTTTAAAACCGACGTATCAAGTGCAACTATAACGACACCTCTTAACACACACGCACGAAGGCACGTCAGTTTTTGGCGCCGTTGCCGGGGAGGCAACGGATTTGTTTTATCACCTCCATTCCACCTTCATTCTCATATCGTCTAATGCCCTATTTTCCTTTTTACTTGACGGATGCAGGAATTCGGCGCATGGACGGCGAAGCGACGCATTCCACTATGGTAGCAAGGAAGTAGACGCCTCGAGGGCCGATAGTGAGTACTCTCTCTCTCTCGTTGTTTGCTTGCGTGAAAAAGCTAAAAAAAAATCATAAAAATTGAAAAAAATTGGCGTGGTGAATGATTGCTTGACCCACATTCTTAACACACCACCCTACAAAAAAAATGTACACTCTAATATACTGGACAAATTCTTGGAGTGTTCTTTGCTTTTTCTCTTGAGTGGTGTTTGCGAAGCCACCGTGAGTTGACCTGGGCCGCACCACTCAACCCTAAAAACTAACTCATCTAATAGAAGCTGCACGATCTTTAGGATGAGTACACTAGGGTTTTTAGAGCCTCTACAAGATAAAAAGGAAATCTACTTTCACCAAGTTGTGTGTAGAACTTGACGTGCCCATTGAAACTTGTCTGAAAGCATTAAGACACGTCAACCCTAAAAAACACTAAAGTAAGGATGAAACATTAAAAGACACCACACCCTAAAAATTCTTGCTTTAAAACCCTGTTTTGTAGAAGCACACACCTTGAAAAGTGGAAAATTAAGAGGCACCACCCCAATCAACGCCTCATCACATTACCCTAAGCACAAGCACTATCCTAACCCGTTAAAACTGAGTAGACGTGCCCTAGGCAGGACTGAGTTAAGTCTCAAAAGGTGAGGTTTTGTTCGCTAGGCACTTGGCTTTTATTCCCTTGGTAGAATCTGGTGGCTAGGCTGCGGGGCAGTGTCAAACGACCGCGGTTGTGGGGTCTATGGAACCGGAGGCGCAAGCCAAAGGAAGAACCTTCCCTGCAATCCCCTCGTAATCAACCTGGCCAGATTAGCCTGGTGAAGGGGAGTCCAGTGCTTACGAACTTAATCAACCTTTGTGAGATTTCCATGTCTCCTAAGGAGTACACCATAAGGACTAGGCTTGTTTGCTTGGTTGAGGACACAACTCTCTCGCATCTGTTCTTCCCGCATCCCTCCATTTCTTCCAAACCATGGATTTCAATGCCTATCCATCTTACCCAAACTACCCCCAACAGGATTTGTATGCTAACCCAAGTGGACCATACCCACAGCCTACTTGGGCTAACCAATCACCAAGTTGGGGATGCAACCTGGAATATCCCTCTTGGCCCAACTATGACCAAACCGCACCAACCTCTTATTGGAATACACCTAACATAGCCACCCAAGGGTACGATTCAAATTGTGGGGCTCCATATCTCGATTGTCCTCACGATGCCTCCTCATTTAGGTCCGACCCGCTCTACTGCGATAGGACCTACACTTTAGGAGAACACCAAGAACCCTACCCATCTCAAGATAATAACCAAGAAAGGTCATCTGAATTCAACAACCTTGCCTACTTGACCTTTGGATTAGAAGGAGTTCTAGACAAATGGAAATCAGAAAATGATCAGAAATCTAGGCAAGCCCAGGATCATCAACCTCTGATTTGGTCCCCTGATGAAGAATCTGACTGGGAGGAGGACTTAGAACCTCAACTATTCTGGAGTAGGACCAAACAGAGAATGGTTCCTCTTGAAGAACTGGACCCTGAACATGACAGAATAGAGGACCCACCCAAGAACCTAAACACCAATATGGATTCTGATCCACAACCTCAACCATACTCTCTTAACCTGGATTTCAAGGAGGAAATCCAAAGGACACCAAATGACACCATGTCAATTCTTGATAACCTCCAGTTAGAACTACACAGACAGAATCAAGAATTGGTTAAAGGGCAACATGCCATGTTGGAGTTGTTCCAACAATTGGGGGAAGAAGGCCAAAGAAAGCTGTTGCATACAACGCCATTCATGGAATTCATAAAGCAAGGACCTACCATGATCAATTGGACTACACCTAGTCATCCTGATTTGGTTCAGTCCACCATTGATACCCCTCAGGAGTTGGATAGCTCAGTGGATAAGGAAAGTAAGGATTCCTTGGAGCACAATTTGGGGAGCATTGAGAACAAACATCAGGAGGAAACTGAGAAGGTGAGGGGAGAGACCTTGGAATCTGAATCTAATCGGCTCAAGACAAGTAATCCGGTGGGAGCAACAGCCACCATCATAGATGGAGAATGGAGTTACAATTTTAAAGAAATTGATTATGAATCAGTTGGAATCCCCATCACAAAGTTGGAGGAAGGCCGAGAGAAAGAATATGATCTAGAGGATGAAATTGACCCTACCTCTAATATAACCTCAAACAATGAATCTGATACAAAGAAGGTGGCAGAAAATATTCTTGAGATCAAGGGCTTGGAAGGAATGAGCGATGAAACCATAGTTGCGGAAGAGATGGATTCGTCTTTGGAGAGAAGCTTCATGCTTGATTGTAAGGCTCATTCTGAAACTCTGGACCTTATTACCTGCCCTACCAGAATAAAGATCCCCACTGGAATTGATACACTTTCGATGGATTACAATTTTATGGGGACACAAGCTGAATATCAGACCTACAACTTTAGTGTCTGGCATGTCATATTTGGGGTGCGTTCGTCCACAGCAACTTGTTTGCATGACCACAAACTAAGAGAGGATCTGACACAGGCATGCATGATATATCTGTTACAGAATTCCCGCCCCTTTGGAACGGGACTCCACCACAACCTTATTCGCATCTGTGGACTTCTGATTTTGGGTCTGGTAAATTTTGAACATATCTTCTTGACCCAAGCCATTCCTGTTTGTGCACCGCCCAGCTGGAGGCGTTAAACTCACCGCTTCCTGGGAGGCAACCCAGCGGATTCAGACTGATCTGGTAGTCTACGTCACTCAGGTACTATCTTTTTAAACCCTTCTGCATCCATGAATCTGCCAATGAGGACATTGTCCAACTTAAGCATGGGGGGGATGGTAAATTGCATAATCCTGAGCTTAATTAATCAGTCTGAATGAATAAAAAATAAAAAATAAAAAATTTGAATTTAGGAAGAAAAACTTAGGTATTAGAAACTTGTCAATAGTGGGAAATAATACAAAAAGAACTTAAACACTTAGACTTTTCAGGCCTTCAGGCTTAATCAGCCCTGGTGTCCGTTAAAATATAGATTTAGCGGCGAGTCCTGGCAACTTTAAGCTATTCTAATCCACCTACTAAATAAGGTGATAAGTATACGACTTATCAACTCATCCTCTAACTCAGGAAAACTTTGAGTCTAAGCATCTGCACACATTTCTGCACAGACTCACTTCTCGGAGATTTTGACAGAAATTGGGTAGCTAATGAACTCTCTAGGGTGGTATGGCTGGCAAGTTGTCATGGGTAACAACCCATTGGCAGGTTGTCCAGAACCCAGCCACAGGCAATTTCTTTTTCACTGCCTCTAGGTACATTTGAGATTAGGGAAGCCACCTACGTAAAAAAAAAAAAAATAATTAAAAAAAAAAAAAAAAAAAGGGAAAAGAAGAAAAGAAAATAAACCACACTTCACCGCACAAGTATGGCTGGCAAGTGATCGTGGGTAACAGCCCATTGGTCGGTTGTCCAGAGCCCAGCTCAATAATTGCACAAAAAAAGAAGACCAAAAACACCTAAGGAAGAAGCGGGGAAGTAGTACAAGCCGGGGAGATATACACTGGAAAATCCTTGTGTTGACCCCAAGTAAAATGAACGCAGGGAGAAAGCTACCAATCGAACAAATACACCTTCAGGCAAAAATTTATTTTCTTTTCCGGTCACCTAGAGGCGTAGAAACTCGAAGTCTGTCTCAATTACCGTTAAGTAAGTCTATCACAACATTCACACCAAGATGCTTAGCACTTAGGGTTTTGACCGAGTTTTGGGTGGGTTGGGTAGCCGTAAAAAGTTACCAACCCACACTGAATTCTAAAAATTCTAAAAAGACATATATAGATATATACGTATACATAAGTATAGTTATATATATACAAAGCAAGGATTCGGGCGATTCGTATTTTGGCAGACACCCGGGCGCTGCTTAGTCTTTGTAGATTAAGATCTTCGTATAGTTCCTCTTATTGACAAGTAACGAAGTGCCTAAGCAATTACTTCTTGAATTCGCCAAAGAAATAAAGGCTAGAATAAACCTTGCTAGGGACTAGCAAGGAGTAAGCATGGGGGTATGATAACACCACGCAAGGGGGTAGTAATTAGGTTGAATATGGCCCATCTTTAGAATAAAAGGCACAACATAAAGTAGAATAGGAGCATTGCATGCATCAAGTACCAAGATTGCTTATAAACTGTATTAATGGCCATTTGTGTAAAGCATTTGTCAAAGCAGGCCTCAGATGAGCAATCGGACCGCACGGATGGATTCAGGACGACGAACGGAGTCTAACGGACTCAAAATCGGCCAAATCCGACATCCGGAGCTCCCACAATGGGCCCAAGAAATCCTGACCGTTGATCTGGAGATCAACGGCCTAGAACGCGCCACGTCGCCCCGCCCCCGCCGCCCGCACGCCCCCAAGCCAGCCAAGGACGCATCTCGGCCGTTGATCTTCGATCGAACGGCCGAGATCCGCGCGCTCGCCCGCGGTCGCCGCGACAAAGCGCGGGCGTGGCGCAACGGTTAGCGCGCACGCCCGCGTTGCGGCGACGCGCGTTCGATTCGCGCGGAGCAAAAATCGTCTGCGGGCGAAGGGCGCGGCAAAATTGAGCCGCGCGATCAGAAGCGAGCGGCTAGGATCGCGCCACGCGGCGCGACGACAGTGCCCCTCCTCCCACGCGCGCGCGCACGCCGGGCGGAAACGCGCGCGCGCACGCACGCCCGAAGCGCGATCCTAGCGCAGGCGCGGGAGGATCTCAGCCGTCCGATCATCAATCAGACGGCTCTCGTTCGACGTCCACGGATCGCGCCTGAAGAGAGAAAGGGGCGGGCGGCTGACCGGCGGCAGCAGACCTTCACCGACGTATATGGAAGCTGTTTTAGCGACGTTCTGGATGTCGCTAAAGCACATTCTTCTTTTAGGAAACCCTTAACTCTATTTAAACCCCCTTCTACCACCATTCAAGGCATCCTCTCCCACTTGCAACTACTCCACTCCTCTCCTAGCTAGTCTTAGGCACTCTTGTAATCGCCGGAGACGACGAGCCGCCGACGGAGCCTCCTCCACCGCCGTGGCTGCCTCGTCGCTCTCCACTCTCTCTCTACCTCTCTCTCTCTCTTTTAAGCTTTCATGTACTTTTGTTGAAGCATGTATTTAATATTGTAAACCATGAACTATGAATGCATGTTTAATGAAATTGTTTTTCATTTAGTTGCCTTTTTAATTTCTGTTTAAAGTGCATGATCAAAACCAAGAGCTTTCTAACCCTAAACTCTCTCTATCTCTCGCTTTTCAAAACCGTTTCTTTCGCAAGCAAAACTCCGCCTTTTTCGTGACAACAAGTGGTAAACAAAATCCGATTTCCACGCCTCCCTGAGATCGACACTCGGACTCACCTCCGTTTACTTCTTTTAAAACCGACGTATCAAGTGCAACTATAACGACACCTCTTAACACACACGCACGAAGGCACGTCACCACTCTACCGGTTACAACAGGAGTACTGGGGGCGTGGTCGGGAATCCCGCATGCCTCCGCAACCCCCGAGACTGCAACGGAACGGGGTTCTATCACAAGGATCAGACACAAGGAGTTTCTCAAAATAGTATACAACTACTGTAGATGGGTAGAGGATGTAATTCCTAAAAGCACGTAACTCGAAACAAGGAAAACGGACTCCGAACGGGCCCTAAACGGGTCGAAAACGACGAAACAGTGCAAAATCAGACGTCTGGAACCTCTTCCAGACGTCTTAAAAAGTGGATCAGAGGTTACCTTTGCTTTGCGTGGTCTCTCAGACGTCCAGAAGCCTGCGGGGGCGTCTGGCCTAGTTCCCAGACGTCCGATGGTCACCCCGGACGTCTGGAAGTCGTTCCCGTCGTCTAGCACTGCAGCCAGACGTCTGATTCGCGTTGGATGCGAATCTCAGAACCTGCGTGTACCCATTTCCTCTCTCTCTTAGTACGGTCAGTCGAAGAAGAGGAAGAAAGATGGAATAACTCACCTTTCAGACATCTGGACAGTCCTCCAGACGTCCTCCCTGCCGTCTGGTTGTTAGCCCAGACGTCTGATTCTGGAGAAAATTCCAGAATCAGGGTGCGACTCGCCCTCCGCTCGCCCGCGCCACGACTCGTCCGCCTGCTGCTCGAGCTGCAGCAGGCCTCCCGCGTCACCCCGCGTCCGCTGCTTCCCCTGCCGGCCGGCCTTGGCAGCCCCGACGAGCTCGCCCTCACGGCCGAGCGCCTCTTCCCACGCACAGCACCTCCTCCCACGCTCACCACGGCTGTCGCTGCCGCTGCTCACTTGCGCTCGCTCTCGCGCACCGGCTGGAGGGAGAAGAGGAAGGGCAGAGGTGATGGGAGTGAGGGGGAGGGCGTGGCCTTTTAAGACCGCGTGAGGAGGAGAGAGAGAGCGGGACAGAGGGCGCAGGAGGGAGAGGGAAAAAGATGGAGAGAGAGATGCTCGCAGGTTTGCGCTCTCAGGCGCGCAGACGAAACACGCCTGCCGAAAATAACCGAATCCCAGACGTCTTAAAAATGTGTGAAGCCGCGCGTTCGTAACACATACCCTTCACAGGCACCCACCTACCTAACCCACCTTCATGGCCACAGAGTGACCTAGGCATACACGCCTAGGCTGCCCCACGGCCAGCCAACCATCGCAGCACTTTCTCCATGCCACGGCAAAGCCCCCCATGTGGTTTAACAAGGCCGCAAGGCCGTCTTTGTGAATTTCATTTCCGACCTCCCTTCCACCATTGAAGCAGAAGCAAGGAGCTTGTATCCTCGCTCCAGGTTGTGTGCTCTAGGTGTCAGAGTCCCAGAAGGAACGGGTTGAGTGCACGAACACATCTAGCCAAGAGATTGGCTCAGCGAGTGACTGCAATTGTCGCAATTGAGCGAAGCACCTCACCTACGGACGCGAGCGAAGCGAGGGGGACTTTAGTCCCACCTCGGAAACACTCAGCACAGGTGCGTGATTTAAATTGATTTTGTGTCATCGGCTCTTCGCCTCCTGACACAGGGTGAGGTCCCCTCACCCACTCACGCCTTGTCCGTGCCCACGCTATGCGGACCTGGCACCCAACCCGATTACCTATACCTAGCACTCCTCACGCATCACACCCACGCCGGTGTGCCTGGACCCGGGCGCGCACCCGACCCGATTACCTGGCTCTGGGAGAGCGTACCGAAGAGAGATATAGAGAGAGTGACGCAGAGAGGGTAGGGGATAGATTTTGCATTGTGGTGCTGTGCAGGAGCTAAAGAAGGTAGCAGCAGAGGAAGAGAAGAAAAGGAAGAAGGTAGCTGGTGAAGAAAGAGAGAAGTAGGAGTTGCCAAGAAAGAAGAAGGAAGAAGGAGGAGGTGCAGCAGAGAAGAACAGAAGAAGAAGAAGCCAAGGAGGAGGTGCAGCAGAGAAGAAGAAGAAAGAGTGAAATGACTGTAGCAACCGCAAGATAAGGCATCTGACTCACAGAATCATACATCTAAAAAGGAAAGTCAGAGAAAGAAAGGAGAAGGTGTGGCCAAGCAGAGGAAAGAAAAAGGAAAAGGAGAGAAGAAAAAGAAGAACGAAGTCACAAAGAGAAAGAAGAAGGAAGAAAAGAGAAGAAGAAAGACAATTCATTTCTTTTTGCATCTTCCCTCTCTATCTTTCATATACATTGGATTGCTATCATCTTTTGAGTAATTAGAGATTGTGATTTTAGTTTCTAAAATACCAATTTGTTCCCTGAGTTTGACCTCAGATACTTTCATTTTCGAGTAAAATAAATTGTTATTTGTTCATAATGCTTTTTCGACTATACTGCAACGAGACTGATTTAAAAGACGACAAAGCCTTGCAACACTAGCCCATTCTTTAAGGTTTCCCGTGGCCTACGTTAAGGAGATCCGGTCTCTCCTCTGCTTTTCAACATCTTTACGAAACCCTTTATCCGTGGTATTAAAGAGCTTGCCATTCAAGGCAAAATCCTTCCCTTCTCCGTCAGGCATGTTATATCCCCTCCCTTAGGTCTTTGGTATGCAGATGATATTATCCTCTTCCTTAATGGGAATCTGCACTCCATCTTCAACCTTTCTAGGTTTCTCTGTGCCTTTGAAGAGTTTGTGGACCAGCGGATTAGCCACACCAAGAGCCAATGCTTCATTGGCAAACACTTTCCATTTGGTAGAATCTCTCATATTCTCCAATCTCCGGACATCCAACTTGGCTCCTTCCCTTTCCAATACTTGGGTTGTCCTATTTCCACTGGGAGAGCCAAAACAGCCTATTTCAATCAGATCATCGACAAAATTCAATCAAAATTAGCGGGTTGGAAAGTGACCCTGCTCTCCTTAGCCTCTAGGCTTCTGCTCATTAAGCATGTTCTGTCTTCCATCCCCATACATATCCTGTCCGTTCTTGATGTCCCCAAAACCATCATCCGCAAACTTGTGTCTATTTTCGCTACCTTCTTCTGGGGTGTTGAGGAGCTGGACAAGAGACATCATTGGATTTCCTGGAAATCTATTGCTAAACCTACCAAATATGGCGGGTTGGAGATTCACTATTTGAACATCTTCTCTCTACTCTTAGGATGGAGTCTGGCATATCCTTTTTATGGACTCCCCTTACTCATCTCTTATGATACAACTCTATGGCAAACTTACCTACAACTCACCCAATTTTCCATCCAGAATCAAAAGCCTCTGTGAGACTTACACTACTATGAAACCTTTAATCAGATGGGAGGTTCATGAGGGGCGTATTGACTTTTGTGCTGACCTTTGGATTAGGGACTCCTTACTTCGAGACTTCCTTTCCCCTACATGTTCTCTTGACCCCATTTCGGTTAACTCCGCCATTGAGAACCTCAGTACCAACCCTTTTTTTACATACCTTCCTTCTCATATCATAGCCAAAATCATAGCCGCTGTCCTAGACAACAACCATGACGTTCCCATTTGGGCCCCCATCATTCCAGCCTCTTTTTTGTGGCCTCTGCTTATAACAACTTCAAAAATCTCCCTATTATCACCATCCACAAAAACCTCTGGTCTCTCAAGATTCCCCTCAGACTATCTATTTTGGCCTGGAGAGTCCTTGCCAAGCTTCCTACTGACAATAACATCTCCAAACTTGGCATACCGCTCCCCTCTATTTGCTCTTGCTGTCCGAACTCCCCAAAGATTGAGATGAAGTTACATCTCTTCTCCAATAGCTACCTGGTTCGTCTCATCTCTGATTGGACCTTTTCCAGAGCTTATCTTCGTCCTCTACACCCATCCAAATTTTTTCTCCTTATGTAGTCTTCGATCAGACTCCACAATGAGCATACGTATGGGGGCCTCATCTGCTTCATTTGGTCTAATGTCTGGAATGTTAGAAACAAAATTAGGCATGATCAGCTATCCTTTTCTAATATTTACCCATTCCTACATAAAAATTGGTTTAATTTTGACTTTGATATGTGGCCTAGAAAATGTCGCCCCTCAACTTTTGCAGTGATCTGGATCTGGCCTGCTTTTGGATTTAAAGTTAATGTAGCTGCTTTCTCCTCTGGATCCACTTCTATGATGGGTTGGGTTTTGAGAAATCACCTAGGCAACTTTGTCAAAGCTGCCTCGTACAGATCCCCCTTGATGAATATTGAGATAGCTCGACTGCTCGCCTTCTCGCGTGCTCTCCAGAATGTCAACGGAGTGCATTCTCTTCACCTAGAATCTGATTCATCCCTCCTGCAGTTCTGGTGGAATGGTAAACTTTTCATTCCTTGAGCCCTCAAAGCCCAATTCAGACCACTCCTGGATAGCAAGAGACGGATCACATCTATTCAGTATATTGCGCCAGCAGCCAACGCTCTTGCCTCCCATTTTTCTACCAAAGCCACTGATGGTTGGGATATCTTTCATGATTTCTCCCTGCTTTCAACTAGGCTCAATGGTCTTGTCAGGCTCAACAAGATCCAGTTCCCCTATGTTTTCTCTTTGGAGTAGTTTGGTTAGTTTGTTTTTTGTTTGTTGTACTCGGCCACAAGTCGTGGCCTTCTTTCTTGTATTAGGAAGGTTTTTGCTCGGTCCCCCTTGTTAACAGAGCGAAATCGAGGTTATAAATGTTGCGTCATAGTATAGGTTGAAATTTCTTGAAAACAAATAAAATTTATAACTCAGATGAAAGTTTGAGGTCATTCGCTGAGAGCAAATAGGAATTCAATCGCTAATCTTGATTAACAAGTAAATGAGCACAAGAAATAAGCCAATAAATTACTCAAAACTAATAATCAATGTAGCACATGCATATTACAATAGTTATGTATGGCAAAAAGAATCTCAAAGTAAAAACAATGGTAATTTAGATCACCAATTATTCAATTTAAGCATATATGCATTGAGTTCAAATAATGTAACAGTGCCATCAACCATTCAAACTTAGGTACTCAAATGTATGAAATCAGATGACGGGGGCTTGTATCAGACGACTTAAACAGTAGGTGCTACAGTGTTAGGGAACCACTATTCTTCTTCTTCCTCTTCTCTTTCTTTCTTTCCTTCCACAGGCCTTCTTCCTTTCTCTTCTCTTCTCTCTTCTAAGTGTCGCACAGAGCAAAACGCTCCCCTGCCCCCTGCTCTCTCTCTCTCTCCTTCTCTCTCTAGGATCCGCCCTTCGAAGGCCACAGCGGGTTATCGAGTATTCAGGTAGAACACACTTGGGACTAGGCTCATCGACAGTGGGTGGTGAGTGAGGTGTGAGGCCTCAGGCGGATCAGTGTAAGCGGGTGAGAGGGACCTCACCCCTGTGTATTAGTTGAGGCGTTAAGCCCTTTGGACAAAAACAATTTATGCGCTGTGGTGCGACTATTAGTGCCCAATGTGGGACTATCCCACCGGGCTTCTTTTGCTTGTAGCTGCGAGGGATGACGCCTTCGATTGCGGTTATAGGGACTTCAATGTCTCTAATTAGCAGCCTGGGTGTTCTCCTGAGATAAGCCACACTGCCTGGGACTTCACCTAGGGCTTGCGATGCCTGGGAGTTGAAGAACAAGGGTAGCGATGGCGGAAGTGGTGGAGCTCTGGCGAGGATACCTGCAAAGAAGAATATGGCCTTGCAGAAGGTTCAGCAAGCTTTGCCGTAGCATGGCGAAGGTGCTGATGGTGATTTCATGGAGTAGGAGTGGCTGTGGTGGCCGGTCGGAGTCGAGGAAGGTAATCAGTGGTGGGTGTGTTCGATGGTGTGATTGGGTGGACGATGGAGTGCGATAGGTTAGGGCTTTTTTACGGGAGGATGTGGACAAGGTCAGGGACTTGTCGGTGAGGAGGATGGAGTTGTGTAGAGAGCGGAGATCCTCGCCAGAGTGTTCGCCGGAGGTGGAAGAGATGAGGGTGATTCACGGCATCGGTGGTTGAATTGGGGAATAAGAAGAATAGAAAAATGTAGGGAAGGAGAGGAAGCTAGAGAACCTAATCTAACGGTCGATGGAGGTAGAAAACCCATGCTGGTGTGATGGCTGGACGAGGGGAAGATGAATCCTTCGAGAGGGGGACGGCGGCAAGGAAAGGAGTCAGGGCACCTCTGATGTGATCGTTGAGAGGTGAAGGAAGTCGAGGAGGAAGAAGATGCTCCCAATTTGGCCGTTGGGAGGTTGTAAGATGACGGGGGAGGATGCTCATCAGAGCTAAGGCTGAGCGGGGTCGAAGGTGGAGTTTTGAAGAGGGTTTTGGCCCCAAACCTTGCTCAGAAATTTGGCCGAGCCCTGGGGGTCCTTTTATAGGGGTCTAGAGGCCGATTTGAGCTTGGAAGTCAAGCTTCCAAGCTTAGAATGTTCTTCGGAATAGGATACCCAAATCTCTCATGCGTTTGCATGAGAGATTGGGAAAGTTTTAGGGCTCATGGACGAATTCAATGGAAAGTGGACTCCTCAAGGAATCTCCCTTCCAATTTTGGAAGGGATTGATTGATCAGAGAAGGAGTTCTCTTCAATCAAAGGTCGCCGGAGTTGTAGGAATAGGATTCATGGTGGTAGTGGCGAAACGGTGGCAGCAACTAGCTTTTCTTAAGTCGTCGTAGTACAAATAGTTATTGCCATCATTTGCTAATATATAATTTTTTACTCAGAAAATAAAGAGTTCCCGAGGTCGAACTCAGGGAGCAAGTTGTATTCTACGGGTACAAGTTTCTTTTACAAAAATAAAGAAAGAGAGAGAGAGAATTTGTTGGCTTTTTTTCTTCTTCTCTTCTTTTCTCTTTGCTTATCCTCTCCTCTTCTGCTTGGCTCTTCTGCTTTCTTTCTTTGCGCTTCTTCTTTATCTGCAGCAGTAGTGATGTTCTTCTTCTTCTTTCAGTTCTTGTTTCTGCTCGTCTCTTTCTTTTTCTTCTCCCTTGCGGTCCTGTTCTTCTTCTTCTTTCTTTCTTCTTTTCTTTTTCTTCTGCTTGGCTGCTTCGTCTCTCTTCTTTTCTTCTTTCTTCACCTGTCTTCAGGACGTCATCTGATTTTCCAATCAGACGACTTAACACTCGGATGCTACAATGTTGCTTCAGTTCTTCCTCAGTCCTCTGCTTTGGGCAGCCCTGGCTGCTCTTTCTTTCTTCAGTCTTCTTCTCCTTCTCTGTTCAGCGGGCGTCTTTCTTCTTCTTCTCTGCCTGCACACTTGCACAACTTGATCAGAGGGGCAAAACCTAATTCTACCCTCTCCCCCGCGTTTCTCTCTCACAGAAGCCGCTCTTAGGAAAGCTCTCCCAGAGCTGCCGGGTATTCGGGTATGGGTCGTGCCCGGGTCCAGGCCCACCGGCGTGCGTGGTAGGCGAGGAGTGCAGGTCGGGCTTAGTCGGGTCGGGCCAGGTCCGCGGGGCGTGGTCGCGGACGAGGCCAGGTCAAGCGGGTGAGTGAGAGGGACCTCACCCCGTGCTCAGGAGGCAATGAACATAAGGCACTTTTTGCCTTTATGCGGGCGTGCTCCTCTGAAGAGTTACGAGGTGGGACTAAATGTCCCACCCCAATTGGGCGCCCGCAGCTGAAGACGCTGCAGGAGTTCGCGGTTGCACGCGAGGCCTTTGCCCCAGTTGCAAGTCTGGGACGCTTCGCGGAGATGCCCCGCGTAGCCTGGGAGTCGCACCTGGGCGAATCGCACCTGGAGCTGCAGGTTGAAGGTGCTCCTTCCACACAGCAATGGCGATGGCGGTCGAGATACCTGCCCACAGAGGAACGGCCTCTCGGCCTAATCAGATACGCAGAGAGCCTTCGCCGTGGCACGGCGAAGGTGGTGGGGGGTCTGGCAGGTGACGGGGCGGAGCGTGAGGGTCGCCCTAGGTCAAACTGCGGGCGGAGAAGTGGGTTTGTTCGGGGGGTCTGCAGAGGGTGAGTGGCGGGAAGTGGAAGGGCGGAGGTTGATCAGGGTGAGGAGGCGGAGGTTCTGTGAGGGTCGGCGAGGCGTATGGGGCTGTGGAGCGACGGGGGCGTCTCGCCGGAGTTTGGCCGGAGACGAAGGGGGTGACGGTGGACAGGAGCGGTCGAGGGTTTAATCAAATAAAAGACAGTGAGGAAAAGAAAGAGGGGGAGATGGGGAGAGGCTCTGACCTAGCTACGGAGTTGAAAGGGGCTGGAGCAAGGCGGCAGTCGTATCGACTGTCGCCGGAGAAGAAGATGCCCGGGGGAAGGGGCGGCGGCGAGGAGAGGGCCGGAGAGGCGCCAGCTGGGTGCGGCATGGCGCGGGAAGAGCGAGGGAGGGCAACCTTGCAGCTGGTAGTGCGGCAGAGCGACGAGGAGGAAGGGGAGAGGCCGCCGGAGCTGGAGGGCTTCCTGTCGGAGTGGGAAGAGAGGAAGTAGGGGTCTTTCTCCGTCAGGACCGAGCTGCTCAGAACGGCGGAGCGACGGGGGTATTTATAGAGGCGGAATCAGAGAGGAGGGCGGAGGGAGACGACGTGTCTCCCTTGCCGGAGGACGCCGGAGATGGAGACCCATACCGTTCGTGCATTCGCACGGCTGGTATGGTGGGTTGCAGCGACCAGGGGGGTGTTCCTGCAATGGCTGACGATACAGGGCACCCCCGGTTGTCTTGCCAGACCCTCCCCCTTACCCTGCACGGCGCCATGCTCCGCGCAAGGTCGCCGGAGCATGGTGCTGGTCAGGTTTTGGCAGGAGGGACCTGAATGCAAAGAACGAAGGAGAGTTAGGGGCATAAATGTGAGGGTTCGAAAGTTGAGGGCCAACAAGTAAATATATGAGGACCAGAGTGTAAAGTTGGTCAAGAAGGTTTCTTCTTAGGCTCAAGCTTTTATACATGACTAATTAGGACCTAAGGAATCTGATGGTGAATTTTATTTCTAGATTAAACCTTGTTTGACCGGTCAATTTACGCAAAAACCCAAATTAAGTTATTAATTGGGCATGGTTCTCAATGTAGGTCAAAATGGGTTCTGAAGGCCAAATTGAAGGTTCTAAACCCTAGAGATTATTTTTCTATGAATTTTAGAGGGTTTATTCTATTTTTACTTTACCTCGAACCTCGTGAATTGAAGTGGGTTTGTTTTAAGGTTACAGGTTATCATTTAGTTCCTTGGAATTGCTGTAGCCCTTATCAGATCATCCCACTTTCCTTCTTATTCGATTTGTTTGACCTATGTTTGGACCCTGAATTACCCTGTATGCAGATTGTACTGGTAAAATTGCATTTTTACCCCTTATGACTTGTTTTCTCCTTAAACTCAGAATTCTCTGAGTTAAGCCTTTCCTTGAGTTATGTAGGAGCTTTTATCCTTTGTATTAGGTCAAGATGAGCTAGTTATGGCTCATGATGAGGTTCTCATCATACCCCCATGCCTAGCTTTTGTTAGTCCCTTAGCAAAAACTTAAGGTTTCAACCCTTGTTCTAGACCATGAAGTTCTTAATAGCTTCAGATAAGTGCTTTTTCATTTAAACTTAGATTAGGTTAGAATGTTGACCATAGGCCTAAAAGGTACTCTAGTACCAATCAAGATCCGAATCTGTCTAGCCTTGGCCTCAGTCCTTAGCAAAGGTTTTTAAGGCCCACAAGAACTAACCTAAGGTTTATTGGACTTTGTGGTTAAAGCACCCGTGCTTGAAATGATTTTAGACCTGGTTCAGTTCACAGTGCGTTTTGTAAGAGGGAGAGATAGAAAATTTTTCTGTTTGGAGAGTTTTCTCTCTTTTTCTTTTTAATTCTAGCTTAGGATTGGCTTTTCAACACGGTCTGTATCAGATTCCTTGCTCCCATCATCAATCCTCAAGGGTTCCTGGCAGTCGATGCTTTGAGATAGCACCGCCCATGGCAACCCCTGGAACCCTGGCTATTGAGATTTCGAGATAATCCCATCCATGGTGTTTCGTGGCCGAATCCAGACCCTGGCAATTGATACTTCGAGATAATGCCATCCATGGAATCTGAATTAGCAGAGTGCTTACATGCCCCCAGTAGGATATGTGAATATCCTAAGAGACAAGCACCGATGAGATGATATTTTGTTACGCATCTTCGAGGGGATTTCCCGCCTCTCCGCGTTGGGAACTCGTCCAAATCAACTTGTGTTGGTCGGTCGCTCCTACTCTAGGTGTACTTTTCAGAATTTTGCGACGCTTCTGCGTGATTTTGATTTTTACGCTTACTGAACCAGGCTGTGTGTGAGGTTAGGGTGCTTAGGTTACTAAGTCCCGTAAACCAAAAATTAGTTAATGAGGCCAAATACTTCCTAAGCCTTAGACCTAATACTTCAGCTTTTCATTTTCCTCAACCTCTTGAGGAGTGTCCAGATCTTAATGGGTACTGAGAGTTTATTCAAGAATGCCTAAGGTTTGCGTTCTTACTAATCTCATTATGCACTTTTCAGTTATTTTCTTGAATGAGGTCTAGAACTTAGGTTAATTCCTTAGTTCCTTACTAATGACTATCACTTTTTCTTTAATCTTTTTGTGCTCCTTTTTCATTTTGTATCTTTTCTCCTCCTTCACAAAATTTCCTTCTCCCTTTTTTTTCCTCTTATTCTTTTTCGAAAATTTTTAATTTTTATGGTGTTTTTGGCATATGTGAAAATTTTTTTTATTTTTTTTATTATTTATTATTTATTATTTATTATTTTTTTATTTATTATTTATTATTTTTTTATTTTTTAAACCTTTTCTTACAAGTTTTGCACTTTCATACCCCCCCATGCCTAAGATTTGCAATGTCCTCATTGTAACCTAGGGGGTTTTTATTTAACTTAGTTCATTCCTTAAGATAGAAATTTGGATGAGTGAATGGGTCGGGTTGAATTTTGCGGACGATTTCTAATCCCAGATGCAGCATCTGAGGTGGGGTCGGCTGTCTACAAGGGTGAACCTTAAGTGCAAAAAGGTGTCAGAAAAAGGTTTTGGATTTTTAGGAAAATGACGGGTTGCCTCCCGTTAAGCGCTGAGTTTTACGCCATCGGCTGGGCGCAATAAGCTCAAGGGGAATGGAGGATATAAGATGCTTCAGCCAAATCGGTAGAAGTCACATCAATGAACGGCTTGAGTCTCTGATCGTTTACGATGAAAAGTTCAGAATCGTGGCTGAGTGGACTGATTTCGATTGCTCCATTTCCAAAAACCTGTCGGACCAAATATGGTCCGACCCACTTGGATCTCAGTTTTCCTGGGAAGAGTTTTAGTCGGGCATCAAAGAGTAGGACCTTTTGACCAGGATGAAAGATCTTTCTTGAGATATGCTTGTCATGGAAGGCTTTAACCTGCTCCTTGTAGATTCGCGAGTTCTCATACGCGTCTAAGCGTAATTCATCGATCTCGCTGATTTGGAGTTTTCTGTGGGTCGCAGCCTTGGAAAGATCTAGATTACAGTTCCGTACTGCCCAATAGGCTTTATGATCTAGTTCGACGGGAAGGTGACACGCCTTTCCGTACACTAGTCTAAAGGGAGACATGCCTAATTGGATTTTGTGGCGGTCCTATAGGCCCACAATGCTTCCGGAAGTCGGGACGACCAGTCCTTCCTGTCAGGCCGAACGGTGACTTGCAGGATTTTCTTGATCTCCCAATTAGACAGCTCAGCTAGACCATTAGTTTGGGGGTGATAAGGAGTAGAGATTCGGTGAGACACCCCGTATTTGGTCATCAGTGACCTAAATTGTGCATTTGTGAAATGGGTCCCCCCATCAGAGATTATTGTACGAGGAATCCCGAATCTTGAGAAAATGTTTTGATGAATGACTTTGAGAATGACTTTGCAATCACAGGTTCGGGTCGGTATGGCTTCGATCCATTTGGACACGTAGTCCACAGCCAACAGAATGTATTCGAAACCATCCGAAACAGGAAAGGGGCCCATAAAATCAATCCCCCAAACATCAAAGATTTCGCATACTAGAATCGGTTGCATAGGCATCATGTCGCGATGGCTGATGTTGCCCAAAGTCTGGCAGCGACTGCATGCCTTGCAGTGACTGTACGCATCTTTAAACAGTGTGGGCCAGTAAAAGCCGCACTGGAGGACTTTTGATGCGGTTTTATTCCCGGCGAAATGGCCACCGCATGCCTGGTCATGGCAGAAAGAGAGGACATTGCTGATTTCCTCTTCCGGGACACATCTCCGAATGATCTGATCAGCACCTATGCGGAAGAGGTACGGGTCTTCCCAAATGTAATACTTGGCATCAGAGCGTAATTTGTCCTTCTTGGCCTTCGGCCAATCGGACGGGATCTGATGAGATGCCAAGTAATTTACTACATTAGCAAACCATGGAAGGCTAGTACTGATAGTCGGCAGGTGCTCATCAGGAAAATGCTCAGTGATGGGTCCGGAAGGGTCAATTAATTCAGAAGGAAGACGGGACAAGTGATCAGCTACCACATTTTGCTTTCCCGCTTTGTCGCGAATCTCAAGGTCAAATTCTTGTAACAGCAAGATCCATCGGATTAATCGAGGTTTCGCATCCGTCTTTGCAAGGAGATGCCTCACAGCTGTGTGATCCGAGTATATGATGACACGGGAACCCAGAAGGTACGATCTGAATTTTTTTAGGGCAAATACTACAGCTAGCAGCTCTTTCTCAGTAACCGTATAGTTACGCTGAGCCTCATCGAGTGTTTTGCTGGCGTAGTAAATGACCACAGGTTTCCCGTCAATTTTCTGCCCCAAAATCGCTCCTACAGCGATGTCGGATGCATCGCACATGATCTCAAAGAGTTGAGACCAATCAGGGGATTGTAGGATCGGGGCTTGGGTGACTCGGTCACGCAGGATTTCAAATGCTTGAGTGCATTCCTTGGAAATTTTGAAAGGTACATCCTTGGAGAGAAGAGTGGTTAGGGGGCGCGCGATTTTTGAAAAATCAGGGATAAATCATGCCCCAAGAAAGATCGGATGTCCTTGATCGAGCTAGGCATAGGAAGGTGAGAAATCAGATCAACCTTAGCTCGATCCACCTGGATGCCTTTTTCCGAAATTGAGTGTCCCAGGACAATTCCCTCAGGCACCATGAAATGGCTCTTTTCCCAGGAAAGAACCAAATTCACATCGATGCACCGCCTGAGTATCTGGACCAAGTGTTGGAGGCAATCGTCGAATGATGCTCCGAAAATTGAAAAGTCATCCATGAAGACTTCCAGATAATCACCTACCATATCTGAGAATATGGCAAGCATGCATCGCTGAAAAGTAGCGGGTGCATTGCAAAGACCGAAAGGCATCCTTCGGAAAGCGTATGTTTCGAAGGGGCAGGTGAACGTGGTCTTTTCTTGGTCCTCAGGATGGATTGCCACCTGGTTATAACCGGAGTACCTGTCAAGAAAGCAGAAGAACCTATTTCCCGCAAGTTTTTCGAGAATTTGATCAATGAAGGGTAATGGGAAATGATCCTTCTTCGTGGAGGAATTGAGTCGGCGGTAATCTATACAGACTCTCCACGAGTTGGCTAGTCGGGTAGGAATGATTTCTCCGGTCTTAGTCGTTATAGTGGTGAGTCCTGCCTTCTTGGGCACGACCTGAATTGGGCTCACCCAACGACTATCGGAGATTGGGTAGATAATTCCGGCATCTAACCACTTGATGATCTCCTTTTTCACGACCTCCTGCAGATTGGGGTTTAAGCATCTCTGCATTTCACGAGAAGGTCGTGTGACCTCTTCTGAATAGATGTGATGAGTGCAATAGGAGGGACTTATTCCATTCAAATCATCGAGAGTCCACCCGATGGCTCTGCGATGTTGCTGGAGAACAGTAATCAGACGGGATTCCTGTTCGGGATTGAGGTTGGAATTGATAATCACAGGAAGGGTCTGATCGGAACCCAAAAAGATGTATTTCAAGTGAGCAGGAAGAGGCTTTAACTCGAGGACAGGGTTTTCAGCAGCAGCGGGTGGTTCAATGTAGATGTGAGGTTCAAGGGTGGGAGTTACTGGGTTGTGTATGTCTGGATTCGACTCCTCTGTTTGCGGGTCAAGATCCTTCTGTGGTTGATGAGGCATAATCGAGTTATTCTGGAAGTGTGATTCATCAACCAAAGTCCGGACGTCACAAATTTATTCGATGACACCGCAATTAATTCCTTGTTGGGCCTTAAATATATCAATTTTTAGGGTTTGATCTCCAAACTTAAGCTCTATTTGGCCCTCCTCACAGCTGATGTTGGCTCTAGCAGTAGCCAAGAAAGGTCTCCCTAGAATGATTGGTGTATCCCTAGGGTTCTCAGGTGCGTCCATATCTAAGACTATAAAGTCCACTGGGAAATAGAAATCCCGCACTCTTACGATAACATCCTCGAGAATCCCTTTTGGTGACTTTATAGATCGATCTGCTAATTGTAATGTCACCTCAGTTGGTTTTAGCTCAGATTCTTCTAGATGGTCAAGTAAGGATGTGGGTATCAGGTTTATGGATGCACCCAAGTCTAGCAATGCTCTATCAAATTGGGTACCACCTATCTTGCAGGAAATCAGGGGAGTACCAGGATCTTTTGCCTTGGGTGGGAGTCTACTGAGGATTACAGAGCTGGCTTGCTCTGACAGAACAATTGGGCTTCCTCCCTTGGTTCGCGGCTTACGCTGGGGTGTACATATATTCTTTAGAAATCGTGCGTAAGCTGGTACGTGGCGGATTGCATCCATCAAGGGGATGTTTATGTGGACCTGCTCAAAGAGCTTGACCAGGTCCTCCTCAGGGGCCACGGGTTTGGTAGTCTTCTTTCCCTTGGTCAAGGCCTCGGGAAACGGGACCTTAGGTGGTTCTTCCTGGATAGGTCCAGGTTGTGGATCCGGGACAGGGGTGGGGACGTCCTGGATTACTGTCCTAGGCTTGGGATCAATACCCGGCTTGGAGTGGTTCGGATGAGGTGGGTCTTGGGTTTCCTTACCACTACGGGTCGTTACGGAATTAAGTCCTGCCTGGTTTTGGTTAGGATTGGGTAAAATAGCTTGCTGCTGGTAACCTGCAAAAGAAGTGGAGGCCTCTATCCCGTCAGGTGAAGGAACAGAGGGGGCCTGATAAATCATATGGGCATGGCCCGGGTTTGGGTTCATAACGCGCCGCTGGGTTGGCACGTTATTAGGATTAGGCAGAGGTTGGGAGGGAAGAGTACCTGGCTGGCGAGAGTTTGCCAACTGGGTCAATTGGTTACGGATCTCTGTAAGTTCGTCCTTGTGTTGTTTTTGGATAGCCGCATTCATTTTTTGAAAGTCAGCCAGGGTCTGAAGGATAAGGGACATTTGATCCCGATTCGGCCCAGATGGGTAAGTAGGGTTGGGCCGAGGCTGAGGCGGCTGGTAAGGACGAGGAGGTTGTGGGCGGGGTTGGAAGGATGATCTTTGGGTTTGGGAATTTCCCGCCCACTGAAAGTTAGGATGGTTTCGCCATCCAGGGTTATAGGTGTTGGAGAATGGGTCGTTCTGGATAGCGTGGAGGTCCTCGCAGGTCTGAGGAACCTCCAGAGAGTCAGAGAAAGAGGGAATGGAATTCCCCTGGTAGGTGTAGAAGGAATCGGAAGGACCACCGGGCAAAGATTCTGATGATGGGTCCATCCTAGGAGAAGGTCGATGGAGAATGTTTTGCACAGTTTCCCTTGTGGAAGGAGGCTGTGCGAAAGGGTTATGCGCAGAGGTGGCTCGCTGCAAATGCTGAGTCAGCTCGTCCACCTTCTTTTCGATAATTGAGACCTTGTCCAATCGACTGGCCATTACTTCCAGGTCGACTGATGCGGACAGGCCCTACATCTCATGTGCTCCCCTAAGATTCATCGATGTGCGGGTATTCGTCCTGTCGAATAATCCCATGGAGTCATTGTTGATGGAGTTCTCGCACATGTTTTCGAGAATCTCCCACACGGTGTCTTCATGTTGACCCATGATATTTCCTCCGCAGGTTGAATTGACGAAAAGACGGATGTCCTCACGGAGTCCCTGGTAAAAAGACTGGACTTGTTCCCATTTAGGAACTCCGTGATGGGGGCACTTTCTCATGAGATCCTGGAAACGATCCCATGCCTCATGGAGAGGTTCTCCTGATTGTTGAGTGAAGCGCGTAATCTGATGGCGCAAGGCGTTGGTCCGACCAACGGGAAAAAACTTCTTCAAAAACTCGGATTGAAGTTCTTCCCAAGTGTTGATCGGCCGGGTCTGAGTTTGATACGAATGGGCGACCTTGTCCATAAGAGCAAAGGAGAACATCTTCATGAGAAGAATATCCCGATTTTGCGCATCTGACCCAAAAGTTTGGGCCAGATGCTTTAGCTGTTTGATGTGCTAGAAGGGATCTTCGGAATTAAGTCCATGGAATTTAAGTATAGCATGAATCATGTTGGACTTTAATTCGGAATCAGGTCCTCCAGTCGGGATTCTGACTCGAGGCTCAATAGCCACCGCAGCAGGATTGTAGTGGTCCCGCATCATAGGACGCTGTGGTGGGTGCACGAAGTTTTGGAAGAGGTCATTGAGTCGCTGGAGCTGGTGCTCCAGATTGTTTTCTTCCTCAACTGGCTGAGCCATGATGGGGGAAGAAGAAGAACTTGGTTCTGAATCAGAAGAGAGAATAATGTGAGGGGGTTGCTGCACAAACACGGGCATCGAGGCTTGGCCTTGACGAGAGTGAATTTCTAAAGGAGGTCTTAAGGGTGGTCTTAAGGACCTCCTACCGTACATGCACTGTTGGAAAAGATGAGTTTAGAAGGTGCTGGACCCAATCAAGACACCCAAAAATGTGTTGGGTGACTATAGAGGTGCGGGGCAGATGGACCCCTTAATCAGAAAGATCGTCCACCTGAGAATTACCTGGGCAGCCAGAGAGGGAGATTCCCGCAAAGACCCCTACACGGTAGAGCGTCCCCACGGGTTACAGGGTTTCCCCCACCCGACCTCTCTTGTCACTGCGATTCCAGGTAGACCAGAATGGGGATCTTGACCTCTTAAGTCTACCAATTTTAGGTTAAGATTAGGGTGCTTAAAGTTACACTTGAACTTTAGTTCTTTGAGTGCAAAGAGTGACCTAATTTAAGGTTGGTTGACCCAAGGGGGCAACTTTACCTCTTGTTTCCTTTGAGAGTTTTTGGGTCTTGTCTTTTAGGGTTCAAGTGTTTAGAGAGCCAATTGTTTTAGGTTTTCTTTGAATAGGTATTTTCAGACAAGGGCTTGTTCACACTTCATTTGGTTTTCTCGATTCTTGCTTAAGGAGTGTGTCTCTAAATCCCTAGTGTTGGATCCTAGGTTGGCTCTACTTGGTCCAGTTAGCTCTTTGTTGGGTAATTAGGGCTCAAGCAAGAATGTGTTAGCCCTTAAATACCCTTAATAGTGTGCAATAATAATGGGTTGAAAACATGCAACTTTTGATGGTTTACTGAGTATAGAAGACAGGTTAGACCTATATTGCTTGTTCTTTTCTTTTCTTCCTCTTTAGAGTTTAGGGATTGAGAGGATAGAATTTTACCTGTCCTTGGAGTGGTTGTCGTGCTGTTGCTTGTCTTCTCGATTTTCTTGTATTTTTTTCTGCACAACAAAGGAGAGATTGTTAGCAATGCAAAAACAGGAATTTGATTATCTCTAGAATAGCCGTTGCTCCCTGGCAACGGTGCCAACTAGCGAAACGGTGGCAGCAACTAGATTTTCTTAAGTCGTCGTAGTACAAATAGTTATTGCCATCATTTGCTAATATATAATTTTTTACTCGGAAAATAAAGAGTTCCCGAGGTCGAACTCAGGGAGCAAGTTGTATTCTAGGGGTACAAGTTTCTTTTACAAAAATAAAGAAAGAGAGAGAGAGAATTTGTTGGCTTTTTTTCTTCTTCTCTTCTTTTCTCTTTGCTTATCCTCTCCTCTTCTGCTTGGCTCTTCTGCTTTCTTCCTTTGCGCTTCTTCTTTATCTGCAGCAGTAGTGATGTTCTTCTTCTTCTTTCAGTTCTTGTTTCTGCTCGTCTCTTTCTTTTTCTTCTCCCTTGCGGTCCTGTTCTTCTTCTTCTTCTTCTTTCTTTCTAATTTTCTTTTTCTTCTGCTTGGCTGCTCCGTCTCTCTTCTTTTCTTCTTTCTTCACCTGTCTTCAGGACGTCGTCTGATTTTCCAATCAGACGACTTAACCCGCGGATGCTACAATGTTGCTTCAGTTCTTCCTCAGTCCTCTGCTTTGGGCAGCCCTGGCTGCTCTTTCTTTCTTCAGTCTTCTTCTCCTTCTCTGTTCAGCGGGCGTCTTTCTTCTTCTTCTCTGCCTGCACACTTGCACAACTTGATCAGAGGGGCAAAACCTAATTCTACCCTCTCCCCCCACGTTTCTCTCACAGAAGCCGCTCTTAGGAAAGCTCTCCCAGAGCTGCCGGGTATTCGGGTACGGGTCGTGCCCGGGTCCAGGCCCACCGGCGTGCGTGGTGGGCGAGGAGTGCAGGTCGGGCTTAGTCGGGTCGGGCCAGGTCCGCGGGGCGTGGTCGCGGACGAGGCCGGGTCGAGCGGGTGAGTGAGAGGGACCTCACCCCGTGCTTAGGAGGCAACGAACATAAGGCACTTTTTGCCTTTATGCGGGCGCGCTCCTCTGAAGAGTTACGAGGTGGGACTAAATGTCCCACCCCAATTGGGCGCCCGCAGCTGAAGACGCTGCAGGAGTTCGCGGTTGCACGCGAGGCCTTTGCCCCAGCTGCAAGTCTGGGACGCTTCGCGGAGATGCCCCACGCAGCCTGGGAGTCGCACCTGGAGCTGCAGGTTGAAGGTGCTCCTTCCACGCAGTAATGGCGACGGCGATCGAGATACCTGTCCACAGAGGAACGGCCTCTCGACCTAATCAGATACGCAGAGAGCCTTCGCCGTGGCACGGCGAAGGTGGTGGGGGGTCTGGCAGGCGACGGGGCGGAGCGTGAGGGTCGCCCTAGGTCAAACTGCGGGCGGAGAAGTGGGTTTGTTCGGGGGGTCTGCAGAGGGTGAGTGGCGGGAAGTGGAAGGGCGGAGGTTGATCAGGGTGAGGAGGCGGAGGTTCTGTGAGGGTCGGCGAGGCGTATGGGGCTGTGGAGCGACGGGGGCGTCTCGCCGGAGTTTGGCCGGAGACGAAGTGGGTGACGGTGGACAGGAGCGGTCGAGGGTTTAATCAAATAAAAGACAGTGAGGAAAAGAAAGAGGGGGAGATGGGGAGAGGTTCTGACCTAGCTACGGAGATGAAAGGGGCTGGAGCAAGGCAGCAGTCGTATCGACTGTCGCCGGAGAAGAAGATGCCCGGGGGAAGGGGCGGCGGCGAGGAGAGGGCCGGAGAGGGGCCAGCTGGGTGCGGCGTGGCGCGGGAAGAGCGAGGGAGGGCAACCCTGCAGCTGGTGGTGCGGCAGAGCGACGAGGAGGAAGGGGAGAGGCCGCCGGAGCTGGAGGGCTTCCTGTCGGAGTGGGAAGAGAGGAAGTGGGGGTCTTTCTCCGTCAGGACCGAGCTGCTCAGAACGGCGGAGCGATGGGGGTATTTATAGAGGTGGAATCAGAGAGGAGGGAGACGACGTGTCTCCCTCGCCGGAGGACACCGGAGATGGAGACCCATACCGTCCGTGCGTTCGCACGGCCGGTATGGTGGGTTGCAGCGACCAGGGGGGTGTTCCTGCGACGGCTGACGACGCAGGGCACCCCCAGTTGTCTTGCCAGACCCTCCCCCTTACCCTGCACGGCGCCATGCTCCGCGCAAGGTCGCCGGAGCATGGTGCTGGTCAGATTTTGGCAGGAGGGACCTGAATGTAAAGAACGAAGGAGAGTTTGGGGCAGAAATGTGAGGGTTCGAAAGTTGAGGGCCAACAAGTGAATATATGAGGACCAGAGTGTAAAGTTGATCAAGAAGGTTTCTTCTTAGGCTCAAGTTTTTATACATGACTAATTAGGACATAAGGAATCTGATGGTGAATTTTATTTCTAGATTAAACCTTGTTTGACCGGTCAATTTACGCAAAAACCTAAATTAAGTTATTAATTGGGCATGGTTCTCAATATAGGTCAAAATGAGTTCTGAAGGCTAAATTGAAGGTTCTAAACCCTAGAGATTATTTTTATATGAATTTTAGAGGGTTTATTCTATTTTTACTTTGTCTCGAACCTCGTGAATTGAAGTGGATTTGTTTTAAGGTTACAGGTTATCATTTAGTTCCTTGGAATTGCTGTAGCCCTTGTCAGATCATCCCACTTTCCTTCTTATTCGATTTGTTTGACCTATGTTTGGACCCTGAATTACCCTGTATGCAGATTATACTGGTAAAATTGCATTTTTACCCCTTATGACTTGTTTTCTCCTTAAACTCAGAATTCTCTGAGTTAAGCCTTTCCTTGAGTTATGTAGGAGCTTTTATCCTTTGTATTAGGTCAAGATGAGCTAGTTATGGCTCATGATGAGGTTCTCATCAGGTAGGGACCTTTTTGTGAAAATGATGACAAAGTTGGGGGGCTATTGCAAGGATTTTGAAAGTTAAGGGCATGTTTGTGATAGAAAAGAATCAGACATGATCAAATTGCAAACTAGGTCAAGACAATCTCAGATTGGGCCCAAATTTTGGTATAAACCTAATTTGGACCTAAGAAATTCAATAGTGAAGTCAGATTTTGGTTTTGATTTAATTTGACTGGGTAACTTATACAAAAACACAAATTAAGGCAAAAGTCTACTTGTGGCTCTATTTTAAGTCAAGACAGGTTCTGATAGTCAAACTGAAGGTACCAAATCCTAGAGAAGATTTTCTTATGAAATTTAGAGGGTTTAGGTGAATTTTATCCTGACCAGAACCTCAGTTATTTAAGCAGGTTTATTTTTAGGGTTTCGGGTGTCATTTAATTCCTGAAACGCACGAAAGCCCATTTCTGACTATTCTAACCACTTTTTAGACTTTTAAGACCATTTGACCCTTAATTAACCCCTGAGAAAATCCGTGAATGTACTGAAATTGAGATATGATGGTAAAATTACAGCTTTAATCCTATTTTCTTATCTTTCTCTTAGAATGATTATGCAATGAATTAGGGCTCTCTGGCAGTTATGTAGGAGTATTTAATGACTTAATCAAATCAAATTGAGCTAGTTATGGCTCATGATAATGTTCCCTTCGTTTGCCTTTTGTTTACCCCTTAGGAGTAGGGGATGAATAAGATCCACTCCTGTTTTTTTTTAATTCGTGTAAATGAGGCACCTTTTTATGGGGATTTTGAATCTTTTTTCTTTTTTTAAAATAAGAGAGGAACTCTATATTATTCATCCCGGACTCTCTGGAGGCGATCCATAAAAAAATAGGGGGACTAAGCTAATACCTGTCAGTACAGCATAAAGAGTAGGACTCATGTCATAGTACACACAGCGTAACGACGAAAGGGAAACTACCGTAAGACACCACACATCAAAAGATAATATAAGGCATTTGGATCTTATCAAGTCAAATATTGTCCATCAAATATTGCGAAAGATCAGCCTGATTAAGGTAAACCTTCCAATCGTGGCCTTCAGAAGCTACAATTCTACTATATAGCTAACTAATCAATAGTAGGATGAACATAGTTTAATTCCAAGACTTGATTGGACCTTGCACGAAGAGTACGGATGTCTTTCTTGGCTCTCCAAGTCACTTGTAATTTCCCATTCCACCAGAATAGAGTAGTGATCGATGAGAAATTGAGCATGGAAAATACGCATCGTAGTATATGTTGAAATCTCACTACCAAAAAAAAATTATAATTGAAGCTCAAGGTGAGCTCTGTGTTGAACTCAAAGAGGCGAACGTTTGATTTTGAAAATCTGCATTTTGATTTATTTATTTTTGGTGTTTTTATATTTTGTAATTTTTTTGGTATTTTTATAAGGTAGAATAAGAGAGAGATAGAGAGAACCAATCAATATATATAAAAAAAAAGTTTACTACAGATAGAAAAGAAGAAAACTTCACTACAAAACGCATAAAAGATAGAGAGAGGTGAGAAGAATTCCCCTCGACAACTACTTGGAGGAAGACTCGCTTTGACGGCGATTGGATGAAGGTGGTGGGAAGCTGAACATAGAAGAACAGAGCTGGAGGATGGGGCAGGACAGCATCTTGACGAGGATTTACTTTCGGATCGAGGTGAGAGGACGGTCGCAGGATGCTCCATGAAGGGGGGTGAGAAGCAGGAAAATATTTTTACTTTTCTACTCTAGAGGAGCAACCCGAGATTTGGACCAGCTCCTTAGAGCTTTATAAGAGGTGTGGGAAGAAGACGAAGAGATGAAGAGAAAAGGGAGGGGTGTAGGCCCTTTTATAGTGGAGGAGAAGAGGCTAAAAGTGGTATGAATCAACAGTGACACTAAAAACGTCACTGAAGACAAGGCTTAACCGTTGCTAAAGGCCATCGCATGTGATGTAAACACGTTTACACTACTTAAGATGTCTATTTATGCATGTTCTTAAGCATAGGATTGCATTTCATGATATAAATATTGCATTACATGCATCATCTTACATTTAGAATAGTTTAAATAAAATGGAGGTTAATTGTCTCCTTTTATGTGCTTGGACAGGACAAATATTTTATCAGGGCCTCGGATCAAAGATCCAACCATATGGATGTGATCAGGGTGACGATTGGAGTTCAATGACTCCAAGATCGCCCTAATCAGGCATCCGTAGCATCAGATAGTGACCCGGGAACCTTAGAAGATCAAGGGCCAGGATGGTGTAAATCCGCACTTCAGATGATAAATCCGACTGCACGGATGAATTCAGATCGACGATCGCAGTCCAACGACATAAAAGTCGAGTCAATCCGACATCCGTGGCACCATCTACAACTTCCAGAAGATGGACGGCCAAGATAGCGCCACGTGGTGCCATCCCAGCCGCCCAAATGGGTGCTTCATCTTGTGAAGGCTCCGCACCCGATCTCTCTCTGCCGTTGGATCTTAATCCAACGGCTGTGGGCGCTCGCATTTTAAAACGTGCGCTCGACCATCCGCGCCCCATAACGCAGCGGTCGAGCGCGCTATCGCGAGCACGGGGCGCGGGTTCGATCCTCGGCGAAGCGCTGGAGGGTGCGATTGATTGAGGCGCGTGGAGCGTCAGATGAAGATCAGACGGCCGCGCGCGCCCGATAGCGTTGACGCGCGATTGGACGCGCAATCGAATGCGCAATCAGACGTGCGGGGGGTGCGCTACGCAGCGGGCGCGGACGCGATTTAAGCCGTCCGATCTCGCAATCGGACGGATGAAAAGTGCTGGACGTGCGCGGGCGTTGAGGAGCGGGCTGCCGAGGAGGCGCGCGTGGGCGCGGCGGCGATGTCCACGTCGGGGCTTTAGTGACGGATTTATCCGTCACTAAAGATCCCTTATTTATTATTTTGAAGATGTAATGTCGATTTTGCCCCCACTCCTTGCAACTATAAAAGGAGACCCCCTCCATACGAAATTTTCATCCCTTCTTTCTCTTCTCTACCCCTCCAAAGCTCAAAAGAAGCTTGTCCCGCACCCGGGATGCTTCTTGCGAGATAAAGTCCAATTTTCGTTCCCCTTCGGAAGTGGATCCCGTGACGACGACGGCGTGCTGCTCCGTTCCCGTTCTTCTGCTTCGTCCTCCTTCGTCCTGCTTCGTTCTCCTTCGTCTAGGTGTCGTTCCGTCTGGCTCGTCCTCCAAGCAATCGTCGAGGAGGATAATTTCTCTCTCCCATTCTTATTTACAGCTTTTCTAGTGTAGAATTTTCTACTTTATAGTGAATTGATTTTCTGCATTCTAGTGTAACTTTTATAAACTATTGAAATATTGAATGCATGTTCTCTTTCTCTCTCTCTCTCTTTCTCTCTCATAGTTTGATAGCCCCATTGTAATTATAACGCCTTGCTTAAAGAAAATCCTAAAAAAATATAATTGCGAAAATAGATCAACTCAGCCTCCCTGTGTTCGACCCGGAATTATTTTCGGTATAAATTTTATTTGTTGAACACGAATTCTTCGCTTCCGAACTACAACGACAGGTTTTCCAAAACCAATCTCGTAAGCATAGCGTTCGCAAAATAACGTTCAACATTTTGGCGCCGTTGCCGGGGAGGCAACGATTTTCGATCTTTTCTTCGCGTTTCTTGCACTTTATTTGTTTTCTATCTAGCTTTCTCTTGTGTCTATTGTTTTGCAGAGACCTCCATCAAGGAATCAATAAGCGGTAGACTGGAGTAAAGTGTAGTTGAAGACAACTGTAAGTGCTCCCCCATTCTTTCCCCCTCCATTGATTTCATTCGTCACATTAAATCCAAATCCCAATTAACGTAGGTGTTTGCATAAATCCTAGGAATAGTTTGGTTGTTTGGATTTTCACTCACATTCATTCCACCCTCATTTTTTAAAAAAATAACAAAAAGATAATCTTGTGGGGTAATATTCAACAAACACACAACACACACCCACATTCAAGGCACTTGATCAACTATATTTGTTTTCTACTCAACCGGGTTCTGATCTGTGGAATCGATACACACAAAGCAACACATAACAAAGTAGAAATCATTCTAGGTTAATCATCTTTGAGTGCCTAACTTAGTGGTGCATTTGTGGCCAGTTGTTTGAGTTGTTTGGGCCACACCACTTTATTTTAGAACCAACTCATCAAGTAGCTCCTCCTTAGGGTTTTCAATCTAGGTATATTCCAGGCACTCCACTTTGTTTTTGATTTTAAAGGAAAACAATCTTCACCTGTGTTTTACAACTTGGTTTGCCTAGAAACTTGATTGCAATTCACCTAATTTAAAACCCTAAAAGCTACTTAAGCAAGATTTGAACACTAAAATTCACACATTATCAATAATCTTGCTTGAAAACCTTGGTTGTGCACACACTTACACAAATCTCAATCAATCATTAAGGGCACAACCCATTGTAAGGGCCCATCACATTCCATAAGCACCACAATCCCAGGCCTTAATAAAATTGAGTAGACGTTGGCCTTAAGGTTTGATTCGCTCTTCAGGTTCTAGTCTGAGATTATTTTTGATTAACCTACTTGTACTGATTAATCTGATGTCTAGCTAGGGGAGCAGAGTCAAACGATCGCGGTTGGGGGGTACACTAGAAACCGGAGGCGAAAGCCAAAGGAAGAACCTTCTCCCCAGTCCTTCCTTCTAACTGGTTGGATTAAACAGACACAAGTAAAGTAAATCACTTACAGTCTTAAGGCTGGTTTTGGGAGTCAGTAGATCCTTAGGCTACCCCACTTAAGGACAGCCTTGTTTTGTTGTGCTGCATGGTCCATATCCCCAATCCTTCCGACCTTCTCCTAGTTTATGCTGGGAAGACGGTCATTGAATCCCCGATTGGAAGGACCGTTAGAACATTCTAGGAGATGCAAGTTAGATTTTGGTCAATTTGATCCCATGGCTGAACAATAGCCTCCTCTGCTTGAAAATCCACAGGAAGAATTTAGAAGGCAGTTGGAACAAATGCAGAGAATGCAAGAATGGTTCCAGAGAGTGCAGGGCGCTCAGCCCTTGAAGGATTTTTATGATCCTTCGAATTACGGGGAACGTCCCGGCGTCCAGATTCCAGCCGGTGGCGTAGAAATCAAGCCTCAGGTGTTAAGCCTGATTAAACATTATCATGGGCTTGGCTCCGAAGATCCGTTTCAGCACTTGGAGGATTTGACCACTTTGGTCCAGACCACCAAGGCTCGAAATGTTAACGAGGAGCAAATGATCATGAGGCTCTTCCCCCACTCTCTTAGGGATAAAGCTGCGCATTGGTATAGGACAATAGGAAGACCAATTACAACTTGGAATGAGTTGAAATCGGCCTTTCTGAAGAAATTCTTTCCAGTCGGTCGTACCAATGCTTTGAGACGGGCAATCACTACTTTTACCCAACGACCGGGGGAGCAGTTTCATGTGGCCTGGGAGCGATTCCAGGACTTATTGCGGAGGTGTCCACACCACGAGGTGCCGAAATGGCAACTCGTGCAGATCTTCTATCATGGGTTGAATGAGCAACTCAGAAACCATGTGGATGCTTCTTGCGGAGGCAATTTCCTCAATAAAGATGCAGATAGTGCACATGATTTATTTGAGGAAATGAGTGAGAATTCAATTAATCATGCTTCCATGGATACTTTAACCGGTCCCAGCAACCCAAATCAAATGTCAATGAAGTCCATGACTCTCATTCATTTGATATGGAATTGATTTGTAATAAACTTGATAAGGTGGACTTGGTTGCTAAAAGAATGGAAGAGTGGATGGCTGGAAATTCTATGAACAACTCTCAATCCACTCAATCCCAAAATTTGGGATTCCATTCCTCACGAGCTCCTTCTGGACGGGAGTTCGTGAATCAACTCGATGCGACTCAA
Source organism: Thalassia testudinum (assembly GCA_037157565.1). NCBI lineage: Eukaryota > Viridiplantae > Streptophyta > Magnoliopsida > Alismatales > Hydrocharitaceae > Thalassia > Thalassia testudinum. The sequence continues at coordinate 64,684,593 of JAZHRO010000022.1, read as the reverse complement.
TCTATGAGTCAGCATTTCTCGGAACCCCATGGGTTCCCAACTGGGGCCTTTGATCCCAGTTTTTCTGATCCATCCCTTTCTTTCTCTCCATCCTCACCCTATGAGGCTGTCTGTGCTGTACAAGAGAATGTTAGATCCAACCCCTACTCGAATGCCTATAATCCAGGTTGGAGAAACCACCCTAACTTCTCTTGAAAAAATCTGGGGCAACAGACCCAATTCTGACCCAGCAACTATGCTCCGCAACGTCCAATGGGTCAGTGTCAAGTATATACTCAGTTGCCTCCGAATCAGGTCAATCAGCCAACTTGGAATGCCCGTCAACCCGCAGGGCAGGCTGATTAGTTGCTCCGCAACGTCCAATGGGTCAGGGTCAAGTATATACTCAGTTGCCTCCGAATCAGGTCAATCAGCCAACTTGGAATGCCCGTCAACCCGCAGGGCAGGCTGATTTGAACCGTCAAATGGTAGAGATGCAAGGATCTATGCTCCAGCTTATGCAGCAAATGAAAAACTCGTTGGACAACTTGCAATCCGGGCTCATTGCTAACTCTCGTCAACCCGGATCTCTACCATCCCAACCCGTACCCAACCCGCGAAACATTATAAATTCGGGCAATCAAGCCCAAGGGTACGGAAATCAGAGGGACCCGCACGCACATGCTCAGGTGGTTGAGCAGGGTTCCTCGTCTTCTTCTTCTGCTAATCAACAATTCATGGTCAATCAAGCCCCTCCAATCTTTCCTAACCCTCCCCAAGACCCAAATTCTTACGCTTCTGCAAATTCTGTCACTTTGAGGAGTGGTAAGAAGACTCAGGATCCACAACCACACTATTCTGATCTTTTGAATCCTGAAGAATCTGAGGAGAGAGAGGAGAATTCTAGAGAAGAAATCAAGGCTCAAGAACCTGATTCCAAAGATCTAACTCATGTTCCTTTTCCTGAAGCCTTAGCCAAAGCAAAGAAGAAGAAGTCTGTTGATAGCAATGAGGAGCTTCTGAATTTATTTAAGAATGTTGAGATCAATATTCCACTCCTTGATGCTATCAAGCACATACCGGCTTACGCAAAATTTTTAAAGGAATTATGTACACAAAAGCGTAAGTCGAGAGAATCTGTTCCGAGGAAGGTGGTACTCTCCGACCAGGCTAGCTCTGTTATCCTGCACTACCTCCCTCAGAAAAAGAGAGATCCTGGTGCTCCTTTGATTTCATGCGTTATCAGAGATTACACATTTGATAGAGCACTTTTGGATCTCGGTGCATCCATCAACCTAATCCCGACTTCTCTTTATGAGAAGTTTGGGTTAGGTGAACTTCGGCCAACTCCAGTAACGCTACAGTTAGCAGACCGTTCGGTCACAAACCCGCGAGGCGTTATTGAAGATGTTATAGTTAAGGTCAAGGATTTCTATTTTCCTGTAGATTTCCTTGTCCTTGACAAGGATGTACCAGATAATCTGGGGAACACGCCCATCATTCTGGGGCGTCCGTTCCTGGCTACCGCAAAGCCAACATTAATTGTGAAAGCGGTAGCATGGAAATCGCCTATGGGGACCAACGAATGAAATTGGATATTTTTAAGGCGATCAACAAATTTGAGGATTGTGGATTTATTGAGGAACTTGATGAGGATAATGTTAATATTGAAACTTGTTTGACAGTTTCTTCAATTGAAAGTTCCTCTTTGGTTGATGAATTTGACTCGCAACCCTCTGACCTGACACTTCGGAAGAGGTTACTGATTTTGTTCACTCAAAACCTCTTCCTCTTGTTGAATCTTCAGCATCTACCCTACCATCAATCATTACCCCACCCCAGCTTGAATTGAAACCATTCCCTGAGAATTTAAAATATCAATTCTTAGGACTGCAGAATACGCTACCTGTGATTATTAGTGCTAAATTGACAAAGGAGCAAGAGATTAAATTGATTAAGGTCCTAAAGGAACATAAGGAGGCAATTGGTTGGACCATTCATGACCTCAGGGGGATCGAGCCATCTTACTGTAATCATAGAATATTTTTGGAAGATGGATCCCGCCCTTCTCGCCAGATGCAGAGGAGATTAAATCCAAATATGCGAGAAGTGGTCAAAAAGGAAATCATCAAGTGGCTCGATGCAGGAATTATTTATCCAATCTCTGACAGTCCCTGGGTAAGTCCCGTTCAGATTGTTCCAAAGAAAGTCAGGATTACTGTTGTGACTAATGAGAGAGGTGAATCTGTCACAACTCGTTCATTTTCCTCTTGGAGAGTTTGTATTGATTACAGGAAGTTGAATACAGCCACTAAAAAGGATCATTTTCCCCTACCCTTCATTGATCAAATCTTGGAAAAATTAGCTGGGCAGAAGTACTTCTGTTTTCTTGATGGCTACTCGGGATATAATCAAGTTCCTATCTATCCCGAGGATCAGGAAAAAACTACTTTCACCTGTCCCTATGGAACCTTTGCTTTTCGTAGGATGCCTTTTGGATTATGCAATGCACCTGCGACTTTTCAAAGGTGTATGCTAGCCATATTTTCCGACATGGTGGGAGAGTTTATGGAAGTCTTCATGGATGATTTCTCTGTTTTCAGAGAATCATTTGACTCTTGTTTGGCTAATTTAGAAATGATTCTTAAGCGATGTATCAAGACACGACTGGTCCTTAGCTGGGAAAAGAGTCATTTCATGACCCAAGAAGGCATCGTTTTGGGTCATGTAATCTCTGAACGGGGAATTGAAGTGGACAAAGCTAAGGTTGATGCTATCGCTAAACTCCCTCATCCCACATCTGTTAAACAAATCAGATCATTTCTTGGCCATGTGGGATTTTATCGAAGATTCATCAAGGATTTCTCGAAGGTTGCTCGTCCTTTGAGCAATCTTCTTGCCAAAGAAATGTCGTTTGTTTTTGACGAATCATGCCAAAAGGCATTTGATTTTCTGAAAACGGTGGTCACCTGTGCTCCAATTTTGCAACCACCAATTTGGACAGCCCCATTTGAGATCATGACCGATGCTTCTGATTACGCGGTCGGGGCTGTCCTGGGTCAGAAAATTGACCAAAAGCCCTCTGTCATTTACTACGCTAGTAAAACTCTGGATGAAGCCCAGAGGAATTATACTGTTACTGAAAAGGAATTACTAGCTGTAGTATTTCCTTTGGAAAAATTCAGGGCTTATCTCTTGGGGTCTCATGTTATTGTTTATACCGACCACTCGGCCTTGAGACATCTCTTGGCTAAAAAGGATGCTAAACCCCGGCTTATTCGTTGGATTCTTCTTCTTCAAGAATTTGATCTTGAAATCAAGGATAAAGCCGGGGTACAAAATGTGGTAGCGGATCATTTGTTGAGACTCCTAGGTGATTCTTCTTGTCCGGATATTCCGATTGCTGACACTTTTCCGGACGAAACCATTCTTACAGTTTTAGGTGTCCACTCCCCATGGTTTGCTGACATTGTTAACTATTTGGCCGTTGGTCAAATCCCCCAGGATTGGACCAAGCACCAACGAGATAGACTCAAATCTGAGGCCAAATACTACTTTTGGGAGGACCCTGAACTGTATCGCATCGGCTCTGATCAGATTATTTGCCGATGCATACCGGAGAATGAATTCAACAGTATACTCGAGTTCTGCCATGCATCTGGGTGTGGTGGACATTTCTCCGGAAGAAAGACGGCTGCAAAAATCTTGCAATCTGGCTTCTATTGGCTGTCTTTATTCAAGGATGCCCAAGACTTCTCAAGGTCATGTTCTCGATGTCAGTCACTCGGGAACATAACTAAGAGAGACATGATGCCCCTAAACCCTATTCTTCCTGTAGAAATTTTCGATGTTTGGGGCATCGATTTCATGGGACCCTTTATCCCTTCATTTGGACATCAGTACATTCTTGTTGCTGTTGATTATGTGTCCAAATGGATTGAGGCAATTCCCACCCGAACCAATGACCACAAGGTGGTCATCAATTTTGTCAAGAAAAATATCTTCAGTAGGTTCGGGATTCTGAGGGCTATCATCAGTGATGGTGGCACTCATTTTACTAATGCCCAATTCCGGAATTTATTGGCCAAATACGGGGTTAATCATCGAATTTCCACACCTTACCATCCCCAAACGAATGGACAAGCTGAGATCTCCAATCGAGAGATCAAGAACATTCTGCAAAAAACGGTTAGGCCTGATTGTAAGGATTGGACTCAAAAGCTTGAGGACGCTCTTTGGGCCTACCGTACGGTGTATAAAATGCCCATCGGCATGTCTCCATTCCGTTTGGTGTATGGAAAGGCGTGCCATCTACCCGTAGAGATTGAACACAGGGCATTCTAGGCAATCAAACAATGCAATTTAGATCTGAATCTAGCTGGAAAGACCAGGAAACTCCAACTATCTGAGTTGGAGGTGCTTAGAAATGATGCTTATGAAAATGCCAAGATCTACAAGGCTCGGACCAAAGCTCTACATGATCAATTGATTTCCCGCAAGAGTTTTGAGCCAAACCAGAAGGTCTGGTTATTTGATTCTAAACTTAAGCTCTTTCCTGGTAAACTTAGATCTAAATGGAATGTCCCATTCATAATTTATCAGATTTTTCCTAGTGGTGCGATTCAGATTTCTGACCCAAAGACGGGTAACACCTTTAAAGTCAACGGTCAACGTTTAAAGCCTGTTGTTGACCGTAATCTTCCAGAACCCGTCTCAGACTCTGTTGCTCTAGCCATTCTGTGACTTCTTTGGCTGGACTTCGCCTAGCTGACGGCATTAAACTCAGCAATTGTACATATGACACAAGGCTGATACGAGCTTCATATCCAGGTGACATCTTTCATATTCTACCCTTTCTTTCATGTCTCTTTTTCAATGAGGACATTGCATCAGCTAGGCATGGGGGGGTGGATTCATTCTTGAATTATTTGGTCAGCCTTGTGAAATCCATGTAAATTGTTTCTCTTCTTATAAAAAAAAAATAATTAGGAAGGATTAGTTGGACATTAGGATTTTTCAATCCTAAGAAATTTTACATTAGGATCTGAACACAAAGACCCCTCAGGTCTTTGGACTTAATTAGCCTGGGTATCCACTAAAATGTGGATTTATTTTTAAGTCCTCGCCATCTTAATTCTATTATAATCGGAATAAATAAGTTTGGGTGATAAGTACACGACTTATCAACCCACCCTCTGATTTGAGGGAATTTTGAGTTTTAAGCATCTACACACTTTCTTTGCACTGACTCGTTGTTCGGCATTTCTAACGAAAATTGGGTAGCTAATGAACCTTCTAGGGTGATATGGCTAGCAAGTTATCGTGGGTAACAGCCCATAGGTAGGTTGTCTAGAGCCCAGTCACTGGACCTTTCTTAGTTTGCTGCCTTTAGGTAAATCTTAGACTAGGGAAGCCACCTACTTAAAAAAAAAAAAGGGAGAAAAGAACAAAAAGAAATAAGCCACACTTCGCCGCACGAGTATGGCTGGCAAGTTGTCGGTGGTAACAGCTCATCGACCGGTTGTCTAGGACCCAGCTCAGAAATGCACCAAAAATTCCCAAAACACTTAGGAAGAAGCGAAGAAGTAGAATAAACCGGGGAGATATACACTGGATTCACCCTTGTGTTGACCCCGTAAAAAAAAAAAAAAACTAGGGAGAAAGCTACCGGTTGTAAAGATACACTTTTAGGTAGAATTCTGGTTAGGTCATCTAGAGGCGTAGAAATCTGAAGTCTGTTCTAACTGCCGGTCAATGAGTCTATCACAATCACAATAAGATGCTTAAAGCTTAGGGTTCTCATCAAATTTTGGGTGAGTTGAATGGCTGTAGAGAGCCACTCTTAAACACGAAAATTTCAAATTCCAAAAAAAAAAAAAAATTAGAAAAGAGAAAAAGAGGAAAAGAAAATTTTCTTTTAATAAGGTGAGGGCTTGAAGCGGTCTGCATTTTGGCTGATACCCGGGCACTGTTGTGTCTTTGAAAGTTTAGTTCCTAAGTAGACAATTTCTTTATGATTGATTTTTGCTAGGGACTAGCAAAAGATAGGCATGGGGGTATGATGTAAACACATTTACACTACTTAAGATGTCTATTTATGCATGTTCTTAAGCATAGGATTGCATTTCATGATATAAATATTGCATTACATGCATCATCTTGCATTTAGAATAGTTTAAATAAAATGGAGGTTAATTGTTTCCTTTTATGTGCTTGGATAGGGCAAATATTTTATCGGGGCCTCGGATCAAAGATCCAACCGTATGGATGTGATCAGGGCGACGATTGGAGTTCAACGACTCCAAGATCGCCCTAATCAGGCATTCGTAGCATCAGATAGTGACCCGGGAACCCTAGAAGATCAAGGACCAGGATGGTGTAAATCTGCACTTCAGATGATAAATCCGACCGCACAGATGAATTCGGATCGACGATCGCAGCCCAACGACACAAAAATCGAGTCAATCCGACATCCGTGGCACCATCTATAACTTCCAGAAGATGGACGGCCAAGATAGCGCCACGTGGCGCCATCCTAGCCGCCCAAACGGCCGCTTCATCTTGTGAAGGCTCCGCGCCCGATCTCTCTTCGCCGCTGGATCTTAATCCAACGGCTGTGGGCGCTCGCATTTTAAAACGTGCGCTCGACCATCCTCGCCCCATAGCGCAGCGGTCGAGCGCGCTATCACGAGCACGGGGCGCGGGTTCGATCCGCGGTGAAGCGCTGGAGGGCGCGATCGATTGAGGCGCGTGGAGTGTCAGATGAAGATCGGACGGCCGCCCGCGCCCGATAGCGTCGACGCGGGATTGGACGCGCAATCGAACGCGCAATCAGACGTGCGGGGGGTGCGCTACGCAGCGGGTGCGGACGTGATTTAAGCCGTCCGATCTCGCGATCGGACGACTAAAAAGCGCTGGACGTGCGCGGGCGTTGAGGAGCGGGCTGCCGAGGAGGCGCGCGTGGGCGCGGCGGCGACGGCCACGTCGAGGCTTTAGTGACGGATTTATCCGTCACTAAAGACTCCTTATTTATTATTTTGAAGATGTAATGTCCATTTTGCCCCCACTCCTTGCAACTATAAAAGGAGACCCCCTCCATACGAAATTCTCATCCCTTCTTTCTCCTCTCTACCCCTCCAAAGCTCAAAAGAAGCTTGTCCCACACCCGGAATGCTTCTTGCGAGATAAAGTCTAATTTTCGTTCCCCTTCGGAAGTGGATCTCGCAACGATGACGGCGTGTTGCTCCGTTCCCATTCTTCTGCTTCGTCCTCCTTCGTCCTGCTTCATTCTCCTTCGTCCAGGCGTCGTTCCGTCCAGCTTGTCCTCCAAGCAATCGTCAAGGAGGATAATTTCTCTCTCCCATTCTTATTTACAGCTTTTCTAGTGTAGAATTTTCTGCTTTATAGTGTAATTGATTTTCCGCATTCTAGTGTAACTTTTATAAACTATTGAAATATTGAATGCATGTTCTCTTTCTCTCTCTCTCTCTCATAGTTTGATAGCCCCATTGTAATTATAACGCCTTGCTTAAAGAAAATCCTAAAAAAATATAATTGCGAAAATAGATCAACGTAGCCTCCCTGTGTTCGACCTGGAATTATTTTCGGTATAAATTTTATTTGTTGAACACGAATTCTTCGCTTCCGGACTACAACGACAGGTTTTCCAAAACCAATCTCGTAAGCGTAGCGTTCGCAAAATAACGTTCAACAGCATGCCACTGTTGGCACTCAATAGCATTATGCTAGATCTGCAGGGGATGCTAGCAGCCCTTAGTTCAGAGATGGATGGCTAGGATTCGTGCATGGGGGAGCTTCAAAATCGCGCATTGTGCGCATTGAGGTTGTGAGGACGCACGCCCATCGTTGGATCAAGATCTGAGGGTCAAGGATCATGTGTGAGCTGACGCTCCAAATCGTACGCTTACCATGCGTCAGATAGCGCATGGACACCTGTGTGATCGCATGGGTGTATCATGCGTTTCACCCATCGCTCCACGTAGACGCTTCCTCTGTCGTTTGATCGCTTATCGATGGTCCATTTTCGTCCGCTCCTCGCTTTAGCGAGTTAAAATCGCCCTCTATGATTCAAACGTGCATCCATGTTTTGAGGGCACAGCTGACAACTAGTGCACTGTGGGCTCAACATGGTCGAGATGCTGGTGGTTGCCTCACGCAGTTTGGACCGTTTGAGACTTTTTCGTCAACTTCTTCAGGCATGATTGAATGGGCTACGTGGCCAATTGGTGGCCACTAGATGATGATCTAATGACTCAAATTAAAGGCTATGAGAGCTTTAGAAGTTTGGCAGGTATCTTAGGTGGTTGTAATGGTGCCATGTGTGCCATCATGGCCATCTATCTTCTTCTACTTGCAGATGAATCCACAGATGTCGGATTGGATTGATTTTCATGCTGTTGGGCTGCGATCATCGATTCAGATACATTCGTGCAATTGGATTTGTCTTTTGAAGCTCTAAATTGCATCATCTAATCCCTTCGCCGTTGATTTTTCTTGGACTGTATAATGTGCTACAAGACTCTGATCAAGGTGATTTCAAAAGCATTGGACTTTGATTGTTGTCCTGATCAGATTGTATGGTTAGATCTTCGATCTAAGGTCCCAAAATAATTCTCCTTCTCCCATGGCTACAAAAAGAATCGAATTAACCTATAATTTACAAAAGCTATTCTAAATACAGAATGATGCATGCTATGCAATATTTATAATATGGAATGCATCTATAAGCTTAGGAACATGCATAAATAGGCATTTTAACCTAAATAGATGTGTATATATTATATCCCATGTCTATCTTTTGCAGTCCTTAGCAAAATCAAACTAAATGCTATGTATAAGAACAGAATTAAGATTCAATTACTTATGCCTAAGTTATTATTAACAATAGAAAATTTCATCTAATGACCTAATTACAAAGACTCAATAGCGCCTGGGTGCCTGTAAAAATGTAGACTGTCTGAAGTGCTCACCTTATTTTGAAAAAGGAAGATAAATTTTTTCTACTTTTTCTTCTTTTCTAGTTTTTTTAAGGATTTTTGAGTTTAGAGTTTTGGGGCAACTTTCTACAGCTACCCGACCTACTTAAGACTTGAAAGGAACTTTAAGTTCTAAGCATTGTATTTATGAAAAAAGTGATAGACTCACTGAGCGATGTTAAGATGGATTTCAAGTTTCTATAACTCTAGGTGACCTAAAAATTTATGGTTAAAGGTTTATCTTTTCCATTGATAGCTTTCTCCCTACTTTTATTATTTTTTTATGGGGGCAACACAAGGGAGAACCCAGTGTATATCTCCTTGGTTTATTCTACTACCCTGCTTCTTCCCTAAATGTTTGGGAATTATTTGTACATTTTGTGAGTTCGGCTTTAGACAAACGGCCAATGGGCTGTTACCTACGACAACTTACCAGCCATATTCGTGTGGTGAAGTGTGGCTTATTTACCCCCTACCACAAAGGGGGATAGAAACTCTCCAGAGGTACAAGAAAGGTAATCCCAAAGGGCCTGGCGTTACTTAGCATCACAGAGCCATAAAGATCGTGCTATGGTACCAGGGGGAGAGCAACACTGACACGGCCCACGCCTGCACCTACAAGGCCAACCTCAAGAACCTCATACTCGATCAATCTTTGCTACGATCTGGGCATGCTTGACCTGCCATTCATACAGGTGGCGTTGGCATCTAGATTGAAGGAGTTGATGGAAGAGGTCGGGGAGGCTTAGCTACCTGTCGATTGTTGGTACTAGAGCACCACAATTATTTATTTTGATGATAACAAAACACGTGTTATTTAACATTTGCATTTTAAGTTTTAGATTTCAGGATATTTGCAAATGTAAACGTGTTTAGACAGAATTCGAGCTCGCATCCATAGCGAATTGGAAGAGCTTGACAGAGAAGAAGGAGATGAAGAATAGGATAGATTTCCCTTCTTGTTCATTGTAATTTGTACTTTGTTCTTTTGTTCCTCCTTATTTTATTACTTAGTAGCATGTTAAAGAGCCTTAAAGAACCCTTAAAGTAGTCCTAGGAACACTTACACAACCCTAGGATACTTAGGTTTTTTGCAGAGAACTTAGAAAATCAAAATAGGGTTCTGACAGCCTAATCAGACGTCTAATCTAGAAATCAAACATCTGATAGTGACTTTTAAGACGTCTGACTTTTGACTCAAACGTTCAATAACTTAGGATGGACTTAGTAGGTTCTATCTGATGAAATCAGACATCCAGACCTTAATCCAGACGTCTTAGAAGACGTTTGATGGCTGTGCCAGACGTCCAATTAGTGTAACGTTGGCCAACAAAGTAAACGTTGAGGAATATAATCGTTAGGCTTCTATCAAACGTCCGTAGAGGACCCTAGACGTTTGATATGTGACCATTCTGCCTCAACTGACCCAAAATCACCTTTGTAAGATTTTCTGGTCGTTAACCTATCTTGGGAATCCATTCCCGCAATACAATAGGTTTCTAGACATCCAGACCTAGTGCTAGATGTCTTGTACGTCGTATGATGGTTATACACTAGAACCCTGTTTAGGCATGATCCAAGTTAGGAAGGAAACCCGCCTAGAGTCAAACGTCTGACTTAGTTCCTAGACGTCTTAAACAAGTTTTTCAGATGTTTGATACCTGGAACAAAAGTCTAATGACCCTGTCAAAATCATAATTGATTCTGATTACGGCCTGTTTTACCTTAGGTTCAACCCCAACGGCTATGAAAGCTTTCTAAGGGCTTCCAAAGCCTTCCTAGACTCTCTATAAATAGAGGAGGACCTTTGCCTTGTAGATACACACCTTGAATACCATTTCCACATCTCTTGTGTCAAAAAGAAGTAGAAGATTATCTACAAGAAGCTCTAGCTTTCCAAGCTTTTGTTCCACATCTAGGGAGCTTGAATCCAGTTGCGCACCTGCTCTCCCTCCGCGATTACGAGAGCGACGAGGTGCCCCCACGTGGTTCATGCACCTGCGTTGTCACGCCGACGCACTCCTACCAAAGAGACGTTTCCTTACCTATAGTAGCTAGATTTAATCATTCACTTTGTGGTTCTATAGGTTGAGTTGTAATTTATCTTTGTAATTGTGTTGGGTATTCGCATTGCGAATTTCCATCTCCTTCGTGAGACAAAATCCTTCTCGTGAAGAGAAGGGGTTTGAGGTACGCTATCCTCGGGGTCAAGTAGTGTGGTTGTATAGAGGTTGTACTACCTTTGTTTTAAGTAGTATGTTAGTGGATTTTGATCGACCTAATCGATCGGATAATCCTAACTCGAGAGGGTTAGGTGGTGGTTTTCACCTGGTTTGGGTTTCTACCTAAAAATACTTGTGTAAATTTTGTATTGCTCATTTTGTGAGATTGTTATCTTTTTATTCCAGATTTTATACGTCACGCATATCTCACCTCCTCCTGTAAGGAATTACATCGATCTGCCCAATGTGGTCTGCGCGAATGTGAAGGGCCTCCCACTCAGTGTTGACAATTACCTCCACGTCTCCACGGAGGTGTAGGTGCTACTCGATCACGAAGATGCTTGCCGATGTGTACTCGAAGATTTTCTCTAAGCATTCACGATGAATCTCCTGAGCTTCATGTCTATCCAGTTAGAATTGTTGGTGCTTGTTTTCTTTCCCTCTAACGTCGCTGGTTGTTGAGAAGATCGAAGGCTAAGCTGTGTGCATTTGGCCTCCTCTTTTGACCTTTTCCATTTTTTTTGGTTCTCTCTACCCATCGAAACTGTTACCTTGGCTTAACATTGTGGTTTCTTTGTTTTTCCCAGATATGTCGATGTTTTATGACAAGTGGGGATTCGTTCTTCCTATTTTATATATTTTAGTTACCATAAAATTAAAAAAATAATCTTGATCGCATTGAATCGAGCGGGAGGGGAGGTGAAAAGGTCGCAACTCACTGGAACATAGGTGTGGGAGGGCGAAGTCCAAAGAAGTTGTATTTATCATTGTGTGCATGTCTACCGATTAGAGGGGACGATGATAGAATTGGATGCAGATTTGCTTTAATCGGCAAGCTGAAGATGACCCACGTTGCAAGCTTTGGAAGGACGTGCCCATCTCCGTTTGAGTTATTTCTAATTTTAGATTTTAGATATTTGCATGACAACTTAGTGGGCGTCTATTTTTAGTTATGTTAGCGGGGCACTTACGTGAGTTATGTAGCCGAGTGGCTAGTTATGTGTTTTTTGCCAAGCCTATATATATATATGTGTGTGTGTGTGTGGTGTATGGGAGTGCATTAGGGTGAGCAATAGATAGTTTTTCCACCAAATACATTCAGTCTCTTTATATTTTCCATGTAAAGTAACGCGCATTTTTCGTTCCATTGATGATTGTTGCTGCCCGTTGAGTTGGATATTTTTCCAAGAGAAGAAACATGAAAAAATTTACTAAAATTAAAGATTTTGGTGTTAGAAAGTTGTCGATTTACCCTTGCAAGCTCGCTGAACACAACACAACACAACGAGAGAAAGGGAATTTGACAACCTCAAATGCCTAAATCAAGATTCAACATTGGTTGGACACATGAAGGCCAATTCCAGCCTAGCTTGAACCAAATCAAGCAATAGTGTGTGCTTGAGATCCTATTAATTTTACGTCTAATTTCTTTTCAATAGTAGAAACTTCCTTGCACCATGCGTTGACATGGCTAAAGAACGTGCACAAAGAGTAGAATCTGAGAAGGCCTTCGTATTTGATGGGTGATGAGAACCTCATTATGAACCATAACTAGCTCATTTTGATCTAATAAAGAGAATAAAAGCTCCTACATAATCTAGAAGAGGACTTAATTGGAGGAATAAGTGTTTTGAGAAGAAAATATGAAATAAAGGTTAAAACTGTAATTTTACCATTGCAGTACATAAACGGGATTTCTCAGAGACAAAACATAGGTCAAATGGTCTAAATGAGATAAAAAGTGGGTTGATTCAATCAGAAATGGGTTCATGTGCAATCCAGGAATTAAATGACATCTTGTAACCCTAAAACAGACTAGCTTAATTCAACAAGGTTTCGGTCAGGATAAAAATCAAGTAAAACCTCTAAAAATCATGGAAAAATATCCCCTCGGGTTTAGAACATTCAATTTGGCTTTTGGAACCTAGTTTGACCTAGATTAGGGTCCTAGCTCATTAATTGACCTAATTTAGGTTTTTACATAAAATATCTTATCAAACGTAGTCAAACCTAAAATCCAACTTCACCATTGGATTCCTTAGGTCCAAATTAGGTTTGTACCAAAATTTGGACCTAAGGGGAGGTCATCTTAACCTACTTTGCAATTTAGTACACCCAATCACATTTTGGTCCTTATCTTTTGAAAACTATCACATAAACCCCCCTAGTTTCCTCGCCAATCTTACAATCAGGTCCCTCCACCATTATTGGGGAGAGAATCCTTCTCCAGCGAGGAAGACACGGGGATACTCTCAGAGAGATCTCCCATAATTGGAAGGGAGATTCTCTGAGGAATCCCCTTCCATCTGAGCTCGATCACAACCCCTGATTTGTACCAAATCTCTCGTGCGAACGCACGAGAGATTTGGGTATCTAACTACCTTCCATCTCCGACGAGACGTCGGAGGCAGAAGGCGTGCCCTCCATGCACCAGAAGCACAGCCAGCACTTATAAATTAAACCCCAACTCTAGCCACACCTCCTCAGTTCGACTTGGCCGGGATTCCACCTCAAATTCCTCTCCTCCTCCGGCCAAGGGGTCCAGTGAGCTCCGGCGAGCCCCCCTCCTCTTCCTCGTCGCTCTGCCACAAAACCAGTGGCAGAGCCGTCCTCCTCATAGTCCTCCACGTTGCGCAACACACGCACGAGCTGCCCTAGCCCCATCGTCGCCACCGTCCTCCCCCACTGGACGTCTTCTTCTCCAGCGACAGCAGGTACTACTGGCCGCCTCCTCGTCCCATTCATCCCTTTAGTTAGGTTAAAACTGTTCTTCTCTATCCCCACTTTCATTTCCCTCATTTTATTTCATCAAACGCCCCTCAACCACTGCTGTTCACCACCACCTTCCTCATCTCCGGCCACCCTCCGGCGAGACGCTCCCATCGCTCTGCAGCTCCACACGCCTCGCCGACCATCGCATAACCTCCGCCTCACCTCACTGAGTAACCTCCGCCCCTCCATAGACCCTCTACACCTCCACAACAACCCCCTGAACACACCCATCAGTCCGACCATAGGGCGACCTAGGCACGCATGCCTAGGCCGCCTCGCGGCTTGCCACCTAGCTCTTCACCTTCGCCGTGACACGGCGAAGGTCCCCTTGTGATCTAATTAGGCCGCGAGGCTCTTTTCATGTCCGACAGGTTTCACGCCCCGGCTGCCATTAGCGGTGACTTCAAGAAGCTTCTTGCTTGCTCTAGGTCGTGGGACTGTAGGGCTCCAGGTGTAGCTAACTCGGGGAGGCATCGCGAAGACATCTGACCCAGCAAGTGACGCCACAGAGCTTGCAGTTGTGGCAATTGATGGCACGGACTCTTGCGGGCGCGCGCGAAATAGAGTTGGAACATTAGTCCCACATCGTTAGGTTACAAAGTGCTGGAGTGATTTATAATGTTTTTGTGTTATAGCCTCATTGCCTCCGAACGCATTTGGGGTGAGGTCCCTCACCTATTCTCACCGCCTCGTCCGTGATTTCATCACACAGATCTAGCGACCCGACCCGACACTGCCCTGAGCACTCCTCGTGCACCACCCTCACACCGGTGCGCCTGGACCCAGGCGCACGATCCGACTCGTTTACCCAGCTCTAGAAGAGCGTGCTGAGTGGTTTACACAGAGAGAGAGAGAGACGCGCGAGTGTGGGTAGAGGGATAGGTTTTGCTTTGGTTTATGCAGGGAAGGAAGGAAGAAGGAAGAAGTGAAGCCAACACTTAGCCGCTAAGAAGAAGCAGAAGGAAGGAAACCTTCGCAGAGGAAAAAGAGAAGGAAAGGAAGAGGTGAAGGAAAAAGAGAAGAAGAACTGAAGAAGAAAGAAGAAATAGAGAAAGGTAAAGACAAGCAGAAGAAGAAGAGGAACTGAAGGCAAAGGAAAATAGAACCAAGGAAGCAGAGCTACGGAAGAAGAAGACCCGTAGAGAGAAAGAAATTGCAGAAAAGAAGAAGAAAGAAGCAAGGCAACTGCAGAGAAAGAAGAAGCACAAAGAAGAAGAAAGGAAGAAAATCAGAAGAAGAAGAATAAGAGAAGGGAAACATATTTTTAAGACGTCTGATCATAGGATCAGACGTCCAATTTCTTCTTTTTGGCACAATTACTTTTCAAACTCATGCATTTATATTTGAATTATGTTTTGAGTAATTAAAGTGTTCAAGTACATTCTTGAGATTAGTAATAATTCCAATTGCTCCCATGTTCGACCTCGGATACTTAGGTTTTCGAGTAATAAACTTTTATTTGTTAACAATGCTTGATCACCTATACTACGACGTAACTAACTGTTAAAACACGATCGAGAATACGTCAATAATGGGGAGCTCCATCTCGACTCCATCCATCCACTTGACTATAGTTGCTTCTTTGGATAGGGCATTTGAGCTCTAGAAGCACTTTAACCTTGACCGTATTGGTTAGCTACTTTGTGAAATATGAGCCATAATTGATTGTTTCTCCCAAATAGAATGCTATTTTTGCAATTGCTTTCTTGTTACAATATTCTGCAGGTATGTCGAAGATATGCACCCATAAAGGAGTAGTTTTGAACTCATACTCTTGAGGTTTCGACCTTGTCCTAACTTTCTCTATGAGAATTAAATCGTCACATTTCAAAAAATTATCACATCACCTTAAATTAAAATGCACAGGCGATAAATTATATTTGTACAAGTGATAAATCATTTTACGCTAGTGATAAATCATTTTACACCGATAATAAATTGTTTAGGTCGATTTTGCATCGGTGCAATCTCATTTTACACCGGTAAAAAATTGTTAAAGACTTCTGGCAAAAGGTTAGGATGTCTGGAAAGAGAAAAGTCTGCTAGAATTGATTTCTTGATGTCCAAACAACTATTAGGGTCTAACAAAAGTAAATTTGGGTCAGATCTTAGCTTAATGTCTATTTATCAGATGTCTGGGATGATCTATGGACGTTTGAAAATCTAATTAAATATAATCATAGGTTAATCCTCCAAGATTATGTTTGACAAGCCAATGGTCCTCTAGTTGGACGTCTGGCAAGATCTTCAGACCTCTTCTAAGACGTCTGAACTATGGGATGGTCGTTTGAAACCAAAGAACATAATACACTAAGTCCAACCTAAGTGTTTGAACATCTGGACAAAAAGTCAGACATCTTAAAGTTCAAGATCAGATGTCTGAAGTTCAAATTGGACATCTGATCAGCCTATTTGATTATTATTTTGATTTTCTAAGTTTGCATAAGTGTCCTAGTGATGGGTTAGTGTTTGTAGGACTAAGGTATTGTACTTTTGAGCTCTTTAACAATATTTTTAAGGAAAGAAAAGATTAAAGAAATAAAGGACAAATAAATACAAGAACAAAATGACTTATATCCTATTCTTCATCCTTCTTCAAGCTTTCGCTCCACGCGAAGCTTCACTTCTCTTCTCCATCAAGGTCGTCCAATTCGTCATGGACTCGAGCTTGAGCTCCTTCACCCTTGAATCTATTTGCATTATTCCTGAAACTATAACTCAAATGCAAATATTAAACAAGTATTTTATTATCATCAAAATTAACGATCGAGGTGCTCTTGGACCAACAGATCTGACCCCCAGTCCTGGGACAGTGAGCTTGTGGGCACCTTTTGTTTTATACAGTCTTAAGCACCGAAGTGTTAATGATGTGGCATCATTCTAGCACCCAATTTCAGTGCACATTTCATGATTTATGCCCAAGTTTATGGCTTAATTAAAGTTTGAAATAATTAAGTAATTTAAAAAAAATTACATGTACATGTAGCCTATACAAAGAGTTACTTATGGGTATAGTTTATTTACAATAATTACTTTTATAATTATATTTAAAAATCGTTAAAGCTAGAGATAAATATACATTGATTTTATGGTTAATTCCTTAATTGTAGTACAAATTAATAAATTAATGATACAATTGACTTATAAATTAGTTAGTTTACATGATTAACTTATTACTATAGATTTTTAATTTATTTTTATTGATTTATTTCAATTTATATACATTTAAATACATTGTTAACATAGATATACATATATATACATTATAGATACTATTCTACAGTATAAATAAGCTATACATGTATTGAAAATACTTTAAACTACAATATATAAGTATGCAACATAATTTATTTCATTAGTTTATTAAATTACTAATTTAAATTATATGAGGTTACTAATATAGGAGTACATTACTGTATATTATAATTACTTTAAGTTATATCTACAGTTATAATTATGATTATAAGTATATACATATCTATTTGTATTTACATAAGGATTATGTGCATATAATACAAGTAAAAGTATACAGAATTATATAATTATAATACATACTGTATAACTCAATATAAATACCTACCTAAGTAAATAGAATAGATATATAAGTTACCTACATGCTTTATGTACATATAAGTTACTATATATAATTAACTTAATATTACTTACACCTATTTTTCTGTGTTTCTGACCACCTGAATACTGGCTGAGGAATTCCGAGTTAGTGTTAGGGTTATGAGAACTCAATTAAAGTGTTAATACCTAGTGAGACCACTAAATACAGATCACATGTGAATCAGGTGAGATTATGAGCTCTAGGAAAAGAAAGAAAAGTAAAAGAAAAAGAGAATGAATACAAAGGAATCAAAAGGGAGCATAGTTTTTCTCGCTTTTCTCTAAGTTGAGTTACTTAGTAGTCTAGGAATCTAGATTCTATAGTACTAGCCTCTATGTAGCACTAAGTGAGAGTGTGCCACCAAATATATAATCTTTTCCCTCAGAGATTCTCTACCTAAGCCTAAAGCCGGGGTGGAATTCATAGAATATTTTGAATACCCCGAGGGAAGAAGTCCGCCTATCCCGCTAGAATTTTTACTAGGGGTCAAGTGCAGGTATAGAGGTGTATTATTTTTTCACTTGAATCTGTTGCAAAAGCTACATAGCTGCACTTTCACGATTGACTGGATTTCTAGAGCATAGGATGAAAACAAAAAGGAGAAAAATCTCTATGCATACACTTGATAAAATAATCAGTCCCTTAGGGATCCTAGCTGTAAATAGTTTTGTCTTGCATTCACTAGGGACTAGCAAGATTTAGGCATGGGGGTATGATTGCGCAGCAATCATAGGACTTAATCGACCTAGATTAATCTAGGACTTAGCATAAGTTAGGGTTATTCATGCATGTATACGCATTATCTGCATCTTTACTGCTTTACTTTAGCTATGCATAAAATAATGTTATAATGTGCTGATTAAGTGCATTATGTCGATTGCAGGCAAAAAGCAAATCTAGAGCTGGATCTGGAGCAGGATCTGAAGCTAGATCGGGAATAACGGGAGTTGTAGGAGAGCTGGAGTAGAAGGCTTAGTTTAGATATAGGAACAATAATGTAAGGGGGTTAAAGGTTTGCTATTCTATTAAGTAGGAATAAAGCAGTAAAATGTGAAGAGCTTAGGTCCATCCTAGCCCTAGGATAGCCTAGAGACTTCCCCAAGCCTTAGCCACCCTTAGATTAGGTTACAACACCCTAGGAAGCCCTAAAACCCTAGTTCCAAACCTTATCTAGACGTCCAGATAAGTTATAGGACGTCCAGGACCCTTAGCCAACTCCCGCATACCTCAAACCCACTTCTGCAGTGCTATTGGACGTCCAGATACTTTGTCAGACGTCCAATTTCTGCAGAATACACAAAATAGAACCTTGATTTCCCCCTGACTCAGATTGGATGTCTAGAACTGAAGTCTAGACTTCTGATTTTTGAGTATAAGTCGTCTGATCACATTTTTGGACGTCTGATGCTGGTCTGCAGTCCATGTTTTGTGATTCAAGCCTTGATTTTGGATCTCTATCTCCTTAGACCTAATCCCAACCCCATATGAACCTAAATTAAGGTGTCCTAACCCTAGTACATCACCTCTAGACCTACCTAAGGACCTAATTAGGTCCTCACCAAATCCAATTGACTTAGATCAAAGTCAATTACCTTCACCTAAGTCAATTGGACTCATTGAGTCCAATTGAGCTTAGATCTCAACCCACACAAGTTCAATTGGACTTAGTGAGAGTCCAATTGACCTAAACCCAACCTAATTGAGTTATTTCACTCTCAATTAGGTTCACACTCACCCAATTAAACTTAGGTTAAGTTTAATTGCAAATTCCCCTTAGCAATTAGGGTTTATAACCCTAATTCAAGACATACACCTACCTAAACCCCTTAGGACCTAACCTAAGCCACCTAGCCACATAGAGCACGACCACACACACACACATACACACCCATTCACGCACACACACTTCTCTAGAGTTCTCTAGAACTCTCTTGAAGTGGCACCACCTTGTGGTTGCCAAATTTAACAACCAAGAGGCATTCAAAATGAGATCCACAATTTTTGGATCTCATAACCATATGGCCGACCACTCTTGGACTCTCTCTAGAGAGTTCCACACCTCTCTAGAGAGAATCCCTTGAGTCTATAAAAAGACCCAATGGGCGGCCACTTGCACCCATTCACATTCTTGGCGCCATTCACATTCTTGGCACCATTCACTTCATTGGGTCCATTCACGCCCACCTCCACTTAGGTTAGCTACTCCATCTCCACGAGTTCACCACCACCATGAAGGACACCATGCCGGGATGCTGGATCACTCCTCTCTCTCTCCAAGGGCCGGCCTAAGCTTCATTGGCTGCCCCTCATTCTCCTCCCGACCACTCCAAGGCCATCAGGGACCACCCCTTAATGCCTTTTTGTTCTGCTAGATTTAGATTAGTAGTTTATGCTCTTCATAGTTTTACTGCTTTTTATTACTGCTTAGTAGTATAGTCTTTATTCTCCTCCAATGATGCATGCAAAATCCCCCCATAGATTCTTGTATGCAGTCGTTTTCTGGTAGCTAAATTTACATTCCAAGCATTTCTGTACAAGCTTTCCTCTACAGTTCTTGTTGCAAACAACTCTCCCATTGAATGAATGAAAAATGCCTTTATATATATATATATCTCCATATTTTGAAATCACCATGAGCTTATTGATTGCTATCATATTTGCGTGATTCAAGTTGCCATTTTTTTTTAATTGTTTATCTATTCCGTAACAAGCTTATCATTTCCCGAGAATATAGAAAATCTAACGATAGACGCATTCTCCGAAAACATTCACCACCTCACTAGAATCGTGCGCACAAACATTCACACGTTCACCTTTGTGATTTATCTAACGCACGCACATGTAATTAGAGTTCATAATAGAAGTGGTGAAATCTTAATCAGGAGATTAGAAACCGGCATGCAATTTTAAACAAAGTAGAGCGGTGAAAGATCGAACTCTAAAGTAAAACAAATGCCTCCTAGAGACGAATGACCAGGACTCAAGTCTCGTTATCTTTTCATAAATATTTATGTTGGATCGTATTGTGCACTATACTACGACGTTTCCCTATCGACACGTGCTCTACGCATACCAAACACACACACACACATGCCTACCCTCATATAATTTTGAATAAAGGCTATCAAAGAATAAATTGTGTATTATTAATTCAAGAAATTAAAAATACTGAAAGGAATTTTGGCTCATATATCGTCCGTGCTTGAGAGTGTCGTGAAGATACCAAAAGGTTTCTTGGCATCTTCTGCAATTGAAAGCACGATTGCATGATCCAGATCCTCATTCTCAACTCTGGAATGATCATCCTGATATATATAGTAACTTGAAGATAGTAGCAATCCCATGCAACAATCATTGGGAAATTAAGTAACCCACAAAACTTTTATTGGCAAAGAATTGTTATATATACATTGTTTAAGAAATTAATGCCACAGATAGGACAAAGGAAGAATTACCATAGGTCTAGTTGGTCCTTGCCAGAGCATGCTCTCTTTGCCAATACCTCGTGGACACTAGCCATTTGTTACTGTTCTATTTGATCCCTTAAAAAATCTACCGATCCACTTCATAAATTGATTTCTCCTTTCTGCACAAGGGGTGGTCATGTACCCTAGTTACATGAGAAATCACCAATGAAAAGAATACAAAGCTGTCAATATAGAATTCACAAATCCTTCGTGACATCATCAGTTGTCACAGGTTTTTCTTCTCAGATTAATCTTCGGGTTTGGCTGCCATTTTTTAAATGCGTCATCATGCTTACCACTTTCCTATGGTTCTGTAACTTACTAGGGAACAAAAAAAAAAAGAAAATAACATCACCAGGGTGACCTAATGGCATTGACGTGGAGAAAGTGGTAGGTGGATGACGTTGACGTGGGGCCGACCTAATGGCATTGGCATGGAGAATGTGGCAGGGGAGTTTATGGCATCGATGTCAGGACAAGGAGGCTAGGCAGCATGTGGGGGAGTTGTGGAGATGTAGCGAGGGCACTGGCTGAGGGCTTAGGGATCGTAGGCAGGGAGGGTGGTGGTGGAGGGTGTAGGGATTTTAGGTGCCGAGGGTGTCAGCGGAGGGCGTTGGGATCGCGAGCGATTGGGGTGTCGATGGAGGGTGCGGAGATCATGGGTGACGAGGGTGTCGATGGAGGGCACTGGCTGAGGGCTTGGGGATCGTGGGCAAGGTGGAGGGTGTAGGAATTCTTGGTGCCGAGGGTGCCGGCGGAGGGCATGGCGATTTTAGGCAGCGAGGGCGTCGGTGGGGGGCATGGGGATCACAAGCGACGAGGGCGCCGACGAAGGGCGTTAGGATTGCGAGTGACGGGTGTCGATGGAGGGTGCGGAGATCGTAGGCAGTGAGGGTGTCGATGGAGGGTGCTAGCTGAGGGCTTGGGGATCGTAGGCGAGGAGGGCATCGATGGAGGATGTAGGGATTTTATCTTTATCTTAACTTAATGAAAGATAAGCTTTGCTTTTTTACTTTTAAAGACATTATATGAATAAGAAAAATAATCAGCCTAATATATGTTTTGATGTTGTCAAAGTATTCTTAGTGGCATATATTTTTATTATCATTAAGTTACTTTTGAAAGATTGGAATGATAATATACATTATAAATATATTGGTAGATATTTTTGCCACTAATGCTAGCTACATGTATCTTAAATAAATGAAATTAAAAATTTTTTTCTGTTTGAAGGGATAAGTTTTAATTTAGCTTTTCCCTTTGTTATTAAAAACATGTTAAAGATGAAATAGTGGTCTTATTTCCTTTATACCAATTTGTCATTCAAAAAAAATATTATAGTGGCATAAGTAACAATTTCCACCAAATCAAAGATTATAGTGATAAATATATTTGCCATTAATACAAATTGTCATTTGACAAAAATATTATAATGGCATAAATAACAATTGCCACTAATCAAAGAGGAAACAAACGAAGAAATGGTGTGCTTGGGACTCATGGTAACCAACAACACATCCGGATCTGAGTTCGAGGAACCTAAGGTAAATTCATATTCCTTAGATGAGTTGCAAGAAGCATTTGATTTATTATATGTAGATCTAAAAGAAACAAAGACTAAAAGTAAAGCACTAAAACTAGAAAACTTTGAGTATGAGGAATTAATAAATGACCTTAAAGAAAAGAACTTAATTTTCACTAAGAAAGCACAACTTTAAATATGCAAATAGGAAATCTAATGATTGAATAAAAAATCATTAACAAAGGATTTATATACAACCATGAGTGAACAAAAATTCCTAGATAGAGAAGATTAACAAGATTGATGTTCTTGAAAAATCAAACTCTTTTAAAAAGGATGAGAATTGCCTACTTAGATTAAAAATTAGACGACTAGAAAATAAACTAGACATAATGAAAATAGAAATAAATCACCTCAAAGAAAAAACAAATCAGTTGCTTGAGGACTTAGCCAAATTTACAAAAGGAAATGATAACTTGGACAAGCTTATTGCCCGTCAAAAACCTTCCTCAAGTAAATTTGGACTAGGCTATTATGAAAGAAGCCAAAACGAACCGAAAAAGGATCCTCCTCTAAAGAGAACCACTAACAAATATGGATCCACATTATAATGGATACTGAAAAGACAACTTTCACTCTGTTTTATAGGTTTCAAAGGATATTATAATGTCAAAAACTGGATATACAAAATGAAGGATGGGAAACTCAAATTAGAAAGACCTAAAGAAACACCAAGTCACCAAAGGAGGTCTTTTGTAGGAACAAAGGGACCTACAATAACGAAGACAAGGAGACCACCGCCATCAAGGAGGCCGATGGGTGTGGACTCCAGGTGTTCCAAACACATGATGAGAGACAATAACTTGTTTTTGGACCTCCAACCTTCGGATGGAGGAACAGTTACATTTGGTAACAACCACAAGGGTCGTATTATTGGTCTTGGGAAAATAAGTAACCCTCTTTCCCCTATCTCAAATGTTTCTTTAGTAAAAGGACTAAAACACAACCTATTAAGTGTTATTCAGATTTGTGATAAGGTATATAATGTAGTTTTTACTTCAAAAATATTTGAAATTATGAATGCATCAGTAGATGAAACCCTTCTTAAGGGAACTATATTTAAAGACATTTATATTGTAGAATTTGATAAAGATAGTACTTATGAATGTCTTGTAGCTAAAAATGAATTAAATGTATGGGATAGAAGACTAGAACATGTTCATATGAGACTAGTTCAAAAGCTAACCAAACATGAACTAGTTCAAGATCTTCTTAAAGGAAAATTTGTAGATGACCTTATGCTTGATTCTTGTAAATTAGGCAAAATCATGAAATCTAGTTTTAAAACCAAAGAAGTTATATCCACGTTAAGACCACTAGAATTACTTCACCTAGATTTGTTTGGACCAACAAAATATGAGTCTTAGTGGATGCAAATATTACCTTGTAATTGTAGATGATTTTTCAAGGTTTTCATGGGTCTCCTTGAAATCCAGAGATGGAGTGTTTTCCGTCTTTTCTATTTTTTGTAGGAAGGTTCAAACTGAAAAAGGCTACCAAATCACTCAAATTCGTATTGATCATAGTGGAGAGTTTGAAAACTCCTTATTTGATGATTTTTGTCAAGAGCATGGCATTGCTCATGAGTTCTCTTTCCATCGAACACTTCAACAAAATGGAGTAGTTGAGAGAAAGAACCGTACTCTTCAAGAGTGTGCTCGAACATTGCTCATAGACTCCAGGTTACCAAAGTACTTTTGGGCCCAAGAGGTTAACACAACTTGTTACGTTTTAAATCGCATCTTAATTTGATCCGGGTTGCGAAAAACTTGCTTTGAACTATATTATGGGAAAATATCCACTATTAGTTATTTTGAAGTTTTTGGATGCCGATGCTTTGTTTTGAAAACCCATTTTAATTTAGATAAATTTGATGTCAAAGGTGAACAAGTCAATTTCATTGGTTATTCTTCACGTAGTAAGGCATATCAGGTTTTTAACTAGACCACACTAATAGTGGAGGAAACCCTTTATGTTTCCTTCAATGAATCACCTTACTCTTCCTTTATTGACTGAGTCAATAAGGAGGATGAAGATGATTCTCCTATTGATGTGTCTGACATCCCAAATTCCGATATCCATAATATTCTAAAACATTGGATATATCAAATGGATCATCCTGAAAGTCCAGTCATTGGAAGTGTTTCTGATGGTGTTAAAACTTGATCTCATTTTAGTTGCTCTTTTGGTCTCTTTGCCTTTGTATCTCAAGTTGAACCGAAGAGTGTCGAGGAAGCATGCTCCGAAGAACCTTGGATGATGACCATGCAGGAGGAACTCAATCAATTCCAAAGGAATGAAGTTTGGGATCTAGTACCTAAGCCTAAAGGGCAAACGGTAATAGGAACCAAATGGGTATTCCAGAACAAGTTGAATGAATCTAGTGTAGTCATTCGCACAAGGGTACAACTAAGAAGAAGGAATTGATTTTGACGAGACCTACTCTCCCATAGCTCGACTCGAATCAATTCGCATGCTTCTTGCGTATTGTTTACAAGGCGAAATCGGATTTAAAATAAATGTGTCGTAGTATAGCCAAAATTGCTTTGAAAACAAATGAATTTTATTACTAGAAAAATGTAAATCCAAGGTCGAACACAGGTAGCAAATCGGGTTCAAAAACCAAGAACACAACTTTCAAATTTGATAAAATATGCAATGAAGAATCAAAGTTATAAAGCAAGAAAGATAATCTCAATGTATATATAAGCTCAAACTAAAGTATGGACGTTTGATGTGAAAATCAGACGTCTTAAATGCCAAGTACTACAGTGCTGTCTGATCTCTCTCTTCTTCTTTCTTCTGTTCTTTGTCTTCAACTTCTTCTTTCTTCTTTGGCTTCTTTCTTCTTCTCTGGTTCTTCTTCTTTCTCTTCTATCTCTGCCTTTAGCTCTGTTTCAGCCTTACCTTTTTCAGTCGTGCTTTGCCTTCTCCTTCCTTAGCTTCCTTTGTAGCTTCTTCCTTCTTCTTCCTTGGCTTCACCCTTCTTCCTTAGCTTCCTCTGCGGCTTCCTCCTTCCTCTTCCTTGGCTTCACCCTTGGCTTCTTCTTCCTCTTTTTCCCCTGAGAGCAAAACCTACCCCTACCCTCCCCGCGATCTCTCTTCTTTCTTCTCTCTTAGGCTCGCTCTCCCAGAGCCTTCTCGGGTTATCGGGTCGGGTTAGCCATCCTGGGACCAGGCCCACTGGCGTATGGTGGTGGGTGAGGAGTGCATGAGTAGTCGGGTCAGAACCAGGTCCACAGGGCGTGGGTCGCGGATGAGGTGATGGGTGAGTGGGACCTCACCCCGTGTCAGGAGGTGATAAGCCACTGACACTTTTTCCTTTTATTCCACTACGCCCACTCCTGATCTTCCGAGGTGGGACTAAATGTCCCACCTTCTTCGCAGGCACTCCCGCATCAAAAGTTCTCGCGAATTGCAGCAGCTGCGTGGGGCTTTGACTCCAATAGCCGGGCTGGTAGTGTGCGCGAAAGAAGTCCGCACCATCTGGGAACCTAAAGCCTGGAGCAAGCTTGTGAGCTTCTTCGAGCCTGCTTCAATGGCAGCAGAGACCTGTACCCTGTCCACAAGAAAAAGGCCTTACGGTCTCGTCAAAACACACAGGAAGCTTTGCCTGAGCACAGCGAAGATGGGACGGTGGTTGGCGTGGCGCGGGGTGGCCTGAGCATGCATGCCTAGGTCACCCTATGCCTGTGAAGATGGGTGTGTTCGGGGGACGTGTTGGGAGCGTGTGGCGGTGAATGGGAAGAGGGGTTATGATCAGTGAGTCATGGCAGAGCTTGCGAGGTGGTTGGCGAGGTGGGTTGATGCGTGGAGTGGCAGGTATACCTCACCGGTGGTCTGCCAGAGGTGGAGAAGGTGGAGGTGATGTGTGAGCGTTGAGGTGAAATAGCAGAAATAAATGATAGCAAAAGGATAAGCAGAGAGAGAGGACTTATCTGAGAGGGAATAGACGAAGGGGGAAGAGGAGGAGGCGGCTGGCTCGTATGTGTTGTCACCGGAGACGAAGGCCCAATGAGAGGAGGATAGCGACGATGAGAGGGTGGCAGGAGCGTGCGCCGGTGCGGTGCAATGCAAATGAAGGAGGTAAAGGTAACTCTGCCACTGGTATTGTGGCAGAGCGACGAGAGGAGGATATAGGAGTCACCGGAGCTTGCTAGGAGGTTGACCGGAGGGGAAGAGAGGAAATTTGGGGGTATCTCAGGCCAATTCAAGCTTGAGAGGAGCAGAATGATCTGGGGACCTTTTTATAGCCTCTGGAAGAGGGCCTTGTGCTTGGAAGCCAAGCTTCCAAGCATGGCAACCTCGCCGGAGATGGAAGGTCGAAAAGACCCAAATCTCTCATGCGTTCGCATGAGAGATTGGGTAGAAATTGGAGCTCCAAATTAGGTTCACATGAACGGGGATTTCTCAGATAATCTCCCTTTCGAATTTGAGAGGGATTCTCTGAGGAATCAGGGAGTTCTTTCCCTTGAATCCTCGTCAGAGTAGGATTTCCCCCGCTGTAATGGCAGAGGGACCTAATTGCAAAGAACGATGAGGAAGCTAGGGGGTGTCTACAAGAGTTTTCAAAAGTTAGGGGTAAAAATGTAATTGGGCTGGATTGGTTTGTGAAGTAGGTCAAGGTGAATTCCCCTTAGGTCCAAATTTTGGTATAAACCTAATTTGGACCTAAGGAATCCAATGGTGAAGTTGGATTTTAGTTTTGACCATGTTTGACTGGACAATCTACACAAAAACCCAATTCAGGGCAAACATTTGACTAAGACCCCTATTTAGGTCAAAATAGATTCTAAAGGACAATTTGAAGGTTTTTCCATGATTTTTAGAGGGTTTAGGTGAATTTATACTGACCAGAACCTTGTTAAATTAAGTGAATTTGTTTTAGGGTTACAAGAAGTCATTTAATTTCCAGATTTCACATAAACCCTTTTCTGTTTGAACCAACCCATTCTTTATCTTATTAAGACCATTTGAGCTATGTTTAGCCCATGAGAAATCCCGTTGTTGCACTGTAATGGTAAAATTACAGTTTTATCCCTTGTTTCTTCTTTTCTTTCAGAAGGGTTTTTCCTTGAGTTAGGACCTCCAGTTGGTTATGTAAGAGCTTTTGTTATCTTTTCTACGTCAAAATGAGCTAGTTAGAGCTCATGATGGTGTTCCCATCATACCCCCATGCCTAGCTTTTGCTAGTCCCTTAGAAAATTTTAAGGTTTTAACTTCTGTTCTAGACCATGAATTCCTTTGATGTTCTGAGATTATGATGAGCGCTTTTCCTTTTTGATTAGGTTAGAATGCCGACAGTAGGCCTAGAGTTACTCAAGTACCAACCAAGATCCGGACCTGATCAGCTCTAGCCTCGATCCTTCGCGAAGGTTTTTAAGGCTCACAGGAACTATCCTAAGGTTCGTTGGACTCCGCGGTTAAAGCATCCGTGCTTGTAACGTATTTTAACCTTGGTTCAGTTTGCAGTGCATTTTTTTTGTAAGAGATAGACAGAGGATTTACTTGTTTGGAGAGTTTTCTCTCTCTTTTCTTTTTATTTCTAAATTCGAATTGACTTTTCAACATGATTTGTATCTGATTCCTCATCCCCATCATCAATCCTCAAAAGTTCCCTAGCAATTGATGCTGCGTGATAGCACCACCCATGGCAACCCCCAGAACCCTAGCTTTCGAGATTTCGAGATAATCCCACCCATGGCATTCTGTAGCTAAATCCAGACCCTGGCAATCGACATTTTGTGATAATACTGCCCATGTCACCTGACCAGCACAAGGTGCTTACATGCCCCTAGTAGCATATGCAAATATCCTAGGAGACAAGCACCGAGGAGATGATATGTTATTATGCATCTTCGAGGGAAATTTCCCGCCTCTCCGCACCGGGAACTCATCCAAATCAACTTGTGTTGATCGGCTGCTCCTAATATAGGCGACTTTTTTTCGAACATTTAAACGCTTTTGCGTGATTTTGATAGTTATGTGCACTGAACCAGGCTGTGTGCGGATTGGGGTGCTTAGGTTATCGAGTCCCTGATTACGCAGCAATCATAGGTCCTAATTGACCTAGATTAAGCTAGGACTTAGCATAACTTAGGGTTATTCACGCATACATACGCATTATTTGCATCTTTACTGCCCTTCTTTAGCTATGAATAAAATAATGTTATAATGTGCTGATTAAGTGCATTATGTTGATTGCAGGCAATAAGCAGATCTGGAGTTGGATCTAGAGTAGGATCTGAAGTTGGATCTAGAATAACGAGAGTTGCAGCAGAGCTAGAGTAGAAGGCTTAGATTAGATGTAGGAATAATAATGTAAGGGGGTTAAAAGTTTGCTATTCTATTATGTAGGAATAAAGCAGTAAACTGTGAAGAGGTTAGGTCCATCCTAGCCCTAGGATAGCCTAGAAACCTCCCCAAGCCTTAGCCACCCTTAGATTAGGTCACAACACCCTAGGAAGCCTTTAAACCCTAGTTCCAGCCCTTATCTAGACGTCCAGATGAGTTATAGGACATCCAGGACACTTAGCCATCTTCCGCACACCTCAAACCCACTTCTGCAGTGTTATTGGACGTCTAGACACTTTGTCAGACGTCCAATTTCTGCAGAGTACCAAAAATAGAACCCTGATTCCCCCCCTGACTCAAATTGGACGTCCAGAACTGAAGCCTAGACTTCTGATTTTTGAGTATAAGACGTCTGACACTATTATTAGACGTTTGATACTACTCTCCAGTTCCTGTTTTGAGATTTAAGCCTTGATCTTGGATCTCTAGGTCCCTAAACCCAATTCCAACCCCATAGAAACCTAAATTAAGGTGTCCTAACCCCAGTACATCACCTCTAGACCTACTTAAGGACCTAATTAGGTCTTCACCAAAGCCAAGTGACTTAGATCAAAGTCAATTACCTTCACCTAAGTCAATTGGACTCATTGAGTCCAATTGAGCTTAGATCTCAACCCACACAAGTTTAATTGGACTTGGTGAGAGTCCAATTGACTTAAACCCAACCTAATTGAGTTATTCCACTCTCAATTAGGATCACACTCATTCAATTAAACTTAGGTTAAGTTTAATTGCATTTTCTCATTAGCAATTAAGGTTTGTCACCCTAATTCAAGACCTACACCTACCTAAATCCCTTAGGACCTAACCTAAGCCACCTAGCCACATAGAGCACGACCACACACACACACACACACACACACACACCATTCATGCACACACACTTCTCTAGAATTCTCTAGAGAGCTCTTGAGATGGCGTCACCTCTTGGTTGCCAAATTTAGCAACCAAGAGGAATTCAAATTGCGATCCACAATTCTTGGATCTCATAGACCATCTCCACCCACATGTGGCCGGCCACTCTTGGACTCTCTCTAGAGAGTTCTACACCTCTCTAGAGAGAAGCCATTGGGTCTATAAAAAGACCCCTTGGGCGGCCATGCACCCCCATTCACTTCCTTGGCAAATTCACTCCATTGGTGCCATTCATGCCACCTCCACAAGCTCACCACCATCATGGAGGACATCATGCCGGGACGTTGGATCAATCCTCCCTCTCTCCAAGGGTCGGTCTAAGCTACATTGTCCACCCCTCATTCTCTTCCCGACCACTCCAAGGACATCGGGGACCACCCCTGAATGCCCTTTATTCTGCTAGATTTAGTTTATGCTCTCCATGATTTTTACTGCTTTTATTACTACTTAGTAGCGTAGTCTTAACTTCTCCCCCAATGATGCATGCGAAATCCCCCCATTGATTCTTGTATGCAATCGTTTTCTCATAGCTAGATCTACATTTTTAAGCATTCATGTACAAGCTTTCTTCTACAAGTTCATGTTGCAAACACTCTCCAAATGAATGAATGAAAAATATATTTTTATATATATGTCTCTATGTTGGAAATCACCATGATCTTATTCAATGTAATATATTTTGTGTGATTTAAGTTACCTGTCTTAATTGTCTATCCATTCTGGAACTAAGCATGTCGTACTTAAATACGTAATAATCACGAACTGACATGCGATTCTAAATAAAGTATAGCTGGATAAGATCGATTTCAAAAGTAAAAGCAACGCCTTCCAGAGATGAACGACCGGGACTCAAAGTCTCGTTATCTTTAGAAATTAATTTTTGACGAACGTTTTTGTGCGACTATATTACAATTCCGATGACTTTCAAATGTGCGAGAACGCCTTCTGTCAAATGGCACCGTTGCCAAGAGGCAGCGTCATTTTTCTTGAGTTCGATCTTTTAACTGACGAATCTGCCTCTACTTTGTTTTTGATGTGAAAGACAACATGGAAGGAAAACGGGATCTATGCACACATCGAGCGCGGCGAAGAAAAATCAGGTGCGCATCACATTCTCTTAGATTAGATTTATTTTCTGAACCCTAGGATTAGATCTACTTTCTACAATCTCTTTTGTGAAAAAAAAAAGATTTTTCTCATTTTCGTGAAAAATAAAAAAAATCAAAAAGAAAAATTTTGAAAAAAATCTAGATTAGGTTTTCTTTCGAATCTAGGTTACTTTGAAAAAAAAAAGATATTTTCTATGAATCTTTTGAAAAATTCTTTTTGAAAAAAAATGCAAAAGTTTTGAAAAAGAAAAAAAATCTTTTTGGTGGAAGGCTTGAATTTCAAGTTCAAACCTCTTTAAAAGCTTTTCCACCATCTTCTGATTTTCGATCAGATTTCAAATCTAAATTAAAAATTCGATTGCCGAAAAATTCGTTAGCAAAAAACTTTGAAATTTGGGTTGAATTTTCATTTTCAAACCATCTTTCAAATGCCACCATTACCTTGAAAAGATTCCAAGTATAAAATTTTTAAAAATTCACAAAGTACATGGGGGTCAGATTGACCCAGGTTCAAAATTCTTCAAATTTCAAAAAGCGATTCCGAGCAATCCGCGAATCTTTTTTGACTAAAAGTGGTGTGTTTGAAAGCTGATCTCATTATCTTTATTTTCCATGTTTTTGCCAAATTTTTGAAGATCGTTTGATACTGTTTCGAAGCGAAAAATCGACCAAGGGTCAAAGTTCCAGATCTGACCCCCTGATATTCAAAATTCTTTAAAAATTTGGTTGAAATAGTAAAAATTCTAAAAAAATATTCTATAAAAATATAATTGAAAAAGGAATCTACTCGCAAAATTTCAAATTAATTGGATTCCAATTATTATCAGAAAACCAACTTTACTTTTGTGGTCTGCTGAAACAGAGAAAAACCCTAGAAGTGCATGCAACTTAGGTTGAATCTTTAGGGTTACAACTAGAGACCACACATTGGGCTAACCTAGACTTAATCAAGTCTAGTTAGCCAGTGAGCTTGGTTACCTTGTAGGCCACTCACCACTAACCCCACTGAAGAAAACAGGTTAAAATTAATTTTAAAATACGAAATCAACTCGAGTTCGTTGTCGTACTACTGGGTGAGTTTAATCTCTCTTGCCAAACCTGGTGACTAAGTCTACAGGGTAGTGTCAAACTACCCTGGCTCGGGAGTCAACGGAACCGGAGGCGTAAGCCAAAGGAAGAACCTTCCCCTTAGTTCCCTTGTAACCAGACTGGCTGGGTTAGCTTGAGTGGCGGGATTCACTTTCAGTCGGTTGTACGATGAACTTATCTTCAAGAATTTAAATCCATAACAAAAAATATGGTCACCTGATCTATAAGGACCATTTGATTGACAGGGCCTTAGCCTTGTCCTACGTGGCTAAACCAACCCAAGGGTTGGGCGGTGTATGCACAAAAGGAGGTCACTTCGACCTCACTTGGTTGGACCTTGGGAGCCACTCCCAAGGAGGCGAGTCACCTTGCCCGAACCATCTTCTCCCCCCATTTCTTCTACTCTAAGAGCCACCATGGCAAATCCTAGACTTGGACCTAGACCGGGTTAGGACATTGAGAATCTGGACCTGATGGCTCGTTTGGAAGCCTGGGTCGCCGAATCTGAGGAGCGGCATCAGCAGAGCATGGATCGCATTCTGACGACGCTTGACAAGATGCAGCACCCGCCACGAGGAGAACAACTGCGGGATTTCTACGACCCAGCCGCACCTATCGTCGCACCGCTAGTTAGAATTCCCACAGGCGGAGACACGTTTGAGCTCAAGCCTAATGTAATTGGGTTGATCAGCACACATTTCTACGGGAACTCAAGCCAAGATCCGTTCCAGCACCTTGAGGACCTGAGTCGACTCGCTGAAACGATCCGACCCAGGAATATTGATCTCGGGATCGTTCCGATGAAGCTTTTCCCGTTCTCTCTAAGGGACAAAGCTTCATACTAGTTCAAGACTATTGGGAAGCCAATTGGAACCTGGCCGGAATTACGATGTGAATTCCTGCAAAAGTTCTTCCCAATCGGTCGAACAAATGCAATGCGGCGGAAATCACGACTTTCTCCTAGGGAGCTGGGGAGAAATTACATGAAGCATGGGATAGATTTCCCAACCTTCTTCGGAAATGCCCGCATCATGGTATACCCAGATGGCACTTAGCCCAGATTTTTTACCATGGGTTGGATGACACACATTGGTATTTGGCCGATGCATCTATCGGTGGGAATTTTCTCGAAAAGACGAGAACAACGCATTTGAGCTGTTCGAATCATTAGTAGAGAACTCGATGAATGCTGCATCTATGAACCAGTTCCAATGGCCCGATCAGCAGCGGGTTGGTGTCCACGAGCTCACACCGATTCTATTCTAGCTGACATGGATATCATCGTCAAGCAGCTGGATAGAATAAACTTAATCAAGAAGAAGATTGACCAGATTAGTCACGGTCAATCCGACTTGAGCTTTGCTACCTCACGGCCCTCCTATGCACCCCGAGCCCCACCTGCTCGAGTTAATCTACTCACTCGGGATGCACCTTCTCCGTATTTACGAGATCTCGCATATTAGGATCCCGTGAATAATCCAGATCTGGCACTCTATGACCAAGGTTACGCACCACCCGTAGATTATAATGTGTATCCCCTTGATGGATATACGTCTGATGTAAACACATTTACACTACTTAAGATGTCTATTTATGCATGTTCTCAAGCATAGGATTGCATTTCATGATATAAATATTGCATAACATGCATCATCTTGCATTTAGAGTAGTTTGAATAAAATGGAGGTTAATTGTCTCCTTTTATGTGCTTGGATAGGGCAAACATTTTATCGGGACCTCAGATCAAAGATCCAACCGTATAGATGTGATCAGGGTGGCGATTGGAGTTCAACGACTCCAAGATCGCCCTAATTAGACATTCGTAGCATCAGATAGTGACCGGGGAACCCTAGAAGATCAAGGGCCAGGATGATGCAAATCCACACTTCAAATGACAAATCCGACCGCACGGATGAATTTGAATCGACGATTGCAGCACAACGACACAAAAATCAAGTCAATCCGACATCCGTAGCACCATTTACAACTTCCAGAAGATGGACGGCCAAGATGGCACCACGTGGCGTCATCCCGGCCGCCCAAATGGCCGCATGAATCTCTGAAGGCCCCGCACCTGCTCGCTCTCCGCCGTTGGATCTTGATCCAACGGCTGTGGTCAGCTGCGCTTAAAAGCGTCCACTCGACCATCCGCGCCTCGTAGCGCAGCGGTCGAGCGCGCTTACGCGAGCGGCGGGCGTGGGTTCGAGCCGCGGCGAAGGGCTGGAAGGCGCGGGCTATTGGGCGCGGGTGGGCGTTGGATCTTGATTGGACGTCCGCGTGCGCCGATAGCGTTCACGCGCAATTGAACGCGCGGCATGGATGCGCGATCGCACGTGCCAGGCGGGTGCACAGCGAGCGGGCGAAGATGCGTCTTAAGCCGTCCGATCTCGCGATCGGACGGCTGAGAGTCGAAGAACGTGCGCAAGCGCTGCGTGTGTGAGCAGCTGAGTGGGCGTGCGGGGGCGCGGAAGCTACACCCACATTGGGGGCTTTAGTGACGGATTTATCCGTCACTAAAGACCCCTTATTTATTATTTTGAAGTTGTAATGTCCATTTTGCCCCCACTCCTTGCAACTATAAAAGGAGACCCCCTCCATACGAAATTCTCATCCCTTCCTTCTCTTCTCTACCCCTCCAAAGCTCAAGAGAAGCTTGTCCCACACTCGGGATGCTTCTTGCGAGATAAAGTCCAAATTTTCGTCCCCTTTCGGAAGTGGATCCCGCGACGACGACGGCGTGCTGCTCCATTCCCGTTCTTCTGCTTCGTCCTCCTTCGTCCTGCTTCGTTCTTTTTCGTCCAGGAGTCGTCCTGTCCGACTCGTCCTCCAAGCAACCGTCGAGGAGGATTTCTCTCTCCCTATTCTTTTTACTGCTTTCTAATGTAGATTTACTGCTTTCTAGTGTAGTTTTGCTTGTCCTCCAAGCAATCGTCGAGGAGGACATTTCTCCCTCCATTCTTTTAATGCTTTCTAGAGTAAATTTATTGCTTTCTAGTGTAATTGTTTTATGCTTTCTAGTTGTAATGAACAATCTCCTCAATGATAAATTCTTTGTTTATTCTACATCTCATTTTGATTTCTATGTGTAATATTCTCTCTCTCTCTTACCCTCTCTCTCTTCTATTTATTGTAAATAATTAGACAGTTTTAAATTGAATTACTTCGTGACAAATAAAAAGAAACGTGTAGTTTTTAAATGAAACGTCCGCCTCCCTGTGTTCGACCCGGAATTTCAATTTTGATATAAATTTTATTTGTTGAACATAAATTCTTCGCTTTCAAGCTACAACGACAGGTTTTCCAAAATCGAACATGTTAGCGTAGCCATTCGTAACATTCAACAGCGTCTCAGACATCGTCGGCCTACGAGGATGGTAGCGCTATCCAAGGATACGGGCTTAATAACCCGTATTCAGAGACATATAACCCTGGTTGGTGCCAGCATCCGAACTTCTCTTGGTTTGGTAATTCACAGAGACCACATCAAGATCCACACTACCAGACCAGGCAATACGGGAATGTGCAAAACACGTACCCTGTGTAGCAGCCATTCCCGCCTCAGCAGCAGCAACCCCGCTCGTTATACCAGCCGCTGCACCAAGCTGCCAACCACCCTCCAAAGTGTTGGTGCTAGAGCACCACTATCATTTGTTTTGATGATAACAAAACACGTGTTATTTAACATTTGCAATTTGAGTCCTAGATTTCAGGTCAATTGCAAATGTGGACGTGTTCAGGCGGAGTTCGAGCTCGCATCTAGGATGGATTGGAGGAGCTTGACGGAAAACAGAGGAGGTTCGCGTGAAGCGACAAATTGAAGATGGAAGGAAATGAAGAATAGGATAGATTTCCTTCTTTTGTACTTGTTGTATTTTTTGTTTCTTTTGTTGCTCTTTATTTCCTTAGATATTTCATGTTAAAGAGCCTCAAAGAACCCTAACAGTAGTCCTAGGAACACCGGTACAACCCTAGGATACTTACGTTTTCTGTAGAATACTTAGAAAACCAATATAGGGTTCAAACAGCACTTCCAGACGTCTAATTCCAAAATCAGACGTCTGATAAAGTATTTTAAGACGTCTGACTGTTGTTTCAGACATCTG
This sequence comes from Thalassia testudinum, assembly GCA_037157565.1. Taxonomy (NCBI): domain Eukaryota; kingdom Viridiplantae; phylum Streptophyta; class Magnoliopsida; order Alismatales; family Hydrocharitaceae; genus Thalassia; species Thalassia testudinum. The sequence goes on along the minus strand of JAZHRO010000022.1, from coordinate 64,648,392 downwards.
ATATCTGTTAGGCTGGGATAGCTAGTTCTGTCTGACGAAATCAGACGTCCAGACATTATACTAGACGTCTTAGGAGACGTCTGATGGACTTGACAGACGTCCAGATAGTGGACCGTTGGCTAGCTTAGCGGTGCTCAAGATTATGACCGTTAGAGCCTTATCAGATGTCCTTATGCCTTTCCAGACGTCTGATAAATGACCGTTTTGCCTCGGCTGACCCAAAATCTCTTCTCAGAGATTTTCTAGCCGTTGCAACGTTTGGAAATCAATTCCCACAGTAGAAGTAGGTTTCCAGACGTCCAGACATAGTGCCAGACATCCTATATGTCGTCTGATGGACTTGCACAAAAGCCCTGTTTAGATCTGATCCAAGTCAGGGAGAGACCCGCCCAAAATCAGGCATCTGACCTTGGAATCAGACGTCTTAAAGTGAACTTCCAGACGTCTGATGCTAGAATTAGACGTCTGATAAGCCTGTCAGAATAATGATTGTTCCTGATTTCGGGCTGATTCACTTGGGCTTTGTACCCAACGGCTATGGAAGCTTTTCTAAGCCTTCCAAAGCCTTCCTAAGGCCTCTATAAATAGAGGGGAGCCTTTTCACACCCAGATATAACAAGAGAAACACTAAGAAAGACACAAGACACACTTAGCTATACACTCTCACACTCTTGTGTCCAAGAAGCTCTTGCTCTCTAAGCTCAAGTTCTACATCTTGAGAGCATCAAACCGTTGCGCACCCGCTCTCCCGCCGTAGTTCACGAGAGCAAAGTTGCGCCGTCGCGTGGTTCACGCATCCGCGTCATCGACGCACTCCTTGCAAAGGGGAGTTTCCTATTTCTTATAGAAGCTAGGTTTAAATTCCTTTGTTGGCTCTATAGTACTACTTGTTTTATTTTATCTTTGTCTTTTGGTTGGGTATTCGCTTTGCGAATTCTTGTCTCCTTCGTGGGACAAAATCCTTCTCGTGGAGAGAAGGGGTTGAGGAACGCTACCCTCATACTTGTAGCGTGGTTGTACTGAGGTTGAATCACCCTCGTTTTAAAGTGATTCGGTTAGTGGATTTGATCAACTAGGTTGATCGGAAAATCCTAACTCAAGAGGGTTAGTGGTGGTTTTCACCTGGTTTGGGTTTCCACCTAAAAATTCTTTGTGTACTTTGTATGTTTGTTTATTCTGTGATATTGTTTATTTCCGCAATTTATTACGTCACCCCTCCTAGTAGGGCCCGAAAACCTACAATTGGTATCAGAGCAGGTCTCGAAAATCGACGTTACAAACTGGCGAGGATCCAGGTCATGGAGGGAAGCATAGCCGCAATCAGAATCTCCAAAGGGCAGTCCACCGTCCGACCACCCTATTTCGACGGGAGGGACTTCGGATATTGGAAGTTGAGGATGAAGACGTGGCTCCAAGCCACTGAATTCGAGGTATGGGGATGTTGCGAAACCCCATACGAGATCCCGAAGCGACCCCAAGGAGGCTACTCGCAGCTGCAGATTCAAGAGCTTTCACTCAACGCAAAGGCAATGAATGCCCTGTATTGCGCATTGAGTCTGAAGGAGTTCGAGAAAATCAAAGAGTGCACCACCGCCCACGAGATATGGAGGAGGTTGGAAGGCACTCATGAGGAGACAAGCTCAGAGGAAGAAGAAGAAGAAGAAACCGCTTGCTTTGGTTTCATGGCTAGAGGAAGCAATAGCGACAGCGAAAGCGGAAGCGACAGCGACAATGAGGTAAGTTATGATTTACAAGAAGCTTTTAATGAACTATTTGAGCTTAGTAAATCATTAAAAATAGAAAACAAAAGCATGAAAACGAATCTTAGTTTTCTTAAATCTGAAAATGATAGGTTAGAAATAAAACTTAAGGACATAGAAACTAGTCCTAAGGATAATAACCTGTTATTAGAAAATAATAACCTCATCAATGAAAATAATAAATTGATTGAAGAAAATGATAGTTTAAAGTTAGAAATTTGTGACTTACAGACTAAGATGCATACTATAGAAAAAGAAATCGCATGTCTTAGGGAAAACTCTAACAAACTAATCAACAAAGTAGATGATTTATATAGCCCTAAGATTGAGAAAGGATCTCCATCAAGGAGACCCGCTAACAAATCCGGATCCAAGCCCACTTGGATACCGAAAAAGGAATTAGAATCTTGTTTTGTAGGGTTCAGGGATAATTACAACATAAAGGACTGGACCTTCAAGCTCAAGTCTGGTCAACTCAAGTTGGGAGAACCAAGGAGTAGACCAAGGAGGAGAACAAGAAGACCGACGAGACGGCGAACAAATGACGGACCCGCCACATGTCGACCACCAGATTGGAGACTGGCGCCGATGCCTGGCCCTCCAAGCTACGGATGGGAGCCCCATCTGATGTGGCATCCACCACCACCATTCGGGCCATTTTATTGGCCATGGTAGGTGAGGTAAAATTCTTAACCCTATCTTTTTATAAGCATTTAGATAGGGGGAGTTAAAAGATGATGAGCTAATTGTCAATTTTTAAGGGGGAGATGCAAGTTAGCTAAATTTCCTTTAGTAAGGGGGAGAAAAATAATAGCTATCTTATTGTTACAAAAAGGGGAGAATATTACCTTTGTTAAAATAAATTCATAGAAGAGCATGTTTTAAGGGGGAGTTATAGGAAATGTAAAACCAATCAAACCTTTTTGATAATGTCAAAAAGGGGGAGGATTTTTATGCATTATTATTTACGGTTTTGTCATCATCAAAAAGGGGGAGATTGTTGGTGCTAGAGCACCACGATCATTTGTTTTGATGATAACAAAACACGTGTTATTTAAAATTTGCAATTTGAGTCCTAGATTTCAGGTCAATTGCAAATGTGGACGTGTTTAGACGGAGTTCGAGCTCGCATCTAGGACGGATTGGAGGAGCTTGACGGAAAACAGAGGAGGTTCGTGTGGAGCGACAGATTGAAGATGGAAGGAAATGAAGAATATGATAGATTTCCTTCTTTTGTACTTGTTGTATTTTTCGTTTCTTTTGTTGCTCTTTATTTCCTTAGATATTTCATGTTAAAGAGCCTCAAAGAACCCTAACAGTAGTCCTAGGAACACCGGCACAACCCTAGGATACTTAGGTTTTCTGTAGAATACGTAGAAAACCAATATAGGGTTCAAACAGCACTTCCAGACGTCTAATTCCAAAATCAGACGTCTGATAAAGTATTTTAAGACGTCTGACTGTTGTTTCAGACGTCTGATATCTGTTAGGCTGGGATAGCTAGTTCTGTCTGACGAAATCAGACGTCCAGACATTATACCAGACGTCTTAGGAGACGTCTGATGGACTTGACAGACGTCCAGATAGTGGACCGTTGGCCAGCTTAGCGGTGCTCAAGATTATGACCGTTAGAGCCTTATCAGACGTCCTTAGGCCTTTCCAGATGTCTGATAAATGACCGTTTTGCCTCGTCTGACCCAAAATCTCTTCTCAGAGATTTTCTAGCCGTTGCAACGTTTGGAAATCAATTCCCACAGTAGAAGTAGGTTTCCAGACGTCCAGACATAGTGCCAGACATCCTATATGTCGTCTGATGGACTTGCACAAAAACCCTGTTTAGATCTGATCCAAGTCAGGGAGAGACCCGCCCAAAATCAGACGTCTGACCTTGGAATCAGACGTCTTAAAGTGAACTTCCAGACGTCTGATGCTAGAATTAGACGTCTGATAAGCCTGTCAGAAGAATGATTGTTCCTGATTTCGGGCTGATTCACTTGGGCTTTGTACCCAACAGCTATGGAAGCTTTTCTAAGCCTTCCAAAGCCTTCCTAAGGCCTCTATAAATAGATGGGAGCCTTTTCACACCCAGATATAACAAGAGAAACACTAAGAAAGACACAAGACACACTTAGCTATACACTCTCACACTCTTGTGTCCAAGAAGCTCTTGCTCTCTAAGCTCAAGTTCTACATCTTGAGAGCATCAAACCGTTGCGCACCCGCTCTCCCGCCGTTGTCTACGCGAGCGAAGTTGCGCTGTCGCGTGGCTCACGCATCCGCGTCATCAACGCACTCCTTGCAAAGGGGAGTTTCCTATTTCCTATAGAAGCTTAGGTTTATTACTTTGTTGTCTCTATAGGTTTGTTGTTTATTTTATCTTTGTCTTTTGGTTGGGTATTCGCTTTGCGAATTCCCGTCTCCTTCGTGGGACAAAATCCTTCTCGTGGAGAGAAGGGGTTGAGGAACGCTACCCTCGTACTTGTAGCGTGGTTGTACTGAGGTTGAATCACCCTCGTTTTAAAGTGATTCGGTTAGTGGATTTGATCAACTAGGTTGATCGGAAAATCCTAACTCGAGAGGGTTAGGTGGTGGTTTTCACCCGGTTTGGGTTTCCACCTAAAAATTACTTGTGTACTTGTGCAATTGTTTGTTCTTTTTGTGAGATTGTATATTTTATTTCCGCATTTTATTACGTCACCCCTCCTAGTAGGGCCCGAAAACCTACACAAAGCGGGCTGACCCTTTGGAGGCACTAAAAGAGGAGCTGAAAGAATCGATGAGGAAGTCTACACAAGATAACTTGTAGGTTATGAAGGCGATGGTTGATCAGATTCAGACCATATAGAACACGCAGAACCAGCTGTTGCAGGAGCATAGAACTCAGGGAGCCTTGCCCTCCCAACCCATCCCGAATCCTCGATATGTGCAGAACCAGGGCGTCCCGCCTAGGTTTCAAGCACTGCAGGGACAGGCACATGCCATACTACAGGCGCCTCCTGCACCACTCGATTACCCGCAAGGCTAGCTGCCTTTGCAGAATCACGCGTATTCTGCCCCTTTCGCTCCCCCACCACCTCATGGACAGCAAGCCGACGCACACGCTATTTCTTTGCAGAGCGGAAGGAAGACATTCGACCCACCGCCTAACCAGGCGGGTTCTGATTTTTCCCACCCTTCGCCGCAAGCAGATTCAACTCCTTCATCATCTCAGGAGCCACCTGCTATAGATAAGGGTAAGAGACCACTCATCCCTGAGATTCCCATCCCTTTTCCGGAGGCTCTAACACAACATGTAGTATGGAAAAAGGACACGCAGAATTTCAAGGACCTGAAATCGATGTTTAAGGAAGTACATATTCAGGTCCCCCTCCTCGAGGCTATCGATCACATTCCAGCCGTTGCTAGGTTCTTCAAGGACTACTGTACCCCGAAGCGACAGCCGAGAATTGGACGACAGGCGGTACTGTCGAAAGAAGCTAGCGCTGCCATTCTAGCTGACCTACCGCTAAAGAAGAAAGACCCTGGCACCCCACTCATATCTTGCTTCTTGCAGGATTCTCCATTTGATCGGGCCCTTCTAGATTTGGGTTCATCCATCAACTTAACTCCCACCGCCGTATTTGATCGATTTCGATTTGGGGAGCTGAAACCCACCTTGGTTACGATTCAGCTAGCTGATAGATCAGTCAAAACACCGAGGGGGTGGTTGAGAACGTGATCGTAAAAGTCCGCGGGTTCTGTTTTCCCGCAAATTTTTTTGTTCTCGAAATGGAAATTCCTCTTAATCTCCGAGATGCACCAATTATTTTGGGTCGCCCATTTTTGGCGACAGCCCGAGCAAACATCGATTGTGCATCCAGGTGTATGGAGATTGCCCTAGGAAATGAGCGACTTCGACTAGACATATTCAGGGCAGCAAAGAACTTCGACTGTGATCAAATAGAGGAGGATGGTGAAGACGAAGATTCGGCTTACTGTGGTAACATTGGGCTCCTTTGTGACGACCCAATGTCACATTCGTCTACACTATCAGGGTTCTCGAACCTCGATCCACACGAGATTGCAACCACTGCATTACACATATCTCCCCGAGGATCTGACTGTTTGGGGTGTGCTTCTGACCACAGCACCCCTGAATCCAGCTATCTTGATCCATATATTACTGAATCGCCCCTGTTATTACAGGAAGATGTGACTACAGCTAACGGGTTTCCCGTTCACGCAGTCACAACAGATTTCATAGGGAGCGACTCAGCGGGAATTCACGTGTACATGGATCAGCAGATTCCCACCCTTAATTCTGCTCCTCCCACTCTCAGTTCTGATTCTGACCCACCCGTAATTGAATTGAAGCCCATACCTGACTCACTCAAGTACGTGTTCTTGGGCGAAAGTGAGACATATCCAGTCATTATTAATGCCCACTTAACCTAAGAACAGGAGCATCAATTAATTTCTACACTTCAAGACCATAAGGCTGCTATCGGGTGGAGTGTTGCTGATCTCCGCGGTATTCGCCCCTCGTATTGCACTCATCACATTTACATGGATGAGGGGGTGAAACCTTTGAGACAACCTCAAAGATGGCTAAATCCGAATATACTAGAGGTTGTTAAGAAGGAGATCATCAAATGGCTGGATGCAGGCATTGTATATCCAATCTCAGACAGCCAGTGGGTGAGTCCGATTCAGATAGTGCCCAAGAAAGAAGGACTCACCGTCATGAAGAATGATAAGGGCGAATCCATCCCGACCCACACTGCGACATCTTGGCAGGTCTGCATCGACTACAGGAAACTGAACACGGCTACCCAGAAGGATCACTTTCCTTTGCCATTCATTGATCAGATCTTGGAACGGTTAGCTGGACGCAGTTTCTTCTGCTTTCTAGATGGATACTCCGGGTATAATCAGGTAGCGATTAGCCCGAAAGATCAAGACAAGACCACATTCACATGCCCCTTTGGAACATTCACCTTCAAGCGGATGCCCATTGGCCTCTGCAACGCACCAGCGACATTTCAGCATTATATGATGGCTATCTTATCTGACATGATTGGGGATTATGTGGAGGTATTCATGGATGACTTCTCCATTTTCGGAGATGATTTCGCGTCTTGTCTTGATAACCTCACGAAGATCCTGAAATGATGTATTGAGGTAAACCTAGTATTATCCTGGGAGAAAAGCCATTTCATGGTGAGGGATGGCATAGTACTAGGGCACAGGATCTCCAAAAATGGACTCGAGGTTGACTGGGCTAAATCAGAGATTATCTCCTACTTACCGCCACCTACCTCGGTCAAGCAGATTAGATCATTCTTGGGCCATGTCGGCTTCTATCGAAGATTTATACGTGATTTTTCAAAAATTGTGTGGCCTTTGACGAATCTCCTGGTTACCGATGTTCCATTTGAATTGGATACCTCATGTCTCAGCGCCTTCGAGACTTTACGAAGTGCTGTTTCCGACTCCCCGATTCTCCAACCACCTGACTGGTCGCTTGATTTCGAAATGATGTGTGACGCCTCTGATTTTGCCATCGGTGCTGTTTTAGGCCAGCGTTAAGAGAAACAACCTTTTGTCATATACTATGCTAGCAAGACGCTGAATCAGGCTCAAAGTAATTACATTGTCACCGAAAAAGAACTGCTAGCAGTAGTATTCGGGTTGGAGAAATTCAGATCATATTTATTAGGGTCCAAGGTCATCATCTTCACTGACCACTCCGCCCTCCGGCACTTGTTGGCAAAGAAGGATGCCAAACCACGACTCATTAGATGGATCCTTCTATTGCAGGAATTTGATATCAAGATCCGCGACAAAGCTGGAAAACAAAATGTTGTGGCGGAGCACCTATCCAGATTGGACCCATACCACATTACTTATTCCTTGCCTATCCATGAACAATTTCCGGATGAATCACTTTTGGCAATTCATTCTGTTGAGTTCCCCTGGTATGCTGATTTCACGAACTACCTTGCCACAGGCAAAATTCCCACGAACCTATCCAAGGACCAGAAACTCAAATTCATTGCAGAAGCTAAATACTATCTCTAGGATGACCCACCGCTCTTCCACATTGGAGCAGATCAGATTATTCGCAAATGCATCCCAGACTCTGAGATCCCCAATATGTTATCTTTCTGCCACAATGATGCGTGATGTGGCCATTTCTCAGGATGGAAAACCGCTGCAAAAATTTTGCAGTCGAAATTTTTCTGGCCAACCATCTTCAGAGATACACACGATTACGCCCAATGCTGCAAACGATGTCAGTTGATCGGTTCTATGACTAGGAGAGACATGATGCCACTCCAACCCATCATGGTCGTAGAAGTGTTCGACGTCTGGGGCATTGATTTTATGGGCCCTTTTCCAAACTCGCATGGCTTCGAGTACATATTGCTAGCTGTTGATTATGTCTCGAAGTGGGTCGAGGCCATCCCGGCAAGACAGGATGACCACAAGATCGTCATTTCTTTCGTACGGCAAAATATTTTCCCAAGATTCGGAATACCTCGTGCTCTGATTAGCGACGGGGGAAGCCACTTCATCCACGCCCATTTCAGGTCGTTATTAAAGAAATATGGGGTACATCACCGCATAGCCACCCCATATCACCCGCAGACCAATGGGTAGGCTGAAGTGTCTAACCGTCAAATCAATCTGATTCTCCAGAAGTCAATTAGACCAGACAGGAAGGATCGGTCTGACAAATTAATTGATGCACTCTGGGCATACCGGACCACTGTTGACGTGATCTTGATCGTGTTTTAATAGTTAGTTACGTCGTAGTATAGGTGACCAAGTGTTGTCAACAAATAAAAATTTATTACTCGAAAACCTAAGTATCCGAGATCGAACACAAGGAGCAATTGGAATTTATTACTAATCTCAAGAATGTAATTGAACACTTTAATTACTCAAAACTTAATTCAAAATATAGCAATGCATGAGTTTAAAAGTCAATTGTGGCAAAAAGAAGGAATTTGGACGTCTGATCATGGGATTAGACGTCTTGAAAGATGTTTCCCTTATTCTTCTTCTTCTGATTTTCTTCCTTTCTCCTTTATGTTTCTTCTTTCTTCTCTGTAGTTGCCTTGCTTCTTTCTTCTTATTTTCCTCTGTCTTCTACCATGCTTCTTTCTTCTCCTGCAGTATCTTTCTCCTTCTCTCTACGGGTCTTCTTCTCCTTCCTTGGCTGTGCTTTCTCTTCTTCTTCTTCCTTCCTTGGTTCTGTTTCCCTTGCCTTCAGCTTCTCTTCTTCTTCAGCTTGTCTTTACCTTTCTTTATTTCTTCTTCCTTCTTCAGTTCCTCTTCTCTTTGGCTTCACCTCTGGCCTTTCCTTCTCTTTTTCCTCTGCAAAGCTTTCCTTCCTTCTGCTTCTCCTCCTTCTCTTGCAGAGGCTAAGTATCAGCTTCGCTTCTCCCTTCTGCCTTCCCTGCACAAACCAAAGAGGAGCAAAACCTATCGATCTACCCACACCCGTGACTCTCTCTATATATATATCACTCTTCAGCACGCTCTCCCAGAACCAGGTAAACGGGTCGGGTCGCGCGCCCGGGTCCAGGCGCACCGGCGTGGGTGTGGTGCGCGAGGAGTGCTCAGGGTGGTGTCGAGTTAGGTCGCCAGATCCGTGTGGTGAGCTCACAGACGAGGTGGTGAGTATAGGTGAGGGACCTCACCCCATGTGCTTTCGGAGGCAACGAACCAATAGCAGAAAATCAATTTAAATCACTCCAGCGCTTCACAGCTTACCGAGGTAGGACTATTGTTCCACCTCTATTTCGCACGTGCTTGCAGGAGAGCATTCTCCAATTGTAGCACGGTCGGCTTTGTGGTGACACTTGCTGGGACAAATGACTTTGCGAGGCCTCCCCGAGTTAGCTGGACCTGGAGCCCTGGAGTCCTGCAACCTGAAGCAAGCAAGCAGCTTCCTCGAGTCACCGCTAATGGCGGTCGGAGCGTGAAACCTGCCTGACACAAAAAGAGCCTTGCGGCTTAATCAAACCACAGAAGCACCTTTGTTGTGTCACGGTGAAGGTAAGGCACTAGGTGATAGGCCGCGGGGCAGCCTAGGCGAGCGTGCCTAGGTTGCCCTGTGGTCGGACGGATGGGTTTGATCGGGGGGTAGTTGTGGAGGCGTAGAGGGTCTATGGATGGGTGGAGGATGTTCAGTGAGGTAAGGCGGAGGTTATGCGGTGGTCGGCGAGACGTGTGGGGCTGCGGAGTGATGGGAGCATGTCGCTGGAGGGTGGCCGGAGATGAAGAAGATGGTGGTGGACAGCGGCGGACGAGGAGCATTTGGTGAAATAAGATGAGGGAAATGAAAGAGAGGATAGAGAAGAGCAGTTCTAATCTAACTAAAGGGACAAAGGGGGCGAGAAGGCGGCCGCCAATACCTGCTGTCGCCGGAGAAGAAAGTGTCCAGTGGAGGAAGACGGCAGCAACGACGGGGCTAGGGCAGCTCGCGCGGGTGTTGCGTGACGCGGAGGAGGATGAGGAGGATGGCTCTGCCACTGGTTTTGTGGTAGAGCGACGAGGAAGAGGAGGGGACCTCGCTGGACCCCTTGGCCGGAGGAGAAGAAGAAATTGAGGTGGAATTCTAGCCAAGTCGAGCTGAGGAGGTGCGGCCGGAGATGAGGGTTAATTTATAGGTGCTGGCCGAGCTTCTGGTGCGTGGAGGGCAAGCCTTCTGCCACCGACGTCTCTCCGGAGATGGAAGGTAGTTAAGAGACCTAAATCTCTCGTGCGTTCGCACGAGAGATTGGGTGCAAATTTGGGATCATGATTGAGTTAAGATGGAAGGGAATTCCTCAGAGAATCTCCCTTCCAAATTTGGGAGATCTCTGAGGAATCAGAGAGTATTCCCTCTCTATTCCTTGCCAGAGTAGGATCTCTCCCCAATAATGGCAGAGGGACCTACTTGTAAGAGTAGCGAGGAAGTTAGGGGGGTGTATGCAATGGCTTTCAAAAGATAGGGACCAAAATGTGATTGGGTGTACTAAATTGCAAAGTAGGTCAAGATGACCTCCCCTTAGGTCCAAATTTTGGTACAAACCTAATTTGGACCTAAGGAATCCAATGGTGAGGTTGGATTTTAGGTTTTACCATGTTTGACTAGATATTTTAAGCAAAAACCCAAATTTGGTCAATTGATGAGCTAGGACCCTAATCTAGGTTAAAATAGGTTCCAAAGGCCAAATTGAATGTTCTAAACTATAGGGGATATTTTTCCATGATTTTTAGAGGGTCTACTTGATTTTTATCCTGACCGAAACCTTGTTGAATTAAGTGGGTTTGTTTTAAGGTTACCAGATGTCATTTTATTCCTGGATTGCACATAAACCCATTTCTGATTGAATCAAACCACTTTTTATCTTATTCAGACTATTTGACCTATGTTTTGTCTCTGAGAAATCCCATTTATGTACTGCAATGGTAGAATTGTAGTTTTAACCTTTATTTCATGTTTTCTTCTCAGAACACTTATTCCTTCACTTAAGCCCTCTTCTAAGTTATGTAGGAGCTTTTATTCTCTTTATTAGGTCAAAATAGCTAGTTATGGCTCATGATGAGGCTCTCATCATACCCCCATGCCTAACTTTTGCTAGTCCCTTAGCAAAATTTCAAGGTTTTAACTTTTGTTCTAGACCCTGAGTGTTTGTCATCAGTTATAATAAGTGCTTTTCTTTTTCTTTTGTGATTAGGTCAGAATGCCGACAATAGACTCAGAGGTACTCAAGTACTAACCAAAATCCGGACTTGACCCGATTTAGCCTCAGTCCTCCGCAATGGTTTTTAAGGCCCTCAGAAACTATCCTAGGGTTCGTTGGACTCCGCGATTAAAGCACCCGTGCTTGAAATATTTTTAGCCTAGGTTCAGTTTGCAATGTGTTTTTGTAAGAGAGAGACAGAAGATTTATTTGTTTGGAGAATTTTCTCTCTTTTCTTTTTATTTCTAGCTTCGGATTGGCTTCTCAACACGGTCTGTATCGGATTCCTCATCCCCATCATCAATCCTCAAGGGTCCCTGGCTATCGATGTTTTGAGATAGCACCGCCCATGGCAACCCCCAGAACCCTGGCTTTCGAGATTTCGAGATAATCCCGCCCATGGCATTCCGTGGCCGAATTTAGACCCTGGCGATCGACATTTCGTGATAATGCCGCCCATGGTATCTGAACCAGCAAAGTGCTTACATGCCCCGGTAGGATATTTAAATATCCTAAGAGACAAGCACCGAGGAGATGATGTGTTGTTACACATCTTCGAGGGGAATTTCCCGCCTCTCCGCGTGGGGAACTCATCCAAATCAACTTGTGTTGATCGGCCTCTCCTAATCTAGGTGACTTTTTCAGAACATTAAACGCTTTTATGTGATTTTGATATTTAGGCACACTAAGCCAGATTGTGTGTGAATTGGGGTGCTTAGGTTACCGAATCCTTCAAATCGAAGGTCAGTTAACGAGACCGAGTACTTCCTAAGCCTTAGACCTAATACTTAAGCTTCGCATTTTCCCCAACCTCTTGAGGATATCCTGATTTTAGCGGATACGTGAATTTTTAAGCTAAAGAATCTAGCCCAAGAGGCCTAAGATCAACGTTCCTGCTAATCTCTTTTTATGTCTCCTTAGCACTTTTCTTTTTCTCTTTTCTTGATCTGGTGTAGAACTTCAGTTAATCCCTTAATCTCTTACTAATGACTATTTCTTTTTATTTTTCATTTTGTGCTCCTTTTTTGGCGTTTTAACTCTTTTTCTCCTCCTTATGATTATGTGGCTCACAAAATTTCCTCCCTCTAATTTTTTGTTCTTTTTCTTAATTTTTCAATTTTTTTGTGTTTTTGACATATGTGAATTTTTTGTGAGAATCCTTCTAACTTTTTCTTAGTTCTATATGTATGCACTTTATCACCCCCCCATGCCTAAGTTTTGCAATGTCCTCATTGTAAACAGAGGGTGTGAAATAGTGTTGAGGTCAGGGACTTAGAACAGGATACATCGGGTGGGTGAATGGGTCAGAAATGACTGATGTGGATGATTTCAAGCTCTGGTACGTGTACCAGAGGTGGGATCAACTATCTAAGGCTGAACTCAAGGTGAAATGGACGTGGAGTATAGACAGGTAATCAAACGGGTCTCTGATTTTGGGATGATGGGTTGCCTCCCGTTAAGCACTAAATTTGATACCTTCAGCCGAGCAGAACATGGGGTGGAGAGGGAGTGGTCAAATCAGTGAAATTTTGTAAAACAAGCACCTTGATTAAGAGCCTGGTTGGTCCAACCAGGTACTTGTTAAGATTAGTAGGCTGATGATGCAGCCCAAACCCAAGAGTCTCGTGGGTTGATAAATGTAGATCAACAAATGCGGAACCCACCATATACAATGAAGTTCTGATGGATGTGGAAATGAAAACTTGGGTTTAGGTTGAGTCGAATCGGCCTGTTCAGAGTAGGGTTCCGAAAAATAATCAGTGCATGGTGTGGAAGCCCTACAGGAGTGATTAGAGAATGATGGCTCCTGTTTTTTGGTCTGATCAATACCTGATATCTGGTATAGATATGGAGTTGAATCATCTGCAAACGGCTCAATGAGAGGTGAATCAAAATGGAAATTGAGTCTGGTTGCGGGTCGGGGTAGAGAACGGGTTTTGATTGGTTCTGTATATGTGGAGCAGGTGACTTCAAAGAGAATTGGTTTGTTATAATCAGGAAGCAGATTTTCTCCAATGTTATGGTCAAATTCGAAATCGTCGGAGAGTTTGCGAAAATCAAAATCTGAATGAGATTCAGGATCATGAGTTCCACCATAGAATAAATCATATGTTGTAGATTCAGCAGCCTAACTGGGGTCTTGCCTAGATGGTAATTCTGAGCTTAAAGAGGTGTCCTCATCTGGTAGAAGCTCAGGTTCTAAGCTGGTAGGGCAGACCCAATTGAAACCCCATTCATCCAACTCCTCAGTTTCTGTATCATAAATTGGCATGACTTCCGAAAAATCGATTAGTTCATCTGAGGATGTTGGATATGGATGCTCATCAAATAGAGGCCCAAAATCATATTCTCCATTGAAAGATTGATTTTCCTCATATGGGGCCTTGAAATCTTCACAATAGGTTTTAGATCTAGATTCTGGGCTTAGGATGTGGGTTGAATCACTAGAATCTAGGTCTGAATAACCTTCGAGGGTTACCTTATCAGAATAAGGGACGGAATTTACACCCTCGAGAGGTTCAGTTCTACTTTCATTATTGCAGGAGTTTTAGGATTATAAGCCTGGTGATTCATGGTCTAGAGTGGGCTCAACATGGTGTTTTCCCGCATTTGGAGCTTCCCAACCTTCTTCAATATCAGGCACATTGTACTCCATCTGGGTTGGGAATCCACAACCATTTTGTGCCTCAAACACAAGATCAGATTGATCCTCGATGTTATCCCAAGATGGTTCATCCTCTGTTTGTGGTATATATGGGTACTTTTGGTCGATAATTTGTTTTACTAATCTCATTATCTCTTCCCATTTTTCAAGATCATCTTGGTGTTACTTCCAAAGTTGAGGATTTGTCATACATTGAAGGTATTCAAGATTGTGCAATTTTTCTATCTCAATGTACCCAGTGATGAGCAACTCACGGGTTGATCCTTTTGTGGCTTTTGCCAATAGTACTTGGGCACAAGTTATGATAAAGGTTGTGGTTGTTGGGACATCAACCTGAATGTTTCCTACTGGTGTTGAGGTTTCTTCTTTTTCATAGAATTTCAGGGCATCCTCAATCATTCTATCTCTCATGGATCTCCGATATTCAGGTTTCTTGAATGGTAGTCCTAAGTGGTGTGGCTGCATATTTGAATTAGGTGGTGGAATCAAGATGTAAATCGGAGTTTGAATCAAGATGTAGAATCAAGTTATGAAGCGATTAGATTTGAATAACGAGTTCCACTGAAAACGTGTGTGTGTGCTCTAAAGAGAAAAGATGAGGGATTGGAGATGTTTTTGACCCAATCAAGACACCCAAAGACGTTTGGATGACTATGGAGGTTCGGGGCGGATGGTATCCCTGGATCAGAAGGTCATCCACCTAAAAATTACCTGGGCAGCCAGAAGGGAGAGTCCCGCGAAGACCCCTACACGGTAGAGCGTCCCCACGAGTTACAGGGTTTCCCCCACCCGACCTCTCTTGTCACTGAGATTCTAGGTAGACCAGAATGGGGACCTTGACCTCTTAAGTATATCACTTTTATTTCAAAGGTGCTTTAGGGTTCTCACTTGAACTTTAGATGTTTTGATGTTGTGACCTAATTTGGAGGTTGGTTGACCCAAGGGGTCAACTTCAGCTGACCTGTCCTATAGATGGCAGAATGATTCTAGGCTTGGAGCCTAGTGATCACCCTGATTTGACTCTTAGGTTATTAGGTCCAAGATTTTAAGATTCAAGTGATCTTAGAGCTTAATTTTTCTTAGGGTTTGTCTTGTTTAGATCTCTTCAATCAAGGGCTTGGGTAGCACACTGATGCGGGAGGGTTCATTTCCTTTTATACAGGCATGTGTGACTAGCACTCCAAAACCCTACTGTAGAAACCCTAATTTGGTTCTATTTCCAATCCTCTTTTTCACAAAAATTCTCTTTGGACTTAAAAGCAAGAAGTGTGTTGTCCGCAAAGATTAAGCGTGATTTCTATTAGGCACATGAATTTTTGTGGGATAGAATCTAAAAAAAATCGCTCCAGCTTCAAGAAGATTTGCAAAATCAGGAAACATTTGCCTTAAAGATGGTGATTACTATAGAAAGAAGGCAATTGATTCCTAAATTAATTTCTTCCTTTTTGTCTTTCAATGCTTTGGGGATAGTTTAAGGAAGAAAAGAAATTACCTACCCTAGAGTGGTTGACTTGCGGGAGAGATCTTCTCATGAAATACCTTGCAAGATCACAACAAAGCAAAGTAGGGCAAGTTAGTGTTCAATATGATAAAAAGAATGTAGAGACTAGTGATAAATTGCACGTTGCTCCCTGGCAACGGCGCCAAAATGTTGACGCGGTCATGATCGTGTTTTAACAGTTAGTTACGTCATAGTATAGGTGACCAAGCGTTGTCAACAAATAAAAATTTATTACTCGAAAACCTAAGTATCCGAGATCGAACACAAGGAGCAATTGGAATTTATTACTAATCTCAAGAATGTAATTGAACACTTTAATTACTCAAAACTTAATTCAAAATATAGCAATGCATGAGTTTAAAAGTCAATTGTGGCAAAAAGAAGGAATTTGGACGTCTGATCATGAGATTAGACGTCTTGAAAGATGTTTCCCTTATTCTTCTTCTTCTGATTTTCTTCCTTTCTCCTTTATGTTTCTTCTTTCTTCTCTGTAGTTGCCTTGCTTCTTTCTTCTTATTTTCCTCTGTCTTCTACCATGCTTCTTTCTTCTCCTGCAGTATCTTTCTCCTTCTCTCTGCGGGTCTTCTTCTCCTTCCTTGGCTGTGCTTTCTCTTCTTCTTCTTCCTTCCTTGGTTCTGTTTCCCTTGCCTTCAGCTTCTCTTCTTCTTCAGCTTGTCTTTACCTTTCTTTATTTCTTCTTCCTTCTTCAGTTCCTCTTCTCTTTGGCTTCACCTCTGGCCTTTCCTTCTCTTTTTCCTCTGCAAAGCTTTCCTTCCTTCTGCTTCTCCTCCTTCTCTTGCAGAGGCTAAGTATCAGCTTCGCTTCTCCCTTCTGCCTTCCCTGCACAAACCAAAGAGGAGTAGAACCTATCGATCTACCCACACCCGTGACTCTCTCTATATATATATCACTCTTCAGCACGCTCTCCCAGAACCAGGTAAACGGGTCGGGTCGCGCGCCCGGGTCCAAGCGCACCAGCGTGGGTGTGGTGCGCGAGGAGTGCTCAGGATGGTGTCGGGTCGGGTCACCAGATTCGTGTGGTGAGCTCACGGGAGAGGCAGTGAGTATAGGTGAGGGACCTCACCCTATGTGCTTTCGGTGGCAACAAACCAATGGCAAAAAATCAATTTAAATCACTCCAGCGCTTCACAGCTTACCGAGGTGGGACTATTGTTCCACCTCTCTTTCGCACGCACCCGCAGGAGAGCATTCTCCAATTACAGCATGGTCGGCTTCACGGCGACACTTGCTGGGACAAATGACTTCGCGAGGCCTCCCCGAGTTAGCTGGACCTGGAGCCCTGGAGTCCTGCAACCTGGAGCAAGCAAGCAGCTTCCTCGAGTCACCGCTAATGGTGGCCGGAGCGTGAAACCTGCCTGACACAAAAAGAGCCTTGCAGCTTAATCAGACCACAGGAGCACCTTTGCCGTGTCACGGCAAAGGTAAGGTGCTAGGTGATAGGCTGCGGGGTGGCCTAGGCGTGCGTTCCTACGTTGCCCTATGGCCGGATGAATGGGTTTGATCGGAGGGTAGTTGTGGAGGCTTAGATGGTCTATGGACAGGTGGAGGATGTTCAGTGAGGTGAGGCGGAGGTTTTACGGTGGTCGGTGAGACGTGTGGGGCTGCGGAGTGATGGGAGCATCTCACCGGAGGGTGGCCGGAGATGAAGAAGATGGTGGTGGACAGCGGCGGACGAGGGGCGTTTGGTGAAATAAGATGAGGGAAATGAAAGAGGGGATAGAGAAGAGAAGTTCTAACCTAACTAAAGGGGCAAAGGGGGTGAGAAGGCGGCCGGCAGTACCTGCTGTCGCCGGAGAAGAAAGTGTCCAGTGGGGGAAGACGACGGCGACGACGGGGCTAGGGCAGCTCGCGCAGGTGTTGCGCGACGCAGAGGAGGATGGCTCTGCCACTAGTTTTGTGGCAGAGTGACGAGGAAGAGGAGGGGAGCTCGTCGGAGCTCACTGGACCCCTTGGCCAAAGGAGAAGAAGAAGAAATTGAGGTGGAATTCCGGCCAAGTAGAGCTGAGGAGGTGCGGCCGGAGATGAGGGTTAATTTATAAGTGCTGGCTGAGCTTCTGGTGCGTGGAGGGCAATCCTTCTGCCACCGACGTCTCGCCGAAGATGGAAGGTAGTTAAGAGACCCAAATCTCTCGTGTGTTCGCATGAGAGATTGGGTGCAAATCTGGGATCCTGATTGAGTTCAGATGGAAGGGAATTCCTCAGAGAATCTCCCTTCCAAATTTGGGAGGAGATCTTTGAGGAACCAGAGAGTATTCCCTCTCTATTCCTCGCCGGAGGAGGATCTCTCCCCAATAATGGTGGAGGGATGCTTGTAAGAGTGGAGAGGAAGTTAGGGGGATGTATGCAATGGCTTTCAAAAGATAGGGACCAAAATGTGATTAGGTGTACTAAATTGCAAAGTAGGTCAAGATGACCTTTCCTTAGGCCCAAATTTTGTTACAAAACTAATTTGGACCTAAGGAATCTAATGGTGAAGTTGGATTTTAGGTTTGACCACGTTTGATTGGACATTTTGCGTAAAATCCAAATTAGGTCAATTGATGAGCTAGGACCTTAATCTAGGTTAAAATAGGTTCCAAAGGCCAAATTGAATGTTCTAAACCCTAAGGGATATTTTTCCATGATTTTTAGAGGGTTTACTTGATTTTTATCCTGACCGAAACCTTGTTGAATTAAGCAGGTTTGTTTTAGGGTTACCAGATGTCATTTAATTCCTGGATTGCACATGAACCCATTTCTGATTGAATCAACCCACTTTTTATCGTATTCAGACTATTTGACCTATGTTTTGTCTCTGAGAAATCCCGTTTATGTACTGCAATGGTAAAATTGTAGTTTTAACCTTTATTTCATGTTTTCTTCTCAGAACACTTATTCCTTCACTTAAGCCCTCTTCTAAGTTATGTAGGAGCTTTTATTCTCTTTATTAGGTCAAAATGAGCTAGTTATGACTCATGATGAGGCTCTCATCAACTGCATACAAGGCTCCACTCGGAATGTCACCATATCGCATGGTATATGGCAAGGCCTATCGCCTTCCTGTAGAGCTGGAACACCGTGCCTTTTGGGTGGTGTGAAAATGCAACCTCGACCTCGATGCAGGAGGTCAAGAATGGAAACTCTAGCTCAGCGAATTAGAAGAAATCTGGCGGGAGGCCTATGAGAATGCATTAATATACAAGGACAAGACCAAGGCCTTTCACGACTGCCACATCTGGAGGAAAGTATTCACGCCTAACCAGCGAGTCTGGCTATTTGATTCACGGCTGAAACTGTTTGCAGGGAAGCTTAAGTCCAAATGGACTGGCCTGTATGTTGTGGTGTAGCCATACCCTAATGGGGCAGTCCAGATCAAGGACCTAAAATCTGGGCATATTTTCATGGTAAACGGCCAGCGCCTCAAGCCATTTTTGGCTCAGGAGCCTCCTCCACCTGACGAGACTATTCATATTAGTGAGGACGTGTGATTGAGTGCTCGTCCAGCTGGAGGCGTTAAACTCAGCACATATAGATACCATTCACCCCACATTCCACCATCATTTATATATAACCATTTTTATACATAGCATATTTCCTTTGCATAGTGCATGCTGATAGGTTGGCCGATGCTGAATGTATATTTTCAAGAAGAAAAGAGTTCTGAAGAAAAATAAAGGAGAAGAGAAAGAAAGCAGCAGAGAAAAGAGACCCTTGAGTCTCTTGGAAGCACTGCAGCAACCGGTTGTTTAAGCCATCTGCTATAAGCCTAGATCGTCTGATTGTATACATTTGACGCTTTATTTCCTTGATTAATACTGTTGATTTAAGTTGCTATTACTATGAGGAATAATTGGTGATTTAAATCATCATTTTACTCCATTCTTTTTGCACATTGCTACTTGACATTATTATTATTACAATCTTTTATCTCTTTGATTCAAATTGTGATCCTGAATTTTAAATTGCCATATTGCTCCCTATGTTCAACCTTGGACTTCAATTCGAGTAATAAATTTATTTGTTTGAGCACTATTTGGACTATATTGCAGCGAAGTAATTTTAAAACACTGATTTATCACTCGAACATTTTGGCATCGTTTCCGGGGAGCAACGCGCAATTCAGATCTCTTGATTGTAATATCAGATTTGGTACTAACTTGCTACATCTCTTTTGATTGTGATCTGTTTCAGGGGCTCATTGAAAGAGGATCAGCCGCACATCAACCACTCTAGGAGCAGGTAAACTCCATCTACCTTCTTCTAAGCCCCTGATTCTGGAAAAGCTAGAAAAGAAAAAAATCAATTAGGGCTACTTGCATTATATTCATAGATTAATCATCAAGTTGCCTGATTTGATACATTCTATTTAGACAACATTCAAATCTTGATTTGTTCACCTACTTGAAGGTTAAGGTATTTAGGGCTAACACATTCTTGTTTGAGCCCTAGGTACCACATTTGGACAAATTAAATTGGTGCAATTAGAGCCAATTAAGGATTCCAATTTAGGATTTTAGAGACACACTTGCTTAATCAAGAATTGATCTTTGCCAAACAATGTGTGCCTAAGCCCTGATTGAATTAATTTATCCTAAAATTAGGCTCTTAATTTCATTTGAACACTAAAAGAGGGACCTAAATTTCTCAAAGATCAAAACAGGTGAAGTTGACCTACCTTGTTGGGTTAACCAATCTTTAAATTAGGTCACTTTTCACAAAAACATCTTAAAAGTTCAAGTGAAATCATAAGCACCCCTGCTCTTAATTAAAACTGGTAGACTTAAGAGGTCAAGTCCCCATTCTGGTCTACCTGGATCATTAGTGACAAGAGAGGTCAGGTGGGGGAAATCCTGTAACTTGTGGGAACGCTCTATCGTGTAGGGGTCTTTGTGAGACTCTCCCTCTCTTGCTGCCCAGGTAATTCTCAGTGGATGGCTTTTTGACTAAGGGGTATCATCTGGCCCGAACCTTTATAGTCATCCAAACTTTTTGGGCGTCTTGATTGGGTCCATCACATTCTTTCTCTCATCTAATCCATCGGTGCATGTTTGGGAGGAGGTCCTTAAGACCATCCCTAGGGCCTCCGTTAGATATTCACTCTTGTCGAGGTCGAGCCTCGACTTCCATGTTTGTGCAACCTAATCACATGACATATCCTCTGATTCAAAACACACTTCCCCTTCATCAGCTATGGATCACCAAGAAGAACAACCTAACCTTGAGCAACAATTCCATGACTTCCAAAATCGAATCAATGCCATCATCATCCCACTGCCATGTCCTCAAATGCGAGATCACTATAATCCCGCAGCGGTGGAGATCGAACCTCAAATCAACATTCCCGTAGGAGGACCCAAGGTAGATCTCAAGCCTAGCATGCTTCATATGACTCCAAAATTTCATGGCTTGAACTTTGAGGATCCTTTCCAGCACATCAAGAACTTCCAGATGTATAGGACGGATTACTCTTAAGGCTCTTGGTTAACAAAGCCGCTCACTGGTTTCAGACTCAACCACACACGATCAACACATGGGGAAAACTTCAAATAGCCTTTCTGCAAAAATTCTACCCCATTGGCAGTACCAACACAATGCAGTACCAAATCATGCACTTCCCCCAAGAAGCAAGAGAATCTCTACACGAAGCATGGGATCGCTTTCTGGATCTCATACATAAGTGCCCCCATTACGAAGTTCCGAAGTGGGAACAAGTCCAATCCTTTTACCACGAACTCCGTGAAGATATCAAGCTCTTTGCCAATCAACCTGTGGTGGTAGCATCATGGGTCAACATGAAGACACGATCTGGGAAATTCTCGAAACATGTGCGAGAACTCCCTAAACAATGAGTCATTGGGTGCGTACGATCGGACGTCCACCTGTGCATTGACAAATAATAGGGGGTACACGAATCCCGAGGTCTTTTCACATTCGTTGATCAGGAGTTGGTAGCTAGTCAATTGGACAAGGTCTCCATTATCGAGAAGAAGGTGGACGACATCACTCGTCATCTACACAAATCCACCTCTGCACCTCAGGGCACATACGTGCACCCTCCCACAGGAAGGGAGGCTGCGCACAACATCTACCACTCCCTGGGATGGACACATATCCACCTCCGTCTGATTATGGCTTCGGAGGCAACTCCGAATCAGGCCACCTTAGTTGAGGGAACTAAGAAACCCCGTACCCTGATTATTTCGAAGCTCCTCAGACCTGCAAGGATCTTCACGCCATCCAGAATAATCCTTTCTCCAACACTTACAACTCTGGATGGCGTAATCATCCTAACTTTTCGTGGTTGGGTAATAACCCGAATCTAAGACCTCAATTCCAACCCTGACCACAGGCTCCATGACCTTATCTGCCTACCCAACCAAGGCCCACTCAAAACTTCCTATCTAGACCACCTAAAGAAGATCACACTTCTTTAATTCTCCAGACCTTGGTTGACATGCAAAAACAACACAAAGAAGAGATCTCTGAGTTACGAAATAAACTGGTCCAACTGGCAAGTGCTCGCCAGCCTGGTGCACTTCCCTCTCAACCTCTTCCTAATCCAAATAACGTGCTGAACCAGATGCACGTTATGAACCCAAATTAGGGCCAAGATCACTTTGTTTATCAGGCCCCTTCTGCCCCATCACCTGACGGGATGGATGCTTCAACTTCATACTCGAAATTTTAGTAGCAAACACCTATTTTGCCCAACCTAAACCAGAACCAGGTGGGATTGAATTCTTTTACTACCCGTAGTGGCAAAGCAACACAAGACTCACCTTATCCAAGCCACTGCTTGCCTGGTAATACAAACCCTAACCCTAGAATGGTCATCCAGGACACACCCATCCCAAAACAAGAGCCTGAGCCAATTCTAGAGGAACCGCCTAAGGTTCCATTTCCCGAGGCCTTGACCAAGGGAAAAAGGACAGCCAAACCTGTGGCACCTAAGGAGGACCTGGTTAAGCTCTTTAAGCAGGTCCATAAACATCCCTTTGATGGATGCGATACGCCACATACCGGCTTACGCACGATTTCTGAAAGATGTATGTACACCTAGGCATAAGCCGGGAACCAGAAGCGAGAACCCGATCGTACTGTCAGAGCAAGCTAGCTCCGTCATTTTGAGCAAACTCACGTCAAAGGCAAAAGACCCAGGTACCCCTCTAATCTCCTGTCCAATCGGTGATATACAATTTGACCCAGCTTTATTGAACTTAGGAGCCTCCATAACTTTGATATCTACATCCCTACTAGACTACTTCAAGGAATCTGAGCTTAAACTAAAAAAAATGACCTTGCAGCTAGTCAAACGATCTATTAAGTCACCAAAAGGAATTCTTGAGGATGTCAAAGTTAGGGTACATGATTTCTATTTTCCAGTGGATTTCATTGTCTTAGACATGGATGCTCCTAAGAATGTGAAGAATGCACCGATCATACTAGGGAGACCATTTCTGGCCACTGCTAAGGCCAATATCACTTGTGAGGAGGGCCAAATTGAATTAAATTTGGAAGTAAGTCACTAAAGATCGACATCTTTAAGGCCTAACAAGGAATTAATTGTAGAGTTATAGAACATATTTGCGATATTAAGGCTGTGGTTGTTGACCTATGACCGAGGAAAACCTGACTATTTATGATCAACCATAAGGGAATCAAAACCTGCAATTAGAGGAGTCTGAACCTAACACGCCCATAGCTCCTTCCTTTGCCCCCGACATCCACTTTGAACCACCTACTACTGCTGACAACCTGGTTATGGAATTAAACCCTCTTTCCGATTATCTAAAATATGTCTTTTTTGGTTCCAATCAGAAGTTTCCTGTGATTATCAACTCCCGACTCACACTTGACCAGGAAACATGCCTGATTTCTGTTCTCTAGCAGCATCGGAGAGCCATTGGATGGACTCTCGATGATCTGACTGGAATTAGCCCTTCATACTGCACACATCATATCTACACTGAAGAGGGCTCACGACCATCCCGTGAAATGCAAAGATGCCTAAATCCAAATCTGCAGGATGTCATGAAAAAGGAGATCATCAAGTGGTTAGATGCAGGGATCATCTACCCGATCTCCGATAGTCAGTGTGTGAGTCCAATCCAAGTTGTGCCTAAGAAGGTAGGGCTCACCGTCATCACGACTGAAATCGGAGAAACCATACCAACCCTAAATAAAAGAACAAACGACTCCACCTCCAATGCTCACATTGGAGCTAGAAATCGTTCGTAATAGCCACTTCCGACTCACCCGCTCACCTTTTGTTCTAAATTTATGGTCAAGCTGATTGTAACCCGATAATGAAATTTCACGAAGTACAAATTATATGAGGTTACATGTTTATAGCATATATACATATTGCATTCATGAATAAGATTATTTTATTAAGAGAATGCATTAGGGATTTTATCCTCTAGTTGATTCCTGTAATTTGGAATCCAGTACAACTTTTCACACACACATAGAATTTGCAATGGATTCACGATGAAGGCCGATAAACGTCTTCAGTCTGTCAAGAAGAAGCAGTGCTTCTTTTCCTGAACCCCTGGATAGTTTTTTGGGAGTCAGGCAGATTTTCTTCCAAAAATCCACCAAATAGTGTGAGATGAGAGTAGAGTGTATTGGAGATCGAAGATTAGTGCAAGGAATCTGGAATCCTAGATAATTAGGTGATGATACTTTTAGTTTAGACAAAGTTTTCGCTCTCGGTTCCTGCGTATACATTTTTGTGTGAAATTGTGAGAGCCACCGAATAAGGCAAATACACAGAGAGCGAGTTTTCATAAAACTAGGGCTAAGGTGGATGGTTACGACCATTCTCTACAGAATCCTCGGCTGAAGGAGGGTATTGATGTCAAGGTCAGAAATATACCGTCTGATCCGTCTTTCCCGGTGCAATGAGTAGGCACTTCCACCAAATAAGCCACCCAATGTCTCTTGAGTACCACCAATCCCTAATAATGCCTCTTCAATAAAGTTCATGGATGTATGCTAGTTGTGTTATGTTGAAAAAAGATGAAAAGACAGAAAAAAAATTAGAAAAAGAAGAAAAAGCAGAGAAAAGAATGAATATTTAGTGTTTATTTCATTAAGGCAATACCACCAAATAAAATTGAGATCCACCAAATATGGCCCTAACCTATTTTTCTTGTGTTTCTGACCGCCCAAATACTGGCTAAGGAATTCCGACTTAGTGTTAGGGTTATGAGAACTCAACTAAAGTGTTAAATGCCTAGTGAGACCACCAAATACAGGTCATATATACGTGAATCTGATAAAGTTGTGAGCTCTAAGAAAAAGAAAGAAAAAAAGAGTAAGAGAGAATGAATACAAAGGAATCAAAGAGAGCATAGTTCTTCTAGTCTTTCTCTAAGTTGAGTTACTTAGTAATCCGAGAATCTAGATTCTGTAGTACTAGTCTCTATGTAGTACCAAGTGAGAATGAGCCACCAAATATATAATCCTTTCCCACAGAGATTCTCTACCTAAGCCTAAGTCGGGTTGGAATTCATAGAATATCTTGAATACCCCGAGGGAAGAAGTTCGCCTATCCTGCTAGAATTTTTTACTAGGGGTCAAGTACAGGCTTTAGAGGTATATTAGTTTTCACTCAAATCCATTGCAAAAGCTACATAGCCGCACTTTCACAATTGTCTAGATTTCTAGAGCATAGGATGAAAACAAAAAGGAGGAAAATCTCTAAGCATACACTTGATAAAATAATCAGTCCCTTAGGGACCCTTCTGTAAATAAATTAGTCTTGCATTTTCTAGGGACTAGCAAGATTTAGGCATGCGAGTATGATTGCGCAGCAATCATAAGTCTTAATCGACCTAGATTAAGCTAGGACTTAGCATAGTTAGGGTTATTCATGCATGTATATGCATTATCTGCATCTTTACTGCTTTACTTTAGCTATGCATAAAATAATGTTATAATGTGCTAATTAAGTGCATTATGTCGATTGTAGGCAATAAGCAGATGTTGAACGTTACGAATCGCTATGCTAACGTGTTCGATTTTGGAAAATTTGTCGTTGTAGCTTGAAAGCGAAGAATTCATGTTCAACAAATAAAATTTATACCGAAATTAAAATTCCGAGTTGAACACAGGGAGGCGGATGTTTGATTTAAAAACTACGCGTTTCTTTTTATTTGTCACAGAATAATTCAATTTAAAACTATCTAATTATTTGCAATAAATAGAAGAGAGAGAGAGAGTAAGAGAGAAAGAGAATATTACACAGAGAAATCAAAATGAGATGTAGAATAAACAAGGAATTTATCATTAAGGAGATTGTTCATTTCACTCTTACAACTACAAAGCATAAAATAATTACTCTAGAAGCGATAAATTTACTCTAGAAAGTATTAAAAGAATGGAGGGAGAAATGTCCTCCTCGACGATTGTTTGGAGGACGAGCAAAACTACACTAGAAAGCAGTAAATCTATACTAGAAAGCAGTAAAAAGAATAGGGAGAGAGAAATCCTCCTCGACGGTTGCTTGGAGGATGAGCCGGATGAGACGATGCCTGGATGAAGGAGGATGAAGCAGAAGAACGGGAACGGAGCAGCACGCCGTCGTCGTCGCGGGATCCACTTCCGAAGGGGGACGAAAATTTGGACTTTATCTCGCGAGAAGCATCCCGGGTGTGGGACAAGCTTCTCTTGAGCTTTGGAGGGGTAGAGAAGAGAAGGAAGGGATGAGAATTTCGTATGGAGGGGGTCTCCTTTTATAGTTGCAAGGAGTGGGGGCAAAATGGACATTACAACTTCAAAATAATAAATGAGGGGTCTTTAGTGACGGATAAATCCGTCACTAAAGCCCCAACATGGGCGTAGCTTCCGCGCCCACCCGCGCCTCCTTGGCTGCACACTTCTTCAACGTATACACACGTCCAGCGATCCTTAGCCATTCGATCGCAAGATCGGACGGCTTAAGTCACGCCTTCACCCGCTGCGCTGCGCGCCCGCCCGCGTGCGATCGCACGTGACGCCGCGCCTTTAATCACGCGTGAACGCTATCGGGTGCGCGCAGCTGTCCGATCAAGATCCAACGCTCCATGCGCCTGCTCTCTTGCGCCTGATTTGAGGCTCGCGGGACTCGATCCCGCGACCTTTGCTTCGTCCGTAGCTTCGTCTCCGCTGCGCTACGCGGTCGAAAAGGTCGCACGGATGATTTTAAAGAGCCGCGTCCACAGCCATTGGATCGAGATCCAACGGTGGAGAGGGGGCGGGTGCGCGGTCTTCATAGAATGTAGGCGGCAGAGATGGCACCACGTGGCGCCATCTTGGCCGTCCATCTTCTAGAAGTTGTAGATGGTGCCACGGATGTCAGATTGACTCGATTTTTGTGTCGTTGAGCTGCGATCGTCGATCCAAATTCATCCGTGAGATCGGATTTGTCATCTGAAGTGCGGATTTACACCATCCTGGCCCTTGATCTTCTAGGATTCCCTGGTCACTATCTGATGCTACGGATGTCTGATTAGGGCGATCTTGGAGTCGTTGAACTCCAATCGTCGCCCTGATCACATCCATACGGTTGGATCTTTGATCCGAGGCCCCGATAAAATGTTTGCCCTATCTAAGCACATAAAAGGAGACAATTTAACCTCCATTTTATTCAAACTACTCTAAATGCAAGATGATGCATGTTATGCAATAATTATATCATGAAATGCAATCCTATGCTTAAGAACATGCATAAATAGACATGTTAAGTAGTGTAAATGTGTTTACATCAGCAGATCTGGAGCTGGATCTGGAGCAGGATCTGAAGCTAGATCTGGAATAATAGGAGTTGTAGCAGAGCTGGAGCAGAAGGCTTAGTTTAGATATAGGAACAATAATGTAAGGGGGTTAAAGGTTTGTTATTCTATTAAGTAGGAATAAAGTAGTAAAATGTGAAGAGCTTAGGTCCATCCTAGCCCTAGGATAGCCTAGAAACTTCCCCAAGCCTTAGCCACCCTTAGATTAGGTCACAACACCCTAGGAAGCCATAAAACCCTAGTTCCAACCCTTATCTGGACGTCCAAATAAGTTATAGGATGTCCAGGATCCTTAGCCATCTCCCGCACACCTCAAACCCACTTCTACAGTGTTATTGGACGTCCAGACACTTTGTCAGACGTCCAATTTCTGCGGAACACCCAAAACAGAACCTTGATTTCCCCTTGACTCAAATTGGACGTCTAGAACTGAAGTCTGGACTTCTGATTTTTGAGTATAAGTGATAGCGATTTCACGCGGTTTGTTAAATACGTTGTTGTAACATGCAAAACCAATCAACTCTTAGATTTATATTCCTAGATAGGGGAGTATCTAGGGTCGTCCAAGGAGTCCAAATGTTTGCAAAATTGATTCTCTTGCTTGGATACAAATCTCAACTTTCTTTTTGGTATTTTTCAATATATCATTTTATTTTTGTTTTTGAATTAAGACAACATGCGAAATGGTGGTTGAAAAGTGATTTACACTTTAAATTCAAATACTACTTCTAAGTGGCATGTAGAGCCTCTCCCTAAGCTCACTCTAGGAAAGTGGAGGCCTAGAATAATTAGGGAGAGGGAGTGAAGAATGCTAAAAACAAAGCAAGTAGAAATGTAAATAAGAAATTGCAAAGAAGTCAACTAGATAAATGAAAAAGTGTTTTACAAAAAGGCCTAGTCGAGGAATGCTTCTACTACTAAAAAATTGCAAATAAAAAAAGCAAACACAAATCCTCTAGATAGATGGTGAAGAAGAGGGCTTCTTGCTCCAAGTTTGGTAGCTCCCAAGCTTGAAAAGAGTCCTCCAACTCCTTTCTTGCTGTGCTCTGCCAAGGTGATGTCCTCCAAGGCAAGCCCAAAGGGGGCGTGCCCTAAGCTTCTCTCCAAGGGTGGACATCCACCCTAGGTCCTTCTCCTTTGCCTGGCCGTCCTCCTTGAAGTGGAAGAGTCCTCCTCCTTGGCGTGGCCCAAGTTGAAGAGAGTGGAGAGAAGAAGGCACCAAAGGGGCTGGTGATGTGCCCCTTTAATCTCCTTCTCTACTCCTTCTTCTTGGCCGTAGGTGGTGACGTTTCCCAACCGCGGCTAGTCTTTGTTTGTTTTAATGCTTATTACAGTAATGTCATTGTGGTATAAAATAAGACAGCTACAGTTGTCGTTACCATTCAATTTTTTTTTACTCGGAAATAGTTTCCCGAGGTCAAACTCAGGGAGTTACTGGAATTCTAGAAGTACAATGTTTCTTTATTACAAAAATAAGAGAGAGAGAGAGGGAGAAATAGATTTCTGTCTTTTGGCTTTTTCTTCTTCTCTTCTTTCTCTCTTTGCTTGTCTTCTTCTTCTCTTCTTTCTCTTTTCTTTATCTTTACGGGTCTTCTTCCTTGGCTCTGATTGCCTTCAGTTCCTCTTCTTCTTCTGCTTGTCTTCTAGTTCTTTTCTTATTTAGTTCTTCTTCTTTTTCTTGTCGTTATCTTCTTTCTTCCTTCTTCTCTTTTCTTTCTCTTCAGCTGCGGAGCCTTTTCTTCTCTTTTTCTTCTTCTCTGCTTTATCTCCTCTGAAGCTTCATCCGTCGTCTGATATCATAGTCAGACGACTTAAACGGCGGTCTGCTACAGTGCTTCCCCTCTTTTCTTCCTTTGCTGCTTCTTCTTCTTCTCTTCTTCTTCCCGCTTCTTCTTCCTTGGTCTTCTGCCTTGCTCAGCTACAAAGCCTTTTCAAAGTTTCTTCTTCCGCTCCTCTTCTTCTTCCTACGGCCAAGTGGTGAACCTTCTTCCTTCGCGCCCTGTTCCTGCACAAGGCATAGCAAAGCCTAGCCCTTCCCTCTACCCGCACGTCTCTCTCTCTTTCTATAAACCGCTCATAGGAAGCTCTCCCAGAGCCGGGTTATCGGGTCGGGTAGTGTACCCGTGACCATGCGCACCGGCATGGGTGGTGCGCGAGGAGTGCAGGGTAAACGGGTCGGCCAGGTCCGCGTGGCGTGGGTCGCGGACGAGGCGGGCGAGGAGACCTCACCCTGTGTTCTGAGGCGCTTAGGTAAAAACACAAAATCAATTTAAATGGGTGCGGTTCTTCGAAATCTTACGATGTGGGACTAAACTTCGTCCCTTCTCGCGCGCACCTGCAGGAAGAATCGCGACCTTGCCTCAGCAGCTGTGTCCTCGCTTCCCTTCGCGTGCCAGCTACCTGCCTTCACCTGGGTCTCTCCAATTTGCCTCGGCTGGAGTCCTGCTGCTTCGAGGCCTGGAGCTCGCTTGGAAGCTCCTTGCTTCGTCGCCAATGGCAGCCGGGGCTGAAAATCTGCCTAACACAAACAGGGCCTCTCGGCCTAATCAGACCACAGGGAAACCTTCGTCGTGGCATGGCGAAGGTAGTGCGGGGTGCAGCAGGTTGCGGGGCGGTGTCTGGCGGCAGCCCTAGGTCGGACTGCAACCGGAAAAATGGGTTTGATCGAGGGAGTGTTGTGGAGGTGTGGAGTAGCAGTGGAGGGGTGGGGGGTGTTGGGTAGGGTGAGGCGGAGCTTTGGGACAGTTGGCGAGTTGTGTGGAGCGGCGGATCGATGGGGGCAACTCGCCGGAGGGTTGCCGGAGGGATGGAAGATGATGGTGGTCGGGCGCAGTCGAGGGGTAATCAACTGAAAGGCAGTGGGGAAAAGAAAGAGGGGACGAAGGGAAATAATAGTAACCTACCTACAGGGACGAAGGGGGCCAGAGCAGGGTGGCAGTCGTATCGACTGTCACCGGAGAAGAAACACCCTGAGGGAGAGAGCGGCGGCGAGGAAGAGGGCAGGGAGGCGTGCGCTTGGTACGGCGCGATGCGGGGAGATCAGGCGAAGGTGGCTCTACTGCTGGTATTGTAGTAGAGCGACGAGACGGAGGAGGAGGAGCCGCCGGAGCTGGTGGGTTCCTGTCAGAGTGGGGAGAGAGGAAGGGTTGGGGTTTTCTCCATCAAGACCAAGCTGCCCGAATCGGCTGGCGACGCTGGTCTTTATAAAGGCGGTGGCGGAGGGGTGGACGCAGGGAGGCGACGTGCCTCCCTCGCCGGAGAATGGATGGAGGTGTGACCCATACCTTCCGCACGTTCGCACGGAAGGTGTGGGCATCGTCAGGCGGCATGAACACCACGTTCAATTTGTAGGACATCCCCCTCACCCTGCACGGCGCCATGCTCCACGCAAAGTTGCCGGAGCATGGCGCTGCGTAGAGACTTGCAGGAGGGACCTAAATGCAAAGAATGACGAGGAAACTAGGGGCCAATTTTCTTTTAATGCAAGGGTTTCAAAAGTTGAGGGTCAAAAAGTAATAGATGAGGACCAAATTGCAAAGTCGGTCAAGAAGGTCTCTTCTTAGGTTCAAGTTTTTATGCATGACTAAATTGGGCCTAAGGATTTTAATGGTGAATTTTTTTTCTAGGTCAAACCTTGTTTGACCGGCAAATTTACATAAAAACCTAAATTAAATCATTAATTGGGCATGGTTCTCAATGTAGGTCAAAATGAGTTTCTAAGGCTAAATTGAAGGTTCTAAACCCTAGAGATTATTTTTATATGAATTTTAGAGGGTTTAGTCGATTTTTACCCTACCTCGAACCTCATGAATTGAAGTGGGTTTATTTTGGGGTTACAGAATGTCATTTAATTCCTTGGAGTTGCTGTAGCCCTTGTTGGATCGGATCATCCCACTTTCCTTCTTATTAGGTTAGTTTGACCTATGTTTGGACCTTGAGTTACCCTGTTTGCATATTGTGTTGGTGAAATTGCATTTTTACCCCTTATGACTTGTTTTCTTCTTAAACTCAGAATTCTCTAAGTCAAGCCTTTCTTTGAGTTATGTAGGAGCTTTTTCTCGCATATCTAGGTTAGATTGTGCTAGTTAGGATTCATGATGAGGTTCTTATCATACCCCCATGCCTAGCTTTTGCTAGTCCCTTAGCAAAAACTTAAGGTTTTAACCTTTGTTCTAGACCATGATGTTTTTAATAATTTCAGATAAGTGCTTTTTTCATTTGAACTTAGATTAGGTTAGAATGCTGACCATAGGCATAAAAGGTACTCTAGTACCAACCAAGATCCAGATGTGTCTAGCCTCAGCCTTAGTCCTTAGCAAATTTTTTTAAGGCCCACAAGAACTAACCTAAGGTCTATTGGACTTTGTGGTTAAGGGACCCGTGCTTGAAATGATTTTAGCCCTGGCTCAGTTCGCAGTGTGTTTTGTAAGAGAGAGAGAGATAGAAGATTTTTCTGTTTGGAGAGTTTTCTCTCTCTTTTTCTTTTTAATTCTAGCTTAGGATTGGCTTTTCAACACTGTCTGTATCAGATTCCGTGTTCCCATCATCAATCCTCAAGGGTTCCTAGCAATCGATGCTTCGAGATAGCACCGCCCATGGCAACCCCCGGAACCTTGGCTATTGAGATTTTGAGATAATCCCATCCATGGTGTTCCGTGGCCGAATCCAGACCCTGGCAATTGACACTTCGTGATAATGCCATCCATGGAATCTGAACCAGCAGAGTGCTTACATGCCCCTAGTAGGATATGAAAATATCCTAAGAGACAAGCACCGAGGAGATGATATTTAGTTACGCATCTTTGAGGG
Organism: Thalassia testudinum; assembly: GCA_037157565.1. Taxonomy (NCBI): domain Eukaryota; kingdom Viridiplantae; phylum Streptophyta; class Magnoliopsida; order Alismatales; family Hydrocharitaceae; genus Thalassia; species Thalassia testudinum. The sequence goes on along the minus strand of JAZHRO010000022.1, from coordinate 64,616,161 downwards.
GAATTTCCCACCTCTCCGCCCTGGGAACTCGTCCAAATCAACTTGTGTTGATCGGCCGCTCCTACTCTAGGTGTACTTTTCATTATTTTGTGACGCTTCTGCGTGATTTTGATTTTTACGCTTATTGAACCAGGCTGTGTGTGAGGTTAGGGTACTTAGGTTACTGAGTTAGTTAATGAGGCCAAATACTCCCTAAGCCTTGGACCTAATACTTAAGCTTTTCATTTTCCTCAACTTCTTGAGGAGTGTCCAGATCTTAATGGGTACTAAGAGTCTATCCAAGAATGCCTAAGGTTTGCGTAATTACTAATCTCACCATGCACTTTTCATTTCTTTTCTTGAATGATGTCTAGAACTTAGGTCAATTCCTTAGTTTCTTACTAATGACTATCACTCTTTTCTTTCATTTTTGCACTCCTTTTTCATTTTATTTCTTTTCCTTCTCCCACAAAATTTCCTTTCTCCTCTTTTTTTTTTTAAATTTTTTAATTTTTATGGTGTTTTTGGCATATGTGAATTTTTTTGTTTAAAACCTTTTCTTACAAGTTTTGCACTTTTATACCCCCCATGCCTAAGGTTTGCAATGTCCTCATTGTGACTTAGGAGGTTTTTATTTACTTAGTTCATTCCTTAAGACAGATATTTTGATGAGTGGATGGGTCGGGATGATTGTTGCGGACGATTTCTAATCCTAGATGCAAGCATCTGAGGTGGAGTCGGCTGTCTAGAAGGGTGAACCTTAAGTGCACAAAGGTGTCAAAAAGGTTTTAGGTTTTCAAGGAAAATGACGGGCTGCCTCCCGTTAAGCGCTGAGTTTTACGCCATCGGCTGGGCGTAATAAGCTCAAGGGGAATGGAGGATATAAGATGATTCAGCCAAATCAGTAGAAGTTACATCAATGAACGGCTTGAGTCTCTGACCGTTCATGATGAAAGGTTCGGAATCGTGGCTGAGAGGACTGATTTCGATGGCTCCATTTCCAAAAACCTATCAGACTAAGTGTGGTCCGACCCACTTAGATCGCAACTTTTCAGGAAAAAGTTTGAGTCGGGCATCAAAGAGTAGGACCTTCTGACCACAATGAAAGATCATTCTCAAGATATGCTTGTCATGGAAGGCTTTAACCTTCTCCTTGTAGATTCGCGAGTTCTCATACGCGTCTAGGCGTAATTCATCGATCTCGCTGATTTGAAGTTTTCTATGGGTTCCAGCCTTCGAAAGATCTAGATTACAGTTCCATACTGCCTAATAGGCTTTATGCTCCAATTCAACGGGAAGGTGACACGCCTTTCCATACACCAGTCTAAAGGGAGACATGCCTAATTGGGTTTTGTGGGTGGTCCTATAGGCCCACAAGGCTTTCGGAAGTCAGGACGACCAGTCCTTCCTGTCAGGCCGAATAGTGACCTACAGGATTTTCTTGATCTCCCGATTTGATAGCTCAGCTAGACCATTAGTTTGGGGGTGGTAAGGAGTAGAGATTCGGTGAGACACCCCGTATTTGGTCATCAGTGACCTAAACTGAGCATTAGTGAAATGGGTCCCCCCATCAGAGATTATAGCACAAGGAATCCCAAACCTTGAGAAAATGTTTTGATGAATGAATTTGAGAACGATTTTGTGATCGCAGGTTCGGGTCGGTATGGCTTCGATCCATTTGGACACGTAGTCCACAGCCAGCAGAATGTATTCGAAACCATCCGAAACAGGAAAGGGGCCCATAAAATCAATCCCCCAAACATCAAAGATTTCGCATATGAGAATCGGCTGCAAAGGCATCATGTCGCGATGGCTCATGTTGCCCAAAGTTTGGCAACAACTGCATGCCTTGCAGTGACTGTATGCGTCTTTGAACAGTGTGGGCCAGTAAAAGCCGCACTGGAGGACTTTTGATGCGGTTTTGTGCCCAGAGAAATGGCCACCGCATGCCTGGTCATGGCAGAAAGAGAGAATATTGTTGATTTCCTCTTCTGGGACACATCTCTGGATGATTTGATCAGCATCTATGCAGAAAAGGTACGGGTCTTCCCAGATGTAATTCTTGGTATCAGAGCGCAATTTGTCTTTCTTGCCTTCGGCCAATCAGATGGGATTTGATGAGATGCCAAGTAGTTTACTATATCAGCAAACCATGGAAGTCTAGTACCAATAGTCAGCAGGTGTTCATCAGGAAAATGTTCCGTGATGGGTTCGGAAGGGTTGATAATCTCAGAAGGAAGACAGGACAAATGGTCGGCTACCACATTCTGCCTTCCCACCTTGTCGCGAATCTCGAGATCGAATTCTTGCAACAGCAAGATCCATCAGATTTGTCTGAGCTTCGCATACTTCTTGGCATGGAGATGCCTTACAGCCGTGTGATCCAAGTAGATGATGACGTGGGAACCCAAGAGATATGATCGGAATTTTTCAAGGGCAAATACTACGGCTAGCAGCTCTTTCTCCGTAGCCGTGTAGTTACACTGAGCCTCATCAAGTGTCTTGCTAGCGTAGTAGATGACCACGAGTTTCCCGTCAGCTTTCTGCCCCAAGACCACTCCTACAGCGAAATCAGACGCATCGCACATGATCTCAAAGGGTTGAGACCAGTCAGGGAATTGTAGGATAGGTGCTTGGGTGACTCGGTCACGAAGGTTTTCAAAGGCTAGTGTGCATTCCTTGGAGATTTCAAAGGGTACATCCTTAGAGAGAAGAGAAGTCAAGGGCCATGCGATTTTCGAGAAATCAGGAATGAAACGACGGTAAAAATCGACGTGCCCCAGAAAAGAACGGATGTCCTTGATCGAGCTAGGCATAGGAAGGCGAGAGATTAGATCAACCTTAGCTCGATCCACTTGGATGCCCTTCTCCGAGATTAAATGTCCCAGGATAATTCCCTCAGGCACCATGAAATGACTCTTTTCCCAGGAAAGAACCAAATTCACATCGATGCAACGCTTGAGTATTTGGACCAAGTGTTGGAGGCAATCATCAAATGATGCTCCAAAAACTGAAAAGTCATCCATGAAGACTTCTAGATAGTCACCTACCATATCTGAGAATATGGCAAGCATACACCGCTGAAAAGTAGCAGGTGCATTGCAAAGATCGAAAGGCATCCTTCGGAATGCGTATGTTCCGAAGGGGCAGGTGAACGTGGTCTTCTCTTGGTCCTTAGGATGGATTGCCACCTGGTTGTAACCGGAGTACCCATCAAGAAAGCAGAAGAATCTATTTCTCGCTAATTTCTCGAGAATCTGATCAATGAAAGGCAGTGGGAAATGATCCTTCTTCGTGGAGGAATTGAGTCGGTGGTAATCTATACAGACTCTCCACGAGTTGGCTAATCGGGTAGGAATGACTTCTCTGGTTTCAGTCGTTATAGTGGTGAGTCCTGCCTTCTCAGGCACGACCTGAATTGGGCTCACCCAACGACTATCGGAGATCGGGTAGATGATCCCGGCATCTAACCACTTGATGATCTCCTTTTTCACGACCTCCTGCAGATTAGGGTTCAAGAGTCTCTGCATTTCCTGAGAAGGTCGTGCGCCCTCTTCTAAATAGATACGATGAGTATAATACGAGGGACTTATTCCAGTCAGATCATCAAGAGTCCACCTGATGGCTCTGCGATGTTGCTGAAGGACAGCAATCAGATGGGATTCCTGTTCGGGATTGAGCTTGGAATTAATAATCACAGAAAGGGTATGATTAGAACCCAGAAAGATGTATTTCAAGTGAGCAGGAAGAGGCTTTAGTTCGAGGATGGGGTTATCAGTAGCGGCGGGTGGTTCAGAATAGATGTGAGGTTCAAGGGTAGGAGCTATTGGGTTGTCTAAATCTGGATTCGACTCCTCTATTTGCGAGTCAAGATCTTTCTATGGTTGATGAGGTATAATCAGGTCATTCTGAAAGTGTGTTTCATCAACCAGAGCCCTAATGTCACAAATCTGTTTGATGACACCGCAATTGATTCCTTGTTGGGCCTTAAATATATCAATTTTCAGGATTTGATTCCCAAATTTGAGCTCTATTTGGCCCTCCTCACAGCTAATGTTGGCTCTAGCAGTGGCCAAGAAAGGTCTCCCTAGAATGATTGGTGTATCCCTAGGGTTTTCAGGTGCGTCCATGTCTAAGACTATAAAGTCTATAGGAAAGTAGAAATCCCACACTCTTACAATAACATCCTCAAGAATCCCTTTTGGTGACTTTATAGATTGGTCTGCTAATTGTAATGTCACCTCAGTTGGTTTTAGCTCAGATTCTTCTAAATGGTTAAGTAAGGATGTGGGTATCAGATTTATGGAAGCACCTAAGCCTAGCAATGCTCTATCAAATTGGGTATCACCTATCTTGCAAGAAATGTGGGGAGTACCAGGATCTTTAGCCTTGGGTGGGAGTCTGCTTAGGATTACAGAGCTGGCTTGCTCTGACAGAACAATCGGACTCCCACTCTTGGTTCGCAGCTTACGCTGGGGTGTACACACATTCTTTAAGAATCGTGTGTAAGCCGGTACATGGCGGATTGCATCCATCAAGGGGATGTTTATGTGGACCTGCTCAAAGAGCTTGACCAAGTCCTCCTCAGGTGCCACGGGCTTGGTAGTCTTCTTTCCCTTGGTCAAGGCCTCGAGAAATGGAACCTTGGTTGGTTCTTCTAGGATAGGTCCAGGTCTTTGATTTGGGACAGGGATAAGAACGTCTTGGATTACCATCCTAGGCTTGGGATCACTACCAGGCTTGGAGTGGTTTAGATAAGGTGGATCTTGGGTTTCCTTACCACTACGAGTTGTCACGGAATTAAGTCCTGCCTAGTTTTGGTTGGGATTGGGTAAGATGGGTTGCTGCTGATAGCCCGCAAAAGAAGTGGAAGCCTCCATCCTGTCAGGTGAAGGAACAGAGGGAGCCTGATAAATCATATGGGCTTGGCCCAGGTTTGGGTTCATAACGCACCGCTGTGTTGGCACGTTACTCGGGTTAGGAAGAGGTTGGGAAGGAAGAGTGCCTGGCTGGCGAGAATTTGCCAACTGGACCAGTTGATTACGGACCTCTGTAAGTTCGTCCTTGTGTTATTTTTGGATAGCCGCATTCGTTCTTTGAATGTTAGCCAGAGTCTGAAGGATAAGGGACATTTGATCCTGATTTGGACCTGATGGATAAGTAGGGTTGGGCCGAGGCTAAAGCAGTTGGTAAGGACGAGGGGGTTGTGGGTGGGACTGAAAGGGTGGTCTTTGGGTTTGGGAATTTCCCGCCCATTGAAAGTTGGGATGGTTTCGCCATCCAGGATTATAGGTGTTGGAGAATGGGTCGTTCTGGATGACGTTGAGGTCCTCACAGGTCTGAGGAACCTCCAGAGAGTCAGACAAAGGGGGAATGGAATTCCCCAGGCTGGCATAGAAAGGATCGGATGGCCCTCCGATCCGAGAATCAGATGATGGATATGGATCCATCCCAGGAGAAGATCGATGGAGAATGTTTTGCACAGTCTCCCGTGTGGAAGGAGGCTGTGCAAAGGAGCTATGCGCAGAGGTGGCTCGCTGCAAGTACTGAGTCAGCTCATCCACCTTCTTTTCAATGATTGAGACCTTGTCCAATCGACTGGCCGTTAATTCCTGGTCGACTGATGCAGACAGGCCCTGCGTCTCATGTGCTCTCCTAAGATTCGTCGATGCGCGGGTATTCGTCTTGTCGAATAATCCCATGGAGTCATTGTTGATGGAGTTCTCGCACATGTTTTCGAGAATCTCCCACACGGTGTCCTCATGTTGACCCATGATATTCCCTCCGCAAGTTGCATTGACGAAAAGACGGATGTCTTCACGGAGTCCTTAGTAAAAAGATTAGACTTGTTCCCATTTAGGAACTCTGTGATGGGGGCACTTTCTCATGAGATCCTGATAGCGATCCCATGCCTCATGGAGAGGTTCCCCTGTTTGCTGAGTGAAGTGAGTAATCTGATGGCGCAAGGCATTGGTCCGACCAACGGGAAAGAACTTTTTCAAAAATTCGTACTGAAGTTCTTCCCAAGTGTTGATCGGCTGGGTCTGAGTTTGATACCAATGAGCGGCCTTGTCCATAAGAGAGAAGGAGAACATCTTCATGAGAAGAATATCCCGATTTTGTGCATCTGACCCAAAAGTTTGGGTCAGATGCTTCAGCTGTTTGATGTGCTGGAGGGGGTCTTCGGAATTAAGCCCATGGAATTTAGGTATAGCATGAATCATATTGGGCTTTAATTTGGGATCAGGTCCTCCAGTCGGGATTCTGACTCGAAGCTCAATGGCCACCGCAGCAGGATTATAATGGTCCCGCATCAAAGGACGCTGCGGTGGGTGCACAAAGTTTTGGAAGAGGTCATTGAGTCGTTGGAGCTGGTGCTCCAGATTGTTTTCTTCCTCAACTGGCTGAGCCATGGTGGGGGAAGAAGAAGAGCTTGGTTCTGAATCAGATGAGAGAATAATGTGGTGGGGTTGCTGCACAAACACGGGCGTCGAGGCTTGGCCTCGACGAGAGTGAATTTCTAAAGGAGATCTTAAGGGTGGTCTTAAGGACCTCCTACCGTACATGCACTATTGGAATAGATAAGTTTAGAAGGTGCTGGACCCAATCGAGACACCCAAAAATTATTGGGTGATTATAGAGGTGCGGGGCAGATGGACCCCTTGATCAAAAAGATCGCCCACCTGAGAATTACCTGGGCAGCCAGAGAGGGTGAGTCCCGCGAAGACCCCTACACGGTAGAGCGTCCCCACGGGTTACAGGGTTTCCCCCACACGACCTCTCTTGTCACTACAGTTCCAGGTAGACCAGAATGGGGATCTTGACCTCTTAAGTCTACCTCTTTTACTTTAAGATCAAGGTGCTTAAGGTTCCACTTGAACTTTTAAGTATTTTGAGTGAAAAAGTGACCTAATTTGAAGGTTGGTTGACCCAAGGGGTCAACTTCACCTCTTGTTCTTTTGAGAGCTTTTGGGTCCTTTCTTTTAAGGTTCAAATGGATTTAAGAGCCTGATTTGCTTAGGGTTCCTCTTGTATAGATCTTTTTCAAACAAGGTTTAGGCACACCTCTTTTTGGGAAGATCTTTTCTTTGTTAATAGAAGGTGTGTCTCTAGAAACCCTAGATTTTCAATCCTTGGATTGGCTCTAGTTGGTCCATTTTAGTTGCCTCAAAATTTTAGTATCTAGGGCTCAATCAAGAAGGTTTTAGCCCTAGTTACCTTAGTTAGATAAACAGTTAAGCATGTGCTGAAATAGACAATTTTGATGAATTACTATGTATAACACAGGTAGCCCTAAGTTGATTCTTCTTTTTGTTCCTTTTCAGATTTTAAGGGAGTTAAGAAAGGGCTAATAAAGATTACCTGTTTGTTGGAGTGTTTGTCATGCGGCTGCTCTTCTTTTCTTTTACCTGCACACAAGTGAGAGAAAAAGATTAGCAATCTTTTAAAAGAAATTCAAAGCTTTTAGAATAGCCGTTGCTCTCCGGCAACGGCGCCAAGAAAATGGTAACGTTTCCCAACCGCGGCTAGTCTTTGTTTGTTTTAATGCTTATTGCAGTAATGTCGTTGTGGTATTAAATAAGACAACTACGGTTGTCGTTACCATTCAATTTTTTTTACTCGGAAATAGTTTCTCGAGGTCGAACTCAGGGAGCTACTGGAATTCTAGAAGTACAATATTTCTTTATTACAAAAATAAGAGAAAGAGAGAGGGAGAAATAGATTTCTGTCTTTTGGCTTTTTCTTCTTCTCTTCTTTCTCTCTTTGCTTGTCTTCTTCTTCTCTTCTTTCTCTTTTCTTTATCTTTATGGGTCTTCTTCCTTGGCTCTGATTGCCTTCAGTTCCTCTTCTTCTTCTGCTTGTCTTCTAGTTCTTTTCTTATTCAGTTCTTCTTTTTCTTGTCGTTATCTTCTTTCTTCCTTCTTCTCTTTTCTTTCTCTTCAGCTGCGGAGCCTTTTCTTTTCTTTTTCCTCTTCTCTGCTTTATCTCCTCTGAAGCTTCATCTGTCGTCTGATATCATAGTCAGACGACTTAAACGACGGTCTGCTACAGTGCTTCCCCTCTTTTCATCCTTTGCTGCTTCTTCTTCTTCTCTTCTTCTTCCCACTTCTTCTTCCTTGGTCTTCTGCCTTGCTCAGCTGCAGAGCCTTTTCAGAGTTTCTTCTTCCGCTCCTCTTCTTCTTCCTGCGTCCAAGTGGTGAACCTTCTTCCTTCACGCCCTGTTCCTGCATAAGGCACAGCAAAACCTAGCCCTTCCCTCTACCCGCACATCTCTCTCTCTCTGTAAACCGCTCATAGGAAGCTCTCCGAGAGCCGGGTTATCAGGTCGGGTAGCGTACCCGTGACCAAGCGCACCGACGTGGGTGGTGCGCGAGGAGTGCAGGGTAAACGAGTCGGCCAGGTCCGCGTGGCGTGGGTCGCGGACGAGGCGGGCGAGTGGGCGAGGGGACCTCACCCCGTGTTCTGAGGTGTTTAGGTAAAAGCACAAAATCAATTTAAATGGGTGCGGCGCTTCAAAATCTTACGATGTGGGACTAAACTTCGTCCCTTCTCGCGCGCGCCCGCAGGAAGAATCACGACCTTGCCACAGCAGCTGTGTCCTCGCTTCCCTTCGCATGCCAGCTGCCTGCCTTCACCTGGGTCTCTCCAATTTGCCTCGGCTGGAGTCCTGCTGCTTCGAGGCCTGGAGCTCGCTTGGAAGCTCCTTGCTTCGTCGCCAATGGTGGCCGGGGCTGAAAATCTGCCTAACACAAATAGGGCCGCTCGGCCTAATCAGACCACAGGGAAACCTTCGCCATGGCACGACGAAGGTAGTACGGGGTGCAGCAGGTTGCGGGGCGGTGTCTGGCGGCAGCCCTAGGTCGGACTGCAACCGGAAAAATGGGTTTGATCGAGGGAGTGTTGTGGAGGTGTGGAGTGGCAGTGGAGGGGTGGGGGGTGTTGGGTAGGGTGAGGTGGAGCTTTTGGGACAGTTGGCGAGTTGTGTGGAGCGGCGGATCGACGGGTGCAACTCGCCGAAGGGTTGCCGGAGGGATGGAAGATGATGGTGGTCGGGCGCAGTCGAGGGGTAATCAACTGAAAGGCAGTGTGGAAAAGAAAGAGGGGACGAAGGGAAATAACAGTAACCTACCTACAGGGACGAAGGGGGCCGGAGCAGGGTGGCAGTCGTATCGACTGTCGCCGGAGAAGAAACACCCAGAGGGAGAGAGTGGCGGCGAGAAAGAGGGCAGGGAGGCGCGCGCTTGGTACGGCACGACGCGGGGAGATCAGGTGAAGGTGGCTCTGCTGTTGGTATTGCAACAGAGCGACGAGACGGAGGAGGAGGAGCCACCGGAGCTGGTGGGTTCCTATCAGAGTGGGGAGAGAGATAAGGTTCGGGTTTTCTCCATCAAGACCAAGCTGCCCGAACCGGCTGGCGACACTGGTCTTTATAAAGGCGGTGGCGGAGGGGTGGACGCAGGGAGGCGACGTGCCTCCCTCGCCGGAGAATGGCCGGAGGTGTGACCCATACCTTCTGCACGTTCGCACGGAAGGTGTGGGCATCGTCAAGCAGCATGACGGTGTCCCTGCGACAGCAGACGTCGCAGGGAACACCACGTTCAATTTGCAGGACATCCCCCTCACCCTGCGCGGCGCCATGCTCTGCGCAAAGTTGCCGGAGCATGGCGCTGCGCAGAAACTTGCAGGAGGGACCTAAATGCAAAGAATGACGAGGAAACTAGGGGCTAATTTTTTTTTAATGCAAGGGTTTCTAAAGTTGAGGGTCAAAAAGTAATAGATGAGGACCAAATTGTAAAGTCGGTCAAGAAGGTCTATTCTTAGGCTCAAGTTTTTATGCATGACTAAATTGGACCTGAGGATTTTAATGGTGAATTTTGTTTCTAGGTTAGACCTTGTTTGATCGACAAATTTACGTAAAAACCCAAATTAAATCATTAATTAGGCATGGTTCTCAATGTAGGTCAAAATGAGTTTCTAAGGCCAAATTGAAGGTTCTAAACCCTAGAGATTATTTTTCTATGAATTTTAGAAGGTTTAGTCAATTTTTACCCAACCTCAAACCTCATGAATTGAAGTGGATTTATTTTGGGGTTACAGAATGTCATTTAATTCCTTGGAGTTGCTGTAGCCCTTGTTGGATCAGATCATCCCACTTTCCTTCTTATTAGGTTAGTTTGACCTATGTTTGGACCCTAAGTTACCCTGTTTGCATATTGTGTTGGTGAAATTGCATTTTTACCCCTTATGACTTATTTTCTTCTTAAACTCAGAATTCTCTGAGTCAAGCCTTTCTTTGAGTTATGTAGGAGCTTTTTCTTGCATATCTAGGTTAGATTGTGCTAGTTAGGGTTCATGATGAGGTTCTTATCAGTAGGTATAGGTAGCAAAATACACAAATGGAGGATGCCCCCAAATGGTGATAGGTGGTGGGTTTTTATAGAAATAGGAAGGGGGCTAAGGTGACTCTTGGAATGGAGGGCTAAGATGAAGAGATGGAGGTGGTTAAGGATCCAATGGCCAAGGTCAATTGGCACCACCTTAAGGGACACCTAGGGGGTGGTTATGGGTGTTGACACCCCTTGATGTTGGCGCCAAAATGGCTTCTAGAAGGGGGTCTAAGTTGGCGCCAAGAAGGGTTCTAGAAGGAGGGGTAGGTGGATGGCTAGGATGGGTTGTAGGGTTAGGTGTATGGTGGATGTGGGGGTGTATGTTGGCGCCAAAAAGAGGGGTAGTCAGGGTTAGGTTTTGGCGCCAAAATTGGTGTCTTTTAGTGGTGATAATGGGGTGAAGGGGTGGCTAGGAGGTGGCGCCAACTTGAGTAGGGTAGCTAGCTTAGGTAGGCTTAAGTTGGTGGAGCTAGCTAGGGTTGAATTTGATGGTGGTGGATGGCCAAGGAGCTGGTTGCTAGCTAAGCTAAGCTAAGCTAGCTTAACTAAAGGGAAAGTAGAGAAAGAGGTGTTGGAGCTAGAGTTTGGAGGGAGGAGCTGAGGAGGAGAAGTCTGGAGCTGGCTGCTGCTGAAGAAGCTGGCATGGGGCTACTCTAGTTGGCTTAGCTTGTTAGTTCTTTGCTAGTTGCTAAGCCAAGCTAAAGTGAGCTAGCTTCTACCATAATTAGCTGAGGTGAGCTAGGTTTGGTGCTCCCGGGGAGGATCAAGCTGGTTAAGGCAGCTAAGGTAGCTTAGCTCAACTCGGGAGATGGACTTGAGCTTCCTAAGCTGGGATGAGTTCTTCTTCAGCTGGCTGGAGTTGAGTGTAGCTGGATGTAGATGGATCTGAGCTGGGGTAAACTCCTGTCAACTCAGCTGAGCTAGCTAGAGCTCCCTGTGGACTAGTGGGAGCTGAGATGAGCTAGACTCAGCTAAGTTGAGCTGGATCTGAGCTGACTTGAGCTAGGGTGAGCTAAGATGAACTCTCTTGAGCTGCCATTCAGCTGCGATTAGCTAAATGGAGCTGGGATGAGCTAACCCTAGTTCAAGTGAGCTAGGTTCCAGCTGTGATGAGCTGGGTCAAGCTGAGTTCCAGCTAGTCTGAGCTTCTCCTTCACCATTTGCCTTCTTGAGTGCTAGGGTTTTAGGGATTTGTATATCTGTTCATCCCTAACACTTACAAAAACATATCAAAAAGATAGTAAAAAATGTAATGCATGCCTAACCTATTTTATGCCTAAATGCAGCCCAAAAATCTGTTTGCGGAGTAAAATCCTAAGAGCTAGGTTTATTTTAATGCATAAGAATGATGATAATAGGGTTTGGGTTGCACGCCCAGGACCAGGCCCATCGGCGTGCGGTGGTGGGCGAGGAGTGATTGGTCGGGTAGTCAGATTCGACCCAGACCCGCGGGGCATGAGCACGGGCAAGGGCGGGCGAGCTCGTGGTGCGCTGCGTGTGTGGGCGAGGAGTGCTTGGTCGGGTAGTCGGATTCGGCCCAGACCCACGGGGCATGAGCACGGGGGAGGGCGTGCGAGCGAGTGGCACGCTGCGTGCGTGGGCAAGGGACCTGACCCCTATGTATCGAAGGCAAACAGCCCTATACACTTTTTCAATTTAAGTATGGGCGTGAGGCCACACACTTACGAGGTGGGACTAAAGTCCCACCTCCAATCTGCGCACCCGCAGGCGAGAAGATGCTGCCAATTGGGGTAGTAGCGAACGTTCGGTACCCTAATCGCAGACCTGGGCGTGCTCACGGAATCACCCCGCACTGCTTGGGGCTCACACCTGGGCTGGAGGCGTCTTGGAGCTACTTGCGAAGGAGCTTCAACAGCTCTTCAATGGCAGCGAGGAGGCGCAGACCTGAAAACACAAGGACAGCCTCTCGGCCACATCAGATAACGTAGGGAGCTTCGCCAGAGGGCGGCGAAGGCAGTGCGAGGGTCGACGAGGTGTGAATGTGCCTGTGGAGGTGCGCCTAGGGCAGACTGTGTGTGCGGAAGTGGGTTTGTTCGGGGGGTGGTCGGGCGGTGAATGGCGGTGAATGGAGTAGGGGAAACGGTTGAGTGGAGTGAGGGGGAGCTTCTGGTCTTGTCGGCGAGGGGTGAGGTGGTCTGTGGAGGTGGAGTGACCTCACCGGAGATGGCGACCGGAGATGGAGCAGATGGAGGTGGAAGTGGCGATCGGTGGGTCAAAATGGTAAATCAAGAAGGGGAAAATATAAGGGAGAGAGAGAGGAAGATTCCTACCTACTTAGTCGACGAAGGGGGAGAGGGAGGCGTCCGGCTCATGCCTGTCGGAGCTGAGGATGAAGATGCCCAGGAGGGGGTTATCGGCGACGAGGAGGAGATCTGAGGGCGCTAGCTGGTGCGGCCTAGTGCGGGACGACGGGGCAGAGTGGACTCTGCTGCAGGTAGGGCAGTAGAGCGACGAGGAGGAAAAAGGAGGATCGCCGGAAGCTCAGGCGTTTTAACCGGAGAGGGGAAGGACGAAATCTAGGGTGTTTCTCCGCCAGAAGGAGCTTGAAGGAGACGGCAGACCTTACCGCTCCTTATATAGGCACTGGCGAGGAGAGGAGACCGAGGAGGCGACGTGCCAGGCTCGCCGGAGTGTGGTCGGAAATGGACACCCATGCCGAACGCACGAGAGGCATGGTCGGTTGCAGAGGTCAGGGGAGGGTCCCTGCGACAGAGGACGACATAGGGAACCCCCCGCTTGTTCATGAGGACGGGTGCCCTACCCTGCGCGGCGCCATCCTCTGCGCAAGGTCGCCGGAGGTATGGTGCTGCGCAGAAATGGCAGGGAGGACCGTTCTGCAAAGAATGATGAAAAGATAGGCGGCAAATTGCAAGGGTTTCAAAAGATAAGGGTCAAAAAGTAAATTAAGAGGATAAATTTGTAAAGTTGGTCAAGATGGTCTTTCTTAGGCCCAAATTTTTGTACCAGACTAATTTGAACCTAAGAATTTTAATGGTGAAATTTGATTTGAGGTTGGACCATGTTTGACCGATCAATTTGTGCAAAAACCCAAATTAAGTCATAAATTGGGCATGATTCTCAGTTTAGGTCAAAATAGGTTGCAAAGGCCAAATTGAAGGTTCTAAACCCTAGGGAATATTTTTCCATGAATTTTAGAGGGTTTAGTTGATTTTTATCCTGCCTCAAACCTCATGAATTAAAGTAGGTTTGTTTTAGGGTTACAGAATGTCATTTAATTCCTAAAAGTTGCTATAACCCTCTTCAGATTAGATCATCCCACTTCCCTCCTCATTAAGCTCGTTTGACCTATGTTTGGACCCTTAATTACCTTGTTTGCACATTGCATTGGTGAAATTACAGTTTTACCCCTTATGATTTGTCTTATTCTTTAACTCAGAATTCTCTGAGTTAAGCCTCTCTTTAGGTTATGTAAGAGCTTTTTCACACTTATTTGGATTAAATTGTGCTAGTTAGGGTTCATGATGAGGTTCTCATTAAGCTCTGCTACCTCACGACCCTCCTATGCACCCCGAGCCCCACCTGCTCAAGTTAATCTACTTACTCGGGATGCATCTTCTTCATATTTATGAGATCCCGCATATCAGGATCCCGTAAATAATCCAGATCTGGCACCTTACGACCAGGGTTACGCACCACCCACAAATTATAATGCGTATCCCCTTAACAGATATATATCTCAGACATCTTCGGCCTACGAGGACGTCAGCGCTATCCAAGGATACGGGCGTAAAAACCTGTATTCAGAGACATATAACCCTGGTTGGCGCTAGCATCCGAACTTCTCCTGGTCTGGTAATTCACAGAGACCACATCAAAATCCACACTACCAGACCAGGCAATACGGGAATGCGCAAAACACGTATCCTAGGCAGCAGCCATTCCCGCCTCAGTAGCAGCAACCCCGCTCGTTATACCAGCTGCTGCACCAAGCTGCCAACCACCCTCCAAAGCAGGCTGACCCATTGGAGGCGCTGAAAGAGGAGCTACAAGAATCGATGAGGAAGTCTACACAAGATAGCTTGCAGATTATGAAGGCGATGGCTGATCAGATTCAGACCATACAAAACACGCAGAACCAGTTATAGCAGGAGCATAGGACTCAGGGAGCCTTGCCCTCCCAATCCATCCCGAATCCTCGATATGTGCAGAACCAGGGTGCCCCGCCTAGGTTTCAGGCACCGTAGGGACAGGCACACGCCATACTACAGGCGTCTCTTGCACCACCCGGTTACATGCAAGGCCAGCCACCTTTGCAGAATCCCGTGTATTCTGCTCCTTTCGCTCCCCCACCACCTCATGGACAGCAAGCCGATGCACACGCTGTCTCTTTACGAAGTAGAAGGAAGACATTCGACCCACCACCTAGGCAGGCGGGTCCTGATTTTTTCTACCCTTCACCGCAGGCAAGTTCGACTTCATCTTCATCACAGGAGCCACCTACGGTAGATAAGGGTAAGAGGCCACTTAACCCTAAGATTCCCGTCCCTTTTCCTGAGGCTCTGACACGAAATGCAGTACAGAAAAAGGACACGCGAAATTTTGAGCACCTAAAATCGATGTTTAAGGAAGTACATATTCAGGTCCCCCTCAAGGCAATCACTCACATTTGCACTGTCACTAGGTTCTTCAAGGACTATTGTACCCCGAAGCGACAACCGATAATTGGACGACAGGCGATATTGTCAAAAGAAGCTAGCGTTGCGATTCTAGCTGACTTGCCACCGAAGAAGAAAGACCCTGGTACCCCACTCATACCATACTTCTTGTAGGATTCTCCATTTGATCGGGCCCTTCTAGATTTGTGTTCGTCCATCAACCGAACTTCCACTGCCGTATTTGATCGGTTTCGATTTGGGGAGTTGAAGCCTACTTCGGTCACGATTCAGCTGGCTGACAGATCAGTCGAAACACCGAGGGAGGTGGTTGAGAACGTGATCATAAAAGTCCGTGAGTTCTACTTTCCCGCAGATTTTTTCGTTCTCGATATGGAAGTTCCAATCTCCGAGATGCAACAATTATTTTGGGTCACCCATTCTGGCGACAGCCTGAGCGAACATCGATTGTACATCCGAGTGTATGGAGATTGCCCTATGCAATGAGCGACTTTGACTCTACATATTCAGGTGTTGAATGGTATTTCGCGAATCGCTACGCTTACGTATTTGGTTTTGGAAAACCTGTCTTGTAGTTCGAAAGCGAAGAATTGGTGTTCAACAAATAAAATTTATACCGAAAAGAATTCCGGGTCGAACGCAAGGAGGCTACGTTGATCTATATTCACAATTATATTCTTTTTAGGATTTTTGTTAAGCAAGGCGATATAATTACAATGGAGCTATCAAACTAGGAGAGAGAGAGAGAGAAAGAGAACATGCATTCAATATTTCAATTGTTTATAAAAGTTACACTAGAAAGCGGAAAATCAAGTACACTATAAAGTAGGAAAATTCTATACTAGAAAAGCTGTAAATAAGAATGGGAGAGAGAAGTTATCCTCCTCGACGATTACTTGGAGGATGAGCCGGACGGGACGACGCCTGGACTAAGGAGAACGAAGCAGGACGAAGGAGGACGAAGCAGAAGAACGGGAACGGAGCAGCACGCCGTCATCGTCACGGGATCCACTTCCGAAGGGGAACGAAAATTGGACTTTATCTCGCAAGAAGCATGACGGGTGTGGGACAAGCTTCTTTTGAGCTTTGGAGGGGTAGAGAGGAGAAAGAAGGGATGATAATTTCGTATGGAGGGGGTCTCCTTTTATAGTTGCAAGGAGTGGGGGCAAAATGGACATTACAACTTCAAAATAGTAAATGAGGGGTATTTAGTGACGGATAAATCTGTCACTAAAGCCCCCTTCGTGGGCGACGTGGGCGGCTCGTGCGCTCCCGCTCGGCTGCTCGCGCGCGCAACGCCCACACACGTCCATTGATTTTCAGCCGTTCGATCGTGAGATCGGATGGCTTAAGATGCGTCCGCGCCCGCTGCGTTGCGCGCCCCCCGCGCGTCTAATTGCGCGTCTGATTGCGCGTCCAATCGCGCGTCGGCGCTATCGGGCGCACGCGGCCATCCGATCTTCATCTGACGCTCCACGCACCTCAATTGATTGCGCCCTCCAGCCCCTCGTCGCAGATCGAAACCGCGCCCCGCGCTCGCGATAGCGTGCTCGACCACTACGCTATCGGGCGCGAATGGTCGAGCGGGCGCTTTTAAATGCGAGTGCCCACAACCGTTGGATTAAATCCAACGGCGGAGAGCGATCGGGCGCGGGGCCTTCACAAGATGAAGCAGCCGCTTGGGCGGCTGAGATGGCGCCACGTGGTGCGATCTTGGCCGTCCATCTTCTGGAAGTTGTAGATGGTGCCACGGATGTCGGATTGACTCGATTTTTTTGTCGTTGGGCTGCGATCATCGATCTGAATTCATCTGTGCAGTCGGATTTATCATATGAAGTGGGGATTTACACCATCCTGGCTCTTGATCTTCTAGGGTTCCCGGGTCACTATCTGATGCTACGGATGCTTGATTAAGGCGATCTTGGAGTCGTTGAACTCCAATTGTCGCCCTGATCACATCCATACGGTTGGATCTTTGATCTGAGGCCCTAATAAAATATTTACCCTGTCCAAGCACGTAAAAGGAGACAATTAACCTCCATTTTATTCAAACTATTCTAAATGCAAGATGATGCATGTAATGCAATATTTATATCATGAAATGCAATCCTATGCTTAAGAACATGCATAAATAGACATCTTAAGTAGTGTAAATGTGTTTACAACATATCCCCATGCCTATCTTTTGTTAGTCCATAGCAAAAACTATATGCTATTTATAAAGGAATTAGGTTGGATTATTTGGACTTGAGTTTTTTTTCAATCATTAAGAAATTGTCTACTTAGGAACTGCACTTTCAAAGACACAACAGTACCCGGGTATCAGCCAAAATGCAGACCGCTTCAAGCCCTCGCCTTATTAAAAGAAAAATTTCTTTTTCTCTTTTTCTCTTTTCTAATTTTTTTGATTTTCAAATTTTTGGGTTTAAGAGTGGCTTTCTACGGCCATTCAACTCACCCAAAATTTGATGAGAACCCTAAGCTTTAAGCATCTTATTATGATTGTGAAAGACTCATTGACCGGCAATTAGAACGGACTTCGGATTTCTACGCCTCTAGGTGACCTCAAAAAGACTTCTGCCTAAAGGTGTATCTTTACAACCGGTAGCTTTCTCCCTACTTTTATTTTTTACGGGGTCAACACAAGGGTGAATCCATTGTATATCTCCCCGGTTTATTCTACTTCTCCGCTTCTTCCTAAGTGTTTTGGAAATTTTTAGTGCATTTTCTGAGCTGGGTTCTGGACAACCGGTCGATGAGCTGTTACCACTGACAACTTGCCAGCCATACTCGTGCGGTGAAGTGTGGCTTATTTCTTTTTGTTCTTTTCTCCTTTTCTTTTCTTGATTTTTTTCTTTTTAAATAGGTGGCTTCTCTGGTCTAAGATTTACCTAAGGGCAGGAAAAAGAGAAAGGTCCAGTGACTGGGCTCTTGACAACCTACCTATAGGCTATTACCCATGATAACTTGCCAACCATATCACCTTAGAAGGTTCATTAGCTACCCAATTTCCATTAGAATCGTCGAACAACGAGTTAGTGAAAAGAAAGTGTGTAGATGCTTAAGACTCAAAATTCCCTCAAATCAGAGGGCGGGTTGATAAGTCGTGTACTTATCACCCAAACTTATTTACTCCAATTAAAATAAAATTCAAGTTGGCGAGAACTCGAAAAACAAATCCACATTTTAGTGGATGCATGGGCTGATTAAGTTCAACGACCTGAAGGGTCTTTGTGTTCAGTTCTTAATGTAGTTTTTCCTAAGATTGAAAATTTTCTTAAACCCAAATTCTCTTTCCTAATTTCGATTTTTTTTTAATCAAAATAAAACAAATCTACGGAGCTGACGAATGAATTCAGAGATAAATATCCACCACCCCATGCCTATCTAATGCAATGTCCTCATTGTATTAAAAAGACATAAAACAGAGTGGAAAAGCGTAGAAAGCACCTGAATTGCGTGAATGTCAGGTTCGCTCCGAGATGAAAACTAAGAAAAACTATATATGTGCTGAGTTTAGTGCCTTCAGCTAGGCACACAATACAAGGAAAATAAATGAAGAATTCACAAGTGCAGGTCAGAATTAGAATGAACAGAAGAATCCTCTGACCTGTCAGTAGAGGTCCACAGATGTGGACCAGATTATGGTGCAGACCCACACCCCATAATCGAGAATATCTTAGGTTCTGGATAAAAATTACCCAAAACCTAAAATCAGAATGTAAGCGGGATCGAGCCTGCGATTTCTGACGATGCAACCCAAGACCAAAAAGTCGGGTTACAGAGAAGTGAAGCTCAAAAGGATAATCGTTGAATGTGTGCTTGGGTTTGACATCCTCGAAACAAATGTCGTAAGGGTTCTGATTTGATGGTTTCAGCTTAAAAGGAACCCTTCGACTCAATTTTCTATTTCCTCCAAAATTGACTTCCCAAATCCGAACTTCCCAGCTCCTATTCTCCTCATTCAGCTTATCAAATTCCAGGACCTCTTGTATATTCATCACCCCATCTGAAATCTCCAAGTCTAAATGATGTGGCAGAATCAAAATTGACTTGGGTCTAATTATATCAGAATTAGAATCATCAATAAGCTCAACAGGGTGTAACTGATAATCAGGGCATTGAATTGATTCCTCCAGAAAATGCGATTCTGGATCCGTAATGTGTGCCCTAATAAGATCAGTGTCCTCAGTTATTGGGCTATCAAATGATCTATCAGATTCCTCAGGCCCAATCGTCTCACAGAAATCGTGTTCGGAAAACTCGCGTAAGACTTCGCAACTTGAATCTTCACCATCAGGATCCGTATCAATGTATGTCCCAAAATCATTTGTCACTTTCTGTTCCAAGGAGACATACGTTTCCTCATAACCTGGCCTAGGGATCTCAGGTGAAGAAATCAGATCATCCTTCATTGGTTGTTTTAATTCAATCTGGTCAGCCTCGTAACACGTGTCCCCCTAACAGGTGCCTAAGCGGGTTCTATCATTGGCTTTCCTGAAGAAGGTTCATCCTGGGAATTATTCCAAGATTGAATCAAAGCAACCACGAATCTCATCCTCAATTTCGCTAATTTCCCAAGTAGAAACTCACCCGGGTTCTTATCCTTAACATCTTGGAGCCAATCCAACAAAGACTTATTCAAATCATCAATCATTTCAATCAGGGGCTCCAATCTCTCAATACAAGGTATTGGCTGAACTTCTAAAGATTGAATGATATTCCTCAAGTTAGCCAGAACCTTATCTTGAACTTGATTAACCTGAACCAAATGAGTTGGTTCAGGGTTGGGCGGGTTTGACATCAATGCAGAGTAATTAACGAATTGAGATTCGTTATACCCTTCCTGATAATAGGTCATTTCAGATTGTTGAAAAGATGGTGATGACCTAAAGGTAGTGAAATCAGAGGATGGGTAAGGATCGGTGTATCCTTCTTGATTGTAGATCGTATTAGGTTGTGCCTGAAAGGAAGACGATCTATAATCGATGTAGCTCTGAGAAGGATAGAAATCAGAATCAAAGTGTTCAGGGTTAGACCCTAAACACGGGGGTTCGGAATTGTATCCCCAATCCGAATTATCCCAACTGACTGTTGGTTGATTACAATATGAGTTGGGATAATCGTCATGTTGAGGATAATTCACAACAGGAGGGAAAGAGCGGGAATGTGTGAAATATGTGGAAGGATTCATGAGACTCGGGAGGAAGAAAGGCGCCTTGCAATACAAACAATCAAACCTGTCCTTAAATGGGTTAGCCTACAGACCTACAGACCCTCAAAACCCGTCTTGAGATAAAGGAACGATTTGATCTACTTCTGTCTATTCAATCCAACCAGTTAGAAGGAGGGACTGGGGAGAAGGTTCTTCCTTCGACTTGCGCCTCCGGTTCCTAGTGTACCCCCCAGCCGCGATCGTTTTACTCTGCTCCCCTAGCTAGACATCAGATTGAACAGTAGAAACAGACTAATCGAAAATAATCTCGCTCTAGGTTCTGAAGAGCGAGTCCAATCCTTAAGGCCAACGTCTACTCTGTTTTATTTAGGGCTAGGTTTGAATGTGCTTTGGAATGTGATGGACCCTTTAAATGGGTTGTGCCCTTAATGATTGATTGATTTGTGTGTGTGTGCACAACCAGGGTTTTCAAGCAAGATTATTGATAATGTGTGAATTTTAGTGTTCAAATCTTGCTTAAGTAGCTTTTAGGGTTTCAAATTAGGTGAATTGCAATCAAGTTTCTAGGAAAACCAAGTTGTAAAACACGGGTGAAAATTGTTTTCCTTTAAAATCAGAAAGAAAGTGGAGTGCCTGGAATATACTTAGATTAAAAACCCTATGGAGGAGCTACTTGATGAGTTGGTTTTAAATAAAGTGGTGCGGCCCAAACAACCCAAACAACTGGCTACAAATGCACCACTAAGTTAGGCACTTAAAGATGATTACCTTAGAATGATTTCTACTCTATTATGTGTTGCTTTGTGTGTACCGGTTCCACAGATCAGAACCCGGTTGAGTAGAAAACAAATCAAGTTGATCAAGTGCCTTGAATGTGGGTGTGTGTTGTGTGTTTGTTGAAAATTACCCCACAAGATTATCTTTTTGTTATTTTTTTTTAAATGAGGGTGGAATGAATGTGAGTGAAAATCCAAACAACCAAACTATTCCTAGGATTTATACAAACACCTAAGTTAATTGGGATTTGGATTTAATGTGGCGAATGAAATCTATGGAGGGGGAAAGAATGGGGGAGCACTTACAGTTGTCTTCAACTACACTTTACTCTAGTCTACCGCTTGTTGATTCCTTGATGAAGGTCTCTGCAAAACAATAGACACAAGCGAAAGCTAGTTAGAAAACAAATAAAGTGCAACAAATGCGAAGAAAAGATCGAAAATCGTTTCCTCCCCAGCAACGGCGCCAAAATGTTGAACGGTATTTCGCGAATCGCTACGCTTACGTATTTGGTTTTGGAAAACCTATCGTTGTAGTTCGAAAGCGAAGAATTCGTGTTCAACAAATAAAATTTATACCGAAAAGAATTCCGGGTTGAACACAGGGAGGCTACGTTGATCTATATTCACAATTATATTTTTTTTAGGATTTTTGTTAAGCAAGGCGATATAATTACAATGGAGCTATCAAACTAAGAGAGAGAGAGAGAGAAAGAGAACATGCATTCAATATTTCAATTGTTTATAAAAGTTACACTAGAAAACGAAAAATCAAGTACACTATAAAGCAGGAAAATTCTACACTAGAAAAGCTGTAAATAAGAATGGGAGAGAGAAGTTATCCTCCTCGACGATTGCTTGGAGGACGAGCCGGATGGGATGACGCCTGGACGAAGGAGAACGAAGCAGGACGAAGGAGGACGAAGCAGAAGAACAGGAATGGAGCAGCACGCCGTCGTTGTCGCGGGATCCACTCCCGAAGGGGAACGAAAATTGGACTTTATCTCGCAAGAAGCATCCCGAGTGTGGGACAAGCTTCTTTTGAGCTTTGGAGGGGTAGAGAGGAGAAAGAAGGGATGAGAATTTCATATGGAGGGGGTCTCCTTTTATAGTTGCAAGGAGTGGGGGCAAAATGGACATTACAACTTCAAAATAGTAAATGAGGGGTCTTTAGTGACGGATAAATCCGTCACTAACGCTCCCTTCGTGGGCGACGTGGGCGGCTCGTGCGCGCCCGCTCGGCTGCTCGCGCGCGCAACGCCCACGCACGTCCATTGATTTTCAGCCATCCGATCGCGAGATCGGACGGCTTAAGATGCGTCCGCGCCCCCTGCGTTGCGCGCCCCCCGTGCGTCTAATTGCGCGTCCGATTGCGCGTCCAATCGCGCGTCGGTGCTATCGGGCGCGTGCGGCCGTCCGATCTTCATCTGACGCTCCACGCGCCTCAATTGATTGCGCCCTCCAGCCCCTCACTGCGGATCGAACCCGCGCCCCGCGCTCGCGATAGCGCGCTCGAGCACTGTGCTTTGGGGCGCGGATGGTCGAGGGGGCGCTTTTAAATGCGAGCGCCCACAGCCGTTGGATTAAGATCCAACGGCGGAGAGCGATCGGGCACGGGGCCTTCACAAGATGAAGCGGCCGCTTGGGCGGCTGAGATGGCACCACGTTGTGCAATCTTGGCCGTCCATCTTCTGGAAGTTGTAGATGGTGCCACAGATGTCGGATTGACTCGATTTTTGTATCCTTGGGCTGCGATCGTCGATCTGAATTCATCCGTGCAGTCGGATTTATCATCTAAAGTGGGGATTTACACCATCCTGGCTCTTGATCTTCTAGGATTCCCGGGTCTCTATCTGATGCTACAGATGCCTAATTAGGGCGATCTTGGAGTCGTTGAACTCCAATCGTCGCCCTGATCACATCCATACGGTTGGATCTTTGATCCAAGGCCCTGATAAAATATTGGCCCTGTCCAAGCACATAAAAGGAGACAATTAACCTCCATTTTATTCAAACTATTCTAAATGCAAGATGATGCATGTAATGCAATATTTATATCATGAAATGCAATCCTATGCTTAAGAACATGCATAAATAGACATCTTAAGTAGTGTAAATGTGTTTACATCATCAGGGCAGCAAAGAACTTCGACTGTGATCGAATAGAGGAGGATGGTGAAGATGAAGATTCGGCATACTGTGGTAACATTGGGCTCCTTTGTGACGACCCAATGTCTCATTCGTCTACACTATCAGGGTTCTCGGACCTCGATCCACACGGGACTAAAACCACTGCAATACACATATCTCCCCGAGCATCTGACTATTTAGGGTGTGCTTCTGACCACAGCACCCCTGAATCCAGCTATCATGATCCATTTATTACTGAATCACCCCTGTTATTGCAGGAAGACGTGACTACAGCTACCGGGATTCCCGTTAACACAGTTACAACCGATTTTACAGGGAGCTACTCAGCGAGAATTCACGTGCACATGGATCAGCAGATTCCTACCCTCGATTCTGCTCCTCCCACTCTCATATCTGATTCTGACCCACCCGTGATTGAATTGAAGCCCTTACCTGACTCACTCAAGTACGTGTTCTTCGGTGAAAGTGAGACATATCCAGTCATTATCAATGCCCACTTAACCCAAGAATAGGGGCATCAATTGATTTCTATGCTTCAAGACCATAGGCCTGCTATCGGGTGGAGTATTGCTGATCTCCGTGGTATTCGTCCCTCGTATTGCAGTCATCACATTTACATGGATGAGGGGGTGAAACATTCGAGACAACCTCAAAGATGGCTTAACCCGAATATGCTAGAGGTTGTTAAGAAGGAGATCATCAAATGGCTGGATGCAGGCATTGTATATCCAATCTCAGACAGCCAGTGGGTGAGTCCGATTCAGATAGTGCCCAAGAAAGAAGGACTCACCGTCATGAAGAATGATAAGGGAGAATCCATCCCGACCCGCACTGCGACATCTTGGCAGGTCTGCATCGACTACAGGAAACTAAACACGGCTACCCAGAATGATCACTTTCCTTTGCCATTCATTGATCAGATCTTAGAACGGTTAGCTGGATGTAGTTTCTTCTGCTTTCTCGATGGACACTCCAGGTATAATCAGGTAGCAATTAGCCCAAAAGATCAAGACAAGACCGCATTCACATGCCCCTTTGGAACATTCACCTTCAAGCGGATGCCCTTTGGCCTCTGCAACGCACCAGCGACATTTCAGCATTATATGATGGCTATCTTATCTGACATGATTGGGGATTATGTGGAGGTATTCATGGATGACTTCTCCATTTTCGGAGATGATTTCGCGTCTTGTCTTGATAACCTCACGAAGATCCTGAAACGATGTATTAAGGTAAACCTAGTACTATCCTGGGAGAAAAGCCATTTCATGGTGAGGGATGGCATAGTACTAAGGCACAGGATCTCTAAAAATGGACTGGAGGTCGACCAGGCTAAATCAAAGATTATCTCCCACTTACCGCCACCTAGCTCGGTCAAGCAGATTAAATCATTCTTGGGTCACGTTGGCTTCTACCGGAGATTTATATGCGATTTCTCAAAAATTGCGCGGCGTTTGACGAATCTCCTGGTTACCGATGTCCCATTTGAATTTGATACCACATGTCTCAGCGCCTTCGAGACTTTACGAAGCGCTGTTTCCGACTCCTAGATTCTCCAACTCCCCAATTGGTCACTTGATTTCGAAATGATGTGCGACGCTTCTGATTTTGCTATCGGTGCTGTTTTAGGCCAGCATCGGGAGAAACAACCCATTGTCATATACTATGCTAGCATGACGCTGAATGAGGCTTAGCGCAATTACACTGTCACCAAAAAGGAACTGCTAGCGGTAGTATTCGGGTTGGAGAAATTCAGATCATATTTATTAGGGCTCAAGGTCATCATTTTCACTGATCGCTCTGCCCTCCAGCATTTGTTGGCAAAGAAGGATGCCAAACCACGGCTCATTAGATGGATCCTTCTATTGCAGGAATTTGATATCGAAATCTGCGACAAAGCCAGAAAATAGAATGTTGTGGCGGATCACCTATCCAGATTGGACCCAGACCACATTCCTTATTCCCTGCCTATCCACGAACAATTTTCGAATGAATCTCTTTTGGATGTTCATTCTGTTGAGTTCCCCTGGTATCCAGATTTCGCGAACTACCTTGCCGAAGGCAAAATTCCCACGAACCTATCCAAGAACCAGAAACTCAAATTCATTACAGAGGCCAAATACTACCTCCGGGATGACCCACTGCTCTTCTGCACTGGAGTGGACCAGATTATTCAAAGATGCATCCCAGACTCTGAGATCCCCAGTGTGTTATCTTTCTGCCACAATGATGCATGTGGTGGCCATTTCTCGGGACGGAAAACCGCTGCAAAAATTTTGCAGTCGGGATTTTTCTGGCCAACCATCTTCAGAGATACACACGATTACGCCCAACACTGCAAACGATGCCAGTCAGGTGGTTCTATGACCAGGAGAGACATGATGCCACTCCAACCCATCATTATCGTAGAAGTGTTCGATGTTTGGGGCATCGATTTTATGGGCCCTTTTCCGAACTTGCATGGCTTCGAGTACATATTGCTAGCCATTGATTACATCTCGAAGTGGGTTGAGGCCATCCCGGCAAGACGGGTTGACCACAAGACCGTCATTTCTTTCATACGGCAGAATATTTTCACGAGATTCGGAATACCCCGCGCTCTGATTAGCGACGAGGGAAGCCACTTCATGTACATCACCGCATAGCCACCCCATATCACCCGCAGACCAATGGGCAGGCTGAAGTGTCTAACCGTCAGATCAAGCTGATTCTCTAGAAGACGGTTAGACTAGACAGGAAGGACTGGTCCGACAAATTAATCGATGCACTCTGGGCATATTGGACCGCATACAAGGCCCCACTCGGAATGTCACCATATCACATGGTATATGTCAAGGTCTGTCACCTTCCTGTAGAGCTGGAACACTGCACCTTTTGGGCAGTGCGAAAATGCAACCTTGACCTCGATGCAGGAGGTCGAGAACGAAAACTCCAGCTTAGCGAATTAGAAGAAATCCGACAGGAGGCCTATGAGAATGCATTAATATACAAGGACAAGACCAAGGCCTTTCATGATCGCCACATCCAGAGGAAAGTATTCACGCCCAACCAACGAGTCTGGTTGTTTGATTCATGGCTGAAACTATTCACGGGGAAGATCAAGTCCAAATGGACTGGCCCGTATGTTGTGATGCAGCCATATCCTAATGGGGTAGTCCAGATCAAGGACCCAAAATCTGGGCATATATTCACGGTAAATGGCCAGCACCTCAAGTCATTTTTGGCCTAGGAATCTCCTCCACCTGACGAGACTGTTCATCTTAGTGAGGACGTGTGATTGAGTGCTCGCCCAGCTGGAGGCGTTAAACTCAGCACGTATAGATACCATTCACTCCACATTCCACCATCATTCATTTACAACCATTTTTATACATAGCATATTTTTGTTTTAGCATATTTCCCTTTTGTATATTTCATATTAACAGGTTGGCCAGTGTTGAATATAATTTCAGGAGCAATTACAGGTGATTTCTACCCAATCTCCCCCCGAAGTATTTATTTTCTTCTACATTCATGCATGAGGACATGCAAGAACTTAGGCATGGGGGGTAGATACAGAAAAACTGAAAAAATTTTTATGCCAACACTTACGAAAACCTCGGAGCTTCATGTAAAACGAACTTTAGGACACTAAATAAAAGAACAAACGACTCCACCTCCAATGCTCACATTGGAGCTAGAAATCGTTCGTAACAGCCACTTCCGACTCACCCGCACACCTTTCGTTCTAAATTTAGGGTAAAGCTGATTATAACCCGATACGAGAATTTCACGAAGTACAAATTATATGAGGTTACATGTTTATAGCATATATACATATTGAATTCATGAATAAGATTATTTTATTAAGAGAATGCATTAGGGATTTTATCCTCTAGTTGATTCCTATAATCTGGAATCAAGTATAACTTTTCACACACACATAGAATTTGCAATGGATTCATGGTGAAGGCCAATAAACGTCTTCAGCCTGTCGAGAAGAAGCAGTGCTTCTTTTCCTGAACCCCTGGACAGTGTTTTGGGAGTCAGGCAGATTTTCCTCCAAAAATCCACCAAATAGTGTGAGATGAGAGTAGAGTGTACTGGTGCTCTAAGATTAGTGCAAGGAATCTAGAATCCTAGATAATTAGGTGATGATACTTTGAGTTTAGGCATAGTTTTCGCTTTCGGTTCCCACGTATACATTTTTGTACGAAATTGTGAGAGCCACTGAATAAGGCAAATACGCGGAGAGCGAGTTTTCATAAAACTAGGGCTAAGGTGGATGGTTACAACCATTCTCTACAGAATCCCCGCTGAAAGAGGGTATTGATGTCAATGTCAGAAATACACTGTCCTATCCGTCTTTCCTGGTGTCATGAGTAGGCACTTTCACCAAATAAGCCACCTAATGCCTCTTGAGTACCACTAATCCCTAATAATGCCTCCCCAATAAAGTTCATGGATGTATGCTAGTTGTGTTATGTTAAAAAAAAAAAGATGAAAAGACAGAAAAAAAAAAAAGAAAAAGAAGAAAAAGCAGAGAAAAGAATGAATATTTAGTGTTTATTTCATCAAGGCAATACCACCAAATAAAATTGAGATCCACAAAATATGGCCCTAACCTATTTTTCTTATGTTTCTGACCGCCCAAATACTGGCTGAGGAATTTCGACTTAGTGTTAGGGTTATGAGAACTCAACTAAAGTGTCAAATGCCTAGTGAGACCACCAAATACAGGTCATATATACGTGAATCTGGTAAAGTTGTGAGCTCTAAGAAAAGAAAGAAAAAAAGAGTAAGAGAGAATGAATACAAAGGAATCAAAGAGAGCATAGTTCTTCTAGTCTTTCTCTGAGTTGAGTTACTTAGTAATCCGGGAATCTAGATTCTATAGTACTGGTCTCTATATAGCACCAAGTGAGAATGAGCCACCAAATATATAATCCTTTCCCTCAGAGATTCTCTACCTAAGCCTAAGTCGGGTTGGAATTCATAGAATATCTTGAATACCCCGAGGGAAGAAGTTCGCCTATCCTGCTAGAATTTTTTACTAAGGGTCAAATATGGGCTTTAGAGGTATATTAGTTTTCACTCATATCCGTTGCAAAAGCTACATAGCCGCACTTTCACAATTGTCTGGATTTCTAGAGCATAGGATGAAAACAAAAAGGAGAAAAATCTCTAAGCATACACTTGATAAAATAATCAGTCCCTTAGGGACCCTTTCTTTAAATAAATTAGTATTGCATTTGCTAGGGACTAGCAAGATTTAGGCATGGGGGTATGGTTACGCAGCAATCATAGGTCTTAATCGACCTAGATTAAGGTAGGACTTAGCATAAGTTAGGGTTATTCATGCATGTATACGCATTATTTGCATCTTTACTGCTTTACTTTAGTTATGCATAAAATAATGTTATAATGTGCTGATTAAGTGCATTATGTCGATTGTAGGCAATAAGCAGATCTGGAGCAGGATCTGAAGCTAGATCTAGAATAACGAGAGTTGTAGCAGAGCTAGAGCAGAAGGCTTAGTTTAGATATAGGAACAATAATGTAAGGGGGTTAAAGGTTTGCTATTCTATTAAGTCGAAATAAAGTAGTAAAATGTGAAGAGCTTAGGTACATCCTAGCCCTAGGATAGCCTAGAGACTTCCCCAAGCCTTAGCCACCCTTAGATTAGGTCACAACACCCTAGGAAGCCCTAAAACCCTAGTTCCAACCCTTATCTGGACGTCCAAATAAGTTATAGGATGTCCAGGATCCTTAGCCATCTCCCGCACATCTCAAACCCACTTCTGTAGTGTTATAGGACATCCAGACACTTTGTCAGACGTCCAATTTCTACAGAACACCCAAAATAGAACCTTGATTTCCCCCTGACTCAGATTGGACGTCCAGAACTAAAGTCTGGACTTCTGATTTTTGAGTATAAGTCATCTGATCACATTATTGGACGTCTGATACTGGTCTCTAGCCCCTGTTTTGAGATTCAAGTCTTGATATTGGATCTCCTAGCTCCATAGACCTAATCCCAACCCCATAGGAACCTAAATTAAGGTGTTCTAACCCTAGTACATTACCTCTTGACCTACCTAAGGACCTAATTAGGTCCTCACCAAACCCAATTGACATAGATCAAAGTCAATTACCTTCACCTAAGTCAATTGGACTCGTTGAGTCAAATTAAGCTTAGATCTCAACCCACACAAGTTCAATTGGACTTTGTTAGAGTCCAATTAACCTAAACCCAACCTAATTGAGTTATTTCACTCTCAATTAGGTTCACACTCATTCAATTAAACTTAGGTTAAGTTTAATTGCATTTTCCCCTTAGCAATTAGGGTTCGTAACCCTAATTCAAGACCTACACCTACCCAAACCCCTTAGGACCTAACCTAAGCCACCTAGCCACATAGAACACGACCACACACACACACACACACACACACACACACACCCATTCATGCACACCCACTTCTCTAGAGTTCTCTAGAACTCTCCTTGAAGTGGCGCCACCTCTTGGTTGCCAAAATTAGCAACCAAGAGGCATTCAAAATGAGATCCATAATTTTTGGATCTCATAACCTCTTGGCCGGCCACTCTTGGACTCTCTCTAGAGAGTTCCACACCTCTCTAGAGAGAAGCCATTGGGTCTATAAAAAGACCCCATGGGTGGCCAAGTGACCCCATTCACTTCCTCGGCAAATTCACTCCAATGGTGCCATTCACGCCCACTTCCACTTAGCTAGCCACTCCACCTCCACGAGCTCACTACCACCACCATGGAGGACATCATGCTGGGATGCTGGATCACTCCTCCCTCTCTCCGAGGGTCGGCCTAAGCTACATTGGCCGCCCCTCATTCTTTTCCCGTCCACTCCATGGCCATCGGTGACCACCCCTGAATGCCCTCTATTATGCTAGATTTACTTTATGCTCTTCATAATTTTATTGCTTTTATTACTACTTAGTAGTGTAGTCTTTACTTCTCCCCTAATGATGCATGCGAAATCCCCCCATCGATTATTGTATGCAATCATTTTCTGGTAGCTAGATTTCCATTTGAAGCATTTATGTACAAGCTTTCCTTTAGATTTCTTATGCAAACAACTCCCCAATGAATGAATGAAAATACACTTTTATATATATATATCTCTTTATGTGTTTAAGATCACCACGAGCTTAATAATTATCATATTTGCATGATTTAAGTGCCTACTCTTTAATTGTCTATTGATGAGAGCCTCATCATGAGTCATAACTAGCTCATTTTGACCTAATAAAGAGAATAAAGGCTCCTACATGACTTAGAAGAGGGCTTAATTGGAGGAATAAGTGTTCTGAGAAGAAAACATGAAATAAAGGTTAAAACTGTAATTTTACCATTGCAGTACATAAACGGGATTTCTCATAGACAAAACATATGTCAAATGATCTAAATGAGATAAAAAGTGAGTTGATTCAATCAGAAATGGGTTCATGTGTAATCCAGGAATTAAATGACATCTGGTAACCCTAAACCAGACCCACTTAATTCAACAAGGTTTCGGTCAAGATAAAAATAAATTAAACTCTCTAAAATTCATGGAAAAATATCCCCTAGAGTGTAGAACATTCAATTTGACCTTTGGAACCTAGTTTGACCTAGATTAGGGTCCTAGCTCATCAATTGACCTAATTTGGGTTTTTACGTAAAATATCCAGTTAAATGTGGTCAAACCTAAAATCCAACTTCACCATTGGATTCCTTAGATCCAAATTATGTTTGCGCCAAAATTTGGACCTAAGGGGAGGTCATCTTGACCTACTTTGCAATTTAGTACACCCAATCACATTTTGGTCTCTATCTTTTGAAAACCATCACATAAACCCCCTTGCTTTCTTGCCAATCTTACAATCAGGTCCCTCCACCATTATTGGGGAGGAATCCTTCTTCAACAAGGAAGGCAGAGGGGATACTCTCAGATCCCTCAGAGATCTCCTCCCTGAATTGGAAGGGAGATTCTCTGAGGAATCTCCTTCCATCTGAGCCCGATCACAACCCCTGATTTGCACCCAATCTCTCGTGTGAACGCATGAGAGATTTGGGTATCTAAATACCTTCCATCTTCGGTGATACATCGGTGGCAGAAGACGTGCCCTCCACGCACCAAACGAACGGCCAGCACCTATAAGTTAAACCCCAACTTCGGCCGCACCTCCTCAGCTCGACTTAGCAGGGATTCCACCCCAAATTCATCTTCTTCTTCTCCGGCCAAGGGGTCCAACGAGCTCCAGAGAGCCCCCCTCCTCTTCCTTGTCGCTCTGCCAGAAAACCTGTGGCAGAGCCGTCCTCCTCATCCTCCTCCGCGTCGCGCAACACCCGCGCGAGCTGCCCTAGCCCCGTCGTCGCCGCCGTCTTCCCCCACTGGACGTCTTCTTCTCCGGCGACAACAGGTACTGCTGGCCACCTTCTCGTCCCCGTCGTCCCTTTAGTTAGGTTAAAACTATTATTCTCTATCCCCTCTTTCATTTCCCTCATTTTATTTCATCAAACGCCCCTCGACCGCCATTGTTCACCACCACCTTCCTCATCTCCGACCACCCTCCGGCAAGACGCTCCTGCCGCTCCACAGCGTCGGACATCTCGCCGACCATCGCATAACCTCCGCCTCACCTCACTGAATAACCTCTGCCCGTCCATAGACCCTCTACGCCTCCACAACAACCCCCCGAACACACCCATCAGTCCAGCCATAGAGCGACCTAGGCACGCACGCCTAGGCCACCCCGCGGCCTGCCACCTAGCGCTTCACCTTCACCATGACACGACGAAGGTCCCCCGGTGATCTGATTAGGCCGCGAGGCTCTTTTCGTGTCCGACAGGTTTCACGCCCCAGCCGCCATTAGCGGTGACTTGAGGAAGCTTCTTGCTTGCTCCAGGCTGCAATTCTTCAAGGCTCCAGGTCCAGCTAGCTCGGGGAGGTATCACAAAGACTTCTGTTCCAGCAAGAGGCGTTGCAAAGTCTGCAGTAGTGGCAATTGATGGACGGACTCCTGCGGGCGCGTGCGAAATAGAGGTGGAACATTAGTCCCACATCGTTAAGTCACAAAGCACTGGAGTGATTTATAATGTTTTTGTGTTATAGCCTCGTTGCCTCCGAACGCACATGGGGTGAGGTCCCTCACCTATTCTCACCGCCTCATCCGTGACTTCACCACACGGATCTGGCGACCCGACCCGACACTACCCTGAGCACTCCTCGTGTAGCACCCTCACGCCGGTGCACCTGGACCTGGGCGCGTGATTCGACCCGTTTACCCTACTCTGGGAGAGCATGCTGAAGAGTGGTTTATAGAGAGAGAGAGAGACGTGTGGGTGTGGGTAGAGGGATAGGTTTTGCTCCTCTGTGGTTTGTGCAGGGAAGGCAGACAGGAGAAAAGAAGCTAACACTTAGCAGCTGCTAGCAAAGGAAAAGAAGGAAGGAAGCCATTGCAGAGGGAAAAGAGAAGGAAAGGAAGAGGCGAAGGTAAAAGAGAAGAACTGAAGAAGAAAGAAGAGATAGAGAAAGGTAAAGACAAGTAGAAGAAGAAGAGGAACTGAAGGCAAAGGAAAACAAAACCAAGGAAGGAAGAAGAGAAAAAAGAGCCAAGGAAGAAGAAGAAGACCCGTAGAGAGAAAGAAACTGCAGAAAAGAAGGAGAAAGAAGCAAGGCAACTACAAAGAAGAAAGAAGCACAAAGAAGAAGAAAGGAAGAAAATCAGAAGAAGAAGAATAAGAGAAGGGAAACATATTTTTAAGAAGTCTGATCCCATGATCCGACGTCCAAATTCTTTCTTTTTGCCACAATTACTTTTCAAACTCATGCATTTATATTTGAATTATGTTTTGAGTAATTAAGTGTTCAATTACATTCTTGAGATTAGTAATAAATTCCAATTGCTCCTTGTGTTCGACCTCGGATACTTAGGTTTTAGGGTAATAAAACTTTTATTTGTTGACAACGCTTGATCCCTATACTACGATGTAACTAACTGTTAAAACATGATCGAGACCACATCAACATCTATCCATTACGCACCAGCATGTCATTTCCCGAGGATATTGAAAATCTAACGATAGACGCTTTCTCCATAAATAGTCACCACCTTACTAGAATTGTGCGCACAAAAACTCACACGTTCACCTTCGTAATTTATTTGATACATGCGCACGTGATCCGAGTTAATAACAGAAGTGGTGAAGTTTTAGTTAGGAGATTGGAAACCGACGTGCGTTTTTTAAACGAAGTAGAGCAGTAAAAAAATCAATTTCAAAAGTGAAAGCAACACCTCCCAGAGACGAACGATCGGGACTCAAGTCTCGTAATTTTTGCAAAACAATATCTTTGTTGGATCGTACTTCGCAACTATACTACGACGCTTTTTTTTCTATCAAAAATGAGATTTACGACTTTCAACATATATCTGATCATTCCTAGGGCACGTCGATTTTTACCATCGATTCATTCTCGATTTTTCGAAAATCGTGCGCCCCCTGACTAATCTTCTATCTAAGGATTTCCCTTTTAAAATCTCCATAGAGTGCACTCAGGCATTTGAGATCCTGCATGATCGAGTTACCCAAGCACCTATCCTGCAGTCCCTTTATTGGTCTCAACCCTTTGAGATCATGTGCGATGCATCTGATTATGCTGTAAGAGCAGTACTTGGGTAGAAAATAGATGGGAAACTTGTGGTTATCTACTACGCTAGCAAGACACTTGACGAGGCTTAGCATAGCTATATAGTTACTGAGAAAGAGCTGCTAGCCGTAATATTTGCCCTGGAAAAATTCAGATCATATCTTTTGGGTTTCCATGTTATCATATACTCAGATCACACTGCAGTGAGGCACCTCCTTGCGAAGATGGATGCGAAACCTCGACTAATCCATTGGATCTTGCTATTGCAAAAATTTGATCTCGAGATTCGCGATAAAGCGGGAAAGCAGAACATGGTAGCTAACCACTTATCCTGCCTTCTTTCTGACAGTGTCGATGCTTCCAGACCCATCACAAAACATTTTCCTGATAAGCACCTCCTGACTATTAGTACGAAACTTGGTTTGCTGATTTAGTGAACTACTTGGCATCACATCAGATCCTATTTGATTGGTTGAAGGCCAAGAAAGACAAATTTCTTTTTGATGCTAAGTACTACATGTGGGAAGATTTGTACCTCTTCCGCATTGGTGCTGATCAGATCATCAGATGGTACATCCCGGAAGTGGAAATTCAGGATATTTTGTCCTTCTGCCATGACCAGGCCTAAGGCAGACACTTTTCTGGACATAAAACTGCAGCAAAAGTCCTCCAGTGTGACTTTTATTGGCCCACAATTATCAAAGACGCATACGATCATTGTAAGGCATGTACTCGTTGCCAGACCTTAGGCAACATGAGCCACCACAATATGATGCCTTTACAACTGATTCTCGTATGTGAAATTTTTGACATCTAGGGGATTGATTTCATAGGACCCTTCCCTATTTCGGATGGCTTCAAATACATTCTTCTCGCTGTTGACTACGTGTCCAAATGGATCGAAGCCATTCTGACCCGAACCAACGATCATAAGGTGGTAATCAAATTCATTCATCAGAACATCTTTTCTCGGTTCGAGATTCCACGTGCCATTATCTTTGATGGAGGGACCCATTTCACAAATGCTCAGTTCAGATCATTGATGACCAAATACAGGGTGTCGCACCGAATCTCTACTCCTTATCACCCCCTGTAACGACCCGATTCCTGAGTCCCTACGAGACACGAGAACCGGACCGACTCGACTAATCCCAAGACCTAGTCATCCAACGAAGAAGTAACCAAAAGAGCAGTAAAATAAATCACATTCAGCATGAATATAACTAGCAGTAACAAAATACAGCAGTCAGAAAAGGAACTACTACAATATGTACCACCACAACAGTAGAACAACAATTATAACATAACATGAAGCTATAAGTAAAGAAGTACAGAGAGCAACAAGAACTACTCACTACAGTGGAACAAAAGGGGTACAAAAAGAACTGCGGTAACTCTACTGGACCCTACTCGGCCCAGCGTCCTCTGCAGTCACTGACCCTGGCTGCTCAACACCTGGTCCTGAAAAGTAACGAGTGTAACACGTCTGCGAAACGCTGAGTAGAGTGGCAGCTAAAACTAAAGAAGTAGTAGAGTGTACAATAGCTATCATATTTTCTCTCTTCCTTTATTTACGTCTTTTTATTATTTCACAATTTATCTATTTCTCATATCCTTCACTTGATCTCGAATGTTCCTCACAGGAACGATCTTGATTGCAGTCTTTTCCAAAAGGTAGAAGTAACACATGGTGCTCTCCTGGCCAGGAGAGTCCCCTGTGGTGATCCTACTCTCAGTCAACCACCCCAAGGTCGCTGACAGACATAACAGTGACTACGGCACACGCGATAAGCACACGGGTAGCTACCCCGCACTAGCACACGGTCAGTCGTTTCCGTTAACGGGTGCACCT
This sequence comes from Thalassia testudinum, assembly GCA_037157565.1. Lineage (NCBI taxonomy): Eukaryota > Viridiplantae > Streptophyta > Magnoliopsida > Alismatales > Hydrocharitaceae > Thalassia > Thalassia testudinum. The sequence continues at coordinate 64,580,535 of JAZHRO010000022.1, read as the reverse complement.
AAAGCACAGCACGGAACCAGTATAGGGCAGAGCCCTCTCAGTAATAGGGGTCCAACCCCTCCACAGTCCGTGCACCCTCGCCTGACTACCCTGGTTTGCCCAGTGGGCTTAACAAGTCAGTGTAGGAGGCTAGCAGAACCCCAGGGCCCGTGGGGTAGCTAGTGCTCTCCCTACACTAGTAGCTCTCCTCGGTACTGCGTACGCGAGGGCCAGCAAGTCGGTACAAAGTGGCCAGACCTAACCTCGAGTCCCTGGGGCGGCTAGCTCCGCTCTGCACTAAGAGGTAATGTGTGCTCTCTTTGGTATCACGTACCCCAGAGACAACACACTTCCACATCTTTCTTTCTCAGTTCCATCCATTCTCTTTCCAGGAGTTCTACTCATAATTCCCCGTAGGGTTCCAGCTCTTTTAACTCAGCACATTTAGGTTTCACCATTCCAGTTTTAAGTTCATACAACCCATGTTCTTAACCATATTATTTCTTTGTAACGAGCAGCGGTTAAATCAATTTACAGGCAACTATTATTTCCTTTCCACCTTTCCAAGACTGTAATATTATATGCATATCACTAGTTTTCCAGTCCTAGGATTCATGCCGTACCCTAGGATCTATCATTCAATCTAGTTTCCAGTCCTAGGTTTCATGCAATACCCTAGGATCTATCAATCAATCTAGTTTCTCATTCCTAGGATTCATGCAATACCCTAGGTTCTATTAATTGTTCCATACTTGTAACAAATTATACTAATAAATTTACAAGCCACTCTACTAGCTACAACGGGAGTACTGGGGGCGTGGTCGGAAATCCCGCGCACCTCCACAACCCCCGAGACTGCAATGGAATGGGGTCCTAATACAAGTATCAAACACAAGGAGTTTCTCAGAATAGTATATAATTACTGTAAACGGGTAGTGGATTTCATTCCGAAAAGAACGCAACTCGAAACGCGGAAAACGGACTCCGAACGGGCCCTAAACGGGTCGAAAACGACGAAACAGTCCAGACGTCTTAAAAGGTGGTTCAGAGGATACCTTCACTCTGTGTAGTCCCTCAGATATCCAGAAGCCTGCGGGAGCGTCTGGCTTAATTCCCAGACGTCTGGAAGTCCTCTCCGTTGTCTGGCACTGCGGCCAGACGTCCGATTCGCATTGGATGGCGAGTCTCGTGCCCTCCCGAGCAGAACCTGCATGCACCCATACCCGTTCTCAGTACGACGGGTCGCAGACGAAGGCGCTGCGGATGACTGCAGGCCGTACGCGCGAAAAAAGGAAGAAGACGAAATATCTTACCTGCAGACGTCTGGAAAATCCTCCAGACGTCTTCACTATCGTTTGGTCGTAAGCCCAGACGTTTGATTCTAGAAAAATTTCCAGAATTAGAGCTCCTCTCGCCCTCCGCCCATGACGCACGGCCACACCGTGCCCCGTCCGCCTGCTGCTCGAGCTGCAGCAGCCCCTCCGCGACACTCCACGCCCGCTGCTCCCCCGCCAGCCGACTCTAGCTGCCCCGGCAAGCTCGAGCCCTCGCGGTCGAGCGTCTCCTCCCTCGCGCAACACCTCCTCCCGCACCCTTGTCGCGGCCGTTGCTGCCACCGCTCGCGCACTCTCACACCGGCTGGGAGAAGAAGAAGAGGGACACGAAGGGGATGAGGGTGAGGGAGAGGGCGAGGGCCTTTTAAGGCCGCGCGAGGAGAGAGAGAGAGAGAGAGAACCCTGCGCCCTGCAGGAGGAGAGAGGGAAAAAGAGGAAAGAGGGTGGCGGTTGCAGGTCTGCGCGTGCATGCGCGCAGATGCAACCCCGTACACCACAGAAATTGAATCCCAGACATCTGGAAGGGGTTCCAGACGTCTGGTCAGACGTCTGGTCCACCTCCCAGACGTCTTAAAAACCGTCTTGAAGCCGCGTTCGTAACACCCCCAAACCAACGGTCAGCTGATCTATCAAATTGGGAGATCAAGAAAATCCTTCAGGTCACTGTCTGATTTGACAAGAAGGATTGGTCGTTCAGACTTCCAGAAGCCTTGTAGGCCTATAGGACCGCCCACAAAATCAATTGGGCTTGTCTCCTTTCAGATTGGTTTACAGGAAGGCATGTCACCTCCCCGTCGAGTTGGAGCATAAAGCCTATTGGGCTGTACGGAAGTGTAATCTAGACCTTTCTAAGGTAGGAACCCACAGAAAGCTTCAAAAGAGTGAGATCGATGAACTACGCAATGATGCGTATGAGAACTCGCGAATTTACAAAGAGAGGGTTAGGGACTTTCATGAAAAACACATATCCAGAAAGATCTTTCACTCAGGTCAGAAAGTCCTACTCTCTGATGCCAAACTCGAATTATTCCCAGGAAAACTCAGATCAAAATGGATTGGACCATATCCTATTAGACGAATCTTTGGAAATGGAGCCGTTGAAATCAAGCAACCCAGCCTTGATTCAGAACCCTTTGTCATGAACGATCAGCGACTTAAGACATTCATTGAACTCACCGATATTAATAGGGCTGAGGTATCTTTTATCTCCATTCCCCTTGAGCTCGTTGTGCCTGGCTGATGACGTTAAACTCAATGCTTAACGGGAGGTAACCCATCATCTTTTTGAAGAATCCGAAACCCTTCTAAACACATACCTAAGCTTGAAATTGTCCGCAACAGTCACCCTGACCCGCCTACCCATCCAAAACCTGTTCTGATGTACGATTTAAGCTAAACTAGAACCCACCCAATTTATAATGAGGATATTTCAAATTGTAGGCATGGGGGGGCATTAAAGTACAAAACGCTGTGAGAATCATGATGAGAACCTCATCATAAACCCTAAACTAGCACCATCTAACCCAGATTTGCAAGAAAAAGCTCCTACATAACTATAGAAAGGCTTGACTCAGAGAGATTCTAAGTTTGTGAAGAAAATAAGAACTAAGGGGTAAAAAGGCAATTTCACCAACTCAATCTGAAAATAGGGTAACTCAGGGTCCAAACTTAGGTCAAACCAACCTAATAAGAAGAAAAGTGGGATGAATTGATCCAATAAGGGCTACAGCAACTCCAAGGAATTAAATGACATCCTATAACCCTAAGAACAAATCCACTTCAATTCACGAGGTTCGAGGCAAATAAAAAATCGAATAAATCCTCTAAAATTCATATAAAAATAATATCTAAGGTTTAGAACCTTCAATTTGGCCTTAAGAATCCATTTTGACCTACATTGAGAACCAGGCCCAATTAATGACTTAATTTGGGTTTTTACGTAAATTGACCAGTCAAACAAGGTCTAATCTAGAAATAAAATTCACCATTAGAATCCTTAGATCATAGTTAGTCATGTATAAAAACTTGAGCCTAAGAAGAGACCTTCTTGACAAACTTTACATTTTGGTCCTCATCCATTACTTTTTGACCCTCAACTTTTGAAACCCTCACATTTTGGCCCCTAAGTATTCTTCATTCTTTGCATTTGGGTCCTCCCTGCAAAACCCTGAGCAGTGCCATGCTCCGGCGACTTTGCGCGAAGCATGGCGCTGCGCAGGGTGAGGGAGACCCTCTGCCAAGACAACAGGGGGTTCCCTACGACGTCTGCTGTCGCAGGGACACCTCCATGGTCTCTGAGGCTGCCCATACCTCTCGTGCGAACGCACAGAAGGTATGGGTCTCCATCTCTGGCGTCCTCCGGCGAGGGAGGCACGTCGCCTCCCTCCGCGCTCCTCTTTAATCTCACCTCTATAAAAGCCAGCTCCATTTGCCGCACTCAGGAGCTCGGTTCTGACGGAGAAACACCCCCCTCATTCCTCTCTTCCCACTCCGGCAGAAGCCCTCCAGCTCCGGCGGTTCTTCCTCCTCCTCCTCGTCGCTCTGCCGCAATACCAGCGCAGAGCCGCCTTCGCCCGCTCTTCCTGCGTCGTGCCGTACCCAGCGTGCGCTCTCCCACTCTCTCCTCGCCGCCGCCCCCTCTCTCTGGGCACCTTCTTCTCCGACGATAGTCGAAACGACTGTCGCCTTGCTCCGTCCCCCTCTCGTCCCTCCAAGAAGGTACAGTTCTTTCCTTTCCTCCCCTCTTTCTTTTCCCTACTTCAATTTGCTCAACCACCCTTCGACCGCGCCTGATCACCCTCACCTTCTCCATCTCTGGCCAACCTCCGGCGACTCGCTCCCATCATTCCACCACCCCAAATGACTCGCCGACCCACCCAAAACCTCTGCCTCATCACGCTGAACCATTTTCGCCCCTTCATTTCCTGCCATTCGCCACCTGAAGACCCCCCGAACAAACCCATTCCCCCAGCCACAGTCCGACCTAGGGCAACCCCGGCACGCCGCCCCACGACCTGCCAGACCCTGCACCACCTTCGCCGTGCCACGGCGAAGGTCCCCGCTTGTCTGATTAGGCCGAAGGGCCGTATTTCTGTGAACAGGTCACCCGTCCTCCGCCGCCATTGCTGAACAGGTGGAGCTTCTTCCGCCTGCTGCTACAGTGTCGCTTCACCCAGGCTTGCGCTCCAGGATGCGCGCCTCGCCCTCACGCGCCTACCCAGGTCTGCAGCTAGGGTGAAAGCCCCGCACACAGCCGCGATTTCCTGCAGCTTTCTCAGCTGCAGGTGCCAAATTGGGGTGGGACATTTAGTCCCACCTCGGTAGTTCTGAAGGCCGCGCACCCGCATAAATGCAAAAAGTGCTATAGGCTTATCGCCTCAGCACACGGGGTGAGGTCCCTCTCACTCGCTTACCCGGCCTTGTCTGCGACCACCCCCCGTGGACCTGGCCCGACCCGCTTACCCGACCTGCACTCCTCGCCCACCGCCGCACGCCGGTGGGCTTGGACCCGGGCGCGACCCGTACTCGATTACCCGGCGGCTCTGGGAGAGCTATCCTACGAGTGAAATTTGAGAGTGAGAGACGCGGGGCAGGGTAGGATTAGGTTTTGCCCTATGACCAATCTGTGAGTCTGCAAGCTGAGGCAGAGAAGAAGAAGAAGAGAAAGAAGGAAGGAGCAGCCAGAGTCGTGGCTACTTGAAGCAAAGCAGAAGAAGGACTGCGAGAAGAAGAAGAAAGAAGGAAGGAGGACGCACTGTAGCAGAGGCCACTTAAGTCGTCTGATTGAAAAATCAGACAACGCTCTGAAGAAAAAGAAGAAGAAGGAAAGAAGAGCAGGCACCGCAAAGAAGAAAGAAGGAAAGAAGAAGAAAAGAAGGAAGAAGACAAAGAGCTGAAGGAGAAAGAAGAGAGAAGCAGAACACGAAGAGAAAGAAGGAAAGCTTGGAAGCAAAAGAAAAGGAATAAAAGAATAGAAGAGAAACAAGAAGAAGAAAGAAGACTGAGGAAGACGAGAAGAGAAGAGAAGAAGAAAAAGCCAACAAGACAAATCTCTCTCTCTCTCTCTTTCATTTTTGTAATAGAAACTTTGTACTTCTAGAATACAGTTTGCTCCCTGAGTTCGACCTCGGGAAAACTCTTATTTCCGAGTAACAAATTGTATTAAACTGGTAACCGCTCCTCTACACTATACTACGACGAAATATTAGAAATATTAGAACTGTAGACGAGAGTAGCAGCTAGTTTTTGGTGCCGTTGCCGGGGAGCAACAGCTATTCTAGAAGTTATAAAAGTTCTATTCATAAGTTCCTAATAAACTCTCTCTTTGGTGCAGGTACAGGAAGAAAGAAAGACGGAGCCACGCCACAGCCACTCCAAGGACAGGTAACTTCCCGTTAAACCCTAAAATTGAAAGAGGAAAAAAAAAATAAAGAAAAACTAGGAGTAACCTGTCTTTTCATACATAGTAATAGCTGCATGTTCTCAGAACCACTATTCCTGCACACAATTTTAAAAGGTAATTAAGGGCTAACACATCCTTGACTGAGCCCTAATTACCCAAACAAGGAGTTAAATGGACCAAGTAGAGCCAACATAAGGTCAAACATTAGGATTTCAGAGACACACCCCTTAATCAAGAATTGAGAAAATCCAAAAGAGGTGTGCCCAAGCCATTGATTGAAAATAATTAATAAGAAAAATCCTAAACAATTGGCTCTCTCTAAACACTTGAATCCTGAAAACAAGGCCTAAATTCTCAAGGGAACCACTGGGTGAAATTGAACCCTAGGGTCAACCAACCTTCAAATTAGGCCACCTTGTTCACAAAAACACCTAAAAGTTCAAGTGAAACCTTAAGCACCTTGATCTTAAAATAAAAAAGGTAGACCTAAGAGGTCAAGATCCCCATTCTGGTCTACCTGGAACCGCAGTGACAAGAGAGGTCCGGTAGGGGAAACCCTGTAACCCGTGGGGACGCTCTACCGTGTAGGGGTCTTCGCGGGACTCACCCTCTCTGGCCGCCCAGGTAATTCTCAGGTGGACGATCTTTCTGATCAAGGGGCCCATCTGCCCCGCACCTCTATAGTCACCCAACACATTTTTGGGTGTCTTGATTGGGTCCAGCACCTTCTAAACTCTTCTACTCCAACAGTGCATGAACGGTAGGACATCCTTAATACCACCCTTAAGATCTCCTTTAGGAATTCACTCTCGTCAAGGCCAAGCCTCGACGCCCGTGTTTGAACAGCAATCCTACCCCATCATTCTCTCATCTGATTCTAAAACAAACTCTTCTGCTTCCCCCATCATGGCTCAGCCTGTTGAGGAAGAAAACAATCTGGAGCACCAGCTCCAGCGACTCAACGACCTCTTCCAAAACTTTGTGCACCCACCGCAGCGTCCTATGATGCGGGACCATTATAATCCTGCTGTGGTGGCCATCGAGCCTCGAGTCAGAATCCCAACTGGAGGACCTGATTTCGAATTAAAGCCCAACATGATTCATGCTATACCTAAATTCCATAGGCTTAATTCCGAAGATCCCTTCCAGCACATCAGGCTCCTACCCTTGAACCTCACGTCTATACTGAACCACCTGCCGCTGCTGATAACCCTATCCTTGAGTTGAAGCCCCTTCCTACTCACTTAAAATACATCTTTCTGGGTTCTAATCAGACCCTCCCTGTTATTATCAATTCCATCCTCAATCCCGAACAGGAATCCCATCTGATTACTGTCCTCCATCAACATCGCAGAGCCATCGGGTGGACTCTCGATGATTTGACTGGAATAAGTCCCTCTTATTATACTCATCATATCTATTCAGAAGAGGGCACACGACCTTCTCGTGAGATGCAGAGACGTTTGAACCCTAATTTGCAGGAGGTCGTGATGAAGGAGATCATCAAGCGGTTAGATGCCGGAATCATCTACCCGATCTCCGATAGTCGTTGGGTGAGCCCAATTCAGGTTGTGCCTAAGAAGGCAGGACTCACCACCATAACGACTGAGACCGGAGAAATCATTCCTACCCGATTAGCCAGCGTGTGGAGAGTCTGTATAGATTACCGCCGACTCAATTCCTCCACGAAGAAGGATCATTTCCCACTACCTTTCATTGATCAAATTCTCGAGAAACTAGAGGGAAATAGGTTCTTCTGCTTTCTTGACGGGTACTTCGGTTATAATCAAGTGGCAATCCATCCTGAGGACCAAGAAAAGACCACGTTCAACTGCCCCTTTGGAACATGCGTTTTCCGAAGGATGCCCTTTGGTCTTTGCAATGCACCCGCTACCTTTCAGCGGTGCATGCTTGCCATATTCTCAGATATGGTGGGTGATTTTCTGGAAGTCTTCATGGATGACTTTTCAGTTTTTGGAGAATCTTTTGACGATTTCCTCCAACACTTGGTCCAAATACTCAGGCGGTGCATCGAGGTGAATTTGGTTCTTTCCTGGGAAAAGAGCCATTTCATGGTGCCTGAGGGAATTGTCCTGGGACACTTAATTTCATTCCGGATTTCTCGAAAATCGCGTGCCCCTTGACTTCTCTTCTCTCTAAGGATGTACCCTTTGAAATCTCCAAGGAATGCACACTAGCCTTTGAAAACCTGCGTGACCGAGTCACCCAGGCACCTATCCTACAATCCCCTGATTGGTCTCAACCCTTTGAGATCATATGCGATGCATCTGATTTCACTGTAGGAGCGATCCTAGGTCAGAAAGCTGACGGGAAACCCGTGGTCATCTACTACGCTAGCAAGACACTTGACAAGGCTCAGCGTAACTATACAGTTACGGAGAAAGAGCTGCTAGCCGTAGTATTTGCCCTTGAAAAGTTTCGATCTTATCTTCTGGGTTCCCATGTCATCATTTACTCGGATCACACGGCTGTAAGGCATCTCCTTGCCAAGAAGGACGCGAAGCCCCGACTAATTCGTTGGATCTTGCTGTTGCAAGAATTCGATCTTGAGATTCGCAACAAGGCGGGAAGGGAGAATGTGGTAGCCGACCATCTGTCCCGTCTTCCTTTTGAGATTATCAACCCTTCCGGACCCATCACAGAACATTTTCCCGATGAGCACCTGCTTACTGTCGGTACTAGACTTCCATGGTTTGCTGATATAGTAAACTACTTGGCATCTCATCAGACCCCGTCTGATTGGCCGAAGGGCAAGAAAGACAAGTTGCGTTCTGATGCCAAGTATTACATCTGGGAAGACCGTACCTTTTCCGTATAGGTGCTGATCAAATCATTCGGAGATGTGTCCCGGAAGAGGAATTCAACAATATCCTCTCTTTCTGCTATGACCAGGCATGCGGTGGCCATTTCTCTAGGCATAAAACCGCATCAAAAGTCCTCCAGTGTGGTTTTTACTGGCCTACACTATTCAAAGACGCATACAGTCACTGCAAGGCATGCAGTCATTGCCAGACTTTGGGCAACATGAGCCATCGCGACATGATGCCTTTGCAGCCGATTCTCGTATGCGAAATCTTTGATGTTTGGGGGATTGATTTTATGGGCCCCTTTCCTGTTTCGGATGGTTTCGAATACATTCTGCTTGCTGTGGACTACGTGTCCAAATGGATTGAAGCCATACTGACCCGAACCAGTGATCACAAAATCGTTCTCAAATTCATTCATCAAAATATTTTCTCAAGGTTCGGAATTTCCCGTGCTATAATCTCTGATGGAGGGACCCACTTTACAAACACTCAGTTTAAGTCACTGATGACCAAATACGGGGTGTCTCACCGAATCTCTACTCCTTACCACCCCCAAACTAATGGTCTAGCTGAGCTGTCAAATCGAGAGATCAAGAAGATCTTGCAGGTCACTGTTCAGCCTGATAGGAAGGACTGGTCGTCCCGACTTCCGGAAGCATTGTAGGCCTATAGGACTGCCCACAAAACCCAATTAGGCATGTCTCCCTTTAGACTGGTGTATGGAAAGGCGTGTCACCTTCCCGTAGAACTGGAGCATAAAGCCTATTGGGCAATACGGAACTGTAATCTAGATCTTTCGAAGGCTGGGACCCACAGAAAACTCCAAATCAGTGAGTTCGATGAATTACGCCTAGACGCATATGAGAACTCACGAATCTACAAGGAGCGGGTTAAAGCCTTCCATGACAAGCATATCTCAAGAAAGATCTTTCATCCTGGTCAAAAGGTCCTACTCTTTGATGCCCGACTCAAACTTTTCCTGGGAAAGCTGCGATCCAAGTGGGTCGAACCATATTTAGTCCGATAGGTTTTTGGTAATGGAGCTATCGAAATTAGTTCGCTCAGCCACGATTCCGAACCTTTCATCGTGAACGGTCAGAGACTCAAGTAGTTCATTGATGTGACTTCTACTGATTTGGCCGAATCATCTCTTATCCTCCATTCCCCTTGAGCTTATTGCGCACAGCCGATGGCGTAAAACTCAGTGCTTAATGGGAGGCAGCCCGTCATTTTCTGAAAATCTAAAACCCTTTTCACACTTTTGTGCACTTAAAGTTCACCCTTATAGACAGCCGACTCTACCTCAGATGCGTGCATCTGAGATTAGAAATCGTTCGCAGAATTTATCCCGACCCATTCACTCATTAAAACATCTGTCTTAAGGAATGAACTAAGTAAATAAAAACCCCTAAGTCACAATGAGGACATTGCAAACCTTAGGCATGGGGGGGGTATAAAAGTGCAAAACTTGTAAAAAAGGAGTTTTAAAACAAAAAAATTCACATATGCCAAAAACACCATAAAAATTAAAAAAATTTCAAAAAAGAATAAGAGGAGAAAGGAAATTTTGTGGGAGAAGGGAAAAGAAACAAAATGAAAAGGAGCACAAAAAAATGAAAGAAAAGAGTGATAGCCCTTAGTAAGAAACTAAGGAATTGACCTAAGTTCTAGACCTTATTCAAGAAAGGAAATGAAAGTGCATGGTGAGATTAGTAAGAATGCAAACTTTAGGCATTCTTGGATAGACTCTTAGTACCCATTAAGATCTAGACATTCCTCAAGAGGTTGAGGAAAATGAAAAGCTTAAGTATTAGGTCCAAAGCTTAGGGAGTATTTGACCTCATTAACTAACTTATGGTTTACGGGACTCAATAGCCTAAGCGCCCCAATCTCACACACAGCCTGGTTCAATAAGCATAAAAATCAAAATCACGCAGAAGCGTCACAAAATTCTGAAAAATACACCTAGAATAGGAGTGGCCAATCAACACAAGTTGATTTGGACGAGTTCCCAGTGCGAAGAGGTAGGAAATCCCCTCGAAGATGCGTAACAAAATATCATCTCCTCGGTGCTTGTCTCTTAGGATATTTACATATCCTACTGGGGGCATGTTAGCACTCTGCTGGTTCAGATTTCATGGATGGCATTATCACGAAGTGTCAATTGCCAGGGTCTGGATTCGGCCACGGAACACCATGGATGGGATTATCTCAAAGTCTCAATAGCCAAGGTTCCGGGGGTTGCCATGGGCGGTGCTATCTCGAAGCAACGATTGCCAGGAACCTTTGAGGATTGATGATGGGAGCAAGGAATCTAATACAGACCGTGTTGAAAAGCCAATCCTAGGCTAGAAATAAAAGAAAAAGAGAGAGAAAAACTCTCCAAACAGAAAAACTTTCTATCCCTCTCTCTTACAAAACGCACTGCGAACTGAACCAGGACTACAATCATTTCAAGCACGGGTGCTTTAACCACAAAGTCCAACAGAACTTAGGTTAGTTCTTGTGGGCCTGAAAAACCTTTGCCAAAGACTAAGGCTGAGGCTAAACAGATCTGGATCTTGATTGGTACTAGAGTACCTTTTAGGCCTATGGTTAGCATTCTAACCTAATCTATGTTTAAATGAAAAAGCACTTATCTGAAGTTGTTAAAAACATCATGGTCTAGACCAAAGGTTAAAACCTTAGGTTTTTGCTAAGGGACTAGCAAAAGCTAGGCATGGGGGTATGATGAGAACCTCGTCATAAACCCTAAACTAGCACCATCTAACCCAGATTTGCAGGAAAAAGCTCCTACATAACTATAGAAAGGCTTGACTCAGAGAGATTCTGAGTTTGTGAAGAAAATAAGAACTAAGGGGTAAAAATGCAATTTCACCAACTCAATCTGAAAATAGGGTAACTCAGGGTCCAAACTTAGGTCAAACCAACCTAATAAGAAGAAAAGTGGGATGAATTGATCCAATAAGGGCTACAACAACTCCAAGGAATTAAATGACATCCTATAACCCTAAGAACAAACCTACTTCAATTCACGAGGTTCGAGGCAAATAAAAAATCGAATAAATCCTCTAAAATTCATAGAAAAATAATATCTAGGGTTTAGAACCTTCAATTTGGCCTTAGGAACCCATTTTGACCTACATTGAGAACCAGGCCCAATTAATGACTTAATTTGGGTTTTTACGTAAATTGACCAGTCAAACAAGGTCTAATCTAGAAATAAAATTCACCATTAGAATCCTTGGGTCATAGTTAGTCATGTACAAAAACTTGAGCCTAAGAAGAGACCTTCTTGACCAACTTTACATTTTGGTCCTCATCCATTACTTTTTGACCCTCAACTTTTGAAACCCTCACATTTTGGCCCCTAAGTATTCTTCGTCCTTTGCATTTTGGCCCTCCCTGCAAAACCCTGAGCAGCGACATGCTCCGGCGACTTTGCGCGAAGCATGGCGCCGCGCAGGGTGAGGGAGACCCTCTGCCAAGACAACCGGGGGTTCCCTGCAACGTCTGCTATCGCCGGGACACCTCCATGGTCTCTGCGGCTGCCCATACCTCCCATGCGAACGCACGGAAGGTATGGGTCTCCATCTCCGGCGTCCTCCGGTGAGGGAGGCACTTCTCCTCCCTCCGCCCTTCTCTCTGATCTCACCTCTATAAAAGCCACCTCCGTCTGCCGCACTCAAGAGCTCGGTTCTGACGGAGAAACACCCCCTCCTTCCTCTCTTCCCACTCCGGCAGAAGCCCCCCAGCTCCAGCGGTTCTTCCTCCTCCTCCTCGTCGCTCTGCCGTAATACCAGCAGCAGAGCCGCCTTCGCCCGCTCTTCCCACGTCCCGCCGTACCCAGCGCGCGCTCTCCCGCTCTCTCCTCGCCGCCGCCCCCTCTCTCTGGGCACCTTCTTCTCCGACGACAATCGAAACAACTGTCGCCCTGCTCCGTCCCCCTCTCGTCCCTCCAAGTAGGTACAGTTCTTTCCTTTCCTCCCCTCTTTCTTTTCCCTACTTCAATTTGCTCAACCAACCTTCGACCGCGCCTTATCACCCTCACCTTCTCCATCTCCGGCCAACCTTCGGCGACTCGCTCCCATCATTCCACCACCCCACACGACTCGCCGACCGACCCAAAACCTCCGCCTCATCACGCTGAACCATTTCTGCCCCTTCATTTCCTGCCATTTGCCACCTGAAGACCCCCCGAACAAACCCATTCCCCCAGCCACAGTCCAACCTAGGGTAGCCCTTGCACGCTGCCCCACGACTTGCCAGACCCCGAACCACCTTCGCCGTGCCACGACGAAGGTCCCCCGCTTGTCTGATTAGGCCGAAGGGCCGTATTTCTGTGAACAGGTCACTCGTCCTCCGCTGCCATTGCTGAACAGGTGGAGCTTCTTCCGCCTGCAGCTACAGCGTCGCTTCACCCAGGCTTGCGCTCCAGGACGCGCGCCTGCCCAGGTCTGCAACTGGGGTGAAAGCCCCGCACATAGCCGCGATTGCCTGCAGCTTTCTCAGCTGCAGGTGCCAAATGGGGGTGGGACATTTAGTCCCACCTCGGTAGTTCTGAAGGCCGCGCACCCGCATAAATGCAAAACGTGCTATAGGCTTATCGCCTCAGCACACGGGGTGAGGTCCCTCTCACCTGCTTACCCGGCCTCGTCCGCGACCGCCCCCCGCAGACCTGGCTCGACCCGCTTACCCGACCTGCACTCCTTGCCCACCACCGCACGCCGGTGGGCCTGGACCCGGGCGCGACCCGTACCCGATTACTTGGCGGCTCTGGGAGAGCTATCCTATGAGTGAAATTTGAGAGTGAGAGATGCGGGGGAGGGTAGGATTAGGTTTTGCCCTCTGACCAATCTGTGAGTGTGCAGGCTGAGGCAGAGAAGAAGAAGAAGAAGAGAAAGAAGGAAGGAGCAGCCAGAGTCGTGGCTGCTTGAAGCAAAGCAGAAGAAGAAGGACTGCGAGAAGAAGAAGAAAGAAGGAAGGCGGACGCACTGTAGCAGAGGCCACTTAAGTCGTCTGATTGAAAAATCAGACGACGCTCTGAAGAAAAAGAAGAAGAAGAAGAAGGAAAGATGAGCAGGCACCGCAAAGAAGAAAGAAAGAAAGAAGAAGAAAAGAGGGAAGAAGACAAAGAGCTGAAGGAGAAAGAAGAGAGAAGCAGAACACGAAGAGAAAGAAGGAAAGCTTGGAAGCAAAAGAAAAGGAACAGAAGAACAGAAGAGAAACAAGAAGAAGAAAGAAGACTGAGGAAGACGAGAAGAGAAGAGAAGAAGAAAAAGCCAACAAGACAAATCTCTCTCTCTCTCTCTTTCATTTTTGTAATAGAAACTTTGTACTTCTAAAATACGGTTTGCTCCCTGAGTTCGACCTCGGGAAAACTCTTATTTCCGAGTAACAAATTGTATTAAACTGGTAACCGCTCCTCTACACTATACTACGACGAAATATTAGAAATATTAGAACTGTAGACGAGAGTAGCAGCCAAATCACGTCACAAGAAAGGGTTTCATCAAAAAAAGCACATATTCCAAAAACCAAAAAAATAAAAAATTTTGAAAAAAGAACAAAAATAGAAGGGAGGAAATTTTGAATGAATTGATTGCATATCATTTTTTAGGAGAAAAGGGGGAGGAGATAAAAATGTCAAAAAGAAGCACAATTTGAAAAGAAAAGAAAGAGAGATAGTCATTAGTAAAAGATTAAGGAATTAACTTACTTCTAGACCAAATCAAAAATAAAGAAAATGAAAGATAGAAAGTGCTAAGAGACAAAAAGAGATTAGTATAAATAGTGATCTTAGGCCTCTTGGGCTAAAATTTTAGGCTTAAAAATTCAATTATCCGTTAAGATCTAGGTGGTCCTTAAGAGGTTGGGGAAAATGCGAAGCTTAAGTATTAGGTCTAAGGCTTAAGGATTATTCGGCCTCATTAACTGACCTCTGGTTTGCGGGACTCGGTAACCTAAGCGCCCCAATCAACACACAGTCTGGTTCAGTGCGCTTAATTATCAAAATCATGCAAAGGTGTTAAAACTGTTCTGAAAAAGTTACCTAAAATAGGAGCGGCTGATCAACACAAGTTGATTTGGACGAGTTCTCGATGCGGAGAGATGGAAAATTCCCCTCGAAGATGTACAATAACATATCGTCTCCTCGATGCTTGTCTTTGATTGTGCAGCAATCATAGGTCTTAATTGACCTAGATTAGGCTAGGACATAGCATAAGTTAGGGTAATTCATGCATGAATAAGCATTATCTGCATCTTCACTGCTTTACTTTAGCTATGCATGAAATAATGATATAAATTGTTGATTAAGTGTATTATGTCAATTGCAGGCAATTAGCTAATCAGGAGCTGGATCTGGAGTAGGATCTGAAATTGGATCAGGAATAACAGGTGTTGCAGCAGAGTTGGAGTAGAAGGCTTAGATTAGATGTAGAAATAAGATGTAAGGGAGTTAAGGTTTGTTATTCTATAAAGTAGGAATAAGGCAGTAAAATGTGAAGAGCTTAGGTCCATCCTAGCCTTAGGATAGCTTAGAGACTTCCCCCAAGCCTTAGCCACCCTTAGATTAGGTCACAGCACCATAGGAAGCCCTAAAACCCTAGTTTCAACCCTTATCTGGATGTCCATATAAGTTATAGGACGTCCAGGACCCTTAGCCAACTCCTGCACACCTCAAACCCACTTCTGCAGTGTTATTGGATGTCCAGACACTTTGTCAGACGTCCAATTTCTGCAGAGTACCCAAAAAGAACCTAGATTTCCCCCTGACTCAGATTGGACGTCCAGAACTGAAGTATGGACTTCTGATTTTTGAGTATAAGTCTCCTTATTTTGTTTTTGGACGTCTGGAACTGATCTCCAGTTCCTGTTTTGAGATTCAAGCCTTGATATTGGATTTCTAGCTCCTTAGACCTAACCCCAACCCCATAGGAACCTAAATTAAGGTGTCCTAACCCTAACACATCACCTCTAGACCTACCTAAGGACCTAATTAGGTCCTCACCAAACCCAATTGACTTAGATCAAAGTCAATTACCTTCACCTAAGTCAATTGGACTCATTGAGTCCAATTGAGCTTAGATCTCAACCCACACAAGTTCAATTGGACTTAGTGAGAGTCCAATTGACCTAAACCCAACCTAATTGAGTTATTTCACTCTCAATTAGGTTCACATTCATTCAATTAAACTTAGATTAAGTTCAATTGCAATTTCCCCTTAGCAATTAGGGCTTGTAACCCTAATTCAAGGCATACACCTTCCTAAACCCCTTAGGACCTAACCTAAACCACCTAGCCACATAGGGCACGACCACACACACACACACACCCATTCACGCACTCCCACACATCTAGAGTTCTATAGAACTCTCTCCAATTGGCGCCACTCTTAGTTGCCAAATTTAGCAACCAAGAGGCATTCAAATTGAGATCCACATTTTTTGGATCTCAAAACCACTTCTATCCTCTCTTGGCCGGCCACTCTTGGGCTCTCTCTAGAGAGTTCCACACCTCTCTAGAGAGAATCCCTTAGGTCTATAAAAAGACCTAAGGGTGGCCATTTGCACCCATTCACATCCATTAGCTCCCATCCACATTCATGGCTTCATCCACCTCCACTTAGGCTAGCCGCCACTACCATCTCCACCACCATCTCCATGAGCTGAGCACGACCATGAAGGATACCATGCCGAGATGCTGGATCACTCCTCTCTCTCTCCAAGGGCCGACCTAAGCTCCATTGGCCGCCCCTCATTCTCCTCTCCACCATTCCAAGGCCATCGAAGACCACCTCCAAATGCCCTCACTTCTGGTAGATTAGTAGTTGGCTCTTTACATTTACTGCTTTTAATTACTGCTTAGTAGTGTAGTCCTTATTCTCCCCAAATGATGCATGTAACATCCCCCTGTAGATTCTTGTAGGCGATCGTTTTCTGATAGCTAGATCTATATTTTTAAGCATTTATGTACAGGCTTTCCTCTACAAGTTCATGTTGCAAACACTCTCCAAATGAATGAATGAAAAATATATTTTCTATATATATATATATATATATATATATATATATATATGTCTATGTGTTGAGAATTATCATGAGCTCATTGCAATATCTCTTATGTGATTAATGTTGCATGTTTTTAATTTCTGATATTTTGCAGCAAGCAAGTCGTTTTCGAAAAATATAGAAAATCTGACTATAGATGCATTTTCTGTAAACAGTCACCACCTCACTAGAATCGTGCGCATAGAAACTCACACTTTCACCTTTGTGATCTATTTAACACATGCGCACGTGATTAGGGTTCATAATAGAAGTGGTGAAATCTTAATCAGAAGACTGGAAACCGGCATGCGATTTTAAACAGAGTAGAGCGGTAAAAGATCGAATCCAAAAGTAAAACAATCGCCTCCCAGAGACGAACAACCGAGACTCAAGTGTCATTATCTTTTAAATATCTTTGTTTGATCGTATTGCGCACTATACTATGATGTTTTCCTATCAAATATGCACGATACGATTACCAAACAGTCTCCTAGGATATCTAAATATCCTACAGGGGGCATGTAAGCACCTTGTGCTGGTTCAAATGCCATAGGTGGCATACCACGAAATGTCGATTGCCAGGGTCTGAATTTAGCTACAGAACACCATGGGCGAAATTATCTCGAAATCTCGAAAGCCAAGGTTCTAGGGGTTGCCATGGGTGGTGCTATCTCGAAGCATCGATTAGCAGAGACCCTACGAGGATTGATGGTAGGAACTAGGAATGCGATACAGATCATGTTGTAAAGCTAATCTGAAGCAAGAAATAAAAAGAAAAGAGAGAGAAAACTCTCCAAAAATAAAAAAAACATTATTTTGTCTCTCTCTTACAAAAACGTACTGCAAACTAAACCTGGACTAAAACATATTAAAGCACGGGTGCTTTAACCATGGAGTTCAACGAACCTTAGGTTAGTTCCTATAGGCCTTAGAAACCTTCGCAGCGGACTGAGGCTAAAGCTAGTCAGGTCCGAATCTTGGTTGGTACTTGAGTACCTCTAGGCCTATTATCAGCATTTTGACCTAATTTACAAAAGAAAGCACGCATCAGAGTTTGAGTGCAAAGAAACATGTGGTCTAGAATTTGAGTAAATCCCTTTAAATTTTGCTAAGGGACTAGCAAAAGCTAGGCATGGGGGTATGATGAGAACACCATCGTGAGCCATAACTAACTAAATTTAATCTGATTAGGTCATTAAATACTCCTACATAAGCACAAGAGGATTATAATTCATTACATTAACATTCTGAGAGAAAGACAAGAAACTAGGGTTAAAATTATAATTTTACCATTATAACTTGAATACAGTACGACCATAGGTTTTCTCAATGGTTAATTAAGGGTAAAATAGTCCTAAAAGGCTAACAAGTGGGTTAGAACATACAGAAAAGGATTTTCGCATGTTTTGAGAATTAAATGACTTTTGAAACCTTAGAAACAGACTCGCTTAATTAATTGAGGTTTTGGTTAGGATAAAATTCACTTAAACCCTCTACAATTCATAGAAAAATATTTTCTAGGATTTGGTACCTTGAAATTAACCATCAGTACCCATTTTAGCCCAAAACAGAGTCTCTGACAGACATTTACCCTAATTTAGGTTTTTACATAAATTATCCAGTCAAACATGGTCAAAATCAAAATCCAACTTCACCATTGGATTCCTTAGGTCCAAATTAGGTTTTTACCAAAATTTGAACCCAAGCTGAAATTGTCTTAACCTAGTTTGAAACTTGGTTCTGTCTGATTACATTTATGCCCTTAACTTTCAAAATATTTACAAAAAACCCCTAACTTTATCATCATTTTCACAAATAGGTCCCTGCCACCATTAATCCTATTCCTACAAGCTCCAACATAACTATAGAAAGGCTTGACTCAAAGAACCTCGTCATAAACCCTAAACTAGCACCATCTAACCCAGATTTGCAAGAAAAAGCTCCTACATAACTATAGAAAGGCTTGACTCAGAGAAATTCTGAGTTTGTAAAGAAAACAGAAACTAAGGGGTAAAAATGCAATTTCACCAATCCATTCTGAAAACAGGGTAACTCAGGGTCCAAACATAGGTCAAACTAACCTAATAAGAAGAAAAGTGGGATGAGTTGATCCAATAAGGGCTACAGCAACTCCAAGGAATTAAATGACATCCTGTAACCCTAAAAATAAATCCACTTCAATTCACGAGGTTCGAGGCAAAGAAAAAATTGACTAAACCCTCTACAATTCGTAGAAAAATAATCTCTAGGGTTTAGAACCTTCAATTTGGCCTTAGGAGCCCATTTTTACCTATATTGAGAATCATGCCCAATTAATGACTTAATTTGGGTTTTTACGTAAATTGACCGATCAAACAAGGTCTGATCTAGAAATAAAATTCACCATTATAATCCTTAGGCCCCATTTAGTCATGCATAAAAACTTGAGCCTAAGAAGAGACCTTCTTGACCGACTTTGCATTTTGGTCCTCATCCATTACTTTTTGACCCTCAACTTTTGAAACCCTCGCATTTTGGCTCCTAACTCTTCTTCGTTCTTTGCATTTGGGTCCTCCCTGCAAAACCCTGAGCAGCGCTATGCTCCGGCGACTTTGCGCGGAGCATGGCGCCACACAGGGTAAAGGAGACCCTCTGCCAAGTCAACCGGGGGTTCCCTGCGACCTCTGCCGTCGCAGGGACACCTCCATGGTCTCTGCAACCACCCATACCTCCCGTGCGAACGCGCGGAAGGTATGGGTCTCCATCTCCGACGTCCTCCGGCGAGGGAGGCACGTCGCCTCCCTCCGTCCTCCTCTCTGATTCCACCTCTATAAAAACCGCCCCGGTCCACCGAACTCAACAGCTCGGTTCTGACGGAGAAACCTCCCCCCCCTTTCCTCTCTTCCCACTCTGGCAGAAGCCCCCCTGCTCCGGCGGTTCTTCCTCCTCCTCCTCGTCTCTCTGCCGCATTACCAGCAGCAGAGCCGCCTTCGCCCGCTCTTCCCGCGTCCCGCCGTACCCAGCGCGTGCTCTCCCGCTCTCTCCTCGCCGCCGCCCCCTCTCTCTGGGCACCTTCTTCTCCGACGATAGTCGAAACGACTGCTGCCTTGCTCCGTCCCCCTCTCGACCCTCCAAGTAGGTACAGTTCTTTCCTTTCCTCCCCTCTTTCTTTTCCCTACTTCAATTTGCTCAACCACCCTTCGACCGCGCCTGATCACCCTCACCTTCTCCATCTCCGGCCAACCTCCGGTGACTCGCTCCCATCATTCCACCACCCCACACGACTCGCCGACCGACCCAAAACCTCCGCCTCATCACGCTGAACCACTTCCACCCCTCCACTGCCACTCCTCACGTCCACATCACTCCCCCGAGCAAACGCATTCCCCCGGCCACAGTCTGACCTAGGGCAGCCCCTACACGCCGCCCCACGCCTCGCCACCACCCGTACGAGCTTCGCCGCACTCCGACGAAGCTCCCTGCACCTTCTGATTAGGGCGAGATGCCGTTTTACTGTGAACAGGTCACCCGTCCTCCGTCGCCATTGCTGAGCAGGTGAAGCTTCTTCCGCCTGCAGCTACAGCCTCGCTTTACCCAGGCCAGACTCCCCAGGATGCGAGGTTCGCCCTTGCGCACCTGCCCAGGCCCGCAGCTGGGGAGAAAGCTCCGCGCACAGCCGCGATTGCCTGCAGCTTTCTCAGCTGCAGGCGCTCAATTGGGGTGGGACATTTAGTCCCACCTCGGAAGACTCTGAAGCGGCACGCCTGCATAAATTGTAAAAGTGTTGTAGGCTTATCGCCTCAGCACACGGGGTGAGGTCCCTCTCACCTGCTTCACCCGCCCGGTCCGCGAGCTCATCACGTTGATCCGGCCGACCCGACCCGACTTGACTCGAACACTCCTCGCCCACCACGCACGCCGGTGGGCCTGGACCCGGGCGCAACCCGTACTCAAATACCCGGCAGCTCTGGGAGAGCTATCCTACGAGTGAGTTCTGAGAGAGAGAGACGCGGGGGAGGGTAGAGTAGGCTTTTGCCTTCTGACCTAACTGTGAGTGTGCAGGCACAGAAGAGAAAAGAGAAGACAAGAAGAAGAAGAAGAAGGTCTGTGAGAAGAAGAAGAAGAAAGCCACAGAGGAAAGAAAGAAAGAAGATGCACTGTAGCAAAAGCTACTTAAGTCGTCTGATTGAAAAATCAGACGACACCCTGAAGAAAGAAAAGAAGAAGCAAGGAAGGAAAAAGAAAGAAAGAAAAAGAAGAGGAGGATCACTACTGCCGTAGAGAAGAAAAGAAAAGACAAGAAGAAGAAGAAGAAAAGAAGACTCTGCAGAAGAAATAAGAAGAACAGAAGAGGAATAAGAAGAACAGAAGGAAGAAGACTGAAGAACCCAAGAGTAGAGCACAGAAGAGAAGACAAAGACGAGAAATAAGAGAGAAGAAGAAAAAGCCAACAAAATAAATCTCTCTCTCTCTCTCTTTTCACTTTTGTAATAGAAACTTTGTACTTCTAGAATACAATTTGCTCCCTGAGTTCGACCTGGGGAAACTCTTATTTTTCGAGTAACAAATTATATTAAACCGGTAACTGCTCCTCTATACTATACTACAACGAGATATTAAAACCATAGAGGATTGGCACCGAGCTACAATGTAATCAGAGGATGGGTAAGAATCAGTGTATCCTTCTTGATTGTAGATTGTATTAGGTTGTCCATGAAAGGGTGATGATCTATAATCAATGTGGCTCTGAGAAAGATAGAAATCACAATCATAGTGTTCAAGGTTAGACTTTAAACACGAAGGTCCGAAACTATATCCCCAATCCAAGTTATCCCAACTAATTGATGGTTGTTTACAGTACGAGTCAGGATAATCGTCATGTTGAGGATAATTCAAAACAGGATGGAAAGAGTGGGAATGCGTATAATATGTGGAAGGATTCATGAGAGACGGGACGAAAAAAGGTGCCCTGCAATACAAGCAATCAAACTTGTCCTTAAGTAGGCTAGCCTAAAGACCTACAGACTCCCAAAATCCGTCTTGAGATAAAGAAATGATTTAATCTATTTCTATCTGTTCAATTCAACTAGTTAGAAGGAGGGACTGGGGAGAAGGTTCTTCCTTCGGCTTGCGCCTCCGGTTCCTAGTGTACCCCCATCCGCGATCGTTTGATTCTGCTCCCCTAGCTAGACATCAGATTGAACAGTAGAAATAGATTAATCGAAAATAATCTCATTCTAGGCTCTGAAGAGCAAGTCGAATCCCTAAGGCCAACATCTGCTTTGTTTTATTTAGGGCTAGGTTTGAATGTGCTTTGGAATGTGATGGGCCCTTTATCTGGGTTGTGCCCTTAATGATTGATCGATGTGTATGTGCGTGCACAACCAGTGATTTTCAAGCAAGATTATTTTTTTGATGCAGTGAATTTTAGGGTTCAAATCTTACTTAGTAACTTTTAGGATTCAACTTTAGGTATTTTCAAACAAGTTTTTTTGACACACCAGGTTTTGAAAGCACGGGTGAAGATGTTTTCCTTTGAAACATAAAAGAATGTGGAGTGTCTGGTAAATCCCTAAGAGTTAAACCTATGCGGCAGCTACTTGATGAGTTTATTTTAATTGAAGTGGTGCGACCCAATCAACTCAAACAATTGGCCTGTTGCACCACTTAATTAGGCATACAAGTGATTACCTAATCTAATTTCTACTCAATTATGTGTTTAAATGTGTGTACCGGCTCCAAAGGTCGGTTACCGATTGAGTTTGAAAATCAGATGAGGTTCTGTACCTCTGTGAGATTTTTTTAATTTTTCTTTTTATGTGGTGGATGAGGTAGGTGTGGGTATCAAACAAACAAACAAGACTAACCTTAGAGTTTATATGAACACCTAGGTTAATTAATGTTTGTGTTATAACGTGGTGAAATGAAAACTAATGGGTGGGAGGTGGGGGATAACTTACAAAACCTTCAACAACACTGTAACGTCCCGATTCCCGAGTTCCTACGAGACACGAGAACCGGACCGACTCGACTAATCCCAAGACCTAGTCGTCCAACGAGGAAGTAACCAAAAGAGCAGTAAAATAAACCACATTCAACATGAATATAACTGACAGTAAGAAAAAAATAGCAGTAAGGAAAGAAACCACTACAGTGTGTACCACCACAACAATAGAACAACATTTATAACATAATATGGAACTGCAAGTAAAGAAAAGTACAGCGGAAACAAGAACTACTCACTACAGTGGAACCAAAAAGAGGTACAAGAGAACAGTGGTAACTCTACTGGACCCTACTCGGCCCAGCATCCTCTGCAGCCGCTGACCCTGGCTGCTCAACACCTGGTCCTGAAAGGTAACGAGTGTAACACGTCAGCAAAACGTTGAGTAGAGTGGCAGCTAAACTAAAGAAACATTAAAGTGTACAGTAGCTGTTTAAATTTTCTTTCTTCCTTTATTTACGTCTCTCTATTGTTTCACAATTATCTATTTCTCAGATCCTTCACTTGATCTCGAATGTTCCTCGTGGGAACGATCTTGATTGCAGTCTTTTCTGAACAGTAGAAGTAGCACGTGGTGCTCTCCTGGCCGGGAGAGTCCCCCGTGGTGATCCCTACTCTCAGTCAACCACCCCAAGGTCATTGACAGACGTAACGGTGACTACGGCACGCGCGGTAAATGCACGGGTAGCTAACTCGCACTGGCACATGGTCAGTCGTTTCCATTAACGGATGTGCCCAAAGCACAGCACGGAACCAGTACAGGGCAGAGCCCTCTCAGTAACAGGGGTCCAACCCCTCCACAGTAACCAAACAGGGGCCTTACCCCTCCACACTCCGCGCACCCTCGCCTGACTACCCTGGTTTGCCCCAGTGGGCCTAACAAGTCGGTGTAGGAGGCTAGCAGAACCCTGGGGCCCCTGGGGTAGCTAGTACCTCCCTACACTAGTAGCGAGTTCTGTTTAAAGGTCACCTCCCTCAACCAGAACTCGCTACTAGTGTAGGGAGGTACTAGCTACCCCACGGGCCCCAGGGTTAGCTACCCGTGCGTTTACCACGCGTGCCATAGTCACCGTTACGTCTGTCAGTGACCTTGGGGTGGTTGACTGAGAGTAGGATCACCATAGGGGACTCTCCCGGCCAGGAGAGCACCACGTGCTACTTCTACTATTCGGAAAAGACTGCAATCAAGATCGTTCCCACGAGGAACATTCGAGATCAAGTGAAGGATCTGAGAAATAGATAATTGTGAAACAATAGAGAGACGTAAATAAAGGAAGAAAGAAAATTAAAACAGCTACTGTACACTTTACTGTTTCTTTAGTTTAGCTGCCACTCTACTCAGCGTTTTGCTGACGTGTTACACTCGTTACCTTTCAGGACCAGGTGTTGAGCAGCCAGGGTCAGCGGCTGCAGAGGATGCTGGGCCGAGTAGGGTCCGGTAGAGTTACCACTGTTCTTTTGTACCTCTTTTTGGTTCCACTGTAGTGAGTAGTTCTTGTTTCCGCTGTACTTTTCTTTACTTGCAGTTCCATATTATGTTATGAATGTTGTTCTACTGTTGTGGTGGTACAAACTGTAGTGGTTTCTTTCCTTACTGCTATTTTTTTCTTACTGTTAGTTATATTCATGTTGAATGTGGTTTATTTTACTGCTCTTTTGGTTACTTCCTCGTTGGACGACCAGGTTTTGGGATTAGTCGAGTCGGTCCGGTTCTCGTGTCTCGTAGGGACTCGGGAATCGGGTCGTTACAAAAACTTTGCTCCAATCTACTGCTTTTGCTCGTCTCAAAAGAGTACCTGCAATCACAATAAGAAAGGAGAGAAGTGGGGTAAATGATTCGTAAGTTGGAAAACGTGAAAAAAAAAAAATCAAATAGCATCGCCTCCTTGGCAATGACGTCAAAATGTTGAAGCTACGAGTTACTACGCTAACGTATTTGGTTTTGAAAAACTTGTCATTATAGTTTGAAAGCAAAGAACTCATGTTCAACAAATAAAATTTATACCGGAATAGAAATCCCGGGTCGAACTCAGGGAGGCGGACATTTGATTTAAAAATACGCGTTTGTTTTATTTGTCACGAAGTAGATTAATTGATTAGAAACTATCTATCTATTTACACTAAATAGAAGAGAGAGAGAATATTATAAACGAAAACCAAAAAGAGGTGTAAAATGGACATGGAATTCATTATCAAAGATATTGTTCGTTACACTAAACATTACAACTAGAAAGCAGAAAAAGATTACACTAGAAAGCAGTAAATCTACTCTAGAAAGCATTAAAAAGAATGGAGAGAGAATTATTCTCCTCGACGATTGTTTGGAGGACGAGCCGGATGGGACGACTCTTGGAAGACGGGTGATGTAAACACATTTACACTACTTAAAATGTCTATTTATGCATGTTCTTAAGCATAAGATTGCATTTCATGATATAAATATTGCATTACATGCATCATCTTGCATTTAGAGTAGTTTGAATAAAATGGAGGTTAATTGTCTCCTTTTATGTGCTTGGACAGGGCAAATATTTTATCGGGGCCTCGGATCAAAGATCCAACCGTATGGATATGATCAGGGCGACGATTGGAGTTCAACGACTCCAAGATCGCCCTAATCAGGCATCCGTAGCATCAGATAGAGACCGGGGAACCCTAGAAGATCAAGGGCCAGGATGGTGTAAATCCGCACTTCAGATGGAAAATCCGACCACACGGATGAATTCGGATCGACGATCGCAGTCGAACGACACAAAAATCGAGTCAATCCGACATCCGTGGCACCATCTACAACTTCCAGAAGATGGACAGCCAAGATGGCGCCACGTGGTGCCATCCCAGCTGCCCAATCGGCCGCAGGAGTCCTGTGAAGTCCGCGCAACGTCTCCTCTCCGCCGTTGGATCTCGATCCAACGGCTGCGGTCGCGCGCGTTTAAAAACGTCCGCGCGACCATTTCGCCCGCGTAGCGCAGCGGCGACGCAGCTGCGGGCGAAGCGGAGGTCGCGGGTTCGAGCCGCGGAGAGGGGGTCGAAGGCGCGGGCGAGCGGGCGCGCACGAGCGTCGGATGAAGATCCAACGGCCGCGCGCGCCCGATAGCGCCGACGCGCAATTGGACGCCCTGGTGGGCGCGCGATCGCACGCGGGCGGCGCGCTACGCAGCGGGCGCGGGCGCGATCTAATCCGTCTGATCTCGCGATCGGACGGCTGAGACGACGCGGACGTGCGTCTGCGTTACGCGCGCAGGTAGCCGAGCGGGCGCGCGTGGGCGCGGCGGCGACGGCGACGGTGGGGCTTTAGCGACGGTTTTATCCGTCACTAAAGACCCCTTATTTATTATTTTGAAGATGTAATGTCCATTTTGCCCCCACTCCTTGCAACTATAAAAGGAGACCCCCTCCATACGAAATTTTCATCCCTTCCTTCTCCTCTCTACCTCTCCAAAGCTCAAGAGAAGCTTGTCCCACACCCGGGATGCTTCTCGCGAGATAAAGTCCAAATTTTCGTCCCCCTTCGGAAGTGGATCCCGCGACGACGACGGCGTGCTGCTTCGTTCCCGTTCTTCTGCTTCGTCCTCCTTCGTCCCGCTTCGTTCTCCTTCGTCCAGGCGTCGTCCCGTCCGGCTCATCCTCCAAGCGACCGTCGAGGAGGATTTCTCTCTCCCTATTCTTTTTACTGCTTTCCAGTATAGATTTACTGCTTTCTAGAGTAGTCTATTCGTCCTCCGAGCAATCGTCGAGGAGGACATTTCTCCCTCCATTCTTTTAATGCTTTCTAGAGTAATTGTTTTATGTTTTCTAGTTGTAATGAAAGAACTCTTTTATGATAAATTCCTTGTCTATTCTACATCTCATTTTGATTTCCATGTATAGTATTCTTTCTCTCTCTCTTACTCCCTCTCTCTCTTTTATTTGTTGTAGATACTTAGATAGTTTAAATTGAATTTCTTCGTGACAAAATAAAAAACGAAACGCGAAGTTTTTAAATCAAACGTTCGCCTCCCTGTGTTCGACCCGGAATTCTTATTTCGGTATAAATTTTATTTGTTGAACACGAATCCTTCGCTTTCGAACTACAATGACGGGTTTTTCCAAAAACCAAACACGTTAGCGTAAATTCGCGCTCAACATTTTGGCGCCGTTGCCGGGGAGGCAACGCTCTTTGATTTCTCTTCGCGTTTTGTAACTTACAAATCATTTACCTCACTTTTCTCCTTTCTTATTGTAATTGCAGGTACTCTTTCGAGACAGGCAAAAGCGGTAGATCGGAGTAAAGGGTTGTGGAAAGTTTTGTAAGCTATCCCCCACCTCCCACCCATTAGATTTCATTTCATCACATAATAATTCAAACATCAATCAACCTAGGTGTTCTTATAAACTCTAAGGTTAGATTGTTTATTGTTTGACATCCATACTCACTCCAACTCCCACATTAAAAAAAGAAAAAAATAAAAAAATCTCACAGAGGTACACAACCTCATCTGATTTTCTAACTCAACCGGTAAACCAATCTTAGGAGCCGGTACACACATCCAAACACATAATCGAGTAGAAATCAGATTGGGTAATCATTTGTGTGCCTAATTAGGTGGTGCATCAGGCCAGTTGTTTGAGTTGTTTGGGCCGCACCACTTCAAATAAAATCAACTCATCAAGTAGCTGCCAATTAGGTTCAACTCTTAGGGATCTACCAGGCACTCCACATTCTTTTTAAACTTTAAAGGAAAATATCTTCACCTGTGCTTGCAAAACCTGGTATGCCAATGAAACTTGATTGAAAACACCTAAAGTTGAATCCTAAAAGCTACTAAGCAAGATTTGAACCTTAAAATTCACCACATCAAAAATAATCTTGCTTGAAAACCACTGGTTGTGCACGCACACACAAAGCAATCAATCATTAAGGGCACAACCCATTTAAAGGGCCCATCACATTCCAAAGCACATTCAAACCTAGCCCTAAATAAAACAGAGTAGACGTTGGCCTTAAGGATTGGACTCGCTCTTCAGAACTCAGAACGAGATTATTTTCAATTAGTCTGTTTCTACTGTTCAATCTGATGTCTAGCTAGGGGAGCAGAGTCAAACGATCGTGGCTGGGGGGTACACTAGGAACTGGAGGCGCAAGCCGAAGGAAGAACCTTCTCCCCAGTCCCTCCTTCTAACTGGTTGGATTGAACAGACGGAAGTGGATCAAATCGTTCCTTTATCTCAAGATGGGTTTTGAGAGTCTGTAGGTCTGTAGGCTAACCCATTTAAGGACAGGTTTGATTGTTTGTATTGCAGGGCACCTTTCTTCCTCCCGTGTCTCATGAATCCTTCCACATATTTCACGCATTCCCGCTCTTTCCCTCCTGTTGTAAATTATCCTCAACATGACGATTATCCCAACCCGTATTGTAATCGACCATCAGTTAGTTGGGATAATTCGGATTGGGAATACAATTCCGGACCCCCGTGTTTAGGGTCTAACCCTGAACACTTTGATTCTCAATTCTATCCTTCTCAGAGTTGCATCGATTATAGATCGTCCTCCTTTCATGAACA
The DNA here is from genome assembly GCA_037157565.1 of Thalassia testudinum. Taxonomy (NCBI): domain Eukaryota; kingdom Viridiplantae; phylum Streptophyta; class Magnoliopsida; order Alismatales; family Hydrocharitaceae; genus Thalassia; species Thalassia testudinum. The sequence goes on along the minus strand of JAZHRO010000022.1, from coordinate 64,552,413 downwards.
ACCTAATGCGATCTACAATCAAGAAGGATACACTGATCCTTACCCATCCTCTGATTTCACTGCCTTTAGGTCATCTCCATCTTTTGAACAATCTGAAATGACCTATTATCAGGATGGGTATAACGAATCTCAATTCGTTAATTCCTCTACATTGATGTCAAACCCGCCCAACCCTGAACCAACTCATTTGGTTCAGGTTAATCAGGTTCAAGATAAGGTTCTGGCTAACTTAAGGAATATCATTCAATCTTTAGAAGTTCAGCCAATACCTTGCATTGAGAGATTGGAGCCCCTGATTGAAATGATTGATGATTTAAACAAGTCTTTGTTGGATTGGCTCCAGGATGTTAAGGATAAGAACCCGGGTGAGTTTCTACTTGGGAAATTAGCGAAATTGAGGATGAGATTCGTGGTTGCTTTGATTCAATCTTGGAATAATTCCCAGGATGAACTCTCTTCAGGAAAGCCAATGACAGAACCCGCTCCGGCACCTGTTGGGGGGGACACGTGTTACGAAGCTGACCAGATTGAATTAAAGCAACCAATTAAGGATGATCTAATTTCTTCACCTGAGATCCCTGAGCCGGGTTACGAGAAAACGTATGTCTCCTGGGAACACAAAGTGACAACTGATTTTGGGACATACATTGATACGGATCCTGATTTCTTTGATGGTGAAGATTCAAGTTGCGAAGTCTCACACGAGTTTTCAAATCACGATTTTTGTGAGACGATTGGGCCTGAGGAATCTGATAGATCATTTGATAGCCCAATAATTAAGGAAACTGATCTTATTAGGGCACACGATACAGATCCAGAATCGCATTTTCTGGAGGAATCAATTCAATGCCCTGATTATCAGTTACACCCTGTTGAGCTTATTGATGATTTTAATTCTGAGATAATTAGACCCAAGTCAATTTTGATTCTGCCACATCATTTACACTTGGAGATTCCAGACGGGGTGATGAATATACAAGATGTCCTGGAATTTGATACACTTAATGAGGAGGATAGGAGCGGGGAAGTTCTAATTTGGGAAGTTAATTTTGGAGGAAATGGAAGATTGAGTCGAAGGGTTCCTTTTAAGCTGAAACCATCAAATCAGAACCCTTACGACATTTGTTTCGAGGATGTCAAACTCAAGCACACATTTAACGATTATCCTTTTGAGCTTCAATTCTCTGTAACCCGACATTTTGGCCTTGGGTTGCATCCTCACGAATCGCAGGCCCGACCCCGCTTGCATTTTGATTTTAGGTTTTGGGTAATTTTTATCCAGAACCTAAGATATTCTCGATTATGGGGTGTGGGTCTGCACCACAATCTGGTCCACATCTGTGGACCTCTGCTGACAGGTCAGAGGATTCTTCTGTTTATTCTAATTCTGACCTGCACATGTGAATTCTTCATTTCTTTTCTTTGTATAGTGTGCCTAGCTGAAGGCACTAAACTCAGCACATATACAGTTCTTTTTCATTTTTATCTCGGAGCGGACCCGATATCCACGCAATTCAGGTGCTTTCTACGCTTTTCCACTCTATTTTATGTCTTTTTAATACAATGAGGACATTGCATTAGATAGGCATGGGGGGGTGGATATTTATCTTTGAATTCATTCGTCAGCTCCGTAGATTTGTTTTATTATTAAAAAAAAAAAAATCGAAATTAGGAAAGAGAATTTGGGTTTAAGAAAATTTTCGATCTTAAGAAATACTATATTATGGTTTGAACACAAAGACCCTTCAGGTCTTTGGACTTAATCAGCCTATGTATCCACTAAAATGTGGATTTGTTTTTCGAGTTCTCGCCAACCTGAATTTTATTATAATTGGAGTAAATAAGTTTGGGTGATAAGTACACGACTTATCAACCCGCCCTCTGATGTGAGGGAATTTTGAGTCTTAAGCATCTACACACTTTCTTTGCACTGACTCGTTGTTTGGCGATTTTAACGGAAATTGGGTAGCTAATGAACCTTCTAGGGTGATATGGCTGGCAAGTTATCGTGGGTAACAGCCCATAGGTAGGTTGTCCAGAGCCCAGTCACTGGACCTTTCTCTTTTTGCTGCCTTTAGGTAAATCTTAGACCAGGGAAGCCACCTACTTAAAAAAAAAAAAAAAAAAAAAAATCAAAAAGGAGAAAAGAACAAAAAGAAATAAGCCACACTTCGCCGCACGAGTATGGCTGGCAAGTTGTCGGTGGTAACAGCTCATCGACCGGTTGTCCAGAACCCAGCTCAGAAAATGCACTAAAAATTCCCAAAACACTTAGGAAGAAGCGGAGAAGTAGAATAAACCGGGGAGATATACACTGGATTCACCCTTGTGTTGACCCCGTTAAAAATAAAAGTAGGGAGAAAGCTACCGGTTGTAAAGATACACCTTTAGGCAGAATTCTTTTTGAGGTCACCTAGAGGCGTAGAAATCCGAAGTCCGTTTTAATTGCCGGTCAACGAGTCTATCACATCACAATAAGATGCTTAAAACTTAGGGTTCTCATCAAATCTTGGGTGAGTTGAATGGCCGTAGAAAGCCACTCTTAAACCCTAAAATTTGAAAATCTAAAAAAAAAAAAAGAGTAAAAACAGAAAAAGAAATTTTTCTCTGAATAAGGCGAGGCTTGAGGCGGTCTGCATTTTGGCTGATACCCGGGCACTGTTGTGTCTTTGAAAGTTCAGTTCTTAAGTAGACAATTTCTTAATGATTGAAAATAACTCAGGTCCAAATAATCTAACCTAATTCTTTTATAAATAGCATATAGTTTTTGCTAGGGACTAGCAAAAGATAGGCATGGGGGTATGATGTAAACACATTTACACTACTTAACATGTCTATTTATGCATGTTCTTAAGCATAAGATTGCATTTCATGATATAAATATTGCATTACATGCATCATCTTGCATTTAGAGTAGTTTGAATAAAATGGAGGTTAATTGTCTCCTTTTATGTGCTTGGACAGGGCAAATATTTTATCGGGGCCTCGGATCAAAGATCCAACCGTATGGATATGATCAGGGCGACGATTGGAGTTCAACGACTCCAAGATCGCCCTAATCAGGCATCCGTAGCATCAGATAGAGACCGGGGAACCCTAGAAGATCAAGGGCCAGGATGGTGTAAATCCGCACTTCAGATGGAAAATCCGACCACACGGATGAATTCGGATCGACGATCGCAGTCGAACGACACAAAAATCGAGTCAATCCGACATCCGTGGCACCATCTACAACTTCTAGAAGATGGACGGCCAAGATGGCGCCACGTGGCGCCATCCCAGCCGCCCAATCGGCCGCAGGAGTCCTGTGAAGTCCGCGCAACGTCTCCTCTCCGCCGTTGGATCTCGATCCAACGGCTGCGGTCGCGCGCGTTTAAAAACGTCCGCGCGACCATTTCGCCCGCGTAGCGCAGCGGCGACGCAGCTGCGGGCGAAGCGGAGGTCGCGGGTTCGAGCCGTGGAGAGGGGGTCGAAGGCGCGGGCGAGCAGGCGCGCACGAGCGTCGGATGAAGATCCAACGGCCGCGCGCGCCCGATAGCGCCGACGCGCAATTGGACGCCCTGGTGGGCGCGCGATCGCACGCGGGCGGCGCGCTACGCAGCGGGCGCGGGGGCGATCTAAGCCGTCCGATCTCGCGATCGGACGGCTGAGACGACGCGGACGTGCGTCTGCGTTACGCGCGCAGGTAGCCGAGCGGGCGCGCGTGGGCGCGGCGGCGACGGCGACGGCGGGGCTTTAGCGACGGTTTTATCCGTCACTAAAGACCCCTTATTTATTATTTTGAAGATGTAATGTCCATTTTGCCCCCACTCCTTGCAACTATAAAAGGAGACCCCCTCCATACGAAATTTTCATCCCTTCCTTCTCCTCTCTACCTCTCCAAAGCTCAAGAGAAGCTTGTCCCACACCCGGGATGCTTCTCGCGAGATAAAGTCCAAATTTTCGTCCCCCTTCGGAAGTGGATCCCGCGACGACGACGGCGTGCTGCTTCGTTCCCGTTCTTCTGCTTCGTCCTCCTTCGTCCCGCTTCGTTCTCCTTCGTCCAGGCGTCGTCCCGTCCGGCTCGTCCTCCAAGCGACCGTCGAGGAGGATTTCTCTCTCCCTATTCTTTTTACTGCTTTCCAGTATAGATTTACTGCTTTCTAGAGTAGTCTATTCGTCCTCCGAGCAATCGTCGAGGAGGACATTTCTCCCTCCATTCTTTTAATGCTTTCTAGAGTAATTGTTTTATGTTTTCTAGTTGTAATGAAAGAACTCTTTTATGATAAATTCCTTGTCTATTCTACATCTCATTTTGATTTCCATGTATAGTATTCTTTCTCTCTCTCTTACTCCCTCTCTCTCTTTTATTTGTTGTAGATACTTAGATAGTTTAAATTGAATTTCTTCGTGACAAAATAAAAAATGAAACGCGAAGTTTTTAAATCAAACGTTCGCCTCCCTGTGTTCGACCCGGAATTCTTATTTCGGTATAAATTTTATTTGTTGAACACGAATCCTTCGCTTTCGAACTACAATGACGGGTTTTTCCAAAAACCAAACACGTTAGCGTAGATTCGCGCTCAACAACGGGGAACGGAGCAGGATGAAGAAGGACGAAGCGGGAAGAACGAGAACGGGGTAGCACGTCATTGTCGTCGCAGGATCCACTTCCGAAAGTGGGATGAAAATTGGACTTTATCTCTTGAGAAGCATCCTGGGTGTGGGACAAACTTCTCTTGAGCTTTGGAGAGGGAGAGAAGAACAAGAATGGATGAAAATTTCGTATGGAGGGGGTCTCCTTTTATAGTTGAAAGGAGTGAGGGCAATTTGGTCTTTACAATTGCAAAACATTAAATAAGGGGTCTTTAGTGATGGATAAAATCGTCGCTAAAGCCCCATCGTGGGTGATGTACATCCCGTACTCGGGCATGAAACGCGTGCTCACGTCCTTCGATTCTCGGCGGTTCGATCGTGAGATTGAACGACTGAGATGTGCCCTTGCTTGCCTCCTCATCGCACGCTCACCGCGTGCAATCTCGCATTATGCGCGAGCGTGCAATAGTGCGTGGGCGCTATTGAGCGCCCACAGCCACTCGATCGCGATCAAGCAGTCGCAAAGCCTGCTTGCCTGCGCCCCAGCAGCCGCTCGCGAGGAAGTGAACGCGCGTTGCTGCAGCATGTAAACGCGTTCACCCGCTGCGCTACAGCAGCGTTTGTGTCACAGAGATGCTTTCATGCGTGCTCGATCAGGACCGTTGGATTGAGATCCAACGGTCAAGGCAACTCTTCAGGTGTGGCTTCAGAGGATGGGTGCATTGGTTGGGATGCAATCTCAACCGTTGGATCTTGATCCAATGGTGGAGATTCGTGGGTGCTAGTGGCTTCAGAAGTTGAGGGCGGTTGGTTGGGCGGCCGATATGGCACCACGTGATGCCATCTTGGCCGTCCATCTTCTGGATGATGTAGATGGTGCCACCGTTGTCAGATTGAGTCGATTTTCACGCCATTAGGCTGCGATCATCAATCCGAATCCATCCGTGTAGTCGGATTTGTCGTCTAAAGTGCGAATTCACACCATCTTAGCCCTTGATCTTCTAGGGTTCCTCGATCTCTATCTGATGCTACAGGTGTCAGATTAGGGCGATCTTGGAGTCGTTGAACTCCAATCGTCGCCCTGATCAAATCTGTATGGTTGGATCTTTGATCCGAGGCCCTGATAAAATTTTTGCCCTATCCCTGAACATAAAAGGAGACAATTAACCTCAATTTTATTCAAACTAATCTAAATGCAAGATGATGCATGCTATGCAATATTTATAGTATGTAATGCAATCCTATGCTTAAGAATATGCATAAATAGACATCTTATGTAGTGTAAACATGGTTACATCAAACACTAATCCTCCTGTAATGATGGTGAAGATGAGAGGCTCTTTGCTCCAAGCTCAGTGGTTCCCAGGGTTGAAAAGGGGCTTTCCAACTCCTTCCTTGCAAAGCTCTGCCAAGATGATGTCCTCCAAGGCAAGCCCTAAAGGGGGGCATGCCTATTCTTCTCCTAAAGGTGGACGTGCACCACCCTTCCTCCTCCAATTGCCTAACCGTCCTCCTAGTGGAATGCTCCTCCTCCTTGGGTTGGCACAAGAAGAAGAGAGAAGGGGAAGAAGGCACCAAGGGGGCGAGTAGGATGCCCCCTTAATCTTCTTCTCTCCTTCTTAGCCATGAGATGTAGGTGGATATAGGGTAAAAGATATACTAATGGAGGATGGGAATTATGTGGTGGTAGGGTAGGGTATTTATAGGATGGGAAAGGAGGGGTTATGGTGTTTTTTTGGAGGGAAATGAAGGAGTGCTTGGATATTTTTCGAGGGAAATGAAGAGGTGCCTTGGTTTTCCCTCCAAAAATACCTTCTAGAAGGTTTTGATTTTGGAGGGAAAAATTGGAGGGTGGAGATGGGTTTTGATGGTGGATGTATTGTGGTGATGGAAGGGATAGTTGGCACCAAAATAAAGTAGGAGTAGGTGGTCCTTTTGCTGAGCTTAGGTAGTAGGGTAGTAGGGTTTGGTGCCATGGAGGTAGACTAGCCAAGCTAAGATAGCTTAGCTAGCTTAGCTAGTAGGGAGTAGGGTTGGAGGCATTTGGAGCTAGGGTTTTGAGGGAGAAGAGCTGGAGGTAGTCAACTTGAGCTGCACTGGTGCTGGTGGCTGCTGAAGAGAGCTGCAAGGAGCTACCTTAGCTGGCTTAGTTTGCTAGTTCTTTGCTAGCTGCTAAGCCAAGCTAAAGCAAGTTGGCTTCTTCTGAAATGAGCTGAGGTGAGCCAGGTCTAATGCTCCTGGGGAGGACCTAGCTAGTAGAGGTAGCTAAGGTAGCTTAGCTTAACTAAGTTAAACTAAGCTAAGTCCTTGGGAGCTGGACTTGAGCTTCTTGAGCTAAGATGAAGTCATCTTCAACTGGCTAGAGTTGAGTGGAGTTAGATGTAGCTGATCCTGAGCTGAGGTGAACTCTAGTCAACTCAGCTGAGCTAGCTAGAGCTCCTAGTGAATTGATGGGAGATGAAATGAGCTAGACCTAGCTAAGTTGAGCTGGATCTGAGATGACTTGAGCTAAGGTGAGTTAAGATGATCTCTCTTAAGTTTCCATTTAGCTGAGATGAGCTGAATGGAGCTACGACTAGCTAACCTTAGTTCAAGTGAGCTGGATTCCAACTATGGTGAGCTGGATCAAGCTGAGTTCTAGCTGGTTTAAGCTTCTCCTTCACCAGTTGCCTTCTTGAGTACTGAGGTTCTAGGGATTTGACAATCTGTTTATCTCTAACAGTCACAAAAACACATCATAAGCACAATAAAAAATGCAATGCATGCCTAACCTAATTAATACTTAAATGCAACCCAAAAACCTATTTGCGGAGCAAAACCCTAAGAGCTAGGTTTATTTTAATTCATAAGAATGATGATAAACTGGCATTTATCAAACAAGTGTTGGAAATTCATACTAAAGATGATCCAAATCCTGCCAAAGCTTAAGACCAGCACGAAGGGAAAAAAGGGGATGTACTTGAGGATAATTCTGATCTACCATCTCCCATGGAAAATCAAACTGAACAGGACATTAGTGAGATTGAGAAACTCCTGGGAGTAACTTATGACGAGTTAGATGATAACGTGAAAATTCCCCATTACACTCCCCCCGAGATCCAGGAAATATTAAAGTTTGTGGGAGTTCAAGAGAGTGGACAATACAAGGACATGAACCCGGAAATAACCCAAGAAGAAGAAGTTCAACACATAATGAACTGGGAAGAACTTATAAGCCAACTGGTTCAAATGGATGGCTTGACTCAGAAGAAGTGACTGTGGATAAGGAAAAGGAAATTTCTGATGAAGATTTTGATGAATTCCACACAACTCTACCCCTATCTTCATATGACCCAGAGCCTGGAGAACTCATGATTTTTTATATCAACTACCATTATGAAGATCCTTATGATTTTGATTTGGAACTAGATCTAAATCTTAATCATGATCTTGATCCAGACCCTCTACCACCTCTTCTTGATCTATGGAACTGAATTAACGAACAAGTTCTACATCTTCAACCTCATCCACCTGACCCTATTTCATATTCCAAATCAGAAAGACTCTTTGGAATAGGGCTGCATCATCAGCTGGTCCGCATTTGTGGATCACTGATTCTGGGACCAAATGATCATATCTTTCTACAAATCCTAAATTCCCCTGCAACTGTTATTACTTCTACTCTTAACCCACAGTATTGAACTACATATTTTTGGGTTTAAGTCCGGCAAATGACATTAAACTTAGCACTGGCTGAGAGGCAACCCAGTACTCTGTACAGGCAGCTCTGCATCCTCTCCATCCATATTGACCTGGATTAACAAGCATAGTCAGGTGATATCCCCTCCTCTTACTTTCAATGAGGACATTGTAATAAATAGGCATGGGGGTTGCACATTGCATGTCTAATTTTTATTTCAAAAAAGAAAATTGTATTTAGGCATAAAGAATTTTTATTAAGGTTTTATTAGGGATTTATTCTTAAGTTGATTCCTGAGTTTAGAATCCAGTATAATTTCACCCTTACACATAGAATTTGCAATAGATCCTATGTGAAGACCAATAAACATCTTTAGTTTGTCGAGAAGAAGCAATGCTTCTTCTCCTAAACCCATGGACAGTAATTAGGGAGTCAGGCAAACTATCTTTTAACAGATCCACCAAATAAGAGTGAGGTGAGAGTAGAAAGTCTACTGGTGCTCTAAGGCTAGTATGAGTAATCTTAAACTCTGGATAAGGAGATAATGATACTCGAAGTTTGGCATAGTTTTCACTCTCAGTTTTTGAGTACAAGTTTTTAGTGCGAATCTCTTTAAAGTCACCAAATAAGGCAAATACGCAAAAAGCGGGTTCTGATAAAACTAGGACTAAGGTGGATGGTCACAACTGTCTTTTACGGAATCCTTGGCTGAAGGAAGGTATTAATGTCAAGGTCAAAAATACATTGTCCTATTCATTCTCTTCTCAGTGTGGAGAATATGCACTTCCACCAAATAAGTCACCCGATATCCTCTTGAACACCCATAATTCCGAATAATGCCTCGTAAATAAAAGTTTGTATACTATACTACATTGCATTAGTAGATATTTGGATGCAGAAAAAAAAAATAGAGAGAGAGAGAGAGAAAAGAAAAAATTCTATATACATTTATAGAATAAATAGAGGAAAAAAAAAGAAAAGACATATATATACATAGAAAAAAAATTTAGAGAGAAAGAAAAAAGTAGAATTTATTTCAAATGTAATGAGGCAACAACACCTACCACCTTCACAATCCACTAAATAGAGCCTTAACCTATTTTTCTGTATTTCTAGCCTCTTGAATACGGGTTGAGGAATTCTAACTTAGTCTTAGAGTTATCAGAACCTAACCAAAGTGTTAATGCCAGGAGAGACCACCAAATATACTGATAAATCTGGTGAGATTGTGAGCTCCAAAAGAAAGAAAAGAAAAAAAATGATAAGAAAAAAAGGGGGAAAGAAAGAGAAAGAAAGAGAGAGAATGCGTACAAAGAAACTAAAGAGAGCACAGTTTCTCGTCTCTCTCTGAGTTGAATTATTTCATAATCTGAAAATCTAAGTTCTAAAGTACTAGCCTACATGTAGTACCAGATGAGTGTGTGCGACCAAATATAAATCTACCTGACTCAAAAATCCTCTACCTAAGCCAAAAGCCAGGGCTGAATATACAGGTTATTTTATAACCTCGAGAGAAGAAGTTTGCCTATCCCAATAGATTTTTACTAAGGGTCAAGTATAAGCTTTAGATGAGGATTGGCTTTCACTTGGATCTGTTGCATAGGCTACAACAAAACACAATCATGATTATCTAGATTACTAAAGCTTTCGATGAAAACAAAAGACATAAACCTCTAGTCAAACTCTTGATAAAAATTACCAATGTAGGACCACTTTGCATTTAGTTATGCATTTTCTATGGACTAGCAATATTTATACATGGGGGTGTGATTGCACAACAATCATGCAGCCTAAATCACTTGAATTATGCTAGAACCTAGCATAACTTAGGATTAATGCATTCATAGGCATCGTAATTTGTACAATAGCTAGTTTATTAGTCATATAGATAATATCATCATTTTATAACCTAAAAGAGAGATGATTTAATCGCAGATGATTTGAAGCCGCGAATGACAGATCAAACTGGACAGATCTGATCAAAACAGCGACGGGAGTCCAACGCTTCCGAAATTGTCTCGATCAGACAACCAGGGCATCTTGTGCAGTCCATTAAAGAATGGAGATCATAAAGCCAAAGGACAAAGATCCAAGTCTTAGATGAAGAATCTAATCGTATGAATGAATCTGGATTGACGATCGCAGTCCCACGGTGTAAAAATCAACTCGATCGGAGGTCTACATCACCAGATACATGGAAAAGAAGATGGATGGCCATGATGGTGCCACGTGGTGCCATCACAGCAGCTCTCTCACCACCGCCCCATCTAGGAAGGCCGCACCACACGTTGTGGCCCGTTAGAGCTTCATCCAACGGCCACGAGCGCACCACGTTGCCTGTCCAACTAGATAAGTATAAATAGAAACAAACAAGTATATATACCAAAAGGTTCGCGCAGCACGTTGGCCCACGAGTGCACGTGGAAGCAGATGACGCGCATTCGAGCTGTGCGCTACGCGAAATTGAAGCGACGCTGGGTGCGGGTGCAATTGCGTGATCGGAGAGAGGAGGCGAGACCACGTGGTGCGATCAGAGCGCGTCGCGGGCGGACAAGCGATCCCACGCGCTTTGCTGGATCAGGAAGGTGAGGCAAGCACTCTCGAGTCGTTCATTTGTGAGGCACTGAAAAGGGCCTTGTGGGTGCGCGTGTGGAGAGAGGTTGTTGTAGTGGGTGCACGAGGTGGAAGCGGGGCCGTGCGATCATGATCCAAGGGCGCAGCAGGCGCCACATGTCAGCCAAGGATTAAATCTGTGCGATAGAAGCGAATTTGAAGTTTTTTTAGGTCAGATTTGATCCATTGATCTCCCGATCAATGGATATGATCAAACAAGAGTTGTTACACAAGATTAAGGGCTAAAATACCCTTTTTTCCCTCCACAAAAGCTATAAAAGAAGGCCCAGGGCCCCCCCAGTTGAAGCATCTCTCTCTCTTCCATCAACTCCAGATATCTTCCACCTTCTCTATAACTCTCCGTCCCTCTGCAACTCCGCTCTAACTTTTGTCCCGACGCTTTGGATCTGAGTGCTGCCGTATCTCGCACAAGCATCCCACAAGTAGCGTCGTTTCTCTGCCACTTTCTTCTCTCTCTCTTTCTATCTATCTGTTTCTATTTAGCATAGCAATTTCTAATGCGAAAAACTCTTTATCAATGCAATGAAATTTGATCTTATGAATATCTGATGTCTCTTTATACATATATACATATATAAATACCTATTAGAACTAGTTTTATTGAAAAGCTTCTGTTAAAATCGAGATTGCCTCCCTACGAACAATCCGGTACTCACCGGAGTTTTATAAATTTATTTGTCGACATGTTTTCGTGCTATACTAAAACTAATTAACTTTTAAAACGTCAAATTACGCGCTAAACAGTTGACCAATTGCGTAGCGACATCGCTAGATAGCGGTTTCATCACTTCGCAAATGCCAAAGTCAAGAGTCCTTGCTTTGTTGTATGGAATGATTTTGCACATCTAGACCTTTGGGAACAATTTGAAACCCTTCATCTCTTCCACTATTTTGACCGACAGTTCCACTCTGGCATTAGAACCGTTGGTGTGTTCCCTGACATGGTCCACCTTTTCTATGCTAACTTCATTGAAGACTGCAACAACGATGAACTTGAGTTACATACCCATCTGTTTGGTCATGCAATTCACATTACCTCTGATTCTATTTCCGCTCTTCTTGATATCCCAAATGAGGGAAATAATTTTAATGACATTCTGAGGCAGTATGACTCAAAAGTCATTAACCAAGAATTAATACTACCCGATAAATATGAAGAAAATCTTGGTACTCTACCATGTAAGAACCTCAAACCCCTTTCCTGACTACTTTCTCACATTTTTGGTTGGGACCTTCTCAATAAGTCAAGTGGTTTTGATTATATCTTGTGCCAACACAAGGCACTTCTTTTTGCCACCGTGCGTCACATACCCTTCAACTTTTGCTGCCTCATTGTTTGTGTCATGAATGAGGACCATGGGGCTTCTCTACCTTTAGGGTCCATACTATCCAAGATATTTGCAAGCCATCACATTCCCCTAGATGATCAGGCAGTGAATAAAAAGGTCGAGCCCTACAACCAGGCCATAGCCACTAAGAGGCACATTCTTAGGGAGCGTCTCGAGCCAGAAGAAGAGCCAGCCAATGAGGAACCACTCCCACCTTTTCTAGATTTCCATGCTGAGCGTTCTCTTCTGATAGAAGCTCCTGGATCGAGCTTTGATGAGGCCTGGGATCCTACCAAGGATTCCATCTCTGCGGACATCTCTCCTTTGATGCGGCGAACCAGAGAAATGTACAATTTCATGGGTGACATGCATCGATACATCAACGAACTTCGCACCGATGTTCGCAATCTGCAGATGGGACAAGGACCCACTTGCCGCCGCCGCCACAGCAATCAACAAGACTAGATTACATTTAGTTGCAGCTGATGTATTTTCCGGTATTTCTTTCCTTCCTTCCATGTTGGCATATATTTAAGGGGCTTTGACCCCATACTTATATTTTATTTGGGAACAATAACTAGTTCGTACTTAGGGCACATACATTTTTCCTAGTTAGTTTTTCCTTTCATGCTTTGTCAAAACATTTTGGTTATATATTTAGCATGTAGTTTTTCTATATTCATATTGTCCTCATGATATCTGTTATGCTTTAACATATGTCTAGCTAAAACATGTTTACTTAATTTATGCCAATTGTAGTTTAGTTCAACCCCTTTAGGAACCCTTCTTGATGACATTCAAAAAGGGGGAGAACTTAGGATCATAAAACTAAACTAAAACTTGATCAAGTTTAGTATAACATTCATGGGGAGAAAATAAGATCCTAAAGATATATTTTGAAAATCATCAAAAAGGGGAGATTGTTAGTTCAATATCTTATAAATAATATTTTGATGATTTTATAAAAATAAAGAAAAAGAAATAAAACATAGAAATAACATATTTCTCTATCATGATATAATTGCAGGTCTTGTGGATTTTCCAAAATAGATGACTAGAAGCGTGAAGATGCATCAAGTTATAGGCCTTAGGCTTTTTATGTACGCATTCAAAAGGGTTCTAATTTTCTTTTGTTGAGTCTAGAAATATTGTAAAGATCCCCCAAAAGATAGCATACTCTTTGCTTACTTAAGCTCTCTACACTTAGGAAAAATTAGGAACAGAAACCTAACACAAAACACATATCAGACGTCCTACAACACAGATGTCAGACGTCTGATATTCAACTTTAAGACGTCTGATCATAGTTTCAGACGTCTAATTTCCGATAGCATTTTCCCAACAATAGCCTCCAGTCGATGCATCCTCCAATCAGACGTCCATAAGCATATCCAGACGTCTAATACATACCTCAGACGTCTTTAAACCAACCGTTAGACTGCGCTTGCTATTTCCTTCATCATTTTGTAAGACTAACATTAGATATACTTTTAGACATTTGGACGTGTTTCCAGACGTCTAAAAATGGACCATTACCCATTTTCTTTGCGGAGATATGTCAGAAACCAAATCTCGCTTTTTTCATTACCTAAGAAAGTTATTAATCACTTTCTAGACGTCTAGGATACTGGGCAGATGTTTACATTGACGTCTGATCCTTAAAATCTAGAATCCTTTTTGGATCTGATTAAAAACATGAATAAATCCGCCCATAATTAGACGTCTAATTTTATTATCAGACATTTTATAATAGCATATCAGACGTCCTCCTAGAACTTTATTTCGATCTAATGAAAACAGTAAACCTGATTCATAAAATCAAACGTCTATAATTATAGTCAGACGGCTAATAAGACGTCTGACCCAAAAATCAAACGTCTAATCTTGCTGTCAAAATCATAATTGCCCTGATTTGAGTTGGATTTCGTCTCAATCTCTTGGGGCTTGCCTCTAATGACTAGGAGCCCTCTCCTAAGCCTTCTTGAAGGTTCTAAACTTGCCTATAAATACACTATATCCCCTCTTAGGCAAAAAACACCCTCTTGAGATATAATTCACTTAGATTATCACTTGCTCACTTGCTCATTGCTTCCTTTACCCTTGTGCTGTGCAATCACTCTATTAGGGGAAAACCAACACTCCCACTGTGCTACATATTTTCATCTTCAAGGAGTTTCCTTCACCCTTAGTAGATAAGTAAAATTATTCATATTTTGGGGTGCTCTATAGGGTGTATTTTACATTTCATTTTACTTGATTGTTGTAGTTGGGTATCCGGCCTGTCGGATTGCCGTCTCTTCACCTTGAAGGGAGAAACCTTTGTTTAGGAATCGGAGGTGGGATTTATAATTTAAGTACACTACCCTCGTTGAAGTAGTGTGGTTAGTGGATTAATCAATTTGTGATCAATCCTATGTCAAGGGATTGACTTAGGTGGTGATTTTCACCCGGTTTGGGTTTTCACCTAAAAAATCTTATGTCTCTTTTTGTGATTGTATTTCATCTTGCAATTATTTTTTTAAATTTACTATTCACCACCCTTCTAATGTAATTTCAGGTTTTTTGATAAAACCTAAAAATGTAAGCATGATGTACCAATACACCATTTCTTGCACTGGTACACACGGTTGTTGTGGTAAATCCAGTTTTATTTTTTGCTTGACTTGAATTGAAGTTGCTCCATTTTTTCCTCCAACGGCTGTAACTCGAAATTAAACTTTTTGAAATCTATAAATAGGACTCCTTTACACTTGTTTTGACACGTAACTTAGAAGAGAAAAATCATAATGTCAACAAGATCTCATTTGCACTCTTCTATGCTTTCAAGCTCTCAATTCTCTAAAAGCACTCGCTCCATTTGCTTTACGATCAACTTTCCTTCTCCCGGCAACAATATTGTTGTCAACTTTTTATATGAAGGGAGGCTCTAGGAAATTATTGTACTCAAGTTTATAGCTTATATTCATTTTTGTTGTGTTACGAACTTAGCTAGCACCATATTCTTTATTTTCTTTCAAACCATATTGTATCTTAAGTTGAGAAAACCTGTTAATTACCTTTCGTTTTGACTGCTGGATATCAATTCTCTCAAGTAGAGAGAATTGGGTTCAAATCTCAAGTTTAGAGGCTTGAGTAGAGGGTTTTAGCCATGGGGTTTTTCTCTTTTAATCTTTATCTCAATTTATGATTTGCTATTTTTATTTCATATTATTTTTTAATTAATATCATCCTATTCTAACACTCATTTTCTAGTGTGTGCTTGAGATCCTACTGATTTTAAGTATAATTTGTTTTCAATAGCAGAAACATCCTTGCACCATGCATAAACATGGCCAAAGAACCCACATAAGGAGTAGAATCTCAAAAAGCCTTCGTATTTGATAGGTAACTCCATCTCAACTCCATCCATCCACTTCACTATGGTTGTTTTTTGGATAGTGCATTTGACCTTTAGAAGTACTTTAACCTTGATCGTATTGGTTCGCTACTTTGCGAAATTTGGGACATAATCGATTGTTTCTCCCAAATAGAATGCTATTTTTGTAATGGCATTCTTGTTACAATATTATGAGGGTATGTTGAAGATATGCACCCATAAAGGAGTAGTTTTGAACTCATACTCTTAAGGTTTTAATATGAGAATTAAATTGCCTTCAAAGTGCCATGGAGATCGATCCCATATCAGAGTTGCTTTCTATTTGGTGTTGAATTTAGCCATCCAATAGCCATGCTCTGTGCATTGGATAATTGAAGAAGATGAAACTTACCATGCCTTACCCAACATCTCCAGCAGTCCACAACTTTTGATAGGTCTATCAGTTGACACCTTAAAATAAAGGCAACATCTTCATGTGTTGGGATCTTCACTGTCCTCCTATTTAGGAATAACTACATGTGTGTTCCCTTCCTCTGTCCATTGTCCCAACCACTGTATGATACCAATCAACTTTTCTTTCTCCTCCTCGATTCTATGTGTGGAGCCGTAAGTTGCTCTCAATGATATGGTTGCCCTCGGCTTGCAAGAGGTAATTAGATGAGGAAGGAGATAATGGCAATAGCTAAGGAAGACAATCAGGTGTAGACATAGTATAGGTTAAACATACGAAAGAGGAAAAAACACAACTCGATGCCAAAGAAAAAGAAGACAAGATGGCAACCACAAAATTACGACAAACTAAGATCACCAAATGGAAGTTGAGGTATGGAACTATTACCTGCCAAGAGTGTGACGAAGGTTAAGAGAAAGGGGAAGGACTCATCAAGTGAAAACTTACTGTACTCACAGATCACCGACCTTATTGTAAGTCCCCAAGGAGAAGGTCTTCTTGGTGTCGCAACGCACATAAGAGAGCAGAACATTTTGAAGTTGGGAGGTTCCTTAAGGTGCTATTTGTTAATGGAAATTATTAGGAGGAATAAAAATTAGAAGTATGAGGAATGAATGAATTAAGGTGTTTTATTTTATTTAAGTATTTGGTTAAATTTGTTATCTTGTGAAAAAATTTAAGGAATTTTATTCCACTTAAGATATTTATTTGGTGGAATAAGTTAGTAGAATAAAGAGAAAATAAATTGAAAAAGAGTAGGCAAAATTAACATGAGGAATTAAATAATTCAAGGGGAGGTGGTGGAATTATCAAACTCGAGAATTACACTTTCAATTTTAGGATAATGTAATTTCAAAATTATAAGTGACAAATACAAAATTAAGGCATACCAAACACCTCATAAGGGTAAAAAACTCCCAATGCGTCAGTGGGCGACCAACTGGAGGGACTTTGGTTGGGATGGAGAGTTGCCTTAGTATTCTTTGAGTGAGTGCATCTAGTAATTAATGTTGAACCATCAATCCTGTTATTTGTGCACGAGCAACTAGGCGCTGCTGTGGCAGAAATTTAGGAAACTTGGGTAATGGGATAACCTTAAATAACCGATACGAAGGAATATAAGTTAATAAGATAGACTAATTTTGAGTTTACTTCTTGGTGCGAACACACAAAAGTTAGGGAAATAAAAATAAAAATTATCTTTTCACTTTTTAAATCCGAGAAAGTTAAAAACAAATAAATTCTTTAGTAAACGTCTGTCATTTTTTTTACAACAAATAAATATTTTATGAAAAGAAATAAATTAATATTTGATTTATTTTAATTTTTCATCGATGTCAATCAGTATATTTTAATTTTTCATGTATTTTATTTTTTATCGATGTTCGATATATTTAAATTTTTTATGTAAAAAATAAAAATATATAAATTAAAAATCATCGATGATATGTATTAATTTTTCACTTTCTTACGGCAAGCCAAACTTAAAAAGTCGATTAAAAAAATTATCAAAAATTAAAATACACCATATCTTGTAAAATATATTATCCGATGTATTTTGATTTTCAATTAATATCTTAGATTATATTTATGTTACTTCATTTTGTAGATATATTATTTTATATTTTAATAAAAATATATTTAATATTAATTTCTACTGAAAGAATATAAAATAAAAAGATCGATAATAAAAATAAAATTTAAATGAAATGTACGTGTTAAATAATTTGTAAAAATATAAAATAAAAAAAATAAAGGAAGAGAGGAGGGAGGGACAGAGAGTGAGAACGATACATCCCCTTGGATTAAAAAATAAATAAATAAATAAATAGTAACATAATTAACATGTTTGTAAGAAGGTAATACTCCTTTCCATGTAAAAACGATAATACGAAAAGATCGGTAACGCTGATAAAATTTGAATAAGAAGTACTTGTTAAATAATATGTAAAAAATTTAAAAACAAAAATAAATAAATAAAAGTATTGATGCGAAAGAGAGAGGAAAGGGATAGAGAGCGTGAGAGAGACGTAATTTTAAAAAATAAATGAATAGTAACCTAATTAATATATAATATCTTCTTATATATATATAAAAGATTGTTTCACTGTCGTAGGGGCATCGCGCTATCACCTATACTAGTCTTATTTGAAGTCCTCTATTGATACCATCAACAAAGAGGACTTGATTCTTTGATCATGACGCGCAAGCGGAAGGTTCAACTGGCTTGCACTTAGTTGATTCGTTTGCCTCATATTAAGCTAAAATGCATAAAAATATAAAAGGTGATGTATTTTATAAAATATAAATATTATACGTGTAATTTTCTTGTTACATCTAAGATTTAATGTAAATAAAGATAAATATTAACATAATTTACGAGTGTGGCCCTCGTTGTACAATTAATATTTAATATAAAGAAAGTTAAAAAGTAACGTAAGTTATGTAATGCAATAAATTTATTTTATTTAAAAAAATTATCGTCACTTTATAAATTAGTGAATATAAGGGTAATTTTTAATTTTTGACAAAAACACACAAGTATAAAATAATTAGCACATGTGTATAATAATTTTAAAAGTAATTTTTGTAGTTTTGCATCGTTGTGCAAAATAGTGTATCACGTAATTGTGCATCATTTCAAAATGATTTTAAAGTGTATCATATGATTTTATATTGGTGTAAAATAATTTTGAAAGTGATTTTTATACTTTAACATCGGTATAAAATGATTTTAAAGGTGATTTGTGTAGTTTTACATCAATGTAAAATAATTTCAAAGATATTTTTTTTACTTTTATTCTAATGCAAAACTAAAGATATAAGTTTTAGTAAATTTGATTAAAAAATAATAGATATGTAGAAGTTGACTAGAACCCAACTGGATTCGAATATGAGTTTAATCCAAAAAACATGACTAGGTATAGAGCGTAAATCTATATATGATTATCTAACCCAAATATCTAAATAAAATTCATTTACCCAAGATATATAAATCACTCCCTAAATCCCTTATTTCTCAACTGTAAGCTCCATGGTGATTTCCTACATGATTTTATTTTTTGGTTTTGATATAATTTTTTTAAAGGTCTTTTTTGTAATAATTTTAATTGAAGTAGCATGAGCTCACATATTTCAGGCTTCTTAAAATTAAATAATTAATGAATCGTACTATAGGTTGTTTTTTCTTCTTTGACTATAATTTTATTGTAAGATTAATTTATAAATATGTACTCGATGAGTAAATAGATACCCATTGGGTATATTGATATGATTATGGATTTAGATTTCTATACTTGAGTAAATTGATGTGAATTTAGTTTAGTCAAACTTGACTCAAATATGATTTCTTTGCATCCTATGCAAAACTATTGCGTCAATGTATTTTGATTTTATTTTAATATATTTTAATTTTACATCAATATATTTTTAATTTTACACATATAAATTTTGTAAATTAGAAGTAATGGTCGCATTTGTAAATAGTGATAGATGTCGTCACGTGATAATATTTAAATTGAATCAACTTTTACATTTTTTATACGAAAGTTCTCAAAATATTACTTCCAATAAAAGTTATTATCATAACTGTATCTAACTTACATTACGTACATATATATATATATATATATATATATATATATATATATATATATATATATATATATATTCGTTGGTTCCGCGGGGCCAACGAGAGCCACCTCGACAGCCTCGTCGGGCCGGCGGTGCTCGGTGACGGCGCGGGGGCCCTGGTGGTCGGGGTGGACCCCGTCCCAGAGGTCGAGCGTCCCCTCTTCGAGATGGTTCCGGCGTCGCAGAGGGCGATCCCGAATAGCGAGAGCGGGGTGGGAGGTTAGCTGTTGGAAGGTGGAGTCTTCCTGGAGAGGGACGTACCCAACATCTTCTCCAGCAACATAGTTGGGTGCCTCGAGGAGGCCTTCCAGCCACTGGGGGTGTCCGACTGGAACTCCATTTTCTGGATGGTGCACCCGGGTGGTCTGGTCTTCCTGGACAGGTTCGAGGAGAAGCTCGCCCTCGACCCCAAGAAGCTGTGGGCGTCGAGGCACGTCCTCAGCGACTATGGTAACATGGCCTGCGCCTCTGTCTTCTTCATCATGGACAAGATGACGCGTCGCGCCGTCCACGAAGGCCTCCCCACCACCTTGGACGGCCTTGAGTGGGGAGTCATGATCGGCTTGGGACCCGGTCTTACCATCGACACCCTCCTCCGCAGTATCCCTCTCAATCGTCGGCCAGTGTCCCTAGCTAGCTAGCTAATTTGTCTATTAATTAATTAATTAAATTAAGTTGGGCCGCTTGCATGCATGTGACAACATCCGGCTCCATGCAAGTTAATTAACATGCATGATGATGCAGGCAACGTACATCCCCGGCATGCATACGAACCATTCCTTTTGCTTGCTTGCTTACAAAGATGTCCTACCGTCCTATGAGATGTATGCCAATTAATTTGTTTTTTCCAATTCTTCTTTGTTGATACCTGTGGAATTTGTAGCCGCGATGAGAAATAAATAATATGAATGAGGCATCATATATATTCTCTCTTTAGTTCGGAGATTTTTATCTTGCACCAATCGGGCTCTTTAATAATTAGGAATACTTTTCTTTTATCTTCATGATTTTGATTGACTTCTTTTGAACCAGATCAAAAAGATCCAAAATCAAGGGCACAAGAGTGATAGAGTTGGCAATATGGTTCAACCTAAGTGATGTATATCTAGGAAGAAGATCTAATCCTATATAATGCACTAAAATGCTTTCTTATTTTAGTACAATAAGCATGATTACAATTTTTCGTATATACAGGGCACCTTCTTACAGGCGATTTTGAATTTTTTTTTCTATTTATTATTTTTTTAAACGAAAGCAGAAGTTTATATTATTCATCCCCCACTTTCTGGAAGCAATTCATAAAAGAATAGGGAGACTAGGCCAATACCTGTCAGTATAGCATAACGAGTACCACGACTCATGGCATATTGCACACAGGGCAACGACAAAAGGGAAACTACCATAAGACACCACACATCAAAAGATAATATACAACATTTGAATCTTATCAAGTCAGATACTGCCCATCAGATGTTGCGGAAGATCAACCTGATTGCGATAAACCTTCCAATCGTGGCCTCCAGAAGCTGCAATTCTATTAGCTAACTGATTAACAACAGGATGAACATAGGTTAATTCCAGGACTTGATTGGACCTCACGCAAAGAGTACGGAAGTCTTTCTTGGCCATCCAAGTCACCTGTAATTTCCCGTTCCACCAAATATAGAGTATCATGGAATCTATTTCAGCCATCATCAGGAAAAGTGCCATTGGAATAGAAAGGGCATGAAGCAAGGCTTGGATAATCGCATTCTCAAATCCTCACCGGGGCCAGTTTAGTAGCCGCAGCATAAGAAACATACCCAAGTGATCAAGCATGACCCAGCCTACAAAGGTGGAAACATAGTCATTAAATGTGGTGATGGGCCTCGGAAGGCCACCAAAAGATTTATATGGATAGGAGGCGCTATTTAGCCATTACCATCTGTCGCATAGGAGGGAAGATCGACAACCAACAAGCAAGAGCAAGGGGAAACAAGGATTTGGTGACCCAATTTCACCGCAAATGGTGTACATATGAGGGGAGGGTGGTGCTCCCAACTATGCACTAGAATTTTTGGGGATTACACGGTGTAATATGATTTCCCTCTCTTTTTCGGGGGGAAAGGGGGTCCCTTTCTTCTGGGGACCTCCTTGTCTATTTATAACCTGGGGGGGTGGGGCGGAGGGGGGGTGGGGAGAAACCTCACTCGATGGGCTCTAGTACCCCTATCTGTCAGGCTACATGATAGCTGTCAGGATGTAGGTGGTCAGGTCTACTTTTTCGTATCTTCTGCCCATGCTACGCTAAATCTTTTAGCAAGCTAGGCATGTTCTAATTGGGATTCGGCTAGCCTGAGGCAGGGCGGGCTGTGCTGATTCCTCCTGCATACCCTGTAGTTGTGTGACTAGGTCCTCTGTCGGGTCATGTGTGGAGTTTTCGATCCGAGGGTAATTTTTACCCCTCATCATGTGGTAATATTGATTCATAACCCTTGGGAGGAAAATGACTTAAACCGCAGCAAGCAGCCATCTACTACCAATGTGGCATTATAAGAGCACCCCTTAAACATTGGCGCTGCATGCAGGTGCGCCCTAATTTGGCAACTTTGGCCCTCAATTTGAGGGCCATAATTTAATTTAAATTAAAAATAAATCATGCCATTATAAAGCCCTTATATAGGGCTATATAATTATATAATTACTTTACATAAATAAATCATTTACGTGTATAATAAAATTAGGTAAAGTTTACCGTTTGTACATGTTAAATTACATGTCTTAATTAAAGTGAATTATTTAATTAATTATCAAATTGACTTAATACAGTATTAATATACATAATAAATTATTTATTACATATTTTTATTATATTTTAGAAGCTTTATTTTAGTTTATATACAATTAAATATTGGTTTAAGACGATTTTTCATATAAATAAACTATAAATACTATAATACAGTATAAATACTATATAAATAAGTTGAAAATAATTAATATAATATATTACAAGTATACACTATAAATTATCTCAATATTAACTTAAATTACCAATTTATTTTATTTTAAGTTAATAAATTACCTAAATAACTTAATAACTTAATTATTTACTATAAATATATAATTAAATTAAATTACAGTTATCATATGGTACAAAATACATGTATAAATACGTATGTATAGTATTAGGTATAAATATGTACATTTAAATAGGTTCATAGAATTATTTAGTTTAGTATACACTTAAGTTATATAATTTAATATATAATAATACAATAAAGTTATATATATAATAAATCATTCTCAATTCTTAATTTACTATATAGAATACATATATAAGTTATTTGTAGATATTTTATACATATTGTATACTATATACATATAGCTTATGTTTAGTTTATATAAATAAGTATATACATAGTATATATGGTATTTTTGGGTCTTTTTGGGGTTTTTCTAATTTTTATGGGTTTTATATATATAGGAGAGATAGGGGAAGAGAGAGAAAGAGTGAGGTGAGAGTGATAGAATTATTTTTGTGATTTTTTATGTTTGGTTCTTTTATTAAGTTCCAAGGTATACTGAACCGTCGACTGGGATGTTCTATCAAACTGGAGGTTCAGAATACCTTAAAACTTTGCATACACTTAGAAAAATACCTGATGTCACTCAAGATAGGTTTATTTTATTTTTTTGAATTTTTTTATGATTTTTATTTATATTACAAGTCAACACCAAATGAGGCTTAAAAGGGGTTTGAAATAAGAACCTAAGCCTCTATAATGGGATCTATGTGCTGGAAAGGATGTTTAAACGTTCACTAATGTCTAGCATGTTATATAAAAGGTAAATGAAGCACTAAGCATGATTTTGGCATTGAATTTCATTAATAAATTAGATTGGATAGTTAGGCTTAGTTTTAAATGGTTGACAAGGGAATTGAAATAAGATTACAAGCAATTCAAGCTAAATTAAAATCCACTTTCAGTACATGAATGCTTGTACAAATAGTCTTAACACTAAATACAGGTTAGCTTCATAAACATCCAAATTCCAGCCTAAATCCACATGAATATTAACTCAGTAGCTACAGATAGCCATAGCAGCAATTGCTTCTGCTAGTGCTATAAATCAGCAGCTCAATGTTGCTGCTGTTGTTGCTCAAATGTAGCATCTCAGTGCTATTGCTACTAAATCAACTGCACAAATAGGTGCCTAGAACCTAAATTAGGCTTGGTTCAAGGTTTTCAATACCTCTGCAGAAAATAACACCTAGAACTAGGTGTCTTTGAGCTTTGAAAGTCCCTAGATGCACTGAAATTAGAGTTTAAACCCAAGAAATGTAGCTGCTATGCAGCCTTTAATTTACTGATTTTTGGGAGATTTAAGTCACAAATGCATACTTGCAAATCCAAAAAACACACTGATCACACTTTAAGCTCATTAAAAATCAAATCCGTGCATTAAAACTCTCATCAAATGCAACATCTCAAACCCTTCTTAGAAGATTGGACCTGACATACCTGATAAAAATCTCATAGAAAATCAACTCCAATTCATTTCAAACATCTTGAAAACCAAAATGAAGACTCAAATCTCCCAGTTGGCATTGACATCTTAATAAGACCTCCATCTTATACTATAGACAGTATAAGACAAAATTCTTGATCAAGATATCGAAGCATGAAAACTCCATCCCAAATCCATCCCATCTGAATATACAGACATGAAAAGAGACTCAAATCAGCAAGGCTGATTATCCTTAGCTCTAGGATCTAAAAATCCATTTGGAAACCATAATGTGAAGAGAAACTTCCTTGTAAGCTCATCTACAATTCAAATTCAGAATAAAACATATAAGGCTCATTGCAATACACCCAAATAAACAATTAAAAACCTTAAATAGCTCGATTAAATCTGATGAAAACCAAATGATCTCCAAATTATAAGATTAGGCATTAAAAGCAACTTTAAAAGAGATCGAGCAATTTGAGACACTAGAACCAGATCAGGGGGATCTTTGTGGACTTATGAAATCAGTGGGAGACCCCCCAAATGATTTTAGGCACTAATTTCAGATCTAGGAACCAATATTCCCAGACTTCAGTTAGGTCCTAATAAAGGGGTGATCAATGAATAAAAAAGTGAGGAAATTAGAAATGAAACGCGATGCGTAGGGAAAGTTGTATGAGTTGAAATGGAGGTGGAAAACCACCTCTCTGATCTGAATTGATCAGAGAGGGTGGAGTGGATCTAAGCTAATCTACTACCCTACACTAAACCATCACTGAATTTGATTTCTAATCTACTTCTATTGATCTAAATTACTTAATCACTAATCTAAGCTACTCCAGAAAGTAGGAAATCCTATCTAATAGGTGGTGATGAGAACACCATCATGAGCCATAACTAGCTCAGTTTGATCTGATTAAGTCAATAAAAGCTCCTGCATATCCATCAGAAGGTCGTAAGAGCACAAAACATTGATTTGAGAAGAAATAACATTACAGGGTTATTTATGTAAATTTACCATTCTATCACAAAAATAGAATAACCACGAGTTCTCTCAGGGGTGGAACAAAGGTCAAATAGTCTTAATAGTCTAATAAGTGGGTTAGAACAGATAGAAAAGCATTTTCATGCATTACAGGAATTAATAGACATCTGAAACCCGAAAAACAGACCCGCTTAATCTACTAAGGTTATAGTTAGGATAAAATTCACCTAAACCCTTTAAAAATCATATAAAAATATTCTCTAGGGTTTGGTACCTTCAATTTGACCATTGGAACCCATCTTGACTTAAAATAGAGTCTCAGATAGACATTTACCCTAATTTGGGTAATTATGCAAATTACCCAGTCAAACTAGGTCAAAACCAAAATCCAACTTCACCATTAGATTCCTTACATCAAAATTAGGTTTATACCAAAATTTAGGCCCAATCTGAGATTGTTCGAACCTACTTTGCACTTTGGTCCAAGTCTGATTTTCTTTATTTCACATGGCCCCTTATCTTTTGAATTTATTACAAAAAGGTCCCTATATTTATCATCATTTTATTAAAATAGGTCCATGCCACCATAAAATCCTAATCCTACAACTCCGGTGAGCTTTGATGAGTCCATTTTAATGGACTAATATTATACCTAAGTAACTTTAATTATATCTTTTAGGTTTGTTAATAACTATATTAAGTTATAGAATATTTGCATGCATCATGATTTAGGTTTACATTTCTTCTATAACTTAATATGTTCTTTTTATGTGCAGGAAAAATAATTGGCAAAAGAATGCGGAGGAAAGGGTAAATTACCCTTTCAAATAATCGGCGGCTGTTCTTTTCCCCATCCTTCGGGCACCCTCAACAGCTGCCGGCCAGAAATAGTAAAGGGATTTGAAAATCCCTTAACTCTCACAGGTACAAACCAGGAGGAGTTAAAAAGGCAAGGCGGAGAAAGGAGAAGAGGCCATCTTCCCCCTTGTGGGGAACAACCCCAAGCATGCACTGTGGACCAGCGCGCGCCCTACTCCTTCCCCGCGCGCCCATCTCCAGCCACATCCTCCTTTCAGCTGCATCTTCCAGCCAACGCCCCACCTCGTAGGCGCACGCCCATCTGCAAGCTCCCCACCGCGTGCCTGCAGCCGCTCCCTAGCAAGCCGCCCTCGCCCTTGCAGGCACCCGCTTTAGCGCCTAGCACTCTTTGCAGACCGCCTCGCCTCCAGCGCGCCCCCCCTCTCGCCCGCACGCCCGCAGGCGTCTAGCTCTTGCTCCTGCACCGCACTGCCCTCCAGAGCCCACAGGCGCGCACCTTGCGCGCCCCCTCCTCCACTCAGCCAGGCGCACCCGCAGACACCCCACTGCACCCTCCTTCGAGCAAGGCGCACCTCAATCTCCAGCGCCAGCACCCTATGCGCTCACCGGCCACCGCCACGCCACCGCAGGCGCTTCACAACCGCAGCACCACCCGTTGGCGCGTGCCATCTGCAGCGCCCGTCTCTCCCAAGCAGCACCTTCACAGCAGCAGTAGCCTCCTCCGGCGTCTTCTCCTCCGCTGGCCGGCCACCTTTGGCCATCTCCGTCGACGCCGCAACCTCCATCGGAACGGCCTCGTCCTCGCCAACATCCCTTTCTTGTGAAAGCCCCGCCGGTGCTCTCTCTCTCTCTCTCTCTCTCTCTCTCTCGTGAGGAGAGAGAGCAAATGCTCTGTTTTCTCTGATAATAAAAATTACACTCACTACCATTGCCACCAGAATTTGATTTTTATTTATTATTATTATATTGTGGCAAAATTGCACATGCACACTCATATTCTCTGATAATTGCACATTAATGATATTCACCTATTTCAAGATTGGTTTTGGGCTAAACCTGTGCACTAATTTTCTCTAGAATATGTCACGTGAAAATTACATAAAATCATCATATATTTATTGAAGATTTCAGTGAGGGAAAACTACACATATACCCTTATCTTTTTAAGTTATTGTGGATATACTTTCCATCGCATTTTATGTTAGATTTGAATAGGGATTTCGCAATTTATCGAAAGTATATAAAATAATCAAGAGTTTATTGCATAATTGTCTCCCTGTGGACATGACCCACTCTTCTATGAGTGGTTATTTTTATTTTTTTTTATTAGTCAATTTTTCCACCACTTAAACACTACAACACAAAGTGGAAAATCGATTCGTCAAATTGGTGCTGTTGCCGGGGAGGCAACATATGCAATAGATTAACGTTATTATTTTTTGAATATTATGAGTTGCGAAATTATCTAATCATTTTTATTATTGTGCGAGGAATTTGACACGGCGACAGGCATAGCAGAGCGACGACATTGACCCTGAACGACGCGCATGGCGGAGACGATCTTTTTGGTGGACCTTGATGCCACTTTGAGGACAACAACAGGAACACGTGGGCCTTGATCCCACGCACATAGGCTTACGGAGAAGCCTATTTCTGATTTAGTTAGATTTAGTTTAGATAGACATTAGAATTAAATTACTGTCTTTTGGACCCTTGTCGGGTATTTTTGGAAATGTGTTCCCAGTGCTACTTTATTTCTTATCGCTCTTGTATGCGGGAGCATATTTTCGGGAGCGTGTTCCCATTTATTTAGATTATATGATTATTTGAACAGTTTTGAACTGAATTTTGGTTAGTTAGTTAGATTAGGTCTATTTCTTATTATTATTAAAAAAAAAAATCGAACTACCTACTAGAAGCTGCATATCTATAGGATGACCATCTAGGACTGAATGAGCAGTATCTAGTTTATTTTTATTGCACTGCATTCATTATTGCATGAAGAAAGCTGGAGTAAGGTACGTCTTCTCTTGAGCATTAATTACTTGTCATGCATATGCATTGAACCTAAATCTAAGATCACTAAAGTGCTTGAATCAAATTAATTCAGTTGTCACTTTAAAAATTGGGACTGCTAAGAGGTTGGACTTTAAAATCTGTGACTGAAAATTGTGTGCAAAAGGATCCTGTTTGCAGAATTTCAAAGAATCAAAACACGATCGTATGCTTGTACACTTGAGACACTGTGCACCTCACACATAAGGTCACTAGATAAATTTCCACCTCTCCTCTTTTGCACCACAAGGGAAGTTAGTCGGAAATCAACAAGCTTATCCACCAAGTTACTTCGGTTCCTCGTGTGTGGGCTCGATTCGAGACTTCCATCCCTTGCGAGTAGGTTATAGGCACCAGCGAAGGTTGGCCTAGGAAGCGTAATTTTTTTTTGCAAAACTTGTTTGGCCACCAACTAAACTCTAAGACCTACAATCTACTAAAAATAGATCCCTTTGAATTTGCATTTGCTTTGACAATAGAACTCTCTAGGAAGTTTTCTGCTTATATTCTGAATTTTGCTAAATCCTAAGAGAGTTAAAATTATTTTGCTTAAAGAAATGGATTAGTCTTACTCCTATCATTCAGATTATCAGAGTCAATACTTCCCATCTTTTAATCAGAATCCCATGCCTAGAGCGTATCCATCCTTTGATGGGTACATTGACAATTCATGGGATCATTCTTATTCTTATCTTGGGAGTACTGGCTTGATAACTCCTACTTTTGAGAAGAGCCTAGGAGCAGGATTTCCCAACCTTGAAATCCCTACTTCCATGCAAACACCCAACCCTCCCACCCTTCATGATTTTCCTTATCGAGGTTGGACCGATACCCCTAGGCAGCCAGAGCCTGAAATTGACTATCCTCCACAACCTGATAATAGTAGCCTCTCATCTTTTATGATAGAAATGCAAAAACAGCAAAAGGAAATGATGGAATCAATGGGAGAGATGTTGAGGAATAGTCAACAATTAAATGAAGAAATAAGACAACTTAGCTACACGCTTCCCAAATAATCCTGATCCCTACCCATCCGATCATGATCATGAAAATAATTCTGAGGAACCTAATGACAATAGGGATCCAATTTTATGTACCAATCACTTAGACTCTCCCAATGAGACACGGCCACTAGAGGACAATGATTATCCACCTGAACTATATTGGAGTCAAAAGCAAGGGAAGATGGTACCTCTTGAGGACCTTGACCCTAATGACAGTATTCTCCTTACCCCTACCAACCCGGGTCAAGGTTGTATTGTTCCTATCACTTCCCCTATTGATTATTTGGTGGAATCTCATTCTACCCTTAGTGAGCCTACCCATAACCCTCCACTTAGGGAATCCACACCTGTCATTCAGTATCCAGAGGATTTAAATACACTCAATGAAGGTGACCCTAACAGAACGGAGGATGAATTAGATCAATTTTGGTCTCAGGGATATGAAGAGTCTAATTCAGAAAATGAGGATGCCCCAGTAGAGGAACTTGGACTGAAAATTTGGAATGAATCACAGGAGAATTATCTATCATTTGAGGATTTACCTCCAAAGGATAGAAATAATATGACTAAATCCAGATTCCTCCTTTCTTTTGAGAGTCATTCTCCATCAAAACAGGAGTTGATATTAGAGGAGGACAAACAAAATAATGAGAAGTCTATGGGAGACTCTCGGGGACAAAACACGACAATTGAGGATTTATACCCTGAGAACAATAACGAATTCAATGATATAAGCTTGCTCCAAAATATTAAGACTGATCCTCCGTTAGAAATAATTGAAGATACTGATCCAACTCCTAATGAATCACATATACACCCCGACAAATATTTGAGTGAACCAAACGAATTTGGGGATGAGCTGAATGATAATGATTCTTACATTTTGACCCTGCCATCAAAGAGTTGTAATTTGGAGTCTACCCTTGATTTAAATATGACTCCGATTATTAATGCTAGCCAGGGTAACATGAAGTTGTCTACAACTGCTAGGGAGTGTACACAATCTGAATCATTGTTGGAATTGGACCTAGCACCAACTAAGCACTCATTGGACTTAACCATTACCTTCCAACACTACAAACAACCCTTATACTCCCTAACCGATCCTTGGCTCAGATCTCTGCTCATGTACATTGTTTCTAAAGAACATATCAGGCCAGTACATCCTCGGGTAGAATGGCGAGTGTGGATTGATGCTTGTACTTTTACTCTCTCCATTCAAGGGTTTGAACTAATAATGTTTGTATCTTTTAAAACCCGTCCTGTTCTGGAGGATCCTTGTTATCCTCCACTTATTCTGTTTTGGGAGGCCCCTTTTCATATTCTGTTTATTATTCCTAAACCTCCCAAGGTAACCAACGAGGTTCTTCGCTTTCATATCTTCTGGCGAGCATTTGGTATTACATTGCATCATCAGCTCGCCAACATCCGTGGCTACCTGTTTTCTAGGCCTGCGCTGTTACGTATATTTTTAGGGCCTAACCTTGTTTATTTGGAACCAGACTTATAGGTTCCTTCTAAGTCTGGCTGCTGACAGAAAATGCAGTGCTTGTTGGGAGGCAACCCAACATCTGAATAACACCATCTTCAGGTGATATTTTTCCTTTCTCCTCCTGCTTTAATTTTACAATGGGGACATTGTAGGATTTAGGCATGGGGGGTGCATTTGCATTTTAGGAAGTATTCATGCATTTAGGTTAGCATATAAAAAAAAATTCCTCTTTTCTTGAGTTGATTGGGTTAGCCCTAGCAAAATACCTTTGTCATTGGAGGTTTTTCTTCCGAAATTATTTCTTAAGTTTAGAATCCAGTACATTTATTTCACGTGCACATAGACTGGGTAATGGATCTTTGAGGAAAACCAATAAGCATTTGTTGTCCACTAAACCCTTGGACAGTTCATAGGGAGTCAAGCATACTATCTTCCAGTAGATCCACCTCATATTTGTGAGAAGAAAGTAGAGAGATTGTTGGTGCGCTAAGTCTAGTGCAAGGACTCTTAAGTTTTGGATAATTAGATGATGATACTTCAGAGTTAAGCGTAGTTTTCACTCTCTGTTCCTATGTGCGTATTTTGTGTGAATTCCTGAGAGTCACCAAATAAGGCAAATACATAGAGATTGAGTCTTAATAAAGCTATAACTATGGTGGATGGTTATGACCGTCCTTCATAGAGTCCTCGGTTGAAGGAGTATATTAGTGTCAAAGGTCAGAAATACGCTTGTCCTATCCATTCCTTCCCGATGCCGAGAATAGGCAATTCCACCAAATAAGCCACACAATATCCTCTTGACCATCATCATCCCGAATAATGTCTCATAAATAAAAGTCTGTGTTGTATTATGTTGATTTATATTATAAAAAAAAAGGGAGAAAAGAAAAGAAGAAAAAGAAGAAACAAAAAAAGAAGAAGAAATATCTATATTAAAAAAAAAGGGTCCAAGTTATAATGTAACATTATTTCTGAGGCATCTGAACACCTATTGCGTTCCACTAAATATAACCCATACCTACCTTTTAGTATTTCTGATCACCCGAATTCTGGTTGAGGACTCTAACTTAGTTGTAGAGTTATTAAGACTTTAATTGAAGTGTGGATGCCATGTGAGGCCACCAAATAGTAAGTACAATTTCTAAATCTGGCGAGATTTGTGATCTCAGAAAGAAAAAAGAAGAGGGAGTGCCTTGGAACATCAAGAGAGCACAATTGTGTAGCCTCTCTCAGAGTTGACTTGTCTAATAATTTAGAGATCTAGAGTCTGCAGTACTAGACTATATGTAGCACCAGATGAGTGTGTGCCACCAATTGCAAATCCATTCAACTCGATATCTCCTACCTAAGCCAAACGCTGGGGCCAAATTAAAGAGTATCCTCTACTTTATTCTCGAGGGAAGTAGTTGCCTATCCTGACAGCAATATTTACCAAGGGTGAAGTACGAAATTCCAATGCAAATTGGCTTTTTCTCACTTGGATCCGTTACTTAGGCTATTATCACGTCACATTTGTCTAGATCTCTAAAGTTTTGAAATAAGAAACGAAGAAATCTTCTGATTATTTCTATTACTTTTTATTTTTGCTAGGGACTAGCAAATCTTAGAAATGGGGGTATTTGATGAGTCCATTTTAATGGACTAATATTACGCCTAAGTAACTTTAATTGTATCTTTTAGGTTTGTTAATAACTATATTAAGTTATAGAATGTTTTCATGCATCATGATTTAGGTTTACATTTATTCTATAAATTAATATGTTCTTTTTATGTGCAGGAAAAATAATTGGTAAAAGAATGAGGAGGAAAGGGTAAATTACCCTTTCAAATAACCGGCGGCTGTTCTTTTCCCCATCCTCTGGGCACCCTCAACAGCCGTCGGCCAGAAATAGTTAAGGGATTTGAAAATCCCTTAACTCTCGCAGGCGCAAACCAGGAGGAGTTAAAAAGGCAAGGCAGAGAAAGGAGAAGAGGCCATCTTCCCCCTTGCGAGGAACAACCCCAAGCATGCACTGTGGACCAGCTCCGCCCTACTCCTTCTCTGCGCGCCCATCTCCAGCCGCATCCACCTTCCAGTCGCATCTTCCAGCCAGTGCCCCACCCCGCAGGCGCACGCTCATCTGTAGGCTCCCCACTGCGCGCCTGCAGCCGCGCCCTAGCAAGCCACCCTCGCCCCTGCAGGCACCCGCTTCAGCGCCTAGCACTCTCTGCAGACCGCCTCGCCTCCAGCGAGCCCCCCTCTCGCCCTCACGCCGGCAGGTGTCCAATGCTTGCTCTTGCATCGCACCGCCCTCTAGCGCCCGCAGGTGCGAGCCTCAACCTCCAGCGCCTGCCTTCGCGTCCACCCTCTAGCGCTCTTTGCAGACCGCCTCACCTTGCGCACCCCCTCCTCCACGCAGCCAGGCGCACCCGCACTCCTGCAGGTGCACCTGCAGACACCCCACCGCACCCTCCTTCGAGCAGGGCGCGCCTCAATCTCTAGCACCAGCACCCTGCATGCTCACCGGCCACCGCCACGCCACCATAGGCGCTTCACAACCGTAGCACCACCCGCTGGTGCGCACCATCTGCAGCGTGCGTCTCTCTCAAGCAGCACCTTCACGGCAGTAGCAGCCTCCTCCGAAGTCTTCCCCTCCGGCCATCTCCGTCGATGCCGCAACCTCCATCGAATTGGCCTCGTCCTCGCCAACATCCCTTGCTTGTGAAAGCCCCGCCGATGCTCTCTCTCTCTCTCTCGCGAGGAGCAGAGAGAGCAAATGCTCTGTTTTCTCTGATAATAAAAATTACACTCACTGCCATTGCCACCAGAATTTGATTTTTATTTATTATTATTATTATATTATGGAAAAATTGTGCATGCACACTCATATTCTCTGATAATTACACATTAATGATATTCACCTATTTCAAGATTGGTTTTGGGCTTAACCTGTGCACTAATTTTCTCTAGAATATGTCACGTGAAAATTACATAAAATCATCATATATTTATTGACGATTTCAGTGAGGAAAAATTGCGCATATACTCTTATCTTTTTAAGTTATTGTGAATCTACTTTCCATCGCATTTTATGTCAGATTTGAATAGGGATTTCGCAATTTACTGAAAGAATATAAAATAATCGAGAGTTTATTACATAATTTCCTCCCTGTGGACACGACCCGCTCTTCTATGAGTGATTATTTTTATTTATTTTTTATTAGTCAATTTTTCCACCACTTAAATATTACAACGCAAAATGGAAAATTGATTTGTTAAGCTTATTTTGGCATGTTCTCCTTGATTCCTTGACGAATCCCTCTCAGATTTGAAAGGGAAGTTTGTCAAGGAATTCCGTTCCTTTTGAGCCAAATCCTAAGCCCTAAAACCTTCCCAATCTCTCATGTGAACGCATGAAAGATTTAGGTATATTTCAATTTCTATCTCCAGCGAACCTTCCAAGCTTGAAAAGCTTACTTCCCAAGCTCAAAACATCCTCTAGAGACCTATAAAAGACATCCCAGATCAGACCGAAGATCCCACGCTCAAATTTGGCTGGATTCCCCTCTGATTTCATCTCCCCTCATCCAGCCGAAGCTCCTCAACGTCCGACGAGCTCCTACATCTCCTTCCTTCATCTGACTACAATACCAGCGGCAAATCCTCCTTCCTTTCCTTTCTCCGCGTCACACCATACCAGCGGGCGCTTCTATCTCTTTCATCCTCGTCATCCTACCATCACCAGAGTGCCTTCTTCTCCGACGCCGACCACACCGCAATCGCTGTCGCCTCCGCTTCCATTCATCTACCAAATACTTAGATAAGTTCCTTAACTCCCCTACTTCATTTACACACCAACCACACTTTGTTTCGACCGTCGTATCACCCTGACCACCTTCACCCTCTTTCACTCTGGCCACATCTCCTGCGAAGTGCCTCCACCTCTCCACACCTCCATCCGCTTTGCCACCCACTCCAAAAGCTCTGTCGTGTCCCAGAGAGCAAAAGCCCTCAAATTATTAAGGCCATTGGCCTCTCCTCAGTGCCACTGAACACTCCACCTTCGCACGGCCATCCCCGACACCGTCCGACCACCACACACAACCATCCACCACACAACCACCACTAACGCACTCCACACCCTATGGCGAAGCTCCTGAACTTATTTAACAGGGCTGAGAGGCCGTATTTTGGATTTCAGGTGTTCTCTCCTCCACCACCATGGATGTAGCTTCGAGTAAAGCTTGAAGCCTTCTCCAGCTGTTGTAAGTCCCAGGTGAAGCCTCCAGGTGACGCAGAACATCTCCAAGGAGGTCTCCAGGTCCTCAATTAAGGATCTCTACAGCTGCAGCTCCCTCAATTAGACGCATCATCCACTACAGTTGCACACAGAAGAGCCCTATGGGATTAATCCCACATCGAGCGCTGAAAGATGCGTGACACCGCATAAGAGGATTTTGTTACACAGGCATATCGCCTCAACTAAACATAGGGGGTGAGGTCCCTGCTCACCCTTCACCTACGCCTCGCCCGTGACTCGTCCCCCACGGGCCTGGAGCTGATCTAACCCGCCTAACCTATGCACTCCTCGCTCACCACCCACTACCGGTGAGCCTGGTTACGTGTGCACTCTACCCGAATATCCGATAACCCAGACTGTGGCCTTGGGAAGGAGAGGAAGCAGATCTCAGAGAGAGAAAGAGAGAAAGTGTGCAGGAGCAGGGGGTTTTTCTCTGAAGACCAACGGCTGACACTTAGCCGTTTGAAGAAGAAAACCCTTCCCCTTACGCGAGAAAAGAAGGAAGAAGGGGAGGAAGCCAGAGAGGAGGAGCTGAAGCAACAGAAGAAGAAGAGCAGCAAAAGTGCACTGTGCACTTATCCTACGTGGATCTAAATTGATTAATACTATTGAGATATTTGATATTATTGTGAGGAGTAATTGGTGATTCAAATCACCATTTTACCCCATTCTTTTTCCACTATTTGACATTTGCTTTCATTTATATATCATTACTGCTTGGAATTCTATTATAAATTGCCAATATATTTGCTTGAATTGCAATCTTGAGAATCATTTTGCTAATTGCTCCATGTGTTCGACCTCGGACTCTATCTATACTGCAATGCATCAATTTTAAAATCCATTTCAGAGTGACTAACATGTGGAATGGGGTTTCTTGGATCCAAAGCCGATGATTAAGGAGGAGGAATGGGGGCAGATCTCCAGTGAGTGAAGAGTCCACAAGAGGAGCTTTAGGGTCGTCCTCAGGCATACGTCATCCCTAGGGGTGAGGAAGAATTGGAGGTGAAAAACCATGCCTCTGTCACAAGCGTGGCAAGTGAAGAGGTTAGGAGTTGCTGGAGAGGGAGGAAAGGATCGGCTTAAGAGGTGTTGTAGGAAGTTGATGGCCGTGCGCGCGACCTGGATAGGAGCTTAAGTAGGTTGATCACTAGGTCTGGGCATCACAGTGGTGGAATCAAGCGCCTAAGTCTTGGGCAATGGAGATGGAATCGTGGAGCACGTGAGTGTTCAAATCAAAATGCCACCGTTGGATGAGATCTAAAGTGGAAGGTGATCACATGCGCTGAAGCACGCAAAGCTTCAATTGGAGCTGGCCCCTTGGATCGAGAGTTCATGAGATGAACTACCTAGATTGGTCGTATTCTTGGGGTGAATAGTGCACCTGTAGCTGCAGCTGTGTTGGTGGTTTTGCGCACAAGCCCTTTAGGCGAAGGGGTGGAGAAATTATGGAGAGGCCCATAAGTAGGTGAAATGAATGCGGTGCAGTCCTTAGGAATTGCAAGAAAGTCCCTAGCGGCTATCAAATCGGTCCCTAAAGGTTTTAATGTGAATAAATATTTATGAACTAAGGACCTAAATCTAAAGCTCTAAATGCAAGGTCCTAGTGATGTCCAAATGCAACCAAATTTTTATTAAGCTTAATTGAACATTAAAGAAATTGATTTCACTTTTGATTTAAAGTTTTGAACTCAAATGTGTGTTCAATTTGCAATTAGATCATCAATTTACATTAATGAATAGAATAACTCATTTTATGACCTAATTTTGCATTTTTAACACAAATTGGATGTTTTAGGTCATTTCTGTTAATTCCCACACTTAACCCTTTTCATGTGTTAATTTTGTAGTGTTTAACCTAGTTTCTAGCTTAACTTATGCATTTTAACTATGATGAGCCACACCTCATCATACACCCATGCTTAAGTTTTTCTAATCTCTTAGCAAACAACTCATTAAAGTGCAAAGAAATTTAAGTATCAACTAGGTAAGTGTGATGAGATAACTATTTTTTTCTTTTCTTTTCTCAAATTGTTAAGTATTTAGAAATGATCTTTAAGCTGAAAGATTTTCTTTTGATCAAACAACTGCGTTATGTCTGGACATTATGAGAACTTGTCGCTTAGGAAGACTAATCGGAACTTAAGATTGATATGACATAGACCATCTCTCGACCAATAAGGACTCTTGATATTTAAACCTTAAGTGCGATTTCCAAGACTCAGGGGGTTTTACAAGACTCAGAAGCTAAGTGGTTATGGTTGTGCTTAGATTTGATTTCCAGTTAGCTAACTTAGAATGAATCTTATCCAAAATTGAAGAAAAGTATGAGACTTTAGTTCTTCAATAAAAAATAGGACACCAAGATGATTAAAAGGGAAAGACCCTAAGTAGTATCTCATGATAGAGAGAAGTCTAGAAAGTCTCACAAAAGGGAAGTTACGACCCACAAAACAAAAGCTTTTGGGGAGGCTGACCTTTTGAGAGAAAGCCTCCTCAAAAGAAGTGATGAAATCTTTGAAAACATGAACATTTGATAGGTTTCCATTAATGAACAAGATGATATCATCATCATAAAGAAGACAAAGAGGGGAAGTGATGTTACGATTGATGGAGAAAGGCTTAATTCTCCCTTGAAGAGCCAAACAATTTAGACCTTGGATGAAAGGCTCCATGTAGATATCTAATGATAACGTCATCATCAGCCAAAACTAGCATTAATTAGTCATAATCCATTGATAAATGCTCCTACATAATCGCCAGAAGACCGTAATTCATTACATATCTTTTATGAGAGATTAACATAAAACCAGGGTTAAATCTACAGTTTTAACAGAATATCCTAAATGCAGAGTAACCACTGGATTTCTCAAGGATTTATTAAAGGTTAAATGTTCATTAATGTCTAATAAGTGGGTTCATGCAGATAGAAACAGGTTTTTACGCATTTCAAGAATTAATGGAATCTGAAACCTTAATTTCAGACCCACTTAATTAACTGAGGTTCTGGTCACGATAAAATTCACCTAAACCTTCTAAAAATCATAGAAAAACATTCCATGAGGTTTGGTACCTTTGATTTGACCATTAGAATCCATTTTGACCTAAAATAGAGTCTCAGAAAGGACAATTGCCTTAATTTGGATTTCTACGTAATTACCCAGTCAAACTTGGTCAAAATCAAAATTCGAGTTCACCATCAGATTCCTTAGGTCTAAATTAAGTTTGTATCAAAATATAGGCCCAATCAGAGATCACCTTCACCTAGTTTGCATTCCAGTCCAGTATGACTCTTTTTTTTACACACACACCCCTAACTTTTTGAATTAATTGCAAATAGATCCCTACATTTGTCATTGTTCTTTACAAATTGGTCCCTCAGCCATTATCATGGAAGAACTCCTACTCCAGCAACCCTCAATTAGGGATTTCTCCTTGATTACTTGATGAAACTCTTCCAGAATAGAAAGGGAGTGATGAACACACATGAATTCATGATAAATTGCTTATATATGATAGTTCCTAGGCTTAGCATTGCATTTATGCAAAAAGTCACGTGATTTGTAAAAATGGGTTTTTAATGTCGTTGTAACACGTGAATTCGCATACGCTTTTAAATTTGTATCCTAGATAGGGGAGTATCTAGGGTCATCCAAAGAGTCAAAAATTGTAATTCAATTCTCTTGCTAAAAATAAATCTCAACTTTCTTTTTAGTATTTTAAATATATATATTTTTTGTGTTTTGAAATAAATGGGCAAAGTGCAAATTGTGACGAAAAAGTGCTAACACCTAAAATGCTAAGCTAAAACTTAAGAGATTAAAATGTCCACTACCTAAGCTCACTCTAGGCAAGTGGAGGCCTAGAGTAATTGAGGAATGGAAGTAGAATAAGTGCTAGAACAAAAGTAACAATTGCAATAGGCAATTAAAAAAAAGGCAATTTGATTAACTAGAATTTGTGTTCTTTTCAAAGACAAGCAAATGAATGCTTCTACTAGAAATAAAAAAATCTAAAAGCAATAAAAGAAACACAAATCCTCTTGCAAAATTTGGTGAAGAGGGGAGTCTTCTTGCTCCAAGCCTAGCTGCTCCTTGGCTTGAAAAGAGGGCCTCCTTCTTCTCTTTTCTTGAGAGCTCCTCCAAGGTGGATGCTACCACCTTCAATGATCTCCTCCAAGGGGTGGGCATGCACCACCCTCAAATTCTCCTCCAAGGTGGCGTGGACCACCATCAAGATCTTCCTTTCCTGGATCCTCCTTTGGCTGGCGTGGCTCAAGAGAGAAGGGAAGAGGGGAAGGCACCAAAGGGACAGAATATCCCCGTAATCATCTTCTTCTTCTTCTCTCTTGGGCTTGGGCTCTAAGTAGAGTATAAGAGTGAATTTGCTAGCCAAGGATGGTTTGAATGGAGGTGGGTAGTGGTCTTTTTATAGGGTAGGATGGGAGGTTAAGGTGACTCTTGAAATGGAGGGCTAAGATGGGAAGATGGAGGTGGTTAGTTGATCCTAGGGTTAAGGATGGTTGGCGCCACCTAAGGGGTGTAAGGGGGGTAGTTAGGGTTGGTCAAGGGGCACCTAAAAGTGGTGCCAACCATGGAGAGGTGCCATGGGTTGGCGCCAACTTTGAGGCTTCTAGAAGGTGGGATTATGTGGATGGTGGAGATGGGTTTAAGGGGAGATGTGTGGTGGAGATGAAGGGGATTTTTGGAGCGAAAAGTGGCGCCAACAAGGGGGTAGTTAGGGTGGTTTTGGCGCCACTTTTTGGTGTCTTTTGGAGGTAGTGGGTAGGCTAGGTTGGTGCCAAGTAGGGTTAGCTTATGTGGAGCTTAGGTGGAGCTACTCCGTGGAGTTGTTAGGTAGGGTTTTTTGGGTGGTACAAGCCAAGGCAGCTAGAGCATAGCTAAGCTAAGCTAAGCTAGCTTAGCTAATGGTGGAGTAGAGGATGAGGTGTTGGAGCAAGGGTTTGGAGGGAGGAGCTAGATCTGAAGAATCTGGAGCTGAAGTGGAGCTGGCAGCTGCTGAAGAGGTCAACATGGGGCTACTCTAGCTAGCTTAGCTTGCTAGTTCTTTGCTAGCTACTAAGCCAAGCTAAAGTGAGTTGGCTTCTGTTGAATGGAGCTGAGATGAGCTGGGTCTGGTGCTCCCGGGGAGAATTGAGTTTATTGAGGCAGCTAAGGTAGCTTAGCTCAATTAGCTTGAGCTAAGCTGAGTCCCCGAGAGTTGGACTTGAGCCTCCTGAGTTGGGATGAATTCTTCTTCAGTTGGCTGGAGTTGAGTGAAACTGGATGTAGCTGGATCTGAGTTGGAGTGAACTCCAGTCAACTTAGCTGAGCTAACTAGAGCTCCCTGTGGACTTGTGGGAGCTGAGATGAGCTAGACTCAACTAGGTTGATCTGGATCAGAGCTGACTTGAGCTAGGGTGAGCTAAGATGAACTCTCTTGAGCTGCCATTCAGCTGAGATTAGCTGAATGGAGCTGGGATGAGCTAACCCTAGTCCAAGTGAGCTAAGTTCCAGCTGTGGTGAGCTGGATCAAGCTGAGTTCCACTTAGTCTGAGCTCCTCCTTCACCATTTTCCTTCTTGAGTGCTAGGGATTTAGGGATCTGTATATCTGTTCATCCCTAACACTCACAAAAACATATTAAAACAACAAAAGAAAATGCAATGCATGCCTAACCTAGTTAATGCCTAAATGCAGCCCAAAAAACCCCTTTGCGGAATAAAATCCTAAGATCTAGGTTTGTTTTAATGCATAAGAATGATAATAAACTGGCGTTTATCATGCATATCATGTTATAAATATTGCATAACATCCATTGCAAGGCATTTAGGATAGTTGTATGTTTTGTATATTAATTCCTTCAATTTTACATGGCCAGGAAGCAATGCGACATCCTTACAGACTTCGGATGAAAAATCCGACTGTATGGATGGATCCAGAGCGAAGATCGCAGTCCGACAATGCAGAAATCACCTCGATCTGAGCACCATGGCATCCTTTGCAAGCAATGAAGGGTGGACGGTCCAGATGGTGCCACGTGGCACCATTTGGAGCACCCAACGCCACCCGCCACTTCTCCAAAGGCTAATCATCAAGTGATCTCAACCATTGGATGAGAATCCAATGGCTGAGAGCTCACCCTCACCATGCAACTGCGGCTCTTCCTCACAATGCATTGGTGGACTTGGCGCAATGGTGGGAGCAGCGGTTCTCAAGGGAGGGGCGTAGGTTCGAATCCCCGCGGCCCCCCCAATCTCAATTCAGCATGCATGCAAGCAAAAGTGGCAGCGCAGTGCACGCGCGCGCGCGCTAGCACACGCCAGCGCGCACACCAGCAGGACGCTGTGTGATTAACGCGTGTGATGGGCGGCAACGCAGCGTAGGCACGTACGCGGTTGGTGCCAGCTTTCAGTGATAGCTGGGCTGACCTACAGCGACGCTTACAGCTGTCGCTACTTCATTGCAAGCCAGCAAAGCCAGCTAAGGAAGTGAGCGGATGTGAGCTGTCTACAGCAACGCTTCTAGCGGCAACCTGGAGGTCAGTAAAGGTTCCATGCCTATTTTTACCTCTTCTCCTCCACTATAAAAGGACCTACACCCCCTCCCTTCTAAGCCATCTCTACCTACTCTACTCCCACCTACTCCCAAGCTCTAGCAAGCCTACCAACGCTCCAATAGAGCTTGTTCTCAAGCTCCCAAGGTGCCTATTAGTATAGAGAACATCTGCCCCACCAAATACTCCTACTTCCCATCCCCCTTCATAGGTCACCTTGGAGTCATCCTCCCACCTCCATTCCGGTAGCAGATCATCTCTGTCTTCTCACCTCCATTCCGAAGCCACGCTGAAGCTTTCCTTAACCCGACGTCCTCCTGCATCTCACCTCCGTCGTCCCACTCCTCACCTCCTTCATCCGAGCTTCCGCCAAGCATTGTCGTCTCGCCGAACAGCCGATTCGGGAGATTCCCTCTCACCCCCTCTCTTTTTATGCTTTCATAGTTGATTGTAATAGACATTGAAGTGATATCTATACCATATTTGTTCTATCTCTATTTTGTGATTCATTTGCTTGTCTTTTTCTTACAAAAATACAAAAAAATAATAAAACCCTAAAATAACAAAAACAAACAAAATGAAGCACGGTTTTCAGTTAAAGTAAACGTCGCCTCCCTGTGTTCAACCCGAGACTCCTTTGGAGTTTCAGTATAAATTTTATCTGATCGACGTGGTTTGCAGCTACGACAACGGGTTACTTTTAACCCTGATTTCTAACACGCAAAACT
Organism: Thalassia testudinum; assembly: GCA_037157565.1. NCBI lineage: Eukaryota > Viridiplantae > Streptophyta > Magnoliopsida > Alismatales > Hydrocharitaceae > Thalassia > Thalassia testudinum. The sequence goes on along the minus strand of JAZHRO010000022.1, from coordinate 64,510,329 downwards.
CGTGCGATCATTTTGGCGTCGTTGCCGGGGAGGCAACAGAATTTACTTTATTATTTATTACGTTTCTTTTCATTTGCATAGCACTAACCCTACTTGTCTTTGATCTACTGTCTTGTAGGTACCCTAGCATGGAGATCCAAGTGTGGTAGATTGGAGTAAAGTGCGAGTAGAGTACTCTGTAAGTGTCCCCCACATTTCCCCCCCCACTAGTTCATTTCACCACACTCATAACCTAGACCTAATCTACCTAGGTGTTTGCATAAACCCTAGGATAGAATTGTTTGTCTTGTTTGCCACCTTCATCCACCTCACCCCCACATTAGAAAAAAAAAAGAGATACTTTCTGTGGGATGAATCAATATACACACTCTATACACCAACATTTAAGGCACATAATCGGACTTGATTTTCGTCTACTCAACCGGGCTTCCGACCTATGGACCCGGTATACGAATTCAACACATAAAAGAATAGAAATCATATTAAATTAACCACCTTTTTGTGTGCCTTAATCAGTGGTGCATTTGAGCCAATTGATTGAATTGTTTGGGTCGCACCACCTAATCTAAAAGAGGTTCATTTTCTAGCTGTCCCATAGGATTCAATAATTAAGTCAAGCTAGGCACTCCATATTTTTCTTGATTTCTAAAGGAAAATATTTGAACACGTGCTTTCAAAAACAAACTTGGTTTGCCTCACAAAACTTGGTTGAAAACACCTAATATTTGAATCCTAAAAGCTATTAAGCAAGATTCGAACCCTAAAACTCACCTCATCATTAATAATCTTGCTTGAAAACCTCTTGGTTGTGAACATTCACACGTCTTAAAACAAATCATTAAGGGCACAACCCATTAAGGGCCCATCACATTCCAGAGCACCAACTTCCCAAGCCTAACTAAAATCAATTAGACATTGGCCCTAAGGATTCATTCACTTGTCAGGATCTAGATTGAGATTATTCACAATTAACCTGCTTATACTAGTCAATTTGATGTCTAGCTAGGGGAATAGTGTCAAACGACCGCGGTTGGGGGGTACACTAGGAACCGAAGGCGCAAGCCAAAGGAAGAACCTTCTCCCCAGTCCCTCCTTCTAACTGGTTGGATTGCCTGGACATAAGTAGAGTAAATCGTCCATAATCTTAGGATGGATTTTGAGAGTCAGTAGACCTTAGGCTACCCCATCTAAGCACAGGCTTGTATTCTTGTGCTGTAGGGTTCCCTCTTTTCCCCGTCCTTTTGACTTCCTTCCAGTGTATGCTTGGGAGGAGGTCATTGAACCCTAGATTGGAAGGACCTTTAGACCATTCTAGGAGGCAGAGGTTGAGCTATAGCCAAGCAGATCCCATGGCTGATCAACAGCCACCTCCCCCACCTCCGAACCAGCAGGAGCTGATTCAAAGGCAGTTGGAAGAATTGCAGCAGATGCAGCAATGGTTCCAACGTATGCATGGTCAAGGCACTCGGCCCTTGAAGGATTTCTATGTTCCTTCAAACTAAGGGGAACGTCCCAACGTCATGATTCCCGCCAGAGACATTGAAATCAAGCCTCAAGTCTTAAGTTTGATTAAGCATTTCCATGGGCTTGGCTCGGAGGACCCATTCCAGCACCTGGAGGATCTGACCACTTTGGTTCAGACCACTAGAGCAAGGAATGTGAACGAAGAGCAAATGATCATGAGGATTTTCCCCCACTCTCTCAGGGATAAGGCCACACATTGGTACCGGACTATAGGAAGGCCGGTTGAAACTTGGGCTGCTCTTAAATCAGCTTTCTTGAAGAAATTCTTCCCTATCGGAAGGACAAATGCCTTGCAACGGGCGATTACCACTTTCGCCTAGTGGCCGGGGGAACCGTTTCATGGTGCCTGGGAGCGATTCCAGGAACTTTTGAGGAAGTGTCCACACCACGAGGTGCCGAAATGGCAACTCATGCATTTTTTCTATCACGGGTTGGTTGAACAACTCTGTAATCACATGGACGCTTCTTGCAGAGGCAATTTCCTCAATTAATCATGCCTCCATGGATGCATTCAACAGATCCCAATAACCTTGGTCAAGTGCCAATGAGATCTAGGATTCTCATTCATTTGACATGGAATTAATTTGTAATAAACTGGATAAAATGGACTTGGTTGCTAAGAGAATGGAAGAATGGATGTCTGGGAATTCAGGAAACACTTCTATACCTACTCAATCCCAGAATTTGGGATTCCATTCCTCATGAGCTCCCACGGGGCGGGAATTCGTGAACCAACTCGATTCGGCTAAACCTGTGAGCCAGGATTTCCTAGAACCATATGGGTTTCAAACTGGGGCCTTTGATCCCAGTTTTTCCGATCCTTTTTTCTCTCCATCCTTGTCGTATGAGGATGCTTATGCAATGCAGGAGAATGTTAGGTCCAACCTGTATTCCAACACTTATAACTCGGGATGGAGAAACCACCCTAACTTCTCCTGGAAAAAATAGGGGCAACGGACCCAAACTCGACCCAGCAACTATGCCTCTCAAAAACCTATGGGTCAGGGTCAAGTATACACCCAGCTGCCCCTGAGACCGGTTACTCAACCATCTTGGAATGGCCAACAATCCACGGGGTAGGCTAAGTTAAACCAGCAGATGGTAGAAATGCAAGGGTCCATGCTTTAGCTTATGCAGCAAATGAAGACATCATTGGATAACTTGCAATCCGGGTTAATTGCTAACACCCGACAACTCAGATCCCTACCATCTCAACCCGTACCCAACTTGCGTAATGTGCAAAATCAGGGCAATAGAGCCCAAGGGTATGGGAATCAAAGGGACCCACACGCACATGCTCAGGTGGTTGAGCAAGGTCCCTCATCTTCTTCTTCTTATGGTTACATGGCCAACCAAGGCCCTCCAATCTTCACTAATCCACCTCAAGACCCAAACCCATATGCCTCTACAAACTCTGTCACCTTGAGAAATGGGAAGCAGACCCAGAACCCTGAATTGCCTTCTAGAAGTCAAAACCCTGGGGAGCTTGAGAAAGAGGAGGAGGTTGAAGAAGACAATAAGGCCCAGGAACCGGAAATTAAAAATACCACCCATATCCCGTTCCCTGAGGCCCTATTGAAAACTAGGAAGAGGAAAACCATAGACAGCAATGAGGGGCTCCTGAATTTATCCAAAAGCCTAGAGATAAATATTCCACTCCTCGATGCTATTAAGCACATTCCGGCTTACGCTAAATTCTTGAAAGAACTGTGTACCCAAAAGCGTAAGCCGAGAGAACCCACTCTGGGGAAGGTGATTCTCTTTGAGTAGGCAAGTTTTGTGATCCTGCATCACCTTCCTCAAAAGAAGAAAGATCTAGGTGCCCCCTTGATCTCATGCATTATTGGGGAGTACACTTTTGATAGGGCACTATTGGATTTAGGTGCATCCATCAACCTAATCCCAACTTCTCTTTATGAGAGGTTTGGTTTAGGTGAACTCAGGCTAACCTCAATAACGCTACAATTAGCAGACCGATCGGTCACCACACCGAGAGGCGTTATTAAGGATGTAATTGCCAACGTCAAGGATTTCTATTTTCCTGTAGATTTCCTCGTCCTTGACATGGATGTACCTAATATATGAAGAACACGCCCATCATTCTAGGGCGTCCGTTCCTAGCTACCGCCAAGGCCAACATAAACTATGAAAGAGGTAGTATGGAGATCGCCTTTGGGAATAAGAAATTAACTCTAGATATTTTTAAGGTAATAAAAGGATTTGAGGATTGTGGATTCATTGAGGAGCTCGAGGATCAGGATCTTGAGACTTGTATGACAATCAGTGCACTCGAGGACTCCACTAGCTTTAGTGAACCCAACCCACAACCCTCTGTGGTAGACCTACCACATTCTGATGAGGCTGTTGATTTTGTTCATTCCCAGCCTCTTCCACTGGATCGTCCTGATGAATCTTCATTAGCATCCTCCCTTCCTTCTATTCTAAACCCATCCCAGCTGGAATTAAAACCATTGCCCAAATATTTGAAATATGAGTTCCTAGGACCTGAAAACACGCTCCTTGTGATTATTAGTGCTAATTTGACTAAGGAGCAAGAATCGAGGTTAATTAAGGTCCTTAAGAACAACGAGGCAATTGGTTGGACCATCCACGACCTTAGGGGGATCGAGCCATCTTATTGTAATCATCGTATTTTCATGGAAGATGGATCCCGCCCTTCTCATGAAATGCAAAGGGGACTAAATCCGAATATACGAGAAGTGGTCAAGAAGAAGATAATCAAGTGGCTCAATGGTAGGATTATTTACCCAATCTCGGATAGTCCATGGGTTAGCCCCGTTCAGATTGTACCTAAGAAGGCAGGAATAACCATTACGACTAATGAGAAAGGGGAAACATTCACCACTCGTTCAGCTTCTGCTTGGAGAGTTTGTATTGACTATAGGAAGCTGAACATAGCCACTAAAAGGGATCACTTTCCCTTGCCATTCATCGATCAAATCCTCGAAAGGTTAGCTGGGCAAAAAAAATTTTGCTTCCTAGATGGTTATTTGGTATATAACCAAGTCCCTATCCATCCCGAAGACCAGGAAAAGACAACCTTCACATGTCCCTACGGAACCTTTGCTTTCCGTAGAATGCCGTTCAGGCTTTGCAATGCACCTACGACTTTTCAAAAATGCATGCTGGCCAACTTTTCTGACATGGTGGGAGATTGTCTTGAGGTGTTCATGGATGATTTCTCTGTTTTCGGAGATTCTTTTGAGTCTTTCTTGGCTAACCTGGAATTGATCCCTCAGAGGTGCATCAAAACACGACTAGTCCTTAGCTGAGAAAAGAGCCACTTTATGGCTCAAGAAGGCATTATTTTGGGACATGTGGTCTCTAGTCGGGGTAATGAAGTTGATAGAGCTAAGGTGGATGCTATCTCTAGACTTCCTCCACCCACATCCGTAAAACAGATTCGCTCTTTCCTTGGGCATGTGGGTTTTTACAGAAGATTCATTAAGGATTTCTCGAAGGTTGCTCAGCCCTTGAGTAACCTTCTGGCCAAAGACACGCCTGTTGATGCAGCTAGATCGTGTTTTAATAAATATTGCATTGTAATATAGATGAACTTTCTGCGAAAACAAATAAAGATTTATAACTCGAAAATCAGAGTATCCGAGGTCGAACACAAGAACCAATCTAAGTATTTCCAAAACTTGAGAACACAACTTTTTAAATGAGAAGAAATAACTAGTTCAATGACAGTGATGTAGAAAGAAATTGCTCAAAGGGAACAAAAAATGGACGTCTGATACAATATCAGATGTCTTAAAGTAGAGCTCCTTCTCTTCTCTTCCCTTACTGCTTCTGTTTCTCTTCTTTATTTCTTTTCTTCCTGTGACCAAGGTCTGTCTTTCCTCTTTTTAAGTGGTCTTCTCTTTCTTCTTCCTTCTCTTTTCCTTTGCTTTCTTGAATCTTTGTATGCCCCTTGTCTTCTTCTTCTTCAGTTCTGTGTTCTCCTTGGCCTCGCTTCTTCTTCTTTGCCTTGCCTTTCTTCCTCCTCTGCAGAGCCTCCTTCCTTCTTCTTCTTCCTTCCTTGGTTTTGTTTCCCTTTGGCCTCTCTTCTTCTTTTCTTCCTTGCCTTTCTTCCTTGGTAGAGCCTCCTTCCTTCTTTCTTCCTCTGCTTGCAGCGGCTAAGTCCCTGCGTCCTGCACACAACCACGCACAGCAAAACCTAACCCTCTACCCACACCCTCACGTCTCTCTCTCTCTGTGTAAACTACTCTCAGCATGCTCTCCGAGAGCCGGGTAAATGGGTCAGATCACGCGCTCGGGTCCAGGCGCACCGGCGTGGGTGTGGTGTGCGAGGAGTGCTCAGGATAGGGTCGGATCGGGTCACGCCAGATTCGCATGGTGAACTCGCGGACGAGACACAGTGGTAAGGTGAGGGACCTCACCCCAAGTGTGACTGGAGGCAACTGGCTTATATGAAAAAAATAATATAAAGGATACACGCGCGTTGTGACTTACCGATGTGGGACTAATGCCCACCGCTTTCTCTCGTGCGCCCGCAGCAGACCGTGCCTTCAATTCCCACAACTGCAGGCTCTATTGGCGTCACTCGCTGGGTCGACTGTCTTCGCAAGACCTGCCCAAGTTTGCAACACCTGGAATCCTGCAGTCCTGCGACCTGGAGAAAGCAAGAAGCTTCCTCGAGTTGCCGCCAATGGCGGCCGAAGCGTGAAATCTGCCTGACACAAAAATATCCTCGTGGCCTAATAAGATCACTAGGGGACCTTCGCCGTGCCACGGAGAAGGTGAAGCGCTAGGTGGCAGGCCGCGGCATGGCTTAGGCATGCGTGCCTAGGTCGCTCTGTGGCTAGACGGGTGGGTATGTTCGGAGGGGTGTTGTGGTGGTGTAGTGGGACTGTGGATGAGTGAAGGGTGTTAAGTGAGGTGAGGCGGAGGTTATGCGATGGTCGGCGAGACGTGTGGGGTTGCGGAGCGACGAGAGCATCTCGCCGGAGTGTGGCTAGAGGTGAGGAAGGTGGCAGTGGACAGGGATGGTCGAGGGTCGATTGTGTTAAATAAAGTGAGGGAAATGAAAGAGTGGAAGATGGGGAACTTATCTGGACTGTTGGGAGTGAAAGGGGGCAGCGGAGTCAGATGGCTCGTTTGTGCCGTCTTCGGAGAAGACAACCTTGAGGGAGATAACGGCGACGAGGAGGAGGTCAGGGAGGCGTGCGCTTAGTGCGGTGCGACGTGGGAAGATGAGGCGGAGTAGACTCTGTTGTTGGTATGCAGCAGAGAGATGAGAAGGAGGAGAGGTAATCACCGGAGCTTGCGGGTTTCTTGGTCGGAGAGAGGAGAGATGAAATTTGGAGGATTCTACGACCAAGACAAGTCTGAGAGATTAGCAGAGGGTCGGAGGTCATTTTATAGGTGCTGATCGAGCTTCTGGTTCATGGAGGGCAAGCTTTTAGCCACCGTCGTCTCGCCGGAGAAGGAAGGTGGTTGGGATCTGATGTAAACACATTTACACTACTTAAGATGTCTATTTATGCATGTTCTTAAGCATAGGATCGCATTTCATGATATAAATATTGCATTACATGCATCATCTTGCATTTAGAATACTTTGAATAAAATGGAGGTTAATTGTCTCCTTTTATGTGCTTGGACAGGGAAAATATTTTATCAGGGCCTCGGATCAAAGATCCAACCGTATGGATGTGATCAGGGCGACGATTGGAGTTCAACGACTCCAAGATCGCCCTAATCAGGCATCCGTAGCATCAGATAGTGACCTGGGAACCCTAGAAGATCAAGGGCCAGGATGGTGTAAATCCGCACTTCAGATGATAAATCCGACCGCACGGATGAATTCGGATCGACGATCGCAGCCCAACGACACAAAAATCGAGTCAATCCGACATCCGTGGCACCATCTACAACTTCCAGAAGATGGACGGCCAAGATAGTGCCACGTGGTGCCATCTCAGCCGCCCAAACGGCCGCTTCATCTTGTGAAGGCTCCGCACCCAATCGCTCTCCGCCGTTGGATCTTAATCCAACGGCTGTGGGCGCTCGCATTTAAAATCGCCCGCTCGACCATCCGCGCCCCATAGCGCAGTGGTCGAGTGCGCTATCGCGAGCGCGGGGCGCGGGTTCGATCCGTGGCGAGGCGCTGAAGGGCGCGATCAATTGAGGCGTGTGGAGCGTCAGATGAAGATTAGACGGCCGTGCCCGCCCGATAGCGTCAACGCGCAATCGGACGCGCAATCAGACGCACGGGGGGCGCACAGCGCGCGGGCGCGGACGTATCTTAAGCCGTCCGATCTTGCAATCGGACGGCTGAAAAGAGCTGGACGTGCGTGGACGTTGAGGAGCGGGCAGCCGAGGAGGCGCGCGTGGGCGCGGAGGCGACTCCCACGTTGGGGCTTTAGTGATGGATTTATCCGTCACTAAAGACCCCTCTTTTATTATTTTGAAGTTGTAATGTCCATTTTGCCCCCACTCCTTGAAACTATAAAAGGAGACCCCCTCCATACGAAATTCTCATCCCTTCTTTCTTCTCTCTACCCCTCCAAAGTTCAAAAGAAGCTTGTCCCACACCTGGGATGCTTCTTGCGAGATAAAGTCCAATTTTCGTTCCCCTTCGGAAGTGGATCCCGCGACGACGACGGTGTACTGCTCCGTTCCCGTTCTTCTGCTTCGTCCTCCTTCGTCCTGCTTCGTTCTCCTTCATCCAGGCGTCGTCCCGTCCGGCTCGTCCTCCAAGCAATCGTCGAGGAGGATAACTTCTCTCTCCCATTCTTATTTACAGCTTTTCTAGTGTAGAATTTTCCTACTTTATAGTGTAATTGATTTTCCGCTTTCTAGTTTAACTTTTATAAATAATTGAAATATTGAATGCATGTTCTCTCTCTCTCTCTCTTAGTTTGATAGCTCCATTGTAATTATATCGCCTTGCTTAACAAAAATCCTAAAAAAATATAATTGCGAATAGAGATCAACATAGCCTCCCTGTGTTCGACCCGGAATTCTTTTCGGTATAAATTTTATTTGTTGAACACAAATTCTTCGCTTTCGAACTACAACGACAGGTTTTCCAAGACCAAACACGCAAGCGTAGCGATTCGCAAAACCCGTTCAACATTTTGGCGCCGTTGCCAGGGAGGCAACGATTTCCGATCTTTTCTTTGCATTTCCTGCACTTTATTTGTTTTCTAAGTAGCTTTCTCTTGTGTCTATTGTTTTGCAGAGACCTCCATCAAGGAATCAACAAGCAGTAGACTGGAGTAAAGTGCAGTCGAAGACAACTGTAAGTGCTCCCCCATTCTTTCCCCCTCCATAGATTTCATTCACCACATTAAATCCAAATCCCAATTAACCTAGGTGTTTGCATAAATCCTAGGAATAGTTTTGGTTGTTTGGATTTTCACTCACATTCATTCCACCCTCATCCATAAAAAAAAAATAATAATAACAAAAAGATAATCTTGTGGGGTAATTTTGAACAAACACATAACATACACCCACATTCAAGGCACTTGATCAACTTGATTTGTTTTCTACTCAACTGAGTTCTGATCTGTGGAACCGGTACACACAAAGCAACACATAACAGAGTAGAAATCATTCTAGGTTAATCATCTTTGAGTGCCTAACTTAGTGGTGCATTTGTGGCCAGTTGTTTGAGTTGTTTGGGCTGCACCACTTTATTTAAAACCAACTCATCAAGTAGCTCCTCCTTAGGGTTTTCAATCTAGGTATATTCCAGGCACTCCACTTTCTTTCTGATTTTAAAGGAAAATAATTTTCACCCGTGTTTTACAACTTGGTTTGCCTAGAAACTTGATTGCAATTCACCTAATTTGAAACCCTAAAAGCTACTTAAGCAAGATTTGAACACTAAAATTCACACATTATCAATAATCTTGCTTGAGAACCCTGGTTGTGCACACACACACAAATCAATCAATCATTAAGGGCACAACCCATTTAAAGGGCCCATCACATTCCAAAGCACATTCAAACCTATCCCTAAATAAAACAGAGTAGACGTTGGCCTTAGGGATTGGACTCGCTCTTCAGAACTCAGAACGAGATTATTTTCGATTAGTCTATTTCTACTGTTCAATTTGATGTCTAGCTAGGGGAGCAGAGTCAAACGATCGCGGCTGGAGGGTACACTAGGAACCAGAGGCGCAAGCTGAAGGAAGAACCTTCTCCCCAGTCCCTCCTTCTAACTGGTTGGATTGAACAGACAGAAGTAGATCAAATCGTTCCTTTATCTCAGGACGGGTTTTGAGAGTCTGTAGGTCTGTAGGCTAACCCATTTAAGGACAGGTTTGATTGTTTGTATTGCAGGGCACCTTTCTTCCTCCCGAGTCTCATGAATCCTTCCACATATTTCACACATTCCCGCTCTTTCCCTCCTGTTGTGAATTATCCTCAACTCGTATTGTAATCAACCATCAGTTAGTTGGGATACTTCAGATTGGGGATACAATTCTGGACCCCCGTGTTTAGGGTCTAACCCTGAACACTTTGATTCTGATTTCTATCCTTCTCAGAGCTACATCGATTATAGATCGTCTTCCTTTCATGCACAACTTAATACGATCTACAATCAAGAAGGATACACCAATCCTTACCCATCCTCTGATTTCACTGCCTTTAGGTCATCACCATCTTTTCAACAATCTGAAATGACCTACTATCAGGAAGGGTATAACGAATCTCAATTTGTTAATTCCCCTGCATTAAGCCCAAACCCGCCCAACCCTGAACCAACTCGTTTGGTTCAGGTTAACCAGGTTCAAGATAAGGTTCTGGTTAACTTGAGGAATATCATACAATCTTTAAAAGTTTAGCCAATACCTTTGTAACGACCCGATTCCCAAGTTCCTACGAGACACGAGAACCGGACCGACTCGACTAATCCCAAGATCCAGTCGTCCAACGAGGAAGTAACCAAAAGAGCACTAAAATAAACCACATTCAGCATGAATATAACTAACAGTAAGGAAATACAGCAGTAAGGAAAGAAACCACTACAGTATATACCACCACAACAGTAGAACAACATTCATAACATAATATGAACTGCAGGTAAAGAAAAGTACACCGGAAACAAGAACTACTCACTATAACGGAACAAAAAGAGGTACAAGAGAACAGTGGTAACTCTACTGGACCCTACTCGGCCCAGCGTCCTCTGCAGCTGCTGACCCTGGCTGTTCAACACCTGGTCCTGAAAGGTAACGAGTGTAACACGTCAGCAAAACGCTGAGTAGAGTGGCAGCTAAACTAAAGAAACAGTAAAGTGTACAGTAGCTGTTTTAAATTTTCTTTCTTCCTTTATTTACGTCTTTCTATTGTTTCACAATTTATCTATTTCTCAGATCCTTCACTTGATCTCGAATGTTCCTCGTGGGAACGATCTTGATTGCAGTCTTTTCCGAACAGTAGAAGTATCATGTGGTTCTCTCCTGGCCGGGAGAGTCCCCCGTGGTGATCCTACTCTCAGTCAACCACCCCAAGGTCACTAACAGACGTAACGGTGACTACGGCACGTGCGGTAAACGCACGGGTAGCTAACCCGCACTGGCACACGGTCAGTCGTTTCCGTTAACGGGTGCACCCAAAGCACAACATGGAACAAGTACAGGGCAGAGCCCTCTCAGTAACAGGGGTCCAACCCCTCCACAGTAACCAAACAGGGGCCTTACCCCTCCACAGTCCGCGCACCCTCGCCTGACTACCCTGGTTTGCCCCAGTGGGCCTAACAAGTCGGTGTGGGAGGCTAGCAGAACCCCGGGGCCCGTGGGGTAGCTAGTACCCCCTACACTAGTAGCTCTCCTCGGTACTACGTACACGAGGGCCAGCAAGTCGGTACAGAGTGGCCAGTCCTAACCCCGGGTCCCTGGGGCGGCTGGCTCCGCTCTGCACTAAACAGGGGGGACAGTCGCTCTCCTTGGTACTCCGTACTCAAGGGCCAGCTCACTTCCCCAATTCTATTCCATTCACTTTCCAGGAGTTCTACTCCTAATTCCCCGTAGGGTTCCAGCTCTTTTAACTCAGAACATCCAGGTTTCACTTTCCAGTTTCACGTTCTTACAATCCATATTCTCAATCACGTTTATTTATTCATAACAGGAAGCTGTTAATTCAATTCACAGGCAGCTAGTATTTCCTTTCCACATTTTCCAAGACTGCAGTATTCATACATTCCACTAGTTTTCCCATCCTAGGATTCATGCCATATCCTAGGATCGATCATACAATCTAGTTGTCCAGCCTTAGGATTCATGCAACACCCTAGGAATCTACCATTCAATCTATTTCTCATTCCTAGGATTCATGCAATGTCCTAGGTTCTATTTATGGTTTCATAATTTAACAGATTATACTTAAAGCCACTCTACCAGGTACAACGAGAGTAATGGGGGCGTGGTCGGGAATCCCGCGTGCCTCCGCAACCCCCGAGACTGCAACGGAACAGGGTCCTATCACAAGGATCAAACACAAGGAGTGTCTCAAAACAGTGTACAGCTACTGTAGACGTGTAGAGAATGTAATTCCGAAAAGAACGCAACTCGAAACGTGGAAAACGGAACCCGAACGGGCCCTAAACGGGTCGAAAACGACGAAACAATGCAAAATCAGACGTCTGGAACTTATTCCAGATGTCTTAAGAAGTGAAGCAGGGTTTACCTTGCTCTGCGTGGTCTCTCAGACGTCTAAAAGCCTGCGGGGGCGTCTGGCCTAGTTCCCAGATATCCGATGGTTACCCCGGACGTCTGGATGTCGCTACAGTCATCTGGCACTGCAGCCAGACGTCTGATTTGCGTTGGATGCAAATCTCAAACCCTGCGCGTACCCATTTCCTCTCTCTCTTAGTACGGTCAATCGAAGGGAAGGAAGAAGACGGAAAAACTCACCTTTCAGACATCTGGACAGACTTCCAGACGTCGTGCCCGTCCTCTGTCTAGAAGCACAGACGTCTGATTCTGGAAAATTTTCCAGAACCAGGGCGTGACTTGCCCTCCTCTCGCGACGCCCGGCCGCGTCGCGCCTCGTGCGCCTGCTGCTCGAGCCGCAGCAGTCCCCCCCCGCGTCGCCTCGTGCCCACTGCGCCCCCCGTCGGCCGGCCCTAGCAGCCCCGACCAGCTTGCCCTCACGGCCGAGCACCTCTCCCACGTGCAGCACCTCCTCCCACGCTCACCGCGGCTGTCGCTGCCGCTGCACCCTCGCGCTCGCTCTCGCGCACTGGCTGAAGGAGAAGAGGAAGGAGGCGGAGGTGACGGGAGTGAGGGAGAGGCATGGCCCTTTTAAGGCTACGCGAGGAGGAGAGAGAGAACGCGGTAGAGGCGTCTGCAGCCACAGGAGAGAGGGAAAAAGAGGGAGAGAGAGAGAAAATGCAGGTCTACGCGCTCAGGCGCGTAGACGAACAGTAGCGTGCCAAAATAATCGATTTCCAGACGTCTGGAAATGATCCTAGACGTCTGGTCCGACGTCTGTAAGTGATTCCAGACGTCTGGTACGACGTCTGGGCCACCTCCCAGACGTCTTAAAAGACGTCTGGAGCGCCCGTTCGTAACAACCTTGCATTAAGAGATTGGAGCCCCTGATTGAAATGATTGATGATTTAAATAAGTCTTTGTTGGATTGACTCCAGGATGTTAAGGATAAGAACCCGGGTGAGTTTTTACTTGGGAAATTAGCAAAATTGAGGATGAGATTAGTGGTTGCTTTGATTCAATCTTGGAATAATTCCCAGGATGAACCCTCTTCAGGAAAGCCAATGACAGAACTCGCTCAGGCACCTGTGGGGGGACACGTGTTACGAGGCTGACCAGATTGAATTAAAACAACCAATTAAGGATGATCTGATTTCTTCGCCTGAGATCCCTCAGCCGGGTTACGAGGAAGCGTATGTCTCCTTGGAACACAAAGTGACAACTGATTTTGGGACATACATTGATACAGATCCTGATGGTGAAGATTCAAGTTGCGAAGTCTCACGCGAGTTTTCTGAACATGATTTCTGTGAGACGATTGGGCCTGAGGAATCTGATAGATCATTTGATAGCCCAATAACTGAGGAAACTGATCTTATTAGGGCACACATTACGGGTCCAAAATCGCATTTTCTGGAGGAATTAATTCAATGCCCTGATTATCAGTTACACCCTGTTGAGCTTATTGATGATTCTAATTCTGAGATAATTAGACCCAAGTCAATTTTGATTCTGCCACATCATTTAGACTTGGAGATTTCAGACGGGTTGATGAATATACAAGAGGTCCTGGAATTTGATAAGATGAATGAGGAGAATAGGAGCTAGGAAGTTCTGATTTGGGAAGTCAATTTTGGAGGAAATAGAAAATTGAGTCGAAGGGTTCCTTTTAAGCTGAAACCATCAAATCAGAACCCTTACGACATTTGTTTCGAGGATGTCAAACCCAAGCACACATTCAATGATTATCCTTTTGAGCTTCAATTCTCTGTAACCCGACTTTTTGGTCTTGGGTTGCATCCTCAGAAATCACAGGCCTGATCCCGCTTACATTCTGATTTTAGGTTTTGGGTAATTTTTATCCAGAACCTAAGATATTCTCGATTATGGGGTGTGGGTCTGCACCACAATCTGGTCCACATCTGTGGACCTTTGCTGACAGGTCAAAGGATTCTTCTGTTCATTCTAATTCTGACCTGCACATGTGAATTCTTCATTTCATTTTTTTGTATAGTGTGCCTAGCTGAAGGCACTAAACTCAGCACATATACAGTTCTTTTTAATTTTTCATCTCGGAGCAGACCTGACATTCACACAATTCAGGTGCTTTCTTCGCTTTTCCACTCTGTTTTATCTCTTTTTAATACAATGAGGAAATTGCATTAGATAGGCATGGGGGGGTGGATATTTATCTCTGAATTCATTCGTCAGCTCTGTAGATTTGTTTTATTTTGATTAAAAAAAAAATCGAAATTAGGAAAGAGAATTTGGGTTTAAGAAAATTTTTAATCTTAGGAAAAACTACATTAAGATCTGAACACAAAGACCCCTCAGGTCTTTGGACTTAATTAGCCTGTGTATCCACTAAAATGTGGATTTGTTTTTGAGTCCTCGCCATCTTAATTCTATTATAATTGGAATAAATAAGTTTGGGTGATAAGTACACGACTTGTGAACCCGCCCTCTGATTTGAGAGAATTTTGAGTTTTAAGCATCTACACACTTTCTTTGCACTGACTTGTGTTCGGCAATTCTAACGGAAATTGGGTAGTTAATAAACCTTCTAGGGTGATATGGCTGGCAAGTTATCGTGGGTAACAACCCATAGGTAGGTTGTCCAGAGCCCAGTCACTGGACCTTTCTTAGTTTGCTACCTTTAGGTAAATCTTAGACTAGGGAAACCACCTATTTAAAAAAAAAAAAAGGAGAAAAGAACAAAAAGAAATAAGCCACACTTCGCCGCACGAATATGGCTAGCAAGTTGTCAGTGGTAACAGCTCATTGACCGGTTGTCCAGAACCCAGCTCAAAAAATGCTCTAAAAATTTCCAAAACACTTAGGAAGAAGCGGAGAAGTAGAATAAACCGGGGAGATATACACTGGATTCACCCTTGTGTTGACCCCATAAAAAAAATAAAAGTAGGGAGAAAGCTACCGATTGTAAAGATACACTTTTAGGTAGAATTCTGGTTAGGTCACCTAGAGGCGTAGAAATTCGAAGTCCATTCTAATTGCCGGTCAACGAGTCTATCACAATCACAATAAGATGCTTAAAGCTTAGGGTTCTCATCAAATTTTGGGTGAGTTGAATGGCCGTAGAAAGCCACTCTTAAACACAAAAATTTGAAAATCAAAAAAATTAAAAAAGAGAAAAAGAAATTTTTCTTTTAATAAGGCGAGGGTTTGAAGCAGTTTGCATTTTGGCTGATACCCGGGCACTGTTGTGTCTTTGAAAGTTCAGTTCCTAAGTAGACAATTTCTTAATGATTGAAAAATAACTTAAGTCCAAATAATCTAACCTAATTCTTTTATAAATAGCATATAGTTTTTGCTAGGGACTGGCAAAAGATACGCATGGGGGTATGATGTAAACACATTTACACTACTTAAGATGTCTATTTATGCATGTTCTTAAGCATAGGATCGCATTTCATGATATAAATATTGCATTACATGCATCATCTTGCATTTAGAATACTTTGAATAAAATGGAGGTTAATTGTCTCCTTTTATGTGCTTGGATGGGGCAAATATTTTATCAGGGCCTCGGATCAAAGATCCAACCGTATGGATGTGATCAGGGTGACGATTGGAGTTCAACGACTCCAAGATCGCCCTAATCAGGCATCCGTAGCATCAGATAGTGACTCGGGAACCCTAGAAGATCAAGGGCCAGGATGGTGTAAATCCGCACTTCAGATGATAAATCCGATCGCACGGATGAATTCGGATCGACGATCGCAGCCCAACGACACAAAAATCGAGTCAATCCGACATCCGTGGCACCATCTACAACTTCCAGAAGATGGACGGCCAAGATAGTGCCACGTGGTGCCATCTCAGCCGCCCAAACAGCTGCTTCATCTTGTGAAGGCTCCGCGCCCGATCGCTCTCCGCCATTGGATCTTAATCCAACGGCTGTGGGCACTCGCATTTAAAAGCGCCCGCTTGACCATCCGTGCCCCATAGCACAGTGGTCGAGCGCACTATCGCGAGCGCAGGGCGCAGGCCGCACAATAAGGGCACGATCAATTGAGGTGCGTGGAGCGTCAGATGAAGATTGGACGGCCGCGCGCGCCCGATAGCGTCGACGCGCTATTGGACGCGCAATCAGACGCGCGGGGGGCGCGCAGCGCTCGGGCGCGGACGCATCTTAAGCCGTACGATCTCGCGATCGAACAGCTGAAAAGCGCTGGACGTGCGTGGACGTTGAGGAGCAGGCAGCCGAGGAGGCGCGCGTGGGCGTGGAGGCGACGCCCACGTCGGGGATTTAGTGACGGATTTATCCGTCACTAAAGACCCCTCTTTTATTATTTTGAAGTTGTAATGTCCATTTTGCCCCCACTCCTTGCAACTATAAAAGGAGACCCCCTCCATACGAAATTCTCATCCCTTCTTTCTCCTCTCTACCCGTCCAAAGCTCAAAAGAAGCTTGTCCTACACCCGGGATGCTTCTTGCGAGATAAAGTCCAATTTCCGTTCCCCTTTGGAAGTGGATCCCGCGACGACGACGGCATGTTGCTCCGTCCCGTTCTTCTGCTTCGTCCTCCTTCGTCCTGCTTCATTCTCCTTCACCCAGGCGTCGTCCCGTCCGACTCGTCCTCCAAGCAATCGTCGAGGAGGATAACTTCTCTCTCCCATTCTTATTTACAACTTTTCTAGTGTAGAATTTGCCTGCTTTATAGTGTAATTGATTTTCCACTTTCTAGTTTAACTTTTATAAACAATTGAAATATTGAATGCATGTTCTCTCTCTCTCTCTCAGTTTGATAGCTCCATTGTAATTATATCGCCTTGCTTAACAAAAATCCTAAAAAAAGATAATTGCGAATAGAGATCAACGTAGCCTCCCTGTGTTCGACCCGGAATTCTTTTCGATATAAATTTTATTTGTTGAACACGAATTCTTCACTTTCGAACTACAACGACAGGTTTTCCAAAACCAAACACGTAAGCATAGCGATTCGGAAAAGGAGGAGAGGTAATCGCCGGAGCTTGCGGGTTTCTTGGTCGGAGAGAGGAGAGATGAAATTTGGAGGATTCTACGACCAAGACAAGTTTGAGAGATTCGCAGAGGGTCGGAGGTCATTTTATAGGTGCTGGCTGAGCTTCTGGTTCATGGAGGGCAAGCTTTTAGCCACCGTCGTCTCGCCGGAGAAGGAAGGTGGTTGGGATCCAAATCTTTTGTGCGTTCGCACGAGAGATTGGACAGGAATTAGAGATTCTGATCGGGCTCAGATGGAAGGGGATTCCTCAGAGAATCTCCCTTCCAATTCTTGGAGGGGATCTCTGAGAGTATCCCCCCTGTCTTCCTCGCCAGAGAAGGGTTCTTCCCCATTAATGGTGGAGGGACCTGATTGTAATATTGGTGAGAAAGTTAGGGGGATCTATGTGATGGTTTTCAAAAGATAGGGACCAAAATGTGATTGGGTGTACTAAATTGCAAAGTAGGTCAAGATGACCTCCCCTTAGGTCCAAATTTTGGTACAAACTTAATTTGGACCTAAGGAATCCAATGGTAAAGTTGGATTTTAGGTTTGACCACGTTTGACTGGACATTTTGCGTAAAAACCTAAATTAGGTCGATTGATGAGCTAGGACCCTAATCTAGGTCAAACTAGGCTCCAAAGGCCAATTTGAATGTTCTAAACCCTAGGGGATATTTTTTCATGATTTTTAGAGGGTTTAATTGATTTTTATCCTGACCGAAACCTTGTTTAATTAAGCGGGTCTGTTTTAGGGTTACCAGATGTCATTTAATTCCTGGATTGTACATGAACCCATTTCTAATTGAATCAACCCACATTTTATCTCATTTAGACCATTTGACCTATGTTTTGTCTTTAAGAAATTCCGTTTATGTATTGCAGTGGTAAAATTACAGTTTTAACCTTTATTTCATGTTTTCTTCTCAGAACACTTATTCCTCCAATTAAGCCCTCTTCTAAGTCAAGTAGGAGCTTTTACTCTCTTTATTAGGTCAAAATGGGCTAGTTATGGCTCATGATGAGGCTCTCATCAACGCCGTTCAAGTTTGATGAATCATGCCATAAGGCATTTGATTTATTGAAAACGACAGTCACTTGTGCCCCGGTATTGCAACCACCAATCTGGATAGCCCCATTTGAGATTATGGCTGATGCATCTGATTATGTCGTCGGGGCTATCATGCATCAAAAGATTGAGAAGGACCTCCGCGATTTACTATGCTAGCAAGACTCTGGACGAGGCCCAAAGGAACTGCATCGTTACTGAAAAGCAATTGCTAGCCATAGTTTTCGTTTTAGAAAAATTCAGGGCTTATCTGTTAGGTTCTCATGTCATTATCTATAAGGACCACTCGACCTTGAAACATCTCTTGGCCAAAAAGGATGCCAAACCCCAGCTTATTCCCTGGATTTTGCTACTTCAAGAGTTAGATCTTGAAATCAGGGATAAAGCCAGGGCACAAAATGTAGTGGCGGATCACCTCTTGAGAATCCTAATTGATTCTCCTCATCCAGATGTCTCGATCTCTGATACTTTTTCGGATGAGACTATCGTCATAGTCTCGGGTATCCGAACCCCCTGGTTTATGGATATTGTCAATTATTTGGCCATTGGTCAAATCCCCCAGGATTGGACCAAACAATAATGGGATAGACTTGTGTCTGAGGCCAAATATTATTTTTGGGACGATCCCGAGCTATACTGCATCGGTGCAGACCAGATTATTCATCAATGCACCCCAGAAATCGAGTTCCATAGCATACTTGAGTTCTGTCACACATCCGCGTGTGGTGGACACTTTTCCAGGAAAAAGACGGTCGCAAAAATCTTGCAATCCAGAATCTATTGGCCATCATTATTTAAGGATGCCTAGGAATTCTCAAAGTCATGCACCCGATGCCAGACACTTGGAAACATGGCTAAGGGAGATATGATGCCCCTGAACCCAATTCTTTCTGTTGAAATTTTTGACATTTGGGGTATCGACTTTATGGGACTCTTCCCTCCATTTGGGCACCAATATATTTTGGTCGCTGTTGATTACGTGTCCAAGTGGATTGAGGCAATTCCCACCCGAACTAATGACCACAACGTGGTCATCGATTTTATGAAGAGAAATATCTTCAGTCGGTTCGAGGTTCCTAGGGCAATTATCAGTGATGGTGGCACACATTTCACTCATGCCCAGTTTCAGAATTTACTGGGGAAATATAGGTGAACCATCGGATTTCCCCACCTTACCACCCTCAGACGAACGGACAGGCCGTGGTCTCCAATTGGGAGATCAAGAACATTTTGTAGAAAACCATTAGGCTTGATAGGAAGGGCTAGACCCAAAAGGTAGATGATGCTCTTTGGGCCTACTGTATGGCGTACAAAATGCCTATCGGTATGTCTCCGTTCCGTCTGGTGTTTGGTAAGGCGTGTCACTTACCCGTAGAACTTGAACACGAGGCATTTTGGGCCATCAAGAAGTGTAATGTCGACATTGAGTTGGTCGGGAAAACCAAGAAACTCCAACTATCTGAGTTGGAGGAGCTTCGAAATGATGCTTATGAAAATGCTAGAATTTATAAGGCAAGGAGCAAAGCTCTCCATGACTAGATGATTTCACGTAAGAGCTTTGAGCCGAACCAGAAGGTCTGGCTTTTCGATTCTCGATTGAAGCTTTTCCCTGAGAAACTCAGGTTTAAGTGGGACGGCCCATTCGTTAGAGTGGATTTTCCCTAACGGGGCCATTGAAATCTCTGACCCAAAGGTGGGTAATATTTTCAAGGTCAATGGACAGCATCTCAAACCCTTTGTTGACCTTGTGCTCCTTGAACTCGTCTCAGATAAGGTTGCTCTTACCCTACCTTGACCACCGTGGGCCGATCATTGCCCAACTAAAGGCACTAAACTCAGCACATGTAAAGACTGTTCTAAGTTGACTAGAGTCTGATGGAAACCAGGTGCTATTCTTCCACTTCTACTCTACTGCATGCTTTCATTTTTCACAATGAGGACATTGCAATAGCTAAGCATGGGGGGTGGACATATTTTATAACCTTTTTGTCAGTTGTAATAGTAATTTCCTGTTATTTGATTCTTTTTAGAAAAGAGAGAGAGAGAAATTGAAAATTTAAAAAGATAAAATAAATAAATAAATTAGAATTAAGAGACGAGAACTTAGGAATTAGGAGTTGCAAACTTTAGGAATTGATACTTTGAGACATAAATACTTAGACTCTTCAGGTCTTCGGGCTTAATTAGCTCGGGTGCTCACTCAAATGTGGACTTAGTCTCGAGTCCTCGCCAATCCAAATTCATTTTAATTTGGTAAATAAATTGGAATGATAAGTATACGAGTTATCAACCCGCTATCTGATTTGGGGGGATTTTAAGGCTAACCATCTACACATTATTCGCACTGACTCACTTTTCGACGATTTTTGCGGAAATTGGGTAGCTAATGGACTGACTTGGGTGGCATGGCTAGCAAGTTGTCGGTGGTAATAGCTCATCGGTCGGTTGTCCAGAGCCTAGCCACAAGACCATTTTCGTTGTACTACCTTTAGGTAAATCTTAGATCAGGGAAGCCACCTACTTAGAAAAAAAAAGAAACACAGAAAAAGAAAAGAAAAAAAATAGAAAAAGGAGAAAATAAAAAGAGAAAATAATAAAGCCACACTTCACCGCACGAGTATGGATGGCAAGTGGTCGTGGGTAACAGCTCATTGGCCGGTTGTCCAGAGCCCAGCTCACAAAAAAAATGCACAATAATTCCCAAAACACTTAGGAAAGAAGCGGGGGAGTAGAATAAATCGGGGAGATATACACTGGGTTCGCCCTTGTGTTGACCCCATAAATAAAAGAAGTAGGGAGAAAGCTACCGTTCGAAAAGATAAACCTCTAGGCAAGGTCACCTAGGGTCGTAGAAACCCGAAGTCCGTTTTAACAGCCGCCTAGTAAGTCTTTCACTATTTTCACAAGATGCTTAGCACTTAGAATCCTTTTCGAGTCTTGGGTGGGTCGAGTAGCCATAAAAAGTTATCCCGGAACTCTCAAACTCCAAAAGTACAAAAAAATTAGAAAAGAAAAAAAAATGTATCTTCCCTTTTCAAATATGGCAAGGGCTTGAACGGTCTGCATTCTGGTAGACACCCGGGCATTGATAAGTTTTTGTAATTAGGTCTTGGGGTTGTGATTTTCTAAAGCAATCGATGAATTTTTCCTAAATAATCGAATCCTGATTCCACTGTTATACATAGCATCTAGGTTAATTTTACTAAGGACTAGTAAAAAGTAAGCATGGGGATGATGAACACACATAAATTCATGATAAATTTTTTATTTATGATAGTTCCTAGGCTTAGCACTGCATATCATGTTATAAATATTGCATAACATCCATTGCATAGCATTTAGGATAGTTCTATGTTTTGTATATTAATTCCTTCATTTTATATGGCCAGGAGGCAATGCGACATCCTTACGGATATCGGATGAAAAATCTGACCATACGGAAGGATTCGGATCAACGATTGCAGTCCAACAATGTAGAAATCACCTCGATCCGAGCACTGTGGCATCCTCTACAAGCAAATAAGGGTGGACGGTCCAGATGGTGCCACGTGGCACCATCTGGAGTTCCCAATGCCACCCGCCACTTCTCTAAAGGCCGATCATCAAGAGATCTCAGACGTTGGATGAGAATCCAACGGCTGAGAGCTCGCCCACACAACGCAGCTGCGGCACTTCCTCACGACGCATTGGTGGACTTGGCATAATGGTGGGAGCGGCGGTTCTCAAGGGAGGGGAGCGAGTTCGAATTCCCGCGGCCCCCCCAATCTCAATTCAGCACCGCATGCAAGCAGCAGTGGCAGCGCAGCATGCGCATACAGTAGCAAGACGCCCCGCGATAAGCGCGTGTGATGGGTGGCAGCGTAGTGTGGGCACGTGCGCGGTTGGTGCCATCTTTCAGTGACAGCTAGGCTGACCTACAGCGATGCTTACAGCCGTTGCTACTTCATTGCAAGCCAGCAAAGCCAGCTAAGGACATAAGCGAATGTGAACTGTTTACAGCGACGCTTTCAGCGATGACCTGAAGGTCACTAAAGGTCCCATGGCTATTTTTGTCTCTTCTCCTCCACTATAAAAGGACCTACACCCCCTCCCTTCCAAGCCATCTCTGCCTACTCTACTCCCACCTACTCCTAAGCTCTATCAAGCCTACCAACGCTCCATTAGAGCTTGTTCTCAAGTCTTAAGGCATCTATTAGTAGAGAGAAACTCTACCCCACCAAATACTCCTACTTCCCATCCCCCTTCATAGGTCGCCTTGGAGCCGTCCTCCCACCTCCATTCCGGTAGCAGATCATCTTCGTCTTCTCACCTCCATTCTGGAGTCACGTCGAAGCTTTCCTCAACCCGATGTCCTTTTACATCTCACCTCTGTCATCCCGCTCCTCACCTCCTTCGTCCGAGCTTCCACCAGGTGCCATCGTCTCTCCGAACAGCTGATTCGAGAGATTCCCTCTCACCCCCCTCTCTTTTTATGCTTTCATGGTTGATTGTAATAGACATTGAAGTGATATCTATACCATATTTGTTCTATCTCTATTTTGTGATTCATTTGTTTGTCTTCTTCTTACAAAAATACAAAAAAATAACAAAACCCTAAAATACCAAAAACAAACAAAATGAAGCACGATTTTCAGTTAAAGTAAATGTCGCCTCCCAGTGTTCGACCTGGGACTCAGAGTTTCGGTATAAAGTTTATCTGATCGACGTGTTTTGCAACTACGACGACGGGTTACTTGTAACCCCAATTTCTAACATGCGAAACTCGCACAATCAGGGAGATTCCTTAAGTAACCCCAATTTCTAACATGCAAAACTCGCGCAATCAGGGAGATTCCTTAAGGAATCCCCTTCCAAATGAGCCCGACCTTAGATACTATTTCTCTCCCAAAAGATGATGCAAACGATTTGATTGAAGGTATACCCGAATTTTCACAAGGATCTCGAGCTCACAAGCTTGTTTCCAAGCATGGAACCTCTTCCTTAGGCCTATAAAAGGACCTATATCGCATTGCCGACCTCCTTAGCTTGTTTTTGGCTAGAATACCTCATTCTTCCCTTTTCTCCAATTGAATGCCCCACAAGCTCCAGGGACCTCCTTCGACTACCTTCTTCGTCCACCCTCATAGACCATAGTGGGAAGATTCTTCTTTCTCAACTTCTTCCGCACGTCGCAACAGAGCGACCGCCACCTACGCCCCCCTTGTCGTCGCCGCTTCTCCCACTGGAGGTTTCGTCTTCTCCGTCGCCAGCCTGACAAAATCAACGTGGATCCTCCCTTTCGTCCGTAAAGTAGGTTACAACCACGGGTTTTGCGAGTTTGAAATCAGGGTTACGAGTAACTTGTCATCGTAGTTGCAAAACTCGTGGTCAAATAAAATTTATACCGAAACTCTAAGGGAGTCCCGGGATGAACACAGGGAGGCGACGTTTACTTTAATTGAAAATCATGCTTTGATTTTATTTATTTTTGGTTGTTTTTATCTTTCTTAATCTTTTTGGTATTTTTAGCAAGCAAGAGATTCGGTTGAGGAAAACTTTATCTACTTGCAAAAATAAGAGAGAGAGGGAGAAAGAGAGAGAGAAACAATCATCTATTCATGAAGAATTGTTTGTTACATGACGAGAGTCTCATCATAAGCCATAACTAGCTCATTTTGACCTAATAAAGAGAATAAAAGCTCCTACATAACTTAGAAAAATGCTTAATTGAAGGAATAAGTGTTCTGAGAAGAAAACATGAAATAAAGGGTAAAACTGTAATTTTAACATTGTAGTACATAAACGAGATTTCTCAGAGACAAAACATATGTCAAATGGTCTGAATAAGATAAAAAGTGGGTTGATTCAATCATAAATGGGTTTATGTGCAAACCAGGAATTAAATGACATCTTATAACCCTAAAACAGACCCGCTTAATTCCACAAGGTTTCGGTCAGGATAAAAATCAAGTAAACCCACTAAAATTCATGGAAAAATATCTCCTAGGGTTTATAACATTTAATTTGGCCTTCAGAACCTAGTTTGACCTAGATTGGGGTCCTAGCTCATCAATTGACCTAATTTGGGTTTTTATGCAAAATTTTTAGTCAAACGTGGTAAAACATAAAATCCAACTTAACCATTGGATTCCTTAGGTCCAAATTAGGTTTGTACCAAAATTTGGACCAAAGGGGAGATCATCTTGACCTACTTTGCAAATTAGTACACCCAATTACATTTTGGTCCCTATCTTTTGAAAGCCATTGCATAAACCCCCCTAACTTCCTCGCCACTCCTACAAGTAGGTCCCTCCACCATTATTGGGGAGAAATCCTACCTCGGCAAGGAATAGAGAGGGAATACTCTTTGATTCCTCAGAGATCACCCAGACTTGGAAGGAAGATTCTCTGAGGAATTCCCTTCCATCTGAACTCAATCCGGATCCCTGATTTGCACCCAATCTCTCTTGCGAACGCATGAGAGATTTGGGTCTCTTAATTGATTCCATCTCCGGTGAGGATTCTTGCGCTTGGAAGCTTGTCTTCCAAGCACAGGAGTCCCTGCCAGTGCCTATAAATTGACCCCCAACTCCGGCCGCACCTCCTCAGCTCGACTTGGCCGGAGTTCCACTTCGATTTCCCCTTCTCCTCCTGCTAAGGGGTCTAGCGAGCTCCGGCGAGCCCCCCTCCTTTTCCTCGTCGCTCTGCCACAATACCAGTGGCAGAGTTGTCCTCCTCATCCTCCTCCACATCGCGTAGCACCCGCGCGCACTTCCCTAGCTCCATCGTCACCGCCGCCTTCCTCCACTGGATGCCTTCTTCTCCGGCGATAGCAGGTACAGCCAGCCGCCCTCCCGCCCCCTTCGTCCACTTAGTTAGGTTAGAACTGCTCGTCTCTTTCCCCTCTTTCATTTCCCTCATCCTATTTCACAAAACGCTCCTCGACCGCCGCTGTCCACCACCATCTTCCTCATCTCCGACCACCCTCCGGCGAGACGCCTCCGTCACTTCGCAGCCCCACATGTCTCTCCAACCACCGCACAACCTCCGCCACACTCCACCGATCATCCTCCACTCGTCCACAGGCTGCCTACACCACCACAACTGCCCCCGACGTAACCCATCAATCCGACCACAGAGAGACCTAGGCATGCACGCCTAGGCTGCCCCGCGGCCTGCCACCTACTGCCTCACCTTTGCCGTGACACAGCGAAGGTGCTCCTGTTGTTTGATAGAGCCGCAAGGCCCTTTTTGTGTTAGGTAGGGTTTGAGCTCCAGTCGCCATTAGGGACGGCTCGAGGAGGTTGCAAGCTCATTCCAGGCTGCAGTGCTCCAGGATTCTAGGTCCAGCAAACTCAGGGAGGTCTTGCGCATCCATTTGTTCCAGCAAGTGGCGTTGCGAGGCCTGCAATGCTGCAATTGGAGAACGATCTCCTGCGGGCGCATGAGAAAGAGTGGTGGAGCATTAGTCCCACCTCGGTAAGCAGTAACTTCATTTAGTAGTTTAAAGTGATTTTGTGTTATCGTCTGGTTACCTCTGAGAACACATGGGGTGAGGTCCCTCACCTATACACGCGCCTCGTCCGTGAACTCATCACGCGGATCTGGTGACCCGATACCCTCTTGAGCACTCCTCATGCACCACACCCACGCCGGTGCGCCTGGACCCGAGCACGCGACCCGACCCGATTACCCGGCTCTGGGAGAGCGAGCTGAAGAGTGATAAACAGAGAGAGAGAGACGCAGGTGTGGGTAGAGGGGTAGGTTTTGCTCTCTTTAGTTTGTGCAGGGAAGACAGAAGAAGGAAGTAGGGACTTAGCCGCTACAAGCGAAGGAGAAGAAGAAGAAGGAAGGAAGCTCCACTGAGGAAAAGGAAAGGCAAGGTAGAGGGAAGGGGTGAAGCCAAAGAGAAGAGGAACTGAAGAAGGTAGAAGAAATAAAGAAAGGGAAAGACAAGAAGAAGAAGAAGAGAAAGCAAAGCCAAGGAAGGAAGAAGAAGACCCGCAGAGAAAAGGAGAAAGAAACTGCAGAAGAGAGGCAAGGCAGAAGACAGAGGAAAATAAGAAGAAAGAAGCAAGGCAAGAGAACTGCAGAGAAGAAACAAGGAAGAAGAAGCACAAAGAAGAAAGGAAGAAAATCAGAAGTCAGAAGAAGAACAAGAACAAGATAGGAGAAAACATCTTTTAAGATGTCTGATCCCATGGTCAGACATCCAAATTCTTTTTCTTTTTACCACAATTAACTTTTAAACACATGCATTTATATATTTTGAATTAAGTTTTGAGTAATTAAGTGTTCAATTACATTCTTGAGATTAGTAATAAATTCCAATTGCTCCCTGTGTTCGACCTTAAATACTTAGGTTTTCAAGTAATAAATTTTTATTTATTGACAATGCTTGGTCACCTATACTACGACGCAACTGACTATTAAAACACGATCAAGCTGCGTTAACATTTTGGCGTCATTTCCAGGGAACAACGCGCAATTTATCACTAATCTCTGCATTCTTTTTTATCATATTGAACACTAACTTGCCCTACGTTGCTTTGTTGTGATCTTGCACGTATTTCACGAGAAGATCCCTCCCTCAAGTCAACTACTCCAGGACAAGTAATTTCTTTTCTTCCTTAAACCATCCCCTAATCCTTGAAAGACAAAAGGAAGAAATTAATTTAGGAATCAATTGCCTTCTTTCTATAGTGATCACCATCTTTAAGGCAAACATTTCCTGATTTTGTGAAAATTTTTCAAATCTTCTTGAAGTTGGAGCGATTTTTTTTTTTTAGATTCTATCTCAAAAAATTCATGCGCCTAATAGAAATTACACTTAATCTCTGCGGACAACACACTTCTTGCTTTTAAGTCCAAAGATAATTTTTGTGAAAAGAAGGATTGGAAATAAAACCAAATTAGGGTTTCTACAGTAGGGTCTTGGAGTGCTAGTCACACATGCCTGTATAAAAGGAAATGAACCCTCCCGCATCAGTGTGCGACCCAAGCCCTTAATTGAAGAGATCTAAACAAAACAAACCCTAGGAAAAATTGAGCTCTAAAATCACTTGAATCTTAAAATCTTGGACCTAATAAACTGGGAGTCAAATTAGGGTGATCACTAGGTCTCAAGCCTAGAATCATTCTACCATCTATAGGAAAGGTCAGGTGAAGTTGACCTCTTGAGTCAACCAACCTCCAAATTAGGTCACAACATCAAAACATCTAAAGTTCAAGTGAGAACCCTAAAGTACCATTGAAATAAAAGTGGTAGACTTAAGAGGTCAAGGTCCCCATTCTAGTCTACCTGGAATCTCAGTGACAAGAGAGGTCGGGTGGGGGAAACCTTGTAACCCGTGGGGACGCTCTACCATGTAGGGGTCTTTGCGGGACTCTCCCTCTCTGGCTACCCAGGTAATTCTTAGGTGGATGACCTTCCGATCCAGGGGTATCATCCGCCCCGAACCTCCATAGTCATCCAAACATTTTTGAGTGTCTTGATTGGGTCAAGAACGTCTCCAGTCCCTCATATTTTCTCTTTAGAGCACACACATACATTTTCAGTGGGACTCTTTATTCAGATTTAATTGCTTCATAACTTGATTCTACACCTTGATTCAAACTCTGATTCTACATCTTGATTCCACCACCTGATTCAAATATGCAGCCACACCACTTAGGACTACCATTCAAGAAACCTGAATATCAGAGATCCATGAGAGATAGGATGATTGAGGATGCCCTGAAATTCTATGAAAAAGAAGACAAAACCTCAACACCAGTAAAAAACATTCAAGTTGATGACCCAACAACCACAACCTTTATCATAACTTGTGCCCAAGTACTATTGGCAGAAGCCACAAAAGGACCAACCCATGACTTGCTCATCACGGGGTACATTGAGATAGAAAAATTGCACAATCTTGAATACCTTCAATGCATGACAAATCCTCAACTTTGGAAGCAACACCAAGATGATCTTGAAAAATGGGAAGAGATAATGAGATTAGTAAAATAAATTATCGACCAGAAATACCCGTATATACCACAAACAGAGGATGAACCATCTTGGGACAACATCGAGGATCAATCTGATCTCAGGTTTAAGGCACAAAATGGTTGTGGATTCCCAACCCAGATGGAGTACAATGTGCCTGATATTGAAGAAGGTTGGGAAGCTCCAAATGCAGGAAAACACCATGTTGAACCCACTCTAGACCATGAATCACCAGGCTTAGAATCCCAAAACTCTTGCAATAATGAGAGTAGAATTGAACCTCTCGAGGGTGTAAATTCCGTCCCTTATTCTGACAAGGTAACCCTCGAAGGTTATTCAGACCTAGATTCTAGTGATTCAACCCACATCCTAAGCCCAGAATCTAGATCTGAAACCTATTGGGAAGATTTCAAGGCTCCATATGAGGAAGATCAATCTTTCAATGGAGAATATGAGTTTGGGCCTCTATTTGATGAATATCCCTCGCCAACATCCTCAGAGGAACTAATCGATTTTTCGGAAGTCATGATAATTTACGATACAGAAACTGAGGAGTTGGACGAGTGGGGTTTCAATTGGGTCTGTCCTACCAGCTTAGAACCTGAGCTTCTATTAGATAGGGACACCTTTTTAAGCTCAGAATTAACATCTAGGCTAGACCCCAGTTAGGCTACTGAATATACAGCATATGATTTATTCTGTGGTGGAACTCACGATCTTGAATCTCATTCAAATTTTGATTTTCGTAAACTCTCCGACGATTTCGAATCTGACCATAACATCGGAGAAAATTCACTTCCTGATTATAATAAGTCAATTCTCTTTGAAGCCACCTCCTCCACATATATAGAACCAATCAAAACCCGTTCTCTACCCCAACCCACAACCGAACTTAATTTCTATTCTGATTCACCTCTCACTGAGCCGTTTGTAGATGATTCAACTCCATATCTATACCAGGTATCGAGTATTGATCAGACCGAAAAACAGGAGCCATCATTCTCTGATCACCCTTGTAGGGCTTCCACACCATGCACTGATTATTTTTTGGAACCCTACCCTGACCAGGCTGATTCAACTCAGCCTAAACCCGAGTTTTCACTTCCATATCCATCCGTGCCACATTGCATATGATGGGTTCTGCATCTGTTGATCTACATCTATCTACCCACCAGACTGAATGGGTTTGGGCTGCATCATCAGCCCACTAATCTTAACAAGCACCTGGTTGGACCAACCAGGCTCTTAATCAAGGTGCTTGTTTTACAAAATTCCACTGATTTGACCACTCCCTCTCCACCACATTCTCCACTCGGCTGAAGGCATTAAATTTAGCGCTTAAGGGGAGGCAACCCATCATCCCAAAAATAGAGACCCGTTTGATTATCCGTCTGTACTCCACATCCATTGTACCTTGAGTTCAGCCTTAGACAGTTGATCCCACCTCTGGTACACGTACCAAAGCTTGAAATCGTTCGCATCAGTCATTTTCGATCTGTTCACCCACCCGATGTATCCTGTTCTAAGTCCCTGACTTCAACACTATTTCACACCCTCCGTTTACAATGAGGACATTGCAAAACTTAGGCATGGGGGGTGATAAAGTGCATACATAGAGAACCAAGAAAAATTCAAAAGGATTCTCGCAAAAAAATTCACATATGTCAAAAACACAAAAAAAAATTGAAAAATTATGACAAAGAACAAAAAAAAATGGAGGGAGGAAATTTTGTGAGCCACATAATTATAAGGAGGAGAAAAAGAGCAAAAATGACAAAAAGGGCACAAAATGAAAAAGAAAAAGAGATAGTCATTAGTAAAAGATTAAGGGATTAACTAAAGTTCTAGACCAGATCAAGAAAAGAGAAAAATAAAAGAAAAGTGCTAAAGAGACATAAAAAGAGATTAGCAGGAACGCTGATCTTAGGTATTTCGGGCTAGATTCTTTGGCTTAAAAATTCACGTATCTGCTAAAATCTGGATAATCCTCAAGAGGTTGGGGAAAATGCGAAGCTTAAGTATTAGGTCTAAGGCTTAGGAAGTATTCAGCCTCGTTAACTGGCCTTCGATTTGCGGGATTCGGTAACCTAAGCACCCCAATTCACACACAGTCTGGTTCAGTGCGCATAAATATCAAAATCACGCAAAAAAGCATTTCAATGTTCTGAAAAAGTCACCTAGATTAGGAGTGGCCGATCAACACAAGTTCATTTGGACGAGTTCCCAGCGTGGAGAGGCGGGAAATTCCGCTCGAAGATGCGTAACAACATATCTCCTCGGTGCTTGTCTCTTAGGATATTTAAATATCCTACTGGGGGCATGTAAACACTCTGCTAGTTCAGATATCATGGCCGGCATTATCACGAAATGTCGATCGCTAGGGTTTGAATTCGACCATGGAACGCTATGGGCGGGATTATCTCGAAATCTTGAAAGCCAGGGTTCTGGGGGTCGCCGCTATCATGAAGCATCGATTGCTAGGGACCCTTGAGGATTGATGATGGGGACGAGGAATCCGATACAGACTGTGTTGAGAAGCCAATCCGAAGCTAGAAATAAAAAGAAAAGAGAGAGAAAACTCTCCAAACAAATAAATCTTCTATCTCTCTCTTACAAAAAAATGCACTGCAAACTGAACTTAGGCTAAAAATGTCTCGAGCATGGGTGCTTTAACCGCGAAATCCAACAAACCCTAGGATAGTTTCTGCGGGCCTTAAAAACCTTTGCGGAAGACTGAGGCTAAAGCGGGTCAGGTCCAGATTTTGGTTGATACTTGAGTACCTCTAGGCCTATTGTCGGCATTCTGACCTAATCACAAAAGAAAAAGAGAAGCACTTATCATAACCGACGACAAACACTTAGGGTCTAGAACAGAAGTTAAAACCTTGAAATTTTGCTAAGGGACTAGCAAAAGCTAGGCATGGGGGCATGATGAGGCATAACTAGCTCATTTTGACCTAATAAAGAAAATAAAAGCTCCTACATAACTTAGAAGAAGGCTTAATTGAAGGAATAAGTGTTCTGAGAAGAAAATATGAAATAAAGGGTAAAACTATAATTTTACCATTGCAGTACATAAACTGGATTTCCCAAAGACAAAACATAGGTCAAATGGTCTGAATAAGATAAAAAGTGGGTTGGTTCAATCATAAATGGGTTTATGTGCAAAACAGGAATTAAATGACATCTTATAACCCTAAAACAGACCCTCTTAATTCCTCAAGGTTTCGGTCAGGATAAAAATCAAGTAAACCCTCTAAAATTCATGGAAAAATATCCCCTAGGGTTTAGAACATTTCATTTGGCCTTCAGAACCTAGTTTGACCTAGATTGGGGTCCTAACTCATCAATTGACTTGATTTGGGTTTTTATGAAAAATATCCAGTCAAACGTGGTAAAACATAAAATCCAACTTCACCATTGGATTTCTTAGGTCCAAATTAGGTTTGTACGAAAATTTGGACCTAAGGGGAGGTCATCTTGACCTACTTTGCAAATTAGTACACCCAATTACATTTTGGTCCCTATCTTTTGAAAGCCATTGCATAAACCCCCCTAACTTCCTCGCCACTCTTACAAGCAGGTCCCTCCACCATTATTGGGGAGAAATCCGACTTCGGCAAGGAATAGAGAGGGAATACTCTCTGATTCCTCAGAGATCACCCAGACTTGGAAGGGAGATTCTCTGAGGAATTCCCTTCCATCTGAACTCAATCCTGATCCCTGATTTGCACCCAATCTCTCGTGCGAACGCATGAGAGATTTGGGTCTCTTAACTGATTCCATCTCCGATGCGGATTCCCGCACTTGGAAGCTTGTCTTCCAAGCACAGGAGTCCCTGCCAGTGCCTATAAATTGACCCCCAACTCCAGCCACACCTCCTCAGCTCGACTTGGACGGAATTCCACCTCGATTTCCTCTTCTCCTCCGGCTAAGGGGTCCAGCGAGTTAGGTTAGAACTGTTCGTCTCTATCCCCTCTTTCATTTCCCTCATCCTATTTCACAAAACGCTCCTTGACCGCTGCTGTCCACCGCCGTCTTCCTCATCTCCAGCCACCCTCCGGCAAGACGCCTCCATCACTCCGCTGCCCCACACATCTCACCAACCACCGCACAACCTCCACCACACTCCACTATCATCCTCCACTCGTCCACAGGCCACCTACACCGCCACAACTACCCCCCGACCTAACCCATCAATTCGGCCACAGAGCGACCTAGGCACGCATGCCTAGGCCGCCCCGTGGCCTACCACCTACCGCCTCACCTTCGCTGTGACACAGCGAAGGTGCTCCTATGGTCTGATAGAGCCGCAAGGCCCTTTTTGTGTCAGGCATGGTTCGAGCTCCAGCCACCATTAGCGACGACTCGAGGAGGTTGCAAGCTCGTTCCATGCTGCAGTGCTCCAGGATTCCGGGTCCAGCAAACTCAGGGAGGTCTTGTGCATCCAGTTGTTCCAGCAAGTGGCGCTGCGAGGACTGCAGTGCTGCAATTGGAGAACGATCTCTTGCAGGCGCACAAGAAAGAGCGGTGGAGCATTAGTCCCACCTCGGTAAGCAGTAACTTCGTTTAGTAGTTTAAAGTGATTTTGTGTTATCGTCTGGTTGCCTCCGAGAACACATGGGGTGAGGTCCCTCACCTATACATGCACCTCATCCGTGAGCTCATCACGCAGATCTGGTGACCCGATACCCTCCTGAGCACACCTCGCGCACCACACCCACGCCGATGCGCCTGGACCCGAGCACGCGACCCAACCCGATTACCCGGCTCTGGGAGAGCGTGCTAAAGAGTGATATAAAGAGAGAGAGAGACGCAAGTGTGGGTAGAGGGGTAGGTTTTGCTCTCTTCAGTTTGTGCAGGGAAGACAAAAGAAGGATGCAGGGACTTAGCCGCTACAAGCGAAGGGGAAGAAGAAGAAGGAAGGAAGCTCCGCAGAGGAAAAAGAAAGGCAAGGCAGAGGGAAGTGGTGAAGCCAAAGAGAAGAGGAACTGAAGAAGGAAGAAGAAGACCCGCAGAGAAAAGAAGGAGAAAGAAATTGCAGAAGAGAGGTAAGGCAGAAGGCAGAGGAAAATAAGAAGAAAGAAGCAAGGCAAGAGAACTGTAGAGAAGAAACAAGGAAGAAGAAGAACAAAGAAGAAAGGAAGAAAATTAGAAGTCAGAAGAAGAAGAACAAGAACAAGATAGGAGAAAACATCTCTTAAGACGTCTGATCCCATGATCAGACGTCCAAATTCCTTTTTTTTTACCACAAGTAACTTTTAAACTCATGCATTTATATATTTTGAATTAAGTTTTGAGTAATTAAGTGTTCAATTACATTCTTAAGATTAGTAATAAATTCCAATTGCTCCCTGTGTTTGACCTCGGATACTTAGGTTTTCGAGTAATAAATTTTTATTTGTTGACAACGCTTGGTCACCTATACTATGACGCAACTGACTGTTAAAACACGATCAAGCTACGTTAACATTACACTATGAAAGCGGAAAATCTACACTACGAAAGCATAAACGATAGAATGAGGAGAGAGAAATCCCCCTCGACGGTTACTCGGAGGATGACTTGCTCTGATGTCTCCTAGAGGAAGGTGGTAAGGAGCGGGACGAAGGAGGATGGAGTTGGAGGACGGAAGATAGGGCAGGACGGCATCACAGTGAGGATCTTCTTCCCAAAGGGCGGTGAGAGGATGACCACGGGATGCTCCACGAATAGGGATGAGGGGAGGGAAAACTATTTGGTTTTACTCTAGAGGAGCATCTCGAGCATGGGATAAGCTCTCTTTAGAGCCTTAGAGGTGGTGAGGTGAAGAAAGGAAGAGATGGTTTGGAATGGTGGTGGGTAGGTCCTTTTATAGTTGAGGAGGAAGAACAAATTTGCATCTGGGTCATTACTGACATCCATAAACGTCGCTGCAACTGTCCCTGAAGATCCACCCTTCAAATCCTCTTGCTGGTGCGCACAGACCATTAGTGACAGCTCCAAGCGTCACTAAAGGTGCGTCACTGAAAATCCACACCTGCCACGCTGGCGCCCGCCCTGATGGTGCGTACATCACACGCTGCGCGCTTCACGTGCCCATGCTCCTTGCGCCGTGCACGCGCTGCGCTGCTGCTGCGCGTGGCTGCGCTATGCACGATGCGCTACTGCGACTGTGGTTGTGCACTGTGTGCTGCGCGTGGCTGTGGTTGTGCGCTGCGTGTGGCTGTGCGTGTGCGCTGCTGCTGGCCAACGTTGGATGGCCTGGGTAGCACCACGTAGCGCCACTTGGGTCGTCCATTCTTCTTTCTTTTGTAGAGGGTGCCACGGTGCTCAGATCGAGATGATTCTCACGTTGTTGGACTGCGATCGTCGCTACAGATCCACCCGTATGGTCAGATTTTCAATCCGAAACCTGTATGGGTGTCACATTTCCCCCTAGCCGTTGATCTTCCTTGGACTTTGTACGATGCTACGGTTCTCAGATCTAGACGATTTCAGAGGCGTTAGATTCCTATCGTCATCTTAATTAGATCGGTACGGTCCGATCATCCATCCGAGGCCTTGAAATAAGTCTTCTCTCCTGACCATAAAATGGACCTAATTAACCTAAAATATCTACAACTACTCCAAATGCACAATGATGCTTGTTATGCAATATTTATAACATAAATGCAAATCTAAGCCTAGGAACATGCACAAATAGGTATTTTATCCTAAATAGATGTGTCTATATCATACCCCCATGCCTATCTTTTGCTAGTCCCTAACAAAATTAAACTATATGCTATGTTTAAAATCAAAATTAGGATTAGACCGCTTAGGCCTAAGTCATTTATTAACAATAGAAAATTTCAACTAAGGTCCTAAACTATGAAGACTCAACAGACCACCCAAGTCCTCGCCTTATTTAAAAAGGGAAGATACATTTTTTGTATTTTTCTTCTTTTTTTTTTGTACTTTTGGAGTTTCAGAGTTCCGGGATAACTTTTTACGGCTACCTGACCCACCCAAGACTCGAAAAGAACTCTAAGTGCTAAACATCTTGTGAAAATAGTGAAAGACTCACTAGACGGCCGTTAAAACGGACTTCGGGTTTCTACGACCCTAGGTGACCTTAATTAGAGGTTTATCTTTTTGATTGATAGCTTTCTCCCTACTTTTATTTATAGGGTCAACACAAGGGAGAACCCAGTGTATATCTCCCTGGTTTATTCTACTTCCCCTCTTCTTCCCTAAGTGTTTTGGGAATTATTATGAATTTTTTGAGTTGGGCTCTGGCCAACCGACAAATGGGTTGTTACTTATGACAACTTGCCAACCATACTCGTGCGGTGAAGTATGGTTTTAGTTATTTTTTTTCTCCCTTTTCTATTTTTTTTCATTTTCTTATTTTTTGCTTTTCTTTTTTTTTTTAAGTAGGTGGCTTCCCTAATCTAACATTTACCTAAAGGAAGTGCAATGAAAATGGTCTTGTGACTAGGCTCTAGACAACTGGCTGATGAGCTGTTACCACCGACAACTTGCCAGCCATACTGATAACGGCGTTGTGACTAGGTTTTGTTGTTTTGTTATAAAAATTACGTTGTAGTACATGTTCAAGGACGTTTCGTGCGGATTTAAAGCGTATTATGTTGTAGTATAACCGACAAAACGTTCGAACAAATACAAAGTTTTTATTACTCGAAGACCGGAGTATCCGAGGTCGAACACAGGGAGCAAATGGAACTTACCACTAAATCAAAATGTAATTGAACACTCTAATTTACTCAAAATATCAATTCAGGTATGAATGTATGCGATTAAAAGGAGTTAGGGCAAGAAAATATGAAATTGGACGTCTGATCACAAGATCAGACGTCTTAAAAGCATTTCTCCTTTTCTTCTTGATTATTCTTCTTCTTCTGCTGCAGTTTTTGCTCTTTCTTTTCTTCTTCTAATCTCTGCAAAGTCTTCACTTGGCTTCTCTGTGCCTTTGCTTCTGGCTTGCTCTTTCCTTTCTTCTCCTGCGAAGGCTTCTTTCTTGCTTCTTCTTCTCTGCTGCAGTTTTTGCTCTTCTATTCTTCTCTGCCGTTCCTTCTTCTTTCTTTCTTTTCCTTCTCGCGGCCAAGTCCTTCTCCTGCAATCAGCCTGCCTGCACAGGGAACAAAACCTAACCCTTCTCCCTCTACCCGCGCGTGTCTCTCTCTCAAGCAATTCACTCTAACCGCTCTACCAGAGCCACAGTCTCAATCGGGTCGGATCGTACCCGGGACCAGGCGCACCTGCAGGTGTGTGATGCGCGAGGAGTGCGTAGGTCTAGGTCGGGTCGGATCCGCCAGGTCCGCGTGATCAGGCCGCGGACGAGGCGGGTGGGGTCAGTGAGGGACCTCACCCCTGTGCTTTCGAGGCAGTAAACGTATATCACAAAAACTCTTTATACCATACCTGTGCCTTGAGATTCCACAATGTGGGACTAAACGTTCCGCCCTTCCTTTGCGTGCGCCCGCAGACTCTCGTGTGCAATTGCCCACGCTGAAGGCCCTGCTGGTGCTCCTTGCTGAACTCAGTCACCTCGCAACACTTGCGAGAGTCTGCTGCACCTGCCGCCTGGGAAGCCTGACGCCTGCTGCTGCTCCAAGCTTCCTGCTGCTTCGGCTGTTAATGGCGGCCGGGGCGTTCACCTGAGCTTCCACAGAACGGCCTATTGGCCCAATTAGAATAGCTGGAAACCTTCGCCGTAGCACGGCGAAGGCGGTGGGTGATGCTGCAGGTTGCCGGTCGGCCTAGGCGTGCCCGCCTAGGTCAACCTGTGGCCGGAGATGGTGGGTTGTTCGGGGGGTGGTTATGGAGGTCTGGAGTGGCAGTTGTGGGGTGGAGCGAGTTCCTGGTGGTGAGGCGGAGCTCACGAGGTGGTTGGCGAGCCGTGTGGAGTGGCGGAGTGGTGTGGGCGGCTCGCCGGAGTTCGGTCGGTGGTGTGGAAGATGAGGGTGGTCAGCGTCGGTCGAGGGGTAATCAGATGAGATAACAGGGGGAAAAGAGAGAGGATAGGATGGAGAGGAGTTCTAACCTAATTGTAAGGATGAAAGGGGACAGAAGGCGGACAGCAGTACTTGCTGTCGCCGGAGAAGATGACGCCCAGTGGGGGAGAACGGCGGCGACGACGGGGCTGAGGCGGCGTGCGCTGGTACTGCGCGACGCGGAGGGAGGTCAGGAAGCTAACTCTGCCACTGGTTTTGTGGCAGAGCGAAGAGGGAGGGGAGGGGGGCTCGCCAGAGCTAGCTGGGGCATTTGGCCGAGCAGGAGGAGAGGAATTGAAGGGGGAAACTCGGCCAAATCAAGCTCAGCCTCTTCGGCCGGAGTTGTGGGTTCTTATATAGGCGCTGGACTTGGTGTGCAGGGCGTGAAGGGCACGTAATTGCCTGAGGTTGGTCGCCGGAGATGGAAAGGAGTTAGGATACCCAAATCTCTCGTGCGTTCGCACGAGAGATTGGGTTCACACCAACGATTGTAATTGACTTTATAAGGAAGGGAATTCCTCAGAGAATCCTCCTTCCATTTCTGGGAGGGAATCTCTGAGGGATTAGAGAGCAATCCCTCTCCGAACCTTGCCGGAGCTCGGTTCTGCCCTAGCAATGGCGGCAGGACCGGTTTGCAAAGGAGGCGAAGAACCTAGGGGGTTCTCTGCAACTATATTCAAAAGATAGGGACCAATTTGTGATTTGGGTGTACTAAATTGCAAAGTAGGTCAAGATGACCCCTCCTTAGGTCCAAATTTTGGTACAAACCTAATTTGGACCTAAGGAATCCAATGGAGAAGTTAGATTTCAGGTTTGACCTCGTTTGACTGGATATTTTGCGTAAAAACCCAAATTAGGTTAATTGAAGAGCTAGGACCCTAATCTAGGTCAAACTAGGTTCCAAAGGCCAAATTAAGTGTTCTAAACCCTAGAGTATGTTTTTCCATGATTTGTAGAGGGTTTACTTGCTTTTTGTTCTGACCGAAACCTTGTTAATTTAAGCGGGTCTGTTTTAGGGTTACCAAGTGTCTTTTAGTTCTTAGATTGCACATGAACCCATTTCTGATTGACTCAACCCACTTTTTATCTCATTTAGATCATTTGACCTATGTTTTGCCTCTAAGAAATCCTGTTTATCTACTGCAATGGTAAAATTGCAGTTTTAACCTTTATTTCATGTTTTCTTCTCAGAGCACTTGTTCCTTCAGTTAGGCCTTCTTCTAGGTTATGTAGGAGCTTTTATCTTCTTTATTGGGTCAAAATGAGCTAGTTATGGCTCATGATGAGGCTCTCATCATACCCCCATGCCTAGCTTTTGCTAGTCCCTTAGCAAAATTTCAAAGTTTTAACTTCCGTTCTAGACCCTGAATGTTGTCAATCATGATAAGTGCTTCTCCTTTTCTTAGGTGGAAATGCCGACAATAGGCCTAGAGGTACTCAAGTACCAACCAAAATCCGGACCTGTTCCGCTTTAGCCTCAGTCTTCTGCAAAGGTTTCTACGGCCCACAGAACCTAACCTAGGGTTTGTTGGACTCCGCGGTTAAAGCACCCGTGCTTGAGATATTTTTAGCCTAAGTTCAGTTTGCAGTGCGTTTTTTTGTAAGAGAGAGATAGAAGATTTATTTGTTTGGAGAGCTTTTCTCTCTCTTTTCTTTTTTTATTTCTAGCTTCGGATTAGCTTCTCAACACGGTCTGTATCAGATTCCTCGTCCTCATCATCAATCCTCAAAGGTCCCTGGCTTTCGAGATTTCGAGATAATCCCGCCCATGGCAACCCCCGGAACCCTGGATTTCGAGATTTCGAGATAATCCCACCCATGGCATTCCGTGGCCGAATTCAGACCCTGGCGATCGACATTTCGTGATAATGCCACCCATGGTATCTGAACCAGCAGAGTGCTTACATGCCCCCAGTAGGATATTTAAATATCCTAAGAGACAAGCACCGAGGAGACGATATGTTGTTACGCATCTTCGAGGGGAATTTCCTGCCTCTCCGCGCTGGGAACTTGTCCAAATCAACTTGTGTTGATTGGCCGCTCCTAATCTAGGTGACTTTTTCAGAGTATTAAACGCTCTTGCGTGTTTTGAATATTTATGCGCACTGAACCAGACTGTGTGTGAATTTGGGTGCTTAGGTTACCGAATCCCGCAAACCGGAGGTCAGTTAACGAGGCCGAATACTTCCTAAGCCTTAGACCTAATACTTAAGCTTTGCATTTTCCTCAACCTCTTGAGGATTGTCCAGATTTTAACGGATACGTGAATTTTTAAGCAAAAGATACTAGCCCAAAAGGCCTAAGACCAGCATTCCCGCTAATCTCTTGTTATGTTTCCTTAGCACTTTTTCTTTTCTTTTTCTTGACTCGGTCTAGAACTTCAGTTAACCCCTTAATCTTTTACTAATGACTTTTTCTTTTTCTTTTCCTTTTGTGCTCCTTTCTTCATTTTTGCTCTTTTTCTCCTCCTTATGATTATATGGCTCACAACATTTCCTCCCTCCCCATTTTTTTTTTTTTTGTGAGAATCCTTCTGATTTTTTTTCTTGGTTTTGTATGTATGCACTTTATCACCCCCCCATGCCTAAGTTTTGCAATGTCCTCATTGTAAACAGAGGGTGGGAATTAGTGTTGAGGTCAGGGGCTTAGAACAGGATATATCGAATGGGTCGGGAATGAGTGATGCGAATGATTTTAAGCTCTGATACGTGTACCAGAGGTGGGATCAACTGTCTAAGGCTGAACTCAAGGTGCAATCGACGTGGAGTACAGACGGCTAATCAGACGGGTCTCTATTTTTGAGATGACGGGTTGCCTCCCGTTAAGCGCTAAATTTAATGCCTTCAGCCGAGCGAAAAATGGGGTGGAGAGGGAGTGGTCAAATCAATGGAGTTTTGGAAAACAAGCACCTTGATTAAGAACCTGGTTGGTCCAACCAGGTACTTGTTCAGATCAGTGGGCTGATGATGCAGCCCAAACCCAATAAGTCTGGTGGGTTGATAGATGTAGATTAGCAGATGTGGGACCCACCAAATGCAGTGATGTTCTGATAGATATGGAAGTGAAAACTCGAGTTCGGGCTCAGTCGAATCAGCCTGGTGGGGGTAGGGTTCCGAAAAATAATCAATGTAAGATGTGGAATCCCTACAGGGACGGTCAAAGGATGGAGGCTCCTGATTTGTGGTCTGATCAGTGTCCGATACCCGGTATAGATACGGAGTTGAATCATCTACAATCGGCTCATTGAGAGGTGAATCAGAATAGAAATTGAGTCCGGTTGCGGGTCGAGGTGGGGAACGGGTTTTGATTGGTGCTGTATATGTGGAGCAGGTGGCTTCAAAGAAGATTGACATGTTATAATCAGGAGGTAGATTTTCTCCGATGTTATGGTCAGATTCGAGATCGTTGGAGAGTTTGCGAAAATCAAAGTTTGAATGA
The DNA here is from genome assembly GCA_037157565.1 of Thalassia testudinum. Taxonomy (NCBI): domain Eukaryota; kingdom Viridiplantae; phylum Streptophyta; class Magnoliopsida; order Alismatales; family Hydrocharitaceae; genus Thalassia; species Thalassia testudinum. The sequence continues at coordinate 64,469,668 of JAZHRO010000022.1, read as the reverse complement.
GATTCTAGATCATGAGTTCCACCATAGAATAAATCATATGTTGTATATTCAGCAGCCTGACTGGGATCTAGCCTAAATGTTAATTCTGAGCTTACAAAGGTGTCCCTATCTGGTAGAGGCTCAGGTTCAAGGTTAGTAGGGCAGAGCCAATCGAAACCCCGCTCGTCCAAGTCCTCGGTTTCTGTATCGTAGATTGGCATGACTTCCGAAAACTCGATTAGTTCTTCTGAGGAGGTTGACGAGGGATATTCATCAAATCGAGGCCCAGAATCATATTCTTCATTAAGAGATTGATTTTCTTCATATGGGGCCTTGAAATCTTCAATATAGGTTTCAGATCTAGGTTCTAGGCTTAGGATATGGGTGGAATTACTAGAATCTAGGTCTAAATAACCTTCGAGGGCCACCTTATCAGAATAAGGGACGGAATTTACACCCTCGAGTGGTTCAGTTCTACTCTCATACTTGCAGGAGTCTTGGGATTCTAAAATGGGTTTATCATGGTCTTTTCCTGCATTTGGAGCTTCCCAACCTTCTTCAATATTAGGTGCATTATACTCCATCTGGGTTGGGAATCCACAACCATTTTGTGCCTCAAACCCGAGATCAGATTTATCCTCGATGTTGTCCCAAGATAGTTCATCCTCTGTTGGCAGTATGTACGGGTATTTCTGATCAATCACTTGTTTTATTAATCTCATTATCTCTTCCCGTTTTTCAAGACTATCTTGGTGTTGCTTCCAAAGTCGAGGATTTGTCATACATTGAAGGTATTCACTATTATGCAATTTTTCTATCTCAATGTATGCAGTAATGAGCAAGTCACGGGTTGATCCTTTGTTGGCTTCTGCTAATAGTACTTGGGCACAAGTTATGACAAAGGTTGTGGTTGTTGGGACATCAACCTGAATGTTTCCTACTGTTGTTGAGGTTTCTTTATTTTCATAAAATCTCATGGCATCCTCAATCATTTTATCTCTCATGGATCTCCGGTATTCAGGTTTCTCGACTGGTAGTCCTAGGTGGTTCAGCTGCATATTTGGATCAGGTGGTGGAATCACAATCAGAGTTTGACTCAAGATGTGTTATGAAGCGATCAGATCTGAATAACGAGTCCCACTGAAAATGAGTGTGTGTGCTCTACAGAGAAAAGATGCAGGACTGGAGATGTTCTTGACCCAATCAAGACACCCAAAAGATGTTTGGATGACTATGGAGGTTTGGGGCGGATGAACCCCTGGATCCGAAGATCGTCCACCTGAGAATTACCTGGGCAGCCAGAGAGGGAGAGTCCCGCAAAGACCCCTACACGGTAGAGCGTCCCTACGGGTTACAGGGTTTCCCCCACCCGACCTCTCTTGTCACTGAGATTCCAGGTAAACCAGAATGGGGACCTTGACCTCTTAAGTCTATCACTTTTTATTTCAAAGGTGCTTTTAGGGTTCTCACTTGAACTTTAGATGTTTTTGGTATTGTGACCTAATTTAGAGGTTGGTTGACCCAAGGGGTCAACTTCACCTGACCTGTCCTATAGATGGCAGAATGATTCTAAGCTCGGAGCCTAGAGATCACCCTGATTTGACTCCCAGGTTATTAGGTCAAAAGAAAATTTTTAAGATTCAAGTGATTTTAGAGCTCAATTTTAGGGTTTGTCTTATTTAACTTTCTTCAATCAAGGGCTTGGGTAGCACACTGATGCGGGAGGGTTTATTTCCTTTTACACAGGCATGTGTGACTAGCGCTTCAAGACCCTAATGTGGAAACCCTAATTTGGTTCTATTTCCAATCCTCTTTTTCTTTTTCAAAAGTTCTCTTTGGACTTATAAACAAGAAGTGTGTGGTCCGCCGAGATTAAGCGTTTATTTTCAATTAGGCACAAGAATTTGTGGGATGGAAAACAAAAATCACTCCAACTTCAAGAATATTTGCAGAAATTTTCGCAAAATCAAGAAATGTTTTGCCTTAGAGATGGTGATTACTATATAAAGAAGGCAATTGATTCCTAACTTGATTTTCTTCCTTTTGTCTTTCAAAGATTAGGGGATGATTAAGGAAGAAAAGAAATTACCTGCCCTGGAGTGGTTGACTTGCAGGAGAGATTTTCTCATGAAGTAACTGCAAGATCACATCAAAGAAAAGTAGGGCAAGTTAGTGTTCAATATGATAAAAAGAATGTAGAGACTAGTGGTAAATTGTGCAGTGCTCCCCGGAAATGGCGCCAAAATGTTCAAGGACGTTTCGTGCGGATTTAAAGCGTATTATGTTGTAGTATAACCGACAAAACGTTCGAACAAATACAAAGTTTTTATTACTCGAAGACCGGAGTATCCGAGGTCGAACACAGGGAGCAAATGGAACTTACCACTAAATCAAAATGTAATTGAACACTCTAATTTACTCAAAATATCAATTCAGGTATGAATGTATGCGATTAAAAGGAGTTAGGGCAAGAAAATATGAAATTGGACGTCTGATCACAAGATCAGACGTCTTAAAAGCATTTCTCCTTTTCTTCTTGATTATTCTTCTTCTTCTGCTGCAGTTTTTGCTCTTTCTTTTCTTCTTCTAATCTCTGCAAAGTCTTCACTTGGCTTCTCTATGCCTTTGCTTCTGGCTTGCTCTTTCCTTTCTTCTCCTGCGAAGGCTTCTTTCTTGCTTCTTCTTCTCTGCTGCAGTTTTTGCTCTTCTATTCTTCTCTGTCGTTCCTTCTTCTTTCTTTCTTTTCCTTCTCGCGGCCAAGTCCTTCTCCTGCAATCAGCCTGCCTGCACAGGGAACAAAACCTAACCCTTCTCCCTCTACCCGCGCGTGTCTCTCTCTCAAGCAATTCACTCTAACCGCTCTACCAGAGCCACAGTCTCAATCGGGTCGGATCGTACCCGGGACCAGGCGCACCTGCAGGTGTGTGATGCGCGAGGAGTGCGTAGGTCTAGGTCGGGTCGGATCCGCCAGGTCCGCGTGGTCAGGCCGCGGACGAGGCGGGTGGGGTCAGTGAGGGACCTCACCCCTGTGCTTTCGAGGCAGTAAACGTATATCACAAAAACTCTTTATACCATACCTGTGCCTTGAGATTCCACGATGTGGGACTAAACGTTCCGCCCTTCCTTTGCATGCGCCCGCAGACTCTCGTGTGCAATTGCCCACGCTGAAGGCCCTGCTGGTGCTCCTTGCTGAACTCAGTCACCTCGCAACACTTGCGAGAGTCTGCTGCACCTGCCGCCTGGGAAGCCTGATGCCTGCTGCTGCTCCAAGCTTCCTGCTGCTTCGGCTGTTAATGGCGGCCGGGGCGTTTACCTGAGCTTCCACAGAACGGCCTATTGGCCCAATTAGAATAGCTGGAAACCTTCGCCGTAGCACGGCGAAGGCGGTGGGTGATGCTGCAGGTTGCCGGTCGGCCTAGGCGTGCCCGCCTAGGTCAACCTATGGCCGGAGATGGTGGGTTGTTCGGGGGGTGGTTATGGAGGTCTGGAGTGGCAGTTGTGGGGTGGAGCGAGTTCCTGGTGGTGAGGCGGAGCTCACGAGGTGGTTGGCGAGCCGTGTGGAGTGGCGGAGTGGTGTGGGCGGCTCGCCGGAGTTCGGTCGGTGGTGTGGAAGATGAGGGTGGTCAGCGTCGGTCGAGGGGTAATCAGATGAGATAACAGGGGGAAAAGAGAGAGGATAGGATGGAGAGGAGTTCTAACCTAATTGTAAGGACGAAAGGGGACAGAAGGCGGACAGCAGTACTTGCTGTCGCCGGAGAAGATGACGCCCAGTGGGGGAGAACGGCGGCGACGACGGGGCTGAGGCGGCGTGCGCTGGTACTGCGCGACGCGGAGGGAGGTCAGGAAGCTAACTCTGCCACTGGTTTTGTGGCAGAGCGAAGAGGGAGGGGAGGGGGGCTCGCCAGAGCTAGCTGGGGCATTTGGCCGAGCAGGAGGAGAGGAATTGAAGGGGGAAACTCGGCCAAATCAAGCTCAGCCTCTTCGGCCGGAGTTGTGGGTTCTTATATAGGCGCTGGACTTGGTGTGCAGGGCGTGAAGGGCACGTAATTGCCTGAGGTTGGTCGCCGGAGATGGAAAGGAGTTAGGATACCCAAATCTCTCGTGCGTTCGCATGAGAGATTGGGTTCACACCAACGATTGTAATTGACTTTATAAGGAAGGGAATTCCTCAGAGAATCCTCCTTCCATTTCTGGAAGGGAATCTCTGAGGGATTAGAGAGCAATCCCTCTCCGAACCTCGCCGGAGCTCGGTTCTGCCCTAGCAATGGCGGCAGGACCGGTTTGCAAAGGAGGCGAAGAACCTAGGGGGTTCTCTGCAACGGTATTCAAAAGATAGGGACCAATTTGTGATTTGGGTGTACTAAATTGCAAAGTAGGTCAAGATGACCCCTCCTTAGGTCCAAATTTTGGTACAAACCTAATTTGGACCTAAGGAATCCAATGGAGAAGTTAGATTTCAGGTTTGACCTCGTTTGACTGGATATTTTGCGTAAAAACCCAAATTAGGTTAATTGAAGAGCTAGGACCCTAATCTAGGTCAAACTAGGTTCCAAAGGCCAAATTAAGTGTTCTAAACCCTAGAGTATGTTTTTCCATGATTTGTAGAGGGTTACTTACTTTTTGTTCTGACCGAAACCTTGTTAATTTAAGCGGGTCTGTTTTAGGGTTACCAAGTGTCTTTTAGTTCTTAGATTGCACATGAACCCATTTCTGATTGACTCAACCCACTTTTTATCTCATTTAGACCATTTGACCTATGTTTTGCCTCTAAGAAATCCTGTTTATCTACTGCAATGGTAAAATTACAGTTTTAACCTTTATTTCATGTTTTCTTCTCAGAGCACTTGTTCCTTCAGTTAGGCCTTCTTCTAGGTTATGTAGGAGCTTTTATCTTCTTTATTGGGTCAAAATGAGCTAGTTATGGCTCATGATGAGGCTCTCATCAGTACAGATAGTCATTGACATTATTACAATTTTTACTCAGAAATGAAAGTTCTCCCGAGGTCGAACTCAGGGAGCAAGTTGTATTCTAGAGGTACGAAGTTTCTATTACAAAAAATAAAGAGAGAGAGAGAGATTTGTCTTGTTGGCTTCTTCTTCTTCTCTTCTTTCTCGTCTTTGTCTTCTTTTCTCTTCTCTTTGAGTCTTCAGTTTTCTTCCTTCTTCTTATTCTTGCTCTGTTCTTCTTTTCTTGTTTTCTTCTTGCCTTCTCTTCTGTTCTTCTTCTTTCTTCTCTTTCTTTTTCTTCTTGTTCTTCTTTCTGTCCGTCTCTTTCTTTTTCTTCTCCCTTGCGGTCCTGTTCTTCTTTTCTTCTCCTTCTTCTTTGCCTTCAGAGCGTCGTCTGATTTTTCAATCAGACGACTTAAGTAGCTGCTGCTACAATGCGTCTTTTCTTCTTTTTTTCTCTGTGGCTTTCTTCTTCTTCTTCTCACAGTCCTTCTTCTTCCTGCCTTCTCTTCTTCTTCACCTGTGCCTGCACACTCAAAGTTCGATCAGAGGGCAAAACCTACTCTACCCTCCCCCGCGTCTCTCTCTCTCAGAATTCACTCATAGGATAGCTCTCCCAGACCTGCCGGGTAGTCGAATACGCGGGTCGCGCCCGGGTCCAGGCCCACCGGCGTGCAGTGGTGGGCGAGGAGTGCAGGACGGGTAAACGGGTCGGGCCAGGCCCGCGGGGCGTGGTCGCGGACGAGGCTGGCTCGAGCGGGTGAGAGGGACCTCACCCCGTGCTCAGGAGGCAAAGAGCCTAAGGCACTTTTTGCCTTTATGCGGGTGTGGGCCTCTCAAAAGTTCCGAGGTAGGACTAAATGTCCCACCCCAATTGGGCACCCACCACTGAGGGAGCTGCAGGCAGATGCAGTAGCTGCGGGGCTTTCTCCCCAACTGCAGGCCTGGGCGACTGCGTGGCTGCGAACCGCGCGTCCTGGCGAGTCGAACCTGGGCAAAGCACGCCTGCAGCTGCAGGTTGAAGGAGCTTCACCGGTCAGCAATGGCGACGGAGGGTGAGCAACCTGTCCACAGAAGAACGGCCTCTCGGCCTAATCAGACAAGCGGAGAACCTTCGCCGTGGCACGGCGAAGGCGGTGTGGGGTCTGGCAAGCCATGGGGCGGAGCGTAGGGGCTGCCCTAGGTCAAACTGTAGCGCGGGAAATGGGTTTGTTCAGGGGGTCTGCAGGTGGTGAGTGCCGGGAAATGGAAGGGAGGAAGTTGATCAGGGTGAGGAGGTGGAGGTTCTGTGAGGCTCAGCGAGTCTTGTGGGGTGGTGGAATGACGAGAACGAGTCGTCGGAGTTTGGCCAAAGATGGGGAAGGTGAGGGCGATTAGGCGCGGTCGAGGGTGGTTATGCAAATTACCGTACGGAAAAGAAAGAGGGGAGGAAGAAGAAAGATTGTACCTACTCGGAGGGACGAGGGGGGGCCGGAGCAGGGCGACAGTCATATCGACTGTCGCCGGAGAAGAAGGTGCCCATAGAGAGAGGGTGGCGGCGAGGATAGAGCGGGAGAGCGCGCGCTGGGTACGGCGCGACGCGGGAAGAGGAGGTGAAGGCAGCCCTGCTGCTGGTAGTGCGACAGAGCGACGAGGAGGAGGAGGAGGAACCGCCAAAGCAAGGGCCCTCTGTCGGAGTGGGAAGAGAGGAAAAAGGGGGGGTTTCTCCGTCAGATCCGAGCTGGAGAGAGCGGCAGAGCGTCAGGGGTTTTTATAGAGGCAGAAACAGAGAGGAGGGCGGAGGGAGATGACGGGCCTCCCTCGCCAGAGGACGCCGGAGATGGAGACCCATACCGTCCGTGCGTTCGCACGGGCGGTATGGGCGATTGCAGCGATCAGGGGGGTGTTCCTGCAACGGCTGACGTCGTAGGGAACCCCTGGTTGACTTGGCAGGGGGTCCCCCTCACCCTGCGCGACGCCATGCCTCGCGCAAGGTCGCCGGAGCATGGCGTTGCTCAGGGTTTTGCAGGGAGGACCCAAATGCAAAGAATGAAGAAGAGTTAGGGGTCAAAATGTGAGGGTTTCAAAAGTTGAGGGTCAAAAAGTAATGAATGAGGACCAAAATGCAAAGTCGGTCAAGAAGGTCTCTTCTTAGGCTCAAGTTTTTATGCATGACTAAATGGGGCCTAAGGATTCTAATGGTGAATTTTATTTCTAAATCAGACCTTGTTTGATCGATCAATTTACGTAAAAATCAAATTAAGTCATTAATTGGGCATGGTTCTCAATGTAGGTCAAAATGGGTTCCTAAGGCCAAATTGAAGGTTTTAAACCCTAGAGATTATTTTTATACGAATTGTAGAGGGTCTATTCGATTTTTTATTTGCCTCAAACCTCGTGAATTGAAGTGGGTTTGTTTTAGGGTTACAGATTGTCATTTAATTCCTTGGAGTTGCTGTAGCCCTTATCAGATCAGATCATCCCACTTCCCTTCTCATTAGGTTTGTTTGACCTGTGTTTGGACCCTGAATTACCCTGCTTGCATATTGTGCTGGTAAAATTGCATTTTTACCCTATATGACTTGTTTTCTTCTTAAACTCAGAATTCTCTGAGTTAAGCCTTTCCTTGAGTTATGTAGGAGCTTTTATCCTTTGTATTAGGTCAAAATGAGCTAGTTATGGCTCATGATGAGGTTCTCATCATACCCCCATGCCTAGCTTTTGCTAGTCCCTTAGCAAAAAACTTAAGGTTTCAACCTTTGTTCTAGACCATGGAGTTCTTAATAGCTTTAGATAGGTGCTTTTTCATTTGAACTCAGATTAGGTTAGAATGCTGACCATAGGCCTAAAAGGTACTCTAGTACCAATCAAGATCCAGATCTGTCTAGCCTTAGCCTCAGTCCTTAGCAAAGGTTTTTAAGGCCTACAAGAACTAACCAAAGGTTTATTGGACTTCGTGGTTAAAGCACCCCGTGCTTGAAACGATTTTTGCCCTGGTTCAGTTCGCAGTGTGTTTTGTAAGAGAGAGAGGTAGAAAATTTTTCTATTTTGGAGAGTTTTCTCTCTTTTTCTTTTTAATTCTAGCTTAGGATTGGCTTTTCAACACGGTCTGTATCAGATTCCTTGCCCTCATCATCAATCCTCAAAGGTTCCTAGCAATCGATGCTTCGAGATAGCACCGCCCATGGCAACCCCCGAAACCCTGGCTATTGAGATTTTGAGATAATCCCATCCATGGTGTTCCGTGGCCGAATCCAGACCCTGGCAATTGACACTTCGTAATAATGCCATCCATGGAATCTGAACCAGCAGAGTGCTTACATGCCCCCAGTAGGATATGTAAATATCCTAAGAGACAAGCACCGAGGAGATGATATTTTGTTACGCATCTTCGAGGGGATTTCCCGCCTCTCCGCGCTGGGAACTCGTCTAAATCAACTTGTGTTGATCGGCCGCTCCTACTCTAGGTGTACTTTTCAGAATTTTTCGACGCTTCTGCGTGATTTTGATTTTTACGCTTACTGAACCAGGCTGTGTGTGAGGTTAGGGTGCTTATGTTACTGAGTTCCGTAAACCAAAAGTTAGCTAACGAGGCCAAATACTTCCTAAGCCTTAGACCTAATATTTCAGCTTTTCATTTTCCTCAACCTCTTGAGGAGTGTCCAGATCTTAATGGATACTAAGAGTCTATCCAAGAATGCCTAAGGTTTGCGTTCTTACTAATCCCTTTGTGCAATTTTCAGTTCTTTCCTTGAATGAGGTCTAGAATTTAGGTTAATTCCTTAGTTTCTTACTAATGACTACTTTTTTCTCATAATTTTGTGCTCCTTTTTCATTTTGTTTCTTTTTCTCCTCCCACACAATTTCCTTCTCCTTTTATTCTCTTTCGAAATTTTTTTTTAATTTTTATGGTGCTTTTGGCATATGTAAATTTTTTGCTTGAAACCTTTTCTTACAAGTTTTGCACTATCATACCCCCCATGCTTAAGATTTGCAATGTCCTCATTGTAACCTAGGGGGGTTTATTCAACTTAGTGCATACATTAGGACAGATGTTTTGATGAGTGAATGGGTCGGGGTGACTGTTTCGGACGATTTCTAATCTTAGATGCAAGCATCTGAGGTGGAGTCTGATAAACACCAGTTTATCATCATTCTTATGCATTAAAACAAACCTAGATCTTAGGATTTTACTCCGCAAATGGGTTTTTGGGCTACATTTAGGCATAAAATAGGTTAGGCATGCATTGCATTTTTTATTGTCTTTTTAATATGTTTTGTGAGTGGTAGTGATGTACAGATATATAGATCCCTAAAACCCTAGCACTCAAGAAGGCAAATGGTGAAGGAGAAGCCTAGACTAGCTGGAACTCAGCCTAATCCAGCTCACCTCAGCTTGATCCAGCTCACCTCAGCTTGATCCAGCTCACCGCAGCTGGAACCTAGCTTACTTGAACTAGGGTTAGCTCATCCCAGCTCCATTCAACTAATTTCAGCTGGATGGCAGCTCAAGAGAGCTCACCTTAGCTCACCCTAGCTCAAGTCAGCTCAGATCCAGCTCAACTTAGCTGAGTCTAGCTCATCTCAGCTCCCACTAGTCCACAGGGAGCTCTAGCTAGCTCAGCTAAGTTGACAGGAGTTCACCCCAGCTCAGATCCAGCTACATCCAGCTCCACTCAGCTCCAGCCAGCTAAAGAAGAACTCATCCCAGCTCAGGAAGCTCAAGTCCAGCTCCCGGGGACTCAGCTTAGCTCAACTCAGTAGAGCTAAGCTACCTTAGCTGCCTCAACCAGCTTGATTCTCCCCGGGAGCACCAGACCTAGCTCATCTCAGCTCATTTTGGTAGAAGCTAGCTCACTTTAGCTTGGCTTAGCAACTAGCAAAAAACTAGCAAGCTAAGCCAGCTAGAGTGGCCCCATACCAGCCTCTTCAGCAGCAGCCAGCTCCAGATTTCTCCTCCTCAGCTCCTTCCTCCAAACCCTAGCTCCATTACCTTCTCCTCTACTCCTCCATTATCTAAGCTAGCTTAGCTTAGCTTAGCTTAGCTATGCTCCAACTTCCTTGGCTTGTACCACCCCAAAAACCCACCTACCAACTCCACCCAACTAGCTCCACCTAAGCTCCACATAAGCTAACCTACTTGGCACCAACCTAACCTACCCACCACCTCCAAAAGACACCTAAAAGTGGCGCCAAAAACTACCCATAACCACCCCTTAATGGCGCCACTTTTCCCTCCAAAATCTCCCCTCATCTCCACCACACAATCCCCCTTGAACCCATCTCCACCATCCACCTAACCCCCCTTCTAGAAGACCCCATGTTGGCGCCAACATGGTGGTGTCTCTCCACCACCAAAAGACACCAACACCACCATAACTACCCCCTTTAACACCCCTTGAGTTGGCGCCAACTCTCCTTAGCCATAGGATCACCAACCACCTCCATTCTTCCATCCTAGCCTTCCATTTCAAGGGGCACCTTAACCCCCCATCCTACCCTATAAAAAGACCACTACCCACCACCATTCAAGTCATCCTTGGCTAGCAATTTCACTCTCATATTCCACCAAGAAGTCCACGTCCAAGAGAGAAGAAGAAGAAGAAGATTAAGGGGATATTCTGTCCCCTTGGTGCCTTCCCCTCTTCCCTTCTCTCTTGGGTCACGCTAGCCAAAGGAGAAGCCAGGCAAGGAAGATCTTGGAGGAGATCTTGAAGGTGGTCACGCCACCTTGGAGGAGTTCTTGAGGGTGGTGCATGCCCACCCCTTGGATAGAGAGCATTGAAGGTGGAAGCTTCCACCTTGGAGGAGCTCTCAAGGAAGGAGAAGAAGGAGGCTCTCTTTTCAAGCCAAGGAGCAGCTAGGCTTGGAGCAAGAAGACTCCCTTCTTCACCATTTTTTCAAGAGGATTTGTGTTTCTTTTCTTGCTTTTAGATTGTTTAATTCTAGTAGAAGCATTCCTCTACTTGTCCTTGAAAAGAACACTCATTCTACTCAATCAAATTGCCTTCTTTTAGCTTTTTATTGCAGCTGTTTTTTGTTCTAGCACTTGTTTCACCTCTTCTTCCTAATTACCCTAGGCCTCCACTTGCCTAGAGTGAGCTTAGGAAGAAGATATTTCTATCTTTTAGATTTTAGTTAATCATTTGTAGGTGTTAGTTCTTTTCGCTACAATCTGCAGTTTGCCCTCATCTTTTCAAAATACAAAAAAAAAAATTACATATTGAAAAATATCAAAAAGAAAGTTGAGATCTATCTGTAAGCAAGAGGATTAATTTTGCAATTTTTGCCTCCTTGGATGACCCTAGATACTCCCCTATCTAGGATATAAATTTAAAAGCGAAAGCGGATTCGCGTGTTACAACGACGTTAAAAACCCGCTTTTACAAATCACGCATATTTCGCAATCACTTTTTGGCGCCGTTGCCGGGGAGGCATGGATTTGCATTAATTAATTTTCTCTTGCTTGAAGTGGATCTCATCCCCTTCTCTTTCTTTCTTTTGTGTGTGCAGGAACTACAGCGGGAAGGTGGGAATTTGGAAGCGAGAGCTCAAAGATCCTTTTCTTCCCGTGAAATTCAGGTTGGTTCCCCTTTCTTGTCACATTTAGGCTAAAAAACTACCAAAATACACTAAAATTGGCTTTCGGGACCCTAAACACTTTAATTAAGTGGAGTGGTGCATTATAAAATCCATTGTTTGCTTGTATGCTTCTTCAGCACCACACCATTGCAAGTATTGGTGTTCTATTTTTCGGGTCCAGATTTCTGTCCGGACTTGAAAAATCGATTCCTAACACCACAGGCCTCCTAAAATCATAAAATTTCATAGAGTGATTCCCAATTAAGCTAGGAACATCTTTTCCAAATTTCAGAACAATTGGATTTGTGTTTAATTTTTAAAAATTCGTGGACTACAGAGGGGTCACACCCTCTAATCTTCCTATTTTGTTACTATCCATGAATTTTTAGAATTTTTATACTCATCCAATTTTTGTGAAATTTATCTTTCTAGAATCCTTGTGAAATTTTACACATCACATAAAATCACAAGAATTTTCTGAGGTCAGTGGTAATACTAAAAAGTCCACAATACCCACGGTTATCATTTCTAAACTTTGACACCAGTACAATTAAAAATTCAAAACAATTATCAAAAAAAATCCTAAAATATTACAAAAATCTTTTTTGGAATCATTGTTTGATTTTACTCAAGGTAGTGGTGTTGGTTGCATTGATTGGACCACTATCTATTCAGAAAGCCTAAAAATAACTCATTGGTAGTTAAATTTCTGTCTTAGGGACAATTGGCTTAGGGTTTCTTTCTTTCTCTCTAGAGACTCAATTTAAAGGAAATATACAATCACTCATACAACTTGTTTTCCTTTGATTGTGGATTTTCAAACTTGTTTGAAAATTTAACTAGAGAAACCCTAAAATACATTTAATTAAATCAAATCCTAAAAGACAAAAATACAAAAAAATTGTGTGACAACTTGATTTTCATTGGAGCCACTCTCCAATTCCTGCACACACACACAAAAATCTAAATAACAGGGCAACATCCCAATAACGCCCTCCACATTCCATGTGCACTGTAGTATCCTATACCTAACTAAAATTTGTAGCAATTTGACCCCTAAGGTTTCATCAATTTAGGCTTGCTATACAGGATTTAAGTTTTCTCTAGTTAATACCAATTCTATCATCTATATCTGGTGTTCAGGCTGAGGGGCCGTGTCAAACGACCAGGCGCGGGTTTGTACAAGCACCTGAGGATTTTCCTGGGAAACGCTTGGGCCCAAACCTCCCCTTAAGCAACTTGGCTAGATTTGTTGACAGAATGGGTATTCACTATTGATTACTTATTTCCTAGGTAGACCAAGTCTTAGGTTAAATTCTAGGGAGTCACAATTAAGTTAGGTCTAGAATTTGATTGCTTGAGTGCACACTTCTCTCATCCCCATCTGTTCTCCTCCCCTACCATTTCTTCCATTTTGCACGGGCGGCGGTCCAAAACTCCACACTTGGAGGGACCACTTGATTTTGCCTCCCCAAAAAAGACTTTTCCTGCATTCTTCCTCTTCTATCAAAATGGAAAATCAAAATTGGTCCTCAAACCCGCATGCTAATTTTTCTTTCCCTTATTTTTCCACCCAGGAGCTACTTAATCAGGCCCCTCCACCTAATCTCTACTCTATCATGGCTCAGCTACAAGTTAAGCAACAACAGTTGCATAAGGATTTAACAAACCTAGCCAACCAAGGGAGTCCTGCCACACCTACCCAAGCTCCACACATTCCACATCTCACCCCTTTAAACACCCGCAAGAGAGAAAATCTGCATAAATCTCGTGCTGAGTATAATTATTTTTCTGAGGCTTTCTATGGTTTAACAGGGAATTATGTTTATCCCAATCATCACCCCACCCAAAATGTCCCTACTTTCCAGTAGAAATTGAAAAATTCCTCTAATAGGGGAAATTATCCGGCTCACTCCTAGACCAATCTGGTTCCACACCAACAACAAAACCCGTTTAGAGGGTATGATTCTAATCAGACTTATCAATCTGGGCAATCTCAAGAAGACATTAATGCCCAGATGATGAAAACCTTGCAGGAGTTACAAAGAAAAACAAAGGAAACAACCCGTCTTATTAACAATCTCAATGATCAAATTGGGGATATTCCGACTCAAAGACCTGCAGGACACTCACCATCCCAACCCACACCAAACTTTATTAATCCCAGGAACCAACACCCAGGTGGATACCAACATCAGAACCACATGGTTCAGCCTCCTATTAACCCAATATCACAGCACCAACCCAGTTTCTATCAAAATCAGCCCCCCCCATCTCCTCCCAGTGACCACCAAGCTGCGTATGCAGAGACTTTGAGGAGTGAGGAAACCAACATGGATTTAAGGCCTTCACATTCAAATGATGAAACTAATTCTCAACCAATGCAGATTGACTCCCCTAACCTCAATAAGGAAGAAGAGAAAGAAATCCCAAAAACACCTGATTCAAACCCTATTCCCACTCTCAAAAACTGCAATCCAACAATCCAAAATCAGAGCCCTCTGACCACAATCCTTTGGACTTATTTGAGCAAGTCAAGAGGAATATTCCCCTCCTAGATTCTCCCCATGCCTCTAAAAAATTTACTTCAAAAAGTCATGATCAGAATCTAGAAAGGTTGGTCCTTTCTAAGACAGCCAGCTCAGTTTTTCAGAGCATGCTGCCTTTCACAAAAAAGGACCAGGGCACATCGCTCATCTCAGTTGTCATAACTGACACCATTTTTTTTCGTGCCCCTCTCAACTTAGGTACCTCTAGTAATCTCATCCCCCCAGTCTTATTTGAGGAATTTCGATTCAGTGATTTAAAACCTCCTAAGGTTCAATTTCAATTGGAAGATCGATCTACCATTCAACCGCGGGGAGTTGTTGAGGATAGTATTATCAAGGTCCGAAATTGTCTATTTCCGGTAAATTTTCTGGTCCTTGACATAGAGGTACCTAAGGCTCTCATTAATACCATTCTTGGAAGACCCCTTTTGATTACCGCAACATCTAATATCCATTCTCATTCTGGGAAAATGAATATAAGTTGTAGTAACCAGACCTTCTCATTAGATTTATTTCTAGCTTCCAAGAGGTCCAGTGATCATAAAATTTTTGAGGATACTGATAATAAAATGGAAGCAATATTTGAAAAGTATATGTTGATCCAATCTCATTCAGCTTTGACCACTATTGATCTAGATTTTATTGATTCTTATTCTAGGGATAATTATGTGGTCCAAGACTTTCCAGATCAACTAGGGTTTGACTTTCCCCCTTTTCATCTTCCTGATTTTTCACCAAAAATATCCACACTAACTTCACCCATCTTGCATATCACTAACTCCTTTCCCCTCCCTTTTCTATTGGACCTACCACCTGATCCACCTGAGTTTGGCCTTCATCATCAATTCAAACCATGGCCAGGCCGGGGTCCTTTTTCCATTTCTCTATTTTATTTTGATCTCTTTATCTTTACCACTCATCTTTTTAGGGATCTTGAGGAAGACGCTTTTATTAAAGACATTCAAGTGTCCAATTATTTACATGATTTTCCGTCTTCCGTGCATACCTTCACGCCCAGCTGAATGGCGTGAAAGATAGCACTGGATGGGAGGTAACCCATCAATTTTTCTTGCTTTCCTTTTTTTTTTTCCTCTTTTTCCAGGTTTTGTTCCTCCTAAACCCGACCGTTCCTCACTAAGGTGATCCCTTTTCCCTCCTAATGCATGAGGACATGGCATATCTTAAGCATGGGGGGGTGTTTTTAAATTTGACGATCGATTTAAGATGTTCAAAACCTAAAAACATGCATTTTTGTTTAATTTATTTCCTGCTTACATACCTAAAAAAAATGCAATTTTCTTTAATTTATTTCCTACTTGCATACCCAAAAAAATAAAAATGTTGAAAACTTTTTGAGGAAGAATTTTGAAATCGGGACTAAGGTCGAAAAATTCACTTTTGGTACAATGGGATTTAATCTTTAACAAACTAAGGATGAGGACATGGATCTGATCATTAGAATTCCAGGGTCTATTTTAGATTAGATCAGATATCCTTCTCTAAAACTCCACCTGAACTCATGATAGTTCAGGTGACTTGATCCTATTTTGTAATGTGGAAAGTATTTGACTTAGCTTCTGATTCAAAAACTTGTGTGTCTTGAGAAACTTTTTGTGTCAAGCCAACACTTAAAAACAATTAAAAATTTGAAAAACTCCCTTGTTTGGACTTAGTAAAAGTTTGAAGCAGATCATTGGTTTGAGTTCCCACCGCCGAGAAGAAGGAAAATACCTCCTTCGAGGACGCGATGTCAACATGTTACCACCTCGGTGCTGCTCCACATCTATATTTCATATCTTTAGACGGAGCATTAAAGCGCATTTTAGTAGCTCAAGTGTCTTGGACGGTGCTCTACCTATAGTGTCGGAGCAAGAGCTTGAGTTTGCTTGGAGCGCCCCTTTACACCGCATTGTGTTTTGGGGTTGTGAGCTCCTGGGTGGTGTCATGGACAGTGCTATCCCGAAGTACTGGCGTCAGAGCCCCCTCGAGGATTGGTAACGGGAATGATGATCCCGACACATCTGTTGTAAGACTAAGCTGATAATAAGCATGGGGGAGAAAAAAAAAAGAATAAATAAATAAATTAGCATGCTCCTATAAATGTTGGCTTTTCACAATCACAGACACAAGACTTTAAAGGATTTTTGCAAGTTGCGAATCAGATTCATGAGCCAGAAAAATCCTAAAACCAAAAATTTCAAGTCATCTTAATTAACAAGGAGTTAATTTGCGAAGTATCTGGAGGATATATTGATCCCGTTTCATCTAATGGTTGGATCCAAAACAAATCTCGATGTTTATCTTTAACAAATCCTGTACCTCTTGTGTTTAGATCAACCAAGGTCCCTTAATCTATTTCTCCTCAAAAGTAGAAAAAAATTAGATTTCCCAAAAATTCCATTTTTTAAAAAAAATTTAAGTTTTGCTGAGAGACTAGCAAAAGATAAGCATGGGGGTGTGATAAACGCCAGTTTATCATCATTTTTATGCATTAAAACAAACTTAGCTCTTAGGATTTTGCTCCACAAACAGGTTTTTGGGCTGCATTTAGGCATCAATTAGGTTAGGCATGCATTGCACTTTTTATTATCTTTTTAATGTGTTTTTGTGAGTGTTAGGGATATGCAGATTGTCAGAACTCCAAAACCCTAGCACTCAGGAAGGCAACTGGTGAAGAAGAAGCTCAAACTAACTGGAACTCAGCTTGATCCAGCTCACCATAGCTGGATTCCAGCTCACTTGAACTAGGGTTAGCTCATCTTAGCTCCATTCAGCTCATCTCAGCTGAATGGCAGCTCAAGAGAGCTCATCTTAGCTCACCCTAGCTCAGGTCAGCTCAGATCCAGCTCAACTTAGCTAAGTCTAGCTCATCTCAGCTCCCATTAGTCCACAGGGAGCTCTAGCTAGCTCAGCTAAGTTGACTGGAGTTCACCCCAGCTCAGGTCCAGCTACATCTAGCTCTACTCAACTCCGGCCAACTAAAGATGACTTCATTCCAGCTTAGGAAGCTCAAGTCCAGCTCCTGGAGACTCAGCTTAGCTCAACTCAGTTGAGCTAAGATACCTTAGCTGCCTCACCCAGCTTGATCCTCCCCGGGAGCATTAGACCCAGCTCACCTCAGCTCCTTTTAGCAGAAGCCAGCTTGCTTTAGCTTGGCTTAGTAGCTAGCAAAGAACTAGCAAGCTAAGCTAGCTAAGGTAGCTCCTTCCAACTCTCTTCAGCAGCCACCAGCTCTAGTGCAGCTCAAGATAAATACCTCCAACTCTACTCCCTACTAGCTAATCTAGCTAAGCTATTTAACTTAGCTAGTCCACCTCCATGGCACCAAAACCTACTACCCTACTACCCTACTACCTAAGCTCCAGCAAAAAGACCACCTACTCCTACTTTATTTTGGTGCCAACTATCCCTTCCATCACCACCCTACATCCACCATCAAAACCCATCTCCACCCTCCATTTTTTTTCCTCCAAAATTGCCTTCAAGAAGGTATTTTTGGAGGGAAAACCAAGGCACCTCTTCATTTCCCTCCCATTTTTCCCTCCAAAAATAACCAAGCACCCCTTCATTTCCCTCCAAAAAAACACCATAACCACCCCCCTTCCCATCCTATAAATACCCTACCCTGCTGATACGGTAGGCGACAACTTATGACTAGGTTTTGTTATAGCGTCGTAGTATAGCTAGTTATTGCCATCATTTCAAATATATATACTTTTTTTTTTTACTCGGAAATAATAGATCTCCCGAGGTCGAACTCAAGGAGCAAGTCATATTCTAGAGATATACATATTCTAAAAAATAAAGAGAGAGAGAGAGAGTTTAAAGTTTGGCTTCTTCTTCTTCTCTTCTTTCTTCCTCTTTGTCTCGAGTCTTCTTTTGTTCTTCCTGTTCTTCTTCTTCTTCTTCTTTTCTTGCTTCAGATCTTCTTCTCGTGCTCTTCTTCTTCTTCTTCTTTTTTCTTTTCTTCTTTCTTCCCGCAGTCCTTCTTCTCTTCTTTTCTTTTTCTTTCTTTCTTCTTTCTGCCTCAGCTGCACGGCTTCTTCTTTCTTTTTCTTCCTTCTCTTCTCGGCTACCTTCAGGACGTCGTCTAATTTTCCAATCGGATGACTTAACCCACGGCTGCTACAGTGTCTCTTCAGTTCTTCTTCTTCTTCCGCAGTCCTTCTTCTTCTTCTTCTCCTGTGCCTGCATGCTCAAGAGTTCAGCATCAGAGGGCAAAACCTACTCTACCCCCCCCCCCCCCGCGCGCGTCTCTTTCTCTCTCAGAATTCGCTCTTCGGACAACTCTCCCAGAGCAACCGGGTAATCGGGTACGCGGGTCGCTCCCGGGTCCAGGCCCACCGGCGTGCGGTAGTGGGCGAGGAGTGCAGATCGGGCTTAGTCGGGTCAGGCCAGGTCCGCGAGGCGTGAGCGCGGACAGGGCCGAGTAATCGGGCGGGTGAAGGGGACCTCACCCCGTGAACTGAGGCGAACAGCTTAAGGCACTTTTTGCCTTTAAGCGCCCGTTCACCTCAGTGGGTTTCCGAGGTGGGACTAAATGTCCTACCCCCAATTTGGGCACCTGCGTAGAGGAAGCAGCGGCAGCCGAACTTCGCGCGAGGGCTTCGGGCGAGGGCTTCACCTCAACTGCAGCCTGGCACTTTGCGAAGCTACCCCCCGCAGTCTGGGAGTCTGATCTGGGCGTGGTGTGCTTGGAGCAGCAGGTCGAAGGAGCTTCACCTCAGCAATGGCGGTGGCGAGCGAAGTTCCTGTCCACAACAGCACGGCCTTTCGGCCTAATCAGATAGGCGGAGGACCTTCGCCGTGGCACGGCGAAGGTGGTCGGAGGGTCTGTAGGTCTCGGGGCGGAGCCAAAAGGTTGCCCTAGGTCAAACTGCGGGCTGGGAAGTGGGTGTGTTCGGTGGATCTGCAGAGGGTGATTGGTGGGAAGTGGAAGGGCGGAAAAGGATCAGGGTGAGGAGGCGGAGGTTATGCGCAGGTTGGCGAGCCGTGTGGGGTGCTGGAGTGATGGGAGCGGTTCGCCGGAGTTTGGCTGGAGGTGGAGAAGGTGAGGGTGATTGGTGGGAAATCGGGGCCGACAGTAAGGGTTTTCAGTATGGAAAAGAAAGAGGGGAGGAAGAAGAGAAGTTATACCTACTAAGCTGGACGAGGAGGGATTGGAGCAGGCGACAGTCGTATCGACTGTCGCCGGAGAAGAAACTGCCCAGAGGAAGGGGCGGCGGCGAGGGGAGGGCCGGAGAGGCGCCCGCTGGGTGCGGCGCAGCGCGGGAAGATCGAGGGAAGGTAACCCTGCTGCTGGTAGTGAGGCAGGGCGATGAGGAGGAGGAGGAGAGGCCGCCGGAGCAAGGGGGCGTCTGTCGGAGTGGGAAGGGAGGAATTGAGGGGGTTTCTCCGTCAGATTCGAGCTGAGAAGAACGACGGAGCGACGGGGGTATTTATAGGGGCAGCATCAGAGAGGAGGGCGGAGGGAGATGACGTGTCTCCCTCGTCGGAGGACGCCGGAGGAAGGATAACCATACCTTCCGTGCGTTCGCACGGCCGGTATGGGTGGGTGCAGCACTCAGGGGGGTGTCCCTGCGGTGGCTGACGACGCAGGGTACCCCCCATTGACTTGCCAGGGCCCCTCCCTCACCCTGCGCGGCGCCATGCTCCACGCAAGGTCGCCAGAGCATGGTGCTGCTCAGGTTTTGCAGGAGGGACCTAAATGCAAAGAATGAAGGTGAGTTAGGGGTCAAAATGTGAGGGTTTCAAAAGCTGAGGATCAAAACGTAAAGTCGGTCAAGAAGGTCTCTTCTTTGGCTCAAGTTTTTATGCATGACTAAATGTGACCTAAGGATTTTAATGGTGAAATTTATTTCTACTTTGGCTCAAGTTTTTATGCATGACTAAATGTGACTTAAGGATTCTAATGGTGAAATTTATTTCTAGGTCAGACCTTGTTTGACCGGCCAATTTACGTAAAAACCCAAATTAAGTTATTAATTGGGCATGGTTCTCAATGTAGGTCAAAATAGGTTCCTAAGGCCAAATTGAAAGTCCTAAACCCTAGAGATTATTTTTATATGAATTTTAGAGGGTTTAGTTGATTTTTACCTTACCTCAAACCACGTGAATTGAAGTAGATTTGTTTTAGGGTTACAGGTTGTCATTTGATTCTTAAATTTCACATGAACCCATTTCTGATTGATTCAACCCACTTTTTATCTTATTTAGATCATTTGACCTATGTTCAATTTCTGAGAAATTCCGTTTATGTACTGCAATGGTGAAATTACAGTTTTTAACCTTTATTTCATGTTTTCTTCTCAGAACACTTATTCCTTAATTTAAGCCCTTTGCTAAGTTATGTAGGAGCTTTTATCCTTTGTATTAGGTCAAAATGAGCTAGTTATGGCTCATGATGAGGTTCTCATCATACCCCCATGCCTAGCTTTTGCTAGTCCCTTAGCAAAACTTAAGGTTTCAACCCTTTTCTAAACCATGAAGTTCTTAATAGCTCCAGATAAGTGCTTTGTCATTTGAGCTTAGATTAGGTTAGAATGCTGACCCTAGGCCTAAAAGGTACTCTAGTACCAATCAAGATCCAGATCTGTCTAGCCTCAGCCTCAGTCTTTGGCAAAGGTTTTTAAGGCCTCCCAGAACTAACCTAAGGTCTATTGGACTTTGTGGTTAAAGCACACGTGCTTGAAATGATTTTAGCCCTGGCTCAGTTCGCAGTGCATTTTGTAAGAAAGAGAGATAGAAAGTTTTTCTGTTTGGAGAGTTTTCTCTCTCTTTTTCTTTTTAGTTCTAGCCTAGGATTGGCTTTTTCAACACGGTCTGTATCAGATTCATTGCTCCCATCATCAATCCTCAAGGGTTCCTGGCGATCGATGCTTCGAGATAGCACCGCCCATGGCAACCTCCAGGACCCTGGCTATTGAGATTTTGAGATAATCCCATCCATGGTGTTCCGTGGCCGAGTTCAGACCCTGGCAGTTGACACTTCGTGATAATGCCATCCATGGAATCTGAACCAGCAGGGTGCTTACATGCCCCCAATAGGATATGTGAATATCCTAAGAGACAAGCACCGAGGAGATGATATTTTGTTACGCATCTTTGAGGGGATTTCCCGCCTCTCTGCGCTGGGAAGTCGTCCAAATCAACTTGTGTTGATCGACCGTTCCTATTCTAGGTGTACTTACAGAATTTTTGCGACGCTCCTGTGTGATTTTGAATTTTTTATGCTTACTGAACCAGGCAGTGTGTGGGGTTGGGGTGCTTAGGTTACTGAGTCCCGTAAACCAGAAGTTAGTTAGCGAGGTCAAATACTCCCTAAGCCTTGGACCTAGTACTTAAGCTTTTCATTTTCCTCAACCTCTTGAGGAATGTCTAGATCTTAATTGGTACTAAGAGTCTATCAAGAATGCCTAAGGTTTGCGTTCTTACTAATCTTACCAAGCACTTTTAATTTCTTTTCTTGAAAAATGGTCTAGAGCTTAGGTTACTTCCTTAGCTTCTTACTAATGACTATTACTCTTTTCTTTCATCTTTTTGTGCTCCTTTTCATTTTGTTTCTTTTCCTTCTCCACAAAATTTCCTTTCTCCTCTTATTCTTTTTATTTTGAAAAATTTTTAATTTTTATGGTGTTTTTGGCATATGTGAATTTTTTATTTAAAACCCTTTTTTTTCTACAAGTTTTGCACTTATACCCCCCCATGCCTAAGATTTGCAATGTCCTCATTGTGATTTAGGGGTTTCTATTTACTTAATTTATTCCTTAAGACAGATATTTTTGTGAGTGAATGGGTCGGGATGAATTCTGCGGACGATTTCTAATCTCAGATGCAAGCATCTGAGGTGGAGTCGGCTGTCTTAAAGGGTGAACCTTAAGTGCACAATGGTGTCAGAAAAAGGTTTTAGATTTTCAAGAAATGACGGGCTTCCTCCCGTTAAGTGCTGAGTTTTACGCCATCGGCCGGGCGCAGTAAGCTCAAGGGGAATGGAGGATGAGGGATGATTCAGCCGAATCAGTAGAAGTCACATCAATGAACGGTTTGAGTCTCTGACCGTTCACGATGAAAGGTTCGGAATCATGGCTGAGTGGACTAATTTCAATTGCTCCATTTCCAAAAACCTGTCGGACTAAATACGGTCCGACCCACTTGGATCTCAGTTTCCCCGGGAAAAGTTTGAGTCGGGCATCAAAGAGTAGGACCTTTTGACCAGGATGAAAGATCTTTCTCGAGATGTGCTTGTCATGGATGGCTTTAACCCACTCCTTGTAGATTCGCGAGTTCTCGTACGCGTCTAGGCGTAATTCATCGATCTCGCTGATTTGGAGTTTTCTGTGGGTTCCAGCCTTAGAAAGATCTAGATTACAGTTCCGTACTGCCCAATAGGCTTTATGCTCCAGTTCTACGGGAAGGTGACATGCCTTTCCGTAGACCAGTCTAAAGGGAGACATGCCTAATTGGGTCTTGTGGGCGATCCTATAGGCCCACAATGCTTCTGGAAGTCGGGATGACCAGTCCTTCCTGTCAGGCCGAACAGTGACTTGTAGGATTTTCTTGATCTCCCGATTTGATAGCTCAGCTAGACCATTTGTTTGGGGGTAGTAAGGAGTAGAGATTTGGTGAGACACCCCATATTTGGTCATCAGTGACCTAAACTGAGCATTTATAAAATGGGTCCCCCCATCAGAGATAATAGCACGGGGAATCCCGAACCTTGAGAAAATGTTTTGATGTATGAACTTAAGAACAATCTTGTGATTGCAGGTTCGGGTCGGTATGGCTTCGATCCATTTGGACACGTAGTCCACCACAAGCAGAATGTACTCGAAACCATCCGAAACAGGAAAGGGGCCCATAAAATCAATTCCCCAAACGTCAAAGATTTCGCATACGAGAATTGGCTGCAAAGGCATCATGTTGCGATGGTTCATGTTGCCCAAAGTCTGGCAACAACTGCATGCCTTGCAGTAACTGTATGCGTCTTTGAATAGTGTAGGCCAGTAGAAGCCACACTGGAGGACTTTTGACGCGGTTTTATGCCCTGAGAAATGGCCACCGCATGCCTGGTCATGGCAGAAAGATAGGATATTGCTGATTTCCTCTTCCGGGACGCATCTCCGAATAATTTGATCAGCACCTATGTGGAAAAGGTACAGGTCTTCCCAAATGTAATACTTGGAATCAGAACGCAATTTGTCTTTCTTGGCCTTCGGCCAATCAGACGGTGTCTGATGAGATGCCAAGTAGTTTACTATATCAGCAAACCATGGAAGTCTAGTACCAACAGAAAGTAGGTGCTCATCAGGAAAATGTTCCGTGATGGGTCCGGAAGGGTCGATGATCTCAGAAGGAAGACGGGACAGATGGTCGGCTACCACATTCTGCCTTCCCGCCTTGTCGCGAATCTCAAGATCGAATTCTTCCAACAGCAAGATCCAACGGATTAGTCGGGGCTTCGCGTCCTTCTTGGCAAGGAGATGCCTTACAGCCGTGTGATCCGAGTAAATGATGACATGGGAACCCAGAAGATACGATCGGAATTTTTCAAGGGCAAATACTACCGCTAGCAGCTCTTTCTCCGTAATCGTATAGTTACGCTGAGCCTCGTCAAGTGTCTTGCTAGTGTAGTAGATGACCACGGGTTTCCCGTCAGCTTTCTGTCCTAGGATCGCTCCTACAACGAAGTCAGACGCATCGCACATGATCTCAAAGGGTTGAGACCAGTCAGGGGATTGTAGGATAGGTGCCTGGGTGACTCGGTCACGCAGGTTTTCAAAGGCTAGCGTGCATTCCTTGGAGATTTCAAAAGGTACATCCTTAGAGAGAAGAGAAGTCAAGGGGGTGCGATTTTCGAGAAATCTGGAATGAAACGACGGTAAAAATCGACATGCCCTAAAAAGGAACGGATGTCCCTGATCGAGCTAGGTACAGGAAGGCGAGAAATCAGATCAACCTTAGCTCGATCCACCTGGATGCCTTTTTCTGAAATTGAGTGTCCCAGGACAATTCCCTCAGGCACCATGAAATGGCTCTTTTCCCAGGAAAGAACCAAATTCACCTCAATGCAACGCTTGAGTATCCGGACCAAGTGTTGGAGGCAATCATCAAAAGATTCTCCAAAGACTGAAAAGTCATCCATGAAGACTTCCAGAAAATCACCTACCATATCGGAGAATATGGCAAGCATGCACCGCTGAAAAGTAGCAGGTGCATTGCAAAGACCGAAAGGCATCCTTCGGAAAGCATACGTTCCGAAGGGGCAGGTGAATGTGGTCTTTTCTTAGTCCTCAGGATGGATTGCCACCTGATTATAACCGGAGTACCCGTCAAGAAAGCAGAAGAACCTATTTCCCGCCAATTTCTCGAGAATTGGTCAATGAAAGGTAGTAGGAAATGATCCTTCTTCGTGGAGGAATTGAGTCGGCGGTAATCTATACAGACTCTCCACGCATTGGCTAATCGGGTAGGAATGATTTCTCCGGTTTCAGTCGTTATGGTGGTGAGTCCTACCTTCTTAGGCACAACCTGAATTGGGCTCACCCAACGACTATCGGAGATCGGGTAGATGATCCCGGCATCTAACCACTTGATGATCTCCTTTTTCACGACCTCCTGCAGATTAGGGTTTAAACGTCTCTGCATTTCACGAGAAGGTCCTGCACCCTCTTCTGAATAGATATGATGAGTACAATAAGAGGGACTTATTCCAGTCAAATCATCGAGAGTCCACCCGATGGCTCTGCGATGTTGCTGGAGAATATTAATCAGACGGGATTCCTGTTCGGGATTGAGGTTGGAGTTGATAATCACAGGAAGGGTCTGATTAGAACCCAAAAAGATGTATTTTAAGTGAGCAGGAAGAGGCTTTAACTCGAGGACAGGGTTATCAGCAGCAATGGGTGGTTCAGTGTAGATGTGAGGTTCAAGGGTAGGAGTTATTGGGTTGTTTATGCCTGGATTCGACTCCTCGGTTTGCGGGTCAAGATCCTTTTGTGGTTGATGAGGCATAATCGAGTCATTCTGGAAGTGTGATTCATCAACCAAAGTCCTGACGTCACAAATCTGTTCGATGACACCGCAATTGATTCCTTGTTGGGCCTTAAATATATCGATTTTTAGGGTTTGATCTCCAAACTTGAGCTCTATTTGGCCCTCCTCACAGCTGATGTTGGCTCTAGCAGTAGCCAAGAAAGGTCTCCCTAGAATGATTGGTGTATCCCTAGGGTTCTCAGGTGCGTCCATATCTAAGACTATAAAGTCCACTGGGAAATAGAAATCCCGCACTCTTATGATAACATCCTCGAGAATCCCTTTTGGTGACTTTATAGACTGATCTGCTAATTGTAATGTCACCTCAGTTGGTTTTAGCTCAGATTCTTCTAGATGGTCAAGTAAGGATGTGGGTATCAGGTTTATGGATGCACCCAAGTCTAGCAGAGCTCTATCAAATTGGGTATCACCTATCTTATAGGAGATCAGGGGAGTACCAGGATCTTTTGCCTTGGGTGGGAGCCTACTGAGGATTACAGAGCTGGCTTGCTATGATAGAACAATTGGGCTCCCCCCCTTGGTTCGCGGCTTACGCTGGGGTGTACATATATTCTTTAGAAATCGTGCGTAAGCTGGTACATGGCGGATTGCATCCATCAAGGGGATGTTTATGTGGACCTGCTCAAAGAGCTTGACCAGGTCCTCCTCAGGTGCCACGGGCTTGGTGGTCTTCTTTCCCTTGGTCAAGGCCTCGGGAAACGGGATCTTGATTGGTTCTTCTAGGATAGGTCCAGGTTGTGGATCTAGGATAGGGGTGGGGACGTCCTGGATTACTGTCCTAGGCTTGGGATCACTACCAGGCTTGGAGTGGTTCGGATGAGGTGGGTCTTGGGTTTCCTTACCACTACGGGTCGTTACGGAATTAAGTCCTGCCTGGTTTTGGGTAGGATTGGGTAAGATAGGTTGCTGCTGGTAACCTGTAAAAGAAGTGGAGGCCTCTATCCCGTCAGGTGAAGGAACAGAGGGGGCCTGATAAATCATATGGGCATGGCCCGGGTTTGGGTTCATAACGCGCCGCTGGGTTGGCACGTTATTAGGATTAGGAAGAGGTTGGGAAGGAAGAGTGCCTGGCTGGCGAGAGTTCGCCAACTGGGTCAATTGGTTTCGGACCTCTGTAAGTTCGTCCTTGTGTTATTTCTGGATAGCCGCATTCGTTCTTTGAATGTCAGCTAGGGTCTGAAGGATAAGGGACATTTGATCCTGATTCGGCCCAGATGGATAAGTAGGGTTGGGCCGAGGCTGAGGCGGCTGGTAAGGACGAGGAGGTTGTGGGCGGGGTTGAAAGGCTGGTCTTTGGGTTTGGGAATTTCCCGCCCACTAAAAGTTGGGATGGTTTCGCCATCCAGGATTATAGGTGTTGGAGAACGGGTCGTTCTGGATGGCGCTGAGGTCCTCGCAGGTCTGAGGAACCTCCAGAGAGTCAGAGAAAGAGGGAATGGAATTCCCCTGGCAGGTGTAGAAGGAATCGGAAGGACTTCCGGGCAAAGATTTGGATGATGGGTCCATCCTAGGAGAAGATCGATGGAGAAAGTTTTGCACAGTTTCCCTTGTGGAGGGAGGCTGTGCGAACGAGTTATGCGCAGAGGTGGCTCGCTGCAGATGCTGAGTCAGCTCATCCACCTTCTTTTCGATAATCGAGACCTTGTCCAATCGACTGGCCATTAATTCCAGGTCGACTGATGCGGACAGGCCCTGCGTCTCATGTGCTCCCCTAAGATTCGTCGATGCGCGGGTATTCATCCTGTCGAATAATCCCATGGAGTCATTGTTGATGGAGTTCTCGCACATGTTTTCGAGAATCTCCCACACGGTGTCTTCATGTTGACCCATGATATTTCCTCCGCAGGTTGCATTGACGAAAAGACTGATGTCCTCACGGAGTCCCTGGTAAAAAGATTGGACTTGTTCCCATTTAGGAACTCCGTGATGGGGGCACTTTCTCATGAGATCCTGAAAACGATCCCATGCCTCATGGAGAGGTTCCCCTGTTTGTTGGGTGAAGTGTGTAATCTGATGGCGCAAGGCGTTGGTCCGACCAACAGGGAAGAACTTTTTCAAGAACTCAGACTGAAGTTCTTCCCAATTGTTGATCGGCCGGGTCTGAGTTTGGTACCAATGGGCGGCCTTGTCCATGAGAGAAAAGGAGAACATTTTCATGAGAAGAATATTCCGATTTTGTGCGTCTGACCCAAAAGTTTGGGCCAGATGCTTTAGTTGTTTGATGTGCTGGAAGGGATCTTCAGAATTAAGCCCATGGAATTTAGGTATAGCATGAATCATATTGGGCTTCAATTCAGAATCAGGTCCTCCAGTCGGGATTCTGACTCGAGGCTCGATGGCCACCGCAGCAGGATTATAATGGTCACGCATCATGGGACGCTGCGGTGGGTGCACAAAGTTTTGGAAGAGGTCGTTGAGTCACTGGAGCTGGTGCTCCAGATTGTTTTCTTCCTCAACTGGCTGAGCCATGATGGAAGAAGAGTTTGATTCAGAATCAAAAGAGAGAATGATGGGGTTAGGCTGTTGTTCAAGCACGGGAATCAAGGCTGGGCCTTGACGAGAGTGAATCTTTAAAGGAGATCTTAAGGGTGGTCTTAAGGATCTCCTACCGTTCATGC
The DNA here is from genome assembly GCA_037157565.1 of Thalassia testudinum. NCBI lineage: Eukaryota > Viridiplantae > Streptophyta > Magnoliopsida > Alismatales > Hydrocharitaceae > Thalassia > Thalassia testudinum. The sequence goes on along the minus strand of JAZHRO010000022.1, from coordinate 64,441,962 downwards.
ACTGTTGGAGTGGAAGAGTTCAGAAGGTGCTGGACCTAATCGAGACACCCAAAAATGTGTTGGGTGACTATAGAGGTGCGGGGCAGATGGACCCCTTGATCAGAAAGATCGTCCACCTGAGAATTACCTGGGCAGCCAGAGAGGGTGAGTCCCGCGAAGACCCCTACACGGTAGAGCGTCCCCACGGGTTACAGGGTTTCCCCCACCCGACCTCTCTTGTCACTGCGGTTCCAGGTAGACCAGAATGGGGATCTTGACCTCTTGAGTCTACCACTTTTAATTCAAGAGCAAGGTGCTTAGGTTTCACTTGAACTTCTTAGGTGTTTTGAGTACAACGAGTGACCTAAGTTGAAGGTTAGTTGACCCAAATGGTCAACTTTACCTGCTAGTTTTGCTTATTTGTCTTTTAGGGTTCAAGTGTTTAAAGAGCCAATCTTATTTTAGGGTTTCTTTGGATAGGTATTTTCAGATAATGGCTTGGGCACACTTCTTTTAGGGTTTCTCAATTCTTGTTTAAGAAGTGTGTCTCTAAATCCCTAATGTTGAATCTTATGTTGGCTCTACTTGGTCCAGTTAGTTCTTTGCTGGGTAATTAGGGCTCAAGCAAGAATGTGTTAGCCCCTAAATACCCTTAATAGTGTGCAGGAATAATGGGTTGAACACATGCAACTTCTTATGGTTTACTAAGTATAGAAGACAGGTTAGCCCTATATTGCTTGTTCTTTTCTTTTCTTCCTCTTTAGAGTTTAGGGGTTAATAGCGAGAGGAAAAAAAATTACCTGTCCTCGGAGTGGTTGTCCTGCGGTTGCTTGTCTTCTTGATTTCCTGTAGATACACAAAAGAGAGGAGATTATTAGAACTAAAAAGAAACAGGAATATTTACCGATAGAATAGCCGTTGCTCCCCGGCAACGGCGCCAAAAATGAAACGGTAGGCGACAACTTATGACTAGGTTTTGTTATAGTGTCGTAGTATAGCTAGTTATTGCCATAATTTCAAATATATATATATATTTTTTTTACTCGAAAATAACAGATCTCCCGAGGTCGAACTCAGGGAGCAAGTCGTATTCTAGAGATATACATATTCTAAAAATAAAGAGAGAGAGAGATGAAAGTTTGGCTTCTTCTTCTTCTCTTCTTTCTTCCTCTTTGTCTCGAGTCTTCTTTTGTTCTTCCTGTTCTTCTTCTTCTTCTTCTTTTCTTGCTTCAGATCTTCTTCTCGTGCTCTTCTTCTTCTTCCTTTTTCTTTTCTTCTTTCTTCCCGCAGTCCTTCCTCTCTTCTTTTCTTTTTCTTTCTTTCTTCTTTCTGCCTCAGCTGCACGGCTTCTTCTTTCTTTTTCTTCCTTCTCTTCTTGGCTGCCTTCAGGACGTCGTCTGATTTTCCAATCGGACGACTTAACCCACGGCTGCTACAGTGTCTCTTCAGTTCTTCTTCTTCTTCTTCTTCCGCAGTCCTTCTTCTTCTTCTTCTTCTCCTGTGCCTGCACGCTCAAGAGTTCAGCATCAGAGGGCAAAACCTACTCTACCCCCCCCCCCCCCCGCGCGTCTCTTTCTCTCTTAGAATTCGCTCTTAGGACAGCTCTCCCAGAGCAACCGGGTAATCGGGTACGCGAATCGCGCCCGGGTCTAGGCCCACCGGCTTGCGGTAGTGGGCGAGGAGTGCAGGTCGGGCTTAGTCGGGTCGGAACAGGTCCGCGAGGCGTGAGCGCGGACGGGGCCGGGTAATCGGGCGGGTGAAGGGGACCTCACCCCGTGAACTGAGGCGAACAGCTTAAGGCACTTTTTGCCTTTAAGCGCCCGTTCGCCTCAGCGGGTTTCCGAGGTGGGACTAAATGTCCCACCCCCAATTTGGGCACCTGCACAGAGGAAGCAGCGGCAGTCGAACTTCGTGCGAGGGCTTCGGGCGAGGGCTTCGCCTCAACTGCAGCCTGGCACTTAGCGAAGCTACCCCGCGTAGTCTGGGAGTCTAATCTGGGCGTGGTGTGCCTGGAGCAGCAGGTCGAAGGAGCTTCTTCACCTCAGCAGTGGTGGCGACGAGCGAAGTTCCTGTCCACAACAGCACGGCCTTTCGGCCTAATCAGATAGGCGGAGGACCTTCGCCATGGCACGGCGAAGGTGGTCGGAGGGTCTGCAGGTCGCGGGGCGGAGCCAAAAGGTTGCCCTAGGTCAAACTGCGGGCTGGGAAGTAGGTGTGTTTGGTGGATCTGCAGAGGGTGATTGGTGGGAAGTGGAAGGGCGGAAAAGGATCATGGTGAGGAGGCGGAGGTTATGCGCAGGTTGGCGAGCCGTGTGGGGTGCTGGAGTGATGGGAGCGGTTCGTCGGAGTTTGGCCGGAGGTGGAGAAGGTGAGGGTGATAGGTGGGAAATCGGGGCCGACAGTAAGGGTTTTCAGTATGGAAAAGAAAGAGGGGAGGAAGAAGAGAAGTTATACCTACTAAGCTAAACGAGGAGGGGTTGGAGCAGGCGACAGTCGTATCGACTGTCGTCGGAGAAGAAATTGCCCAGAGGAAGGGGCGGCGGCGAGGAGAGGGCCGGAGAGGCGCCCGCTGGGTGCGGCGCGGCGCGGGAAGATCGAGGGAAGGTAACCCTGCTGCTGGTAGTGCGGTAGGGCGAGGAGGAGGAGGAGGAGAGGCCGCCAGAGCAAGGGGGCGTCTGTCGGAGTGGGAAGGGAGGAATTGAGGGGGTGTCTCCATCAGATCCGAGCTGAGAAGAACGGCGGAGCGACGGGGGAATTTATAGGGGCAGCATCAGAGAGGAGGGCGGAGGGAGACGACGTGTCTCCCTTGCCGGAGGATACCGGAGGAAGGATACCCATACCGTCCGTGCGTTCGCACGGCCGGTATGGGTGGGTGTAGCGCTCAGGGGGTGTCCCTGCGGTGGTTGACGACGTAGGGTACCCCCCATTGACTTGCCAGGGCCCCTCACTCACCCTGCGCGACGCCATGCTCCGCGCAATGTCGCCGGAGCATGGTGCTGCTCAAGTTTTGCAAGAGGGACCTAAATGCAAAGAACGAAGGAGAGTTAGGGGCCAAAATATGAGGGTTTCAAAAGCTGAGGACCAAAACGTAAAGTCGGTCAAGAAGGTCTCTTCTTAGGCTCAAGTTTTTATGCATGACTAAATGTGACCTAAGGATTCTAATGGTGAAATTTATTTCTAGGTCAGACCTTGTTTGATCGGCCAATTTACGTAAAAATCCAAATTAAGTTATTAATTGGGCATGGTTCTCAATGTAGGTCAAAATGGGTTCCTAAGGCCAAATTGAAAGTCCCAAACCCTAGAGATTATTTTTCTATGAATTTTAGAGGGTTTAGTTGATTTTTACCTTGCCTCGAACCACGTGAATTAAAGTGGATTTGTTTTAGGGTTACAGGTTGTCATTTGATTCTTAAATTGCACATGAACCCATTTCTGATTGATTCAACCCACTTTTTATCTTATTTAGATCATTTGACCTATATTCGATTTCTGAGAAATTCCGTTTATGTACTGCAATGGTGAAATTGTAGTTTTTAACCTTTATTTCATATTTTCTTCTCAGAACACTTATTCCTCAATTTAAGCCCTTTGCTAAGTTATGTAGGAGCTTTTATCCTTTGTATTAGGTCAAAATGAGCTAGTTATGGCTCATGATGAGGTTCTCATCACCTACCACCACATAATTCCCGTCCTCCATTAGTGTATTTTTCTACCTACATCCACCTATACCTACGCCCAAGGAGGAGTAGAGAAGGAGATTAAAGGGGCACATCACCAGCCCTTTTAGTGCCTTCTTCTCCCCACTCTCTTCAACTTGGTCCACTCCAAGGAGGAGGACTCTTCCACTTCAAGAAGGACGGCCAGGAAAGGGAGAAGGACCTAGGGTGGACGTCCACCCTTGGAGAGAAGCTTAGGGCACGCCCCCTTAGGGCTTGCCTTGGAGGACATCACCTTGGCGAAGCACTGCAAAGAAGGAGTTGAAGGACTCTTTTCAAGATTGGGAGCCACCAACCTTGGAGCAAGAAGCCCTCTTCTTCACCATCTATCTAGAGGATTTGTGTTTTCCTTTCTTTATGTCCATTTTCTAGTAGTAGAAGCATTCCTCTACTAGGCATTTTTGTTAAACACTTTTTTTTAATTATCTAGTTGCCTTCTTTGCAATTTCTTGTTTGCATTTCTATTTGCTTGTTTTTAGCATTCCTCACTCCCTCTCCCTAATTATTCTAGGCCTCCACTTGCCTAGAGTGAGCTTAGGGAGAGGCTCTACTTGCCACTTAGAAGTAGTATTTTAAATTGAAGTGTAAATCACCTTCCCGTCACCATTCCGCATGTTGTCTTAATTTAAAACAAAAAAAATGATATATTGAAAAATACCAAAAAGAAAGTTGAGATTGTATTCCAAGCAAGAGAATCACTATTGCAAACATTTGGCCTCCTTGGACGACCCTAGATACTCCCCTATCTAGGAATATAAATTTAAGAGTTGATCGATTTTACGCGTTACAACGACGTATTTTAACAAACCGCGTGAAATCGCTATCAGAGTCGGCTGTCCTAAAGTGTGAACTTTAAGTGCACAAAGGTGTCAAAAAAGATTTTAGGTTTTCAAAGAGAATGACGGGCTGCCTCCCGTTGAGCGCTAAATTTGATGCCTTCAGCCAAGTGGGAAATGCGATGGAGAGGGGATGGTCAAATCAGCAGAATTTTGTAAGACAAGCACCTTGATTAAGAGCCTGGTTGGTCCAACCAGGTGCTTGTTCAGATCGACAGGCTGATGATGCAGCCCAAACCCAATCAATCTGGTGGGTTGATAGATGAAGATCAAAAGGTGTGGAACCCACCATATACTATGAAGCTCAGATGGATGTGGAAGTGTGAATGCAGGGTTTGGCTGAGTTGAATCAGCCTGGTCAGAGTAGGGACCCGTAGAATAATCAGTGATTGACGTAGGAACCCTACAGGGGTGATCAGAGAGTGATGGAGCATGATATGTAGTCTGATCAGTGTTCAAAACCCGATGTGGAAATGCAATCGGCTCGGTGAGAGGTGAATCTGAATAGAAATTGAGTCCAGTTGCGGGGCGGGGTCGGGAAGAGGGTTTGATTAGTTCTGTGTGTGCGGACGAGGTGGCAACTGTGTATGAGGGATCTTCTAGAAAGGAATGACAGGTGATTTTCTGTAGAGAGTCCTCTGCATAGCTATCAAATGCCTAAAGAGTGTCTGTAGGATGAAGGAAATCTGAACTGAGAAAAGATTTGAATTCTGTGTTGCAATCACTCTTGGCATTTTCTGTTTTTGGTTCCTGAGGATCAAAAAGGAATGATTCTGTGTTACCAGTGATCTCGGGAATCATGACCTCAGAGTCGGAGTCAGAGTCATGTGGACTGAGGTCTTAGATGGGCCTGGTGTGTTCAGGAAGAAGAGTCTCTCCACAATTATAGTCAGATCTGAAGTTGTCGGAGAGTTTGTGAAAATTGAGTTCTAAATGAGATTCTTGATCATGAATTCCACCGTAGCATAAATCATCAGATGTGGAATCAGCAGCCTGACTGGCTTCTAGCCTATATGTCAATTCTGGGCTCAAAAAGGTGTTCTGTCCAAGCTCAAAGCTGGTAGGATAGACCCCATTAAAACCCTGCTCATTCAACTCCTCAGTTTCTGTATCATAAATTGGTGTGTTTTCTGAAAAATTGATCAGATTTCCTGAGGATGTTGGAGAGAGGTATTCATCAAATAGAGGCCCGGAATCATATTCTGTAAAAATTTGATCTTTCTCATATGAGGCCTCATAATCTTCCCAATAAGTTTCAGATCTAGGTTCTAGGTTTAGGATGTGGGTAGAATTGCTAGAACCTAAGTTCGAATAACCTTCGAGGGCCACCTTATCAAAATAAGGGGCGGAATTTATACCCTCAAAAGGTTCAGTTCTGACCTCATTATTGTAGGAGTTTTGGAATTCTAAGCTTAGCAATTCATGGTCTAGGGTCGGTTCATCAGTGTGTTCTCCTGCAATATCCCAACCTAATTCGATGTTGTCTTCTATCTGGGTTGGGATTCCACAACCACTTTGTGCCTTAGTCCCGGGATCTGGGAAACTGGATTGTTCCTTAATACTGTTCCAAGATGGTTCATCCTCTGTTTCTGGTATATACGGGTATTTCTGGTTGATAATTTGTTCTAGTGATCTCATCATTTCTACCCGTTTTATAAGGGCATCTTGGTGTTGTTCCCAAAGTACAAGATTTGTCAAGCATTGAAGGTATTCAAATTGGTGTAATTTTTCTATCTCAATGTATCCTGTCATGAGCATATCTCGGGTTGATCCTTTTGTAATTTTTGTCAACAGAATTTGGGCACAGTTTATGATGAAAGCTGTGGTTGTTGGGACATCAACCTGAATGTTTTCTATTGGTGTTGAGGGTTTACATTTGATTTCATAGAATTCAAGGGCATCCTCAATCATCTTATCTTTCATGGATCTCTGATATTCAGGTTTTTTGAATGGTAGTCTTAATTGGTGTGGCTGCATCTTTGAATCAGGTGGTGGAATCAAGATATAGAATCGAAGTTTGAATCAAGATGAAAGAAGGGGACTTTGTTCGGAATCAGAGGAAAAGGGGCTATGTGAATGATTGGTTGCACAAACAAGGGCAGCGAGGCTCGGCCTCGGGGGGGGGGGGGGGGGAAGTGAATTTCTGAAGGAGGTTTCAAGGACCTCCTGCCAAATACTGAAGGACTGGATGAGATAAGCAGGTGCTGGACCCAATCGAGGCACCCAAAAATTGTTGGGTGACTATAGAGGTGCGGGGCAGATGGATCCCTTGATCAGAAAGATCGTCCACCTGAGAATTACCTGGGCAGCCAGAGAGGGAGAGTCCCGCGAAGACCCCTACACGGTAGAGCGTCCCCACGAGTTACAGGGTTTCCCCCACCCGACCTCTCTTGTCACTGCGGTTCCAGGTAGACCAGAATGGGGATCTTGACCTCTTAAGTCTACCTTTTTCATTTTAGGATCAAGGTGCTTGAGGTTTCACTTGAACTTTTAGGTATTTTTGTGGACAAAAGTGGCCTAATTTGAAGGTTGGTTGACCCTAAGGGTCAACTTCACCCAGTGGTTTCCTTGAGAAGTTAGGCCTTGTTTTTTTTTTTTTTTTTTAGGATTCAAGTGTTTAGAGAGAGCCAATTGTTTAGGATTTGTCTTATTAATTATTTTCAATCAATGGCTTGGGCACACCTCTTTTGGATTTCCTCAATTCTTGCTTAAGGGGTGTGTCTCTGCAATCCTAATGTTTGACCTTATGTTGGCTCTACTTGGTCCATTTAACTCTTTGTTTGGGTAATTAGGGCTCATGCAAGGATGTGTTAGCCCTTAATTACCTTTAAAATTGTGTGCAGGAATAATAGTTTCTGAGAATATGCAGCTATTACTATGTATAAAGACAGGTTATGCCTATTTCTTTTCTTTTTCTTTAAAATTTTAGGGTTTAATAGGAAGTTACCTGTCCTTGGAGTGGATGTGGTGCGGCCACGTCTTTTTGTTTCTTTCTGCACTTGCACAAAAGAGAGGAGAGATTATTAGAAACTTACAAATAGAAATTTTTATTACTTCTAGAATAGCCGTTGCTCCCCGGCAACGGCGCCAAGTGATAACGGCGTTGTGACTAGGTTTTGTTGTTTTGTTATAGAAATTACGTTGTAGTACAGATAGTCATTGCCATTATTACAATTTTTACTCGGAAATAAAAGTTCTCCCGAGGTCGAACTCAGGGAGCAAGTTGTATTCTAGAGGTACGAAGTTTCTATTACAAAAAATAAAGAGAGAGAGAGAGAGATTTGTCTTGTTGGCTTCTTCTTCTTCTTCTCTTCTTTCTCGTCTTTGTCTTCTTTTCTCTTCTCTTTGAGTCTTCAGTTTTCTTCCTTCTTCTTATTCTTGCTCTGTTCTTCTTTTCTTGTTTTCTTCTTGCCTTCTCTTCTGTTCTTCTTCTTTCTTCTCTTTCTTTTTCTTCTTGTTCTTCTCCCTTGCGGTCCTGTTCTTCTTTTCTTCTCCTTCTTTGCCTTTAGAGCGTTGTCTGATTTTTCAATCAGACGACTTAAGTAGCTGCTGCTACAGTGCGTCTTTTCTTCTTCTTTTTTTCTCTGTGGCTTTCTTCTTCTTCTTCTCGCAGTCCTTCTTCTTCTTCCTGCCTTCTCTTCTTCTTCACCTGTGCCTGCACACTCAAAGTTCGATCAGAGGGCAAAACCTACTCTACCCTCCCCTGCATCTCTCTCTCTCAGAATTCACTCATAGGATAGCTCTCCTAGAGCTGCCGGGTAGTCGGATACGCGGGTCGCGCCCGGGTCCAGGCCCACCGGCGTGCGGTGGTGGGCGAGGAGTGCAGGACGGGTAAACGGGTCGGGCCAGGTCCGCGGGGCGTGGTCGCGGACGAGGCCGACTCGAGCGGGTGAGAGGGACCTCACCCCGTGCTCAGGAGGCAAAGAGCCTAAGGCACTTTTTGCCTTTATGCGGGTGTGGGCCTCTCAAAAGTTCCGAGGTGGGACTAAATGTCCCACCCCAATTGGGCACCCGCCGCTGAGGGAGCTGCAGGCAGATGGAGCAGCTGCGGGGCTTTCTCCCCAACTGCTGGCCTGGGCGACTGCGTGGCTGCGAACCGCACGTCCTGGCGAGTCGAACCTGGGCGAAGCGCGCCTGCAGCTGCAGGTTGAAGGAGCTTCACCGGCTCAGCAATGGCGACGAAGGGTGAGCAACCTATCCACAGAAGAACAGCCTCCCGGCCTAATCAGACAAGCGGAGAACCTTCGCCGTGGCACGGCGAAGGCGGTGTGGGGTCTGGCAAGCCGTGGGGCACAGTGTAGGGGTTGCCCTAGGTCAAACTGTAGCGTGGGAAATGGGTTTGTTCGGGGGGTCTGCAGGCGACGAGTGGCGGGAAATGGAAGGACGGAAGTTGATCAGGGTGAGGCGGAGGTTCTGTGAGGGTCGGCGCGTCGTGTGGGGTGGTGGAATGATGGGAACGAGTCGCCGGAGTTTGGCCGGAGATGGGGAGGTGAGGGCGATTAGGCGCGGTCGAGGGGTGGTTATGCAAATTACAGTAAGGAAAAGAAAGAGGGGAGGAAGAGGAAAGATTGTACCTACTCGGAGGGACGAGGGGGGGCCGGAGCAGCGCGATAGTCGTATCGACTGTCGCCGGAGAAGAAGGTGCCCAGAGAGAGAGGGCGGTGGCGAGGAGAGAGCGGGAGAGCGCGCACTGGGTACGGCGCGACGCGGGAAGAGGAGGTGAAGGCAGCCCTACTGCTGGTAGTGCGGCAGAGCGACGAGGAGGAGGTGGAGGAACCGCCGGAGCAAGGGGGCCTCTGTCGGAGTGGGAAGAGAGGAAAAAGGGGGGGTTTCTCCGTCAGATCCGAGCTGGAGAGAGCGGCAGAGCGTCAGGGGTTTTTATAGAGGCAGAAACAGAGAGGAGGGCGGAAGGAGATGACGTGCCTCCCTCGCCGGAGGACGCTGGAGATGGAGACCGATACCGTCCGTGCGTTTGCACGGGCGGTATGGGCGATTGCAGCGATCAGGGGGGTGTTCTTGCGACGGCTGATGTCGCAGGGAACCCCTGGTTGACTTGGCAGGGGGTCCCCCTCACCCTGCGCGGCGCCTTGCCTCGCACAAGGTCGCCGGAGCATGGCGCTGCTCAGGGTTTTGCAGGGAGGACCCAAATGCAAATAACGAAGAAGTGTTAGGGGCCAAAATGCGAGGGTTTCAAAAGTTGAGGGTCAAAAAGTAATGAATGAGGACCAAAATGCAAAGTCGGTCAAGAAGGTCTCTTCTTAGGCTCAAGTTTTTATGCATGACTAAATGGGGCCTAAGGATTCTAATGGTGAATTTTATTTCTAGATCATACCTTGTTTGACTAGTCAATTTACATAAAAACCCAAATTAAGTCATTAATTGGGCATGGTTCTCAATGTAGGTCAAAATGGGTTCCTAAGACCAAATTGAAGGTTCTAAACCCTAGAGATTATTTTTCTACGAATTGTAGAGGGTTTAGTCGATTTTTTATTTGCCTCGAACCTCGTTAATTGAACCTGTGTTCAACCTTAAATACTTAGGTTTTCAAGTAATAAATTTTTATTTATTGACAATGCTTGGTCACCTATACTACGACGCAACTGACTGTTAAAACACGATCAAGCTGCGTTAACATTTTGGCGTCATTTCTAGGGAACAACGCGCAATTTATCACTAATCTCTGCATTCTTTTTTATCATATTGAACACTAACTTGCCCTACGTTGCTTTGTTGTGATCTTGCACGTATTTCACGAGAAGATCCCTCCCTCAAGTCAACTACTCCAGGACAGGTAATTTCTTTTCTTCCTTAAACCATCCCCTAATCCTTGAAAGACAAAAGGAAGAAATTAATTTAGGAATCAATTGCCTTCTTTCTATAGCGATCACCATCTTTAAGGCAAACGTTTCCTGATTTTATGAAAATTTTTCAAATCTTCTTGAAGTTGGAGCGATTTTTTTTTTTTAGATTCTATCTCACAAAATTCATGCGCCTAATAGAAATTACACTTAATCTCTACTGACAACACACTTCTTGCTTTTAAGTCCAAAGATAATTTTTGTGAAAAGAAGGATTGGAAATAAAACCAAATTAGGGTTTCTACAGTAGGGTCTTGGAGTGCTAGTCACACATGCCTGTATAAAAGGAAATGAACCCTCCCGCATCAGTGTGCGACCCAAGCCCTTAATTGAAGAGATCTAAACAAAACAAACCCTAGGAAAAATTGAGCTCTAAAATCACTTGAATCTTAAAATCTTGGACCTAATAAACTGGGATTCAAATTAGGGTGATCACTAGGTCTCAAGCCTAGAATCATTCTACCATCTATAGGACAGGTCAGGTGAAGTTGACCTCTTGAGTCAACCAACCTCCAAATTAGGTCACAACATCAAAACATCTAAAGTTCAAGTGAGAACCCTAAAGTACCATTGAAATAAAAGTGGTAGACTTAAGAGGTCGAGGTCCCCATTCTAGTCTACCTGGAATCTCAGTGACAAGAGAGGTCAAGTGGGGGAAACCTTGTAACCCGTGGGGACGCTCTACCATGTAGGGGTCTTTGCGGGACTCTCCCTCTCTGGCTACCCAGGTAATTCTTAGGTGGACGACCTTCCGATCCAAGGGTATCATCCGCCCCGAACCTCCATAGTCATCCAAACATTTTTGAGTGTCTTGATTGGGTCAAGAACGTCTCCAGTCCCTCATATTTTCTCTTTAGAGAACACACATACATTTTCAGTGGGACTCTTTATTCAGATTTAATCGCTTCATAACTTGATTCTACACCTTGATTCAAACTCTGATTCTACATCTTGATTCCACCACCTGATTCAAATATGCAGCCACACCACTTAGGACTACCATTCAAGAAACCTGAATATCAGAGATCCATGAGAGATAGGATGATTGAGGATGCCCTGAAATTCTATGAAAAAGAAGACAAAACCTCAACACCAGTAAAAAACATTCAAGTTGATGACCCAACAACCACAACCTTTATCATAACTTGTGCCCAAGTACTATTGGCAGAAGCCACAAAAGGACCAACCCATGACTTGCTCATCACGGGGTACATTGAGATAGAAAAATTGCACAATCTTGAATACCTTCAATGCATGACAAATCCTCAACTTTGGAAGCAACACCAAGATGATCTTGAAAAACGGGAAGAGATAATGAGATTAGTAAAATAAATTATCGACCAGAAATACCCGTATATACCACAAACAGAGGATGAACCATCTTGGGACAACATCGAGGATCAATCTGATCTCGGGTTTAAGGCACAAAACGGTTGTGGATTCCCAACCCAGATGGAGTACAATGTGCCTGATATTGAAGAAGGTTGGGAAGCTCCAAATGCAGGAAAACACCATGTTGAACCCACTCTAGACCATGAATCACCAGGCTTAGAATCCCAAAACTCTTGCAATAATGAGAGTAGAACTGAACCTCTCGAGGGTGTAAATTCCGTCCCTTATTCTGATAAGGTAACCCTCGAAGGTTATTCAGACCTAGATTCTAGTGATTCAACCCACATCCTAAGCCCAGAATCTAGATCTGAAACCTATTGGGAAGATTTCAAGGCTCCATATGAGGAAGATCAATCTTTCAATGGAGAATATGAGTTTGGCCTCTATTTGATGAATATCCCTCGCCAACATCCTCAGAGGAACTAATCGATTTTTCGGAAGTCATGATAATTTACGATACAGAAACTGAGGAGTTGGACGAGTGGGGTTTCAATTGGGTCTGTCCTACCAGCTTAGAACCTGAGCTTCTATTAGATAGGGACACCTTTTTAAGCTCAGAATTAACATCTAGGCTAGACCACAGTCAGGCTACTGAATATACAGCATATGATTTATTCTGTGGTGGAACTCACGATCTTGAATCTCATTCAAATTTTGATTTTCGTAAACTCTCCGACGATTTCGAATCTGACCATAACATTGGAGAAAATTCACTTCCTGATTATAATAAGCCAATTCTCTTTGAAGCCACCTCCTCCACATATATAGAACCAATCAAAACCCGTTCTCTACCCCAACCCACAACCGAACTTAATTTCTATTCTGATTCACCTCTCACTGAGCCGTTTGTAGATGATTCAACTCCATATCTATACCAGGTATCGGGTATTGATCAGACCGAAAAACAGGAGCCATCATTCTCTGATCACCCTTGTAGGGCTTCCACACCATGCACTGATTATTTTTTGGAACCCTACCCTGACCAGGCTGATTCAACTCAGCCTAAACCCGAGTTTTCACTTCCATATCCATCCGTGCCACATTGCATATGATGGGTTCTGCATCTGTTGATCTACATCTATCTACCCACCAGACTGATTGGGTTTGGGCTGCATCATCAGCCCACTAATCTTAACAAGCACCTGCTTGGACCAACCAGGCTCTTAATCAAGGTGCTTGTTTTACAAAATTCCACTGATTTGACCACTCCCTCTCCACCACATTCTCCACTCGGCTGAAGGCATTAAATTTAGCGCTTAAGGGGAGGCAACCCATCATCCCAAAAATAGAGACCCGTTTGATTATCCGTCTGTACTCCACATCCATTGTATCTTGAGTTCAGCCTTAGACAGTTGATCCCACCTCTGGTACACGTACCAAAGCTTGAAATCGTTCGCATCAGTCATTTCTGATCCGTTCACCCACCCGATGTATCCTATTCTAAGTCCCTGAATTCAACACTATTTCACACCCTCCGTTTACAATGAAGACATTGCAAAACTTAGGCATGGGGGGTGATAAAGTGCATACATACAGAACCAAGAAAAATTCAAAAGGATTCTCGCAAAAAAATTCACATATGTCAAAAACACAAAAAAAAAATGAAAAATTATGACAAAGAACAAAAAAAAATGGAGGGAGGAAATTTTGTGAGCCACATAATTATAAGGAGGAGAAAAAGAGCAAAAATGATAAAAAGGGCACAAAATGAAAAAGAAAAAGAGATAGTCATTAGTAAAAGATTAAGGGATTAACTGAAGTTTTAGACCAGATCAAGAAAAGAGAAAAATAAAAGAAAAGTGCTAAAGAGACATAAAAAGAGATTAGCAGGAACGCTGATCTTAGGTCTTTTGGGCTAGATTCTTTGGCTTAAAAATTCACGTATCTGCTAAAATCTGGATAATCCTCAAGAGGTTGGGGAAAATGCGAAGCTTAAATATTAGGTCTAAGGCTTAGGAAGTATTCATCCTCATTAACTGGCCTTCGGTTTGCGGGATTCGGTAACCTAAGCACCCCAATTCACACACAGTCTGGTTCAGTGCGCATAAATATCAAAATCACGCAAAAAAGCATTTCAATGTTCTGAAAAAGTCACCTAGATTAGGAGTGGCCGATCAACACAAGTTGATTTGGACGAGTTCCCAGTGTGGAGAGGCAGGAAATTTCCCTCGAAGATGCGTAACAACATATCTCCTCGGTGCTTGTCTCTTAGGATATTTAAATATCCTACTGGGGGCATGTAAGCACTCTGTTGGTTCAGATATCATGGCCGGCATTATCACGAAATGTCGATCGCTAGGGTTTGAATTCGACCATGGAACTCCATGGGCGAGATTATCTCAAAATCTTGAAAGCCAGGGCTCTGGGGGTTGCCCCTATCACGAAGCATCAATTGCCAGGGACCCTTGAGGATTGATGATGGGGACGAGGAATCCGATACAGACTGTGTTGAGAAGCCAATCCGAAGCGAGAAATAAAAAGAAAAGAGGGAGAAAACTCTCCAAACAAATAAATCTTCTATCTCCCTCTTACAAAAAAATGCACTGCAAACTGAACTTAGGCTAAAAATGTCTCGAGCATGGGTGCTTTAACTGCGAAATCCAACAAACCCTAGGATAGTTTCTGCGGGCCTTAAAAACCTTTGCGGAAGACTGAGGCTAAAGTGGGTCAGGTCCAGATTTTGGTTGATACTTGAGTACCTCTAGGCCTATTGTCGGCATTCTGACCTAATCACAAAAGAAAAAGAGAAGCACTTATCATAACCGACGACAAACACTCAGGGTCTAGAACAGAAGTTAAAACCTTGAAATTTTGCTAAGGGACTAGCAAAAGCTAGGCATGGGGGCATGATGAGAGCCTCATCATGAGGCATAACTAGCTCATTTTGACCTAATAAAGAGAATAAAAGCTCCTACATAACTTAGAAGAAGGCTTAATTGAAGGAATAAGTGTTCTGAGAAGAAAATATGAAATAAAGGGTAAAACTATAATTTTACCATTGCAGTACATAAACTGGATTTCTCAAAGACAAAACATAGGTCAAATGGTCTGAATAAGATAAAAAGTGGGTTGGTTCAATCATAAATGGGTTTATGTGCAAAACAGGAATTAAATGACATCTTATAACCCTAAAACATTTCGGTCAGGATAAAAATCAAGTAAACCCTCTAAAATTCATGGAAAAATATCCCCTAGGGTTTAGAACATTTAATTTGGCCTTCAGAGCCTAGTTTGACCTAGATTGGGGTCCTAACTCATCAATTGACCTGATTTGGGTTTTTATGCAAAATATCCAGTCAAACATGGTAAAACATAAAATCCAACTTCACCATTGGATTCCTTAGGTCCAAATTAGGTTTGTACCAAAATTTGGACCTAAGGGGAGGTCATCTTGACCTACATTGCAAATTAGTACACCCAATTACATTTTGGTCCCTATCTTTTGAAAGCCATTGCATAAACCCCCTAACTTCCTCGCCACTCTTACAAGCATGTCCCTCCACCATTATTGGGGAGAAATCCTACTTCGACAAGGAATAGAGAGGGAATACTCTCTGATTCCTCAGAGATCACCCAGACTTGGAAGGGAGATTCTCTGAGGAATTCCCTTCCATCTGAACTCAATCCTGATCCCTGATTTGCACCCAATCTCTCGTGCGAACGCATGAGAGATTTGGGTCTCTTAACTGATTCCATCTCCGATGCGGATTCCCGCGCTTGGAAGCTTGTCTTCCAAGCACAGGAGTCCCTGCCAGTGCCTATAAATTGACCCCCAACTCCAGCCGCACCTCCTCAGCTCGACTTGGCTGGAATTCCACCTCGATTTCCTCTTCTCCTCCGGCTAAGGGGTCCAGCGAGTTAGGTTAGAACTGTTCGTCTCTATCCCCTCTTTCATTTCCCTCATCCTATTTCACAAAACACTCCTTGACCGCCGCTGTCCACCGCCGTCTTCCTCATCTCCAGGCACCCTCCAGCAAGACGCCTCCATCACTCCGCTGCCCCACACGTCTCACCAACCACCGAACAACCTCCGCCACACTCCACTGATCATCCTCCACTCGTCCACAGGCCGCCTACACCGCCACAACTACCCCCCGACCTAACCCATCAATTCGGCCACAGAGCGACCTGGGCATGCAAGCCTAGGCCGCCCCGCGGCCTACCACCTACCGCCTCACCTTCGCCGTGACACAGCGAAGGTGCTCCTATGGTCTGATAGAGCTGCAAGGCCCTTTTTGTGTCAGGCATGGTTCGAGCTCCAGCCGCCATTAGCGACAGCTCGAGGAGGTTGCAAGCTTGTTCCATGCTACAGTGCTCCAGGATTCCGGGTCCAGCAAACTCAGGGAGGTCTTGTGCATCCAGTTGTTCCAGCAAGTGGCGCTGCAAGGCCTGCAGTGCTGCAATTGGAGAACGATCTCTTGCAGGCGCACAAGAAAGAGCGGTGGAGCATTAGTCCCACCTCGGTAAGCAGTAACTTCGTTTAGTAGTTTAAAGTGATTTTGTGTTATCGTCTGGTTGCCTCCGAGAACACATGGGGTGAGGTCCCTCACCTATACATGCACCTCATCCGTGAGCTCATCACGCGGATCTGGTGACCCGATACCCTCCTGAGCACTCCTCGCGCACCACACCCACGCTGATGCTCCTGGACCCGAGCACGCGACCCAACCCGATTACCCGGCTCTGGGAGAGCGTGCTGAAGAGTGATATACAGAGAGAGAGACGCGAGTGTGGGTAGAGGGGTAGGTTTTGCTCTCTTCAGTTTGTGCAGGGAAGACAGAAGAAGGATGCAGGGACTTAGCCGCTACAAGCGAAGGAGAAGAAGAAGAAGGAAGGAAGCTCCGCAGAGGAAAAAGAAAGGCAAGGCAGAGGGAAGGGGTGAAGCCAAAGAGAAGAGGAACTGAAGAAGGAAGAAGAAGACCCGCAGAGAAAAGAAGGAGAAAGAAATTGCAGAAGAGAGGCAAGGCAGAAGGCAGAGGAAAATAAGAAGAAAGAAGCAAGGCAAGAGAACTGTGGAGAAGAAACAAGGAAGAAGAAGCACAAAGAAGAAAGGAAGAAAATTAGAAGTCAGAAGAAGAAGAACAAGAACAAGATAGGAGAAAACATCTTTTTAAGACGTCTGATCCCATGATCAGACGTCCAAATTCCTTTTTTTTTACCACAATTAACTTTTAAACTCATGCATTTATATATTTTGAATTAAGTTTTGAGTAATTAAGTGTTCAATTACATTCTTAAGATTAGTAATAAATTCCAATTGCTCCCTGTGTTCGACCTCGGATACTTAGGTTTTCGAGTAATAAATTTTTATTTGTTGACAACGCTTGGTCACCTATACTATGACGCAACTGAATGTTAAAACACGATCAAGCTGCGTTAACATTACACTATGAAAGCGGAAAATCTACACTACGAAAGCATAAAAGATAGAATGAGGTGAGAGAAATCCCCCTCGACGGTTACTCGGAGGATGACTTGCTCTGATGTCTCCTAGAGGAAGGTGGTAAGGAGCGGGACGAAGGAGGATGGAGTTGGAGGACGGAAGATAGGGCAGGACGGCATCACAGTGAGGATCTTCTTCCCAAAGGGCGGTGAGAGGATGACCACGGGATGCTCCACGAATGGGGATGAGGGGAGGGAAAACTATTTGGTTTTACTCTAGAGGAGCATCTCGAGCATGGGACAAGCTCTCTTTAGAGCCTTGGAGGTGGGGAGGTGAAGAAAGGAAGAGATGGTTTGGAATGGTGGTGGGTAGGTCCTTCTATAGTTGAGGAGGAAGAACAAATTCGCATCTGGGTCATTACTGACATCCATAAACGTTGCTGCAACTGTCGCTGAAGATCCACCCTTCAAATCCTCTTGCTGGTGCACACAGACCATTAGTGACAGCTGCAAGCGTCACTAAAGGCACGTCGCTGAAAATCCACGCCTGCCACGCTGGCGCCCGCCCTGATGGTGCGTACATCACACGCTGTGCGCTTCACGTGCCCATGCTCCTTGCGCCGTGCACGCGCTGCGCTGCTGCTGCGCGTGGCTGCGCTATGCACGATGCGCTACTGCGACTGTGGCTGTGCACTGTGTGCTGCGCGTGGCTGTGGTTGTGCGCTGCGTGCGGCTGTGCGCGTGCACTACTGCTGGCCAACGTTGGATGGCCTGGGTAGCACCACGTAGCGCCACTTGGGTCGTCCATTCATCTTTCTTTTGTAGAGGGCGCCACGGTGCTCAGATCGACATGATTCTCACGTTGTTGGACTGCGATCGTCGCTACAGATCCATCCGTATGGTCAGATTTTCAATCCGAAACCTGTATGGGTGTCACATTGCCCCCTGGCCGTTGATCTTCCTTGGACTTCGTACGATGCTACGGTTCTCAGATCTAGACGATTTCAGAGGTGTTAGATTCCTATCGTCATCTTAATTAGATCGGTACGGTCCGATCATCCATCCGAGGCCTTGAAATAAGTCTTCTCTCCTGACCATAAAATGGACCTAATTAACCTAAAATATCTACAACTACTCCAAATGCACAATGATGCTTGTTATGCAATATTTATAACATAAATGCAAATCTAAGCCTAGGAACATGCACAAATAGGTATTTTATCCTAAATAGATGTGTCTATATCATACCCCCATACCTATCTTTTGCTAGTCCCTAACAAAATTAAACTATATGCTATGTTTAAAATCAAAATTAGGATTAGATTGCTTAGGCCTAAGTCATTTATTAACAATAGAAAATTTCAACTAAGGTCCTAAACTATGAAGACTCAACAGACCACCCAAGTCCTCGCCTTATTTAAAAGGGAAGATACATTTTTTGTATTTTTCTTCTTTTTTTTTGTACTTTTGGAGTTTCAGAGTTCCGGGATAACTTTTTACAGCTACCTGACCCACCCAAGACTCGAAAAGAACTCTAAGTGCTAAACATCTTGTGAAAATAGTGAAAGACTCACTAGACGGCCGTTAAAACGGACTTCGGGTTTCTACGACCCTAGGTGACCTTGATTAGAGGTTTATCTTTTTGATTGGTAGCTTTTTCCCTACTTTTATTTATAAGGTCAACACAAGGGCGAACCCAGTGTATATCTCCCTGGTTTATTCTACTTCCCCTCTTCTTCCCTAAGTGTTTTGGGAATTATTATGCATTTTTGTGAGTTGGGCTCTGGCCAACCGACAAATGGGTTGTTACTTATGACAACTTGCCAACCATACTCGTGCGGTGAAGTATGGTTTTATTTTTTTTTTCTCCCTTTTCTATTTTTTTTCATTTTCTTATTTTTTGCTTTTCTTTTTTTTTTAAGTAGGTGGCTTCCCTAATCTAACATTTACCTAAAGGAAGTGCAATGAAAATGGTCTTGTGACAAGGCTCTAGACAACTGGCTGATGAGCTGTTACCACCGACAACTTGCCAGCCATACTGATAACGCCGTTGTGACTAGGTTTTGTTGTTTTGTTATAGAAATTATGTTGTAGTATAGATAGTCATTTCCATTATTACAATTTTTACTCGGAAATGAAAGTTCTCCCGAGGTCGAACTCAGGGAGCAAGTTGTATTCTAGAGGTACGAAGTTTCTATTACAAAAAATAAAGAGAGAGAGAGATTTGTCTTGTTGGCTTCTTCTTCTTCTCTTCTTTCTCGTCTTTGTCTTCTTTTCTCTTCTCTTTGAGTCTTCAGTTTTCTTCCTTCTTCTTATTCTTGCTCTGTTCTTCTTTTCTTGTTTTCTTCTTGCCTTCTCTTCTATTCTTCTTCTTTCTTCTCTTTCATTTTCTTCTTGTTCTTCTTTCTGTCCGTCTCTTTCTTTTTCTTCTCCCTTGCGGTCCTATTCTTCTCCTTCTTCTTTGCCTTCAGAGCGTTGTCTGATTTTTCAATCAGACGACTTAAGTAGCTACTGCTACAATGCGTCTTTTCTTCTTTTTTTCTCTGTGGCTTTCTTCTTCTTCTTCTTCTTCTCACAGTCCTTCTTCTTCTTCCCGCCTTCTCTTCTTCTTCACCTGTGCCTGCACACTCAAAGTTCGATCAGAGGGCAAAACCTACTCTACCCTCCCCTGCGTCTCTCTCTCTCAGAATTCACTCATAGGATAACTCTCCCAGAGCTGCCGGGTAGTCGGATACGGGGGTCGCGCCCGGGTCCAGGCCCACCGGAGTGCGGTGGTGGGCGAGGAGTGCAGGACGGGTAAACGGGTCGGACCAGGTCCGCGGGGCGTGGTCGCGGACGAGGCCGGCTCGAACGGGTGAGAGGGACCTCACCTCGTGCTCAGGAGGCAAAGAGCCTAAGGCACTTTTTGCCTTTATGCGGGTGTGGGCCTCTCAAAAGTTCCGAGGTGGGACTAAATGTCCCACCCCAATTGGGCACCCACCGTTGAGGGAGCTGCAGGCAGATACAGCAGCTGCGGGGCTTTCTCCCCAACTGCAGGCCTGGGCGACTGCGTGGCTGCGAACCGTGCGTCCTGGTGAGTCGAACCTGGGCGAAGCACGCCTGCAGCTGCAGGTTGAAGGAGCTTCACCGGCTCAGCAATGGCGACGGAGGGTGAGCAACCTGTCCACAGAAGAACGGCCTCTCGGCCAAATTAGACAAGCGGAGAACCTTCGCCGTGGCACGGCGAAGGCGGTGTGGGGTCTGGCAAGCCGTGGGGCGGAGCATAGGGGCTGCCCTAGTTCAAACTGTAGCGCGGGAAATGGGTTTGTTCGGGGGGTCTACAGGTGGCGAGTGGTGGGAAATGGAAGGGCGGAAGTTGATCAGGGTGAGGAGGCAGAGGTTCTGTGAGGGTCGGCGAGCCGTGTGGGGTGGTGGAATGACGGGAACGAGTCGCCGGAGTTTGGCCAAAGATGGGGAAGGTGAGGGCGATTAGGCGCGGTCGAGGGGTGGTTATGCAAATTATAGTAAGGAAAAGAAAGAGGGGAGGAAGAGGAAAGATTGTACCTACTCGGAGGGACGAGGGGGGGCCGGAGCAGGGCGACAGTCGTATCGACTGTCGCCGGAGAAGAAGGTGCCCAGAGAGAGAGGGCGACGGCGAGGAGAGAGCGGGAGAGCGCGCGCTGGGTACGGCGCAACGCGGGAAGAGGAGGTGAAGGTAGCCCTACTGCTGGTAGTGCGGCAGAGCGACGAGGAGGAGGAGGAGGAACCGCCGGAGCAAGGGGGCCTCTGTCGGAGTGGGAAGAGAGGAAAAAGGGGGGGTTTCTCTGTCAGATCCGAGCTGGAGAGAGCGGCAAAGCGGCAGGGGTTTTTATAGAGGCAGAAACAGAGAGGAGGGCGGAGGGAGACGATGTGCCTCCCTCGCCGGAGGACGCCGGAGATGGAGACCCATACCGTCCGTGCGTTCGCACGAGCGGTATGGGCGATTGCAGCGATCAGGGGGGTGTTCCTGCGACGGTTGACGTCGCAGGGAACCCCTGGTTGACTTGGCAGGGGGTCCCCCTCACCCTGCGCGGCGCCATGCCTGGCACAAGGTCGCTGGAGCATGGCGCTGCTCAAGGTTTTGCAGGGAGGACCCAAATGCAAAGAACGAAGAAGTGTTAGGGGCCAAAATGCGAGGGTTTCAAAAGTTGAGGGTTAAAAAGTAATGAATGAGGACCAAAATGCAAAGTCGGTCAAGAAGGTCTCTTCTTAGGCTCAAGTTTTTATGCATGACTAAATGGGGCCTAAGGATTCTAATGGTGAATTTTATTTCTAGATCAGACCTTGTTTGACCGGTCAATTTACATAAAAATCCAAATTAAGTCATTAATTGGGCATGGTTCTCAATGTAGGTCAAAATGGGTTCCTAAGGTCAAATTGAAGGTTCTAAGCCCTAGAGAGTATTTTTCTACGAATTATAGAGGGTTTATTCGATTTTTTATTTGCCTCGAACCTCGTGAATTGAAGTGGATTTGTTTTAGGGTTACAGATTGTCATTTAATTCCTTGGAGTTGCTGTAGCCCTTATCAGATCAGATCATCCCACTTCCCTTCTCATTAGGTTTGTTTGACCTGTGTTTGGACCCTGAATTACCCTGCTTGCAGATTGTGCTGATAAAATTACATTTTTACCCCTTATGACTTATTTTCTTCTTAAACTCAGAATTCTCTGAGTTAAGCCTTTCCTTGAGTTATGTAGGAGCTTTTATCCTTTGTATTAGGTCAAAATGAGCTAGTTATGGCTCATGATGAGGTTCTCATCACATACCACCCTAGATAGTTCATTAGCTACCCAATTTCCAAAGAAACCACCGAAAAGTGAGTCAGTGCAAAAAATGTGTGTAGATGCTTAGGCTTGAAGTCCTCCTAAATCAGAGGGCAGGTTGATAAGTCATATACTTATCACCCCAATTTATTTACCAAATTAAAATAAGATTGACTTCGCGAGGACTCGAGACTAAGTCCACATTCGAGTGGACACCCGAGCTAATTAAGCCTGAAGACCTGAAGAGTCTAAGTGTTTAGGTCCTCTCTTATCATTTCCTAAAGTTAATAACTTCCAACTGCCTAAGTTCTCTTTTCCTAATTTCTTTCTTTTTTTATCTTTTCCAAATTTTCAATTTTTTTTTTAATTTTATAAGAAACTAAAAGAAATTTTACGGAGTTAACATAATGATTTCAGGAATTGATTATCCACTCCCATGCCTAAATGATGCAATGTCCTCATTATAAAAACAAAGACATGAAAAGGGTAGAGTAAACAGAATATCACCTGAATTTTGTGACAACTCGGTCAGCTCCACAGAGAGGAGAGTATACACACGTGCTAAGTTTAATGCCTTCAGCTAGGCATAACATACATACAAAGAAGAAATTGAGAATTCACAAGTGCAGGTCAGAATCAAAATAAAAATATTGATCCTGAAACCCACCAGTAGAAGATGTCCACAGACATGGACCAGATTATGATGTAGACCCATGCCCCAGGGTCAAGTGGTTCTCAAGTTCTGGATGAAAATCACCCAGAACCGAAGGTTGTTGTGTTTGCAGGGCTGGGCCTACGACTTAGTGGTGTGCAACCCAAGACCAAAGTGTCGGACAATGGGTAAAGATGGTTCAATAGGTGCGATTGTCCACCTAACATCTAGCTCAGAAAAATAATCAGTTATTTCGAGCTTGGGTTGCACGTGAAAGATATCGTAAGGGTCCTGGTAGAAAGTAGGTGGTTTCAGGCCAATTGGTACCCTTAGATCCAAAATCAAAGTTCCCTTAGAATTAGCCTCCCAAATTTTTATTTCCAACTTCCTATCCTCTGAAATCAATGTTTCCACGAACTCTAAATCGTTGTACACCCCATCTAAAGTACCCAAGTCTAACAATTGTGGCTGAATTAGGATTGACTTGAATTTGGTGTCTCAAAAATATCATCATTCAATTCTTTACAGTGTGTTTGAGGAATGGGGCTATTGATTGAATCATTAGGATTCGAATCATCCAAGTTAGCCCCAACATGATCATAATCTTCAATGATTGGGCTATCAAATAGTACGTCGTACTCCTCGAGCCTGATTGTCTCACTAGAATTCTCTTCCTTGAGTTCAAATGAGACTTCACCAAAAGATTCTTCACCCTCAGAATCAAAGAATTCATGATCCTCATTTATATATGTCTAAAAATCATATGTCATTTCATGGTCCGTGAAGACATATTTTTCGTCATTCCCTGGCTCTAGGATCTCGGGTGAGAAACTCGATTCATCCTCAAAGGGTTGCTCTAGCCCAACCTGGTCATCTCCAATCTCAAAATATGTATTCCCCCCAACAGGCGCTTGAGCGGGTTCAGACATTGGCTCTCCTGGAGGGGGTTCATCTTGAGAATCATCCCAAGATTTGACTAGGGCAACCACAAATTTCATCCTCAACCTCGATAATTTCCCAAGAAGAAACTCACCCAGGTCCCTATACTTAACACTTTAGAGCAAATCCAATAAAGAACTATTAAGTTCATTAATCATTTTGATCATAGGCTCCAGTGCTTTAGTGCATGGTGTTCGCTAAGCTTTTAAAGATTGCATAGTGTTCCTTAAATTAGCCAACACCCTATCCTGGATCTAGTTCACCTGAAACGACTGGTTCAGTTCAGGGTTGGGTGGGTTCGGGTTAAATCTAGAGGAGTCAAGATGTCGAGGTTCTCGAGTCCCTCCCTGAAAGTAGGTTGTTCTAGGCTTTTCAAAGGATCGTGGCAACCTATATTCAGTGGAATACTGGGGAGGGTAGGTATTATAATCATTATATCCTTCCTGATTGTAGATCGGGTTGATTTGGTCATCAAAGGATGGAGATCTATAATCATTGTAGCTCTTAGAAGGATAGTAATCATAGTCTTGTTGTCCAGGGTTAGGCCCTGGACACTGAGGTCTGGACTCATATCCCCAATCAAAGTTATCCCAGCTAGTGGATGGGTAATCATAAGTCAAGTCGAGATAGTAATCATCTTGAGAATACGTGTTGGTAGGAGGGTAGGATTGGAAATGTGTGAAAGATATGGAAGGATACATTGTGGAGTAGGAGGGAAAACAGAATAGAGAAAGGTGCCCTGTAATACAATCAACCAAACCTATCCTTATGTGGGTAGCCTAAGGACCTACTGACTCCCAGGATCCGTCTTGAGATTATAAACAAATTTGTCTACTTTTATCCGGTCAATCCAACTAGTTAGAAGAAGGGACTGGGGAGAAGGTTCTTCCCTTGGCATGCGCCTCCGGTTCCTAGTGTACCCCCCAACAGCAGTCGTTTGACACTACTCCCCTAGCTAAACATCAGATGCACCAGTAGAAGCAGATTAATCGAAAAAAAATCTCAGTCTGAGCCTTGAAGAGTGAATTAGATGCACCAGCAGAAGCCTAGGAACATGCATGAATAAGCATTTTAACCTAAATAGATGTGTCTATATCAGTTTCTTTCTCCCTTTATTATCTTTCCCTCTATTTAAAACCTAAAATCAACCCCTCGACATGCCATTCACCGCCATCCACCTTCGTCTCCACCACCAGCCGCACCTCCGGTGAGGCTCTCCCATCGCTCCAGTACACCAAACACTTCGCCAACACTTTCTACACCTCCGCCTCACCCACCTGCACAAAACCCTTCTCTTTATTTCACCATCTACGCTCCTATGACCACCACCAAACAACCCACCTTCATACCACCAACTCCGACTCTGACACACCACTACATGCCCTCTCATGTCACAATACCACCATAGCCACCCTCATCGTACTACGACGATGCTCCTGAGCAATTTTAATTGGGACTAGAGGCCGTGTTGATGATTTTAGGTCCTCGTCGTCGCTCCGCTATTGCCGTCGAGGTCTCCGACCACGCATCATGTTCTCCGGCTATAGCTACTCCAGGCGTAACCTCTAGGTGACGCGAGAGTCCTCCAGGAAGCCATCCGGACTTTCAATTAGGAGCTTCGACTACTCCTCTACCTTCAATTGGATGAGCTTTCATCAACAATCATACACGAAAATTACAGTGGGGATAGCTGCACATCGGTGGGAGAAAAGCACTTGGCAGCGCATAAAAGGAATTTCTGCATAGGCCTCTTTGCTCAAGTCATGAGGGTCGGGTCCCCACTACACCCGCTCACCCGAACCCGCCTAAGCCTATTCACTCCTCGGTTACTACCCACGTCGGTAGCCCTGGACCCGATACTACATATTCTGTATACCCGATTAGCCTGGGTTTGAGAAGAGAAGTGGAGAGGAAGGAAAGAGAGAGAGCGGGGGAGCGGGATTTTGCTCCTACAGGCATTGTGCAACACTTAGTCATTGCAGAGATTTGGGGCCCTTATGCTCTCTTAAGGAAGAAGGCGAAGGCCCTAAGAAGAAGGGAAGAAAGGAAGAAAAGGCTCTGTGAGGAGAAGAAGCTGAGGTAGAGGAAGGAAAGGAAGAAAAGAAGAGAGGAGAAGGCTTTGAGAAGAGAAAGAAGA
Source organism: Thalassia testudinum (assembly GCA_037157565.1). NCBI lineage: Eukaryota > Viridiplantae > Streptophyta > Magnoliopsida > Alismatales > Hydrocharitaceae > Thalassia > Thalassia testudinum. The sequence goes on along the minus strand of JAZHRO010000022.1, from coordinate 64,416,289 downwards.
AGAAGAAGAGAGAAAGAAGAGGAGGAGATGAAGAAGAAGGCTCTATAGAGCATTGTAGCAAGGCTAAACTTAAGTCATTTGATGATAAATGCCTGACGTCAGATTTGAGTTTATTTGAGATACTGTTGTATTATTTAAGTAATATGGTTAAGGTTGAATTGAAATATTGCATGCATGCTTAATTAAAAGGAATAGTGGTTATCTAAATCACCATTGTTTTTTTATTCTCTTTCCTTTTTTGTTCCATGCAATCTCTAAATACATTGATCATCATTGAATATTTAATGTAACAGATTAGTATTTATTGAATATCATTATTGATTTGATTGTTTGTGCTCATTTATATATTCATCTTGATTAGCACATGAATTGCAATACTTGCTCCCTGTGATCGACCTCAGACTTCATTTCTTGATTCTGAGTTTATAAATTGTATTTCTTGATTGAGCTATTTAGGAGATTTTACTACAACGAAACATATTTAAACTCTCCCGAAAGACTCTGCTCAACAATTTGGCACCGTTGCCGAGGAGCAACATGCAATTCACCACTATTCTTTGTTCTATTTAATTGTATCTAAGCACTAACTTGCCTTGTTTGTTTCTTGTGATTTTTGCGAGGTATCTCACGAGATGATCTTCCACGCAATTCAACCACTCCTAGGGTAGGTAAATTCTCTTTTCTTCCCTAATCAACTTTCTAATCTTGGGAAGATATAAAAGGAAACAAATCAGTTAAGAACTACCTGCCTTATTTTCATAGTAATTATCATTAAAGCGGCAAGTTTTCAAATTTGCGAAAAATTTTCATATCTGATTGAAGCCTAAGACGATTCTGTTTAGAGATTCCTTACCTTGATTGTCTGTACCTATTAGGGACCATGCTTAATTCCTAAATCACTTTGGGCTAACACACTTCTCACTTAAAGCCCAAGGTAAACATTTCAAGATTGAATTAAACTTGGATTAGAGCCACTTTGGGTTTGTAGAGCCACGTAACATTTGCCTGCATTAAAGAGAATTAACCTGCTCGCATTTGTGTGCTACCCAAGCCCTTATTTGAAAAGATCTAGTCAAGAAGAATCCTAAAATCAGGCTCAAAGATTCACTTGAATCTTAAAAATCTTGGACCTAATAATCTGAGAGTCAATTCAGGGTGATTTCTAGGTCTTGACCTAGATTTCATTCTCCATCTTTTAGAGCAGGTTAGGTGAAGTTGACCTATATTTTGGACCAATCAACCTCCAAATTAGGTCACAAATCAAACCAACTTCTAATCAAGTGAAATCTAAGGCACAAATTAGGTTAAATTGGTAGACTTAAGGTCTTAATTAATACATTTCGGTCTACTTGGAACCACAGTGACAAGGAAGGTCGAGTGCGGGAAACCTTGTAACCCGTTGGGATGCTCTACCATATAAGGGTCTTTACAGGGCTCTCCCTTCTTAGCTGCCCAAGTAATTCTCAGATGTGCGAATTTCTGATTTAGAAGTATTATCCACCTTGAAATAGCCTTAGTCATCCAAAAATCTTTGGGTGCCTTAATTGGGTCCAATTCATATCCAGTCCCTCATCTTTTTTGTAGAGCACACACAGGAAGGTCCTTAGGTTTTTAACCTAAGGGGCCTCATTATATCTTCTCAGGATTTCTAAATCTGATCTGATCAACTCCAATTTGATCCTGAGTTTGATTCTAAATCTTGATTCCACCACCTGTTTCAAAAATGCAAATTGACATGTTAGGAAAATTGATTAGGAAACCTGTGTCCCAAATGACTCTCAAAGATAAGATGATTGAGGCTGCTTATAGACATCATGAAGAATATTATGGAGCCTTAGATAGGGACATTTTTACAAAAGCAGCAAACCACATTATGAACTATATCGAAATAATACTGACACGAAGAAACCACAATTCAACCCGGGATGATCTCTTGGCAGAACATATTGAATTGGTAAAATTGCACAACGATTGTCTGTAATATTAGTCAAATCCTTCATTTTCGAACGAACTCCAAAATCTTTTGGAGAGATGGGGAAAATTGCTGAATAAGTTATATGAAACCATTGATCAAAAATACCTGTCAGAAGTTAATAAGACAACTTGGAGTAATTCTGGTGATCTACATAATTTCCCAAATCCCAGGTTTGATGATCGAGGTTGTTGTAGACTCCCAACCCAAATGGAATTTGATTCAAATTACATACAGATTAATACACCTGATCCTGAGATGGGTTGGGAGGATCCAATTGCAGGTGATCACAATTATGAACAACCTTAGGAAACCAGGAAGCTGGTCCATCAAGCTTAGATTTCCCAAAACCTATTATGACGAAATTGAAACAGAACCTCTCAAGGGTGTAAATTCCGCCCCTTATTTTGACAAGGTGACTCTCGACAGCAATTCTGACATCCCTGTAGAGCCCATGCTAGATCCTAGTGACCTAATGGCTACCTTTGACCTAGAATCTAGATCTGAGCCTAATTGGGATAATTATGAGGCCCCATGTGATGAGACATAGATTTCGAATCTGAATTACGATTTAGGGCCTATATTTGATGATTACACCTCTCCAACCTCCTCAGTGATACAAATTGATTTTTCGAAAGTCACGTCAATCTATGATACAGAAATCAAGGAGTTGGAAGAGTTGGGAATCGATTTGGTCTACCCTATGAGCCAAGAACTCGAGCCTATGCCCAATAAGGACACCTTTTTAGGCTCATAATCTGAAATGAGGTAAGATCCAAGTCAGGTTGCTGATTCTACACATCTTGATTCTCTCTATGGAGGAACTCCCGATCTGGAATTCAGTTCAAAACACGATCTTCGCAAACTCTCTGATGATTTCAAATCTTACTCTGATTTCGGAGAGCCTTTGCTTCTTGATGACTACAAACCAGTTTATGACCTCAGCATCAATAACTCATTCATTGATTCTAAGTCTGAGGTCCCTGATCTTGAGATCGTTGATTCAAAATCAGGTTCCATTGAGATGGAATCATTCCTTTTTTATCTTTAGGAATCAGAAATAGTAAGTGTCGAGAGTGTCTACAATCCAGAATTCAAAACCTTTATTTACTCAGATTTTCATGACTCTATAAGCACTCTTCAGGCATTTACATTTGATTTTGATGGGTTTTATGAGGGCTCTCTAGATGAACCTACTTTTGAATCCTTTCTAGAGGAGCCCTCAACACACATAGTTCTTAAAGAAGCCACCTTTTCTAATATTCATACAAAACCTTCTAAAACCCATTCCCAACCCTGATCCGCCACCATAATCAATTTCTATTCTGATTCTCCTCTCTATGATTCGACCTCACATGATTCTTCTCCGCATTTTTATCGGGTTTCAGATATCGATCAGACTTTCATAGGGATCTCACATCCTCCACAAATCCATTTTCTTTTGAGGATCCCTACTCTAGCAAGGCTGATTGGACTCAGCCAAACCCGCGATTCACACTACCATATCTTTCTGAGCCTCAAAGCATTTAGTGGGCTCTATATCTCTTGATTCACATCTATCAACCCACCAGATTGATTGGGTTTGGGTTGCATCATCAGCCTGTTGATCTGAACAAGCACCTGGTTAGACCAACCAGACTATTGATCAAGGTGCTTGTTCTACAAAACTTCGATGATTTGACCACTCCTTCTCCATGATCATCTCCTGCTCGGTTGAAGGCATTGAATTTAGCGCTTAACAGGAGGCAACCCATCATTTCAAAAAACCTGAGACCCTTTTGATCATCCTTTTGAGCTACACATCTACTGCACTTTGAGTTCAGAGTTAGAACAGCCGATCCCACCTCTAGTACACATACCGGAGCTTGAAATCATTCACAACAGTCCTCCCGACCCATTCACCCACCTTTTGAACCTGTTCTAACCCATGAACCAAGCTGATTTCATACCCTTCGATCTACAATGAGAACATTGCAAAACATAAGCATGGGGGGGTGTTAAAGTGCAAGCACAAAAAATTCAATTCTCTGAAGGGTTGTCACAAAAAAATACATATCCAAAAAACCAAAAAAATAAAAAATTGAAAAAGAACAAAAAAATGGAAAGGGGAGGAAATTTTGAGAGATCATTGCATATCATTCTTGAGGAGAAAAAGATGAGGTAATTTAAATGTCCAAAAAGGAGCAATAATTTGAAAAAAAATGATAGTCATAGTAAATGATTATGGAAATTACTTAAGCTCTAGACCAAATCAAAAGAAAGAAGAAAATAAAGTCAAAAAGTGCTAAAGAGACACAGAGATTAGTATGAGCACTGATCTTAGGCCTCTTGGGCTTGTTTTTAGGCTTAAAAATTCACATATCCATTAAGATCCAGATAGTCCTCAAGAGGTTGAGGAAAACATGAAGCTTATGTATTGAGTCTAAGGCTTAGGGATTATTCGACTTCTTTAACTGACCTCTGGTTTGTAAGACTCAATAACCTAAGCAGCCTAATCCATACACAAGTCTTGTTCAATGAGCTTAATCAATCAAAATCATGAAAAACGTTTATTATATTCTGAAAAAGCTACCTAGATTAGGAGCGGCTTAAAAACACAAGTTGATTTGGATGAGTTCTTGGCGTGGAGAGGTGGGAAATTCCCCTCGAAGATGCGCAATAACATATCGTCTTCTCGATGCTTGTTTCCTAGGATATCTAAATATCCTACCGGGGGCATGATGATAACGTCAACATCAGTCATATCTAGCTTTAACTAGCCCAAATCCACTAATAAATCCTCCTATATAACCGCTAAAGGACAGTAATTCACTACACATCCTTTCCAAGAGTTTAACATGAAACCAGGGTTAAAACTATAATTTTACCATCATTTCAAGAATGCAGAATAATCGCAGGCTTTCTTAGGGGTTTATTAAAGGTCAAATATTAATTAAAGTCTAACAATAGGGTCTATGCAGACAGAAATGGGTTTTCACTCGTTACGAGATTTAAATGATATCAAAAATACAAAAAACATACCTGCTTAATTCACTGAAGTTTTGGTCAGGATAAAATTCACCTAAACCTTCTATAAATCATATAAAAATATTCTATAAGGTTAGGTATCTTTGATTTAACCATTGGAACCCATTTTGACCTAAAATAAAATCTTAGACAGACAGTTACCCTAATTTGGGTTTGTACGCAATTTACCCAGTCAAACATGGTCAAAAACTAAATCAGACTTCATCATCAAATTCCTTGGTTCCAAATTATACCTTACAAAATTTTGGGCCTAATCAAAGATCACCTTGACCTAGTTTGCATTTCAGTCATGTCTGACTCTTTTCTTAAACATATGCCCCTAACTTTCGAAATAATTACAAATGGGACCTTAACTTTATCATCGTTCCTTGCAAAAAGATCCTCATGCCATTTTTGGAAGGTCAGACCTTCACCGTCGAGTTTCGAGCGAGGATTTCTCGCTCGATTCTCAATCAAACATTCCCAAAATTGAAAGGAAGATTCCCTGAGGAATTTCCTTCCAAATAGGACCATCCACGAATCCTAACTTGTTCCCAAATCCTCATGCGAACCTTTCAAAGGTTCATATGTCCTATTGGCACGAAAATCGTGGAGTTGCAAGCTTGGTTTCCAAGCTTGGAACTCCATCCTAAGACTATAAATGGACCCCTAAGACATGCCTTGCTTCCTTAGCTAGGTTTTGGGCCGAAACCCTCTTCAAATCCCTACCTCCGGCCCTTCTCTGACCTAGCTCTGGCGTCCCTTCTTCTCCATCTTCGTAGGGATGGCCAACGGCCAAATTGGCCCATCCATCATCTTCACCACCTTCCTCCGTGCCTCGCCGATCACAGCGGGCGCCATCTTCCCCTCTCCTAACCGTCGTCCTCCTCGACAGAGAATTTGTCTTCCTCGGGTCCGGCAAGGCACATCGACACGAGTCCCTTCCCTTTCCTTCCTTAAATTAGGTCCTATCGCTTCCTTTTCTTTCCTCCTCCCTTTTCCGCTCTTTAACGTCTCAATTCGATCGCTATTCTACCATCTCCCCCATTGTCTTCTCCAACTCTAGTGTGAGCTTCGGCGAGCCTGCGCCACCACCACAAACCGCCATCCGCCTCGCCACAACTCCCAAAAGCATCGCCGTACTCCTTCCATCAAAAGCCCTCTCCTATTTCGCTCCATCGCTCGTCCTAACTCTCCACCGAACAAACCCATTGCCGTCTACCTTCACCGACCTCAACACACCACATCACGCACTCAACCTTTTGATTAGGGCCTTCACGCCCGTATTCATGTTTCAAGGTACACACCGCAACTCCGCTGCCACGCTCGAGTTCTCCGACAGGCCTCGTGTTCTCCGGCCACATTCGCTCCAAGTCTTGGTCCTAGGCTATGAAATTTGGCTGCAGGAACTCTCCCAGGTCCTCAATTAGAGGCCTTGCCCACGACATCAACATCAATTGGACAAGGTTCCATCTACAACTGACACACAAAGGAGGATGTGGGACTAGTCCCACATCGTAAAAAGACAAGCGCCTGCCAGCAGATAAATTATTTTTCTGCTGTCGCTTATTGCCTCGACACTGGGGCTGAGGTCCCCGCTCACCCGACACGCCCGACCCACCTAACCTATACACTCCCTGCGTACGACCCACGCCCGCAACCTCAGACCCGAGTGCGCATGCCCAATAACCCGATAAGCCTGGGTTTGGGAGATGAGGAAGGAAGAGAGAGAACGCAGGGAAGGGGGGTTTTGCTCTATAGAGCGGCTAACACTTAGCCAAATTTGAGGGGTTGTTTCCCTTGTGCTGCTAAGGGAAAAAAGAGAAGCTAAAGGCAAGGAGAGAAAGAAAGTAGGAGAGGTTCTGAAGAAGAGAAGGCTTGTGCTTGCCTTCTGTTAAGATGTTCGATTGCTAAGCCTGTCGTCTGAGTCACTGTAGCATTCAAGCTACTATTCATTTATTAGGCTTAATTAGAATATTTGATACATGCTCAAATAAATGAGTTAAGTGGTGATTTAAATCAATTCTCTTATTCTTTTTACTCCATCATATGTTGGTTCTCATTGAGTATATTTTTTCCTATATCATCCATTGAATATCTCGTATTTTGCTCCATATATTGTGCTCATTTATATTCAATACAAATTAGTGTTGTGAATTCCTACTTGCTCCCTGTGTTCGACCTTGAACTTCAATTCGAGTTATAAATTTTATTTGTTTAAGTGCATTTGTACTATACTACAACATATATCTTAAACAACGACAAATTTGCCCTAAACATTTTGGCATCGTTTCCAGGGAGCAACGCGTAATTCACCGCTATTCTCTATTTTAATTGATTATATTTGAGCACTAACTTGTCCTATCTATTTTCTTGTGATTTTGTGAGGTACTTCACGAAAAGATCTTCCGTGCAAATCAGCCATTCCTGGGGCAAGTAATTTATGTTCTTCCTTAATCAACCTCCTAATCTTGGGAAGATAAAAAAGGGAAACAATTAATTAGGAATCACCTTCCTTAGTTTCATGGAAATTTTTTTACCTAAAAGGCAAGTTTTCCTAATTTGCGGAAAAATTTCATATCTGATTGAAGTCAAGACGATTCTGTTAGAGATCCCTAATTTCCTATATCTATTAGGGATTATGCTTAACTTCTAATCATCTTGGACTACGTACTTCTTGTTTGAAGTCCAAGAAGAACATTTAAAGATCAAATTAGATTCAGAATAAAGCTAATTAGGGTTTCTATAGCAGGGTTTCTGGAGTGCTAGTTCACACTTGCCTACATAAAACGAAATAAATCCTCCCACATTTGTGTGCTACCTAAGCTCCTATTTGAAAAGACCTAATCAAGAAAACCCTAAAAATCAGGCTCTAAATTCACTTAAATCTTAAAATCTTGGACCTAATAAACTAAGAGTCATTTAGGGTGATTTTTGGGTCTTGACCTAGATTTCATTCTACCATCTTTAGGGCCGATCAGGCGAAGTTGGTTTACATTGTGGACCAACCAACCTCCAAATTAGGTCACGAGTCAAATTAACTTCTAAATCAAGTGGAATCAAAGGCACAAATTAGGACTTAAAACTGGTAGACTTAAGAGGTCAAGTAATCCATTCTGGTCTACCTAGATTCGGGGTGACAAGGAAGGTCAGGTTGGAGAAACCCTGTAAACCATGGGGACTCTCTACCGTGTAGGAGTCTTCGCGAGACTCTCCCTTCCTGGCTGCCCAAGTAATTCTCAGGTGGATGACTTTCTGATACAGAGGTATCATCCGCCCCGAACGTATATAGTCATCCAAAAATCTTTGAGTGCCTTGATTGGGTCCAATTCATGTCTAGTCCCTCATCTATTCTTTAGAACACACACATAGGAAGGTCCTTAGGTTTTTAAACTAAGAGACCTCACTAGATCTTCTTAAGAATTTCTTTCAGATCTAATCAACTTCAATCTAACCTGAGTTTGATTCAACATCTTAATTCCACCATCTGATTCGAAAATGCAACCTGACATTTTAGGAAAACTGTTTAGGAAACTTGAGTCCCAAATGAGCATGAAAGAGAAGATGATTGAGGTTGCTCTTAAACACCATGATGATTATTTCAAGACTCAAATCCAGTTAGCAGGATTCAGGTTAATATCCCAAAAATAACAACCCATATCATGAGCCATGTTGGATTGCTATTTACACAAATGATACACGGTTCAGATGATCTTTCAACTGGATACAGTGAATTGTGGAGACTACACAATATCGAGTATATACATTGTTTGTCCAATCCACCCCTTTGGGAGATGTACCAAGGTCTCATGGAAAAACGTGGGTGTATGTTGAACACATTACAACAAACCATTGATCAAAATTACGCGTACATCCCTTTAGAAATTGATGAGACACCTTGAAACAGCACTGAGGATCAGTACAATTTTCCAAATCCCGGGTTCAAGAATTAAGGTTGTTATGGATCCCCAACCCAGATGGAATATGATCCAACTTATGTGCAAGCTGATATGCCTGATCTTGAGTTGGGTTGGGAGGATCCAATTGTAGGTGTTTCTGATTTCGAGGCAACCCTAGAGATACACGAACCTGGTTCTCCTAGCTTTGAATTCCTAGACACCTATAATAATGAGCTTAAAATAGAACTCCTAGAGAATGTAAATCCTGAGCCTTATCCTGTTAAGGTAATTCTCGAGGATGATTTTGACATCCCAGTAGAGCCCAGCCTAGATTTTAGTAATCCAATCCCTACCGTTAACCTAGAATCTAAATTCGAGCCTATTTGGGATGATTATGAGGCCCCATAAGATGAGAATCAAGTTTTCAATCTGAACTACGATTCTGGGCCTATGTTTGATGACTACACCTCTCCAGACTCCTCCGAGATACAAATCAATTTTTCGAAAATCATGCCAATTTGCGATACAGAAACCAAGGAGCTGGAAGAATTGGGATTCGATTGGGTCTACCCTAGGAGCCCAGAACCCGAGCCCAAGCCTAATAGGGACACCTCTTTGAGTTCGGATTTTGAGTTTAGGTTAGATCCAAGTAAGGTTGTTGCTTCTCCATATCTTGACTTACCCCATGGTGGAACTTCCGATCTAAAATCAGGTTCAGAACACGATCTTCGCAAGTTCTTCGACGATTTCAAATCTTACTCTGATTTCAAAGAACCTTTATTTCCTGACGACTACAAGCCAATCTACGACCTCAGTATCTATGATCCATTCTTTGACTCTGATTATGATCCCAAGATCACCGATTCAAAATCGAGTTCCAATGACTTGGAATCATTCCTTTATGATCTATAGGATTCAGAAACTACAAATGCCGAGAGTGTATGCAATCCAGAGTTTGAATCCTTTCTTGACTCTGATTTTCATGATCCTGTAAGCACTCTCCAAGCATTTACATTTAATTTTGATGGGCTCTATGAGGACTCTCTAGATGCAACAACTTTTGAACCATTCCTAGAGGATCCCTCACACACAGTTCTCCTTGAAGCCACCTCTTCTACACATACAGAGCCTTGCGGAATCCAAACCCAACCCCGACCTGCAATCGGAATCAACTTCTACTCTGATTCACCTCTCTCTGATCCAGTTGCATATGATTCTCCTCCAGCTTTTGATTGGGTTTCGAACTCTCATCAGATTGATAATCACTTCCCATCTTTTTCTGATCCTATTAGTAGGGTTCCTACATCATCTAGAGCTCCATTCTCTTTTGAGGATCCCTACTCTAATCAGGTTGAATCAAATCATCCAAACCATAGATTCTCACTTCCATATCTTCTTGAGTCTCACAGCATATGGTGGGCTCCGTATCTATTGATTCACTTCCATCAACCCACCAAACTGATTGGGTTTGGGCTGCATTATCAGCCTGTTGATCTAAACAAGCACCTACTTGGACCAACTAGGCTTTTGATCAAGGATCTTGTTCTACAAAATTCATCTAATTTTACTACTCCTTCTCCATGACCATTTTCTACTCGGCTGAAGGCATTGAATTTAGCGCGTAACAGGAGGCAACCCATCATTTCAAAAACCCGAGACCCTTCTGATTATCCTTTTGTGCTTCACGTCTACTGTACTTTGAGTTCAAAGTTAGAACAATCGATCCTACCTCTCGTACATGTACCAGGCTTGAAATCGTCCGCAACAGTCATCCCAACCCATTCACCCATCCTCTTACCATGTTCTAACCCGTCAACCACGCCGATTTCATACCCTCCACTTTATAATGAGGACATTGCAAAACTTAGGCATGGGGGGGTGTTAAGGTGCAAAAACACAAAAAACTCGAGTTTTTGAGGGGTTCTCACAAAAAATTGCATATTCCAAAAAACCAAAAATAAATAAAAAATTGAAAAAAACAAAAAATGGAGAAAGGGGAAGAAATTTTGAGAGGATTAATTGCATATCATTTTGAGGAAGATAGGAGGTGATTTAAATGTTAAAAAGGAGCTACAATTTGAAACAAAAAGGTGATAGTCATTAGTAAATGATTATGGAATATACTTAAGTTCTACGCCAAATAAGAAGAAGAAAAAAAATTTAAGTGCTAAAAGAACAGAGAGGCAAAGAGATTAGTATGAGTGCTGATTTTAAGCCTCTTGGGCTTGTTTTAGGCTTAAAAATTCACGTATCCATTAAGATCTAGATAATCTTCAAGAGGCTGACGAAAATGCAAAGGTTACGTATTAGGTCTAAGGCTTAGGGATTAATTGACCTCATTAATTGACCTCTGGTTTGTGATACTCGATAACCTAAGCACCCTAATCCACACACAGTCTGGTTTAATGTGCCTAATAATCAAAATCATGTAAAAGTGTTTAATTCTGTTATGGAAAAGCTACCTAGATTAGGAGCAGCTTATCAACACAAGTTGATTTGGATGAATTCTCTACGCGGAGAGGTGGGAAATTTCCCTAAAAAATGCATAATAACATATCATCTCCTCGGTGCTTGTCTCCTAAGATATCTAAATATCCTATCAGGGGCATGTATCTTGTGCTAGTTCAAGTGCCATGGGAGGGATTACCCTGAAATGTCGATTTCTAGGGCTTGAATTTAGCTACAGAATGTCATGGGTGGCACTATCTCGAAGTGTTGAAAGCCAGGGTTCTAGGGGTTGCCATGGGCGGTGCTATCTAAAAGCATCGATTGCCAGGGACCCTATGAGGATTGATAGTGGGAACAAGGAATCCAATATAGACCATGTTTTTGAGCCAATATGAAGCTAGAAATAATAAAGAAAAAGAGAGAGAAAGATCTCCAAAAATGCAAAAATTCTTCATAACTGCTAAAGGACCGTAATTCACTACACATCCTTTCTAAGAGTTTAACATGAAACCAGGGTTAAAACTTTAATTTAACCATCACATCATGAATGCAGAAGAACCATGGGTTTTCTCAGGGGTTTATTAAAGGTAAAATATGCATTGAAGTCTAATAATAGGGTCCGTGCAGACAGAAACGGGTTTTCACGTATTACGAGATTTAAATGATATCTGAAACCCTAAAAATAGACCTGCTTAATTCACTGAAGTTCTGGTCAGGATAAAATTTACCTAAACCTTTTATAAATCATATAAAAATATTCTATAAGGTTTGGTATCTTTGATTTGACCATTGGAACTCATTTTGACATAAAATAAGGTCACAGATGAACGGTTGCTTTAATTTGGGTTTGTGCGCAAATTTACCCAGTCAAACATGGTAAAAAACTAAATCCTACTTCACCATCAAATTCCTCGGGTCCAAATTATATCTTACCAAAATTTGGGCCTAATCAAAGATCACCTTGACCTAGTTTACATTTCAGTCTTGTCTAACTCTTTTCTCACACATATCCCCTAACTTTCAAAATAATTGCAAATGGGTCCCCAACTTTATCATCGTTCCTTACAAAAGGATCCTCACGTCATTTTTGGAAGGTCAGACCTTCACCGTCGAGTTTCGAGCGAGGATTTCTCGCTTGATTCTCAATCAAATACTCCCAAAATTGAAAGGAAGATTCCCTGAGGAATTTCCTTCCAAATAGGACCATCCACGAATCCTAACTTGTTCCCAAATCCTCATGCGAACCTTTCAAAGGTTCACATGTCCTATTTGCACGAAAATCGTGGAGTTGGAAGCTTGGTTTCCAAGCTTGGAACTCCATCCTAAGCCTATAAATGGGCCCCTGAGACATGCCTTGCTTCCTTAGCTAGGTTTTAGGCCAAAACCCTCTTCAAATCCCTACCTCCAGCCCTTCTCTGACCTAGCTCTGGTGGCTCTTCTTCGCCTTCTTCCTAGGGACAGCCAACGACCAAATTGGCCCGTCCAACATCTTCACCATCTTCCTCTGCACCTCACCGGTCACAGCAGGTGCCTTCTTCCCCTTTCCTAACCGTCGTCCTCCTCGACGGAGAATTCGTCTTCCTCGCACCCGGCAAGGCACGCCAACATGAGTCCCTTCCCTTTTCTTCCTTAAATTAGGTCCTATCGCTTCCTTTTCTTTCCTCCTCCCTTTTCCGCACTTTAACGTCTCAACCACCTCACGCACTCTCACACCACAAGACCACCACCACCACACTCCACGTGGTCCGACGACACTCCAAAACCTTTTGATTGGGGCCTTTGCTCCCATATTCGTGTTTCAGGGTACACGCCGCAACTCTGCCTCCACGCTCGAGTTCTCCAACATGCCTCATGTTCTTCGGCATCATTCGCTCCAAGTTTTGGTCCCAAGCTGTGTGGTTTGGCTCCAAGAACTCTCCCAGGTCCTCAATTAGAGGCCTTGCCCACGACTTCAACATCAATTGGACAAGGTTCCATCTACAGCTGACACATAAAGGAGGATGTGGGATTAGTCCCACATGGTAAAAAGACAAGCGCCTGCCAGCGGATAAATTATTTTTCTGCTATCGGCTCATCGTCTCGACATCGGGGGTGAGGTTCCTGCTCACCTAACTCGCCCAACCTACCTAACTTATACACTCCTCGGCTACGACCCATGCTCATAGCCTTGGACTCGGATGCACATCCCAATAACCTAATAAGCCTGGGTTTGAGAGAGGAGGAAGGATAAAATGACCCTTCCTAGGGGCCGTTTGGCGTTTCCAGAATTTTTAGGGGTTTTTGTGTAATTTCAACCCCGTTAGGTTTTTATTATGGATATGCGAGGGAAAAAGAGAACTTGCAAGGGTACCCCCGCAATTTTCCCATCCCCACACCCCTACCCCACGAGCACCTCACCCCTCCCCCGTACCTCACGCCATCTCCCCCATTCCTCCCCACTCCACCCCATTCCCCCTATACTTCATGCCATTCCCTCCCCCACGCCCCGAACTCCATAAAACCCCCCTCCTCCTCCATTCGCACATCATACAACAGCCGAGCGAGAGGAGAAGGAGAGGGAGAGCAGAGGACTGGAGGAGCATGGAGGAGAGGAGTGCATGCGGGAGAGTAGGGGGAAGCGGCAGGAGAAGCTGTTGCTGCGAGGGTCGCTGCCATTGCAGCAAAACGCAGGGGAGAGAGAGCTCGTAAATGGTTCTGCGGAATCATTTTTTCGCAGAATCAGATGACTTGAGAGACTGTCAGACATCTGGCTAGACGTTCGATGGTAATCCCAGATGTCTGATAGCATAAAATTTTCAATCATTATTCCCTGGCGAGTTCTGACCTTACATCCATGTGTCAGAGGTTGGAAAGGTGCACTGGTGCAAGGATCAAGGTGGTTCCAGACATCCGAGAGTGTTGCCAGATGTCTGAAGACCCCCTCAGACGTCTGCAAGGAGTTTCAGACATCTAAAAAAGATGCAGAGAGCAAGGTGAGTCACTGAGTTCGTTTAAGACATTTGGGACTCATCTGGTCCAAGTTGGTGTTTTTGGACCTATTCAGGGCCCAAACAGAGTCGATTTCCCACAAATGAAATATCGTTGGTTTCCGTTCGAGATTCTCTACATAATGGTATAGTATCTATGTAGTTTTTGAGCTCATTTTGTCATGTTGGTCAATGTGATAGGTCTCCAGTCTGTAGTGTACACAAGACCTGCAGAGACGTCAGAAGCTACCGTACAAGCCCCCATTCCACCCGGTTACCCTGGTAGAGTGGTTTTCACCTTAATCCTGAAGTTAATAATTAAATTGCATGCGTAGAATTATTTGAACCCAAGGTTGTAAGATGAACCCTAGGACTGAAAAGAGACAAATGCATGCTAATTTAGAATATATTCAATTGAACCCTAGGTTGTGAAATGAACACTAGGGCTGGAAGAAATGCATATGTAGTTAATGAATGATTGAGTTACCGTGATGCTTCTTGGAAAGAAATAAATCGTGCGTTGCCTATACTACCTATAATGAACCATGTCATGAATGGAAATACATACTTGTACTGAGTAATCGATGGTCAAATTTGAGTTGCCTATTCTACATGTAATGAACTAGATATGGAAACAAGAAAGTCCATGTACAAACCCTATGGGGAATTTAGAAAGAAACCAAGAATACTATAGTATGGAAAACCTGATGGTTTTGGAACATGTTGCCTACGGGTAGCTGCTCGGACTTGGTTAAAGGAAGTGTGTTAGCCTTCATATGCCAAGGAGTGCAACTATCCCTTTAGTGTGGAAAGTGAGCTGGCCCTTGTGTACGCGGTACCAAGGAGAGAGATTGTCTTGCATACACAGTACTAAGGGAGCCATTGTCCTTTTAGTGTAGAGGGCAACCAGCCACCCTTGGGTTAAGACTCAAGGTTAGGACAAGTCACTTTACATCGACTCCTATTTGGCCCTCGCGTACGTGGTGCCGAGGTGAGCTACCTAGTGTAGGGAGGGAACAAGGCACCCATAGGGCTCGGGGTTAGGACTAGCCACCCTACACAGACTCATGTTAGGCCCACTGGGAAAACTGGGATAGTCGGATGAGGGTATGTGAACTGTGGAGGGGCAAGACCCCTGTTTTGTTCTAAGGAGCGAGACCCCTGTTCTGAGAGGGCAAGGTCCTGTGCTGTTCTGTACTGTACTTTTGGGTGTACCCGCTAGCGGAAATGACTGATCGCGTGCCAATGCAAGGTAGCTATCCGTGCACGTATCACGTGTGTTGTAGTCACCGCTATGTTGTGACTATGACCTTGGGGTGGTAGACCAGGTATAGGACTACCATGGGGGACTCTCTCGGCCAGGAAAGTGACACGTATACATCCTGCATCGTGGGAAAACTACAAGTAAGATCTCAATTGAGATCGTTCCCTTAGGGAATAAGAAGATTTAGCAATGTTATGGACCCTGATTAGAGTACTCGACTCAGAAACGCATAAATGAGATAAATGAAAATGAATGATAATGAATAACTGGCAATGTCTAATTAGCTAGTTGCTTGTTTAATTATGTTTAGTTGCATGTAAATGACTTGACCACCACTCTACTCAGCGTTAGCTGACCACGAATTTCTATAACCATGTTCAGGTCAAGAATTTGAGCATCCCGCGCCGCCGGCTGCTGAGGGTGCTAGCCCCAGTCGAGCTCAGCCACAGTCCTTCCTTCTTTTCTACTGCAGAGTTTTATTATTAGTGAGTAGCCTATATACTATTCTGTTATGTTCGGTTATATTTCTACCAGTTCGGTTGTGATGGCTATATTCGTAACTATACTTTTCCGCTTGTGCCATGTTATATCCTTGAGATATACTATTCTATTTCCTTCACTGTCTCTTACGTACTTTCTGCTTAGTTACATTGCACGTGTGGTTGTGGAATGAGTATACATTTGGTTGTTTCTTGTTGGACGACTTGGTCTTGGGGTTCGCCAAGGCGAGCCGTTCTTAGGTTCTGTAGGGAGCTGGGAACAAGTCGTGACAAAGAAAGAGAGAGAGCACGGGGAAGGGGGTTTTGCTTTGTAGAGTGGTGATTGGTTAAATCCTCAACACAGTTAATTAAGTTATTTAGGATTAATTAATTGCATGAGAAAGTAACTCAGGTTAACTCGAATTAATGTCGTGAGAGTAGTATAGGGTCAAGTTAACCTAACATTTTAGATTTTAAGTTCTTTTTAACTGGTTGAGTTCAGGTCGCTCACTGTGAGGAATAACTCAATCTTAATTCACCATTAATTTCTAAGGAATAATTAACTAATTAATTGACTACATATTAAATTAGATTACTTTAAGCCTATGAACATTGCACAAGAATTAGTCAAATTAGCACATGCAACATTCCATGAATAGAAAACATATTTACACATGTGATTTGTCATGAAAAATTAAGTAAACATGTTTATTACATCAAATATGGCTAATTACAAAAGATTAAGGCGAGGAAATGCTAAACAAATGATTGCAAATGCCTTATTGCATCTTTTGAAGCTCAAAATAATAAAGGAGAACAAGGTATATCAATGATATTACAATCAGACGTCTAAGAAAATAGCAATGGATGTCTTAAAAAAATGGCAATTAGAAGGCTCAACATAAGGCAAGACATCCGATTTCTACCTCCTTTTCTTCTCTCATTCTTTTCTTAAGCTTCTTCAGCCCTCTCTTTCTTCTTTCTTTTCTACTCTCTTTACTCTTCTCTCTTTCTTCTCTTCTTCTTCTTTTAATTTTCCTTAAGCATTCTTTGTTCTCTCTTTTATCTTTCTTTATCTTCTTTACCGTGCCTCATGTCCACACTTAGCCAAATTCGCAAGCACTGAACCCATTTAATCTTCAATTTATAAAAATTGATGTTTAATGGGCGACCCAAACTCGTTCGGGGATACACAACGCCTAATTGGGCGAGACCAGACCCTACTTGAGCTCGAGCCTAGTTCTTTTAATTGGTGGATTTTACTCAATTAGCCATGCACAGTATCCGGCCTCCCAGGCCCACATGCCCACACACGGGCCCACGCTCACACCCACAAGCACATGCACGCACACACACCCATGCATAGGCACGTGCAATGCATGCACCCACGTCCATATGTTCAGTTCATTTCATACCCTACGCTAACGATCGAATTGTCCAATGCAGAAAATCATAATATACCATGTCATGTGGCAGTGGTTTTCCGATGTGGGTCTCTGATTCCCAGATTCTGCCTGACTTCAGCAAACAATTGCGGCTACTAGGGTTCACGGTTTTGATCGAGCAAAGGCTCGATCGAAAGCCCTTGACCTATTATATCAAGAACATGCACCAATTTGATGCTCAAGGGTTGATTTACCCTTCAATTTGAAAGACGGAAACAAGGTTACAGCACAGCCATTAATGGCTGTAGAAGAAGGAAATTGAGTCTACTGTCCTGTCGAAGGTCTTGTGACCTTGACTGAAGGTCTGAACTCCTTCAGGATTTAATTCCACACTCTCTAAGTCAAGAATAGAGCTTCTGCGAAGCTCCAGGGAGGAAGAGGAGCTCATGGCTTCATTCTCATAGTACAGAACTCAAATTTGAGTTCTGAAAGGCTCTGCAGAAAGAGGAACTGCTTCTTTGGGATTCTGAACAACCTCAAGAGGTTGTAACAAACTGATCTGGGTAGAATTGAGGTTCAAATGTTGCCAAATAGACCTAGAACAATGTATGAACTCTAAATAACCCAAAGAGCATAGCGGGTCTAATCTCCTTTAATTCTCGACTAAACACATTAAAAACCACTCAATTGTAATGTACATCACTCCAGATCTCAATTAAATCAACTAATTCACAGAATACCTCATATATTCCTAAATTAGCACTCAGGGTTGACTCATTCTCAGTCAGAGTTGACTTTCTCGATTCATCTTTCTCAGAGCCAATTGATGTGCTAAATCAAATCTATTTCACTACAAAAAGCTAATGCACAACTCAAAACTCAATTTGAGCTCATCGGACATGTACTCAGGGTCCGCTACTTGAGGTTAGAAGCGCCGGTGTTCGGTGGAAGAATCTAGGAGTTCTCAAGCTTCAACAAACTCTGTAACAGACTCCTAGGACTTTAGTGAAGTTTCTTGACCTATTAAGTTGTTAAAAGCCTAACTGAATCCACCTCTCTAACTCCACCGGAGTAAGAGAAGACAACGGTCAGGGAAGGGTTTTAGACATTAAAACACATAATAAATTGTTAATTCTTAATCCTAAGGCACTTTAAGACCATTCTAGAGCTTTTCAGAGTTTCTAAAGGGTTGGAACTCGAAACTATTTCGTGATGTAAACATGTTTATATTACATAAGATGTCAATTTATGCATGTTCATAAGTATATAATTGCATTACATACTATAAATATTGCATAGCATGCATCATCTTGCATTTAGATTAGTTTGAATAAAATGGAGGTTAATTGTCTAATTTTATGTTCAGGGGCAGGGCGACTTTTTATCGGGGCCTCAGATCGAAGATCCAACCATATGGATCTAATCAGGGCGACGATTGGAGTTCAATGATTCCAAGATCACCCTAATCGAATATCCGTAGCATCAGATAGAGACCGAGGAACCCTAGAAGATCAAGGGCAAAGATGATGTAAATCCACACTTCAGACGACAAATTCGACCGTACAGATGGATTCGGATCGACGATCGCAGCCTAACGACATGAAAATCGACTCAATCCAACAATTGTGGCACCATGTACATCATTCAAAAGATGAACGACCAAGATAGTGCCACGTGGAGCCATCTCAGCCGCCCAATTGGCCGCTGCACCCACCGCACCTTCTCTTCTTCAATTTGATCATTGCTTCTCCGCCGTTGGATGATCATCCAATGGCTGCGGGGTGTGCATGCACATTTCAAGAGCGCGACACAAACGCGCTAGTGGCGCGTTGGTCGAAAGCACTCTCGCAAAGCAAGGGTGCCCATTTGAAGCCTTGAGCGCTTCAATTTGGTGAGGGCACGTGTGGGCAAGTGGGCGATGACAAGCACTCGATCGCGATCGAGTGGCTGCGTGCGCTCGATAGCGCTCACGCTCCATTAGACGCGAACGAAGAATGCTGGATCTCACGCGGGCGTTGTGGCTTGAGGAGGCGCGGCGAGGATCTTTCTTAGCCGCTCAATTTCACGATCGAACGACCGAGATTTTAAGATCATGGGAGAGCGTTACGCCTTGAGGAGATGAGCAGGTGCTCGCACATTGCCACTACGACCACGTTCGGATCTTTAGCGACGGATTTATTTGTCCCTAAAGGTCCTGAATTAATGATTTTCAATTTAAAAAGATCAAATTGCCCTCACTCCTTGCAACTATAAAAGGAGACCCCCACCATACAAAATTCTCATCCCTTCTCTTCTCTCCTTCTCCAAAGCTCAAGAGAAGCTTGTCCCACACCCGGGATGCTTCTCAAGAGATAAAGTCAAATTTTCACCCCCATTTCAAAAGCGGATCCTGCGACGACAACGACATGCTGCTTCGTTCCTGTTCTTCCCGCTTCGTCCTCATTCTTCCTCCTCCATTCCCTGTCTTCCAGGCGTCGTCCCGTCCAGCTCGTCCTCCAAGCAATCATCGAGGAGGATCTCTCTCTCCATTCTTTTTACTACTTTCTAGAGTAGATTTACTGCTTTCTAGTGTAATCATTTCCCGCTTTCTAGTCGTAATGAGTAGTGTAATGAACAACTTTTTGATAATGAAATCCACGTTTATTCTACATCCCTTTTACTTTTATTTGTAATATTCTTTCTCTCTTCTATTTATTATTTCTTAAATAGTTTTCAATCAGTTATTCTGTTTTGTGACAAATAAAACAAATGCGTATTTCTAATAAAACGTCCGCCTCCTTGAGTTCGACCCAGGACTTCTATTCTGGTATAAATTTTATTTGTTGAACATGAGTTATTCGCTTTCAAACTATAAGGATAGGTTTTTCAAAACCAAATACAATAGCGTAGTAACTTGTAGCTTCAACAACTCGTTGGAGCTCGTCGGAGCTCCAATGAATCTGGTTTTGACCAATAGAGATAATAATCTCACCAAAATAGCTCATTGATGGATTATAAAACTTCCTGAGGTCCTTTTGAACCTCAAGAGGAACTCAATTGAAACGGATATTGAATTAAATCAACTATCTTCAAAGAATTTCAGAAAACTAGGAAGTTGAGATCGTCAGAACTCCAGGGTGTTCCTTTCACTCAGTTGAGTGAGGGGAAAAGATTTATTGCGTACGGCGATGGTATAGAAGTGGTCAATTAGGCATTTAAACTCTTTTGAGCTCGCCATAGACAGCAAGCTCAAGAGTTGAGACGTAATTAGCCATTTTTCATATATATATATGGTTATTTCTTTAATTAACAAGTTGAAAGGGGCCCTTAAGTAGTGTATAGGAGATGTACGACCCCAATTGGGTGTGGTATACACTCGGTAACCTCCGCTATGGACAGCGGAGGTCACTGGTGAAGGTGGCAATGAATTAGGCGCTAAAGCTGATAAAAATGAGGGAAAAACAGTGCTATGAAATCATGATAAGGAGAGGAAGGTGATCAGTGCGTAAAAATAGCAAAAGAGTTCTCCAAACAAGCTCAAAGAGCTCACCGGAGCTGAGGAAGATGGCATACAAATTGAACATTTAAACCTAACTAACTACCTAATCTACTGAACTAAGCTACGTTACACATACCTAAGCCTAATCCTACTGTTACCTGCTCGAAGGAGGTAGAGGAGTCTCCGTCGAAGGTTCTTAATGGAGGATGAAATCAGAAGGGCAGGGGATAGAGCTCCGACAGGCGGTTTCGTGGCGTGGCAGCAGAGTCCGGCGTCGGCACTTCGTCAGAGGACGTAGTAGACAATGGCGGAGATCGGAAGCGAGTGAAGATGATCGGGGGAATAGGACGGAGATGGGAAATGGTCACTAGAGTTGGAGAGAATAGCCTACCAGTTCGTTGTGGTTGGGGAAGAGGGTAGGGAGCAAACCGCTCAAATCGTAGGGTTCGAGGGGTATTTATAGGGTTCGGAGATGGCTAAAGGGCTTGAATCGAGACGAATTTGCATCAGGGGCAGCTTAACCTCCAGCATCGTCTCCGACGCCGGTGAGGTTAACTGATGTAATCACATTTACACTACTTAAAATGTCTATATATGCATGTTCTTAAGCATAGGATTGCATTTCATAATATAAATATTGCATAACATGCATCATCTTGCATTTAGAGTAGTTTGAATAAAATGGAGGTTAATTGTCTCCTTTTATGTGCTTGGACAGGGCAAACATTTTATCAGGGCCTCGAATCAAAGATCCAACCGTATGGATGTGATCAGGGCGATGATTGGAGTTCAACGATTCCATGATTGGAGTTCAACGACTTCAACGTCTCCTCTCCGCCGTTGGATCTCGATCCAACGGCTGTGGCCGCCCGGCGCTTAAAACATGCGCTCGACCATCCGCGCCCCGCAACGCAGCGGTCGAGCGCGCTTACGCGAGTGCGGGGCGCGAGTTCGAGCCGCGGTGAGGGAGCGGAAGGCGCGATTGAGCGGGAGCGGATGAGCGTCAGATGGAGATCCAACGGCCGCGCGCACTCAATCAGGACGACGCGCGATTGGACACCCGCGTGGACGCGCGATCGCACGTGCAGGCGGGCGGGCGGCAGCGGTGAAGGCGCTATTTTAAGCCATCCGATCTCGCGATCGGACGGCTGAAAATCAATAGAAGCCCGTAGGCATTACACGCGCGGGCGGCTGAGCGGGCGCGCGTGGGCGCGGAAGCGACGCGTGCGCTGGGGGCTTTAGCGACGGTTTCATCCGTCACTAAAGACCCCTCATTTATTATTTTGAAGTTGTAATGTCCATTTTGCCCCCACTCCTTGCAACTATAAAAGGAGACCCCCTCCATACGAAATTCTCATCCCTTCCTTCTCCTCTCTACCTCTCCAAAGCTCAAGAGAAGCTTGTCCCACACCCGGGATGCTCCTCGCGAGATAAAGTCTAAATTTTCGTCCTCCTTCGGAAGTGGATCCCGCGACGACGACGGCGTGCTGCTCCGTTCCCGCTCTTCTGCTTCGTCCTCCCTCGTCCTGCTCCATTCTCGTTCGTCCAGACGTCGTCTCGTTCGGCTCGTCCTCCAAGCGACCGTCGAGGAGGATAACTTCTCTCTCCCATTCTTATTTACAGCTTTTCTAGTGTAGAATTTTCCTGCTTTATAGTGTAATTGATTTCCCGCTTTCTAGTGTAACTTTCATTTCGTTTGCTTGTATAAACAATTGAAATATTGAATGCATGTTCTCTTTCTCTCTCTCTCTCTCTCTTAGCTCCATTGTAATTATTTCGCCTTGTTTATCAAAAATCCTAAAAAAAACATAATTGCGAATATAGATCAACGTAGCCTCCCTGAGTTCGACCCGGAATTCTTTTTCGGTATAAATCTTATTTGTTGAACACGAATTCTTCGCTTTCGAACTACAACGACAGGTTTTTCCAAAACCAAACACGTTAGCGTAGATTCGTAATCATTCAACATTTTGGCGCCGTTGCCGGGGAGGCAACGATTTCCGATCTTTTCTTCGCATTTCTTGCACTTTATTTGTTTTCTAACTAGCTTTCTCTTGTGTCTATTGTTTTGCAGAAACCTCCATCAAGGAATCAACAAGCGGTAGACTGGAGTAAAGTGCAGTTGAAGACAACTGTAAGTGCTCCCCCATTCTTTCCCCCTCCATAGATTTCATTCGCCACATTAAATCCAAATTCCAATTAACCTAGGTGTTTGCATAAATCCTAGGAATAGTTTGGTTGTTTGGATTTCTACTCACACTCATTTCACCCTCATTCATAAAGAAAAAAATAATAACAAAAAGATAATTTTGTGGGGTAACTTTCAACAAACACACAACACACACCCACATTCAAGGCACTTGATTAACTTGATTTGTTTTCTACTCAACCGGGTTCTGATCTATGGAACCGGTACACACAGAGCAACACATAACAGAGTAGAAATCATTCTAGGTTAACCATCTTTGAGTGCCTAACTTAGTGGTGCAATTGTGGCCAATTGTTTGAGTTGTTTGGGCCGCACCACTTTATTTAAAACCAACTCATCAAGTAGCTCCTCCTTAGGGTTTTCAATCTAGGTATATTCCAGGCACTCCGCTTTCTTTCTGATTTTAAAGGAAAACTATCTTCACCCGTGTTTTACAACTTGGTTTGCCTAGAAATTTGATTGCAATTCACCTAATTTGAAACCCTAAAAGCTACTTAAGCAGGATTTGAACATTAAAATTCACACATTATAAATAATCTTGCTTGAAAACCCTGGTTGTGCACGCACTTACACAAATTTCAATCAATCATTAAGGGCACAACCCATTGTAAGGGCCCATCACATTCCATAAGCACCACAATCCCAGGCCGTAATAAAATTGAGTAGACGTTGGCCCTAAGGTTTGATTCGCTCTTCAGGGCTTAGTCTGAGATTGTTTTTGATTAACCTACTTGTACTGATTAATCTGATGTCTAGCTAGGGGAGTAGCGTCAAACGACCGCGGCTGGGGGGGTACACTAGGAACCGGAGGCGAAAGCCAAAGGAAGAACCTTCTCCCCAGTCCCTCCTTCTAACTGGTTGGATTATACAGACGCAAGTAGAGTAAATCAGCTACAGTCTTAAGGCTGGTGTTGGGAGTCAGTAGATCCTTAGGCTACCCCACTTAAGGACAGCTTTGTTTTGTTGTGCTGCAGGGTCCCTATCCCCGGTCCTTCCGACCTACTCCTAGTTTATGCTGGGAAGACGGTCATTGAATCCCCGATTGGAAGGACCATTAGAACATTCTAGGAGGCGCAAGTTAGATTTTGGTCAATTTGATCCCATGGCCGAACAACAGCCTCCTCTGCCTGGAAATCCACAGGAAGAATTTCGAAGGCAGTTGGAACAAATGGAGAGAATGCAAGAATGGTTCCAGAGAATGCAGGGCGCTCAGCCCTTGAAGGTTTTTATGATCCTTCAAATTACGGGGAACGTCCCGGCGTCCAGATTCCAGCCGGTGACGTAGAAATCAAGCCCCAGGTGTTAAGCCTGATTAAACATTATCATGGGCTTGGCTCCGAAGATCCGTTTCAACACTTGGAGGACTTGACCACTTTGGTCCAGACCACCAAGTCTCGAAACGTAAACGAGGAGCAAATGATCATGAGGCTCTTCCCCCACTCTCTTAGGGATAAGGCCGCGCATTGGTATAGGACAATAGGAAGACCAATTACAACTTGGAATGAGTTGAAATCGGCATTTCTGAAGAAATTTTTCCCAGTCGGTCGTACCAATGCTTTGAGACGGGCAATCACTACATTTACCCAACGGCCGGGGGAGTAGTTTCATGTGGCCTGGGAGCGATTACAGGACTTATTGCGGAGGTGTCCACACCACGAGGTGCCGAAATGGCAACTCGTGCAGATTTTCTATCATGGGTTAACTGAGCAACTCAGAAACCATGTGGATGCTTCTTGCGGAGGCAATTTCCTCAATAAAGATGCAGATAGTGCACATGATTTATTTGAGGAAATGAGTGAGAATTCAATTAATCATGCCTCCATGGATACTTTTAACCGGTCCCAACAACCCAGATCAAATGTCAATGAAGTCCATGACTCTCATTCATTTGATATGGATTTGATTTGTAATAAACTTGACAAAGTGGACTTGGTTGCTAAAAGAATGGAAGAGTGGATGGCTGGCAATTCTATGAACAACTCTCAATCCACTCAATCCCAAAATTCGGGATTCCATTCTTCACGAGCTCTTTCTGGACGGGAGTTCATGAATCAACTCGATGCGACTCAACCTATGAGTCAGCATTTCTCGGAACCCCATGGGTTCCCAACTGGGGCCTTTGATCCCAGTTTTTCTAATCCTTCCTTTTCTTTCTCTCCATCCTCACCCTATGAGGATGTCTGTGCTGTACAAGAGAATGTTAGATCCAACCCCTACTCGAATGCCTATAATCCAGGTTGTAGAAACCACCCTAACTTCTCTTGGAAAAATCCGGGGCAACAGACCCAATTCCGACCCAGCAATTATGCTCCGCAACGACCAATGGGTCAAGGTCAAGTATATACTCAGTTGCCTCCGAATCAGGTCAATCAGCCAGCTTGGAATGCCCGTCAACCCGCAGGGCAGGCTGATTTGAACCGTCAAATGGTAGAGATGCAAGGATCTATGCTCCAGCTCATGCAGCAAATGAAAAACTCACTGGACAACTTGCAATCCGGGCTCATTGCTAACTCTCGTCAACCCGGATCTCTACCATCCCAACCCGTACCCAACCCACGAAACATTACGAATTCGGGCAATCAAGCCCAAGGGTACGGAAATCAGAGGGACCCACACGCGCATGCTCAGGTGGTTGAGCAGGGTTCCTCGTCTTCTTCTTCTGTAAATCAATAATTCATGGTCAATCAAGCCCCTCCAATCTTTCCTAACCCTCCCCAAGACCCAAATTCTTACACTTCTGCAAATTCTGTCACTTTGAGGAGTGGTAAGAAGACTCAGGATCCACAACCACATTATACTAATCTTTTGAATCCTGAAGAATCTGAGGAGAGAGAGGAGAATTCTAAAGGAGAAATCAAGGCTCAGGAATCCGATTCCAAAGATCTGACTCGTGTTCCTTTTCCTGAAGCCTTAACCAAAGCAAAGAAGAAGAAGTCTGTTGATAGCAATGAGGAGCTTCTGAATTTATTTAAGAATGTTGAGATCAATATCCCGCTCCTTGATGCTATCAAGCACATACCGACTTACGCAAGATTTTTAAAGGAATTATGTACACAAAAGCGTAAGTCGAGAGAATCTGTTTCGAGGAAGGTGGTACTCTCCGAGCAGGCTAGTTCTGTTATCCTGCACTACCACCCTCAGAAAAAGAGAGATCCTGGTGCTCCTTTGATTTCTTGCGTTATCGGAGATTACACATTTGATAGAACACTTTTGGATCTCGGTGCATCCATCAACCTAATTCCGACTTCTCTTTACGAGAAGTTTGGGTTAGGCGAACTTCGGCCAACTTCAGTAACGCTACAGTTAGCGGATCGTTCGGTCACAAACCTGCGAGGAGTTATTGAAGATGTTATAGTTAAGGTCAAGGATTTCTATTTTCCTGTAGATTTTCTTATCCTTGACATGGATGTACCAGATAATCTGAGGAACACGCCCATCATTCTGGGGCGTCCGTTCCTGGCTACCGCAAAGGCCAACATTAATTGTGAAAGCGGTAGCATGGAAATCGCCTTTGGGGACCAACGTATGAAATTAGATATTTTTAAGGCGATCAACAAATTTGAGGATTGTGGATTTATTGAGGAACTTGATGAGGATAATGTTAATATTGAAACTTGTTTGACAGTTTCTTCAATTGAAAGTTCCTCTTTGGTTGATGAATTTGACCCGCAACCCTCTGACTTAACATCTTCGGAAGAGGTTACTGATTTTGTTCACTCACAACCTCTCCCTCTTGTTGAATCTTCAGCATCTACCGGACCATCAATCATCACCCCACCCCATCTCGAATTGAAACCATTGCCCGAGAATTTGAAATATCAATTTTTAGGACCTCAGAATACGCTCCCTGTGATTATCAGTGCTAAATTGACAAAGGAGCAAGAGATTAAATTGATTAAGGTCCTAAAGGAACATAAGGAGGCAATTGGTTGGAACATTCATGACCTTAGGGGGATCGAGACATCTTACTGTAATCATAGAATATTCTTGGAAGATGGATCCCGCCCTTCTCGCCAGATGCAGAGGAGATTGAATCCAAATATGCGAGAAGTGGTCAAAAAGGAAATCATCAAGTGGCTCGATGCAGGAATTATTTATCCAATCTCTGACAGTCCCTGGGTAAGTCCCGTTCAGATTGTTCCAAAGAAAGCCGGGATTACTGTTGTGACTAAAGAGAGAGGAGAATCTGTCACAACTCGTTCAGCTTCTTCTTGGAGAGTTTGTATTGATTACAGGAAGCTGAACACTGCCACTAAAAAGGATCATTTTCCCCTGCCCTTCATTGATCAAATCTTGGAAAAATTAGCCGGGCAGAAGTACTTCTGTTTTCTTGATGGCTACTCGGGATACAACCAAGTTCCTATCCATCCCGAGGATCAGGAAAAAACTACTTTCACCTGTCCCTACGAAACCTTTGCTTTTCGTAGGATGCCTTTCGGGTTATGCAATGCACCTGCGACTTTTCAAAGGTGTATGCTAGCCATATTTTCCGACATGGTGGGAGAGTTTATGGAAGTATTCATGGATGATTTCTCCATTTCCGAAGAATCATTTGACTCTTGTTTGGCTAATTTGGAAATGATTCTTAAGCGATGTATCAAGACACGATTGGTCCTTAGCTGGGAAAAGAGTCATTTCATGACCCAAGAGGGCATCGTTTTGGGTCATGTAATCTCTGAACGGGGAATTGAAGTGGACAAAGCTAAGGTTGATGATATCGCTAAACTTCCTCCTCCCACATCAGTTAAACAAATCAGATCATTTCTTGGCCATGTGAGATTTTATCGAAGATTCATCAAGGACTTCTCGAAGGTTGCCCGCCCTTTGAGCAATCTTCTTTCCAAAGAAACGCCGTTTGTTTTTGACGAATCATGCCGAAAGGCATTTGATTTCCTAAAAACGGCAGTCACCTGTGCTCCAATTTTGCAACCACCTATTTGGACAGCCCCATTTGAGATCATAACCGATGCTTCTGATTACGCGGTCGGGGCTATCCTGGGTCAGAAAATTGACCGAAAGCCCTTTGTCATTTACTACGCTAGTAAAACTTTGGATGAAGCCCAGAGGAATTACACTGTTACTGAAAAGGAATTACTAGCTGTAGTATTTGCGTTGGAAAAATTCAGGGCTTATCTCTTGGGGTCTCATGTTATTGTTTATACCGACCACTCGGCCTTGAGACATCTCTTGGCTAAAAAGGATGCTAAACCCCGGCTTATTCGTGGGATTCTTCTTCTTCAAGAATTTGATCTTGAAATCAAGGATAAAATCGGGGTACAAAATGTGGTGGCGGATCATTTGTCGAGACTCCTAGGTGATTCTTCTTGTCCGGACATTCCGATTGCTGACACTTTTCCAGACGAAACCATTCTTACAGTTTTAGGTGTCCACACCCCATGGTTTGCTGACATTGTTAACTATTTGGCCGTTGGTCAAATCCCCCAGGATTGGACCAAGCAACAACGGGATAGACTCAAATCTGAGGCCAAATACTACTTTTGGGAGGACCCTGAACTGTATCGCATCGGCTCTGATCAGATTATTCGCCGATGCATACCGGAGAATGAATTCAACAGTATACTTGAGTTCTGCCATGCATCTGGGTGTGGTGGACATTTCTCCGGGAAAAAGACGGCTGCAAAAATTTTGCAATCTGGCTTCTATTGGCCATCTTTATTCAAGGATGCCCAGGATTTCTCACGGTCATGCCCTCGATGCCAGGCACTCGGGAGCATAACTAAGAGAGACATGATGCCCTTAAACCCTATTCTTCCAGTCAAAATTTTCGATGTTTGGGGCATTGATTTCATGGGACCCTTTATCCCTTCATTTGGACATCAGTACATTCTTGTCGCTGTTGATTATGTGTCAAAATGGATTGAGGCAATTCCCACCCGAACCAATGACCACAAGGTGGTCATCAACTTTGTCAAGAAAAATATCTTCAGTAGATTCGGGATTCCGAGGGCTATCATCAGTGATGGTGGCACTCATTTTACTAATGCCCAATTCCGGAGTTTATTGGCCAAATACGGGGTTAATCATCAAATTTTCACACCTTACCATCCCCAAACGAATGGACAAGCCGAGATCTCTAATTGAGAGATCAAGAACATTCTGCAAAAAATGGTTAGGCCCGATCGTAAGGATTGGACTCAAAAGCTTGAGGACGCTCTTTGGGCCTACCGTACGGCGTATAAAACGCCCATCAGCATGTCTCCATTCCGTCTGGTGTATGGAAAGGCGTGTCATCTACCCGTAGAGATTGAACAAAGGGCATTCTGGGCAATCAAACAATGCAATCTAGATCTAAATCTAGCTGGGAAGACCAGGAAACTCCAACTATCTGAGTTGGAGGAGCTTAGAAATGATGCTTATGAGAATGCCAAGATCTACAAGGCTCGGACCAAAGCTCTACATGATCAAATGATTTCCCGCAAGAGCTTTGAGCCAAACCAGAAGGTCTGGTTATTCGATTCTAAACTTAAGCTCTTTCCTGGTAAACTTAGATCTAAATGGAATGGCCCATTCATAATTGATCATATTTTTCTAAATGGTGCCGTTCAAATTTCTGACCCAAAGACGGGTAACACCTTTAAAGTCAACGGTCAACGTTTGAAGCCTGTTGTTGACCGTAATCTTCCAGAACCCGTTTCAGACTCTGTTGCTCTAGCCATTCTGTGACTTCTTTGGCTGGACTTCGCCTAGCTGACGGCATTAAACTCAGCAGTTATACATATAACACAAGGCTGATACGAGCTTCATATCCAGGTGACATCTTTCATATTCTACCCTTTCTTTCATGTCTCTTTTTCAATGAGGACATTGCATCAGCTAGGCATGGGGGGGTGGATTCATTTTTGAATTAGTTGGTCAGCTTTGTGAAATTCATATAAATTGCTCTCTTTCTAAAAAAAAAAAAATTAGGAAGGATTAGTTGGACATTAGGACTTTTCAATCCTAAGAAATTTTACATTAGGATCTGAACACAAAGACCCCTCAGGTCTTTGGACTTAATTAGCCTGTGTATCTACTAAAATGTGGATTTATCTTTGAGTTCTCGCCATCTTAATTCTATTATAATTGGAATAAATAAGTTTGGGTGATAAGTACACGACTTGTCAACCCACCCTCTGATTTAAGGAAATTTTGAGTTTTAAGCATCTACACACTTTCTTTGCACTGACTCGTTGCTCGACGATTCTAACGGAAATTGGGTAGCTAATGAACCTTCTAGGGTGATACGGCTGGCAAGTTATCATGGGTAACAGCCCATAGGTAGGTTGTCCAGAGCCCAGTCACTGGACTTTTCTCTTTTTGCTGCCTTTAGGTAAATCTTAGACCAGGGAAGCCACCTACTTAAAAAAAAAAAATCAAAAAGGAGAAAAGAACAAAAAGAAATAAGCCACACTTCGCCGCACGAGTATGGCTGGCAAGTTGTCGGTGGTAACAGCTCATCGACCGGTTGTCCAGAACCCAGCTCAGAAAATGCACTAAAAATTCCCAAAACACTCAAGAAGAAGCGGAGAAGTAGAATAAACCGGGGAGATATACACTGGATTCACCCTTGTGTTGACCCCGTAAAAAAAATAAAAGTAGGGAGAAAGCTACCGGTTGTAAAGATACACCTTTAGGCAGAATTCTGGTTAGGTCACCTAGAGGCGTAGAAATCCGAAGTCCGTTCTAACTGCCGGTCAACGAGTCTATGACAATCACAATAAGATGCTTAAAACTTAGGGTTCTCATCAAATCTTGGGTGAGTTGAATGGCCGTAGAAAGCCACTCTTAAACCCTAAAAGTTGAAAATCCAAAAAAAAAAAAAAAATTATTAGAAAAGAGTAAAAAGAGAAAAAGAAATGTTTCTTTGAATAAGGCGAGGCTTGAGGCGGTCTGCATTTTGGCTGATACCCGGGCACTGTTGTGTCTTTGAAAGTTCAGTTCCTAAGTAGACAATTTCTTAATGATTGAAAATAACTCAGGTCCAAATAATCTAACTTAATTCTTTTATAAATAGCATATAGTTTTGCTAGGGACTAGCAAAAGGTAGGCATGGGGTATGATGTAAACACATTTACACTACTTAAAATGTCTATATATGCATGTTCTTAAGCATAGGATTGCATTTCATAATATAAATATTGCATAACATGCATCATCTTGCATTTAAAGTAGTTTGAATAAAATGGAGGTTAATTGTCTCCTTTTATGTGCTTGGACAGGGCAAACATTTTATCGGGGCCTCGGATCAAAGATCCAACCGTATGGATGTGATCAGGGCGACGATTGGAGTTCAACGACTCCAAGATCGCCCTAATCAGGCATCCATAGCATCAGATAGAGACCGGGGAACCCTAGAAGATCAAGGGCCAGGATGGTGTAAATCCACACTTCAGATGACAAATCCAACCGCACGGATGAATTCGGATCGACGATCGCAGCCCAACGACACAAAAATCGAGTCAATCCGACATCCGTGGCACCATCTACAACTTCCAGAAGATGGACGGCCAAGATGGCGCCACGTGGTGCCATCTCAGCCGCCAAAACGGCCGCATGCATCTTGTGAAGACCGCGCACCCGTCTCCTCTCCGCAGTTGGATCTCGATCCAACGGCTGTGGCCGCCCGGCGCTTAAAACATGCGCTCGACCATCCGCGCCCCGCAGCGCAGCGGTCGAGTGCGCTTACGCGAGCGCGGGGCGCGAGTTCGAGCCGCGGCGAGGGAGCGGAAGGCACGATTGAGCGGGCGCGGATGAGCGTCAGATGGAGATCCAACGGCCGCGTGCGCTCAATCAGGACGACGCGCGATTGGATGCCCGCGTGGACGCGCGATCGCACGTGCAGGCGGGCGGGCGGCAGCGGTGAAGGCGCGATTTTAAGTCGTCCGATCTCGCGATCGGACGGCTGCAAATCAATAGAAGCGCGTAGGCGTTACACGCGCGGGCGGCTGAGCGGGCGCGCGTGGGCGTAGAAGCGACGCGTGCGTTGGGGGCTTTAGCGACGATTTCATCCGTCACTAAAGACCCCTCATTTATTATTTTGAAGTTGTAATGTCCATTTTGCCCCCACTCCTTGCAACTATAAAAGGAGACCCCCTCCATACGAAATTCTCATCCCTTCCTTCTCCTCTCTACCTCTCCAAAGCTCAAGAGAAGCTTGTCCCACACCCGGGATGCTCCTCGCGAGATAAAGTCTAAATTTTCGTCCTCCTTCGGAAGTGGATCCCGCGACGACGACGGCGTGCTGCTCCGTTCCCGCTCTTCTGCTTCGTCCTCCCTCGTCCTGCTCCATTCTCGTTCGTCCAGACGTCGTCTCGTTCGGCTCGTCCTCCAAGCGACCGTCGAGGAGGATAACTTCTCTCTCCCATTCTTATTTACAGCTTTTCTAGTGTAGAATTTTCCTGCTTTATAGTGTAATTGATTTCCCGCTTTCTAGTGTAACTTTCATTTCGTTTGCTTGTATAAACAATTGAAATATTGAATGCATGTTCTCTTTCTCTCTCTCTCTCTCTCTTAGCTCCATTGTAATTATTTCGCCTTGTTTATCAAAAATCCTAAAAAAAAATAATTGCGAATATAGATCAACGTAGCCTCCCTGAGTTCGACCCGGAATTCTTTTTCGGTATAAATCTTATTTGTTGAACACGAATTCTTCGCTTTCTAACTACAACGACAGGTTTTTCCAAAACCAAACACGTTAGCGTAGATTCGTAATCATTCAACAGGTTAACGCCTATACCTAATTAGGATTTGTGAATAATCCAGACCGGTAGATGAAGTTGAGATGGTGAGCACAAGCTTTAGAAGCTTCACAAGGGTGGAATGGCGTCAGATGGGCGGTCATCGGAGGGTGACTTCACCATCGAACATCAGCTGTTCAAGTGGCTGAAGAAGAAATGAAGAAGACAGTGTTTGCAGGGACCTATGTGCAAGGAAAATTAAGGACCTAAGCGAAATAAAAGGACTCAAGTGCAATGAATTCCAAGGACCGAAATGCAAACAGATGCTTTTAAGGTTAATTTAAATTATTTTCTTTTCTAACTTTTTATATATATTTATAACTTAGCTAAATATTATATTAAAGCCTTCTATTCACATTTTTGACCCATTTATTTATATTTATTTACTTATTAAGTTACTTTAAGTTATTAAAGACTTAGGTCTTAAGTTATACTTAAGTTAAATAAGATATTAATTAGGTAACTAATTAATGGTATTTCGAGTCAATTTATTAATTAAGTTATTAATAATATTAATTGACCTATAATTTAACATTTTTAACTTATTTTAAGGTCCTTTAATGATTTATCCCTTATTACCTAATTAACCCTTATATATGCATATTCCTAGCAAATTAACTAGGGAAACTAGTTAATTAGGGATAATTAGAAGCCATGATGAGCCTCTCATCAAGTGGCTAACACTTAGCCAAATTTGAGGGGTTGTTTCCCTTATGCTGCAAAGGGAAGAAAGAGAAGCTAAAGGCAAGGAGAGAAAGAAAGACGGAGAAGAGGTTTTGAAGAAGAAGAGAAGGCTTGTGCTTGCCTTCTGTTAAGACGTCTGATTGCTAAGCCTACCGTCTGAGGCACTGTAGCATTCAAGCTACTATTCACCTATTCTGTTTAATTAGAATATTTGATACATGCTTAAATAAAGGAGTTAAGCGGTGATTTAAATGATCATTATTTTTTATTCACTTATTCTTTTTGCTCCGTCATATGTTGGTTCTCATTGAGTATATTTTTGCCGATATCATTCATTAAATATCTTGTATTTTGCTCCGTTTATTATGCTTTTTTATATTCAATAGAGATTAGTGTCGTGAATTCCTACTTGCTCCCTGCGTTCGACCTCGGACTTCAATTCAAGTTATAAATTTTATTTTTTAAAGCGCATTTGTCCTATACTACAACATATATCTTAAACAACGACGAATTCACCCTAAACAGGGCATATAAGAACCTTGTGCTGATTTAGGTGCCATAGGATGGATTATCCTGCAATGTCGATTGCTAGAGCCTGAATTTAGCAACAGAACGCCATGGGCGGCACTATCTCGAAGTGTCAAAAACATTCTGAGGATTGCCATGGGTGGTGCTATCTCGAAGCATCGATTGTCAGGGATCCTGCGAGGATTGATGGTGGGAACAAGGAATTCGATACAGATCGTATTTAGGGCCAATTCGAGGCTAGAAAAATAATAAAGAAAAGAGAGAAAGCTCTCTAAAAGTGCAAAGAAATTTCTCCATCCCTCTCTCTTACAAAAATGCACTGTAAACTGAACCTAGACTAACCATGTTAAAAGCACGGGTGCTTTAACTGCTAGGTCCAACGAACCTTTGGATAGTTTTTGAGGGCCTTAGAAACCTTCGTGGTAAACTGAGGCTAAAATTAGTCAGGTCTGGATCTTGTTTGATACTTGAGTACCTCTAGGCCTATTGTTAGTATTCTAACATGGTCTCTAAAAAGAAAAGCACACAACAAAAAATCTAAGAAAAAAAAGCATGGTCTAGAATTCAAGTTAATTCCATAAGATTTTGCTAAGGAGCAAACAAAAGTTAGGCATAGGGGTATGATGATAACGTTATCATCAGCCATAACTAGCTTTAATTAGTCATAATTCATTGATAAATGCTCCTACATAATCGCTAGAAGACCGTAATTCATTGCATATCCTTTATGAGAGATTAACATAAAACTAGGGTTAAATATGCAATTTTAGTAGAATATTCTAAATGCAGAGTAACCACGGGGTTTCCTAAGGGCTTATTAAAAGTTAAATGTTCATTAATGTCTAATAAATGGGTTCATGCAGATACAAACTGATTTTCACGCATTTCAAGAATTAATAGACATTTGAAACCCTAATTTCAAACCCACTTAAATAACTAAGTGATGGCATCACCATCATTCTCTAAATCTAACCTAATTTGGCTAAGTTCTAAGGCTAAATTCACCTACTTAACATATTGAAGGGTATAACTAAATCAGGGTTGAAGAGAAAGGAATTAATAGAAAAATGGGTTAATTCTATAATTTTCACGAATAATTATGAATGCAGAATAACTAGAGGGTGAACTTATGATTAATAAAAGGTTAATTGAGCTTAAATGTCCCAAAAATGAGTTGGTATTAAGTAATTTAGGATTAACATTCAAAATGAGTGTTTAATTCTAATCAAAAACCCTAATTTCAACCCCACTTCAATTAAAATAGTTTCGATGGAAGAAAATGTAATATAAACCTTCTAAAAATAAATTAGAGATATTTTATAAGATTTGACACAGTCAATTTGACGATCGGAACTCGTTTTGACCTAAAACAGAATCATAGATGGGTATTTTGTATAATTAGGGTTTAAATGTAAATTTACCATTACAACAACATCAAGCCCAAAAATTGAAGTCACCATCAACTTCCTTATATCAAAATTAGACTACCATAAAAATTTGAGTTCATTTGAACTTCATCTTGGTCAACTTTGCATTTTGATCCTTAATTCCTGATTTCCTTACAAATGCCCCTCAACTTTCAACTTCTTCGCAAAAATACCCCCACCAGCAACAACCTCACCTTCCACCTCCGTAACCTCCGACCATGCAACTCCAGTGAGCCATTCCCGCAACCTCCGGCCCTCTCCTCGCCAACCAACAAGCTATAAACCTTCCTCGCCTCACTCCATTGCAAGTCGTTGCATTTTGGCGAGCATAACTCCCCTCCATCTTCCTCCTCAAGCGCCTCCATTAATGCCGACATTGGAGCATCTCAAATTCCCTCGTCGACCACTCTACTGTGCAATTGGTAGAGGGCTTCTTCTTCCATCGTCGCCACCGTGCTTCCCATCAAAGAACCGACTCTCTTACTCTCTTCCTCAGCTCCAACTCATCCTCGTCGCCCTCTTCTTCTCCAAGTTTGGCAACCACGCTAGCCACCTCCTCGATCTCTCCTCCTCCTCTTAGATACTCTCCCTTCTTCCTCTTCCTCCATAGCATAGGATAGGACCCCTCAGACTTCACAACCACCACCACAACTCCCACCTCTCCATCTCCTCCGTAGGCGACAACCACTCCAGCGAACACGCCCACCTCACTCCAAGTCATCTCACGCACCACCGACCACCCCACAAGCTCCCCCTCGATGAGAGCGTCAAAACCCCTCAACCAATTTTGGGTTTCAAGGTCGCTAACCACCCACTGGACGCACGCCGTTGCTGGCATCTTCCTTGCCTCCGCTGGCCCCCTCCAAGCTTCCTCGCACCAAATCAAGGCCACGACCACCTTCAATACATCGCGGTAGAGCTTCCCAACTCCTTGGATCCGAGTTTTGATGCCTCTCCTCCGTGGTCGATCAACCCATGCCGGCGCTCCTCCGTGTTCGTCTCAATGCCACCTCCGGTCTTCTCAAGCTTCCAAGCTTCGCAAGAAGCTTCATACGGGCGTGGGGAGCTCCTTGCCACCCACAGCAAGGAGTTTTGTGCTCGGAAGCATCACCGGCTTCCTCCATCGCCGATGGCCTGCATACACAAGAAGATGAAGGAGAAGAGGAGGAAGAAGAAGGTAGGGACCTGAGCGTAGAGAAAAGAAATTTACAGGGACCTGATTGCAAGGATCTAGGGACCCAAATGTAAGAAAATTAATATTCTAGGGATTGAATTGAATAAGCATTTAAATAATTGCTTATTCATCTTAATTATTGATGGTTGGGGATTATTAATGAGATTTCTTTGCCTAGTCATTAGTGCTTTGATACATTAATGCTTAATTGCATCGTTTCTTGACTATTTTAATTAAGTACTAATTAAAACAGAGATTCCTCAATACCACGTTGAATTGCATAATTAATTCTCTTGAACTAGATTGCATAGAACATCAAATTAATATGATCTAGTTCCTGAAATAAAATAGTGGTATTCGCACATCAGTTTGCTCCCAAAGATGACCTCGGATTTCTCTTTTAATTCAAGTTATAAATCTTAAATGTAAACTCTCTTCTATCGACTATACTACAATGCGAACGAATTTTAAAATACAGTAGGAGCACATCAACATTTTGGCGTTGTTGCTGGGGAGCAATGCATAATTATCACTATTATGGAAAATATTTCTGTTCCTGATCTCTAACGTATCTGCTTGTAATTTTTGTGAGAAAAAAATTACACCTGGAGCTTAAAGAGGACAATCACTACATAGACAGGTAATCTTCTTCCTTTCTTCTTAATCCCCACTTTCTTAATATAGATAAAAACATAAGGAAGAAAAAAGCAGAGAAGAAAAAAAATTTAGGATTCTACCATGTCTTATTATTCTAGAATTATCAATTATGGCAAGTTATTTTCTGAAATTAATTGTGAGATTTAATTGTAGATTGGAACACACAATACCTAAAATTTCTGTGCCTATTAGGAACTTACACTTAAATTACTTAGCACATGTGGACTACCATCTTCTTGATTGAGTCCAATGTGTTAATTTAAATTGAACTGGACTCCATTTAGAGCTTATTAGGGTTTCAAAATTCTAGGGTTTTGATTTGTAGTACACATTTGCAATGTTATAAAGTAAATATCTTCCCGCATTGTGTGTTACCTAAGCCCTTGTTTGAATTGATTTAAAAATTCAAACACTAAAATCAGGTTTTATAATCACTTGAACCCTAAAATGGAGGCTTAATAACCTGTTTGCGAACCAAATCAAGGGTGGTTCGAGTGAGTTAACCTAGATTTCATCCTTTAATCATAGGATAGGTCAGGTGAAACTAGTTCACATTGTAAATCAATCAACCTAAAATTAGGTCACAATTTGAAATCAAATTCTAAATCAAGTGATAATTAAAGGCACATGCAAAATTAGGCCTTAAAATTAGTAGACTTAGGGCTTAATTCACACGTATCTAGTCTACTTGGAACCGCAGTGACAAGAAAGGTCAGGTGGGGGAAACCCTGTAACCTGTGGAGTGCTCTATCGTATAGGGGTCTTCGCAGGACTCTCCCTTTCTGGCTGCCCAAGCAATTCTCGAGCGGGTGGATTTGTTATCAAGAGGCCCATTTACAGCAAATAAACCATAGTCATCCAATTAATTTGTGTGCCTTAATTGGGTCCTATTCATTTCCAGTCCCTCTCATCTTTTCTGTAGTATGCGCATAGAAGGGGGTCATTAAGACTTACCTTAAGGCCCCGGTTAGAGTCTAATCTGAATCGGGCCCAAGCCCCGATTGTCGTATGTGTTTCTGATCCAGTCAGATTATCTTTTGATCAATCTGAACCAAGACTTGAACCTCCATTTTCTGATCCACCGCCTGGCCTGATTCAATCACCCGGCCAAAGCGAACGAAGACAGTGGGAGTGCGGTTGTGTCGGTGGTTCAAAAAGGAAAGGAATAGGTTAGGAAGGTTTAGGAGAAGAAGAGGGAGAGGTTATGACCTAAACTAATGGATGAAAGGGCTAGGAAGGTGCCAGCTATGATTGGCTGACGCCAAAGAAGAGAAGTCCTCTGGTGGTGGAGTGGCGACAACGAGAGGGGTATAGGTACTCTTGCTTTGGCTAACGAGGAGCGAAGGAAGGTGAGGAAGGAGAACATGCTACCTATGGTACGTGGCAGCAGGTGAAGAGGCCAGAGGGAGAGGAGTCGCCAGAGCTAGTCGAAGGAGGCTGGAGAGGGAGAATTTGTGAAAAGTTGTGGCCAAAACCAAGCTAAGGTGCTAGGCAACGCGATGGAGAAGCTTTTATAAAGCTTGGGGCGAGCTATGGACAAGGAAATAAGCCTAATTGGCTTCATTGGGAATCAAGAAGAACCCAAGGAATCCGTGCATTCGCATGGCCTTCCTGAGGCAAATCAGGAGCCAAGATCTGTCCCAATCTCTTCTTCATAGTGTAAAGATCAATCCCACCAAATTTGGTGGGATTTGCTGAAGATTTGAGTAGGTTTAGGTGTAGTCAAAGGCAACCTAGAGTTTGGTTGACCTCCAATGGTTGCAGGGACCTTATCATGTAGAAGACAACAAATCTAGGGGGCTAATTGTAAAGAAATTCAAAAGCTAGGGGCTTCTATGTGAAGAATAAAGTTTTATGGGACTATAATGCAAACTAGGTCAAGATGGACTCTAATTGGGTCTAAATTTTGGTACAAACATAATTTAGACCCAAGGAATCTAGTGGTAAAGTTGGATTTGAGTTTTAACCAAGTTGCTTGGGTAATTTACGTAAAAATCCAAATTAGGGTAGAACTCTGTTTGTGACTCTATTTAAGGTCAAAATAGGTTCCAAAGGTCAATCAAGGTTATCAAACCTCAGGGAATATTTTTATATGAATTTTAGGAGATTTAAATGAATTTTATCTTGACCATAACCTCTGTAATTTAAGCGGATCTGAAATTAGGATTCTGGGTGCTGCATTGGTTCTCGAAATGTGCGAAACCTCATTTCTGTCTGCATGGACCCACTTATTGATTTTTAATTCTCATTTGACCTTTATTTCACCCCTAGAAAATCCCTTGGCTATTTCATGTTCATGATGTGCTGTTAAAATTACAGAATTAACCCTAGTTTCCTGGTTTCTTCTCAAAATAGCTTGAAATGGATTACAACTAATCGGGGCGTGCTTCACGAATTCAAATCGGGGTTTAGAGGACCCATCGTTGTAGCTCACAAAACTCATCTATTAGATAAAATTTATAACCGAAACTCGAAAAGTTAGTTCCGGGTCGAACACGAGGAGGCGAACGTTCGATTTTATAAAAATCCACGCTTCTCTTCTATTTGTTTTTGTCATTTTTATCTTTTCTATTTTTTTTTTGGTATTTTAATAAGGCAAGAGATTAGATCAACAATTGCTTATCTAGCTAATCTACTTGTGAAGATATAAGAGAGAGAGAGAGGGGAAGGAGAGAGAGAGAAATAATCATCTATTTATAAGAAAGTGTTTGTTACAACTAAGAAAGTGGAAAAATCTATACTACGAAAGTGAAAAAGATAGAAAGAGGTGGGAGAAATCCCCCTTGACGGTCGCTCGGAGGACGACTTGTTCTGATGTCGCCTGGAGGAAGGTGGTGAGGAGCGGGACGAAGGACAGAGGATGGGGTAGGACGGCATCGCAGCGAGGATCTTCTTCCGGAAGGGCGGTGAGAGGATGGCCACGGGATGCTCCACGAATGGGGAAGAAGGGAGGGAAAACTATTTGATTTTCTACTCTAGAAGAGCATCCCGGGCATGGGACAAGCTCTCTCTAGAGCCTTGGAGGTGGTAAGAGGAAGAAAGGAAGAGATGAAGAAAAATGAAAGGAGTAGGGGTCCTTTTATTGTGGAGGAAAGAATCAAATTCATATATAAGACATTTAGTAACGATCATAAACGTTGCTGAAGATCCGCCACAAACGTCACTAAAGACAGCCCACGCGCCCAGGTTGCCGCTGCATTGGCACGTGCTCCCCGTGCCATGTCGGGCGCCTTCGCATGCGCTCACACCAGCTCTAGTGTGCACATGCGGTGGCGCATGCGTGCACATGGGCGACCTAAGTTGTGCCACGTGGCGGGATCTAGGCTGTCCATCTTCTTTTTGTTGTAGGGGCTACTACAGAGGTCGGATTGAGTCGATTTTCTCGCCATTGGGCTGTAATCGTTGACCCGAATCCACCCACGTAGTCGGATTTGTCTCTTGAAACTCCGAATTATGTCACCTAGTCCCTTGGCCGTTGATTTTCCTCAGACTACATATGGTGCTACGGGACTCTGATCAAGGCGATTTCTGAGGCGTTGGAGTCCGATCGTCATCCTGATCAGATCCGCATGGTCGAATCGTCAATCCGAGGCTTTGAAATAAATCTCCTTCTCTCCTAACCATAGAAAGGATGTAATTAACCTAAAATATACACAACTACTCTGAATGTAAAATGATGCATGCTATGAAATATTTATAATATGGAATGCAAATATAAACCCAGGAACATGCATAAATAAGCATTTTAACCTAAATGGATGTATCTACATCATACCCCCATGCCTATCTTTTGCAAGTCCCTGACAAAATTTGACTACATGCTTTGTATAAAAATAGAATTAGGATTCGATCGCTTAGACCTATGTTGTTTATTAACAGTAGAAATTATCAACTAAGGTCCTAAACTACGAAGGCTCAACAGTACCTGGGTGTCTGCCAGATTGCAAACCACCCACGTCCTCGCCTTTTTTGAAAAGGGAAGATACTTTTTTTTTTTGCCATTCTTCTTTTCTAATTTTTTTGTCCTTTTGAAGTTTAAGAGTTCCAGGATAACCTTTTACGACTACCCGACCCGCCCAAGACTCGAAAAAGACTCTATGTGCTAAGCACCTACTGAAAAGAGTGAAAGACTTACTAGGTAGCGGTTAAAACGGACTTTGAGTTTCTACGACCCTAGGTGACCTTGCCTAGAGGCTTATCTTTTCGAATGGTAGCTTTCTCCCTACTTTTATTTATTGAGTCAACACAAGGTTGAACCCAATGTATATCTCCCCAGTTTATTCTACTTTCTCGCTTGTTCCCTACGTGTTTTGGGAATTATTGTGTATTTTTGTAAGCTGGGCTCTAGACAACCAACCAATGGGTTGTTACCCACAACCACCTGACAGCCATATTCGTGCGGTGAAGTGTGGCTTTATTATTTTCTTTCTTTTTTCTCCTTTTCTTTCTTTTCTTGGGTGTTTCTTTTTTTTCTCTTTTTTCTAAGTAGGTGGCTTCCCTGATCTAAGATTTACCTAAAGACGGTACAAAGAAAATGGTCTTATGGCTGGTCTCTGGACAACCGGCCGATGAGCTGTTACCACTCACAACTTGCCAACCATACTACCCTAGATAGTTCATTAACTACCCAATTTTTAAAGAAACCATCGAAAAGTGAGTCAATGCAAAATTGTATATATGCTTAGGCTTAAAGTCCACTCAAATCAGAGGGCGGGTTGATAAGTCGCATACTTATCATCCCAATTTATTTACCAAATTAAAATGAATTTGAATTGGCGAGGACTCGAGACTAAGTCCACATTCGAGTGAACACCCAGCCTAGTTAAGCCCAAAGACCTGAAGAGTCTAAGTGTCTAGGTCCTATCGTATCATTTCCTAAAGTTAATAACTTCCAAATGCCTAAGTTCTCTTCTCCTAATTCTTCTTATTTTTTTATCTTTTCAAATTTTCTATTTTTTTTAAAGAAGCTAAAAGAAACTCTACGAAATTAACAAAATGATTTCAAGATAAAGTTTCCAACCCCCCATGCCTAAATGATGCAATGTCCTCATTCTAAAA
Source organism: Thalassia testudinum (assembly GCA_037157565.1). Taxonomy (NCBI): domain Eukaryota; kingdom Viridiplantae; phylum Streptophyta; class Magnoliopsida; order Alismatales; family Hydrocharitaceae; genus Thalassia; species Thalassia testudinum. The sequence continues at coordinate 64,373,918 of JAZHRO010000022.1, read as the reverse complement.
ACAAAGACATGAAAGGGCGGAGTAACAGAATATCACCTGAGTTTCGTGAAAATCTGGTCAACTCCACAGAGAGAAGCGAGTATACACACGCGCTAAATTTATTGCCTTCAGCTAGGCATAACATATATACAAGAAAGAAATTGAGAATTTACAAGTGCGGGTCAAAATCAAAATTAAAAGGTTGATCCTAAAACCCGCCAGCAGAAGATGTCCACAGATGTGGACCAGATTATGATGCAAACCCATGCCCCAAGGTCGAGTGGTTCTAAGGTTCTGGATGAAAATCACCCAAAACCTAAGATTATTGTGTTTGCGGGGCTGAGCCTGTGGTTTTGTGGTGTGGAACCCAAGAACAAAGTGTCAGACAACGGGTAAAGATGGTTCAATAGGTTCAGATGTCCTCTTAACATTCAGCTCAGAAAAATAATCAGTTATTTCGAGCTTGGGTTGTACGTAAAAGATATCGTAAGGGTCCTGGTAGAAAGTAGGTGGTTTCAGGTCAATAGGTACCCTTAGATCCAAAATCAAAGTTCCCTCAGAATTAGCTTCCCAAATTTTCATTTCAACAATTCTATCCTCCAACATCAAGAGCTCAGGCACCGAGACCTCTAGCATATCATTCACCCCATATGACTCACCCAAGTCCAGAAATCATGGCTGACTCAGAATTGACTTGGTTACAATGATTTTCAAATCAAAATCAATCCCTTTGGGGTGTGGTTGAGGAATGGGGCTATTGATTGAATCTTCTAGTAAATGAGGATTTGAGTCCTCCAAGTTAGCCCCACCCAAATCCAAATCTTCAATAATTGGGCTATCAAACGATTCGTTAGATTCCTCAAGCCCGTTTGTCTCACTAAAATCATCTTCCTTACACTCAAGTGAGACTTCACTAAGAGATTCTTCACCCTCAGAATCAAAGAATCCATGATCCTCATTTATATATGTCTCAAAATCGATTGTCATTTCCTAGTTCAAAGAGACATATTTTTTATCGCTCCCTGGCTCTGGGATCTCGGGTGAATCAATCGATTCATCCTCAATGGGTTGCTCTAGCCCAACCTGGTCATCCCCGGTCTCAGAAAATGTATCCCCCCCGATAGGTGCCTGAGCGGATTCAAACATTGGCTCTCCTGAATGAGGTTCATCTTGAGAATCATCCTAAGATTTGACTAGGGCAACCACAAATTTCATCCTCAACCTCGATAATTTTCCAAGAAGAAACTCACCTAGGTCCCTATCCCTAACATTTTGGAGCAAATCCAATAGAGAACTATTAAGTTCATTAATCATTTTGATCATAGGCTCCAATGCTTTAGTGCATGGTGTTGGATGAGCTTCTATAGATTGTATAGTGTTCCTCAAATTAGCCAACACCCTATCCTGGATCTGGTTCACCAAAATCGAATGGTTCGGTTCAGGTTTAGGTGGGTTTGAGTTAGATCTAGGGTAGTCAAGATATCGAGGTTCTAGGGTCCCTCCCTGATAGTAGGTCATTTCAGGTTGTTTAAAGGATGGTGGTGACCTATATTCAGTGCAATACTGGGGAGGGTAAGTGTCATAATCATCATATCCTTCCTAATTGTAGATCGGGTTGGTTTGGTCATCAAAGGATGGAGATCTATAATCATTATAGCTCTGGGAAGGATAGTAATCATAGTCTTGTTGTCCAAGGTTAGGCCCTAGACACTGAGGTCCGGATTCATATCCCCAATCAAAGTCATCCCAGCTAGTGGATGGGTAATTACAAGTCAAGTCAGGATAGTAATCATGTTGGGAATAAGTGGTAATAGGAGGATAGGATATGAAATGTGTGTAGGTTGTGGAAGGATACATTGTGGAGTAAGAGGGAAATCAGAAGAGAGAAAGGAGCCCTGCAATACAAGAAATAAACCCTATCCTTAGGTGGGCTAGCCTAAAGACCTATAAACTCCCAGGACCCGTCTTGAGATTATAAACGATTTGGTCTACTTTTATCCATTCAATCCAACCAGTTAGAAGGAGGGACTGGGGAGAAGGTTCTTCCTCTGGCTTATGCCTCCGGTTCCTAGTGTACCCCTAACTACGGTCGTTTGATGCTACCCCCTAGCTAGACATCAGATGGACCAGCAGAAGCAGATTAATCGAAAAAAATCTCAGTTTGAGCACCGAAGAGAGAATCAATCCTTAAGGCCAATGTTTACTCAGTTTTAATTAGGCTTGGGATGATTGTGCTCTTGGAATGTGATGGACCCTTTAGATGGGTTGTGCCCTTAATGATCAGTTAAAATGTGTGTACGTGTACAACCAGGGTTTTCAAACAAGGTTATTTGATGACGTGGCTTTTAGGGTTTAACCTTGTTTAGTAGCTTTTAGGGTTTAATCTTTAGGTGTATTCAATCAAGATTCAGTAGAACACTCCAAGTTTTGAAAGCATTGGTGATAATATATTCCTTTAGAAATAAAAAATAATGTGGAGTGCCTAGTTCAGCATTAAGAATCAACCCTAAGTGGCAAGCTACTTGATGGATCAGTTTTAGATTGAGTGGTGCGGCCCAAACAGTTCAAGCAATTGGCCTATTACACCACTTGATTAAGGCACACAAAAGGACTTAACCTAATCAGATTTCTACAACTTATTTGTGTGTTGAGTAAGTGTACCAGGTCCACGGGTCAGATCCTTGTTAAATGGTAGAATCGATGTGATTGTGCGCCTTAGGGTGAGAAGTTGTAGGTGTTAAGTGTGTAGCTTTCAGAAAATCTCACAAGAGAAGAGTATATTTTTTTTTCTTTTTTTTTATATATGCGGGGGTGAGATGAGCAGAGGTGGCAAACAAACAACCAAATCTATCCTAGGGTTTATAAAAAGAACCTAAGTTGATTTGGGTTTGAGTTATTAGTGTGGTGAAATGAACTAGTGGGTGGGGAAGTGTGGGGGACACTTACAAAGCACACACCCACACTTTATTTCAGTCTACCGCACTTGGATTTCCATGCTAGGGTACCTGCAAGACAGTAGATCAAAGACAAGCAGGGTTAGTGCTATGTAAATGCAAAGAAGCGTAGAAAACAATAAAGTAAATTCCATTGCCTCCTCGACAACGGTGCCAAAATGATCAGGGTACGCTTCGCGAATTCAAATCGAGGTTTGGAGGACCCGTCATTGTAGCTCGCAAAATGCATCCATCAGATAAAATTTATAACCAAAACTCGAAAAGTGAGTCACGGGTCGAACACGGGGAGGTGAACATTTGGTTTTATAAAAATCCGTGCTTCTCTTTTATTTATTTTTTTCGTTTTTATCTTTTCTAATTTTTTTTGGTATTTTAATAGGGCAAGAGATCAGATCGACAATTGTTTATCTAGCTAATCTACTTGCAAAAATATACGAGAGAGAGAGAAACAATCATCTATTCATAAGAAAGTGTTTGTTACAACTACGAAAGCGGAAAAATCTATACTACAAAAGAGAAAAAGATAGAAAGAGGTGAGAGAAATCTCCCTCGACGGTCGCTCGGAGGACAACTCACTCTGACATTGCTTGGAGGAAGGTGGTGAGGAGCGGAACGAAGGAGGATGGAGCCGGACGACGGAGGATGGGGCAGGATGGTGTCGCGGCGAGGATCTTCTTCCTGAAGGGTGGTGAGAGGACGGCCATGGGATGCTCCACGAATGAGGATGAGGAGAGGGAAAACTATTTGATTTTCTACTCTAGAGGAGCATCTCGGGCTTGGGACAAACTCTCTCTAGAGCCTTCGAGGTAGTGAGAGGAAGAAAGGAAGAGATGAAAAAAAATGGGAGGGGTAGGGGTCCCTTTATAGTGGAGGAAGGAATCAAATTCATATACAGGACATTTAGTGATGGTCACAAACGTCGCTGAAGATCCACCGCAAACATTGCCAAAGATAGCCCACGCGCCCACGCTGCCGCTGTGTTGGCACACGCTCTACGTGCCTCCGCACGCACGCGCACGCGCACTGCTGTGCATGTGCAGTGGTGCATGAGTGTGCATGGGCAGCCTAGGTTGCGCCACGTGGCGCAATCTGGACCCTCCATCTTCTTTCTTTTATAAGGATTGCTATAGAGGTCGGATTGAGTTGATTTTCACGTCGTTGGGCTGTGATCGTCGACCCAAATCCATTCGCGTAGTCGGATTTGTCATTTGAAGCTCCGAATTACGTCACCTAGTCCCTTGGCTGTTGATCTTCCTCGGACTTCATATGATGCTACAGGACTACGATCAAGGTGATTTCTGAGGCATTGGAGTCCGATCATTGTCCTGATCAGATCTGTATGGTCGGACCATCAATCCAAGGCTCCGAAATAAATCTCCTTCTCTCCTGACCAAAAAAAGGATGCAATTAACCTAAAATATACACAACTACTTTAAATGCAGAATGATGCATGCTATGTAATATTTATAATATGGAATGCAAATCTAAGCCTAGCAACATGCATAAATAAGCATTTTAACCTAAGTGGATGTGTCTACATCAACAACCCTCAAATGGTTATGTAGGAGCATTTATCTTTTAATCCTGACTAAAAGTGGCCAGTTAGAGCCTATGATAGTGTTCCCATCATACCCCCATGCCTAGCTTTTGCTAGTCTCTTAGCAAAACATCCTGTGGATCAAACCAGGTTTCTAAGTTGGATGTAACAGTCTGAAAGCCTTACTAAGCTACATCTCTAGAAATCAGACCAGAATACCAACAATAGGCCTAGAGGTACTCAAGTACCAGCTAAGATCCAAACCTGACCAGCTTCAGCCCGAGTCCGCCGTGAAGGTTTCTAAGACCCGCAAAAACTGCTTAGAGGTTCATTGACCCCAGCGGTTATATCACCCATGCTTAGAAGTAACTTGTTTAGGTTCAGTTTACCAGTGCATTTTTATAAGAGAGAGATAGAGAAGGATTTTTTGTTTGGAGAGTTTTCTCTCTTTTCCTTTTATTTTTTCCTAAATCCAACCTCGAATTGGCCCTAAACACGATCTATATCAGATTCCTTGTCCCCACCATCAATCCTCGAAGGGTCCCTGGCTTTCGATGCTTCAGGATAGCATCGCCCATGGCAACCCCCAGAACCTTAGCTTTCGAAACTTCGGGATAGTGCCCCCCCATGGAGTTTTGTAGCTAAATTCAGGCCTTGACAATTGACATTTTGGGATAATCCCACCCATGGCACCTGAACCAGCACAAGGTGCTCACATGCCCCCGGTAGGATATTTAGATATCCTAGGAGACAAGCACCAAGGAGATGATATGTTAATACGCATCTTCGAGGAGAATTTCCCACCTCTCTACACCGGGAACTCATCCAAGCAACTTGTGTTGTCGAGCTGCTCCTAAGCTAGATCTTCGAGATCGCTTTTCATAACAGAACACTTTTGGCATGATTTTTCTTTATTAAACGTACTGAACCAGACTTAGTGTGTGATTTTTGGGTGCTTAGGTTACCAAATCCCATAAACCAAAGGGCAGGCAACAGGGCCAAATAATCCCTATGCCTCAGACCTACTACATTAGCCTCGCACTTTCCTCAACCTTTTGAGGATTAATCCAGATCTTAACAAATACGTGAGTGTTTAAATCCTGAAACAGATCCAAGAGGCCTAAGGTTGGTACTCGTCACTAATCTCCTAGGTTTTAGCCTTTCAGGTCTTAATTCATCATCTGATCCAACCTAGAAGTTAGGTAAGTTCCATACTCAATTTTAAGGGACTAATTCATTTTTTCTCTTTTTGTTTGCTCCTCTTTTCTCTTTTTTTCTTTTTCTTTTTCTTTTCTTTTCCTCTTCTCTTTTCATTCAACTCGATTCAAATTGTCTTTTCCTTTCCTCTTTTCTCCTCAAGAAGGATTTGCAATTTAGTTCACAAAATTTCCTCCCCTTCCTCCATTTTTTTCTTTTTTCTCATTTTTTGATTTTTTTATCAATGTATATTTTTTGTGAGAACCACTCAGAGAATTGAATTTCCATATGTTTGCACTTTAACACCCCCATGCCTAAGTTTTGCAATGTCCTCATTATAAACCAGGAGGATACAAATTTAGTTTGGTTTAAGGATTAGAACAGGATCAAAGGGTGGGTGAACGGGTCGGGATGACTGTTGCGAACGATTTTAAGCTTTGATACAAGTACCAAAGGTGGAGTCGGCTCTTCTAAAGTGAACTCAAAAGTGTAGTAGCAATGTAGCTCAAAAGAATGATCAAAAGGGTCTCAGATTTTTGGAATGACGGGTTGCCTCCCGTTAAGCGCTAAATTCAATGCTTTCAACCGAGCAGAAAGTGGTCAAGGAGAAGGGATGGTCAAATCAGATGAATTTTGTAGAATAAGCACCTTGATCAGAAGCCTGGTTGGTCAACTATGTGCTTGTTCAGATTGACGAGCCAATGATGCAGACCAAATCCAATCAGTCTGGTGGGTTGATGGATGAATCAATAGATACGGAGCCCACCAGATACTTTGAGGCTCAAAGACATTTGGAAACGGCGCCAGAATGTTAAGGCGAAAATTGTCGATGTTTAGAGAAGCGCATTATAGTATAGGATGAAAATCGCACAAAACAGTTAAATTTATAAGCTCGAAAACAATGTGAGTCCGAGGTCATTTGCAGGGAGCAAATATGGCAATTTCGACTCACTAATCACAAAATCAGAAATAATATGCAATTGAAACCAATGAAATGCTCAAAATAATACTTCAATAAAGATCATAGAATTATTGCAAAAAGATTGGGCTAAAATGGTGATTTAAATCACCAAATTAACTCTTAAGTTTAAAGCTCACAACCACTTAAATATTTGAACTGTATGCTCAATCAAATATCAGAATAATTATCTCCACAGTAGAATTAATCAAATGCCATATTAGATGACAACAGAAGGCCTCGAATGCCTTAACTAGTAGCCCTTACAAGGCTCAAGGGCCTCGCACAAAGCCTCATAGACGAGATACAGCAGCACCATGTGTATTAGGCACAAGGGGATATGGAAATGCAGATTGCGAGTTTGGCTGAATTGGTTCAGCTTGATCAAAGTAGGGATCCTCAAAAGAACATCGATCTGTGGAGGATGTAGGAACCCTATTGGAGAAATCAGAAAAGGATAAGTGATTATCAGTTTGATCAATGTCCGACACCTGATCAAAAGATGGAGAATTGTATGCAACTAGATCAAAGAGAGGTGAATCAGAGTAGATGTTGATTCCGGTGGCAGGTCAGGGATGGGATCAGATTTTGGAAGGCTTTGTATGTGTATCAAAAGGTGTGGCTTCTTTGAGGTTCGAATCATTGGCCTCAGCATCAGAATCAAAGAATGGATCATGGATGCTGAGGTCGTAAACTAGCTCGTAATCGTCAGGAAACAAAGGTTCTCCGAAATCAGAGTATGATTCAAAATCATCAGAGAATTTGCGAAGATTAGTTTCTGAACCAGACACCAGATCGGGATTTCCACCATAGAATGAATCATTATGTGTAGAATCAACAACCTGACTTGGATCCAACCTAATCTCAAATTCTGAGCTCAAAGAGGTGTCCTTATTAGGGATGGGCTTAGGTTCTTGGCTCCTAGGATAGACCCAATCAAAATCCAACTCTTCCAAATCCTCTGTTTCTATTTCATAAATCGGTGTAACCTTTGAAAAATCATGTTGTATCTCTGAGGAGTCTGGAAAGGCATAATCATCAAACACAAGCCCTACATTATAGTTCAGATCTAAAATCTGATTCTCTTCATATTGGGCCTTATGATTATCCTAAATAGATTTTGATCTAGATTCTAGGTCAAAGGTAGGAATTGGGTCACTAGAATCTAGGCTAGGCTTAATTGGGATGTCAGAATCATTCTTGAGAATTACCTTAACAGAATAAGGTTCGGCAATTATATTCTCGAGAGGTTCTGATTCAGGCTTATCTTCACAGGTGTCTGGGAAATCTGGGTTTGATGAACTAGCTTCATAGTTTTCTAGGGCTGGTTTGGAATCGGGAACACTTGCATTCGGATCCTCCTAACCCATGTCAATATCAGGTATGTCATTCTACACAAAATTTGAATCAGATTCTATTTGGGTTGGGGGGTCACAACAACCTCGATTTTCAAACCTGGGGGTCTCCCGATCGTGTTCGACCATCCTACTAACTCCAGCTGCTATAGATACTCCCAAGAAACCCTCCAAGTCATCTGAAGTGTGTATTTTTAGGTTTCAATCAAACGTTTCCTGTGATTATCAATTTCTGACTCACATCTGATCAGGAAACAAAGTTAATTTCTATTCATGATATATTGTTCTGTGATTATCTGTTCATTTCACCCCTAGCAAACCCCTTGGTTGTTCTATGTTCATGATATACTATTAAAATTACAAAATTAACCCTAGTTTTCTATTTTCTTCTCAAATAGCCTGAAGTAGAGTTACAACCCTCAAATGGTTATGTTGGAGCATTTATCTTTTAATCCTAACTAAAAGTGGCCAGTTAGAACCTATGATGGTGTTCCCATCATTGGGTAAGTTCAAAGGTTGTAGCTATGTGATCATAAATGGATCTTCCATTGCATAAAGCTCGCCTGTTCAAGAAAGATAATTTTTGTAAGGAAGAGACCTAGTCTTTTAACTAAGATACTAGAGGCAACATTATAAATGGTATTGCAAAGGCTAATAGGTCTAAAGTTAATGACATCAAGGACGTTCAACTTCTTAGGAACTAAGGTGATGAAGGTATTAATGGAACAACATCATCCAACATAACTAGCTTAATTTAGTCAGAATCCAGTGGGAAATTCTCCTTAATAGCCTTCAGATAGTCGTAATTCAGTTCTGAGTTTACTATGAGAAGAAGATAGGAAATCCTATTAATTCTAATGTTTTAATGAGAAATCATGATGCAAAATAAATTAGGGATTAATCGATGGGCAAATGAACTTAAATTCCCAAGAAGTGGGCTCAAATTGACTAAAATAGGTTTTTCTACGATTTAAGGATTATTTTATTAATGAAAACCCTAATTACAACCTCACTGAAATTGAATGGGTTCTAATCTAAACCTCCTAAAAATCATTGAAAAATATTCTAAGAGGTTTGGAACCTTCACTTTGACCAAAAATAGAGACTTAGGCGGGAGTTGGCTTCATTCTTGCGCTTTAGTGTAAATTACCCAACCAAACTTGGTCAAAACTCAAACTACATCACCATTAGATTCCTTAGGTCCAAATTAGGTTAACCCAAAAATTTGAGCCCAATCAGAGTATATCTTAACTTAGTTTGCATTTTAGCCCAAAGCTTTCTATTTACTACAAAATTACCCATAGGTTTCAAATGTTTATTACATATGACCCCCTACTTTTTTGGCACTCTTGCAAAGAGTCCCCTGCCTCCATCGTCTTCAACCTTCCAAACACAGCATGCACAGGCCAAATTTGGAGGATCAAATCAAGATCAAATCCCACGAAATTTGGTAGGATGGATCTTGAGATCACCCCCAAGCCAATAAGCATCTTCTTGAGATCCAAATCAGTCAGAATTGGCACCGGCAAGATCAAAAATTTTGAGCTCATAGTCGACCGAATACCTATGTATTGTGGCTCATTTGAGTGGGACTTCGAATCTATATAAAGCCCCTGACTTCTACAAGTTAAGGGTGTGCCCAATTTGACCGGAATTCCCCCTTTCTTCCTCTGCACTGGCACATCTTGGCAGCACCACTGGAGCTCCCCGTCAATCAAATCAAGATCAAATCCCACTAAATTTGGTGGGATTGATCTTGAGATCACCCCCATGCCAATAAACATCTTCTTGAGATCCAAATTGGCCGAAATTGGCACCAGCAAGCTCCAAAATTTTAAGCTCAAAGTCGACTGAATACCTACGTATTGTGGCTCATTTGAGTGGGACTTCAAATCTATATAATGCCTCTAACTTCTACAAGTCAAGGGTGTGCCCAATTTGATCGGAATTACCCCTTTCTTCCTCCTCACCGACACATCTTGGTAGCACCACCGGAGCTCCCCGCCCTCCTTCCTCTCCCTCTACCATGCAAAATAGGCCAAGGGCTTAGCCTACCCTCACTTTTGTCAAGCTTCTCACGAAGCTTCAACTCCTATCTCTCCTTCCTCCTCTCCAACCAACCATGTCTTCTTCCTTATCGCCGACGAACTTCGGTAAGCTCCTCCGCCCTTTCTCTCCCCAAATTTCTTTAAGGCTTCTCCTCTCCTCACCTCCAATTAGGTCTAAGGATCTTCCGAGCTCCATTCTTTCCCCATAGCCTCTTCCCCAACACCGACCGTCACCACCACAACCACCTTCACTGTCTCACCCTATCCACTTCCCTCTGACCTAGTTAACCTAGGCAAAAGGACCATGCCACCACCACAAACCTTTTGCCTAAGTCAATTAGACCCTATGTCACTGTCTTCACCCCCCTCCATTATCACCAGTGGAGCTTCTTCGAAGCTTCATCACCGGCCACACACTTTCACCCTCGCACGCAATTGACCTAGGGCTTTTGTCTGACGTAGCGTGTCAGACCTTGCTACGTGTTTAATTGGGGCCATGAGGCCATATTGATGCTTGTAGGTACCTTGCAAGTGAGCTCATCTTCTCTGACGATGTTACCCTATCTCCGATGAGCAATTAAGGTGGATATGACCCTCAACGCGCATGGAATCAGGTGGGGAACTCATCTGGGCCGTCGATCTCTGATCCCATGGCCAATCGAGTAGTAATTGGCAGCAGCTCCTCCACATAGCGAAGATGAAGGAGAGGGGGACTTATTAGTCCCACATCGGAAAGAGATGATTTGGATTTGGGAATAAATTGATTCCCACCCCCTTTCCCATTTCTCAGAAATAGGTGGTTGGGACCACAGCCATATCACACTTTGCGCATGCCCTCGCCCGCCCACGCATGCCCAGGCAGGTCTAAGCTTGGATCCAGATTCGATTAGAGAGAAAAGCTACAGTATTGGGCCTAGAGGAGTGGGTCGAGTTTTGAACTAATGGTGCGTAGTCTAGGCTGAGCCTTGGGCAGGTTTTGTGACAAGATTTGAGAGGTTTCCTTGGGCTTAAAAAAATTCTATGTGTTCAAAGGGCCATTGGCCTTAATTGAACAACCATTTTTTTCCCTTCACACTTTATTTATCTTTAGAGATTGAAAGCTCATTTATTTTTGTCTATTTGAGATTGACATTCATTGCATATTATCTCTCTTTTTGTATTAGATTATTGTAAGTAATTTTATTCAATTGAGTAGTGGTTGATTGTGATCATTTGCACCCTAAAATGACCTCGGACTCACATTCGAGATATAAATTTAAGTGTTTTCATCGCTTTAGTCACTATACTATAACGCATATTTGAAACCTGACTTTAGCACAATAACAGGTATTGTTGAAGGCCCTCGATGCTCCCTGAGTTATGAAAGAGTGTGATATAGATTCAATGATATCAACTTTGACAAAGGTCCTAAAAGGCAAGAAAAAATTCTGCATTGAACCCATTAGGACCTAGAGCTTTGTTAGAAGAGGCATTTGAGATAGGATATCAAAAATCTCAGTTTGGGATGGGGTTTCAATCAAAGAAGAGCATCTTCAGGCACAATCACACTATGAACAGCTTTCGAAAAGGTTTCAATGTTATTTTGATCCTAGGAAGATAGGAGGGATTGACAATAAGTAATGGCCTTAATAGCAACCTCCTCCCAAGAAACACCTCCTATAGTAGAAGACAAGGAGGTACGATTATACTTAGCAAAATGCCATTTAATAGTGGTGAAGAATTTATTAAAAGCTTCTCCATGCTTAATCCAATTGAATTTAGCCTTTTGCATAAGGAAGAGGGCCTGCCATAGGAAGAGGGCCTTCCAACCCCCTCCGAAGAGGGAGGAAGGAAGGGCTCAACCAAAGAATGAGGAGGGTAAAGAATGAGGGAGAAAAAGGAGAGGCAAAAAGGGAGAAAAGAGAGGGGAAGGGAGAAAAGGAGGATGCTCCAGAGAGCGGAGGGGCAAGAGCGGAGAGACAAGAGCTAACAGTGGATTTTGAATCCTTATTATTAAACATAAGAGTTTGCTTTCCGGGCAACACCATCATCTCCTACACTTCCCAAGGTCCATCTTGCCTCTACGTCACTTCACCTTTTGATTTAGTGCCACCTGGACTTCATTGCCATGGAGACCAGTCATGACCCTCCCTTACATCAAGTCAGCTAAATACATAACTCCTAGCATGCACACTCACTCAAGGATTTGGTGCACCAAGCAGGTCAGGAGGGTTGGCTGTTCTGGGAGGACCCATCTGATCGCTCAAAATGGTGGTTAATCGATGTGAAATCAAAGTCGTAAAAACACGTTCATTATAGTCGAAATCACGAAGATGCTCTTATATTTATAATACCGAGCCTGAAAAATCATGCAAGTTAAAATCGAAGTTCAGGTCGTCTCTGGGAGGCAACCTTGTCTATTCGCTTCTAAGAGAGATTTTTTTTTGTATTTTTGTTTTTATGATTTTTTTATTTTTTATAAAGAACAAGATATAAGCAAATTAAACTCCACTAGTAATTAAGAAAGCAAATATTAGGAAACTAAACTACCAACTATGGAATTCTAATAAACCAAAATGAAGTTACAAGATGCCTGCTACAATGAAAATAACTAAATAAACAAAAGCGATAATGGAAACAAAGGTGGCCACGAAGGCGTAGCCTAAAGAAGTGCAGAGATGGAGTGGACCTGAAGGCACACCTGGTGGAGCTTGGATATGGGAAGGCCTACTGATGCGGAATTTAGCTTGATTTGTAATTAGGGTTTTTAGAGTCGTAACACGCAAAATCGCATATGCTTTTAAAACTTGTAACCTAGATGGTGGGGTATCTAGGGTTTTCCAAGGAGGCCAAATGTTTGCAAAATTATGTCTCTTGCTTGGAAATCGAACTCAACTTTCTTTTTGGTGTTTTATATATATGATTTTTATAGGTTTTGAAATAACGAGAACAATGCAAGTTTGTTGATAGCAACAAAATCGTCTACATTAATCCACTACACTACTACTAAAGTGACAAGTAGAGCCTCTCCCTAAGCTCAGTCTAGTCATGCGGAGGCCTAGAGTAATTAAGGAGAGGGAGTGAAAGAATGCTAGACAAAAAATTCTACAAAACTATGCAACAAAAAGATAAAAGAAGGCAACTTGAATTAACGGAAATCTGTTTTACAAAAAGCAAATGTAAAGGAATGCTTCTATTCTAACTTGAAACTACAAGAAAGTAAAACAAAAATCCTCTTAAAAATTTTGAAGAAGAGGAGCTTCTTGTTCCAAGCCTAGTAGCTCCCGGGCTTGAAAAGAAATCTTCCAACTCCTCTTTGAAATCTCCGCCAAGATGATGTCCTCCAAGGCAAGCCCTAAGGGGGCGTGCCCTCAGCTTCTCCTCAAGGGTGGACATCCACTAATGAGGGCGGGTTTCATGTGTTTGAAATCGGGGTTACAAGTAACCTGTCGTCGTAGTTGCAAAACTCGTGATCAAATAAAATTTATACCAAAACTTCAAGGGAGTCCCAAGTCAAACACAGGGAGGAGACGTTTACTTTAATTGAAAATCGCGCTTCAACTTGTTTCTTTTTGGTGTTTTAGGGTTTTGTTATTTTTTGTGTTTTTGAAAGAAGAAGACTAGCAGAATAAATCACAAGAGATATGGAACAAATATGAAATATATCATGAATGTCTATTACAATAATCTACGAAAGCATAAAAAGAGATGGAGGTGAGAAGAAATCTCCCGAAGCAATTGTTCGGTGAGACGACGGCGCCTAGCGGAAGCTCAGACGAAGAGGGTGAGGAGCGGGACAACGGAGGTGAGATGTAGGAGGACGTCGGGTAGAGGAAAGCTTCAACGTAGCTCCGAAATGGAGGTAAGAAGGCAGAGATCATCTGCTACCAGAATGGAGGTGGGAGGACGGCTCCAAGGTGACCTATGAATGGGGATGGGAAGATGGAGGAATATTTTGTGAGACAAAGGTTCACTACACTAATAGGAGCCTTGGGAGCTTGAGAGTAAGCTCTAATGAAGTGCCGGTAGGCTTGCTAAAGCTTAGGAGTAGGTGGGAGTAGAGCAGGTAGAGATGGCTTGGAAGGGAGGGGGTGTAGGTCCTTTTATAGTAGAGGAGAAGAGGCAAAAACAGGTATGGGACCATTAGTGACCTCCAGGCCCTCACTAGAAGTGTCGCTGTAGGCAACTCATGCTTGCTGGCGTTGCTAGCGTGCGAATAATTAGCGACGGTTATAAGCATCGCTGAAGATCCGCCGCAAACGTCGCTGAAGACAACCCACGCACCCATGCTGGCACGCTCTCCACATGCTCACGCGCTGGCACTGCGTTGTGCGCATGCGTGCCACCATGCACATGCGATGACGCGTGCATGCGCATGGACGGCCTGGGTTGCGCCATGTGGAACAATCTGGGCCGTCCATCTTCTTTTAGTTGTAGGGGCTACTACAGAGGTCGGATTGAGTCGATTTTTACGTCGTTGGGCTACGATCGTCGACCCGAATCCATTCGTGTGGTTGGATTTATCATTTGAAGCTTCAAATTATGTCACCTAGTCCCTTGGCTGTTGATCTTCCTCACACTGCATATGGTGCACGGGACTCCGATTGAGGTGATTTCAAAGGCGTTAGACTCCGATCGTCGTCTTGATCAGATCCGTACAGTTGGATCATCAATCCGAGGCTCTGAAATAAATATCCTTCTCTCCTGACCACAAAAAGGATGCAATTAACCTAAATTATATACAACTACTCTAAATGCAAAATGATGCATGCTATGCAATATTTATAGCATGAAATGCAAATCTAAGCCTAGGAACATGCATAAATAGGCATTTTAACCCAAATAGATGTGTTTACATCATACCCCCATGCCTATCTTTTGCTAGTCCCTAGCAAAATTAAACTACATGCTATGCATAAAAGCAAAATTAGGATTAGATCACTTAGGCCTAAGTCGTTTATTAACAATAGAAAATTTCAACTAAGGTCCTAAACAACGAAAACTGAAAAATACCCAAGTATCTGCCAGAATGCAGACCACCCAAGCCTTGCCTTATTTGAAAAGGGAAGATACATTTTTTTATTTTTCTTTTTTTCTAATTTTTTTGTATTTTTAGAGTTTGAGAGTTCCGGGATAACTTTTTACGGCTACCCGACCCATCCAAGACTCGAAAAGGACTCTAAGTACTAAGCATCTTGTGAAAATAGTGAAAGACTAACCAGGCGACCATTGAAACAGACTTTGGATTTCTACGACCCTAGGTGACCTTGCCTAAAGGTTTATCTTTTCGATTGGTAGCTTTCTCCCTACTTCTTTTATTTATGGGGTCAACACAAGGGCGAATTTAGTGTATTTCTCTCCGGTTTATTCTACTTCCCTGCTTCTTCCCTAAGTGTTTTGGGAATTATTGTGCATTTTTTTGTGAGCATGGTTCTGGACAACTAGCCAATGAGCTGTTACCCACGGTAACTTGCTAGCCATACTCGTGTGGTGAAGTGTGGTTTTGTTTATTTTTTTATTTTTTTCTCCCTTTTCTACATGTATTTTTTTTCTTTTTCTTTTTATTTCTCTTTTATTAAGTAGGTGGCTTCCTTGATCTAAGATTTACCTAGAGGTAGTACAATGAAAATGGTCTTGTGATTGGGCTTTGGACAACCTGCTAATGAGCTGTTACTACCGACAACTGGCCAGCTATACCACCCTAGATAGTTCATTAGCTACCCAATTTCCGAAGAAATCGCTACACAGTGAGTCAGTGAAAAAAAGAAAGTGTGTAGATGCTTAGGATTAAAGTCCCCACAAATCAGAGGGCGAGTTGATAAGTCGCATACTTATAGTCCCAATTTATTTGCCAACTTAAAATGAATTTTAATTGGCGAGAACTCGAGACTAAGTCCACATTCAAGTGGATACCCAGGCTAATTAAGCCCGAATACCTGAAGAGTCTAAGTGTTTAGGTCCTCTCATATCATTTCCTAAAGTTAATAACTTCGAAATGCCTAAGTTCTTTTCTTCTAATTCTTCTTTTTTTATCTTTCTGAATTTTCAATTTTTTTTATAAGAATCAAAGAATAGGAAACTATTGTGACAGCTGACAAAAAGGTTATAAAATTTGTCCACACCCCCTTGCTTAGCTATTGCAATGTCCTCATTGTGAAAAATGAAAGCATGAAGTAGAGTAAAAGTGGAGGAATAGCACCTAGTTTCCGAGAGACTCTGGTTAGTTTGGAATAGTCTTTACATGTGTTGAGTTTAGTTCCTTCAACTAGACGAGGTCCTCAATCAAAAATAACTAAACATTGAGGCCACAACAACACAGTTTCTGGGCCCCCAGGTATGGGTCCTGAAGAGTGAAAATGGGCTTGCCAAAGAGATGAACAATGAAAGTGGCAGGCTGGTGGTGCAAGGACAGCCCAAATGGTCTCCAATAGGAGTTTTGTTGATTTATTACAGAGGAAGTGTGGTTGGGTATAGAATTTGTGCAATGGTTGGGTGAAAAAGGACGATGAGGGTTTTGTGATGCGCTGGGGATTTGTGGGTACTATAGAATACCTAATGTTTGAAAAGTTCTTCCCCAATGTTCAATTTCATCCTCACACTCTGGGTTCTTAAACCAACCATCCTAATCCCATTTTTTCCTGCTTTCCTTTTTTTCTTCTTCTTTTTCCAGGTTTTGATCATACTAAACCCGACTGTTCTTCACTAAGGTGATCCATTTTCCCTCCTAATGCGTGAGGACATGGCATATCTTAAGCATGGGGGGGTGTTTTTAAAATTTGACAATCGATTTAGGATTTTCAAAACCTAAAAACATACATTTTTCTTTAGTTATTTTATTTTCCTGCTTGCATACCCAAAAAAAAATAATAAATAATAAAAATAATAAAAATGTTGAAAACTTTTTGATGAAAAATTTTAAAATCGGGACTAAGGTCAAAAAAATCACTTTTGATATAATCGGATTTAATCTTTAACAAACTAGGGAAGAGGAGATGGATTTGATCATTAGAATTTCAGGGTCTATTTTAGACTAGATCAGATGTCCTCTAAAAATTCCACCTGAACTCATGATAGTTCAGGTGACTTGATCCTATTTTGTAATGTGGAAAGTATTTGGCTAAGTTTCTGATTAAAAAACTTGCATGTCTTGAGAAACTTCTTGTGTCAATTTTCACACACAAGCCAACACTTAAAAATAACTAAAAATTTGAAAAACTCCCGTGTTTGGACTTAGTAAAAGTCTGAAACAGATCATTGGTTTGAGTTCCCACCACCGAGAAGGAGGAAAATGCCTCCTTTGAGGACGCGATGTCAACATGTTACCGCCTCGGCGCTGCTCCATATCTATATTTTATATCTTTAGACAGAGCATTAAAGCGCATTTTAGCAACTCAAGTGTCTTGGACGGTGCTCTACCTATAGTGTCAGAGCAAGAGCTTGAGTTTGCTTGGAGCTCCCCTTTACACCGCATTGTGTTTTGGGGTTGTGAGCTCCTAGGTGGTGTCATGGACAGTGTTATCCTGAAGTACTGGCACCAGAGCCCCCTCAAGGATTGGTAATGGAAATGATGATCCCGACACATCTGTTGTAAGAATAAGCTAAAAATAAGCATAGGGGAGAAAAAAAAAGAGAATAAATAAATTAATTAACACGCCCTATAAATGTTGGCTTTTCACAAGCACAGGCACAAGGTTTTAAAGGATTTTTGCAAGTTGCGAATCAGATTCATGAGCTAGAAAAATCCTAAAAACAAAAATTTCAAGTCATCTAAATTAACAAGGGGTTAATTTGAATTTTCGGGAGGATATATTAATCCCCTTTTGTCTAATGGTTGGATCCAAAATAAATCCCAATGTTAATCTTTAACAAATCCTATACCTCAGGTGTTTAGATCAACCAAGGTCCCTTAATCTTTTTCTCCTCAAAAGTAGAAAAAATTAGATTTCCCAAAAATTTCGTTTTCCAAAAAAATTGAAGTTTTGCTAAGAGACTAGCAAAAGATAAGCATGAGGGTGTGATAAACGTCAGTTTATCATCATTCTTATGCATTAAAACAAACCTAGCTCTTAGGATTTTACTCCTCAAACGGGTTTTTAGGCTGCATTTAGGCATAAATTAGGTTAGGCATGCATTGCATTTTTTATTGTCTTTTTGATATATTTTTGTGAGTGTTAGGGATGAGCAGATATACAGATCCCTAAAATCCTAGCACTCAAAAAGGCAAATGGTGAAGGAGAAGCTCAGACTAGCTGGAACTCAACCAGACCCAGCTCACCGCAGTTGGAACCTAGCTCACTTGAACTAGGGTTAGCTCATCCTAGCTCCATTCAGCTAATCTCAGCTGAATGGCAGCTCAAGAGAGTTCATCTTAGCTCACCCTAGCTCAAGTCAACTCAGATCCAGCTCAACCTAGTGGAGTCTAGCTCATTTTAACTCCCACAAGTCCACAGGGAGCTCTAGCTAGCTCAGCTGAGTTGACTAGAGTTTATCCCAGCTTAGATCCAACTACATCCAGCTCCACGCAACTCCAGCCAGCTGAAGAGGAACTCATCCCAGCTTAGGAAGCTCAAGTCCAGCTCCCGGGGACTCAGCTTAGCGCAATTCAGTTGAGCTAAGCTACCTTAGCTGCCTCAACCAGCTTGATCCTCCCCAGGAGCACCAGACCCAGCTCACCTCAGCTCATTATGGTAGAAGCCATCTCACTTTAGCTTGGCTTAGCAGCTAGCAAAGAACTAGCAAGCTAAGCCAGCTAGAGTAGCTCTATGCCAGCCTCTTCAGCAGCTACCAGCTCCAGTTCCAGCTCCATACTTCTCCTCCTCAGCTCCTCTCTTCAAACCCTAGCTCCAATACCTCCTCCTCTACTCCATAACTAGCTAAGCTAGCTTAGCTAGCAACCAGCTCCTTGGCCATCCACCACCTTCAACTCAACCGTAGCTAGCTCCACCAACTTAAGCCCTACCTAAGCTAGCTATCCTACTCATTTTGGCGCCACCTCTTCACCACCTTTCACCCCTCAACTAACCACCAAAAGACACCAAAAGTTGGCACCAAAACTAACCCTAACCAACTGCCTTTTGGTGCCAACTTTCAACCCCTTTATCCACCCTGCACCTACCCACATAACCCATCCTAGCCATCCACATACCCCCTTCTAGAACCCTAAGGTGGCACCACCTAATGGCCTTCTAGAAGGCCCATTTTGGCACCAATTCTAAAGGGCACCAAAGCCTTAACTACCCCCCTTAGCACCCCTTAGGTGGCGCCACTTATCCTTAGCCCTAGGATCCCCAACTACGCCCCATATCCTATCCTAGCCATCCATTCCAAGAGCCACCTATGCCCCCCTTCCTACACTATATATACCCACCTAACTTCCCACATTTTCTTCATCGTCCATTAGTGTTTACTTCCACCTATACCTACGGCCAAGAAGAAGGAACAGAGAAGAAGATTAAAGGGGCACATCACCAGCCCCTTTGGTGCCTTCTTCTCCCCGCTCTCTTCAACTTGGGCCACGCCAAGGAGGAGGAGCTTTCCACTTCAAGGAGGATGGCCAGGCAAAGGAGAATAACCTAGGGTGGACGTCCACCCTTGGAGGAGGAGAATTAAAGGTGGTAGCTACCACCATGGAGGACATCATTTTCAAGGAAGGAGAAGGAGGAGCCCTTTTCAAGCCTAGGAGCCACTAAGCTTGGAGCAAGGAGCTTCCCCTCTTCACCAACAATTCAGGAAGATTTGTGTTTTATTTTCCTTGTTGCAATTATCTAGTAGTAGAAGCATTCATCTACTAGGGTTTTTTGTAAAACACTCTCTTTTAATCAAAGTTGCCTTCTTTAATCTTGTTGTTGCATAGTCTTGTAGAATTCTTATTTAACCATTTTCACTCCCTCTCCCTAATTACTCTAGGCCTCCACATGCCTAGAGTGAGCTTAGGGAGAGGTTCTACTTGTCACTTTAATAGTAGTGTAGTGGATTAGTATAGAGAATTTTCTTGCTATTAACAAACCCGCCTTGTTCTCGTTATTTCAAAACAAAAAAAAATCATATATATAAAACACTAAAAAGAAAGTTGAGTTCCATCTGTAAGCAAGGGATTTTAATTTTGCAAGCATTTGGCCTCCTTGGATGACCCTAGATACTCCCTTATCTAGGAATATAAATTTAAAAGTGAATCCATTTTTGTGCATTGCAACGACTTAAAACCCTAAATTAACAAACCGCACAAAAACGCGATCAGGTAGCCTAGACCCAATTCCATGTGCAGTGAGGTGGGGATCACATTAATGGAAGCACCCAAGTCGAGGAGGGGCCGGTCAGAAGTAATGTTTCCTATTGTGCAGGAAATCAACAGGGCTCCCGGGTCTTGCTTCTTAGGAGGTAGTTTGTTTAGGATCAGTGTGCTTGTGTTATCGGACAAAACTACTCTCCTAGTATTTTCGGATTTCGCTATACGCCTTTCTTTATATGCATTCAGTAAACCTATGGTGTAGGCGGGGATTGATCCGATAGCCACAAGGAGTAAAATGATTGTCAATTTGAAAGCCTGAAGTAAGGACATCCTTTCCTTCAATTTCTTCTCTGACTTTTTCTGCTTGCCCATACAACAACAACATACTCCCGAATCAGACTCTGATGTTTTGTTGATCACATTCTTAGTTGGGAGTTTGGAATTCTTGCTACGGGGCCTAATGGGGTTGACATGGGGTTGGGTAGGTCCCTTGTGTCTACTATCACTCCTCAAGGTGATGGTGTTTGCCGTAGCAAAATGCTGTTGGTTAGTGCCTTAGGGAGGGTTGGGCAAAATAGGAGGCTCCCGGTTGATTATGGTAGGAACTTGTTTCTCTCTGGGAGGGGCTAGGGTACCCTGATAGATAGCATGAGCTTGAGCATGCGACTCCCCACCATTACCAAAACCTTGAGGCCCAGCGCCTCGATTCTATACATTCCTTAGGTTTGGTACAGATTGTACTGGTAGAGATCCGAGCTGTTGATTGTTTGTACTAAGTCTGAATTGCAAGGTGTCCAGCGAAGTTTTCATCTATTGCATGAGCTAGAGCATTGACCCTTGCATTTCTACCATTGTCAAGTTCAAGTCAGCCTGCTCGACGGGTTGTTGAGCATTTCACATGAGCTGATTAACCTGATTCAGGGGCAACTGAGTATATACATGACCTTGACCCATTGGTTTTTGCGGTACACAGTTGTTGGGTCGATAGTGGGTCTGCTGCCCCTGATCTTTCTAAGAGATGTTAGGATGATTTTTCCAACCAAAATTATAGGAATTCAAATAAGGGTTGTACCTAACATTCTCTTGCACAGCATGAACATCCTCATAAGATGAGGATGAAGAAGGATCAGAAAGATTGTGACTGAGAAGAGTTGGCTCGAAGGTTGAGCCGACTCCAGTTGGTTCACAAACTCCTGTCACGTAGGAGCTTGCGAAGAATGGAATCCCGATCCCTGGGATTGAGGGATCTAGAAAAATTAGAGCTTCTAGACATCCACTCTTCCATTCATTTAGCAACCGGATCCATCTTATCTAATCTATTGCAGATCAATTCCATATCAAATGTATGAGAATCTTGGACCTGATTAGCATTTGATTTAGTTTGTTGGGATCAGTTGAAGGTTTCCATGGAGGCGTGGTTTAAAGAATTTTCGTTCATTTCCTCAAACAAATCATACGCGCTATCTGCGTCATTGTTGAGGAAATTGCCTCCGCAAGAAGCATCCACATAATTACAGAGTTGATCATTCAACCCGTGATAGAAAATCTGCACAAGTTGCCATTTAGGTGCCTCGTGGTGTGGACACTTCCACAACAGATCCTGGAATCTCTCCCAGGCCTCATGAAATGGTTCCCCCTGCCGCTGGGCAAAAGTGGTAATTGCCCATCGCAACGCATTGGTTCGACCAATTGGAAAGAATTTCTTCAAGAAGGCTGATTTCAAAGTTGTCCATATAGCAACCGATCTTCCAATGGTACGATACCAATGTGCGGCCTTATCCCTAAGTGAATGGGGGAAAATCCTCATGAGCATCTGTTCTTCATCCACATTCCGCGATTTGGTGGTCTGAGCCAGGATGATCAGGTCCTCCAAATGTTGGAATGGATCCTCTGAGCGAAGCCCGTGAAGAAAGTGTTTAATTAGACTCAAAACCTAGGGCTTGATCTCAACATCTCTGGTGGGAATCACAACGTCGGGACGATCCTCATAATTTAAAGGATCATAAAAATCCTTCAAGGGCCAAGTACCCTGACCATTCATTCGTTGGAACCAATGCTGCATCTGTTGCAATTCTTCCAACTGCCTCTGAATCAGCTCCTGCTGGTTTGGGGGCGGGGGAGGTGGTTGTTGATCAGCCATGGGATCTGCTTGGCTAAATCTCAACCTCCGCCTGCGTGAATGGTCTAAAGATCCTTCCAATCTAGGGTTCAATGACCTTCCAAGCATACACTGGACGGAAGTCGGAAAGACAGGGAGGAGAAGGGACCCTGCAGAACAAAAATACAAGCCTATCCTTAGGTTGGGAAGCCTAAAGGTCTACAAACTCTCAGAATCCGCCCTAATACAATGGACAATTTACTCTACTTATGTTCAGGCAATCCAACCAGTTAAAAGGAGAGACTAGGGAGAAGGTTCTTCCTTTGGCTTGCGCCTCTGGTTCCTAGTGTACCCCCCAGCCGTAGTCGCTTGACGCTACTCCCCTAGCTAGACATCAGATTGACTAGTATAAGTAGGTTAATCATGAATAAACATAATCTGGATCCCGTAGAGTAAACCAGTCCTTAAGGCCAACGTCTACTCAATTTTAATTAGGCTTGGACAATGGTGCTTCTAGAATGTGATGGGCCCTTAATGGGTTGTGCCCTTAATAATTTCTTTGAGAATGTGTGAATGTGCACAACCAAGAGGTTTTCAAGCAAAATTATTAATGATTAGGTGAGTTTTAGAGTTTGAATCTTGCTTAATAGCTTTTAGGATTCAAATATTAGGTGCTTTCAACCAAGTTTTGTGAGGCAAACCAAGTTTGTTTTTAAAAGTACGTGTTCAAGTATTTTCCTTTAGAAATCAAGAAAAAATATGGAGTGCCTACCTTGACCTAATTATTGAATCCTGTGGGGCAGCTACAAAATGAACCTCTTTTAAATTAGGTGATGCAGCCCAAATAATTCAATCAATTGACTCAAATGCACCACCGATTAAGGCATACAAAAAGGCGATTAACCAAATATGATTTCTACTCTTTTATGTATTGAATTCGTGTACTAGGTCCATAGGTCGGAATCCCGGTTGAGTAGATGAAAATCAAGTCCGATTATGTGCCTCAAATGTGGGTGTATGAAGTGTGTATATTGATTCATCCCACAGAAAGTATCTTTTTTTTGTTTTTTTGTTTTAAAGGAGGGGGTGAGGTGGATGAAGGTGGCAAACAAGACAAACAATTCTATCCTGGGGTTTATGCAAACACCTAAGTAGATTAAGTCTTGGTTATGGGTGTG
Organism: Thalassia testudinum; assembly: GCA_037157565.1. NCBI lineage: Eukaryota > Viridiplantae > Streptophyta > Magnoliopsida > Alismatales > Hydrocharitaceae > Thalassia > Thalassia testudinum. The sequence goes on along the minus strand of JAZHRO010000022.1, from coordinate 64,350,407 downwards.
GTGAAATGAACTAGTGGGGGGGAAATGTGGGGGACACTTACAGAGTACTCTACCCGCACTTTACTCCGATCTACCGCACTTTGATCTCCATGCTAGGGTACCTGCAAGACAGTAGATCAATGACAAGCGAGGTTAGTGCTATGTAAACGCAAAGAAGTGCAGAAAACAATAAAGTAAATTCCGTTGCCTCCCCGGTAACGCCGCCAAAATGATGAGGGCGGGTTTCGCATGTTTGAAATCGGGGTCACAAGTAACCTGTCATCATAGTTGCAAAACTCGTGATCAAATAAAATTTACACTAAAACTCCAAGGGAGTCCCGGGTCGAACACAGGGAGGAGACATTTACTTTAATTGAAAACTACGCTTCGATTTGTTTCTTTTTGGTGTTTTAGGGTTTTGTTATTTTTTTTGTGTTTTTGAAAGAAGAAGACTAGCAAAATAAATCACAAGAGATATGGAACAAATATGACATATATCATGAATGTCTATTACAAGAATCTACGAAAGCATAAAAAGAGATGGAGGTGAGAAGAAATCTCCCGAAGCGACTGTTCGGTGAGACGACGGCGCCTGGTGGAAGCTCGGACAAAGGAGGTGAGGAGCAGGACGACGAAGGTGAGATGCAAGAGGACGTCAGATAGAGGAAAGCTTCAGTGCAGCTCCGGAATGGAGGTGAGAAGGCAGAGGTGATTTGCTACTGGAATGGAGGTGGGAGGACGGCTCCAAGGTGACCTATGAATGAGGATAGGAAGATGGAGGAATATTTGGTGAAGCAGAGGTTCGCTACACTAAAAAGAGCCTTGGGAGCTTGAGAGTAAGCTCCAACGGAGCGTTGGTAGGCTTGCTAGAGCTTAGGAGTAGGTGGTAGTAGAATAGGTAGAGATGGCTTCGAAGGGAGGGGATGTAGGTCCTTTTATAGTGGAGAAGAGGGAAAAATAGGTATGGAATCATTAGTGATTTCCAGGCCGTTGCTGGAAGTGTCGCTGTAGGCAACTCATGCCCGCTAGTGCGTGCAACTGGCCTTGCTGGTGTGCGAATAATTAGCGACGGTTGTAAGCGTTGCTGAAGATCCACCGTAAACATTGTTGTAGATAGCCCACGCTGCCGCTGCGCTGGCGCGCGCTCCGCGTGCCATGTCACGCGCTCACGCACGCACCCACACTACTACACACGTGCGATGGTGCGTGCCTGCAAATGGTGACCTGGGTTGCGCCACGTGGCGTAATCTGGACCGTCCATCTTCTTTTCGTTGTAAGGGCAGCTACAAAGGTCAGATTGAGTCGATTTTCATGCCGTTGGGCTACAATCATCAACCCAAATCCATCAGCGTAGTCAGATTTGTCATTTGAAGCTCTGAATTATGTCACCTAGTCCCTTGGCCGTTGATCTTCCTCGGACTGCATATGGTGCTACGGGACTCTGATCGATGCGATTTCGGAGGCGTTGGACTCCGATCGTCGTCTTGATCAGATCTGTATGGTTTTATCGTCAATCCTAGGCTCTAAAGTAAATATCCTTCTCTCCTGACCACAAAAAGGATGCAATTAACCTAAATTATATACAACTACTCTAAATGCAGAATGATGCATGTTATGCAATATTTATAACATGAAATACAAATCTAAGCCTAGTAACATGCATGAATAGGCATTTTGACCTAAATAGATGTGTTTACATCATCCACCCTAGGTGCTTCTCCCTTGCCTAGCCGTCCTCCTTGATGAAGAATTGCTCCTCCTCCTTGGCGTGGCACAAGAAGAAAAGTGAGAAGGAAGAAGGCACCAAGGGGGCAAGTGATGTGCTCCCTTAATCTTCTTCCTCCCTTCTTCTCTTGGTCGTAGGGTGTAGGTGGATTTATGGTAGACTTATACTAATGGGAGGATGGGGAAAATGGTGGTGGTTAAAAGTCATTTTATAGAGTAGGATGGGAGGTATAGGTGGCTCTTGGAATGGATGGTCAAGATGGAGTTTGAGTGGTGGTTATGGGATCTATGGTCATGGATTTTTGACACCATTCAAAGAGATGTGGAGGGGGGTAGTTAAGGACAAGGAGGCACCCTATGGTGGATGTCCATGGTGGAGAGGGTGCCTCCATTTTGGCACCAAAATGGTGTTCTAGAAGGAGGGGAATTTTGGAGGGAAAATGGAAGGTGGAGATGGGCTTTAGGCTTAGGAGTAGGGTGGAGATTAGGGCATTTTTGGAGGGAAAAGTTGGCGCCAAAAAGGGGGGTAGTTATGGTGGTTTTGGTGCCAACTTCTTGGTGCCATTTGGTAGTGGTTGAGGGGTGAAAGGTGGTGATGGTGGTGGCGCCAACTTGGAGTGGATGGAGCAAGCTTAGGTGAGCTTAGGTAGGGCATAGTTGGGGGAGCTAGTTAGGTAGAGTTTTAGGGTGGTAAATGCCAAGTGAGCTAGAACCTAGCTAAGAAAAGCTAAGCTAAGCTAGCTTAGTGTTGAGAAAAATCATAGATCGCATTTTTGATAGAAAAGGAATGCATTGTAGTATAGTCGCGAAGTACGATCCAACAAAGATATTGTTTTGTAAAAATAACGCGACTTGAGTCCCGACCGTTCGTCTCTAGGAGGCGTTACTTTTACTTTTGAAATCGATCTTACTCTACTTTGTTTAGAATCGCATGTCGATTCGTGATTATTACGTATTTAGGTATGACATGCTTAGTTGCAATAATATTAGGAATTGGAAACAGGCAACTTGAATCACACAAAAAGAATGACAATTATTAAGCTCATAGTGATTTCAAACATATAGAGACAAATATATATATAAAAGCATTTTTCATTCATTCAAGTTGTTTCACAAGGAAATCTCGAGGAAAGCTTATACATAAATGCTTGAAAATTAAACCTAGCTACCAGAAAATGATTGCATACAAGAATCGATGGGGGGATTTCGCATGCATCATTGGGGGAGAAGTAAGACTATACTACTAAGCAGTAAATAAAAGCAGTAAATATACGAAAAGTTAAGCTACTAATCTAGCAGAAGGAAGGGCATTCGGAGGTGGTCTCCGATGGCCTTTGAGTGGCTGAGAGAAGGAGGGGCGGCCAATGGAGCTTAGGCCGACCCTTGGAGAGAGGTTGGGGAGCTGATCCAGCTTCCTGGCGTGGAGATGGTGGCCTCCATGGTGGTGCTCAACTCGTGGAGGTGGAGTGGAGATGAAAGTGGCTAGCCTAAGTGAAATGAATGCCAAGGAAGTGAATGGGTGCAAATGGCCACCCATTGGATCTTTTTATAGACCTAAGGGAAGCTCTCTAGAGAATTATGGAATTCTCTAGAGAGGCCTATGGTGGGAGCTCGTGGGAGAGTGAGAGAGAGAGAGGGTGGATGGTGGTTTTTAGATCCACCAAATGTGGACCTAAAAATTGAATGGCTCTTGGTTGCTATTTTTGGCAACCAAGGCAACCACACATGGTAGAGAGTTCTAGAGAACTCTAGGCTAGGTATTTTCGTGCGGATGGTGTGTGTGGGTGTGTGTGAGTCGAAACTTAGGTGGCTAGGTTGATTAGGTTAGGTTCTAGTGGGTTTAGGTCAAGGTATGTCTCAAATTCACTAAGGTAAAGTGCAATTAAACTTAATACAAGTTTAATTGGGTGTGTGGAAACTTAATTGAGAGTAAAAAAACTCAATTAATTTATGACTAGGTCAATTGGACTCTCACTGAGTCCAATTGGACAGTGTGTGCTGAGATCATGGCACAATTGGATTCAATGAGTCCAATTGAATAGGCTAATGGAATTGACTAAGATCCAAGTCAATTAGGTTTAGTGAGGACCTAATTAGGTCCTTAGAGAGGTTTAGAGATGATGTACTAGGGTTAGGGCACCTTAATTTAGGTTCCTATGGGGTTGGAATTGGGTTTAGGGACCTAGAGATCCAAGATCAAGGCTTAAATCTCAAAACAGGAATTGGAGAGCAGTATCAGATTCTAATAATAGTGTCAGACATCTTATACTCAAAAATCAAAAGTCCAGACTTATTGTCTGGACGTCCAATCAAAGTCAGGAAGGATTTCAAGTTCTGTTTTGGGTATTCTGCAGAAATTGGACGTCTGACAAAGTGTCTGGATGTCCAATAACACTGCAGAAGTGGGTTTGAAGTGTGCAGGAGATGGCTAAGGGTCCTGGACATCCTATAACTTATCTGGATGTCCAGATAAGGGTTGGAACTAGGGTTTTAGGGCTTCCTAGGGTGTTGTGACCTAATCTAAGGGTGGCTAAGGCTTAGGGAGGTCTCTAGGCTATCCTAGGGCTAGGATGGACTTAAGCTCTTCACATTTTACTGCTTTATTTCTACTTAATAGAATAGAAAACCTTTAACCTCCTTGCATTATTATTCCTACATCTAAACTAGGCCTTTTGCTCCAGCTTTGCTACAACTCCCGTTATTTTAGATCCAACTTCAAATCCTACTCTAGATCTAGCTCCAAATCTGCTTATTGCCTGCAAATGACATAATACATTTAATCAGCACATTATAACATTATTTTATGCATAGCTAAAGTAAAGCAGTAAAGATGCAGATAATGCTTATGCATGCATGAATTTCGCTAACATATGCTAAGTCCTAGCTTAATCTAGGTCAATTAAAACCTATAATTGCTGCGCAATCACTTAGCTAGTAATGGAGTAGAGGAGTAGGCAATGGGAGCTAGGGTTTGAGGAGAGGAGCTTGACAGAAGAAGTCTAGAGCTGAACTGGAGGTGGCAATTGCTGATGAGGATGGCATGGAGCTACTTTAGCTGGCTTAGCTTGCCAGTTCTTTGCTAGCTGCTAAGCCAAGCTAAAGTAAGCTGGCTTCTACCACAAGGAGCTGAGGTGAGCTAGGTCTGGTGCTCCTGGGGAGGATTAAGCTGGTTGAGGCAGCTAAGGTAGCTTAGCACAACTGAATTGAGCTAAGTTGAGTCCCCGAGAGTTGGACTTGAGCTTCATGAGTTGAAATGAAGTCATCTTCAGCTGGCTGGAGTTGAGTGAAGCTGGATCAAGTTGGTCCTGAGCTGAGGTGAACTCCAGTCAACTCAGCTGAGCTAGCTAGAGCTTCCTGTGAACTAATGGGAGCTGAGATGAGCTAGACTCAGATAAGTTGAGCTGGATCTGAGCTGACCTAAGCTAGGGTGAGCTAAGATGGCCTCTCCTGAGCTGCCATTCAACTGAGATGAGTTAAATAGAGCTAGGATGAGCTAACCATAGTTCAAGTTAGTTGGATTCTAGTTATGGTGAACTGGATCAAGCTGAGTTCCAGTTGGTTTGAGCTCCTCATTCACCAGTTGCCTTCCTGAGTGCCAGGGTTCTAGGGATCTGGCAATCTGCTTATCCCTAACACTCACAAAAACATATCAATTATACAATAAAGAATGCAATGCATGCCTAACCTAATTAATGCCTAAATGTAACTTAAAAACCCGCTTGCGGAGCAAAATCCTAAGAGCTAGATTTGTTTTAATGCATAAGAATGATGATAAACTAACGTTTATCACCTACAACCAAGCTTGGAGATGGTGGAGAGGATGGCTATGATGGTGGGATATGGGGAAGGTTAGACCTTGAAGAAGGTAGTGCACTAATGAAGGAAGAAGAATTTTCTATGGAAGAGGAAGAGGTGTCTCCTCAATATGGAGGCTATGGTGGTGTATTTATAGACCTAAGAATGCATTTGTTTTGTAGCAATGGAATTGAGATGGAATGTAATCAAGTATAGAATGGAATGAGACAAGGAATGGAAAGGAACGGTTGATTCCATCTCTTTGTTTGCATTATAGTAGGAATGGAATTGTTAAGAATGGATCTAATTCCTTTCATTTGTTTGATAAGATCAGTTATCAAGATGAATGGAATCGAAACTTTTTTACATATTTGACCCAATTCATTTTAAAAAAATATGGTAATTATTAGTTTTAACATAAAATTTAAGTTATTTACACCTTAATCCATTAATAAGGAATAAATATTCTTAATTTACATAAAAGACCTTAAATTTAAAGAAATATAATTCAATTTAATCCATCACTTTATATATATTACACTAATTGAAATTTAACATGCATATCCAAACAAAATAGCAAACCAATAAATGAAGAAAATATTGAAGGTTAATTTATGAAATATAAATGTCTCAATAATAAGAATTCAACTACATTATTTATTGTGAGAATCGAAAAAACTACACTGACAACAATTTTAATCTAAAAATTTTTTAACAAAGCCTTCTTTGTTATCATCTGGGAGAGTAAAGAAAAAATTCAATGCATCAGCATCACGAGTAATCTTCAAACCAATTTGATGGCACTAACTTTGATTAAATGAAGTTATTTTTTATAACTCTCCATTTAGCTTCAGTTTATTTTCAAGAGCATTGATCCCAATCACTCTACCGAATTAGTTGGTTGCTTCTTTAATTTCTGAAATAATCATAGTCACAGCATCGATGATAGATTTTCCTAAGCTATTTGTAAGAGACCTCTTTCTTTTACGCCCACAAACAGAATTCTCTTCAGATACTTCTTGATTTCTTGAAAGAAGAGGGGATTCATGATCAATATCATCTAAACCAACTGTATTAACATCATTCTCATTTGCAACTTCAACCTCTACTTCATCAATAACATCAACAGCATCTTGGGCATTGCTTTCTATGGCACGGTCTTTCCCAAAAATAGTACAAGTCATTATAATATGAGAATTGCCTATTTTTTAATTGAGCTGAGTCCTTGTGACCCCATAATCAAATAATAAATAAACATCATAAAAGAATTTAATTGATAATTAAATTTAAAATTATATTAGTTCACAAGAAAATTACCTGCAAATAATTTCCCATATCTCATTCTTAGCAACCACACACTTCAAATTTGGATTGTATCCAAACCCACTTGTACTTCCATTTAACATATCACTCACAATGTAAAAGTAATTTTTAAATGTCTTAATTCATAATTCAATATGTGACCTTCCTTTTATTCCACGTCCTGGTAATTTTTGTTCAAGTGCTTTTTCTAATACTCTAAGATATCCTGATTTGAATCCGTTATCAGTCTTATAGGTTCCATCATGGACCAAATCAAGTAATGCTTCGATAAACTTTTGATCTTCCTCATCTGACTATTTTTGCTTATTCTTTCCAGTGCCAAAATTCATTTATGTTGCTTGGCTCATATCTTTTAAGAAAAATTTATAAAATGTGATCAGATAAAGCAAATATATAAGAAAAAAAATATAATCTTTACAAATTACAAAAAAATATGGGGCAAATTTAATTCTTCAATAACAAGAAAATTTTTATTTTTGAAATAAGATTGTCTGGAAAATGATTAATAAATAGAAAAATATGTGCTCAACTATATTTATGAACTAAACATTGCATTAGCTAAATTATCTCTCCATAACATCTATGCTTCCGATGGTTCTATAGTTGTTATCAACTCTGATTCATCTTCATCGGATGCATCAGTTGAGTATTGTCCATTCATTTGCATATTTGGAACTTCTGGTACTTCATCTTCTACTGGATCATATTGCAACTCACATCTTACGTAATTACGAAGAAGACAACAAGCTAAAATAATTCTATTTTGAGCTTTTATTGGATAAAATGAAAAACTCCTCAATATCGCCCAACGTTTCTTCAATAACCCAAAATAATGCTCAATCACATTCCTTGCTCTTGCGTGCTTCAAATTAAAAACTTCTTTAGGGGTACTCGGTTGATAATCTGTTCTCCACAAAGTCAAATGATATCGTTGTCCTCTATAGGGAGCGAGAAAACCTTCAATATTCATGTATCCATAGTCGACCAAATAATATTACCCTATAATTAAAATTTAAGAGTTTAGGTTTCTGATATATTTATATGTAATTAATTTAAAGAAACTTAATAAAACATATTTACCGCGAGGAACAATCAGTCCATTACTTCTTGAAAGTGCATCTCTCAATATACGACTATCAGTTGAAGATCCTTCCCATCCTGATAATATGTAGATAAATTACATATCTGGTGAACATGCACCCAAAACATTAATTGTAATTGTCTATTTTCTTGACCTACACTTCGATTATTTTATTTCCAAAATAATCACTTTAATATATGTTCCATCAAGAGCACCAATGCAGTCCTAAGACATAAGTCGATGGTTACTAAAATTAAAGATGACTATGTACAATTACGCAAGTATGTATGTACCTTAAACCATTTCCATCGATCATTGATTGAATTTGTAGGAATTAGGTTGTGGCTTCTTGTATAACTCATTATGTAGTCGTAAAACAGCATTCAACACACGGTGGAAATATCTACTGACCGTCCCTCGAGACCATATGAAATAAAATTTGATAACTCTATTCTGTACATGATGAGCAATAATATATAAAAAGATAGCAACTTGCTCGTCAACTTTCATATTTCGAGAATTTGATAATTTGCCAATAGTTCTTAGCAAGTAACAAAATTTTGAGAAGGTAGATCAATCCATTTTTGTTATCTCATAACAACTTGTCATTGTCATATAACAACCTTTGAAGAGATATACTTCATTAATAATCTAAGTTAATCTTATTTCTCCTCAATAGATGCTTTATGCAACGCCATCAGACAACCCCCTCCATAATAATGAGAAATAAGTGTACCAATTGTAGTATATTTAACCAATGCACTATTGTTACGATCAATATCTGTTGTTGCTAGCTTCTTCTTCCTTAATGACTTAGGTGAACGTGCCATAACTACAAGATATTGAAAATAAAAGATTAATTCAAATTTACGCTATAATATAATTCAAATTTGTAATATAATCAATTTACAAAATATTAAAAAATAAAGTCTGCACAAAATGCTTGTTTAAAATAGCTAAAAAGGAATACAAATCACATAAAAGCTTTGCACATCTAGAAATGAAGAGCATCCCCTTTTATGTTGGTTCACTGCTATGTTTGGATATCATATCAGGTTCATGGTGACCTTGCTAGAATTTTGTTATTTTTATCAATGACTATAAGTCATTTTTCATTTAAAAAAAAAGGATGAATCTGTTGTTGTGGAGGAAATGAAGTGATCATTCTAGTCAAAAGTACTTTTTATGAGTGTCAATGTCACTGTTTTATTTTCCTTTGAGAGGAGTCCAATTGAGTTGGATACTAAACCTTTGATTGTTTACTAAACAACAACTGCGTATCAAGAAAGTTTGGAACTTTCTGTTAATCTTCTTTAAGATAAAAGAGGCTTTATGATGTTTATTTAGCAATAGTAGCAAGATGATGAAGTTTCTCATTTGTGAGATTACTAAACCAAGAATGCCACACAAGTGGAGAGATTTGCGACAAGAGGGAGAATTTTCCAACTATTGCATAAGTATTTCAAGATGGTTTGCCATCTTCTAATGTTTTTTGGGATAGTGAATGAAAAAATAGAGAGGCTTTACGATCCTGATAATTTATAGCTAACAAGTGTGATAAAAACACTGCAAGGATGTTTGGTAACTTCTTATTGGCATATTGACCAAGGATGTTAAGGGAGTTCATGATGAAGAGAGTTTGTGGGAATGTACGTAGTATCTTTAAAGAAAACCATTCTTGGTTGGAGTCAAAGTCATTGGGACCGTATCTAAAAATACTTGGGATTTTGGGGATGATCTTGATAATGACCCTTGCTAACCTCGAAACTTGTGACTTGAATGAATGTGGTGACTAGGATATGCTTTTGTTGGCCAAACTTGCTGTTGCCAACTAATTTTGAAGTGGATTATGTGCTATTTAGGGAAGCTGGTGGAAGTATTGCAAGCTCTTGCATAGTTATGTAAATAATATGTATATGAGATTTCATTAACCGATCAGGAGCTTGCAATCAATTAAATCTTACGAGTGGGTGCATTCTAGGAAGTGAAGTTTGTAATATATTGCCCTATCTTCAATTTTTCCATCTAAACACTCATATTTCATTTAGCAATTGCTTATGTAGAGTGCATGGTATTCTGTGCAAAAGGTTTTGTTTCATGAGATCATGTGCTCTCTTAGCTTGTAATGTAATGCAACCCCTGTTTCTAGTTTAACTAAACAGGAAAGCTACTGCACTCAAGTAGCCTTCATTTTACCTTTCAGCAAAGAAAAAAAATCTAGGTTCCACATTGAACTTGCCTTCTATATATCTGCTCTTAACGTGGACCTCAAAGTGGTCTACTATGAAATTCTCAAGACATCCATTAAAATAAAATTATAAACCTTGTCTATATTGATGAAAATAACATAACTCTTCTTGGATTTACATATTTTAATCATATGCCTAGAAGTTATGTTACTTCCTTCATAGACCTGTTGGGCATGAAGGTAAATTATAATATTGCAATTCTGATGGAGATAAAGATAGCAATTTTCATTGGAGGATTGATGGCAATTCTCACGGACACCTTAAAATCTATCAAGACAGTAAATAGATTGAAGAATAGCATATCACAAAATATTGATTTGTTGAACTTTGTACATGATATTACTTGTATTTATATTTTCAGGGATCTAACATGTCATTGCCCAAAATTGGATATTCATGGTTGTGACAGTTTAACGATACTCGTGAGATTATCAGGGAAAGAGTTTTGCTCCATCTTTTGTTTAATGAAATCTAGTTTTCAAAAAAAGGAAAAAAAAAGCATTTACCTCGACATTGCAGATGTGTGGGAGGGAAGAATCGATGGGTGAGGGGAGATGGTTGCAACTGCGATGGGTAGTATGCCGAAGAAATGCGAGAGAGGGGCATTGTGTGGGAGAGGGAGGCGTTGTGAGAGATGGGACGCTCTTCCGGAGAGTCGCGAGAGAGAGTACACTCAATGCATCACACTTAGAAGGGCATCACAGGCATCATGCTCAGAGGGGAGGTGTCGCGCTCGAGGGGGTTGAGCAAGATAGGGGTCATTGGAGAGCTCGGAGAAGATCGCGAGAGAGGGGAGCATTGGGAGAAGAGTCAATTCCCGAGAGAGAGGAGGCTGTGAGACACGATGCGAGAGAGAGGGGTGCGTTGGGTTGTTTCCGTGGGAGAAGGAAGAGTAGCTACGGTGGAATTGAAAGGGGAGTCTGAGGGTGTGGGCTTGGATTGGAAATTCCAACGATTACGGTAATTGAAAATCCCATAGAAATACTATTCCCATCCTATATTTGACTGCCAAACTTGGGAAAGGAATTGATGGGGGCTTTTCCATTCCATTCCACCCCTCATTCCTGGGAAACAAACACACCCTAAGGGAAGAGGGGGGACGCCCAAGGTGGCTTGGGAGGCAAGGCTTAGGTTTAGGTTTATGGAAATTAGGTTTGGGTTCAGAATTTACCTAAATAGGAAAGTATGACCTAATTGCATTCAATTTTTGACCTATTTATGATTCTAATTTCAAATTGCACATAAAAGGAAAGTTGTAGCCCTTGAAAGCAACTTTCAATACTAAAGGTGTGTAAGGTTTTTCTAATTTCGAGATTAGTATCTTGATTGGTGGTTCTTCGATTTTGCAAATGTGAAATGCGGTATCTTAGGTTTAGGAACTAAAATATGTGATTTGAATTAACTAGGATCATGATTGATATGGTGGGATTATGGAGGATCTTGATGAGGTGTAATTGAGAGTTTTTTTAGAAGGGAATCCAATCACCTTTGATTTGTATTCACACATTGATGTAAACACATCCATTTCACATAAACTATCTATTTATGCAAGTTCTTAAGCGTATAATTGCATTCAGCATTATAAATATTGCATAGCATGTTGTTGACAGGATGATTCTCTCACGTATTTTTAAATACGTCATTGTTCGTAGTATTGTTGCGCGAAACCCTCGGTCAAAAATATTTGTAAAATAATGAGACTATGACTCCCGGTCGTTCGTCTCTGGAAGGCGTTATGGAATTGAAAATAGTGATTTCGATTTTCTTCGCTCTACTCGCTCAAAACGCATGTAGGTTTATACTAAGTTACGTTTTTATACACAACATGCTGTTGCAACAATATCAAAATTTGTTGCAAGCAACTTATTATCACAAGAAGATATTACAAGAAAGCTCATGGTGATTTTCAACACATAGATATATAAATAACTCAGATTTTTTATTGATTGCAAGATGAAGGTTACAGCACAAAGCCAGAGGAAAGCTTATACAGGAATGCTTGAAAACAAACTACTGGCTAGTAGAAAATGACTGCATACATGAATCTATAGGAGGATTACGCATGCATCATTGAGGGAGAAATATGGAGCTACACTACTAAGCATAAAATAAAGCAAGTAAAACTATGAAGAACTGCACTATACTTATCTAGCAGAAGGAAGGGCATTTAGAGGTTGTCTCCGATGGCCTTTGAGTGGAGGTAGGCAGAGAAAGAGGGGCGGCCAACGGGGGTTAGGCTGGCCCTTGGAGAGGTGAGAAGAGGTGATCCAAGCTCTTGGCATGGAGGTGCTAATGGCCATGGTGGGAGCTCATAGAGGTGGAGGTGTGAAGGTGGAGCTATGCTAACGGAAGGTGAAATAATGGAGCCAAGCTTGAATGGGTGCAAATGGCCACCCCTTAGGTCTTTTTACAGATCTAAGGGAGGCTCTCTAGAGAGGTGTGGAACTCTCTAGAGAGAGCTCCAAGTGTGGCCGTCCAAGGGCTTTGGAGGTGGTTTTTAGATCCACAATTTGTGGATCTAAAAATTGAATGGCTCTTGGTTGCTAATTTTAGCAACCAAGAGTGGCACCCCCTTGAAAAGTGCTCTAGAGAACTCTAGGTGGGTGTGTGTGCATGAATGGGTGTGTGCTTATGTGTGTGTGGGCATGACCTAGGTGGCTAAGTGGTCTAGGTTAGGTCCTAAGGGGTTTGAGTTAGTGTAGGTCTCAAATTAGGGTTGCAAACCCTAATTTGCTAACGAGGAAGTGCGATTAAATTTGACATAAGTTCAATTAAGTGGGTGTGAACTTAATTGAGAGTGAAATAACTCAATTAAGTTGGGCTTAGACCAATTGGACTCTCACTGAGTCCAATTGGGCTTGTGTGGGTTGAGATCTGAGCTCAATTGGACTCAATGAGTCCAATTGGCTAGGCGACTGTAATTGACTATGATCCAAGTCAATTAGGCTTAGTGAGAACCTAATTAGGTTCTTAGTAAGGTCTAGAGGTGATGTACTAGGCTTAGGGTACCTTAATTTAGGTTTCCAGGAGGTTGGATTGGGTTTAGGGACCTAAGAACTCACGATCCAAGTTTAAATTCCAAAACAGGAACTGGAGAGCAGTTCTAGACGTCCAATAAGGGTGTCAGACGACTTATACTCAAAAATCAAAAGTCCGGACCTCTTGTCTGGACGTTCAGTTTGAGTCAGGAGGAAATCAAGGTTCTATCTTGGGTATTCTACAGAAATTGGATGTCTAACCAAGTGTCTGGACGTCCAATAACACTGCAGACATGGGTTTAACATGTACGGGTTGTGGCTAAGGGTCCTGGACGTCCAATAACCTATCTAGACATCCTGATAAGGGATGAAAATAGGGTTTTGAGTCTTCCTAGGCTATGGTGACCTAATCTAAGGGCGGCTGATAAACACGTATAAATTCTTCGTAAAATGCTTATTTACAATAGTTCATAAGCCTAGCATTGCATATCATGATATAAATATTGCACAAACATCCATCGCATTGCATTTAGGATAGTTGTATATTATATACATTAATTCCATCATTTTACATGGCCAGAAGGTAGTGCGACATCTTTACAAGCTTCGAATGAAGAATCTGATCGTACGGATGGATTCAGAGTGACGATCGCAATCCGTCAATGTGAGAATTGCCCCGATCTGAGCTCTATAGCACCCTCCGCAAGAAGAAGAAGATGGATGGCCCAGATAGTGCCATGTGGCACCATCCAAGCCACCCCACCTAAGCCAAGGCATCCCCAAGCCCAGCACAAGATCAGATCCTAGTCATTGAATCTCAATCCAACGGCTGAAATGTGCGCTCCATGGCTGAACTCCTCACCCGGCCTTAGGCAGCTCAAGGAAGGCCTCATCTCGACTGTTGGATCTTCATCCAACGATTGAGATGCGAACTGCACCGCTCTCCACTAGATAAAGACGTGCCTTGGCCAAAGGTTGAGGCACTCTCTCCGCAAATAGGAGGCGCAAGTTCGACTCCTGATCCACCGCACCTATGCCTGCTCAGCCAAATTGGACCGCTCGACATTGATCGAGCGATCAGCGTCGCCCCGCGCGCAAGGCAGATGCGCTCTCTGTGAGCACGTAGTTAAGACGTCTGAACACAGCATCCGACAGCTAATGGCGAGGCGCTCGATTCAAATTTTGCGAAGGGACACGATCTTCTATCAGCCGTGTGATCCTTCATCCGACGGTCAGGATTCATCTGCACCTACGTGCACGATGACAGCTGCCTGCGGGCGTGAGCAGTGGGCACGGGATTTACAACAACAGAAGAGCGGGCCTTTAGTGACACTTGCAGCTATCACTAAATGGCCTGCGCAGTGCGTGCACCAGCCAAGGCAATGAAGAGGCGCGGATCTTTTAGCAATAGCTTGAGCAGCCTTTAGTGACACTTGTAGCTGTCGCTGAATGCCTGTGTGCGGGATTCTCTTCTTCCCATCCACTATAAAAAGGCCTACACACCCCATTGCCAAAGCATCTCTACCTACTCTACTCCCACCTACTCCTAAGCTCTAGAAAGCCTACCAACGCTCCATTAGAGCTTACTCTCAAGCTCCCAAGGTTCCTATTAGTGTAGTGAACCTCTGCCTCACCAAATATTCCTCCATCTTTCCATCCCCATTCATAGGTCACCTTGGAGCCGTCCTCCCACTTCCATTCCGGTAGCAGATCATCTCTGCCTTCTTACCTCCATTTCAGAGCCACGCTGAAGCTTTCCCCTACCCGACGTCCTCCTGCATCTCACCTCCATCATCCCGCTCCTTGCCTCCTTCATCTGAGCTTCCGCCAGGCACTGTCATCTCGCCGAATAGCCGATTCGGGAGATTTATACTCACCTCCCTCTCTTTTTTTGCTTTCGTAGATTATTGTAATAGACATTCATGCAATACATCACATTTGATTCCATGTCTATCTTGTGATTGCTTGTCTTTTATTTCAAAAACAAAAAAAAAAAACAAAACCCTAAAACACCAAAAAGAAACAAATTGAAACGTGGTTTTCATACAAAGTAAACGTCGCCTCCCTGTATTCGACCCGGGACTCCCTTGGAGTTTCAGTATAAATTTTATTTGATCACGAGTTTTGCAACTACGACGACAGGTTAGTCGTAACCCCGATTTCAAACACGCGAAACACATGCGATCATTTTGGCACCGTTGCCGGGGAGGCAACATTCTTTGATTTTTCTCACGTTTTTCCGCCTTACCTAACTTTTATCTCACTTTTTCTCTGATCTTACTGTGATTGCAGGTACTCTTCCAAGGCGGGACAAAGTGGTTAGATCAGAGAAAAGTGCGGATGAAGGTTTTGTAAGTTTATCCCCACCCACTAGTTCAATTCACCACAATCATAACCAAGACCTAATCTACCTAGGTGTTTGCATAAACCCTAGGATAGAATTGTTTGTCTTGTTTGCCACCTTCATCCACCTCACCCCCGCATTAAAAAAAAAAGAGATACTTTCTGTAGGACGAATCAATATACACACTCTATACACCCACATTTAAAATAAACCCTAGGTTAGACTTTGTTTGTCTTGTTTGCCACCTTCATCCACTTCACCCCCACATTTAAAACAAAAAAACAAAAAAGAGATACTTTCTCTGGGACGAATCAATATGCACACTTCATACACCCACATTTGAGGCACATAATCGGACTTGATTTTCATCTACTCAACCAAGATTCCAACCTGTGGATCTTGTACACGAATTCAACAGATAAAAGAGTAAAAATCATATTTGGTTAATCACCTTTTTGTGTGCCTTAATCGGTGGTGCATTTGAGCCGATTGATTGAATTGTTTGGGTCGCATCACCTAATCTAAAAGAGGTTCATTTTGTAGCTGCCCCATAGGATTCAATAATTAGGTCAAGCCAGGCACTCCATATTTTTTCTTGATTTCTAAAGGAAAATACTTGAACACGTGCTTTTAAAAGTAAACTTGGTTTGCCTCACAAAACTTGGTTGAAAGCACCTAATATTTGAATCCTAAAAGCTATTAAGCAAGATTCGAACTCTAAAACTCATCTCATCATTAATAATCTTACTTGAAAACATCTTGGTTATGCACATTCACACATTCTCAAACAAATTATTAAGGGCACAACCCATTAAAGGCCCATCACATTCCAGAAGCACCATTGTCTGAAGCCTAATTAAAATTGAGTAGACGTTGGCCTTAAGGATCGGTTCACTCTATGGGATCCAGATTGAGATTATTCATGATTAACCCACTTATACTAGTCAATCTGATGTCTAGCTAGGGGAGTAGCATCAAACGACTACGGCTGGTGGGTACACTAGAAACCGGAGGCACAAGCCAAAGGAAGAACCTTCTCCTCAGTCCCTCCTTCTAACTGGTTGGATTGCCTGGACATAAGTAGAGTAAATCGTCCATAATCTTAGGATGGATTCTGAGAGTCTCTAGACCCTTAGCCTACCCCATCTAAGGACAGACTTGTATTCTTGTGCTGTAAGGTTCTCTCTCTTCCTTGTCATTCTGACTTCCAATGCATGCTTGGAAGCAAGTCATTGAATCCTAGATTGGAAGGACCTTTAGACCATTCTAGGAGGTGGAGGTTGAGTTATAGCCAAGAAGATCCCATGGTTGATCAACAACCACCTCCCCCGCCCTCGAACCAGCAGGAGCTGATTCAGAGGCAGTTGGAAGAATTGAAATAGATGAAGCAATGGTTCCAACGTATGCATGGTCAAGGCGCTCAACCCTTGAAGGATTTTTATGATCCTTCAAACTATGAGGAACGTCCCGGCATCATGATTCTCGTCGGAGACATAGAAATTGATGGGAACACCATCATGAGTCCTAACTAACTCATTTTGACCCAACAAAGAGAATAAATGCTCCTACATAACCAACTAAAAGTCATAATTCACTGCATAACCTTTCTGAGAGAAACACAAGAAACAAGGGGTTGGACTCGACAGAAAAGGGTTTGTGTATGTTCTATGAATTAAATGACTTTTGAAACCCTAAAAATAGATCCACTTAATTAAATAAGGTTTTGGTCAGAATAAAATTCACTTAAATCCTCTAAAAATCATATAAAAATATTATCTAAGGTTTAGTACCTTCAATTTGGCCATTAGAACCCATCTTGACCTACAATGGGGTCTCAAACAGATATTTACATTAAATTAGGTTTTTACATAAATTTCCCAGTAAAACGTGGTCAAACTTAAAGTCCAACTTCACCATTGGATTCCTTAAGTCAAAATTAGATTTGTACCAAAATTTGGACCCAAGATGAGCTTTTCTTAACCTAGTTTGCAAAAAGGTCCATCCTGATTACATTTCTAC
This sequence comes from Thalassia testudinum, assembly GCA_037157565.1. NCBI lineage: Eukaryota > Viridiplantae > Streptophyta > Magnoliopsida > Alismatales > Hydrocharitaceae > Thalassia > Thalassia testudinum. The sequence goes on along the minus strand of JAZHRO010000022.1, from coordinate 64,332,914 downwards.
CCATAACTTTCAAAAACCCTTGCTAATAGCCCCCTATCTTTCTCGTCATCTTCACAAGTAGGTCCCTTCGCCATTATCGCGGAGGAAACCTACTCCGACGACCTTCAACTTGGAAGCTCTCCTTGATTGCTTGGAGGATCTCTTCCAAAATTGGAAGGAAAATCCTCTGAGAAATTCCTGTCAATATGAACCCATCTTTGAGATCTGATTCCCTCACAATCTCTTATGCGAACACATGAGAGATGTGGGTATCCTAACAAGCTTCCATCTCCGGCGACTTTCCAAGCTTGGGAAGCTTGCTTCCCAAGCCCTTATCGACCTTCAGAGCTCTATTTAAAGGAGCCCAGAACTCTCCGACTCTTCACGCTCGATTTCAGCCGCGAATACCCCTAATTCCTCTCTTCCCCTCACGGCCATAGGCTCCTCGACATCCAGCGACCTTCCTTGCTCCTCCTCCTCGTCCGACCACCATACCTGCAACGGATTCATCTTCCCTAACTTCGTCCACGTCTCGTCGTACCAGCAGGTGCTTCCCTCTTGATGAGAACCTCATCATGAACCCTAACTAGCACAATCTAACCGAGATATGCAAAAAAAAGCTCCTACATAACTCAAAGAAAGGCTTAACTCAAAGAATTCTAAGTTTAAGAAGAAAACAAGTCATAAGGGGTAAAAATGTAATTTCACCAACACAATCTACAAAGAGGGTAACTCAGGGTCCAAACACAGGTCAAACTAACCTAATAAGAAGGAAAGTGGGATGATCTGATCCAACAAGGGCTACAGCAACTCCAGGGAATTAAATGACATTCTGTAACCCTACAACAAATCCACTTCAATTCATGAGGTTTGAGGCAAGGTAAAAATTGACTAAACCCTCTAAAATTCATAGAAAAATAATATCTAGGGTTTAGAACCTTCAATTTGGCCTTAAAAATCCATTTTGACCTACATTGAGAACCATGCCCAATTAATGATTTAATTTGGGTTTTTACATAAATAGGTCAGTCAAACATGGTCTGACCTAGAAACAAAGTTCATCATTAAAATCCTTAGGTCCAACTTAGTCTTGTATAAAAACTTGAGCCTAAGAAGAGACCTCCTTGACTGACTTTGTAATTTGGTCCTCATCATTTACTTTTTGACCCTCAACTTTCGAAACCCTTGCATTTTGGCCCCTAATTTCCTCTTCGTTCTTTGCATTTTGGTCCCTCCTGCAAGTCTCTGTGCAACACCATGCTCCGGTGACTTTGCGCGGAGCATGGCGCCGCGCAGGGTGAGGGGGGCGTCCTGCAAAGAGAACGCGAAGTTCCCTGCGATGTCTCCTATCGCAGGGACTCGGCCATGCCACCTAACGACGCCCAAACCTTCTGTGCGAACACGCGGAAGGTATGGGTCTCGTCTCCGATCATATTCCAGCAAGGGACGCACGTCGCCAGCGTGCGTCCGCCCCTTCGCCACCGCCTTTATAAAGGCCAGCGTCGCCAGCCGTTTCTCCCAGCTTGGTCTTGACGAAGAATCCCTCAACCCTTCCTCTTTCTCCACTCCGACACGAACCCACCAGCTACGGCGGCTCCTCCTCCTCCTTCTCGTCGCTCTGCTACAATACCAGCAGCAGAGCCACCTTCGCCTGATCTCCTCGCGTCGCGCCACACCAAGCGCGCGCTTCCCTGCCCTCTTCCTCGCCACCGCTCTCTCCCTCTGGGTGTTTCTTCTCCGGCGACAGTAGATACGACTGCCCGCTGCTCCGGCCCCCCTTCGTCCCTGCAAGTAGGTTACAATTACTCCCAATCTTCCCCTCTTTCTTTTCCCCACATTATTTCATTCAAATCGACCCTCAACTGACCCTGACCACCATCACCTTCCCTGTCTCCGGCCACTCTTCGGCGAGCTGCCCCCGTCGATCTGCAGCTCCACACAACTCGCCAACCATTCCACAAGCTCCGCCTCATCACACTGAACGCCCTCCGCCCCTCCACAGTCCCTCCACACTCACTCAACACGCCACCGAACACACCCACTTTTCCGGCCACAGGACGACCTAGGCACGCACGCCTAGGCCGCCCCGCAACCTGCTGCACAGCTCAACACCTTCTCCGTGCCACGGTGAAGGTTCCCCAGTAGTTTGATTAGGCCAAGAGGCCGTATTCGTGTCTGACAGGTTCTGAGGCTCGACCGCCATTGACGCCACATTGAAGCAGCTTCTTTAGAGCTCCAGGCTCCGGGGCTCCAGGATTTCAGTTGCTGCAAAGGCGGGCGAGTTGTGTGAAAGCAGTCAGCTAGTAAGCGAAGGGAATCGAGGCTGCATCTGCGGAAGCAAGGCCGAGGTCTTCCTACGGGCGCGCGCGAGGAGAAGCAACCAATTTGTCCCACATCGTAAGTTCACGAAGCGCCGCACTGGTTTAAATTGATTTTGTGAATAAACCTTATCGCCTCCGAATCCACTGGGGTGAGGTCCCTCGCCCATCACCCGCCTAGTCCACGGATTCATCTCGCGGACCTGGCGGATCCGACCCGACACTACCCTGCACTCCTCGCGCACCACCCACGCTGATGCGCCTGGTCCCGGTTACGCAACCTGACCCGTTAACCCGGCTCTGGGAGAGCTTCCTGTTAGCGGTTTACAGAGAGAGCGACATGCGGGTAGAGGGAAGGGCTAGGTTTTGCTGTGCGCTGTGCAGGAACAGGGCGCGAAGGAGGCAGACTCAACACTTAGCCACAGGAAGGAGAAGAAGAGGAGCAGAAGAAGAAGAAACCCTGAAGAAGCCTTGCAGCTGAGCAAGGCAGGAGACCAAAGAAGAAAAGGAAGCACCGTAGCAGACCGTCGTTTAAGTCGTCTGACTGCGGTATCAGACGACGGATGAAGCTTCAGAGGAGATAAAGCAGAGAGGAAGAAGAAGAAAAGAGAAGGCTCCGCAACTGAAGAGAAAGAAAAGAGAAGAAGGAAGAAAGAAGCAGAAGAAGACTTCGCGCAGGAAAAGAGAAAGAAGAAGAACTGAAGAAGAAAAGAAATAGAAGACAAGCAGAAGAAGAATTGAAGGCAACAGGAAGAAGAAGATCCGTAGAGACACTGCAGTTGAAGAAAAGCCAAAGAAGAGAAGAAGACAAGCAAAGAGAGAAAGAAGAGAAGAAGAAGCCAAAAATAGAAATCTATCTCTCCCTCTGTCTCTTATTTTTTGTAATAAAGAAAACTCTGTACTTCTAGAATTCTAGTAGCTCCCTGAGTTCGACCTCGGGAAACCAAACTATTTCCGAGTAAATTTTGATAATAATGACAACCGTAGCTGTCTTGTTTTACACTATAACGACATTACTGTAATAAGCACTAAAACGAACAAAGATTAGCCGTGGTTGAAAAGCCCGTCACTATTCTTGGCGCCGTTGCCGGGGAGCAACGACTATTCTAGAAGCTTTAAAATTCTTTTAAACAATTGCTAATCTTTTTCTCTCTCTCTTGTGTGCAGGTAAAGGGAAAGAATTGGAAGAGCAACCGCACAACAAACACTCCAACAAACAGGCAATCTTCATCAGCCCTCTCTTAAACTCCCTTGAAATCTGAAAAGAAATAAAAAGAAGAATCAATTTAGGGCTACCTGTGTTATACTTAGTAATTCCTCAAAGTTACCTAAATTTTTCATTTCAACACATTTTAACTGTCCATCCAACTAAGGTAACAAGGGCTAAAACCTTCCTGATTGAGCCCTAGATACTAAATTTTGAGGCAACTGAAATGAACCAACTAGAGCCAACTCAGGGATTGAAAAGCTAGGATTTTTAGAGACACACCTTCTATTAACAAAGAAAAGATCTTCCCAAAAGGAGGTGTACCTAAACCTTGTTTGAAAAGATCTATACAAGAGGAACCCTAAGCAAATCAGGCTCTTAAATCCATTTGAACCTTAAAAGAAAGGGCCCAAAAGCTCTCAAAGGAACAAGTGGTGAAGTTGACCCCCTTGGGTCAACCAACTTTAAAATTAGGTCACTTTCTCACTCAAAATACCTAAGAGTTCAAGTGGAATCTTAAGCACCCTGATCTTAAAGTAAAAGAAGTAGACTTAAGTGGTCAAGGTCCCCATTCTAGTCTACCTGGAACCGCAGTGACAAGAGAGGTCGGGTGGGGGAAACCCTGTAACCTGTGGGGACACTCTACCGTGTAGGGGTCTTCGCGGGACTCACACTCTCTGGCAGCCCAGGTAATTCTCAGGTGGACGATCTTTTTGATCAAGGGGTCCATCTGCCCCGCACCTCTATAGTCACCCAACAATTTTTGGGTGTCTCGATTGGGTCCAGCACCTTCTATACTCATCTATTCCAACAGTGCATGTACGGTAGGAGGTCCTTAAGACCACCCTTAATACCTCCTTTAGAAATTCACTATCGTCAAGGCCAAGCCTCAACGCCCGTGTTTGTGCAGCAACCCCACCACATTATTCTCTCATCTGATTCAGAACCACGCTCTTCTTCTTCCCCCATCATGGCTCAACCAGTTGAGGAAGAAAACAATCTAGAGCACCAGCTCCAGCGACTCAATGACCTTTTCCAAAACTTTGTGCACCCACCGCAGCGTCCTATGATGCGGGACCATTATAACCCTGCTGCGGTGGCCATTGAGCCTCGAGTCAGAATCCCGGCTGGAGGACCTGATTCTGAATTAAAGCTCAATATGATTCATGTTATACCTAAATTCCTTGGGCTTAATTCCGAAGATCCCTTCCAGCACATCAAAGAGTTGAAGCATCTGGCCCAACTTTTGGGTCAGATGCACAAAATCGAGACATTCTTCTCATGAAGATGTTCTCCTTCTCTCTTATGGACAAGGCCGCTCATTGGTATCAAACTCAGACCCGGCCGATCAACACTTGGGAAGAACTTCAGTCTGAATTTTTGAAGAAGTTCTTTCCCGTTGGTCGAACCAATGCCTTGCGCCATCAGATTACTCACTTTGCTCAGCAAATGGGAGAACCTCTCCATGAGGCATGGGATCGCTTTCAGGATCTCATGAGAAAGTGCCCCCATCACAGAGTTCCTAAATGGGAACAAGTCCAGTCTTTTTACCAGGGACTCCGTGAAGACATCCGTCTTTTTGTCAATGCAACCTGCGGAGGAAATATCATGGGTCAACATGAGGACACCGTGTGGGAGATTCTCGAAAACATGTGCGAGAACTCCATCAACAATGACTCCATGGGATTATTCGACAGGATGAATTCCGGCGCATTGACGAACCTCAGGGGAGCACATGAGACGCAGGGCCTGTCCGCATCAGTCGACCTGGAATTAATGGCCAGTCGATTGGACAAGGTCTCAATCATTGAGAAGAAGGTGGATGTTGAACCGTTTTGCGAATCACTACTCTTACGTGTTTGGTTTTGGAAAACCTGTCGTTGTAGTTTGAAAGCGAAGAATTCGTGTTCAACAAATAAAATTTATACCGAAAAGAATTCCGGGTCGAACACAGGGAGGCTACGTTGATCTATATTCGCAATTATATTTTTTTTAGGATTTTTTTAAGCAAGGCGATATAATTACAATGGAGCTATCAGACTAAAAGAAAGAGAGAGAGAGAGAGAGAAAGAGAACATGCATTCAATATTCCAATTGTTTATATAATTAAACTAAATAAAAGTTACACTAGAAAGCGGAAAATCAATTATACTATAAAGCAGGAAAATTCTACACTAGAAAAGCTGTAAATAAGAATGGGAGAGAGAAGTTATCCCCCTCGACGATTGCTTGGAGGACGAGCCGAATGGGACGACGCCTGGACGAAGGAGAACGAAGCAGGAAGAAGGAGGACGAAGCAGAAGAACGGGAAAGGAGCAGCACGCCGTCGTCGTCGCGGGATCCACTTCCGAAGGGGAACAAAAATTGGACTTTATCTCGCGAGAAGCATCCCGGGTGTGGGACAAGCTTCTTTTGAGCTTTGGAGGGGTAGAGAGGAAAAAGAAGGGATGACAATTTCGTATTGAGGGGGTCTCCTTTTATAGTTGCAAGGAGTGGGGGCAAAATCGACATTACAACTTCAAAATAATAAAAGAGGGGTCTTTAGTGACGGATAAATCCGTCACTAAAGCACTCAACGTGGGCGTCGTGGGCGTCGTGGGCGGCTCGCGCGCGCCTCCTCGCCTGCTCGCGCGCTCAACGGCGTGTGCACGTTCGTCAATTTTCAGCCGTCCGATCGCGAGATCGGATGGCTTAAGATGCGTCTCCACCCACTGCGTTGCGCACCCGCCCGCGTGCGATCGCGCGTCCGCGCCGCGCGTTCAATTGCGCATGGACGCTATCGAGCGCACGTGGCCGTCCGATCTCCATCTGACGCTCCACCCGCGCCCAATCACCCGCGCCTGCCGCTCCTCGCCACTGCTCGATCCCGCGCTTGCCGCTCGCGAAAGCACGCTCGACCACTGCACTATGGGGCGCGGATGGTCGAGCGGATGCTTTTAAGCGCGAGAGACCACAGCCGTTGGATTAAGATCCAACGGCAGAGAGCGATCGGGTGCGAGGCCATCACAAGATGCAAGCGGCCATTTGGGAGGCTGAGGTGGCACCACGTGGCGCTATCTTGGCCGTCCGTCTTCTGGAAGTTGTAGATGGTGCCATGGATGTCGGATTGACTCGATTTTGTGTCGTTGGGCTGCGATCGTCGATCCGAATTCATCCGTGCGGTCGGATTTGTCATCTGAAGTGCAGATTTACACCATTCTGGCCCTTGATCTTCTAGGGTTCCTGGGTCACTATCTGATGCTACGGATGTCTATTTAGGGCGATCTTGGAGTCGTTGAACTCCAATCGTCGCCCTGATCACATTCATACGGTTGGATCTTTGATCCGAGGTCCCGACAAAATGTTTGCCCTGTCCAAGCACATAAAAGGAGACAATTAACCTCCATTTTATTCAAACTACTCTAAATGCAAGATGATGCATGTTATGCAATATTTATATCATGAAATGCAATCCTATGCTTAAAAACATGCATAAATAGACATTTTAGGTAGTGTAAATGTGTTTACATCATACCCCCATGCCTATCTTTTGCTAGTCCCTAGCAAAAACTATATGCTATTTATAAAAGAATTAGTTTGGATTATTTTGACTTGAGTTATTTTCAATCATTAAGAAATTGTCTACTTAGGAACTGAACTTTCAAAGACACAACAGTGCCCGGGTATCAGCCAAAATGCAGACCGCCTCAAGCCCTCACCTTATTAAAAGAAAAATTTCTTTTTCGCTTTTTCTCTTTTCTATTTTTTTTTGGATTTTCAAATTTTCTGGTTTAAGAGTGGCTTTCTACGACCATTCAACTCACCCAAAATTTGATGAGAAACCTAAGCTTTAAGCATCTTATTGTAATTGTGATAGACTCGTTGACTGGAAATTAAAACAGATTTTGAATTTCTACACCTCTAGGTGACCGAACCAGAATTCTGCCTAAAAGTGTATCTTTACAACCGGTAGCTTTCTCCCTACTTTTATTTTTTTTACGGGGTCAACACAAGGGTGAATCCAGTGTATATCTCCCTGGTTTATTCTACTTCTCCGCTTCTTCCTAAGTGTTTTGGGAATTTTTAGTGCATTTTCTGAGCTGGGTTCTGGACAATCGGTCGATGAGCTGTTACCACCGACAACTTGCCAACCATACTCATGCGGTGAAGTGTGGCTTATTTCTTTTTGTTCTTTTCTCCTTTTTTTTTTTTTAAGTAGGTGGCTTCCCTAGTTTAAGATTTACCTAAAGGCAGCAAACTAAGAAAGGTCCAGTGACTGGGCTCTGGAAAACCTACCTATGGGTTGTTACCCACGATAACTTGCCAGCCATATCACCTAGAAGGTTCATTAGCTACCCAATTTCCATTAGAATCGCCGAACAACGAGTCAGTGCAAAAAAAGTGTGTAGATGCTTAAAACTCAAAATTCCCTCAAATCAGAGGGCGGGTTGATAAGTCGTGTACTTATCACCCAAACTTATTTATTCCAATTATAATAGAATTAAGATGGCGATGACTCAAAAACAAATCCACATTTTAGTGGATACACAGGCTAATTAAGTCCAAAGACCTAAGGGGTCTTTGTGTTCAGATCCTAATGTAAAATTTCTTAGGATTGAAAAGTCCTAATGTCCAACTAATCCTTCCTAATTTTTTTTTTTTTTAAATAAGAAGAGAGACAATTTATATGGATTTCACAAAGCCGACCAAATAATTCAAGAATGAATCCACCCCCCCATGCCTAGCTGATGCAATGTCCTCATTGAAAAAGAGACATGAAAGAAAGGGTAGAATATGAAAGATGTCACCTGGATATGAAGCTCGTATCAGCCTTGTGTCGTATGTACAACTGCTGAGTTTAATGCCGTTAGCTAGGTGAAGTCCAGCCAAAGAAGTCACAGAATGGCTAGAGCAACAGATTCTGAGACGGGTTCTGGAAGATTACGGTCAACAACAGGCTTCAAACGTTGACCGTTGACTTTAATGGTGTTACCCGTCTTTTGGCCAGAAATCTGAACGGCACCATTAGGAAAAATCTGATCAATTATGAATGGGCCATTCCATTTAGATCTAAGTTTACCAGGAAAGAGCTTAAGTTTAGAATCAAATAACCATACCTTCTGGTTTAGCTCAAAGCTCTTGCGGGAAATCAATTGATCATGTAGAGCTTTGGTCCAAGCCTTGTAGATCTTAGCATTCTCATAAGTATCATTTCTAAGCTCCTCCAACTCAGATAGTTGGAGTTTCCTGGTCTTTCCAGCTAGATTTAGATCTAAATTGCATTGTTTGATTGCCCAGAATGCCCTGTGTTCAATCTCTATGGGTAGATGGCACGCCTTTCCACACACCAAACGGAATGGAGACATGCTGATGGGCGTTTTATACGCCGTACGGTAGGCCCAAAGAGGGTCTTCAAGCTTTTCAGTCCAATCCTTGTGATCAGGCCTAACCATTTTTTGCAGAATGTTCTTGATCTCTCGATTGGAGATCTCGGTTTGTCCATTCGTTTGGGGATGGTAAGGTGTGAAAATTCGATGATTAACCCCGTATTTGGCCAATAAATTTCGGAATTGGGCATTAGTAAAATGAGTGCCACCATCACTGATGATAGCCCTCGGAATCTCGAACCTACTGAAGATATTTTTTTTGACAAAATTGATGACCACCTTGTGGTCATTGGTTCGGGTGGGAATTGCCTCAATCCATTTGGACACATAATCAACAGCAACAAGAATGTACTGATGTCCAAATGAAGGGATAAAGGGTCCCATGAAATCGATGCCCCAAACATCGAAAATTTCTACAGGAAGAATAGGGTTTAGGGGCATCATGTCTCTCTTAGTTATGTTCCCGAGTGACTGACATCGAGAACATGACCTTCAGAAGTCCTGGGCATCCTTGAATAAAGACGGCCAATAGAAGCCAGATTGCAAGATTTTTGCAGCCGTCTTTCTCCCAGAGAAATGTCCACCACACCCAGATGCATGGCAGAACTCGAGTATATTGTTGAATTCATTCTCCGGTATGCATCGGCGAATAATCTGATCAGAGCCGATGCGATACAGTTCAGGGTCCTCCTAAAAGTAGTATTTGGCCTCAGATTTGAGTCTATCCCGTTGTTGCTTGGTCCAATCCTGGGGGATTTGACCAACGGCCAAATAGTTAACAATATCAGCAAACCATGGGGTGTGGACACCTAAAACTGCAAGAATGGTTTCGTCCGGAAAAGTGTCAGCAATCGGAATGTCCGGACAAGAAGAATCATCTAGGAGTCTCGACAAATGATCCGCTACCACATTTTGCACCCCGGCTTTATCCTTGATTTCAAGATCAAATTCTTGAAGAAGAAGAATCCAACGAATAAGTCGGGGTTTAGCATCCTTTTTAGCCAAGAGATGTCTCAAGACCGAGTGGTCGATAAAAACAATAACATGAGACCCCAAGAGATAAGCCCTGAATTTTTCCAACGCAAATACTACAGCTAGTAATTCCTTTTCAATAACAGTGTAATTCCTCTGGGCTTCATCCAGAGTTTTACTAGCGTAGTAAATGACAGAGGGCTTTCGGTCAATTTTCTGACCCAGGACAGCCCCGACCGCGTAATCAGAAGCGTCGGTCATGATCTCAAATGGGGCTGTCCAAATTGGTGGTTGCAAAATTGGGGCACAGGTGACTGTCATTTTCAGAAAATCAAATGCCTTTCGGCATGATTCGTCAAAAACAAACGGCGTTTCTTTGGCAAGAAGATTGCTCAAAGGACGAGCAACCTTCGAGAAATCCTTGATGAATCTTTGATAAAATCCCACATGGCCAAGAAATGATCTGATTTGTTTAGCAGATGTGGGAGGAGGAAGTTTAGCGATAGCATCAACCTTAGCTTTGTCTACTTCAATTCCCCGTTCAGAGATTACATGACCCAAAACGATGCCTTCTTGGGTCATGAAATGACTCTTTTCCCAGCTAAGGACCAGTCGTGTCTTGATACATCGCTTAAGAATCATTTCCAAATTAGCCAAACAAGAGTCAAATGATTCTCCGAAAACAAAGAAATCATCCATGAAGACTTCCATAAACTCTCCCACCATGTCGGAAAATATGGCTAGCATACACCTTTGAAAAGTTGCAGGTGCATTGCATAACCCAAAAGGCATCCTACGAAAAGCAAAGGTTCTGTAGGGACAGGTGAAAGTAGTTTTTTCCTGATCCTCGGGATGGATAGGAACTTGGTTGTATCCTGAGTAGCCATCAAGAAAACAGAAGTACTTCTGCCCAGCTAATTTTTCCAAGATTTGATCAATGAAGGGCAGGGGAAAATGATCCTTTTTAGTGGTTGTGTTCAACTTCCTGTAATCAATACAAACTCTCCAAGAGGAAGCTGAACGAGTTGTGACAGATTCACCTCTCTCATTAGTCACAATAGTAATCCCGACTTTCTTTGGAACAATCTGAACGGGACTTACCCAGGGACTGTCAGAGATTGGATAAATAATTCCTGCATCAAGCCACTTGATTTCCTTTTTGACCACTTCTCGCATATTTGGATTCAATCTCCTCTACATCTGGCGAGAAGGGCGGGATCCATCTTCCAAAAATATTCTATGATTACAGTAAGATGGCTCGATCCCCCTGAGGTCATGAATGGTCCAACCAATTGCCTCCTTATGTTCCTTTAGGACCTTAATCAATTTAATCTCTTGCTCCTTTGTCAATTTAGCACTAATAATCACAGGGAGCGTATTCTGCGGTCCTAAAAATTGATATTTTAAATTCTCGGGCAATGGTTTCAATTCAAGTTGGGGTGGGGTAATGATTGATGGTAAGGTAGATGCTGAAGATTCAACAAGAGGAAGAGGTTTTGAGTGAACAAAATCAGTAACCTCTTCTGAAGATGTCAGGTCAGAGGGTTGCGGGTCAAATTCATCAACCAAAGAGGAACTTTCAATTGAAGAAATTGTCAAACAAGTTTCAATATTAACATTATCCATATCAAGTTCCTCAATAAATCCACAATCCTCAAATTTATTGATCGCCTTAAAAATATCCAATTTCATTCGTTGATCCCCAAAGGCGATTTCCATGCTACCGCTTTCACAATTAATGTTGGTCTTTGCGGTAGCCAGGAACGGACGCCCCAGAATGATGGGCGTGTTCCTCAGATTATCCGGTACATCCATGTCAAGGACAAGGAAATCTACAGGAAAATAGAAATCCTTGACCTTAACTATAACATCTTCAATAACGCCTCGTGGGTTTGTGACCGAACGGTCTGCTAACTGTCGCGTTACTGAAGTTGGCCGAAGTTCACCTAACCCAAACTTCTCATAAAGAGAAGTCGGAATTAGGTTGATGGATGCACCGAGATCCAAAAGTGCTCTATCAAATGTGTAATCTCCGATAACGCAAGAAATCAAAGGAGCACCAGGATCTCTCTTTTTCTGAGGGAGGTAGTGCAGGATAACAGAGCTAGCCTGCTCGGAGAGTACCACCTTCCTCGGAACAGATTCTCTTGACTTACGCTTTTGTGTACATAATTCCTTCAAAAATTTTGCGTAAGCCGGTATGTGCTTGATAGCATCAAGGAGCGGAATATTGATCTCAACATTCTTAAATAAATTCAGAAGCTCCTCATTACTATCAACAGACTTCTTCTTTGCTTTGGCTAAGGCTTCAGGAAAAGGAACATGAGTCAGATCTTTGGAATCAGGTTCCTAAGCCTTGATTTCTCCTCTAGAATTCTCCTCTCTTTCCTCAGATTCTTCAGGATTCAAAAGATCAGAATAGTGTGGTTGTGGATCCTGAGTCTTCTTACCACTCCTCAAAGTTACAGAATTTGCAGAAGCGTAAGAATTTGGGTCTTGGGGAGGGTTAGGAAAGATTGGAGGAGCTTGATTGACCATGAATTGTTGATTAGTAGAAGAAGAAGACGAGGAACCCTGCTCAACCACCTGAGCATGTGCGTGCGAGTCCCTCTAATTTCCGTACCCTTGGGCTCGATTGCCTGAATTCATAATGTTTCGCGGGTTGGGTACGGGTTGGGATGGTAGAGATCCGGGTTGACGAGAGTTAGCAATGAGACCGGATTGCAAGTTGTCCAGCGAGTTTTTCATTTGCTGCATGAGCTGGAGCATAGATCCATGCGTCTCTACCATTTGACTGTTCAAATCAACCTACCCTGCGGGTTGACGGGCATTCCAAGCTGGCTGATTGACCTGATTCGGAGGCAACTGAGTATATACTTGACCCTGACCCATTGGTCGTTGTGGAGCATAGTTGCTGGGTCGGAATTGGGTCTGTTGCCCTGAATTTTTCCAAGAGAAGTTAGGGTGGTTTCTCCAACCTGGATTATAGGCATTCGAGTAGGGGTTGGATCTAACATTCTCTTGTACAGCACAGACAACCTCATAAGGTGAGGATGGAGAGAAAGAAAGGGAAGGATCAGAAAAACTGGGATCAAAGGCCCCAGTTGGGAACCCATGGGGTTCCGAAAAATGCTAACTCATAGGCTGAGTCTAATCAAGTTGATTCACGAACTCCCGTCCAGAAGGAGCTCGTGAGGAATGGAATCCCGAATTTTGGGATTGAGTGGATTGAGAGTTGTTCATAGAATTTTCAGCCATCCACTCTTCCATTCTTTTAGCAACCAAGTCCACCTTATCAAGTTTATTACAAATCAATTCCATATCAAATGAATGAGAGTCATGGACTTCATTGACATTCGATCTGGGTTGCTGGGACCAGTTAAAAGTATCCATGGAGGCATGATTGATTAAATTCTCACTTATTTCCTCAAATAAATCATGTGCACTATCTGCATCTTTATTGAGGAAATTGCCTCCGCAAGAAGCATCCACATGGTTTCTGAGTTGCTCATTCAACCCATGATAGAAGATCTGCACGAGTTGCCATTTCGGCACCTCGTGGTGTGGACACCTCCGCAATAAGTCCTGGAATCGCTCCCAGGCCACATGAAACTGCTCCCCCGACCGCTAGGTAAAGGTAGTGATTGCCCGTCTCAAAGCATTGGTACGACCGACTGGGAAGAATTTCTTCAGAAAGGTCGATTTCAACTCATTCCAAGTTGTAATTGGTCTTCCTATTATCCTATACCAATGCGTGGCTTTATCCCTAAGAGAGTGGGGGAAGAGCCTCATGATCATTTTCTCCTCTTTAACGTTTCGAGCCCTGGTGGTCTGGACCAAAGTGGTCAAATCTTCCAAGTGCTGAAACGGATCTTCGGAGCCAAGCCCATGATAATGTTTAATCAGGCTTAACACCTAGGGCTTGATTTCTACGTCACTGGCTGGAATCTGGACACCGGGACGTTCCCTGTAATTTGAAGGATCATAAAAATCCTTCAAGGGCTGAGCGCCCTGCATTCTCTGGAACCATTCCTGCATTCTCTGCATTTGTTCCAGCTGCCTTCTAAATTCTTCCTGTGGATTTTCAAGCAGAGGAGGCTGTTGTTCGGCCATGGGATCAAATTGACCAAAATCTAACTTGCGCCTCCTAGAATGTTCTAACGGTCCTTCCAATCGGGGATTCAATGACCGTCTTCCCAGCATAAACTAGGAGAAGGTCGGAAGGACTTGGGATAGGGACTCTACAGCACAACAAAACAAGGCTGTCCTTAAGTGGGGTAGCCTAAGGATCTACTAACTCCCAAAACCAGCCTTAAGACTGTAAGTGATTTACTCTACTTACGTCCGTTTAATCCAACCAGTTAGAAGAAGGGACTGGGGAGAAGGTTCTTCCTTTGGCTTTCGCCTCCGGTTCCTAGTGTAACCCCCAGCTGCGGTCGTTTGACGCTACTCCCCTAGCTAGACATCAGATTAATCAGTATAAGTAGGTTAATCAAAAATAATCTCAGACTAGGCCCTGAAGAGTGAATCAAACCTTAAGACCAACGTCTACTCAATTTTATTAAGGCCTGGGATTGTGGTGCTTATGGAATGTGATGGGCCCTTACAATGGGTTGTGCCCTTAATGATTGATTGAGATTTGTGTAAGTGCATGCACAACCAGGGTTTTCAAGCAAGATTATTGATAATGTGTAAATTTTTGTGTTCAAATCTTGCTTAAGTAACTTTTAGGGTTTCAAATTAGGTGAATTGCAATCAAGTTTCTAGGCAAACCAAGTTGTAAAACACGGGTGAAGATTGTTTTCCTTTAAAATCAGAAAGAAAGTGGAGTGCCTGGAATATACCTAGATTGAAAACCCTAAGGAGGAGCTACTTGATGAGTTGGTTTTAAAATAAAGTGGTGCGGCCCAAACAACTCAAACAATTGGCCACAAATGCACCACTAAGTTAGGCACTCAAAAAAATGGTTAACCTAGAATAATTTCTACTCTGTTATGTGTTGCTTTGTGTGCACCGGTTCCACAGATCAGAACCCGGTTGAGTAGAAAACAAATCGAGTTGATCAAGTGCCTTGAATGTGGGTGTTTGTTGTGTGTTTGTTGGAAATTACCCTACAAGATTATCTTTTTGTTATTTTTTTATGAATGAGGGTGGAACGAATGTGAGTGAAAATCCAAACAACCAAACTATTCCTATGATTTATGCAAACACCTAGGTTAATTGGGATTTGGATTTAATGTGGCGAATGGAATCTATGGAGGGGGAAAGAATGGGGGAACACTTACAGTTGTCTTCAACTGCACTTTACTCCAGTCTACCTCTTGTTGATTCCTTGATGGAGGTCTCTGCAAAACAATAGACACAAGAGAAAGATAGTTAGAAAACAAATAAAGTGCAAGAAATGCGAAGGAAAGATCGGAAATCATTGCCTCCCCGGCAACGACGTCAAAATGTTGAACCGTTTTGCGAATCACTACGCTTACGTGTTTTGTTTTGGAAAACCTGTCCTTGTAGTTCGAAAGCGAAGAATTCGTGTTCAACAAATAAAATTTATACCGAAAAGAATTCCGGGTCGAACATAGGGAGGCTACGTTGATCTATATTCGCAATTATATTTTTCTTAGGATTTTTTTAAGCAAGACGATATAATTACAATGGAGCTATCAGACTAAAAGAAAGAGAGAGAGAGAGAGAAAGAGAACATGCATTCAATATTCCAATTGTTTATATAATCAAACTAAATAAAAGTTACACTAGAAAGCGGAAAATCAATTACACTATAAAGCAGGAAAATTCTACTAGAAAAGCTGTAAATAAGAATGGGAGAGAGAAGTCATCCTCCTCGACGATTGCTTGGAGGACGAGCCGGATGGGATGACGCCTGGACGAAGGAGAACGAAGCAGGACGAAGGAGGACGAAGCAGAAGAACGGGAAAGGAGCAGCACGCCATCGTCGTCGCGGGATCCACTTCCGAAGGGGAACAAAAATTGGACTTTATCTCGCGAGAAGCATCCCGGGTGTGGGACAAGCTTCTTTTGAGCTTTGGTGGGGTAGAGAGGAGAAAGAAGGGATGACAATTTCATATGGAGGGGGTCTCCTTTTATAGTTGCAAGGATTGGGGGCAAAATGGACATTACAACTTCAAAATAATAAAAGAGGGGTCTTTAGTGACGGATAAATCCGTCACTAAAGCCCTCAACGTGGGAGTCGGCGGCGGCTCGCGCGCGCCTCCTCGCCTGCTCGCACGCTCAACGGCTTGTGCACGTTCGTCAATTTTCAGCCGTCCGATCGCGAGATCGGACGGCTTAAGAAGCGTCTCCACCCGCTGCGTTGCGCGCCCGCCCGTGTGCGATCGCGCATCCGTGCCGCGCGTTCAATTGCGCGTGGACGCTATCGGGCGCGCGCGGCCGTCCGATCTCCATTTGACGCTCCACCCGCGCCCAATCACCCACGCCTGCCGCTCCTCGCCACGGCTCGATCCCGCGCCTGCAGCTCGCGAAAGCGCCCTCGACCACTGCGCTACGAGGCGCGGATGGTCGAGCAGACGCTTTTAAGCGCGAGCGACCACAGCCGTTGGATTAAGATCCAGCGGCGTCGAGCGATCGGGCACGGGGCCTTCACAAGATGCAAGCGGCCGTTTGGGTGGCTGAGATGGCGCCACGTGGCGCTATCTTGGCCATCCATCTTCTGGAAGTTGTAGATGGTGCCACCGATGTCGGATTGACTCGATTTTTGTGTCGTTGGGCTGCGATCGTTGATCCGAATTCATCCGTGCGGTCGGATTTGTCATCTGAAGTGCGGATTTACACCATCCTGGCCCTTGATCTTCTAGGGTTCTCGGGTCACTATTTGATGCTACGGATGTCTGATTAGGGCGATCTTGGAGTCGTTGAACTCCAATCGTCGCCCTGATCACATCCATACGGTTGGATCTTTGATCCGAGGTCCCGACAAAATGTTTGCCCTGTCCAAGCACATAAAAGGAGACAATTAACCTCCATTTTATTCAAACTACTCTAAATGCAAGATGATGCATGTTATGTAATATTTATATCATGAAATGCAATCCTATGCTTAAGAACATGCATAAATAGACATTTTAAGCAGTGTAAATGTGTTTACATCAGTGGATGAGCTAACTCAGCACTTGCAGCGAGCCACCTCTGCGCGTAACTCCTTTGCACAGCCTCCTTCCACACAAGAGACTGTGCAAAACATTCTCCACCGATCTTCCCCTGGGATGGATCCATATCCATCCCCATCTGATTCACGGATCGAAGGGTCATCCGATCCTTTCTATACCAGCCCGGGGAATTCCATTCCCCCTTTCTCTGATTCTCTAGAGGTTCGTCAGACCTGCGAGGACCTCAACGCCATCCAGAACGACCCATTCTCCAACACCTACAACCTTAGATGGCGAAACCATCCCAATTTTCAGTGGACGGGAAATTCCCAAACCTAAAGACCACCCTTTCAGCCCCGCCCACAACCCCCTCGTCCTTACCAGCCGCCTCAACCTCGGCCCAACCCTACTTATCCATCAGGGCCAAATCAGGATCAAATGTCCCTTATCCTTCAGACTCTGGCTGACATTCAAAGAACAAATGCGGCTATCCAAAAACAACACAAGGATGAACTTACAGAGGTCCGCAATCAACTGGCCCAGTTGGCAAATTCTCGCCAGCCAGGCACACTTCCTTCCCAACCTCTTCCTAACCCGAATAACGTGCCAACTCAGCGACGCGTTATGAACCCAAACCCAAGCCAAGCCCACATGATTTACCAGGCCCCCTCTGTTCCTTCACCCGACGGGATGGAGGCTTCCACTTCTTTTGCAGGCTATCAGCAGCAACCCATCTTACCCAATCCCAACCAAAACCAAGCAGGACTTAATTCCGTGACAACCCGTAGGGGTAAGGAAACCCAAGATCCACCTTATCCAAACCACTCCAAGCCTGGTAGTGATCCCGAGCCTAGGACAGTAATCCAGGATGTTCCTATCCCTGTCCCAGATCAAAGACCTGGACCTATCCTAGAAGAACCAACCAAGGTTCCGTTTCATGAGGCCTTGACCAAGGGAAAGAAGACTACCAAGCCCGTGGCACCTGAGGAGGACCTGGTCAAGCTCTTTGAGCAGGTCCACATAAACATCCCCTTGATGGATGCAATCCACCACGTACCGGCTTACGCACGATTCTTAAAGAATGTGTGTACACCCCAGCGTAAGCCGCGAACCAAGAGTGGGAGTCCCATTGTACTGTCAGAGCAAGCCAGCTCTGTAATCCTAAGCAAACTCCCACCCAAGGCTAAAGATCCTGGTACTCCCCTGATTTCCTGCAAGATAGGTGATATCCAATTTGATAGAGCATTACTAGACTTGGGTGCTTCCATAAATCTGATACCCACATCCTTACTTAACCATCTAGAAGAATCTGAGCTAAAACCAACTGAGGTGACATTACAATTAGCTGATCGATCTATAAAGTCACCAAAAGGGATTCTCGAGGATGTTATTGTAAGAGTGCGGGATTTCTATTTTCTTGTAGACTTTATAGTCTTAGACATGGACGCACCTAAAAACCCTAGGGATACACCGATCATTCAAGGGAGACCTTTCTTAGCTACTGCTAGAGCCAACATCAGCTGTGAGAAGGGCTAAATAGAGCTCAAATTTGGAAATCAAACCCTGAAATTGATATATTTAAGGCCCAACAAGGAATCAATTGCGGTGTCATCGAACAAATTTGTGACATTAAGGCTTTGGTTGATGAAACACACTTTCAGAATGACCTGATTATACCTTATCAACCGCAGAAAGATCTTGACCCACAAACAGAGGAGTCAAATCCAGATTTAGACAAACCAATAACTCCTACCCTTGAACCTCACATCTATTCTGAACCACCTGCTGCTGCTGATAACCCCATCCTCGAACTAAAGCCCCTTCCTGATCACTTAAAATACATCTTTCTGGGTTCTAATCAGACTCTTCCTGTGATTATCAGTTCCAAGCTCAAACCCGAACAAGAATCTCGTCTGATTACTGTTCTCCAGCAACATCGCAGAGCCATCGGATGGACTCTCGATGATCTGACCGGAATAAGTCCCCCTTATTGTACTCATCATATCTATTCAGAAGAGGGCGCACGACCTTCTCGTGAAATGCAGAGATGCTTGAACCCCAATCTGTAGGAGGTCATGGAAAAGGAGATCATCAAGTGGTTAGATGCCGGGATCATCTACCCAATCTCCGATAGTCGTTGGGTGAGTCCAATTCAAGTCGTGCCTAAAAAGGCAGGACTCACCACTATAACGACTGAAATCGGAGAAATCATTCCTACCCGATTATCCAACTCGTGGAAAGTCTGTATAGATTACCGCCGAATTAATTCCTCCACGAAGAAGGATCATTTCCCACTACCTTTCATTGATCAGATTCTCGAAAAATTAGCGGGAAATCAATTCTTCTGCTCTCTTGACGAGTACTCCGGTTACAACCAGGTGGCAATCCATCCAGAGGACCAAGAAAAGACCACGTTCACCTGCCCCTTCGGAACGTACACATTCCGAATGATGCCTTTCGGCCTTTGCAATGCACCCGCGACTTTTCAGCGGTGCATGCTTGCCATATTCTCAGATATGGTAGGTGACTATCTGGAAGTCTTCATGGATGACTTTTCAATTTTTGGAGCATCATTTGACGATTGCCTCCAACACTTGGTCCAAATACTCAGGCGGTGCATCGATGTGAATTTGGTTCTTTCCTGGGAAAAGAGCCATTTCATGGTGCCTGAGGGAATTGTCCTGGGACACTTAATCTCGAAGAAAGGCATCCAAGTGGATCGAGCTAAGGTTGATCTAATCTCTCGCCTTCCTATGCCTAGCTCGATCAGGGACATCCGTTCTTTTCTGGGGCACGTCGATTTTTACCGTCGTTTCATTCCTGATTTCTCAAAAATCGCACACCCCTTGACTACTCTTCTCTCTAAGGATGTACCCTTTGAAATCTCCAAGGAATGCACACTAGCCTTTGAAAACCTTCGTGACCGAGTCACCCAGGCACCTATCCTACAATCTCCTGCTGGTCTCAACCCTTTGAGATCATGTGCGATGCGTCTGATTTCGCTGTAGGAGCGGTCCTAGGGCAGAAAGCTGACGGGAAACCCGTGGTCATCTACTACGCTAACAAGACACTTGACGAGGCTCAGCGTAACTACACAGTTACGGAGAAAGAGCTGCTAGCCGTAATATTTGCCCTTGAAAAATTTCGATCGTATCTCCTGGGTTCCCACGTCATCATCTACTCGGATCACACGGCTGTAAGGCATCTCCTTGCCAAGAAGGACGTGAAGCCCCAACTAATCCGATGGATCTTGCTGTTGTAAGAATTCGATCTCGAAATTCGCGACAAGGCGGGAAGGCAGAATGTGGTAGCCGACCATTTGTCCCGCCTTCCTTCTGAGATTATCAACCCTTCCGGACCCATCACGGAACATTTTCCTGATGAGCACCTGCTGACTATTGGTACTAGCCTTCCATGGTTTGCTGATATAGTAAACTACTTAGCATCTCATCAGATCCCGTCTGATTTGCCGAAGGCCAAGAAAGACAAATTGCGCTCTGATGCCAAGTATTACATTTGGGAAGACCCGTACCTCTTCCGCATAGGTGTTGATCAAATCATTCGGAGATGTGTTCCGGAAGAGAAAGTCAATAATATTCTCTCTTTCTGCCATGACCAGGCATGCGGTGGCCATTTCTCTGGGCATAAAACCACATCAAAAGTCCTCCAGTGCGGCTTTTACTAGCCCACACTGTTCAAAGACGCACACAGTCACTGCAAGGCATGCAGTCGTTGCCAAACTTTGGGCAACATGAGCCATCGCGACATGATGCCTTTGCAGCCGATTCTCGTATGCGAAATTTTTGATGTTTGGGGAATTGATTTTATGGGCCCCTTTCCTATTTCAGATGGTTTCGAATACATTCTGATGACTGTGGACTACGTGTCCAAATGGATCGAAGCCATACCGACCCGAACCGGCGATCACAAAATCATTCTCAAATCCATTCATCAAAACATTTTCTCAAGGTTCGGGATTCCTCGTGCTATAATCTCAGATGGGGAGACCCATTTCACAAATGCTCAGCTTAGGTCACTGATGACCAAGTACTAGGTGTCTCACCGAATCTCTACTTCTTATCACCCCCAGACTAATGGTCTAGCTGAGCTATCAAATCGGGAGATCAAGAAAATCCTGCAGGTCACTGTTCAACCTGACAGGAAGGACTGGTCGTCCCGACTTCCGGAAGCCTTGTGGGCCTATAGGACCGCCCACAAAACCCAATCAGGCATGTCCCCTTTAGACTGGTGTATGGGAAGGCGTGTCACCTTCACGTCGAACTGGAGCATAAAGCCTGTTGGGTAATACGGAACTGTAATCTAGATCTTTCGAAGGCTGGAACCCACAGAAAGCTTCAAATCAGCGAGATAGATGAATTACGCCTGGACGCGTATGAGAACTCGTGAATCTACAAGGAGCGGGTTAAAGCCTTCCATGACAGGCATATCTTGAGAAAGATCTTTCATCATGGTCAGAAGGTCCTACTCTTTGATGCCCGACTCAAACTTTTCCCTAGAAAGTTGCGATCCATGTGGGTAGAACCATACTTGGTCCGACAGATTTTTGGAAATGGAGCCATCAAAATCAGTCCGCTCAGCCACGATTCCGAACCTTTCATCGTGAACGGTCAGAGACTCAAGCCGTTCATTGATGTAACTTCTACTGATTTGGCTAAATCATCTTATATCCTCCATTCCCCTTGAGCTTATTGCGCCCAGCCGATGGCGTAAAACTCAGCGCTTAACGGGAGGCAGCCCATCATTTTCCTTGAAAACCTAAGACCTTTTTGACACCTTCGTGCACTTAAGGTTCACCTTTAAGAGAGCCGACTCCACCTCAGATTCTTGCATCTGGGATTAGAAATCGTCCGCAACAGTCAATCCCGACCCATTCACTCATCAAAACACCTGTCTTAAGGAATGAACTAAGTAAATAAAAATCTCCTAAGTCACAATGAGGACATTCAAACCTTAGGCATGGGGGGGTAAAAAAGTGCAAAACTTGTAAGAAAAGGTTTTAAACAAAAAAAATTCATATATGCCAAAGACACCAAAAAAAAAAAAAAGAGAAAGGAAATTTTGTGGGAGAAGGAAATGAAAATGAGAAAGGAGCACAAAAATGTGAGAAAAGAGTGAATAGTCATTAGTAAGAAACTAAGGAATTGACCTAAGTTCTAGACCTCATTCAAGAAAAGAAATAAAAAGTGCATGATGGGATTAGTAAGAACGCAAACCTTAGGCATTCTTGGATAGATTCTTAGTACCCATTAAGATCTGGACACTCCTCAAGAGGTTGAGGAAAATGAAAAGCTTAAGTATTAAGTCCAAGGCTTAGGGATTATTCGGCCTCATTAACTAACTTTTGGTTTGCGGGACTCAATAACCTAAGCACCCTAACCTCGCACACAGCCTGGTTCAGTAAGCGTAAAAATTAAAATCACGCAGAAGCGTTGCAAAATTCTGAAAAGAACACCTAGAGTAGGAACGACCGATCAACACAAGTTGATTTGGATGAGTTCCCAACACAGAGAGGTGGGAAATTCCCCTCAAAGATGTGTAACAGAATATCATCTCCTCGGTGCTTGTCTCTTAGGATTTTTACATATCCTACTGGGGGCATGTAAGCACTCTGCTGGTTCAGATTCCATGGATGGCATTATCACGAAGTGTCAATTGCCAGGGTCTGGATTCGGCTACGGAACACCATGGATGGGATTATCTCGAAATCTCAATAGCCAGGGTTTTGGGGGTTGCCATGGGTGGTGCTATCTCGAAGCATCGATTGCCAGGAACCCTTGAGGATCGATGATGGGAACAAGGAATCTGATACAGACCATGTTGAGAAGCCAATCCTAAGCTAGAATTAAAAAGAAAATGAGAGAGAAAACTCTCCAAACAGAAAAATCTTCTATCTCTCTCTCTTACAAAACGCACTACGAACTGAGCCAAGGCTAAAATTATTTCAAGCACGAGTGCTTTAACCACAAAGTCCAATAGACCTTAGGTTAGTTCTTGTGGGTCTTACAAACCTTTGCTAAGAACTGAGGCTGAGGCTAGGCAGATCTGGATCTTGGTTGGTACTAGAGTACCTTTTAGGCCTATGGTCAGCATTCTAACCTAATCTAGGTTCAAATGAAAAAAGCACTTATCTGAAACCATTAAGAACTTCATGGTCTAGAACAAAGGTTGAAACCTTAAGTTTTTGCTAAGTGACAAGCAAAAGCTAGGCATGGGCGTATGATGAGAACCTCATCATGAATCCTAACTAGCACAATCTATCCGAGATATGCAAAAAAAAGCTCCTACATAACTCAAAGAAAGGCTTAACTCAGAGAATTCTGAGTTTAAGAAGAAAACAAGTCATAAGGGGTAAAAATGTAATTTCACCAACACAATCTGCAAACAAGGTAACTCAGGGTCCAAACACAGGTCAAATTAACCTAATAAGAAGGAAAGTGGGATGATCTGATCCAACAAGGGCTACAGCAACTCCAGGGAATTAAATGACATTCAGTAACCCTACAACAAATCCACTTCAATTCACGAGGTTTGAGGCAAGGTAAAAATTGACTAAACCCCCTAAAATTCATATAAAAATAATATCTAGGGTTTAGAACCTTCAATTTGGCCTTAGAAACCCATTTTGACCTGCATTGAGAACCATGCTCAATTAATGATTTAATTTGGGTTTTTACGTAAATAGATCGGTCAAACATGGTCTGACTTAGAAACAAAATTCATCATTAAAATCCTTAGGTCCAACTTAGTCATGTATAAAAACTTAAGCCTAAGAAGAGACCTCCTTGACCGACTTTGCAATTTGGTCCTCATCATTTACTTTTTGACCCTCAACTTTCGAAACCCTTGCATTTTGACCCCTAATTTCCTCTTCGTTCTTTGCATTTTGGTCCCTCCTGCAAGTCTCTATGCAACACCATGCTCCGGTAACTTTGCGCGGAGCATGGCGCCGCGCAGGGTGAGGGAGGCGTCCTGCAAAGAGAACGCGGAGTTCCCTGCGATGTCTGCTGTCGCAGGGACTCGGCCATGCCACCTAACGACGCCCAAACCTTCCGTGCGAACACGCGGAAGGTATGGGTCTCGTCTCCGATCATATTCCGGCGAGGGACGCAGGTCGCCAGCGTGCGTCCGCCCCTTCGCCACCGCCTTTATAAAGACCAGCGTCGCCAGCCGTTTCTCCCAGCTTGGTCTTGACGAAGAATCCCTCAACCCTTCCTCTTTCTCCACTCCGACAGGAACCCACCAGCTACGGCGGCTCCTCCTCCTCCTTCTCGTCGCTCTGCTGCAATACCAGCAGCAGAACCACCTTCGCCTGATCTCCTCGCGTCACGCCGCACCAAGCGCGCGCTTCCCTGCCCTCTTCCTCGCCACCGCTCTCTCCCTCTGGGTGTTTCTTCTCCGGCGACAGTCGATACGGCTGCCCGCCGCTCCGGCCCCCCTTCGTCCCTGCAAGTAGGTTACAATTACTCCCAATCTTCCCCTCTTTCTTTTCTCCACATTATTTCATTCAAATCGACCCT
Source organism: Thalassia testudinum (assembly GCA_037157565.1). Lineage (NCBI taxonomy): Eukaryota > Viridiplantae > Streptophyta > Magnoliopsida > Alismatales > Hydrocharitaceae > Thalassia > Thalassia testudinum. Next base: position 64,308,410 of record JAZHRO010000022.1, on the reverse strand, counting down.
CAACTGACCCTGACCACCATCACCTTCCCTGTCTCCGGCCACTCTCCGGCGAGCTGCCCCTGTCGATCCACAGCTCCACACAACTCACCGACCGTCCCACAAGCTCCGCCTCATCACACTGAACGCCCTCCGCCCCTCCACAGTCCCTCCACACTCACTCAACACGCCACCGAACACACCCACTTTTCCGGCCACAGGACGACCTAGGCACGCACGCCTAGGCCGCCCCGCAGCTTGCTGCACAGCTCAACACCTTCTCCGTGCCACGGTGAAGGTTCCCCAGTAGTTTGATTAGGCCAAGAGGCCGTATTCGTGTCTGACAGGTTCTGAGGCTCGACCGCCATTGACGCCACATTGAAGCAGCTTCTTCAGAGCTCCAGGCTCCGGGGCTCCAGGATTTCAGTTGCTACAAAGGCGGGTGAGTTGTGTGAAGGCAGTCAGCTAGCAAGCGAAGGGAATCGAGGCTGCATCTGCGGAAGCAAGGCCGAGGTCTTCCTGCGGGCGCGCGCAAGGAGAAGCAACCAATTTGTCCCACATCGTAAGTTCACGAAGCGCCGCACTGGTTTAAATTGATTTTGTGAATTAGCCTTATCGCCTCCGAATCCACTAGGGTGAGGTCCCTCGCCCATCACCCGCCTAGTCCGCGGATTCATCTCGCGGACCTGGCGAATCCGACCCGACACTACCCTGCACTCCTCGCGCACCACCCACGCCGGTGCGCCTGGTCCCGGTTACGCAACCTGACCCGTTAGCCTAGCTCTGGGAGAGCTTCCTGTGAGCGGTTTACAGAGGGAGAGAGACGTGCGGGTAGAGGGAAGGGCTAGGTTTTGCTGTGTGCTGTGCAGGAACAGGGCGTGAAGGAGGCAGACTCAACACTTAACCGTAGGAAGGAGAAGAGGAGCAGAAGAAGAAGAAACCCTGAAGAAGCCTTGCAGCTGAGCAAGGCAAGAGACCAAAGAAGAAAAGGAAGCACTGTAGCAGACCGCCGTTTAAGTCGTCTGACTGCGGTATCAGACGACAGATGAAGCTTCAGAGGAGATAAAGCAGAGAGGAAGAAGAAGAAAAAAGAAGGCTCCGCAACTGAAGAGAAAGAAAAGAGAAGAAGGAAGAAAGAAGCAGAAGAAGACTTCGCGCAGGAAAAGAGAAAGAAGAAGAACAGAAGAAGAAAAGAAATAGAAGACAAGCAGAAGTAGAATTGAAGGCAACAGGAAGAAGATCCGTAGAGACACTGCAGCTGAAGAAAAGCCAAAGAAGAGAAGAAGAAGACAAGCAAAGAGAGAAAGAAGAGAAGAAGAAGCCAAAAATCGAAATCTATCTCTCCCTCTCCCTCTTATTTTTTGTAATAAAGAAAACTCTGTACTTCTAGAATTCTAGTAGCTCCCTGAGTTCGACCTCGGGAAACCAAACTATTTCCAAGTAAATTTTGATAGTAACGACAACCGTAGCTGTCTTATTTTACACTATAATGACATTACTGTAATAAGCACTAAAACGAACAAAGATTAGCCGCGGTTGAAAAGCCCGTCACTACCTCTTTTCATCCTCGCTGATCCCACCTCACCGGAGCCACCTTCATCTCTAGAATCGGCCACACCAGACCCAACGCCTCCGCTCACCCCCTTCGTCCTTTGACCTCCCAGATAAGCTCCCTCTAACCTCTACTTTCTTCTCTGCCTTCTATTTTCCAAAACCGACCACTGTCGCCTCTCGCACCTTCATCTCCTTCATCTCTGACCACCAACTCCGGCGAGGCCATCCCACCTCCACAAGCCACCAAAACCCTCGCCGACAAGCCCACAACCTCCGCCTCACTTCACTGACCACTTCCCCTCACTCCACTCACCACTCCACTCACCCAAACACCTCCCCGAACACACCCACACACTCGCACACAGTGTGCCCTAGGCACGCACTGACAGGCATCCCCAAGCCACGCCAACACCCCTAGCACATCCACCATGCTTCGGCAAACCTTCCTGGATGATTTGACGTGGCCGTAAGGCCGTTCTTGTGCATTCAAGTAGCAGAACCCCTCCACCATTGCTACCGAGCTCGAAGCAAGCTTGAGGTCGCTCCAGGCCTTGCTATCCAGGTGTTGTTGTCCCAGGCTGCGCGGACTTACTTCGCGCATGCACTTTGGCCCTCAATTAGAGTCAAAGGCTTTCGCAATAGCTGCAATTGGAAGCTCAACCTCTGCTGCAGGTGCGCGAGAAGGGGCACGAATAGTCCCACCTCGGAAGTGAAGGGATACCCGCACCCAAATAAATTGGAAAGTTGCCATAGCCTTATCGCCTCAGTTACCACGGGGTGAGGTCCCACTCACCCAACTCGCTCTCGTCTGTGACACACCCCCGCGGACCTAGCCTAACCCGAGCCGACCTGCACTCCTCGCCCACTACCACACGCTGGTGGGCCTGGTCCCGAGTATGCACCCGACCCGATTATCCAAATTCCTGTGTGGCTCTGGGAGAGCGAATCCTAAGAGAGAAAGTGAGGAGAGTCACGCGGGTATGGGTAGGGTTTTGCTACAGGGTTCTCTGACCGACACTTAGTCACAGTCTAAAGAAGAAGAGGAGGCCAGAGGAAGAAGCTAAAGAAGAGGAGGCCAGAAGAAGAAGAAAGGAAGAGGATAAAAGGCTTAAGTTAGAGCAGAAGGAAGCCAAGGCAAAAGAAAGAGAAAAGAAGGAAGAAAGAAGAAGAAGAGAAAGGCCAGAGCAGCTAAGGGCCAAGGCAGAAGAAAGGCAAAGGAAAAGCAAAGGCAAAAGACAGAGAAAGCTAAAGAGAAAAGAAGAGGACAAAGGAAGAAGCCGAAGAGAAAGAGAAGGATCACAGAAGAGAAGAAGGAAGAAGCTGAAGAAGAAAGCCAAGGAAAAGGAAGAAGAAAGGCAGAGAAAGAGAAGGAAGGATCAGACACTTTAGGTTGTCTAATTCCTTCATCAGACGACAGACCATAGCTTACATTGCATATTCATACAATGAATTATTTGGTAATATTGTAGGAGTATTTGATGATCTACATTACCATTTTACTCCCATATTTTTGCATTTTGATACTGATACTATTGCATACTCTTTTAATTCTGAATTATGATCTTGATTTCTAAATACCAATTTGTTCCCTGTATTCGACCTCGAAAATCTTTTCGAGTAATAAAATTATAACTGTTTTGAACGCTATTTTGGCTGTACTACAACGCAACACTTTTAAAACTCGACTTAGCGCGATTAACAGAAATCAAGCCCCAAGTCTTAAGTCTGATTAAGCACCTTCATGGGCTTGGCTCGGAGGACCCATTCCAGCACTTGGAGGATCTGACCACTTTGATTTAGACCACCAAAGCAAGGAATGTGAACAAAGAGCAAATGATCATGAGGCTCTTCCCCTACTCTCTCAGAGATAAAGCTGCACATTGGTACCAGACTATAGGAAGGCTGATTGAAACTTGGGCTGCTCTTAAGTCGACTTTCTTGAAGAAATCCTTCCCTATCGAAAGGACCAATGCCTTGCGACGGGCGATTACCACTTTTGCCTAGCGGCCGGGGGAATCGTTTCATGATGCTTGGGAGCGATTCCAGGAACTTTTGAAGAAGTGTCCACACCACGAGGTGCCGAAATGGCAACTTGTGCAGATTTTCTATCACGGGTTGGTTGAGCAACTCCGTAATCATGTGGACGCTTCCTGCGAAGGTAATTTCCTCAACAGGGATGCAGATAGCGCATACGACCTGTTTGAGGAAATAAGCGAGAACTCAATTAATCACGCCTCCATGGATGCATTCAACCAATCCCAACAACCCAGGTCAAGTGCTAATGAGATCCAAGATTCTCATTCAATTGATATGGAATTGATTTGTAATAAACTGGATAAAATGGACTTGGTTGCTAAGAGAATGGAAGAATGGATGTCTGGGAATTCAGGAAACACTTCTATACCTACTCAATCCCATAATTTGGGATTCTATTCCTCATGAGCTCCCACGGGGTGGGAATTTGTGAACCAACTTGATTCGACTCAACCTGTGAGCCAGGATTTCTCGGAACCTTATGAGTTCCAAACTGGGGCCTTTGAATCCAGTTTTCCTAATCCTTCCTTCTCTCTATCCTCGTCCTATGAGGATGCATATGCAATGCAGGAGAATGTTAGGTCCAACCCATATTCCAACACTTATAACTAGGGTTGGAGGAACCACCCTAACTTCTCCTGGAAAAGTTAGGGGCAACAAACCCAAACTCGACCCAGCAACTATGCATCTCAAAGACCTATGGGGCAGGGTCAAGTATACACCCAGTTGCCCCCGAGATCGGTTACTCAGCCATCTTGGAATGCCCAACAATCAGCAGGGCAGGCTGAGTTAAACCGGCAGATGGTAGAAAAGCAAGGGTCCATGCTTCAGCTAATGCAGCAAATGAAGACATCATTGGATAACTTGCAATCCGGGTTAATTACTAATAATCGACAACCGGATCTCTACCATCCCAACCCGTACCCAACCCGCGCAATGTGCGAAATCAAGGCAATAAAGCCCAAGGGTACAAGAATCAAAGGGACCCACACACACATGCTCAGGTGGTTGAGCAGGGTCCCTCATCTTCTTCTTCTTCTGGTTACATGACTAACTAAGGCAATCCAATCTTCACTAACCCATCTCAAGACCCAAACCCGTATGCCTCTACAAACTCTATCACCTTGAGAATTGGAAAGCAAACCCGGGATCCTAAATTACCTTCTAGATGCCAAAACCCTGGAGAGCATGAGCGAGAAGAGGACGAGATTGAAGAAGACAATAAGGCCCAGGGACTGGAAATTGAAAATACCAACCATATCCCGTTCCCTGAAGCCTCATTGAAAACCAAGTAGAAGAAAACCTTAGATAGCAACAAGGAGCTCCTAGATTTATTCAAGAGCGTAGAAATCAATATTCCGCTCCTCGATGGTATTAAGCACATCCTGGCTTACGCTAAATTTTTGAAAGAACTATGTACCCAAAAGTGTAAACCGAGAGAACCCACTTCAAGGAAGGTGATTCTCTCTGAGCAGGCAAGTTCTATGCTCCTGCATCACCTTCCTCAAAAGAAGAAAGATCCAGGTGCCCCCTTGATCTCATGCATTGTTGGGGAATACACTTTTGATAGGGCACTGTTGGACCCAAGTGCATCCATCAACTTAATCCCTACTTCTCTTTATGAGAGGTTTAGGTTAGGTGAACTCAGGACAACCTCAGTAACACTACAATTAGCAGACTAATCAATCACCACACTGAGAGGCGTTATTAAGGATGTAATTGTTAAGGTCAAGTATTTCTATTTTCCTATAGATTTCCTCGTCCTTGACATGGATGTACCTAATGATTTGAGGAACACGGCAATGATTATGGGGCATCCATTCTTAGCTACCACCAAGGCCAACATAAACTATGAAAGCGGTAGTATGGAGATCGCCTTTGGGGATAAGAAATTAACTCTGGATATTTTTAAGGTGATAAAGAGGATTTAAGGATTGTGGGTTCATTGAGGAGCTCGAGGATCAGGATCTTAAGACTTGTATGACAATCAGTGCACTCGAGGACTCCACCAGCTTTAGTGAACCCAACCCACAACCCTCCATGGTAAACCTGTCACATTATGAGGAGGCTATTGATTTTGTTCATTCCCAGCCTCTTCCACTGGATCGTCCTGATGAATCTTCATCAGCATCCTCCCTTCCTTCTATTCTAAACCCACCCCAGCTGGAATTAAAACCATTGCCCAAAAATTTGAAATATGAGTTCTTAGGACCTGAAAACACGCTCCCAGTGATTATTAGTGCTGATTTGACTAAGGAGCAAGAATCGAGGTTAATTAAGGTCCTTAAGAACAACAAGGAAGCAATTGGTTGGACCATCCATGACCTTAGGGGGATCGAGCCATCTTATTGTAATCATTGTATTTTCATGGAAGATGGATCCCACCCTTCTCACAAAATGCAAAGGAGACTAAACCCGAATATGCGAGAAGTGATCAAGAAGGAGATAATCAAGTGGCTCGATGCTAGGATTGTTTACCCAATCTCAGATAGTTCGTTGGTTAGCCCCATTCAGATTGTTCCCAAGAAGGCGGGAATAATCATTACAACTAACGAGAAAGGGGAAACCTGCACCACTCGTTCAGCTTCTGCTTGGAGAGTCTATATTAACTATAGGAAGCTGAACACAACCACTAAAAAGGATCACTTTCCCTTACCATTCATCGATCAAATCCTTGAAAGGTTAGCTAGGCAAAAAGACTTTTTCTTCCTGGACGGCGATTTGGGATATAACCATGTCCCTATCCATCTCGAAGACTAGGAAAAGACAACCTTCACATGTCCCTATGGAACCTTTGCATTCCGTAGAATGCCTTTCGGGCTTTGCACTGCACCTACAACTTTTCAAAGGTGCATGCTGGCCATCTTTTCTGACATGGGGGGAGATTGTCTTGAGGTATTCATGGATGATTTCTCCATTTTCGGAGATTCTTTTGAGTCTTGCCTAGCTAACTTGGAATTGATCCTCCAAAGATGCATCAAAACTCAGCTGGTCCTTAGCTGGGAAAAGAGCCACTTTATGACTCAGGAGGGCATTGTCCTGGGTCATGTGGTCTCTAGTCAAGGTATTGAAGTTGATAAAGCTAAGGTGGATGCTATCTCTAGACTTCCTCCACCCATATCCGAAAAACAGATCTGCTCCTTCCTTGGGCATGTGGGTTTTTACAGAAGATTCATTAAAGACTTATCGAAGCTTGCTCAGCCCTTAAGTAACCTTTTGGCCAAAGACACGCCGTTCAAGTTTGATGAATCATGCCGTAAGGCATTTAATTTATTAAAAATGGCAGTCACCTGTGCCCCGGTGTTGCAACCACCAGTCTGGATAGCCCCATTTGAGATTATGGCTAACGCATCTAATTATGCCGTCGGGGTTGTCTTGGGTTAGAAGATTGAGAAAAAGCCCTCTGTGATTTACTACACTAGCAAGACTCTAGACAAAGCCCAGAGGAACTACAATGTTATTGAAAAAAAATTTCTAGCTGTAGTTTTCGCTTTAGAAAAATTCAGGGCTTATCTGTTAGGTTCTCGTGTCATCATCTATACCGACCACTCAACTTTGAAACATCTCTTGGCCAAAAGGATGCCAAACCCCGGCTTATTCGCTAGATTCTGCTGCCTCAAGATTTCGATCTTGAAATCAGGGATAAAGCTGGGACACAAAATGTAGTGGCGGATCACCTCTCAAGAATCCTAAATGATTCTCCTCATCTGAATGTCCTGATCTCTAATACTTTTTCAGATGAAACTATCCTTTCAGACTCAGGTATCCGAACCCCCCGGTTTACGGATATTGTCAACTATTTGGTCGTTGGTCAAATCCCCCAGGATTGGACCAAACAACAACGGGATAGACTTGTGTCTGAGGCCAAATTTTATTTTTGGGACGATCCCGAGCTGTACCGCATCGGCGCAGACCAGATTATTCGTCGATGCATCTCGGAAATCGAGTTCCATAGCAGACTTGAGTTCTACCACACATCTATGTGTGGTGGACACTTTTCGGGGAAAAAGACGGCAGCAAAAATCTTGCAATTCGGATTCTATTGGCCATCATTATTTAAGGATGCCCAGGAATTCTCAAAGTCATACACCTGATGCCAGACACTCAGGAACATGTCTAAGAGAGATATGATGCCCTTGAACCCAATTCTTTCCATCAAAATTTTCAACATTTGGGGCATCGACTTTATGGGACCCTTCCCTCCTTCATTTCGACACCAATATATTCTGGTCATTGTTGATTACATGTCCAAATGGATTGAGCTAATTCCCACCCGGACCAATGACCACAAGGTGGTCATCGATTTTGTGAAGAAAAATATCTTCAGTCGGTTCGAGGTTCCTAGGGCAATTATCAGTAATGGTGGAACACATTTCACTCATGCCCAGTTTTGGAATTTACTGGGGAAATACGGGGTGAATCATCGGATTTCTACACCTTACCACCCTCAGACGAACGGACAGGCTGAGGTCTCCAATCAGGAGATCAAAAATATTTTGCAAAAAACCATTAGGCTTGATAGGAAGGATTGGACCCAAAAGCTAAATGATCCTCTTTGGGCCTACTGTACGGCGTACAAAATGCCTATCGATATGTCTCCATTCCATCTGGTGTTTGGTAAGGTGTGTCACTTACCCGTAGAACTTGAACACCGGGCATTTTAGGCCATCATGAAGTGTAATTTTGACCTAAAGTTGGCCAGGAAAACAAGGAAACTCCAACTATCTGAGTTGGAGGAGCTTCGAAATGATGCGTATGAAAATGCCAAAATCTATAAGGCAAGGACCAAAGCTCTCCATGACCAGATGTTTTCACGTAAGAGCTTTAAGCCAAACCAGAAGGTCTAGCTTTTCGATTCTTGATTGAAGCTTTTCCCCGAAAAACTTAGGTCTAAGTGGGACGGCCCATTCGTTATTGAGAGGATTTTCCCTAACAGGGCCATCGAAATCTCTGACCCAAAGACACGTAATATCTTCAAGGTCAACGGGCAACGTCTCAAACTCTTTGTTGACCATGTGCTCCCTGAACCCATCTCGGATAAGGTTGCTCTTACCTTGCCTTAACCACCGCAGGTAGATCATTGCCCAGGTGAAGGCACTAAACTCAGCACATGTAAAGACTGTTCCAAGCTTACTAGAGTCTCACGGAAACCAGGTGCTATTCTTCCACTTCTACTCCCCCGCATGCTTTCATTTTTAATAATGAGGACATTACAATAGATAAGCATGGGGGGTGAAAATATCTTATAATCTTTTCGTCAGATGTAATAGAAATTTCCTATTTTTTTATTCTATTAAAAGAAAAAAAAATATTAGAATTAGGGGAAGAGAAATTAGGCATTAGGAGTTGCAAACTTTAGGAATTGATACTTTGAGACCTGAATACATAGACTCTTCAGGTTTTCAGGCTTAATTAGCCTGGATGTTTATTAGAATGTGGACTTAGTCTCGAGTCCTCGCCAATTAAAATTCATTTTAACTTGGTAAATAAGTTGGGATGATAAGTATGCAACTTATCAACCCGCCCTCTGATTTAGGGGGACTTTACGCCAAGCATCTACACAAATTTTTTGCACTTACTTTTCGACGGTTTCTTCGAAAATTGGGTAGCTAATAAACTATCTAGGGTGGTATGCCTAGCAAGCTGTCGGTGGTAACAGCTCATCGGCCGGTTGTCTAGAGCCCAATCATAAGACCATTTTCATTGTACTGCCTTCAGGTAAATCTTAGATCAGGAAAGCCACCTACTTAAAAAGAAAAATGGAGAAAACAATAATAAAACCACACTTCACCACACGAGTATGGCTAGCAAGTTGTCGTGGGTAGCAGCCCATTGGCCGGTTGTCTAGAACCTAGCTCACAAAAAAAATGCACAATAATTCCCAAAATACATAGGGAATGAGTGGGGAAGTAGAATAAACTAAGGAGATATACACTAGGTTCACCCATGTGTTGACCCCATAAATAAAAGAAGGGAGAAAGCTACCGTTAAAAAAGATAAACCTCTAGGCAAGGTCACCTAGGGTAGTAGAAACCCAAAGTCTGTTTTAACGACCGCCTAGTGAGTCTTTCACTATTTTCACTAGATAGTTAGCACTTAGAGTCCTTTTCAAGTTTTGGGCAGGTCGAGTAGCTAAAAAAAGTTATCTCGGAACTCTTAAACTCCAAAAGTACAAAAAAGAATTATTAGGAAAGAAGAAAAACAAGAAAAAAAACTTTGTATCTTCTCTTTTCCAACAAGGCGAGGGCTTGGCCGGTCGGCATTCTGGCAGACACCCGAACACTGTTGAGTTCTTTTTGTAATTAGGTCCTGGGGTTGAGATTTTCTAAAGCAACCAACGAATTTTGCCTAAATAATCAAATCCTGACTCTACTTTTATACATAGCATTTAGGTTAATTTTGCTAGGAATTAACAAAAAGTAAGCATGGGGGTACGATAAACACGTATAAATTCTTCGTAAAATGCTTATTTATGATAGTTCCCAGGCTTAGCATTGCATATTATGATATAAATATTGCACAAACATCCATTGCATTGCATTTAGGATAGTTGTATATTATGTACATTAATTCCATCATTTTACATGACCAAGAGGCAGTGTGACATCTTTACGAGCTTCGGATGAAAAGTTTGACTGTACGGATGGATTCAGAGCGATGATCATAGTCCCTCAACGCGAGAATCGCTCTGATATGAGCTATATAGCACCCTCCGCAAGAAGAAGATGGATGGCCCAGATCGTACCACGTGGCGCCATCCAGGCTGCCCCACCTGAGCCAAGGCGTCTCCAAGCCTGCCGCAAGATCAAATCCTAGCCGTTGGATCTCAATCCAACGGCTGAGATGTGCTCTCCACGGCTGAACTCCTCACCCGGTCTCAGGCAGCTCAAGGAAGGCCTCATCTTGACCGTTGGATCTTCATCCAACGGTTGAGATGCGAACTGCACCGCTCTCCACTCGACAAAGACCAGCCTTGGCCAAAGGGTGAGGCACTCTTTTTGCAAGTAGGAGGTGCGAGTTCGACTCCTAATCCGCTGCGCCTACGCCTGCTCAGCCAAATTGGACCGCTCGATCTTGATCAAGCGACTAGCGTCGCCCCGCGTGCAAGGCAGATGCGCTCTCTCTGAGCACGTAGTTAAGATGTCTGAACGCAGCATCCGACGGTTGATGGCAAGGCGTGCGATTCAAATTTTGCGAAGGGGCGCGATCTTCTGTCGGTCGTGCGATCCTTCATCCAACGATCAGGATTCATCCACACCTACGTGCGTAATGACAGCTGTGAGCATGAGTAGTGGGTGTACGATTTACAACGACAGAAGAGCGAGCCTTTAGTGACACTTGCAGCTGTCACTAAATGACTTGTGCAGTGCGTGTGCCAGCCCAGGCAACGAAGAGGCACAGATCTTTTGGGGACAACTTGAGCGCCCTTTAGTGACCCTTGTAGCTATCACTAAATGCCTGTACATAGGATTCTCTTCTTCCCATCCACTATATAAAGGCCTACACACCCCCTTGCCAAAGCATCTCTACCTACTCTACTCCCACCTACTCCTAAGCTCTAGCAAGCCTACCAACGCTCCTTTAGAGCTTACTCTCAAGTTCCCATGGCTCCTATTAGTGTAGCGAACCTCTACCTCACCAAATATTCTTCATCTTCCCATCCCCATTCATAGGTCTCCTTGGAGCCATCCTCCTACCTCCATTCTAGTAACAGATCATCTCCACCTTCTCACCTCCATTCCGGAGCCACACTGAAGCTTTCCTCTACCCAACGTCCTCCTACATCTCACCTCCGTCGTCCCGCTCCTCACCTCCTTCGTCCGAGCTTTCGCCAGGCGCCGTCGTCTTTCCGAACAGCCGAATCGGGAGATTTCTTCTCACCTCCCTCTCTTTTTATGCTTTCGTAAATTATTGTAATAGACATTCATGCAATACATCACATTTGATTCCATCTCTATCTTATGATTACTTGTTTTTTATTTCAAAAAAATAAATTAATAAAACCCTAAAACATCAAAAAGAAATAAATTGAAGCGCAGTTTTCATACAAAGTAAACATCTCCTCCCTATATTCGACCCGGGACTCCCTTGGAGTTTCGATATAAATTTTATTTGATCACGAGTTTTGCAACTACGATGACGGGTTACTCATAACCCCGATTTCAAACATGCGAAACACGTGCGATCAGTGGCTAAGGCTTAGGAAGGCTTCTAGGGTTGTCCTAGGGCTAGGAATGAACCTGAGTTCTTCATAATTTACTCTGCCTTAGTCTTACTTCGTAAAGTACCACACCTCAACCCTTACATTATTTCTCTACAACATTTATTTTAAGGTCCTCCGCTCCGGATCTGATGCAGCACTAGCTTCAGGTCCAACTCCAGATCCAGCTTCAAGTCCAACTCCTAACCTTCTTATTACATGCAATTTATATAATGCACTTAATTGGTACATTATTTCATTATTTCATGTATAGCTAAAGGAAAGTAATAAAGATGCAAATAATGCTTATGCATGCATGAAATACACTAGCTTATGCTAAGTTCTAGCTTAATTTTAAGACCTATGATTGCAGTGCAATCACATGTTTGTAAAAATTATAAGTTAATGTGCCCTTGATGCGGATAAAAGCATGATTTGTAAAAAATGGGTTTTGAGTCGTAACATGATAATTCGCAATCGCTTTTAAAATTTGTGAACCTAGATAGTGATGATATCTAGGGTCATCCAAGTAGGCGAGAATGCACTTTTTAACATTCTTGCTTGACAAAATAGAAATCAACTTTCTTTTTAGGTTTTTGATACAAGATTTTTTTTTGTAATTTTGAAGTAACGGGCAAATACACAATTGAAAGCAGAAAAACAAACACCTAATTGCTAAAGCTAGTATCTAAGTAACAAAAATGGCCTCTCTCTAAGCTCACCCTACGTAATTAGAGAGAGAGTGAAAAGTGTTAAAGACAACAATTAGTAAAGATGCAATAAAAATAAAAAGAAGGCAACTTTATTGATGGAGAAAATTTGTTTAACAAGAATGCTTCTACAACAAAATGAAAGATAAAAAGAAGTAAAACAAAGATACTTCTGGTGATGGTGGTGAAGAGGAGAGAGTCCTTGCTCCAAGCTCAGTTGCTCCTAGGCTTGAAAAGGGTCTCTCCAACTCCTTCCCTGAACAACTCCTCCAAGGGTGGATGAGCTCCACCCACAATCTCCTAAGGTGGCGTGTACCACCCTCAAGCCTCCTCCTAAGGCCTTCTAATGTCCAAACATCTGATTAACCAAAAATGTCTATTAATGCATATTAGTGTCATATTAGCATCATACATTGTAAATATTACGTAACATTCGTAATCATGCATTTAAGTCAAGTTGTATAAATTTAATAATAATTGTCCCCTTTTCTGGCCAAGGACAGGGCAACTTGTTAATCAAGCCCTTAGATCAAAGATCCAACCGTACGGATTTGATCAAGATGACGATTGGAGTTCAACAACTCCAAGATCGCCCTGATCAAACATCTATAGCACCAGATAGAGACCTGTTGAATGCTCGAATTGCTACGCTAACGTGTTTAGTTTTAAAACCTTGTCGTTGTAGTTTGAAAGCGAAGAATTCGTGTTCAACAAATAAAATTTATGCCGAAATTTGAATTTCGGGTCGAACACAAGGAGGCTACATCGATCTATATTCGCAACTATATTTTTTTAGAATTTTTGAAAAGCAAGACGATATAATTATAACGAAGCTATCAGACTAAAAGGAAGAGAGAGTGAGAGAGAGAGAGAAAGAGAGAGAGAGAGAGAACATGCATTCAATATTTCAAAATGTTTATACAATCAAACCAAATAAAAGTTACACTAGAAAGCGGGAAATCAGCTACACTATAAAGTAGGAAAATTCTACACTAGAAAAGCTGTAAAGAAGAACGGGAGACAGAAGTTATCCTCCTCGACGATTGCTTGTAGAACGAGCCGGACGAGACGACGCCTGGACGAAGGAGGACGGAGCAGGACAAAGGAGGACGAAGCAGAAGAACGGGAATGGAGCAGCACGCCGTCGTCGTCGCAGGATCCGCTTCCGAAGGGGGACGAAAATTTGGACTTTATCTCGTGAGGAGCATCCCGGGTGTAGAACAAGCTTCTCTTGAGCTTTGGAGAGGTAGAGAAGAGAAGGGATGAGAATTTCGTATGGAGGGAGTCTCTTTTTATAATTGCAAGGAGTAGGGACAAATTGGTCATCTTAAGTAGTGTAAATATGTTTACATCAAGACCCAGGAACCCTAAAGATCAAGGGCCAAGATGGTGCCAATCCGCACTTCAAACGATAAATCCGACTGCACTGATGGATTTGGATCGATGATTGCACCCTAACAGCGCAAAAATCAGTCCAATCTGACACCCGTGGCACCGTCTACAACACACAAAAGATGGATGGCTAAGATGGCACCACGTGGTGCCATTCCAGCCACCCAATCGGCCCTCAAGACCGCTGCTGCATCTTCAAAGGGTTTCCAACGTGCGATCTGTGCCGTTGGATCTAGATCCAACGGCCGCAAGCACGCGCACCTGAAATCACAATCACGACAAAGTTGCCGTCGCAACACAGCAATCGAGCGCGTTGCGCGAGCGCGCGAAGTGCATTTGAATCCACATCCGCAGCGCGTGGGTGAATAATTGTGACCGCGCGATCGGCTGCGGATGGCGTTGATCACTCAATCAGGCATACGCGGGATCAGACGCCCCACCTCACGCCAGATCTGACGTGCAATCAAAAGGTGCAAAGCTGAAGAGCGGGCACGGACGAGGATCGATCTCAACCATCTGATCTCACGATTAGACGGTTGAGATCACCCAAACGTGCGTGGGTGCATTTAGGCGTGGAAGAGGAGCAGGTGCACACAGCACACGTGCACGTCGTCCACGACGGACCTTTAGTGATGTTTAAGTCTGTCACTAAAGGTCCCATATTAATGTTTTGATATTGTAATGACCAAAATGCCCCCAATACTTGCAACTATAAAAGGAGACCCTTACCCTACGAATTTCTCATCTCTTCCTTCTCCTATCTCCCTCTCCAAAGCTTAAGAGAAGCTTGTCCCACACTTGAGATGCTTCTCAAGAGCTAAAACTAAGTTTTTGCCCCCTTTCTGGAAGTAGATCCCGCGACAACGACGACATGCTACCTCGTTCCCATTCTTCCAACTTCGTCATCCTTCTTCCCGCCTCGTCCTCCGTCTTCCAGGTGTCGCCTCCGCCCGGCTCATCCTCCACACATTCTTCGAGGAGGATAACTTCTCTCGCCCTTCTTTTACCGCTTTCTAGAGTAGAATTTTCCGCTTTCTAGTTGTAACAGTTTCCTGCTTTCTAGTGTAATCATTTCCCTCTTTCTTAGTTATAAAACATTATTCAAATACCAAGTGATTGTTCTCCCTCTCTCTCTTATTGTTTATATCAATTCCATTGTGATTATTTCTCCTTTTAAACAAAAATACAACAAAAAAAAACTGTGGATTTTGAGATCGACGTAGCCTCCCTGTGTTTGACCTGGAATATCTTTATAGATTTTCGATATTAATTTTATCTGTTGAACGGATTTCTTCGTGACTCGAACTACGACAGGTTTTCGAATCCAACTCTGAATGCGTAGTTTTCTGCCTTCAACATTTTGGCATCGTTGCCGAGGCAACGATTTTATGATCTTCTTTTCGCATTTTACGCACTTTACTATTTTCTAACTTGCTTTATCTCTTGTCTATTGTTTTGCAGATATCTCGATCAGGTAATTGTCAAGCATAGATCGAAGTAAAGTGCAGTTGAAGACGATTGTAAGTGCTCCCCATTTTACCCCCTCCATAGATTTCATTTCACAACATTAATTCAAACTCTAATTAACCTAGGTGTTTGCATAAATCCTAGGATTAGTTTGGTTGCTTGGATTTCCACCCACATTCATTTCACCCTCACATAAAAAAAATATCAACAAAAAGACTCTTTTGTGGGATAAATCAAACATACACACAACATACACCGACATTCAAGGCACTTAACCAAATTGATTTTCTTTTACTCAACTGGATTCTAATCTATGGAATCGGTACACACAAATCAACATATAAAAGAGTACAGATCAGTCAAGGTTAATCATTTTGTGTGCCTAACTCAGTGGTGCAATTGTGACCAATTGTTTGAGTTGTTTGGGCTGCACTACTCGGCCTAAAATCAACTCACCAAGTAGCTTCCTCTTAGGTTTTTCAATTTAGATCAATACCAGGTACTCCACTTTATTTTTTATTTCAAAAGGAAAGTAAACTTCACCCGTGCTTGAAAACCTGATTTTTCTCAAACTTGATTGAATTAAACTTAATTCTAAACCCTGAAAGCTACTTAAGCAAGATTTGAACCTTAAAATCTACTCATCACAAATAATCTTTCTTGAAAACCCTAGTCGTGCACGCACTCACACATACTCAATTGATCATTAAGGATACAACCCATTTTAAGGGCCCACCAAATTCCATAAGCACTATAATCCCAGGCCTAAATAAAATCAAGTAGACGTTGGCCTTAAGGACTAATTCGCTCTTTGGGGTCTAGTCTAAGATTGTTTACGATTAACCTGCTTGTACTGATCAATCTGATGTCTAGCTAGGGGAGTAGCGTCAAATGACCGCGACTGGGGAGTACACTAGGAACTGAAGGTGCAAGCCGAAGGAAGAACCTTCTCCCCAGTCCCTCCTTCTAACTGGTTGGATTGAGCAGACACAAGTACAGTAAATCGTCTATAATCTTAAGGTGGGTTCTGAGAGTCTGTAGATCCTTAGGCTACCCCACTTAAGGACAGGCTTGTTTTGTTGTGTTGCAGGGTTCTTATCCCCAGTCCGTCCGACCTTTTCTTAGTTTATGCTGGGAAGGTCATTGAATCCCCGATTGGAAGAACCACTAGAGTATTCTAGGAGGCGTAAATTAAATTTTGGCCAAATTGATCCCATGACCGATCAACAGCCTCCCCTGCCTCAGGATCCGCAGAAGATATTTCAAAGGCAGCTGAAATAAATGCAGAGAATGCAAGAATGGTTCCAGAGAATGCAGGGCGCTCAGCCCTTGAAGAATTTTTACGATCCTTCAAATTACAGGGAACGTCTCGGCATCCAGATTCCTACCAGAGACATAGAAATCAAGCCCTAGGTGTAAAACTGACGGGAAATCGTTCTCACGCATTTTGAAAGTCGTCGGAATCGTAGTATAGTCGCACAAAAACATTCGTCAATAAAAGATTTCTAAAGATAACGAGACTTTGAGTCCCAATCGTTCGTCTCTGGGAAGCATTTGTTTACTTCTGAAATCGATCTTCTATTGCTCTTCTTTGTTTGGAAACGCATGCCGGTTCGTGATTATCACATATTTAGGTATGACATGCTTAGTTGCAAGTATATCAGGAATTAAAAATAGGCAACATTAATCACTCAAAAGATATTGCAATAAGATCATGGTAATTCTCAACACATAGGCATATATATAAAAATATATCTTCTATTCATTCAAGAGAGTGTTTGTAACATAGAAGGCATAAGAAAGCTTGTACATGAATGCTTAAAAATGTAAATCTAGCTACCAGAAAACGATCACATACAAGAATCTACGGGATAATTTTGCATGCATCATTGGGGGAAAAGTAAGACTATACTATTAAGTAGTAATAAAAGCAATAAAATTATGAAGAGTATGAATTAAATCTAGAAGAATAAAAAGGCATTCAGGGGTGGTCCCCGATAGCCTTGGAGTGGTCTGGAGAAAAATGAGGGGCGGCCAATATAGCTTAGGCCGACCCTTGGAGAGAGGGAGGATTGATCCAGCATCCC
The DNA here is from genome assembly GCA_037157565.1 of Thalassia testudinum. Taxonomy (NCBI): domain Eukaryota; kingdom Viridiplantae; phylum Streptophyta; class Magnoliopsida; order Alismatales; family Hydrocharitaceae; genus Thalassia; species Thalassia testudinum. Next base: position 64,290,990 of record JAZHRO010000022.1, on the reverse strand, counting down.
GACATGATGTCCTCCATGATGGTGGTGAGCTCATGGAGGTGGAGTAGCTAACCTAAGTGAAGGTGTGCGTGTATGGAGCTAATGAGGTGAGTGGTGCCAATCAAGCCAAGGGATGTGAATGGGTGCAAATGGCCACCCCTTAGGTCTTTTTATAGACCTAAGGGAAGCTCACTAGAAAATTATGGAATTCTCTAGAGAGGCCTATGGGGGGATCTCATGGAAGAGTGAGAGAGAGAGGATGGATGGTGATTTTTAGATCCACCAAATGTGGATCTAAAAATTGAATGGCTCTTGGTTGCTATTTTTGGCAACCAAGGCAACCACACATGGTAGAGAGTTCTAGAGAACTCTAGGCTAGGTATTTTCGTGTGGATGGTGTGTGTGGGTGTGTGTGGGCCGAAACTTAGGTGGCTAGGTTGATTAGGTTAGGCTCTACTGGGTTTAGGTCAAGGTATGTCTCAAATTAGGGTTATAAACCCTAATTCACTAAGGTAAAGTGCAATTAAACTTAATACAAGTCTAATTGGGTGTGTGGAAACTTAATTGAGAGTAAAAAAACTCAATTAATTTAGGTCTAGGTCAATTGGACTCTCACTGAGTCCAATTGGATAGTGTGTGCTGAGATTAGGGCTCAATTAGACTCAATGAGTCCAATTGAATAGGCTGAGGGAATTGACTAAGATCCAAGTCAATTAGGTTTAGTGAGGACCTAATTAAGTTCTTAGGGAGGTATGGAGGTGATGTACTAGGGTTAGGGCACCTTAATTTAGGTTCCTATGGAGTTGGAATTGGGTTTAGGAACCTAGAGATTCAAGATCAAGGCTTAAATCTCAAAATAGGAATTGGAGAGTAGTATAAGACATCTAATAATAGTGTCAGACGTCTTATACTAAAAAATCAGAAGTCCAGACTTGTCGTCTGGATGTCCAATTAGAGTCAAGAGGGATTTTCGGTTATATTTTGGGTATTCTGCAAAAATTGGGCGTCTGACAAAGTGTCTGGACGTCCAATAACACTGTATAAGTGGGTTTGAGGTGTGCGGGAGATGGCTAAGGGTCCCGGATGTCCTATAACTTATTTGGACGTCCAGATAAGCGTTGGAACTAGGGTTTTTGGTCTTCCTAGGGTGTTGTGACCTAATCTAAGGGTGGCTAAGGCTTGGGGAGGTCTCTAGGCTATCCTAGGGCTAGGATGGACCTAAGCTCTTCACATTTTACTGCTTTATTTCTATCTAATAGAATAGAAAACCCTTAGCCCCCTTACATTATTATTCCTATATCTAAACTAGGCCTTCTGCTCCAGCTCTGTTACAACTCCCGTTATTCTAGATCCAGCTTCAGATCCTGCTCCAGATCCAACTCCAGATCTACTTATTGCCTGCAATCGACATAATGTACTTAATTAGCACATTATAACATCGTTTTATACATAGCTAAAGTAAAGCAGTAAAGATGCAGATAATGCTTATGCATGCATGAAATTCCCTAACTTATGCTAAGTTCTAACCTAATTTAGGTCAATTAAGACATATGATTGCTGCGCAATCAAAAACCTGATCAAACATGTCCATAGGCTTGGCTCTGAAGACCCGTTTCAGCACTTGGAGGACTTGACCACTTTGGTCCAGACCACCAAGGCACAAAACGTGAATGAGGAGCAGATGATCATGAGGCTCTTCCCCCACTCTCTTAGGGATAAAGCCGCTCATTGGTACAGGACAATAGGAAGGCCAATTGCAACTTGGAATGATTTGAAATCGACCTTCCTAAATAAATTCTTCCCTATCGAATGTACCAATGCTTTGAGACGGGCAATTACTACCTTCACCCAGAGGTCAGGGGAGCAGTTTCATGTTGCCTGGGAGCGATTCCAGGACTTATTGCGGAGGTGTCCACACCCTGAGGTGCCGAAATAGCAACTCATGTAGATCTTCTACCACAGGTTGACTGAGCAACTCAGAAATCACGTGGACGCTTCTTACAGAGGCAATTTCCTCAAAAAAGACATAGATAGCCCGCACGATTTGTTTGAGGAGATGAGCAAGAATTTGATCAATCATGCCTCCATGGATACTTTTAACCGGTCTCAGCAGCCCAGATCGAATGTTAATGAAGTCCACGACTCTCATTCATTCGATATGGAATTGATTTGTAATAAACATGATAAGGTGGACTTGGTTACTAAAAGAATAGAGGAGTGGATGGCTGGAAACTCAATGAATAACTCTCGATCCACTCAATCCCAGAATTCAGGATTCCATTCATCGCGAGCTCCTTCTGGACGGGAGTTCGTAAATCAACTTGATGCAGCTCAACCTGCGAGTCAGCATTATTCGGAACCCCACAGGTTCCAAACTGGGGCCTTTCATCCCAGTTTCTCTGATCCCTCCCTTTCTTTCTCTCCATCCTCACCCGATGAGGATGTTTATACTATATAGGAGAATGTTAGATCCAACCCTTACTCCAATACTTATAGTCTAGGTTGGAGGAACCACCCTAACTTCTCTTAGAAAAACCCGAGGCAACAGACCCAATTCCGACCCAGCAACTATGCTCCGCAATGACCAATGGGTCAAGGTCATGTCTACACTCAGCTGCCCCAGAATTAGGTCAATCAACCAGCTTGGAATGCCTATCAACCCGTAGGTCAGGCTGATTTGAACCAACAAATGGTAGAGATCCAAGGATCTATTCTCCAGCTTATGCAGCGAATGAAAACCTCGCTGGACAACTTGCAAAATGGGTTCATTGCTAATTCTCGTCAACCTGGATCTCTACCAACTCAACCAGTACCCAACCCGCATAATATCCAGAATCCAGGCAATCAAGCCCATGGGTACAGGAATCAGAGGAACCCGCACGCACATGCTCAGGTGGTTGAGTAGGGTCCTTCCTCTTCTTTCTCAAATCAAAGGTTCTTGGCTAATGAAGCCCCTTCAATCTTTCCTAACCCTCCCCAAGACCCAAACCCGTATGCATCTACTAATTCTATTACCTTGAGGAGTGGTAAACAAACTTAAGATCCACAACCACATTATTCTGATTTACCGAATCCTAAAGAGCCTGAGGAGAGAAAGGAGAACTCTGGAGAAGAAATCAAGGCTCAGGAACCTGATTCCGAAGATCCGACTCATGTTCCTTTTCCTGTGGCTTTGATTAGATCAAGGAAGAAGTCTGTTGATAGTAATGAGGAGCTTATGAATATTTTCAAGAATGTCGATATCAATATCCCACTCCTCGATGCTATCAAACATATACCGACTTACGCAAAATTTTTAAAGGATTAATGTACACAGAAGAGTAAGTCGAGAGAATCTGTTCCGAGGAATGTGGTACTCTCTGAGCAGGCTAATTCTATTATCCTGCACCACCTCCCTAAGAAAAAGAAAGATCTAGGTGCTCCTTTAATTTCTTGTGTCATTGAAGATTACACCTTTGATAAAGTACTGCTGGATCTGAGTGCATCCACTAACCTAATTCTAACTTCTCTTTACGAGAAGTTCAGATTAGGTGAACTTCGGCCAACTTCAATAACGCTGCAGTTAGTGGATCGTTCGGTCACAAATCCGGTCACAAATCCGCGAGGCGTTATTGAAGATGTTATTGTTAAGGTTAAAGATTTTTATTTTCCTGTAGATTTCCTTGTCCTAGACATGGATGTACTTGAAAATCTGAGGAACACGCCCATTATTTTGGGGCATCCGTTCCTGGCTACCACCAAGGCCAACATTAACTGTGAGAGCGATAGCATGGAAATCACCTTTAGAGATCAAAGAATGAAATTGGATATTTTTAAGGCGATTAACAAATTCGAGGATTGTGGATTTATTGAGGAACTTGAGGACAATAATGTGAATATTGAAATTTGTATGGCATTTTCTACATTTGAAAGTTCCTCCTCTGATGATGATTTGGATCCGCAACCCTCTATGGCAGACTTGTCACCTTCTGAAGAGGTTATTGATTTTGTTTACTCTCAACCTCTTCCTCTTGATAAGTCTTCATCAGCATCTTCCTTACCTTCAATCATCAACCCGCCCCAGCTTGAACTGAAACCATTGCCTAAGAATCTGAAATATCAGTTTTTAGAACCACATAAGACGCTCCCTGTGATTATTAGTGCCAAATTAACAAAGGAGCAAGAGATTAAACTGATTAAGGTCCTAAAGGAACACAAGGAGGCAATTGGCTGGACCATTCATAACCTTAGAGGGATCAAGCCATCTTACTGCAATCACAAAATATTTTTGGAAGATGGATCCCACCCTTCTCGCCAAATGCAGAGGAGATTAAACCCAAATATGCGAGAAGTGGTCAAGAAGGCGATTATCAAGTGGCTCGATGTAGGAATCATTTATCTGATCTCTGATAGTCCTTAGGTAAGTCCCGTGCAAATTGTTCCCAAGAAAGTTGGGATTACAATTATGACTAACGAGAAAGGAGAATCTGTCACAACTCGTTCAACTTCCTCTTGGAGAGTTTTTATTGATTATAGGAAGCTAAACACAACCATGAAAAAAGATCATTTCCCTTTGCCTTTTATTGATTAAATCCTTGAAAGACTAGCTGGGCAGAAGTACTTCTGTTTCCTTGACGAATACTCGGGATACAACCAAGTCCCTATCCATCCCGAGGATCAGGATAAAACGACTTTCACCTGTCCTTACGGAACCTTTGCTTTCCGTAGATGCCATTCGGCTTATGCAATGCACCTGCGACTTTTCAAAGGTGTATGCTGGCCATATTTTCTAACATGGTGGGAGAGTTTATGGAAGTCTTCATGGATGATTTCTCTATTTTTGGAGAATCGTTTGACTCCTGTCTAACTAATCGTGAAATGATCCTTAAACGATGAATCAAAATAAGACTGGTCCTTAGCTGGGAGAAGAGTCATTTCATGACAAAAGAAAGCATCGTTTTGGGTCATATAATCTCTAAACAGGGAATCGAAGTGGACAAAGCTAAGGCTGATGTTATCGCTAAACTTCCTCCCACATCTGTCAAACAAATTCAATCATTTCTTGGTCACGTGGGATTCTATAAGAGGTTCATTGATAGCGATTTCACGCGGTTTGTTAAAATACGTCGTTGTAACGCGTAAAACCGATCAACTCTTAAATTTATATTCCTAGATAGGGGAGTATCTAGGGTCGTCCAAGGAGGCCAAATGTTTGCAATAGTGATTCTCTTGCTTGGAATACAATCTCAACTTTCTTTTTGGTATTGTTCAATATATCATTTTTTGTTTTAAATTAAGACAACATGCGGAATGGTGACGGGAAGGTGTTTTACACTTCAATTTAAAATACTACTTCTAAGTGGCAAGTAGAGCCTCTCCCTAAGCTCACTCTAGGCAAGTGGAGGCCTAGAATAATTAGGGAGAGGGAGTGAGGAATGCTAAAAATAAGCAAATAGAAATGCAAACAAGAAATTGCAAAGAAGGCAACTAGATAATTAAAAAAAAGTGTTTAACAAAAATGCCTAGTAGAGGAATGCTTCTACTACTAGAAAATTGACATAAAGAAAGGAAAACATAAATCCTCTAGATAGATGGTGAAGAAGAGGGCTTCTTGCTCCAAGGTTGGTGGCTCCCAATCTTGAAAAGAGTCCTTCAACTCCTTCCTTGCAGTGCTCCGCCAAGGTGATATCCTCCAAGGCAAGCCCTAAGGGGGCGTGCCCTAAGCTTCTCTCCAAGGGTGGACGTTCACCCTAGGTCCTTCTCCCTTGCCTGGCCATCCTTCTTGAAGTGGAAGAGTCATCCTCCTTGGCGTGGCCCAAGTTGAAGAGAGTGGGGAGAAGAAGGCACCAAAAGGGCTAGTAATGTGCCCCTTTAATCTCCTTCTCTACTCCTCCTTGGGCGTAGGTATAGGTGGATGTAGGTAGAAAAATACACTAAGGGAGGATGGGAATTATGTGGTGGTAGGGTAGGGTATTTATAGGATGGGAAGGGGGGTGGTTATGGTATTTTTTTGGAGGGAAATGAAGGGGTGCTTGGTTATTTTTGGAGGGAAAAATGGGAGGGAAATGAAGAGGTGCCTTGGTTTTCCCTCCAAAAATACCTTCTAGAAGGTAATTTTGGAGGGAAAAAAATGGAGGGTGGAGATGGGTTTTGATGGTGGATGTAGGGTGGTGATGGAAGGGATAGTTGGCACCAAAATAAAGTAGGAGTAGGTGGTCTTTTTGCTGGAGCTTAGGTAGTAGGGTAGTAGGTTTTGGTGCCATGGAGGTGTACTAGCTAAGTTAAATAGCTTAGCTAGCTTAGCTAGTAGGGAGTAGAGTTGGAGGCATTTGGAGCTAAGGTTTTCAGGGAGAAGAGTTGGAGGTATTTATCTTGAGCTGCACTAGAGCTGGTGGCTGCTGAAGAGAGCTGGAAGGAGCTACCTTAGCTAGCTTAGCTTGCTAGTTCTTTGCTAACTACTAAGCCAAGCTAAAGCAAGCTGGCTTCTGCTAAAAGGAGCTGAGGTGAGCTGGGTCTGATGCTCCCGGGGAGGATCAAGCTGGGTAAGGTAGCTAAGGTATCTTAGCTCAACTGAGTTGAGCTAAGCTGAGTCCCCGGGAGCTGGACTTGAGCTTCCTAAGCTGGAATGAAGTCATCTTTAGCTGGTCGGAGTTGAGTAGAGATGGATGTAGCTGGACCTGAGCTGGGGTGAACTCCAGTCAACTCAGCTGAGCTAGCTAGAGCTCCCTGTGGACTAATGGGAGCTGAGATGAGCTAGACTTAGCTAAGTTGAGCTGGATCTGAGCTGACCTGAGCTAGGGTGAGCTAAGATGAGCTCTCTTGAGCTGCCATTCAGCTGAGATGAGCTGAATGGAGCTAAGATGAGCTAACCCTAGTTCAAGTGAGCTGGAATCCAGCTATGGTGAGCTGGATCAAGCTGAGTTCCAGTTAGTTTGAGCTTCTTCTTCACCAGTTGCCTTCCTGAGTGCTAGGGTTTTGGAGTTCTGATAATCTGCATATCCCTAACACTCACAAAAACACATTAAAAAGATAATAAAAAGTGCAATGCATGCCTAACCTAATTGATGCCTAAATGCAGCCCAAAAACCCATTTGCGGAGCAAAATCCTAAGAGCTAACTTTGTTTTAATGCATAAAAATGATGATAAACTGGCATTTATCATTCATCAAGGACTTTTCTAAGGTTGCTCGTCCTCTGAGCAACCTTCTCATCAAAGATATGCCATTTGATTTCAACAACTCATGCCGTAAAGCATTTGATTTTCTTAAAATGGCAGTCACTTATGCTTCGGTGTTGCAACCACTGATTTGGACAGCCCCATTTGAGATCATGACCGATGCTTATGATTACGTGGTCAGGACTATTTTGGGTCAGAAGATTGACAGGAAGTCCTCTGTCATTTACTACGCTAGTAAAACTCTGGACAAGGCCTAGAGGAATTGCACTGTTACTGAGAAGGAATTACTAGCTGTAGTATTTGCTTTGGAGAAATTCAGGACTTACCTATTAGGGTCCCACATCATCATATATACCAACCACTCAGCCTTGAGACATCTCTTGGCCAAAACAGATGCCAAACCCCAACTTATTCGATGGATTCTTCTACTTCAAGAATTTGATCTTGAAATCAAGGACAAATCCAGGGTACAGAATGTGATGGCAAATCATATGTCAAGACTTCTGAGTGATTCTTCTTGTCTGAACATTCCGATTGCTGATACTTTTCCGGACGAGACCATCCTTACAATTTCATGTGTCCAAACCCCATGGTTTGCTGACATCATTAATTATCTGGCTGTTGATCAAATCCCCTAGGATTAGACCAAGCAACAATGGGAAAGACTCAAATCTGAGGCCAAATATTACTTCTGGGAGGATCCTGAACTGTACCGCATCAGCTCTAATCATATTATTCGCCGATGCGTTCCGGAGAACGAATTCAAGAGTATACTCGAGTTCAACCATGCATCTGCGTGTGGTGGACACTTCTCCGGGAAAAAGACAGCTGCAAAAATTTTGCAAAATGGATTTTATTGGCCGTCTTTATTTAAAGATGCCTAGGATTTCTCAATGTTGTGTTCCCGATGCCAGGCACTTGGGAGCATAACTAAGAGAGATATGATGCCTCTAAACCAGATTCTTCCTATCAAAATCTTCGACATTTAGGGCATCGATTTCATGGGACCATTCCTCCCTTCATTTGGACACCAGTACATTCTCGTCGCTGTTGATTACGTGTCCAAGTGGATCAAGGCTATTCCCACCCGAACCAATGACCACAAGGTGGTCATCGATGTTGTCAAAAAGAGCATCTTCAGCAGGTTTAGGATACCGGGGGTCATCATCAGTGATGGTGGCACTCATTTCGCTAATGCTCAGTTCCGTAATTTGCTGGTAAAATACGAGGTAAATCACAGAATCTCCACACCTTACCATCCCCAGATGAATGGACAAGCCGAGATCTCTAATCGGGAGATCAAGAATATTCTGTAGAAAATGGTTAGGCCTGATCGCAAAGACTGGACTCAAAAGCTTGAGGATACTCTTTAGGCCTATCGTACGACGTATAAAATGCCTATCGGCATGTCTCCATTTCGTCTGGTGTATGGAAAGGCATGCCATTTACCTGTAGAAATTGAACATAGGATATTCTAGGTAATCAAGCAATGTAATATAGATTTGAGTTTAGTCGGGAAGACCAAGAAACTCCAACTATCTAAGTTGGAGGAGCTTAGAAATGACACATATGAGAATGCCAAGATTTATAAGGCTCGGACCAAAGCTCTTCGTGACCAATTGATTTCCCGCAAGAGCTTTAAGCTGAACCAGAAAGTCTGGCTCTTTGATTCTCAACTTAAGCTCTTTCCCGACAAACTTAGGTCGAAATGGAATGGCCCGTTCATTATCGATCAGATATTTCCAAACAGGGCAGTTCAGATCTCTGACCAAAAGACAAGTAATTCATTCAAAGTCAACGGTCAACGTCTGAAGCCTGTTATTAACATACTATTCCAGAACCCGTCTCAAACACAGTTGCTCTAGCTATGTCATGACTTCTTTGGTTGGACTACGCCTAGCTGACGGCATTAAACTCAGCAGTTGTATAGTCTAACTCAGAGTTGACCCGAGCTTCATATTCAGGTGATATCTTCTGCATTCTACCCTTCCTTTCATGTCTTTTATTCTCAATGCGGACATTGCATCAACTAGGCATAGGGGGGTGGATTCATTTCTGAATCATTTTGTCAGCTCTGTGAAATTCTTGTAAATTCTACTTATTTTCTTATATATATAAAAAAAATTAAATTAGGAAGGAATACTTTGACATTAGGACTGATGTCGAGATTTTCACTTAATTAAAATAGCAATAGAATGATATGTCGTGTTTTACGTGGTAGAAAATCTCTCAATCAAAAAAATATATCAAATTTAACTACAATAAAAATGTCACATCCATAAGGAGGAATAGAACCAATAAATTCACGAGTAGAGGAATGTACTGTTTGCAGACACTTTCACGACTTCAATGCAAGAAATATGCTATTTTAAATGGAGCTTGCAATTTTCTTAAAAGTTCAAGGCTATTTATGCAATTTTCACGTCAGGAATTAAACTCCCAAAAATATGTATATGATGCATGTGTAATGGCATATCATGTAAATTTAATTTGCATGTAAATTTGATTTGAATTTCAATGTTGAATGATGCACATAACACAATTAAAGTAAATTCATGGAACTATAAGTACATCAATGCAATGTGGCCTAAATAAAATAATAATATCCAAATGGCCGATCATGTAAATAAATTTTTATTATTATCAATAAAGCTCTCCTGGTTTTCTATCGGTGATTCGATAGCATTCCTTTCTTTCTCAAAAAAAAAAAAAATCCAAATGGCAATGGCATGCAATGTAAATTCTAATTGGGGAGAAAACAAAGGAAACTTCCTCTTCCTTTCGTGCACGAGGAGGCATCATGGGAGGAGCTACACGACAGGAAGGCACGTCTCGACGAGGGCTACGCGATGGTGGTGACGCGGCAACCAGAGGTGGCCGGAGGTAGCCGGCTGGTGGAGAGGAGCGCTGCCCTGTCGCCGGCAGGTAGCTGCACGGCTGCTGTTGGCGTGGTGCGCAAGCGCGCATGGCTGCACTGTACTTACGTGCAAACGCACGTGGGCGATGCTCAACTGCCTGCAGGTGCATGATTGCTGTGGGCGCGTTGCTGTGGGTGGGGCTTTGGGTACTTGCAAGGCCACTAGAGAGGAAGAAGATGACGAAGAGGGGCAGTGCGATCTACAGTGCGTGCCTTTGCGTGCTGTAGCAGTGCACTGCATGGTGAGGGTGGGCGCGCGCGGGCTGTGGAGATAATGGTGCGGCGCCTGCAAGGTGCGGCTGTGGATGTGCGGTGAGGGCAGGATGGCAAGGGTGTTGATGTGCACCAGGGCGCGAATGCGAGTGCACGGTGGAAGATTGCCTTGCGCTTACAAGGGCAGAGCTGTGGCTCTAACGTGCGGTGGGTGGCTGGCGAGGGCTTGGTGAAGGCGCTGGTGGCAGGGTGTGTGGTGGATAAGTGGTGGAAGGTGTGCGCACAGTGCAAGCTCTCTCCACAATGCACGCAGTGACTTCACGATGGTCTCCCTTCTCAAGCCCCTCCGCCTCTCTATCTTTATCTCTTCTCCCCCCACGAGTCAAGGGATTTTCAAAATCCCTCACTAAACATTGCCGGCGCTGTTGGGTTCTGTTGAAGGAGGACGGCCGTAGGTTGAGATATTTGTGGGGCGAAAATATCTTTTCACCCCCCTATTCTTTTCCACAATTGATCCTCCTCCCTCTTCTTCTCGATTATTAGCCTGATGGAGTAGATTAAGTGGAGATGTAACGAGTGCGCTGTTGTGAGACCTGCATGAAATACAAAATAATTACATAATAAGCAATAGAATAAATATAAACTTAAATAATGACATATGCAATCATTTAATGACCTAATGTGATTATTAACAAACATACAATGTTAAAATTGAATTACTTAGGCATAACAATAGTCCATTAAATGGACTCATTAAATACCCCCATACCTAAGATTTGCTAATCCCTAGCAAAAATGAAAAATAATAAAAGTAATCAGAAGATTTCTTCTTTTCTTATTTCAAAACTTTAGAGATCCAGACAAATGTGAAATGATAATAGCCTTGGTAACAGATCCACGTGAAAAGCCAATTCGCATTAGGAGTTCGTACTTCACCCTTGGTAAATATTTCTATCGGGATAAGCAACTACTTCCCTCGAATAAAATAGAAGATAATCTATAATTTGACCCAGGCTTTTGGCTTAGGTAGGAGATATCGAGTTGAATGAATTTGTATTTGGTGGCACACACTCATCTGGTGCTACATGTAATCTAGTACTACAGACTCTAGATCTCTAGACTATTAGACAAGTTAACTCGGAGAGAGGGTAAACAACTGTGCTCTCTTGATGTTCCTTGGCACTCACTCTTTTCTTTCTTTTCTTTCTGAGATCCCAAATCTCGCCAGATTCAGTAAGTGTACTCACTGTTTGATGGCCTCACATGGCATTCACACTTCAATTAAAATCCTAATAACTCTACAACTTAGTTAGAGTCCTCAGCCAGTATTCGAGCGATCAGAAATACTGAAAGGTAGGTATGGGTCATATTTGGTGGATCACAATAAGTATTTTTGTTGCCTCAGAAACAATGTTATAAAGATAAAATTTATAAACTTGAACTCTTTTCTTTTTCTTTTCTCCCTTTCTCTTCTTCTCTTTTTTTTTCTTTTATTTTTTTGAATAAAATTGTTTCTTCTTTTTTCTTTATCAATCAACATAACACGATACAGACTTTTATATATGAGGCATTATTAGGGATAATGATGGTCAAAAGGATATTGTATGGCTTATTTGGTGGAAGTGCCTATTCTCGACACTAGGAAGGAATGGATAAGACAGACGTATTTCTGACCATTGACACTATTACCCTCCTTCAGCCAAGGACTATGAAGGACGGTCATAACCATCCACCATAGTCATAGCTTTATTAAGACTCAATCTCTGTGTATCTGCCTTATTTGGTAACTCTCAGGAATTCACACAAAGTACGTACACAGGAATAGAGCGAAAAATATGCCTAACTCTGAAGTATCATCATCTAATTGTCAAAAACTTAAGAGTCTTTGCACTAGACTTAGCGCACCAGTAATCCCTCTAGTTTCTTCTCACAAATATGAGGTGGATCTACTAGAAGATAGTATGCCTAACTCCCTATTAACTGTCCAAGGGTTCAGTAGACTACAAATGCTTATTGGTTTTCTTCAAAGATCCATTACCCAGTCTACGTGCACGTGAAGTAAATGTACCGGATTCTACACTGAAGAAATAATTCAAGAAGAAAAACCTCTAATGACAAAGATAGTTTGCTAGGGACTAACCCATTCAGCTCAAGAAAATAAGAGTTTTTTTTTCTTTTTTTTTATGTATGCAAATATTTATAAATGCTATAAACATTCTCAGGTTATACACCCCCATGCCTAAGACTGACAATGTTCTCATTGGAAAAATGCAGACATAGAAGAATATCACCTGAGGAGGAGAGTGGGAGGAGCTAAGGCTCCTCAAGCCAAAGTGCATCCAAAACCTGGCCATCTAAAAGAGTTATATAAGGTTTAAGTCGCTGGCCATTTACCTTAAAGCTCGCACCTGAAGTAGGGTTCCGAATTTCTACAGGTCCATGAGGGAAAGTAGTGATAACAACGTATGGCCCATCCCAGCGGGACTTGAGCCTTCCAAGAAATAATTTAAGTCTATAATTGAAAAGCCAGACCCACTGGTTGGGCTCAAAAGTCTTTCTAATGATTGCTTATCATAGAAGACTTTTGTACGTTGCTTGTAAGCTTGAGAAGTTTCATAAGCTTCATTACGAAGTTCCTCAAGCTCACTTAACTCTAATATACATGCCTTTCCCGCTTTATCCAAATTCAAGTTAACGTTTTTAATAGCCTAATAAGCTTTATGTTGGATTTCAACGGGAAAGTGGCATGCTTTTTCGTAGACATGACGGAAAGGAGACATGCCCAAGGGAGTCTTATACGCAGTTCTGTAGGCCCAAAGAGCATCATTTAGTTTTTTAGACCAATCCTTCCGATCGGGCCTGACAGTTTTTTCTAAAATTCGCTTACTCTCACTATTAGATACTTCAACTTGTCCACTCGTTTGGGGATGGTAAGGTGTGGCTATCATGTGGTTGACTCCCAAATTTTGGAATAGTCTTGTGAAGTGTATGTTCTTGAAGTGAGGTCCTCCATCAATTATGATCGTCCTTGGGCACCGGTACCGAGAAATGATATTAGCCTTAACAAAGCCCAAGACCACGAAATGGTCATTGGTTCGCGTGGGTATGGCTTCTATCCATTTCAATACATAGTCTACAACCACAAGGATGTATTCATATCCAAAGGACACAGGAAAGGGACCCATTAAGTCAATGCCCAAATAACAAAGATCTCAACAAGGAGGATAGGTTGTTGGGGCATCTCATCCCTTTTTCTAATGGTTCCCGTCTACTGGCAACGTAGACATGCGCCCACATACGAATGTGCATCTCAAAATAATGTGGGCCACCAAAAGCCAGACTGAAGAACCTTATGGGCAGTCTTCTTCCCACTAAAATGTCCCCCACAATGGAGGTCATGGCAGAAACTCAGAACACTTCTTTGTTCTTTGTCAGGGACACAACGACAAAAAAGCTGGTTAGGGCCTACTCTAAAAAGCTTGGGTTCCTCCCAATGATAAAATTTAGCGTTAGCAAGAAACCTGTCTCACTTCTGCTTGTCCCAAGTACTGGGGGTAATGCCCGTGACCAGATAGTTCACTATGTCAGCGAACCAAGGAGTTTCAGCTTCCACGCCATCAGAGACCCATCAGGGAAAGTCTCTTGAATACCGCCAGCAGGGTTTGATGCCTCAATAGGGATCCTAGACAGATGATCTGCTACCACATTCTCAACTCCTTTCTTGTCTTTAATTTCCAAGTCAAATTCCTGGAGTAACAAAATCCAACGAATTAGGTGAGATTTGGTGTCCTTTCTAGCAAAAAGATGCTTTAGGGTAGAATGATCAGTGAACACCACAACCTTGGATCCCAAAAGATAAGACCGAAACTTTTCCAAAGCAAATACTACAGTAAGAATCTCCTTTTCAGTGACCGTGTAGTTTTGCTGAGGATCCATAAGGGTCTTACTGGCATAATGCAACACATGAGGTTTGCCATCAACCCTTTGACCTAAGACCGCTCCCACTGCAAAATCAGAAGCATCGCACATAGGCTTAAACGGGAAGGTCCAATCTGGTGCTAAGAGAATCGACGCGGTAATAAGGGCTTTCTTCAAGACTTAGAAAGCCTCGTCACATCTATCATCAAAATCGAAGGAGACATGCTTTGCTACTAGGTCACAAAGTGGCTTAGAGATTTTACTGAAATCTCTAATGAAGCACCTATAAAATCTAGCATGGTCAATCAAAGATCTAACTTGACGAACATTGGTGGGCAATGGAAGCTTAAAGATGGAATCGATTTTTGCGGTGTCCACCTCTAATCCTCTCTCAGAAACTATATGCCCTAACACAATGCCCTGCTGGACTATAAAGTAGCTTTTCTCCCAGCTAAGCACCAGCTTTGTCTCTTCGCAATGGGTTAAGACTATCAAGGTGCGAAAGGCATAGGTCAAATGACGAGCCATAAATAGAGAAGTCATCCATGAAAATTTCAATGAACTTGTTGATCATATCAGAAAAGATAGCCATCATACAATGTTGGAAAGCGGCAAAAGCATTACATAACCCGAAAGGCATTCGGCGGACCGCAAATGTGCCATACGGACTCGTGAAGGTGGTACGCTCCTGATCGTCTGGAAAAACGGTTATCTGATTATACCCAGAGTACCCGTCAAGAAAACAAAAGTACTTGTTCCTCGCCAATCGTTCCAAAATTTGATCGATAAACGGTAAGGGGAAATGGTCTTTCTAGGTAGCCGTGTTCAAACGGCGGTAAGCAATGCAGACCCTCCAACCAGTTGAGGCTCTAGTGGTCACCAGCTCTCCTTGGTCATTCTCCTCCACAGTGATTCCTGCCTTTTTGGGAACTACATGAATAGGACTGACCCATTTACTATCTGAAATGGGATAGATAATCCTGCACCCAGCCATTTCAAAATCTCCTTTTTAACAACCTCCCGCATATTTGGATTAAGCCTTCTCTGAATGTCTTGGGAAGGTTTCACGGACTCATTCGTATATATATGATGCATGCAAAGAGAAGGATCAACACCCTTAATATCAGCAATTGACCAGGTAATTGCTTCCTTGTGCCTTTGTAAAAACTCAAAGTAAAGCTCCCTCCTGCAATTAAGATAATGCAGACGAGATAATAATGGGGAGCGTGTTATTAGGGCCAAGCAAAGCATATTTCAATGTGCTTGGGAGGGGTTTCAACTCCAACTCAAGAGCCTTTTGGATTGAGGGTTTTAGTTGAGATATCCCCGCCTCAGGTAGTGGATCTACCTTCACAGTCCAGGCTGGGGACAGAGACTCAGTGTGTATCCCCAGCAACTCTTCTAATTCGGGCATTTCCCTTTCAATTTCTTTAATAATCGAGGGATGGTCCTTAGATATGACCTTCTGAAGGGGATCCCTACATAAGAGTGCTGGAGTAGTCTCTTCAATTATTTCATCAACAACCTCAATCTGAGAACAATCTTCAAATCTTGATTACTTGTAAATATCAAAAACATTCAACCGAATCTTCTTATTCCCGAAGCCCATTTTAAGTGCCCTAGATCTACAATTTATAGAGGCATTGGCTGTGGCCAAGAAGGGGCGTACCAGAATAATGGACAGCTTTGTGGGCTTATTTGATGGGTCAGTATCAAGCACCAGAAAATCAACAGGGAAGAAGAAATCCTCCACTCTCACAAGGACATCTTCCAGCAATCCCCGTGGTGTCTTAAGTGATCTGTCTGCAATCTGGAGGATTACTGGACTAAGCTTTAGCTTGCCTCCTCCCAAAAGGTTGTAGATAGAGCTCGGTAAAATGTTCACCCCCGCACCCAGATCAAGCAGAGCCTCATCAATATGTTGGTTACCTATAACCACTGAAATATACGGGGCCCTTGGGTCTTTCATTTTCGGGGGTGTTCCATGCTGGAGAACTGAGCTAACATGGTCAAGCAGGATGACCTTGATTTGGACCAGTTTCCTAGATTGGCGCTTCTGGGTGCACAGGTCCTTCAGAAACTTGGCATAGGACGGGATCTGTTAAATAGCTTCCAATAGAGGCAAGTTAATCTAGACTTGCCTAAAAGTATCCATAATCTCTTCCGTCCTATCCTTGGCTCCAGACAAGACAACAGAAGATTCCCCAAGAGCAGATAGGCACTCTGGATAGGGCACCCTCGGCTTCTGGGTAGAGGGGTTGTCATGGTGGGAAAGGGGTGGTGGAAGGACGACATCCTCATTGTGGGTGATTTTGTGCGAGGGAGAGCAATGTGGCTCTTCCTCAGTGGAGATGGAAGTCGGGTTAGGTGTAGAAGGGGAATTCTAAGACGTAACAATAGGAGTGTTATCAGGCTTGTCAATCTTCTTTCCACTCCTCAGCACTATCACCGCTTGGGCGTGCTCCCTGAATACAACCCCCTTGCCTAATTACCTCCTCAAAAGAGCTAGGCAGCTTCCACAGATCACGTTGCCTAATTACCTCAGTAAGATGACTAATTTGGGATTGCATATTAGTAATCATCTTATTCTGAGTTTGGATGACCATATTCTGATGCTCTTGCATCGCTTTCATCATGGCTTTAAGTTCATCCATCTCAGAGGGCTTATTCTGAGGAGGGTTGTCATAAGATGGTTGGTATATGGGTTGGGGAGGTAAGGGTCTTGTATTCCCTCAGTTAGAAGCATCACCTTGCTTCCAAGAGAAGTTCAGATGGTTCCGCCACCTCGGATTATAGGTATTGAAATAAGGGTTATTACGAGGAGGGTGGAAACCTTGGGCCGTGCTCAAGTCGGCCTGAATCAACTCAGGGAATTGATTTTCCTGATGGCACTCTGCAGTGCCGTGTGTTATGCTTTGGCAAATGGAGCATTCTCTTGAAGCCTAAAAGATAGAGGCTGCTTGCGGGTTCATGTCGGGGTTTGCTAAAAGCCTATCAAAGTTTTTATTCAATAATTGAATCTGATAAACCAAATCCTGAGAAGCCCCGGCTTCATGGGCCTCTATCTTCCTCTACAAGATTGATGGTTTTCTTTCTTGATAGGTAGAGGATAGATGTATGGAGTTGTCGCTTAATGTTTCAAATAATGCCCAAGCTCTATCCTCAGTTCTAGTCATGAAGGTTCCTGCACAGGCTGCATCGATGGTTTGCCTATGCCTTTCAGATAATCCGTTATAGAACCTTTCGACCAACTGCCATCTTGGAACCTGATGGTGGGGGCATAACCTAAGAAGGTCATTAAAGCGCTCCCAAGTCTCATGAAATTGCTCCCCTTCCTATTGAGTAAAACTCATAATCTCTCTTCTGTAATGGTTGGTCTTACTCATAGAAAATACTTTTTCAAAAATTCTCCCTTAAGGGTGGCCCAATCATTTACCCTTGCATCAAGGGTATGATACCAGTGCTTGGCCTTATCCTTTAGGGAGAAAGGAAATAGAGTCCTCATCAGGGCTTCATCAATAAAGCCCTAAAGCTTCACCGTGGAACAGACCTCGATGAATTCCTCCAAATGCCGGTAGGGGTCCTCCTTAGTAATACCATAAAAGGAGGGCAACAAAGATATGGTACTGCTCTTGATCTCATATGGATTATCCCCTGCCGGTCGTCTCAGTGCTTATGCGGGTTGGTTAGCTGGAATAAAATAGTCCCTTAGGGTCCTTTGTTGATTTGCTCCTTGATCAACCATTCCTTCTCTTTTCTCTCCTAGGTGAGTTCTCCTAAGAATTCTCTCAGGCTTAAGATCAAACACTAGACTACCCTCAAGAGAGCGTCTACCAAGCATATAATATCAATCACAATTCAGGTTCTTATTGAATAAGTGAAATCGCCACTCCAAAGATAAGTCAAAAGGTCAAGGCTGATCCCTCCGTTCCCATGTAAGTGGGTATAAGAGGGGTGATGACTTGAAATCTTAACCTTCTTTGTTGCGGAGGTCGAATTGGTTGATATAAATGACCAAACAAGTTTTTCACTGCAATTACGTGCCTTAATTCAACCTTCGAGTGGCCTAAGACCAATACTTGGCTTGGATGATACTCCCAGGTGATCAAGTGAGAAGTTACTCCAAGGACGAACAAAGGGATGCAAGTAGGGCGAACCCTTCCTTTGAGGCGATGCGTATGTGGTGCCCATTAACTACCCTTTTGTTCCTTTAAGGGGTGCTCCCCTTCGTGAAGTATCAAAACACTTAGTCAAAAGATAGTACCACCACCACTACAAAGCATAATAGGAGGGTTTACACTGATAAAGAAATCGGTGCCAATAGACCTAAGAGATCGAGCCTTAGTGCGGTGACTAATGTGCGTCCTCAATGTCAGAAGTGTGCATCACACCGCAAATCTTTTAAAATTCTTTTTTTTTGAAAATGCAGACAAGTCCCTTAGAATCAGATCAAATGTGAATTGATTTTAAGCTCGAATCTGATTATCAATCCCACTTTTAGTTATGCGCCCACTAAATTAGTAAATTCAAACAACTTTGTGGTCTTGAATTTTAAGCTGGATGCAAAAGTTAGAAAGGTGTACCTGTCTACAGCAATCTTCGTGCTAATATGCTTGCAATGCAATAATAAGATTTAATGTGCTGCTCAATCACCCCTAAATGCACGCACCTAAGGGCATGCAACTTCTAAATAGGCAGCTCGATATTTTCTTTTGTTGGTTTTAAAGGCAAGCAAGTAGAAGATGGAATCACGCATGCGAAAAAAATGTAAACCCTAGTAGCTAAAGAATGTGGAGACAAACCCCCAAAAATTCAACCCCAATTACTACAAGGGTGAGAAGACAGAAATAAATTTTATGACGACGAAGAATCCCTTGTGAAAGCGGGATCCAGGTCTCCTACGTCTTTTCCTCGTGTGGCTTAGCTCGTGGTTGATGTCACCGCCCTGTTGCGCCTCGTCGCCCCGTCAGATTCATCACATAATAAAAAAAATGATCAGATAATTGCGTAACTCAGAATATTCAAAAATAATATACTGAATCTATTGCGTCTGTTGCCTCCCCGACAACGGTGCCATTTGATGTCGAGATTTTCACTTAATTAAAATAGCAATAGAATGATATGTCGTGTTTTATGTGGTGGAAAATGTCAATCAAAAATAAATATCAAATTTAACCACAATAAAAATGTCGCATCCACAGGGAGGAATAGAACCAATAAATTCACGAGTAGAGGAATATACTGTTTGCAAACACTTTCGCAACTTCAATGAGAGGAATATGCTATTTTAAATGGAGCTTGCAATTTCCTTAAAAATTCAAGGCTATTTATGTAATTTTCATGTCAGGAATTAAGCTCCCAAAAATATGTATATGATGCATGTGTAATGGCATATCATGTAAATTTGATTTGCATGCAAATCTGATTCGAATTTCAATGTTGAATGGTGCACATAACACAAGTAAATTCATGAAACTATAAGTGCATCAATGCAATGTGGCCTGAATAAAATAATAATATACAAATGGCAATGGCATGGAATGTAAATTCTAATTGGGAAGAAAACATAGGAAACCTCCTCTGTCTTCCTTGCGTGCACGAGGAAGCTTCATGGGAGGAGCTATGCGGTGGGAAGTCACGCCTCGACGAGGGCTATGCGATGGTGGTGACACAGCAACTGGAGGTGGCAGGAGGCGGCTGGCTGGCGGAGAGGAGCGTCGACCTGTCGTCGGCAGGTGGCTGCACAACTACTGTGGGCGTGGCGCACGAGCGTGCGTAGGCGGTGCTGCACTGCCTGCAGGCATGTGGCTACTGTGGGCAGGCTGCTGCAGGCGAGGCTTTGGCTACTTGCAGGGCCACTGGAGAGGAAGAAGATGACGAAGAGGAGGGGCAGTGCCGTCTACAGTGCGCACCTTTGCGCGCTGTCGCAGTGCACTGCGCGGTGAGAGCGGGCGCTTGCAAGGACACGCGCAGGCGGTGGAGAGGATGGTGCGGCGCCTGCAGGGCGCGGTTGTGGCTGTGCGATGAGGGCAGGATGGTGAGGGTGTTGATGCGCACCAGGGCGTGAACGCGGGCGCGCAGTGGAAGACTGCCTTGTGCTTGCAAGGGTGCAGCTGTAGCTCTTGCACACGGTGGGTGGCTGGAGAGGGCTTGGTGAAGGCGCTGGTGGCAGGGTGCACTGTGAATAGGCGGTGGAAGGTGTGCACACAGTACACGCTCTCCCCACAGTGCACGCAGTAACTTCACGATGGTCTCCCTTCTCAAGCCCCTCCGCCTCTCTCTCTTTATCTCCTCTTCCCCCGCGAGTCAAGGGATTTTCAAAATCCCCTACTAAACATGGCCGGCACTGTTGGGTTCTGTTGAAGGCGGCCGTAGGTTGAGATATTTGTGGGGGGAAAATATCTTTTCACCCCCCTGTTCTTTTCCACAATTGATCATCCTCCCTCTTCTTCCTAATTATTAGCCTGATGGAGTAGATTAAGTGGAGGAGATGTAACAAGTGCGTTGTTGCGGGACCTGCATGAAATATAAAATAATTACATAATAAGCAATAAAATAAATGTAAACTTAAATAATGACATATGCAATCATTTAATGACCTAATGTGATTATTAACAAACATACAATGTTAGAATTGAATTACTTAGGCATAACAATAGTCTATTAAAATGGACTCATCAAGGACCTTTCAATCTTAGGAAATATTACAATAGGATCTGAACACTAAAACCCTTCAATTCTTTGGGCTTAATCAGCCTGGATATCCACTAAAATGTGGATTTGTCTATCGAGTACTCACCATCCTGAATTCTATTTTAATTTGATTAAATAAGTTTGCATAAAAAGTACACGACTTATCAACTCGCCCTCTTATTTGAGGGAACTTTAAGTCTAAGCATCTACACACTATTCATCACTGACTCATTGTTCGACTGTTTTAACAGAAATTAAGAAGCTAATGAACCTTCTATGGTGATATGGCTGGCAAGTTATCATGGGTAATAACCCATAGGTAGGTTGTCTAGAGCCCAGTCACAGGACCACTCTCTTCTTACTACCTTTAGGTAAACTTAGACCAGGGAAGCCACCTACTTAAAAAAAAAAAAAAGTTCAAAAAGAAAAGAAAAAGAAAAAAAAAAGAAAAGGAGAAAATAAAGAAAAAGAAACAAAAGAAATAAGCTACACTTCGTCGCACGAGTATAGCTGACAAGTTGTCGGCGGTAACAGCTGATCGACCGGTTGTCCAGATCCCAGCTCAAGAAATACACTAAAAATTACAAAACACTTAGGAAGAAGCGGAGAAGTAGAATAAACCGGGGAGGTATACACTGGATTCACCCTTGTGTTGACCCCATAAAAAATAAAAGTATGGATAAAGCTACCGGTCGTATAGATACACCTTTAGGCAAAACTCCTTTTAAGGTCACCTAGGGGCGTAGAAACCTGAAGTCCGTTCTGATTGTCGATCAACGAGTCTATCACATTCACAAAAAGATGCTTAGAACTTAGGATTCTCATCAAATCTTAGGTGGGTTGAGTGGCCGTAGAAAGCCACTCTGTAACCCTAAACTCAAAAATAAAAATAAAAAAATAGAAGAGAAGAAAACGAGAAAAAGAGATCTTTCTTTGAATAAGGCGAGGGCTTGAGGCGATCTGCATTTTGGCAAATACCCGGGCGCTGTTGTATCTTTGAAAGTTCAGATCCTAAGTAAAAATTTCTTCATGTTGAAAATGATTTATGCCTGAGTAATCCAACCTAATTCTTTTATAAATAACATATAATTTTGCTAGAGGCTAGCAAAAGATAGGCATGGAGGTGTGATGTGCATACATCTGATTAACCTAAAATGTTTATTAATGCATGTTCTTAGTGTCATATTACATCATACATTGTAAATATTGCATAACATGCATAATCATGCATTTAGGTCAAGTTGTATAAATTGTATAGTAATTATCTGTTTTCTTGGAAAGGGACAGGGCAACTTGTTAATCGGGGCCTCGAATCAAAGATCCAATCGTACGGATCTGATCAGGGTGACGATTGGAGTTCAACGACTCCAAGATCTCCCTGATCAAACATCTGTAGCACCAGATAGAGATCGAGGAACCCTAAAGATCAAGGGCCAAGATGATGCCAATCTGCACTTCAGACGACAAATCTGACCGCACGAATGGGTTCGGATCGATGATTGCAGCCTAATGGTACGAAAATCAATCCAATCCAACACCCATGGCACCGTCTACAACACAAAAGATGGACGGCCAAGATGGTGCCACGTGGCACCATCCCAGCCGTCCAATCAGCCCTCAGAACCTCCGCTGCATCTCCAAAGGGTTTCCAACGTGCGATCTGGGTTGTTGGATCTTGATCCAACGGCTGGAAGCACGCTCACAATCACGACAAAGTCGCCGCCGTAGCACAGCGGTCGAGTGCGTTGCGTAAGCGCACGATGGGCGTTCAAATTCGCATCCACAACACATGGGTGAATAATCGTGACTTCACAATCAGCTGCGGATGGCGCTGATCACCCAATCAGGCATATGCTGGATCAGACGCCCCGTCTCACGACAGATCTAACGCGCAATCAGGCAATGCGAAGCTAAAGAGCTGGCGCGGGCGAGGATCGATCTCAATCGTCCGATCTCACGATCAGATGGATGAGATCACCCAAACATGCGTGGGTGCGTTTAGGTGTGGAAGAGGAGCGGGCACGCGTAGTGCGCACACACGTCACCCACGACAGACCTTTAGTGATGTTTAAGTCCATCACTAAAGGTCCCATATTAATGTTTTGATATTGTAATGACCAAAATACCTCAAATCCTTGAAACTATAAAAGGAGACCTCTACCCTATGAATTTCTCATCCCTTCCTTCTCCACTCTCCCTCTCTAAAGCTTAAGAGAAGGTTGTCCCACACCCGGGATGCTCCTCAAGAGCTAAAACCAAGTATTCGCCCCCGTTCTGGAAGTAGATCCCACAATGACGACAACGTGTTGCCTCGTTCCCGTTCTTCCGACTTTGTCCTCCTTCCCGCCTCATCCTCCATCTTCTAGGCATCATCTCTGTCCAGCTCATCCTCCAAGCATTCGTCGAGGAGGATAACTTCTCTCCCCCTTCTTTTACCGCTTTCTAGAGTAGAATTTTCCGCTTTCTAGTTGTAACAGTTTCCCGCTTTCTAGTGTAATTATTTCCTGCTTTCTTAGTTGTAAAACATTATTCAAATGCCAAGTGATCGTTCTCTCTCTCTTATTGTTTATATCGATTCTATTGTGATTATTTCACCTTTTAAACAAAAATACAAAAAAAATATAACTACGGATTTTGAGATCAGCGTAGCCTCCCTGTGTTCGACCCAGAACTTCCTTACGGATTTTCGGTATAAATTTTATCTGTTGAACAGATTTCTTCGCGACTTGAACTACAACGACAGGTTTTCGAATCCAACTTCGAACGCATAGTTTTCCGCCTTCAACACCTTCCTTGCCTAGCTGCTCCTCTAGCTGGTTTTGGCACAAGAGAGAAGGGAAGAGGGGAAGGCACCAAGGGGATAGAGTGTCCCCTTAATCTTCTTCTCCATCTCTTGGCCGACTATAAGGTGGAGTAATGGTGGAAATTATGAAGCCAAACGATGGGAATTAATGGTGGTAGGTATGGGGTATATATAGGAATGGTGATTGGGGTGTAGGTGTAGGTGAGGTGTAGGGCTAGCATGGGCTTATGAGGGTGGTTAAATGATCCTAGCGCTAGGTGTTACGAACTAAACCTGACTCCCTCATGGAACCTAGGGACGGCTCGCCTTGACTAATTCCAAGACTCAGTCGTCCATCGAGAATTAAGCCAAAGGCAAGAAATCATACAATAATCCACATGTGCAATGTAGCTAAACATTAGGATAAAAAGGCAGCGATACAAACATAACAGTAGTTCGAACGATAACATGCCACAAACAATAAAGAAGGTTTGCTAGCTAGCCATCACAACAACTATAAGAAGATGTAAAACGACATAAGTTCTCAACATACTAAAAGTACTCACTACAATGAAAGTATCTCAAAGCGAAAACGAGAAGGAAACAGGCTACTACTAGGCTCGACTGGGCCCAACACCCTCTACAGCTGATAGTACTAGCTGCTCAGCTCCCTAGCCTGAACATATACAACTATTGTCAGCTAAACACTAAGTAGAGTGGCACAAAAGAACATCTAATACAATAATTAAAAGGAAAGTAGTAAACCTTTCATACATTTTTCGGTTATTTAGACAGTTATCATCTGGTAACGTTTATAATCACCACATGTTAAGATTCGATTATTCTAGTAAGCATCCATATCATCACTTAATCCACATGTTCCCTAAGGGAACGATCTTAATGCAGTTTTCCTGCGATGCAGGATGTGCATGTGGCACTCTCCTACCTGGGAGAGCACCCCGTGGTAGTCCTACACTCGGTCTATCACCCTGGGGTTATGGTCGCGACGTAGCGGTGACTACGGCACACGCGACAAGCTCACAAGTAGCTACCCCGCACTGACACGTACTCAGTCCTCTCCGCTAGCAGGTACACTCTAACATACAGCACAAAACAGAACATGGGTCACACCCCTCAACAGCCTGCGTACCCTCGCCCGACTATCCTGGTTTGCCCAGTGGGCCCAACAAGAGTCGGTGTAGGGACGCCATTCTTAACCCCGGGTCCCAAACCAAGGGGAAGCTAGCTCTCTCCCTACACAAAAGTGACAATAGCTCTCCTCAGTACCACGTACACAAGGGCCAACCTACCTTCTGCACAAAGTATAATTAGCTCTCCTCGGTACGTGCGTACACAAGGGCTAGCTCACTCTCTCTACACAAGGGGTGATTAGCTCTCCTCAGTACATGCATACACGACGGCCAGCTTATCCTATTAAAAAGGGTAATTAGCTCTCCTCAGTATGTGCATACACAAAGGCCAGCTCACGCCCAAGTTAGAGCTCAACTAACAGTCATACCTCATAGTAAGTGAAAATATTCCATAACCATCAGGGTTTCCATGTCGCAGTGCTTAAGCTATCTTTCTAGGAGAGCGTTAATCGGAGGAAGTGATGTGGGGTTGGTGGTTGGCACCAAAAAGGGATGGGTGTTGAACGTTACGAATCGCTACGCTAACGTGTTTGATTTTAGAAAACCTGTCGTTGTAGTTTGAAAGCGAAGAATTCGTGTTCAACAAATAAAATTTATACCAAAATGAAAATTCCAGGTCGAACACAAGGAGGCGGACGTTTAATTTAAAAACTACGCGTTCCTTTTTATTTGTCACGGAGTAATTCAATTTAAAACTATCTAATTATTTACAATAAATAGAAGAGAGAGAGAATATTATACACAGAAATCAAAATGAGATGTAGAATAAACAGAAAATTTATCATTAAGGAGATTGTTCATTACAACTAGAAAGCATAAAACACTTGCACTACAAAGCGATAAATTTACTCTAGAAAGCATTAAAAGAATGGAGGGACAAATGTCCTCCTCGACGATTGCTTGGAGGACGAGCAGAATTACACTAGAAAGTAGTAAATCTATACTAGAAAGCAGTAAAAAGAATAGGGAGAGAGAAATCCTCCTCGACGGTCGCTTGGAAGACGAGTCGGACGGGACGACGCCTGGACGAAGGAGGACGAAGCGGGACGAAGGAGGACAAAGCAGAAGAACGGGAACGGAGCAGCACGCCATCGTAGTCGTGGGATCCACTTTCGAAGGGGGACGAAAATTTGGACTTTATCTCGCGAGAAGCATCCTGGGTGTGGGACAACCTTCTCTTGAGCTTTGGAGAGGTAGAGAAGAGAAGGGATGAGAATTTCATATGGAGGGGGTCTCCTTTTATAGTTGCAAGGAGTGGGGGCAAAATGGTCATTACAACTTTAAAAAAACAAATGAGGGGTCTTTAGTGACGGATAAATCCGTCACTAAAGCCCCCAACGTGGGCGTAGCTCCCGCGCCCACGCGCGGCTCCTCAGCTGCCCGTGCACAACGCTTACGCCCACGTACTTTGATTCTCAACCATCCGATCGCGAGATCGGACGGCTTAAGATGCATCTCCGCCCGCAGCTGCGCTCGCCTGGCGCGTGCGATCGCACGTGGCACCGTGCATGCAATAGCATGTGAACGCTATCGGGCACGTGCGACCATTGGATTGCAATCTGACGGTCGATAAAAAGCGCGCCAGCTCGCCTCAGAAACCGCTTGGCGAGGCTCGAACGTGCGCCAGCGCCACGCTATAAGGTGCTGGACCGTTGCACTGCCTCGCCCAAAAGGTCGCGCGGATGATTTCAACGAGCCGCGTCCACAGCCGTTGGATCGAGATCCAATGGCGGAGAGGGAACGGGTGCACGGTCTTCATAGAATGCAAACGACCGTTTGGGCGACTGAGATGGCACCACGTGGCGCCATCTTGGCCGTCCATCTTCTGGAAGTTGTAGATGGTGCCACGGATGTCGGATTGACTTGATTTTTGTGTCGTTGGGCTGCGATCGTCGATCTGAATTCATCCGTGCAGTCAGATTTGTCATCTGAAGTGTGGATTTACACCTTGGCCCTTGATCTTCTAGGGTTCCCCGGTCACTATCTGATGCTACGGATGCCTGATTAGGGCGATCTTGGAGTCGTTGAACTCCAATCATCGCCCTGATCACATCCATACGGTTGGATCTTTGATCCAAGGCCCCGATAAAATGTTTTCCCTATCCAAGCACATAAAAGGAGACAATTAACCTCCATTTTATTCAAACTACTCTAAATGCAAGATGATGCATGTTATGCAATATTTATATCATGAAATGCAATCCTATGCTTAAAAACATGCATAAATAGACATTTTAAGTAGTGTAAATGTGTTTACATCAATGGGAGTGGAGGAGTTTTTAGGTAGAGCTAGTAGTTAAGTTGAGGTGGAGCTAGGTTAGGTTTTAGGTAGGAGGTGGACATTAGGAGCTAAGGTGTAGCTAAGCTAAGCTAGCTTAGCTAGTAGTTGAGTAGAGGAGGAGGTGGGATGGAGCTAGGTTTTTGGGAAGAAAAGCTAAGGAAATAATGTCTGGAGCTAAACTGGTGCTAGTAACTGTTGAAGGGAGTTGCAGGGAGCTAGTTTAGCTAGCTTAGCTTGCTAATTCTTTGCTAGCTGCTAAGCCAAGCTAAAGTGAGCTGGCTTCTGCTGAAATATACTAAGGTGAGCTGGGTCTGATTTTCCCTAGGAGGGCCTAGTTAGCTGGAGTAGCTAAGGTAGCTTAACTCAACTAAGTTGAGATAAGTAGAGTCCCTGGGAGCTGGACTTGAGTTGGCCTAAGCTGTATGAAGTCATCTTTAGCTGACTTGAGTTGAGTGGAGCTGGAAGTAGTTGGTCCTAAGCTGAGGTGAACTCCTGTCAACTTAGTTGAGCTAGTTAGAGCTCCTAGTGAGACTAAGTTGAGCAGGATCTAAGGTGACTTGAGCTAAGGTGAGCTAGACTCAACTAAGTTGAGTAGGATCTTAGTGGACTTGAGCTAGGGTGAGCTAAGATAAGCTGCCCTGAGCTACCATTCAACTAAGATGAGCTGAATGGAGCTTAATAAAGCTAACCCTAGCTCAAGTGAGCTGGTATCCAGCTATGATGAGCTGGAATTTGCTGAGTCCCAGCTGGAATGAGCTTCCTCTTCATCAGTTGCCTTCATGAGTGCTAGGGTTTTAGGGATCTATCAATCTGTTTGTCCCTAACACTCAAATAAACGTATTAAAAATACCATAAAAAATGCAATGCATGCCTAACCTAATTGATGCCTAAATGCAGCCCAAAAACCCACTTGTGAAGTTAAAATCCTAAGAGATAGGTTTAGGATATAAGAATGATGATAAACTGGCATTTATCAACCCTTTTGTGGCTAGAGGACAGGAGATATATGTTTAGGGCCTCGTTTTAAAGATCCAACCATACGGACATGATCAGAGCATCGATCGGAGTTCAAGGCCTCCGAGATCGCCCTTATCAGACCTCCGTGCATCAAATGTAATCCGAGGAAAATTAAAGGCCGAGGGGCAAGGTGGTGAAAATCCGAACTTTAGACAACAAATCCAACCACACAGATGGGTTCAGAATGACAATCGCAATCCAACGGCACAAAAATCGATCCAGTACGACATCTGTGGCACTAGCTATAATCATTTGAAGATGGACGACCAGGATGGCACTAGCTACAACTGCCCAAGCACGACTGCAGCTTTCCCTCTTCATCAACATCAGCTAATCTTAACCATTGGATATTCATCCAACTGCCGAGAATGCGTGGCCGTTAAAACACAAACGTGACAAAGAGGCGGCCATAGCGCGATGGTCATGACCTCAAATTGTGAGGAGAAGGCACACATTCGACTCCCACCAAGCGATTTCATACACAAGCACCCATGCCAATCAAAATTCACCCGCTGATGGGAACACAATCATGAGCCTTAACTAGCTCAATTTGATCTGATTAAGTCATTAAATGCTCCTACATAACTGCCAGAGAACTATAATTCATTGCATAATCATTCTGAGAGAAAGATAAGAAAATAGGGTTAAAACTATAATTTTACCATCATATCTTGAATGCAGAATAACCACGGATTTTCTCAGGGGTTAATTAAAGGTCAAATGGTCCTAAAAGTCTAACAAGTGGGTTAGAACAAACAGAAATGAATTTTTGCGTGTTTTGAGAATTAAATGACTTCTGAAACCCTACAAACGGACCCGCTTAATTGAGGTTCTGGTCAGGATAAAATCCACCTAAACCCTCTAAAATTGATAGAAAAGTATTCTCAGACTGACATTTACTTTCAATTTGACCATCAGAACCCGTCTTGACCCAAAACAGAGTCTCAACCGGATATGTGCCCTAATTTAGGTTTTGCATAAATTACCCAGTCAAACTTGGTCAAAACCAAAATCCAACTTCACCTTTGGATTTCTTGAGTCTAAATTAGGTTTGTACCAAAATTTGGACCCAATCTGAGATCATCTTGACCAAGTTTGCATTTTGATCTAATCAGACTCTTTCTATCTCATTCAAACCCTTAACTTTTGAATTCTCTTACAAATAGTCCCCCAGCTTCCTTGTCTTCTTCACAAGCAGGTCCTTGCACCATTTTTGGAAGGTTAAACCTTCACCTTCGAGTTTCGAGC
The DNA here is from genome assembly GCA_037157565.1 of Thalassia testudinum. NCBI lineage: Eukaryota > Viridiplantae > Streptophyta > Magnoliopsida > Alismatales > Hydrocharitaceae > Thalassia > Thalassia testudinum. The sequence goes on along the minus strand of JAZHRO010000022.1, from coordinate 64,261,635 downwards.
AAGGATTTCTCGCTTGATTCTCAATCAATCTCTCCCAAAATTGACACGGGGATTCCTTGGGAAGTTGCCTTCCATTTGAGCCATTCCTTGGCCTCCAATTCTTTCCCAAAAGGTCATGCAAACCATTCAAAGGTTCGGGTATCCTATTTCGTAAAAACCTCTCAAGCTTGGAAGCTTCTTTCCAAGCTTGGAAGGGCTTCCTATGGCCTATAAAAGATCCCATGTCACACGGCCAAGCTCTTCAGCAAGTTTTGGCGTGCCAAATCACCCTAATCCCCGTCCTCTGCCTACCAAAAATATTTGCTCCGGCAACCTCTTTGGATCCCCCTCCTCCGACCATCCAACCATCAAATTGGATAGCCTAAGCTCTTCCTCTCTTCGTCGCGACCCTCCCCAACCAAAGGGAGGGCGTTCCTCCGTCTAAGTCATCATCGCCGCCTCGCCACTTCTTCCTCCTTCTCCGGCTCCGATCAACCAACACCACAGCCCTCCGCCTCTCAACCGCATCCTTAAGTCACTCTATTACTCTCTCTCTCTCATTCTATTTCGCTCTCCAATACTCGCAACACACACACAACCACCGTTTCTCCCTCACCGCGGTCATCTTCTCCACCTTTGGCGATGCTCCAACGACACCAACTCATCGCCACACCGCTCGAAACTCGCCGCTACCACCCCCATCAGCTTCGCCACAACTCCACCGACTAAGCTGATGTAAACATGTTTAAATTACATAAAATGTCTATTTATGCATGTTCTTAAGCATAGAATTGCATTACATACTATAAATATTGCATAGCATGCATCATCTTGCATTTAGATTAGTTTTGAATAAAATGGAGGTTAATTGTCTAATTTTATGTTCAAGGACAGGGCGACTTTTTATCGGGGCCTCGGATCGAAGATCCAACCATACGGATCTAATCAGGGCAACGATTGGAGTTCAACGATTCTAAGATCGCCCTAATCGAATATCCGTAGCATCAGATAGAGATCGAGGAACCCTAGAAGATCAAGGGCCAAGATTGTGTGAATCTGCACTTCAGACGACAAATCCAACCACACGGATGGATTCGGATCGACGATCGTAGCCTAACAGCACGAAAATCGACTCAATCCGATACTCATAGCACCATCTACATCATCCAGAAGATAGATAGTCAAAATGGCGCCACGTGGCACCATCTCAACCGCCCAACCAGCTACCCTCAACTTCTAAAGCTTCTAGCTCCCATGCCTCTCCACCGTTGGATCAAGATCCAATGGTTGAGAGTGGATCCTAACCGGCACTCTCAATCTCTGAAGGCCATTTGAAGAGGCGATCTTGACCGTTGGATCTCAATCCAACGGTCCAAGGCGCGTGCCACGAAGATACTCTGCCTGCCCATCCACGTGCGCAGCGTAATGGATAAAGCGCTCGCTCGCGCTTGGGCGCGGGTTCGAGCCGCAAGGAGCAGGCGAGGGGGCGCGGGTGAGCGAGCACGCTTGATCGCCCGATGAGGATCAGACGGCTACGCGGGCTCAATCCAATCCACGCGCCATCGCACACCCGCGCGTAACGCGGGATCGCACGCGCTAAGCACACGTTGAGGCGCTGCGGTTATGAAAGATCGGACAGCCTAAGATTGATGAACGTGGGCGGCGCGGGAGATGAGCAGGCGATAGGTGCGGTGCACGTCGCCCACAACCTGGGCTTTAGTGACGCTTAATTCTGTCACTAAAGGCCCCTTATTTAATATTTTCAAATTGTAATGTCCATAATGCCCTCATTTCTTGCAACTATAAAAGGAGACCTCCTCCATACGAAATTCTCATCCCTTCTCTTCTCTCCCTCTCCAAAGCTCAAGAGAAGCTTGTCCCACACTCGGGAAGCTCCTCGAGAGATAAAGTCAAATTTTCACCCTAATTTCGGAAGCGGATCCTGCGACGACGACGACGTACTGCCCCATTCTCATTCCTCTTGCCTCGACCTCCTTCTCACTCCATCCTTCGTCATCCAAGTGTCGTCTCATTCGGCTCGTCCTCCAAGCGATCGTCAAGGAGGATAACTTCTCTCTCCCATTCCTCTTTTCAGCTTTCTAGAGTAGAATTTTCCTACTCTCTAGTGTAATAGATTTCCTACTTTCTAGTGTAATTTTTCTCTAGTTTAATTGTATAAATATTTTGAAATTTTAAGTGAATGTTCTCTCTCTCTCTCGTTTATTCTGATTGTTGATATTGTTTTATTGTAATTATGTCGCTTCACTTTTTAACAAAAACCCTAAAGAAATATAATTGCAAATATAGATCGATGTAGCCTCCCTGAGTTCGACCCGGGATTTCTATTCCGGTATAAATTTTATTTGTTGAACACGAGTTCTTCACTTTCAAACTTCAACGATAGGTTTTCAATACGATAACGTAGTAACCCGTAGCTTCAACATTTTGGCGCCGTTGCCGGGGAGGCAACGATTTCCGATCTTCTTTTCGCATTTCACGCACTTATTGTCTTCTAACTTGCTTTCTCTTGTGTCTATTGTTTTGCAAAGACCTTCATCAAGGAATCGTCAAGCGGTAGACCGGAGTAAAGTGCAGTTGAAGACAACTGTAAGTGCTCCCCATTCTTCCCCCCTCCATAGATTTCATTTGTCACATTAAATACAAATTCTCATTAACCTAGGTGTTTGCATAAATCCTGGGATTAGTTTGATTGTTTAAATTCTCACTCACACTCATTCCACCCTCGTTTATAAAAACAAAAAAAAAACAAAAAGATAATTTTGTGGGGTAAAATTCAACAGACACACAACATACACCCACATTCAAGGCACTTAACCTACTTAATTTGTTTCTACTCAACCGATCTCTGATCTGTAAAATCGATACACACAAAGCAACAAATAAAAGAGTAGAAATCAATCTGGGTCAACCATCTCTGTGTGCCTAAATCTAGTGGTGCATTTGTGACCAGTTGTTTGAGTTGTTTAGGCCACACCACTCAACCTAAAATCAACTCATCAAGTAGCTCTTCCTTAGGGTTTTCAATCTAGGTCTATTCCAGGCACTCCACTTTATTTCTGATTTTAAAGGAAAGCAATCTTCACCCATGTTTGAAAACCTGATTTGCCTCAAACTTGATTAAAATCAACCTAATTTTAAACCCTAAAAGCTACTTAAGCAAGATTTGAACATTAAAATCCACACATCACAAATAATCTTGCTTGAAAATCCTGGTTGTGCACACACTAATACAATTCTCAATCAATCATTAATGGCACAACCCATTTTAAGGGCCCATCACATTCCATAAGCACTACAATCCCAGGTCTTAATAAAATTGAGTAGACGTTGGCCTTAAGGACTGATTCGCTCTTCGGAGCCTAATCTGAGATTGTTTTTTATTAACCTACTTGTACTGATTAATCTGAAGTCTAACTAGGGGAGTAGCGTCAAACGACCACGGCTGTGGGGTACACTAGGAACCAAAGGTGCAAGCCGAAGGAAGAACCTTCTCCCCAATCCCTCCTTCTAACTAGTTGGATTGACCAAACACAAGTAGAGTAAATCATTTACAATCTTAAGGCGGGTTTTGAGAGTCTGTATATCCTTAGGCTACCCCACCTAAGGACAGGTTTGTTTTGTTGTGCTGCAGGGTCCTTATCCCTGGTCCTTCCGACCTTCTTATAATTTATGCTGGGAAGACGGTCATTGAATCCCCGATTGGAAGGACCACTAGAGTATTCTAGGAGGCGCAAATTGGATTTTGGTCAAATTGACCCCATGGCCAACCAACAGCCTCCTCTGCCTCGGGATCCATAGGAGGAATTCCGACGGCAGCTAGAACAAATGCAGAGAATGCAGGAATAGCTCCAGAGAATGCAGGGTGCTCAGCCCTTGAAGGATTTTTATGATCCTTCAAATTACAATGAATGTCCCGACGTCTAGATTCCGACCGGAGATGTAGAAATCAAGCCCAAGGTGTTAAGCCTTATCAAACATTATCATGGGTTTGGCTCCGAAGACCCATTTCAGCACTTGGAGAACTTGACCACTTTGGTCCAGACCACCAAGGCACGAAAAGTGAACGAGGAGCAAATGATCATAAGACTCTTCCCCCACTCTCTTAGGGATAAGGCCACTCATTGGTACAGGACAATAGGAAGACCAATTGCAACTTGGAATGAGTTGAAGTCGACCTTTCTGAAGGAATTCTGCCCAGTCGAACGTACCAATGCCTTGAGATGGGCAATCACTACCTTTACCCAGCAGCCGAGGAGCAATTTCATGTGGCCTGAGAGCGATTCCAAGACTTATTACGAAGGTGTCCACACCACGAGGTGCCGAAATGGCAACTCGTGCAGATCTTCTACCACGGGTTGACTGAGCAACTCAAAAATCACATGGACGCTTCTTCTGGAGCCAATTTCCTCAACAAAGACGTAGATAGTGCACATGATTTGTTCAAGGAAATGAGCAAGAATTCAATCAATCATGCCTCCATGGATACTTTTACCCGGTCCCAGCAGCCCAGATCAAATGCTAATGAAGTCCATGACTCATTCATTCAATATGGAATTGATTTGTAACAAACTTGATAAGGTGGACTTGATTGCTAAGAGAATGGAAGAATGGATGGCTGGAACTTCTATGAACAACTCTCAATCCACTCAATCGCAAAATTCGGGATTCCATTCTTCGCGAGCTCCTTCTGGACGGGAGTTCGTAAATCGACTCGATGCGGCTCAACGTGTGAGTCAGCATTATTCGGAACCCCACGAGTTCCAAACTAGGGCCTTTGATCCTAGTTTTTCTGATCCTTCCCTTTCTTTCTCTCCATCCTCACCCTATGAGGATGTCTGTGCCGTACAGGAGAACGTTAGATCCAACCCCTACTCTAATGCTTATAATCCGGGTTAGAGAAACCACCCTAACTTCTCCTGGAAAAACTCGGTGCAACATACCCAATTCCGACCCAGCAACTATGCTCCGCAACGACCAATGGGTCAGGGTCATGTGTATACTCAGTTGCCCCCAAATCAGGTCAATCAGCCAACTTGGAATGCCCGTCAACCCGTAGGGCAGGCTGATTTGAACCAGCAAATGGTAGAGATGCAAGGATCCATACTTCAGCTCATACAGCAAATGAAAACCTCGTTGAACAACTTGCAGACCGGGCTCATTGCTAACTCTCGTCAACCCGAATCTCTACCATCCCAACCCGTACCCAACTTGCAAAATATTCTGAATCCAGGCAACCAAGCCCATGGCTACGGAAATCAAAGGGACCCACACACACATGCTCAGGTGGTTGAGCAGGGTCCTTCCTCTTCTTCAGCACATCAACAATTCTTAGCTAATCAAGCCCCTCCAATCATTCCTAACCCTCCCCAAGACCCAAACTCTTACGCATCTGCAAATTCTGTTACCTTGAGGAGTGGTAAGTAAACTCAGGATCCACAACCACACTATTCTGATCTACCAAATCCTGAAGAACCTGAGGAGAGAGAGGAGAATTCTGGAGAAGAAATCAAGGCTTAGGAACCTGATTTCAAATATCTGACTTATGTTCCTTTTCCTAAAGCCTTGATCAAATCAAAACAGAAGTCTGTTGATAGCAATGAGGAGCTTCTGAATATCTTTAAGAATGTTGAGATCAATATCCCGCTCCTCGATGCTATCAAGCATATACCGGCTTACGCGAGATTTTTAAAGGATTTATGTACACAAAAGCGTAAGTCAAGAGAATCTATTCCGAGGAAGGTGGTACTCTCCGAGCATGCTAGTTCTATTATCCTGCACCACCTCCCTCAGAAAAAGAGAGATCCAGGTGCTCTGCCGATTTCTTGTGTCATCAGAGATTACATGTTTGATAGATAACTTCTGGATCTAGGTGCATCCATCAACCTAATTCTGACTTCTCTTTACGAGAAGTTTGGATTAGGTGAACTTCGACCAACTTTAGTAACGCTACAGTTAGCGGACCGTTCGGTCACAAATCCGTGAGGCGTTATTGAAGATGTTATAGTTAAGGTCAAGGATTTCTATTTTCCTGTAGATTTCCTTATCCTTGACATGAATGTACCGGAAAATCTGAGGAACACGCCCATCATTCTGGGGCGTCCATTCCTGGCTACCGCTAAGGCCAACATTAACTGTGAAAGCAGTAGCATGGAAATCGCCTTTGGAGATCAGCGAATGAAATTGGATATTTTTAAGGCGATTAATAAATTTGAGGATTGTGGATTTATTGAGGAACTTGAAGAGGATAATGTAAACATTGAAACTTGTTTGATAGTTTCTTCAATTGAAAGTTCCTCCTTTGATGATGAATTGAACCCGCAACCCTCTATGGCAGACCTGCCATCTTCTGAAGAGGTTATTGATTTTGTTCACTCACAACCTCTTCTTCTTTATAAGTCTTCAGCATCTTCCTTACCATCAATCATCAACTCGCCCCAGCTTCAATTGAAACCATTGCCTGAGAATTTGAAATATCAATTTTTAGGACCACAAAAGATGGTCCCTGCGATTATCAGTGCTAAATTAACAAAGGAGCAAGAGATTAAATTGATCAAGATCCTGAAGGAATATAAGGAGGCAATTGGTTGGACCATTCATGGCCTTAGGGGAATCGAGTCATTTACTGCAATCATAGAATATTCTTAGAAGATGGATCCCGCCCTTCTCACCAAATGCAAAGGAGATTAAATCCAAATATGCGAGAAGTGGTCAAAAAGGAAATCATTAAGTGGCTCGATGCAGGAATTATTTATCCAATCTTTGATAATCCCTGGGTAAGTCCTGTGCAAATTGCTCCCAAGAAAGCCAGGATTACCATTGTGACTAACGAGAGAGGAGAATCTGTCACAACTCATTCAGCTTCCTCTTGGAGGGTTTGTATTAATTACAGGAAGCTGAACACGGCCACGAAAAAAGATCATTTTCCCCTGCTTTTCATTGACCAAATCTTAGAAAGACTAGCCAGGCAAAAGTACTTCTGTTTTCTTGATGGCTACTCGGGATACAACCAAGTTCCTATCCATCCCGAGGATCAGGAAAAAACTACTTTCACCTATCCCTACGGAACCTTTGCTTTCCGTAGGATGCCTTTCAGTTTATGCAATGCACCTGCGACTTTTCAAAAGTGTATGTTAGCCAAATTCTCTGACATGGTGGGAGAGTTTATGGAAGTCTTCATGAATGATTTCTCTATTTTTGGGGAATCGTTTGACTCTTGTTTGGCTAATCTGGAAATGATTCTTAAGCGATGTATTAAAACATGATTGGTCCTTAATTGGGAAAAGAGTCATTTCATGACACAAGAAGGCATCGTCTTGGGTCATGTAATCTCTGAACGGGGAATTGAAGTGAATAAAGCTAAGGTTGATGCTATCGCTAAACTTCCTCCTCCCACATCTGCTAAACGAATTCGATCATTTCTTGGTCATGTGGGATTCTACAGAAGATTCATCAAGGATTTCTCGAAGGTTGCTCATCCTCTGAGCAATCTTCTCGCCAAAGAAATGCCGTTTGTTTTCAACGAATCATGTCGTAAGGCATTTGATTTCCTGAAAATGGCAGTCACTTGTGCTCCAGTGTTACAACCACCAATTTGGACAGCCCCTTTTAAGATTATGACCGATGCTTCTGATTATGCGGTCGGGGCTATTTTGGATCAAAAAATAGATAGGAAGCCCTCTGTCATCTACTATGCTAGTAAAACTCTGGATGAAACCCAGAGAAATTACACTGTTACTGAAAAAGAATTACTAGCTATAGTATTTGCGTTGGAAAAATTCAAGGCTTATCTCTTAGAGTCTCATATCATCATCTATACCGACCATTCGGCCTTGAGACATCTCTTGGCCAAAAAGGATGTCAAACCCCGGCTTATTCATTGGATTCTTCTGCTTCAAGAATTTGATCTTGAAATCAAGGATAAAATTGGGGTACAAAATGTGGTGGCGGATCATTTATCAAGACTCTTAAGTGATTCTTCTCGTCCGGACATCCCGATTGCTGACATTTTTCTGGACGAAGCTATCCTTGCAGTTTCAGGTGTCCAAACCCCATGGTTTGCTGACATTGTTAACTATTTGACCGCTGGTCAAATCCCCCATGATTGTACTAAGCAACAACGGGATAGACTTAAATCTGAGGCAAAATACTACTTTTGGGAGGACCCTGAACTGTACTGCATTAGCTCTAATCAGATTATTCGCCAATGTGCTCCGGAGAATGAATTCAACAGTATACTCGAGTTCTGTCATGCATCTTTATTTAAGGATGCCCAAGATTTCTCAAGGTCATGTTCTCGATGTCAGGCACTCGGAAGCATAACTAAGAGAGATATGATGCCCCTAAACCCAATTTTTCCTACCGAAATCTTCGATGTTTGGGGCATTGATTTCATGGGACCCTTTCCCCATTCATTTGGACATCAGTACATTCTTGTTGCTGTTGATTATGTGTCCAAATTGATTGAGGCGATTCCCACCCGAACCAATGACCACAAGGTGGTCGTCGATTTTGTCGAGAAAAATATCTTCAGCAGGTTCGGGATTCCGAGGGCCATCATCAATGATGGTAGCACTCATTTTACTAATGCCCAATTCCAGAATTTCCACACTTTACCATCCCCAGACAAATGGACAAGCCAAGATCTCCAATCGGGTGATCAAGAATATTCTGCAGAAAACAATTATGCCTGATTGCAATGACTGGACTCAAAAGCTTGAGGACGCACTTTGGGCCTACCGTACGGCGTATAAAATGCCCATCGGCATGTCTCCGTTTCGTTTGGTGTATGGAAAGGCATGTCATCTACCCGTAGAGATTGAACATAAGGCATTATGGGAGATCAAGCAAATGCAATTTAGATCTGAAGTTAGCTGGGAAGACCAGGAAACTCCAACTATCTGAGTTGGAGGAGCTTAGAAATGATGCATATGAGAATGCCAAGATCTACAAGACTCGGACCAAAGCTCTACATGATCAATTGATTTCCCGCAAGAGCTTTGAGTCGAATCAGAAGGTCTGATTATTCGATTCTCGACTTAAGCTCTTTCCTGGCAAACTTAAATCTAAATGGAATGACCCATTCAATATTGACCAGATTTTTCCAAATAGAGCTATTCAGATCTCTAACCCAAAGATGGGTAGCACATTTAAAGTCAACGGTCAACGTCTGAAGCCTATTATTGACCATACTCTTCCAGAACCAGTCTTAAACACGGTTGCTCTAGCCATATTGTGACTTCTTTGGCTAGACTTCGCCTAGATGAGGGCATTAAACTCAGCAGTTGTATATATGACACAAAGCTGACCTGAGCATCATATTCAAGTGATATCTTTCATACTCTACCCTTTCATATTTCTTTCTCAATGTGGACATTGCATCAACTAGGCATAGGGGGTGGATTCATTTTTGAATCATTTTGTCAGCTTTGTGAAATTCTTGTAAATTGTATTTTTCTTCTTATATATACATAAAAAAAAATTAGGAAGGAATATTTGGATATTAGGACTTTTCAATCTTAGGAAATATTACATTAGGATCTGAACACAAAGACCCTTCAGGTCTTTAGACTTAATCGGCCCGTGTATCCAAAAAAATGTGGATTTATTTTTTTCGAGTCCTCGACATCTTAATTCTATTATAATTTGAGTAAGTTTGGGTGATAAGTACATGACTTATAAACCCACCCTTTGATTTGAGGGAACTTTGAGTCTTAAGCATCTACACACTTTCTTTTCACTGACTTGTTGATCAGCGGTTTTAATGGAAATTGAGTAGCTAATGAACCTTTTTGGGTGATAAGGCTGGCAAGTTATCGTGGGTAACAACCCATAGGTAGGTTGTCCAGAGCCTAGTCACTGGACCATTCTCTTCTTGCTGCCTTTAGGTAAATCTTAGACTAGGGAAACAACCTACTTAAAAAAAAAATAAAGAAAAGTTAAAAGAGAAGGAGAAAAGAAAAAGAAAACAAAAGAAATAAGCCACACTTCTCCGCACGAGTATGGCTGGCAAGTTGTCGGTGGTAACAGTTCATCAACCGGTTGTCCAGAACCCAGCTCAAAAAATGCACCGAAAATTCCCAAAACACTTAGGAAGAAATGGAGAAGTAGAATAAATCGGGGAGATATACACTAGATTCACCCTTGTGTTGACCCCATAAAAATAAAAGTAGAGAGAAAGTTACCAGTTGAAAAGATACACCTTTAGGCAAAACTCTCTTTCTAAGGTCACCTAGAAGCCTAGAAACCTGAAATCCGTTCTAATTGCTGATCAACGAGTCTATCACATTCACAATAAGATGCTTAGAACTTAGGGTTCTTATCAAATCTTAGGTGAGCTGAATGGCCATAGAAAGCCACTCTTAAACCCTAAACTCAAAAATCAAAAAAATTAGAAAAGAAGAAAAAGAAAAAAAGAAATTTTTCATTCAATAAGGCGAGGGCTTGAGGCGGTCTGCATTTTGGCAGATACCCGGGCACTGTTGTATCTTTGAAAGTTCAGATCCTAAGTAAACATTTTCTTAATAATTGAAAATAACTTATACCCAAATAATCCAACCTAATTCTTTTATAAAAAGCATATAGTTTTTGCTAGGAATTAGCAAAAGATAGGAATAGGGGTGTGATGTAAACATGTTTATATTACATAAAATGTCTATTTATGCATGTTCTTAAGTATAGAATTGCATTACATACTATAAATATTGCATAGCATGCATCATCTTGCATTTAGATTTGTTTGAATAAAATGCAGGTTAATTATCTCCTTTTATATTCAGGGATAGGGCGACTTTCAATCGGAGTCTCAGATCGAAGATCCAACCGTACAGATCTAATCAGAGAGACTATTGGAGTTCAATGACAATAAGATCTCTCTAATCGGATATCCGTAGCATCAAATAGAGACCAATGAACCCTAGAAGATCAAGGGCCAAGATGATGTGAATCCGCACTTCAGATGACAAATTCAACTGCATGGATGGATTCGGATCGACGATCGCAGCCTAACGGCACAAAAATCGACTCAATACGATACCCTTGGCACCATCTACATCATCCAAAAGATAGACAACCAAAATGGCACCACGTGGCACCATCTCGACTGCCCAACCGGCCGCCCTCAACTTCTGAAGCTTCTAGTGCCCATGCTTCTCCGTTGTTGGATCAAGATCCAATGGTTGAGAGTGGATCCCAATAGGCACTCTCAATCTCTGAAGGCCATTTGAAGAAGCAATCTCGACCGTTGGATCTCAATCCAACGGTCCAGGGCGCGCGCCATGAAGATGCTCTGCGTGCCTATCCACGCACGTAGCGCAGTGGATAAAGCGCTCACTTGCACTTGGGTGTGGTTCGAGTCGTGAGGAGTAGGCGAGGGGGTGCAGGTGAGCGAGCGTGCTTGACTGCCTGATGAGGATTAGATAGCTACGCGCGCTCAATCCAGTCCACGCGCCATCGCACACCCGCGCGTAACGCAGGATCGCACGCACTAAGCACGCGTTGAGGCGCTATGGTTGTGAATCTTAGGCCGTCCAATCTTACGATCGGACGACCGAAGATTGATGAATGTGGGCGAAGCGGGAGATGAGCGGGCAGTAGGCACAGTGCACGTCGCCCACGACTTGGGCTTTAGTAACGCTTAATTCCGTCACTAAAGGCCCCTTATTTAATATTTTGAAATTGTAATGTCCATAATGCCCTTACTCCTTGCAACTATAAAAGGAGACCCCCTCCATACGAAATTCTCATCCCTTCCTTCTCTTCTCTCCCTCTCCAAAGCTCAAGAGAAGCTTGTCCCACACCTGGGATGCTCCTCAATAGATAAAGTCAAATTTTTGCCCCCATTTCAGAAGTGGATCCCGCGACGACGACGACGTGCTGCCCCGTTCTCATTCCTCCTGCCTCGACCTCCTTCTCGCTCTGTCCTTTGTCTTCCAAGGGTCGTCTCGTTTGGCTCGTCCTCCAAGCGATCGTCAAGGAGGATAACTTCTCTCTCCCATTCCTCTTTTCAGCTTTCTAGAGTAGAATTTTTCTGCTTTCTAGTGTAATAGATTTCCTGCTTTCTAGTATAATTTTTCTCTGGTTTAATTGTATAAACATTTTGAAATATTAAGTGCATGTTCTCTCTCTCTCATTTATTCTGATTGTTTATATTGCTTCATTATAATTACGTCGCTTCTCTTTTCAACAAAAATCCTAAAAAATATAATTGCGAGTATATATCGACGTAGCCTCTCTGAGTTCGACCCGAGATTTCTATTCTGGTATAAATTTTATTTGTTGAACACGAGTTCTTCACTTTCAAACTACAACGACAGGTTTTCAATATGATAGCGTAGTAACCCGTAGCTTCAACAAAAGCCCTAACCTAATTCCACCGATTAGCCACTCTACCATCTCCTCGAACACCACCGCATTCGTAGCTCTACCCCGACCTTGCCCTACGCACACATGCCTCCCCACATCACAAAACCACTGCTGCCATGTCCATCGTGCTTCGGCGGACCTTTTGAGCTGGTTTGACGAGGTCGAAAGACCATGCTACTCTTTTCAGGTGTTTCGCTGGAGCTCCGTTGCCACGTCATCTTCTCCGATGTGTTCTTCCCCTCCAAGCCTCGAAGCATCCAGCTGCAGCTCCAGATTGAAGCGTACTCGACCCAGGAAACTCCTTAGGCAGTCAATTGGGGCCGTTGACCGCTTCCCCCACACCAATTTGACGAAGGAGCACCTGCGGTCGTACGCACTGAATCTTCTGTGGGATAGTCCCACATCGTAAGCAGTTAAGCCATTTAAGCGGTATAAGTTGAATTTACGCTATAGGTTGTTTGCCTCAATAGCACGGGGTAAGGTCCCCTCGCACGTGCCCACACACGTCCTCACCCACACTCACACCCCACGGGTCTGGACTTGATCCGTTTACCTGGATACCCGAGTCTAGTCTAGTTTGCTGGTTCTGAGAGAGAAAGAAGAGAAAAAGAGAGGAGAAGGGGGGCTTTTGCTCTACCGCCCTCCTCTTGACTCTTGTGAGATCTGAAGAGGCCTTTGCCTCTACTGGTGTGCTAAGTCTTATGCTGTGCCTTCTCTGAAGGAAGAGGAAGAAGAAGAAGAGAAGAAAGAGGAGAGAGAAGCCATTCCCTGAGGCTTGAAGAATTTGAAGAAGAGGACTTTGCCTCTGTTAAGGCATCTGAGCCTATTCTGATATCTAATACCTTGGTTCTAATTGGTTAATTTGAGTTATGCTTGGCTTATTTGATCTGTTACTTTGAGTAGCTTGCTTAACATTGTAGGGTAATTTAGTGATTCAAATCACCATTTTACCCTCTCTTCTTTTTGCATTATTGACATTGAATCTCACTTATATATCTTTATTGATTGCAAATTCTTACATCTTTAATTGTGATCTTGAGTTTTAAATTTCCATATTACTCCCTGTTTCGACCTCAGACTTCAAGTTCAAGTAATAAATTGTATTTGTTTTTCACGCTGATTCGACCTATACTGCAATGTGACGATTTTAAAACTCATTTCAGAGAGACTAAAACCCACCGGATTAGCATCGAGTGGCGATGAATTCAACACGTGGCATCCTCACATGCTCCAGATGAGAGCGCTCCGCACAATCGCACGCTATTTAAATGCGAAAGTCATCTTTTAGAGACTGATGTGCATACATCTAAATAGCCAAAAATATCTATTAATGCATGTTCTTAGTGTTATAGTAGCATCATACATTGTAAATATTGCATAACATGCATAATCATCATTTTGGTAAAATTGTATAAATTATATTGTAATTGTCTCCTTTTATGGTCAGAGACAGGGCAACTTTTAATTGGGCCCTCAGATCGAAGATCCAACCGTATGGATAAGATCAGGGAGACGATTGGAGTTCAACGACTCCAAGATCGCCCTGATCTGACATCTGTAGCACCAGATATAGTCCGAGGAAGCGTAAAGATTCAGGGCCAAGATGGTGGCAAACCACACTTCAAATAACAAATCCGACCGCACGGATGGGTTTGGATCGATGATAACAGCCTAACAGCAAGAAAATCGACTCAATCCGACATTCGTGGCACCTTCTACATGTCACAGAAGATGGACGGCCATGATAGCGCCACGTGGCACCATCACAGCCTCCCAAATCAGTCGCAGCATCGCTTCTCATCTTCTGAAGGTGCGGCGAGGGGAGATCTGGGTCGTTGGATCTTGATCCAACGGCCGTGAGCGCGCACGCTTAAATCATAAGCGCGACAAAGAAGAGCCGTTAGCGCAGTAGTCGAACGGCATTACGTGAGAGCGACGTGCGCGTTCGACTCGCAATCTACAGCGCGCGAGCAGTTAATCTCGACCGCGTGATCGGCTGCAGACGACCCAGATCGCCCAATCGGGCGCACGCGCGATCAGACGCACTACCTCACGCCTAATCGCACGCGCAGGCAGCGTAGCTAAAGCGGGTGAGGAGCAATCTGAGCAGTCCGATCTCACGATCGGATGGCTGAGATTTTGAGGATGTGGGTAAGCGTTGAGCACGTGACAGGCAAGGAGGCGGGCGCACGTGCGAGGCGGCAGCGACATGGGGTCTTTAGCGACGCTTAAATCCGTCACTAAAGACCCTCTCATTTAATGTTTTAACAATGTAATGATTAAATTGCCCCCAATCCTTGCAACTATAAAAGGAGACCCCTACCCTATGAAATCATCATCCCTTCCTTCACCTCTCTCCCTCTCCAAAGCTCAAGAAAAGCTTGTCCCACACCCGAGATGCTATTCTAGAGCCAAATCCAATTTTTTCATACTGTTCCCGAAATGGATCTCGCAACAACGACGACGTGCTGCCTCATTCTCACTTCTTCCTACTTCGTCCTCCTTCCCGCTCCATCCTCCGTCTTCCAGGAGTCGTCCCGTCCAGCTCATCCTCCAAGTAGCCGTCGGGGAGGATAACTTCTCTCTATCTTCTCTTGTACTGTTTTCTAGAATAGATTTCCTGCTTTCTAGTGTAAATTTCCTGCTTTCTAGTGTAAATTTCCTACTTTCTAGTGTAGTGGGTAGTTGTAATCATAATGAACATCAACTTGTGATAATGAATTCCATGTTTATTCTACCTCTCTTTTGTCTTTATTTGTAATATTCTCTCTCTGTCTTCTATTCCTTATCTTTAAGTAGATAGTTTAGATTCAATTCAACTATCTAATCTAGTTCGTGACAACTAAACAAACGCGATTTTGAATCAAACATCTGCCTCCCTGCGTTCGACCTGGAACTCTTAGAGTTTCGGTATAAATTTTATCTATTGACGAATTAATTCACAAATCGAACTACAACGGGTTTTTCAAATCCAACATCGATCGCATAGTTTTCCGCTCTCAATAGAGACATGTGCATCATAGGATAAGATGAAATTCACACAAACACTTAAATTTATAAACCCGAAATCGATGTAAGTCTGAGGTTGTTCACAGGGAGCAAATATAGAATTCACACACTAATCACATTCAGAAATAATGAGCATGATAATTAAATGTCACAAAGATACTCAATGAATAATATATGCAGAAATATATTCAATATTTGTATCAATGGGATAAAAAGAATGGAAGAACTCAAAATAATGGTGATTTAGATCACCAATTATTCCCTTCAATCAAAGCAAATCCCAATGTATTCAATTTAATCAAATATCTCAACAGTGTCTTTGAATCACTAATCCACGTCAGCCATTAGCCAAATAATCCCACAGTACCAGATCAATGTCGGCCTCAAAGGGGTAGACAACTTAAGTTTCACTAAGCCTCAGAAGCGCAAGGTGCAAGGACCTTATCTGGAGTCTCAAAGGAGCCAAGGCACAGCAGCACCACACCAACACAAAGGCACAAAGCCTCAACAAAGACCTCAGAGATGCTAAGTATAGAACCCATAGGCATGCATCACGAGGCAGAGGGCATGAATTCTGAAGCAAAACCCTCCCCCTCCTCAGATTCTCCTCCCTAAGCCCTATCCAGGTATACGGGCATGCACAGTAACCAGGTAATCAAATGTGTACAATGACCAGGCCCACCGGCATGCGTGGTGGGCGAGGAGTGCACGGCACGTGAGGCAGGAACCTCACCCCCGCTGTGAGAGGCAATGAGCCCTATGCAGCGAAACAACTTATGCACTACTTTTGCTCTGGAATCCCACAATGTGGGACTATATCTGAACTTATCCCTTCTCCACTTCCTTCACGCGTAGCTACACGTTTTGAGCTTCGAATTGAAGCTGATGGTGAGGTTGGTTCTCCCAACTAGAAGTCTTGAGCATGTCACAGCTTCAGTCCGCGTTGATAGAGGGTGGTGATGATGGCAGTGATGGCCAGAGGTCGGCGGTTGGAGACGAAGATGATGACAGCTATGGCAGTGCTCCGATGAAGAACCTGAAATGCAAAAATATGGCCTTGCGGCCCAATTAAATAGGTCAGAAGCCTCGTCGTGTGGTGGCGAAGGTGATGGCGATGTTGGTAGGGATGTTGGGGGTCTGTGGTGACCGGACGGAGTTGACAATGGTGGACGGAGGATGGGTTGTTCGGAGGGAGCGTAGAGTGGTTGAAGCTTCCAATTGGTAGAGGGCTTTTGGTCGATGGAGGGTGAGGAAGCTTCTGGGAGTGGCGGCGTAGCATTTGGAGGCGTGAAGCAACATGGCAAGCTCATCAAAGCTACGCTGAAGGCAAAGAAGACGGAGGGGAAGAAGGGTGAACGGCGGTCGATTTGTAGTGGGAAAGGAGTGAATCAAAGCTAAAGAGAGAGAGGAAGTTAGGGGACCTATCTATTAGACGAAATAGGGAGAAACTCATGCCGACATTCCTTGAGGACGCAAGGGAGACAAATTCATCCGGTGGGGGTAGACAGTGCGACGAAAGGGGTTGGAAGCCTTGGCTTTGGCACGCCAAGCACAGACAAGCGTGAGGAAGAGTTTGGCACTCCCAATTTGATGGTTGGGAGGCCGTACGAAGACGGGGGAGAGGGTCACCGAATTCAAGGTCGGAGGTGGCCAAAGTTGAAGAAGAATTGATTTTGGCCTGAACCTAACTAAGGAAGCACCTAGGATGTAAGAAGCTTTTATAGAGGAGCTCCAGACCCTTAGTTGCAAGGAATCAACATGAATTCCTCACAAATTAAGGTAAGGAAATCTCGCTAAAATCGCAAGTTCGCCACTCTCTAGAAATTAGATTAGAATGCCAATAATAGGCCTAGAGATACTCAAATATCAACCAAGATCCAGACCTGACTAACTTCAGCCTGGATCTGCCGCGAAGGTTTCTACGGCTCACAAAAATTATCTAGAGGTTCGTTGAACCCAGCGATTGAAGCACTGTGAGTAGGCGTATTGTGTTCAGGTTCAATTTTCCAGTGCATTTTTGTAAGAGAGAGAGAAAGGTAATTCATTTTGAGAGTTTTCTCTCTTTTCCTTTTAGATTTCCCTAAATCCAACCTCGAATTGACCCTAAACACGGTCTGTATCGGAGTCCTTGTCCCCACCATCAATCCTTGAAGGGTCCCTAGCTTTCTATGCTTCAAGATAGCACCGCCCATGACAACCCCCAAAACTCCTGACTTTCGACACTTTAGGATAGTGTCGCCTATGGTGTTCTGTAGCTAAATTCAAGCCCTTACAATCGACATTTCGGGATAATCCCATCCACTGCACCTGAACCAGCACAAGGTACTTACATGCCCCCAGTAAGATATTTAGATATCCTAGGAGATAAGCATCAAGGAGACGATATGTTAATATGCATCTTCGAGGGAAATTTTCCACCTCTCTGCACTGGGAACTCGTCCAATCAACTTGTGTTGTCGAGCCACTCCTAAGCTAAATCCTCGAAACAGCTTTTTAGAATAAAACACTTTTGGCATGATTTCTTTATTAAGTGCACTGAACCAGACTAGTGTGTGGATTTGGGTGCTTAGGTTACCAAGTTCCGCAAACCAAAGAGCAGGCAACGAGGCTGAATAATCCCTAAGCCTTAAACCAACTACATCAGCTTCATATTTTCCTCAACCTTTTGAGGACTAATCTGGATCTTAATGAATTGAGTGTTTAAACCCTGAAATAGGTTCAAGAGGCCTAAGATCAGCATTCATACTAATCTCCTTGTCTCTAACATTTCAGGACTTAATCTTTCTTTGATTTGGTCTAAAACTTAAGTAAATTCCATAATCAGTTGCTATGACTATCATTTTTTTCTTGATTTTGCTCCTTTTTGGCAATTTTGTATCTCCTCTTTTCCTCCTAAGAAAGATTTGAAATTAATTCTTCAAAATTTTCCTCTCCTTTCTTCCTTTTTTTATTTATGCATTTTTTTTGTAAGAGCCCCTGAGAAAATTGAATTTTCATTTGTTTGCACTTTAACACCCCCCATGCCTATGTTTTGCAATGTCATTATTGTAAACTAGGAGGGTATGAATTCAGCTTGGTTCAAGAATTAGAATAGGGTCAAAGGGTTGGTGAATGAGTCAGGATGACTGTTGCAGATGATTTCAAACTTTAATACAAGTATCAAAGGTGGAGTAGGCTATTCTAAAGTTGAACCCTCAAGTGCAACAAGAGTGTAGCTCAAAAGATAGTCAGAAAGGTCTCCAATTTTTAGAATAACGGGTTGCCTCCCGCTAAGCGCTAAATTTAATGCCTTTAGCCCGACAGAAGGTGGTCAAGGAGAAGGGGTAGTCAAATCAAAGGAATTTTGTAAAACAAGCACCTTGATGAGTAGCCCAGTTGGTCCAACCGAATGCTTGTTCAGGTTGACAGGTTGATGATGCAGACCAAACCCAATCAGTATGGTGGGTTGATGGATGTAAATCAATAAGGAGCCCTGATGTAAACACATTTACACTACTTAAGATGTCTATTTATGCATGTTCTTAAGCATAGGATTGCATTGCATGATATAAATATTGCATAACATGCATCATCTTGCATTTAGAATAGTTTGAATAAAATGAAGGTTAATTATCTCCTTTTATGTGCTTGGACAAGGAAAACTTTTTATCAAGGCCTCGAATCAAAGATCCAACCGTACAGATGTGATCAGGGCGACGATTGGAGTTCAACGACTCCAAGATCGCCCTAATCAGGCATCTGTAACATCAAATAGTGACCGGGAAACCCTAGAAGATCAAGGGCCAGGATGGTGTAAATCCGCACTTCAAATGACAAATCTGACCGCACGGATGAATCCGGATCGAAGATCACAGCCTAACGACGTAAAAATCGAGTCAATACGACACCCGTGGCACCATTTACATCCAAAAAATGGACGGCCAAGATGGCGCCACATGGTGCCATCTCGGCCGCCCAAACGCCCGCATGCAACCACTGAAGCCTCCGCATCCGCACCCTTTCTTCTGTTGGATCTCGATCCAACGGCTGTGAACGGCTGCACCTCAAATCGCCCACTCGACAATCCGTGCTCCGCAGCCCAGTGGGAGAGGGCGTTATCGCAAGCAGCGGATGCGGGTTTGAGCCGCAGCGAGGAGACAAAGGGCGCGGGCATGCGTCGGATCTTGATCGGATGGCCATCCACGCTCAATAGCGATGACGCGCTTTTGCACGCCCGCGCCTCACGTGGCATCGCACGCTTTGGGGCGGGCACGCAACGAGCGGGGAAGGAGCAATCACAGCCGTCCGATCTCGCGATCGGACGGCTGTGGATGGTTGAACGTGCGGCAGACGTTGAGAGTGAGAAGCTGAGGAGGCGCGCATGGGGAGCGCCCACTACACCCACGTTGGGCCTTTAGCAACGATTTTATCCGTCACTAAAGACCCCTTATTTAATGTTTTAAAGATGTAATGACTAATTTGCCCCCACTCCTTGCAACTATAAAAGGAGACCCCCTCCACACGAAATTCTCATCCCTTCCTTCTCTTCTCTACCTCTCCAAAACTGAAGAGAAGCTTGTCCCACACCCAGGATGCTTCTCGCGAGATAAAGTCCAAATTTTCGTCCCCCTTTGGAAGTGGATCCCGTGACGACGACGTGCTGCCCCGTTCCCGTTCTTCCGGTTCGTCTTCCTTCGTCCTTCTTCGTCCTCCTTCGTCCAGACGTCGTCCCGTCCAGCTCGTCCTCCAAGCAACCGTCAAGGAGGATATCTCTCTCCCTATTCTTTTTACTGCTTTCTAGTATAGATTTACTGCTTTCTAAAGTAGTTTTGCTCATCTTCCAAGCAATCGTCGAGGAGGACATTTCTCCCTCCATTCTTTTAATGCTTTCTAGAGTAAATTTATTGCTTTCTAGTGTAATTATTTTCTGCTTTCTAGTTGTAATAGTGAAATAAACAATCTCCTTAATGATGAATTCCTTATTTATTCTACATCTCGTTTTGATTTCTGTTTGTAATATTCTCTCTTTCTCTTACTCTCTCTCTCTCTTCTATTTATTGTAAATAATTAGATAGTTTTAAATTGAATTACTTTGTGACAAATAAAAACAAACACGTAGTTTTTAAATAAAATGTTCGCCTCCCTGTGTTCGACCTAGAATTTTCATTTCGGTATAAATTTTATTTGTTGAACACGAATTCTTCGCTTTCAAACTACAATGACAGGTTTTCCAAAACTAAACACGTTAGCGTAGCAATTCGTACGTTCAACAAGCCCACTAGATGCTATGTAGCTTGGAAAGATGTAGAAGTGAGAATCTAGGGTTTGGCTAAATCAGTTCATCCTGATCAGAGTAGGGGTCCTCAATAGTTAATGGATCTGTGAAAAATGTAGGAACCCTACTAGTGGGATCAAAGAAGGATAAGAAATGATTATCGGTCTGATCAAAGTTCAATTCCCAATCAAAAGATGCAGGTGAATCACATGCAACCGGATAAAAAGAGGTGAATCATAGTAAAAATTGATTTCGGTGGCGGGTCGAGGTTGGGATTGGATTTTCAAAGGAACTGTATGTGGTGTGACTGCATTGAGGTCCAAATCAATGGTCTCAGCATCAAAATCAAAGAACGGGTCATGGATGCTGAGGTCGTAGACTGGCTCGTAATCATCAGGAAACAAAGGATCTCCGAAATCATAGTATGATTTGAAATCATCGAAGAATTTGCAAAAATCAGTTTCTGAACCTAATTCCAGATCGAGATTTCCACCACAAAATAAATCATGATTTATGAAATCAACAACCTAACTTAGATCTAACCTAATCTCAAATTTCGAGCTCAAAGAGGTGTCCTTATTAAGCATAGGCTTGGACTCTTGGCTCCTAGGGTAGACCCAATTAAATCCCAACTCTTCCAACTCCTCTATTTTGTATCGTAAATTGGTACGACTTTCGAAAAATCAATTTATACCTCTGAGAAGTTTGGAGAGGTATAATGATCAAATACAGGTCTAGAATCATAATTCAGATCTAAAATCTGATTCTTATCATATTGGACCTCATGATCATCCCAAATTGGCTCAGATCTAGATTTTAGGTTAGGGGTAGGAATTGGGTCACTAAAATCTGAACTTGGTTCTATTGGGATGGTAGAATTATTCTTGAGGATTACCTTAGCAAAATAAGATGCATGAATTACATCCTCAAGTGGTTCTAATTCTAATTATCACATGTGTTTGGGAAATCAAGGCATAATGGATCAGCTTCATGGCTCCTACACATTTCACCATCCCTTTCTCTCTTCTCTCACCTCCTCCAAAGCTCTACGAGCTGGTCCCATACCCAGGATGCTCCACTAGAGCTAGAGTAAATTTTCCATCTTCTCACCTCCTTCATGGAGCATCCCGTGGTTGTCTTCCCGCCACCATTCAAGAAGCAAATCCCATTGCGATGCCACCCTATTCCATCCTCTATCCTCCAACTCTGTTCTCTCTCATCCAGCATCTCACCACCCTCTTCTAGGTGCTCCGTTAACGCAGTTCATCTTCCAAGCAGCCGTCAAGGAGGATTTTCTCATCCCTATTGTTTGCGCAAAATCATCGTTGTTTAAGATATATGTTGTAGTACAGGATAAAATCGCTCAAAACATTTAAATTTATAAAACTCAGATTCAAAAAGTGGAGTCCAAGGTCATTCGCAGGGAGCAAAGATGACAATTTCAATCCACTAATCACAATTTAATAAGAAATACATGCAATTGAAATCAAAAATAGAGTATCAATACAAAAAGATTGGGTTAAAATGATAAATTGAATCACCAAATTAACCCTTAATGTTAAGCTCTTAATCTACTTAAATATTTCAACAGTAATCAGCACAATGCCTCAAACATCAACCATAGGCTTTAGGCGCCTTATCAGAGAGGCTCAAGGGCCTCTCTCTCTCAAGAGCCTCAGAAGAACACAGTAGCAGCAACAACAAAGGCTCAAGGGCCTTACACAAAGCCCGCAGAGGCTAAGTGTTGAGAGAGGAGAGGGCTCAAATCCCAAGGCAGCAAAACCAACCCCCCTCTCTCTCATATTCTCTTTCCTCCCTTTCAAGCTCAGAACGGACTAGACCCGGGTAGCGGGTAAACAGATCCACCACCCAGACCTGCGAGGCATGAGCACAGGCGAGGGCGTGGATAGGCACGTGTCGAGGAGGTGGTGCCGAGGAGGTTGAGTTCAGTGTAGGTGTCGAGTGGGTAATCCCCTCAATTTCTTGAGGGGTTTTGGTGGGCAAGGGACGGTGAAGGTTTTGGGACCGTTGGAGTAGAGTTTGGTGTTGTGTGGCTCCAACGCGAGCTCGTTGGAGCTCGTGCCGAACGTGGAGAAGACGAAGGTTGTGTGGGCGATGGTGTGGGTGAAACCTAAGATCTAAGGGGTTGGGGAGGATCATGAGGGTGAGAGGAAGAAGGGAGATTTTGACAGGGAGAGAGTAAGCGAGGGAAGCCGACTATGATGGGTCGACACCGGAGAAGGTGAAGGTGAAGGTGATGGCGACACAGTAGTGAGGAAGGAGAGATGGAGAGCGGCCGCGCTTTGGCTAACGATGGTCGCGAGGATGAGGGGAGAAGGTTGAGATGATCAATTCGACCATTGGCCGACTCGACAAAGAGGATGGAGAGGCTCGCCGAAGACGAAGGTGTGGATGGCCGGAGAAGAGGAAGAGAGGGTTTTTCAGCTCTAAACTTTGCTAAGGAGCATGGTATCACGCGAGGGATCCTTTTAAAGGCCTTAGGGGGAGTCCAAATGGGGTACGAAGCTTGGCGAGCTCAAAAACTCAGGGAAGAAGATCCCTGAGATTGCGAGCATTCGCATGGGCTTCTCGATGCAAATCAAGGTCCAATCTGTAATTTAGATGATAGAGGATCTCTCAAATATTCTCCCTTCCAATTTTAGGAGGATTTGATTGAGAATCGAGCGAGAAAACCTCACTTTAATCTCGGCAAAGGAGCTCCATTCACAGCAATGGCGGTAGAGATCCTTTTGCAAAAATAACGATAAAGTTAGGGACCTTATAGACAATACTTTGAAAGTTAGGGGTTCAATTGAGAGGAATAGAGTTTAAATGGACTAAAATGCAAACTTGGTCAAGATGGACTCTGATTGGACCCAAATTTTGATACAAACCTAATTTTGACCCAAGAAATCTGATGGTGAAGTCGGATTTCAATTTTGACCAAGTTTTATTGGGCAATTTGCGTAGAAACCTAAATTAGGGCAATAATCTATCTGACTCTGTTTAAGGTCAAAATATATTCAAATGGTTAAATCAAGGATGCCAAACCTTAAGGAATATTTTTATATGAATTTTAGGATATTTAGATGAATTTTAT
This sequence comes from Thalassia testudinum, assembly GCA_037157565.1. Taxonomy (NCBI): domain Eukaryota; kingdom Viridiplantae; phylum Streptophyta; class Magnoliopsida; order Alismatales; family Hydrocharitaceae; genus Thalassia; species Thalassia testudinum. The sequence goes on along the minus strand of JAZHRO010000022.1, from coordinate 64,237,912 downwards.
CCTCACCAGAATCTCTGTAATTCAAGTGGATTTGAAATTAGGGTTTTGGGTGCTGTATTGGTTCTCGAAATGCGTAAAATCTTATTTCTGTCTGCATTGAACCACTTATTAACCTTTAATGCTCATTTTATCTTCAGTTTACCCCTAACAAATCCCTTGGTTATTCTATGTTCATGATATGCTATTAAAATTATAGAATTAACCATAGTTTCCAATTCTCTTCTCAAAACACAATGAAGTGGAGTTATAACCCTCAAATGGTTATGTAGGAGCATCTAACTTTCAATCCTGACTAAAAGTGGCCAGTTAGGGCCTATGATGGTGTTCCCATCACCTATCTTTTTATCTCTTTCTGATATAGATTTTCATCTTTCTGGTTGTAGCAAGTAGATGTAGTGAACATGTGATTATGAAATATTGATTCTCTCTCTATTTTTCTCTTTCTTTGTATTATTCTATCTCTCTCTTCTATTGTTTATTATTTAAGTAGAATAGCTTGCGTATATTAATTTCAACCAGCTAATCTACTTTGTGAAAAATAATTCTAAACGTGATTTTTAATCAAACATTCGTCTCCCTGTGTTCAACCCAGGACTCACCAGAATTTCAGTTATAAATTCTATTTGATAACAGACTTTTATGCAACTACAACGACGGATTTTTAACTCAATCTTTAGCATACAAAATCTCGCTCATCACACATGATCTTGATTGGAGGGATTTAAGGGATTTATTTTGTGACCTAATTAGATACAATAATGGCCACCTTTTACTAATCAATTTTAAGAATAATTAGGACATTTTTGTGTAGAATAATTAAGTTGCATAAGTGGATAATTCATAGGACTCCATAGGGTAAGAAAGGATAAGGACTCCATAGATTTCATTTTGTCTTTGGAGAGTAATATTTTAGGCTAACTGGCTGCTCAAAGAAGAAGATCCAAGCTTTAAGCAAATGACATCCAAGCTTAAGCTTCATGCTCAAGTAAAGGCTGTCAAGGAAAGAAATTGAACAAAGAAGAGAATCTTGAAGCCTTAAAGGGAAAAAAGAGATTTAAATTTTAATTTCATTTGTTGTAATCGTGGTTGTATCCCTTTGTATTTTATTTTTGTAGACTACTTGTTAAAGAACCTAAAAATAAATGAATATACTTGGTTAGCCATTAGAACACATAGGGAACCTAAATCCTCACTTAAAAAAATTAAAACTTCACTTACAATAGTAACCGGTTAACCAATCCATCAGTCAGCCATCTAATCCTAGTGTAGTCCAACTACCAACTCCAAAATTAGTCATTCAACTACTAAGGTGGGCGTCGAGCAGGCGTCAATTAATTATGTGAGCATTGGGTACTTAACATTCAAAAATCATGAGAATAGTTAAGCATTAATTACCCTAATTAAGTTACCTAATTACCCTCGAAGCCTTCATTAGGGCACTGACAAGTGGTCAAGCAACCCAATAGTAGAAAGCTGCTTGATATTGTAAAATTGGCGACCAATAGCCAAGACCAGGAAAGACGAGACCTAGAAGCCTTTAGCATCCAGTTGACTAGTGGTCAACTACTAGCCACTACTATATTGGACGACCAGCCATCGACTAAGCATCATCCAACCAGTGAATACCTTGTTGGGAGCTCTATCATCGTTGTAGGGTGTTGACCAAAATTTTTTATTGGTTGACCGACTAAGTTGTAGTAAGTCAATTGGTGGTAGACCTATTTATACTGATTGTTGGTTCTACACTATTTTCCATGTATGAGACCGAACCTTTGATTGCATTTACCTGTCCAAACAACTATTTCTTGTTCCTCTTTTTTTAAAGCTAGCTATTTCTTGTTCCTAGGCCTATTTAGAGAGTTCTTAAACCTTTTATAGATATCTTAGGACACTCCCATACTTAGACATACGAGAGAAACAACATAGAGAGCATGTTACACCAAATACACATGCATAAAGCTACAATTCTTCCAACTCATATCAAGGCTCAATTAGTACTCAAGTCTTGTAATCAACAAATGCACATTACTATACTTAGCTTTTGCGCTAACTCTCCGCATCCAAAAGGGAAGCTCCTTTTCATATAGAAATTAAATTGATTAATTTACATTTGGGCTCTATAGGATTTTGTTTTTATTTTTATTTAGGTATCTGGGTTGTGATTCTCGTCTCCCTCAAAGATGAAATACTCTTCGATTGAAACGAAGAGGGGTAAACGTTACACTACCTTCATTTAAAGTAGTGTTCTTATATTGAGATTGCATTACACTCATTTAAGTGGTGTATTAGTGGATTTTGATTGACTCTGTCAATTAGGGAAATCCTTAGTTAAGGAGGACTTAGGTGATGATTTTTACCCTTATGGTTTTCACCTAAGAATAGATTATTTCCTTAGGTGAATGCTTTTGTATTATTGATATTTTAATTTGCTTATAATTAATTTTTTATCTCCCACTATTCACCCCCTCTTTTAGTGCAATCTACAAGGTTGCATGAGGTTTAACACATGTTTAGCTAGCATGTATTCACATCACATGATATAGTAAGCACTTCTTCTCGCAATGACCCCAAGGTGATGAACTAAGGTTTGGAATGGGTATGAGGCACTCTCCTATCCAAGAAGGTGTTTTATACTACTTGTTCTCATTGATTGGATATCGCATTGAAATCATTTCCTGCCCTAATAATAAACAAACTCTTAAATAATGAGAATGGCTGATCAATGGATTAATATATGAATAGTACTTGTCTTTTAAGCACCTATTCAATTTTATATCATTTTGTTTAATTCCACTCTACGTAGCTTTTGCTGATGTATTTCCTTAGACTCTATACTTAGCTACATTTTGATAGCTAATGTTGGCAACTACTTTTGGAGCTCATCCTTACCTATTTAATTACAATATGCATTACTCATTCTAGTTAGTATTTTCTTAAGTTATTTAATTAATGATTTATGATTTACTTGTTTGACTATTATTGTTTTATGATTATGTGCTAAGTGACTATGATCATGTGGTTGAGAAGATAATTTATTTTCTAGTGAGTTGAGTTCTAATACATTTATTCAGTTGGTGGGATTCGACTTGTTGTGCAGCACTTGAAGAAGGAACTTCAACAGCTACAAGAGGAGAAGTGAATGGCACCAGTGGAGTAGGATCTCGTGGCTGAAGGAGGTTAACAAAGGCACCAAAGTGTTTGCCATGGCTAGTTGTGTGAGGCAGAACGAGAACACCCTTACACATTATTCTTGAGGATAGATCAATACATGATGGCTAAGGCTATAACAAGTGATGAGGCATTACTCCCAACTATACAACCCACAAGATGCGCACTTAGTGAGGTCACAGGACCTCCTTTTGTTGGTGTGAGTGAAGGTGACAGATGGGGAGAACCATTAATTTACAAAGGCCATCCATGTTTGAGGAAGTGAAGGAGGTTGTCTAGTCCATCAACGTCGATAAGGCTTAAAGCCCAGGTAAGTTCAATGCATTGTTTTTTCGGTGCTCTTGGCCCATCATTGTAAGGAACGTGTATGCAACTATCCACTACAACAAATAAGGGTTTTCGTCATGGTTAACAACCGTGACCAAATGGCTTATAACCGTCACCAATCAGCGACAACAAAAGTTGCATTGCGAAAGGGTCATTGGTGATGGTTCCACCCAAAATCGTTACCAAAAGCTTTGGTGACGGTTCCACCAAAAATTGTTACCGAAGCCTCGGGGCTTTGGTGAAGGTTTTGGATGGAATCGTTATCAAAGTCACAGGTCTTTGGTGATAATTTTGGGTGGAACCGTCACCGAAGCCACAGGGCTTTGGTGACAGTTTTGGGTGACAGCTTTGGTCATGGTTATAAACTGTGACCAAATACTTTTAGTCACAGATGTAAAACCGTGACCGAAGAGAGAGCTTTGGTCACAGTTACTGACCATGACCAGAGTTTGGCATGGAAGAAAAAGGGTTCCTTTGGTCACAGCTAATAAACCGTGACCAAAGGTCTCTTAAAACAAAAATATTTATCCCATTAAGTTCATATCCCTCCTAATGGATGTATTTGAATGCTAATCCCATTTAAAACAAAAATATGAAGGCTATCCGAATCCTTGCATATGGTTTAATAAGCTTCAACAAAACCTAAGTTCTAATGTTCTTCAAGAGATCTCAATGTAATTACGAATAAATGGGTCTTCTTCTGTTACTCTGTAAACAGAACCAGGAAGGAAAAAGACATAGGACATCAGCAAGGGATGCCTTTAGCTTTGTGAATGGGGCATGACATGGGACTGGATGGACCTTCATCAAGCGGGTGAATTCTTTTGTAAATCATGACATATAAATACAAAATGTTATCCTAGCATAGTCACTGCCCCATGTGACTATCCTTTTACACTTTCCAAAAGAAAAGGTGAAATGCCTGATGAACATTTTCAACTGAATCAAAGTCCCAGCAATTTAGAACTATTATGTGCTTGCTATCTCAAAAATCAAAAAGCAATGTAAATTTATGCACCTATTTAGGCATGCACTGTGATTTTGTATCTCATAACTCCATGCTTATTTGAGTATTGTACTTCTCTGCCTTGTATAGCACAAAGAACAGATTGAGAAAGTAGAGGAGCAAGAGAGGCTGAAAAAGGGGAAAGAAGAGCAAAGAATAAAAGAGTTGGAATTGAAAGATAAAGAACAAAAAACATCAGCAGAAGTGCCGAATACTAATGTGAAGGGGATTGACAAAAACGGACAGAACCCTTTCCTCAGGTACAAACTTGCCTATTTTTCTTGCGAATCTCCTTTGATACTTTGGCTTTTTGTGGTGTTATGCTAAAATGTTCTTCCATTATGCCACTGCTAATGACTATTTCAGGTAGGTCATTTGTGTTCTGTCAAGAAGCAAGAATAGTGGAGGGTAAATTGACTTTTTTTGCTTGCATAAAATGGAACTAGTTTGCTTTGGATTCCATAGTATTGTAAATATTTTTTCTTTTACATGGCTTTCTTCATTGATTTTCCCCTTTTCCTAAGCATTTTGTTTTCAGTTTCTGTTTTTCCAATCTTTTAATATGCATAATGATAGGATAAGACAGAAGAAACTCATGTATTCATTTGTGTCAAAAGCACATCTGTATCTGCTTGAAATAATTTGTTTAGGATGCCTAACTTTCTACTTTGTTTAAAGAAAAGTAGAAGAAAAATATAATAAGAATCAGGTTGACAAACTTTGAATCAACTAACTGATTTATATTGGTAATTCTTTGGGACCTTGGCCAACCGTTACATATGTTACAGAAAAAAGGTTATTTAGTTTCCTAGCAACCTTACATGAAAAAAAGTTATTTGGTTTTTAAGCAACCTTACTGACTAAACAAAGCCAAAGCTTCAATGGATAATCTTATGGATGAAGATGACATTGATAGTTCTGCAGATTAAAGGGGGATGTAGATCAATTATTGATGTGCACTTAGACTTGTTCATGCAAAAGAGTTGCTGATCATTCAACTAGATAGGTGAATCATTTCAAGTTGGATCAAAAAGATTTGAACTTCAAAATCTATTTGCTACATAGCCAATGTAAACAAGTTGAGTGTTCCACTTGTCATTTAAGGTTACAGTCCCAGCAATAAAACAAAAAATACAATTCAGAAACCTGATGAACAGATATGATTTTACTGTTTAATTTGATTTTACTCAAAGAAAAAGACTCTTCAATTTTCTTCAGTTGCATGAACCTAGCTAATAATTAAATTAGTCATGTTTCTTATTAATCCTTTCTAGTATAAACCTTTCAGATATCAAACAGAGGAAAGGCATCACAAGTATAATATCAATACCTAATAGCTGGAGACTCAATTCAGTATGCTGGAGACTGAATAGCTGGCTTCACAAAACTTCTTATCTTCCAGTGAACGTGAACCTGCAAGAGGAGAAACAAGTTTCAACCGACCTGTGCCTATGATTGATTTCAGTCTATTATATACCCTCCACCCATGCAAACAACAGTATTAGAAATGAAAGAGTGCATTTATCATGACCATTATAACTATGGAGGTCTGTTGCACTTCAGTATTCATTAGTAACAGAAGGATAAACATATGACAATTTAAACAGGAAACAAGCCTCTAGTAAAGCAGAGGGGAATGAAAATGTGAGATAGAAAGAGAACAAATTTCACAAGAATAGCAACTAGGTGAACAGCATACATGAAAACCTGTGACATTTTTTTTTCTCAAAAAAAGAGACTGACTTTTATCAGGCATTGTTCAGAGTAGTTATGTTCTTAATACTGGATAAAAACCTAGAAAAGTTTCTTTTATCGGGAAAATCCCCTATTCATTGTGCTCATTTTTCATCTCACGGGGTGTTGTGAGAATAATCTTATGCATGAATCATTGCCAAAAAGATTTGTTGTCAGAATAATCTACACGCCTTTCATGCTCCACATCTAATAAAGCCGCTAATATCCGATAGAGTGGAACACATTTCATACAGGTGCTGTAAGAAATTTTTCATGCCTTCTCCCGATAGCAAATGCTTGGGTGCTGTTGCAGGTGCCCTCCCTGTTGTGGTGCCCCCTTCTCAGTGTGTGTGTGGGGAGGGGGTTACCTCACACACAAGTAAATTCGTTTGCACCTATTTCATTTTCCCCAGAAGCTCCTTCCAATGCATGCAACAAAGGTATGATCCCAGCCTCATCAATATTCTTTTGAGTAGCAAAATGTCCCCTAGACACAACCCTTAGCATGGACAAGATCAGTGGAACTGATGGTAACTTTAATCCATTTTCCATTCTGCACTTGTCTTAAATCCAGCTTGGCCAGTAACGGCAAAGCATATTCCTTACATACACCTCCTTGCTGCCACCCAACTTAGCAACCATTCATAGAGACATCACACCCTGACACCTGCCTCTTGGCACGCAGTAACCATGCATATGATTATCAACTCATAAGAGATGGTCAAACAAGCCACTGACAATTTTAATTACTTCTTTGCAGAATGTTTCATTTCTCACGGCGAACACTTTTTTTTTTGTAGGCTGTAACCTTCGATTCATGTCTCTCCATGGATCAATGGCATAACATTTTAAGTAGACCGCATATTTGACTCTTCCAGTAACAGCTTTGGAGGTACCATCCAGATTCCTCCCCTCTGGGATCAGCTCCAACCAATTGAGATCTCCCCCCCCCCGTGCATTGCAGTTGATCTATGGAACTTTATTCCCTTCTACTTTACACCTCATTAATTACATGATACATCCATCCACCATGTCCACCAATCAACAACCCCCCTTGGAATTATTTAAATGCACACACACACACCACCAAACAGCAACAATAAAAGAATCAAACACACATAGGCATGTAAAGACCAAAGATTAGAAACTCATCATGTGACCTCAAGAAAACAAGAAGAGGAAAAAAAAAAGAAGGCAACAAGAGGATTTCCTTTTGGTCATGAGCAACAAACACCCTCTTCTTCTTTATCTCCACACTAACAAAACCCATCATGGGTAGAGGGTTTAACCATTTAATAATGGTCTAGTATGTGGAAAAACTACCATGATGTAGATAAGATTATCTAAGAAGCTTACTAGATGCATGTTGTCTATGACCAAAAAAAACTTCCTAGTTTCAAAACTTATTGGCATACCACCAAACACCTGGCGTGTATGTTAACCCTTAAGGCAATCCAAGGTCAATAGTCTTTCTTCAGCCACTCTGCAGCCAATAGATCCACCAAGTACTGCAACAACAATAATAACAAGAGATCAAGAGAAGTAGAGTTGGAGGAGGAGGAATGAAATGAACGAATAAATAAAAAGAAGAGTGGTGGATTAACCCTAATTGTAGTAGCGGCAGTGGTAATGGAGGTGCTGCCGGGGAAGATGAGGGAGGGAGAGAGGTAGTGGTCTTGAGGGAGAGGAGATGTGCTGCTGGGGAGCGGATGGCTAGGGGAGGTGCCTTCGTCAGGAGAGGGAAGGGGGTTGGGGATGGTCGGGGGAGGTGACGTCATCGGGGAGGCAATCGGAGAGTCGAGTGAGGGGGAAAGTAATGGCAGTGGGAGTTGGTTTTTGGTGCTGATCTTGAGGGGTATAGTAGGAGACATGCTGCTGGCGATCATGAGAGGGAGTCAGGGGAGGCACCACCGTCATCAAGAGAGGGAAGGGGGCAGGCGATGGTCGAGGGAGCTGACGTCGTCGGGGAGGAGGAAGGTGATGGGGGCAGGAGTTGGTTTTGGGGGAAGTCAATGGCGAGGAAATCCGTAGGAGGGTGCACGGGAGGGAGGGGGAAATTTTGAAATCGTCACTAAAGGGAAATGTGGGAGAGGGCGGGCGGGCGAGGGAAGGCTATGGTGACGGTTCCACTTGAAATCGTCACCAAAGGGAAATACAGGAGAGGGCATGCTGGCGAGGGAAGGCTATGGTGACGGTTCCAGTTGAAATCGTCACCAAAGGGAAATGTGGGAAAGGGCGCGCTAGAGAGGGAAGGCTATGGCGGCGATTCCACTTGAAACCGTCACCAAAGGGAAGGATATGGTCATGGTCCCACTTGGAACCGTCTCCAAAGGGAGTCTATGGTCATGGTCCCACTTGGAACTGTGACCAAAGCCGAAAACAAATCTCACTCCCCTACAATGGTCACGGTTTTGAGTGGAACCGTCACCATAGGTTTCGCTTGGTCACAGTTCCCAAAACCATCACCAAATATCCATCACCAATTCTCACTTTCCTAGTAGTGATCACATCCTTTCTTCCAGGAGGTGGCATAGCGAGAGAACTCAACAATTCCTTCCTTGCTCTTGTATCAAAGGTTGAGTGCATGAACACCATTGGAGAGCTAAGGTCAATTGCGGGGGATGGCATGGTGGTGAGGATGTGCCCCTTGTATGTGAGAAAAACAGTAATCATGCTGATTGTACTAAAAAAAAGAGGGCATTCTAATGCACTATATAATGAGAGTTAGATTGATTCCTTAGATGTATACTATTTAAGTTGAATTGAGTCAACAACTCTCTCTCTCTCTTGTGATCTCGATGATCAATCCTTTGACTAGGTTCGAAAGAAGTCAATCAATGACGTGAAGAACAAAAAAAAAAATTCCTAATTATTAAGGAGCTCTATTGGCGCAAAATAAATGTCTCCAAATTAAACAGAGAATATATATATATATATATATATATATATATATATATATATATATATATATATATATATATATATGACACCTCCTTCATATCATTTGTTTTTGATGGAGGATACATATACTGCAAATATCAACAAAGAAGAATTGGAACAAGCAAATTAGTTGCCATACATCTCATAGGAGAGTAGGACATCTTTGTGATTAAGCATAGGAAAATGGTTCGTATGCATGCATGCTGGGGATGTACACAGCCTACATCATCCTGCATGTTAATTAACTTGCAATGAAAGGATGGAAGAAGAGGACCGATCGAGACTGCGGATACATGCATGGAGCTGGATGTTGTTACAAGCACGCAAGCGGCCCAACTTAATTTAATTAATTAATTAATAGACAAATTAGCTAGATAGGGGCACTGGCTGACGACTGAGAGGGACGCTGCGGAGGAGGACGGTGTCGATGGTAAGACCGGGTCCCAAGCCGATCATGACTCCCCACTCGAGGCCGTCTCCGGTGGTGGGGAGGCCTTCGTGGACGGCGCGACGCTTCATCTTGTCCATGATGAAGAAGACGGAGGCACTGGACATGTTACCGTAGTCACTGAGGACGTGCCTCGACGCCCACAGCTTCTTGGGGTCGAGGGCGAGCTTCTCCTCGAACCTGTCCAGGAAGGCCGGACCACCGGGGTGCACCATCCAGAAAATGGAGTTCCAGTCGGACATCCCCAGTGGCTGGAAGGCCTCCTCGAGGCACCCAACTATGTTGCTGGAGAAGATGTTGGGTACGTCCCTCTCCAGGAAGAAGGTGAGTCCTCCTTCCAACAGCTGCCCTCCCACCCCGCTCTCGCTGTTGGGGATCGCCCTCTGCGACGCCCAAACTATCTCGAAGAGAGGCCTCTCCACCTCCTGGATGGGATCTGCCCCGACCACAAGCGCCCCCGCGCCGTCGCCGAGCACCGCCTGCCCCACGAGGCTGTCGAGGTGGCTCTCGTTGGGCCCGCGGAACCATCCCATGGTCATCTCGGCGCAGACCACGAGCACGCGGGCGTCCCGGTCGTTCTCGGCGATGTCCTTGGCGATGCGGAGGGACATGGCGCCCGCGAAGCAACCCTGCATGTACATCATCGCGCGCTTCACCGTGAAGGGCAGACCCAGAAGCTTCACCAGGCGGAGGTCCGCCCCAGGCAGGTCGTACCCTAGGGTCGTGCAGAACACCAGGTGGGTTATCTCCGACTTGGGTCGACCCCACTCTTGTATGGCCCTCGTCGCCGCCTCCATCGCCAGCCTGGGCACCTGCTCCACCATAAGCTCGCGTCGCGTGTTGAGGGACGGCTCCATCCACGTGCACAGGTTGGGGTGCTTCTTCAGAACCTCCTCCGTCAAGTACATGTACCTATTCTTCACCTTCACCGCCTCGCCTGTTGAAATTAACTGATTAATTAATATATATGCATCAAATTAATTATTAATAGCATGCTTGTGTGTCTATATATATATATATATATATATAAAAGGTTGAACAAATAATTAAAGCTAACTTACAGATGCGTTTAAACTTGGCCTTGAGGTGCGTCAAGTGCTCGCTGTTGGTGACGCGGAAGTAGTAGTCAGGGAACGTGCTCTGATTCACCGCGTTGGAAGGGTTCGCCGTTCCAATCGCCAACACGCTCGCCATCCCTTCCGACCTCCTCCTCCTCTCGATGCCGTTAGCCACAGCCACCATCGTTCTAATTAATTAACTAATTAAGTGGCCGAAGGGATATCGATCGATGATCCTCAGCTGAACAATATTGATGACTTGAGTGGGTATACACTAACACACACACACACGTATATATAGATGAAATGAAACAACTAGCTGTGGTGTTGAGGGGCATATCGTCTGGAGGAGAGGGATGCGCCTTCCGTGAAATTACCAATATCTCGCATGCATAGGACTGCCATTGGTCGCTGGTCCACATATCCCAATTGGTCGTCACGCTGGTTGCTCACCAACCCACCCTCACCAGGAGAGTGGCTACTTATGTTCAAACTGGGTGACGTTTACTATCTCACCTATTAATTAATTAATTAATAATAACATGGAAAAGCGATTAATTTGCTAGAGACTTTAAGCTACGAGCTCCACCTAATTCGGTTGTCTTGCTTACGACTTCAAAAACATGCATGGTTCTCCCCCATGTATTTCCTTTCGCAATGAAACGCATGCAAGTTTGGAATATCTATTATTCGACGTTATTAAAAGTACTATTAGTAAATCAAAACGTATGTAACCACCGTGATTAAGATATTGGGGCGGTGCTTAATTAATTTAACTTATATCATATTCGATTATAAAGTATAAGGTTATACAGTACACGTCAAAATTAAGTACTACTAGTGGCAATGATATATATTACAGCTAAATTAACAATGATCTTCTTTTCTTTAATTACTAATTAAGGGATGCCTGTCGCGTTAGTGATATTCTTTTGCATTGGTTCAGTGGACGCCATTCACCAAAATGATATGTTATCGGGCGTAAGAGTTCCAATGATTTCGAATGGGAAAACATAAAGAAAGGTTAGAATTAGTTAGTCTAACATCTAAAACTTAAAGAACCCTTTAGGCAATTTGTGGCTATAATTCAGAAATAGGTAACTTTTAGCTCCTCTATCGTGAGCAATCATATGGTGTTCTATTTCTGTCGCACGACACTCAATCTATTATTCCCTGTCCAATAACGTAATCTTTCGCTCCTCTTCGACCGTCAAATGTACTATACTTGGTAGAGGTGCATGTATATTGTCAAATTTCTGAAAAGGATTAGTTTCGTTTATTGAGAGGTATGTCGATGCCATTGAAAATATGAGAGAGAGAGAGAGAGAGAGAGAACCGAACGAGATTTGGAGTCCAGACAATGAGTGGAAGAAGAGCTGACTGGTCAAGATTCACGGTGAGAAATTAAGAGTAGAGGAAGATGATAAAATTCGTAAACCAATTATAAGGACGTGAAAATAGAACGAAAAATCGTGCGTCAAAATTATGCATAAAAATTCATGAGCACGAGATTTCATGTTAATCGACAAGGAATGGAAAATCTTCATGTTAAGACCGACCTAATAAATCTAATAATGAATGACAAAAAACTCTCTAAGGACAAATAAAAAATGGAACCAACATTTTATATGAGGAAAATATTTTTTTTTTAAGAACACATAAATTCTTATTTATCCCTCACTCCCCACACATCATAAAGAGGACATGGGGACCAAATCAAGACCTATCCGATATAAAGAAAAAATAAAATCAACTACGACTCGTGGCCTTACATGTCTCCTACGTACACACACCAAGATAGAAGCAACATCAAAACACCACATAGGAAAATGACATTTTATCCAAAAATATGATACCACGAGGTCTTGTGGGAGTGTCTGAGAGCTGAATTCGCCTCCAATCATCAACTTCATTCTGTGCCAAAAAGGATGAGAGCATCTTCACCTCATGCCATATGAAAGTGAGTGTAGAGATATTCTGTTTGATGTAACGAAGATCCTAGATGTGAGTTCGAACTAGGCAGGTAAAATGTTTAGAAACCTGTCTAGAAGACTAGAAATAGACAGATGAAGGAGGTTTACTTGACAAGAGAACCTTAATTACCTGACAAGCCTACTTGACCCTGAAGGATAAGCTTACCTGACAAGCCTAACTTGCTCAACAAGGTAATCTTACTTGGCAATCCTAGACAATTTGAAAAGATAAGTCTACTTGGCAAGCCTAGTTGGCGTGGAAGAGTAAGCTTACTCGACAAGCTTGTCTCACCTAGCAAAGCTACTCGATAAACCTAGCTCGCTTGCTCGACATATTAGGCGGATTTTCCTTAGGGTGTTTGTCAACAGAGTGGCAGCTATTTTCATACACACAAGCCTCAACCAGTAGGAGTTGTAACTACATGGAGCTAATCTCAAATTACCTATGAACTCGATAACCCAAATAAATTCCTGTGTCCCTAAAAAAAGGGGGCACATGTGCATAAAGTAAGAGAGCCCCCTGCTATATTTGATATATCAATTACATAGTGAAATTTGAAAGTCCTGCTGCTCTCTCCAAATATATATCATTCTCACTCGAAATGAGTAACTAATTCCCTTATTTCTTTTGCATGCAATTATTTGATCAAACAAATCTATTCTTATTTCCAAATCCAAATTAGTTCATTCTAATAGGCTTTGAATGTAAACAATTTAAAAAAAAAAAAACAATTAAAAGTCGATCGCAATTAAAAACTTCGTTGATGAACATTTCAAGCTAATGTACTTATTGCAAAGATATATACCAAACAAAGAAGAAAACGAGAATATTCGGGTAAAATTTTTCAAAAAAGTATTTGGTGGTTGGTTTCCGATGGGCTCTTCATTCTGGCTATTAGTCATATTGCGCTTCTCTTAGAATAAATAAATAAATATGTGTGTGTGTGTGTGTGGGCGCAACTATATATATCTGGGGTTGGTGGGGATAAAAACAAACCTGAAGGTCACATCGTCGTCAACGGATGGCCGTTGTTTTCCTTGTGTATTAAATAAGTGACATTAACATCCAAGGGGGGTTGATCTGTTTTGACAATTCAGCACCATGGAACTTCTAAATCACCTACCGCGCCATCTGGGCCAAATCAATTTAGCTTCTTGACGCCGCTTCTAAATACAGGTTGTCCCAAATATTCAACCCTCTATGACACCATGTGCCTTTTGCTTTGACTATACATTGCATGCATTAATGTAAGCCCCACCAACCTTATCAAGGCAAACGAGTCAACAGAGTGCAAGTCACTTGAACCTTCCGCTTGTGCCTCACGGATCAAGTCCATAGGCATACCTTTTATTTTTTACCCTTTTTTTTTTTGAGAGGTATCAACAGAGGGTTTCAAATAAGAGTATTATAAGTGCAATAATGCGATGTCCCTGACAATGGACGGTGAAATAATTTATCTTATTAATTTATATCCGTTCGGCCCTATTATCTAAGGTACCATCTGATGCTCTTGTCATTTTCTCAAAGGCAAAAATTTCCCCCCCAGACATCCGTCAGGGCAATCAATTCGAATCCACAAGGGCCCACCCAAGCTTGGAACAGGAGATCTCGCCGTAAGGGTTGCTTTGTACCTCAAGATCTATTTGTATTTAATAATACTAAACATCTGTTCTCGTGTTGGTAATAAACAAAAGATGATGACGTTCATTTTAAGCGGCCGGAATAAATAATTCCTTCAAATTAGTCAAGATTTCAATCGAGGGTCTATTATTTCTGCTAAGATGATTTAAATTTACTTATCAGCTGAGTTATTCGGCAAACACTCTCGTAATGGTAATAATTACTAGCTCTACGTTGGAATTTCAAACCCAACAACTTAGACAAAATGTGTGCAAGTAAAATTACATGTTTGGAATGTTTTAAAAATTAAATTATATTGATCGACTCACGTCGATCATCCAATATGATCATTCTCTTAAAATTTAAATAATTAAAACAAATATATATATATATGGCTTTAAGATTTAAAATAAAAATTCAAATAACTATATGTTCTTCATAGTTAAGTACTTAATTTTAATTAGATTTTTTATTTATTTAGTATTTGAAAAGAATTTGTGAATTTTAATATAATTATAATTACAAATAATTATTTATATTATATATCTTTAATAATTTTTTATTAAATACCAATTTAACCTAATTAAATTTACGTTAATCAATATAAATTAATTTAAAGATCTTTCAGCTTAAAGTTTTTCCCATAATGATGCCATCACTAATTCACCTAATATTATAGTCTCATTTCCGATGCACAAATAATTAATAGGAGTTGTAGTTTCAAATCTTAATTACTAAAAACCCTCCAACAATGGATAGAAAGGCAACTCTCCATCCCAACCGAGAGGTATCGTCCCTAGGAGTCTTTTCTCCTGGGAATAGTCCAGCTTTGGATTGTTCCGCTCTCTTTTGTGCACCACAACACCTAGGGTTTAATTTATTCGGAGGGTTAATTTCTTAAAAGAGAGATTAACTCTTGTTTACTTGACTACTTAATTCTTAATTGACTAACTTGGGTTTACTTATTTTAATATGAATTTGTCTAACACCAATTTCAATTGGTGTTAACTAAATCTGTATTAAAATTATACATCGCTCGTATCTCTGACATCCATCATATTTTATATACTTAACATTACTATCAAGTAATTAAACGTCATAAAGGTTAACACCACAACTTAATACTAATTCAAGTACATACAAACTGGTATTAACACTACTCTATAAGTAAATACAATTATGAGTTAACACTAATTTCACATTTCTTAATATCACTTTCCTAACATTCTAAGTAAACTAATCCTAGAAGATCTCCTAGAGGCCTTACTGCAGGGTGGATGATCTACAAGTATAGTAAGTTCTCACTTGACAAGTCTGCCTCCTCCTCTTAACCTTCGTCGAACCCTCGACAGGTAATGGTTTGATACGTCAACTTCTATTTGGTTATCTCTATCGGACTTAATTTTGCGGATGGCACCTTGTCTTCTTTTTCTTTAGCATTGCCTTGTGTTTGTTTTTCTTTTTTTTCGTCCGTTTAATCTATATTGCATCAACACCCGTCCACAGGATCCTTTTGAAGGTTTGGTCTTTAGCCATTGTCTTTATCACCTTCGTCATCTAACCTCCTGCAAGCCGGGAGCCACCGTATCCTCGAGCAACCTACGGCTCCTCCGCTCATATAATTGAGGAGGAGGAAGAGCTGATTGCCATCCTACAACGATTGGGGCAATGGATCGAGGAAGAGTACAAGCAACCAATTATTTCTAAGGACGGTGAAGATCCCCATATATGAAGGTGTCGCCTTTATTTTAAGGTGTTATCCGCTAAATCAGTCAAAACTTGTGGACCGTGTAGACGTTGGGTAAGGCGCGGTAAGTTTCCTCGTCGTCGGTTATTTAATACACGAAGCATGGCTGATTTTTATTTTTTTTAAAGAGGAAAATAAATATTTTATTAAAATGGGAAGAACTCCATACAAAAGGAAGAATCCCCGTAAGAGAAGGGAGAAAAAGGAGAAACCTAATACTTTTGAAAAGGAAAGATTAAGTCCCGTAGAAATAGAAAAAAACTAAAATAGAAATATAAAGATAAGAAATAAAAGAAAAAATATATATATACTATATATGAAAACCTATTGAATTCTTTCAAAATAAAAAAGAGAATAACCTCATATTCGTAGATATGACAACGTTAATGAGATAAAATTTTGAAGAATCACACTAACAAGAAGATTAAATGATCGATATTTAACTCACGTCAAAAATCTCAAAAACAATGAGGTCATACGTAGTCCCAATAATAAAATTAAGGAAAAAAAAAAAAAAGGGCCAAACCAAGTGACACAGCCGCAACCTTCCAGAAAAAACAGCAAGCATGGCTGCTGGATGGCTAAATTCAACGCCAAACGGGAAGCAATTCTGATATGGGATTGGTCCCCATGACACTTCTAAGGTAATTTAATTCTCGTTGAGAAAGCTCAGGCAAAGTTGAAACCTCAAGAATATGAATTTAAAACTAATCTTTTATGAGAGCAAATCTTCATGACGTACCCCCAGAATAGCGTAACAAGAAAGTCATTGCGAAGATAGCTTTCTATTTGAAAGAAATAATCAATTATATATGGCTTGGATTTCTCAAGGTAGCAAACCAATACAGTCAAGGTTAAAGTACTTCTAGTACTCAAACACTTTATCCAAATTACAACTAAAGTCAAATGAATGGATGGAGTTGAGATTAAGTTCTCCTTTAAATAAGAAGGCCTTCCAAGATTCTCCTCCTCATAAGCATTCCTTCGCCATGTCTATGCATGGTGCAAGGAAGTTTCTACGATTAAAAAATAACCTCTAAGATTTAAATCACACACAAAAAGAAAAGCGTTAATAGTGTGTTATAAAAAAATAAAATGTAATAAAAATAAAAAATCATAAATTGAGACAAATTTACGGAGAAAACTATTATCGAGTAAAAATTTCTAATCAAATCTCTCAGCTTTGAGATTTGAATCTAGTTCTCTTAACCTGAGAGAATCAATATCAAAACATGACGTAATTCAACCCAAGATATAATAGTTTAAAGAAAATGAAGAATATAGTGTTCGCTAGGTGTGTACCACAACAAAAAAAAAGAAGGCAAGCTATAAACTTGTGTATGATAATTTCATAGAACCTTCCTTGATATAAAAAATTAACAACAATGTTGTTGGGAGAAGGAAAATTAATCTCAAAGCAAAAGAAGTGAGTGCTTTTAGAGAATCGAGAGCTTAAAAGCGTGGAAGAGTACAAGTGAGAACTTCTTGACCTTAAGATTTTTTCCCTAAGTTGTATGTAAAAACAAGTGTAAAAAAGTTCTATTTATAGCTTTTCAAAAGTTTAATTTCAAGTTATAGCCATTGGAAGTAAAAATGGAACAAATCTAATTTAAATGAGGCTAAAATTAGAAAATAAATTTGCACAACAATCATGTGTATCGATGCAAGAAATGTTGTATCGATACATCACACTCACATTTTTTAGGTTTTATAAAAAAAATAACTTTAAATATTAAGTCACCTGTATTGATACACAAACATCTATACTAATATAAGTAACTTATAATTTTTGAACTATGAGTTGTGTGTACCGGTGCAAATAATTTGCACCGATACACGTGTGTTACAACTCTAACCTTCATTTTGAAGTTAGAGAGGAAGTATAACTCACTCACATGTATAGGTACACTTCTAAATATATCAGTGCACCAACGCATCTTTCGTATTTTAATAAATTTTGTAGATTAATTTATATCCATTTTAATTCTAATGACTTCTATCCAACACAAATATATATGAATTAGGCACTCTTTGAAAGCGGCTATTAACACAGGACATGATTTTCGAAAGTGAGAATTTTTTCTTTTTATGTCTCAAATTGAACAGCATCAAGCACGACAGGAGTTTGAAACAAGATTACAGCAATGAATGATCAAAGACCCCGGAAATTCAGGGGGAACGTTTCAATTATACCTTTCCTCAGTCCAAGCCAAGCCACAGGAAAGCAGTAAAGGTATGAGCTAATGTCCTCGTACCATATGTAAATGAAATGATCAGGATCCTCTCATAAAAAGACCTAGAGAGATTGCACCACCTCAGAAGAAAAACCCTTGGGTCTCGTTTGTTTCATGGAATTGAACTTCCACAATCTTGAGAGTGGGTCATTCCAGGATTAAATTCACTAACCTGGAATTGTCCAATTTGAGGGGAGGAGTGGGATTGTGTAATCCCTTGATTTTATCTCTTTCAAGATTGAACCTTCTCTACACTATCCCACCAACAAATATTCTAACTATACAAATGAAAAATTAATTTCTCAAATTCCTTAATTTAATATAAAAATATAAACAAATACAAAAACAACCATAACATCAGGATTAACTGTATCATCTACACAATTTATAATCCTTCAAACCCGATCCCCGTAAACAAACATTACTCGGGCATAGCTCACTCGGGACCTGTCATTCAACACATAAAGGCTTCCTTGGGGAGTTGGAATGAAGTGAAACATCTGGCTGAACTCGACGGGGTGCTGCTCCCGAGGAGCTGGAGGGAGCCACCAACGAAGATGAGCATTCCGCCGGCGGGGCCAAGGGGTCGGCAGCCGACGGCGGAGGGATGTAGTGAGCGCACTGCTGGAAAGGGAGACCCGCGTGTTTCGCCACGATGGCTTGCACCCCCTGCGTCTTCGCGCCCTCGAAGGTCAGCATCGACCCCTCTTGATACCGCGCCCCCCCAGCGCCGCCCTGTTACCGTCGAACGTCCTGTAGCAGTGTCTCCACGAACGCCTTCGCTACCGCGTCCGGATCGATTCCTCCTCCTCCTCCTCCTCCTCCTCCTCTTCTTCTTCTTGTTTTTTATCTGCCGCGGTGGACTACAGAGAATGGATCGGCGGCATTTGTTGTTAGGGGAGGGGAGTTGTCTTTTGGAGGGGGAGTGGGGAAGGGGAAGGGGAAGGGGAAGGGAAAGGGAGGGAAAAGCGAGAGTTTGTTAGCAATGAATATCGTGGTGAATATGATATGAAGCGTTAAAACCTATCTTGTGAGACAAGTTAGATCCAAAGCAGTCGATCCAAAAGAACCACCATGCCCAATTAGCCTAGAGAATAAGATAATCCAATGCTAAAAAGAAGAAACTCTGCGGTGACAAGCCCAAGGTCGCGTCACCACTCCGTGCGAAACCGAAAGTCTTCCGACTGACTCCACCGAAAGGATCCACAGGACCATACACCATGCATAACCTCACCACCATTCCAAACGATCGGATGGGTCCACCTGGAACAACCAACACACCTTCGCCACCTGACTTGCCTGGCTCACCAAGGACTCGGGTGGCAATATGATTTCCAGGAGTCGTGTATTTAGTTGGCCCCACGCAAGGGAAAGTCTGTGCCTAGGCTTAAAAGAAAAAAAAGGTCGTGCCTAAGCCTCAATAACAACCGAGTCCGGATGGTGCTTAACCAAAAGGTGAAGCGACGTAGAAGCAAGACAAATCTCAAAAGGTGAAGCGACGTGGAAGCAAAGACAAATCTCAGAGTGTAGGAGGCACTTGCAATGATCAGAAAGCAAATAACGTGTAATAATAAGGATTCGAAATCCCCCGTAAAAAAGGGTCCCTTGAGTATGTCAAAAATGATAATCATGCTAATTATATTAGAAATAACAAGAGGGAATTCTAGTGCACTATATAATGAGACTTAGATTTCTTCCTTAGAGTCAAATCGAGTCAGCAACTCTCTCTCTCTCTCTTGTGAAATTTTTCTTTTTTCCAAGGCTCTCTACTGTGAACTTGATTTTCGATCATTTTAATCAGGTTTGAAAGAAGCAATCAATGACGTGAAGATAAAAAAAGTACTCCTGATTGCTAAGGAGCTCGATTGGCACAAAATAAAGGTCTCCAAATTAAAGAGAGAACATATATATATATATATATATATATATATATATATATATATATATATGATACCTCATGCTTATCATTTATTTCTCATCGAGGAAGGATGTGTGTACGATGGAATTTAATGTCAAATAAAAATTAAAATTATATGATTTTATAATTTTAAGAATTATCTATTTCTAATATCATCAACCAAAATTAAATCATAAAGAAAATAATGGAGACATATCTGAATTCATCATAACGAAAGTGATGAAAAGATCATAAAAATCATCTGGAATCGTAGGTTTACTTCTCCAATGAGAGGCGGTGGCAATGGTACTTTCAGAGAGTTCAGAGAGCGAGAGCGGAAGAAAACTGAATAAGAACGTATCCTTTGCACTCTTTAATGGGTTCTATTTATAACTTTTCTGCGATGAGATATAAAAAAACAAATGTTCACTTCGCCCTCATCCTTCCAAGGATCATAATCGCGTAAAATAAAATGACAATTCTACCCATCACAAAATTTTATTTACCCTTAAGGTTTTTATACATTAAATCTCATATCCTAATGAGACGTGAATGGTTAATTTACATAATCAGACCACTTTAATGACCATAAATGTGATCTCTAAATATATGTATACATTTAACGTATAATTCCGTAATAATAATATATGTATGTTCGCATTATGATTCTACAATCTCTCACTCGAATCACATATATTATCCTTATAATCATGCGTTCATATATACCTATATGAGCTCATTAATACAACATCACAATAAACCACATCTCCAATAATCTCATCTATACTCTATTAACATACGACCAAAGTTGGTTTCCGCCATTATGAAATCAACTAGACCAAACAATGATCATATACATTAACATAAGTAATGACATAAATCTGATATGGGTACATAGCATAAAAATTGCATGTTAATGCGATCTAAACATGACTACTTTCAACTGATCCAAAAACCTTATCATAGAAGAGATTACATGGCAAGGACTAATGAGTTCAAAGAATAAAAACTTTATTATTATGCGTATAATCCAAAATATATCCATACATGAAATACCAAAATAGAACAAACTCCCACTGAATTTTTGTATTGCAGAATAGATACAACACCTATACAGGCAACATGCACATGAAAAACCTTTGGCATTAGTCCTTTAGTGAGTGGATCTACTACCATGGAGTTGGTCCTAATGTACTCAATGGACACTTGTCAACTTTGAACTCTTTCCTTGATCGCTAAATACTTAATGTCGATGTGCTTCGACCTCGAAGAACTTTCGTTGCTATTAGAGTACATCATTGCCGAATTATTGTCACAGTAAAGTCGAAGTGATCTTTCGACATCATCAATGATCCATAGTGCTGTGACAAAATTCCTAAGCCATACTCCATGATTTGAGGTCTCTAAGCACGCTATGAATTCTGCTTCCATAGTGGAGGTAGTTATCAAGATTTGCTTTGCACTCCTCCATGAAATAGCCCCTCTAGCCAGTAGAAAAATATATCCTGAAGTAGATCTTCAGGTATCCTGACATCCCACAAAGTCAGAGTCAGAATATCCGAGGACCTCCAAATGATCTGATCTCTTGTATGTGAGCATGAAATCCTTTGTTCTTTATAGGTAGAGCATGACCCGTTTGGTTGTCTTCCAGTGGTCGAATCCAGGCTTGCTTAAATATCTGCCTAACATGCCAACAATGTATGCTAGGTCTGGCCGCGTTCAGACTTGGGCATGAAGGTTCCCTACCAGGAGGGGTGACGTAATAAAATTGCGGAAATATAAAGCAATCTCACAAAACTCAATCGCAAAATGTACACAGGTATTTTTAGGTGGAAACCCAAACCGGGTGAAAACCACCACCTAACCCTCTCGAGTTAGGATTTTCCGATCAACCTAGTTGATCAAATCCACTAACCGAATCACTTTGAACGAGGGTGATTCAACCTCAATACAACCACGCTACAAGTACGAGGGTAGCGTTCCTCAACCCCTTCTCTCCACGAGAAGGATTTTGTCCCACGAAGGAGACGGGAATTCGCAAAGCGAATACCCAACCAAAATGCAAAGATAAAATAAAACAACAATCCTATAGAGCCAACAAAATAAAACCTAGCTTCTATAGGAAATAGGAAACTCCCCTTTGCAAGGAGTGCGTCAACGATGACGCGGTGCGTGTGCCACGTGATGGCGCTACGTCGCTCTCGTTATCAACAGCGGGAGAGCGGGCGCGCAAACTGTTTGATGCTCTCAAGATGTAGAGCTTGAGCTTGGAGAGCAAGAACTTCTTGGACACAAGAGTGTGAAAATGTGTAGCTAAGTGTATCCAAGTGTATTTCTAAGTGTCTCTTATGTTGTTCTTCTTGTGCTCTTGTGTTACAAAGGTTCCCCTCTATTTATAGAGGCCTTAGGAAGGCTTTGGAAGGCTTGGAAAAGCTTCCATAGCCGTTGGGTGCAAAGCCCAAGAGAATCAGGCCGAAATCAGGACAATGATTGCATTTGACAGGGTTATCAGACGTCTAACTCTGGCATCAGACGTCTGGAAGGCCACTTTAAGACGTCTGATTTCAAGGTCAGACGTCTGATTCTATGCGGGTTTCTCCCTGACTTGAATCAGATCTAAACAGGGTTTTTGTGCAAGTCCATCAGACGACATACAGGACGTCTGGCACTATGTCTGGACGTCTGGAAACCTACTTTTACTGTGGGAATTGATTTCCAAACGTTGCAACGGCTAGAAAATCTCTGAGAAGAGATTTTGGGTCAGCCGAGGCAAAACGGTCATTTATCAGACGTCTGTAAAGTACTATGGACGTCTGATAAGGCTCTAACGGTCATATTCTTGAGTGTCTTCTAAGCCAGCCAATGGTCCACTAACTGGACGTCTGGCAAAGTCATCAGACGTCTCCTAAGACGTCTGGTCTAAGGTCTGGACGTCAGATTTCATCAGACAGAACTAACTATGTCTAGCCTAACAGTTATCAGACGTCTGAAACAACAGTCAGACGTCTTAAAATACTTTATCAGACGTCTGATTTTGGGATTAGACGTCTGGAAATGCTGTTTGAGCCCTATATTGGTTTTCTAAGTATTCTACAGAAAACCTAAGTATCCTAGGGTTGTGCAGGTGTTCCTAGGACTATTTTTAGGGTACTTTGAGGCTCTTTAACATAATGTCTAAGGAAAATAAAGAGCAAGAAAATAAATACAAGAGATACATGAAAGGATAAAAAAGAATCTATCCTATTCTTCTTGTCTTCCATCTCCAATCTTTCGCTCCACGCGAACCTCCTCTGTTTTCCGTCAAGCTCCTCCAATCCGTCCTGGATGCGAGCTTGAACTCCGTCTAAACACGTCCACATTTGCAATTGACCTGAAATCTAGGACTCAAATTGCAAATGTTAAATAACACGTGTTTTGTTATCATCAAAACAAATGATCGTGGTGCTCTAGCACCAACAATCTCCCCCTTTTTGATGATGACAAAACCGTAAATAATAATGCATAAAAATCCTCCCCCTTTTTGACATTATCAAAAAAGGTTTAATTGATTTTACATTTCCTATAACTCCCCCTTAAAACATGCTCTTCTATGAGTTTCTTTTGACAAAGGTAATGTCCTCCCCCTTTTTGTAACAATGAGATAGCTATAATTTTTCTCCCCCTTACTAAAGGAAATTTAGCTACCTTATATCTCCCCCTTAAAAATTGACAATTAGCTCATCATTTTTCATTTTTTAACTCCCCCTATCTAAATGCTTATAACAAGATAGGGTTAAGAATTTTTACCTCACCTACCATGGCCAATAAAATGGCCCGAATGGTGGTGGTGGATGCCACATCGGATGGGGCTCCCATCCGTAGCTTGGAGGCCCGGGCATCGGCGCCGGTCTCCAATCCGGTGGTCGACGTGCGGCGGGTCCGTCGTTTGTTCGCCGTCTCGTCGGTCTTCTTGTTCTCCTCCTTGGTCTACTCATTGGTTCTCCCAACTTAAGTTGACCAGCCTTGAGCTTGTAGGTCCAGTCCTTTATGTTGTAGTCATCCCTGAACCCTACAAAACAAGATTCTAATTTTTTCTTCGGTATCCAAGTGAGCTTGGATCCGGATTTGTTAGAGGGTCTCCTTGATGGAGATCCTTTCTCAACCTTAGGGCTATAAAACTTATCTACTTTGTTGATTAATTTGTTAGAATTTTCCCTGAGACATGCAATTTCTCTTTCTATAATTTGCATCTTAGTCTTTAAATCAAAAATTTCTAGCTTTAGACTATTATTTTCCTCAATCAATTTATTATTTTCATTGATGAGGTTATGATTATCTAATAATAGGTTATCATCCTTAGGACTAGCTTCTATGTCCTTAAGTTGTTTTTCTAACCTATCATTTTCATTTTTAAGAAAACTAAGGTTCTTCTTCATGCTTTTGTTTTCTATTTTTAGTGATTTACTAATCTCGAATAATTCATTAAAAGCTTCTTGTAAATCAAAATTTACCTCGTTGTCGCTGTCGTCGCTTCCACTTTTGCTGTCGCTGTTGGTTCCTCTGGCCATGAAACCAAAGCAAGCGGTTTCTTCTTCTTCTTCTTCTTCCTCCGAGCTGGAATCCTCATGAGTGCCTTCCAACCTCCTCCATATCTCGTGGGCGGTGGTGCACTCTTGGATTTTCTCGAACTCTTCCGGACTCAACGCGCAATACAGGGCATTCATTGCCTTTGCATTGAGTGAGAGCTCTAGAATCTGCACCTGCGAGTAGCCTCCTTGGGGTCGCTTCGGGATCTCGTATGGGGTTTCGCAACATCCCCATACCTCGAATTCAGTGGCTTGGAGCCACGTCTTCATCCTCAGCTTCCAGTAGCTGTAGTTGTTCCCGTCAAAGTAGGGCGGACGGGTTGTGGACTGTCCCTCCGAAATCCTACACGCGGAACTGCTTCCCTCCATCGATCTTCTTGCTCGGTTGTTACGCCGAAACAGCAAAACCTGCTCTGATACCAATTTAAGGTTCCCTACCAGGAGGGGTGACGTAATAAAATTGCGGAAATATAAAGCAATCTCACAAAACTCAATCGCAAAATGTACACAGGTATTTTTAGGTGGAAACCCAAACCGGGTGAAAACCACCACCTAACCCTCTCGAGTTAGGATTTTCCGATCAACCTAGTTGATCAAATCCACTAACCGAATCACTTTGAACGAGGGTGATTCAACCTCAATACAACCACGCTACAAGTACGAGGGTAGCGTTCCTCAACCCCTTCTCTCCACGAGAAGGATTTTGTCCCACGAAGGAGACGGGAATTCGCAAAGCGAATACCCAACCAAAATGCAAAGATAAAATAAAACAACAATCCTATAGAGCCAACAAAATAAAACCTAGCTTCTATAGGAAATAGGAAACTCCCCTTTGCAAGGAGTGCGTCAACGATGACGCGGTGCGTGTGCCACGTGATGGCGCTACGTCGCTCTCGTTATCAACAGCGGGAGAGCGGGCGCGCAAACTGTTTGATGCTCTCAAGATGTAGAGCTTGAGCTTGGAGAGCAAGAACTTCTTGGACACAAGAGTGTGAAAATGTGTAGCTAAGTGTATCCAAGTGTATTTCTAAGTGTCTCTTATGTTGTTCTTCTTGTGCTCTTGTGTTACAAAGGTTCCCCTCTATTTATAGAGGCCTTAGGAAGGCTTTGGAAGGCTTGGAAAAGCTTCCATAGCCGTTGGGTGCAAAGCCCAAGAGAATCAGGCCGAAATCAGGACAATGATTGCATTTGACAGGGTTATCAGACGTCTAACTCTGGCATCAGACGTCTGGAAGGCCACTTTAAGACGTCTGATTTCAAGGTCAGACGTCTGATTCTATGCGGGTTTCTCCTTGACTTGAATCAGATCTAAACAGGGTTTTTGTGCAAGTCCATCAGACGACATACAGGACGTCTGGCACTATGTCTGGACGTCTGGAAACCTACTTTTACTGTGGGAATTGATTTCCAAACGTTGCAACGGCTAGAAAATCTCTGAGAAGAGATTTTGGGTCAGCCGAGGCAAAACGGTCATTTATCAGACGTCTGTAAAGTACTATGGACGTCTGATAAGGCTCTAACGGTCATATTCTTGAGTGTCTTCTAAGCCAGCCAATGGTCCACTAACTGGACGTCTGGCAAAGTCATCAGACGTCTCCTAAGACGTCTGGTCTAAGGTCTGGACGTCAGATTTCATCAGACAGAACTAACTATGTCTAGCCTAACAGTTATCAGACGTCTGAAACAACAGTCAGACGTCTTAAAATACTTTATCAGACGTCTGATTTTGGGATTAGACGTCTGGAAATGCTGTTTGAGCCCTATATTGGTTTTCTAAGTATTCTACAGAAAACCTAAGTATCCTAGGGTTGTGCAGGTGTTCCTAGGACTATTTTTAGGGTACTTTGAGGCTCTTTAACATAATGTCTAAGGAAAATAAAGAGCAAGAAAATAAATACAAGAGATACATGAAAGGATAAAAAAGAATCTATCCTATTCTTCTTGTCTTCCATCTCCAATCTTTCGCTCCACGCGAACCTCCTCTGTTTTCCGTCAAGCTCCTCCAATCCGTCCTGGATGCGAGCTTGAACTCCGTCTAAACACGTCCACATTTGCAATTGACCTGAAATCTAGGACTCAAATTGCAAATGTTAAATAACACGTGTTTTGTTATCATCAAAACAAATGATCGTGGTGCTCTAGCACCAACAGGGCATACATCAAACTTCCCATTGTCGATGCATAGGAAACATTTTCCATCTCTTTAGCTTCAAACTCATTCTTGGGGCATTGATTAAGAGAGAATTTATCCTCCTTAGCCACTGGAGTATCTCCTAGTTTGCAATTCTCTATGTCAAATCGCCTTAGAATAATATCAAAGTATCTCATTTGTGATGATCTAAGGATACCCCGAGAACGATCTCGTTGTATCTGCATTCCTAATACAAAAGAGGGTTCACCAAGATCTTTCATTTCAAAATTACCAGAGAGAACTGTTTTGGTTTCCTGAAGCAAACCATTGTCATTACAAGTAAAGAGGATATTATCCACATACAAAATCAGGAAAATATATTTTACCCTAAAAAATTTATGGTGTACACAATCATCAACCGGATTTGTCTCAAAAACAAATGAGACAATTATTTAATGAAATTTGTAATACCACTGTCTTGAAACTTGCTTTAGTCCATAAATAGTTTTCTTTAATTTGCAAACCATTTTCTTTGCATCTCCTAATGCAAAGTTTTCTGGTTGCACCATGTAAATTTTTTCATTAATGTTTCCATTAATAAACGTTGTCTTTACATCCATTTGATGTAGCTCTAAATCAAAATAAACTACTAAAGCCATAATGGTTCTAAATGAATCCTTAGATGAAACTGGTGAAAATGTCTCTTATAGTTTATGCCCTCTTATTGAATAAATCCCTTAGCAACAAGACGAGTCTTATATTTGTCTACATTGCCTTGTGAATCCTGTTTGGTTTCAAATATCCATTTGCAACCTAGGCTTCACACCTTCAGGCAATGGGACAACATCCCAAACCTCATTGTCACTCATGGATTTCATCTCTTCATTCATGGCATTGATTTAGTCTTGAGAATGGGAACTCCTCATGGCATGAGTGACCAAAATGGGATCCGTATCCATTTGGTCTATCTCTAGTTCCTGAAGAAATACAACGTAATTACTAGATATTGCACTTCTCCTTTCTCTACTAAATCTCCTAATGGGTGCAGGATCTTGAATATTTTGAGGTTGTTTGGTTTGATTAATGGGAAAATTATCCACATTACTTTCTTCCCCTGATGTTGTTGGAACAACGTTTGAAATAAGAACTTGATCCTATTCAATGATTTCCTTATGAACAGGATCTAGTTCTTCAAATGTAATGTGACGACTATCATCCCCCAAACCAACATCCTCAAAGAAGTGGACATTCCTAGTCTCAAAATATGAGCAAGTCGTTGGGTCATAAAACTTATAACCCTTCGACCTCTCAAAGTATTCTACAAAATAGCAGGTGACCGTCTTAGAGTCCAGTTTCCTTTCAGCAGGCCTGTATCGCCTAGCCTCAGCTGAACACCCCTAGATATGAAAATGTTTCAAATAGGTACCTTATTAGTCCTCATTTCATATGGGGTTTAGGCAATGCTTTAGTTGGTACTCAATTGAGAACATATACAGCTATTTTGAGTGCTTCTCCCCATAGAGACTCAGGTAAAAAAGAACTAATCATACTCCGTACTATATCCTTAAGGGTCCTGTTGCGGTGTTCAGCAACACCATTCATGCTTGTGTCCTAGGCATAGTGTACTGAGGCATTATGCCGCACTCATCTAGAAAAAAAGCAAACGGTCCTAGATACTGTTCTCCTGATCCATCATATCTGCCATAGTACTGTTTAGAGCATTGGATCAGGTTTTAAAAGTATTGTGTTGTAGTACAGCCGAAATAGCGTTCAAAACAGATATAATTTTATTACTTGAAAGAATTTTCGAGGTCAAACATAGGGAGCAAATTGGTATTTAGAAATCAAGATCATAATTTAAACTTGAAAGAAATTGTAATAGAAGCAGTATCAGAGTGCAAAAATAAGAGAGTAAAATGGTGATGTAGATCACCAAATACTCCTACAATATCACCAAATGATTCAATATATAAATATGTAATGAGGCTAAAATCTGCCGTCTGATTCCTTAATCAGACAACTTAAATGTCTGAGTTCTTTTTCTCTTTTTCTACCTCTGTCTTCTCTTCCTTCTTCTTCTTCTTTGGCTTCTATCTTCCTTTGCCTTTACGATCTTTCTCTTTCTCTTCTTCTTTCTGCCTTTGCCTTCCTTCTTCCTTAGCTTCTCCTTCTTCTTCCTTGCTTCTGCCCTTCTTCCTTCTCTGAGGTCCTTCTCTTTCTCTTCTTCCTTCAACTTCTTCCTTCTCTTTCTCTGCCATCTTCCTTCTCTTCTTCCTCTTCTGGCCTTGGCTTCAGCTTCTGCCTTAGCTTCTCTTTCTCTTCAACTTTCACCTGCAGCAAAACCTACCCCTACCCTCGCACAACTCTCCTCTCTTTCTCTCTTAGGTTCCGCTCACCCAGAGCCACACAGACAATTGGGTAATCGAGTCGGGTGCATACTCGGGACTAGGCCCACAGACATGCGGTGGTGGGCGAGGTGTGCAGTCGAGTCGGGTCAAGCCAGGTCCACAGGGCATGAGCACGGAAGAGACCGAGTTGGGTGAGTGGGACCTTACCCCGTGGATCTGAGGCGAACAGCTTACTTCACTTTTTCCTCTTATGCAGGTGCGGGCGTGCCTTCACTTCCGAGGTGGGACTAAATGTTCCACCCTTTCCTCGCATGCGCCCGCAGAGATGGCCTTCACGATTGCAGCAGCAGCCAAGGTCTTCGACTCCAATTGAGGGCCTGAGTGTGTGCACGAGGGTATTCCACACACCTGGGCCTGCTGCACCTGGGTTGCGCGGACCTAGAGCTTCAGCAAGCTTGCTTCAAGCTTGCCCGTCAATGGCGGAGGGGCGATGAACCTGAAATCACAATATTGGCCTTGCGGCCACATCAAAATGTCCAGAGAGGGTCGCCGAAACACGGCGAAGATGCTGGGGTGGTTGGTGTGGCGTGGGGGCACCTGTGGAGGTGGAGCGGCCTCGCTGGAGTTGGTGGTCAGAGATGGAAGGGATGAAGGTGATGGAGGTCGACAATGATCGGTTTGGAAGAATAAAGCGTGGAGAAGAATGTAGAGGGGAAAGGGAGCATATCTGGGAGGTGAAGAGACGACGGGGGCGAGTGGAGGCGTCGGGTCTGGTATGGCCGATGCCGGAGACGAAGAGTGGCTCTGGTGAGTGGAGGTCAGCGAGGACGAAGAGAGGGAGATGCCTGCAGGAATGGCGAGGCGCGGACGAAGTCAAGGAAGAGGAATCTGCCACAGGTATGGCGATCGAACGACGAGGAGGAGTAAGGGAGGTCGCTGGACGTCGAGGAACCTACGGCCTTAAGGAGAAGAGAGGAATCAGGGGTGTTCATGGCCGAATTCGAGCGTGGAGTCGGGGCGAACTGGGCTTCTTTAAATAGAGCCTTGGAGGTCGGGTAGGGCTTGGGAAGCAAGCTTCCCAAGCAAGGAAGGCTCGCCGAAGAAGGAAGTCATTGAGATGACCATATTTCTCATGCATTTGCATGAGAGATTGGGAGGGAATCAGATCTCAAATGAGGGTTCAGACGAAAGAGAATTTCTCAGAGGATCTCCCTTCCAATTTTGGGAGGAGATCCTCCAAGCAATCAAGGAGAACTCTCCTTCCAAAGCTCGCCGGAGTAGGATTCCTCCGCTATAATGGTGGATGGACCTAATTGCGAAAATGATGAAGCTAGTGGGCTTTTTGTAAAGGTTTTTGAAAGATAGGGGTAGAAATATAATTAAGCTGGACCTTTTTGCAAACTAGGTCAAGGCAAATTCATCTTGGGTCTAAATTTTGGTACAAACCTAATTTGAATCTAAGGAATCCAATGATGAAGTTGGATTTTGGGTTTGACCACGTTTGACTGGAAAATTTATGCAAAAACCTAATTTTAGGGCAAATATCTATCTAAGACCCCATTCTAGGTCAAGATGGGTTCCAATAGCCAAATTGAAAGTTATAAACCATAGA
This sequence comes from Thalassia testudinum, assembly GCA_037157565.1. Taxonomy (NCBI): domain Eukaryota; kingdom Viridiplantae; phylum Streptophyta; class Magnoliopsida; order Alismatales; family Hydrocharitaceae; genus Thalassia; species Thalassia testudinum. The sequence continues at coordinate 64,207,103 of JAZHRO010000022.1, read as the reverse complement.
TAATATTTTTCTATAATTTTTAGAGGGTTTAAGTGAATTTCATCCTAACCAGGACCTTGGTTAATCAAGTGGGTCTATTTTAGAGTTTCAAGAAGTCATTTAATTCATAGAACACACACAAACTCTTTTCTGCCTGATCCAACCCACTTATTATCTTATGAAGACCATTTGACCTTTGTTTAGCCATTGAGAAAACCTGTGGTTGTACTACAATGGTAAAATTACAGTTTTACCCCTTATTTCTTATTTTTCTCTCAGAAAGGTTATGCACTGAATTAGGACCTTCAATTGGTTAAGTAGGAGCTTTTATTCTCTTCGTTGGGTCAAAATGAGCTAGTTAGGGCTCATGATGGTGTTCCCATCATAATCCCATGCCTAGCTTTTGCTAGTCCCTTAACAAAATTTTAAGGTTTTAACTTTGATTATAGACCATGTAATCTTTTTGATGCTCAAAATTGTGATGTGTGCTTTCTTCTATAGATTAGGTTAGAATGCTGATAGTAGGCCTATAGGTACTCAAGTACCAATCAAGATCTGGACCTGACCAACTCTAATCTTAATCTGTCACGAAGGTTTTTAAGGTCCACAAGAACTATCCTAAGGTTCGTTGGACTTCGCGGTTAAAGCAACCGTGCTTATAACATATTTTATCCTTGGTTCAGCTTGCAGTGTGTTTTTGTAAGAGAGAGACAGAGGAATTTTCTTTGTTTGGAGAGTTTTCTCTCTCTTTTCTTTTTATTTCTAGCTTCGAATTGGTTTCACAACACGGTCTGTACCGGATTCCTAGTCCCCATTATCAATCCTCGAAGGATCCCTGGCAATCAATGCTTCGGGATAGCACTGCCCATGGCAACCCTAGAACCCTGGCATTGGAGATTTTGAGATAATCCCGCCCATGGCATCTGAACCAGCACAGGGTGCTTAAATGCCCCCAGTAGGATATGTAGATATCCTAAGAGACAAGCACCGAGGAGACGATATGTTATTACGCATCTTAGAGGGAAATTTCCGGCCTCTCCGCATCGGGAACTCGTCCAAATCAACTTGTGTTGATCGGCCGCTCCTAATCTAGGCAATTTTTTCCGAATAATTTAAACGCATTTGCGTGATTTTGATACTTATGCGCACTAAACTAAACTATGTGTGGATTGGGGTGCTTAGGTTACCGAGACCCGCAAATCAGAGGCCAGTTAATGAGGCCGAATACTCCCTAAGCCTTAGACCTAATACTTAAGCTTCTCATTTTCCCCAACCTCTTGAGGACTATCCAGATCTTAGCGGATACTTGAATTTTTAAGCCTAGGAGTATAGCCCAAGAGGCCTAAAATCAGCGTTCCTACTAATCTCTTCTGTGTTTCAATAGCACTTTTTGCTTCTTTCATTTTCTTTCTTTTGAAATGGTCTAAAACTAAGTTAATTCCTTAATTTCTTAGTAATTACTATCTCTTTTCTTTTTCTTTTCAACTTGTGCTCCTTTTTGACATCTTTCACTTTTCCCCTTTTTCTCCTCAAAATTGACATGCCCTCAAAATTTTTCTCTCCTCTCAATTTTTTGTTCTTTTTCAAGAATTTTTTCATTGTTTTGGTATTTTTTGGATATGTGATTTTTTTGATGAAACCATTTCTTGTGAGATGATTTTCATGGCATTTTCCACTTTCATACCCCCCATGCCTACGATTTGCAATGTCCCCATTGTAAATTAGGTGGATTCGAGTTCAACTTAGATCATTCATTAGAACAGGTTCTTGGTGGGCGAACGGGTCGAGGTGACTGTTGCAAACAATTTCAAGCTCGCGTAGAGATACCTAAGGTGGGGTTGGCTGTTCTAATGGATGAACCCTAAAGTGCAATATGAATTCAGCACAGGAATGTCAAGAAAGGTTTCGAGTTTTTCAAAAATGATGGGTTGTCTCCCATTAAGCACTGAGTTTTACGCCATCGGCTGGGCGTAATGAGCTCAGGGAGAATGGAGGGTAAAGGATGTCTCAACCAAATTTGTATCAGTAAGGTCAATGAACAGTTTGAGTCTCTGACCGTTCACGATGAAAGGTTCTAAATCATGGCTGAGTGGACTGATCTCAATGGCTCCATTTCCAAAGATTCGTCAGATAAGGTAAGGTCCGATCCATTTCGATTTGAGTTTTCCTGGGAACAGTTTAAGCTTAGCATCAAAGAGTAGGACTTTTTTACCAGGGTGAAAGATCTTTCTGGATATGTGCTTGTCGTAAAAGACCCTAACCCGCTCTTTGTAAATTTGCGAGTTCTCATACGCATCGTGGCGTAATTCATCGATCTTGTTCATTTGAAGCTTTCTGTGGGTTCCTGCCTTTGAAAGATCTAGGCTGCAAGTTCATACTTCCCAATAAGCTTTGTGCTCCAATTCGACGAGGAGGTAACATGCCTTCCCGTACACCAATCTGAAGGGAGACATACCTAATTGGATTTGTGGGCGGTCCTATAAGCCCACAAAGCTTCCGGAAGTTGGGATGACCAGTCTTTCCTGTCAGGTCGAACAGTAACCTGGAGGATTTTCTTGATCTCCCGATTTAATAACTCAGGTAGACCATTAGTTTAGGGGTGATAAGGAGTAGAGATTCGGTGTGACATCCCGTATTTGGTCATCAGTGACCTGAACTGAGTATTAGTAAAATGGATCCCTCCATCAGAGATTATAGCACGTGGAATCCCGAACCACGAAAAGATGTTCTGATGAATGAATTTGATAACCACCTTATGATCATTAGTTCGGGTCGGAATGGCTTCGATCCATTTGGACACGTAGTCAACAGCAAGTAGAATGTACTCGAAGTCGTTCGAAACAGGAAAGGGTCCCATAAAATCAATCCCCCAGACGTCGAAGATTTTGCATACAAGAATCAGCTGTAAGGGCATCCTATCATAATGGCTCATGTTTCCTAAGGTCTGACAACAAGTGCATGCCTTATAGTGATTGTATGCGTCTTTGAAAATCGTGGGCCAATAGAAGCCACACTAGAGGACTTTAGCTGCGATTTTATGACCAGAGAAGTATCCACCGCATGCCTGGTCATGGCAGAAGGACAAGATGTCCTGAATTTCTACTCCCGAGACACATCGTCGAATGATTTGATCAGCACCGATGCGGAAAAGATATGGGTCTTCCCAGAAGTAATACTTGGCATCGGAAAGCAATTTGTCTTTCTTGGCCTTCGGCCAATCGGACGGGATCTGATGTGATGCTAGGTAGTTTACTAGATCAGTAAACGATGGAAGCCCTATACTGATAGTCAGGAGGTGCTCATCAGGAAAATGTTCCGTAATGGGTCCGGAAGGGTCGATAATATCAGAAGGAAGGCGGGACAGGTGATCAGCTACCACATTCTGTTTTCCCACTTTGTCGCGAATCTCGAGGTCAAACTCTTGCAACAGCAAGATCCAGTGGATTAATCGAGGTTTCGCTTCCTTCTTCACAAGGAGATGCCTCACAGCTGTGTGATCAGAGTAAATGATAACACGGGAACCCAGAAGATATGATCTGAATTTTTCCAGGGCAAATACTACGACTAGCAGCTCTTTCTCAGTAACTGTGTAGTTACGCTGAGCTTCGTCAAGTGTCTTGCTAACGTAGTAGATGACCACGGGTTTTCCCTCAATTTTCTACCCAAGTACCGCTCCTACAACGAAATCAGATGCATTGCACATGATCTTAAAGGGTTGAGACCAATCAGGGGATTATAGGATCGAAGCTTGGGTAACTCGATCACGTAGGGTTTCAAATGCTTGAATGCATTACTTGGAGATTTCGAAAGGGACATCCTTAGATAGTAGAGTGGTCAGGGGGCGCGCGATCTTTGGGAAATCAGGAATGAATCGACAGTAAAATTGACGTGCCCCAGAAAAGATCGGATGTCCTTGATTGAGCTAGGCATATGGAGTTTGGAAATCAGATTCACCTTAGCTCAATCGACCTAGATGCCTTTTTCTAATATAAGATGTCCCAGGACAATTCCTTCGGGTACCATGAAATGGCTCTTTTCCCAGGAAAGAACCAGATTCACGTCAATGCACCGCCTGAGGATCCAGACCAAGTGCAGGAGGCAATCGTCAAATGATTCACCAATTACTGAAAAGTCATCCATGAAGACTTCCAAATAATCACCTACCATATCTGAGAATATGGCAAGCATGCACCGCTGAAAAGTAGCGGGTGCATTGCAGAGATCAAAAGGCATCCTTCGGAACGCGTACGTCCCGAAGGGGCAGGTGAAAGTGGTCTTTTCTTGGTCCTCAAGATGGATTGCCACCTAGTTATAATCGGAGTACCCGTCCAAAAAGCAGAAGAACCTATTTCTCGCTAGTTTCTCGGGGATCTGATCAATAAACGGTAGTGGGAAATGATCCTTCTTTGTAAAGGTATTGAGTCTTTTATAATCAATGCAGACTCTCCACGAATTCACCACACGGGTCGGTATGATTTCTCTGGTTTCAGTCGTGATCACGGTGAGTCCCACCTTTTTAGGCACAACCTAGATTGGACTCACCCACCGACTGTCGGAGATCGGGTAGATGATCCCAGCATCTAACCACTTGATGATCTCCTTTTTCACGACCTCCTGTAGATTAGGATTCAGACGTCTCTGCATTTCACGGGAAGGTCGTGTGCCCTCTTCAATATAGATACGATGTGCGCAGTAAGAGGGGCTAATGCCAGTCAAATCATCAAGAGTCCATCCAATGGCTCTTCGATGTTGCTGGAGAACAGTAATCAGATGGGATTCCTGATCAGGTGTGAGTCTGGAAATGATAATCACAGGAAACGTCTGATTGGAACCCAAAAAGACGTACTTCAGATGCTCGGGAAGAGGCTTGAGTTCTAAGACAAGGTTAACAGCAGCAGTGGGTTGTTCAGGGTGTGTGTTAGGAGCAAGGGAGGGAGCTATGGGTGTGTCTAGGTCAAGTTTAGACTCCTTTGATTGCTGGTTTTGATCCGCTTGTGGTTGATCAAGAGTAGTCAAGTTTTCCTCAATATATGGATCGTCAACCACAGCCTTGATATCACATATCTGTTCTAGAACACCACAATTAATCCCTTGTTGGGCCTTAAAGATGTCAATCTTTAATGTCTGTTTCCCAAATTTCAGTTCAATTTGGCCCTCCTCATAATTTATGTTGGCCCTAGCAATGGCCAGAAAGGGTCTCCCTAATATGATCGGTGTGCTCCTCGGATTTTCTGGAGCATCCATATCCAAGACTACAAAGTCCATTAGGAAATAGAATTCCCAAACCCTAACAATGACATCCTCAAGAACTCCTTTAGGTGACTTAATAGATCGATCAGCCAACTATAATGTCACCTCTGTCAGTTTGAGCTCAGATTCCTCAAGATGGTCAAGTAGGGATGTAGGTATTAGGTTTATGGAGGCTCCTAGATCCAATAAAGCTCTATCAAATTGGATATCACCAATTGTCCAGGAAATCAGGGGAGTATCTAGGTCTTTTGCCTTAGGTGGGAGTTTGCTTAAAATTACAGAGCTGGCTTGCTCTGACAATACGATTGGGCTCCCACTTTTGGTTCGCAACTTGCGCTTAGGTGTACACACGTCTTTCAAAAATTATGCATAAGCCGGTACATGGCGAATCGCATCCGTCAAGGGGATGTTTATCTGGACCTATTCAAAGAGCTTGACTAGATCCTCCTCAGGTGCCATGGGTTTGGTTGTCCTCTTTCCCTTGGTCAAGGCCTCGGGAAATGGAACCTTAGATGGTTCCTCTGGAATAGGTCCAGGTTCTTGATCTAGGATAAGGGTATCCTGGATGACTATTCTAGGGCTTGGGTTACTACCAGGCTGAAAGTGGCTTGGGTAAGGTGGGTCTTGTGTTGTTTTGCCATGATGGGTTGTTACTGAATTTAGTCTTGCCTGGTTCTGGTTCGGTGTCGGTAAAATAGGTGGCTGTTGCTGAAATCCCGAGTATGATGTTGACGCTTCCATCCCATCAGGTGATGGAGCAGAAGGGGTCTGATAAATCATGTGGGCTTCGCTCGGATTTGGGTTCATAACGCGCCTCTAGTTTGGCATGTTATTCGGATTCGGCAGAGGTTGTGAAGGGAGTGTGCCAGGTTGGCAAGAATTTTCCATCTGGGCGAGTTGATTGCAAACCTCTGTGATCTCGTCTTTGTGCTGTTTTTGCATAGCTGCATTCGCCTTTTGAATGTCACCCAGAGTCTGAAGGATGAGAGTCATCTGATCTGTCTGAGTTGGCCCAGATTGAAAGGTAGGGTTGGGCCGAGGCTAAGGCAGCTGATATGGACGAGGAGCTTGTGGACGGGGTTGATATGGTGGTCTTTGATTCTGATTGTTTCCCGCCCATAGGAAATTGGGATGATTCCGCCATCAAGGGTTATAGGTATTAGAGAATGAGTCATTCTAGATGGCGTTGAGGTCCTCACAGGTCTGGGGAACCTCAAAAATATCAGAGTACGAGGGTTCAGAGTTCCCCCAACTAGAGTAGGCAGGATCGGAGTTTTCCTCCGGTCCTAGAGCCAGACGGGGGTGGATACGGGTCCATACCCTAGGAAGATCGGTGATAGATGTTATGCACAGCTTACCATCTAGAGGGCGGCTGTGCAAATGGGTTTTGCGCAGAGGTGACTCGCTGTAGATGTCGAGTTAGCTCATCCACCTTCTTCTCAATGATAGAGACCTTATCCAAACAATTGGCCATTAATTCCAAGTCGACGGATGCGGACAGGCCCTGCGTATCTTGCACTCCCCTTGGATTTCTCGATGCACGGGCATTCGTCCGATTGAATAAGCCCATGGAGTCATTATTGATGGAATTCTCGCACATATTCTCGAGAATCTCCCACACAGTGTCTTCGTCTTGACCCATGATATTTCCTCTGCAAGTTGCATTGACGAATAAATGGATATCTTCACGGAGTCCTTAGTAAAAAGACTGGACTTGTTCCCATTTAGGAACTTCGTGATGGGGACACTTTCGCATGAGATTCAGGAAACGGTCCCATGTTTCATGAAGTGGCTCTCCAAGCTGCTGTGTGAAGTGTGTGATCTGGTGTCATAAGGCATTCGTCTGACCAACTGGGAAGAACTTTTTTAGAAACTCAGATTGTAGTTCAACCCATGTGTTGATTGGACGCGTTTGAGTCTGATACCAGTGAGCTGCTTTGTCCATGAGAGAGAAGGAGAACATCTTCATGAGAAGGATATCCCGATTTTGGACATCTGACCCGAAGGTCTGGGCCAGATGCTTGAGTTGTTTGATGTGTTGGAAAGGATCCTCAGAATTGAGCCCATGAAACTTTAGAATAGCATGAATCATGTTGGGCTTGAGTTCAGAATCAAGACCTCCAGTCGGGATTTGGACTCGAGGTTAGATCACCACCGCAGTGGGTTTGTAATGATCTCGCATCATAGGACGTTACGGTGGATTCACAAAAGCTTGGAATAAATCATTGAGGCACTGAAGTTGGTTCTCAAGGTTATTCTCTTCTTCTACGGGTTGTGCCATGATGATGGAAGAAGGAGAATTGGGTTCGGATGAATCAGAGGAGATGTCTATGTGATGGGGTTGCTGCACAAACATGGAAGTCGAGGCCTGACCTCGATGAGAGTGAATAACTAAAGGAGGCCTCAAGGATGGTCTTAAGGACCTCCTACCAAGCATGCACCGATGGTCTGGATGAGAGTAGAATGTGATGGACCCAATCAAGACACCCAAAAACTTTGGATGACTATAGAGGTTCGGGGCAGATGATACCCCTTAATCAAAAAGTTGTCCACCTGAGAAATACCTGGCCAGCCAGAGAGGGAGAGTCCCGCAAAGATCGCTACACGGTAGAGTGCCCCCACGAGTTACAGGGTTTCCCCTACCTGACCTCTCTTGTCACTGATGTTCTAGGTAGACCAGAATGGGGACTTGAGCTCCTAAGTTTACCAGTTTTATTAAAGAGCAAGGGTGCTTAAGATTTCACTTGAACTTTAGATGTATTAAGTGCAAAAAGTGACCTAATTTCAAGGTTGGTTGACCCAACAAGTTGGGTCAACTTCACCTATTTGTCCTTTGAGAAGTTTTAGGTCCCTTCTTTTAGGATTCAAGTGAGATTAAGAGCCTAAATTTTAGGGTTTACTTGAATAAATCACTTCAACCAAGTCTTAGTCACACATCATTTTGGAAAGTTGATTCTTGCTTATGAAGGTGTGTCTCTAAAATCCTAAATTGAAATCCTTAATTGGCTCTAATTTTGATCCATTTTAGTTTGCCAAATGAGGTATCTAGAGCTCAAACAAGAAAGTAGTAGCCCTAGTTACCTTAAATGGGTGCACAAATCAGTTTTGTTGTTGAAATCAAATCAGGCAACTTGATGAATTAGCTAAGAATGTAAAACAAGTGGCCCTAATTGATTTTATCATTTTTTCCTTTTTAGAATGGGGGGCTTAAGAGAGAGAGTAATTAGAAGTTACCTACCCCTGGCGTGTTTGATGCGCGATTGTCTTTCTTTGAATCTTCTCCCTGAAACAACCACAACAAAAGAGATATAGCAAGTTAGTACCAAATCAGGAATTGTAATAAAGAGTTCTAAATTTCCCATTACTCCCCGGCAGCGACGCCAAAATGTTTAGAGCGCTGGATCAGGTTTTAAAAGTATTGCATTATAGTACAGCCGAAATAGCATTCAAAACAGATATAATTTTATTACTCGAAAGAATTTTTGAAGTCAAAAACAAGGAGCAAATTGGTATTTAGAAATCAAGATCACAATTTAAACTTGAAAGAAATTGTAATAGTAGCAGTATCAGAGTGCAAAAATATGGGAGTAAAATGGTGATGTAGATCACCAAATACTCCTACAATATCACCAAATGATTCAATATATAAATATGCAATGAGGCTAAAATCTGTCGTCTGATTCCTTAATCAGACGACTTAAATGTCTAAGTTCTTTTTCTCTTTTTCTACCTCTGTCTTTTCTTTCCTTCTTCTTCTTCTTTGGCTTCTGTCTTCCTTTTCCTTTACGATCTTTCTCTTTCTCTTCTTCTTTCTACCTTTGCCTTCCTTCTTCCTTAGCTTCTGCTTCTTCCTTGCTTCTGCTCTTCTCCTTCCTTCTCTGAGGTCCTTCTCTTTCTCTTCTTCAACTTCTTCCTTCTTCTCTTTCTCTACCGTCTGCCTTCTCTTCTTCCTCTTCTGGCCTTGGCTTCAGCTTCTGCCTTAGCTTCTCTTTCTCTTCAGCTTTCGCCTGCAGCAAAACCTACCCGTACTCTCGCGCAGCTCCCCTCTCTTTCTCTCTTAGGTTTCGCTCTCCCAAACCCACACAGATAATCGGGTAATCGGGTCAGGTGCGTACCCAGGACCAGGCCCATCAGCGTGCGGTGGTAGGCGAGGTGTGCAGTCAGGTCGGGTCAGGCCAGATCCGCGGGGAGTGAGCGCAGACGAGATCGAGTCAGGTGAGTGGGACCTCACCCTGTGGATCTGAGGCAAATACCTTACTTCACTTTTTCCACTTATGCAGGTGCAGGCGCGCCTTCACTTCCGGGGTGGGACTAAATGTTCCACCCTTTCCTCGCGTGCGCCTGCAGAGATGGCCTTCGCGATTGCAGCAGCAGCCGAGGTCTTCGACTCCAATTAAGTGCCTGAGTGTGTGCGCGAGGGTATTCCGCACACCTGGGACTGCTGTAGCTGGGTTGGGTGGACCTGGAGATTCAGTAAGCTTGCCCGTCAATGGTGGTGGGGCGACGAACCTAAAATCACAAGATTGGCCTTGCGGCCACTTCAAAATGTTCAGAGAGGGTCTCCAAAACACGGCAAAGATGCTAGGGTGGTTGGCGTGGCGTGGGGGCACCTGTGGTGGTGGAGCGGCCTCGCCGTAGTTGGTGGTTGGAGATGGAAGGGATGGAGGTGATAGAGGTCGGCAGTTGTCGGTTTCGAAGAATAAAGGGTGGAGAAGAATGTAGAGGGGAAAGGGAGCTTATCTGGGAGGTGAAGAGAAGGCGAGGGCGAGCGGAGGCATCGGGTCTGGTATGGCCGATGCTGGAGACGAAAAGTGGCTCTAGTGAGTGGAGGTCGGCGAGGACGAAGAGACAGAGACGCCTGCAGGTACGGCGAGGCGCGGACGAAGTCAAGGAAGAGGAATCCACTACAGGTATGGTGGTTGGACGATGACGAGGAGTAAGGGAGGTTGTCGGGCGTCAAGGAACCTATGGCCGTATGGAGAAGAGAGGAATCAGGGGTGTTCACAGCCGAATTCCAGCGTGAAGGAGTCGGGGCGAACTGGGCTTCTTTAAATAAAGCCCTAGAGGTCAGTTAGGGCTTGGGAAGCTTGCTTCCCAAGCAAGGAAGGCTCGCCGGAGAAGGAAGTCATTGAGATACCCATATCTCTCATGATTCACATGAGAGATTGGGAGGGAATCAGATCTCAAATGAGGGTTCAGACAAGAGAGAATTTCTTAGAGGATCTTAATATGGTAATAATGATGTGATAATGTGGTTGATGTGTAATGGTGTTGGTTGTTGAGATAATGATGTGTTGTAGTATGTTATGATTTGAAACATCATGAGTGTCATTGTGGTGAGTTGTATAGAATACCAGTCATTACAACCATTATTATTTACTTATCTAATTTTTACTGGTTTTATTCCAAGTCGTTCACCGGGAGGCAATTTATTGAATTACATCGCTCTTTGATCTCAAAATTATCCTCTAAATCCAAAAAGAAGCTTTACGTCTTATTAAAGAATGAATGAATGTGGACATGGTTTGCCTACTTACTAAGAATTAATTGTAATGCTTGCAAAAACTAACTATAAATAAGCACCAAATAATTTATCACTATACTTTAAACTATGTCTTCACAAGTTATAGTATTAATACTTACATGAAAGTACACAATAGATTAGGATTACATAGTATATTAACTTAACTTACTAGTCTAATACCTACAGTAACACATTCAACAGTTATAGTGACAGACGTAAGCGTCGCTAGATCCCGGAAAACACTATATAGAAACCTAAGGAAGGAAATTTGGTTCTGTAGCGACACTTATGGTGACATTTTATTCTGTTAGTAAATGTATGGGTTTATTTACATAAAAATAATTGGCTATACTACATATACATATATATATTTATATTTTTATTGTATATGTATTTTTACTTACGTATGTACAACATCTCTCTCTCTTCTCCTTCACACAAATCTTCATTAGGTGTTCTTCTTCTTTGTTTTCATTCAGCCTTAATGACTTTAACACGCTGCGGCGGAGAAGGCTTTTAACAACTGTTATTAACTCTCTTTAATCAATTAAAAATGTGTTTAATTTGCGGGTGCATTTTTCGAGGGATACACAACACCCAGAGAGTGGGACCAAACCTCTACTAATCGTGTCCTAATTCTCATTAGGCCGCTTAATTACATTTTTCTTGACTCAGCACAGGGCCTTCTCAGCCCCACGCACACGCCTCTCCGGGCCCCCGGCCCCATACAAATCACGCTCAGATATGCTCAGTAATATGCTCAATGTGTATATGAATGTATAGGTTGTTTCGGGCGCTCGGCGCCCGTGACGACTGAATGATAGAAACACAAATTACATATAAACCGCTGTGTGCGGTTTGCAGCGCATGATGTGGTGCTATTTGAGCGCCACATCTGCGCTGGAAATCATGTGCAGCTATGGGCTGGAAGCGATTTTGGCCCTCAATTCGAGGGCCATAATTTATTTAAAAATAAAAAATAAATTATGGAAAATAAAGTATTTACATAATACTATATAATTGTTCAATTAATTTTAAATTTTAATTAGATTTACTATATAAATTTACTAAAGTGGACTATTTTTATACACTAATTTTGATGTTTGCTTGGTTAATTGATTATAAATTAGTTAGTGAATGGTCTAATTGACCTCATACAGAGTTAGAATACATACATAAGTATTTTATACACATTTTTATTATATTTTTCCGAATTAATATATGTGTTATTTATATTTAAATAGTAGTCTTAGTTGTTCTGCTTATAAATTAAGTTAAACTTAATGTAATCAAGTATGAATATACGTAAATTAGCTTAAATTACTTAAAGTATATTAGTCTTAATATACAGATTCAATTTAACTTAATTATAATTCTAAATGACTAATTTAACTAATTTAATTTAACAACTTAGCTAAAAACTTAATAAATTCATTATTTATTATCTCTAAAGGATTAAATTAAGATAAAAGATTTTATTTACTTATAATCTACATATACATAGATATATATATAGTTTTATAGTTTAAACTACTTACTGATCTATTCAGTTTAATATTACATATAACTTAGTTCAATTTATCTATAGTTAGATAATTATTGTATTTATTGTCTAAACTAGATCTAAAACCTAAATTACAGTATTATATGTACATAGTTAAGTATATAGTATATATATATATATTTACACTATCTATTTACATATGTAGCCTAATATAGCTTAAGTCTATATAAGTATATTTAATATACAAAGTAATATATATATGTACATATATAGATGTATAAATATTTTTATTTCTCTTTTGGGTGTTTCATTCTAATTAGTTTACTGTTGTTATAGGTTTAACAGAAGTAGGAGAGAAGAAGGGAAGAGTTAACTGAGGAGAGAGTCCTCAATTCAGTTTTCTCTTTTAAAACATGTTTAGGATGGTGATTTCTGACTAAACTAGCCGACAGAATTGGCACAGAAGTTAGATTTCAAGTATTGAAACAAGAAAGTTTGTTTACATATAAGATGAAACACAATCTACTGTCAGCTATGATCAAATTAGAGTATACAAGGTTTAACACTAGAACCTATCTATTACAACTAACTATACAGTAGCAACAACAAGACTTCCAGACTTAGCCGCAGCTTCAGTCACTGTCCAAATGGGCTAACTGCTGCTACAATTAGTCCATTTGAGAAGAAATGTGAGTTTGGAGAGAAAAAAAAATGTAGCTGCAAGATGCAGCACTTTGCTTTGTTTACTGGGATCAGAGTCAAACAAATCCAAACTGAAAAGAAAATCAGTCAATCCCAAATCTGACAAGGGTTTAATGTCTCACTAAATCACTAAATACCTCAATTCAAATGCCAAAAACCCTCATCAAAAACTCCATTTCAGATGAAATCCACGAATATCACTGAATTAGCTCTTCCTAATGCTATAGACAGCATGAAGGAAGAATCAATTCAATCAGTTAAAGCCATTAGATTAGATCCCAGTTTCATGAAACCTTAAGGAGTATTAAGAACTCCTTAGGTTAGGAAATCACCAAACAGCCATTAACAAAACTTATGAATGCGAGATCAGACTTCAAATTACCAAAGTAAATATCCTTAGATCTGACTTGCATTCAAGACATTATCAAACCAGAATTATGTATGGCTCTTCTGAGATGATTTCTGTCACCAGAAATCCTCTCAGATTCCTTGCCAACAAGGAATTCAAATCAACTTCATTCAATTCGTCAGATCAGGCAGTAAAACCAAGAAGAAAAATCCTTAAAATCCAAACTGAGGAGAAATCTGATGAACTGAAAATTCTAACCCAAAACCAGGGGCTTTTGTGACCAAGAGTGAGGTGAGTGGGAAGCCCCTTAAGTGCTTGTTGACGCCAATCTCAAATCTGAGGTTGAAAACCAACCAGATATGAAATTGGGTCAGAGTGTATGGGTGGAAGATGAGAAAACATATCGTGGAAAATCAGAAATGGATATGACAGTATGGAGAGGTAGAGAATTTGAAAACATGGATATATGAAATCTTCCCCTCTGATCTGGAATGATCAGAGGAGGTGAGGGGGGAAAATTTAAGCCTAATTCTACTGCTACAGCTACTTTCTCCTACAGCGAAATTAAACATTAACAATTACCTTAATTCTACTCTAAACTACTTAACTACAGCTAAAACTAATATGCAGAATTATAAACCTAATCTAACAGGAGGAATGGGACCTATGGGTCCTTAGCTGGTGGCTAAGGAGGAAGAAGGAGGAAGATGACTCCAGCGGAGGGAAGAGTCTGCTAGTGAGGCTCCAGGGTCATCCTCAGGTGCTACGAAGTCCTTAGCGACGAGGAGGTCGAGAGAAGGTGATGATTTCACAGCTGGTAGCTGTGAAATCAGAGACTGGATGGGGAGGGGAAACTGAAGTGGACGAATGATCGCTAAGAGGTGTAGGAGGGAGCGATCCCTTGCGCGCGACACCACTGAGGTGCTTAAGTAGCATGCTCAGTGGCTGAGATCACCTCGCAAGTGAGGATAATCAAGATGCAACCGACGGCGAGGATGAGAGGGGCGGAGCGCGCGGTGAGCTAAGCACAAAATCTGACCGTCAGATGAGATCTGGGGAGAGGGGTGATCGCACGCGCCGAATTACACGAAGCTTCCATTCGAATCTAACCGTAGATCAAGATCATGAAGAGCAACGGATGGCTGAGATTGGCCGTGTTCTTCGCATGCTACAATGCATGCGAAGAGCAGCAGGCCTCTCTCTAAAATAAGGGAAAATTGCAAACTGACCCTTGAACGAAGGAGTAGAAGAATTGCATGCAGGCCCATAAGTGAAAAGAACTACGACTGGAAGGGCCCTGCAACCTTTCAAAAGGGTCCCTGCGACTTACAAGTAGGTCCAAAGGGGAGTTTTTAAGGGCAAGAGTGTAATGCATGAAGAACCTAAGTGTGAACTACCTATTTCATAACCTAAATGATGTTCAATTGCCTTCAAATTTTTATATGTGCTTAATTGAACATTTAAGACATTAATTATACTTCTGATTTGGCCTTTCAAACTTATTTATGTGTTCAATTGGCGCATGGATCATCATTTGTACTTTGCTTTCAAAATATCTCATTTTGTGACCTAATTATGAAGTTTTAACACAGAGTAAAGGTTTTAGGTCTTTTTCTTTAATTCCCACACTTAACCCTTTTTATCTGTTAATTTGATGTTCTTTTACTTAGTGTCTAGCTTAACTTCAGCTTTTTAGCCATGATGAGTAGCCACTCATTAGATCTCCCTTCTAATTTTGGAAGGAGATCCTCCAAGCAATCAGGGAGAACTCTCCTTCCAAAGCTCACCAGAGTAGGACTCCTCCGCTATAATGGTGGAGGGACCTAATTGCGAAAATGATGAAGAAGCTAGTGGGCTTTTTGTAAAGGTTTTTGAAAGATAGGGGTAGAAATGTAATCAAGCTGCACCTTTTTGCAAATTAGGTCAAGGCAAATTCATCTTGGGTCCAAATTTTGGTACAAATCTAATTTCGATCCAAGGAATCAAATGGTGAAGTTGGATTTTGGGTTTGACCATGTTTGACTAGGAAATTTATGCAAAAATTGAATTTTAGGACAAATATCTGTCTAAGACCCCATTCTAAGTCAAGATGGGTTCCAATGGCCAAATTGAAAGTTCTAAGCCCTAGATAATATTTTTCTATGATTTTTAGAGGGTTTAGGTGAATTTTATCCTGACCAAGACCTTGGTTAATCAAGTGGGCCTATTTTAGGGTTTCAAGAAGTCATTTAATTCATAGAACACAGACAAACCCTTTTCTATCTGATCCAACCCACTTATTATCTTATTAAGACCATGTGACCTTTGTTTAGCCCTTGAGAAAATCCGTGGTTGTACTGCAATGGTAAAATTGTAGTTTTACCCCTTGTTTCTTATTTTTCTCTCAAAAAGTTTATGCAGTGAATTAAGACCTTCAGTTGGTTATGTAGGAGCTTTTGTTCTCTTCGTTGGGTCAAAATGAGCTAGTTAGGGCTCATGATGATGTTCCCATCATACCCCCATGCCTAGCTTTTGCAAGTCCCTTAGCAAAATTTTAAGGTTTTAACTTTGATTATAAAAGCAATAGAACACAAATGCTCTTGCAAAATCTGGTGAAGAAGGAAGTCTTCTTGCTCCAAGCCTAGCTACTCCTTGGCTTGAAAAGAAGGTCTCCTTCTTCTCCTTCCTTGAATGGATCCTCCAAGGTGGATGCTCTCCACCTCAATTCTTTCCTCCAAGAGTGGGCATGCACCACCCTAGTATCTCCTTCAATGCCTAACCATCCTCCTTGACGTAGAGCTTGCTCCTCCTTTTGGCATGGCACTAGGAGAAGAATGGAGAGGAAGAAGGCACCAAGGAGGCAAGGGATATTCTCCTTAATCTCCTTCCTTCCTTCTTCTTCTTGGCTGTGAGTTATAGGTGGATTTAAGGTAGAGTTAACACTAATGGAGGATGAGTTATGATGGTTGTTAAGGGGGGTATATATAAGGCTTAGGAGGGGAGGGGTTGGCGTGGACACTTGTAAGGCTAGGATGGGCTTACAGGGTGGTTAAGGGTGGTTATAATGATCCAATGGAGGGGGCTATTTGGCATCACCTAAAGATGTCCTAAGGGGGTAGTTATGGTGGCCAAAGGACACCAAAAAGTGGTGCCACTTTTGGCTTCTAGAAGGAGGTGTTTTGGCACCAAGAATCAAGGGTGGGGATGGGTTGGTTGGTGAAGTGTAGGGTGGTGCTTGGAGGTCATTTTGGCACCAAAAGGAGGGGGTTCTAGAAGGGTTACTTGGCTCCAAAATAGGTGTCTCTTGGTGGTGGTTGAGGGGTGAAAGGATGGCTAGGTGGTGGCGCCAACTTGGAGTAGGGTGGAGCTAGCTTAGGTGAGCTTTGGTAGGGTTTAGTTGGTGGAGCTAGTTAGGTAGGGTTTTAAGGTATTAGATTGCCAAGGGAGCTGGAGTTTAGCTAAGCTAAGCTAGGTAAGGTAGCTTAGTTGTAGTAGAGTAGAGGAGGAAGCAATTGGAGCTAGGGTTTGAGGGGAGGAGCTGGACAGAAAAAGTCTAGACCTGAACTGGAGCTAGCAGCTACTGAAGAGGGTGGCATGGAGATACTTTAGCTGGCTTAGCTTGCTAGTTCTTTGCTAGCAACTAAGCCAAGCTAAAGCAAGCTAGCTTCTACTGAAAGGAGCTGAGGTGAGCTGGGTCTGGTGCTCCTGGGGAGGACCTAGCTAGTTGAGGTAGCTAAGGTAGCTTAGCTCAACTAAGTTGAGCTAAGCTGAGTCTCCGGGAGCTGGACTTGAGCTTCTTGAGCTAAGATGAAGTCATCTTCAGCTGGCTAGAGTTGAGTGGAGTTAGATGTAGCTGGTCCTGAGCTAAAGTGAACTCCAATCAACTTAGCTGAGCTAGCTAGAGTTCCCAGTGAACTGATGAGAGCTGAGATGAGCTAGACTCAGGTAAGTTGAGCTGGATCTGAGCTGACTTGAGCTAAGGTGAGCTAAGATGAGCTCTCTTAAGCTACCATTCAATTGAGATGAGCTGAATGGAGCTAACATGAGCTAACCCTAGTTCAAGTTAGCTAGATTCCAGCTATGGTGAGCTGGATAAAGTTGAGTTCCAACTGATTTGGGCATCTCCTTCACCAGTTGCCTTCTTGAGTGCTAGGGTTTTAGGGATCTATCGATCTGTAAATCCCTAACACTCACAAAAACACATCAAAATGATAATAAAAAGTAACATGCATACCAAACCTAATTGATGACTAAATGCAACCCAAAAACCCATTTACGGAGAAAATTCCTAAGAGCTAGGTTTGTTTTAATGCATAAGAATGATGGTAAAGTGGCATTTATCATAGCGATCCTTTGCTTCGGTTGTTGCAAACTCTGATTTCTCTTCCAGGCCTATTGTTGAGCTATCCCTAAAGGTGCATCTCCCAGAGGTCCGCGATGGTTTCTTAGCTACTTCATTCTCTCCTGAGGAGGTTTCTAAGCTTTGTTCTCCATTTTCTTCCTCCATCATGGCTCAATGCTGGGGCCCCAAGCCTTCGACTCCTCGTTTTAGGGATTTCCTCTCTCTAAGTTGCGGATTTCACTGGGTTTCTCACTAACCTCATTAGATTCGCAGCATTGGCTTCTCCAGTGTGCTTTGTACGTGGGTTTGTGCAAGGTATTTTCTAGGGAGTCCATTGTCTTGGATCGGATTCGCATCCAGTTCGTGTGTTGGTCGCCCCATTTTTCGTACTGATGGGTGATAAACACACATGAATTCATGATAAAATGCTTATTTATGATAGTTCCTAAGCTTAACATTGCATATCATGTTATAAATACTATATAACATCCATTGCATGGAATTTAGGATAGTTGTATATTATGTACACTAATTCTTCCATTTTACATGGCCAAGAGGTAGTGCGACACCTTTATAGGCTTCGGATGAAGAATCCGACCGTACGGATGAATTTGAAGCGACGATTGCAGTCTGTCAACGTGAAAATCACCCCGATCGGAGCTCCATAGCACCCTCTACAAGAAGAAGACGGACGACCCAGATGGAACCACGTGGCACCATCCAGGCCACCCCACCTGAGCCGACGCATTCTCAAGGCCACCGCAAGATAAGATCTCAGCCGTTGGATCTCAATCCAAGGGCTAAGAGCTCACCTTCACCACGCAGCCTCAGCACATCCCCTCGACACATTCGTAGACGTAGAACAATGGTGGAGGTGCTGGATCGCAAGGGAGGGGCGTGGGTTTGAGACTCGCAGCACCCCCCTCAATTCGTCAATTGGGTGTGCGCGCCAACGCACACCAGCAGCACGCATGCGCACGTACACCAGTGCATGCCAACGCACATGCTAGCAACCCTCCACGCAATTTGCGCGCAAGATGGAGGGACAGCGTTGGATTGCATGGGCGGGCGTGAAGTGGCTACAACGACGCCTGAGCTGGACCTATAATGACTCTTACAGCCGTCGCTAGTTGTTCGCAGGCCAGCAAGGCTAGCTACGCGCATGAGCGGGCGTGAACTGGCTATAGCGACACCGCGACGTCTTGGAGGATGCTAATGGTCCCATACCTATTCTAGCCTCTTGTCATCCACTATATAAGGACCTACACCCCCTCCCTCCCAAGCCATCACTACCTACTCTACTCTCACCTACTCCCAAGCTCTAGCAAGCCTACCAACGCTCTGTTAGAGCTTACTCTCAAGCTCCCAACGTGCCTATTAGTGTAACGAAACTCTGCCCCACCAAATACTCCTCCAACTTCCCATCCCCATTCATAGGTCGCTGTTGGACGTACAAATTACTACGCTAACGTGTTCGATTTTGAAAAACCTGTCATTGTAGTTTGAAAGCAAAGAACTCGTGTTCAACAAATAAAATTTATACCGAAATGAAAATTCCAGGTCGAACACAGGGAGGCGAATGTTTGATTTAAAAACATTGCGTTTGTTTTTATTTGTCACGAAATAATTCAATTGATTAGAATTACTTACAATAAATAAAAGAGAGAGAGAGAATAATACAAAAAAAATAAAAAGAGATATAGAATGCACATGGAATTCATTATCAAAAGGGATTGTTCATTACACTAAATATTACGACTAGAAAGCAGGAAAATGATTACACTAGAAAGCGGTAAATCTACTCTAGAAAGCAATAAAAGAATGGAGAGAGAAATATCCTCTTCGACGGTCACTTGGAGGACGAGCTGAACTACTCTAGAAAGTAGTAAATCTATTCTAGAAAGCAGTAAAAGGAATGGGGAGAGAGATATCCTCCTCGACGATCGCTTGGAGGACGAGTCGGACTGGACGACGCTTGGACGAAGGAGGATGAAGTAGGACGAAGGAGGATGAAGTGGAAGAACGGGAACGGGGCAGCACGTCGTCGTCGTCGCGGGATCCAATTCCGAAGGGGGACGAAAATTGGACTTTATCTCACGAGAAGCATCTTGGGTGTGGGACAAGCTTCTCTTGAGCTTTGGAGAGGTAGAGAAGAGAAGGAAGGGATGAGAATTTCGTGCGGAGCAGGTCTCCTTTTATAGTTGCAAGGAGTGGGGGCAAATTGGTCATTACATCTTTAAAACATTAAATAAGGGGTCTTTAGCGACGAATAAAACCTTCGCTAAAGCCCCATCGTGGGTGTAGTGGGCGTTGCCTGCTCGCGCTCGCTCGTCTGCTCTCGTGCGCAACGCTTGCGCACGTTCAGCGATCCTCAGCCATCTGATCGCGAGATCGGACGACTTAAGTAGCACCTTCGCCCACTGCGCTGCGCGCCGGCCCACGTGCGATGCCGCATCCTCGCCATGCGTGCAATAGCGCGTCGACGCTATCGGGCGCATAGAGCCATTCGATCGCGATCCGACGCTCGCCCGCGCCCTTCGCCTGCTCGCTGCGGCTCAAACTCGCGTCCGCACCTTGCGTTAAGGCACTAGACCGCTATGCTGCCTCAGACAAATGGTCACACGGACGAATTCAGGGCACCGCATCCACAGCCGTTGGATCTTGATCCAACGGCGGAGAAGCGGCGCTCTGATTGAAGAAGAGAAGGTCCGACGGTGCTGGGGGCCGGTTGCATGGCTAAGATGGCACCACGTGTCACCATCTTGGCCGTCCATCTTCAGGATGTTGTAGATGGTGCCACGGGTGTCGGATTGACTCGATTTTTGAGTCGTTAGGCTACGATCGTCGATCTGAATCCATCCGTGCAGTCAGATTTGTCGTTTGAAGTGCGGATTTACACCATCTTTGCCCTTGATCTTCTAGGGTTCCCCGGTCACTATCAGATGCTACAGATGCCTGATTAGGGCGATCTTGGAGTCGTCGAACTCCAATCGTCACCCTGATCACATCTATACGGTTGAATCTTCGATCCAAGGCCCCGATAAAAAGTTTGCCCTATCCAAGCACATAAAAGGAGACAATTAACCTCCATTTTATTCAAACTACTCTAAATGCAAGATGATGCATGTTATGCAATATTTATATCATGCAATGCAATCCTATAATTAAGAACATGCATAAATAGACATCTTAAGTAGTGTAAATGTGTTTACATCATACCCCCATGCCTATCTTTTGCTAGTCCCTAGCAAAAACTATATGCTATTTATAAAAGAATTAGGTTGGATTATTTGGGCATAAGTTATTTTCAATCATTAAGAAATTGTCTACTCAGGATCTGAACTTTCAAAGACACAACAGTGCCCGAGTATCAGCCAAAATGCAGACCGCCTCAAGCCCTCACCTTATTCAAAGAAAATTTTCTTTTTCTCTTTTTCCTCTTTTCTAATTTTTTTGGATTTTCAAGTTTTAGGGTTTAAGAGTGGCTTTCTACGGCCATTCAACTCACCCAAAATTTGATGATAACCCTAAGTTTTAAGCATCTTATTGTGAATGTGATAGACTCGTTGACCGGCAATTAAAACGGACCTCGGATTTCTACGCCTCTAGGTGACCTAAAAAAGAATTCTGCCTAAAGGTGTATCTTTACAATCGGTAGCTTTCTCCCTACTTTTATTTTTTTACGGGGTCAACACAAGGGTGAATCCAATGTATATCTCCCCGGTTTATTCTACTTCTCTGCTTCTTCCTAAGTGTTTTGGGAATTTTCAGTGCATTTATTGAGCTGGGTTCTGGATAACCGGTCAATGAGCTGTTACCACCGACAACTTGCTAGCCATACTCGTGCGGCGAAGTGTGGTTTATTTCTTTTTCTTTCTTTTCTCCTTTTCTTTTTTTGATTTTTTTTTCTTTTTTTTTTTTTAAAGTAGGTGGCTTCCCTGGTCTAAGATTTACCTAAGGGCAGCAAAAAGAGAAAGGTCCAGTGACTGGGCTCTAGACAACCTACCTATGGGCTATTACCCACGATAACTTGCTAGCCATATCACCCTAGAAGGTTCATTTGCTACCCAATTTCCGTTAAAATCGCCAAACAACGAGTCAGTGCAAAGAAAGTGTGTAGATGCTAAAACTCAAAGTTCCCTCAAATCAGAGGGCAGGTTGATAAGTCGTGTACTTATCACCCAAACTTATTTACTCCAATTACGATAGAATTAAGATGGCGAGGACTCGAAAGACAAATCCACATTTTAGTGGATACACAGGCTGATTAAGTCCAAAGACCTTAAGGGTCTTTGTGTTCAAATCATAATGTAGTATTTCCTAAGATTGAAAATTTTCTTAAACCCAAGTTCTCTTTCCTAATTCAATTTTTTTTAATAAAAGAAAATAAAACAAATCTACGAAGCTGACGAATGAATTCAGAGATAAATATCCACCCCCCCATACTTATCTAATGCAATGTCCTCATTGTATTAAAAAGACATAAAACAGAGTGGAATAGTGTAGAAAGCACCTGAATTGCGTGAATGTCAGATCCGCTCTGAGATGAAAACTAAAAAGAACTGTATATGTGCTGAGTTTAGTGCCTTTAGCTAGGCACACTATACAAAGAAGAGAAATGAAGAATTCACAAGTGCAGGTCAGAATCAGAATAAACATAAGAATCCTCTGACCTGTCAGTAGATGTTCACAGATGTGGACCAGATTGTGGTGCAGACCCATACCCCATATCGAGAATATCTTAGGTTTTGGATAAAAATTACCCAAAACCTAAAATCAGTATGCAAGCGGGATCGGGCCTGCGATTTATGAGGATGCAACTCAAGACCAAAAAGTCGGGTTTCAGAGAATTCAAGCTCAAAAGGATAATCGTTGAATGTGTGCTTTGGTTGGACATCCTCAGAATAGATGTCGTAAGGGTCCTGGTTTGATGGTTTCAGCTTAATAGGCACCCTTCAACTCAGTCTTGTGCTTCCTCCGGAACTAACTTCCCAAATCAGAACTTCCCGACTCCTATCCTCCTCATTCAGCATGTCAATTTTCGGGACCTCTTGCATATTAATCACCCCATCTAAAATCTCCAAGTCAATATGATGTGGCTAAATCAGAATTGACTTGGGTCTAATTATCTCAGAAATAGAATCATCAATAAGCTCAACGAGGTATAACTGACAATTAAGGCAGTGAATTGAATCCTCCAAAAAATGTGATTCTGGATCCGTAATGTGTGCCCTAATAAGATCAGTTTCCTCAGTTATTAGGCTATCAAATGATCTATCAGATTCCTCAGGCCCAATCGTCTCACAAAAATCGTGTTCATAAAACTCGCGTGAGACTTCGCAAGTTGAATCTTCACAATCAAAGAAATCAAGATCCGTATCAATGTATGTCCCAAAATTATCTGTCACTTTCTGTTCCAAGGAGACATACGTTTCCTCGTACCCCAGCTCAGGGATCTCAGGTAAAGAAATCAGATCTTCCTTAATTGGTTGCTTTAATTCAAGCTGGTCAGCCTCGTAACGCATGTCCCCCCAACAGGTGCCTGAGTGGGTTCTGTCATTGGCTTTCCTGAAGGGAGTTCATTCTGGGAATCATCCCATGATTGAATCAAAGCGACCACGAATCTCATCCTTAATTTTGCAAATTTCCCAAGTAGAAATTCACCCGGGTTCTTATCCTTAACATCCTGGAGCCAATCCAACGACTTGTTCAAATCATCAATCATTTTAATCAGGGGCTCCAATCTCTCAATGCAAGGTATTGGCTGAACTTCTAAGGATTGAATGATATTCCTCAAGTTAGCCAGAACCTTATCTTGAACTTGATTACCCTGAACCAAATGAGTTGGTTTAGGGTTGGGCGGGTTTGTGATCAATGTAGGAGAATTAACGAATTGAGGTTTGTTATACCCTTCTTGATAATAGGTCATTTCAGATTGTTCAAAAGATGGTGATGACCTAAAGGCAGTGAATCAGAGGATGGGTAAGGATCGGTGTATCCTTCTTGATTGTAGATCGTATTAGGTTGTTCATGAAAAGATGACGATCTATAATCGATGTGGCTCTGAGAAGGATAGAAATCACAATCAAAGTGTTCAGGGTTAGACCCTAAACATGGAGGTCCGGAATTGTATCCCCAATCCGAGTTATCCCATCTAACTGATGGTTGATTACAGTACGAATCGGGATAATCGTCATATTGAGGATAATTCACAACAGGAGGAAAAGAGCGGGAATGCGTGTAATATGTGGAAGGATTCAAGAAAGATGGGAGGAAGAAAGGCGCCCTGCAATACAAACAATCAAACATGTCCTTAAGTGGGTTAGCCTACAGACCTACAAACTCCCAAAACCCGTCTTGAGATAAAGAAATGATTTGATCTACTTCTGTCTGTTCAATCCAACCAGTTAAAGGAGGGACTGGGGAGAAGGTTCTTCCTTCGGCTTGTGCCTCCGATTCCTAGTGTACCCTCCAGTCGCGATCGTTTGATTCTACTCCCCTAGCTAGACATCAAATTGAAAAGTAGAAACAGACTAATCGAAAATAATCTCGTTCTGGGCTCTGAAGAGTGAGTCGAATCCTTAAGGCCAACGTCTACTCTATTTTATTTAGGATTAGGTTTGAATGTGCTTTGGAATGTGATGGGCCCTTTATATGGGTTGTGCCCTTAATGATTGATTGATTTGTGTGTGCGTGCACAACCAGTGGTTTTCAAGTAAGATTATTTTTGATGTGGTGAATTTTAGAGTTCAAATCTTGCTTAGTAGCTTTTAGGATTCAACTTTAGGTGTTTTCAAACAAGTTTCGTTGGCACACCAAGTTTTGCAAGCACAGGTGAAGATGTTTTCCTTTAAAGCTTAAAAAGAATGTGGAGTGCCTAGTAAATCCCTAAGAGTTGAACCTAAGTGGCAGCTACTTGATGAGTTAATTTTAATTGAAGTGGTGCGGCATAATCAACTCAAACAATTGGCCTATTGCACCACTTAATTAGGCACACAAGTGATTACCTAATCTGATTTCTACTCAATTATGAGTTTTTGAATGTGTGTATCGGCTCCAAAGATCAGTTTACCGATTGAGTTTGAAAATCAGAAGAGGTTGTGTACCTCTGTGAGATTTTTTTTCTTTTTTTTAATGTGGGGGTTGGGGCGGGTGTGGGTGTCAAACAACAAACAATCTAACCTTAGAGTTTATAAGAATACCTAGGTTGATTGATGTTTGTGTTATTATGTTGTGGAATGAAATCTAATAGGTCGGAGGTAGGGGATAACTCACAGAACCTTCCACAGCACTTTTCTCCGATCTACCGCTTTTGCCTATCTCGAAAGAGTACCTTCAATTACAATAAGAAAGGAGAAAAGTGAGGTAAATGATTTGTAAGTTAGAAAACGCGAAGAAAAAATCAAAGAGCATCGCCTCCCCAGCAACGACGCCAAAATGTTGAACGTTCGAATTGCTACGCTAACGTGTTTGGTTTTTAAAAACTTGTAGTCGTAGTATGAAAGCGAAGAACTCATGTTCAACAAATAAAATTTATACCGAAATGAAAATTTCGAGTCGAACACAGGGAGGCGGACGTTTGATTTCAGAACTTCGCATTTGTTTTTATTAGTCACGAAATAATTTAATTGATTAGAACTACTTACAATAAATAAAAGAGAGAGAGAGAATAATACAAACAAAAATCAAAAGAGATATAGAATGCACATGGAATTCATTATCAAAAGGGATTGTTCATTACACTAAATATTACGACTAGAAAGCGGGAAAATGATTACACTAGAAAGCGGTAAATCTACTCTAGAAAGCAATAAAAGAATGGAGAGAGAAATATCATCCTCGACGGTCGCTTTGAGGACGAGCTGAACTACTCTAGAAAGCAGTAAATCTATACTAGAAAGCAGTAAAAAGAATGGGGAGAGAGATATCCTCCTCGATGGTCGCTTGGAGGACGAGCCGGACGGGATGACGCCTGGACGAAGGAAGACGAGGCAGGACGAAGGAGGACGAAGCGGAAGAACGAGAACAGGGCAGCACGTCATCGTCGTCGCGGGATCCACTTCCGAAGGGGGACGAAAATTGGACTTTATCTCGCGAGAAGCATCCCAAGTGTGGGACAAGCTTCTCTTAAGCTTTGGAGAGGTAAAGAAGAGAAGGAAGGGATGAGAATTTCGTGTGGAGGGGGTCTCCTTTTATAGTTGCAAGGAGTGGGGGCAAATTGCTCATTACATCTTTAAAACATTAAATAAGGGGTCTTTAGTGACGGATAAAACCGTCGCTAAAGCCCCATCGTCGGTGTAGTGGGCGCTGCCTGCTCGCGCCCGCTCGTCTGCTCGCGTGCGCAACGCTTGCGCACGTTCAGCGATCCTCAACCGTCCAACCGCGAGATCGGACGACTTAAGTCGCACCTTCGCCCGTTGTGCTGCGTACCTGCCCACATGCGATGCCGCGTTCTCACCATGCGTGCAATAGCACGTCGGCGCTATCAGGAGCACAGAGCCGTTTGATAACGATCCGACGCTCGCCTGCGCCTGCTCGCTCGCACCCTTCGCCTGCTCGCTGCGACTCAAACCCGAGTCCGCGCCTCGCGTTACGGCGTTGGACAGCTGTGCTGCCTCAGCCAAATGGTCGCACAGACGAATTTAGGGTGCCGCATCCACAGTCGTTGGATCTTGATCCAACGGCGGAGTAGCGACGCTCTGATTGAAGAAGAGAAGGTGCGGCGGTGCTGCGGGTCGGTTGGACGGCTGAGATGGCGCCACGTGGCGCCATCTTAGCCGCCATCTTCTGGATGTTGTAAATGGTGCCACGGGTGTCGGATTGACTCAATTTTTGCGTCGTTAGGCTGCGATCGTCGATTCGAATCCATCCGTGCAGTCGGATTTGTCGTTTGAAGTGTGGATTCACACCATCTTGGCCCTTGATCTTCTAGGGTTCCTGTTGGAACGCTTTTGATCGGGTTTTAAAAGAATGTCACGTTGTAGTATAGCCGAAAAAGCGTTCAAACAAATAAAGAGTTTTTATTACTCGAAAATCAGAGTATCTGAGGTCGAACACAGGGAGCAATTGGAATTTACTACTAATCTCAAATGTAATCAAACACTCTAATTTACTCAAAACTTGAATTCAAATATGAATGTATGCGATTTACAAAGTAATTAAGACAAAAGGGTAAAATTGGACGTCTGATCTTGTGATCAGACGTCTTAAAAGTGTTATTCTTCTCTTCTGATATTTCTTTCTTTGCAGCCTCTCTTTTGCCTTGCTTCTTTCTCTTCTTCTCAGCAGTCTCTCCTTCTTCCTTCTTTTCTCTTCTGTGAATGCTTCTTCCTCTTCCTTGGTCTTCTGTTCTTCCTTCTATCTTCTTCTGATTCTGTGTTGGCTTTCTGCGAAGGCTTTTTCTGCCTTGGTCTCTTCTTTCTTCTTCTTCTCTGCCTTGCTCAGCCTCTTCTTCTACTTCTTCTCTTCTTCTCCCTTGCGGCTAAGTCTTTCTTCGTCAACGTTCAGCCTGCCTACACAGAGAGCAAAACCTACCCTTTTCCCTCTACCCGAATGTCTCTCTCTCTCTGCAATTCGCTCAAGGACGCTCTCCCAGAGCCACGGGTAATCGGGTCGGATTTCGCACCTGGGACCAGGTGCACCTGCAGGTGGGCGATGCGCGAGGAGTGCTCAGGATGGGTAGGGTCGAATCCCGCCAGATCCGCGAGGTGAAACCGCGGACGAGGCGAGCGTGGGTCAGGTAAGGGACCTCACCCCTGTGCGTTCGGAGGCAACGAGCGTATAACACAAATTCAACTTATACTACAGCGGCGCCTCGTGGATTTCCGATGTGGGACTATTGGTTCTGCCCCGCTCTCGCGCGCGCCCGCAGAACCTTCGCGCAATCGCCACAGCTGCAGACGTCGTTGCGCTCCTTGCTAGACTTAGATGGCTTCACAGGGCTGCCCCGAATATGCTGCACCTGAAGCCTAGAGAACCTGACGCCTGGAGCTGGCTTGAAGCTTCTTCAACCGTCGTCAATGGCGGCAGGGGCTTCGATACTGTCACACTCAAAACAAGCCTCTCGGCTTAATCAGACCAGCTGGGCACCTTTGCCGTGGCACGGCGAAGGTGGTGAGCCATGCGGCCGGCCGTGGGATGGCCTAGGCGTGCATGCCTAGGTCAACCTGTGGCCGGGAGTGTGGGTGTGTTCGGGGGACTGTGGTGGAGGCGTAAAGGGATGATGGATGGGCGGAGAGTGTTCCTTGTGGTGAGGCGGAGCCTCTGAGTTGGTCGGCGAGCCGTGTGGAGGGGCGGAATGGTGGGAGCGGTTCGCCGGAGGTCGGTCGGAGGCGAGGAAGATGGAGGTGGTCAGCGATGGTCGAGGGTCAATTAAATGAAATAAAAGGGGGAAAAGAGAGAGGGGAAGATGGAGAATGTATTAATCCTAACTACAGGGATGAAGGAGGATGGAGAGGCGGACAGCTGTACCTGCTGTCGCCGGAGAAGAAGCGGCCCAGTGGAGGAAGGCGGTGGCGACGACGGGGCTGAGGCGGTGTGCGCGGGTATTGCGCAATGCGGAGGAGAATCAGGAAGATGTCTCTGTCACTGGTTTTGTGGCAGAGCGAAGAGGGAGGGGAGGGGGGCTCGCCGGAGCTCGCTGGGTACTTTGGCCGGGAAGGAAGAGACAAATTGGAGGTGGAAGCTCAGCCAAATCAAGCTGAAATTGGGCGACCGGGTTTGGAGGTTCTTTTATAGGCACTGGGCCGTGCTTTCAGAGCGTGGAGGGCACGCCTGTGTCTCTGATGGCTCGCCGAAGAAGGAAAGAGGTTAGATACCCAAATCCCTCATGCGTTTGCACGAGAGATTGGGTTCACACCAGAGATTGTGATTGGTCTTAGATGGAAGGAAATTCCTCAGAGAATCTCCCTTCCATTTCTGGGAGGGGATCTCTGAGGAATCAGAGAGTAATCCCTCTCTAAACCTTGCCGGAGGTTGGTTCTGCCCTAACAATGGTGGCAGGACCTGATTGCAAAGGTGGAGATGAAATTAGGGGACTCTCTGCAAGGATTTTCAAAAGATAGGGACCAAATTGTGATTTGGGTGTACTAAATTGCAAAGTAGGTCAAGATGACCTCCCCTTAGGTCCAAATTTTGGTACAAACCTAATTTGGACCTAAGGAATCCAATGGTGAAGTTGGATTTTAGGTTTGACCTCGTTTGACTAGATATTTTGCATAAAAACCCAAATTAGGTTACTTGAAGAGCTAGGACCCTAATCTAGGTCAAACTGGGTTCCAAAGGCCAAATTAAGTGTTCTAAACCCTAGAGGATATTTTTCCATGACTTTTAGAGGGTTTACTTGATTTTTATCCTGACCGAAACCTTGTTAACTTGAGCAGGTCTGTTTTAGGGTTACCAAATGTCATTTAATTCCTAAATTACACATGAACCCATTTCTGATTAACTCAACCCACTTTTTATCTTATTTAGACCTTTTGACCTATGTTTTGCCTCTGAGAAATCCCGTTTATGTACTGCAATGGTAAAATTACAGTTTTAACCTTTAATTCATGTTTTCTTCTCAGAGCACTTATTCCTTCATTTAGGCCTTCTTCTAGGTTATGTAGGAGCTTTTATTCTCTTTATTGGGTCAAGATGAGCTAGTTATGGCTCATGATGAGGCTCTCATCAGTTCCCTGGTCACTATCAGATGCTATAGATGCCTGATTAAGGTGATCTTAGAGTCGTTGAACTCCAATCGTCGCCTTGATCACATCTGTACGGTTAGATCTTCGATCCGAGGCCTCGATAAAAAATTTGCCCTGTCCAAGCACATAAAAGGAGACAATTAACCTCCATTTTATTCAAACTACTCTAAATGAAAGATGATGCATGTTATGCAATATTTATATCATGCAATGCAATCCTATGCTTAAGAATATGCATAAATAGACATCTTAAGTAGTGTAAATGTGTTTACATTAGTCGCCTTGTAGCTGTCCTCTCACCTCCATTCTGGTAGCAGATCATCTCCGTCTTCTCACCTCCATTCCGGAGCCACGCTGAAGCTTTCTTCTACCTGACGTCCTCCCGCTTCTCACCTCCATCATCCTACTTCCCAACTCCTTCCGAGCTTCCGCCAGGCGTAGTCGTCTCCCCGAACACCCGCTTCGAGAGATTTCTTCTAACCCCTTTTCTCTTTTATGCTTCCATGATTTATTGTAATTGACATTCAAGCAATACATCATATTTGATTCCATCTCTCTCTTGTGATTGCTTGTCATTTTATTTCAAAAATAGAAAAAATAACAAAACCCTAAAACACCAAAAAGAAACAATCGAAGTGCAGTTTTCATACAAAGTAAATGTCGCCTCCCTGTGTTCCACCCGGAACTCCCTTAGAGTTTCGGTATAAATTATATTTGATTACGAGTTTTGCAACTACGATGACGGGTTACTCATAACCTAAATTTCAAACACGCGAAACCCGTATGATCATTTTGGCGTCGTTGCCAGGGAGGCAACGGAATTTACTTTATTATTTTCTATGCTTCTTTGCATTTACATAGCACTAACCCTGCTTGTCTTTGATCTACTGTCTTGCAAGTACCCTAGCATGGAGATCCAAGTGCAGTACACTGGAGTAAAGTGTGGGTAGAGTACTTTGTAAGTGTCCCCCACATTCCCCCCCACTAGTTCATTTCGCCACAATCATAACCAAGACCTAATCTACTTAGGTGTTTGCATAAACCCTAGGATAGACTTTGTTTGTCTTGTTTGCCACCTTCACCCATCTCACCCACATTTTATAAAAAAAATAAAAAGATACTTTCTGTGGGACAAATCAATTTACACACTTTATACACCCACATCAAAGGCACATAACCTGACTTGATTTTCATCTACTCAACTAGGATTCCGACTTGTGGACCCGGTATACTAATTCAACACATAAAAGAGTAGAAATCATATTAGGTTAATCACCTTTTTCTGTGCCTTAATCGGCGGTGCATTTGAGTCGATTGATTGAATTGTTTGGGCCGCACCACCTAATCTAAAAGAGGTTCATTTTGTAGCTGCCTTATAAGATTCAATAACTAGCTCAAGCTAGGCACTCCATATTTTTCTTCATTTCTAAAGGAAAATACTTGAACACGTACTTTTAAAAATAAACTTGGCTTGCCTCACAAAACTTTGTTGAAAACACCTAATATTTGAATCCTAAAAGCTATTAAGCAAAATTTGAACCCTAAAACTCACCTCATCATTAATAATCTTGCTTGAAAACCTCTTGGTTGTGCCCATTCACACATTATCAAACAAATCATTAAGGGCACAACCCATTAAGGGCCCATCACGTTCCAGAAGCACCAATTTCCCAAGACTAACTAAAATTGATTAGACGTGTCCCTAAGGATTCATTCGCTCGTCAGGATCCAAATTGAGATTATTCACGATTAACCTACTTATACTAGTCAATCTGATGTCCAGCTAGGGGAGTAGCGTCAAATGACCACAGCTGGCGGGTACACCAGGAACCGAAGGTGCAAGCCAAAGGAAGAACCTTCTCCCCAGTCCCTCCTATCTGGTTGGATTACCTAGACATAAGTAGAGTACATCATTCATAATCTTAGGATGGATTTTGAGAGTCTGTAGACCTTTAGGCTACCCAACCTAAGGACAGGCTTGTATTTTTGTGCTACAGGGCCCCTTCTCTTCCCCGTCCTTCCGACTTCCTTCTAGTGTATGCTTGGAATGAGGTCATCGAACCCTAGATTGGAAGGACCTTTAGACCATTCCCGAAGGCGGAGGTTGAGCTTTAGCCAAGTAGATCCCATGGTTGATCAACAACCACCTCCCCCACCCCTTATCCAAAGGCAGTTGGAAGAAATGCAGCAGATGCAGCAATGGTTCCAACGTATGAATAGTCAAGGTGCTCAGCCCTTGAAGGATTTTTATGATCCTTCAAACTATAGGGAACGTCCCGGCGTCATGATTCCCGCCGGGGACATAGAAATCAAGCCCCAAGCCTTAAGCTTGATTAAGCATTTTCATGGGCTTGGCTCGGAGGACCCATTCCAGTACTTGAAGGATCTGACCACTTTGGTTTAGACCACCAAAGCAAGGAATGTGAACGAAGAGCAAATGATCATGAGGCTCTTCCCCCATTCTCTCAAGGATAAAGTTGCACATTGGTACCAGACCATAGGAAGGCCGATAGACACTTAGGCTGCTCTTAAGTCAGCTTTCTTGAAGAAATTCTTCCCTATCGGAAGAACCAATGCCTTGCGACGGGCGATTACCACTTTCTCCTAGCGGCCAGGGGAACCGTTTAATGGTGCCTGGGAGCGATTCCAGGAACTTTTGAGGAAGTGTCCACACCACGAGGTGCTGAAATGACAACTCGTGTAGATTTTCCATCACGGGTTGGCTGAACAACTCCGTAATCATGTGGACGCCTCCTACGGAGGTAATTTCCTCAACAGGGATGCAGATAGCGCATACGACCTGTTTGAGAAAATGAGCGAGAACTCAATTAATCGTGCCTCCATGGATGCATTCAATCGGTCCCAACAACCCAGGTCAAGTGCTAATGAGATCCAGGTTTCTCATTCATTTGACATGGAATTGATTTGCAATAAATAAACTGGATAAAATGGACTTGGTTGCTAAGAGAATGGAAGAATGGATGTCTGGGAATTCAGGAAATACTTCTACACCTACTTAATCCCAGAATTTGGGATTCCATTCCTCACAAGCTCCCATGGGGGGGGAGTTCGTGAACCAACTTGAATCAGCTTAACCTGTGAGCTAGGATTTCTCGGAACCTTATGGGTTCCAAACTGGGGCCTTTGATCCCAGTTTTTATGATCCTTCCTTCTCTTCATCCTCGTCCTATGAGGATGTGTATGCAATACAGGAGAATGTTAGGTCCAACCCGTATTCCAACACTTATAAGTCTGGTTGGAGGAACCACCCTAACTTCTAGAAAAGTCAAGGGCAACAAACCCAAACTTGACCTAGCAACTATGCATCTCAAAGACCTATGGGTCAAGGTCAAGTATACATCAAGTTGCCCCCGAGATCGGTTACTTAGCCATCTTGGAATGCCCAACAATCTGCAGGGCACGCTGATTTAAACCGGCAGATAGTGGAAATGCAGGGGTCCATGCTTCAGCTCATGCAGCAAATGAAGATATCATTAGATAACTTGCAATTCGGGTTAATTGCTAACACCTGACAACCTGAATCTCTACCATCCCAACCCGTACCCAACCCGCACAATGTGCAAAATCAGGGCAATAAAGCCCAACGATACGAAAATCAAAGGGACCCACACGCACATGCTCAAGTGGTTGAGCAGGGTCCCTCATCTTCTTCTTTTTCTGGTTATATGACCAACCAAGGCCCTCCAATCTTCACTACCCCACCTCAAGACCCAAACCCATATGCCTCTGCAAACTCCGTCACCTTGAGAAGTGGGAAGCAGACCCAGAACCCTAAACTACCTTCTAGAAGCCAACACCCTAGGGAACTTGAGAGAGAGAAGGAGGAGATTGAAGAAGACAATAAGGCCTAGGGATCGGAAATTGAAAATACAACCCATATCCCGTTCCCTGAGGCCGTATTGAAAACCAAGAAGAAGAAAACCATAGATAGCAACAAGGAGCTCCTGAATTTATTCAAGAGCGTAGAGATAAATATTCCTCTCCTCGACGCTATTAGGCACATCCCAGCTTACACTAAATTCTTGAAAGAACTGTGTACCCAAGAGCGTAAGCCGAGAGAACCCACTCCAAGGAAGGTGATTCTCTCTGAGCAGGCAAGTTCTGTTATCCTGCATCATCTTCCTCAAAAGAAGAAAGATCCAAGTGCCCCCTTGATCTCATGCATTTTTGGGGAATACACTTTTGATAGGGCACTATTGGACCTAGGTGCATCCATCAACCTAATCTCAACTTCTCTTTATGAGAGGTTTGGGTTAGGTGAACTCAGGCCAACCTCAGTAATGCTACAATTAGCAGATCATTCGATCACCACACCGAGAAGAATTAATGAGGATGTAATTGTCAAGGTCAAGGATTTCTATTTTTCTGTAGATTTTCTCATCCTTAACATGGATGTACCTAATAATTTGAGGAACACGCCCATCATTCTAGGGCGTCTATTCCTAGCTACCGCCAAGGCCAACATAAACTATTAAAGCAATACTATGGAGATCGTCTTTGGAGATAAGAAGCTAACTCTGGATATTTTTAAGGCGATAAGAGGATTTGAGGATTGTGGATTCATTGAGGAGCTCGAGGATCGGGATCTTGAGACTTGTATGGCAATCAGTGCACTCAAGGACTCCACCAGCTTTAGCGAACCCAACCCACAACCCTCTGTGGTAGACCTGCCACATCCTGAAGAGGCTATTGATTTTGTTCATTCCCAGCTTCTTCCACTGGATCTTCCTGATGAATCTTCATCAGCATCCTCCCTACCTTCCATTTTAAACCCACCTCAGCTTAAATTGAAACCATTGCCCAAAAATTTGAAATATGAGTTCTTAGAACTTGAAAACATGCTCCCCGTGATTATTAGTGCTGATTTCACTAAGGATCAAGAATTGAGGTTAATTAAGGTCCTTAAGAACAACAAGGAGGCAATTGGTTGGACCATCCACGACCTTAGAGGGATCGAGTTGTCTTATTGTAACCATCGTATTTTTATGGAAGATGGTGATCAGAGCACCATCATGAGCCATAAATAGCTCAATTTGATCTGATTAAGTCATTAAATGCTCCTACATAACCGCTAGAGAGCCCTAAGTCACTGCATAATCATTCTGAGGGAAAGACAAGAAAATAGGATAAAACTGTAATTTTACCATCATATCATGAATGCAGTACAACCACGGGTTTTCTCAGGGGTTAATTAATGGTCAAATGGTCCTAAAAGGCTAACAAGTGGGTTAGAACAGACAGAAAAGGATTTTCGCGTGATTTGAGGATTAAATGACTTCTGAAACCCTAAAAATAGATCCACTTAATTAAATGAGGTTCTTGTCAGGATAAAATTCACCTAAATCATCTAAAATTCATATAAAAATATTTTCTAGGATTTGGTACCTTCAATTTGATCATCAGAACCTATCTTGACCCAAAATAGTCTCAAACTGACATTTGCCCTAATTTGGGTTTTTGCATAAATTACCTAGACAAACTTGGTCAAAACCAAACTCTAGCCTTACCATTGGATTCCTTATGTCCAAATTAGGTTTCTACCAAAATTTGGGCCTAATCTGAGATCATATTGACCTAGTTTGCAATTTGGTCCTGTCTGATTCTTTTCTATCACACATATGCCCTTAACTTTCAAAATCCTTACAAAAAGGCCC
This sequence comes from Thalassia testudinum, assembly GCA_037157565.1. Lineage (NCBI taxonomy): Eukaryota > Viridiplantae > Streptophyta > Magnoliopsida > Alismatales > Hydrocharitaceae > Thalassia > Thalassia testudinum. The sequence goes on along the minus strand of JAZHRO010000022.1, from coordinate 64,172,109 downwards.
CTAAATTTGTCATCATTTTCATAAACAGGTCCCTATCGCCATGAATCCTATTCCTACAAACTCCGGCAACCTAAATTTGGCAAGAACTCCTTGATTTCTTAACGAATCTTTCTTAAATTTGAAAGGGAAGTTCGTCAAGGAATTTCCTTCCATCTGAGCCATTCCTTGGGCTCCAATTCTTTCCCAAAAGGTCATGCGAACCCTTCAAATGTTCGGGTAACCTATTCATAAAAACCTTCCAAGCTTGGAAGCTTCTTTCCAAGCTTGGAAGGGCTTCCTATGGCCTATAAAAGATCCCATGTCGCACGGCCAAGCTCTTCAGCAAGTTTTTAGGAGCCAAATTGCCCTAATTTACCCTCTCCGACCACCAAATAACTTTGCTCCAGCAACCTCCTTGGATCCCCCTCCTCCGGCCGACCAACCATCAAATTGAACAGCTTTAAGTTCTTCCTCTCTTCCTCGCAACCCTCCCCAACCAAAGGGAGGGCGTTCCTTTGTCTGAGTCATCGTCGCCGTCTCGCCATCTCCACTTCCTTCTCCGGCTCCGATCGACCAACACCGGAGCCCTCCGCCTCTCAACCACATCCTTAAGTCCCTCTATCTCTCCCTTTCCCTCTCTATACTATTTTTCCACCCTTACAACACACGCACAACCGCCAATCGCCGCCCCCCGAACTTCATCTTCTCCACCTCCAGCAAAGCTCCGGCGATGCCTACACACCACCACATTGCTCGAAACCCGCCGCTACCACTTCCATCAGCATCGCCACAACTCACCCTCCAAAAACCCTAAAGAAATTTAGGGATTAACACCCTCCACCTTCCCACAGAATGCACCCATTATCCACCCTCACACACCTCACCGTAAGCCCTCCACACACGTCTTAACTCCCTCGAACCACCGCCGTTGCATTCGCCTCATCAAGGCGAAGCTCCTGAACGTACTGACTGGGGCACTTAGCCCGTATTCATCTCTTTCAGGTATCACGTTGCCTCTGCCATTGGCGAAGCTTCTTCAAGGAGCACCAGGTGGTGTTCTTGCTCCAAACGCCCAGGAATCACCTCCAGGTGGTGCGGATTTATGTGCTCCAGGTTCCCAAGGAACCAATTGGAGGCATCATCCTCCGTAGTTGCGCCAATTTGGCCCTTCTTCACTGTAACTGCTGTCGTGCGAAGAAGGGTTGGACTTTAGTCCCACCTCGGTAGCTGACGAAGCGCTGCACAGAGTTAAATGATTTTTTGATACAACCTGTTCACCTCAATAGCACGGGGTGAGGTCCCCTCGCACGTGCCCACGCATGCCCTCTCCTGCGCTCACGCCCTACGAGTCTGGGCTTGGTCCGATTACCCGGATACCCGAGTCTAGTCTGGTTTGCTTGGTCTGAAAGAGGAAGAAGAGAAAAAGAGAGAGGGGGGGTTTGCTCTGCCATCCTCTTCTTGACTCTTGTGAAATCTGAAGAGGCCTTTGTCTTTGCTGGTGTACTAAGTCCTGTGCTGCACCTTCTCTGACGCTAAGGGAAGAAGAAGAAAAGGAATAAGAAGAGAAGAGAAGAGAGAAGACTCTCCCTGAGGCTTGAAGAATTTGAAGAAGAAAGAGGAAGAGAAGAGGCCTTTGCCGCTGTTATGGCATCTGAACCTAAATCTGTCGTCTGATATCGGATACCTTGGTTCTGTTGGTTACAATTGAGTTGTACTTGGCTTATCTGATCTGTTACTTTGAGTAGCTTAAGCTTGACATTGTAAGGTAATTTGGTGATTTAAATCACCATTTTACTCTCTCTTCTTTTTGCATTATTAACATTGGATCTCATTTATGTTGGCGCTAGAGCACCACGATCATTTGTTTTGATGATAACAAAACACGTGTTATTTAATATTTGCAATTTGAGTCCTAAATTTCAGGTCAATTGCAAATGTGGACGTGTTTAGACGGAACTCGAGCTCGCATCCAGGACGGATTGGAGGAGCTTAATGAAGAACAGAGGAGGTTCGCGTGGAGCGACAGATTGAAGATAGAAGACAAGAAGAATAGGATAGATTCCTTTTAATCCTTTCTTGTATCTCTTGTCTTTATTTTCTTGCTCTTTTTATTTTCCTTAGAATATTATGTTAAAGAGCCTCAAAGTACCCTAACAGTAGTCCTAGGAACACCGGCACAACCCTAGGATACTTAGGTTTTCTGTAGAATACTTAGAAAACCAATATAGGGTTCAAACAGCACTTCCAGACGTCTAATTCACAAATCAGACGTCTGATAAAGTATTATAAGACGTCTGACTGTTGTTTCAGACGTCTGATATCTGTTAGGCTGGTTCTGTCTGATGAAATCAGACGTCCAGACCTTATACCAGATGTCTTAGGAGACGTCTGATGGACTTGCCAGACGTCCAGATAGTGGACCGCCTTATCAGACGTCCTTAGGCCTTTCAAGACGTCTGATAAATGACCGTTTTGCCTCGGTTGACCCAAAATCTCTTCTCAGAGATTTTCTAGCCATTGCAACGGTTGGAAAATCCATTCCGTAGGAAAAGTTGGTTTCCAGACGTCCGGGCATAGTGCCAGACGTCCTGTATGTCGTCTGATCAACTTGAACAAAAACGCTGTTTAGATCTGATTCAAGTAAGGAGGAAACCCGCATAGAATCAGACGTCCGACCTTGAAATCAGACGTCTTAAAGTGGCCTTCCAGACGTCTGATCACCCTGTCAAATGTAATCATTGTCCTGATTTCGGCCTGATTCTCTTGGGCTTTGCACCCAACGGCTATAGAACCCTTCCTAAGCCTTCCAAAGCCTTCCTAAGGCCTCTATAAATAGAGGGGAACCTTTGCAACACAAATACACACCTAGATACACCTAGACACACTAAGAGAAACAAGAGACACACCTAAGAAACTTAGTTCCACTCTTTTGTGTCCAAGAGAAGCCCTTGCTCTCCAAGCTCTAGTTCCATTCTCTAGAGAGCATCAAGCTTCGCGCACCCGCTCTCCCGCCGTTGTTTACGAGAGCGACGTTGCGCCGTCGCGTGGCACACGCACCGCGTCATCAACTCAACGTACTCCTTGCAAAGGGGAGTTTCCTAATTCCTATAGAAGCTAGGTTTATAATTACTTTGTTGGCTCTATAGGATTACCTGTTTTATTTTATCTTTGTCTTTTGGTTGGGTATTCGCTTTGCGAATTCCCGTCTCCTTCGTGGGACAAAATCCTTCTCGTGGAGAGAAGGGGTTGAGGAACGCTACCCTCGTACTTGTAGCGTGGTTGTACTGAGGTTGAATCACCCTCGTTTTAAAGTGATTCGGTTAGTGGATTTGATCAACTAGGTTGATCGGAAAATCCTAACTCGAGAGGGTTAGGTGGTGGTTTTCACCCGGTTTGGGTTTCCACCTATAAATCTTTGTGTACTTTGTGTGGTTGTCTTTTCTGTGATATTGTTTATATTATTTCCGCAATTTATTATGTCATCCCTCCTAGTAGGGCCGAACTTTCAATTTATATATCTTTATTGATTGCAAATTCTTACATCTTTAATTGTGATCTTGAGTTTTAAATTGCCATATTGCTCCCTATGTTCAATCTCGGATTTCATTCAAGTAATAAATTGTATTTGTTTTTCACACTAATTCGACCTATACTGCAACGCGACGATTTTAAAACCCGTTTCAAAGTGACTAACAGATGGATCCCGCCCTTCTCACGAGATGCAAAGGAGACTAAACCCGAATATGCGAGAAGTGGTCAAGAAGGAGATAATCAAGTGGCTCGATGCTAGGATTATTTACCCAATCTCGGATAGTCCGTGGGTTAGCCCTGTTCAGATTGTACCCAAGAAGGCGGGAATAATCGTTACGACTAATGAGAAAGGGGAAATCTTCACCACTCGTTCAGCTTCTGCTTAGAGAGTCTGTATTGACCATAGGAAGCTTAACATAGCCACTAAAAAGGATCACTTTCCCATGCCATTCATCGATCAAATCCTTGAAATGTTAGCTGGGCAAAAATACTTTTGCTTCCTGGACAGTTATTCAGGATATAACCAAGTCCCTATCCATCCCAAAGACCAGGAAAAGACAACCTTCACATGTCCCTACAGAACCTTTGCATTCCGTAGAATGCCATTCGGACTTTGCAATGCACCTGCGACTTTTCAAAGGTGCATGCTGGCCATCTTTTCTGACATGGTCGGAGATTGTCTTGAGGTGTTCATGGATGATTTCTCTATTTTCGGAGATTCTTTTGAGTCTTGCCTAGCTAACTTGGAATTGATCCTCCAGAGATGCATCAAAACATGGTTGGTCCTTAGATGGAGAAAGAGCCACTTTATAACTCAGGAAGGCATTGTCCTGGGTCATGTGGTCTCAAGTTGGGGTATTGAGGTTGATAAAGCTAAGGTAGATGCTATCTTTAAACTTCCTCCACCCACATCCGTAAAACAGATCCACTCTTTCCTTGGGCATGTGGGTTTTTACAGGAGATTCATTAAGGACTTCTCGAAGGTTGCTCGACCCTTGAGTAAACTTCTGGCCAAAGACACGCCGTTTGAGTTTGATGAATTATATCGTAAGGCATTTGATTTATTAAAAACGGTAGTCACCTGTGCCCCAGTGTTGCAACCACCGATCTAGACAGCCCCATTTGAGATTATGTCTGACGCATCTGATTATTCTGTCGAAGCTGTCTTGGGTCAGAAGATTGAGAAAAGGCCCTCTGTGATTTACTACGCTAGCAAGACTCTAGACGAAGCCCAAAGAAACTACACCGTTACTGAAAAAAAATTGCTAGTTGTAGTTTTCGCTTTAGAAAAATTCAGGGCTTATCTTTTAGGTTCTCGTGTCATCATCTATACCGACCACTCGGCCTTGAAACATCTCTTGGCCAAAAAGAATGCCAAACCCCAGCTTAGTCGCTGGATTCTGCTGCTTCAAGATTTCGAACTTGAAATTAGGGATAAAGCTGGGGCACAAAATGTAGTAGTGGATCACCTCTCGAAAATCCTAATTGATTCTCCTCATCAGAATATCCCGATCTCTAATACTTTTCCGGATGAGACTATCCTTACAGTCTCGGGTATCCGAACCACCTAGTTTGCGGATATCGTCAATTATTTGGCCGTTGGTCAAATCCCCTAGGATTGGACCAAACAACAATGGGATAGACTTATGTCTGAGGCCAAATATTATTTTTGGGATGATCCCAAGCTGTACCGCATTTGTGCAGACCAGATTATTCGTCAATGCATCCTAGAAATTGAGTTTCATAGCATACTTGAGTTCTGCCACACATTTGCGTGTGGTGGACACTTTTCTGGGAAAAAAATGGCAGCAAAAATCTTGCAATCCAAATACTATTGGCCGTCATTATTTAAGGATGCCCAAGAATTCTCAAAGTCATGCACCCAATGCCAGACACTCGAGAATATGGCTAAGAGAGATATGATGCCCCTTAATCCAATACTTTCCGTCGAAATTTTTGACATTTGGGGCATCGACTTTATGGGACCCTTCCCTCCTTCATTTGGACACCAGTATATTCTGGTCGCTGTTGATTACGTGTCCAAATGGATTGAGGCAATTCCCACCTGGACCAATGACCACAAGGTGGTCATCGATTTTGTGAAGAAAAATATCTTCAGTCAGCTTGGGATTCCTCGAGCAATTATCAGTGATGGTGGCACACATTTCACTCATGCCCAGTTTCAGAATTTATTGGGGAAATACGGGGTGAATCATCGGATTTCCACACCTTACCATCCTCAGACGAATGGACAGGCCGAGGTCTCCAATCGGGAGATCAAAAACATTTTGCAGAAAACTGTTAGGCCTGATATGAAGGATTGGACCAAAAAGCTAGATGATGCTCTTTAGGCCTACCGTACGGCATACAAAATGGCTATCGGTATGTCTCCATTCCATCTGGTGTTTGGTAAGGCGTGTCACTTACTCGTAGAACTTGAACACCGGGCATTTTGGGCCATTAGGAAATGTAATTTTGACTTAGAGTTGGCTAGGCAAACCAAGAAACTCCAACTATCTGAGTTGGTGGAGCTTCGAAATGATGCTTATGAAATGGCCATAATCTATGAGGTAAGGACCAAAGCTCTCCATGGCTAGATGATTTCACATAAGATCTTTGAGCCGAACCAGAAGGTCTGGCTTTTCGATTCTCGATTGAAGCTTTTCCCTGGAAAACTCAGGTCTAAGTGGGACAGGTCGTTCGTTATTGAGCGGATTTTCCCTAACGGGGCCATCAAAATCTCTGACCCAAAGATGGGTAATATCTTCAAGGTCAACGGACAGCATCTCAAGCCCTTTGTTGACCATATGTTCCCTGAACCCATCTCAGATAAGGTTGCTCTTACCTTGCCTTAACCACCGTGGGTCGATCATCGCCTAGCTGAAGGCACTAAACTCAGCACGTGTAAAGACTATTCCAAGCTAACCAGAATCCCATGGAAACCAGGTGCTATTCTTCCACTTCTGCTCTCATGCATGCCTGCATTTTTAACAATGAGGATATTGAAATAGCTAAGCATGGGGGGGTGGATATATCTTATAATCTTTTCGTTAGCTGTAATAGTAATTTCCTGTTATTTGATTCAAAAAATAAATTAGAATTAGGAGACGAGAACTTAGGCAATAGGAGTTGCAAGCTTTAGAAATTGATACTTTGAGACCTGAATACTTAGACTCTTCAGGTCTTCGAGCTTAATTAGCCCAGGTGTCCACTCAAATGTAGACTTAATCTCGAGTCCTCACCAATTAAAATTCATTTTAATCTGGTAAATAAATTGGGATGATAAGTACGCGACTTATCAACCTGCCCTCTGATTTGGGGGGACTTTAGGCCTAAGCATCTACACACTTTTTTGCACTGACTCACTTTTCGGCAGTTTCTTCGGAAATTGGGTAGCTAATGAACTATCGAGGGTGGTATGGCTGGCAAGTTGTCTGTGGTAACAGCTCATTTTCCGATTGTCCAGAGCCCAATCACAAGACCATTTTCATTGTGCTGCCTTTAGGTAAATCTTAGATAAGGGAAGCCACCTACTTAAAAAAAAAATAGAAAAAGGAGAAAAAATAATAAAATAATAATAAAATAAAACCACACTTCACCACACGAGTATGGCTAGCAAGTTGTCATGGGTAATAGCCATTGGCCGATTGTCCACAGCCCAACTCACAAAAATGCACAATAATTCCTAAAACACTTAGGGAAGAAGCGGGGAAGTAGAATAAAATGGGGAGATATACACTTGATTCGCCCTTGTGTTGACCCCATAAATAAATGAAGTAAGGAGAAAGCTACCGTTAAAACACATAAACCTCTAGGCAAGGTCACCTGGGGTCGTAGAAACCCGAAGTCCTTTTTAACGGCCACCTAGTGAGTCTTTCGCTCATTTTACTAGATGCTTAGCACTTAGAGTCCTTTTCGAGTCTTGGGCGGGTCGAGTAGCCGTAAAAAGTTTTCCTGGAACTCTCAAACTCCAAAAGTACAAAAAAATTAGAAAAGAAGAAAAATAAGAAAAAAAAATTGTATCTTCTCTTCTCAAATAGGACAAGGGCATGGACGGTCTGCATTCTGGCAGACACCCGGGCACTGTTGAGTCTTCGTAACCAGGTCTTGGGTTGAAAGTTCCTAAAATAACCAACAAATTATGCCTAAGAGATCGAATCCAAATTCTACTTTTATAAATAGCAAGTAGGCTAATTTTGCTAGGGACTAGCAAAAGGTAAGCATGGGGGTATGATAAACACATATGAATTCATGATAAAATTCTTATTTATGATAGTTCCTAAGCTTAGCATTGCATATCATGTTATTAATACAGCATAACATCCATTGCATGGCATTTAGGATAGTTGTATATTATGTACCCTAATTCTTCCATTTTACATGGCCAGGAGGTAGTGTGACACCTTTATGGGCTTCGAATGAAGAATCCGACCGTACGGATGAATCCGGAGCAACGATTGCAATCTGTCAACGCAAAAATCACCCTGATTGGAGCTCCATAGCACCCTCGACAAGAAGAAGAAGAAGATGGACGGCCCAGATGGCGCCACGTGGTGCCGTCCAGGCCGCCCCACCTGAGCCGACGCATTCTCAAGGCCACCGTAAGATGAGATCTCAGTTGTTGGATCTCAATCCAACTGCTGGGAGCCCGCTGATTGCACAGCAATCATGGGTCCTAATCAACCTAAATAATGTTAGAACCTATCTTAAATTGTGGATATTGCACTCATATCTTGCATATCATGCATTGCATCAGTCTATTCAGAATAAGATGAGATATCCTACTAGTTAATGATTTTTATTGCTATTTACAGATAATAAAGTGATCCAGGATGGAGATAGTGGAATAAAGAAATAAAGGAAGAAGAAGACTTATCTAGATAAGAGGAGTGAGGAGGATAGCCTTATCCCTACCCTTAGAAACCCTAGGATAGCCTTATCCCTACCCTTAGAAACCCTAGGATAGCCTTCCCAAACCCAAGACAACCTCCATTAGGGCACCTTAGCCTCAAAACCCGAACATGGATAGCACTATCCATGTTCCTATCCCTCTCCCAAACACTTAGGAACCAAAACCAACCTTAGAAAACATAAAACCCACTCTCCAGCACCTTTTAGGACGTCCAGACATCTGGCTGGACGTCTGATTTCTGCAGAATAACAATCCAGGAAGCCAAAACTCATACTGACACAGAATTGGACGTCTAATTTAGTGTCTAGACATCCAATTTTGTAGTATAAGACGTCTGACCACTATCCTAGACATCTGATACTGCTGTCTGGTTCCTGATTTTGGTGTTGGAAGCCCTAGCTTGCCTATTTTGACCTAGGAACCCCACCGGACACCCTAGGAAACCTAAGTAGAGACCTCCTAAGCCTAGTCCACTATCCATAGCCCTACTTGTCCTATCCCTAACCCAATTAAACCATCCCATACCTAATTGGGTGCATCTACAGTTGATTGGGTGCACCCGAGCCCAATTAGATCCACCCAGGATCTAATTAACTCATACCTATTAGGGTTACCCTAGCCTAATCACATGCACACATCTAATTAGACTTGACCTAGACCTAATTGGGTTCACTCCTACCCAATTAGACTTTCCTAAGCCTAATTAGGTCCACACCCACATAATCTAGATTGACCCAACCTATTTAGCACCTAATCCCACCAAAACCCACAACCTAGCCCTACGAAAAACACACACCCACACACACACGCACACCTTCCCATTTTACTCCCACCAAACCCATGCACACTCTCTTGGAAACCCTAAAAACTTGTGTCAAACCTAGATCCAAAAATTGTGGCATTTGCTATTTTTGGAGCCACCAACAGTGGCAACCAAATGGAGCCTTCCATAAGGGCAAAGAGAGAGCTACGAAATTGGACCATATCTCCATACACTCTCCCATCCATACTCTCCACTCTAAAACTTGCTTCCACCCTCCAAAACCTCAAGGCTGTCCTCCTCATCCTCCTCCAAAGCTTCAAGGACGGCCATTGGTAGAGAAAGGGAGCAACACCCTCCTCTCTCCACTTGGGTGCACTAGCCCCCATCTTCTTCTTCTTCTTGGACGGCCATGAAGGCTCACCTATAGCCTTGATGTAAACACATTTACACTACTTAAAATGTCTATTTATGCATGTTCTTAAGCATAGGATTGCATTTCATGATATAAATATTGCATTACATGCATCATCTTGCATTTAGAGTAGTTTGAATAAAATGGAGGTTAATTGTCTCCTTTTATGTGCTTGGACAGGGCAAATATTTTATCGGGGCCTCGGATCAAAGATCCAACCGTATGGATATGATCAGGGCGACGATTGGAGTTCAACGACTCCAAGATCGCCCTAATCAGGCATCCGTAGCATCAGATAGAGACCGGGGAACCCTAGAAGATCAAGGGCCAGGATGGTGTAAATCCGCACTTCAGATGGAAAATCCGACCACACGGATGAATTCGGATCGACGATCGCAGCCGAACGACACAAAAATCAAGTCAATCCGACATCCGTGGCACCATCTACAACTTCCAGAAGATGGACGGCCAAGATGGCGCCACGTGGCGCCATCCCAGCCGCCCAATCGGCCGCAGGAGTCCTGTGAAGATCGCGCAACGTCTCCTCTCCGCCGTTGGATCTCGATCCAACGGCTGCGGTCGCGCGCGTTTAAAAACGTCCGCGCGACCATTTCGCCGCGTAGCGCAGCGGCTACGCAGCCGCGGGCGAAGCGGAGGTCGCGGGTTCGAGCCGCGGAGAGGGGGGCGAAGGCGCGGGCGAGCGGGCGCGCACGAGCGTCGGATGAAGATCCAACGGCCGCGCGCGCCCGATAGCGCCGACGCGCAATTGGACGCCCTGGTGGGCGCGCGATCGCACGCGGGCGGCGCACTACGCAGCGGGCGCGGGCGCGATCTAAGCCGTCCGATCTCGCGATCGGACGGCTGAGACGACGCGGACGTGCGTCTGCGTTACGCGCGCAGGCCAGCCGAGCGGGCGCGCGTGGCGCGGCGGCGACGGCGACGGCGGGGCTTTAGCGACGGTTTTATCCGTCACTAAAGACCCCTTATTTATTATTTTGAAGATGTAATGTCCATTTTGCCCCCACTCCTTGCAACTATAAAAGGAGACCCCCTCCATACGAAATTTTCATCCCTTCCTTCTCCTCTCTACCTCTCCAAAGCTCAAGAGAAGCTTGTCCCACACCCGGGATGCTTCTCGCGAGATAAAGTCCAAATTTTCGTCCCCCTTCGGAAGTGGATCCCGCGACGACGACGGCGTGCTGCTTCGTTCCCGTTCTTCTGCTTCGTCCTCCTTCGTCCCGCTTCGTTCTCCTTCGTCCAGGCGTCGTCCCGTCCGGCTCGTCCTCCAAGCAACCGTCGAGGAGGATTTCTCTCTCCCTATTCTTTTTACTGCTTTCTAATATAGATTTACTGCTTTCTAGAATAGACTATTCGTCCTCCGAGCGATCGTCGAGGAGGACATTTCTCCCTCCATTCTTTTAATGCTTTCTAGAGTAATTGTTTTATATTTTCTAGTTGTAACGAATGAACTCTTTTATGATTAATTTCTTGTCTATTCTACATCTCATTTTAATTTCCATGTGTAGTATTCTTTCTCTCTCTCTTACTCCCTCTCTCTCTTTTATTTGTTGTAGATACTTAGATAGTTTAAATTGAATTTCTTGGTGACAAAATAAAAAGAAACGCGGAGTTTTTAAATCAAACGTTCGCCTCCCTGTGTTCGACCCGGAATTCTTATTTCGGTATAAATTTTATTTGTTGAACACGAATCCTTCGCTTTCGAACTACAACGACGGGTTTTCCAAAACCAAACACGTTAGCGTAGATTCTCGCGCTCAACATTTTGGCGCCGCTGCCGGGGAGGCAACGATCTTTGATTTCTCTTCACGTTTTGTAACTTACAAATCATTTACTTCACTTTTCTCCTTTCTTATTGTAATTGCAGGTACTCTTTTGAGACAGGCAAAAGCGGTAGATCGGAGTAAAGTGCTGTGGAAGGTTTTGTAAGTTACCCCCCACCTCCCACCCATTAGATTTCATTTCATCACATAATAATTCAAACATCAATCAACCTAGGTGTTCTTATAAACTCTAAGGTTAGATTGTTTGTTGTTTGACATCCATACTCACTCCAACCCCCACATTAAAAAAAAAAAAAAAAAAAAAAAAAAAATCTCACAGAAGTACACAACCTCATCTGATTTTCTAACTCAACCGGTAAACCAATCTTAGGAGCCGGTACACACATCCAAACACATAATTGAGTAGAAATCAGATTGGGTAATCATTTGTGTGCCTAATTAGGTGGTGCATCAGGCCAGTTGTTTGAGTTGTTTGGGCCGCACCACTTCAAATAAAATCAACTCATCAAGTAGCTGCCAATTAGGTTCAACTCTTAGGGATCTACCAGGCACTCCACATTCTTTTTAAACTTTAAAGGAAAATATCTTCACCTGTGCTTGCAAAATCTGGTGTGCCAATGAAACTTGATTGAAAACACCTAAAGTTGAATCCTAAAAGCTACTAAGCAAGATTTGAACCTTAAAATTCACCACATCAAAAATAATCTTGCTTGAAAACCACTGGTTGTGCACGCACACACAAAGCAATCAATTATTAAGGGCACAACCCATTTAAAGGGCCCATCACATTCCAAAGCACATTCAAACCTAGCCCTAAATAAAACAGAGTAGACGTTGGCCTTAAGGATTGGACTCGCTCTTCAGAACTCAGAACGAGATTATTTTCGATTAGTCTGTTTCTACTGTTCAATCTGATGTCTAGCTAGGGGAGCAGAGTCAAACGATCGCGGCTGGGGGGTACACTAGGAACCGGAGGCGCAAGCCGAAGGAAGAACCTTCTCCCCAGTCCCTCCTTCTAACTGGTTGGATTGAACAGACAGAAGTAGATCAAATCGTTCCTTTATCTCAAGACGGGTTTTGAGAGTCTGTAGGTCTGTAGGCTAACCCATTTAAGGAAAGGTTTGATTGTTTGTATTGCAGGGCACCTTTCTTCCTCCCGTGTCTCATGAATCCTTCCACATATTTCACGCATTCCCACTCTTTCCCTCCTGTTGTAAATTATCCTCAACATGACGATTATCCCAACTCGTATTGTAATCGACCATCAGTTAGTTGGGATAATTCGGATTGGGGATACAATTCCGGACCCCCGTGTTTAGGGTCTAACCCTGAACACTTTGATTCTCAATTCTATCCTTCTCAGAGTTGCATCGATTATAGATCGTCCTCCTTTCATGAACAACCTAATGCGATCTACAATCAAGAAGGATACACTGATCCTTACCCATCCTCTGATTTCACTGCCTTTAGGTCATCTCCATCTTATGAACAATCTGAAATGATCTATTATCAGGATGGGTATAACGAATCTCAATTCGTTAATTCCTCTACATTGATGTCAAACCCGCCCAACCCTGAACCAACTCATTTGGTTCAGGTTAATCAGGTTCAAGATAAGGTTCTGGCTAACTTGAGGAATATCATTCAATCTTTAGAAGTTCAGCCAATACCTTGCATTGAGAGATTGGAGCCCCTGATTGAAATGATTGATGATTTAAACAAGTCTTTGTTGGATTGGCTCCAGGATGTTAAGGATAAGAACCCGGGTGAGTTTCTACTTGGGAAATTAGCGAAATTGAGGATGAGATTCGTGGTTGCTTTGATTCAATCTTGGAATAATTCCCAGGATGAACTCTCTTCAGGAAAGCCAATGACAGAACCCGCTCAGGCACCTGTTGGGGGGGACATGTGTTACGAAGCTGACCAGATTGAATTAAAACAACCAATTAAGGATGATTTGATTTCTTCACCTGAAACCCCTGAGCCGGGTTACGAGGAAACGTATGTCTCCTTGGAACGCAAAGTGACAAATGATTTTGGAACATACATTGATACGGATCCTGATGGTGAAGATTCAAGTTGCGAAGTCTCACACGAGTTTTCAGATCACGATTTTTGTGAGACGATTGGGCCTGAGGAATCTGATAGATCATTTGATAGCCCAATAACTGAGGAAACTGATCTTATTAGGGCACACGATACGGATCCAGAATCGCATTTTCTGGAGGAATTAATTCAATGCCCTGATTATCAGTTACACCCTGTTGAGCTTATTGATGATTCTAATTCTGAGATAATTAGACCCAAGTCAATTTTGATTTTGCCACATCATCTAGACTTGGAGATTTCAGACGGGGTGATGAATATACAAGAGGTCATGGAATTTGATATGCCGAATGAGGAGGATAGGAGCTGGGAAATTCTGATTTGGGAAGTCAATTTTGGAGGAAATGGAAGATTGAGTCGAAGGGTTCCTTTTAAACTGAAACCATCAAATCAGAACCCTTACGACATTTGTTTCGAGGATGTCAAACTCAAGCACACATTTAACGATTATCCTTTTGAGCTTCAATTCTCTGTAACCCGACATTTTGGCCTTGGGTTGCATCCTCACAAATCGCAGGCCCGACCCCGCTTGCATTCTGATTTTAGGTTTTGGGTAATTTTTATCCAGAACCTAAGATATTCTCGATTATGGGGTGTGGGTCTGCACCACAATCTGGTCCACATCTGTGGACCTCTGCTGACAGGTCAGAGGATTCTTCTGTTCATTCTAATTCTGACCTGCACATGTGAATTCTTCATTTCTTTTCTTTGTATAGTGTGCCTAGCTGAAGGCACTAAACTCAGCACATATACAGTTCTTTTTCATTTTCATCTCGGAGCGGACCCGATATCCACGCAATTCAGGTGCTTTCTACGCTTTTCCACTCTGTTTTATGTCTTTTTAATACAATGAGGACATTGCATTAGATAGGCATGGGGGGGTGGATATTTATCTTTGAATTCATTCGTCAGCTCCGTAGATTTGTTTTATTATTAAAAAAAAAAAAAAAAAAAATCGAAATTAGGAAAGAGAATTTGGGTTTAAGAAAATTTTCGGTCTTAAGAAATACTATATTATGGTTTGAACACAAAGACCCTTCAGGTCTTTGGACTTAATCAGCCTATGTATCCACTAAAATGTGGATTTGTTTTTCGAGTTCTCGCCAACCTGAATTTTATTATAATTGGAGTAAATAAGTTTGGGTGATAAGTACACGACTTATCAACCCGCCCTCTGATGTGAGGGAATTTTGAGTCTTAAGCATCTACACACTTTCTTTGCACTGACTCGTTGTTTGGCGATTTTAACGGAAATTGGGTAGCTAATGAACCTTCTAGGGTGATATGGCTGGCAAGTTATCGTGGGTAACAGCCCATAGGTAGGTTGTCCAGAGCCCAGTCACTGGACCTTTCTCTTTTTGCTGCCTTTAGGTAAATCTTAGACCAGGGAAGCCACCTACTTAAAAAAAAAAAAAAAAAATCAAAAAGGAGAAAAGAACAAAAAGAAATAAGCCACACTTCGCCGCACGAGTATGGCTGGCAAGTTGTCGGTGGTAACAGCTCATCGACCGGTTGTCCAGAACCCAGCTCAGAGAATGCACTAAAAATTCCCAAAACACTTAGGAAGAAGCGGAGAAGTAGAATAAACCGGGGAGATATACACTGGATTCACCCTTGTGTTGACCCCGTTAAAAAAATAAAAGTAGGGAGAAAGCTACCGGTTGTAAAGATACACCTTTAGGCAGAATTCTTTTTGAGGTCACCTAGAGGCGTAGAAATCCGAAGTCCGTTTTAATTGCCGGTCAACGAGTCTATCACAATCACAATAAGATGCTTAAAACTTAGGGTTCTCATCAAATCTTGGGTGAGTTGAATGGCCGTAGAAAGCCACTCTTAAACCCTAAAATTTGAAAATCTAAAAAAAGAGAGTAAAAACAGAAAAAGAAATTTTTCTTTGAATAAGGCGAGGCTTGAGGCGGTCTGCATTTTGGCTGATACCCGGGCACTGTTGTGTCTTTGAAAGTTCAGTTCTTAAGTAGACAATTTCTTAATGATTGAAAATAACTCAGGTCCAAATAATCTAACCTAATTCTTTTATAAATAGCATATAGTTTTTGCTAGGGACTAGCAAAAGATAGGCATGGGGGTATGATGTAAACACATTTACACTACTTAAAATGTCTATTTATGCATGTTCTTAAGCATAGGATTGCATTTCATGATATAAATATTGCATTACATGCATCATCTTGCATTT
The DNA here is from genome assembly GCA_037157565.1 of Thalassia testudinum. NCBI lineage: Eukaryota > Viridiplantae > Streptophyta > Magnoliopsida > Alismatales > Hydrocharitaceae > Thalassia > Thalassia testudinum. The sequence goes on along the minus strand of JAZHRO010000022.1, from coordinate 64,156,407 downwards.
AGAGTAGTTTGAATAAAATGGAGGTTAATTGTCTCCTTTTATGTGCTTGGACAGGGCAAATATTTTATCGGGGCCTCGGATCAAAGATCCAACCGTATGGATATGATCAGGGCGACGATTGGAGTTCAACGACTCCAAGATCGCCCTAATCAGGCATCCGTAGCATCAGATAGAGACCGGGGAACCCTAGAAGATCAAGGGCCAGGATGGTGTAAATCCGCACTTCAGATGGAAAATCCGACCACACGGATGAATTCGGATCGACGATCGCAGCCGAACGACACAAAAATCAAGTCAATCCGACATCCGTGGCACCATCTACAACTTCCAGAAGATGGACGGCCAAGATGGCGCCACGTGGCGCCATCCCAGCCGCCCAATCGGCCGCAGGAGTCCTGTGAAGATCGCGCAACGTCTCCTCTCCGCCGTTGGATCTCGATCCAACGGCTGCGGTCGCGCGCGTTTAAAAACGTCCGCGCGACCATTTCGCCGCGTAGCGCAGCGGCTACGCAGCCGCGGGCGAAGCGGAGGTCGCGGGTTCGAGCCGCGGAGAGGGGGGCGAAGGCGCGGGCGAGCGGGCGCGCACGAGCGTCGGATGAAGATCCAACGGCCGCGCGCGCCCGATAGCGCCGACGCGCAATTGGACGCCCTGGTGGGCGCGCGATCGCACGCGGGCGGCGCGCTACGCAGCGGGCGCGGGCGCGATCTAAGCCGTCCGATCTCGCGATCGGACGGCTGAGACGACGCGGACGTGCGTCTGCGTTACGCGCGCAGGCCAGCCGAGCGGGCGCGCGTGGCGCGGCGGCGACGGCGACGGCGGGGCTTTAGCGACGGTTTTATCCGTCACTAAAGACCCCTTATTTATTATTTTGAAGATGTAATGTCCATTTTGCCCCCACTCCTTGCAACTATAAAAGGAGACCCCCTCCATACGAAATTTTCATCCCTTCCTTCTCCTCTCTACCTCTCCAAAGCTCAAGAGACGCTTGTCCCACACCCGGGATGCTTCTCGCGAGATAAAGTCCAAATTTTCGTCCCCCTTCGGAAGTGGATCCCGCGACGACGACGGCGTGCTGCTTCGTTCCCGTTCTTCTGCTTCGTCCTCCTTCGTCCCGCTTCGTTCTCCTTCGTCCAGGCGTCGTCCCGTCCGGCTCGTCCTCCAAGCAACCGTCGAGGAGGATTTCTCTCTCCCTATTCTTTTTACTGCTTTCTAATATAGATTTACTGCTTTCTAGAATAGACTATTCGTCCTCCGAGCGATCGTCGAGGAGGACATTTCTCCCTCCATTCTTTTAATGCTTTCTAGAGTAATTGTTTTATATTTTCTAGTTGTAACGAATGAACTCTTTTATGATTAATTTCTTGTCTATTCTACATCTCATTTTAATTTCCATGTGTAGTATTCTTTCTCTCTCTCTTACTCCCTCTCTCTCTTTTATTTGTTGTAGATACTTAGATAGTTTAAATTGAATTTCTTGGTGACAAAATAAAAAGAAACGCGGAGTTTTTAAATCAAACGTTCGCCTCCCTGTGTTCGACCCGGAATTCTTATTTCGGTATAAATTTTATTTGTTGAACACGAATCCTTCGCTTTCGAACTACAACGACGGGTTTTCCAAAACCAAACACGTTAGCGTAGATTCTCGCGCTCAACAAGCCTCTTGTTGCCGGCCATCTCTTTTGGTAGGCGTGTAGATGGGTTTGCACACCCAAGGTTTAGCCTACACCCTTACACAAGGCCAATGGCCCTAGTGGCAACTTTCCGGCGTGAGGGATTTTCTTCTATTTATATGCTTTCTAGTGTAAATGATGTGTGATAATTTTTTATGCATAAGTAATTTCATGATGTTTCTGTGATTGATTGTCCTCATGTTTGCTTGCCTATATGACACTTTGGTTTGTTCACACCATGCACGGCCACCATGGCCTCATTTAGATGCACATAGTCACTTAGGTTTTTGCTAGTTTATCTAGATTTAGGTTTCAATTTGCTTTTCGAAATAAAAAAATCAAAAACATAAAATGACAAAAATAGTAGCTTAGGTTAGATTTAGGTTATAAAAGCCGATCCAAATCTCAATTCGTTTTCACGCCTCCCAGAGACGAACGACCGGGACTCAAGTTCTAAAAAGAATAAAGATCTATGAGAGTTTCGTTATCACAAATATCTTTAACGAGTGGTTTTTGTGACTATACTACGATTTCCAACGATTTCAAAATATGCGATTTCCACGCTCATCAAATGGTGCCGTTGCCGGGGAGGTAACACGTGAGTTTAGATTTGGATTTACTTAACTTCTGTTTGTTTTGATTGTAGGGTGTCAAGATGAGGATCTGCGCACACATCGACCCGTGGTGAAGACCGCAGGTATCTTCTTCGTCCTCTAGTTTATTGCTTCCTTAGGTGATGTAAACACATTTACACTACTTAAAATGTCTATTTATGCATGTTCTTAAGCATAGGATTGCATTTCATGATATAAATATTGCATAACATGCATCATCTTACATTTAGAGTAGTTTGAATAAAACGGAGGTTAATTGTCTCCTTTTATGTGCTTGGACAGGGCAAACATTTTATCGGGACCTCGGATCAAAGATCCAACCATATGGATGTGATCAGGGCGACGATTGGAGCTCAACGACTCCAAGATCGCCCTAATCAGGCATCCGTAGCATCAGATAGTGATCGGGGAACCCTAGAAGATCAAGGGCCAGGATGGTGAAAATCTGCAGTTCAGATGACAAATCCAACCGCACGGATGAATTCGGATCGATGATCGCAGCCCAACGACACAAAAATTGAGTCAATCTGACATCCATGGCACCATCTACAACTTTCAGAAGATGGACAACCAAGATAGCGCCACGTGGCACCATCTCAGCCGCCCAAACGGCCGCTTGCATCTTGTGAAGGCCCCGCACCCGATCACTCTCCGCCATCGGATCTTAATCCAACGGCTGTGGTCGCTCGCGCTTAAAAGTGTCCGCTCGACCATCCGCGCCCCATAGCGCAGTGGTCGAGCGCGCTTTCGCGAGCGGCAGGCGCGAGATCGAGCCGCGGCGAGGGGCTGGAAGGCGCGGCGATTGGGCGTGGGTGGAGCGTCAGATGGATATTGGACAGCCGCGCGCGCCCGATAGCGTCCACACGCAATTGAACGCGCGGAGCGGATGCGCGATCGCACGCGGGCGGGCGCGCAACGCAGCGGGCGGAGACACATCATAAACCGTCCAATCTCGCGATCGGACCGCTGAAAATCGACGAACGTGCGCATGCCGTTGAGCGCGTGAGCAGGCGAGGAGGCACGCACGAGCCGCCCACGACGCCCACGTTGAGGTCTTTAGTGACGGATTTATCCGTCACTAAAGACCTCTCTTTTATTATTTTGAAGTTGTAATGTCCATTTTGCCCCCACTCCTTGCAACTATAAAAGGAGACCCCCTCCATACGAAATTCTCATCCCTTCTTTCTCCTCTCTACCCCTCCAAAGCTCAAGAGAAGCTTGTCCCACACCCGGGATGCTTCTCGCGAGATAAAGTCCAATTTTCGTTCCCCTTCGGAAGTGGATCCCGCGACGACAATGGTGTGCTGCTCCGTTCCCGTTCTTCTGCTTCGTCCCCCCTTGTCCTGCTTTGTTCTCCTTCGTCTAGGCGTCGTCCCGTCCGGCTCGTCCTCCAAGCAATTGTCGAGGAGGATAACTTCTCTCTCCCATTCATATTTACAGCTTTTCTAGTGTAGAATTTTCCTGCTTTATAGTGTAATTGATTTTCCTCTTTCTAGTGTAACTTTTATTTAGTTTAATTATATAAACAATTGGAATATTGAATGCATGTTCTCTTTCTCTCTCTCTCTCTCTCTCTTTCTTTCTTTTAGTCTGATAGCTCCATATTAATTATATCGCCTTGCTTATCAAAAAAAAAAATCCTAAAAAAATATAATTGCGAATATAGATCAACGTAGCCTCCCTGTGTTCGACCCGGAATTCTTTTCGGTATAAATTTTATTTGTTGAACATGAATTCTTCGCTTTCGAACTACAACGACAGGTTTTCCAAAACCAAGCACGTAAGCGTAGCGATTCGCAAAACGTTTCAACATTAGGTTAGAAGAAAAAGCAAAAAAAAAGAAAATATATATATATATATGTAAATTCAAACTCAAAATTTCAGATCTGAATTAAAAAAAAAATAATTTTCTTTGGTGTGTGTTTTAAATTGGAAACTATTTAAACACACCAAAATCAGATTTGAAAATTCAGCCAGCAAATATTGACAAGTTTCAAAAATTTATTGCTGTGAAATTAGGAGTCCAAAAATCTTGGGATTCGGTCTGGTATTATGTTTTCAAACTACTTTCCAGCGCCACCTTTTATTTGGAAAAATTATCAATATAAAAATTTTAAAAATTCGCACAGTGGAAGGGGGTCAGAATAGTCTGCACTCTGATTTTTTATAAATTTAAACGTTAATTATGTCCTTTACATAAATCAGATATATTTGAAATTTGTGCGGTTGGAAAGCCACTAAAACCTAGTTTTTTTTATGAATTTTCAAGAATTTTTGGATTTTTTTTTATACTGTTTCAAACTGCACTTCTCGCAGGGGGTCCATCTGGTCTGTTTGAAACCCTGGAATATAAAAATTCATGAAAAATTGCACGAAATAGTAAAAATATTAAAAAAATATTCCTCGACAAATTTATTGAAAAAGTAAGATCTCTACCAGATTTCATATTATTTTTCTTCAGTTATTGATCTGGGAAGTGATTTCAAGTCAGACTAAGGTCTGACTGCAGATTTCAGAAGAAGCACAAACCCTAGGTAATTCACATTAAGGTTTAAATTTAGAGACTCAAAACAAACCTTTTTGAGCCTGATTTGGGTGTGATTGCATGAGAATGGATTTGATGTGAAGACTATCTCTTATCTTTATTCGCATCTTCTCTCAAATATCCATGAACTCATATCATTCTTTTGACCCTCAGGGTCCTCCATCTCCCAACCCAACCATGATTTCGACTCCTCCTGGTTGGGAGACTCATCCTAACCAGCTGAGATATGATTACCCTTATCCCCCAGCTTATTTAGAACCTGAATCTCATGGATCTGACCCTTATCTAGATCAGAACCAACTGAAATCCATAGTTGCTGAATTCCGGGAATATAACAAGGACTATACAGATCAATGTGCCAAGCTTCTGGAGCAAATTAGACGATCTCAGGCACAATCTCAATCTTATCACTCCTCCCAAGGACAAGAGACTTGGAACAACCAGCCTAGTGGGTCTAGTGACCCATATTTTGGAACCACTAGCTATTCTACTAATTCTTGCTACCATGGGGAGGCATCCTGGACTCAGCCAACCCAAAAGGCACCTTTGGACCTAATCCATGATTTGGGTAGATCAATTAAGGCATGCACTATTTCTGATACACCTGTACCTGATGAGATATCTCTAATGAATTGGAATAATGGATCACAAGTACAGGACCACATAACAGGTTCTCAATCAACTCCCTCTGTAGTCAGCCCCACTCAGGGCGATACACCTATTGATTCATATCCAAATTCGTATAATCCTGAGTGGAGAAACAATCCTGATCTTTCATGGCCACCACAGAGACCGACTCAGACTAAACATCAATCTAGGCCAGCCTAATACTCCACTCAATCCACTTTAGGGCAACCATCTAGTCCAGCCCAACCCGCAACCACCCTTGAAGATATCATGAACATTTTGTTGGACTTTGATAAGAAAAATGAAGAAAGGCTGACTAAGTTGGAAAATCATGTGAAATCTCAAGGGGATCAAATGAAGAGGCTTCAAGAATCACTCTATCCCCGAATGCAAATGCCTTTTCACTCCTATTCTCCACCTATTCTTCCGACCCCTCCTCCAATCTATCAAACATGCCCTTGTGCGGGGGTCAAATTTGTGGCCTCTAAAAGGAAGAGAAAAGCGAAGAGCCCACCCAAACGACCTAATTTGGGCTCAACCAAAAATCATAAGACCAAACCCACATCAAGCTCTGACTCAGACTCAAGGGACAAAAAGAAGAAAAAGGCTTCTAAAGTTGATTTGACTTATTTACCCTTTCCTGAGGCCTTAAAGAAAGAGTCACAAAAGAAAAAAAATGACTTGCACACCTAAAGAGGTGGTTTTATTAGCTAACATAAGTGCATTTGTTTCTGGCACTATACCACCCAAAATGACTGACCCTGGAAAACCCTTCATATCTTGTGCCATAAAGGGATTCACCTTCAACAAAGCCCTTGTGGATCTAGGATCTTCCATTAGCTTGATTCCTACAGCCCTTTTTGATGGCACCAAACTTGGAGATCTGCACCACACACCTGTCACCATTAGAATGGCAGATGGCTCCATCAAACTATCGAAGGGGGTAGTTCAGGATGTGATTATTAAAGTGCAAGGTCTTAGCTTTCCAGCCGATTTTATTGTCTTGGACATGAATATATCAAAGAAGCTAAGTAATTCACCCACTATTCTGGGTCGACCTTTCTTGGCTACGGCCAATGCACGGATTGACTGTTACTCAGGATGTATGGAGGTGAGTAGCGGCAATGAGAAGATTCACTTTGATATGTATGCAGCCACTAAGAAAACAAAGTCAGGGTACTTTCTGGATGATATGGAAAGTGAGTCGGAGGGTAATTCGGAAGAAACTATGGCAATTGACACCTGGGTAGAACCACACGACCCGAATCAACAATCCACTAGATCACATAAGTCACCCTCCCTACCAGATCAAATCATTGATAATATGGTTGACTATCTTGATCGACCTAGCCCAATTCAAACCCCTGCCCCTTGCAATGAATCCCAAATTACTCAATTGATCAAAATGATTCATGAAATAAAAGAAGCTAGTGCAAGAGAATATGATCATATAAGGAAAGGGCTTCATAGAATCCGGGATGAGCAACAAAAACCAGAAATGTTTGAATCTGGGTCAGGTGTGTCACAACCGATTTGCGATTCGGTGGTGGTCGTGTAGGATTTTGTTGATCAAACACCCGAGGTGGATGATATTGATAACCCTATGGAAGCTGAGAATGGAGATTTATTTGAGAATCTTGATCTTGATATAAGGCCTGAGTACCAATCATTTCATTTTGAGGAACCAAGCATTAAGGGACCTGAATATAATTTTGTTGTATTTGAGAATACCCATGGAGACATTGATGAATTAATTCAAATTACCTCATACACGAAGCAACAAAATCAAAAAGAATGTAGCAACTCCTCAATCAATGATTCAGCCCATTCCACTTTCATGGAGGGACTCACTACTAAATCTAAAGCCCAACTTCATCTAAGTGAGAAGAAGGAAATATCCCCTTATGAAATAGATATTCAAGAAATTGAAAGATTATTGGGGATAACATATGATGAGTTATCAGAGGAAGCTAGGAATTTTGGGGAATCATGTGATAATTGGGAATTGGCATTGGACAATTTGGAAGAGATAAAAGAAGAAGATGAGACCCAAACATCTTTGGTAGAGACAGAGACTGATCACTGGACCTTGATTTCCAGATCTGACCACACTACATGGGTCATGCCTTCCATTCATCACCATTATCAGGACCCATATGATTTCACCCCACACAACTCCACCCATACCCCTACCACCCACATTCTCCATCACCTCTTCGGGATGCCTTCACCTTCATTCCTTCCAGGCACCCGTATTTATCTGTCTTTCTTCTGTAGCATCTAGCTGCAAATAATCCCAAGCCCCATCTACATATTTTCCCGATTATTTGGACTTGGAATTCATGGGCAGCTAGTTCTCATTTGTGGTCCGCTGTTGGCGAATGAGACTAAAGATCTATGAGAGTTTCATTATCACAAATATCTTTGACGAGTGCTTTTGTGACTATACTACAATTTCCAACGATTTCAAAATACGCGATCTCCACGCTCGTCACCCGCCTTCACCACGCGGCCTCAGCACATCCCCTCGACACATTCATGGACGTAGCGCAATGGTGGAGGTGCTAGATCTCAAGAAAGGGGCATGGGTTCGAGACCCGCAGCGCCCCCCCAATTCGTCAATTGGGTGTGCGTGCCAGCGTTCACCAGAAGCGCACACATGCGCATACGCCAGCGCATGCCAGCGTGCACGCCAACAGGCCCTCAGTGCAATCTACGCGCATGATGGAGGGACAGCACTGGATCGCATGGGCAGCCGTGAGGTGGCTACAGCGACGCCTAAGCTGGACCTACAGAGATGCTTACAGCTGTCGCTAATTGTTCGCACGCCAGCAAGGCTAGCTATGTGCGTGAGCTGGCCTAAGCTGGCTATAGAGACACTTACAGCGATGTCCTGGAGGTCGCTAATGGTCCCATGCCTATTTTAGCCTCTTCTCATCCACTATATATGGACCTACACCCCCTCCCATCCAAGCCATCTCTATCTACTCTACTCCCACCTACTCCCAAGATCTAGCAAGCCTACCAACGCTCTATTAAAGCTTACTCTCAAGCTCCCAAGGCACCTCTTAGTGTAATGAAACTATATCCCACCAAATACTCCTCCATCTTCCCATCCCCATTCATAAGTTGCCTTGGAGCTATCCTCCCACCTCCATTCCGGTAGCAAATCATCTCCATCTTCTCACCTCCATTCCGGAGACACGCTGAAGCTTTCCTCTACCTGACGTCCTCCCTCTTCTCACCTCCGTTATCCTACTTCCCAACTCCTTCGTCCGAGCTTCCACTAGGCGCCATCGTCCCCCCGAACAGCAGCTTCGGGAGATCTCTTCTCACCCCTTTTCTCTTTTATGCTTCCATGGTTTGTTGTAATTGACATTCAAGCAATGCATCATATTTGATTCCATCTCTCTCTTGTGATTGCTTTTCATTTTATTTCAAAAACAAAAAAAATAACAAAACCCTAAAACACCAAAAAGAAACAAATCGAAGCGCGATTTTCTTATAAAGTAAATGTCGCCTCCTTGTGTTCGACCCGGGACTCCCTTGGAGTTTCGGTATAAATTATATTTGATTATGAGTTTTGCAACTACGATGACGAGTTACTTATAACCCTAATTTCAAACACGCAAAACCCATGCGATCAATGGGCCTGTCACTCGTGCCCCCATCTGGGTGGGTTTTCCTAGCCTTAACCTACATATGGTGCTCCCCAATGCCCTTCTCTTGATCACCTATCAACTGGGGTCCCTGATCTATGTCGACCCCCACACGGTTTGAGGACTTAGGTCAGGTTTCCCTTGGGTCAGCGTTGAGATCGATTTGCTTGCCTCTCGCTGGGGGTTTGTTAGGATCTATAGTGGTGATCAGTGCATCTTACAGAAGGTTGTTTTTATCGTGTTCCCGATTGCTGCTCACATTGCTTTAAGATAGGTCATACCCGTGCTTCTTGTTCTGTTTTGGTAGGGGTAGGAACCAAGGCTGCATCCACGGAGCTTGCTGACGATAGTCCGACCAACGACTCCTCGCCGAGTGGAGGATGGCCCGACCCTGCTTCTGCAATGGAGGGTTCCAAGGGTGCTCCCTCGTCAACTGATTCATCCCTACCTAGTGGATATGCTCCTGATCCTGTCCATGCGTAGGAGCTTCCTAGGGCTACCTCCCTGTCCAAGGCTCCTTCCTCGGAGGATGGTTGGTCGCCCATGTGTGCTCTAGGCGGGATGCCTCAGACAGTCCTCTCGCATCCTTCTTCCTCAATAGACAGGGGTACTGATGTTGGGTCTCTGGTTTATAATAATCTTAATCCCACTTCTTTTGGGAGGGATGGTGTTGTGTTCGGTCCGTCGAGGAAGAACAAGACCCGACTCCACATTAAGTCTCAACGGTGGTGACCCCGTATGCATCAATCTACTACCTCTCCGCCGTTAATGACTTCACCCTCTTCTGCTATAGATTCTCTGAAAGCTGCTCAGGTGAATCACTCTCCTATCTCTATCAAATCTTTTGGTGATTCTTTGCATCTGTCTATTATTCCTTTCCAACCCTTTTCAATTTCATATTTCCTTCGGTGGATTTCTGTGAAGGATTTGGATGTGCATATTGATGTTTTGAATCGCCAAGAATCGAGGCTTGACTCAAAATATTTTTCCTCTTCAGATCTTTCTGTAGCTAATGAGGCGACTGGGAAAAATCTCATCTGTTATCCTTTTCCTCAATCGAAATGGTGAGGTTGGTGTGACTTGGGATCATGTTTGCAATGAAACCCTTCTGCCTTCTTAAATTCCAGCAAATTTACCTGGGGAATCTACCTACCTATTTGTTCATCTTCGCCTGTCCCCAATTCGGAAGGTGTTGAATCTCATAATGAGGCTTGTTTGGATGTTAATATGGGCGATGATGCAACATTTCATGATACTAGATCCGAACTAGACACCTCTGAGTTTTTGGATTTTTCGGAAGTTGATCCCACATCTAAGGTCTTGGCACATGAGGCACACTCTCTGCTTAAGGCTAAAGGAGTCCACGGAGGTCATTCCAGCTTGGACGTGGGAAGGATGACTAGAAGTCAATCGAAATCCCTCGATAATGCCCTTTCCTTATGAAGATTCTCTTTTGGAATTTCCATGGCATCTTAAATGCCCTTACTCTTAATCGTCTGAACTCCTTAATCTCAAGTAACCATCCTGAGGTTATTTTTATTATTGAACCTTTTGCTGAAGTCTCTGATGTTGGTGCTAGAGTATCACGATCGTTTATTTTGATGATAACAAAACACTTGTTATTAAACATTTGCTTTTGAGTCCTAGCTTTCAGGTCAAATTGCAAATGAAGACAAGTGTTGAGATGGAGTTCAAGCTCGCATCAATGGTGGATTGGAGAAGCTTGATGGAGGAGAAGGAGCTTCACGAGGAGCGTAAGTTTGAAGAAGGAAGGAGATGAAGAATAGGATAAATTTCCTTTCTTATTCATTGTACTTTGTTATTTGTTCTTTTGTTGCTCTTTATTTTCTTTCTTAGTAGCATGTTAAACCGCCTCAAAGTACCCTCAGAGTACTCCTAGGAACACTTGCCAAACACCATGATACTTATGTTTTCTTAGAGAACTTAGAAAACTAAGATAGGTTATAGACAGCCTGATCAGAAGTCGATTCAAAAAAGGCAAAAATATTATGTTAGGTAAGATTTAGGTTAGAAAAGTCGATTCAAATCTTAATTTGTTTTCACGCCTCCCAAAGATGAACTACCGGGACTCAAATTCTAAAAAGAAAAGAAATCTAAGCAAGTTTCGTAAACAATTAAATATTTTGATCAAGGGTTTAGTGCGACTATACTACAATTCCAGAAAATTTCAAAACGTGCGAAAATGGACTTGTCAGTGCCTAGGGTGAACTTAGAAAGAATCAATTTTTGTCACGTAGATATTAACTATTAGGGTTAGTCTTTTTTCGCCAACAAAACTCAAGTGTTCCTATTATTTCAAAACCTATAAAAATCATATATATATATATATAATACTAAAAAGAAAGTTGAGTTCCCTTTAAAGCAAGAGATTTGATTTAGCAAACAAATTGGCCTTCTTGGACGACCCTAGATACTCCATGACGTGGCGATAACTAGGTTTTGTTATAGCGTTGTAGTATAGCCAGTTATTGCCATCATTTCAAATATATAATTTTTTTACTCGGAAAATAAAAGAGTTCCCGAGGTCGAACTCAGGGAGCAAGTCGTATTCTAGGGGTACAAATTCTTATTACAAAAATAAAGAGAGAGAGAGATGAAAATTTGGCTTCTTCTTCTCTTCTCTTCTTCCTCTTTGGGTTTTGGTTTCTTTATCTCCTTGTGGTCTTCTTCTTCTGCCTTCTGTTCTTCAGATCTTCTTCTCGTGCTCTCTTCTTCTGCTTTTGCTGTCAGGACGTCGTCTCTCCTTCTTTCTTCTTTTTCTTTCGTCTTCTTTATCTGCAGCAGTGGGGGATGTTCTTCTTCTTCTTTCAGCTCTTGTTTCTTCTTGTCTCTTTCTTTTTCTTTTCCCTTGCGGTCCTGTTCTTCTTCCTCTTTTCTGCCTTCAGAGCGTCGTCTGATTTTCCAATCAGACGACTAAAACCGCCGCTGCTACAGTGCTCCTCCTTCCTTAAGCTTTCGTCGTCCTTCTTCTCTGCCTCGCTCGTCTTCTTCTTCTTCGCCTGTGCCTGCACACTTCAAAGCTCTCGTCAGCGGGCAAAAACCTACTCTACCCTCCCCCCCCCCCCCCCCACGTTTCTCTCTCACAGAAGCCGCTCTTGGGAAAGCTCTCCCAGAGCTGCCGGGTAGTCGGGTACGGGTCACGCCCGGGTCCAGGCCCACCGGCGTGCGTGGTGGGCGAGGAGTGCAGGTCAGGCTAAGTAGGGTCGGGCCAGGTCCGCGAGGCGTGCGTGCGGACGAGGCCGGGTAGTCGGGCGGGTGAAGGGGACCTCACCCCGTGAACTGAGGCGAACAGCTTAAGGCACTTTTTGCCTTTAAGCGCCTGTTCGCCTCAGTGGCTTTCCGAGGTGGGACTAAATGTCCCACCCCAATTTGGATGCCTGCGCGGAGGAAGCAGCGGCAGTCGAGGCGAAGCGCGGGGGCTTCGCGCGAGAGCTTCGACTCGACTGCAGCCTGGTACTTCGCGAAGACGCCTCGCACTGCCTGGGAGCATGACCTGGGCGTGGCGCACCTGGGGCAGCAGGTGAAGAAGCTGCTTCGCTTCAACAATGGCGGCGGCGAGCGCAGGTACCTGCCCACAGAGAAATGGCCTCTCGGCCCAATCAGAAACGCAGAGGACCTTCGCCATGGTGCGGCGAAGGTGGTCGGGGGGTGTGCAGGTGGCGGGGCGGAGCCTAAGGGCCGCCCTAGGTCAAACTGCAGGTTGGGAGATGGTTTTGTTCGGTGGAGTTGCAGAGGGTGATTTGGGGGAAGTGGAAGGGCGGAGGTTGATCAGGGTGAGGAGGCGGAGGTTCTGCGGTGGTCGGCGAGCCGTGTGGGTTGCTGGAGTGATGGGAGCGGGTCGCCGGAGCAGGGGCCGGAGGTGGAGAAGGTGAGGGCGATTGGTCGGATCGGGGCAACAGTAAAGATGTAAAGTGAGGAAAAGGAAGAGGGGAGGAAGAGGAGGAGTTCTACCTACTTAGCAGGACGAGGAGGGGCCGGAGCAGGCGACAGTCGTATCGACTGTCGCCGGAGAAGAAGCTGCCCAGGGGAAGGGGCGGCGGCGAGGAGAGGGCCGGAGAGGCGCCAGCTGGGTGCGGCGTGGCGCGGGAAGAGCGAGGGAGAGCAACCCTGCAGCTGGTAGTGCGGCAGAGCGACGAGGAGGAAGAGGGGAGGCCGCCAGAGCTGGAGGGCTTCCTGTCGGAGTGGGAAGAGAGGAAGTGGGGGTCTTTCTCCGTCAGGACCGAGCTCCCTTGAACGGTGGAGCGACGGGGGGTACTTATAGGGTAGAATCAGAGAGGAGGGCGGAGGGAGACGACGTGTCTCCCTCGCCGGAGGACGCCGGAGATGGAGACCCATACCGTCCGTGCGTTCGCACGGCCGGTATGGTGGGTTGCAGCGACCAGGGGGTGTTCCTACGACGGCTGACGACGCAGGGCACCCCCGGTTTACTTGCCAGACCCTCCCCCTTACCCTGCGCGGCGCCATGCTCCGCGCAAGGTCGCCGGAGCATGGTGCTGGTCAGGTTTTGGCAGGAGGGACCCGAATGCAAAGAACGAAGGAGAGTTAGGGGCAGAAATGTGAGGGTTCAAAAGTTGAGGGCCAAAAAGTAAATAAATGAGGACCAAAGTGTAAAGTTGGTCAAGAAGGTTTCCTCTTAGGCTCAAGTTTTTATACATGACTAATTGGGGCCTAAGGATTATGATGATGAATTTTATTTCCAGATTAAACCTTGTTTGACCGATCAATTTACGCAAAAACCCAAATTAAGTTATTAATTGGGCATGGTTCTCAATGTAGGTCAAAAAGGGTTCCGAAGGCCAAATTGAAGGTTCTAAACACTAGAGATTATTTTTCTATGAATTTTAGAGGGTTTATTCTATTTTTACTTTGCCTCAAACCTCGTGTTTTTAAGTGGGTTTGTTTTTAGGGTTACAGGATGTCATTTAATTGCTTGGAGTTGCTGTAGCCCTTATTGAATCATCTCATCCCACTTTTCCTCTTATTAGGTTTCTTTGACCTATGTTTGGGCCCTGAGTTACCCTATTTTCAGATTGGATTGGTGAAATTGCATTTTTACCCCTTAGTTTCTATTTTCTTTGCGAACTCAGAATCTCTCTGAGTTAAGCCTTTCCTTGAGTTATGTAGGAGCTTTTATCCTTTGTATTAGGTCAAAATGAGCTAGTTATGGCTCATGATGAGGTTCTCATCACTCCACTACCTAGGTCTTATAAATTTAAGAGTTGATCGATTTTACGCATTACAACAACATATTTTACAAGCCACGCAAAATCCATATCAGTACGTCCAAGGTAAGAGCCTCTAAAATCAATATCTTATCTCAAGAATTTGAGTCTTTTTCCATGAAATCTAATGAATCCTTAAGTGAGATGTATACTACGTTTTGTTAGTCTCTCTGAAATGGGTTTTAAAATCGTGCAGTATAGATTGAATCATCACGAAAAATAGATAATCTTTATACTCGAAAGAAATCCGAGGTTGTTCGCTGGGAGAAAGTGGCAATTCAATCTCAAAATCACAATTCTAAGTAAAAGATATGAGCAATTGCAATCAGAATTGATTCAAAATGATATAGGAATAGTTTCAAGTAGTAATGTGCAAAAAGAAGAGCATAAAATGGTGATTTGAATCACCAAATTTTCCTACAATGTTAAGCTTTGCAAGTTACTCAAGTAACAAAATCGTATAAGCCAAGCAAATCTGAATTTAACCAACAGAACCAAGGTATCAATGGATATCAGACGACAGAATAGGCACTCAGACGCCTTAACCGATGCTCAGTAGACAGAGGCAAAGGCCTCTTAATCAGCTAAGTGTAGAAAGGGTATGAGGCAAAAACCCCCTTTCTCTCTCTTTTCTTCTCTTCCCTCTCAGAACCTCGCTCTAATCGGCGAAACAGGCAGGTAACCGGATCTTGCCAGACCCGCGTGGCATGACTGCGGGTGAAGCGTGCGTATGGGGGTGCGTGTGGGGACCACACCCCCTGTGCGTGCTAAGGCGATAAGCCAGATGCACAAAATCAATTTAAATCGCACGGGGGAGTCTTCCGTATCCGATGTGGGACTATGTCCCCTGCAATTCGTCGCACAGTAGCAGCACCTGAAGATTTCCTTTGATTAAGCCAGTAGCTACGTATGTCGATCCCAATTGAAGGTCTGGAGTGAAGCCTGGGACTCAGTCACAGAACATGGAGATGAAATCTAGGAGAATCGTGACCGAAGGACTAATGGCTTCGTCGGAGAACTTGAGGCTGCAACGAAGGTCCGATGAAGGTACCTGAGACAGAAATACGGGCTACAAGCCCTTGTTAAATCGCTCAGGAGGATCGTCGAGGACCGACGAATGCAACGGTGGCGTCTATTTGGTGTGTAAGCGTGTGAGGAAGTCTAGTGAAGTCAGAAAGGAGGTACGGTGAGGGTAGTGTTCGGGGGACTCGTGGAGTGGCAAATCAGTGAAATAGACAGAGAGCTTTTGCCCTCCGTGTGATGGAGGAGCTCGTGGCGGTGAGAGCGACAAGAGTTGAGCGGTGTAGCGGTGCGTAGGCGTCGCCGGAGCATCGCCGAAGTGGAGAGAGATGAAGAGGGTGAGAGTGGTGCAGTGAGAGTGAGTGAGTTGTGAGTGCAGGAAAAGATAAGTAGGGTGAGAGAGGGAGAGATGGAGGGACTTAGCTAGGTGAAAGAGAGGCGAAGGCAGCAGTTTTGGTCAACCGACACCGGAGAAGATGGAGAGATCAATGAAGCAGCGACAACAATTGAGGCAAAGGCACGTCGTCCCTTTGGTCGGGGAGGATCGCGACGAAGAGGAAAGTCGAGAGGGCCGACCAATTTGATCGCTGGACGGCCGAAGGAAGGGGATCGAAGGAGGTCGCCAGAGCAGCTGTCGTTGGTGGCCGAATGAGGTGATTTAGGGGTTGTTGACTCGCCAAGACTTGCTCAGGAGCATGGTAAGGCATTGGTCGTACTTATATAGGCCATAGGAGGCCTTTCCAAGCTTGGAAGGTCCTCACGAAATAGGATACCCGAACCTTCAAATGGTTAGCATAACCTTTTAGGAAAGAATTGGAGCCCAAGACTGGTCCCATGTGGAAGGGAATTTCACAAAGAATCTCCGATTCAATTTTTAGAATGTTTTATTGAGAATCGAGCGAGAAATCTCCGCTCGAATCTCGCTAGAGCAAGGTGCATTTAGACCAATGGCGGCAAGGACCAGCTTGTAAACAAGATGAGAAAAGTTAGGGACCCAAATGTAGATTTTTCAAAAGTTAGTAGCACTGGTGTGAGACAAAATAGCTAGACATGACCAAAATGCAAACTTGGTTAATATGACCTCAGATTGGGCCCAAATTTTGGTAAAAACATAATTTTGACCCAAGGAATCCAATGGTGAAGTTGGATTTAGGTTTTGACCATGTTTAACTGGAGAAATTGCATAATTATCCAAATTTAGGAAAAAGTCTGTCTGTGGCTCTATTTTAGGTCAAGACAGGTTCTGATGGTCAAATTAAAGGTACTAAACCCTAGAGAATATTTTTCTATGAATTTTATAGGATTTAGGTAAATTTTATCCTGACCAGAACCTCAGTAGATTAAGCAGGTCTGTTTTTAGGGTTTAAGATGTCCATTAATTCCCGTAACGCATGAAAACACGTTTCGTTCCGTATGAACCCTCCTGTTAGACTCTAAAGCACATTTTGACCTTTATTTAACCCCTGAGAAAACCTGTGATTTTTCTATTTTTGTGATAGAATGGTAAATTTGCATAAATAACCCTATAATCTTGTCTTCTCAAATCAGTGTTTTGTACCCTTAAGACCTTCTGATGGATATGTAGGAGCTTTTATTCACTTAATCAAATCAAATTGAGCTAGTTATGGCTCATGATGGTGTTTCCATTAGGTTCACTCTTATAGCGAATAATCTTAAGGCATTAGGAAAGACCTTCATTAAGGGGGAGCTTCAAGGGAAGCTTCTTCGTTCCCTTGGATCGGAGTGGGAACAAAAGGTCATCGCCATCAAGGAGGCAAACGAGGTGGAGGAGCTCAACATGGAGGATCTCCTAGGCAATCTGATGGCCTACGAGACAAAGCTAAAGCAGAAGAAGAAGGATACACCGGAGCCAAAGCTGAAGAAGACCCTCGCCTTCAGAATCGCATCATTAGCAAAGTAAGTTCCGATGACAAAGACTTTAAGTTTTTACTTAAAAAATTTTCCAACTTTTGTAGGGATTCTAAGAGAGAAAAGAAAGATAAGGAGTAAGGTAGCCCGAGACGTTGCTACCACTGCAACGAAAAGGGGCATCTACAACTCGAGTGCCCTCTTCTCAAGAAGGAGAAGAAGAAGGAGAAGGAGAAGAAACACAAGAAGAAGGCATTCCAAGAAACTTGGGACGACTCGAGCTCGGAGGAAGAAGAGGAAAAATCCGAAAAGAAGAATAAAACCACTTGCATGGGTTTCATGGCAATCACAGAAAGCAACAGCGACAACAGCGACAATGAAGTAAATTATGAACTCCAAGATGCCTTTGATGAGTTGTTTGAAATTAGTAAATCACTTAAGGTAGAAAATAAAAACATTAAAAAGAATCTTTGTTTTCTTAAAAATGAAAATAAAAGGTTGAAAATAAAACTCAAGGATCTAGAAGCTAGTCCTAAGGATAATAATTTGTTATTAGAAAATAAAGACTTAATCAATGAAAATAGTAAATTGACTGAGGAAAACACAAGTTTAAAAATTGAAATTTCTAGCTTAAAAACCAAGATGCATGCTATTGAAGATGAACTTGCATGTCTTAGGGAGAAATCAAATAATTTGATCGATAAAGTAGAAAATTTATCTAACACTAAGGTTGAGAAAGGATCTCCGTCAAAGAGACCCACTAACAAATCCGAATCCAAGCTAACTTGGATACCGAAAAGACAACTAGAATCTTATTTTCTAGGTTATAAAGGTTTCAACATCCAAGATTGGACCTACAAGATGAAGAACGGTCAACTCGAGTTGGGAGGACCAAGGAGTAGACCAAGGAGGAGGACGAGAAGACCGACGAGATAACGAACAACCAACCAAGCTGTCGCGCAGCGACCGCCTAATTGGAGACCGACACCGATGCCCAGACCTCCAGGCTACGGATGGGAGCCCCATCCGGTTTGGCATCCACCACCAATTGGGCCATTCTATTGGCCATGGTAGGCGAGGTAAATTCTTTACCCTATCTTTTAATTTATAGCATCTAGATAGGGGGAGTCAAAAATTCATAAAGCTATTTGTCCATCTAGATAGGGGGAGGTTTTAAAAATAACCTAACTATATTGCCTTTAGAAAGGGGAAGGTAATAACATAACTATCTTATTTTTATGAAAAGATGAAATTAGAAGAGCATGTTTTAAGGGGGAGTTTAGGATAATTAAAAATTATAACACCTTTTTGGTAATATCAAAAGGGGGGACAATTTTATGTATTATTATTTATGATTTTGTCATCATCAAAAAGGGAGACATTGTTGGTACTAGAGTATCACGATCGTTTAGTTTAATAATAATAAAATACTTATTATTTAACATTTACTTTTGAGTAGTAGCTTTCAGGTCAAATTGCAAATGAAGACAAGTGTTGAGATGGAGTTCGAGCTCGCGTCCATGGTGGATTAGAGGAGCTTGACGGAGGAGAAGGATCTTTGCGAGGAACGAAAGCTTGAAGAAGGGAGGAGATGAAGAATATGATAGATTTTCTTTCTTGTTCATTGTACTTTGTTATTTGTTCTTTTGTTGCTCTTTATTTTCTTTCTTAGTAGCATGTTAAAGAGCCTCAAAATACCCTCAAAGTAGTCCTAAGAACACCTGCCAGACCCTAGGAAACTTAGGTTTTCTTAGAGAACTTAGAAAACCAAGATGGTTTCAGACAGCCTGATCAGACATTCAATTTGGAAATCAAACGTCTAATCTTGACTTTTAAGACGTCTAAATGTTGACTCAGACGTCCAATAACTTAGGCTGGACTTAGAACCTTCTGTCTGTTGAAATCAGACGACCATCCCATAGTCCAGACATCTTAGAAGACGTTTGATGGCTTGGCTAGATGTCCAATTAGATGACCGTTGGTCTTAGCAACCTATTCTTAGAGGATTAACTTTAATCTGACATATTATTAGATTTCAAATGTCCAACATGCTACCCAGACATCTAATAAATAAACATTAAGCCTCGTTTGACGCCATATTACCTGTGTCTGAGATTATAGCCATTAAGCACTCTTGGGAATCAGTCCCACAGAGTTATTCGGTTTCCAGATGTCCAGGCCTAGTGCCAGACGTCCTGTATGTCGTTTGGTGGTTTTACACTAGCACCTTATTTAGGTCTGAACCAAGTCAGTAAGGGAACCGATCTAGAATTTGACGTCTGACTTAGTTCCCAGACGTCTTAAGAGTGACTTCCAGACGTCTAATATTTTTCCCAGACGTCTGATGACCCTGTCAGAATCATTAATGATTATGATTTCGGCCTATTCTACCTTGGGATAATTCCCAACGGCTATGGAAGCCTTCGAAGGCCTTTGATGAGAATATCATCATGAGCCCTAACTAGCTCATTTTGACCCATAAAAGAGAACAAAAGCTCCTACATAACCAACTGGAGGTCCTAATTCAATGAATAACCATTTTGAGAGAAAAGCAAGAAACAAGGGGTAAAACTATAATTTTACCATTGCAGTATAACAACAGGTTCTCTCAAGGGCTAAACACAGGTCAAAGGGTCTTAACAAGATAAAAAGTGGGCTGGTTCAAACAGAAAAGGGTTCGTGTGAATTCTGAGAATTAAATGACTTCTTGTAACCCTAAAACAGACCCGCTTGATTAAGCAAGGTTCTGGTCAAGATAAAATTCACCTAAATCCTCCAAAAATCATATAAAAATATTCTCTAGGGTTTATAACCTTCAATTTTGCCATTGGAACCTATTTTGACCTAAAATGGGGGCTCAGACAAATATTTGCCGTAAATTACCCAATCAAACGTGGAAAAACCCAAAATCCAACCTACCATTGGATTCCTTAGGTCAAAATTAGGTTTGTACCAAAATTTGGACCTAAGGGGAATTCATCTTGACCCACTTTGCAAATAGGTCCAGACCAATTACATTTCTACCCCTAGATTTCAAAAACCCTCACAATTGACCCCCTATCTTCTTCTTCATTCTTTGCAATTAGGTCCCTCCACCATTATAGCGAAGGGAATCCTACTCCGGCGAGCTTGAAAGGGCGATTTCTCCCTGATCTCTCAGAGAATCCCCTTCAAAATTGAAAAAGAGATTCTCTGAGAAATCTCCACCAATGTGAACCCAATTAGAAGCCCTATTTGGCACCCCATCTCTCATGCAAACACATGAGAGATTTGGGTCTCTCTCGAGTTTCCGTTGCCGGTGAACTTCCATTGCTTGGAAGCTTGGCTTCCAAGCACAAACCCGACCTCCAGGGCCTATTTAAGAGACCACAAATTGCCCCGCATCTCCTAAGCTTGAATTCAGCCGAAGAAACCCCTCAATTTCATCTCTCCTCCACCGGCTGACCTGCACATCAAGCTCCGGCAACTTCTCCCACTCTCCCTCGTTGCCTAGCCACAATATAGGTGGCAGGTTCCTCTTCCTCTCGCTCTTTCGCGTCGCGCCGCACTCGCCGATGCTCCTACCACCCCATCGTCCTCGCTGACCTCCCTCTTTGAGCACTTTCGCCTCCGGCATCGGCGATACGAGCCAGACGACATCCCTACCTCCCTCTTTGTCCCTTCACTCCCAGATAAGACCTCTCACCTTCTACTCTATTTTCCCCTTCTTTATTCCCTCGAACGACCACTGCCGCACTCCACCACCATCATCCCCTTCACCTCCGACGACCACTCCGGCGAGTTAGCTCCACCTCTGGTAGTGGTCTAAAATCGACCGATTTTATTTTATTTTATTACTCGAATACAAAAATTCTCCGAGGTTGAACTCAGGGAGCAAGCTTGATTCTAGAAGCATAGAAAATCACAATTTACAATATGCTATTTTACAAAAAGATTAGAGAGAGGAAGTAAAAATTTGTCTCTTCTCTTTTCTTCCCTATTTCTTCTTTTGTCCTCCTTTCTCTCTGTCTTCAGACGTCTGACTCCATGGATTAGACGCCTTAAGTAGCCACTTGCTACAGTGCTTGTGATCTCCTTCTTCTTTCTTTCAGCTGCTGATTCTTCTTCTTCTTGGCTTCTTCTTTTTCTCTTCTTTCACCTGCTTGGCCTTCCTCTCTGCGACAGCTTCCTTCTCTTCTTTCCTTCCTCAGGTGGCATCTCCCCTTCCTCTTCTTCTACTTCAGCTTCTGTCTTCTTCTTTCTCTTCCTTTTCCTCTGCTTCTGCTCCTGAGCCTTCTTCTTCTCTTCTCTCCACCCGCAGCTGCTTTCGCGGCTAAGTCTTCATCCACTCCTTCCTTGGCCTCTGCAATCTCCTTCCTCTTTCTCTTCTTCTTCGCAGTTGCTTCCTCTTCCTCCTTCTTCCCTACACAGCACACAGAAGCAAAACCTACCCCCTACCCTCCCCGCGTCTCTCTCTCTCTATTTCGCTCTCAGGACAGCTCTCCCAGAGCCTTCTCAGGTTATCGGGTTGGGTATGCGTGCCCAGGACCAGGTGCACCAGCGTGGGTGGTGCGCAAGGAGTGCACGGGTAGTCCGGTCAGGCAGCCAGGTCCGCGGAGGCAAGTCGCAGATGAGGCATGAGCGAGTGAGGGCAAGGGACCTCACCCCTATGCTCTGAGGCAACCTAAAGAAAACATAAAAACAATAAAAGGTGCTCATCTGCGCTAGGCATTTCCAAGGTGGGACTAAAGTCCCACCCGCTCCTGCTGGTTCCCGTAAGGGGAAGGTATGCGCAATTGGTGCAGCTAGGGTCGATGAAAGCCCTGATTGCCAGGTGCGTAAGGCTTGTAGAGGGATTCCGTGCACCTGGGATGTGTCTGCCTGGAGTGGGTTGCCCTGGAGTGAGCGAGGGAGCTCCTTCACACCTTCGTTAATGCCAGCGGAGGCGCGAACTTGAAATGCATGAATACAGCCTTGCAACCCTGTCAGACCATAGGAAAACCTTCGCCATATCACGGCAAAGGTGCGGCGGGGGTTGGCTGGCCGCGAGGCAGCCTAGGCGTGCCTGCCTAGGTCGCTCTGTTGCCGAGAAGGTGGGTTAGGTCGGTGGAGGTGTGGAGTGTGTGTGGCAGGCAATGGAGATGGGGAAAGTGCTCAGTGGATGGTGGCAGAGGTTTTGAGGGGTCTGGCGAGGTGGATGGAGGCGTGGAGTGACTGGAACACCTCACCGGTGGTCTGGTCGGAGGTGGGAACAATGGCGGTGGTCAGCGGCAGTCGAGGCGCGAAAATAGAAATAAAGTGGGGAAAATGAAAGGTTGGGAGAGAGGAGCTTTTCTGTGGGACTTGGAGCGAAGGGGGGAGGCGGAGGGCGAGCGGCACGTGTCTGCCATCGCCGGAGACGAAGGCCCTGAGATGGAGAGGCGGCGACGACGAGCGGGTCAGAGGAGCTCGCGCGGGTACTGCACGATGCGGAGGAGTGGGGCGGAGATGGCTCTACCACTGGTACAGTGGCAGAGTGACAAGAAGAGGGACGGAGAGTCACCGGAGCCTGCGGGCGGATGGCCGGAGGAGGAGGAGACGAATTTGGGGGGATTTCTTCGGCCAAATCAGGCTTAAAGGATGCGGCAGAGGATGCCGCTCCTTAAATAGGCGTCAGCCGGCCGCGAAGCGCGCAAAAGCGGCGGGAAAAACCTCGCCGGAGATGTGGGCAAACGGAGACCCAAATCTCTTGCATGTTCGCACGAGAGGTATGGCGGCCGACAGGGCATGGGAGCCGGCCCATGCGGTAGGGGGCTTCGCAAGGAGCTCCCCTTTCAAATCTGGGGTCGGCTCCCATGCATGCGCGGCGCCATCCTCCGCGCAAAGTCGCCGGAGGTATGGCCTGCGCATGCGGGTGACAGAGGGACCAGATTGAAGAAGACAACGGGAAAGATAGGGGGTCTTTGTAAGGTTTCAAAAAGCTAAGGGTTCAAAAGTAATTGTTGAGAACCATTTTGTAAAGTGGTCAAGGCAACCTTCCCTTGGGTCCAAATTTTGGTATAAACATAATTTGGACCTAAGGAATCCAATGGTGAAGTTGGATTCTTGGTTTGACTTTGTTTGACTAGACATTTTGCACAAAACCCAAATTAGGTCAAAAATTGGTATGGTTCTCAATCTAGGTAAAGATAGGTTCCAACAGCCAAATTGAAGGTTCTAAACCCTAGGGGATATTTTTTCATGAATTTTAGAGGGTTTAGTTGATTTTTATATTTCCTAGAACTTCATGAATTAAAGTGGGTTTGTTTTAGGGTTACAGAATGTCATTTAATTCCCAGATTTTGTCATAACCCTTTTCTGACCAAATCATCCCACTTTTT
The DNA here is from genome assembly GCA_037157565.1 of Thalassia testudinum. Taxonomy (NCBI): domain Eukaryota; kingdom Viridiplantae; phylum Streptophyta; class Magnoliopsida; order Alismatales; family Hydrocharitaceae; genus Thalassia; species Thalassia testudinum. The sequence continues at coordinate 64,132,821 of JAZHRO010000022.1, read as the reverse complement.
CTCTTATTAAGTCCACTTGACCTGTGTCTAGACCCTTAGAAATCCCGTTCATGTATTGCAATGGTAAAATTACAGTTTTACCCCTTGTATAATGTTTTATTTTCTACTCAACAATTCCCTGATTTAGGCTTTCCCTTAGGTTATGTAGGAGCTTTTTGTTCGATTTCTTATGTCAAAATGTGCTAGTTAGGGTTCATGATGCGGTTCTCATCATACCCCCATGCCTAGCTTTTGCTAGTCCCTTAGAAAAATTTTAAGGTTTTAACCTCTATTCTAGACCATGAATTTCATTCACTGATTTTGATAAGTGTTTTTCCTAGTCTCTTTGATTAAGTCAGAATGTCAACTGATGAATCCATTATAATGGACTATTGTTACGCCTAAGTTAACTTTAATCTTACCTTTTAGGCTTATTAATAACTACATTAAGTTGTAGAATGTTTGCATGCATCATTATTTAGGTTTACATCTATTTTATTGCATTCTATAACTTAATATATAATGATTTTATGTTTTTATGTTGCAGGAATGATATTGGGAAAGAATAAGGAGGGGGGGATAAATTTCCCCAACAAACAGCCGGCTCAATCTCTTCCTCATCCTCCGACCAGGTTCAACACATCCCTCAACAAATGCAAACAGTCGCCGGCCAAAATTAGAAAAGGGTTTTTGAAAATCCCTTGAGGGACAGAAGAGAGGAGTGAAGAGGAGGCGAAGCACAGGAGAGGAGGGGATCTTCATCTTCGGATCTTCTTCCTCCCCCTGGTGGGGGAATTGTCACCACCTTTTCCACCATGGAGAGGGCGGACCCTGTGAACCAAGCATGCACTGAAGCCACCATCACCGCCTCCCAACGCCTCCAACCAACACTCAACACCAGTGCCACACACACCTTTCCAGCCTCACCGCCCATTACCTACGTCCAACCAATGCTACACCCACCGCCCGCAAGCGCACACACCTTTCCAGCCTCACCGCCCTTCAAGCCTGCACCCGCACCATCGCCTGCGTCCAACCAATGCTTCTAGCCAGGCGCCCACAGGCACAGCGCCCACTGCAGAAACTGCGCCCTCTCCACTGTAGGCGCCCCGCAGGCACTGCACGCCAAGCGCCCGCAGGCGCTCGCCACCCTTTACCATCCTCTACAGGAGCTGCAGACCAACCGTCCTTCACTGCAGGAGCTACACTGCACCCCGCAGGTGCTCAGCACCCTTGCACGCCAGAAGCTACTACACATCGTGCCCTTCACCGCCCTCTGCAGGTGTAGGCACTCACCGCCCTTACACCTTCTTCCCGCAGGCGCCCTTTCAAGCCAGCAGGTCCATGGCCGCGCCTTGCAGGCACTGCAAAGGACCACCACCAGCACCTTGCATATGCACGAGCCCAGCGCGCAGCCGCGCGGGCTGCAGCAGCTGGGTGCCCACACATCCACGCACGGTTGTTCTCCTCCTTCAACAAGTCGGCGGCCATCCTCCTCCGTCCAGCCGCTGCCGGCCGCCTCCAGCCGTCGCGTCACCGCCATTGCATTGCCCTCGTCGAGGTGCACCTTCCCATCGACTCTCGCCACCAATCATGCACGGCCACACACGTGAGGAAGAGAGAGGAGAAATCCTCTATTTTCTTCCCCATTAATAATTACATTCGATGCCATTGCCAAATATATATTCATATTTTTTTCAGACCACATTGCATTGATGCACTCAGACTTTCCTAAAATTACGTTACTGAATTTCAAATCTAATTTGCATGCAAGTTGAATTTATATGATATGCCATTATACAAGCATCATATGCATATTTTTGGAGCTTAATTCTTGACGTGAAAATTGCATAACCCTGAACTTTTAAAGATATTACAAGCTCCATTTAAAATAGCATATTCCTCGCATGAAAGTCACGAAAGTGTCTGCGAGCATTATATTCATCTTCTTGTGAATTTATGGTCTATTCCTCCCTATGGATACGACATCTTCTATTGTGGTTTAAATTCATATCTATGTTAATTTTTGAATGAGAGATTTCCACCACATTAATTACAACGACATATTCTTCTATTGCTATCATAAGAAAGCGAAAATCTCTCCGTCACCAACCATGGGCCTAAAGGTACTCTAGTACTAACCAAGATCCAGATCTGTCTAGCTTTAGCATCAGTCCTTAGCAAAGGTTTTTAAGGCCCGCAAGAACTACCCTAAGGTTTATTGGACTCCGTGGTTAAAGCACCCATACTTGAGACATTTTTAGCCTTGGTTCAGTTTGCAGTACGTTTTATAAGAGAGAGACAGAGGGTTTATTTGTTTGGAGAGTTTTTTCTCTCATTTCTTTTTAATTCTAGCTTAGGATTGGCTTCACAACACGGTCTGTATCGGATTCCTCGTCCCCATCATCAATCCTCAAAGGTTCCTGGCAATCGATGCTTCGAGATAGCACCGCCCATGGCAACCCCCAGAACCCTGATTTTTGAGATTTCGAGATAATACCGCCCATGGCATTCCGTGGCCGAATTTAGACCCTGGCAAATGACATTTCATGATAATGCCATCCATGGAATCTGAACCAGCAGAGTGCTTACATGCCCCCAGTAGGATATGTAAATATCCTAGGAGACAAGCATCAAGAAGACGATATGTTGTTACGCATCTTCGAGGGGAATTTCCCACCTCTCCATGCTGGGAACTCATCCAAATAAACTTGTGTTGATCGATCGCTCCTAATCTATGTGACAATTTCAGAACATTAGAAATGCTTTTGCGTGATTTTGATAATTATGCTCACTGAACCAGACTGTGTGAATTGGGGCGCTTCTTAGGTTACCGAGTCCCGTAAACCAAAGGTCAGTTAACGAGGCCGAATACTCCCTAAGCCTTAGACTTAATACTTAAGCTTTTCATTTTCCTCAACCTCTTGAGGAATATCTAGATCTTAACGGGTACTAAGAGTCTAGCCAAGAAGGCCTAAGGTTAGAGTTCTTACTAATCTTTTTGTGCACTTTCACTTTACTTTTCTTTAATGTGGTCTAGAACTTTGGTTCATTCCTTAATTTCTTACTAATGACTATCCCTTTTCTTTTTCATTTTGTGCTCCTTTTTAATATTTTGCTCTTTTCCTTCTCCTTTTGTAAAGTTCATCAAAAAGTGTTTCGCTCTTCCTTTTTTTTTTGGCTAGTGTTTTTGACATATGTGAATTTTTTTGTTGAAACCTTTTCTTGTTATGAATTTTCATTGCACTTTCATACCCCCGCCCATGCCTAAGGTTTGCAATGTCCTCATTGTACATTAGGTGGATTTTTATCTGGCTTGGTTCATGCATTAGGACAGATATTAGGTGAGAGGATGGGTCGAGGTGACTGTTGCGAACTATTTCTAATATTAGGTACGAGTACCTGAGGTGAAGTCAGCTGTCCTAAGAAATGAATCTAAAGTGCAAAGAAATGTCAGAAAAAGGTTTTGGGTTTTCAAAAAGAATGACGGGCTGCCTCCCGTTAAGCGCTAAGTTTTACACCATCGGCTAGGCACAATTAGCTCAAGGAGAATGGAGGATAAATGATGACTCAGCCAAATCCATATTGGTTACGTCAATGAACGGTTTGAGTCTCTGGTCGTTCACGACGAAAGGTTCGGAATCATGGCTAAGTGGACTGATCTCGACGGCTCCATTTCCAAAAACCTGTCGGACAAGATATGGTCCGACCCACTTGGATCGCAACTTCCCAGGGAACAATTTAAGTCGGGCATCGAAGAGTAGGACCTTCTGACCAGGGTGAAAGATCTTTCTAGATATGTGCTTGTCATGAAAGGCTTTAACCCGCTCTTCGTAGATTCGCGAGTTTTCATACGCATCAAGGCGAAATTCATCAATCTCACTTATCTGAAGCTTTCTATGGGTTCCAGCCTTAGAAAAATCTAGGTTGCAGTTCTGTACTGCCCAATAGGCTTTATGCTCAAGCTCGACGGGAAGGTGACACGCCTTTTCGTACACCAGTCTAAAAGGAGACATGCCTAATTGGGTTTTGTGGGCGGTCCTATAAGCCTACAAAGCTTCCGGAAGTCGGGATGACCAGTCCTTCCTGTCAGGTCGAACAGTAACCTGCAGGATTTTCTTGATCTCCCGATTTGATAGCTCAGCTAGACCATTAGTCTAGGGGTGAAAAGGAGTAGAGATTCGGTGCGACACCCCGTATTTGGTCATCAGTGACCTGAACTGAGCATTGGTAAAATGGGTCCCTCCATCAGAGATGATCGCACAAGGAATCCCAAACCGTGAGAAGATATTCTGATGAATGAATTTGATGACGATCTTGTGATCACAGGTTCGGGTCGGAATGGCTTCGATCCATTTGGACACGTAGTCAATAGCGAGTAAAATGTACTCGAAGCCGTCCGAGATAGGGAATGGGCCCATAAAATCAATCCCCCAAATATCAAAAATCTCGCATACGAGAATCAGCTGTAAAGGCATCATGTCGCAATGGCTCATGTTGCCCAAAGTTTGGCAACGACTGCATGCCTTACAGTGACTATGCATCCTTGAAGATAGTAGGCCAGTAAAAGCCACACTGAAGGATTTTCGATGTGGTTTTATGCCGAGAAAAATGGCCACCGCATGCCTGGTCATGGCAGAAAGAGAGTATGTCATTGATTTCGACCTCCGGGACACAACATCGGATAATTTGGTCAGCACCTATGCGGAATAAGTGCCGGTCTTCCCAAATGTAGTACTTGGCATCGGAGCGCAACTTGTCTTTCTTGGCCTTCGGCCAATCAGACGGGATCTGGTGTGATGCCAAGTAGTTTACTATATCAGCAAACCATGGAAGCCCGATACCAATATTCAAGAGGTGCTCATCAGGAAAATGCTCCGTGATAGGTCCATAAGGGTCGATGATCTCAAAAGGAAGGCAGGACAAGTGGTCAGCTACCACGTTCTGACTTCCCGCCTTGTCGCGAATCTCGAGGTCAAACTCTTGCAACAGCAAAATCCATCGGATTAATCGAGGCTTCGCGTCCTTCTTTGCAAAGAGATGCCTCTCAGCTGTGTGATCCGAGTAGATTATAACATGGGAACCTAGGAGATAAGATCTGAATTTTTCAAGGGCGAATACTACAGCTAGCAACTCTTTCTCCGTAACCGTGTAGTTACGCTGAGCCTTGTCAAGTGTCTTGCTAGCGTAGTAGATGACCACGGGTTTCCCGTCAATCTTTTGCCCCAGAACCTCTCCTACAGCGAAGTCAGATGCATCGCACATGATCTCAAAGGGATGAGACCAATCAGGGGACTGTAGGATCGAGGCTTGGGTGACTCGGTCACGAAGGATCTCAAAAGCTTGAGTGCATTCTTTGGAAATCTCAAAGGGTACATCCTTGGAGAGAAGAGTGGTCAAGGGGCGTGCGATTTTCGAGAAATCAGGGATGAAACGATGGTAAAAATCGACGTTCCCCAAAAAAGATTAGATGTCCCTGATCGAGCTAGGCGTAGGAAGTTTGGAAATCAGGTTAACCTTGGCTCGATCCACTTGGATGCCTCTTTCAGAAATTAAGTGTCCCAGGACGATCCCTTCAGGCACCATAAAGTGGCTCTTTTCACAGGAAAGAACCAGATTTACGTCAATGCATCACCTGAGTATGTTAACCAAATGCTGGAGGCAATCGTCAAATGATGCCCCAAAAACTGAGAAGTCATCCATGAAGACTTCCAGATAATCACCTACCATATCAGAGAATATGGCAAGCATGCATTGCTAAAAAGTCGCGGGTGCATTGCAAAGACAAAAAGGCATCCTTTGGGACGCGTATGTCCCGAAGGGGTAAGTCAACGTGGTCTTCGCTTGGTCCTCTGGATGAATTGCCACTTGGTTGTAACCAGAGTACCCATCAAGAAAGCAAAAGAATCTATTTCCCACTAGTTTTTCGAGAATCTGATCAATAAACGGTAGTGGGAAATGATCCTTCTTCGTAGAGGAATTGAGTCTTCGGTAATCTATGCGGACTCTCCACAAGTTGGCCATTCGAGTAGGTATGACCTCTCTGGTATCAGTCGTGATGGTGGTGGGCCCTGCCTTCTTAGGCATAACCTGGATCTGGCACACCCAACGACTGTCGAAGATCGGGTAGATGATCCCTGTATCTAACTACTTAATGATCTCCTTTTTCACGACCTCCTGCAGATTAGGGTTCAGACGTCTCTGCATTTCACGTGAAGGTCGTGCGTCCTCTTCAGAATACATGCAGTGTGTGCAATAAGAGGGACTTATTCCAGTCAAATCATCGAGAGTCCAACCAATGGCTCTGAGATGTTGCTGGAGAACAGCAATCAGACGGAATTTCTGATCAAGAGTGAGTTTGGAGTTTATAATCACAAGAAGTGTCTGATTGGAACCCAAAAGACATATTTCAAATGATCGGGAAGGGGCTTGAGTTCTAGAACGGGGTTATCAGCAGCAGCAGATCGTTCGGAATGGGTGTAAGGACCAAGGGTAGGAGTTAGGGGTGTGTCCAGATCGATTTCAAATTCTCCTAATTGCGATTTTAGATCTTCTTGTGGTTGATGAGGGATAATCATGTTGTCCTCGATTTATGGTTCATCAACCACGGCTCTGATGTCACAAATTTGCTCTACCACACCGTAATTAATCCCTTGTTGGGCCTTAAAGATATCAATCTTGAGAGTCTGATTCCCAAATTTCATCTCTATTTGACCCCCTTCACAACTTATGTTGGCCCTTGCAATGGCCAAAAAAGGTCTCCCTGGTATGATTGGTGTATCCCTTGGATTCTCAAGTGCATCCATGTCTAGAACTATGAAATCTACAGGGAAGTAGAAATTTCGCACCCTAACAATAACATCCTCAAGAATTCCCTTAGGTGACTTGATGGATCGATCGGCTAACTGCAATGTCACCTTAGTCGATTTTAGTTCAGATTCTTCTAGGTGGTTAAGTAGGGATGTGGGTATCAGGTTTATGGAGGCACCTAGGTCTAATAATGCTCTATCAAACTGGGTTTCACCAATCTTACATGAAATCAAGGGAGTGCCTGGGTCTTTTGCCTTGAGTGGGAGTTTACTCAGGATCACAGAGCTGGCTTACTCTGATAGTACAATCGGACTCCCACTCTTGGTTCGCGGCTTACGCTAGGGTGTACACATGTTTTTCAAAAATCGTGCGTAAGTCGGTACATGGCAGATTGCATCCATCAAGGGGATGTTTATTTGGACATGCTCAAAGAGCTTGATCAGGTCCTCCTCAGGAGCCACAGGTTTAGCTGTCCTTTCCCTTGGTCAAGGCCTCGGGAAATAGAACCTTGGGTGGTTCCTCTAGGATAGGTCTAGGTTTTTAATATGGGACGGGGATAGGGACATCCTGGATAACTATCCTAGGGTTTGGGTCACTACCAGGCTTGGAGTGGTCTGGATAAGGTGGGTCTTGGGTTGCTTTACCACTATGGGTTGTCACAGAATTTAGTCCTGCCTGATTCTAATTGGGGGTTGGTAAGAAAGGTGTTGATGCAGCTAGATTGTGTTTTAACAAATATTGCATTGTAATATAGACGAACTTTCCGCGAAAACAAATAAAGATTTATAACTCGAAAATCAGAGTATCCGAGGTCGAATACAGGGAGCAATCTAAGTACTTCCAAAACTTGAGAACACAACTTTTTAAATGAGAATAAATGACTAGTTCAATGAGAGTGATATAAAAAGAAATTGCTCAAAGGGAACAAAATGGGCGTCTGATACAATATCAGACATCTTAAAATAGAGCTCCTTCTCTTCTCTTCCCTTGCTGCTTCTGTTTCTCTTTCTTTATTTCTTTTCTTCCTGCGACCAAGGTATGGCTTTCTTCTTTCTTTTCTTTTCCTTTTCCTTCTTGAATCTTTGTCTGCCCTTTGTCTTCTTCTTCTTCAATTCTGTTCTCCTTGGCCTTGCTTCTTCTTCTCTTCCTTGCCTTTCTTCCTTGACAGAGCCTCCTTCCTTCTTTCTTCCTCTGCTTGCAGCGGCTAAGTCCCTACGTCCTGCACACAACTACGTACAGCAAAACCTAACCCTCTACCCACGCGTCTCTCTCTCTCTATGTAAACCACTCTCAGCACGCTCTCCCAGAGCCGAGTAAACGAGTCGGGTCACATGCCCGGGTCCAGGCGCACCGGTGTGAGGGTGGTACGCGAGGAGTGCTCAGGACAGGGTCGAGTTGAGTCGTGCCAGATCCACGTGGTGAACACGCGGACGAGGCGCAGTGGTAGGGTGAGGGACCTCACCCCAAGTGTGACTGGAGGCAACCGGCCTATATGACAAAAATAATATAAAGGATACGCACGCGTCGTGACTTACTGATGTGGGACTAAAGCCCACTGCTTTCCCTCATGCTCCCGCAGCAGACCGTGACTTCAATTCCCTCAACTACAGGCTCTGTTGGCTTCACTTGCTGGGCCAACTACCTTCGCAAGACCTTCCCAAGTTGGCAGCACCTAGAAATCTGCAGTTCTGCGACCTAGATCAAGCGTGGAGCTTCCTCGAGTTGCCATCAATGGCGGCAAGAGCTTGAAATTTGTCTGACACAAAAATATCCTCGCGGCCTAATCAGATCACCGAGGAACCTTCGCCGTGTCACGGTGAAGGTGAGGAGCTATGTGGCAGGCCGCGAGGCAGCCTAGGCGTGAGTGCCTTGGTCACTCTGTGGCCGGACGGGTGGGTGTGTTCGAGGGGTTGTTGTGGTGGTGTAGCGGGACTGTGGATGAGTGGAGGGTGCTCAGTGAGGTGAGGCGGAGGTTATGCGATGGTCGGCGAGACGTGTGGGGCTGCGGAGAGATGGGAGCATCTCGCCGAAGGGTGGCGGAGATGAGGAAGGTGGCGGTGGACAGGGACGGTCGAGGGTCGATTGTGTGAAATAGAGTGAGAAAATGAAAGAGTGGAAGAAGGGGAACTTATCTGGACTGTTGGGAGAGAAAGGGGGCAGTAGAGTCAGACGGCTCGTTTGTGCCATCGTCGGAGAAGACAACCCTGAGGGAGATAACGGCGACGAGGAGGAGGTCAGGGAGGCGTGCGCTTGGTGCGGCGCGACGCGGGAAGATGAGGCAGAGTGGACTCTGCTGCTAATATGGCAGCAGAGCGATGAGAAGGAGGAGAGGTAATCGCTGGATCTTGCGGGTTTCTTGGCCAAAGAGAGGAGAGATGAAATTTGGAGGATTCTACGGCCAAGACAAGTCTGAGAGATTTCGCAGAGGGTCGGAGGTCTTTTTATAGGTGCTGGCTGAGCTTCTGGTGCATAGAGGGCAAGCTTTTAGCCACCGTCGTCTCGCCGGAGAAGGAAGGTGGTTGGGATCCAAATCTTTCGTGCGTTCGCATGAGAGATTGGACAGGAATCAGAGATCATGATTAGGCTTAGATGGAAGGGGATTCCTCAGAGAATCTCCCTTCCAATTCTGGGAGGAGATCTCTGAGGGATCTGAGAGTATCCCCCCTTTCATCCTCGCCAGAGAAGGATTCTACCCCAATAATGGTGGAAGGACTTGATTGTAAGATTGGCGAGAAAGCTAGGGGGTTTATATGATGGTTTTCAAAAGATAGGGACCAAAATGTGATTGGGTGTACTAAATTGCAAACTAGGTCAAGATGACCTCCCCTTAGGTCCAAATTTTGGTACAAACCTAATTTGGACCTAAGGAATCCAATGGTGAAGTTGAATTTTAGGTTTGACCATGTTTGACTGGATATTTTGTGTAAAAACCTAAATTAGGTCAATTGATGAGCTAGGACCCTTATCTAGGTCAAACTAGGTTCCAAAGGCCAATTTGAATGTTCTAAACCCCAGGGGATATATTTCCATGAATTTTAGAGGGTTTACTTGATTTTTATCCTGATCGGAACCTTGTTGAATTAAGAGGGTTTGTTTTAGGGTTACCAGATGTCATTTAATTCCTGGATTGCACATGAACACATTTCTGATTGCATCAACCAACTTTTTATCTCATTTAGACCATTTGACCTATGTTTTGTCTCTGAGAAATCCCGTTTATGTACTACAATGGTAAAATTACAGTTTTAACCTTTATTTCATGTTTTCTTCTCAGAACACTTATTCCTCCAATTAAGCCATCTTCTAAGTCACGTAGGAGCTTTTATTCTCTTTATTAGGTCAAAGTGAGCTAGTTATGGCTTATGATGAGGCTCTCATCAATAGGCTACTGTTGTTGGTAACCCTCACAAGAGGTTGATGCTTCCATCACGTCAAGTGATGGAACAGAAGGGGCCTGATAGATCAAGTGTGCTTGGCATGGGTTCGGGTTCATAACACACCGCTAAGTCGACACGTTATTCGGGTTAGGCAGAGGTTGAGAAGGAAGCGTGCTCGGTTGGCGAGAATTCACCAACTGGGCGAGTTGGTTGCGGACCTCTTTGATTTCGTCCTTGTGTTGTTTTTGGATATCCGCATTCGTTCTTTGAATGTCAGCCAGAGTTTGGAGGATGAGGGACATTTGGTCTTGCTTGGGCCTAAATGGATAAGTGGGGTTGGGTCAAGGTTGAGGCGGCTGATAAGGACGAGGGGCTTGTGGACAGGGCTAAAAGGGTGGTCTTGGGTTCTGAGAATTTCCCACCCACTGGAAATTGGGATGGTTTCGCCATCCAGGGTTGTAGGTGTTGGAAAATGGGTCATTCTGGATGGCGTTGAGGTCCTCGCAGGTCTGAGGAGCCTCAGGAAAGTCGGAGAATGGGGGAGTAGAGTTCCCCCGGCAAGAATAAAAAAGATCGGAGGTCCCTTCGGTCCTGGAGTCAGATGGGGGTGGATACGAGTCCATCCCAGGAGAAGGTCGGTGGGAAATGTTCTGCACAGTTTCCCTTGCGAGAGGTGGCTGTGCGAAGGAGTTCTGCGCAGAGGTGGCTCATTACAAGTGCTGAGTTAGCTCATCCACCTTCTTCTCAATAATTGAGACCTTTTCCAACCGACTGGCCATTAGTTCCAGGTCGACTGATGCGAACAGGCCCTGCATCTCATGTGCTCCCCTAAGGTTCGTCGCTGTGTGAGTATTCGTCCAGTCGAATAATCCCATGGAGTCATTGTTGATGGAGTTCTCGCACATATTCTCGAGAATCTCCCACATAGTGTCTTCATGTTAACCCATGATATTCCCTCCGCACGTTGCATTGACGAACAATCTAATATCTTCACGGAGTCCCTGGTAAAAAGACTAGACTTGTTCCAATTTAGGGACTCCGTGATGGGGGCACTTTCTCATGAGATCCTAGAATCGATCCCATGCCTCATGAAGAGGTTCTCCCATCTGCTGTGTGAAGTGAGTAATCTGATGGAGCAAGGCGTTTGTCCGACCAATGGGAAAGAACTTCCTCAAAAACTCAGACTGAAGTTCATCCCAAGTGTTGATCGAGTGGGTCTGTGTCTGATACCAATGAGCTGCCTTGTTCATAAGGGTGAAAGAGAACATCTTCATGAGTAAGATATCCCGATTTTGTGCATCTGACCCGAAGGTCTGGGCCAGATGCTTAAGCTGTTTAATATGCTGGAAGGGATCTTCAGAGTTAAGCCCATAGAATTTAGGTATGGCATGAATCATATTGGGCTTAAATTCAGAATCAAGTCCTCCAGTCGGGATTCTGACTCGAGGCTCAATTGCCACCGCAGCGGGATTATAGTGATCTCGCATCATGGGGCGCTGCGGTGGGTTCATGAAATTCTGGAAGAGACCATTAAGACGCTGGAGCTGGTGCTCAAGATTATTCTCTTCTTCAACAGGCTGAGACATGATGGAAGAAGAAGGGGAACTAGGTTCAGAATCAGAAGAAAGGTCTATGTGGAGTGGTTGTCGCACAAACAAGGGTGCCGAGGGTTGGCCTCGAGGAGAGTGGATTTCTAGAGGAGGTTTCAAGGACCTTCTACCGAACATGCACTGATGGATTGGATGAGGTTAGAACTTGTTGCACCCAATCAAGACACCCAAAATATGTTGGGTGACTATAAACGTTCGAGGCGGATGATACCCCTTGATCAGAAGGTCATTCACCTGAGAATTACCTGGGCAGCCAGAGAGGGTGAGTCCCACGAAGACCCCTACACGGTAGAGCGCCCCCACGGGTTACAGGGTTTCCCCCACCCGACCTCTCTTGTCACTGAGATTCCAGGTAGACCAGAATGGGGACCTTGACCTCTTAAGTCTACCACTTTTAATTAAGATCAAGGTGCTTAGGGTTTTACTTGAACTTTAAGCCTTTTCTTGTGCAAAAGTGACCTCATTTGAAGGTTGGTTGATCCAAGGGATCAACTTTACCTTTTCGTTCCTGTGAGAGCTTATTAGGTCCTTTCTTTTAGTATTCAAGTGAATTAAGAGAATATTTCTTAGTGTTTATCTTAATAGATCTTTTCAAGCAATGGTTTAGGCACACCTCCTTTTAGAATTTTCAGTTCTTTACTTAGAAGTTGTGTCCCTAAAACCCTAGCTTGGAATCCTGGGTTGGCTCTAGTTGGTCCAATTAGTTGCCTTAGAAATGGGTAACTAGGGCTCAAGCAAGAAGGTTTTAACCCTAGTTACCTTAGTGGATATGCAGATAAAATGTGTTGAAATTTTAAAACCAGGCAACTCTGTGAATTACTATGTATGGAAGACAAGTAGCCCTAGATTGATTTTTCTTTTCTTTTTCCTCTTTAGAATGTGGGGGTTTAAGAGAGAGAGGGTTGAGGGTTACCTGTCCTCTGGTGTGTTTGTTGTGCGGCTGCTTGTTCTTCCTTGCCTTCCTTTCCTGTACAACAAAAGAGAGATTGAATTAGTATAAACTCAGAAATTGTGATTTTGAAGCTTGTAAAATGCTCATTGCACCCCGACAACGGCGCCAAAAACTGGTAGCGGTGTAAAACCAACCGGCTTGATTTTATTTTATTACTCGAATACAAAAATTCTCCGAGGTCGAACTCAAGGAGCAAGCTTGATTCTAGAAGTGTAGAAAATCACAATTTACAATATACTGTTTTACAAAAAGATTAGAGAGAGGAAGTAAAAATTTGTCTCTTCTCTTTTCTTCTCTCTTTCTTCTTTTGTCCTCCTTTCTCTCTATCTTCAGACGTCTGACTCCATGGATCAGACGCCTTAAGTAGCCACTTGCAACAATGCTTGCGCTCTCCTTCTTCTTTCTTTCAGCTGCTGCTGCTTCTTCTTGGCTTCTTCTTTTTCTCTTCTTTCAGCTGCTTGGCCTTCCTCTCTTTGGTAGCTTCCTTCTCTTCTTTCCTTCCTCAGGTGGCTTCTCCCCTTCCTCTTCTTCTGCTTCAGCTTCTGTCTTCTTCTTTCTCTTCCCTTTCTTCTGCTTCTGCTCTTGAGCCTTCTTCTTCTCTTCTCTCTGCCCACAGCTGCTTTTGCGGCTAAGTCTTCAACCGCTCCTTCCATGGCCTCTGCAGTCTCCTTCCTCTTTCTCTTCTTCTTCGCAGTTGCTTCCTCTTCCTCCTTCCATGCACAGCACACAAAAGCAAAACCTACCTCCTACTTTCCCCACATCTCTCTCTCTCTATTTCGCTCTCAGGACAGCTCTCCCAGAGCCTTCTCGGATTATCGGGTCGGGTATGCATGCCCCGGACTAGGCGCACCGGCGTGGGTGGTGCACGAGGAGTGCACAGGTAGTCAGGTCAGGCAGCCAGGTTCACAGAGGCAAGTCGCGGATGAAGCTTGAGCGAGTGAGGGAAAAGGACCTCACCCCTATGTTCTGAGGCAACCTAAAGAAAACACAAAAACAATAAAAGGTGCTCACCTACGTTGGGCATTTCCGAGGTGGGAATAAAGTCCCACTCGTTTCTGCTGGTGCTCGTAGGGGGAAGGTTTGCGAAATTGGAGCAGCTGGGGTCGATGCTGCGTAGTTGGCGCAGCTAGGGTCGATGAAAGCCCTGATTGCCAGGTGCGTAAGGCTTGTAGAGGGATTCCGCGCACCTAGGATGCGTCTTCCTGGAGTGGGTTGTCCTGGAGCGAGCGAGGGAGCTCCTTCACACCTTCGCTAATGGTGGCGGAGGCGCGAACCTAAAATGCACGAATACGGCCTCACGGCCCCGTCAGACCATAGGAAACCTTCGCCATATCACGACGAAGGTGCGGCGGGGGTTGGCTGGCTGTGGGGTGGCCAAAGCATGCGTGCCTAGGTCGCTCTGTGGCCGAGAAGGTGGGTTAGGTCGGTGGAGGTGTGGAGTGCGTGTGGCGGGCAGTGGAGATGGGGAAAGTGCTCAGTGGATGGTGCCAGAGGTTTTGAGGGGTCTGGCAAGGTGGATGGAGGCGTGGAGCTGCAGGAACACCTCGCCGGTGGTCTGGTCGGAGGTGGGAACGATGGAGGTGGTCAGCGGCTGTCGAGGTGCGAAAATAGAAATAAAGTGGGGAAAATGAAAGGTAGGGAGAGAGGAGCTTATCTATAAGACTTGGAGCGAAGGGGGGAGGCAAAGGGCGAGCGGCGCGTGTCTGCCGTCGCCGGAGACGAAGGCCCTGAGATGGAGAGGCGGCGACGCAAGGGGGTCAGAGGAGCTCGTGCGGGTACTGCGCGATGCGGAGGAGTAGGGCAGAGATGGCTCTACCACTGGTATGGTGGCAGAGCGATGAGAAGAGGAGAGTCGCCGGAGCTTGCGGGTGAATGGCCGGAGGAGGAGACGAATTTGGGGGGATTTCTTTGGCCAAATCAGGCTTGAAGGATGCGGCAGAGGATGCCGCTCCTTAAATAGGCGTCGGCCGGCTGCGAAGCACGCAAAAACGGCGGGAAAAACCCCACCGAAGACGTGGGCAGACGGAGACCCATACCTCTTGCGTGTTCGCACGAGAGGTATGGCGGCCAATAGGGCTTGCGAGCCGGCACATGCAGTAGGGGGCTTCGCAGGGAGCTCCCCTTTCAAATCTGGGGTCGGCTCCCAATGCATGCGCGGCGCCATCCTCCGCGCAAAGTCGCCGAAGGTATGGCCTTCGCAGGCGGGTGACAGAGGGACCAGATTGAAGAAGACGACGGGAAAGATAGGTTTCAAAAAGCTAAGGGTCAAAAAGTAATTGTTGAAGACCATTTTGTGAAGTGGGTCAAGGCGACCTTCCCTTAGGTCCAAATTTTGGTATATACCTAATTTGGACCTAAGGAATCCAATGGTAAAGTTGGATTTTAGGTTTGACCATGTTTTACTAGACATTTTTCACAAAAATCCAAATTAGGTCAAAAATTGTGTATGGTTCTCAATCTAGGTCAAGATAGGTTCCAACGACCAAATTGAAGGTTCTAAACCCAAGGGGATATTTGTTCATGAATTTTAGAGGGTTTAGTTGATTTTTATATTGCCTAAAACTTCATGAATTAAAGTGCATTTGTTTCAAGGTTACAGAATACCATTTAATTCCCAAATTTTGTCATAACTCTTTTCTGACCAAATCATCCCACTTTTTCTCTTATTAAGTCCACTTGACCTGTGTCTAAATCCTTAGAAATCGCGTTCATGTACTGCAATGGTAAAATTACAGTTTTACCCCTTGTATAATGTTTTATTTTCTGCTCAACAATTCCCTGATTTAGGCCTTCCCTTAGGTTATGTAGGAGCTTTTTGTTCGATTTCTTATGTCAAAATGTGCTAGTTAGGGTTCATGATGAGGTTCTCATCAACCTCCACAGACCACCTCTCTCCTCGCCGACCGGTTCATAAGCCCCGCCTCAACCCCCTGATCACAACCCCTCACTCCATTCACTCTGCCACTCACCCAAACACACCCCCGAACACACCCACTTACATGGCCACTGTGCCCTAGGCATGCACCCATAGGCGGTCCCACGCCACACCGACCACCTCTGCACACTTGCCACACCTTGACGAAGCTCCTTGAGCATTTTAGCATGGCCGCGAGGTTATCTTGGTGATTTCAGGTGCAAACGGTCATCCGCCATTGAAGCAAAGCTCAAAGCAAGCTTGCAGCTACTCCAGGCTTCACCCGCTCCAGGCTTGTGTCCCAGGTTGCGTGGGTCACTCTTGCGAACAACTCCAGGCATCCAATTGAAGCCAAGAGCCATAGCAATTGCTGCAATCAAAGAGAGCATCTCTGCTATGGACACATGCGAGGAGGGTGGGAAGATAGTCCCACCTCAGAACTGGAAGAAGCACCGCGCTCGCATAAATTATTTTTCTACCAGTGGCTTATCGCCTCCAACTCACGGGCTGAGGTCCCCTCTCACCCGACCCAACGCCTCATCCGCGACCACCCCCCGCGAACCTAGTGATCCGACCCGACCCAGCACACCTTGCCCACCACCGCACACCGGTGGGCCTGGTCCCGGGCACGTATCCGACTTGATTACCCAAGAAGTGGCTCTGGGAGAGCTAACGTAAGAGAGAAAGGAGAGAAGAGAGATCACGCGGGTAGGGGGTAGGTTTTGCTCTGCGAAGACCAGGCCGAAGAGGAAGCTAAGGGCTGAAGCCAAGGAAGAAGAAGGAGTTGAAGGAAGAAAGAAGGGCTGCAGCAGAGAGAAGAAGAAAAAGGCGAAGGCAGAAGAAGAAGGAGCTAAAGAAAAGGCAGAGAAAGAAAGAAAAGGAAGGAACTGAAGGAAGAAGAAGCTGAAGGCAGCCGAGACAGAGAAGAAGGCAGAGGAAGAGAAAGGCTAAGGAAGGCAAGGAATCAGAAGAAGAGAAAGAAAGAAGGAAATGATTGAAAGCAGCTGCCAGAGATAGAGAAACGAAGGAGAAGAAGAAGAACTGTAGCACCAATACTCAAGGCATCTGATTCACAAATCAGACGTCCAATTTTGTGTTTATTCACATACATTGATTTCTTTAATATTCTATGCTTACATTTATCTTTTCGCACTATAACATTGATTTCTATTGCATATTATATTCTTTCAAATCCTCACATTGTGATCTTGATTTCTAAACCCTAATCTGCTCCCTGTGTTCGACCTCGGACTTTCGAATTCGAGTAATAAATTATATCTGTTTTGAACGCTTTTTCGACTGTACTACAACACGACTTTTCTAAAACTCGATCAAGCGCTCTTAATAGCCTTCCAAAGCCTTCCTAGGCCCTCTATAAATAGAGGAGTACCCTAGCCTTGCAAAAGCACACCTTATAACACTACTTTCACATTCCTTTGTGTTATCGAGAAGAAATCATCAAGACAAGAAGTGATCTTGCTCTCCAAGCTCCAATCAACAAATTCGAGAGCGTCGTTACTCTGCCGAGATCACACCTACATTCTTCCATCTAAGGGAAGTCGCTTTTGCCTATAGAGGTTAAGTTTAGGATTATCTTTGTGGCTCCATAGGGTTACTTTGTAATCTATCTTTGTAAATTGGTTGGATATTCGCATTGCGAATTCCCATCTCCTTCGTGAGTCAAAAACCTTCCCGTGAAGAGAAGGGGCTTGAGGTACACTACCCTCGTATAAAGTAATGTGGCTGTAATAGAGGTTGAACTACCTTCATTAAAGTAGTTCGTTAGTGGATTTTGATCGACTCAGTCGATCAAAAAATCCTAACTCGAGAGGCTTAGGTGGTGGTTTTCACCCGGTTTGGGTTTCCACCTAAAAATCACTTGTGCATTGTGTGTTTGTTCTTTTTATGAGATTGTTTTATTTTGCTTCTGCACTTTATTTTTATCTCGCAAATCTCACCCCCTCACATAGAGATCCACATCTGATGCTCTATTGGTTAAAGTAGGGATTAATTTTGATAATGCTTTGACTAATCCGTTCTCTCCTAACATTTGGCATTTTTGGAACTACACGGTTCATCTCTCCTTGATTGACTCTATGAACCAGGCTCTATCCGTTCATTGTTGTTTTCATCAGATAAATTTCATTATTTTTGGCATCTATGCCTCGTATGATCCCTCTCTGTGGGAGAATCTATGGGATCACCTAAAGCAGTTTTGCTCTTCTTCTTCCCCTTGGATCCTCGGTGGTGACTTCAATTGCATTCTTAATGCGTCTGAGAAAAGGGGTGGTAGTCCTTTTCGAGACTCCCAAGCCTTGCAATTCCAAACCTGTATCAATGATTGTTCCCTCATTGACTTCCCTTTGGGTAGCAACCAACTTTCTTGTTGTAATGGTCGGCACGATAGTGCTAGAATTTACCAGAAGCTTGATCATATTCTGATGAATGTGGGTCCTCTTTCTTATTCTCCGGTGGGTTCATATTTGCTACGTTGTAATTCAGATCATGCTCCTATACTTTTATCCCTCTTCCCTAATGTTGATCGTTGCAAACGCCCATTTCGTTTTCAAAATATGTGGTTAAGGGACCCCTCTATTCGTGATGTTGTGGCTTCCATATGTAACCAAACGGGTCCGCCAAGATGCAATGGACCCCCTCTCTACTTTGTGTGCTAAACTTACCATTCTCAAAAGGGCTCTCAAAGAGTGGAATCGATCGATTTTTGGGGACGTTAACCCAGTGGTGTCTAATTTGGAGATGAAATTTGATAACATCAATAAATGTCTATCCCCTCATTGGGATAATGATTTAGCAGCTGAGCTCATGGAAGTGCGTAACGATCTTGATGAGGCTAGATTATAACTTTCCGATTTCCTTCACCAAAAACACAAAGTTAAATGGATTAAGGAAGGTGAGGGTAATACCAAATTCTTTCATGCCAAAATAAAGAAAGGGTTTGCCAAAAAGTCCCGTTACATGAAATGACATGTTGCATTTTGAGTTGTTTAAGACATCTGGATGAGTCGTCAAACGTCTGTCCAGATGTCTGGGTGGAGGGTCAAACATTTGAAAGTAAAAGAACCATACCTTCTTTCTTTTCCGTGCGAGTGTTGCACGCGTATCCCTCTCTCTCCTTACCCCAAACCCTAACCCTTTACCTATTTAAACCCCCACCCCCACGCCACTCCTTCGATCCCCACCTACCACCACCTTCATCCTTCCCTCCAGCCGATGGCCACCTTCCTTCCAGCCACCAGCACGGCGTGTGGCAAGGAAGAAGAGAGAGAGAGAGGGACGGGACGCGAAGTAGGAGGAGAGGGGAGCTCGAAAGGAGGAGCTCGCAAGGGAGCGCGAGTGCTTGGGAGGAGCTCGGAGGAGCTCGTGCGCGAGGAGGGGAGCTCGCAAGGGTGGGCTTCATAGCCTCCTACAGCTACCGACGTAGCAGCTGTGGGCGGTGTAGAGGGGTTCCTCGTGTAGAAGAAAGCTCGTAGAAGTTCTACGTACTGGATATTTTTCCAGTATCAGACGTCTAGAGCACATCCCAGACATCTAGAATAGCAGAAGGATGTCCGGAGCTGAGGCCGAACGTCTAAAAGCACGCTCAGTGCTAAGGTACATGCTTCTATGCAGTTTACGCCCATGCAGGCCTCACCGCAGAGATTTGTTCGACCATTTTGAGGTCTGCACGGACGTACGCAGGGAGAAGGGCATTGGAAAGGAGCAAGGTGTGCCCTTCGAGGTGCTTTTGGATGTCTGGACACGTCGCTAGACATCTGACCGTACCTCCAAACGATCGGAAGGAGAGTCCGACGTCTAGAACTCACCTCAGACAATAGCGGAAGGGTCCGAACATCTGAGGTAACTGCAGGAAACCTAGGGTAAGTATTAACGTCTTTTAAGATGTCTAGGACTAGACCCAGACATTTGATTTTGGACAGTGTGAGTGTTTTTGACTCGTTTAGGGCCCAAACGGAATCGGATTTCCGCAAACGAACTATCATTGTTTTTTGCTTGAGTTTCCTTATGAGTTAGTGTCACTTGTATACGGTTTTGGACTCGTTTGATGCGGTTGGCTAATTGTATAGGTCTCTAGCCAGTCGAGTACGCGGGAGCTGCGGAGGCGACGTGATCTGCAATCCAAGCACCCATTCCTCCCGTGTTTGCCGGTAGAGTGGTTTACATTAATATTATGATTTAAATAAATGAACTGCATGTTTAGAATAACTTGAATATGTTGGTGCTAGAGCACCACGATCATTTGTTTTGATGATAACAAAACACGTGTTATTTAACATTTGCACTTGGAGTCTTAGATTTCAGGTCAATTGCAAATGTAGACGTGATTAGACGGAATTCGAGCTCGCATCCAGGTCGGATTGGAGGAGCTTGATGGAGAACAGAGGAGATTCGCGAGGAGCTATAGATTGAAGATGGAAGGATAAGAAGAATAGGATAGAATTCTATTTATTCCTTTCATGTACATTTGACGTTATTTTTCTTGCTCTTTATTTCCTTAGAAAATTATGTTAAAGAACCTCAAAGTACCCTAACAGTAGTCCTAGGAACACCGGCACAACCATAGGATACTTAGGTTTTCTGTAGAGAACTTAGAAAACCAATGTAGGGTTCAAACAGAGTTTCCAGACGTCTAATTCCCAAATCAGACGTCTGATAAAGTATTTTAAGACATCTGACTGTTGATTCAGACGTCTGATAACATTTAGGCTGGACATAGTTAGTTCTGTCTGATGAAATCAGACATCCAGACCTTAAACCATACGTCTTACGAGACGTCTGATGACTTTGCCAGACGTCCAATTAGTGGACCGTTGGCTCTCTTAGCATACACTGAAGGATATGACCGTTAGATCCTTATCAGACGTCCTTAAGCCCTTCCAGACGTGTGATAATTGACCGTTTTGCCTCGACTGACCCGAAAATCTCTTCTCAGAGATTTTCTAGCCGTTGCAAATCCATTCCCACGAAAAAGTAGGTTTCCAGACGTCCAGACATAGTGCCAGACGTCCTGTATGTCGTCTAATTGACTTGCACAAGAACCCTGTTTAGATATGATTCAAGTCAGGAAGGAACCCGCACGAAATCAGACGTCTGACCTTGAAATCAGACGTCTTAAAGTGGTCCTCCAGACGTCTGATGCCAGAATTAGACGTCTGATTACCCTGTCAGTGCAATGATTGTTCTTGATTTCGGGTTGATTCACTTGGGCTTTGCACCCAACGGCTATGGAGCCTTTCCTAAGCCATCCAAAGCCTTCCTAAGGCCTCTATAAATAGAGGGGAACCTCTTGCACACCAACATACACCTAGAAATACAAGACACACCCAAGCAACATACTTTCTACCATTTTGTGTCTCTCTTGCTCTCAAAATTCAAGTTCAACATCTTGAGAGCATCAAGCTTTGCTCACCCGCTCTCCCGCCGTAGTTCACGAGAGCGACGTAGCGCTATCGTGTTGTTCACGCATCCGCGTCGCCGACGCACTCCTTTCAAAGGGAAGCATCCTAATTCCTATAGAAGCCTAGGTTTAATATTATTTTGTTGGCTCTATAGGATTATTGTTATTTTATCTTTGTTATTTGGTTGAATATTCGCGTTGCGAATTCCCGTTTCCTTCGTGGGACAAAATCCTTCTCGTGGAGAGAAGGGGTTGAGGAACGCTACCCTCGCACTTGTAGCGTGGTTGTAATTGAGGTTGAATCACCCTCGTTTAAAGTGATTCGTTTAGTGGATTTTGATAAACTTGGTTGATCGGAAAATCCTAACTCGAGAGGGTTAGGTGGTGGTTTTCACCCTGTTTGGGCTTCCACCTAAAAATCTTTGTGTACTTTGTGTGATTGCTTATTTTGTGAGATTGTTTATATTTCAATTCCTCATTTTTTACGTCACGCTGATCTCACCCCCTCCTAGTAGGATTCTACAGAATGAACCCTAGGATGAGAATGAACCCTAGCGCAGGAACAGATGAGTATGGTTTGAGCTATACTGTATACTTGAGATACATGTAGAACCCTAGGATGAGAATGAACCCTAGGGAAGGAACAAATGAGTAGGGTTGAGCTACACTGTTACTTGATATGCATGTAAAACTTTAAATGCTAGCAAATGTATTGGTTATTTTAAGGTGATGCCTTGTCAGTTAGAGAATCACGAGCTGCCTGTTTTAAGAATGGAACCGAAAATGTAAATAGAGAGATCTGAAAGTTTGGAATATGAAACGAAAGGAATACCAGCATGAACCCTACGGTAAATTATGAGGGAAACTCCTATAGAAGAGAAGTGAGCTGGCCCTTGTGTACGCGGTACCAAGAAGAGCCACTGTCCCTTTTGTGTAGAGGGGTACTAGCCGCCCGTTGGGTTGAGCCCTGGGGTCAGGCCTAGACACTCTACACTGACTCTGTTTGGCCCTCGTGTACGTGATACCGAGGTGAGATACTTAGTGTAGGGAGGGAGCTAGCCGCCCTACACCAACTCTTGTTAGGCCCACAGGGCAAACTGGGATAATCGGACGAGGGTATGCGGACTGTGGAGGGGCGAGACCCCTGTTCTGTTCTGAGGGGTGAGACCCCTGTTCTAAGAGAGCAAAGCCCTGTACTGTTCCGTGATGTACCTTTAGGCATACCTGTTTGCGGAAACGACTGACCACATGCCAGTGCAGGATAGCTACCTGCACGCTTATCACACGTGCCGTAGTCACCGCTACGTCGCAACCATGACCTCGGGATGGTTGACAAGGTGTAGGACTACCACTAGGGCTCTCCCGGCCAGGAAAGCACCACGTGTACCTCCTACATCATAGAAAAGACTGCAACCAAGATCGTTCCCATGAGGAACAGGCCAAATTAAGAAATGATTTAAGTGAATAAAGGAACAACAAATTAGAAGTACTTGGTTGAACTAACTGAAAATGGATAGTTACTTAATTGCATTAATTAATAGCTTATCTTAATTACATGTAAATGGCTAAATTACCACTCTACTCAACGTTCGCTGACTCTGGAAATTTTTATAACCTTATTCAGGTCAAGGAGTTGAGCAGCCAGCACCACTGGCTGCAAAGGGAGCTGGGCCCAGTCGAGCCCAACCTTAGCTACGTTTCTTACTATTTTCCCTAGCTTCCATTGTAGTAGTGAGTATTTTTTGGTTCTATGTAATGCTGTTTCAGTTACTTTTCCGTTGTACTTCTCTCTGTCATAGTTGTGATGGCTTGTAGTATTGATAGACTTTTCGCTCTGTTTCTTTTACTGTCACTTGTTTTCTTTCTGCTTAATTACATTACATGTGTGGATGTGAATTATTTTCTACTTTTGGTTATTTCTCGTAGGACGACTAGGTCTTGAGATTAGTCGAAGCGGGCCAATCTCAGGTCCTGTAGGGATCTGGGATCGGGTCGTAACATTACACCTTATCGTTTGTCATAGGTAATTGATCTTGGCAGTAGGATCTAATAGATAGGATTGGCTATGCGCACAAACACTCAAGCATAAAATCAGTAATAACAAGAAAATTTGCACAATCAATCAAACCACAGAAATTGGCACAATATGTATAGTGGTTCCTCTCCCTTGGGTACTCCACTACCTAAGCCTCCCAACTTAGGATTTTTAACCTAATTCCCTCAACCCCAAGGAAATCAATTTACTAACCGAGGTAATTAACGAGTTACCTCAACCCAAATACAATAACGGGTTTGTTACAACCCAACGAGCAACAAGCTCAAAATACAAATAAGAATTGGTATAAGAAAGACAACTCTTACAACAAGAATTAAAATGAATACCAATTTGAGAGCCTAAGATGGACGTGAATTGTTCCGTAGATGCGTGAGAAAAACATGTCGTTGAGCTTGCAAGAATGTAGAGAGAGTGAATGGCAAGCTTCTTCTTTCTCTCTTGAAAATATGGTGGAAATTTGCAATATTGCTCTAGGAATTTTTCTTCTCTTTTCTTATATCTCAAGTGTGCAAACAAAGAGTCCTAGGATCATTTTATAGAGTTTAGGACCTAGGATACTCGTCTACTAGACGTTGGGATTTAATTCCCAATGTTCACATTGACAAGATAAATATTCCAGCCGTTCTGTTTTGAGCCAACGACTAGTTGGTACCTGTACTAAAGTATGGGTACTGGTACTCGCAGCTCACTGCCACCAGTACATGAGTCCTGGTACCGGTACTCATCGTAGGTACCGGTACTTGTTACTCCCAGGTTTGAAATTCCTTAGGCACAGTAACCTACCTGTACCGGTACTTGTAAGGTTCAGGCCAGAATTAAGGCTTCAACTTGTGGCCAACATGTACCAGTACTCATGGTTGGTACCGGTACTTGTTGTCACAGTTTGAGATGAATTCTCAAACCTATGCCTTGCAAATACCAATACTGATGAACAGTACCGATACTTGCTTACAAGTACCTGTTTTAAGTGTTTTAATCCATTACATACATTGAAAATGTTCGCAATATAAATCTTAATTTATCTCTAATTGATTTTATGATCTAAGTTATGATTCTTTGTTAAGAGGCATATACAATCTATAAATATAAAATCTAAACAAGAAAAACTAAAGGTCAAAGATGATCTTCTCCTCCTCAACTCTTCCTTGTCATCTTGCCTCCTCCTTGTCATCATCTCCTCTTTCTCATCATCATCCCTCCATCACTTCCTGTTTGCCTTGATCTTCACCTAAATCTGAAAAGAACTCAATTGCAAACATTAATTCATAATAATTTTGTTAACACCAAAACAAGATGTGGAACAAGGTTCCAACAGGTGGCAAGTGATAAGGTTATTACCTATTTTCAAGATCTTCTCTCCTCTGAAGACTACTCTCCTAATGAGCAGTTCCTCAATTCCATTCCTACTATTCCTTTGACCACTCCCCCTACTAAAAATGAGATTTTCCTAATTCTATCCCAAATGCCCACAAACCGTACTCCTAGTCCGGATGGTTTTAATGCTAAATTCTTCAGCTTCTTTTGGGACATAATCAAAGAGGACCTGGTTGAGGCCATCAAACAGTTCTTTATCTCTGATAAGGACCCTCCTACTTTCAACAACACCTTTATCTCTCTTATTATCAAAAAGCCTAACGCCGCTGATCTTTCTGACTTTAGACCTATCAGCCTATGCAATGTTTGCTATAAGATTGCATCTGGCATTATAGAATCCCGTTTTTCTCATGTCATGCCTTTTATTATTTCCCCTGAACAAGCTAGCTTTATTAGGGGGAGATCGATCTACAATCACATCGCTACTGCCTATGAACTCACCCAATGCATCAATCGTAGGGTCCACAGTTCTAATCTTATATTCCAACTTGACCTTTAAAAAGCTTACGATCAGGTTGAATGGAGTGCCCTTTATGATATCTTGGTCCGATTTGGTTTCTCCGACCAGGCCATCGACCTTATTCATGCTTGTGTTGAGCACGATGGATCATCTATTCTTGTGGATGGGATATCCTCCCCTTTTTTCAAACCCTCTTGCAGTCTTTGCCAAGGTGATCCGCTCTCCCCCTTCTTGTTTGACATCTTTATGGAACCTTTCATCCGTGGCCTCAAGGAACTCGCTTTTCAGGGCAAAATATCCCCTTTCAATGCTAAATGTGGTGTCCAATCTCCGGTGGCCCTTCTTTATGCGGATGATATCATTATCTATGCCAATGGGAAGTCCAACTCCATATCTAATTTGGCTCTTTTCATCAAATATTTCGAAAGGACCTTCAATCAAAAGGTTAATGCTTCCAAAAGTTTCTGTTTTGTCGACAAACACTTTCCCTCTTCCAAGATCTCCAGGCTTGTCCAAACCATGGGGTATCCGATTGGTTCCTTTCCTTTCAATTATCTAAGATGTCCTATCTTTCCTGGCAAGGCCAAAATTTCTTATTTCTATGGCCTTGTGGAGAAAATTCAGGCTAAGCTCTCTACCTGGAAAGCCAATTTACTCTCCTCTGCAGCCCGTGTCATTCTTATCAAGCATGTCCTCTCATCTATTCCCATACATTTGATGTCCATTATGGAGGTTCCGAAGGCTATTCTCCGTAAGGCCAATTCCCTTCTCTCCAATTTTTTCTGAGGATCTTTTGGTAATACTTCTAAGTGACATTAGGTTGCTTGGAAAACTATCACCAGGCCTTCTAACTTGGGGGGTCTAGGTATTCAAAATCATAGTATACTTATCAAAGTCCTCAGGATGAAAAGAGCTTGGAATATCCTTCTTGGGGAGTCGTTGTTCAGTAAACTTATGATAAATCTTTATGCTCCATCCCAGCATTTCATAATCCCTCACTGAATTTCTCTTCTCAAGGAATCTCTTCTTCATCTTCGCCCTTATGTTCATTGGGAAGTCCATGAGGGTGAAATTGATTTTTGGATGGACATTTGGATTAAAGATACAGCCTTAAAGGATCTCCTGCCTATGGATGCTAGCCCTGATAAGGTCCTTATCAAGGATATCTCCTCCAATCCGATGGCTAACACCTTGATTTCATTGCTGCCTACTGATACCCGTACCAAGATTTATTCTCTTCAAATGGATAATCTTAAAGATGTGCCTCATTGATCCCTCACTCCTTTTGGCACCTTCACGTGTGCCTCGGCCTATGCTCCCCACTTCTCTGATTCTCCTAAACTGCCACATTTTGTTGATCTATGGAATCAAATCTTCCTCTGTCCATTTCTATTATAACTTGGTGCATTTCGCTTAAATGTCTCCCGACCGATGAAAGGATTCTTAAGCTTGGTATAGCCTTGCCCTCTAAATGCTCTTGCTGTCCCTTAGTTCCTCGTGTGGAAACTTTAGATCATCTTTTTCCTGATGGTGCGACTCAAATAGGTTCTGTTAATATGATGATATTATCGTTGAAATTAGTATAGTGTGTTAATCTAAATCAAGTCTAACCAGCTTCACAAAAATTTTTTTAACCTGGCCTATTTGATTTTATCTTGGTCGCTTTTAAGCCCAGGGTCGATCTCAAGGAGGCAGGAATTTGAAGGTCAAGGAGTTTCTACGCCTTTCCTAAAACATATCTCTTCCTTGCGTTTATTATGTTTCTGATTTTTTTACTATTTAAGATTTTTGTTGTTGATAATGTTGTCCTTGAGGTATACCCTCAAAATCAAATCCTTGGCCTTGAGCCAAATGGTTCTTGGCTTGTAGCCAACTTGGGGTTTCCAAAAATTGGTCCTGTTATTCGCAAGACCGAGTACCTGCAACACAAGAATTATCTTTTCTCTTTTACTCTTTTTTTTTATCTTTTTAATAGCAAGAAATAAAAGATAAATGAAAACAAGGTAGGTTGCTAGCAAAGAAAGAAATACTTAGCTTAGTATATGTATAGATATATAGTAGATACAGTATATATATATGTATATAGTTATATATTATATATAGGGGTGGAGGTGGAAGTGGAAATGGAATATAGCACAAAGTCAAGTTGGTCCATGTCTAACAAGATGCAACCAACAAGACGGAGTGCTGCATGGAGTGTGAGCGAATGTGTGGGAGTGTGTGTGGAAGCGCTTGCTTTGCACGGATATCGAGGAATATCAGCAACTGGTGCAAATATTCCCGCGATATGATGCGCAGTGGAGGGACTAGTGCATGGGAGTATGGGTGGTGAAGTGTATATATGGATATGAGTAGGTGGATGTATATGTAAACACACATATATATATATAACCATATATGTATATATATAGTTGTGTATATATATATATATAGATATGTAAATATATATATGTATATGTATATATGTATATATATGTACGTGCATATATGTGTGTGTGTGTGTATGTATATATATATTTATGTATATATGTGAGTGGATATATATATATATATATATATTTCTGTGTGTGTATGTGTGAGTGTATAAGGGTGTGTGTGAGTGTGTACCAGTGTGTGTGTGAGTGTACGGGTGTGTGTGTACAAGTGGGTGTGTATGTGCACTAGCGGAGGAATGGAGCGTAGCAGATAAGCCGTCTGTTGCGCTGCCCCAACGTCTAGTGTGCACCGATGCAATGGCGTAGGAGGGAGAGCGCGCGCGGTGCGCTGGGGAGCGCTTGCGCTCTCTTCGTGCGCAGACGAGTGCGGGCGAGCACAGCGCAGCGCCCTGCACGGCACTGCAGGGAAGCGAGATGAGGCGCGGACAGGTGCGTCCGACTGGCTGGTGCGGGTAGCAGGCGAGGAAAGAGAGCACGATGCCACTGGCTAAGTGAGAAGCGAGCAGGTGGCTACAGTGTCGCGCAGAGAGGCGTGAATAGTAGCAACAGTGTCGCGCGAGGCAGGCGACCGGTAGCGGCCTGTTCTGCGTGCGCGGGCACGCTGTGGAGAGCCTGCGCGCGTGGAAAGAAGCTGCGCACGTCCTGCAGGCGCGCGTGCGGTGGCCGGCGGTGGCTTGCAGGCAGGCGCATGGCTTCTTGAGCTTCTGAGCTTTGAGAGCTCGAAGCTCTGGCAATGGCGGAGAAGACGACAGCAATAAAAATGAAAGGTGAATCCACCACGCCCACCTGCTCACGAAAGAGCTGGGCGGTGGTGGAACTCACAGTGGTGGTGTGAGACCACTGTGGGTTTTCTCCAGCCCACGGTGTGCCTCTTCTCAGTAAGAAGAGATACTGTGTATGGAGAGGGAGAGGGGAGGAGGTTGGCCCAGGGTGAACAGTGGATCTGAAGGTGTCTGCAGGTGTATGAAAAGGCATGCTCGCACGAGGGGGAGAGCCAGGGGTTTTAAAGATGAGAAGGCATGCCACAGCCATGCTGCTGGCAGCGCACATCCTGCCTTGCTATTGGCAGAAGGAGAGGCGCAAAGAGGCACGCATGCCCCATGCCCTATAGCCGTGCGAGAGAGAAAATTCAAAGTAAAATAAAAAAATGAAAATGGTGAAATTGCAATGCCGCACTTGAGGAAGATATTAATTAATAGATGGCCAATTATTCACACTCTCCTCCCTACTTTAAAAATGCATACAGGTGTCTATTTACAAATGTAATTACAGCTACATAAGATGCAATGGTAGTGCAAGGAAATAACACAAGATGGCATATTTACTGGTGTATTTTTACTGTGCAATCATATCCCCATGCCTATCTTTTGCTAGTCCCTAGAAAAATATTTTGTATTGTATTTAGAAATGATCTTAAGCTGAAGATTTTTTCTGAAGCGACATGGGTGTGTTTATCTGTTGGATCTCGTGAGAACCACTTGCAGGGAAGACTACCAGTACTTTAAGTCTTATATGACATAAACCATCTCTCAACTAGCCTGAACTCTTGATATTTAAAACTTAAGCATGATTTCCAAGACTCAGAAGGTTTTGCCGTATTTGAAAGCTCAAGAGATTATGATTTGTGCATAGTGAAGGATCAAGACTGACCAGATGAACATTAAGGCTCAAACCCAGGGTTTCATGAATTTTTAAGTGTAAGTTGGTCCCAATTTCAACTTGTGTCTTCGGATTGACCCTTAAAAAGATGATGGAAAACTCAACCCACATTTTATTGCTTTTGTGGCTCAATGAATATATGGTAGAAACAGGGTATTTGTAATGTGCCCTGAAAAGCTTTTTGGGGAGAAGAATTTACAGACATTTGAAAGATATACTGACTTATTTGTAAGATTTTCTCTTTTTTTTTTTTTTTGAAACAAGTGTCAGTATATCTCTTACAACTTTATTTGAGGGAGCACACATTTTTGGTGGAAGAGTACCTTTTTGGTGGAAAGAGTTTCTCCTAGACACACGACTAAAGTCTAGGATAAAAAGTCGACTTGCGCGCACAGGTAAAGACCCCACCTTCCCTAATGAACACTAGGGTTGGACCTTATGTTCACCTGGTCTTTCTTGATATGTGCAGTGTGAACCAAGATTACTTAGGCTCTCGAGTATAAGCAAACTAACAAATCATGTACTGGTGACTCAGGTACAAGAATACGTCCTTAGTTAGGAGAGATTCCAATCTATCTTATCAATGCTCAAGTGAATTAAGCCAATCCTGAGCCAATCAAGCTTCTGTGGCCTAGAAAGTCTTCAAAACAGCGGTTGAATATCCGTAAACACCTATTGTATTTTTGTTTCAACCTTCAGATCATTGCTAAACACCTTTTTTTTTTTTTTTTTTTTGAAATAGGCAATGTATAGATGGATATGTATAATGGAAGCTGCATGATACCATATAATACCCAGATCCTATGGATGCCTATCCACCCCCCTATGCCAAATGATGCTATGTCCTCATATGCATGCAGGGTAAAGCAAGGTCCAAGGATTAGGGAACGAGAGATGATGTGCAAGGTATATTCCAAGGAGGTAGGGTGGGTGGATGGTGGTGGTGAAGTGAAAAGTGAAGAAGTGTGAAGTGAAGTGACATGGAATTGTGTAAATGATAGTGGAGGAGTGTTGCTGGGGTGCCTCCCAACAAGAGCTGAATTTAACGTCCCCAGCTGGGCTCAGAGTGAGGCACGAAGTTAGCTACCCTCCAACAGGGCAACAGTTTCACCAACGGGGCAGGTTCATGAGTAAGATAGGGTTTTAACCGCTGCCCATTGACCATAAATCTATGCCCAGATTTGTGATCTTCAATTTCAACGGCCCCGTTAGGAAATGGTCTCGAGACCAAGTAGGGACCAGTCCATTTGGACTTCAATTTCCCTAGAAAGAATTTGAGCCGGGCATTGTAAAGCCAAACTTGCTGAGATGGCTCAAATTCCTTCCACCGAATTCGGCTGTCGTGAAAGGCCTTAGTACGTTGCTTGAAAGTTAAGGCAGAATCATAGGCTTCACGACGGAGTTCTTCCAGCTCCTGGAGTTGGAGTTTCCTTTCTCGACCACACAGGTCTAGGTCGAGGTTACATTGGCGAACCGCCAAATAAATGCAGTGCTCCAGCTCCACAGGCAAATGACAAGGCTTCTCGTAAATGATTCTATAAGGAGACATACCAAGGGGAGTCTTGAAGGAGGTCCGATACGCCCAAAGTGCGTCAATCAGCTTGTCGGACGAATCCTTACGGTCAGGCCGAACCGTTTTCTGGAGAATTTGCTTGATTTTCCTGTCCGACACTTCAGCCTGGCCGTTCGTCTGAGAATGATATGGAGATGCGATACAATGGTGTACTCCATATTTCCTCAGAAGTGCCCGAAAGAAGCATGGGTAAAATGACTTCCTCCATCAGAGATAATGGCTCAAGGGATCCCGAAGCGTGCAAAAATGTGGTCTTTGACAAATCGAGTGGATACGACATGGTCAGCATGGCGCGTGGGAATAGCCTCAATCCATTTTCAAACATAATCAACAGCAACGAGGATGTACTCAAAGCCGTTGGAAGGAGGAAAGGGACCCATGAAATCGATTCCCCAAATGTCAAAGATTTCAGAAGCTAGGATGGGTTGCAAGGGCATCATGTCACGACGTGACATTGACCCTAACGACTGGCACCTAGTACAATGTTTGGCATAATTGTGTGCATCATGGTGAAGGGAGGGCCAAAAGAAACCACGCTGCAACACCTTGGCTGCAGTTTTCCTCCCAGAGAAATGGCCTCCGCAGGCGTGATCATGGCAGAAAGATAGCACACTGGGGAATTCGCTGTCAGGAATACAACGATGGATGATCTGGTCAGCACCTATTTGAAAAAGTAGTGGATTATCCTAGAAATAGTACTTTGCTTCCACGATGAGACGCTCACACTGGTTTTTAGGCCAGCCACGTTGAAGGGAACCAGAAACAAGGTAATTGGCAATGTCGACATACCAAGGTCCACCTGCCACATTAATTGCCAATAGGTGCTCATCGGGAAAAACCTCATTGATCGGCAGGGTAAGACCAATGTGGTCAGGGTCCAGTCTCGAGAGATGATCAGCAACAACATTTTGGGCTCCAGCATTATCGCGGATCTCAAGGTCAAATTCTTGGAGCAGAAGGATCCAACGAATCAGTCTGGGCTTGGCATCCTTCTTGTGCATGAGATGGTGAATGGCCGCATGGTCAATGAATATAATAACATGCGAGCCCAGAAGGTAGGAGTGGAATTTCTCCAGCCCAAAGACGATCGCCAGTAGTTCTTTCTCAGTGGTTGTATAATTACGCTAGGCCTCATCCAACGTCTTACTGGCGTAGTACACCATGAAGGGGTGTCTATCGCGTCTTTGTCCCAGGATGGCTCCGACTGCAAGGTCAGAAGCGTCACACATGAGTTCAAAGTCGAGGGACCAATCAGGCAGCTGGAGAACAGGGGCCTTGGTGACAGCATCACGCAGCTGTGTGAATGCTCATATGCAGTCGGGGCCCATATCAAAGGGCACGTCGGTCGATAGGAGATGAGTTAAAGGTCTAGAAATCTTGGAGAAGTCTTTGATAAATCTCCTATAGAAATCGACGTGTCCTAAGAAGGTGCAAATTTGCTTGACAGACCCAGGCATAGGTAAATCAGCAATCACATCAAGCTTAGCTCTGTCAACCTCAATACCCTTATCAGAGATGATATGCCCGAGAACAATTCCCTTGTGTACCATAAAATGACTTTTTTCCCAAGAAAGCATCAGGTTTACATCAATACAACTCCGAAGGATACGGGTCAAGTTGGCAAGATAATCATCAAATGAAGGTCCAAAGACCGAAAAGTCATCCATGAAGACCACAAGAAAGTCACCCACCATGTCATGGAATGTCGCCAGCATACATCTCTGGAAAGTTGCTGGTGCGTTACAAAGTCCGAAAGGCATCCTTCTAAATGCGAAGGTGCCAAAGGGGCAGGTAAAGGTGATTTTCTCTTGGTCCTGGGGGTCAATTGCCACATGGTTATATGCATAAAAATCCATCCAGGAAACAGAAAAATTTATTTCCCGCTAACCACTCCAGGATTTTGTCAATAAAAGGTAGCGGAAAGTGATCTTTCTTAGTTGCAGCATTCAGTTTCCTATAATCTACACACACTCTCGAAGATGTAGGAGTGCGTGTACGGATGGATTCACCCCTGTCATTGATATGGATGGTGAGTCCCGCCTTTTTGGGCACGACATGAATCGGGCTCACCCAGGGGCTATCGCTGATCGAGTAGATTATACCCGCATCAAGCCATTTAATGATTTCCTTTTTAATGACCTCCCGCATGTTAGGGTTGAGACGTCGCTGCATCTCGTGAGAAGATCGAGCCTCCTCCTCCGTATATATACGGTGAGTGCAGTAGGAGGGGCTAATGCCAGTTAAGTCAGATAAGGACCATCCAATGGCTGCCTTGTGTTCCATAAGGACCTTTATTAGTTTGCAATCTTGCTCCCTGGTCAATTTTGAACTAATGATTATGGGGAGATTTCATTTGGTCCCAAGAAAACATACTTAAGCGTGTCAAGTAGCTCTTTCAGCTCAGGAGTGGATGGTAAAAGATCTGGCATTTCTTGGGACGAGAGTGTCCCAAGCGGATCAGAAGAAAGAAAGGCAGGAGGAAGAAGTTGGCCCTCAAATTGGCCAAAAAGAGGGGCATCTTGGATTGACGGATCCAAAAAGGGATAACCCCAGTGATCAGTATGTGGGCTCAAGGTCCCAGTGTGGAGTCGCATTTCCGCCTGATTTGGCGGGAAAGAAAGGGCAATCCGATCTTCAAGAGGGTGGACCAACGGTGAGTAGCCCGAATATGACTCAGACCACGAGGTATGGGAAGAGGAGAAAACCTCGTTAGAAGTCTGGTCAGGAGAAGGTACGGGTAAGGGGAGGGATGGGGGAACGTCACAATATGTGTCAGTCAGGTGATGGTCTGTGTTCAAGGGCAATCCACAATAGTCAAAATAGGTCCCTATAAGTCCGATACACGTGCTGACGGCCATGTCCTCATCAGGTGTGTCATCCTCGATGTAATCACAATCAAAATTCTTGGCTACCTTGAAGATGTTTAGCTTGAGCTTCTCAGAGCCAACGGCAATCTCAATGCAGCCCGACTCACAGTCGATACGGGCGCGGGCTATGGCCAAGAAAGGTCGACCAAGGATGATCGGACAATCAGAAAGTGAGCTAGGAACTTCCATATCCAAAACAAGAAAGTCAACAGGAAAACAGAGACTGTTGACCCTAACCACCACGTCTTCCACCACACCCTTCGGTATTTTGACAAAACGATCTGCCAACTATAATGTGACAAGGGTGGGTTTCAGATTTCCTAAGGTTAATTTCTCGAGCATGACGGTTGGTATAAGATTGATGGAAAATCCTAGATCAAGTAGAGCACGGTTAAAATTGCAGCCTTGGATGCTACAAGAAATAAGCGATGTGCCCGGATATTTCTGCTTCGGTGGTAGATTTGACAGTTTAGCACAACTCGCATGAGGCGAGAGGACCACCGGATTCTTTGTTTTCTTTGACTGTCGCCTGGGTGTAGTGTAGTCTTTGAAAAATCGGGCGATAGTCGGTATATGGTCGATAGCCTCCAATAAGGGTGCCTTGATTTCAACATCCCTGAAAAAATTATGCAGATTATCAAAGGCCTGCATATCCTTTTTCTTGCCTTTTGGCTCCCTCAGTAGAGCCTCAGGGAATGGGACTGATTTTGGCACTAGTTTGGGTGTATCGTCCTTACGAGAATGCGGTGCGCATCCCGAATGAGAGGGCGATGAAAAAGATGGGCCAGGATCAGGTCAAGGCAGATCGACGGTTTGCTTACCGCTCCTCCTAGTAATCGCATTGGACGTCGCGAGTCCAGTGGGATCATAAGACGGAGGAGGGTTCACAATAGGGACATAAGGGTGATGTGTTGTTGCGGGATTAGCCTGAAATCCCAGTGGAATGCTCGGAGCTTGCAAAATCTGATGAACCTACCCCTGAGAAGGGCATACCTGTGGTTGAGGACCACGGGGTACAAAATTTCGCAGGTTAGGAAAAAGTTGGGTTGGAAGAGTACCCTGAGATCGAGTCGCCATGCGTAGTTGACTGATCTCAGCATTCTGCTGCGCCAATTGGTGCTGAAGAGAGGTCTTGTTTTCTTCATGGCGCTTAGACATTTCCGTCACCATTCACATTAGTTTATCAAGAGGACTTGATGCATGTTCTGTTTGAGGTATGCAAGGACCTGATGGCGGATTTGCCACAGGAGTAGACTGGGCCCTTGGGATGACGGGTGCGGACGGTCTCATTGGCCCACCCGCGAGGTTTTGGCACTGCTGGTTACTGGACCATGAAAAGTTAGGATGATTTCGCCACCCTGGGTTATAAGTGGCAAAGAACAGGTTGTTCCCCAGGGCGCAAGCATCTTCTAAGCCAGAAAACGAGTCCGCATGTATATATGCACCCGAGCATATGGAGGCTTGGTCCTCCGTGTCGAAATATTGGCTTGCAGAAGCCAGATCCACATGACTTACCGAATCGCTCTGTGCGATACTCGGTAAGGACGGTCTTACAGGGTTTTTGGGAATAAGCCTGGCATTGAAAGGATTAGGATTGTGACGGAGTGGTGAGGTAGAGGTGTTTGCCATAGAATGGGCGGGATTGGCTAGAAGCTTGTCCAGCTTATGCACGACAGAGACTTCATCCAATTTTTGTGCAATAAGGTTAAGATCTGTGGATGAATGGGAGGGTCCCGTGTCAACCTCGTGAACATTGCGGGGCAGGCTGGTACGATTAAAGGCGACAATGACGGCATTGTTCATTGAATTTTCACTCATGTTCTCAAATAATTCAAATGCTCCATTCTCATCTTTATTCATGAAATTCCCTCCGCAGGAAGTGTCTGCAATCTGCTTCAAAGTTTCATTTAGCCCATAATAGAAGATCTAAGCTATATGCCACTTAAGCAGACCGTGGTGCGGACATTTCCGAAGGAGGTCATTATACCTTTCCCAAGTCCCATGAAATTGCTTGCCGTTTTGTTGTGTGAAAGAAGTTTTAGCCTGGCGAAGTGCATTGATTCGCCCTATTGGAAAGAATTTCTTGAGAAATGCTGTTCGCATCTCTTCCCAAGAATGGATGGTTCTCCCAAGGGTGCGCAACCATTGCGACGCTTTATCCTGCAACGAAAATAGGAACATTTTCATGAGGACAATTAATAACCCGATATTTCTTGGTTTAACAGTTTCAGCTAATCGGGTTAAGTCTTCCAAATGGAGAAAGGGATTTCACTTGAAAGACCATGGAAGTGAAAATTAATCAGGCCAATGACATTAGGTTTTAGTTCAAAATCATCCCCGCCCATGGGGACCCGAATTTGTCCTATGGTCTCTGTAGCAGCAGGATTTTGATAAGAGCTAAGAGACCTAAGCTCCTCCCATTCGGGAGGGTTCTGCATTTCCTCCAAGGTTTCCCTAATGGCTTCAATCTGCTCATTATACATTTCCATTTGGGCTTGGAGGCAGGTTATGGGGTCTACGGCTCCACCACCACCTGGTGGGATTTGAGGGGGGCGGTTTCCTCCCTCAGGATTTGGGGGTGGGCATGCAGCCATGTTTGTGGAGGAGGATGACGAATATGTTTCTATCCTTTTAGAATTATCAAACAATTCAAACAATTCAGGATTTTGTAACCTCCTCCCAAACATGCACTATCGCAGGAAGAATTGGAGAGATAAGAAGGGAAAAGGGGATGAGAGAAATGACGCCGTAAGGGTACACTTGATGACAAATCAAAGCAATCAATTTCCTAACCTCTACAATGTGCCCTTAGACCTAAAGATCTAAGTAACCTACTATCACAACCTACGGAACCAAATGAGGGCACCGCGGAACCACCAGGCCAGATTGAAAGGCCGTTTGCTCCAGTCTTAGACACCCGATAGCACGCAAGAACCCACACCAGCACGTAGGCACTACACGTAGGTAGTTAGTTGATGAGAACCTCATCATGAGCCATAACTAGCTCATTTTGACCTAATACAAAGGATAAAAGCTCCTACATAACTCAAGGAAAGGCTTAACTCAGAGAGATTCTGAGTTCGCAAAGAAAATAGAAACTAAGGGGTAAAAATGCAATTTCACCAATCCAATCTGAAAATAGGGTAACTCAGGGTCCAAACATAGGTCAAAGAAACCTAATAAGAGGAAAAGTGGGATGAGATGATTCAATAAGGGCTACAGCAACTCCAAGGAATTAAATGACATCCTGTAACCCTAAAAACAAACCCACTTAAAAACACGAGGTTCGAGGCAGAGAAAGAAATCAAATAAACCCTCTAAAATTCATAGAAAAATAATCTCTATGGTTTAGAACCTTCAATTTGGCCTTAGGAACCCATTTTGACCTACATTGAGAACCATGCCCAATTAACAACTTAATTTGGGTTTTTGCGTAAATTGACCGGTCAAACAAGGTTTAATCTGGAAATAAAATTCACCATCATAATCCTTAGGCCCCAATTAGTCATGTATAAAAACTTGAGCCTAAGAGGAAACCTTCTTGACCAACTTTACACTTTGGTCCTCATTTATTTACTTTTTGGCCCTCAACTTTTGAACCCTCACATTTATGCCCCTAACTCTCCTTCGTTCTTTGCATTCAGGTCCCTCCTGCTAAAACCTGACCACCACCATGCTCCGGCGACCTTGCGCGGAGCATGGCGCCGCGCAGGGTAAGGGGGAGGGTCTGGCAAGTAAACCGGGGGTGCCCTGCGTCGTCAGCCGTCGCAAGAACACCCCCCTGGTCGCTGCAACCCACCATACCGGCCCTGCGAACGCACGGACGGTATGGGTCTCCATCTCCGGCATCCTCCGGCGAGGGAGACACGTCGTCTCCCTCCGCCCTCCTCTCTGATTCTACCCTATAAGTACCCCCCGTCGCTCCACCGTTCAAAGGAGCTCGGTCCTGACGGAGAAAGACCCCCACTTCCTCTCTTCCCACTCCGACAGGAAGCCCTCCAGCTCCGACGGCCTCCCCTCTTCCTCCTCGTCGCTCTGCCGCACTACCAGCTGCAGGGTTGCTCTCCCTCGCTCTTCCCGCGCCACGCCGCACCCAGCTAGCGCCTCTCCGACCCTCTCCTCGCCGCCGCCCCTTCCCCTGGGCAGCTTCTTCTCCGGCGACAGTCGATACAACTGTCGCCTGCTCCGGCCCCTCCTCGTCCTGCTAAGTAGGTAGAACTCCTCCTCTTCCTCCCCTCTTCCTTTTCCTCACTTTACATCTTTACTGTTGCCCCGATCCGACCAATCGCCCTCACCTTCTCCACCTCTAGCCCCTGCTCCGGCGACCCGCTCCCATCACTCCAGCAACCCACACGGCTCGCCGACCACCGCAGAACCTCCGCCTCCTCACCCTGATCAACCTCCTCCCTTCCACTTCCCCCAAATCACCCTCTGCAACTCCACCGAACAAACCCATCTCCCAACCTGCAGTTTGACCTAGGGCGGCCCTTAGGCTCCGCCCCGCCGCCTGCACACCCCCCAACCACCTTCGCCGCACCACGGCGAAGGTCCTCCGCGTTTCTGATTGGGCCGAGAGGCCGTTTCTCTGTGGGCAGGTACCTGCGCTCGCCGCCACCATTGTTGAAGCGAAGCAGCTTCTTCACCTGCTGCCCCAGGTGCGCCACGCCCAGGTCACGCTCCCAGGCAGTGCGAGGCGTCTTCGCGAAGTACCAGGCTGCAGTCGAGTCGAAGCTCCCGCGCTTCGCCTCGACTGCCGCTGCTTCCTCCGCGCAGGCATCCAAATTGGGGTGGGACATTTAGTCCCACCTCGGAAAGCCACTGAGGCAAACGGGCACTTAAAGGCAAAAAGTGCCTTAAGCTGTTCGCCTCAGTTCACGGGGTGAGGTCCCCTTCACCCGCCCGACTACCCGGCCTCGTCCGCACGCACGCCTCGTGGACCTGGCCCAACCCGACTTAGCCTGACCTGCACTCCTCACCCACCATGCACGCCGGTGGGCCTGGACCCGGGCGCGACCCGTACCTGACTACCCAGCAGCTCTGGGAGAGCTTTCCTAAGAGCGACTTCTGTGAGAGAGAAACGCGGGGGCAGGGGAGGGTAGAGTAGGTTTTTGCCCGCTGACGAGAGCTTTGAAGTGTGCAGGCACAGGCGAAGAAGAAGAAGACGAGCGAGGCAGAGAAGAAGGACAACGAAAGCTGAAGGAAGGAGGAGCACTATAGCAGCGGCGATTGGAAAATCAGACGACGCTCTGAAGGCAGAAAAGAGGAAGAAGAACAGGACCGCAAGGGAAAAGAAAAAGAAAGAGACAAGCAGAAACAAGAGCTGAAAGAAGAAGAAGAACATCACCCACTGCTGCAAATAAAGAAGACAGAAAGAAAAAGAAGAAAGAAGGAGAGACGACGTCCTGACAGCAAAAGCAGAAGAAGAGAGCACGAGAAGAAGATCTGAAGAACAGAAGGCAGAAGAAGAAGACCACAAGGAGATAAAGAAACCAAAAGCCAAAGAGGAAGAAGAGAAGAAGAAGAAGCCAAATTTTCATCTCTCTCTCTCTCTTTATTTTTGTAATAAGAATTTGTACCCCTAGAATACGACTTGCTCCCTGAGTTCATCCTCGGGAACTCTTTTATTTCCGAGTAACAAATTGTATTAAACTGGTAATCACTTCTCTATACTATACTACGACGAAATAATAGAACTATAGAGGAAGGTCGCCACCATTAGTCCTCCAATCCTTAATAGGGGTCAAGTTACTACCAGTTTTAATTTAGAGGCTTAGGCTCAAGTGCTCCAGGAATGTGAAGGGCGTTGTATACGGGTAATGCCCAAGTGCATTGACTTTAATAGTGTGTAAACCAAGCATGCAACGGGGAAATCTCCTCGAATTGGAGTTTTAGATGGTGAATGGCTTTTAGAATTTCAGCCTTGAGTAGTATAGATTTTAGGATTCCATTGAGTTACCAATTCAACCAATCTTCGGGTTTTGAGAAAACACAAGTTCTTTTATGCCCAACAAAACCTTCTTCAATGTGAATTAGTTAATGCATGCTAAAAATGCAATGAGCTTCCTTAGATGGAAATTTCTACGTGTGGATGCACGAGTCTATTTTAGTTTAATGTGAAAGGGAGCCAAAACACTTCAATTCAAGTGCTCCCAATCACCAAAATGATGTTCCACATAGGGCTCAACCACAAGATGATGTAAAGAAAATTAAAATGTTGGGGTTGAAATATTCAGGATCAAATCTAAGGCACTTGAAAGGTCGTGGTGGGGTTGGAATCAACTCAATTCCAAGTCTCCCCACCAAAAAATGTGATCCCAAAATGTGAACAAATGAGGCGAGGGATGGCAATCAATCTATTTTAACTTGCCTCAAAGAAAACTTCACACAATGAAGGATCCAAGAATCAAGATTCTTGGATTTTCATTATGCGAAGTTTTGCGGGAAATCAAGGGGCGGTGGAGGTGATGGCAAACAATCAACAAGTGGTTTTTAATCCACTTGC
Source organism: Thalassia testudinum (assembly GCA_037157565.1). NCBI lineage: Eukaryota > Viridiplantae > Streptophyta > Magnoliopsida > Alismatales > Hydrocharitaceae > Thalassia > Thalassia testudinum. Next base: position 64,092,837 of record JAZHRO010000022.1, on the reverse strand, counting down.
CCCAAGGAATTCCCAAGTATTTTTAGGTTTTTTTTTTTTTTTAGGTGAAAAGTAAACCTAAGTTACTAAGAGAGAGACACCTACCTCTTCAGCAACGTGGGCGAAGCTCCAATGCGGCTCCGGTGACTTCACACTCTCGCTCCCACCTTGGATTTGCCCACGTCTCCAACTTCCTCTGCTTGTCTCCTCCTTGCAACCGGTTTACCTGCACACAAGTAAACAAAACACCCGTGAAGAGAAGGGTGTGAGAAGAGAAAATCAAAGGAATGAGAATAGAAACTTACCTTAATTTACGCCTCCCCGGCAACGGCGCCAGAAAAAGCATGGTGCGACTCAAATAGGTTCTGTTAATATGGTGATATTAGCGTTGAAGTTAGTATAGTGAATTAACCTAAATCGAGTCTAACCAGCTTCACAAAAATTTTTTTAACCTGACGTATTTGATTTTATCTTGGTCACTTTTAGGCCCAGGGTCGATCTCAGGGAGGAGGGAATTTGAAGGTCAAGGAGTTTCTACGCCTTTCCTAAAACGTATCTCTTCCTTGCGTTTATTATGTTTTTGGTTTTTTTACTATTTAAGATTTTTGTTGTTGATAATGTTGTCCTTGAGGTACACCCTCAAAATCAAGTCCTTGGCCTTGAGCCAAATGGTTCTTGGCTTGTAGCCAACTTGGGGTTTCCAAAAATTGGACCTGTTATTCGCAAGATTGAGTACCTGCAAGACAAGAATTATCTTTTCTCTTTTACTCTTTCTTTTTATCTTTTTAATAGCAAGAAATAAAAGATAAATGAAAGCAAGGTAGGTTGCTAGCAAAGAAAGAAATACTTAACTTAGTATATGTATAGATATATAGTAGATACAGTATATATATATATGTATGTATATAGTTATATATTATATATAGGGGTGGAGGTGGAAGTGGAAATGGAATATAGCACAGTGTCAAGTTGGCCCACGTCTAGCAAGACGCAACCAACAAGACAGAGTGCTACGTGGAGTGTGAGCGGATGTGTGGGAGTGTGTGTGGAAGCTCTTGCTTTGCGCGGATATCGGAGAATATCAGCAACTGGTGCAGATATTCCCATGATATGATGCGCGGTGGAGGGACTAGTGCACGGGAGTATGGGTGGTGAAGTGTATATATGGATATGGGTAGGTGGATGTATATATATATGTACATGTGTGTGTGTGTATGTATATATATATTTATGTATATATGTGAGTGGATATATGTGTGTGTGTGTGAGTGTATAAGGATGTGTGTGAGTGTGTACCAGTGTGTGTGTGAGTGTACGAGTGTGTGTGTACAAGTGGGTGTGTGCGTACATTGGCGGAGGAAGGGAGAGCAGAGCGCAGCAGATAAGCCATCTGCTGCTTTTCCCCGACGTCTGGTGTGCACCAATGCACCGATGTAATGGCGCAGGAGGGAGAGCGCGTGCGGTGCGCTGGGGAGCTCTTGTGCTCTCTTCGTGCGCGGACCGGTGAGGGCGAGCGTAGCGCAGCACGTAGCGCAGCGCGCAGAACTGCGAGCGGGCGCGATGAGGCACAGACAGGTGAGGGCAACAGGCTGGCGCGGGTAGCGGGCAAGGAGAGAGAGCACGATGCCACCAGCTAAGTGAGAAGCAAGCCGGTGGCTACAATGTCGCGTAGAGAGGCGTGAACAGTAGCTACAGTGCCACGTGGTGCGAACGACCGGTAGCGACCGGTTCTGCGTGCGCAGGCACACTGTGGAGTGCTTGCGCACGTGGAAAGAAGCTGCGCATGTCCAGCAGGCTCCCGCGCAGTGGCCGGCAGTGGCTTGCAAGCAAGTGCGTGGCTTCTTGAGCTTCTGAGCTTTGAGAGCTCAAAGCTCTGGCAATGGAGGAGAAGACAACAGCAGTAAAAACGAAAGGTGAATCCACCACGCCCACCTGCTCACGAAGGAGCTGGGTGGTGGTGGAACTCACAGTGGTGGTGTGAGACCACTGTGGGTTTTCTCCTGCCCACGGTGTGTCTCTTCTCAGTGAGAAGAGATACTGTGTATGGAGAGGGAGAGGGGAGGAGGTTGGCCCAGGGTGAACGGTGGATCTGAAGGTGTCTGCAGGTGTATGAAAGGGCATGCTCGCACGAGGGGGAGAGCCAGGGGTTTTAAAGATGAGAAGGTATGCCACAGCCATGCTGCTGGCAGCGCGCATCCTGCCATGCTGTTGGCAGGAGGAGAGGCGCACATGCCCCATGCCCTGCAACCGCGTGAAAGAGAAAATTCAAAGTAAAATAAAAAAATGAAAATGGTGAAATTGCAATGTCGCACTTGAGGAAGATGTTAATTAATAGATGGTCAATTATTCACACTCTCCTCCCCTGTTTAAAAATGCATGTAGGCGTCTATTTACAAATGCAATTACAGCTACGTAAGATGCAATGGTAGTGCTAGGAAATAACATAAGATGGAATATTTACCGGTGTAGTTCTGTTGTGCAATCACTTGACAGCGATCTTGTTCGCCATATTACATCTTGGGTGTCTTCTAGATCTGGCTAGACTATCCCTGATACTAGCAACTTTTTCCATATTATGCTTAGTAAGGCTTGTTCTAGCAGAAGTAAAATTTTTAAGGGCCTCATTTGCTTTATTTGAAATCTTGTCTGGCACCTTAGGAATCATATTAAACATGAGGGCACAATCTTTGAGAAAATTGACTTCATCCTCAATCATTCCTGGAATAACTTTCAATTCAGAGACTGGATTCGAGCATTCTGACCAAAGCAAATTGCAATATCTTGGGTCTGGCCCCCCTCTGGGTATAAAGCCAATCTTGCTGCCATCTCTATGGGTAATTCCTATGCTGTAGCTTGGGTGATTAGGGATGCTTTCAACAATTTTGTTCATGGTGCAGCTTCTACTCTACATGAGTATAGTATGGGAAAATGCCTTCTGGAGATGACTTTACATCTTTCCTTCCCTAGTTTCTCTCATCCTTTGCAGGTTGAGACGGATTTGACTATGCTTTACTATTGGCGGAAAGGGAAGATTGCAGCTCCCTGGATGGTGCTACAGCTATTCAACTTGATCAAAACCTTTGAAGATCGCATTCTCTTCGTGGACTTCGTTCACTCGATGGCTAATGTTGCAGCTCGTCGTATGGCTTTCCTTCATCCTACCGACTGGCATTATTTTGGTTCTCTGCAGTAGCTTCCGCGCTTCGTGGCGGGCACATTCAACCTCGACAAAATTCAGATGCTTTATGTTTCCTAAGTTTTGGTTTGTCTAGTTCAGTTGGGACTGGGCTAAGTTTTGAGGTTCTTAGCTTGTACTAAGCCATGAGTCGTGGTTCTTCTTTAGTTTGCACTTGGTGGGTTTTGGCCTAGTCCCCCCACCCTCTCTTTGCTCCTTGGGAGTGGGGGATGAATAAAATGCTACTCTCATTTTTTTAATAAAAAAAAAAGAAAGAAAAAATAAGGGAGAGAGGATCAACCCGAAGTGTATAGTTCAGATCTATGCATCCCAAAATAATGACACTTTCTTTCCAGAACTTAAAATTAGATTTATTTAGTTCTGGAATACAATTTAAGTTGGCAATTATGGCAAATGCAGAAGAGTTAACTAAAAACAAAGAAAATAAACCAAATACATGCTCAAAATAAAATAAACTAAACAATACGATCATTAATATTGTAAAGGGCAGTTTTAAGAATGATAAATAACTATTGATAATAGTCATGTAAGTAATTAAGCCATCTTTGGACTAACTTAACTACCCACACAAAACCTAATAATTCAATAGATAATTTATCAATGAATGTGTACATATGCATTCAGTCATGAGGTGGTTCAACTTTAGGTTAAGTGCCCCATACAGGAATGCAACATACAAAGTCGCTTTAATATTTTAAATAAAATGGTGCAAGAAGCAACCCGCTTTAGCAAGAATTACAAAATGTGATAGAGTACTCAATACATTAAATCCTATTACTAATGTTCGTACCAAAATAATCATAATCATGTATCCTAATCAACATGCCATCATGAGTACCGGTACCAACAGCAATACTGGACCGATCCTAGAACCATGTCTAGCATCATACATGTACCGGTACTCATGATGAGTACCGATACTCCATCGATACTGGCAGTACTTCTGTAGCATGTCCAGTATCTCACATGTACCGGTACTACCTTGATACTGGAACAATCTTGAGCTCGACCAGTATCCCTCATGTACTGGTACTCATGATGAGTATCGGTACTCCTTCAATACTAGCTGTGCTCTTGGGCGTGACCAATATCCCACATGCACCGATACTCATGATGAGTACCAATACTATACCAATACTGGCAACACTCCAAGAAGCACCCAATCGATACCCGTGCCCAGGCAGTACCAGTACTCATGATGAGTACCGATACTGGACCAACCATGGCCCGATTCCAGAGTGGCAATCTGAAATCGAGATTTGGGGAAAACACCTCAAGTCACGATTCCAATCGAAAAACTCGATTCTATGATCATATATGGGATACAAACAATCATGAAAAATGAAATACAAACATTAGTTTCATTGATTCATGAAGATGGGAGTGAATCAATCCAAAAAAATAAATGAAGAACAATCCCTAAAATCGAACGAAAAATTATTTTTCTCAAAAAACAAATCATTAAGGCAATGATATGACGAATAAAAAAGCTCTGATACCACTTGATAGAATTTAATGCTGAATAAAAATCATAACCATATGATTTTATAATCCCAAGAACTATCTATTCCCCCATATCATCAACCAAAATGAAAACATAAAGAAAGCGATGGAAGGGATACCTGAATCCATCGTAGCAGAAGCGATGAGGAGATCACGAAGATCCTCTTGAGTCGTGGGTTTGCTTCTCCAATGAGAGGTAGTGGCAATGGTACTTCCAGAGGGTTCAGAGAGAGAGAGCGGAAGAGAACTGAATGAGGGCGTACCCTTTGGGTTCTATCATGGGCTCTATTTATAACTTTTCTACGATGGGATGCAGAAAATCAAATGCCCACTTCACCTTCACCCCTCCAGGGACCATAACTGCTTAAAATAAAATGACAATTCCACCCATCATGGAATTGCATTTACCCTTAAGGTTTCTATGCACTAAATCCCATACCCTAATGAGACGTGAATGGTTAATTTACATAATCTGACCACTTTAATAACCATAAATGTGATATATATATAACCTCTAATTCCATAATATTAATATATGCAGGTTCGCATTATGATTCTAACATTGTATGCATTCTAGGGATGTACGCAGCCTGCATCATCATGCGTGTTAATTAATTTGCATGGAAAGGATAGAAGAGGACCGATCGAGAATGCATATACATGGATGGGGCTAGATGTTGTTGTTGGAATTTAATCCGTATGAAATCAAAACAATCAATTTCCATTAAATCCCATGGACCAACCCTAATCATCCATTCATCAACCAAATGAGAGAACGAGAAAGAGAGACGATGGAGGTATAGTTTAACCCATCGCTCCAAATGATGCATCGTGGAAGCGCATCACGATCTTTTGGAACTGTCAAACTGCTTCTCCAACAAGAGGCAGTGGTGATGGTGCTTCCAGAGAGTGTAGAGAGCAAGAGCGGAAGAGAACTGAGAGTGTGTAAGGGTATCCCTGGAGTTTTTCTCTTGGGCCTTATATTCTCTGCGAGGGGTGCAGAGAAACCATAAACCTGCCCACTTCATGCACACCCCTCTGGGGACCATAACCTTGAATATGAAATAACAATTCCCCCATCATGGAATTGCATTTCTCTTAAGGTTTCTAAGTACGAAATCCCATATCCTAATGAAATATGAATGGTTAATTTACATAATTAGATCACTTTAATGACCATAAATGCGATGTCAAATACGTATATATATATATATATATTTATGTAATATATAATTCCTTAATAACAATATATGATAGTTCACATTATAATTCATACAGTTGTTACATGTATGCGCATACATGTAAGTGGGCCAAGCCAACTTAATTATTTAATAGATGATAGATGATAAATTAGTTAGCTAGCTAGATAATGGCACTGGCAGACGATTGAGTGGGACGCTGCGGAGGAGGACAGTGTCAATGGTAAGATCGGGTCCCATGACGATCATGACCAGTTATCTAGTCCTTTTAATTTTCCGACATATCCGTCGTATTATTTATCCAATTTTCAGATAACTGTATTTCTTGTATTGTCAATTACGAGAACCCTTAGTAATTTTGTATTACTAATTCTAGGGTTAACAATTATTCATATTATCTCCCAAATTATTCATTCACAAGAATTTCTATCTCTTACCAGTGGTCCCATACAACCTAGACAGTTCTAAAGATAAAAGACCTTGTTTTATGCGAAACGGATTTCATTTCATGCATGCGATAACAAGGGTATATGTACTTGCAAATTCTTTATTATTCACGTAAATTCATTATGTCTTGTTTTTAGTGCCAAAAATCAAGAAAACATCAGAGGGTTCCAACTCAACAAAGAGGACGCACACGGACCAAGGCGACATACACTAAAATCATACAGGTCAAGTTCTCAATTACTCAAAAATTGATTGAATTTGAAAAGAGGGATAGACTACTCTACTTAATGCCACCGGAGGGTTACAATGACTCTAAACCGTGCGCACTAGACCTGGAAATAATCTCCATGCCTACCTTGGGAACCGCGCACACACCGAAGAGAAAACATGATTCAATCAGACCCACAATGGGGTCGAAGATGCCTAATTATGTTTCTAAATTTTCAATAAGGAGAACATAATCAAAATTGAAAATAAACCATACCAACGCACAATACGCATTGATACGATTCCAACGGTACTTTACTTGTCGAAAACTAAGATCGAAAAGGCCTCGAACCAGACAGAACAGCATGAGGGGTCCAAGATCACACCAGATGCGCCACTTAACATGCCACTCCACGCACTACACGTTGGACCTCTACTCGCCTGCGGATCGCCGCCCGCACCGTTCGATCGCGCCACGCGGCACAATCTATCACGCTCCCACTCGCGAAAGCACACTCGCGCATTTTCAAATCCACGCTGCCACGTGTCGCCTCCAGGATGCACCGCGCTACGTCGTCGCCACGCGTCGCGCCTGCGCTCTTAGACGCCGCCACGCATCATTCCCTCGATGCGCGCCACCATTGTCGCCATGCAAATTGAGGTCGGAACTTTGGGTTTTGCGGATTCGCACCCGGGTCCGCGAAAAATAATTTTGATTTTTGGGTTTTTCTTCTCTCTTTCGCTCTTGATTAGAGAGAGTTAGAGACTAATGACGACCCAAGGGACCCAGGAGGTCCTTATATAGGCCTTAGGGGCGATTGTGATTAGGTTTAGTTGGGTGAAATACCCTAATTGCCCTTAGGGTTGGGTCCACCTTACATTTAGGTCCACGGTGACTTCATTTGGCCCTAACTTGAGCTATACCCTCAAAATCGTGCGAAACAAGCATCGCTGGAAAGCTTGCAATGAGAGGAATCAATGATACCTATGGCATGCTGTATCGGATTCGCACGTGGAAAGGATTGGATTTTGAAAAACCCATTGTCGTAGTTCGATTTGCGAGAAAATCTGTCGATCAGATAAAATTTATAACTGAAACTCAAAAGGTGAGTCCCGGGTCGAACACAAGGAGGCAAACGTTTGATTTTGAAAAATACGTGTTTCGATTTATTTCTTTTTGTCATTTTTTATCTTTTATAATTTTTTTGTATTTTTAATAGGGTAAGAGATCAGGTCGATGAAATTTTATCTAGCTAATCTACTTGCAAAATATAAAAGAGAGAGAGAGAGAGAAACAGTCATATATTTTAAAACAAATGTTTGTTATAACTAGGAAAGTAGGAAAACTACACTAAAAAGCTATAAAGATAGATACAGATGAGAAGAATCCCTCTCGACGATCGCTTGGAGGACGACTTGCTCTAACGTCGCTTGGAGGAAGGTGGTGAGGAGCGGGACGAACGAGGATGGAGCAGGACAAACGAGGACGAGGCAGGACGACGTCGCGGTAAGGATCTTCTTCCCAAAGAGAGGTAAGAGAACGGTCGCAAGATGCTCCATGAAGGGGGATGAGAGGTGGAAACAAATGTTTGTTTTCTACTCTAGAGGAGCATCCCGAGCTTAGGACAAGCTCTCTCTAAAGCCTTGGAGGTGGTGAGGAGAAGAAAGGAAGAGATGGTGAAGAATGGAGGGGTGTAGGTCCTTTTATAGTGGAAGGAGGAAGGACCTCCCGTGCATAGGCAATTAGTAACAGCTGCAAGCGTCACTAAAGACCCGCCCAGGCTGTCACTGAAGATACGCTCCACTACTATCACATGCCCATGCCTCTCGCGCCATGTCACACGCACGTAGTGGCGTGCACAGCTGCACCCGGTCATGCTGCACTGTGCTGCCTCACGTGCACATGTGCTACGCTAGTGCCGTTGCTGTTGCGCTGCGACAATTACTCAAATGGGGGGGCCGCAGGAATTTGAACCCACACCCCTCCCTTGAAGACCAATGCTTCAACCAACGTGGCAAGTTGGCTTTTGTGATGCCAAGATGTCTTATGGGCACGTAGTGGAGAGAGCTTCTCAGCCGTTGGATCAAGATCCAATAGCTGGGAATGGAGGTCACCGATGAGGTGTGATGTGGGCGGGCACAGCTGGCCGATGTTGGGCAGCCTAGATGGCACCACGTGGCACCATCTGGGCTATCCATCTTTTTTCTGTTGTAGAGGGTGCCACGGTGCTTGGATCGAGATGATTCCCACATTGTCGGACTGCGATCATTGCTCCGGATTCATCCGTATAGTCTGATTATTTAACCAAAGCCCATAAGGATGTCGCATCGCCCCCTTGCCATTGATCTTCTCCGGACATCATATCGTGCTACAAGATTCCGATCTAGATGATTGATGAGAGCCTCATCATGAGCCATAACTAGCTCATTTTGACCCAATAAAGAGAATAAAAGCTTCTACATAACCTAGTAGAAGGCCTAAATGAAGGAATAAGTATTCTGGGAAGAAAACATGAAATAAAGGTTAAAATTGCAATCTTACCATTGCAATACATAAACGGGACATCTCAGAGGTAGAGCATAGTCAAATGGTCTAAATAAGATAAAAAGTGGGTTGATTCAATCAGAAATGGGTTTACGTGCAATCCAGGAATTAAATGACATTTGGTAACCCTAAAACAGATCCGCTTAAAGCAACAAGGTTCCAGTCAGGATAAAAATCAATTAAACCCTCTAAAAATCATGGAAAAATATCCCCTAGGGTTTAGAACACTCAATTTGGCCTTGTGAACCCAGTTTGACCTAAATTAGGGTCCTAGCTCATTAATTGACCTAATTTGGGTTTTTATGCAAAATGTTCAGTCAAACATGGTCAAACCTAAAATACAACTTCACTATTGGATTCCTTAGGTCCAAATTAGGTTTGGAACAAAATTTGGACCTAAGGGGAGGTCATCTTGACCTACTTTGCAATTTAGTACACCCAAATCACATTTTGGTCCCTAACTTTTGAAAATCATCACAGAGAGACCCCTAACTTCCTCTCCACCATTTCAATCAGGTCCTTCCACCATTATTAAGGCAGAATCCTTCTCCGACGAGGATTAGAGAGGGAATATTCTCTGATTCCTCAGAGATCCCCTCCTAGAAATGGAAGGGAGATTCTCTGAGGAATTCCCTTCCATCTGAGGCCAGTCATGATCCCTGATTTGATCCCAATCTCTCGTGCGAACGCACGAGGGATTTGGGTATCCACCCACTTTCCTTCTCCGGCGAGCCGTCGGAGACAAAGGCGTGCCCTCCAAGCTCTGAACACATGGCCTGTGCCTATAAAAGAACCCCCAAACCTGGCCGCTAAATTTCAGCTCGACCTAGCCGGGGTTTCACCTCAGATTCGTCTCTTCCTTCCCAGCCAGGGAACCCAGCGAGCTCCGACAAGCTCCCTTTCCTTTCCTCTTTGCTCTGCCACAAAACCAGTGGCAGAGACTTCTTCCTGATTCTCCTCCGCATAGCGCAATACCCGTGCACGCTGCCTCAGACCCGTCGTCGCCGCCGTCCTCCCTCCACTGGGCATCTTCTTCTCCGGCAACAGCAGGTACAGCTGTCCGCCTCTCCGTCCCCTTCGTCCCTACAATTAGGTTAGAACTACTCCCCATATTCCCCTCTTTATTTTCCTCACTATATTTCACTCAATCGACCCCTTGACCGTCGCTGTCCACCGTCATCTTCCTCGCCTTCGGCCAACCTCCGGCGAGTCGGCCCCGTCGCTCCGCAGCCCCACACGACTCGCCGACCGTCTCATAAGCTCCGCCTCACTTCACCGAGCAACCTTCGCCCATCCACAGCCCGTTACACCTCCATAACATGCCCCCGAACACACCCACACCTTCGGTCACAGGACGACCTAGGCACGCATGCCTAGGTCACCCCGCGACCTGCTGCATGGCTCATCACCTTCGCCGTGCCACGGCGAAGGTCCTCCGGTGATCTGATTAAGCCGAGAGGCTTGTTTTGTGTCTGACAGTTTTCAAGCCCCTGCCGCCATTGACGTTAACGCGAAGCAGCTTCAGGATGGCCAGGCTTCAGGTGCAGCTGACTCGGGCAACCACTGCGAAGCTATCTGACCCAGTGGACAACGCAACGAAGTCCGCAGCTTTGGCAATCAACGAAGAGCGTTCTGCGGGCGCACGCGAGAGCAGGGCGAGACTGATAGTCCCACATCGGCAATCTATGAGGCGCAGGTACGGTTTAAATTGATTTTGTGTTATTCTCTCGTCGCCTTCGAAAGCACTGGGGTGAGGTCCCTCACCTAACTCACGCTCACCTCGTCCGCGGTTTCACCTCGCGGATCTGGCGGGATCCGACCCGACCTTATATGAGCACACCTCGCGCATCACCCTCACACCGGTGCGCCTGGTCACGGGCACGCGATCCGACCCGTTAACCCGACTCTGGGAGAGCGTCCTGAGCGTGGTTCAACAAAGAGAGAGAGAAACGCGAGGGTGTGGGTAGAAGGGTAGGTTTTGCTTTGGCTGTGTTGTCTGTAGGAAAGAAAGAAGAAGCCAACACTTGGCCGCTGCAAGGAAAGAAGTTCTGCCAAGGAAGCAAGAGAGGCAAGGCAGAGAAGAGGAACTAAAGGAAGCAGAGCCAAGGACGAAGACCCGCAGAGAGAGAAACTAACTATAGAGCAAACAAGATAGAAGAAAACAAGCAGAGAGAGACACTGCAGGAGAAGAAAGAAATAAGGCAGAAGAAAAGCAAGGCACTGCAGAGAAAGAAGAAAGGAAGAAGAATCAAAGAAGGGAAAGATATCTTTGAAGACGTCTGATCATCCAATTCTTTCTTTTTACCATAATTGCTTTTCAAACTCATGCATTTACATTTGAATTAAAGTTTTGAGTAATTAAAGTGTTCAATTACATTGAGATTAGTAGTAAATTCCGATTGCTCCCTGTGTTCGACCTCGGATACTCCGATTTTCGAGTAATAAAAAAATCTTTATTTGTTTTGAACGCTTTTTCGGCTATACTATAACGTGACATCCTTTAAAAACCCGATCCAAAGCGTTCCAACAAAATGGCGCCATTGCCGGGGAGCAACACGCAATTTATCACTAGTCTCTACATACTTTTTATCATATTGAACACTAACTTGCCCTACTTTGCTTTGTTGTGATCTTGCAGGTATTTCACGAGAAAATCCCTCCCGCAAGTCAACGACTCCAGGGCAGGTAAGTTCTTTTCTTCCTTAAACCATCCCCTAATCCTAAAAGGACAAAAGGAAGAAATCAATTTAGGAATCAATTGCCTTCTTTATATAGTAATCACCATCTTTAAGGCAAACATTTCCTAATTTTGCGAAAAATTTTTAATTCTTCTTGAAGTTGGAGCAATTTTTTTTAGATTCTATCCCACAAATTCATGTGCCTAATAGAAATAACGCTTAATCTCTACGGACAACACACTTCTTGCTTTCAAGTCCAAAGAGAATTTCTATGGAAAAGAAAAAAGGATTGGAAATAGAACCAAATTAGGGTTTCTACAGTAGGATCTTGGAGTGTTAGTCACACATGCCTGCATAAAAGGAAATAAACCTTCCCACATCAGTGTGCTACCCAAGCCCTTGATTGAAGAGATCTAAACAAGACAAACCCTAAGAAAAAAAAAAAAGCTCTAAAATCACTTGAATCTTAAAATTTTTGGACCTAATCACCTGGGAGTCAATCAGGGTGACCTCTAGGCTCCAAACCCAGAATCATTCTGCCATCTATAGGACAGGTCAGGTGAAGTTGACCCCTTGGGTCAACCAACCTCTAAATTAGGTCACAACATCAAAACATCTAAAGTTCAAGTGAGAACCCTAAAAGCACCTTTGAAATAAAAGTGGTAGACTTAAGAAGTCGAGGTCCCCATTCTGGTCTACCTGGAACCTCAGTGACAAGAGAGGTCGGATGGGGGAAACCCTGTAACCCGTGGGGACGCTCTACCGTGTAGGGGTCTTTGCGGGACTCTCCCTCTCTGGCTGCCCAGGTAATTCTCAGGTGGATGACTTTCTGATCCAGGGGTACCATCCGCCCCGAACCTCCATAGTCATCCAAACATCTTTGAGTGTCTTGATTGGGTCAAAAACATCACCAGTCCCTCAGCTTTTCTCTTTAGAGCACACACGTACATTTTCAGTGGGACCCATTATTCAGATCTAATCGCTTCATAACTTGATCTTGATTCCAATTCTGATTCTACATCTTGACTCCACCACCTGATCCAAATATGCAGCCAAACCACCTAGGACCACCATTCAAGAAACCTGAATATCAGAGATCCATGAGAAATAAAATGATTGAGGATGCCCTGAAATTCTATGAAAAAGAAGAAACCTCAACACCAGTAGGAAACATTCAGGTTGATGTCCCAACAACCACAACCTTTATCATAACTTGTGCCCAAGTACTATTAGCAGAAGCCACAAAAGGATCAACCCGTGACTTGATCATTACTGCATACATTGAGATAGAAAAACTGCACAATCTTGAATACCTTCAATGTATGACAAATCCTCGACTTTGGAAGCAACACCAAGATAGTCTTGAAAAACGGGAAGAGATACTGAGATTAGTAAAATAAATTATTGACCAAAAGTACCCGTATATACCACAAACAGAGGATGAACTATCTTGGGACAACATCGAGGATAAATCTAATCTCGGGTTTGAGGCACAAAATGGTTGTGGATTCCCAACCCAGATAGAATACAATGTGCCTGATATTGAAGAAGGTTGAGATGCTTCAAATGCAGGAAAATACAATGTTGAACCCATTCTAGAATCCCAAGACTCCTGCAAGTATGACAGTAGAACTGAACCTCTCGAGGGTATAAATTCCATCCCTTATTCTGATAAGGTGACCCTCAGAGGTAATTCGGACCTAGATTCTAGTGATTCAACCCACATCCTAAGCCCATAATCTAGATCTGAAAACTATTGGGAAAATTTCAAGGCCCCAAATGAAGAAGATCAATCTTTCAATGAAGAATATGATTTTCGGTCTCTATTTGATGAATATCCCTCGTCAACCTCCTCAGAGGAACTAATCGATTTTTCGGAAGTCATGCCAATCTACGACACAGAAATCGAGGAGTTGGACGAGTGGGGTTTCAATTGGTTCTGCCCTACTAGCTTAGAACCTGAGCCTCTACCAGATAAGGATACCTTTTTAAGCTCAGAATTAACATTTAGGCTAGACCCCAGTCAGGCTGCTGAATCTACAACATATGATTTATTCTATGGTGGTGGAACTCATGATCTTGAATCTCATTCAGACTTTGATTTTCGCAAACTCTCCGACGATTTCAAATCTGACCATAACATCGGAGAAAATCTGCTTCCTGATTATAACAAGCCTATTTTCTTTGAAGCCACCTGCTCCACATATACAGAATCAATCAAAACCCGTTCCCTACCCCAACCCGCAACCGGCCTCAATTTCTATTCTGATTCACCTCTCACTGAGCCGATTGCAGATGATTCAACTCCAGATCTACACCAGGTACCGGGTATTGATTGGACCAAAAATCAGGAGCCAACATTCTTTGATCACCCTTATAGGGTTTCCACATCTTACATCGATTATTTTTTGGAACCCTACTCTGACCAGGCTGATTCGACTCAGCCTAAACCCGAGTTTTCACTTCCATATCCATCAGAACTTCATTGCATATGGTGGGTTCCGCATCTGTTGATCTACATCTATCAACCCACCAGACTTATTGGGTTTGGGCTGCATCAACAGCCTACTGATCTCAACAAGCACCTGGTTGGACCAACCAGGCTCTTAATCAAGGTGCTTATTTTACAAAATTCCGTTGATTTGACCACTCCCTCTCCACCCCATTTTTCGCTCGGCTGAAGGCATTAAATTTAGCGCTTAACGGGAGGCAACCCGTCATCCCAAAAACAGAGACCCGTCTGATTATCCGTCTGTACTCCACATCCATTGCACCTTGAGTTCAACCTTAGACAGTTGATCCCACCTCTGGTGCACGTATCAGAGCTTGAAATCGTTCACATCAGTCATTTTCGACTTATTCACCCTCCCGATGTATCCTGTTCTAAGTCCCTGACCTCAACACTATTTCACACCCTCCGTTTACAATGAGGACATTACAAAACTTAGGCATGGGGGGGTGATAAAGTGCATACATACAGAACCAACAAAAAAATCAGAAGGATTCTCACACAAAAAAATTGAAAAATTATGAAAAAGAACAAAAAAATGGGGGGAGGGAGGAAATTTTGTGAGCCACATAATTATAAGGGAGAGAAAAAGAACAAAAATGACAAAAGGAGCACAAAATGAAAAAGAAAAAGAAATAGTCATTAGTAAAAGATTAAGGAATTAACTGAAGTTCTAGACCAGATCAAGAAAAGAAATAGGAGAAAAGTGCTAAGGTAACATAATAAGAGATTAGCGGGAACGCTGATTTTAGGACTCTTGGGCTAGATTCTTTAGCTTAAAAATTCACGTATCCGCTAAAATCTGGATAACCCTCAAGAGGTTGGGGAAAATGCAAAGCTTAAGTATTAGGTCTAAGGCTTAGGAAGTATTCGGCCTCGTTAACTGACCTTCGGTTTGCGGGATTCGGTAACCTAAGCACCCCAAATTCACACAGAGTCTGGTTCAATGCGCATAAATATCAAAATCACGCAAAAGCGTTTAATGTTCTGAAAAAGTCACCTAGATTAGGAGCGGCCAATCAACACAAGTTGATTTGGATGAGTTCCCAGCGCGGAGAGGCGGGAAATTCCCCTCGAAGATGTGTAACAACATATCATCTCCCCGGTGCTTGTCTCTTAGGATATTTAAATATCCTACTGGAGGCATGTAAGCACTCTGCTGGTTCAGATACCATGGGCGGCATTATCACGAAATGTCGATCGCCAGGATCTGAATTCGGCCATGGAACGCCATGGGCGGGATTATCTCGAAATCTCGAAAGCCAGGGTTCTAGGGGTTGCCATGGGCAGGATTATCTCGAAATCTCGAAAGCCAGGGACCCTTGAGGATTGATGATGGGGACGAGGAATCTGATATAGACCGTGTTGGGAAGCTAATCCGAAGCTAAAAATAAAAAGAAAAAAGAGAGAAAAGCACTCCAAACAAATAAATCTTCTATCTCTCTCTTACAAAAACGCACTGCAAACTGAACCTAGGCTGAAAATATCTCAAGCACGGGTGCTTTAACCGCGGAGTCCGACAAACCCTAGGTTAGTTTCTGTGGGCCTTAGAAACCTTTGCGGAGGACTGAGGCTAAAGCAGGTCAGGTCTGAAGTTTGGTTGGTACTTGAGTACCTCCAAGCCTATTCTCGGCATTCTAATCTAATCACAAAAGAAAAAGAAGCACTTATCATGATTGTTGACAGACACTCAGGGTCTAGAATGGAAGTTAAAACCTTGAAATTTTGCTAAGGGACTAGCAAAATCTAGGCATGGGGTTATGATGAGAGCCTCATCATGAGCCATAACTAGCTTATTTTGACCCAATAAAGAGAATAAAAGCTCCTACATAACCTAGTAGAAGGCCTAAATGAAGGAATAAGTATTCTGGGAAGAAAACATGAAATAAAGGTTAAAATTGCAATCTTACCATTGCAATACATAAACGGGACATCTCAGAGGTAGAGCATAGTCAAATGGTGTAAATAAGATAAAAAGTGGGTTGATTCAATCAGAAATGGGTTTACGTGCAATCCAGGAATTAAATGACATTTGGTAACCCTAAAACAGATCCGCTTAAAGCAACAAGGTTCCGGTCAGGATAAAAATCAAGTAAACCCTCTAAAAATCATGGAAAAATATCCCCTAGGGTTTAGAACACTCAATTTGGCCTTGTGAACCCAGTTTGACCTAGATTAGGGTCCTAGCTCATTAATTGACCTAATTTAGGTTTTTATGCAAAATGTTCAGTCAAACATGGTCAAACCTAAAATACAACTTCACTATTGGATTCCTTAGGTTCAAATTAGGTTTGTACCAAAATTTGGACCTAAGGGGAGGTCATCTTGACCTACTTTGCAATTTAGTACACCTAAATCACATTTTGGTCCCTAACTTTTGAAAATCATCGCAGAGAGCCCCCTAACTTCCTCTCCACCTTTTCAATCAGGTCCTTCCATCATTATTAGGGTAGAATCCTTCTCCGGCGAGGATTAGAGAGGGAATACTCTCTGATTCCTCAGAGATCCCCTCCTAGAAATGGAAGTAGATTCTCTGAGGAATTCCCTTCCATCTGAGGCCAGTCATGATCCCTGATTTGATCCCAATCTCTCGTGCAAACGCACGAGGGATTTGGGTATCCACCCACTTTCCTTCTCCGGCGAGCCGTCGGAGACAAAGGCGTGCCCTCCAAGCTCTGAACACATGGCCTGTGCCTATAAAAGAACCCCCAAACCCGGCCGCTCAATTTCAGCTCGACCTGGCCGGGGTTTCAACTCAGATTTGTCTCTTCCTTCCCGACCAGGGAACCCAGCGAGCTCCGGCGAGCTCCCTTTCCTTTCCTCTTCACTCTGCCACAAAACCAGTGGCAGAGACTTCTTCCTGATTCTCCTCCGCGTCGGGCAATACCCGCGCACGCTGCCTCAGACCCGTCGTCGCTGCCGTCCTCCCTCCACTGGGCATCTTCTTCTCCGGCGACAGCAGGTACAGCTATCCGCCTCTCCGTCCCCTTCGTCCCTACAATTAGGTTAGAACTACTCCCCATATTCCCCTCTTTATTTTCCTCACTATATTTCACTCAATCGACCCCTCGACCGTCGCTGTCCACCGTCATCTTCCTCGCCTTCGTCCAACCTCCGGTGAGTCGCCCCCGTCGCTCCGCAGCCCCACACAACTCGCCGACCGTCTCATAAGCTCCGCCTCACCTCACCGAGCAACCTTCGCCCATCCACAGCCCGTTACACCTCCATAACACGCCCCCGAACACACCCACACCTTCGGTCACAGGACGACCTAGGCATGAATGCCTAGGTCGCCCCGCGACCTGCTAGTTTTCAAGCCCCTGCCGCCATTGACGGTGACTCGAAGCAGCTTCAGGACGGCCAGGCTTCAGGTGCAGCTGACTCGGGCAACCACTGCGAAGCTATCTGACCCAGTGGACAACGCAACGAAGTCCGCAGCTTTGGCAATCGACGAAGAGCGTTCTGCGAGCGCACGCGAGAGCAGGGCGGGACTGATAGTCCCACATCGGCAATCTATGAGGCGCAGGTACGGTTTAAATTGATTTTGTGTTATTCTCTCGTCGCCTTCGAAAGCACTGGGGTGAGGTCCCTCACCTAACTCACGCTCGCCTCGTCCGCGATTTCACCTCGCAGATCTGGCGGGATCCGACCCGACCTTATATGAGCACACCTCGCGCATCACCCTCACGGCGGTGCGCCTGGTCACGGGCATGCAATCCGACCCGTTAACCCGACTCTGGGAGAGCGTCTTGAGCGTGGTTCAACAGAGAGAGAGAGAAACGCGAGGGTGTGGGTAGAAGGGTAGGTTTTGCCTTGGCTGTGTTGTGTGCAGGAAAGAAAGAAGAAGCCAACACTTGGCCGCTGCAAGGAAAGAAGTTCTGCCAAGGAAGCAAGAGAGGCAAGGCAGAGAAGAGGAACTAAAGGAAGCAGAGCCAAGGACGAAGACCCGCAGAGAGAGAAACTAACTACAGAGCAAACAAGATAGAAGAAAAGAAGCAGAGAGAGACACTGCAGGAGAAGAAAGAAAGAAGGCAGAAGAAAAGCAAGGCACTGCAGAGAAAGAAGAAAGGAAGAAGAATCAAAGAAGGGAAAGATATCTTTGAAGACGTCTGATCATCCAATTCTTTCTTTTTACCATAATTGCTTTTCAAACTCATGCATTTACATTTGAATTAAAGTTTTGAGTAATTAAAGTGTGCAATTACATTGAGATTAGTAGTAAATTCTGATTGCTCCCTGTGTTCGACCTCGGATACTCCGATTTTCGAGTAATAAAAACTTTTATTTGTTGACAACGCTTGATCACATATACTACGACGCAATAACTATTAAAACACGATCGAGTTTCGCACGTCAACAATGATTTCGGAGGTGTTAGACTCCGATCGTCGTCCTGATCAGATCCATACGATCAGGTCATCCATCCGAAACCCTGAAATAAATCTCCTTCCCTCCTGGCCATAAAAAGGGTGCAATTAACCTAAAATATACACAACTACTCTAAACACAGAATGATGCATGCTATGCAATATTTATAATATGAAATGCAAAACTGCGCCTAGGAACATGCATGAATAGGCATTTTAACCTAATTAAATGTGTCTACATCATATTTCTATGCCTATCTTTTGTTAGTCCCTAGCATAATCAAACTATATGCTATGTATAAAAATGGAATTAGGGCTCGATCGCTTAAGGCATTTATTGTTTATTAACAAAAGGAATTTTCAACTAAGGTCCTAAACTATGAAAACTCAATAGTACCCGGGTGTCTGCCAGAATGCAGATCGCCCAAGTCCTCACCTTATTTGAAAAAGGAAGATAAATTTTTTTATTTTTCTTCTTTTCTTATTTTTTTAGACTTTTGGAGTTTGAGAGTTTCGGGATAACTTTTTACGGCTACCCAACCCGCCCAAGACTCGAAAAGGACTCTAAGTGCTAAGCATCTAGTAAAAAGAGTGAAAGACTCACTAGGCGGCCGTTAAAACGGACTTTGGGTTTCTACAACTCCAGGTGAGCTTAAGAGTTTCTGCTTAAAGGTTTATCTTTTCGAATGATAGCTTTCTCCCTACTTTATTTTTTATGAGGTCAACACAAGGGCGAACCCAGTGTATATTTCCCCAGTTTATTCTACTTCCCCGCTTCTTCCCTAAGTATTTTGGGATTTATTTGTGCATTTTTGTGAGTTGGGCTCTGGATAACCAGCCAATAGGCTGTTATCCACGGTAACTTACCAGCCATACTCGTGCGGTAAAGTGTGGTTTTATTTTTTTTTTCTCCTTTTTTATTTTTTTATTTTTTTCTTTTTATTCTAAGTATTTCATTTTTCTCTTTTTTTCTAAGTAGGTGGCCTCCCTGATCTAAGATTTACCTAAAAGCAGTAGAATAAGTATGCTCATGTAGTTGGGCTCTGAACAACCGGCTAATAGGTTGTTACCAACGACAACTTGCCAGCCATACTACCCTAGACAGTTCATTAGCTACCCAATTTTCATAAAAAATCGTCAAAATGTTAGTCAGTGCAAACAGTGTATAGATGCTTAGATTTAAAGCTCCCTCAAATCAGAGGGCAGGTTGATAAGTTGTGTACTTATCACCCCAACTTATTTACCAAATTAAAATAAAATTGACTTGGCGAGGACTCGAGATTAATTCCACATTCAAGTGGACATCCAAGCTATAATTAAGCCCGAAGACCAGAAGAATCTAAGTTTCAGATCCTAAAGTATCATTTCATAAAGTTAATAACTTCTAAAAGCATAAGTTCTCTTCTCCTAATTCTATTTTTTTATTTTTTATCTTTTTTTTTAAGAAAATAAAAATAAATAAATTCCACGAAGTTAACAAAATGATTTTAGGATTAATTATCCACCCCCCATGCCTAAATGATATAATGTTCTCATTGTAAAAATAAAGACATGAAAAGGGCAGAATAACAGAATATCACCTGAATTTCGTGACAATCCGATCAACTCCGCAGCGAACGTGGAATGCACACACGTGTTAAATTTATTGCCTCCAGCTAGGTACGATTCACAAGGAAGACATTAAAATTTCAAAAGTGCAGGTCAAAATTAGAATAAGAAGATTGATTTTGGAACCTGCAAAAAGATGTCCACAGATGTGGACCAAATTATAGTGCAGACCCATGCCCCAGGGTCGAGTGGTTCTCAGGCTCTGGAATTCTCAGGCTCTGGATGAAAGTCACCCAAAATTGGAGATTATTGTACTTACAGGGTTGAACCTGCGATTTAGTGGTGTGCAACCCAATAATAAGTGGCGGACAATGGGTAGATCTGATTGCCAACACGCTCGCCATCCCTTCCAATCTCCTCCTCCTCTCATGTGGAGAAATTCCTTAAATCCTTAAGGGCTTAACTGAAATTAACTCACCTCTGACTTAGGATGAACCTGTGCCTCAACTCAACTGGACTTTATATTAGCTAGGTACCGGTACTGGTAGACCAGTACAGGTATCATTAAGTTACAATTATGAGTTCTGTATCTAATGAGTACCAGTACACATGGGTTACAGTTTAGAACCCATGTCTAGATGAATACTTATCCAGTAGTCACTATGTACCGGTACTCATGAAGAGTACCGATACTTAGTGAGTACTAGCATCTCCCTAGGAAACAACTGGTCTCAATGAGTACCAGTACTCATAAAGAGTACCGGTACTTGTTGAGTACTGGATACACCACCTATAGCCTACCAGTACTGATACTCATGACGAGTACTGGTACTTGTAAGCTACGAGTTTTGGTGACTTCAAGTCCAGAACCTGGCCTAGGACTCATGTATACCAATACTCGTGATAAGTACCGGTACACATAAGTCCCAGTTTTGGACTTAGGACAACCTGGAGTTGATCTGTAGGTAGCTTGTACCGGTACTCATAAAGAGTACCGATACCAGCAACCTACAGTACACCTTATCAATCCAAAACTGTATCTTGCATGTATCGGTACTCATTATGAGTATCGGTACTTGCATCAGTTACAAAAGGGATTACGAGGTTTTTTGAGAAGACGAATTGTCTATCTAAATACACAAGTATATGCAAATCTGATATAGAGCAAATAACAATTATCTGAATAGAAATCCATCACATCTACTACATGACAGGTTTAGCTAATGAATAAACTCTATCAACAAATCTCACAAACATTCATAAATGACCATCTTTACCTATTTGCCATTTGAGAAGGGATACAATACCTGTGTTCATCTTGAAGACAAGAAGAAAGGGGCTACAAAATATGAGGATGGGCTTCTAAGGGATACCACCACCACTTGATTAAAGTCAGAATCCTTTGAAGAAGAAGTCCTTCTTCTCTGTCGTCCTCTCTCTCTCTTAACCCATAGGTCACGAGGGAATTGATCCTAGGTCTAATTCGTGGTTTTCTTGGGGATCATAAGCCCCAAATAAAATAGCAATTAGTGTGATTAATTGCTAAGTAAATTACAACTTCGTCCATCGGAAAGTTACACTTCACAATTGGATCTCTACACATGTATAAATATAACAACACCATTCCCTTTTACATTTTAACCCATGCCTTTAATATAACCTGCATTGATCACTTTAAAATTGAAATTTAGATGACAATCACTTTATTTATTATTATTTAATTATTTATATATAAATTTAGGTATACAAATCCATATATTAAATTTTAATCTAACATGTCGAAGCTGTTAGCCACAACCGGCATCGTTGTAATTAATTAATTAATTAAGTTGTCGAAGGGATATCGATCGATGATTCTCGACTGAATATTATTGATGACTTGAGTGGGTATATACTTACACACCCACAGAGAGAGATATATATATATATATAGATGAAATGAAACGAACTAGCTGTGGTGTCGAGGGACATATCATGTGGAGGAGAGGGGACGCACCTTCCGCAAAATTTCAAATATCTCGCATGCATATGACTGCCATTGGTCGCCGGTGCACATAATGCCTATTGGTTGTTGCGCTCGTTGCTCACCACTCACCAAGAGAGGGGCTACTTATGTTTCAAACTTGTGGCGTTTTCAATTTTACCTACCAATTAATTAATAATAACATGGAAAAGTGATTAATTTGTTGGAGACTACGAGCTCCACTTAACTAGGTCGCCTTCCTTACAACTTTACAACATGCATGATTCTCTTTCCCATGTATTCCCTTTTGCAACGAAACGCATTTGTTAAAGGTACCTTTCGTAAATCAAAACATCCACTACGGCCTGTAACCATCTTGATTAAGATATCGAGGAGGTACTTAATTAATTAATTTAGCTTTGATCGAATTCGATTATAAACTAAATGGTCATACAGCACACGTTAAAATCAAGTACTAGTAGTGCAAATGACATGTATTACAGGTAAATTAACAGTGATTGTCTTGCTTTAATTACTAATTAACAGCGATCTTTCTACGAGCATATGAAGGGATCAATATGGATTTTAATGTTTAAATATATAACTAACTAAGTTAATCACTTCGTAAAAATATTGATAGCACATATAAACACTTTGTTTTCCAAAGTATCTCTAGGATTAACATACAGAAAAGTATCTTTTTTTCCTTTTAATGAAAAATATACATAAAAGCACTTGATCCACTTAAGAAATAAATTCAAGTCGCATACGACAAGGAAAATAAATTTATATAATAAATAAAAGAATAGAAAAAAAGTAAAATAAATTATAAAATAAATAAATTAACCTATTTTGATACTTATCATGTTAAAATTATTTCAAAAAAAAATTAAAATAACTTTATCAACTGAACCTGATACAAGTAAAAAATAAATTAAATGATTAATTAAATATGTAACTTAAAGTAACTTCGCTTGTACTGCTAATCAAATTATCCCTTGTTATGTTGGATATTTAAACATGAATTTGTATCCAATCCAAATTTTAAGATACCATTATCCAAATTCAGGTAAATTTTTTCCGGAAAGGGATTCGGTGGTTGGTTTTCAGACGAATTTTTGATTCATTATGTTGTAATTACAGGCGGGGTTGGTGGGAACGAAAACAAGCCCAAAGGTCACATCGTGTAACGGCTGCGCAATATTTCCTTTGCAGATTAAATAAGTAGCAAGAACATCCGAGAGGGGTGACGAGGACATAGACCTTCCAAACCACCTACCCTGCCACTTTTTTATTTTTAAATAAATATCCGATATAAGAGGAGGCGTCTCAAAAGAAAAGGAGAGATGCTGACCCACGAAATAGAAAAATACATATCGTGAAAATGAAAAGATATAAAATATAAAAAAAAAATAAAAAATAAAGGATAAAGACAATGAACCATCCCAAGATTAAGAACGTAATGATCTAAGATCAACGGAGAACGTAAAAGATAAAAATCTCGAAGATCACATTAAAAAAAAAAAAATCAAATAAATCGACTCCTGACGGACACCAAAAATCTCGACCATGAAAACTCCAGAGCCACGTATAGTTGCCGAACAAAACAAACTCTACTAAAAAAAATAAGGAAAAAAGAATGATCAAACGTCTCCAACAACACGAAACAACCGCAACGACAAGTAAAAAACCACCCGCAGCAGCCTGCCGCTCAACGAACACAGCACTCCTCCGCACGATCGCAGCACCGCGCGGGCAAACCACATGCGCCTCGATCCGAGCGCTGGAGAAGCCGCGCGACAATCTCTTCAGCACCAACCCAACCGCAATCACGACCGACAGCCACGGACACGCCAACCACCGTCGAGCCACGACACGCGATCGACATCCGAGCCTTCGAGCCACGACCATGCACCGACCGCCTTGCCACGCACTCGCACCGACCACCACACCTCGCACGCGCTCCGACCCCGCACCACGATCACGCGGCCAACCGACACGATCGCGACCACGCCACGATCACGATCACCCCGACCGACCACGGCCAACGAGTGGTGCGCAGCAAGCCAGGAGCTACGAAAACTGAGTCGAGACCACGCGGCGAGCTGCGAGCACGGACGACAAGCGATGACCCCAAACGACGACAACAAGCTACGATCGATCTTCCATGTCAGCGATCCGCTCCGTAAACGTCGAAGAAGCGTGGTCAGAGGAAAGAGAAGGGAGAAACCAGAGGTGTGGGGGCCCCGATCGGCGGCGACAGCGACGTCTACGGTTTTGTTCAAAAGAAGAGAGGAAAGGGGGCAAGTCACTCTTAAGATTTCCACCTACCGCGCCACTTGTGGCAAGTGAATCCAATCTTCTTTACGTGTTTCTAAATACATGTTGTCCTAAATAGTTAGCCGTCTGTGACACCATGTCACTCTTGCTTTGACTAAAAGGTTTCATGCATTAATATGAGCCTCACTAACCTCAGCAACGCAAACAAGTCAACAGAGTGCAAGCCACTTGAACGTTCGGCTTACGCCTCATGGTCAGACAGCCAAATCCATCAAGGTTGTCCTTTTTTTTCTCCCCTCTTTTTTGCAAGAGAGAGGCCTTTCGCAACTTTTTTCTAAGTCCTTTTCCAAGCCTCCCTTACGAAAAGGGAGGCACGCATCTCAAAAAACATATATACCATCTAGAAGAGCACATGTACGGTAAATTTAAAGGTTGAGATGTAAGATTTGAAAAATAACTTAAAATTTAACTTATCTTTAACTATTATTTTATTTGACAAATATCAATTGAGGATTTTAAATAAGAGTTTTATAACTGTGTCAACTTGATGGCAAAGGATAGGAATATATAAATCATGAATCGATCATAAATAATAGGAAAAAAAAAAAAAAGGACAGAGAGAAATCGTGGGTCAAAATTATATAAAAAATTCATGGGCTTGGAATTTGATGTTAACGACAAAAAAACAAAACTCACTGGCAACTAGAAATTTCGTCGATGAACAATTCAATCTAGTATCATATTGTAGAAATAAATAAATATATATATATATATATATATATGAGGTTAGTGGGAATAAACGACAAACCTGAAGGTCACGTCGACATAACGGATGGGCATTGTTTTCTTTGTGGATTAAATAACATTAGGACCCTCCAAACGACCTACCGCACCACTTACAGCATATCCTTCCAAGGTTGTTATATATATATATATATATATATGGAGAACACATATCTTTTGATATAAGATAAATATATATTTCTATTTAGGAACACATACTTTTGGTAAGTTAATAATAGATGTTAATATTGTAAAAAACTAATGTATGAGAATGGACAAAAGATACATAATCTTTACAAAGGGTGGCATAAATCTGTCTCATAAGAATATGTGGTAAATTGGAAAAATAAACTCACTCTGAATGTATTGAAAAAGATAATTGCACGTGTGATTGAAGAATCATGATTATACTCAAGAAAGATAGAGAAGAAGATAGTCTTATGGGAAAAGAGCTCTTTCACATTTCAATGATACAAAAAAAATGTTAAAAATAATATTATTCAAAGAGAAATAATAGCTATCTAATAAGATGAGATATCAAGATAATATTATCATTCATATGTTAAGGATTTACAAGTATTTGGAATTTCTTAGAAAGCATGGTGTCCTAATTCCATAAGTCCTAAGCTCTTCATTATTGACATAATAAAATCAATAATAATTTTGATGTATTCTTATTTGTAGAATAAATCAAATGTTATTAAAAGAAGTTAACAAGTCCTGAGCTCTTCATTATTGACATAATAAAATTAATAATAATTTTGATGTATTCTTATTTGTAGAATAAATCAAATGTTATTAAAAGAAGTTAAATTACATTTAATTTATTAATTAATTGAATCTAGTTTGATTAAGTTACATCTAAAGGGTTTGGATTATAATTAATTAATGTTTCGATACTAAATTCAAACATCTCAAAAGTTGTTATGACTAATCCTACAAATTTTAAGTAGAAATTAATCTCATCCCTTGGATAGAGATTTAAGAAATCCCATCATATTAGGATTAACCTTAGAATTCATATAAATATCTCTCAAAGAAAACCCTAAAAGCTCAATTAATGTCAAATTCTTCCCTACCATCAAATAAACAAAGAAGAAGAAGAGACAAGAGTTGACCAATCCCTCCCAATCTCTCTACATTGAACATTCAGGCTTCCTATAGAAATTATGGAGTGTTGGACTTCCAGGAACTCTTGATTGGAAGTCTAATTCACACATCAGCCTTCCGATTTCTAGAGTTTCTTCTCTACAATCTCTTTATTGTTAAGTGACCTCAACAAGGATAGAGGACGAGCATCATCGTCAATTCTCACAAAAGAGTTTGCAGGATTTGTCAAGATTAATCATTCCCAACACAAAGGACTTTATCTATCTATCTATCAAGGAGGAAGGTTCCAGGGTACATCAAAACTTGTTATACATCACCCACAATGTATAATCCCTAACTCATGAGATCTCAAAATAATTGAAAACTAATTCCTATCATATGATTCCAGATAATATGACATTATATTTAATCAACTTAATCAAGTTTTGACATAGATTCGATTTATTTAAAAATTTTAAAACATCTAATTCATGCTTCCATGATATCATCATGTAATCCAATATATAATCTAAAGGTCACCATATTTACACTTACAAATGCACAGGTGTGCACCCACACACCAATGTGCGCACACACACACACACACACACACACACACACACACACACACGAAGAGAGAGGAGAGATTTCTCTACTCTTTTGCTTAAAACAAAAGGCAAAAGTTCAGAAAATAAGTTGTCATACCCAATAAGGGCGTGATTAAAATCAAATCCAACACTTCCAAATATGCTCAACTCCATATAAGTTCCAAAGTTAACCCTATTTACAAGTTACGATTCCTTCTTCAACAAGTCAAGGCAAATTTGATGTTGCTCTCATAGATCCTGCATCCATCTACCTCATCATTCTCGCTATTGGCTATCGGAGTAGGAAGCGGACTGTCCTCAAAATAAAATAAGTAAGAAGTTGACTTGGAATCCCGAGTCGTGCCTTCTCTAAGTGCAAGGGCTACATCTCTCGTTCCAACCTCACTACCTCTTGCATAGCCGACTGGGCAACAAACAAATGCTAATGGCTTTCTTTCAATGTGAATCCTAACTTTGTTAAGTTGTTCCCGAAGCCTTCGTTTGGAAATCTACTCTTTATGCCAACTGATTATTTTTAGGAAGGGATTCTTATTTAACTACCACCATAGTCTTTTAAAATTACTTTCTCACTCATTTCTTAATATTACTTTAAATATCATAAAAAAAAATGATTGTTTTCATAATTGTCATTTAGTTGGAATCCTTAAAAATAATTAAAAAAAAACTTTTTTTTCCTTTTTACTATCCTTTTCCCCTTCCTCCACCCCCTACTCTCCACTGGGACCACCCTCACCACTCCCCCATGACCACCACCACCTCCACTCTGTCCTACCCCAATCCAAGGTTCAAAATATCGATTTCGATACCGTGCCAATAAAATTTCAAGTATACATTTTGTGGACATACCGAGAACATACCGTGAAAATATCCATTTTTTGATGGACATACCAATAAACATGCCGAAAGCATGTCGATACATACCGACAAAAATAACAAAAGTAATTAAAAAAATCAACAACCTCGACATGGACACCAATTTTACTAACATACCGACTATGCCGATGATATCCCTATAAGTCAACATTTTATTCATATCGACACAACCTTTACTCGAAAATAACTTTGACGACGACATGCCAACGACATTTAAATCAATGCCCCAACCTACCGCCCCTTCCTCTGGCATTACCGTTGTTAATTTTTGTTAATTTCAAATCCTTAGCTGTTAGATTTAACGATTGCTACAAACAAAATGATAATTACAAAAATAGTCACTTTTTCGATAACATTTAACTTAACATTTGAAAGTAAATGATAAAAAACTAATTTCAAAATATTACAGGAGAATGCAAGTAAACATCCCTTTTACAAACCATCAGAAGGTTAGAACAGTCCCGTATCTACTAGCAACAGGGATGCCAACCCAGATTGTTATTCTTTGCTATTCTTTCTCCCCCAGTAGGGATTATTGCAATTAACTAATTATATGATGAATTACCTTATCTAGCGAATCATACTTAGACCTCTACCCACAACATCAAACACACTCATAACAAAAAAAGAAAGTACTTTGAGAACGTTGAACGAAAGGCCAATTCATCTCACCATCTTCGATTGGAGATCATCACTTGAAACCGTTAAAGATCACTACCGTTGTAATCAAGCACGAAGCTACACAACCAAAGACTAAATGCTTTATGCATTGTTTAGCAAGCTCATACAGGACAAGCTTTCTCTTATCACATTTTCTTTTGGACAATCATTTAACATCACAAAAGCCATCCCACTGGAAGGGTCAAAATGTGTATTAATAACAGCCACCCTTAAACTACATTGACAGCAAAATAAGATTTTATCAAGATAAGTCAATGTTAGGACAGGCAAGGTTAACATTTTTAGTTATAAGAAGCAGTAAGTGGATAATTTAACGTGATACTTGTTGTAACAGAAATGATCTATATTCTTCTATCAAAAAAGAAAGGCGGCGAGCATAATGTCGTAACCCCAAACCCAACGGTGCCACTTTTACAAAGATGGTAATTACAGGCCATGTAAGATGTAGATTCAAAGTAAAAGCCAAGCATAAATGACACTCGACAACAAGAGATGTATACCCCATCGAGTGGTATACCCCAGAAGACTACTAAATCAGCCCACTGAACCACATACTCATTTAATTATCAATAAAAATGACCCGACAAGCCCGAAAGTTTTCATTCTATGAGAAATTGATCCAACCCACTAATGGACCACCCAAATGAAAGTTCCGCGATCGGACTCCCTGTTCCATACTACAAGGTTGTAATCCACCTAGATCCCCTAGGAATCCCCCTTTAGCAACGATGTACCACCAGGTTCAAGTTCAACGTACCGAAAAAGAAATTGAGATAAGAACTCTATTTGATCAATTAGGGCCAGATACAAGACGAAGAGATGACCAAATTGCATGAAAAATAACTGACTAGATATAAATCTCTACGGCACAATGCGATTAACACATCTTCTCAGGAAAGCAAACAAAATGTGCTAAGAGGGCAAAAACTCAAGAAAAATCCAAGTCTAAAAAAGGTGGCTTGAGGTAGCAAAAAGCAACACAAAGAACCCACCAAATTAATCAGCTTCATCAATGATCTTGGTGCCTAAACCCTTGAGCCCTTCAGGAGGAACCTCTGCAACAGTGACGAGTGAGTATAGCTCTTCTTTGGCATCTTCCTCTTCATTCCTCTTGCGTGAAATGCGCACACGCACCCTCCTCGGGACACTCCGAATACCTCTGCTCCAAATTTGTTTGTTCAGCTTCACATCAACTCTCACGTCCTTGGTCCCCATTGCCTTCTCTGCAAATTTCCTTATTTCTTTTATGGCCTTGGGAGCCTTCTTCTTAAAGGTGCTGCACAACACGAGAACAGAATTTTACCAGAGTTACAATGGGTATTGTGGAAGAGCTCCCTACTGTTTGCCAAACAGAATAGAAGAATAACACACATCTCCTTTACAACAAGGCCATAGCGGGCATCAAAGGAAAAACAAAGGAAAACAGAAAAGCTTAATATTTCTTCAATTTAACATTCAAACAGAGCAAAACAGACATGCTTTCCTCTTGGACTCAATAAGATATGGAAGGCACAAGGGTGTCTTATCATATAGGCCTTTATCAATGTCAGAATATGCAAATACCATGCTTGATAGACACCAAAATGATAAACATTATGTATACCGCTCAACTGCCTTTTAGGGGAATAGACTAAATAACTAAAGGAAAATATCACATGTATAACCAAACTATATCGTATTAGAGGAAAATCTTCATTCTCGAAACATGACTAGTGCATTGAAAATGACTACATCTATAATTGAAAGATTTATGTCAAGTACTCGCCTAAAAAACCGAAACACAACTATCGAGGCTCACCTGACGACAAATATATCCAAAAAGCTCCATTAAGGGCCCATTTACCTTGGAAGATATCCCCTCAAAATAGGGGATATCCCCCCATTTAGTTGAGAGAATTAGCGAGCCAGAGTTTGGTTGAAATCCCAGGATTCATCCATCCCAAGTTGGCAGTACTCTGATCTCATCCCTCGTCCCACCCTCCCGCACTGCAACCAAAGAAAACAACAGTTGACCAATTTACCCTCATCCTCCCTCTCACCAACCACCAATCTCAACCCCTCACAACTGACAGGCAGACGTAATCGCATGCCACTCTCCATCTCCTCCCCTCCACTCCACCCATGGCTGTACCACTTTCTTCCTCCTCCACAGCCCAACTCCCACTTTATTTCTCCTCCTCTAGGATTTCCCAGTCACCTTCACAATCAGAGCTCCCAAAGGCTCCCCTCTTAACCCTCCTTGCCGTGCTGCTCTCTCTTGCTCATGTGCATTTGATTGTGCCATCTCTGCCATGGTTGTATCCGGGGCTCAAGACCACAGATTTGAGCATACCGTTCCCACCCTCACATGATCAACCCTGTCTGGTAGTGCCTTGTCAGGAGCAGTGGCTGCTTCACTTGGTTACTTACTGTGAAGATTAATCAGTTCCATTTGTTTGTAACTTCCCATGCAGCACTAGTAATGCATCTATGCATGTCAGTTGGAATTTTATGGAATAAGCATAACTGTGGGTGAAAAGCATTCTCAGAGATGTGAACACTTATCTCTGCACTTCATATGACATGGACATTATTTTATAAGTTGGGATTTAATTGGAGATGTTGATGTTTGCTATGTGGAAAAGGTGATAAGAACTATGCTGTAATGCAGGATGTGGAACATTGCCTCTTCTACGTTGGCTTCTTTATGAGTTGAGTCTTCTTATTAATCCTTTTACAAGGGCAAACTTGACCTTTGACAAGTTATCCCTTCTATTATCTCCCATTTCCACATAAACACCCCACTTTCCCATCTCCAACCTATCAACTGTTCATGTAAACACCCCACAAAATCATCCTGGGATCCACGTAAACACCAAGGGATATCCCCTGTCTGAAGCTTTTATCCTGTGGGATACATCCTGGAACATAAACTAACCCTAAAGAACATCTTTGCTCAAGGAGGCAAGAAAGAAGTAGTGGACATGATAAGCTGACAGAAAAGCAGATGATCAAAGTTTCATCACTTACATCAAAAAGTTTAACTAGGAAGCGTTCCTATTTTCAATAGTCTTCCGGCTGAAAAAAATGTAAGCAATCAATGGTCTATACATATCATTTAAAATACAATTTCAAGCACCTCCAGAAAAAGAAGAGGTTATACAGAGGGAGGAGAAAGGGAGAAAGGTGGGGGCAATGAGGGAAAGAACTTAGAAGCATTTAAAAGTGTATTTTGAAATTGAGTTTATAGGTCAGTACTTCACTATATTTTGTCAGTTTCCTCAAATACCGAATAGCTCATATTTAAAGACCAAATAGCTTATATCAGCATCCCATTTAAAGAGAGCAACAAATACTGAATAGCTCATATTAAAATAAATTACCAACTGCAAGCAGAGAAACAACTCCAAAATAATTATAATTTGCTTTTTCTTTGACAAGAGAATATATCTATGGATTTGGTCCAAGCATGAGGGATAGAGACAGGTCTTGGAGGTGCTAATCATACATACAGCACCTCATTTCTGACAGCTTCTCTTCCAATACCCTGTTTTTCAACTGCCAATCAAGAAACTTTCTTCAGATTGGTCAAGTGTTATTTGGAAGCCAGCTACTCGATTATGGAAGAGCAGCTGTGCTAGACTGACTTGCCTCAGAGGAAAACTATCACACCTCATACAGTGTCCAAACTTGTTTAGAGGATAATCTTTTCACTAACCATGGGATGGTTTTTGAAGCAAATGAAACAAGTCTAGGTTGAAGTCAATACTTAATAGGAGACTATAGTTTTTAATTTATATTTTTTAAATTTCAGTGGAAACCTTTGACACCATATAGGGCCCATTAAACTATATTATAGTTCCAATCAGGACTTGGTTTGTTCTACCAGAAGCTTGCTCACACAACCTGGGTTCTTAACAGAAACATTTAAACCATTGACATATACCAGCTTATCATTTATCCTCCTTGGTTTGCTCCACATCATCTGACACAAGGATCCGTTTCGCTTTCACACCACCATTCTCTCTCTCTCAAACCATCCTTTACACCACACAATGGCCATCCAACTTGGTCACTATCCATCCTGATCATGAATCCCAAGTGGAACACATCTTGCAATCAGCTCCAACCTCACGATCCTCTAGTCACCACATCACAATACCTCCTTGGAAGATGCAAATTGTTGAAGGCTGTCCAGTGTCCATAAAATTAATTTTTTGTTCGGTAACAAAAAGAAAACAGCATAGCAGTAAAACACCAATTTCTATGAATCCAACATTTTACATTTTGTAGAATGAGAAACAGCAAACTTAAAGCACCACAGTGCCCATGTGAAGCCACACTCCTGTTCCACATTCAACATGGTAAGCAATATCCCCCCTCCCCCTCTCTCTCTCTCTCTCTCTCTCTCTCTCTCTCTCTCTCAAATTCTGCTATGTTAATTGAATTAACTGTTTTTTCCTCTTTTGTTCTTTAATTTGTTCTGATTATTTTCTAAGAGTTACTTGTTCCAACTTTTGTTACGTAGCTGATTTAAGTCTTAATCAATATAAAGTTTAATCATTTTTAAAATCCTTACTGTCCCTTCATAATATATTGTTTAAGAGTCATATACATATGTCATTTGGATTTTTAACCTTCTCAATATAATAATCTTATTAAGATTTTTATTGTCAGTTTGGTCTTGTCAGTAGTGAAATTAGTTTGACATTAAATTTCTGATCATAACTCTAAAATGTAATTCTCAGATATGATTTTACTGAACATTTCTTCCTATACTATCTAGGTCAAGCAACTGAAAACCCTGAACTACATGTTTTCTAACTAGTGTCTTCCAAAGCCTAGGTTCTTAAAAGAAAAATGTATGGGAAAAGGTTCTTATCAACCATCAGTGTGGTACTAAAAGGGTATGTTACGGAGAAGGATTATCACTTTCAAGGATCATTACAAGAGATTACAGAAAACGATTCTTATTGCATGAAGTCTTCTTACAACTATAGCCCACTGTCATAGTCATCATCCGCTCATGTTGCATGTCCAAATATCCCATGGTAACAACATACAAGAATCCCCATATGCAAACAGCTAAACATTTGGCGACCCCAAAACCAGTAGCAAGAAAATCAAACAATCATTGTTTGATTTTTACAAAACAAACAATCATTTTTAGATGGGGGAAACAGATATTGGAGACAATATACATGGATTCCTTGAAAGGAAAGGCAAGGATCTTCATCATTATGACACACCAAGGATGAAGAAAACCAGTCTCATCGTTTCAGGAAAGTTTTCTAACTTACTGTTTAAAAAATTTTTTTGAATTAGGATTTATTGTGTTTCATTACTGGGATAAAAATGTTTGATTTGGATTAATTTTTACAGCTTTTCTTTTTCTGGCTCAATATAAACAAGGTCATACTGACAGCGGTAACAAATTTCAGTTCAATAGTTCAAGTTCTCTATCAGTTAAATCCCCTTCCACTCCAATCCATTTCATGTTTCATCTTTATTTTTTGAATCCAAACAGTTCCTCTCCAATGCTGTGAGCACATTTCAACAAGCACAGTCTCCTCTCTTTTTCTGCATGATCAGCACCATCCCTACCCAAATAGCCACATAATTTCGTCATCCTCTCCATGCTCAATTTCACATGAAAAAAATTCCTTATCTTCATCCTAGAATCGAAAGGAAACCATGAACTAAGTATGGAAGGATAGATAGAGACACAACTCGGCACCAAAAAAACCCCAACATCTTCCCAAATAGTCAATATTTTAAATGATATCTTGGTTTCTTTCAGAACAATTCATGTCAAAGTCACAATATAAGGGCTACGCAGATGCACCATCACAGGAAATACATCAGGACCAGAATCAGAACTCTCTTCCCAACAAGAAACACCACGTCAATCGTTTTAGCAAAAGACCAGTTCTTCCCTTTCCCCATGTTGGCATCTTTAAATGTGTGCAAAGATTACACCTTTCAGCCACGTAATCTATAATCATAACTTGGTATACCTTACAATCCTCCGAAAAGGGTAAAAGAGAAACAAAGAAGCCGAGCACAAGTCGAGCATCCACCATGATATCTAACATCACAACGCTAAACAAATAAGAAGAAAAGCAACTAAGATTCGAGAGATACCATCCATGGAGGCGCTTGTGGAGATTGATGGTGTACTCTCTGGTGACCACCTCCTCCCTCCTCCCTTTCCCTCCCTTCTCGACCATCCTCGCCCCCACTAAAGAGGCTTCCTGCACGGAGAATAACGACGAGATCACAGGTAAAAGATCTAAGCTTTGAGAGGGGAAGGGGGATCTCGAGTGAAGAGGAGGGTAGATCTCACGTCGGGAAAAGAGAAAATGTGAAGATTTTGCGAGCGGCTGCTGCTGGTGGAGTTGGGAGGGAAGGACGAAAAGGAGAGGAGAAGGGGGCGGCAAACCCTAAAATGGGGGTCTATGATGGCGTGCGGAGGAAATCTCGGCCGTTGGTTTGGGGGCCCCGAGAGAGGAGCTGAGATCGGCCGTTGATTGATGATACAGCGGTCTGATCTTTTCTGCATCACCGGGGAATTAGATTTTTTTAATACATATATATATATATATTCATTAAGGGGGAACAATCCGATACAAGGGTTCAAGAGGAAGACAGAATATCATCATCTATCACGAGGGAAATATATCTCGTAGAAATGGGAGAACGTAAAATACAAAAACAAGATACAAAATAAAGGAAAAATAAAAAGAAATGCACCACCAGATCAGGAATCGAATGACCTTCTAAAGGAGGACGACCCCACGCTTGTAGGTATGCCAAAGCATCAATGAGACGAATCTCAAAGATTGCGCTAACGAAATAGTCGAAATAATCAACCCCAAGGCCAAAAATGACCACCGGCAAACGTCAGAGCCTCAGCCGTAAGAAGCCCGGGGTCATACGTGGTCGACAACAAAACAAAACAAAACTAGAAAAAACAATAAAAAGAATAGACCAAACACATCAACACCAACAAAGCACACCAACATCGACCACCGACCATCTAACAGGACACATAGCACCGTACGGCTTCAAGGAAGAAAAGCTGACAATCAAGGTCGAGATGTCGAAGCTCCACTCACCGAGCGCCAACTCAAGAACATCACCGTCATCGAAGCAAGCACCAATCTAGAACGCCCTCGCCACACTCTCTTGATCCAGTACCACAGGGCACGCCGTTGTCGAGGAAGACATCCCGAGGCCAAACCGAGCTCGACCGCACCGGCCCACTACCCAGCAAGTCGAACCTCGCCCTTCAACCACACGGCTGCCGCACAACAATCACCACTTCAAGACGTCAGGCCCCACAACCATGCCACAAGACGCCGTCATCGCACAGACGCTACGAGCCGCCTACCATCATGCATGTCGGAGAGGAGACTCTATTGGTGAAGATGAGAGGTCCGGGAGGTGAGGGAGGAAGAATTGGTGGCCAAGGGGCCCTGATCGGCCACGTCTAGTCGATCAGGGCCACAACGAAGAAGAGTGCCTTGGTTTTCTTCAAGGGAGCAAAGAGTTGAGGCCACTACGGCAGCGTAAAACCAACACTAGGGGATTAGATGCGGAGTAGTGATGGTTACATTATCATGAGCCATAATAATATTTAATTAGTCATAATCAAGTGACAAATGCTCCGACATAATCGCCTAAGAGTCATAATTCCATGCATATCCATTCCAAGAAGAAAACATTAAATCAGGGTTAACTCTGCAGTTTTAACATCACATCATGAATGCAGAGTAACCACGAGATTTGCTAGGGGTTAATCCAAGGTCAAATGAGCATTACAATCCAATGAGTGAATCCATACAGACAAAAATAGGGTTTCACGCGTTTCGAGAACCAAATTAACACCCAAAATCCTAATTTCAGACCCACTTAAATTACAGAGGTTCCAGTCAGGATAAAATTCATCTAAACCTCCTGAAATTCATATAAAAATATTCCTTGAGGTTTGGTATCCTTAATTTGACCATTTGAACCTATTTTGACCTTAAACAGAGTCACAAACAGATTTCTACGCAAATTACGTAGTCAAACTTGGTCAAAACTGAAATCTGACTTCACCACTAGATTTCTTGGGTCCAAATTAGGTTTGTACCAAAATTTAGGTCAAATCAAAGTCCATCTTGATCTAGTTTGTATTTCAGTCCATTTAAACTCTATTTCTTTCATATAAGCCCCTAACTTTCGAACATCCTTGCAAATGGGTCCCTCACTTCCTTATCTTCTTTGCAAACGGGTCCTTACCGCCATTGGAGGTCAACCGACCTCCAAGCAGCTTTTGACCGCCTCAAATCATATTCAAATCAACACCAAATCCCACCAAATTTGGTAGGATTAGTATTCACATTATGAAAAATCTTCTAAAGGTGGTTAAGCATCCAGATCACACCATTTAGCCCTAGCGAACCCATGAAATTCGTAGGTGTCTTGTGCTGCAATCACAAGCCAATTTGGGCTTGTTTCCTGGTCTAGAGCTCGGTAAAGAGCTGCTGGTCGCGAGTTTCGTCTTTGTAGTTATTGTTATTTACAATCGTTGTGATATATGACAAAATAGCTACCAGATTAATATAAATTTTTTACTCGAAATGACAAGTTTTCCCGGAGTCGAACTCAAGGAGCAACTATAATTCTAGAAACATAAATTCACAATATAAGGTTTTACAAAAATTAAGAGATAGAGAGAGAGATGGAGCAAAAGTCTTTTTGTTGGCTTCTTCTCTCTTCCTCTTCTCTTTTCTTCTTCTCTTGCAGTTGATTCTTCTCTTCCTTCAATCTGCCTTCTTTTCTCTTCTCTTTCT
This sequence comes from Thalassia testudinum, assembly GCA_037157565.1. Classification (NCBI taxonomy): domain Eukaryota; kingdom Viridiplantae; phylum Streptophyta; class Magnoliopsida; order Alismatales; family Hydrocharitaceae; genus Thalassia; species Thalassia testudinum. Next base: position 64,055,563 of record JAZHRO010000022.1, on the reverse strand, counting down.
TTTCCCTTTCTTCCTCTCTGATTTTCTTCTTCTCTTCCTTGCGGCTACAGAGCTTCTGTCTTCTTTCTCTTTCAGCTGCTAAGTCCTTCTTCCTTCTTTTTCTGCTCTAGCCGTTCCTCTTCTTTTATTTCTTTCTCCTTCCTATCTTCTTCTTCTTCTTTGCATCTTCTTTCTTTCTTCTTCTTTCTGCTGACCTTCCGTCGTTTGACCCGGTGCTCAGACGACTTAACTATGCATTTGCTACAGTGCGGCCCCTTTTCTTCTTCTTTAGCTCCTCTCCTTCCTTTCTTCTTCAGCTCCTCAGTGCGGCCAAGTCTTTCAGCCGCTCCTCTTCTCTTCTTCTTCTTTGTCTGCTTCTTCTTCTTTGTCCTTCCCTGAGCGCACACACAATGATCAGTGCAAAACCTACCCCTTCCCCGCGTCTCTCTCTCTGAATCTCTCTTTAGGAAAGCTCTCCCAGAGCCGGGTAATCGGGTTCGGGCTGCACGCCCGGGACCAGGCCCACCGGCGTGCGGTGGTGGGCGAGGAGTGCTTGGTCGGGTAGTCGGATTCGGCCCAGACCCGGGGGACGTGAGCGCGGGCGAGGGCAGGCGAGGGACCTGACTCCTGTGTATCGAAGTCAAACAGCCCAATACACTTTTTCAATTTAAGTGTGGGCGCGAGGCCACACACTTACGAGGTGGGACTAAAGTCCCACCTCCAATCCACGCACCCGCAGGCGAGAAGACGCTTCCAATTGGGGCAGCACCGAACATTCGCACCCCCAATCGCAAGCCTGGGCGTGCTTGCGGAACCAACCTGCGCTGCCTGGAGTGCGTGCCTGGGCTGGAAACGTCCTGGAGCTACTTGCGAAGGAGCTTCAGCAGCTCTTCAATGGCGACGAGGAGGTGCTGACCTGAAAACACAAGGACAACCTTGCGGCCGCATTAGATAACGTAGGGAGCTTCGCCAGAGGGCGGCGAAGGCAGTGTGAGGGTCGACGAGGCGCGGATGTGCCTGTGGAGGTGCGCCTAGGGCAGACTGTGAGTGCGGGAGTGGGTTTGTTCGGGGGGTGGTCGAGCGATGAATGGCAGTGAATGGAGTGGGAGAAACGGTTGAGTGGAGTGAGGGGGAGCTTCTGGGCTTGTCGGCGAGGGGTGAGGTGGTCTGTAGAGGTGGAGTGTCCTCGCCGAAGATGGTGATCGGAGATGGAGCAGATGGAGGTGGAAATGGCGGTCGGTGGATTAAAAGGGTAAATCAGGAAAGGGAAAATGTAAGGGAGAGAGAGAGAAAGATTCCTACCTACTTAATCGACGAAGGGGGAGAGGGAGGCATCTGGCTCGTGCCTGTCGAAGCTGAGGATGAAGATGCCCAGGAGGAGGTTATCGGCGACGAGGAGGCAGTCTGAGGGTGCCAGCTGGTACGGCCTGGCGTGGGACGACGGGGCAGAGTGGACTCTGCTACAAGTAGGGCAGCAGAGCGACGAGGAGGAGGGAGGTTCGCCTGAAGCTCGGGCGTTCTAACCGGAGAGGGAAGAGACGAAATGTAAGATTTCTCTCGGCCAGAAGAAGCTTGAAGGAGACGGTAGACCCTGCCGCTCCTTAAATAGGCACTGGCGAGGGGAGGAGATCGAGGAGACGACGTGCCAAGCTCGCCGGAGAGTGGCCGGAAATGGATACCCATGCCTTTCGTGCGTTCGCACAAGAGGCATGGTCGGTTGCAGAGGTCAGGGGAGGGTCCCTGCGCACCTCTGAGTTCCCAGCGCTGTTGTAGTTTTATCTCTTGTGATTTGTCGTATTCTTTAACTCAGAATTCTCTGAGTTAAGCCTCTCTTTAGGTTTTGTAGGAGCTTTTTCACACTCATTTGGATTAAATTGTGCTAGTTAGGGTTCGTGATGAGGTTCTCATCAAGAGCTTTATAAAAGCTCCTGAACCTCATACCGCACTCCTTAGCTCAATTTGGCCTCAACTCTTCACAGAATCCCTCTCTCCAGCCACCTCCACCGTAGCTTCGGCAACTCCTCTCCCTTCGACTTCTTCGCCCACTACCACATACCATAGGCAGTGAGACCGTTTTCAGCTCCTTCTTTCGCTTCTCGCGATAGTGACAGAAGCTCCCCAGACCCCCTCATCATCGTCGCTTCTTCCACCAGAGGCTTCACCATCTCCAGCGCTGCCCAATCAAAGCCGATGCCTCCCTCACCCCCTTCGTCCTTAATTAGGTTCTGAATCTCTCCCTAGTTTAGGTTTAACCCTTTAGATCTTAGGTTTGATCGACAACTCACCTCTCTCCCTCATCATCTTCCTCCGCTCCGACGAAGCCACACGCACTCTACACTGCACCAAACCCCACGCGACCACCTCCAAAACCTTCACCATGCTTCCACCAACAAAACCCCTCTTCCTATTTCACGTTTCACACCTCCAAAACTCCCATCGAACAAACCCATCTCCGCACCACCTCCTCGACTCCGCCAAACCACTACACGCCCCAATACGTCAGTGGACACCACCACCATCTTCGCCGTACTCCGACGATTCTCTTGGACTATCTAATTGGGGCCTAGTGCCCATGTTTGTGAGTTTCAGGTCTCGCCGTCGTCGCCTGTTGCCGCCATCATCTCCGACTTCGTACGCCTTGCTCTGACCTGCTCCGGCCTTGCTACCACGTCGAGGTGTTGCGAATTCACCTCAAGAACGTATCTGCAGCTGCAATTAAAGACACCGACTGCTGTAGCAACATCAACCGAAGAGGATTTGCAGCTGCAACCGCATGCAAGGAAGGTAGGGGCAATAGTCCCACATCGTTAGTTGAGGGGCTCGCGATTAGATATAAATTGAATTTGTGATTGCTACTTACCGCCCAAGACACTGGGGGGTCGGGTCCCCCGTTCACTCAAACATGCCTCGCCCGCGATCCATGCACGCGGATTGGCCACTGTTCATGATCCGATTACCTGTGTTCTTACCTGAATATATACCCTGTTATCAGATAAGAGAAAGAGGAGAATTTGTGAGAGGAAGGGGGAGGGTTTTGCTACGCGGTTGAATGTCTGTGGACATGTGTTGAAGGAAGAGGCTTTACACTTAACCTCTGAGAGAATAGGCTCTTGCCTTGTGCTTGAGAGAAGGAAGCTTTAGCGCCCTTGTGTGCCTTCTGTAGGGCTGTGCTATGATGAAGTTAAGTCTTCTAGCTCTGATAAGCGACGTCTGATTAAGCCTTTGATTCTAATACTATTGGAACATTTAAGTACCTAAGTTGATGTGGATTAATTAATTGAAGTTACTATTGAGAAATTTATGTAATTTGAATATGAGATGTGCTTAATTACAGGGATCTAAATGGTGATCTAAATCACTACTTTTTAGGTTTCTTCTATTTTTTTTATCCCATGACCTTTTGAGATACATTGAATATCAATCTAACAAGTTTTATTCATTGCATATCTTTTATTGTGCTTGATTTACTGTGCTCATTTATTTTAAATTGAGATTAATGCATAAATTTCATATTTGCTCCCTGCGAACAACCTCAGACTCCTTTTTCAATCTGAGTTTTATAAATTTAAATATTTTATACGATTTTGTCAACTATACTGCAACGTATCTTAAACATCGACGATTTCGCCTTAAACAAGTAGCGTCAAGCGCTTGGTTTTTTTTTCTCTTTTTATGTGAGTTTTACATTTATCTTAGAATGTTTTTTTAGGGATTTTTACATAAATGCTATTAAAATTTTTTGAAACTACTTAAATGACATTTAATTCACTATATTTACAGTTATATCATTGAAAAAATAGCACCACTTTTGTATCTATCACTCTATTAGCCATACCATTAAAATTAATGATTTTGAACTAAATGTAATAAAAAAATTATTTTTTAGTTCTCAAAATTTTTTTTAATCCTCAAATTTTATTTTTTAAATTTTCTCCCCATCTCTCTTTACCAGTTCACCTCCCTTCCTTCTCACCTCTAAACACCTCCTCCACCCCCACTCTCCAACCTACGACCACTTCCTCTGCCCCTTCTCTCTAACCACCACTTCTACCTCCCAAGGCAACATCAAAAAAGAGGTCCCTAAAGGAAACCACCACTAGCACAAATCTTTGGGTGCCTCTTCAACCACAAACCCAAAAAGGACGTCATCACCGACGATAAGAAGTTGAAGAAGGGTGCTACCGCAGATGACGAGAAAACAACAGAGGACAAGGGCAAGGTCGTCGCCTTGAGAGGAGGATGTGGTTGAGAGGAGATGGTGGTTAGAGAGAGGGGGCGGAGGAAGTGGTCGGAAGTTGGACAGTAGATGAGGAGGAAGGGAGATGAATTGGCAAGGAGAGAGGGGGAGAGAGGGGGGGAAAATTTTTAAAATAAAATTTGATAATTAAAAAAAGTTGACTAAAAAAAATTTGAAGACTAAAAAGTAATTTTTTATTATATTTCAGTTTAAAATCGTTAAATTTAACCGTTATAACTAACGAAGTGACAAATATAAAAATAACACTAATTTATAAATGACATATCTATAAATATTATGAATTAATGATACTTAAGTAATTTTAAAAAATTATGATAATATTTATATAAAAATTTATTGTTTAATATGATTGGATAAATTTTAATTCTTAATAAAAAAGCAAGAGTCACGCATTAGCCCAAAAATAATAATCCAAATATTACATAATACGTCAATTTGAAAAATACTTTAATGTAAATATATCTAGCAATGACTCTTGCAAATAAGTGTGAGTTCGAGTGTAGTCGACTATTGCACTCCCTCCAAAGCGTGCATATTGTAGCTATCAGGTATCTAAGGAGAGTATACTTCAAGGAACCAGTCGATACCTCGATTAGCTGAACCGAGATGATGATGGAATAAAGATAGTGGTTGATGGGCAGCCAATGTAGAACCTTGATAGAAAATGAAGAGGTAATAAACATCTATGATTAGTTGGTAATCCCTAAGATTAAGTTTGGATTAAATATTTAATTATTATTTAACTTTTCTTCTAATTACGTTGGATTAAGTGGATTTAATTTGAGATAAAGTTATTTTATCTTCTCTTTGAAATAATTTTAATCCATCAAAATATCTAAACAAGTTAACTCACTTATTTTATCATTTATACTACTCCTTCAACTTATTCGCGTTATCAAACGAACCTAAGAGAATACCTATCTCTTTGCTAGGAGATGACCACTCATAACTAATCAAATACAATGAAGCCACTTAAGTACATGCCCTTGCCCCAAATGAGTCAGAAGAAACCACAAGGCAGAAACCTGGATCAAAGAGCATCCTACGGTTCTATAAAACTAACCTTCCCATTTCTAACAAGTTATGCCATATGAGGTCGTCACCATCAAGATAGTAAATATGGTGTTCTACGAGCTTTCCATCGGACCAATTTCGTAATACCCAGACATGATGGGATAAGGAATAAAAAATCAAGGGAGTCACCATCACGGTTTAAAATGTCGGTTCACCAATTTTGGAAAGAGATTTTTAGGTGAATACTACTAAAAATATTACTAATTACGTATAAAATAAATACATCATTCGGTGGTGTTGAATCTAAAAGTAAAACCTATGTGTTTCACCCATAATTATGTTTTCCTTTTTCCTCCTCCTTCACCTCCCCCTTCACCCTCCTCCCCCATTCCTCCACCTCTTTCAACTGCATCCTATCAGCAACCTCTCTGCATAGCAGCAACGACAGATTCCATGGAACCCCTCCATCAAATCAATACCAACAATAATAGATTCCATCTCTCTCTCCAAATTCCACCGATCGGGAGATGTCAAACTTACCGGGAGTAGGAGAGCCACAGCTATGGGTGGACCTTCCTAGCCCTCGTGAAGCTGGCGAAGGTAGGAAGGGTTTGGTGGGAGCTGGCGAAAGAAGAGGAGAGGGAGAAGGCAAGCGGAGGGATCAATGAGGTGATAGTGGTGTTTCTTGGTTCTCATGGTGGTGGGTGGAGAGGAGGCAGGAGTAGTGATATGTTGGTTTCAAGGGAGGAAAAGTGATGCTCAGTGGAGGAGGAGAAGGCAGATCGAGTGGAGGAAGTGGTTAACGAGTGGAGGGGGAGGTGATACGAGGAGAGGGAAAGAGGATAACAAAACTAGGGACATAAACGTAAAGTTTACTTACTTTTAGATCTAATTCCATTAGACCTAACGTCGTCAATTAAGGAGGTGATAATCATTAAAATGATGTAACATTTTTGTCAGTATTTAATTAAAAAACTAGGAATGCAATATTAAGAGTGTAATAAGTATTTTTCCTAGTGGCGTCTTTGTCAAAATTTCTTTTAAAAATATCCATAGTAGAGGCACATCGCGGAAATGCTAAAATTTTGACTTTAAATTTTGATGATTTTGACACTTGCAAAAATAATTATTTTAGAAGCATATCAAGGAAAACTCATAATTCTATCGAAATGATTATAATTATATTAAATTTGTATTTTTGTACCCTAACAAATACTTGATGAATAGTTAAATATTAATCCTAGAAAAAAAAATGTATTAGATCCTAAGTCTAATTTAACTTTGTAAAGCATACAGATCAAATAATTATAGAATTAGTTAACTACCATAAACTCATGTATCTACAAATATAATCCTTAAAACCAATAATATGATTAATCATTCCAAAGAATGTAGCTTAAATATAGATTAAATAACAAGAAATAGATACTACTTAACTTCAAAGATAAGATATCCTAAAATCTAACAAATAGTAAGAGAACCCTTAATGAGTTCTTATGGATGACTGAGCTACACATGTCGTTATTAAAATATGAAAATAACCTAAGAATAATACATAATATCACCTATTTCATCAAAATTATCAACATACTATTGAAATTAGGTAATTTTTGTTAATACACTTACATTTCGATATTATATGTAAACGAATAATGACTCAACAATAGAAAAAGGCCATTTCATCGATATACCATGAACATTCATAGCACCGATCACCATACCTTAGAATGCATCCAACTTGTCCAGATAGATTCACCCTCATTGAGAAAATGATAAATGCTACAACGATGATGGCGCCCATAAGAGTTCAGCAGGTGTCTAATACCAAACCCAACTTCTGAGAGTGGTTTGGATGCCATGCTCCAATTGTCTTGGAAATTGTTCAATCATAAAATGTTTATCCTACCATCAAATATACCATTAAAAGTCATAGTTGGATTGAAAGTAAAGTTATTTTGTCTTTAAGACCTTGTTAAGTCGACAAGGGTTTCAAAAAGAAAATGTCTTACTTTTTAATCTAGCTTCAAGACGAGGGTCTATGATTCAAAAAATGACTTTTAGTGCTATCCGTTTAAATAACAATAAGTTAAGGGTATTTGTATGATTGCAAATGACTATGGTACCATTCATATAAAAATCTCTTCTCTCTTGCATCAAGAAGGGAGAAATATTACAAAAACTTTGGTTTAAGGAGGAAACCTATAGTAAGTTCAAGAATGTGCGATCAGACAGATATATCATTACCCTCTAAGGGCAATCCCAACTGGATTATCAATTAAGGTGAATCACAATTGGTTTATCGTGAGGGAAGGAATCAAGATTACGGACATCATTAGGGATAATTCGGCGTGAGAGCTTGACATCCATATTGGCATCCCCTAAAGAGTCTAATGTCCTTTTTCTCTAACATTTACTCAAAATCGAGCACTAGAGAATATAGGCTACAACTTTTACAACCAAAAGGATGTTCCTTTTTTTTTTTCTAATTATTGACCTCATTTTTGTGGCGAACCCAAAGATCTGGTCGGACTCTATCGAGCAGCAACCACCCGATGCATGGCATAGAAGAAAGAAAATATTATAGGGGCACCTTTTGCATCCAAGAAATCAGTAAGGTGCCATTGATGAAGCCTGGATCTCATTCCAGCACTGCAAAGCTACTCACTTCAAGAGCAAAAGAAGTCAAGAAAAACCCACCCTCCAATGAGTGGGTCATTGTTCACTTCTAGGGTCATCCATGTAGTTAAGATGTTATTTCTTTCTGTGATCTTCTCTTTGATTCTCCTTTCACTTTTATACTCGCTTTTCAGACTTTCCCCATCTTGGAAATTGGAGTCCTAGGCCAGTGATATTCATCTCTCCATTGCGTAACATTAGAGCATTGGCACCCTGCTCAATCAAAAAAATGGCAAGTGGCTACACAAGCACCAATGTCATCAACCAACAGTTTAGGTGAATAATAGACATAATCCATGGAAATATGCAATTTTTTCTTTTTTGACAAATTAAAGTATAAGGGCATGAAAAGGAGCTCATCTCCCCTCATCATATTTCACTTGCTAGCATCAAGTCAATTTGGTGATTCCTGATAGACATCCAGAGTTCACATTGCTGCCTATCTTCTGGAACTAGTTTTTGTGTTGGTATTAAGTTGAAGAAAATGAGGTTAGGGTATTGAAGCATATCATTTTGTTAAGGATTAGATTAAGAAAGATAATACCCAGCATCAAGAAGGCCAGAGAACACCTAGAGAACCCTCTTTTATCATTGGCACCTGCTGAACAATGTGAAAGCCTTCAGATCAATCACATTTTTCACAACAATGATACAATGCAATACACTGACATCAGAACGAAGCAAAGTGCTTGATCCATTCGATGCCTCTAACTCTTCAATTGAAAAAGTTGATGGCCATACAGCAGGGCCAGGCTGTTCCAAGATATCAAAACTTCAGTAAGAGCTAGGGTATTCGGCGGCAAGAATTTGCTTGAAACTGTACAAGCTCCAACGAGCTGCAAAACACTGAACCACCAAAATCAGGCACAGCCTTCTCTCGAGGACAAACAGCCAAGTGCTTCGGTAATCCTACTGAATACAAGCTTCACCGGGACACATGCTACCACAGGTGCCCCCAATTTCTCTACCATTTGCTCCCTCGTCTTCTCCTTTACCCCTCTGTCGACAGTGATTGAGGACAGCTTACGAGTCTTTCTAGGCAAGATTTTGGGCTTCCTGACCTCAGAGGATTTCTTTTTCCTTGAAGCAGATGGAAATTGTCGATCATCATGATACTTTCCTTTCTTCTTTTTTCGAGATTTTTTCTGATATTTCTTTCTATTGACCAAACTGAATTTGTTACGGAATAAGGGTACATCCACAATATCCATAGCTTGTTTTGACGTAACCATTTGACTTTGCAAGTCGATGTCAAGGATTGCAAGACATCCATTGAACATTAAAGCATCCAAGGAACTACCTTCTATTATCTTAACAGTGAGGGGATGACCAACAATGGCTTTCCCATTTACTTTACTTGTCAGAGATACCAAAGGTACATTAGGCGCTTTGTATGTTGCTTGCACACCCACCTTCACTTCAAATAAATTTGAGGACGAAGGCAATCTACCACCACCGTCCAAATTTTGGCATGGTACGTTTTCAGGTGGAAGAGATTCAGCTATAGTATTTGCTGGAGGTGATTCTTTCTGCATTTCAGTAGTTCCATTGCAATTACAAAGGCTATTCTCGTGTGCTGCATTGGTGCAATCGATAGCCTTGTTGCTTTCACAATTATGTACACCGGAGATGCAAGATATATCTGGAACTTTGGGACTCCGATTTACAGGCCGATCTGCTGTCTTAGATGAAACCAGGCCACATCTCATCAGCTGAACACCATTGTCCAATTCAAACAACTTGTTTGTAGAGTTGCCATCAATCCTATCATCAATGCCAGAAAATGAACCAGCATCATGGTTCACTAACAAAGACTGCAATGGATCAGCAGCATCCGTTGCCTCTTTGGTCAATCCTGTGATTCCTCTAACCAAATTTCCCTTCCCCCTCACATGCCACTTAGAGGCATTTATTTGAATCACCTGCTTCTCATGACTTTCGCATGTAGCTTTGAGATTATTCTCCGGAATGGGCACAGCTTCTTCAAAGTGATTAGATTCTCTTCCTTCCACAGGATCACAGGCATTTTCTGATGTTGGAAATGAAAATGGATGATAAAAATCTGACAATGCATAAGAGCAAGTGATAAGAGATATGAGTTGATAAAACTAATTTCTAATGAAAAGGTAAAGGAAAAAGATCAAATAGAGACGAAACAATTCTTTTGCTAATGACAACCTAACTCCAAATATACAGTCAGGAGTAGAAATTTTTTCGACAAATAGCAATGTAATAGATACTAATCGGATTGAAGAAACTATGACAATGACCACAGTCCAGACGTGAAAGTTGCTAATCATCCCCTCAAGCTTAGACATGAATATCTAGTACATCCATCTCATCAAAGTAATCTATCTTCTTTTGAGCAAACCGTGATAAAAATAACAAAATAAGCACAAGTTATCCTTTTCAAAATCAAAAGAAAAAGAAAAGGCACAAGTTCGGGCTTTATGCAGTTTGTAACAAGGACCGCCATCCTTCCGTACAAGAGAAGAAACTGTGTATTTTTTTTTCTTGAGACGGAAGAAATGTATATTAGATGTTTCTTCACATTATACTCAAGCACATTTTGTAGCGCAAGTCCATATGTACAGGCTTCACCCTTGCAGTAATATGGCATACAAGCATAGGGCTTAAGCTGAACCAAATATTCCCTTAGCATGAGAATCTAATGATGAAAATTCACGTCATAGAAATAGTAAAAAGGATAGCCATCACAGTAGAGGAAGCACCAATACTAACAACAGCAGTAGGGTGAAACGATGGCAGCCAAAGCAAATCAACACAATCTTTTGTAGAGTGCAAAAGGACCATAGGAATATAATGAGCAAACATGGAACTATGACGAATAAAGATCAGAATCTCTAGTACAAAATTTCTCAATGACAATAGAAGAAATCAAGATCATGACCAATAGGTTCCTTCTAGCATTTATTTGGCCTTCCCCATCCCCTTCTCGGAGTCTCAACATCCAGCTTATCACATTTCCAAACAAGGACATTATAGATGTCCAAACTATCTTAAACGTCCTCATTATATCCTCTATCCATGCCATCTCAATATTTCCCCTGACAATCCTTCCTTGTATAGCTAAACATTCACCTTAACATCATCATTAGACTATAGACATTTTCAAATACATGCCTACAATTGATAACCCAATAGATAGAAACCACATGACATGGTAGCTCTTACAATTATTCTATAATACTTTCATGTCATTTTCAAAGAATTCTTGTTGTCAAACACAACACCAGAAACTCTACTCCATTTCAATCAACCTACATTAATTCTATGTGTAACATCACAATTTCTCCATCTTATTGAAAAATGGACCCAAATATTTAAAGTACCTTTTTTTTTTTGAATGCAATCTACTCCAAATCCCACGTCTATCTCCTCTACCACTAAAGTTACGTTCCATATACTCAATGTATGTCCTCTTAGTTAAAAGCCTTTAACTTCCAAGGCCTTTCTTTAATGCTCAACTTTTTTCTTTTGTGGAGTTTTGTCGGAATAAGCTTATAAAATATTGATGTTGCAAGATACCCAAAAAAGAAAACTTACTGGCTGAATACATTTTGTCAATGAGGGAATTGCACTAGGAACCTTAGGAAAGTCATGCTGAGCATCTCCACACGTCAAAGATAGAGCCGAGACATGGCAAGGAGGTGTAAAGTATCTCTACCATGATGAGAAGCAAAGGGCTCATATAGAAAAGATCAATAATCAGAAATTTGTCGAATTTGTGATGCAGGGGGTTTGTAAGCCGAGATAGGGGGGCACCATCTCGGGCGGACCACTCGAAACTAGTCGACTAATTCACCCACCAAAAGCACATAAAGTGGCCAACCCACTCGTCCACCTGATACTCTAACGGTAAGAGTCCTCCCAAAAGACTAAAGCCTCTTAGCCTACCACCATGCCAAGTTTGACAATGCCATGTGGGAAAGGCATCGACAATACAAGGATCGAGGTGGTGGCACAAGGATCGAGGTGGTTCAGGCAACGACACAAGAAGTAAGGCAACTCATGACTCGTTTGCACTCCACAATGAGCAAATGACTATAAAAAGGGAATCATGTACCCAAAAAAGGGGCGATCCTTATATTATACTAAAAAAGACACTAATAGAGAGTAATGGGTTAGATCCCCTCCCCAAACGTACACCAACACAATGGAACTAGATCACCAAACTCCTAAGTTCTCTCTCTTTTTGCTCATATTCTAGCAACATCCCCTTTTATCCTCTCTAGGCTCAATCAATTATGCAAAATTCAATATCCAAGCGAAGAAACACAATATTTTCCATATTCATGTGAGGAGCCATGTATGATAGTTGTTGGAGAGAATAATGAAGTGTCTTATTGAGAAAAGAAAGACTAATCCCTTTTGTATAGAGAGTTGGATTAACACATTACATAGTAAACCCAAAAGAAAAAGGAAATAGAAACAAGAATACTAAAACAGGACTCGAGACTTTGTAAGGACTCTTTCCTAATACTTTAACACTTTCTTAATTCTCTTAATACAATAATTAAGAGGAGTTCATCCCAAGCAAAAGCAATAATAGGGCAGGAGAGAATCCCAAGCAAGCAAATAGTAGGGTAGGTGAGAAGAGCCTTGCTCAAATCTACTACCAATTACTAACTTCATCAAAGAAGCCAACCAATGGATCAGAAATGCCAGATGCCCCATGACATTGCCAAGATTCTTGCTTTTTCTTTCTTGGACTGGAAGACATTCTACCCCAATCCACCTCAGCAAAATGATCCACCCAATCAAAGCAAAAATGGTTCCAGACCTATGTGGAGAAGCTACATTGGAGGAAGAGATGATTTATATCCTCCTAGGCCGTGTGACACAGAGGACAAGTAGTGTCTGCCTCAGTCGCTCACCTAGCCATGTGTCATCAACCTCACTCTCCTCAGGACCCAAGCAAAGACCTTGATCTTTAACAAACATGCTGACATCCACAACAGCCTAATGTCCCTTACCAAACCCATCTACACTGGCTACCCAGCTTGTCTCAACTTTCAGTGAGCTTGCGAACAAAGAAGTCGCCACCATCCCACACATAGGCGTAAGTTCCCCCCTCCAGTCTATACACCTCTAGCATAATCAACATTTCCTAGAGTGCCTACACCTCTGATTAGAAAGGTTGCCAATGAAAGTTGGAAGCCAAGTTTAGACCCAGTATTCCCCTACTGTGGCCTCTTTGTTCATTGACAAGGCCTAGAGTCTCAGCTAAAGCCGACATAACGGGCCCTCTCTCGTCCAATTGTCTAGCCAGAAGCAAAATCTCTCCCCATTGCCAAGATACAACAAAAAGAAATGTTGCAACCTAAGAATGTCACCAATGATCCCATAAAGAAATGGAAGGCTCCTCTAGGCAAAGAAGCTCGTTGTTCCCAGTTCAGCCATCTATCATAGCACTCCGTGAAAATTCTCCCAAATAGGTCAGGTTGTGGGGCCATAATCTTGGCAGCCCATTTGGCAAAGAAGTTGGCATTCATCATCCAGATATCTTGAACTCTTAGACCTCCTTTGGTTGGTTTGCAGATGTACTCCTAGGCCACCAATCTCGCACCTTTCCTTGTTTAGCCATAATTTATCCAAAAGAAATCACTCATAAGACTTGTGAGCCTCCTTCCTACCTTCTAGGTTGAACACAGACAAAAATGGGAAGGCATGAAGAAAACAACAGCCTTAAGCAATGCCAGTCTTCCACCTCTAAAAGGGATTCTAAAGGCCCATCCCAACAATCTCTTCTCCACTCACTGGATTAGGGGTGTCAAGTCCTATAATGAGATCTACCTATTGGATAGTGGGAGCCTAAGGTAAGTCAGCAACAAGGAGCCCTCCTAGGTACAGAGTGCATTACTACATAGCCAACACTTCATCCCGCTCTATCTGAAACAGGATAGAAGTTGACTTTGAAAAAATCATCCGAAGACTGAACAACTTAGCAAACATTTTTAGCAAAATTTGCAATCTCCTCACCTCCATAGCTGAGCCCTCAATAAAGAAAATAGTATCGTTTACATACTAGAGGATGGGAATCCTCCACGAAAGTAGAGAAGCCATTGACGAGTTCCTAGAACATGCCCTAAAAGAGGCCCTAGCTAGGGCATCCACAGCCAGAACAAAGAGCATAGGTGCCAATGGACATCCCTGGTTGACATCTCTACAAGGTTGTATCCATCCACCAATTAGGTTTCCGTACACAAGAACGAAAAAAGATATGGTTGCGACACATCTTTTCATCCAACTAATTCAGGTAGGAGGGAAACCCCTCTTCTCCATAGAAGCCCAAAGGAAGGAACACTGCACTGAGTTGTAGGCCTTGCTGAAGTCCACCTTCACAAGAAAACCTTCTTTTTCATCTTCCAATAGCCAAGATCTTTGATGCAATCACAAACCCCTCTAAGATGCTTCTCCCTTGCACAAAAGCCATCTGCACTGGCGAGATGATGTCCCACATAACCCCTCTTAGCTTATTAGCCAGCACTTTGGCCATGATGAGGTAGACAGCATTCGAAAGGGCAATAGACCTGAAGTCCTCCACGGCCATCGCACCTTCCTCCTTCATTAGGAGCAACATAAAGAACTTGTTGATTCTGTTGAAACCCAAGTTACCTGTACCAAAGTCCGCCATTACTACCATCACATCATCCTTCACCAGACTCCAAAATTCTTTATAAAAATATCCTTAGAAGTTGTCTGGTCCAAGATATCCTTCCACATTCAAACCCCACACTGCCTTCTTGACTTTATCCTCTGCGAAGCTCTCCACAAGTGAAGAGGCTTGCACCTCCGAAATTGGCTGATCATCTGTTCCAACCCATCTCCACCTCCCCATCCTTCTTCTTGCATTGAACTCCCTAAAATAACCTAAGTGTGTAGCCAACGTCATCCCTTCATGTTCAACACCATTCACTCAATCAATCCTATTCTTTTGTCTCCTTCCTAAAGTTGCCAAATGAAAGAATCTCATGTTGGAGTTCCCTTCCTTGAGCCATTTCTACCTTGACTTCAACCTCCACTCAACCTCAACCTTCCTATCCTCCTCCTAGACTAATCAGGCAAGTGGTATTTTTGATGCATCTCCAGAGGTTATTTCCAAGGTAGAGTTTGATGATCTTCTTCAAAGAGTCTCTCAGATGGCTCAAACCTCTACTATTTAGCCCCCAAACACTGCTGCATATGCTTCTTCCTCCTCAAGTAGTGAGTTGGTTTGCTCTTCCTTCTCATTAAGATCTAGCGAATGGTTAGTAGATAGCAGTGCCTTAAAGCACTTGTGTGGAGATCAGGGGTTGTTTCCTACCATGAGTCTTGTTGCACCAGAGAGAACTGTTCAGGTGGCAGATAGTCATCATTCCCCTGTGATTGGAAAGGGAGATGTCCCTTTATCCACTACTCTTTAGCTATCTAATGTTCTTTATGTTCTGAATTTTCCCCTCAATTTACTTTCTATGAGTGGTATTACCAAGGAATTAAATTGCTAAGCTATATTTGATGCGCAGTCATGTCTTGCAGGACAAACTCACGAAGAGGACGATTGGTGGAGTACGTAAGGAAAGAGGGGTATACCGCCTACGCCGTTCACCTATTACTTCTGCTGTTGTTGGCCATAAGGGAGGTGCCCCTAGGTCCCCATTTCTTCGACATCTTTGTCTTGGTCATCTACCTTTAGAGAGACTCAGATGTATTATACCTCATATTTCATCCACCACTTCTATTGTTTGTGATGCTTGTCAACTTGGCAAGCATCACCATGCCAGTTTTTTAGCCTCTACTCATTCTGGGTCTACTGTCTTCCAGCTTATTCATATGGATGTATGGGGTCCTAGTTGAATTCCTAACAGGTTAGGACATAGATATTTCTTGATTTTGGTTGATGATCTTTCCTATATTTCTTGGATTTTTCTTATGAAAAATAAATCTGAGGTTGGAAACATTGTGGAGAATTTTGTTGTCAAAATAAAGACCTAATTTTCTATTGTTATTCAAATATTTCATTCTAACAATGCATTGAAATTTTGCACTACTCACTAGCAGTCCTTTTATAAATCCAATGGCATTATTCATCAAACCACTTGTGTTCATACCTCTGAGTAGAATGGGGTGACTAAGAGGAAACATAGATATTTACTTGATGTTGACCATACCATGTTGATTCATCATCCTGTCCCGCCTTTATATTGGGGTGATGCAGTGCTAACTGCATGTTTTCTTATTAACAAGATGCCTAACTCTGCTCTTCATAAACAGATTCCTTAGCAAGTTTTGAATCCTGATAAACCGATTTTTCATGTTCCTCCTCGGGTTTTTGGATGTGTGGCATTTGTTCACCTTCTTGGTCCTAGACAAGGCAAACTGGCACCTAAAGCGATGAAATGCATTTTCTTAGGCTATTCACGGACACAAAAAGATTATCAATGTTTTGATCTTGTTACCTCTCTCCATTTGTTACTTTCCAAGAGGCAATCCCATATTTTTCTACCTCTAGTCGAGAGTTGCGCCCCACTCTTGAGGTTGCACTTATGCCCACACCTCTTATACATTTTGATGTTATTCCTGATACAGATACTTTTGTTCCTATGACCCCTGAGACAGAAATATACTGAGCCCATTTGCACTTATGTCAGACCACATACTACTTTGCATATTCCCCCTCCTTCGCCTCCTCCAGTCTCCTCAGAAAAGGTGAGCTCTACACCCTTAAACACTAACGATTCTGTGTTTAGTGATGCAGATGGGTCTCCTACTAATCCTCACGAGGAGGATCTTAATCTTCCGATAGCCATTTGGAAGGCTCCACGGAATTGTGCTCGATATTTAGTTGCAGGTGGCCTTGTGACAGATGGTCTGGGGACAGAGTTTGCTAGCTTTTGTCATGCTTTGGCAGCCACTCATTTCTACAACACATCATGAGGCCATGCTTGCTCCAAAGTGGTGTCAGGCTATGGAGGAAGAGATGGCCGCTCTTCAGAGTTGAGGCACATGAGAGTTGACTTCTTTGCCACAGGGATCCACTGTTGTTGGGTGCCGCTAGGCTTTTTCCTTGAAGTACAACCTGGATGGCTCCATTGCAAGGTATAAAACTAGACTGGTGGCAAAAGGGTTTACTCAAACGCATGGAGTAGATTTCTTTGACACCTTTTCTCATGTTACTCGCCTTTCTACTGTGCGTATTCTTGTGGCAGTTGAAGTGCATATGGATTGGTCATTACATTAGCTTAATGTCAAAAATACCTTCCTGTACGGAGATTTGTAGGAAGAAGTGTTTATGCGATAGCCCCTGGGATATGAATTCAAGGGGAGTGTGTATGCAGGTTACGCAAGGCCATCTACAGACTTAAGCAGAGTCCCCGTACCTGATTCCAGAAATTATCTCAGGTGGTGAAATCAGTGGGATTTCAAAGATCCTCGGCCAATCACTCCTTGTTTGTCAGGAAAACAAGGAAAGGTATCACTGTTCTTGTATATGTAGATGATTTAATTGGTACAGGTGATGGCTATGAGGGGAAAACAAAGATCAAGAGACATTTGGCTGACCAATTTGTAATAAAGGATTGGGTCCATTGAGATACTTTCTGGGGATAAAAGTAGCTCCCAGCAAGAGTGGTGTTGAATTGTCCCAAAGGAAGTATGCTCTTGATGTTCTGCAGGAAGTTAGCATGCCAGGGGCCAAGGCAACCAATATACTCATGAATCCTAAGGGGCATTTATATGATACTGAGGCCGATGTTGTGGATTTCAAGCAATATAGACAGCTTATTGGGAAGCTATTATATCTCCCGATTACTAGATCGGACATATCTTATGTTGTTAGCAAATTGAGTCAGTTTATATCAAAACCCACTAAACAGCACTGGGATGCTACAATGACGATGCTTGGATACATCAAAAAGGCTTCTGGCAAAGGTCTTCTATTTACTAAAGGGACTTCATAGTGGGTTATTCTGATGCTGATTATGCATGATGTCATTTGGATCGAAAGTCTACTACAGGTTTTTATACCTATATAGCTAGAAATCTTGTGACCTAGAAGAACAAGAAACAAGCAGCAATTTCTACATCCAATGCAGAATCAGAGTACAAGACAATGGCCCAGACTATAGCCGAGATGAGGTGGATTCAATCCTTATTGGTTGATTTGCATATTGAGATTGATGGACTATGGACATGCACTATGACAATACAGCAGCCACTTATATAGCTAATAATCCTATGTTTCATGAGCGCACAAAACAAGTGGAAGTCGATTGTCATTACACTAGAGACATCATTTAAAAAGGGTTGTTCTACACAACTACTGTTTCTACTAAAGACCAGACAACAGACATATTTACCAAGCCACTTATCAAGTCTATTTTGACGCATGTTGTTCCAAGCTGAGCATAATAGATATCTATGCTCCAACTTGAGGGAGAGTACTATACTCATTTTATGTTATGTCTGTAAGGGTGTACTGGTAATTTTTATTTTATGTTGGAGTTGTGTAGTTATTTGTCCCACCTCTCTCTATATATAAAGAGAGGTAGGGTTTCTAAATAAGACAATCTTTCAATTTCTCCTAACTCACCTCCTTCACATTTACTAGTTCTACTGCCAACCATCCACCCCTCAACACAATCTCCAACCATTCTCACCTCTCATGTTGTCGCTTCGCCCTACTCTTTTCACATTAAGCAGCTTTTAATTCCTACTCCCTACTCACTTCAACCACCATCCACCAAACCACCGCTTGCTATTGATAATGCCAAATTTTCCCAGACTAGGAAAAATCGAGAAAGCGAAAACATGAGCAAATCCTTCATGGGCTAAGAATGAGATGAATCCAACTCAAACAATACCTAAGATAAGATAAAAGCATTTTTTTCCCAAAAGAAAGAAGTCACGGTCACACAAGCAGCTAAAAGATTTTAACTAACCGAAGAAGCCTTCATTCCTAATGGCTAGCAAAAACAAACTTTAGTTGCTTGTATCAAAGGAACCCGCAAACATGAAGACATTATTCATTGGAAGATCGATCTCACATTAGAAAAGGCAAGAGACAAAACCTATGAATAAAAAGTTACCCCATCACTTTAATAGTTGTCTTTTGACTGGAGAAACTAGGTGCACACGGGTCGGATCCAACCCACAACTCAACCTAACCCACAAGGTTAGGTTGAGAGTTATAATGGGTTGGGTTGAAATTTTTCCAACCCAATAAAAAATTAGTTGGGTTCGATTTCGATTCAATCAACCCAAGCTATATATATATAAGGCCTAGGATCATGTAGGTAGGGATGAGCATTAGGTCAGGCTAGCCCAACCAAACCTGAGGCCCAACCTGATTAGGCCGACCCAACCCCAAGCCTAAAATTAACTTGGGCCGAGCTTGGGTTATAAATACGACTCATTTATTAAATGGGTTGGGCCTTGGGCCGAGGTGGCCCAAACCCAGCCCAACCCATGTGACCCATTTATGGAGTTGGCCTAAGGCCTATCCTATTAACCCAATTATATCAATATATATCATATATGTGTATATATATTCATAGTATATATCAAAATATGTATCATGTGTGTATAATACATTAAACATTCAATAAGCATAGACTGCTCTTATTATTTTTCACCATGTAAACCTTAAAACTATTGTGCTCCTTGGAATTGAAAGTTGTACAATCCTCAGATTCTATTCGAACTATATATGAATCATTGACTTCTTGCCACACAGAAGTATAGACATCCAAATTCGAATTAAATACGAACACATAAGACGAACACTTTTATTTTTTGTCGTAATTTCCTCCTACTTAATTACATTTAGTTGTCTTGACATATACTACATATGTAAAATATTCAACCCAAATATTTGTAATGCAAGTAGCTGAATCATTTTGGTTGCACGTGTACTCACAAGAACTTAAAGATCTTTTAATTTACACAAAAGGCAAATATAATAACCCTATCATTTATACAACTGAAAATAGTAATTATTCTTTACAAGTATTTTTTTACTTGTACCAAATCATATCGTTGCATGTACTTTTAAAATAATTATTCAGTAAATCTCCCATTGACATTATTTTACAAGCATCAATGAAATAAATAACAAAACCATGAACAAATGGGTCGAATCGGCCTGAGTCCCATTTTTTTTTGGGCCAGGCTAGGCTTAGGTCAAAAAAATTTATTTTGGGTTAAGCTTTAGGCCATCTTTTCAACCCATTTATTAAGTGGACTTAGGTCAAGTCGAGCCCAGCCCACAAGGGCCCTACCCAATGCTCATCTTTACATGCAAGTGACATGCAACAAATTTAGATTGGGAGCATACGGCAATATCTCCCACTACAAGTAATGTTTTGAACTAAAAATTTGGGAATTGAGATCACTTCAAATAAACATGCTATACACTAAATTTGAAGACAATCTGACACTTCTAGCACCTATATTAAAGTAGGCTCACTCTTTATGACTTAAGTATTACGAAATTTGACCCTACTGAATATAGTTGCTAGGAGTGTCGAATTGACTTTAAATTTGATGCATAACATGTTTATATGAAGTAATATCAATCCACAAAATTTCAATATATTAGTGGAAGGAAAATGTAAAAATCTAATTATCAAAGGACCCAAGACCTCTTTATATAGAGGAGAGGTATTGGGTAAATAACAGTGCATGTCCAACATAAAATAGAAAATAACGAAACAAGAGATAAAACAAATATAAATAAGAGCATCTTAAATCTCCCCCTCAAGATGGAGCATAAATGCCAATCATACACAGCTTGGAACTGTAGTCATCAAAGGCAGCACGAGAAAGAGGCTTCGTGAATATATCAATTGTCTAGTCCTCAGATGTGACAAATGTAGTGCACAACATCCCACGGTAAATCAGGTTTCTGGTGTAGGGCAACCTACCTCAACTTGCTTCGTGTGTTAATAAACATGAGATTGTTGGCTATGTATGTAGATGTCTTATTATCACATCTCATCTCCATAAGCTCTTATATCTATACATGGAAACCACACAATAAAAACCTCACCCAAATCATCTCTGCGATTATCTGGGCCATGGCCCGATACTCTAACTCAGCACTAAAGCGAGATTTCACTCCTTGTTTCTTGCTCCTTCATGTAACTAGATTTCCTACCACAAACATACAAAACCCAGTAGTGGATTTTCTATCCACGACACATCCAGCAGAGTCAACATTAGAATATCTAACTACTATCATAGGAAACCCTTTCTAAAATAGGATCCTATATCCAGGTGCTTTCTTCAAGTATCTAACCACCTACATAGCTGCCTACCAATGTAGCTTAGTTGGCTTCTCCATGAATTGACTAAGCTTTCCCACAGACAAAGTAATATCTAGTCTGGTAATCATCAGGTACAGAAGCTTCCCAACCAACTGCCTATAGAATCTACTATCAATATACTCCACCCGTTCATCATAGAGATGCACCTTGGGGTCCATAAGAATGTTGACTGGTTTAGACCGCAGCATGCCTGCCTCTCGTAGCACATCTAAGGCATATTTGCACTGAGAAAGTGCAATGCCCCCTACTTGCTTCTAGCCACCTCTATGCCCAAAAAATATTGAAGCTAACCCAGGTCATTCATAACAAACTGCTCAGCCAAGGACCTCTTGACCTCAACTATTTTGACTCTGTCATCACCGGTAATGATCATCAACATAGACAAGAAATGCAACAATACCCTTCTCAGTCTTTCTGACAAAAAGACAATGATCTGAAGATCTCTGCAATCCCATCTTCTCGATCACCTCGAAGAACTTCTGGAACCAAGCTCCAAAACTCTACTTAAGGCCAAAGATGGCCTTCTCCAACCTGCACACATACTCCCCCTAAACCTCAAACCCGAGGAGTTGTTGCATATATACCTCCTTCTAAAGTTCGCCATAGAGGAAGGTATTTTTCACATCAAGCTGGTGAAGCATCCAATCCTTGTGAGCAACAACAGAAATAGGTATTCTAAATGTGGACAAGCTAACAACTGGAGAGAATGTATCAAAGAAATCCACCCTGTATGTCTAAGCAAACCCCTTTGCCACCAAATGAGCCTTATACCTTGAAATAGACCCATCAGGGTTGTATTTTAGGGCAAAAACCCAACAACATCCCACCAAGCGAGCACCAAAAGGAAGAGAAGTCAGCTCCCAAGTCTGTCTGTTGCGAAATGCGGCCATCTCATCCTCCATGGTTGTATGCCACTTTGGATGAAGCAAGGCATGCCGATATCATCAGGTAAACTCCTTGGACCCAACCCACACAACAATTCTGAATCCCCACTCAAAAATATCAATCAGGCAACAGCCACTAGGTAGGTCATCCCAACTTAAACCAGAAACAATGATTAAATTAGATACAATGGTTTATTAGTGTGTTATCAGATCCTCTAAACCATTTAGATCTTCCAGTTCACACATCGAGTTTATTCAATCTGATTAAATATGTCACCCTATTCGTACTAAGAGACCCAATTCATGCATTAAAAATAAACTAATTCTTATTCAAATGAAACAATCATATCAATATAGCTCCTTACATTATTCGAATGGCTCAAGGGCACACAAAATCCAACAAGAATACCACCAAACCTTTATAACTACCTTCAATCCTCATGCAGGTCCAGATACCACCCAACAATACATCCAAGAGTCCCAACTCTTTGTAGCTAGAAATGATCTCAAGGAAACTTGAGACCAACTTCCGTCTAGACATCTTCATGGGCTGCAAGCAAAGACTTTAAATGAGCTCTACATGTGCTATTGTACGTCACTCACCTATGATCGAGCTATTAGGTTAAAGGTCAAGTTGGCAAAGATGGTTGCATGATGACCTACACCTATGCCAAATATCCCTTGAGCCAATTTGCCACAACCTCGCCTTCTCATGTGCATAAAAGGACACTTCTAAATCTATTGCCTAAACCATTTTATCTATTTGTGCTTGGCAGTAGGGTCATCTACTTCTAGTTCTTGGGATGCCAAACACAGAGCTGGTATTAAAACTGAAAAGTTGCTTTTGGTACCTCCACAAGGGGCATCAAGTAATAGTCTCAAGTTATTAATGCCTACCAAATGCAAGGCAAAGCTGATCAATTGCCACTTGCCAGCACATCTAATGAGCATCCAAAAATGGTGGCCAATTTTACCAACCCAGAGGATGTTGATGATGGTTGTGAGGATGTGGAAGTCAAAAGACAAACCCCTAGTCCATTTTTGCTTATTAAGCATGAGAAATTCCTAAGGTAGGCATCACACCTACGGAGGTTGTTCAATAGCCAATGCATTCCCTTAGGACATCAGAACATAATCTTCAGGTGAGAAGCAACGTTTCTACACTACCTTTTTTTGCCGGTAGACATCATTTCTCTCTTATCATTGATGAAAGAAGCATGAAAAACTTTGTTTCCCAAGAGACAGTGAGCAAACTAAATCTACCTGAGCAGCCTTTAGACCAGTCCTATAATATGGTGTGCTTTAAGGGTGGGATGCAAATCTCCATCTAGCAACAATGTCTTGTCTGTTTCTTGACCACTTCTATATATAAGGATGAGTTGCATTGTTATCTGGCATCAATGTATGTATGCCACATACTTTCAGGCTACCTTTGACAATTTGATCAATATATATACCACAAAGACAACAAGAATGAATAATTTCTTCTTTATGATAAGTGCGCATTATCCTTCTCCCTCATCGTGACACACTTGAGTCCTAAATAGAAGCTGCCTTCTGCCCACCCATCGAGCCAAGGAGAAAACCAACTTAATCCACTACAACTCATTCTATCACAAATCTACCTCCAGGACTACCACTGAGTCACTTATTCTTTTAGAGTTACACCTTTCCAAGTTACAATCTCAGAAAGTCAAAAATTGTGTTTTCTTTAGACAGCAAAAATATCAATGGATTGGGTAAAGGACCAGACAGGGATACCCAATGAGATCCAATCGAACAAGTTACCCGAAGGACTATTTCCGTTGAGAAGTATTCAATATCATATTGGCCTTATTTCCGAGGCTACCCAACTGCACCTCCTGCATTTAACAAAAAAAGACAAAACGAAACTACACCTCCTCTATTATCAGATGAGTCTGACTGAACATAACGAGATACACTACCATGTTACAAGTTCAATTAAGAAGCATTACCCAGAGACCCTCGGTACCATTATACAGAGAGTTACTGGAGGAAAAATTACAAATGCAGCCTTACATAGAAAAGAAAACAGCAGACTAACTAAACAATAACTTAACACTCTCCCTCAAGTTGAAGCATATGCATCAAACATACTCAGTTTGGAACAAAGACAGTGAAATCACTTCTTGGAGAGTGCTTTAGTAAAGATGTCTGTAAGTAGATCTTCAGTACATATGTAGGGTGTATAAATCTTCTTCTTTGCAATTGCCTCTCTAATGAAGTGACAATCAACTTCAATGTGTTTTGTTCTTTTATGGAAGATAAGATTATTTGCAATAAAAGTGACCACCTTATTATCACGGTGCATAAGGATAAGACTAGAGACCAGAACTCCAAAATCTTCTAAGATGGACCGAACCCAGAGTAGTTCACAAGTAGTCTGAGGCATAGCTCTATACTTTGATTCAGCACTTAACCTTGAGACCACTGCATGCTTCTTGCTTCTCCATGTAACTAGATTACCTTCAAAAAAGGTACAATATCCTGTAGTAGACCTTCTATCCTTGTGTGCACCAGCATAGTTAGCATTTGAATAGCCGCACACATCTAAGTGTCCATTGTTTTGAACATAAAGTCCTTTCCAAAGTGCACTTTTCAGTTACCTGAGAACCTGGCAAACTCCGTCCTAATGGACTTCTCTAGGTGACTGCATGAACTGGCTCAACCTCCCTAATGCAAAGGCCATGTCAGGTCGAGTAACAGTCAGATACAATAGCTTACCAATCATGGCATGGTATCTAGTTACATCCTGTAATAAGGAACTATCACCATCTGCAAGAGGCAAGGAACCATCCATAGGCATACGCTGGCTTGCAGCCCAGCATACCAATGTCTCTCAACATATCAAGAACATGCTTGCACTAAGATAACACAAGTCCTCCTCCAACATGTTGCACTTCAATGCTAAGGCAATGGTTAATAGAACCTAGATCCTTGGTCACAAACTGCGACTATAGCAACACCTTCATTTCCTCTATGCCTTTCCCGTCACTACCAGTCAAGAGTACATCATCAGCATAAACAATAAGTATAACAGAACATGTCTTCCCATGTAGTGTAAAAACATAATGATCAGCAGACGATATTGCAAAGTCGTACACTTGTACTACCCCACTAAATCTCAAAAACTAGGCTCTAGGACTCTGTTTCAATCCATAAATAGCTTTCTTCAACCAGCATACCTTCTGACACTCCCCCTTACTATAAAATCCTGGTGGTTGTTGCATATAAACTTCCTCCTCCAAGTCTCCATAAAGGAAGGCAATCTTGATATCTAGCTGGTGAACAGTCCAACGCTTATTAACAACAAGTGAAAGTAAGATTCTGACGGATTTGAGACGAGCCATTGAAGAGAATGTCTCAAAATAGTCAACCCCAAAGGTCTGATTGTAGCATTTAGCAACAAGATGGGCTTTATAATAGGAGATAAATGCCAAATCTATTCTCCACGAGAAACCCTACGTTCCTTTACAAGAGAGGAGACGTAAGAAAAATAACGAAACTAGACCAGACATAAACATAAAATAACAAGAATAGCCCCTCATACACGCATCACAACACTCCCCCTCAAGCTGGAGTGTAGATGTCAATCAAACTCAGCTTGTTACAACATGTATCAAAAGCACTTCTACTAAGGGGTTTAGTGAACACATCAGTCGTTTGGTCTTCAGAGGAAACCGATGAGGTATAGATAATCCCCTTCTGGATGAGATCTCTAGTGTAGTGGCAATTATCTCTACATGATTAGTCCGCACATAAAACATCGAATTGTTTGCAATGAATGTAGCTGCCTGATTGTCACATCTCATCTCCATATAACCAATTATTTGCACCTAAAGATCATGAAGTACAGACCTTACCTAGATCATTTCTGCAGCAGTTAGCACCATAGCGCGGTACTCAAATTCTGCACTTAATCTGAATACCATGGTTTGTTTCTTGCTTCGCCATGTAACCAGATTCCTAGCAACATAAGTACAAAACCCAGTGGTGAACTTTCTATCCATAAGACACCCTCCATAGTCAACATCGAAGTATCCCACCACATCCATGGCTGCTCCTCTGCTAAACACTAGGCCTCGCCCTGGAGCCTTCTTCAAATACCTCAGCACCTACATGGCAGCATCCCAGTGCTGCCTCGTGGGTTGATCCATAAACTGGCTAAGTTTCCCAACCGCAAGGGAAATGTCCAACCTCGTGATGTTAAAATATAGCAGTTTGCCCACTAACTGTTTGTAGGACCGACTAGCCACGGTGGCAGACTCCCCATCGCACAGATGCACCTTGGGATCCATGGGTATGCTTGCAAGCTTCGACCCTAACATCCCAGTCTCTTGTAGAATATCATAAGCATACTTCCTCTGTGAGATGATGATGCCACCTTTACCTCGTGCTACCTCAATCCCAAGAAAATATCTGAGCTCACCCAAATCCTTCATAACAAATATGTCCTGCAATGTCTATTTTACCTCTGCTATTCCTGCCTCATCGCTCCCTGTCAAAATCAGATCATCAATGTATACAAGTAACGCCACTGTCCCACTTCGGTCTTCCAAACAAATAATGAATTTTCAGTTGTAGACCTCTGAAGTCTAATCGTGTGAAGAACTTCCGAGAGCTAATGAAACCAAGCTCTCGGACTCTACTTAAGACCATATATGACCTTCCTCAGGTGACACACACGCTCCCCATGAACCTCGTACCCTGGGGGTTGCTGCATATAAACCTCCTCGAGATCTCCATATAAAAAAGCATTCTTCACATCCATTTGATGCAGTGTTTAATCATAGTGAGCAGCAACAGATAGTAGGATCCGAACAATCAAGAGCCTAGCAACAAGAGAGAAGGTATCAAAGAAGTCCACCCCATACATTTGGGTGAACCCCTTTGCAACCAACCAGGCTTTGTGTCTTGCAATGCTTCCATGAGGGTGATACTTTACAGTGAAAACCCAGTGACATCCAACCAATGTTGCTCCTTGTGGCAAGGGAACAACCTCCCACATTTGTCGTGACTGCAAGGCAGCCATCTCCTCCTCCATGGCCTGTCACCATTTTGAATGAAGCATGACTTGCTGATATGTCATGGGAATCTCAGTGCTAGATAAGGCAAAAGCAAACTAGCCAAAGCTCCTCCCTAGATTTGCAGTGCAAAGAACACTAGTGACTCGGTAGTGGGCATAAGATCAAGGAGCTTTCCTCATGACAATCAGAAAATAATAATCAGCATCATCAAAATTGACATCTTAACCTACAGAAGAGTCACTAGAAGCAACATCAATAGGGTCAGACTGTACCTGGGGGGGAGGGATTGAACTATCTGATCTATCATGTGATCCACCGGTACTAGCAATGTGCCCATCTACCCCATCTCTAACCTCTGGCTCTGTAACTGAGATATCCTCTAACTGTAATGGAGGAATAGGCATCGAAGCAGGGGCTAAGGAATCTGTTATGTTATGACTCCTCATAGAGAAGTAGGGTATCTCCTCGTGAAAGGTAACATCACTACTCACGTAGTGTCGTCGGGCAATCGAATCATAACATCTATATCCTTTCTGAGTGCTGCTATATCCTAGAAAAATACACTTCACAGCACGAGGTGTGAGCTTGTCCCGACCAAGACCAAGAATATGAACAAATGAAATGCATCCAAAAATCTTGGGTAGCACAGTAAATAAATCTCTACCAGGAAACAGCACCTGCAAGGGAATCTGCTCCTGTATAACTGAGCTTGGCATCCAATTAATCAAATAACATGAAGTCAAAACTGCATCTCCCCAGTAACTAGAAGGGACATTGTGATGTATCTACAATATCCTACCAATAGCCAAAACATGTCTATGTTTCCTCTCTGCAACCCCATTCTGCTGAGATGTATGAGAACAGGAGGTCTGGTGAATAATGCCAAGAGAGTTGTAGAGGAGGGACAGTTGCTTGGTACAAAATTCCAATGTATTATCACACCGTACAACTTTAACAATTTTGGAAAACTGTCTTTATTTGATTAATAAACGTTTGAATAACATCACCAACTTCTGATTTATTTCTAAGCAAAAACATTCATGACAATCTAGAAAAGTGATCAACAACAATCAAATAAACTCTATAGCCCTATTTATCTGGAATTCGACTTGGACAAAATCAAAGCATTCAGCAGACAGTTGTGGTACTGGGCGAGTAAGAGGAGCGGTGATGCTTGCTCAGCTGATAAGCATCGCATCTAATCTCTGTGGTGGGTGACAAATGAGAGATGATCCGTCTCAACCGGTCCAAGGAAGGATGCCCGAGCCGACGATACCATTGTAAAGCTATCCCAGCACTGCGAGTTATCCATGCCTGACATCTGGCCGTAAAAGGAGTCTGGACCAGTCGATAGACCCCCCCTTTTCATATCCGCCACCAATCGTCCTCCCGGTGAGTTTGTCCTAAAAGACACAACCCACATCACCAAATATGGCCCTGCAATTTAGATCTCTAGTGATATGACTAACAGATAGTAAATTGATAGGAAAATCAGGCACAAAAAGAATATTGGGGAGCTACAAGCTAGGAGACAAAGTGACCTCCCCCTCACCCTGAACTGTGAGTGGTGGCCATCGGCCACCTGAACCGTCCTCCCTGGAGGAAGATCACAGATATTCCTATCACCAATCAAGTGCCTAGATACTCCTGAATCAACTAATCAACCATTACTTGAGGACATGGCAAAAGGTGCATTCTCGAAGGAAGTCAACGTCTCCTGTGTCAACTGTGCTAACCTGTGTGCAAGTGCATCATATTCTGCCTTGGTTATCATCTCAATCTAATCAGTAGCTCCTGGAACAACCTGATTTGCCACTATGGGCTTTCCATGCTTGGCCCAACATGAGGCCTCCACGTCATCATTTTAAATGCCGTCAACAAGGCCAGTTTCAAGCAGGGGTCGTGCCGACACAGATAAAGTGTCAATTTACAAGGATATCGTCAAAATTGTCGGCATGCCAGTGAAATAGGTGCCCATGTCGAGGTTGCTGCTGGTTTTTTTGACTACTATTATTTTTGTTGGTATACATAGGCTTGCCCTCGACATTTCCACGACGTGCCCTCGGCATGCCCACGAAATGCACACTTAGAATTTCATCGGCACGACATCGAAATCGGCATTTCCAACCTTGCTCCACGTGACCCACCTTTCCACAGAAGCTACAGGTGGTGCACTGACAGCTGCTTTGTCCACGACCATGCCCCCTACCTCATGTAGAGGATCCTCCATGACTGCCGAAAGCAGCCAAAGTAATACTCTATCCTGGGACCTCTGGAGTAGATCTCACTGAGACGGCTCAACCTGCTATAAGCCTCTTCTAGAGATGGAAGAGAGGCCTGAGTCAGCATCTGAGAACGGGCACCTTCATACTCCATACTGAGTCCCTATAAGAACTGTAACACAACAAACTCCTTCCTGTACTCCCTCTAGGTAGCACAAGTACAAACCGGGCGGCAAGCATCGTAGTTGACAACCATCCCCTTGAATACAGTGTAGTACTGAGCAAGAGTCATCCCTTCTTGCTTCAAACTGACCAAGTCATGGTAAATCTGGAAGACTCAGCTGTAATTCTTCTCATTGGAGAATGTGTCGCAGAGATTGTCCCACATCTCTTTAGCGATGGCAAAGTACATGATGCCATCTCCAATCAACGGAGCAATAGAGTACATGATCCATGCATGGACCATGGCTTCATCCTTCTTCCAACTGGCATACTTGCCAGTTTTCTGCTCTGGCTCTTTTTCAAAGAGAACATGCTCCTTATCATGGCCCTCAACTGTCATCAAGAAAGAGATCACTTCGCATAGTTGGCTTCATCCAACTTCACTATCGGAGTAAAGAACGGGTTTTTTTGGTTGCCTGCATCTGTAGCGATACCTGATGTCACCTCTAAGCTACCTGGTGAACTCATCGTACCTTACAAGTACCACAAAAGCCCGTAAGATGTACCGGATTTCAGAAAATCAGATCTGAAATCATGAAGAAATATCTGAAGGAAAGGGAATGATTAGCATAAGATCTAGACTAGAGACATGCCAAATCACACGCCAATCACTACTAAGAGGGTTCGCACAAAAATCAACACACAAGACATACGGATGATCCCTAAGCAAGCCACCTCAAGTCCCCCTTGCAACCTCTGCAGCTGGAAGAGTAGGAGCAGCAATAGGAAGCTAGTTCCTATCGCCGCTCGTGCAGATGGGCCTCCTCGCTGTCATCGATGACCACTACAGCAGCAACCCCACCGCTAGGACGCCAGATCCAACCCCTACAACGTGCACTGCCGCCGCAGGAGAGGGTGGCGAGGGAGATTGGCTGCTCCTGCCCAGCAGCAGCGTGCTACAAGGCGAGAGGCGGCCAATTGAGGAGCGTGCATCGCCCTAGGGAGTGCCGCCGCCCAACAGCAAGTTGCTGCGTGTAGGCGGAGGGCGACAGCGACGCGTACGCCACTCGATGCCGCTGTTGCAAGCCCTCAACAGTGAGTCAGAGACATGCAGGAGGTGGCGGCAGTGGATAGGCCGGCTACAGACCCTCAGAAATACAGGGTGTTGGGGCGGGATTGAGGTAAGGATGGCGACTAGGGTTTAGGGTGTGATACCAAAGCCTTGGCTCTGATACCAAGTAAGAGATAATTGTCAAATCTATTCTCGACAAGAAACCCTACGTTCCTTTATAAGAGAGGAGCCGTGGGAAAAATAACGAAACTGGACCAAACATAAACACAGAATAACAAGAATACCTCCTCATGCATGCATCACAACATTTATGTCTCTCCACAGTACCATCTGGTGACATTTAAGGGTGAACACCCACCTACACCCCACAACAGTAGCTCCTAGGGGTAGGTCAACCAATTCCCACATGCCACGAGACTGCAAAGCTGCCATTTCTTCCTCCATGGCCAAGGTCCAAGACAAATCTTGGAATGCCTCCCAATAGTCTCATGGTACCTGTTGGCTATCAATAGCCAAGGAGAACTGTCATCCAGGCAAGCTATCAAAAGACAAACTATGATACAGAATATTTCACACATGATCGTGGAGTCTTCCTCTATGCAATACAAAGGTGCAAGGTAGTACTCTCAGGAGCAGTCGGTACCTGATCCTCAGATAAGTCATCAACGATTGGTGGAGACTGAGCAGAAATGGTAGACAGTGGTTCATCCGCATGAGATACATCCATAGACCTACATTGAAAATGCTTACGAAAAGTATATATATCTTGAATCTCTGGATGACACGAGAAGGGACCAGGATCAAGTTGATATGTCTAGTGTATAGGAGGCTCAGAGCTCTGTGGTGGCTCAATAAGCATAGGAAGGGGGACTTCCTAAGGATGAACAAAGGTGAAATGCTCTCCCTTTTTCTAGTAGTAGGAAATCTCCTCAAAGAAAGTAACATCAACAGAAACATAAAATCTCTATGATACAGGATCATAACACCTATACCCTTTTCTGAGTTCTAGAGTAGCCTAGAAAAGCACACTTGACGAAGCGAGAAGAAATTTTATCTACCTTATATAGATGGATAAAGTACCCACAACCAAAAACCACCAGAGTGATTGAAAACATGTCCTTACTAGAGAATAAAAGAGAGAATGCGGTCATACCCCCCAAAGTCCTGGAAGAAACCCGATTCACCAAATACATGGCAATCAAGATAGCATCAGCCCAAAAAGATAAAGGGACATTCATCTGAAACATTATAGTACACGCCACATCCAACCAATGACAAAGCTTATGTTTAGCCATCCCATTTTGTTGGGAGGAATAAATGCAAGAAGTCTAGTGAATAATACCACACGATTGAAAAAACTGTGTAACCTTGACATTCACAAACTCCAAGCCATTATCACTCTGGAAAACTTTAATAATGGTGGAAAACTAAGTCTTTATTTCTTGAACAAAATTTTTAACAAGATCAAAAACCTCGGACTTCTCTTTCATCGTAAAGACCCAGGACATCCCGGAACAATCATCATCCAAAACAAGTACTGAAACCCTCTGAGACTCCGGACTTTGCATGGGGCCCAAACATCAGCATGAATCAAATCAAATGCAAACTCAGTCCATTTATTATGCAACAGAAAAAAAGACCTATGGTGTTTACCCAATTGGCGAACTTCACACCGAAAAGACTCTAGAAAAGACATCTCAAGAAACTGACAACGGAGAACAGGCAGGCTAAGACAACCAAGGCAGAGATGCCACTAACAAGCAGTAGTGGCACAAACAGCAGCAGTAGATGATGGTGGAACATGGAAGTAGTAAAGACCATTATGCACACATACTCCAATCCGCCTCATCGTCTGGAGGTCCTGCAAAAGAAAATACTGGTCATGGAACACTGCTCTACACCATAAATGTTTCACAATTTCACTAATAGACATAAATTAAGAGCAAACTTAGGAGCATGCATAACATTAGACGGTGGTAAAGTGGAGGAGATGGAGATATTTCCAAGATCAGTAACCGGTGACAAACCACCATCTACTACCTTAACCTAGAAGGGAGTAGCAAGATCCCATAAGGATGAAAATAACGTAGTATCACTAGTTATGTGTAAAGAGGCACCTAAATCAACAAGCCAAGCAAGAGCTTGAGATCTAACAGACATGGCTGAAGTACCTAAAGGTCTCTGAACAGAGTCTCCTACTGAGGTAGAGGCCTGAGAGGCAGTGAATCGCTCATAATCTGCTCTAGATATAGAGATTTGATTATCATCTTCATGCACCTGTCATATCCTCAATAGAAACCTAATGAGCATGTGAGTCCATTCCCTGTGGATAGCTATGCTTCACCCAGCAACATTCCATAATCTGCTCTAGATATAAAGATTTGATTATCATCATCATGCACCTGTCATATCCTCTATAGAAACCTAATGAGCATGTGAGTCCATTCCCTATGGATAGCTATGCTTCACCCAGCAACATTCCATAGTATGTCCATTCCTGTGACAGTACTTACGGAATAAAGAACTATCAAGACCACGACCGCCACGTGCACCACCATGGCCATGACCATCTCTACCCCCAAAGTTTCCCCTACCACAACCAACAACAGCCATGGCAAATAAATCAGATATAGGCATGGGATCAGAGGTGTAAAGCCTCGACAGGCAAGCATAGATCTGCGCAGACGTAGGAATTTCATCCATGGTCATAAACTGATCTCTCATCGCCTTATACTTTGGACCAAGTCCAGACAATAGCTGAATAGATCGAATAGCCTCTCTCTGCTTGGTTATAACTGTTGCATTTGTAGATATCGGCTGATACACATCCTGCTTGACCCAAAGATTCTTTATGGTGCCATAATACTTGGACAAGGCTATGGTGCCTTTCCAAAGAGTGTGAATATCATCAACAACACGATACAGCCTAGTGGTATTGCTTCTGTGAGAGTGAATCTCATGTAACACCTCCCACATTCTCTTCATCGAAGAGTGTGCCATAACTTGTTTGGCGATTATCTAGGTCATACCATTCAGAAGGCATGTTGCCACCCGATCATTATTTGCCTCCCAATCTGCAGATTTCACACTAGCACATCTTCTATCAATATATACTTCTGATGGGATCCGACAAACCAGGAGAAAGAAGTGGACCAAAGCAGGAAGTTAAATCCATCCAACTTGATAGAGGTCCCCTGCATGTGAGGAGAAGCACTTATGGTAAATGGCTTCCCCACTAAGTCGCTCTTAGGTTCCTTTTGGTCTCCCATGATGTCCGGAGTGATGATCCATGAAAAACAAGAGTTCAAATCAAGCATAAGGAGCACAAAAACTTTGATTTCAAACCATATACAACCAATAGACATCACGAAACAGTATTTTTGCATGCGCTAGGGCATAGATCAGGCCCTAGCGGTGCCCCTTCCAACATGTAGAACTCCTCTAGGAAGGTCTGTAGAAGTAGAAGGGAACCGGTAACCCCGGTTCTAGTAGTTGCAGTCGACATTCACAACCCCTCAGACAGTAGATCAAGGAAAATGCTTTCAAATTCCTCAATCTAGGCCAACACAGCCTCTAGAAGAAGATCTAGACACTGTGTTGGGCCAAGGAGGAGGGAGCGATGCCGGTAGGGACCTCTACACCACCTGGCAGTGATGTAGCAGGTGGTGCAGAGCCAAGAGGGGATTGGCAACGTGCCTAGGAGGGGCTACAGCCCCCTACGATAACCCTGGCGATGGGTGGTGCTGACCACCAGCGACACTGTTGGCCCTGTTGGAGACCGATGGCGTAGGAGAGAGAGAGAGGAGACGGGCTAGGGTGTTGGGTTGGAGGCTAGGATTTGGGTGGGATAGTGGAGCATCGATCTAGGATCGTAGCTCTGATACCATGTTAGAAGGAAATGTCAGGAGTCTTATTCAAAGACCCTCAGTACCTTTATATAGAGAGATACCAGAGGAAAAATTACAAGTGCACCCTTACATAGAAAAGAAAATAACAAATCAACTAAAAAAAACTCAACACATTTTGTAAATGAAGTTTATACCCTATGTCTCTACAAAGATTCCTCTCATCAAATGATGGATCTTGGAGAACATGTATAGATAATCAAGCCATGAACCAGATCGATATCAAGTATAGGTTCCCGAATCCATGACTTGATGATGTGCTGATATGTTATCAGAAGCTACCATTTTTACATGATGGATCTTTGAATTGGCTATTGTCAAATCCAGGATAAACCAGAGATGAATGCACGCTGCTTTCAAAATGTGTTAAGGTTCGTGTGAATGGTTGGTTATGCCCCTTGGACTATACCGTGAACCAAGCACCTTCACAATCATGTGAAGCAATAGAAAATTTGTTGTCCCAATGACATTTTGCTTTATAGTACCAATACTTCTTATCATTTGCCCCACCTTTGGCAGGTGTTATAGGCTTTAAAGGAACACCACTTCTATCTTAATCTCAACTCAAGAAGTGTACCTTCGTGAGGGTACTAAGGTAAACCCAAATAGAAATTGAGGTTGCTTGCACTTGGCCACTGTCAAGAAGCATATCTAAGTTTTGTAGGTTGCACGGGTAAAACTCTTTTATAGATGGTTTGCTTGAAACTCAAGCTCTTCAATTGAGCCTAACACAACATTCTTGCCATATGGCTTCAACCCTTTGAATAACATACCATTCCGCTTAAGCCAGATAGACCACTAAATAGCCAAGATCTCCGTGCTTTTACAGTTTTGCTCTTCAATCGAAAATTATCAGAAGTCAACCATGATGGGATGAAACCCAAAAAACTCCAAGATCAGAGGAATTAACCTATCAAATGCCAAATCTCTCCCACAGCACTTGTCCAAAACCATAATCAAAGATAATGTGCATGACATTTACAATCTCCAACACACACATGCAGCAAGTAAGATCCACCACCGTTGCCCACTGGGCCTGATGTTCTTCTATGACAACTCTACCTCGCCAAAGTAACTAAGCAAATACCAGAATCTTCAAGAGGCATTTAGCATGACAGATCAACCAACATTCCTACATTAGAGTAGGATCTTGATTCAAGGAAACAGGTTGCAAATTCCAGTTGGCTTTCCCAATACAGAAATCCCCATCTTGCAATATCACAGCATCAGCAACCCCCGCTAGCCACAAATTTCCCAAAAGCTACAATCAAAGGATCTCGAGCTCCCAAATTCACATAACCAGAACCAATCCAATAATTTTGCTACCAATGCCTCTTTATTCTCATCCAAAACAATTTACAGAATTTGGCTTCTTTTTTTTTTTCTGAAAGGTGAAATGGAGGTTATCTGGTTGATAATTACCCAGAAATTATATTAACCAGGGGTAAAAACATGGCCAAATTACAAGTTACACACCCAATAATTAGCCAAAGATGAGATACGATCAATAAAATTCTCAATGTAAGGATACTTTCCCTTGAAAATAGCCACGTTCCTTCCAGCCATATGTCCCAGAGTCCTGCCATAGCCTTTGCTTTTTCCATCTGTCCTGA
Organism: Thalassia testudinum; assembly: GCA_037157565.1. Classification (NCBI taxonomy): domain Eukaryota; kingdom Viridiplantae; phylum Streptophyta; class Magnoliopsida; order Alismatales; family Hydrocharitaceae; genus Thalassia; species Thalassia testudinum. The sequence continues at coordinate 64,019,405 of JAZHRO010000022.1, read as the reverse complement.
AAATGTTTTGACCACCACTCTAATTTCCACTCCTAACAGACCTCTAGAAATCAGCAAAACTAGTATGCGCTAACCCCTCCAAATAAAAGTACCTCCAGACTTATGTAGAAAACGAGCACCCAATAAACAAGTGGTCCACATCCTCATCTGCTACATGACAAAGCAGACAAGTCTTCTCTACCTCCGGCACCCATCTAGCTCTCCAAACTCTCACCATGAGCCCAACCTTCTTAAGCAACCAAGCAAAAATTTTGCTCTTCAAGGAACAAGAAGCCGACCAAATCTATCTACAGTAATGAAATCCACATCCGTTATCAGACCTCATTTCCTAACTTTCTATAAGCCTTTCTTACAGAAAACTCATCATCATCTCACAGGAAGGCGTCAAAACCACCTTCCGGTTGATAACCTTCCAACTCCTAGAACAAGGTTTGGAGCTCTTTTATCCTCCGATCAAATAAATTCCCCACAAAAGAAGGGCACCAAGATCCCTCACAACAGTCAGCCACCTTCACCTCCCTGTTAGTTGTCGTTGCATATAGCCTCATAAACCGATCTTTCAACTTCCCCTTGCCCATCCAGTCATCCAACCAAAAACGAAATGTATCACCTGTGCCAACATACTGGGAGAAAAAGCTTTGCATCTTGGGCACCACCAAAGACAAACCTCTAAAAAAAATGAGAAGTACCACCCTGAGGAGACGTTAAGAAATCCTAATTCATGGAGTTGCCATAGCAAGCCTGAATAATCTTCCCCAAAAAGTCTTCCCTACGCTCAAGGAATCTACGAATCCACTTATCTAGAAAACTATCATGCATCTTCCACAACTCGCTTTCCCCCAAACCCCCTTCTCTCACAAGCCTACAAACCTCTTCCCAGGCCACCATCTTTGCTCATTTCCCAGCCAATCCATAGTTTGTCCAGAAAAAATCTCTCATTAGACTCAATCTTCTTTTGAATCTTTTGCAACAGCTTTAAAATAGATGAAAAGTAAGGCATGGAGGACAACACCACCTTCAGGGGCACCACCCTTCCCCCTCTGGATAGAACCTTGGAGGCCCATCTCGCCAACCTCCTCTACAATCTTTCTATCAAAGGGATCCACTCCTATACAGAGACCCTCTTGTCCAACAAAGGAAGGTCGAGATAAGAGATGGGTAAGGAGCCACATGCCGTATGCAGAGCCACATTGCACCTACTAGCCTCCTCAAATGGCATCTAGATAAGGACAAAAGTTGACTTTGAAAAGTTTATCTGCTACACTGAAGCCTCACCAAACAACTCCGAGAGGATGCGCATCCTTCTTGCCTCTACCTCAGAACCTTCCACAAAGAAAAGCTTATCATCAGCATACTAAAGCACCAAGATCTTTGCCCCATTCTCTGTCAAGAAACCCTCCTAACAAGATTCCTCTCACACGCTATAATAGTGGATCTCACTGTTGAATCTATCACTAGCACAAAGAGCATCGATGCCAAGAAACACCCCTACCTAACATCTCTCCTCGATTGTATCCATCCACCTACTGGATTTCCATTAACAAGAATGGAAAAGGACGCTGTCGTCACACACTACTTCATCCAATCCACCCACCAAGGGGGGAAACCCCTCTTTACCAAGGAAGCCCAAATAAAAGACCACTACACCAAGTTATATGCCTTTTTGAAATCCACCTTCCAAAGGAACGCCCTCTTCCTCTCCATCTTCCAAAAGGCCAGAATATCCAAAGCAATAACAAAGCCATCCGCACGAATGACATAATCCCTCCCAAGACCCCTCTCAACCTATTTGCAAGAACCTTTGCCACAATGAAGTAGATAGCATTGGATAACGCAATGGATCTATACTCTTCAATAGCCTCCACCTCATCCTTTTTGAGTAGTAGGAACATATAGAACTTATTGAGCCTATTGAAGCCATGATTATCATTCGCAAACTCAATCACCACAAACATAACTTCCTCCTAAATAAGAGGCCAAAACTCCTTATAAAAATGCACTGGAAACCATCAATACCAGCCATCAACATTCAACCCTCAAACAACCTTTCAAACCTCATCCTCATTAAAAGGCAACATAAGCTCACCTTCCTACTCCCCACTAATACTCCGGATTTCCACCCCTAACCATTTCCCCATCTCCCCCCTTCGGCCCTTCTTCCAATGAACTCCTTATGATACTCTACAATCGCACTGCATATAGCTTCCTTGCCCACAAATTCTGTGCCATTCACCTACAATTTATCTAACCAATTTTTCCGTTGCCTCCCTAAAGCCATCATGTGAAATTATGAGGTGTTAAGAGTCACCCTCCTTCAACCACTTCTACCTTGATCTAGCCTTTCACTCCACCTCTATCTTTCAATCCTCCACCTGAACCATATGCAAGTGCATAGCTTTGGCTACCTGGTCCTCTTCAGATAGAAGCCCTAAATGCTCCACCCTTATCCAGCCTCGCAATCTCAACTAGCACTTCACTCTTCCTCCTCCTCTGTTCCTCTTTAACCTACTTCCTATAAGTCACGAGGAACACCAACAACTCCCGAAGTTTAGCCTGCAACCTAACTGCTGTTAACCCGCTCAGTTGGAGCAACTGCCACTTCTTCTCTACCTGCCTCCTAAACCCCTCCTCCAACAGTTAAGATTTATCAAACTTGAAGTATGTCCCAAGTCGCCTATCTTCATTCAACTGCCACAACAAAGGCATATGATCCGAAAATGATCTTTCCATGGGTCGAACATCTACCAATGGGAAAGGTTCCGCAACTTCCACACTAGAAAGGGATCTGTCAATTCGAGACATCTAGCCCATTGTACTCCTCCAAGTAAATGCACACGAACTCGAAAGCAAATCCAAGAGACCATGCATAGAAATGCACTCTACTAACACCTCTAAGCCACGATCCCTCCCCCATGTCATCTAGCCTCTCTTCTAAAACCAAAGTAACATTGAAATCGTCCACGATCAGCCATGGGCAACCAAGGAACCTCTCAACAACTTGATTCAAGTCCTCCCACAATTGAGGTAGCATCGCATCGACCTTCCACACTAAAAGCATCATCCTTTCACCCTACAATCACACCTCCCAATCATCCAAAGGCATTCAAAGCAGCATGTGTCCAAGCATCCTCCCCCAACCTCCCTCCACGTTCATTAGTCACACTGCTCCAGTTTCCTAGAGCAGTACCACATCAACGCCCCAAGACTGGATATACCCCTTAAGCGTCACCCACCTCGAGGGGCCATTTAACCCCCTCACATTCCAGGAAAGTACCTTCGTCATATGGCACCTCGACCATCTCCCCCAAGCACGCATCTAAACCCCACTGCATCCACTATACCACCTCTACATCACCTTCTCCCACCGTGGCATCAACACACCGATTGTCCCCTCTAGGGTTGTACCCAACAACCGTGCCAACAACTTTACAGTCCACAGCCAGTGATGTTGCCTGGCCAACAATCTCCAACATCGCAACCATCACCCGCATTGGGAGCTTCACCAACCCCCACTGGCATCACCTCCACACCACCTTCTTCAAGATCGCACCTAGGTCTCTCTTCAGAAGCTCCACTCATCCCCGCCAATGTCTTCACTTCGCTGCCCCTCCTCGCCAGGGCCATCACGCCGATATGCACCAATGACTCTCTCCACAATCTCCCCCGAAAGCTCCAGTTCAGCCTAAAGAAGATCCTTGACGTAGGTCGTTTTGTTGGCCTCCATCTCACCAACTGCAGCTACGCATCCTCCTCAGGAAGCTTCGCACCATCCTGTTGTGTTGTGAAAACTTTCATCGAGCGCCCACAGGAGATGCCCTTGAAGGGAGCTCACCCTCCAATCATGCAGATCCCTTCTCATCCGCAAGGATCCACCTTTAGAGGGGTCTGACCGAAAAGAACCCAAGCAAGAGTCGAGTCAGTGAGACATTGAGTAGGTTCGAATCTGATTTCAAATCTGACACCTTGTCTCATAAATATTTGCCCAACACCATCAAAGGCCCCCAACTCCTTCCACTCCTCTGCCCACAATAAATGATGGATTTTGTCGCTAGAACTGTGCGCGATCTCCGCATCAACACCTTCCTCAACAGACATGCTGCAATCAAGGTGCGCTGCAAACAATTGTGCGGATTTTGCGCCATCCTTGAGATCCACAACACAACCCTTCACCTTCCAAACCTATCTCACCAACTTCTTGGCAACGTCGCTCCTAACCGACCCCACTGTGGCACCTCCACCCTCCTCTCTCAGGCCGCCCCCAACCAGAACCTGGGCATAAGTCCTCCCAACCTCCTCAACAAGCGTGATCCCCACTACCCAAGATGACCCACCAAAGCACAAAGTAATCTTCTTCAAGAACTTCCTACTAGGGGTAAGCTCGACAACTGCCCTAATCATCGACATGTCCCCCTCAACGAGGCCAAGACCAGAGCATGACCTAACCACCACAAAGAGCTATATGACCGCCTCCACCACCTATCTCATGCAAAGGCTCAAAGGTATCCCATCCACGACCACCACACCATCTTCCTCAGTAGCCTCCCAACCGTGGTGCCATCATGCATCAACAACCATCTAAATCGCACCACCACCCCCTTAGACCGCGTGACCTCACGAAGGTTCGCGCCACCTCTAAATGCAATCCAAAGAATAGGAACCTCTTTGGATTAAGCGCCGCCACCTTAAATCAACCCCAAGCCAAGCAAAAGCGCCCAACCTTCCTTCATCTTCACTTCTTCGAACTCCCCTTGCAACACCTCACTCATTATAGCCCCCACATGCTCCTTGTCCAGCAATCGGACTTGTGTGGAGCATGGCAACATCACTTCAACCAAAGGTTCCCCCTCCAGAGGGGGAGGTGGACACCCAAGCTCTATTCTACTCACCACCCACTGCCCTCAGAGACAAGCCATCCTACGATGGCCCACGCCACCGCACCTTAGACATCGGATGGGTTCTCTACAACCCTCCACAAGATGCCCCCACCTTAGGCATTTGAAGCACCTAACCTCCTTCAGCCTTCTCCATGACCACCCAACCTTCTTCGCCACCCCACATCGTCCCTCCTCTCCCTCTCTCATTCATTCGCCCCCCCCCCCCCCCCCCCCCCAACCAACCCTAAATTGTATTGCAACTTGACATTAAAAACATATATATGATTTTCAAAAATTATGATATGGCATACAATATCTTAGACTGTTAGCAAAAGTCCTTGCCTTTACTGATCGAAACTACTATAACATATGCACTACACTTGCCTATAGGCTACGTCATTTATCAAGTGCTCTTTCTTTCAACATTTACCCTCCATCTTCCTTACTAGCATGCAATCTTTAGATTATTTTTGCACCTCATCTAAAAAGTACATTAACACAAACTTACAATGTTAATTGCACTAAGGGTGACTTCATCCAATGTAGCCTCCATTTTTTCCACACTCGAACTATTTGCATCTCAAATCCTCCTAAGGAAAAGAGGTCCAAACCAACTTGACCTCCTAGTGGAGACAATCCTTACATTAGGTTGAACCTATCAATGTCACAGGCATGATTTTGGCTACATCTTTGAAATAGGATTGAGTGGTTACCCACAGCTTGTAAGTTGTAGCCATCCTTCTATTTTACTAACACCTCAAGGCATGCCTTGACAAGCTATAACCTTGAGATGTGTTGTTTATACTTGTTTGGAATTAGGTGGAGATCATTCTCCCGAATGACGAGATAAAGTGAGAGAGGACGATCGGGGTAGGCAATGGTTGTTGAGGTTCACTACCACCGCCGATGTGGTAGGGAGAAGGTGGGTGCGGACGTTTGTTTCAAGTGCCTCAGACGTGGGCACTTTGCTGCTACTTGTCGCGAGCCGATCAAATGCCGGCAATCTGGGGGTTTCGGCCATTACAGGGCTCGATGGGACCAGTGGTGTTGCCTCCTCCGCCGGCGGGGGCTCCGCTTGTGGAGGTTCAAGCGCCTTGGTCCGCGGAGGTGTGGCTCATCGAGGAAGGGCTCAAGGGTGCGCTAGTAGGGGAGGTGGTCGAAGGAGGCCTAGAGAGGATGGAGTTCGAGAGGAGCTTGGTGTCAGTGGTCGACAAGGGGAACGGTGGAGGTGTGGTTGGGAAGGTGGCTGAATTTTCGCCTTCAAGGTTCTTGGTTTTTGGGTTGCAGTTGGAGGTTGTGCAGAAACTGGTTTATGGGACGTCCGTCATCGGCCGAGTTGTGGTGCGATGGAGGTGGCCGACAAGACATGATGGAGAGTTGGCGAAAAGACCCACGAGGAGGGCAGAGGTGGCCGTGGAGATCGCCGACATTCCGCACTGGCTTCACATGAGGGAGACTCTCAAGGCGATTCTCAAGTCGTTCGCAGTGCTCAAGCGATGCTTAGAGCTTAGCCTGGTGCACGGAGACATGTCAGTGATGAGGGCAGTGATGGAGCTCAGGTCGGGGGTGAAAGCATCAACCAAGGTGGCTTGCGGCTTGGCAAGGCAGCTTGGGTGGTGCGCATGGCGGTGCTCGATGACGGACCTGAGTCCTTCAAGCAAGCCTTTCTTCATGGTGGGGGAAGGGGCTCCGCCGGAGGGGTAGGCTTGCATGCCGAGGGGGTCGAAGCTTATAGGTCTCCAAAGTTGGTAACGATGGAAGGTGGCGACGCCACCGCGGAGGTAGGGAAGCATTTTTTGAAGGCAAAATAGTAGACCAAGATCTGCAGCAGGGGTGCGGATTCGATGGCATCAATTTCAGTCCCTAAGGTTGGCACAACTGATTAGGGTTTTTAAAGGGTGATTTCGATAGGGGAAAATCTAAGGGGCCCAGGGCTTCAGGGATCCGATGCGTGGTGAAGGGGAGGCACCTTTAAGTGGAGATTGCAAAACTGGATTGATAGGGGTACCCGATCTCGTGTGGTCAAATCCAGGTCCCCCCCCCCCCCCCCCCCCCCGAAGAGGAGTGAAGAGCTGTTGGGAGCATCAGGTTGTGAGGGACCGGGCTCAGACAAGCCACGGGTCCATATTCAAGGGGACCCTGGCTCTAATGTAAGACTCTACGGTAGCCCTCACGGACCGAGCCCTGCTGGTGGCTCCATGTGATTGTCTCGATGGAGACCCTTGCTCGAGGACTAAAGCTGAGCTACCGTCAGTGGTGGAGGTATCGCCCGCTTGTGTCAACGAGCATGGTGTCGATGGAGGGTGGTGCTACTAGACGCAACCTGAAGGACGATGCAATGGCAACAGGGGGGCCCATGCTAGTAGGGCAGCGGCGGAAGGTGCCTCTGGGCCAACGGCGTGGGCAGCATCGGCCGACTCTGTTGTGATGGGGGAGATAGCTAGTGGTGATGTTGTTGGAGGGCACGATGACAGGAAGTGTCAGTTGGAGATGGAGGCTAAGGCCATCCCTGAAGGGGCGGTGGGCGGAAATGAGGAGGTTGGTGACTAGGTGCTAGATGTGTAAATGAGGGCGAGTGTGGATGGTGCTGATGATGTGGAGGCTGACAAGGGTGCTGAGGCACCTAGGGAGGGATCGATGCTGGGGCTAGAGGCTAAGGAGGTGGACCTTATTAACGAAGTGACAAGTTTTAAGTGTGCGACAGGAAGAGTTATGGTGCTCATCCATGACCAAGGTCGTCACCTAGAATGTTAAGGGCCTGAATGGCCCCTCGAGGTAGGTGGCAATGAAGGGGTACGTGCAGCGTTGGGGGCCTAACGTGATCCTACTCCAGGAGACGAAATTTGAGCGTTGTGAGCAGCAGGTCTAGAGGGAGATGTGAGGTGGAACCCCTAGTGACTTTATGGCCTTGAATGTTGTCAGGCAATCAGTTGGTGTGATTGTTGGATGGAAGGAGGTTGTGTTCTCCATGGTTGACTCATTGGTATCCTTTATGGCGACTATGAGGCTCAAGAGATGTTGGGACGGCTCCTGATGTGTTGTATCAATGGTGTATGGACTGAATGATGATGGTGCCAGGCACATGTTGTGGATTGAGCTGACAGCCAAACAACGTTGAGATTCCAAGGGTGTCCCTGGCTGATTGGAGGGGACTTTACTGTCACCCTGTTGGCAAACGACAGGCCAGGAGGGAGGGCGGAAGAGACCGAGGCTCAGAGGGGTTTGCAAAGTTTGTTGCCACGCATGGCATGCTAGACTTGCCTCCGAGCTCCTGTGCGTTCACTTGATGGAGCTCGAGGGGACAAAGGTCGAGGCTGGATAGATTCTTCTCATCCATTGAGTTGGTTGAGGCTTTCCTGTTGGCAAAAGTCAGACCTATGGAGAGGTCGTTCTCAGATCATATGCCACTATTGTAGGACTCCAATGAAGGAAGACGCTTTAGAACTTACTTCAAGTTTGACAGAGCATGGGTCATGAAAGATGGGTTTAAAGGAAAGGTTGAGGACAAATGGAGATCCCTACAAGTAGATGGTCGGCAGCAGCGAGATTGGAAGCAAAACTCCGAGAGCTTAAGACTTTCCTCAAGGAGTATGGGAGATAGCTTAAGGAGGGATGGCACAAGCGGAAGAATGAGGCGTTGGGAGAGATTACGAAGCTAGAAAGGGTGGAAGACCTGGGATTGTTGTCTGAGGAGGACCAGGCTGTGGGGGCTAAACATTTACAGGTTATTCAAGTGGAAGATCGGAAGGCCGAAGTGGAGTGGAAGGCGAGATCTAGGCATAAATGGATAAAAGAAGGGGACTCTTAACATGGGGTTCTTCCACATGGAGACTTCAGGGAGATGACAAATGAACTGGATTGATAGGCTTTTGGTGGGTGGTACAAAGGTTACAAGAAGGGATGCAATTGGTAGAGCTATAGCTAACTTCTTCAAGGAATTTACCGATAAGAGACAGGCAAGGAGTTGGAACTTGGAAGTGGCAAGGGTCCAAGATACCGGCCATCAATATGGAGATTACGAGGCCTTTCTCTGAGGATGACATGCGCGAGGCTATTTAGGAACTAAATGCAGACGGTTGCCCTGGGCATGATGGCTTTCCTATGTTCAGGCTCAACAAGTTCTTCATGTTCCTTTTGCCGAAGAAGGATGGAGTGGAGATTATTGACGACTTTTGGCCCATTGCTCTTTCCAACATGATCTATTTGATTGTGGCGAAGGTTTTGGCCAACAGGTTGAGGGGGGTACTGGCAGGGTTGGTGGCCCAAGTGCAGACAACTTTTACCCCTGGCAAGAACATCTTGGATGGCTATGTCGCAACATCAAAGATTCTTTCTCACTAGAAGCGGGTGAAGAAGATGGCTTTTCTTTGGAAGGTTGACTTCAGGAAGGCCTATGACTATGTTCAATGGTCTTTCCTTTGGATGTCCTTGATCAAAAGGGGCTTCCCACAGATATGGATCTAGTAGATGAATCAATGTGTCAAGACTACCTTCTCGATCCTTATTAATGGCAACCCAGTGGGGGGATGGATTCAACTGAGGAGAGTTGTCAGGCAGGGCTGCCCGCTGGCACCGATGCTTTTTGTTCTGGAGACCGATGCTTAGGCAAGGGGGTCCATGAGGGCATGTGATAGAAACCTGATTAGAGGATTCACTTTGGATGATGGGGTTGCGGTCTCAATTCTCCGGTAAGCGGATGACACGATTTTCTTTGTAGAGGGCAGTGACAGAGGCAAGGAGGATGTGCATTCTACTGGAGTTGTTTAGGGAGGCATCCAGGCAACATATTAATTTTTCCAAGTCGACTTTTGCTCCCTTCAATTTACTGACCATAGAGACTGCCAGATGCAGCATGGTTCTGGGTACTCAGATAGGAGCTCTTCCTCTGTCGTATTTGGGTCTCTCCTTGATTGATAAAAAGATCGTTGTGCAGCAGTGGTCTTCCTTGGTGGAGAGAATAGAAGGGAGGCTAGCGGGGTAGGCCTCCAGGATCATATCCAAGGGGAAAGACCGGTGGTGCTCAAAGCGATGTCTCATCTTTACCATCCTATTTTCTCTCAATGTTGAAGATCCCGAAGCAAGTGGAGAAGTGTTTGAGCCTAATGAAGGACTTCTTTTTGGATGAACCATGGTGATGGTGGGAAAGGAGAGAGGATGGTGGCCTGGGAGGACATGTGCAAGCCGGTGAAAGAAGGCGGGCTAGGTGTTAGGGAGGTGGGAAGGATGAATGAGAGTTTCCTGACTAAGTGGATTGCCAAGCTACTTGGGAGTGATGGGAATCTGGTGGGGAGGGTCTTTAAGGCTTGTTACGATGGCCCCTTGACCTTGGACTTGTTCTCCAAGTCGCATGACGCCTCTCACTTTCTTAGGGGCCTCTCAGCGATGGCTCCTAAGGTGAGGAGCCTTTTCTCCCCGGTGCTTAGCTCCGGGACGTTCAGATTTTGGTTAGATGATTGGACTAGGCAGAGAAGGTTGTGTGATCGCTTTCCCAAGCTCTCTGCACTGGCTGTGGATAGGAGAGTCAGGGTGGCAGATGTTTGGGAGGACTGTTGGTGCCCCTCGTTCGTAGGTACTCTATGAGACCAAAGGATTGGGGAGCTCCAAAGGTTACTGCAGAAGTTACGGTACCAACCGGAGGGTGGGGAGGATGCCTTTTGTTGGGAGGAGGGGGATTTCTCAGTTCGGAGCACATATAGAAGATTGGGAAGTGTTAATGCTTTGGTTAACGTTGATCTCATTCGAGATTGCAATCGCATCTGGTAGACGACCTGCCCCTTGAAGGTCAAGATTTTCGCCTAGTTGCTATTGAGGAGCAGGCTCATGACGAGGAAGTGGAGGGCTAAACGGGTTCCCGATGCTGAGGTTCAGTGCCCCCTTTGTCTTGGGGAGGAGGAGGATGTGGATCATCTCTTTTTCCGCTGCCCTTTTGTCAGTCAAATTTGGAGACATTTTGAGGCTAGATGGTGGTCACACTCCACCTTTCATAACTTCTGGAGGACATACAAGTGTGGGAGGAGGGATGGAGGTCAGAATGTCTTTCAGTTGAAGAGGGAAGTGGCGAGGTCATTGGCGGTGTTGTGAGGCATCTAGTTAGGGAGGAACAAGGTTGTCTTCAGGGACAGTGGTATGTGGAGAACTTTACTGAGCCGATTTCTTCACTAATTGCTTTTTGGATCTTTAGTTTGTAACTTGGCCATGGGCCTTTTTTGTTTAATATAATTTTGGGTGGTTATCATGCGGATATCTGCCCTTTCCCTTTTCCAAAAAAAACAAGCTATAACCTAAACAATCCATCACATCACATGCCCCATAAACAAATTTCAAAGCAACCTGACAAATTAAAAACCAAGAAACTAAGAAAATATGGAGGTTGCCATCTTACCACTACCCCTGCAGCCTAAAGATTTCCATTACCTTCCACTTACTTTTTACAGAGTTATTTTCAAAGTCTGATATCAATAGCATTAAGTGATTATTGAAAATATGGCCCATCAAGACATGCATTTATAACTTTTCCATGCAACGCATTGGTCCAACCCAGTTGCATCAATGCAGTACAAACCAAGGTTATTACAGAAATTTTTTTTCAGCTTATCTGAACGGGGATCTCGTGCCAACAAAATTCTGACAATAAAACAAATCTGGCAGTGGCTGTCTTGATGACCATGAAAATCATGCTCTCTTTTTTACCAGTTATGCAACATCCCCATGACAATGTAGTATAAAGAATCCTTTTATATTTCTACATTCAGAAGACGATAAGGTTTAAGGGACATCAAATTGTTTCTAAAATGGTTTGGCAGTGTTGTAAATCTCTTACAAATGTTCACAAGATAGTGTATTCCTTGTTCATGACACTGAAAGGACCAAGTGTTACACCTCCAATATGTCACCACTTCTAGATTGGGGATTTTCAATGCATTCAGTTTCTCTGTTGGCATTTCAAAAATAATGGTGAAGCTAGTTCTCTTAGGTTGATTAGTTATCAACTAGTAGGCTCTACAAATCTTGGATGAGAAGAAAAATCCAAAGATTTTTTTTTTTTGAAAGGAGTGGGGGAAGATCTAAAGATTACAAGTAGCCTTGATAACATGGATGCAAAGGTTCAAAAAGTTGTTATGCAGTATTCAATCCGATGGGTCACCACATAGCAAATATACAGTTTTGCATTTTTTATTTAAAATACTAAATAATTGTTAATTATTTCATTAGTTTGATAAAATTTGTGTCGTATGTCCCAAGCATATGCAAAATAAAATTATAAACAAAAGGCTATAAGGCTAGAATTAACACAAGATCATCAAGTACCATAGAACAAAGCATGCTCCTATTCCTTAAGTATTAGATTGTTGCAAGCATAGACAATGGGATTAGGGTTGGTGCAATGAGATGGGTGGTGCGACAATGAGAGAAGTGTTTGGTGCCACAATGGGGGAGGTGTTTGGATTGTACCTAAACAATGGCTTATATGGGTTTGTCCATTTACCCGGTAGGCTTTCTTTTGAAGTCAGGGATATACTCAGGTGAGTATATACCTAGTCAGCCCAAATATGCAGCACTACATGGAAACGAGGCTGTGCAATACTCACTTCAGATATATGGCCACATGGGCAAATGCAGGTGCATACTCAGCCTATGCAGCCGACTTCCTATACCCTGCATAGATGGAATTTACAATTCATAAGGCCTTCATTCCATGACCCATGGTTCAATCAGTGGTGATGAGACAATTAGCTAATGCAGACGATAGACAATGCCATCTTAAGAGGAAGGGATTTTATGTCAAGAGTGCTTCTGAGCACTATCTAGCTTCTATGAAGTTACGACAATGCCAAAGACCTAAACCACCCAAAGTTTTAGCAATGCTCGAGATTGTTGAAATGTCAAAAAAAATCACCACTTTTCTTAGTCATCTTATCATCTTATAAAGAACAAGGCATGGTTATTCTTCCAGTAAATCTAGAATTCAATTGTGGCATTGTATCATTGTATCAGTGAAAAACCTGCAGGCCAAATCCCTGAAAGAGATAACAACGAGATAATGCTAAGTTGATGGGACCAGAACTAGACTCCAGATTTGTAGAGAAAAATTACGAAGGAACAGCATAATGTACACAAGTCTTCTAACAAAAGAACAATAATAACCTTGCAAAAAAAGAAACAGAATCTCTACCTACAAAAAAAAAATCATGTATGTGATCATACACATGTCCATGCTTAAAGGGATGCAGTACACCAATGCAGAAAGATGGATAACGAACAAAGCGAACTACTGATATGGCATACCTGCACGATAATTTCCCTCCAAAAGAACAGGAACTTCAAATAGATCATCAAAAAGTCCATCAGAAATGGCTGCCCATGTGCTTGAAAGCTCATTACCGAATGGAAAGCAGGCTTCATCAACTGCAGGACCATTAGAAACTTCATGTGTACCTAACACATCATCACAGGAATTCTCAGAATATTCAGAACTATTGTTAATCACAACTGAAAGATCTGTCTTTTTGGACTCGGAAGAATCTAAGGTGGCAAACTTGTTCTGTGCAGCTCCTAGAAGGGAAGGTGGTGGTCCTGGTGGCCCAGGACTGCCTTCTTGACTGTAGAACGACGGCACAATCACCCTTTCAGTACTTTCTAGTACTTTGATAAGGGGACGACGACGATTTTTTCTTTTGGAGATTTCACTTGACTGCATCTCCCGCCGTCCTCTCTTTGGCGAACAAAGGTCTTTCGTGTGGTTTAGAGGGCCCATGCATGAGAAATTGCTGTTGAAATTTGTCTCAGTGACTGAAAAATCATCAACAAGATATTGCTCGTCGGATTTCACACCATTTATGATTCCAGAAACACTTCTAGATTTCACTCCCAAACCAAGGTCTTCAAGACCTCTGATGCGTGTTTTCTCTTCAATTCCACCTTCCCCATCATCATTTAGGTTCCTCCATTTCCTTTTCTTAGCAGCCTGCACTTTATTGGTAATTGCAGCTTTATTGTGTTGTTCTGAGGAAATGACAGATGGAGAAACCTCCATGATCATGTTGCCTTTGGCCTTAATAGCCTTTTTTCTGATATCAATTTGCTCTTTGTGTGTGCCTTGTCTATCTGTTGTACCAGATGATTGGATTACACCAGAATACAAATCCCAATCCCCATTGGAATTTTGAATCCGCTCAAGCTCCAGAGCATGAATAATAGCATCTTCTCTGCGAGCATACTTTCCCGTTCTATCTGCCCTGTTTGCATGCTCTGCGGATGCCTTGGCCTTTTTGATACACTCATCATACTCACCACAATGAAATGCTTTGATGCGCTTTGATTTTTCAAGATCATACCAGTCCCTATATTTTTTGTTTAACAAAAAAAAAACAAGTCAATTCATAAGGTTCAGGTTAGAACGTAAGTCAAGCTAACAATTTGAAGTAAAAGAAACCCAAGAACAAGCTTGTTGAGATTGTAGACTGCTTCAGCATATAAATATTTGAAATGCATGATCCGTTAAACATACCATCCAGTGCCATCTTCTCTGAAGAGAAGGAAAATAGGCAAAAACCAGGGTCTGAATATCTCCCAGGATGCCAAATGGTTGGGAATATTAAAACAAGAACTATTAACGTCTAGGGTAGTGCGCATACCAACTGATATCTGGAAATAGGAAATGTACAGAATCCCTGGAAAGTCCCTGAACTACCATGTAGACAGGAAAAGATGCATGCCAGCCTACGGTTTTACATAGTTGTAACCAATTTTGTAAGGAAACGCCCTCCAAACATAACATTGTCTTCGTATAATAAGGCTTGATTCAGTGAGGGCTTCATTAGCTTATAATTTATAATATGTTAACCAAATCTCTCAAACAACAAACCACACACTCAAACAGGCAAAAAAATCGTCGCTCAGGTTCAAAAATTTAGCAACTAAACAAGATTCCAATGACATATTCCTGGTCTATATTGGCTTTTCTGCACCCTTGAAAATTAAGTTGAAAAACCTTACAATTATGTCCCCAAAGACACCACTACAATTGTTTCCACGTACCCTTTGGCCAACCAACCGGAAGCATGTGTTGAACAAGAAGGGCAAACCTGCAGTAGGCATTCCTTTCTGTCCATTGTAAATCACCTTGGGATCATCGAGATAACGAATACAACTCACAAATAGCAAAACCGAGTAGAACAGCATGCCCAAGACCTCACAAGTGACAATCTGATGGAACAATCAACAATACGATTGGAATCCAGAACCAACAAACCAACAACCAAGAAGGAGCAAAATCCCGTCATTCCACCCGTCAAACGCAACAATCATCATCTTGATAAAATGGTCAACACCACAACAGCATTTGCCGTTCTCAACAAACAGATGCAACCCACAATGTAGAGAGTGGCAAGAAAAAAGAAAGGGCACCCACATGCTCCCGTCCTCCTTCCCCAGGAGCTTCACCGGCGTGCCCTTCCTCCTCCTCGGTAGCCCCTCGGGAGACATCACGAGACCGGGCCACCACGACCCGTTCCGCCGGCGGACCCACACCAGGGCCCCCGCTCTCGTATCGATCCCCTTGTTCCTGGGCTCGCCGCAGCTCCCCATCCCAAACCCAACCATGGCACTCCCCCGCAGCTACCACCACACCAAGATCCACCCCATCCACTCTAGTGTCTGTCACCACCTCCTCCAAGACCCAAGTCCTGAAACAAGAAATGGGTCATGATCAAAACCCCGCCTTTGGTCAAACCCCCACCGTATCAACCAAGAGCGAGCTCCCCGGAGAGAGGGGGTCGCTCACGTTCGAGAGATGGGAGCTGAAAGATCGGATTTTGACGAATACCCACGAATGTTCTGGGACGGCAGAGGTGATCGGGGGCGAGTTCAAGTATTACCGTTCCGATCTTTGTATCGGTGGGAACGGCTCCCTTGTTGGGTTCACCTCGAGCTCAAGAGGTGCCTTGAGGAGCTCCGAGGTGGAGGGGAGGTTTAGGTGGGGCGTAGGAGATGGGAGGCGGTGGCGGCGTTCGGGATTGGAGTGAGGCGGCTGCTGTGAGTCTGGTGCGGCGAAGACAGATGAGGAGAGAAGAAGTGGGGAGTGTGCGTGTGTGTGTGTGTGCGTGCGTGCGTGCGTGCGTGCGAGAGGAACTGGAAGGGTCGGATGTGGAACGAGAAGGGGCAGAGAGACTACAACAGTTGAAGGGAGAAGAAGGGGTGCACAGCGATGTATGTGGTGCTTGCAAGCTCTTTTTTTGACGGCAGGGATGTAATGGAACTTGAAAGTGTGGGTTTTTCCGGAAAGTGATTAAAAAGAAAAAATAAAGTTTTACAAAGTTTATAATGAATTTCTTTTTAGACAAATGCAGTCAGGTGGATTATGTGAAAGATGATTCTTCTTTTTTTTCAAGTGAAGGTGGATAGTTGCCATATTTTAGAAAAAACCTCCGATGAAAGCTTCACTTGAATATTCAGATTTTTTTAATATTATAAGTCACACAAAGATGCAAAAGAAAATTTTAATAATATAAAAATATAAGAGTAATAAATAAAAGCTTAAATCAAATCTAAAGAGGTATTGCATCATGGTCAAAGATGTAAAATAATAACATTAAGGTAAAATATACATTAATAAAGATATTAAAGATATCTACGTGAACAGTACTTTTTATCCTTTAAGGTGAAATTTTATTATTTTTAAAAAAAATTCATATTGTAATTTTGCTTGAACATTTAGATTTTTTAAATAATATAAGTCTAGAAAAGATATAAAAGAAAAATTAACCATCGCATCAAAATAAAAGATACAACATAATAATGTTGACACGAAATATATATTAAGTGTAGCATTAAAGATACACTTGTTGTAAAGAAAAAATGTTCATTATACAGCTCATCAAGGCATATTCAAGCAATAGGTCAACCTCACTCATGCAGGAAGGTTAATTGTCTAAGCCTTGCCTTGCTTTATCTAAAATTAATAATCTTATGACCTGATCCCGACTCCCTGCGGAACCTGAGAACAGCCTGTCTCAACTAACCCCAAAACCTAGTTGTCCAACGAAAAATAAACCAAATGCAAGGATAAACATTTCAACAACCACGCATGCAATGTAACTAAGCAAAATGATTAAAAGTTGGCAATGGAAAACAAGAATAGAATTCAACAGAAGCGACATGCCATAGGCGAGAAATAAATGTACAGTTCACTAGCTATCACAATCGACAAAAACGTAACAATACAGGTTTCAACATAGGCCAAAATGCTCACTAACAACATAAAATCTCGAAAATGGAACAGAAGCAAGTACAACTACTGCTAGGCTCGACTGGGCCCAGCACCCTCTGCAGCTGGTGGTGCAAACTCCCTGACCTAAACAAGTTACATATATTTATGGTCAGCAACGCTGAGTAAAGTGGTATATATATCATTTACATGTAATTTGACATAAATGAACAAGCAGCTAACTAATCATACAATTTCTAGTTATGTATTATTATATGTT
This sequence comes from Thalassia testudinum, assembly GCA_037157565.1. NCBI lineage: Eukaryota > Viridiplantae > Streptophyta > Magnoliopsida > Alismatales > Hydrocharitaceae > Thalassia > Thalassia testudinum. The sequence goes on along the minus strand of JAZHRO010000022.1, from coordinate 64,002,046 downwards.
TTCATTTAAATCAGCTATGTGTTTCTGATTCGGTTTCTAGTAAGGGTCCACAACATTTTTTAATCCACTTGTTTCCCGAGGGAACGGTCTTGATGTAGTTTTCACGCGATGCAAGATGTGCACGTGATGCTCTCTTGGCCGGGAGAGTACCCTGTGGTAGTCCTACACTCGATTTACCACCTTAGCGGTCATAGTCACGACGTAGCAGTAATACGGCATGCGCGATAAACGCACAGGTAGCTACCCCACACTGGCATACGATCAGTCCTTGAAATGACCCTTCCCAAGGGTCGGTAGGCTTTTTCCAGAGACTATGGGGTTTTCGTTGCAAGTTTTAACCCCCTAGCTATTCAGTGGAAGGACGTGAGGAAATTTTGGAGTCTTGGGGGATGCTTTGTGTAATTTCCTCAGGCCCACAACTATACCCCACGCACACCACCCCTCCCCTAAACCCTAACCCTAAGTTACCCTATAAAAACCCCCCAGCCTTGGAATTTGTGCCCTACTCCCTCTCCCACACCCCTCTTCCCTGCGGCTGCACACACCCACCCTGTCTCCTTCCTTCATCCATTTCTTCCCCCTTCACGTTGCTGCTAAGGGAGCTACTGCGCAAGGAGTGTGCGAGCTCAAGGAGGAGGCGGAGCCATTGTGGGAGCTAGAGGGAGGAGTTCCGTGCAAGGCTGAGGCTGCATCGAAGCAACTGCATCTCCTGTGTGTGAAGGAGAGGACTTGGTTACAAGGAAGAAGGCCTCACAGTGATTCTGCGGAATCATATTTCCGTAGGATCAAACGTCTGGGAGAACCCTTAGACGCCTGGTTGGACGTCCGGAGTTGTATCTAGACATTTGATACGGCACAAAAACTCAAGGTAAGACCCTATTCAAGGTCTGTGCATTTGTACTGTCCCTACTGTAGCCTGAGCCTTGAGCCGTGTGTCGCAAAGTGAAGAGGAGAAGCCTCCCGCGAGGAGAAGAAGGCTTGCGAAGGCCTGTGTGAGGGCCTTTTTCCGCGGATCGGACGTCTGCACCTCTTGACAGACATCTTATAGGACATCTGGAGGTAGCATCAGACATCTAACTAGGCGATTTTCAAAGGTATGCGCTCTGGACGATCTCTGCAGGTTTTTTTTTTTTTTTGAACAAACCACTTAGAGGAGGTCTGACCGTACGACATTGTGTACGTCTGCAGAGCCGTTGGGAAGGTGCACAGGCACAACGACCCAGACACTTTAGGACATCTGGACGTCTCCCCAGACGACTGATACCCGTCTTAGACGTCCGAGTGAACTATCAGACGTCTGGAAGGACCCCAGAACGATCGTAAGAAGTTCCAAACGTCCGATCTCCACACAGAATGCAAGGTGAGATCCCTGCTATCATTTAGGACATCTGGGCACTACTCCAGACGTCTGATTTCGATCTGGTTGGTCTGTTTCAGACACCTGGCTGTCGGTCCAGCTGGACCCATCTGCCTGGTCCGATTCAAGTGAATAGAGAATGGTGTTTGGGCCGGTTCAGGGCCCAAATGAAGTCGAGTTTTAGTAAATAAGGTATTGTTGGTTTCCTATCGGAAATACCCATGTGATGGAGCCTTGTTCTAGCCATTTTGAACTCTTTTTCCTGTCTCGAGAAATATTGAAATGGTTGGTCTTACCGTCCATGGTGTGCAGAGGCTACGCAGTCCGCCGTTCGTGCCCCCACACCTCCCGGTTACTCTGGTAGAGTGATCTTTACTATCCCTTGTGAATTAAATAATGAAAATGTATGTTATTTAGAACTAATTGTTTGAACCCTAGGATGTACAATGAACCCTAGGGCTGAGATAGAAATTTGAATAATTATACATGCCGTCAATGTTTAATTATGGTAATGTTTTCTGGATATGCTAAATTACGAGGTACTTGTTTACATTCGTTGAATCATGACTTGAACTGAAATACATGTTGTATCCTATTTAGCTTGATTGATGAGATAAGTGTCAAATTGTGAAATCATGAGTTGCCTGTTATACCCTAAATTTATCATGAGATGAACAGAGGCATGTGTACTGTACGGAAATAAGAAATTCCTATGCACGAACTCTACGGGAAACTAGAAGAGGAACTCACTTGTATAGAATAAATATCGGATGTCGAAGGGAAGTGAGCTGGCCTTCGAGTACACGGTACTGAGAAGAGCGACTGTCCCTTTGGTATGGAGAGTAGCTGGCCCTCTCGTACACGATACTGAGGAGAGATACTATACTTAGTGTAGGGGGGAGCTAGCCGCCCCACCAGGCCTGGGGTTAGGACTGGCCCTCCTACACAGACTCTTGTTAGGCCCACTGGGTAAACTGGGATAGTCGAATGAGGGTACGCAGACTGTGGAGGGGCGAAACCCCTATTCTGAGAGGGCAAGGCCCTATGCTATTCCATGTTGTACTTTTGGGCATACCCGCTAGCGGAAATGACTGACCACTTGCTAATGCGGGGTAGCTACCCGTGCACTTATCGCGCGTGCCATAGTCATTGCTACGTCGCGACCATGACCTCGAAGTAGTAGACCGAGCGTAAGACTATCACAGGGTGCTCTCCCAATCAAGGGAGTGCCACGTGTACATCCTACATTGTGGGAAAACTGCAATAAAGATCATTCCCTTAGGGAATAGGAAGATTGAGAGACATTGTGAACCTTTTGCTAGAAAATTGACTCATAAACACTAATTGTTAAATTAGCTGTTAATTGGATAATTAGATAATTACGTGTATATCTGTGGCTTTCTTTACTGCTTAAATTATATAACTGTTATATATACCACTCTACTCAACATACGCTGACCACCCGTTATATATAACCATGTACAGGTCAGGGAGTCAAGCAGCCAGCACCACCGGCTGTAGAGGGTGTTAGGCCCAGTCATGACCAGCCTTAGCTTCCAGTATCAGTTCTCTGTCAGCCTTTTTTACTGTAGTGAGTGTTCTTTTTCATGTTGAACTCAATGGTGTGAACTTTTATTGTTGTGATGGCTAGTTTTTGGATTATGTTTAATGTCTTATTGTGCTCCAGTTACTTTCGCTGCTTCCTTTAATTATTTCTAGCTACTTGCATGCGTGGTTTGTGTTGGTTTCGTGTGTATGGGTTAGTTTCTCATTGGACGACTGGGTCTTAGGGTTAGTCGAAGCGAGCCATTTCCGGGTCCCCAAAGGGGTCAGGGTTCGAGTCGTAACAGTCCTTTCCGCTAGCTGGTAAGCCTAAACGTACAGTATAGAACAGAACATGGGCCTCACCCCTCAACAGTTAGCGTACCCTCGCCCGACTATCCCAGTTTGCCCAGTAGGCCTAACAAGAGTCAGTGTAGGGTGGTCATTCCTAACCCCAAGTCCCAACCCAAAAGGCGACTAGCTCCCCCTACATTAAAAGGACAGTAACTCTCCTCGGTACCACATACACGAGGGCCAGCTCACTTCCCATATCCAAGTTCGAACAACCGACCAACATACCCGTAGGCAACGAGTCTCATCATACATCGAACATCTATATTACTATACTATGATTCCTTTCCTAGTTCCCCGTAAGGTTCATGCATAGTATTCGACTTATTTCATTACATGGCATGTCATCTGTCTCACATTCTGGTTTCTTATTCATATAACAGGCAGCTCGTGAGTAAACAGGATAAGAAATCATCATTTTTAACATTCCATTTCTCACAGTAAGAAATTTAACATGCGTTCTTCAGTTCATGGCAAGCGAGGTGCGTACATTGAACATAAACAATCACATTCTCAGTCTTAGGGTTCATCTCATAGCTTAGGTTTCAAGCAGTATTAACATGCACTTTACTAATTCAAACCACAGAAGTAGAGAAGACCACTCTACCAGGGCATACGGGTGGTATGGGGGCTCGAACAGTGGATCCTGATGTCTCCGCGAGTCCCATGTGCACCACGAACTGGAGACCTATATTATTGACCAATATGTCAAACGAGCTCAAAATAGTATAGACACTATACTAACATGTAGAGAATTCCGAAAGAAAACCAACGATACTTTGTTTGCGAAAAACTGACTCCATTTGGGCCTTAAATCGACCCAAAAATACGCATCCTGACCAAAATCAAACGTATGAAAAGTCTCAAACGTCTTAAACGAGCGCGGGATCTCACCTTGCTTTCTACGTCTTTTTCAGACGTCTGAAACCCTTCACAGCCATCTGAAGGAGCTTCCAAACGTCTGCCACTTCTCCCGGTCGTCTAGAAGAACCGTTTGACGCTACTTTCAGATGTTCTAAAGTGTCTCGAACACCGCGCCAATGCATCTTCCCAATGTCTCTGACACTTCGGCACTCTGCGTGCTTTCCAGATGTTCTGAGTCCATCCCAGCCATCCGTGACCCCTCCATACATTTGACAAGTGTTGCAAACATCTGAGCTGTGGAAAAATACTATGCAGAACCTCTTTCCACCCTCCCTCTACTTCTCGCACACCCTCCTCCCCTTCAATCTCCCTCTACTCCCCACTCTCCCTCTCCTTCTCCCTCACTCGGCTGCTGTGGTGGAGAGCAAATGGGGGGGGGGGGGGGGGGGGGGGGTTTATGGATGTGTGAGGGATGTGCATGGGTATGGTGGGGGGTATGGTATGGGTATCGGGGGAGTATGGGGCATGGGGAGTGTAGGGGTATGGGGGGAGGTGCATGGGTGGTGATCGGACGCATTTTGCGGTGTTTTAAAGTTATGTTCGTTGCAGTATGTTACGAAAAGCAATTACCAGTTTATTTCAATTTATTACTCGAAATTTAAAATATCCCGAGGTCGAACTCAGTGAGTACACTTTGATTATAGAACCATACAAATTCACAGTTCAATATACTACTTTTTACAAAAATTTAAGAGAGAGAGAGAGAAATCATTTTCTTCTTTTCTTTCTTTCTTCTCTTCTTCTTTTCTTTTCCTTTTCTTCTTTCTCTGCCTTTCCTTTTTCGGACGTCTGATTCTTTGAATCAGACGCCTTATCTACTCCTTTGCTACAGTGCCTCACAACTTCTTTTTCTTCTCTTCTTTGTTCGGCTTCCTTCTTCCTCTTCTTCTTCAGCTGCTGCTTCTCCTCCTTCTTCTTTCTTCCTTTCCTCTTGGCTTTCCTCTATGCAGCAGGCTCCCTCCTCTTTTCTTCTCTTTTTCTCTGGCGAGTCTTCTTCTTCAACTCCTTCTGCTGCAGCTCCTCCTTCTTCATTCTTCTTCTCTGCTGCGAGTGCTTTGCTGCTAAGTCCTCTCCACTCCTCTTCCTTTGCTTCCCCTCCTGTTCCCTGCACAGGCGTCCAGTTAGGCAAAACCTAACCCCTACCCTTCCCGCGTCTCTCTTTCTCAAATTCACTCCAAGGTTCGCTCCCCCAGAGCCTTAATCAGGTATGCTGGTCGAGTGACGCACCCGGGACCTGGCACACCGGCGTGGGTGGTGCGCGAGGTGTGCACAGGCAAGGTATTCGGGTCGCGAGCCAGGTCCGCGTGAGCAGTGCCGCGGACGAGACCGGGTGAGTGAGGGCGAGGGACCTCACCCCTGTGTGACTTGAGGCGATAAGCCTAAGTCACTTTCTCCTCTTATGCAGGTGCGGGCGCACCTTCACTTCCGAGGTGGGACTAAAGTCCCACATGCTTCTTCGTGCCCCTGCAGGAAGAAGGCGCGAGCAATTGTGGTTGCAGCTGAGGCCTTCGACTCCAGTCGAGGGCCTGAGTGCGTGCGCGAGAGTATTCCGCGCACCTGAGACTGCTACACTTGGGCTGGGAGAACCTGGAGCTTCAGCACGCTTGCTTCAAGCAAGCTTCCCCTCCTACGTTAATGGTGGAAGACGCTCTAAACCTGAAAACACGAACACGGCCTCACGACCCTGTCAGATGCCTTGGGGAGCTTCACCAAGGTGTGGCGAATGTGCAGAGGTGGTCGGCGAGGCGTGGGAACGTCTGTGGGCGCGTGCCTAGGGCACACTGTAGAGGTGCAGGTGGGTGTGTTCGGGGACAGTGTGTGGAGAGTGTGGTGGTCGATGGAAAAGGGGAAAATGATCAGGGAGTGATGGTGGAGCTTCTGAGGGGTTTGGCGAGGTGGATGGAGGCGTGGAGTGGCGGGGTCACCTCACCGGTGGTCTACTGGAGGTGTGGATGATGGTGGTGGTTGGAGACTGTCGAGGGCTTGAAAATAACAATTGATAAGGGGGAAATAAAGAGGGGAGAAAGAGGAAGAGTTTTTACCTAGCTAAGCAGACGAAGGGGGGTAGGAGGCAGACAGCTCATTCCTGTCATCGCCGGAGACGACGCCCTGTGGGGAAGATGACGGCAACGAGGAAGAGAGACTGGAGGGTGCCTAATGGTATGGCAAGGCGCGACAAACGACGGTGGAGGTAACCCTGCCACTGGTATGGTGGTAGGGCGACAAGAGAGGAGGAGGAGGATCGCCGGAGTCTGCGGGCGAATGGTCGGAGGAGGAGACAGAATTTGAGGTTTTTCCTCGGCCAAAACAGGCTTAAAGCAACTGACGGCCCCCTACCACTCCTTAAATAGATGTTGGCGAGGAGAAGATCTCGAGGAGGGAGCGTAGATAGGCCGCCGGAGAATGGCCGGAGAAGAGACCCATGCCTTTCGCGCGTTCGCACAAGAGGTATGGGCATCGACAGGGCATGGGAGGGGGTCTATGTGGAAGAAGACAACGCAAGGGACCCCCCTCTCGTTTCTGGGGTCGGTCCCCATACCCTGCGCGGCGCCATCCTCCGCGCAAAGTCGCCGAAGGCATGGGCGGCTACTGCGGGTGGCAGAGGCATCGGCATGCAAAGAACGAAGGGAAAGCTGGGGGGCTAAGTGCAAGGGTTCAAAAAGTTAAAGGTCAAAAAGTAATTCTTGAGGACTAATTTGTAAAGTAGGTCAAAATGGCCTTCCCTTACGTCCAATTTTTGGTACAAACCTAATTTTGACCTAAGGAATCCAATGGTGAAGTTTGATTTTAGGTTTGACCACGTTTGATTGATCAATTTGCATAAAAACCCAAATTAGGTCAAAAATTAGGTATGGTTCTCAATTTAGGTCAAGATAGGTTCCAATGGCCAAATTGAAGGTTTTAAACCCTAGGGGATGTTTTTTCATGAATTTTATAGGGTTTAATTGATTTTTATCTTTCCTGAAACTTCGTGAATTAAAGTGGGTTTGTTTTAGGGTTACAGAATGTCATTTAATTCCTAAAAGCTGTTATAACCCTTTTAAGATCAAATCATCCCACTTTCTTTCTTATTAAGCTCATTTGACCTGTGTTTAGACCCTTAGACATCCCATTTGTGTACTTCATTGGTAAAATTACAGTTTTACCCCTTATGTGTTGCTGATATTCAAATTTATAGTTCTTTGATTTAGGCTTTCCCTTAGGTTTTGTAGGAGCTTTTGTATACTTATTTAGGTCAAAATGTGCTAGTTAGGGTTCATGATGAGGTTTTCATAATACCCCCATGCCTAGCTTTTGTTAGTCCCTTAGCAAAAATTTAAGGTTTTAACCTGTGTTCTTGACCATGAATTTCTTTCATCAAGTTTTGATAAGTGCTTTTCCTCTTGTATCCTTGATTAGGTCAGAATGCCAATCATAGGCCTAAAAGGTACTCTAGCACCAACCAAGATCCAGATCTGTCTAGCTTTAGCCTCAATCTTTAGCAAAAGTTTTTAAGGCCTACAGGAACTAACCTAAAGTTTATTGGACTTTGTGGTTAAAGCACCCGTGCTTGAGATATTTTTAGCCTTGGTTCAGTTTGCAGTACATTTTGTAAGAGAGAGACAGAAAATTTATTTGTTGGGAGAGTTTTCTCTCTTTTTTCTTTTTAATTCTAGCTTATAATTGACTTTACAACACGATCTGTATCAGATTCCTTGTCCCCATCATCAATCCTCAAGGGTCCCTGGCAGTCGATGCTTCGAGATAGCACCGCCCATGGTAACCTCCAGAACCCTGGCTTTCGAGATTTCGATATAATCCCGTCCATGGTGTTCCATAGTCAAATTCAGACCCTGGCAATTGACACTTCGTGATAATGCCATCCATGGAATCTGAACGAGTAGAGTGCTTACATGCCCCCAGTAGGATATGTAAATATCCTACGAGACAAGCATCGAAGAGATGATATGTTGTTACACGTCTTTGAGGGGAATTTCCCACCTCTCTACGTCTGGAACTCGTCCAAATCAACTTGTGTTGATCGACTGCTCCTAATCTAGGTGACATTTTCAGAATATTTGAAATGCTTCTGCATGATTTTGATATTTATGCTTACTGAACCAGACTATGTGTGAGAATTTGGTTGCTTAGGTTACTGAGTCCCGTAAATCGAAAGTTAGTTGACGAGGTCGAATACTCCCTAAGCCATGGACCTAATACTTAAGCTTTTCATTTTCCTCAACCTCTTGAGGAATATCTAGATCTTAACGAGTACTAAGAGTCTATCCAAGAATGCCTAAGGTTTGCATTCTTACTAATCTTGTTGTGCACTTTCCTTTTTCTTTTCCTTAATGTGGTATAGAACTTAGGTTAATTCATTAATTTCTTACTAATGACTATCCCTTTTGTTTTCATTTTGTGCTCATTTTTATCATTTTGTTCCTTTTCTTTTCCTTCTATAAAGTTTACCGGCACTTTCTTCCTCCTTCAAAGTTTTTTTTTTATATGCGGATTTTTTTTTGTTGAAACCTTTTCCTTGTTATTTTACTGCACTTTCATACCCCCATGCCTAAGATTTGCAATGTCCTCATTGTACATTAGGTGGGTTTTTATTTGTCTTGGTTCATACATTAGGACATGTATTTGGTGAGTGGATGGGTCGAGGGGACTGTTGCAGATGATTTCTAATCTCAGTTACAAGTACCTGAGGTGAAGTTGGCTGTCCTAAAGGATGAACCTAAAGTACAAAGAAATGTCAGAAAAGGTTTCGGGTTTTTCAAAAAGAATGATGGGCTGCCTCCCGTTAAGCGCTGAGTTTTACGCCATCGGCTAGGCGCAATAAGCTCAAGGAGAATGGAGGATAAATGCTGCTTCAGCCAAATCTGTACTGGTTACGTCAATGAACGGTTTGAGTTTCTGACCGTTCACGACGAAAGGTTCGGAATCATGGCTGAGAGGACTGATTTCGACGGCTCCATTTCCAAAAGCTGTTAGACAAGATATGGTCTGACGCACTTGGATCGCAGTTTCCCAGGGAAGAGTTTGAGTCGGGCAGCGAAGATTAGGACCTTCTGACCATGGTAGAAGATCTTTCTAGATATGTGCTTGTCATGAAAGGCTTTAACCCGCTCTTTGTAGATTCGCGAGTTCTCATACACATCAAGGCGTAATTCATCAATCTCGCTTATCTGAAGCTTTCTGTGGGTTTCAGCCTTGGAAAGATCTAAGTTGCAGTTCTGTACTGCCCAATAGGCTTTGTGCTCCAGTTCGACGGGGAGGTGACATGCCTTCCCGTACACCAGTCTAAAAGGAGACATGTCTAATTGGGTCCTGTGGGCGATCCTATAAGCCCACAAAGCTTCCGGAAATCGGGACGACCAGTCCTTCCTGTCAGGTCGAACAATAACCTGTAGGATTTTCTTGATCTCCCGATTTGATAGCTCAGCTAGACCATTTGTCTGGGGGTGGTAAGGAGTAGAGATTCGGTGAGGCATCCTGTATTTGGTCATCAGTGACCTGAACTGAGCATTTGTGAAATGAGTCTCTCCATCAGAGATGATTGCACGAGGAATCCCGAACCGTGTGAAGATATTTTGATGAATGAATTTGATGACGATCTTGTGATCACAAGTTCGGGTCGGAATGGCTTCGATCCATTTGGACACGTAGTCCACGGCGAGTAAATTGTAATCGAAGCCTCCGAAACAGGAAAGGGGCCCATAAAATCAATCCCCCAAATATCGAAAATCTCACATACGAGAATAGGCTGTAAAGGCATCATGTCGCGATGGCTCATGGTGCCCAAAGTTTGGCAACAACTGCATGCCTTACAGTGACTGTATGCGTCCTTGAAGATAGTGGGCCAGTAAAAGCCACAATGGAGGATTTTTGATGCGGTTTTGTGTCCAAAGAAGTGGCCATCGCATGCCTGGTCATGGTAGAAGGAGAGAATGTCATTGATTTTGCCCTCCGGGACACACCACCGAATGACTTGGTCAGCACCTATGCGGAAAAGGTACGGGTCTTCCCAGATGTAGTACTTGGCATCGGAGCGCACTTGTCTTTCTTAGCCTTCGTCCAATCAGATGGGATCTGATGAGATGCCAAGTAGTTTACTATATCAGCAAACCATGGAAGCCTAGTACCAAGAGTCAAGAGGTGCTCATCAGGAAAATGCTCCGTGATGGGTTCAGAAGGGTTGATGATCTCAGAAAGAAGGCGAGACAAGTGGTCAGCTACCACGTTCTGTCTTCTTGCCTTGTTACAAATCTCGAGGTTAAATTCTTACAACAGCAAGATCCATCGGATTAATCGAGGCTTCGCGTCCTTCTTAGCAAGAAGATGCCTCAAAGTTGTGTGATCCGAGTAGATTATGACGTGGGAACCCAGGAGATAAGATCGAATTTTTTTGAGGGCAAATACTACGACAAGCAGCTCTTTCTCCCTAACCGTGTAGTTACGCTGAGCCTCGTCAAGTGTCTTGCTAGCGTAGTAGATGACCATGGGTTTCCCGTCAATCTTCTACCCCAAAACCACTCCTACAGCGAAGTCAGATGCATCGCACATGACCTCAAAGGGTTGAGACCAATCAGGGGACTGTAGGATCGGGGCTTGGGTGACTCGGTCACAAAGGTTCTCAAAAGCTTGAGTGCATTCCTTGGAAATCTCAAAGGGTACATCCTTGGAGAGAAGAGTGGTCAGGGGGCACGCGATTTTCGAGAAATCAGGGATGAAGCGTCGATAAAAATCGACGTGTCCCAAAAAAGATCGGATGTCCCTGATTGAGCTAGGTATAGGAAGTCTAGAAATCAGATCAACCTTGGCTCGATCCACTTGGATGCCTTTCTCAGAAATTAAGTGTCCTAGGACAATCCCCTCAAGCACCATAAAGTGGCTCCTTTCCCAGGAAAGAACAAGATTTACGTCAATGCAACGCCTGAGTATGTGAACCAAGTGCTGGAGGCAATCATCAAATGATGTCTCGAAAACTGAGAAGTCATCCATGAAGACTTCCAGATAATCACCTACCATATCAGAGAATATGGCAAGCATGCACCGCTGAAAAGTTGCGGGTGCATTGCAGAGACCGAAAGGCATCCTTCGGAACGCGTATGTCCCAAAGGGGCAGGTGAATGTGGTCTTCTCTTGGTCCTCTAGATGAATCGCCACTTGGTTATAACCGGAGTACCCGTCAAGAAAGCAGAAGAATCTATTTCCCGCTAATTTCTCGAGAATCTGATCAATGAATGGTAGTGGGAAATGATCCTTCTTCGTGGAGGAATTTAGTCTTCGATAATCTATGCAGACTCTCCACGAGTTGGCTATACGGGTAGGTATGACCTCTCCGGTTTCAGTCGTGATGGTAATGAGCCCTGCCTTCTTAGTCACAACCTGGATTGGGCTCACCCAACGACTGTCAGAGATCGGGTAGATGATCCCTGCATCTAACCACTTAATGATCTCCTTTTTCACGACCTCTTGCAGATTGGGATTCAAATGTCTCTACATTTCACGGGAAGGTCGTGCGCCCTCTTCAGAATAGATACGGTGTGTGCAAAAAGAGGGACTTATTCCAGTCAAATCATCGAGAGTCCAACCAATGGCTCTTCGATGTTGCTGGAGAATAGTAATCAGACGGGATTCCTGATCAGGTGTGAGTTTGGAGTTTATAATCACAGGAAATGTCTAATTAGAACTCAAAAAGACGTATTTTAAATGATCAGGAAGGGGTTTGAGTTCAAGAATGGGGTTATCAGCAGCAGCGGGTGGTTCAGAGTGAGTGTGAGGTACAAGGGTAGGAGTTATAAGTTTGTCTATCTCAAGGTCTGACTCCTCTAATTGCAGTTCAAGATCCTCTTGTGGTTGATGAGGAATAATCATGTTATCCTCAAGTTGTGGTTCATCAACCACAGCTCTAATATCACAGATTTGTTCAATGACACCGCAATTGATCCCTTGTTGGGCCTTAAAGATATAAATTTTGAGAGTCTGGTTCCCAAATTTCAATTCTATTTGGCCCTTTTCACAACTTATATTGGCCCTTGCAATAGCCAGAAAAGGTCTCCCTAGAATTATTGGTGTATCCCTTGGGTTTTCAGGTGCGTCCATATCTAAAACTATGAAATCTACAGGGAAGTAGAAATCCTGCACCCTCACAATAACATCCTCAAGAATCCCTTTAGGTGACTTGATAGATCGACCTGCTAACTGCAATGTCACCTCGGTCGGTTTTAGCTCAGATTCTTCTAGATGGTTAAGTAGGGATGTGGGTATCAAGTTTATGGAGGCACCTAGGTCCAATAATGCTCTATCGAACTGGGTTTCACCGATCTTACATGAAATCAAGGGAGTGCCTAGGTCTTTTGCCTTGGGTGGGAGTCTACTCCAAATTACAGAGCTGGCTTGCTCTGACAGTACAATTGGACTCCCACTCTTGGTTCTCAACTTACGCTAAGGTGTACACACGTTCTTCAAAAATCATGCGTAAGCTGGTACGTGGCGGATCGCATCCATCAAGGGGGTGTTTATTTGGACCTGCTCAAAGAGCTTGACCAGGTCCTCCTCAGGAGTCACGGGTTTGGTTGTCCTCTTTCCCTTGGTTAAGGCCTCGGGAAATGGAACCTTGCTTTGTTCCTCTAGGATAGGTCCAGGTTTTTGATCTGGGACAGGGATAGGAGCATCCTTGATGACTGCTTTAGGGTTTGGGTCACTACCAGGCTTAGAGTGGTCTGGATAAGGTGGATCTTGTGTTGCCTTACCACTACGGGTTGTTATAGAATTTATTCCTACCTGGTTCTGGTTCGGGGTTGGTAGAATGGGCTGCTACTGTTGGTAATCCGCATAGGAGGTTGAAGCTTCCATCTCGTCAGGTGAAGGAATAGAAGGGGCCTGATAGACCATGTGTGCTTGGCCCGGGTTTGGGTTCATAACGTGCCGCTGGGTCGGCACGCTATTAGGGTTAGGAAGAGGCTGAGAAGGAAGTGTGCCTGGTTGGCGAGAATTTGCCAACTGGGCAAGTTGATTTCGAACCTCTGTGATTTCGTCCTTGTGTTGCTTTTGAATAGCTGCATTCGTTCTCTGAATGTCAGCCAAAGTATGGAGGATGAGGGACATTTGATCTTGGTTTGGCCCGGATGGATAAGTGGGGTTGGGCCGAGGTTGAGGCAACTGATAAGGACGAGGTGCTTGTGGACAGGGCTGAAAAGGTGGTCTCAGATTCAAAGAATTTCCCGCCCACTGGAAATTGGGATGGTTTCGCCATCCAGGATTGTAAGTGTTGGAAAAAGGGTTATTCTGGATGGCGTTGAGGTCCTCGCAGGTCTGAGGAGCCTCAAAAAAGCCAGAATGGCAGAGTAGAGTTCCCCCGGCAAGAATAGAAAGGATCAGAGGTCCCTCCGGTCCTGGAGTCAGATGGGGGTGGATAAGAGTCCATCCCAAGAGAAGGTCGGTGGAAAGCTGGAAGGGGTCTGGGCTAGATGCTTAAGCTGTTTGATGTGCTGGAAGGGGTCTTCAGAGTTAAGCCCATAAAATTTAGGTATGGTGTGGATCATGTTGGGCTTTAACTCGGAATCAGGTCCTCCAGTCGGGATTCTGACTCGAAGCTCAATTGCCACCGCAGCGGGATTATAGTGATCTCGCATCATGGGACACTGCGGTGGGTTCATGAAGTTCTGGAAGAGATCATTGAGTCGCTGGAGCTGGTGCTCAAGATTGTTCTCTTCCTCAACAGGCTGAGCCATTGTGGAAGAAGAAGGTGAATTGGGTTCAGAATCAGAAGAGAGGTCTATGTGAAGAGGTTGTTGCCCAAACAAAGGTGCCAAGGCTTGGCCTTGGGGAGAGTGAATTTCTAGAGGAGGTTTCAAGGACCTCCTACCAAACATACACCGATGGATTGGACGAGGTTAGCAAGTGCTGGACCCAATCAAGACACCCAAAATGTTGGGTGACCATAGAGGTTCGAGGCGGATGATACCCCTTAATCAGAAGGTCGTCTACCTAAGAATTACCTGGGCAGTCAGAGAGAGTGAGTCCCGCGAAGACCCCTACACGGTAGAACGCCCCCACGGGTTACAGGGTTTCCCCCACCCGACCTCTCTTGTCACTAAGATTCCAGGTAGACCAAAATGGGGACCTTGACCTCTTCAGTCTACCACTTTTAGTTAGGATCAAGGTGCTTAGGGTTTTACTTGAACTTCATCCTTTTGAGTGCAAAGAGTGACCTAATTTAAAGGTTGGTTGATCCAAGGGATCAACTTCACCTATTAGTTCCGGTGAGAGCTTATTAGGTCCTGTCTTTTAAGGTTCAAGTGACTTAAGAGTCGGATTGCTTTGGGTTTCCCTTAATAGATGTTTTCAAGCAATGGCTTAGGCACACTTCTTTTGGGAATTCTTAATTCTTGATTAGAAGGTGTGTCTCTGAAACCCTAGCTTTGAGTCTTAGGTTGGCTCTAATTGGTCCAGTTTAGTTGCCTGAAGACTAAGTAACTAGGGCTCAAGCAAGAATGTTTTAGCCCTAATTACCTCTAGTGGATATACAGATAGAATGTGTTGAAATTAAAAAAACAGGCAACTCTTGTGATTTACTATGTATGAAAGACAGGTAATTCCTACATTGCTTTTCTTTTTCTTCCTCTTTAGAATTTCAGGGGCTTAAAAGAGAGGATAGAAAATTACCTGTCCCTAGGCGTGGTTGTTGTGCGGCTGCTTGATCATTCCTGTTTTCCTGTGCCTGCACAACAAAAGAGAAGAGATTAAGTCAGCAGTAAATCAGAAATTGTGAATTAATAGCTTCTAGAATGTCCGTTGCTCCCCGGCAACGGCACCAAAAACTGGTGATCGGAAGCGTTTCGCGATATTTTAAAGTTATGTTCATTGCAGTATGTTACAAAAAATGATTACCAGTTTATTTCAATTTATTACTCGGAATTTAAAATATCCCGAGGTCAAACTCAAGTAGCACACTTTGATTATAGAACCATACAAATTCATAGTTCAATATACTACTTTTTACAAAAATTTAAGAGAGAGAGAGAAATCATTTTCTTCTTTTCTTTCTGTTACGAACGCGGTTCAAGACGTCTTTTTAAGACGTCTGGGAGGTGGCCCAGACGTCTGGAACCATTCCAGACGTCTGGGATTTAATTTCTGCGGCACGCAGGATTGCTTCTGCGCACCTGCGTGCGTAGACCTGCGAACACCACTCTTTTTCCCTCTCTCCTCCTGCAGGCACAGTGCTGCGCTCTCTCTCTCTCTCCCTGCGCGGCCTTATAAGGCCCTCGCCCTCTCCCTCACTCTCATCTCCTCCGCTCCCTTCTTCTCCTTCTTCCAGCCGGTGCGAGAGCAAGCGAGCGGCGACAGCGGCAGCCGCGGCGAGTTGCGGGAGGAGGTGTTGCGCGAGGGAGGAGACGCCCGACCGTGAGGGCTCGAGCTTGCCGGGGTAGCTAGAGCTGGCCGGCGGGGGAGCCGCGGGCGTGGAGTGACGCGGGAGGGCTGCTGCAGCTCGAGCAGCAGGCGGACAAGGCACGACGCGGCCATGCGTCGCGGGCGGAGAGCGAGTTGAGCTCTGATTCTGGAAGTTTTTCCATTGTCTGACGTCTGTGCTTCCAACCAGACGACGGTGAAGACGTCTAGAGGACTGTTCAGACGTCTAGCAAGTAAGTTATTTTCGTCCTTCTTCCTTTTCTGCGACCCGTCGTACTGAGAGCGAGGAGTGGATAAGTGCAGGTTCTGAGACTCGCCATCCAACGCGAATCGAACGTCTGGCCGCAGTGCCAGACGACAGAGACGAGTTCCAGACGTCCTGGTTGACCATCGGACGTCTGGGAACTAAGCCAGACGCCCCCGCAGGCTTCTGGACGTCTGAGGGATTACACAGAGCGAAGGTATCCTCTGAACCACCTTTTAAGACGTCTGATTTTGGACTGTTTCGTCGTTTTCGACCCGTTTAGGGCCCGTTCGGAGTCCGTTTTCCGCGTTTCGAGTTGCGTTCTTTTCGGAATAAAATCCTCTACCCGTTTCCAATAATTATATACTGTTCTGAGAAACTCCTTGTGTTTGATCCTTGTGTTAGGACCTCGTTCCATTGCAGTCTCGGGGGTTGCGGAGGCACGCGGGATTTCCGACCACGCCCCCAGTACTCCCGTTGTAGCTGGTAAGGTGGATTTTAAATTTATTAGCATAATTTGTTAAATTATGGAACCATTAATAGAACCTAGGGCATTGCCTGAATCCTAGGAATGAGAAACTAGATTGAATGATAGATCCTAGGGTAATGCATGAATCCTAGGGCTGAAAAACTAGATTGTATGGTAGATCCTAGGGTATGGCATGAATCCTAGAACGGGAAAACTAGTGGAATATATACATATTGCAGTCTTGGAAACTGTGGAAAGGAAATAATAGCTGCCTGTAATTTGATTTAACAGCTACCTGTTATGAATAAATGAACATGA
Organism: Thalassia testudinum; assembly: GCA_037157565.1. Taxonomy (NCBI): domain Eukaryota; kingdom Viridiplantae; phylum Streptophyta; class Magnoliopsida; order Alismatales; family Hydrocharitaceae; genus Thalassia; species Thalassia testudinum. The sequence goes on along the minus strand of JAZHRO010000022.1, from coordinate 63,985,441 downwards.
TTGAGAATATGGGTTGTATGAACGTGAAACTGAAAGGGGTGAAACCTGAATGTGCTGAGTTAAAAGAGCTGGAACCCTACGGGGAATTAGGAGTAGAACTCCTGGAAAGAGAATAAAATGGAACTGAGAAGGAAAGATGTGGAGGTGTGTTGTCTCTTGGGTACGTAGTGCCAGGAGAAGCACCTGTTACCTGTTTAGTGCAGAGCGGAGCCAGCCCCAGGGACCCGGGGTTAGGTCTGGCCACTTTATACCGACTTTTGGCCCTCGTGTACACAGTACCAAGGAGAGCTACTAGTGTAGAGCGAGTACTAACTACCCCACGGGCCCCAGGGTGCTGCTAGCTCACCTACACCGACTTGTTAGGCCCGCTGGGCGAACCAGGGTAGTTAGGCGAGGGTGTGCGGATTGTGGAGGGGCAAGACCCCTGTTTGGTTACTGTGGAGGGGTTGGACCCCTGTTACTAAGAGGGCTCTGCCCTATACTGGTTCCGTGCTGTGCTTTGGGGTGCACCCGTTAACGGAAACGACTGACCGCGTGCCAGTGCGGGGTAGCTACCCGTGCGTTTACCCAGCGTGCCGTAGTCACTGTTACGTCTGTCAGTGACCTTGGGGTGGTTGACTGAGAGTAGGATCACCACGGGGGACTTTCCCGGCCAGGAGAGCACCACGTGTTACTTCTACTTTCCGGAAAAGACTGCAATCAAGATCGTTCCCACAAGGAACATCCGAGATCAAGCGAAGGATCTGAGAAATAAATAAATCGTGAGATGACAGAAAGACGTAAATAGAGAAAGTAACAAAATATAACAGCTACTGTACACTCTACTGTTTCTTTAGTTTTAGTTGCCACTCTACTCAGCGTTTCGCTGACGTGTTACACTCGTTACTTTTCAGGACCAGGTGTTGAGCAGCCAGGGTTAGCGGCTGCAGAGGACGCTGGGCCAAGTAGGGTCCAGTAGAGTTATCATTGTTCTTTTGTGCCCATTTTGTTCCATTGTAGTGAGTAGTTCTTGTTACTCTCTGTACTTTTCTTTACTTGTAGTTCATGTTATGTTATAAATGTTGTTCTACTATTGTGGTGGTATATACTGTAGTGGTTCCTTTTCTTACTGCTGTATTTTGTTGCTGCTAATTATATTCATGCTGAATGTGGTTTATTTTACTGCTCTTTTGGTTATTTCCTCGTTTGACAACTAGGTCTTGGGATTAGTTGAGTCGGTCCGGTTCTCGTGTCTCGTAGGGACTCGGGAATCGGGTCGTTACACTTTCTTTCTTCTCTTCTTTTCTTTTCCTTTTCTTCTTTCTCTGCCTTTCCTTTTTCGGACGTCTGATTCTTTGAATCAGATGCCTTATCTACCCCTTTGCTACAGTGCCTCACAGCTTCTTATTTTTCTTCTCTTCTTTGTTCGGCTTCCATCTTCCTCTTCTTCTTCTTTCTTCCTTTCCTCTTGGCTTTTGTTAAGACCCCGTCATCAAACGTCTGGGAGTTGGTCCAGACGTCTGGAAATTAATTTTTGCAGCGTACGATTTCGCGTCTGCGCGCGCACCGCCACCCTTTTTTCTTCTCTCTTTTTCCTCCCCATCCTGCAGGCACATCTTTTCTTCCTCTCTCTCTCCCCACGGCGCCTTCAAATACCTCCCCCTCTCCTCTCCCTCACCATCACTCCACCATCTCCTTCTTCTTCCTGTTAGTGTGAGCGTGAGAAGACGAGGGCAGCAGCTGCTGCCGTGTGTGCGCGGGGAGGAGTTGCAGTGAGAGGGAGAAGAGTTAGAGCGCGAGAGTGCGAGCTCGCCGAAGTAGCCAGGGCCAGTCGGCGTGTGCGTAGTGGGAACGTGGCATTGGGGAGGTGCTGCTGCAGCTCAGGCAGCAGGCGAGCGCGACGCGACACAGCCGTGCGTAGCAAGCAGAGGGCGCGGAGGTCTTGATTCTGGGAAAATTTCCCAGAATCAGACGTCTGGACCTACGTCCAGACGACGCGGGAGACGTCTGGGGGAAGATCCAGACGTCTGAAAGGTACGATATTCCATTTCTTTTTCCTTTCGTGTGTACGACCATGCAGGCCGTTCCGCCAAAGGGTTCTGTGTCATTTTCGTGTTGAGGTCGGTTGCGTACGCGTGCAAGTTTCGTTCGGGAAGGTACAAGGGCACGCCCTCCCACACAGATCAGATGTCTAGGCACAGCACCAGACGGCGGAGAGGGTCTCCAGATGTCTGGAGTGACAATCAAACGTCTGAAGAACTACACAGAAACAAGGTATGACCTGAACCATCGTTTAAGACATCTGATTTGGGGCAGACTTGTCATTTTTGACTTGTTTAGGATCCGTTCGAAGTTCGTTTTCCGCGTTTCAAGTTTCGTTCTTCTCAGAATTAGTTCCTCTACTTGTTTACAGTATTTGTATCCTATTCTGAGTAGTTCCTTGTGTTTGATCCTTGTGTTAGGACCCCATTCCGTTGCAGCTCTGAGAGTTGCGGAGGCCCGCGAACCTGCCGATCACGCCCCCAGTACTCCCGATTTTGCGGGTAGAGTGGCTCCCTTTAATTGTTTATCAACAATTATGCACATGTGAGATAATTAATAGATTCCAAGGTATGGCATGAATCATGTGACTGGAAAACTAGATTGAATGATAGATCCTAGGGCTGGATTGAGTGATAGATCCTAGGGTGTGGATGAATCCTAGGAACAGAAACACCAAAACGAATGTCGTGAATATATATAAATTGCAGTCTTGGAAAAGTAGAAAAAAAAAATAAAAATTGCCTATAATTGGATAACAGTTGCTTGTTTATGAATGAATATTAGCTATTGAGAACCTGGGCTATATGAAAATAAAAATGAAATGATGAAACCTAAATTGGCTTAGTTAAAGAAATATGAGCATGAACCCTACGGGGAATTCGGAGTAGAGCTCCTGAGAAGTGAATGGAATAGAATTGGGGAAGTGAGCTGGCCCTTGAGTACAGAGTACCAAGGAGAGCGACTGTCCCCCCTGTTTAGTGCAGAGCGGAGCTAGCCGCCCCAAGGACCCGAGGTTAGGTCTGGCCACTTTGTACCGACTTTTGGCTCTCGTGTACACAGTACCGGGGAGAGCTACTAGTGTAGGGAGAGCACTAGCCACCCCACGGGTCCCAGGGTTCTGAAGGTCTTCGGGCCCTACCAGGAGGGGTGACGTAATAATATGCGGAAATAATATAAAGCAATAAACAATCACACAGAAAGACAATCGCACAAGTACACAAAGATTTTTAGGTGGAAACCCAAACCGAGTGAAAACCACCACCTAACCCTCTCGAGTTAGGATTTTCCGATCAACCTAGTTGATCAAATCCACTAACCGAATCACTTTAAAACGAGGGTGATTCAACCTCAATACAACCACGCTACGAGTACGAGGGTAGCGTTCCTCAACCCCTTCTCTCCACGAGAAGGATTTTGTCCCACGAAGGAGACGGGAATTCGCAAAGCGAATACCCAACCAAAAGACAAAGATAAAATAAACAACAAGTCCTATAGAACCAACAAAGAAATTAAGAACCTAGCTTCTATAGGAATAAGGAAACTCCCCTTTGCAAGGAGTGCGTCGAGTTGGTGACGCGGTGCGTGTGCCACGCAACGGCGCAATGTCGCTCTCGTGAACAACGGCGGGAGAGCGGGTGCGCGAAGGCTTGATGCTCTCAAGGGAATGGAGCTTAAGCTTGGAGAGCAAGATCTTTTCTGGACACAAAAGAGTGTGAAAGTGTGTATTGTGTCTCTAAGTATGCATATGTGTTGCAAAGGTTCCCCTCTATTTATAGAGGCCTTAGGAAGGCTTTGGAAGGCTTAGGAAAGGTTCTATAGCCGTTGGGAACAAAGCCCAAGAGAATCAGCCCGAAATCAGGAACAATCATTGTTCTGACAGGCTTATCAGACGTCTAATTCTAGCATCAGACGTCTGGAAGTTCACTTTAAGACGTCTGATTCCAAGGTCAGACGTCTGATTTTGGGCGGGTCTCTCCCTGACTTGGATCAGATCTAAACAGGGTTTTTATTCAAGTTGATCAGACGACATACAGGACGTCTGGCACTATGCTCGGACGTCTGGAAACCAACTTTTCCTACGGAATGGATTTTCCAACCGTTGCAACGGCTAGAAAATCTCTGAGAAGAGATTTTGGGTCAGCCGAGGCAAAACGGTCAATTATCAGACGTTTGGTCAGTCCTATGGACGTCTGATAAGGCTCTAACGGTCATATCCTTAAGTGCCTGCTAAGCTAGCCAACGGTCCACTATATGGATGTCTGGCAAGTCCATCAGACGTCTCCTAAGACGTCTGGTATTAGGTCTGGACGTCTGATTTCATCAGACAGAACTAGGTATGTCCAGCCTAACAGATATCAGACGTCTGAAACAACAGTCAGACGTCTTATATTACTTCATCAGACGTCTGATTTGGGAATTAGACGTCTGGAAGTGCTGTTTGAACCATATATTGGTTTTCTAAGTATTCTACAGAAAACCTAAGTATCCTAGGGATGTGCCGGTGTTCCTAGGACTACTGTTAGGGTTCTTTAAGGCTCTTTAACATAATTTTCTAAGGAAAATGAAGAGCAAGAAAGATAAAGATAAAAGTACATGAAAGGGTTAAAAAGAATCTATCCTATTCTTCTTGTCTTCTATCTTCAATCTGTCGCTCTACGCAAACCTCCTCTGTTTTCCGTCAAGCTCCTCCAATCCGTCATGGATGCGAGCTCGAGTTCCGTCTAAACACGTCCACATTTGCAATTGACCTGAAATCTAGGACTAAAATTGCAAATGTTAAATAACACGTGTTTTGTTATCATCAAAACAAATGATCGTGGTGCTCTAGCACCAACAGGTTCTACTAGCCTTCCTACACCGACTTGTTAGGCCCACTAGGCCAACCAGGGTAGTCAGGCAAGGGTGCGCAGATTGTGAAGGGGCAAGACCCCTGTTTGGTTTCTGTGGAGGGGCTGGACCCCTGTTACTGAGAGGGCTCTGCCATATACTGGTTCTGTGTTGTGCTTTGGGGCGCACCCGTTAACGGAAACGACTGACCGCGTGCTAGTGCGGGGTAGCTACCCGTGCGTTTATCGCGCATGCCGTAGTCACCGTTACGTCTGTCAGTGACCTTGGGGTGGTTGACTGAGGGTAGGACCACCATGGGAGACTCTCCCGACCAGGAGAGCACCACGTGCTACTTCTACTTTTCGGAAAAGACTGCAATCAAGATCGTTCCCACGAGGAACATTCGAGATCAAGAGAAAGATCTGAGGAATAATTCGAGAATGAGCAAATGGAAAAATAAAGAAAGAGATTAAAAATAACAGCTACTTGTCCACCTTACTATTTTTCTTAGCTTTTGGTTGCCACTCTACTTAGTGTTTCACTGACGTGTCACCTTTGTCACCTTTTCAGGACCAGGTGTTGAGCAACCAGAGTCGGCGGCTGCAGAGGGTGCTGGGCCTAGTAGAGCCCAGTAGTTTTACTTGTGTAGTACCTACTGTACCGTTTCTTCTGTTGTAGTGAGTATTTTCTGTTACCACTGTACTCTTTTATTGTAAGCATCATGTTTATGTACCTGTTTAATTCTCTACTGTTTTGGTGGTGTGTACTATAGTAGTTCTTTTCTTTACTGATGTACTTTTGTTACTGCTAGTTATATACATGGTGAATGTGGTTTATTTTACTGCTCTTTTGGTTACTTTCTCGTTGGACGACTGGGTCTTGGGATCAGTCGAGTCGGTCCGATTCTCGTGTCTCGTAGGGATTCGGGAATCGGGTTGTAACAACTTTATTCTGTGCGGCAGGCTCCCTGCTCTTTTCTTCTCTTTTTCTCTGGCGAGTCTTCTTCTTCAACTCCTTCTGCAGCAGCTCCTCCTTCTTCTTCTTTCTTCTTCTCTACTGTGGGTGCTTTGCGGTTAAGTCCTCGCCGCTCCACTTCCTTTGCTTCCCCTCCTGTTCCCTGCACAAGTGTCCGGTTAGGCAAAACCTAACCCCCCATCCTTCCCGCGTCTCTCTCTCTCAAATTCACTCCAAGGTTCGCTCCCCCAGAGCCTTAATTAGGTATGTGGGTCGGGTGACGCTCCCGGGACTCGGCGCACCGGCGTGAATGGTGCGCGAGGTGTGCACAGGCAGGGTATTCGGGTCGCGAGCCAGGTCTGCGTGGGTAGTGCCGCGGACGAGACCGGGTGAGTGAGGGCGGGGGACCTCACCCCTGTGTGACTTGAGGCGATAAGCCTAAGTCACTTTTTCCTCTTAAGTAGGTACGGGCGCGCCTTCACTTCCGAGGTGAGACTAAAGTCCCAACTGCTTCTTCGTGCGCTTGCAGGAAGAAGGCGCAAGCAATTGTGGCTGCAGCTGAGGCCTTCGACTCCAATCGAGGGCTTGAGTGCGTGCGCAAGAGTATTCCGCGCACCTATGACTGTTTCACCTGGGCTAGGCGAACTTGGAGCTTCAGCACGCTTCCTTCAAGCAAGCTTCCGCTCCTGTGTTAATGGCAGAAGACGCTCTGAACCTGAAAACACGAACACGGCCTCGCAGCTTTGTCAGATGCCTTGGGGATCTTCGCCAAGGTGTGGCGAATGTGCAGAGGTGGTCGACGAGGCGTGGGAACATCTATGGGTGCGTGCCTAGGGCACACTGTAGAGGTGCAGGTGGGTGTGTTCGGGGACAGTGTGTGGAGAGTGTGGTGGTCGATGGAAAAGGGAAAAATGATCAGGGAGTGATGGTGGAGCTTCTGAGGGGTTTGGTGAGGTGGATGGAGGCGTGGAATGGCGGGGTCACCTTGCCAGTGGTCTGCCGGAGGTGTGGATGATGGTGGAGGTTGGCGACTGTCAAGGGGTTGAAAATAATAATTGATAAGGGGGAAATAAAGAGGGGAGAAAGAGGAAGAGTTTTTACCTAGCTAAGCGAACGAAGGGGGGCAGGAGGCGGATGGCTCATCCCTGCCGTCGCATAGGGGTTCTCCAGCAACATCGCAGAGCCATTGGATGGACTCTCGATGACTTGACTGGAATAAGTCTCTCTTATTGCACACACCATATCTATTCAGAAGAGGGCCCACGACCTTCCCGTGAAATGCAAAGACGTTTAAACCCCAATCTGCAGGAGGTCGTGAAAAAGGAAATCATCAAGTGGTTAGATGCAGGGATCATCTACCCGATTTCCGACAGTCGTTGGGTGAGCCCAATTCAGATTGTGCCTAAAAAGGCAGGGCTCACCACCATTACAACTGAAACCGGAGAAGTCATACCTACCCAATTAGCCAACTCATGGAGAATCTGCATAGATTACCAACGACTCAATTCCTCCACGAAGAAGGATCATTTCCCACTACCTTTCATTGATCAGATTCTCGAAAAATTAGCGGGAAATCGATTCTTCTGCTTTCTTGACAGGTACTTCGGTTATAACCAAGTAGCTATTCATCCTGAGGACCAAGAGAAGACCACGTTCACCTGCTCCTTCGAAACATATGCATTCCGATGGATGCCTTTCAGTCTCTGCAATGCACCCGCAACATTTCAGCGGTGCATGCTTGCCATATTCTCTGATATGGTAGGTGATTATCTGGAAGTCTTCATGGATGACTTCTCAGTTTTAGGGGCATCATTTGATGATTGCCTTCAGCACTTGGTTCATATACTCAAGCGTTGCATCGATGTTAATTTGGTTCTTTCCTGGGAAAAGAGCCATTTTATGGTGCCTGAGGGGATCGTCCTAGGACATCTGATTTCTGAGAAAGGCATCCAAGTGGATCGAGCCAAGGTTGATCTAATTTCTCGTCTTCCTATGCCTAGCTCGATCAGGGACATCCGTTCTTTTTTGGGGCACGTCGATTTTTACCGTCGTTTCATTCCTGATTTTTCAAAAATCGCGCGCCCCTTGACTACTCTTCTCTCTAAGGATGTACCCTTCGAGATCTCCAAGGAATGCACTCAAGCATTTGAAAACCTCCGTGACCGAGTCACCCAGGCCCTGATCCTACAATCCCCTGATTGGTCTCAACCCATTGAGATCATGTGCGATGCATCTGATTTCGCTGTAGGAGAAGTTCTGGGGCAGAAGGTTGACGGGAAACCCGTGGTCATCTACTACGCTAGCAAGACACTTGACGAGGCTCAGCGTAACTATACAGTTACAGAGAAAGAGCTGCTAGCCGTAGCATTTGCCCTTGAAAAATTTCGATCTTATCTCCTGGGTTCCCACGTCAACATCTACTCGGATCACACGGCTGTGAGGCATCTCCTTGCTAAGAAGGACGTGAAGCCCCGACTAATCCAATGGATCTTGCTATTGCAAGAATTCGACCTCGAGATCATTTGTCCCGCCTTCCTTCTGAGATCATCAACCCTTCTGGACCTATCACGGAGCATTTCCCTGATGAGCACCTGCTAACTATTAGTACTAAACTCTCATGGTTTGCTAATATAGTAAATTACTTGGCATCTCATCAGATCCCGTCTGATTGGCCGAAGGTCAAAAAAGACAAATGGCGCTCTGATGCCAAGTATTACATCTGGGAAGATCCGTACCTCTTCCGCATAGGTGCCGACCAAATCATCCGGAGATGTGTCCCGGAAGGTGAAGTTAATGATATTCTCTCCTTCTGCTATGACCAGGCATGCGGTGGCCATTTCTCTGGGCACAAAACCGCATCGAAAATCCTCCAGTGTGATTTTTATTGGCCCACTTTGTTCACGGATGCATACAATCACTGCAAGGCAGGCAGTCGTTGCCAAACTTTGGGCAACATGAGCCATCGCGACATGATGTCTTTGCAGCCGATTCTCGTATGCAAAATCTTTGATGTTTGAGGGATTGATTTTATGGGCCCCTTTCCTGTTTCGGATGGCTTCGAGTACATTCTGCTAGCTGTGGACTACGTGTCCAAATGGATCGAAGCCACACTGACCCGAGCCTATGATCATAAAATCGTTTTCAAATTCATTCATCACAATATCTTCTCACAGTTCGGGATTCCTCGTGCTATCATCTCTGACGGGGGGACTTATTTCACGAATGCTCAATTCAGGTTACTAATGACCAAATACGGGGTGTCTCACCGAATCTCCACTCCTTATCACCCCCAGACTAATGGTCTAGTTGAGCTATCAAATCGGGAGATCAAGAAAATCCTGCATGTCACTGTTCGGCCTGACAAGAAGGACTGGTCGTCCTGACTTCCGGAAGCCTTGTGGGCCTATAGGACTGGCCATAAAACCCAATTAGGTATGTCTCCCTTCAGACTGGTGTATGGGAAGGCGTGTCACCTCCCCGTTGAATTGGAGCACCAAGCCTATTGGGCAGTACGGAGCTGTAATCTAGATCTTTCTAAGGCTGGAACCCACAGAAAGCTTCAAATTAGCGAGATCGATGAATTACGCCTTGATACGTACGAGAACTCGCGAATCTACAAGGAGTGGGTTAAAGCCTTCCATGACAAGCATATCTCTAGAAAGATCTTTCATCCTGGTTAGAAGGTCCTACTTTTTGATGCCTGACTCAGACTTTTCCCTGGGAAGCTGCGATCCGAGTGGGTCGGACCATACTTGGTCCGACAGGTTTTTGAAAATGGAGCCGTCGAAATCAGTCCGCTTAGCCATGATTCCGAACCTTTCATCGTGAACGGTCAGAGACTCAAACCGTTCATTGATGTAACCTCTACTAATTTGGCTAAATCATCATCTATCTTCCATTTTCCCTAAGCATATTGCGCTCAGCCGATGGCGTAAAACTCAACGCTCAACGGGAGGCAGCCCGTCATTCTTTTTGAAAACCTGAAACCTTTTCTGACACCTTTTCGCACTTAAGGTTCACCCTTTATGACAGCCGACTCCACCTCAGGTGCTTGCACCTGAGAGTAGAAATCGTCTACAACAGTCACCTCAACCTATTCACTCATCAAAACATCTGTCCTAATGTATGAACTAAGTTGAATAAAAACCCCTAAGTTACAATAAGGACATTGCAAATCTTAGGTATGGGAGGTTATGAAAGTGCAAAACTTGTAAGAAAAGGTTTTAAACAAAAAAAATTCACATATGCCAGAAACACCATAAAAATTAAAAAAAAAATCTTGAAAAAAATAATAAAATGAGAGGAAGAAAGAAATTTTGTGGACTCTACAAAGGAGGAAGGGAAAAAGGAACAAAATGAAAAGAAGGAGCACAAAATGAAAGAAAAAGTAATAGTCATTAGTAAGAAACTAAGGAGTTAACCTAAGTTCTAGACCTCATTCAGGAAAGGAAATGGAAAGTGCACAGTGAGATTAGTAAGAACGCGAACCTTAGGCATTCTTGGATAGACTCTTAGTACCCATTAAGATCTAGACATTCCTCAAGAGGTTGAGAAAAATGAAAAGCTTTAGTATTATTTCCAAGGCTTAGGGAGTATTTGACCTCGTTAACTAACTTTTGGTCTACGGGACTCAGTAACCTAAGCACCCTAACTTCACACACAGCCTGGTTCAGTAAGCATAAAAATCAAAATCACGCAGAAGTGTTACAAAAATTCTGAAAATAACACCTAGAGTAAGAGCGGCCGATCAACACAAGTTGATTTGGACGAGTTCCCAGCGCGGAGAGGTGGGAAATTCCCCTCGAAGATGCGTAACAAAATATCATCTCCTCAGTGCTTGTCTCTTAGGATATTTACATATCCTATTGGGGGCATGTAAGCACTCTGTTGATTTAGATTCCATGGATGGCAGTATCACAAAATGTCAATTGCCAGGGTCTGAATTCGACCACGGAACACCATGGATGGGATTATCTCGAAATCTCAACAGCCAGGTTTCTGGGGGTTACCATGGGCGGTGCTATCTCGAAGCATGGACTACTAAGAACCCTTGAGGATTGATGATGGGGACAAGGAATCTGATACAGATTGTGTTGAAAAGCTAATCCTAAGCTAGAATTAAAAAGAAAAAGAGAGAGAAAATTCTCCAAACAGATAAATCTTCTACCTCTCTTTCTCACAAAACGCACTGCGAACTGAGCCAGGGCTAAAATTATCTCAAGCACGGGTGCTTTAACCACAAAGTCCAATAAACCTTAGGTTAGTTCTTGTAGGCCTTAAAAACTTTTGCTAAGGACTGAGGCTGAGGCTAGACAGATCTGGATCTTGGTTGGTACTAGAGTACCTTTTAGGCATATAGTTGGCATTCTGACCTAATCTAGGTTTCAAATGAAAAAGCACTTATCTGAAATCATCAAGAACTTCATGGTCCAAAACAAGGGTTGAAACCTTAAGTTTTTGCTAAGGGACTAGCAAAAGCTATGCATGGGGGTATGATGAGAACCTCATCATCAACCCTAACTAGCACAATCTAATCCAGATATGTGAGAAAAACCTCCTACAAGACCCAAAGAGAGGCTTATCTCAGAGAATTCTGAGTTAAAGAATAAAACAAATCATAAGAGGTAAGACTACAATTTCACCAATGCAGTATGCAAAGAGGGTAATTAGGAGTCCAAACATAAGTCAAACAAGCTTAACAAGAAGGGAAGTGGGATGATCTGATCTAAAAAGGGTTATAGCAACTTCTAGGAATTAAATGACATTCGGTAACCCTAAAACAAATCCACTTCAATTCATGAGGTTCGAGGCAGGATAAAAATCAACTAAATCCTCTAAAATTCATAGAAAAATATTCTCTAGGGTTTAGAACCTTCAATTTGGCCTTTGAAACCTATTTTGACCTAAAATGAGAATCATGCCCAATTAATGAGTTAATTTAGGTTTTTACGTAAATTGGTCGGTCAAACATGGTCAAACCTAGAATTAAAATTCACCATTAAAATCCTTAGGTTCAAATTAGTCTGGTATAAAAACTTGAGCCTAAGAAAAGACCTCCTTGACCGACTTTACAATTTGGTCCTCTTTACTTACTTTTTGACCCTTATCTTTTGAAACCCTTACGTTTAGGCCCCCAACTTCTCATCATTCTTTGCAGAACGGTCCTCCCTGCCACTTCTGTGCAATTCCATGCCTCCGGCGACCTTGCTCGGAGGATGGCGCCGCGCAGGGCAGGGTAGCCGTCCTCTAGAATAAACGGGGGGTTCCCTGTGACATCCTCTGTCGCAGGAACCCGCCCATGACCTCTGCCATCACCCATGCCTTCCTTGCGAACGCACGAAAGGCATGGGTATCCTTTCCAGCCATTCTCCGGCGAGGCTGGCACGACGCCACCTCGGTCCTCTCTTCGCGCCAAGACCTTTATAAGGAGCGGCAGAGCTTGCCGACTCCTTCAAGCTTCCTCTGGCAGAGAAACACCCCCCTTTTCATCCCTTTCCCCTCCGGTCAAAGCCCCCGAAGCTTCTGACGATCTTCTTCTCCTCCTCCTCGTCGCTTTGCTGTCCTACCTGCAACAGAGTTTACTCTGCCTTGTCGTCCGCGCTAGGCCGTACCAGCTGGCGCTCTCCGACTGCTTCCTCATCGCTGATACCCTCCTCCTGGGCGTCTTCGTCTTCAGCTCCGGCAGGCATGAGTCGGACGCTCCTCCCTCCCCCTTCGTCAAGTAATTAGGTAATTAGTTGCCTCTCTCTTTCCCTTGTATTTTCCCCCTTCTAATTTGCCATTTCGACCACCCGACTGCCACTGTCCGACTCCATCTTCCCCACCTCATCACCTTCTCCGGTGAGTCCATCCCACGTCCACAGACCTCTTCACCCCTCACCGATCAGCCTAGAGGCTCCCCCTCACTCCACTCAACCAATCCCCCTCTCCTTTCACTGCCAAGCACTGCCCAACCACCCCCCAAACAAACCCATTACAGTGCACCCATTCTGACCTAGGTCGACCTCCACATGCGCTCTCGCACCTTGCCAACCACTGCACTACCTTCGCCGCACTCCGGCGAAGCTCCCCACATAATCTGACTTGGTCGAGAGGCCGTCACTGTGTTTTTAGGTTGGCAGCCCCTTGCCACCATTGCTGAGTTGCTGCAGCAGCTTCACCCGCAGCTCCAGGTCTTCCCCAGCCCAGGCGTAAGTCCCAGGCTGTGAGGGCTAACTTCACGAAGGCGTCCAGGCCTGCAGCTGGGTCGCAAGCCTTACAGGCTACTGCAATTGGCTGCGGATTCCTCACCTGCGAGCGCGAAGTCTGGAGGTGGGACTTTAGTCCCACCTTGTAAGTGTGCGGCTGTACGCCCACACTTATATTGAAAAAAGTGTATCAGGCCTTTTTCCTTCGATACACAGGAGTCAGGTCCCTCTCACCCACACGCAACGCGCCACGCGCTCGCTTGCCCTCGCCCCCGCTCACGCTACCCGAGTCTGGGCCGGATCCGACTACCTGACCTAGCACTCCTCGCCCACCACCGCACGTCGGTGGGCCTGGTCCCGGGAGCGCTACCTGAACCTGATTACCCGGCTCTGGGAGAGCATTCCTAAGAGAGATTCTGAGAAAGAGAGAGACGTGGGGAAGGGGTAAGGGTAGGTTTTGCTTTGATCACTGTGTGTGCGTGCAGGAAAGAAAGAAAGAAGGAGTGAGCTAAGGAAGAAGAAGAGAGGAGGAGCAACCAGCAGCTGAAGAAGAAGGAAGGCACTGTAGCAAATGCATAGATAAGTCGTCCGAGCACTGCATCAGACGTCGGAATCACCACAGCTGCAGAAGAAGAAGGCAGGAAGAAAACAAGAAAGAAGAAGAAGAAAAGAAGAAGGAAAGTCAGCGACCAGAAGAAGAAGAAAAGGAAAAGAAAAGAAGCCAAAATAGAGAAAAAGAAGAAAGAAAGAAAAGAAACAAGGCAGGCTGAGAAAGACAAGAATAGAAGAAGAAGGCAGGAAGAAAAGAAGAAGAGAAAGAAGAAGAAAGATACAGCCTGTTACAACCGCAGTTTCAAAACGTCTTTTAAGACGTCTGGAACCCCTTCCAGACGTCTGGGATTTGATTTTCTGCGGCAGGATGGATTTCGTCTGCGCGCGCAGACCTGCAGATACCTCTTTTTCCCTCTCACCTCCGCAGGCGCTGCTCTCTCTCTCCCCGCATGGCTTTAAAAAGCCACGCCCTCTCCCTCACTCTCATCACCTCCGCTCCCTTCCTCTTCTCCTTCCAGCCGGTGCGCGAGTGCGAGCGGCGGCAGCGACAACCGCAGTGGGTGCGGGAGGAGGTGCTGCGCGAGGGAGGAGGCGTCGGCCGTGAGGGCTCGAGCCTGTCGGGGCAGTGAGAGCCGGCCGGTGGGGACGTAGCGGGCGCGGAGTGACGCAGGAGGCCTGCTGCGGCTCGAGCAGCAGGCGGATGAGGCGCGTCGCGGCCGTGCGTCGCGGGCAGAGGACGAGTCGCGCTCTGATTCTAGAAGTTTTTCCAGAATCAGACGTCTGGGTTTCCAACCAGACGACGGGGAAGACGTCTGGAGGACTGTCCAGACGTCTGAAAGGTAAGTTATTTTCGTACCTTCTTCCTTTCCTTCGACCGTCCATACTGAGCACGAGGATGGGTACACGCAGGTTCTGAGATTCGCATCCAACGCGAATCAGACGTCTGGCAGCGGTGCCAGACGACTGGAGGGACTTCCAGACGTCCGGGGTAACCATCGGACGTCTGGGAACTAGGCCAGACGCCCCCGCAGGCTTCTGGACGTCTGAGAGACTACGCAGGACAAGGTACCATATGATCTCCATTTTTAAGACGTCTGGAAGAAGTTCCAGACGTCTAATTTTGCACTGTTTCGTCGTTTTCGACCCGTTTAGGACCCGTTCGGAGTCCGTTTTCCGCGTTTTGAGTTGCGTTTTTTTCGGAATTAAATCCTCTACCCGTCTACAGTGATTAGATACTGTTTTGAGGAACTTTTTGTGTTTGATCCTTGTGATAGGACCCCGTTCCATTGCAGTCTCGGGGGTTGCGGAGGCACGCGGGATTCCCGACCACGCCCCCAGTACTCCTGTTGTAACTGGTAGAGTGGCTTTTAAGTTTATTAGTGTAATCTGTTAAATTATGGAACCGTAAATAGAACGTAGGACATTGCATGAATCCTAGGAATGAGAAACTAGAATGAATGGTAGATCCTAGGGTCCTGCATGAATCCTAGGGCTGGAAAACTAGATTGTATGATAGATCCTAGGGTATGGCATGAATCCTAGGATGGGAAAAACTAGTGGAATATATGAATACTGCAGTCTTGGAAAATATTGAAAGGAAATAATAGCTACCTGTAAATTGGTTTAACAGCTGCCTGTTATGAATAAATGAGCATGATTGAGAATATGGGATATATGAACGTGAAACTGGAAAGGTGAAACCTGAATGTGCTGAGTTAAAAGAGCTGGAACCCTACGGGGAATTAGGAGTAGAACTCCTGGAAAGTGAATGGAATAGAATTGGGAAAGTGTGCTGGCCCTTGAGTACGAAGTACCAAGGAGAGCGACTGTCCCCCTGTTTAGTGCAAAGCGGAGCCAGCCGCCCCAGGGACCCGGGGTTAGGTCTGGCCACTTTGTACCGACTTGTTGGCCCTCGTGTATGTAGTACCGAGGAGAGCTACTAGTGTAGGGAGAGCACTAGCTACCCCACGGGCCCCGGGGTTCTGCTAGCCTCCTACACCGACTTGTTAGGCCCACTGGGGCAAACCAGGGTAGTCAGGCGAGGGTGCGCGGACTGTGGAGGGGCAAGGCCCCTGTTTAGTTACTGTGGAGGAGTTGGACCCCTGTTACTGAGAGGGCTCTGCCATGTACTAGTTCCGTGCTGTGCTTTGGGCGCACCCGTTAACGGAAACGACTGACCGTGTGCAAGTGTGGGTTAGCTACCTGTGCGTTTATCGCGCGTGTCGTAGTCACCGTTACGTCTGTCCGTGACCTTGGGGTGGTTGACTGAGAGTAGGATCACCACGGGGGACTCTCCCGGCCAGGAGAGCACCACGTGCTACTTCTACTGTTCGGAAAAGACTGCAATCAAGATCGTTCCCACGAGGAACATTCGAGATCAAGTGAAGGATCTGAGAAATAGATAAATTGTGAAACAATAGAAAGACGTAAATAAAGGAAGAAAGAAACTAAAACAGCTTTTGTACACTTTACTGCTTCTGTAGTTTAGCTGCCACTCTACTCAGCGTTTCGCTGACGTGTTACACTTGTTACTTTTCAAGACCAGGTGTTGAGCAGCCAGGGTCAGCGGCTGCAGAGGATGCTGGGCCGAGTAGGGTTCAGTAGAGTTACCACTACTCTTTTGTACCCCTTTTGTTTCCGCTGTAGTGAGTAGTTTTTGTTACTTTCTGTACTTTTCTTTACTCGTAGTTCTTGTTATGTTAAATGTTGTTCTACTGTTGTGGTGGTACATGCTGTAATAGTTCTTTTTCTTACTGCTGTATTTTGTTACTGCTAGTTATATTTCATGTTGAATGTGATTTATTTTACTACTCTTTTGGTTACTTCCTCGTTAGATGATTAGGTCTTGGGATTAGTCGAGTCGGTCCGGTTCTCGTGTCTCGTAGGGACTCAGGAATCGGGTCGTTACACAGCCGCAAGGATGGAAAAGAAGAAAAGAGAAGAAGAAAGGAAGGGAAGAAGCAAGCAGAGCAGAGAAGAACAAGGCAGGCTAAGAAGAAAAGAAGACTCTGCAGCTAAAGAAGAAAGAAGAAAGAAAGAAAGAAGAAGAAGAGGAAGAAGAGAAACGGCCAAGGAAGAAAAGAAGAAGAAAAGAGACAAAAAGAAGAGAGAAGAAGAAGAAGCCAACACAACTCTCTCTCTCTCTCTCTCTCTTATTTTTGTAACATAATTGAGAACTTATTTATGCTTCTAGAAACATAGTTGCTCTCTGAGTTCGACATCGAGAAAACCCTGTTATTCCGAGTAAAAAATTCTTGTAGTAATCTGGTAGCTGTTTTGTCACATACTATAACGACTGATTATAACTAAACCATAATAAACATAAAGGCGTAACAAGACAGAATTAAAAAAAAAAACTACCAGTATCAAATATACATCTCGCATAAACATCCAAGATCTTTCCTCGATTGCTTTTATTAATACATGGAGCACGTGTTGAGAAATAAATAATAACTAAAGTATGAAATAATATAGAGGAATTTTATAAACCATTACAACTTGATATCATGCAATTACATTGGTGAAGCTTTTTGCAAAAGGCAAACAAGTAACAATGTTATGACCACAAAGATTGAAAGATGGAATCACCATACTTCAATATTGTACCTATCATTACCTCCATTGCCATGGCTTGGGTTATTAATTATCACTTTAATGGACAATGAAAAACATGCAAAGTAAGGAATGAGCAAGTTAATTCAACAAGGAAAGGTAAAGAAAACTAAACAAAAACTAATTATCTTATTTATTTACTCACACACAAGTGGCTCCCATTACCCTTACCAAGGTCCTTTCTTAGTCACTCATTTGATTTCACGGATGGGATCACTAGATATACACTCCTAGGTACATTAATTTCCATTTGATCTTGTAAGAGATTTATAGAGAACATAGGTGACAAGAACACAAGGAAATCAATCTGAGTATCCTCGTAATATATAAATACATGAAACCTCCATCCATAAATTAACCTTAGCACCTAACCGATAGCTAGTAAGTGTAGCATGAAGTGTTAGATTTGAGAGCCTAATTACATCAATCGAGATGCAATTGACATATGGTGACGTGCGAATTCATGTTGAAATTAGTGAGATTTGGGATAAGTTTTAAGTCCCATATTGAAGTCAATAAATCTCTTGGTGGGTGTAAAAGGCTTCTACCTCCCATTGCTTATGTAGTAAAGAGTGAGAGTTAGGACTGGGGACCACGCCTGCACGTGCGCGTGCCCTGCCCCGCCCTAGCCCGGCTCCTACTCCGGCTTGGGTGAGAATTAATTTGGAACTTGGAACTTTGACTCTTTTGCTATGGAATTTTAATCTCACAATTTTGCCTGGATTAGTCGATCAAAAGGTAAAATTGATGAATCAATTGTTTTTGATCAATCAATGGGTTTACTTTAGTCGATCAATTGGTTTGGTCAATCAAAAAGTCAAGTTTGATCGATCAATGGGACTAATTTGGTCGATCAATTATCGTATTTCTATAAAACGAGAATTTCTATAAACATCGGGTCGTAAGCTCTAAGGGCACGAGGGGGCTCTCATTTGACACACAATAAGAGTAGAAAAGCTCCCTCCACACACACTCTCTCCTTTTCTCGTTCTTATCTCTTTTAGTGCATTCGTTCAATGTAAGATTGGTAGAAAAATCTCCAAACGATATTGTCGATCTTGCACAAGGTTGAGAGTAATCCACAAGAGGTTTTTGATTGATCAAACTAATTAATTGGTAAATCAATTGGGAATTTGGTTGACCAACCAAATTGCCTCGGTTTCATTCTCTTAAGGTGGTTTTCGAGGACATCCAAGATCGAAGTGCGTCGAATCTTGAAGGTGGATCATCATATCCTGGGAGGAGTTCGTCAAATCCCAATACACTGGTATTGTAGGAGGCGATACCTTCTTTTAGGGAAGTCCTTTATGGGCACTTCGATTAGAGTAATCTCTAACCTCTTTTCGTTTTATTCATTTGTGCTATTGCATGTTATTTATTTTTTATTTTATTATGGATCTTGTAAAATCATATTTGACTTACTTGATTTAATATTTTTGATCTATGCGAAAATATTAGAAAGCATATGTTTGTATTTATTTATTTCCTATATGTGTTGATTTCAATAATAAGGTTGCCACCCTTACTAGCGTATAAAACTAAAAGGTTTGGTCAATGATACTCAATCACATACCACATATGTTAAGTTAAAGAATTATGCTTGACTAAAAATATGAATTTCATCCTCATGCATGGCAAATGCTTGATATAGTTCATATTTGAATTCTTACCATGGATCACTCTCTAATTAGGTCAAAATCACATCCAAAAATCCTATAAGGTCACACTAGGACTCCAATTTTTCTTTCTTAATCCACTCATAGCCGATCACTATCTCAATTCATTTCCAAATTGGCTCTACATAGGTCAAACAATAAGTATCCAAACTTAAGTAGAGCTATCGATTTTGATTTCGAGAATTTACATCCCCTCTCTATTATAGTCAAACTAAGCAACCCTATGGCTAGCCACGATAGAGTTGGACTTTTGACCCCCACCCAAGTCCGTGCATAGCTAGCTATAAAAGCTTATGGGTGATTGTGATAGTAGGTTCTGTTATATACAAAATTTGGCTCGAGTTTAATTGGGTCATATTTGGATCGTTCTTCCATGACTTGGCTCCTATCTACTTCTCACTTACGGGGAAGTTGTTTCTATATATTCTTAAAGATTAAATTTCACCAAAAGCTCCATGGAAGGTGACGATTCTTGCCAAAAACTTAGGTTACATGCTGTGTTAATGAAATTGATCAATGATTCATTGCAAGAATCATTGCCATCCAACAAGATGTAAAGGGAGTGGCCAATTCCCCGAACTCATGCCAAACCCTAGATTATAAAAAATCACACCAAAAAGATTTGTAGAAATGGATTACAAATCAAAACATGAGTGTGCATTATACTTGGATTCTAATTCAGTATAAAAGATGGCATGATTCCTTACCTAACTTCACCACCTACTAAGGATGAGCTTGATTGAAGTAGTCTTCTCATAAGCTTTTTAATGATTCCAAGATTATGGATTATGGAAAATGTGTCAGAATCATGTGCCCATGGTAGAATCACATAATCAGTGATTCAAATCCAATTATCAAATCATGTAGACACACTAATATAGTTAGTTGGGTCCTTTAATACAAGTAAGAGAATGTATTGTAGCCAAGTTCGATATATCGATGATAAATATTGAAGATTCAAATTGTTTGAATCGAGGATTTCGATAAGTCATTAAGAACCATCATGATATCTGATGTAGACACAATTATGTCACATAAGCTATCTATTTATGTGTGTTCTTAGGCGTATAATTGCATTGAGTATTATAAATATTGCATAACATGCATCATTTTGCATTTAGACTAAATTGTACAAAATATAGTTAATTTACCCTTTTTGTCACAAGGGGAAAGACGATATTATTTCGGAACATTGGATTGAAGATCCAACCGTACATATCTGATCAGGGCGATGATTGGAGTTCAATGCCTCCAAGATTGCTCCGATCAGACTTTCGTAGCATCATATGTAGTTCAAGGAAGATCGGAGGTCAAGGGGCAAGGTGGTGCAAATTTGTACCTTAAATGACAAATCCAACCACACGGATGGGTTCAGATCGATGATTGCAGCCCAACAGTGTGAAAATCGATCTGATCCGACATCCGTGGTACCATCTATAAGCATTGGAAAATTGACGACTCATATGGCGTCACATGGCACCATCCAAGTCGCCCACAGTCACCGCAGCCTCAATCATCAACGTTTCGATTAATCTTCACCATCGGATCAACATCCAACAGTGGAGAGCATCCACGAGTGAATTTAAGATCTCGACCATCTTTACTCACAACGCGGTGGTCAAGCGCCTTATCACGAGGAGGAGGTCAAGAGTTCAAAGCCCGCCTCGCCTCAAATCGAGCAGCAGTAACAAGCACGATGAAATTTGACCGCTCGATCGTGATCGAGGGACTGATGGAGCGGAGACATGCCACCCTTTCGAGCGTTGGATGGAGGAGTGTGTGCGCATGCGACGACACACGATCATACACGCCATCGCACGCAGGCGCGTGAAAAGTATGAAGGTGAAGGGGCTTGCGTAATTCTAAGCCGTCAGATGTGCGATCGAACAGCTAAGGATGCGCGCGGCGCGATAAGGCACACAACCCCAGAAGGTGAGAGGGTGGTGACGTGAGAGCCTGTGAGTGCTTGGATCGTCATCGCGCGGCTAATGTTGCTCATGCGGCTATAGCGTCGTGTGTCTACAGTGACGCTCATAAACGTCACTAAAGGTTCTAATATTAATGTTAAAGCCTTAAAAAGACCTTTCTACCCCCATGACTATACTTATAAATAGCCTTCCCCTCCTGCATATTTTTTTTATCCCTTCTCTTCTCCTCTCACCTCCAAAGCTCTACGAGCTAGTCCCATACTCGAAATACTCCATTAGAACTAGAATAAAATAATTTTCTCATCTTCTCACCCCTTTTGTGGAGCATTACATGGTTGTTTTCTCGCTACCATTCAGGAAGTGGATCTCGCTGCGACGTTATCCTATTTCATTATCTTCTAGCTTTGTTCTCCCTCATCCAGCATCTCATTCCCATCGTCCGAGCGCTCCGTCGACGCAGCTCGTTCTCTAAGTAGTCATCGAGGAAGATTTTCTCATCCCTCTCTTTTTACCGCTTTCTAGTATAGATTTCTAGCTTTCTAATTGTAAAAATTAGTTGTAATGAACATTTGGCTATGGAATATTGGTTCACTCTCTCTTTCTCTCTCTCTGTATTAGTCTCTTTCTTTTTTGTTATTTATTCTTTAAGTAGAATAGCTAGCGTAGATTAATTTCAACCAGCTAATATACTTCGTGACAATAATTCCAACGTAACTTTTAATCAAACATTCGCCTTCCGGTGTTCGACCCGGGACTCACCAAAGTTTCGGTTATAAATTTTATTTGATAGCGGATTTTTACGCAACTACAACGATGGGGAGGCAACACTCTTTGATTTTCCACGCTTTCCACCTTACTTATCGTTCACCTCACTTGTCTCCATTTTTATTGTGATTGTAGGTACTCTTTAGAAGTGGGCAAAAGCGGTAGATTGGAGCAAAGTGTAATTGAAGGGTTTGTAAGTAAATCCCCACTACCTACCCCTTAGATTTCATTCCATCACCTAATAACGTAAACCCTAATTAACCTAGGAGCTTGCACAAACCCTAAGATTAGTTCTCGTTGTTTATTTGCCACCTCCACCCACCTCACCTCCACATATATAAAAATATATATATTGTTGTGGGATTAACTGAAACATACACACCTTATATTCCGACACATACCTAAGGTACTTCACTTTTGTCTAATTCAGTCACTTAATCGGGAATTCAACCAAAGGACCCAGTACACCTACACGACTTATACAAATACGTGATTAGAAATAAATAAGGCTTAAATTGTTTGGGTGCCTTAATTAAGTGGTGCAAGAGGCCAATTGATTGAGTTGGTTAAGCCGCACCACTTAGGATAAAATTGATTCATTGAGTAGTTGCCCCATAGGATTCAATTTTTAGGGTTGAACCAGGGACACCACATTATTTTGATTTGTAAAGGAATATACTTTCACTTGTGATTTCAAAATCTGGTGTGCCAATTGAACCTTGATTAAATAAACCTAAAGTTGAACCCTAAAAGTTACTAAACAAGGTTGAACTCAAAAGAGAAATCATTAATAAACCTTATTTGAAAACCATTGGTTGTGCATTCACACACATTGAATCTGATCTTTAAAAGGACAACCTAGATAAAGGGCCCATCACAATTCAGAGCACATTCAAACCTAAGCCTAACTAAAATCAAGTAGACATTGGCCTTAAGGATTTGACTCACTCTTCAGGGCCCAAATCGAGATTATTTTCGATTAATCTGCTTCTACTGATCCATCTGATGTCTAGCTAAGGGAGTAGTGTCAAACAACCGTGGTTGGGGGGTATCAAAGGAACCTGAGGCGAAAGCCAAGGGAAGAACCTTCTCCCCAATCCCACCCTCTAACTGGTTGGATTGTCTGAAAAGAAGTAGACCAAATCATTACCTTCATCTCAAAATGGGTTCTGAGAGTCTATAGGTCTTTGGGCTACCCCACCTAAGGATATGTTTGATTGTTTGCATTGCAGGGCACCTTTCTTTTCCTCCCATTTCGTTATGGATCCTTCCACATCCTACTCGCATTTCCACTCTTACCCTCCTACCACCACTTATTCCTAAGATGATTACTATCCCAACCCAACTTATGACTATTCATCCATTAGTCGAGATAAATTTGATTGGGGATACAATTCTGAACGTCCATGTTCATGGTCTAACCCTGGATACCATGATTTTGATTTTTATCCTTCTCTAAGCTAAAGTAATTATAAATCTCCACCCTTTGATGATCAATTTAACCTGATATACAATCAAGAAGGATATCCTGATTATAATCCCTACCCTCCCCATGACTACACTACATATAGGTCACCACCCCTCTTTGAACAACCCAAAATGACCTATTATTAGGGAGGGGACCAAGAACCTCAATTTCCTAACTCCACTGGACTGAAACCAAACCCACCCAACCCTGAACCAAACCATTTGGTTCAAGTAAACCAGGTCCAAGATAAGGTGTTGACTAACTTAAGGAACACCATTCAATCTTTAGAAGCTTAGCCAATACCTTGTGGTATACTCTCTTCTTGTCTTTATAGTTATTATAGTCGTTGTGGTATATAACAAAGTGGTTACCAGTCGAGGTCGAACTCAGGGAGCAAACTATAATTCTAGAATCCTATAAATTCACAATATAAGGTTTTACAAAAATTAAGAGAGAGAGAGAAAAGAAGGGTGATTGGCTTCTTCTCTTTCTTCAGCCGACTCTCTTCTTTCTTCTTTTCTTCTCTGCTTCTGTGGTTCCTCTTTCTCTTTTCTTATCTCTGATTTTCTTTTTCTTTTCATTTGGGTCTTCTTCCTTGAGACTGCAGAGGCTTCTATCTTCTCTTTTCTTCTTCAGCTGCTAAGTCTTTCTCCTTTCTTCCTCTCTAATTTTCTTCTTCATTTTCCTTCTTTTCTTCTGCTCTGGCCCTTTCTCTTCTTTCTTTCTCTTCTTCCTGTCTTCTTCTTCTTCTTCTTCAGCAGCTGCGGTTCTTCTCTGCTCTGGCTACTGACCCTTCAACGTCTGATTCAGTGCTCAGACGGCTTAACTACACGGTTGCTACAGTGCGGCTCCTCTTCTTTTCTTTCAGCTCCTTTCCTGCCTTTTTTCTTCCTTGATTGCTTCTTCCTTCTTCTTCCTTTTATCCTGCGCACACACGCAAATATCAACGCAAAACCTACCCCTACCACTTCCCCGCATCTCTCTCTTTGTGGATCTCTCTTTGGAAAGCTCTCCCAGAGCCGAGTAATTGGGTCGGGTCGCGCGCCCAGGTCCAGGCGCATCGGCGTGGGTGGTACGCGAGGAGTGCACAGGAGTGTCGGGTCAGATCGCGCCTGATTTGTGTGGTAAGCTCACGGACGAGGGCGGTGATTGGTGAGGGACCTCACCCTATGTGTATCGGAGGCAATCGGCTCATATCACAAAAACAATTTAAGTGTGGGCGTGAGGCCACACACTTACGAGGTGGGACTAAAGTTCCACCTCCAATCTCAGGCGCCCGCGGGAGAAGGCTTCGCACAATTGGGGCAGCAGCGAAGGCTCGAAACCCCAATTGAGAACCTGGGCGTCTCTGTGGAAGTGCCCCGCTCTACCTGGGGCCTGCGCCTGGGGTCGAAGAAGTCTGGAGCTACCTGCGAAGCAGCTCCAACCTGTTGTCAATGGCGGCGAGGAGGCTAAGACCTGAAATCGCAAAGACAGCCTCACGGCCACGTCAGACAACGCAGGGAGCTTCGCCAGAAGATGGCAAAGGCGGTGCGGGGGTCGGCGAGATGCGAGCGTGCCTGTGGCCGTGCGCCTAGGGCACACTGCGTGCGTGGGAGTGGGTGTGTTCGGGGGATGGTCTGGAGGTGCTAGGAAGTGAATGGAGGGCGGACTCGGTGTCAGTGAGATGTCGCGGAGCTTAATGGGTAGCTGGCGAGGCGGATGGAGGCGTGGAGTGGTGAGAACACCTCGCCGGAGAGCGGCCGGAGATGGGGAAGGTGGTGATGGACAGTGGTGGTCGGTGGGTTAAACTGGTAAATTAAGAAGGGAAAATAACAGGGAGAGAGAAGGGAAGGTTTCTACCTACCTAATTGACGAAGAGGGAGGGAGGTGGCACTCGGTGCGTACCTGCTGGCGCTGGGGACGAAGGTGCCCAGGAGGGGGTTATCGGCGACGAGGAGGAGATCTGAGGATGCCAGCTGGTGCGGCCTGGCATGGGAAGACGAGGCAGAGTGGGCTCTGCCACAGGTATGGCAGCAGAGCGACGAGGAGGAGGAGAGTTCACCGGAAGCTTGGGCAGTCTGACCGGAGAGAGAGGAGACGACAGAGGGGTAGTTTCTCGGCCAGAACTAACTTGCCTTGGACGGAAGCCCCTGCCGCTCCTTATAAAGGCGCTGGCGAGGAGAGTGGCCCGAGGGAAAGACGTGCAGCACACCCCGGAGATGGCCAGAGAAGGAGACCCATGCCTTTCGTGCGTTCGCACGAGAGGCATGGGCGGTTGTAGGACACATGGGAGGGTCCCTGCGACAGAGGACGACGTAGGGAACCTCCTGTTCGTTCTTGAGAACGGGCGCCATGCCCTGCGCGGCGCCATCCTCCGCGCAAGGTCGCCGGAGGTATGGCGTTGCTCAGAATGGCAGGGAGGGCCGTTCTGCAAAGAACGACGAGAAAGATAGAAAACAATGCGTAAGGGTTTCAAAAGATAAGGGTCAAAAAGTAATTCAAGAGGACCAATTTGTAAAGTCGGTCAAGATGGTCTTTTCTTAGGCCCAAATTTTTATACCAATCTAATTTGAACCTAAGGATTTTAATGGTGAAATTTGATTTTAGGTTTGACCATGTTTGATCGGTCAATTTACGTAGAAACCTAAATTAGGTCATAATTTGGGCATGGTTCTCATTTTATGTCAAAATAGGTTGCAAAGGCCAAATTGAAGACTTTAAATCATAGGGAATATTTTTCCATAAATTTTAGAGGATTTAGTTGATTTTTATCCTACCTCGAACCTCGTAAATTAAAGTGGGTTTGTTTTAGGGTTACAGAATATCATTTAATTCCTAGAAGTTGCTATAACGCTTTTCAGATCAGATCATCCCACTTCCCTCCTTATTAAGCTCCTTTGACCTGTGTTTAGACCCTTAATTACCCTGTTTGCACACTGCATTGGTAAAATTACAGTTTTACCCCTTATGATTTGTCTTATTCTTTAATTCAGAATTCTTTGAGTTAAGCTTCTCTTTAGGTTTTGTAGGAGCTTCTTCACACTTATTTAGATTAAATTGTGCTAGTTAGGGTTCATGATGTGGCTCTCATCACCTTGCATTGAAGAATTGGAGCCACTGATTCAAATGATTGATGATCTTAACAAATATTTGTTGAATTTGTTCCAATATGTTAAGGATAAGGACTCGAGTGAGTTTTTCCTTGGAAAATTATCAAAATTGAGGATGAGATTTGTAATTTCCAATCTTGAGACGATTCTCAAGATGAACTCCCTTCAGGAGAGTCAATGTCAGAACTCGCTCAGGCACCTGTGGGAGGGGACACATTTTACGAGATCGGGGATGACCAGGTTATTTTAGAGTAATCAATTGAAGATGAATTGATTTCTTCACCTGAGATCCCTGAACCAAGGTACGAGGAAAAATGTCTCCATGGCCAGGAAATGATCGATGATTTTGAAACATCTATAAATGCAGATCCAGAATTCTTTGATTTTGAAGGTGAAGAATCGTTGTGTAAAGTCTTAACTGAGCTTGAGGAAGATAATTTTAGTGAGACAAATGGGCTAGCAGAGTATGATAAATCATTTGATGGCCCTATAATTGAAGATTGTGATCCTACTAGGGCTGATATGGAGAATTCAGATCTTGAGTTAACGGATGATTTAATCAATAACCCCAGTTCTCACACACACCCTGTTGAGCATAATGATGATTCTACTTTTGAGATCATTAGACCCAAGTCAATTCTGATTCAACCAGAAATTTTGGACGTGGATATTTTATATGGGGATAATGACACTTTAGAGGTTCCGGAAGCACTGATTTTGGAGGATAGGAATCAGGAGATGACGATTTGGGAAGCTAATTCTGGGAGAGATAGACATTTGGATCTAAGGATTCCTTTATGTGTGAAACCACCAGCCTTTTATTAGGACCCTTATGATATTTTTTACTCTGATGATGTGTGACCCAAGTATAGAATCGTTGATTATATTTTTTAGCCGAATTTTACATGGACAAACAAGCCCATTGATTTAGACTTACCAATTGTCCGACATTTCAGCCTTAGGTTGCATCCTCATAAACCGTAGGCTCAATTCCTCTTGCATAATGATCTTCGATTCTGGGTAATTTTTATTCAGAACCTTAGATACACTCGACCGTAAGGCTTGGGTCTCCACCACAACCTCGTCCACATCTGTGGACATCTCCTTGCGGATCCAAAAATTGATCTTTTCATTCCGATCCTAACATGCAATTGTGAATTCTTTATTTCTTTTTTGTTTGTATAGTGTGCCTAGCTGAAAGCAATAAACTTAGCACATATACAGTCTGTTTTCACGGAGCTGACTGGGTTATCATGAAATTCAGGTGTTTTCTTCTCTACTCTGCTCTTTTTCCTGTCTTTTTAATATAATGAGGACATTGCATTAGATAGGTATGGAAGGTAGATATCTTTATCTGAATTATTTTGTTAGCTCCGTGGATTCTTTTTATTTTCTCTTTATTTATGAAAAAAAAATTGAATTTGGGCATTAGAAATTTGTCGACTTTAGGGAATGATATCATATTACCTGAACACTTAGATCCTTTAGGTCTTTAGGCTTAATCATCCTAGGTGTCCACTAAAATGTGGACTTGTTTCTCAAGTCCTCATCATTCTAAATTTATTTTTAATTGGTTAAATAAGTTGGGTTGATAAGTACATGACCCTCTGATTTGAGATGACTTATAGTCTAAGCATCTACACACTAATTGCACTTATTCACTTTTCGACGATTTTAACAGAAATTGGGTAGTTAATGAATCTTTTAGGGTGATATGGCTGGCAAGTTGTCATGGCTAACAGCCCATTGATTGGTTGTCCAGAGCCCAGCCATACGACCATTCTCTTTCTACTACCTATAGGTAAATCTTAAATTAGGGAAGCCACCTACTTACAAAAAAAGAAAAGAAAAAAAATATATATCCAAAAAAGAAAAAAAAAAGAAATATGAGGAATAGAAAAGAAGGAAAAAAAAAGTAACACTTCACCGCACGAGTATAGCTGACAAGTTGTCGTGAGTAACGGCTCATTGGCCGATTATCCAGAACCCAGCTCATAAAATGCACGTTTAATTCCAAACACTTAGGAAGAAGTGGAGAAGTAGAATAAGCTGGGGAGATTTACACTGGGTTCGCCCTTGTGTTGACCCCATAAAAATAAAAAGTAGGGAGAAAGCTACCAGTCGGATAGATACACCTTTAGGCAGAATTTCTTTTAAGGTTACTAGGGGCGTAGAAACTCGAAGTCCGTTCTGATTGCCAATCAGTAAGTCTATTAATGCGTACTCGAATAGGCTTTATTAAAATGGTGATATTAATGTCGAAGTGAGTATAGTGAGTTAACCTAATCTGAGTCTACACCAATTTCACAAAAAAAAAAATTTAACCTAGCCTACTTGATTTTAGCTTGATTACTTTTAGACCCAGGGTCGATCTCAAGGAGGCGGGGATTAGGAGAATTGCGAAGTTTTTACACCTTTCCTAAAACATATCTCTTCCTTGCACTTATTATGTTTTTTGTTTTCTTGATTTTTAGGTTTTTTTTCTCTGATAATCTTGTTCTTGAGGCACACCCTCAAATAGGTCCTTGGCTATATGCTAAAATACAACGAGTCCTATCTCGCCACACACGAGACCGCGTGCCTGCAAATCAAGATTTATCTTTTCTCTTTTATACTTTTTTTAGTCTTTTTTAGTAGCAGGACGAAAAGACAAATTGCAAATAATGCAATGAAAAGAAATACTTAGCTTAGTATATCTCTATATATGTATATATAGTAGATATAGAATATGTATAGTTATATAGATGTTATATAGATAGGGGTGAAGATGGAAATGTAAATGAGATATAGCACGGTGTCAAGTTAATCCACGTCTAGTAAGACGCAACCAACAAAACTAAGTGCCGCGTGGAGTGCAGAATGCATGTGTGTGAGTGAGGGTGGAGGCGCTTGCTTTGCGCGGATATCGGGGAATATCAGCAACGGGTGCGAATATTCCCGCGATATGATGCGCGGTGGAGGGGCGAGTGTACGGAAATATGGGTGGTGTTTGTGAGGTGAATACGTGTATAGAGGAATGTGGGTAAGTGGATGTATATATAAGTATATATATGTATGTGTGTATATATATATATATGTATGTATGTATATTTATGTATATGTAAATATACGTAAGGGTGAGTGGATGTGAGTGGATATATATGTGTGTGTGTGTGTGTGTATGCGTGAGTGTATGAGTGTCTGTGTGCACTGGAGGAGGGGGCAACAGTTTAAGCTGTCTGCCACGCGGGGCCGACGTCTGGAGGCGCAGAGGTGCGCGCGGGCACGGGCGAGTGAAGTGCAACGCACTGCTGCGTAAGCGTGTGAGGCGCAGCGCGTTGCGGGCGGGGACGCGGTGACCGGCTGGAGCGGGTGCGGATGAGGAGAGAGAGCGCCGCGCCACCGGCTAAGTGAGAAACTTACTGGTGGCTATAGTGTCGCGCGGACCATACGCTACAGTGCACTACAGTGCGTGCGCGGTCTGGCAACTGACTGGAGCGGGTTTTGCGTACGCCTGGTGTTGTGGTGCACCTATGCATGTAGGAAGAAGTCGTGCGCGGTCTACTCAGGCTCGCGGTGACCGGCTGGAGTTGCAAGTGGTGCGCGGGCGTGCTAGAGCTTCAGAGCTTGAGAGCTTGAAGCTCTGTAGTAATGGCGGAGGAAACGCAATAAAAAGAAACGAAACAAGAAGCCACCACGCCCACCTGCTCACGAAAGAGCTGGGCGATGGTGGAACTCACAGTGGTGGTCTGAGACCACTGTGAGCTTTCTCCTACACACGGTGTTCCTCTTCTCAACTTGTGAGAAGAGGAACTATGTATGGAGAGGGAGAGGGAAAGGAGGTTGGCCAACTGTTGCCTGAGGGTGGTGGCTGGTCTGAAGGTGGATGCTGCCCTTGCAGCAAGGGGGAGTGCAAGGTGTTTTAAATAGGGAGGGCATGCCTCATGCCATGCTCCTGGCAAGAGGAGTGGCGAGGAGAGGTGTGCGCACCATGCCCTGCAGCCGCACGAAAGAAAAAGGAAAATAGAAATAAAAATGAAAAATGGTGAAATTGCAAGGAAAATGTTAATAATAGAAGTGGATTTGATGGTCAATTATTCTCACTCTCTTCCCCTCTTTATAAATGCATGCAGGTGTATATTTACAAATGCAAGTAGGGCTACATAAGATGCAGTGGTAATGCTAGGGAATAACACAAGGTGGCATATTTACTGATGTATTTTTGCTGTGCAATCATACCCCCATGCATATCTTTTGCTAGTCCCTAGCAAAACATTTTGTATTGTGTTTAGAAATGATCTTAAGCTAAAGATTTTTTTCTGAAGCGACATGAATGTGTTTATCCGTTGGATATTGTGAGAACCAATTGTAGAGAAGACTACCAGTGCATCAAGTCTTACATGATATAGACCATCTCTCGACTAACCAGGACTCTTGATATTTAATCCTTAGTACGATTTCCAGGACTCCGAGGGTTTTGTTGTACTCAAGAGCTAAGAGATTATGGTTTGTGCATAATGAAGGATCAAGACCAACTAGATGAATATTAAGGCTCAAGCCCAGGGTTTCACAAATTTTTAAGTATAGGTTGGTCCTAGCTTCAGCTCATGTCTTCGGATTAACCCTCAAAAAGATGATGGAAAAACTCAACCCTACTGTTATTATTTTTGTGGCTCAAAGAATTTATGGTAGAATAAGGTATTTGTAGCGTGTCCTGAGAACTTTTGGGGAGAAGAATTTACAGATATTTGGAAAATATACTGACTTATTTGTAAGTTTTTTTTTTTTTAAAAAAAACAAGTGTCAGTATATCTATTACAACTTTATTTGGAGGAGCTCGCTTATTTGGTGGGTGAGTATTTTTTTCGGTGGAAAGGGTTTCTCCTAAACACAAGACTAAAGACTGAGATAAAAAGTCTACCTGTGTGCACATGTAAGGACTCTACCTTCCCTAATGAACACTATGGTTGAATCTTATGTTCACCTAGTCTTTCTTGATATGTGTATTGTGAACCAAGATTACTTAGGCTCTCAAGTAGAGGCAAACCAACAAATCCTGTACTAGTGACTCAGGAACAAGAATACGTCCTTGATTAGGAGAGATTTTAATCCATCTTATCAATGCTTAAGTAAATTAAGGCAAGCCTGAGCGAATCAAGCTTCTGTGGCCTGGAAAGTCTTCAAAATAGCTGTCGAATATCCATAAACACTTATTGTATTTTTGTTTCTGCTTTTAGATCATTGCTAAATACCTTTTTTTTTTATTTTTTGAATTAGGCTGTGTACATATTTATAGATGGATATGTATAATGGATGTAGAAGCTGCATGATGCTCATATAATACCCCGATCCTATGGATGCCTATTCACCCCCCCATGCCAAATGTTGCTATGTCCTCATATGCATGCAGGATAAAGCAAGGTCAAAGGATCATGGTACAAGACTTAGGTGCTAGGTATACAACAGGGTGGTAGGATGGGTGGATGGTGGGTGATGAAGTGAAAAGTAAAGAAATGCAAAGTGAAGTGAAGTATAGGCGATAGTGGAGGAGTAATGCTGGGGTACCTCCCAACGAGCGCTGAATTTAACGTCCCCAGCTGGACTCAGAGTGAGGCACGAAGTTAATTACCCTCCAGCAGGGTAACAGTTTCACCAACGGGAGGAGGTTCATGAGTAAGATAGGGTTTTAACCGCTGCCCATTGACCATAAATTTATGCCCAGATTTGGGATCTTCAATTTCAACGGCCCCATTGGGAAATGGTCACTCGAGACCAAGTAGGGACCAGTCCATTTGGACTTTAATTTCCCTAGAAAGAATTTAAGTCGGGTATTATAAAGCCACACTTGCTGAGATGGCTCGAATTCCTTCCGCCGAATTCGGCTGTCGTGAAAGGCCTTAGTGCGTTGTTTGAAAGTTAAGGTAGAATCATAGGCTTCATGACGGAGCTCTTCCAGCTCCTGGAGTTGGAGTTTCCTTTCCTGACCACACACGTCTGGGTTGAGGTTACATTGGTGAATAGCCCAATAAGCGCGGTGCTCCAACTCAACGGGCAAATGACAAAGCTTCCTGTAAACAATTCTATAAGGAGACATACCAAGGGGAGCCTTGAAGGCGGTCCGATACGCCCAAAGTGCGTCAATCAGCTTGTCAAACCAATCCTTACAGTCAGGCCGAACCGTTTTTTGGAGAATTTGCTTGATTTGCTAGTTTGACACCTTAGCTTGGCCATTCGTCTAAGGATGATATGGAGATGCGACACAATGGTGGACTCCATATTTCCTCGGAAGTGCCCGAAAAGAGGCATGGGTAAAATGACTTCCTCCATCACAGATAATGGCTCAAGGGATCCAAAGTGTGCAAAAATGTGGTCTTTGACAAATCGAGTAGATATGACATGGTCAGCATGGCGCGTGGAAATAGCCTCGATCCATTTCGAAACATAATCAACAACAACGAGGATGTACTCAAAGCCGTTGGAAGGAGGAAAGGGGCCCATGAAATCAATTCCCCAAATGTCAAAGATTTCAGCAGCTAGGGTGGGTTGCAAGGGCATCATGTCACGACGTAACATTAACCCTAATGACCGGCACCTAGTGCAATGTTTAGCATAATTGTGTGCATCCTGGTGAAGGGAGGGCCAAAAGAAACCTCACTGCAACACCTTGGCTGCAGTTTTCCTCCCAGAGAAATGGCCTCCGCAGGCTTGATCGTGACAGAAGGATAGCACACTAAGGAATTCGCTGTCAGGAATACAGCGGCGGATGATCTGGTCAGAACCTACACGAAAAAGTAGTGGATTATCCTAGAAATAATACTTTGCTTCTGCGATGAGACGCTCACGCTGGTTCTTGGGCTAGCCACGTGGGAGAGAGCCAGAAGCAAGGTAATTGGCAATGTCTGCATACCAAGGTTCACTTGCCAGTAGGTGCTCATCGGGAAAAACCTTATTAATCAGCAGGGTAAGTCCAATGTGGTCGAGGTCTGGTCTCGAGAGATGATCAGCAACCACATTCTAGGCTCCGGCCTTATCACAGATCTCAAGGTCAAATTCTTGGAGTAAAAGGATCTAATGTATTAGTCTAGGTTTGGCATCCTTTTTGTGCATGAGATGACGAATGGCCACGTGATCAGTGAATACAGTAACATGCGAGCCCAGAAGGTAAGAGCGGAATTTCTTTAGCCCAAAGACGACAGCGAGTAGTTCTTTCTCAGTAGTTGTATAATTACGCTGGGCCTCGTCCAACGTCTTACTAGCGTAGTACACCACAAAGAGGTGTCTATCACGTCTTTGTCCCAGGATGGCTCTGACTGCAAGGTCGGAAGCGTCACACATGAGTTCAAAGTCGAGGGACCAATCAGGTGGCTGGAGAACCAAGGCCTTGGTGACAGCCTCACGCATTTGCGTGAATGCTCGCATACAGTCAGGGCCCATATCAAAGGGTATGTCGGTCGATAGGAGATGAGTTAAAGGTCTAGAAATCTTAGAGAAGACTTTGATGAATCTCCTATAGAAATCGACGTGTCCTGAGAAGGAGCGGATTTGTTTGATAGATCTAGGCACAGGTAAATCAACAATTACATCAAGCTTAGCTCTGTCAACCTCAATACCCCTATCAGAGATTATGTGACCGAGAACAATCACCTCGTGTACCATAAAATGACTTTTCTCCCAAACAAGCACGAGGTTTACATCAATACACTCCGAAGGATACAGGTCAGGTTGGCAAGACAATCATCAAATGAAGGTCTGAAGACCAAAAAGTCATCCATGAAGACCTCGAGAAAGTCACCCACCATATCATGGAATATCGCCAGCATACATCTCTGGAAAGATGCTGGCGCATTACAAAGTCCGAATGACATTCTTCTAAATGCGAAGGTGGTGAAGGTGGTCTTTTCTTGGTCCTGGGGGTCAATAGCCACCTGGTTATATCCAGAGAATCCATCTAGGAAACAGAAAAATTTATTTCCTGCTAACCGCTCCAGGATTTAGTCAATAAAAGGTAGCGGAAAGTGATCTTTCTTTGTTGCAGTATTCAGTTTCCTATAATCTACACGCACTCTCCAAGATGTAGGAGTGCGTGTAGGGATGGATTCGCCCCTGTCATTGACACAGATGGTAAGTCCCACCTTTTTTGGGCACGACATGAATCAGGCTCACCCAGGGGCTATCGCTGATTGGGTAGATTATACCCGCATCAAGTCACTTAATGATTTCCTTTTTAACGACCTCCCGCATGTTAAGGTTGAGACGTCGCTGTATCTCGCGGGAAGGTCGAGCTTCCTCCTCCGTATATATACGATGAGTGTAGTAGGAGGGGCTAATGCCAGTTAAGTCAGATAAGGACCATCCAATGGCTGCCTTGTGTTCCATAAGGACCTTTGTTAGCTTGCACTCTTGCTCCCTGGTCAATTTTAACTAATAATTACGGGGAGCGTTTCATTTAGTCCCAAGAAAACATATTTAAGCATGTCAGACAGCTCTTTCAGCTCGGGAGTGGATAGCGAAAGATCTGGCACTTCTTGGGATGAGAGTGTCCCAAGTGGATCAGAAGAAAGAAGGGCAGGAGGAAGAAGTTGGCCCTCAGATTGGCCAAGAGGAGGGGCATCTTGGATTGATGTATCCAAAAAGGGATAGCCCCAGTGATCAGTATGTGGGCTCAAGGTCCCAGTGTGGAGTAGCATGTCCGCCTGATTTGGCGAGAAAGAAAGGACAATCCAGTCTTCAAGGGGGTGGACCAGAGGTAAGTAGCCCGAATATGACTCAAACCATGAGGTGCGGGAAGCGGAGAAAACCTCGTCAGAAGTCTGGTCAGGAGAAGGTAAGGGTAAGGGGAGGGATGGGGAAACGTCACAACATATGTCTGGCAGGCAATGGTCTTTGTTTAGGGGTAATCCACAGCAGTCAGAATAGGTCCCTATTAGTCTGATACACGTGCTGACGGCCGTGTCCTCGTCAGATGTGTCATTCTCAATGCAATCGCAATCAAAATTCTTGGCAGTCTTGAAGATGTTTAACTTGAGCTTCTCAGAGCCAATGGTGATTTCAATGCAACCCAACTCACAGTCGATATGGGTGCAGGCTATGGCCAAGAAAGGTCGACCAAGGATGATCGGACAATCAGAAAGTGAGCTAGGAACTTCCATATCCAAAACAAGAAAGTTAACAGGAAAACATAAACTGTTGACCCTAACCACCACGTCTTCCACCACACCCTTCGGTATTTTGACAGAACGATCTGCCAACTGCAATGTGACAGGGGTGGGTTTCAGATTTCCTAAGGCAAATTTCTTGAGCATGATGGTTGGTATAAGATTGACGGAAGATCCTTGATCAAGCAAAGTACGGTTAAAATTGCAGCCTTGGATGTTACATGAAATAAGCCGTGTGCTCGGATTTTTCTACTTCGGTGGTAGCTTTGATAGTACAGCACAACTCGCATGAGGCAAGAGGACCACCGGATTCTTTGTTTTCTTTGACTGTCGCTTGGGTGTAGTGTAGTCTTTGAATAATCGAGCGACAGTTGGTATATGGTTGATAGCCTCCAACATGGGACTTTGATCTCAACATCCCTGAATAAATTACACACGCTATCAAAGGCCTGCGTATCCTTTTTCTTGCCTTTTGGCTCCCTCAGTAGAGCCTCAGGGAATGAGACCGATTCTGGCACCAATTTGGATGTATCGTCCTCACGAGAATGCGATGTGCATTCCAAATGAGAGGGCAATGAGGAAGATGGGCCAGGGTCAGGTCGAGGCGGATCGACGATTTGCTTACCACTCCTTGTAGTAATCGCATTGGACGTCGTGGGTCCAGTGGGATCATAGGGCAGAGGAGGCTTCGCAATAGGGACATAAGGGTGATGTGTTACTGCAGGATTAGCCTAGAATCCCGGTGGAATGTTCGGAGCTTGCAAAATCTGATGAACTTGCCTTTGAGAAGGTCGTACCTGTGGTTGCGGACCACGGGGTACAAAATTTCACGGGTTAGGAACAGGTTGGGCTGGAAGAGTGCCCTGAGATCGAGTCGTCATGTGTAGTTGACTGATCTCAGCATTCTACTGCGCCAATTGGTGCTGAAGAGAGGTCATGTTTTCTTCATGGCACTTGAACATTTCCGTCATCATTCGCATCAATTTATCAAGAGGACTTGATGCGTGTTCTGTTTGAGGTATGCAAGGATCCGATGGTGGATTTGCCACAGGATTAGACTGGGCCCTTGGGATGATAGGTGCGGAAGGTCGCATTAGCCCACCCATGGGGTTTTGGCACTGCGAGTTACTAGACTATGCGAAGTTAGGATGATTTCGCCACCCTGGGTTATAAGTAGCAGAGAACGGGTTGTTCCCCAGGGCACAAACGTCTTCTAAGCCAAAAGACGAGTCCACATGCATATATGCATCCAAGCACACGGAGGCTTGGTTCTCCATTTTAAAATATTGGCTTGCAGAAGCCAGGTCCACATTACTTCCTGAATCGCTTGGCGCAATTACGTTAAGATCTATGGATGAATAGGAGGGTCTTGCATTAACTTCGTGAACATTGCAGGGCATGCTGGTACGATTAAAGGCGACAATGGAGGCATTGTTCATTGAGTTTTTACTCATGTTCTTAAATAATTCAAATGCTCCATTCTCGTCTTTATTCATAAAATTTCCTTTGCAGGAAGCGTATGCAATCTGCTTCAAAGTTTCATTTAGCCCATAATAGAAGATCTGGGCTACATGCCACTTAGGCAGACCATGGTGTGGACATTTCCAGAGGAGGTCATTATACCTTTCCTATGCCTCATGAAATTGCTCCCCATTTTGTTGCGTGAAAGAAGTTATAACCCGGCGAAGAGCATTGGTTCGCCTGATTAGGAAGAATTTTTTGAGAAATGCTGTTCGCATCTCTTCTAAAGAATGGATGGTTCTCTCAAGGGTGTGCAACCATTGCGACGCTTTATTTCGCAACAAAAATGGGAACATTTTCATGAGGACAATTGATAACCCGATGTTTCTTGGTTTAACAATTTCAGCTAATCGGATTAAGTCTTCCAAATGGAGAAAGGGATCTTCACTTGCAAGACCATGGAACTGAAAGTTAATTAGGCCAATGATATTAGGTTTTAATTCAAAATCGTCCCCGCCCATGGGGACCTGAATTTGCCCAATAGTCTCTGTAGCAGCGGGATTTTGATAAGAGCTAAGAGACCTAGGCTCCTCCCGTTCGGGAGGGTTCTACATTTCCTCCAAGGTTTCCCTAATGGCTTCAATCTGCTCATTATACAATTCCATTTGGGCTTGGAGGCGGGTTATGGGGTCTACGGCTCCACCATCATATGGTGGGATTTGAGGGGGACGGTTTCCTCCCTCGGGATTTAGGGGTGGGAGTGCAGCCATGTTTGTGGAGGAGGATGACGATTCAGTTTCTATCCTTCTAGAATTATCAGACAATTCAAACAATTCAGGGTTTTGTGACCTCCTCCCAAACATGCACTACCGCAGGAAGAATTTGGGAGATAATAAGGGAAAAGGAGATGAGAGAAACAACGTCGTAAGGATACACTTGATGACAAATCAAAGCAATCAATTTCTTAACCTCTACAATGTGCCCTTAGACCTAAAGATCTAAGTTACCTACTATCACTAACTACGGAACCAAATGAGAGCGCTGCGGAACCACCAGGCCAGTTTGAAAGGCTGTTTGGCCCAGCCTTAGACACCCAATAACACGCGGGAACCCACACCAACACGTAGGCACTACACGTAGGTAGTTAGACCTCCAATCCTTAATAGGGGTCAAGTTGTTACCAATTTTAACTTAGAGGCTTAGGATCAAGTGCTCCAGGAATGTGAAGGGCGTTGTATACGGATAATGCCCAAGTGCGTTGATTTTAAAAGTGTGTAAATCAAGCATGCAACTAGGAAATCTCCTCGAATTGGAGTTTTAGATGGTGAATGGCTTTTAAAATTTCAACCTTAAGTAATATGGATTTTAGGATTCCACTGAATTACCGATTCAACCAATCTTCGGGTTTCGAGAAAACACAAGTTCTTTATGCCCAATAAACCCTTCTTCAATGTGAATTAGTTAATGCATGCTAAAATGCACTAGATGAAAATTTCTAAGTGTGGATGCACGGGTCTATTTTAATTTCAATATGAAAGGGAGCAAAAACACTTTAATTCAAATGCTCCCAATCACCACAATGATAATCCACACAAGGCTCAACCACCAAATGATGTAAAAAATGAAAATGTTGGGGTTGATAGATTCGGGATCAAATCTGAGGCAAATGAAGAGTCGTGGTGGGGTTGAAATCAACTCAATTCCAAGTCTCTCCACCAAAAATGTGATCTCGAAATACGAATAAATGAGGCAAGGAAGGATTTTAATCAATCAATTTTTATCTTACCTCAAAGAAAACTTCACACAATGAAATATCTAAGAATCCAGATTCTTGGATTTTCGCTATGTGAAGTTTGTGGGAAATCAAGGGGCGGTGGGGGTGATAGCAAATAATCAACAAGTGATTTTAGTCCACTTGCCCCAAGAAATTCCCAAGAAGTGTTCTTAGGTTTTTTTTTTTTTAGGGTGACAAGATGACCTAAGTTACTAAAAGGGCAACACCTACCTCCTCAACAACGTGGGCGAAGCTCTAATGCGGCGCCGGTGACTTCACGTTCTTGCACCCACCTTGGATTTGCCCACGTCTCCGACCTCTTTTGCGTGTTTCCTCCTTGCAACAGGTACACTTGCACAAAAACAAACAAAAACACCCGTGAAGGGAAGGGTGGAAGAAGAAAAAATCAAAGGAAGAGAGTAGAGACTTACTCCAAATAGCGCTTCCCCGGCAACGGTGCCAGAAAAGCGTGATGCGTACTCGAATAGGCTTTATTAAAATGGTCATATTAATGTCGAAGTAAGTATAGTGAGTTAACCCAATTCGAGTCTAAACCAGTTTCACAAAAAAAATTTTAACCTGGCCTACTTGATTTTAGCTTGATCACTTTTAAGCCCAGGGTCGATTTCAAGGAGGCAGGGATTAGGAGAATTGCGAAGTTTCTACGCCTTTCCTAAAATATATCTCTTCTTTGCGCTTATTATGTTTTTGGTTTTCTTGATTTTTAGGTTTTTTTTCTAATAATCTTGTTCTTGAGGCACACCCTCAAATAGGTCCTTGGCTATATGCTAAAATACAACGAGTCCTGTCTCACCACACACGAGACCGCGTGCCTGCAAATTAAGATTTATCTTTTCTATTTTATACTTTTTTTAGTCTTTTTTAGTAGCAGGATGAAAAGACAAATTGAAAATAATGCAATGAAAAGAAATACTTAGCTTAGTATATCTTTATATATGTATATATAATAGATATAGAATATGTATAGTTATATAGATGTTATATAGATAGGGGTAAAGATGGAAATGTAAATGAGATGTAGCACGGTGTCAAGTTGGTCCACGTCTAGTAAGACGCAACCAACAGACTAAGTGCCACATGGAGTGCGGAATGCATGTGTGTGAGTCAGAGTGGAGGCGCTTGCTTTGCGCGGATATCGGAAAAAATATCAGCAACTGGTGCAAATATTCCAGCGATATGATGCGCGATGGAGGGGCGAGTGCACGGGAATATGGGTGGTGTTTGTGAGGTGAATACGTGTATAGAGGAATGTGGGTAAGTGGATGTATATATAAGTATATATATGTATATATAGATGTATATGTATATATATATATAACTATATATGTATAAATATGTATATATATTTAT
The DNA here is from genome assembly GCA_037157565.1 of Thalassia testudinum. NCBI lineage: Eukaryota > Viridiplantae > Streptophyta > Magnoliopsida > Alismatales > Hydrocharitaceae > Thalassia > Thalassia testudinum. Next base: position 63,945,619 of record JAZHRO010000022.1, on the reverse strand, counting down.
GTATATGTAAATATACGTAAGGGTGAGAGTATGTGAGTGGATATATGTGTGTGTATGCGTGAGTGTATGAGTGTCTATGTGTGTATCAGTGTGTGTGTGTGCGCTGGAGGAGGGGGCAGCAGTTTAAGCCGTTTGTTGCGCGGGGCCGACGTCTGGAGGTGCAAAGGTGCGCGGGCAGGCGAGTGAAGCACAGCACATTGTTGCGCGAGCGTGTGAGGAGCAGCGCGTTGCGGAGTGCAGCGCACAGCACTGCGAGAGGGGACGCGGTGATCGGCTAGAGCAGGTGCAGGCGAGGAGAGAGAGCACCGCACCATCGGCTAAGTAAGAAACTTGCCGGTGGCTATAGTGTCGCACTGACCTCGCGCTACATTGCGTGCGTTGTCTGGCGACCAGCTGGAGCGGGTTTTGCGTACGCCCGGCGTTGTGGAGCACCTGCGCACGTGGGAAGAAGTCGTGTGCGGTCTGCTTGGGCGTACGGTGACCGGCTAGAGCTGCAGGCGATGCGCGGGCATGCTGGAGCTTCAAAGCTTGAAATCTTGGAGCTCTGTAGTAATGGCGGAGGAAACGCAATAAAAAGAAACGAAACGAGAAGCCACCACGCCCACCTGCTCACGAAAGAGCTGGGCGATGGTGGAACTCACAGTGGTGGTCTGAGACCACTGTCAGCTTTCTCCTGCACACGGTGTGCCTCTTCTCAACTTGTGAGAAGAGGAACTGTGTATGGAGAGGGAGAGGGAAAGGAGGTTGGCCAACTATTGCCTGAGGGTGGTGGCTGGTCTGAAGGTGGATGCCGACCCTGCAGCAAAGGCGAATGCAAGGTATTTTAAAGAGGTAGGGCATGCCTCATGCCATGCTGTTGGCAGGAGGAGTGGCGAGGAGAGGTGCGGGCACCATGCCCTGCAACCGCACGAAAGAAAAAGGAAAATAAAAATAAAAATGGTGAAATTGCAATGCCACACTCAAGGAAAATGTTAATAATAGAAGTGGGTTGCATAGCCAATTATTCTCACTCTCTTCCCCTCTTTATAAATGCATGCAGGTGTATATTTACAAATGCAAGTAGGGCTACATAAGATGCAATGGTAATGCTAGGGAATAACACAAGATGGCATATTTACTGGTGTATTTTTGTTGTGCAATCATCTATCACATTCACACAAAAGGATACTTAGAACTTAGAGTTCTTTTCGAATCTTGGGTGGGTTGAGTAGCTGTATAAAGCTGCTCCAAAACTTTTTACTAAAAAGTTAAAAAAATAGCAAAGAAGAAAAAAAAAAGAAATAAAATGTATTTGCTTTTGAATAAGGCGAGGGCTTGAGGCAGCCTACATTTTGGCAGATACTTAGGCACTGTTGAGTCTAGGTAGTTCAGGTCTTTAGTAGAAATTTCTTAGTGTTGATAAATAAAATATTACCCAAGTAATTTAATCCTAATTCTCTTATAAATAACATATAGTTTTGCTAAGGACTAGCAAAAACTAGGCATGAGGGTGTGATGTAGAAACATCTATGTCACATAAACTATCTATTTATGCATATATTTAAGCGTATAATTGCATTGAGTATTATAAATATTGCATGGCATACATCATTCTGCATTTAGACTAGTTTGTACAAAATATAGGTTAATTTGCCCTTTTGTGGCAAGGGGACAGGCAATATCATTTCAGGGTCTTAGATTAAAGATCAAATTATACAGATCTGATCAGGGCAATGATCGGAGTTCAACTCCTCCGAGGTCGCCCTGATCGAACCTTCATAGCATCATATGCAGTCCGAGGAAGATCAGAGGTCAAGGGGCAAGGTGGTGCAAATTTGTATCTCAAATAACAAATCCAACCACATGGATGGGTTCAGATCGACGATTATAGCCCAACGATGTGAAAATCGACCCAATCCAACATCTGTGGCGCCATCTACAAGCATTGGAAAATTGATGACCCAGATGGCGCCACGTGGCGCCATCCAAGCCGTCCATGGTCACCGCAACCTCCTTCATCAACTCTTCGATTAATTTCCACCATTGGATCAACATCCAACGGTGGAGAGCGTCTACAGGTGAATTGAAGATCTCAACCATCCGCGCTCGCAACGCGGTGGTCGAGTGCCTTATCGCGTGGAAGAGGTCAAGTGTTCAAAGCCCACCTCGCCCCAAATCAAGCGGTAGCAGCGGGCGCGATGAAATTCAGCAGCTCGATCGTGATCGAGCGACTGATGGACCGGTGACATGGCACCCTTTTGAGCGTCGGATGGAGGAGCGTGCATACACACACGATGACGCGCGATCGTACGCAGGCGCACGGAACATATGAAGGTGAAGGGGCTCGCATGATTTTAAGCCGTCGAATGCTCGATCAGACCACTAAGGATGCACGTGACACGAAAAGGTGCGCAACACCAGAAGGTGAGAGGATGGTGACATGGTCGCCTTTGAGCACTTGGATCTTCATCGCGTGGCTGACGTTGCACGTACGGCTACAACGTGGTGCACTTACAGTGATGCTCATAAAAGTCACTAAAGGTCCTGATATTAATATTAAAGCCTTAAAAAGACCTTTCTACTACCATGACTATACCTATAAATAACCTACCCCTCCTACACTTTTTTTTTCATCCTTTCTCTTCTCCCCTCACCTCCTCCAAAGCTCTACGAGTTGGTCTGTTACGACTCGATTCCCGGATCCCTACAGGATCCAAGATCGGCTAGCCTCGACTAATCCTAAGACTCAGTCGTCCAACAAGAAATAACCAAAAAGCAGGAAAGTAAACCACATTCACATATGCAATATAACTAAGCAGAAGAAATGTACAAGCAGTAAAGGAAAAATAAATCTGTTGTTTCAGTACATACCACAACAACAATAAAAACAATGGAAAACAGAAGTAAACAGTAGAGGCAAACAGTAACTAAAGGTCCAATATTTACTACAATAGTAAAGGAACTAAAAGGAAGTGTTGAAAAACTACAGCTGGGCTCGACTAGGCCTAGCACCCTCTGCAGCCGGTAGCTCGGGCTGGTCAACTTCTGGTCCTGAATAGTATTATGAAAAGATAGAGTCAGCGAACGCTGAGTAGAGTGGTATCTATATTATATAAAAATAGTAAAAAGCAACAGGTTTAATTCTCATTTCTATTTATCTATTTTATATGTATTTCTGTTTCACCAATTTCTCTCAACATCTAGATATTCTTGATCTTGCATGTTCCTCGTGGGAATGATCTTGATTGCGCAGTCTTTTCCGTAGAGTAGAAGGTACACGTGGTGCTCTCTTGGTCGGGAGAGCCCCCCGTGGTAGTCCTACACCCAGTCAACCACCCCGAGGTCACTGTCAAGACGTAGCGGTGACTACGGCACGCGTGATAAGCGCACGGGTAGCTACCCCGCACTGACACGCAATCAGTCGTTTCCGCTAGCAGGTACGCCCAAAGTACAGCACTAAACAGTATATGGCCTTGCCCTCTCAGAACAGGGATCTCGACCCTCCACAGTCCGTGCATCCTCGTCTGACTACCCCGGTTTGCCCAGAGGGCCTAACAAGTCGGTGTAGGGTGGCTAGAGGAACCCCGGGCCCCATGGGGTGGCTAGCTCCCTCCCTACACTAGTAGCTCGCCTCAGTACCACGTACACGAGGGCCAACGGGAGTCGGTGTAGAGTGGCCAATCCTAACCTTGGGTCTCAACCCAAGGGAGGCTAGCTTCGCTCTACACAAAAAAGGGGACAGTTGCTCTCCATGGTACCACGTACTCAAGGGCCAGCACACTTCCCATCTACATTCCAGGTTCCATCTATCCACAGGAGTTCTACTCCTAATTCTCCGTAGGGTTCATGCTCATGTTCACCTCATTTATGTTGATCCAAATTTCACCATTCACAATTTATCTCTCATGCATATACAGGCAGCTCATGTTTCCATAATTTGATGCATACAACTGGTGATTTCATAGGTAATTATTCATTAATTACAGGCAGCTCATATTCTAACAGGCAGCTCACAATTATAACACAGGCATTTGCTAGCAGTTTATCTCAATCATGCATGCAAGTACAATATACAGAACAACGGTTCATTCATTTCTCTATCCTAGGGTTTTTGTCACATCCTAGGGTTCCATTTGGTTATTTTCACAAGCACATTCTTATTTAAATACTATTACCAGAATTAACCACTCTACCAGGCAATACGGGAGTAATGGGGGATCGAACTGTAGACCCACGTATCTCTGCGAGCCCCAAATATGCAACAAGCTGAAACCCTATACCAGGGAATACATCACAAAAGGAGGGTTTAGAATAGTGTATAAAGGACTCTAGTATGTAGATGAACTCGCGAGGAAAATACAGGTATTTCGTTTGCCTAAAACGAACCTTGATCGGACCCCAAATGAGTCAAAAATGTGCCTACTGTTCAAAATCAGACGCTGGGGATACTCCCAGACGTCTTAAAAGGTGCCAGATCCTTACCTTAAGTCCCTACGGTATCCTCAGATGTCTAGGCCTTCTCTGCGATCGTCTGAAGGTAGTTCCAGACGTCGGACAATGCCTCCTCGGACGTCTAGTAATCTGATCTGACATCCAAAAGTGTGGCGTCCATGCTCCTTCCCAAGGCTGCACCTACGTACGACAACGCAGGCGCGATCAGCCGACAAATACCCCTGCGCTGCGATATGCATGGCACAAGGAGATACATACCTTCGCGATAAATAAGCTTTCAGACGTCTGGCTTTAGCTCTAGACGTCCAGGTACCTCGTTAGCTGTCTAGACTCCACTCCAGACGTCTGATAGTGGAAAACTTCTAGTATCAGGAACTCCTTCCAGTGCTCTCCACTCGCTTCGCCTCGCGCCGCCGCACCCCCAGCCGTTGCAGAGGGTCGGGAGGCCGTCTCCCCGAGCTCTCTCCTCCTCCCGCACGCGCCCGCGGTGGCTGTGTGAGCTCCGCCGAGCTTCCACAGAAGCTCCCCGACCTCGGCCTCCACCTCCTCCTGCACTCTCCTCCTTCTCCATCTCGCTCTCCCTAGCTCGCCTCCTCTCGCCACTCCCGCACAGCTCTGAAGGTGGTGGTGGCTGGTGTGTGGAGTGGAGAGGAGAGGGGAGGGGTTTATATAGAAGGCGTAGGGTTAGGGTTTGGGGAAGAAAAGCAAGGGAGAGAGAAGAAGAAGAGGGTCTTGCGTGCCGCTCGTGCGCAAAGCGTAGTGTACGTACAAAAATTTCATTTCCAGACGTTCGGGAAAGGGTCCATACGTCTGACCGAGACTCCAAACGTCTTAAAAGGCTAAAAGTGTGACGGGTAGAGTAAAATAATATTCCCATCTTACCCCATCCCTGGTTGTCATCTCACCACCATTCGGGAAGCGGATCTCGCTGCAACCCTATCATGTTTCGTCCTCCGTCCTCCAGCTTCGTTCTCCCTCATCCAGCATTTCATCCCCATCGTCCGGGTGCTCCGTCAACGCGACTCATCCTCTAAGCAGCCGTCGAGGAGGATTTTCTCATCCCTCTCTTTTTACCGCTTTCTAGTGTTGATTTCCAACTTTCTAGTTGTCGAAATTAATTGTAATGAACATTTGACTATGAAATATTGATTCACACATTCTCTCTTTTTCTCTGTATTATTCTCTCTTTTCTATTCTTTATTTTTTAAGTAGAATAGTTAGCGTAGATTAATTTCAACCTGTTAATCTGTTTCATAACAATAATTCCAACACAGTTTTTAATCAAACGTTCGCCTCCCCGTGTTCGACTCAGGACTCACCAGAGTTTCGGTTATAAATTTTATTTGATAGTGAATATTTACGCAACTACAACGATGGGTTTTCAAACTCAACCTTTTAGCGTATAAAGTCTCGCTTAATCAATATCCAATAGTGATCTCTAGTATGAGAAAAAATGACAATTTTCTTGAGAGGTTGTTGTCTGACTGATGCCCTTGATGTACATTCTCTACATAGGAATGGGATTCAGGGCTGTTATGTAGTTTGAGTCAAGAGAGTTAACTTGATGAGGCAAAGATGCAGAAGGCATTCTCTTATCATTGTCACAAAATATGTATCATTTGATATGAGACGGATATGTGTCTCAATGCTTGAACATGTACCTTTAATGGATCAATGGTCGATGCATCCACCTTGATATTGTGTGTATATGAAAGCACAAGAGACACATAATCTCTCGAAATGATCACATAGATCTACTATCGTAAATATACATAGTGAAATGAAATATACAGGTTCACTCCGTATATATTGGAATGTACAAAATTTTCTGCATAATCGTACATGACCTAACCAGACCCATACATGAAAGAGAAGTAGATAATCCTTTGGGAAATGAAGTAGTCCTCGTTCCCACCCAAATGATACAAAGATAATATAAAAACATATAACCGATAGTAGGAATGACAGTAGATTTGAGAATTAATCCTTGGGATTATGGGCCTTCCAATGTGAAAGATTCATGGGTATTTGCAAACCTAAGGGTACCGTAGTGCCATAAATCCTAATACATAAACACTTCATTATTGGTGTGATAAAATCAATAATTATTTTGATGGGTAGTATAGAACTCAAATATTATTTAAGGAGTTAAACAACATTTGATTTGGCATTTAATTAGGTCAAATGTGTTTGGTCATGAGAAAAAAGGGTTTGGATAAAAAATATATACCTTTGGGTACTAAAACCCAATTGGCCAAATTTTATTAAAGCCAATAGTGCAAAATTAATTAGGATTCAATCACAAATCCAATGGTCACTATCATATTAGAAATACATGGATTCTTATATATATGTGTGTGTATAAGAAAAGGATCATGTGAGCACTGTGCTCATAAATCCTTTAAAAAGTATACCGCCTCAACCATAGGATGACATGATCAGATGATGAAACCACCACATTCAATTTTACAATGGTTTGCGAAACCACTAAGTCATATATGAAAACATACCGATCAACATTATCACACAAATTTATGGAAAATGCCAATATGAAATGTCCATTTCATGCTATACGGTGTCCAAATTGCTTGATGTTTCGAGAGGGTTTCACATTCAATATTATTCATTCCTATTTTCATGATTGGTTTTTGTTTTCGAGAGGGTTTGACGTTTGTCATTGTTCATCCTTATTTTCACAATCAAAAGGTACAAATTTTCATTTTATACATAAGTTATAAGTATTTTTACACATGATAACACGATGATTTTGATTTATTTTCAAAGTACATATATTTGTTTGTATGTTACATATCATCATATGGATGTTTCAAACGATGATTCGTCTGATTTTAAAGATATCATCGGACGTGAGTCTACGTCGAAATGTATTTCTTCACACAAAATTATTTACGGATGTAGGTAGTCCATTCACTAATCAAAACCTTTAATTGAGTTTCACGATTTATATATTATTATTATTATGTGTATACTTGTAGGGTATAAGATGCATTCTATTACACGCTCAACACCATTCATCAAAAATTACCCAATAGAATCATTTAAGTGTTACAAAGTTGTTGAACAAGCGTTAGAAAGTTTTTGAACAAGCACTTAAGTAAGTTTTGTAATACACGTTTTGAAACTGCATTACAAAATCATGCCTAACAAAAAATTACAATACAATCACTACAAACTACTTGTATTTAGAAATATACAAAATCTTGTAATACAATCACCACCACAGACTACTTGTATTACTAAAAAAGTAATCCACTATATATAGAAAGCAAGAAAGTATATGAACGGAACATCTACTCGCTACAACAAAATGAAGCAAAGATGGTTGTTCGTCTTGCCATCAAGTAGCTCCTCACTCCTCGAGGAGGTCCATGAAGTCCACCATCACCCCTATCAGTTCTTTGATGCACATATGAAGTAGCTCCTAGAGGCCCTTGTCAGAGTACACCTTCTCCCTCTGCAACACTAGCAGAAAAACCCTAAGTCAACTCCAGGTGCTCCTTGAGCAACTAGGCATATCTTTGCACCACTCATATCTTGAGCCTATGAGGAACCCATACGCTCAGCACCTTAAACCTGAAAATAGATTATAACGTAGGTGTGAACTAAGTGGCTCAGTAGGGCTCTAAATATTTTTTTATCTGGTGATACACACACATATTTATACATACATATCATCCTCGTAGTTGCTGGATCTATTCTAACCCATAAATTCTCTCGATCATTGACCCATTGGTCAACTTAAGGAATAATCATATTACATGTGCACTTCCTTAACCAAAGTTCGAGATTAGATTACATTGGCCTTTAGCAGCTCAATCCCCTAGACTTTGGTCCAAAAGTCGATTAAGATAATGATAACCATTCGAATCCTTGCCCAGTGGGTGATCACCACTTCCCATCATGTGGGTAATTTCCCATAGAGACATCACCTGATGCCCTCATTGGGTTGCCTTTTTGACGCTTCGTTGAGTTGCCTCGCATATCCATAGGGTTGACCCATACCCTCCTATACAATTCTTTGATTAAGGTCTAACATCATGTCAATCGATCAACGTTAATCCCATAAGTAGTCCATGTGTCTCCCCTCCCAAAGGGTAAAATGGTCATTCACAACATGTGTGTAAATTGGATGATTCCCCATAGAGACATCATCAAGCATCCCCATATGGATTGCCTTTCCAAGCACTCTCTTTCAAGTGCCTATGTGGCTGACTCCACAAATTACGTAAATCTCGAATGACTCCCTCTGAGTCTTAGTATGACTTAGCACGATTAGGTCCATCATTGGAACCTACACCACCCATATCATCGGTATTTGACATTTGACACTACAATTAAACGTCCAATACCATCCGGTTAGTCGTTAGTTGCCAAGATCAGGCGTCACTTGGTGGTGCACCAAAATGGTCTTTTCAAACTCTTTTATATCAAATGTCTACATCTCAAGTCAAACATCCACGATTGTTGGGAAATTTCGAGGTCTCCAAGGGCAAATCCCCTCAACAATTAAGATGGTGAGAATTGAACAATTCGATCCCCATTTCGTGTGACAAATGGGAAGCATGAAAACATAGGTTTCAAAACTTTTATTGAATCAAAACTTAGGTCAATGGTTGTAAAAACCTGAATAATGAAAAACAATAACCTATGTAACCAGAACCACATTGAGAGATTTAGTATCTCTCCGTTCTAAGATCTCCATGCATAAGGAATATACTTGTGAGTGACATGGCACAACACCCCATATATTGTGCCTCCTCAAATAAGTCCTACCTCGGGGACTCTATCTCTATGGGCAGATGAGGCCTTTCACCCGTGAAGATGATTGATTCCTTCGTGTGCAACGTGAATACTACATGTCCCATGAACTCCTTCATGGTTGGGGAGGTGACCATTGCCTCAAAAACCACCAAGAGAGGGTTAAGAGGATCAAATCCTCTTGGACATGTAGTAGCCGGTCAACCAACCCCTCCTCCCAGTTGATGCCCTACATGTGGGCTATAAGATGGGGAAGGGTCGTGGCCTTCAAGAGCAAAGTCCCCTCTCAACAGTAATAGCTCATTGACGCCCTTGTACCAACAAAGTGAGGAGGGCATCGATTGAACTTGCTGCAGTCGACCTCTCTCTTTTATTTCTCTCTTATGCTGCAACATGAAGAAGAAGAATAAGCACTTGAGCTAACCCTTTTGGCCACTCATCATTCTTCTCCTTTTATAATTGCCCTCGCTCAGTGACTAAGCTATCCAATCAATCCTTTCATAATTGATTAGGAATTAGGGCAATCAATCAAATAATTTGGTTGATTTTAATTGGGAATCAAATTAGGGTTTCTCTTTTGACTTAGGAGATATTTGTTGGTAGGGTGGAGCATTAGACCTGACTCAACCCGACCTGACTTGAACCTGCCAAGGCTCAATTTTTATTTCAAACTTTGGGTTGGGCCAAAGGCATAGAAATTTCAATCATTCAAAAACCAACCCAAGGCCCATTTTTTTGGGTCCAAGCTCTGCTAAGTTTGTCTCAAAATAAACTTTTTAGATGTAAGTGATTTAGGTGTTCTTTTACAAAAACAAATCTGGGTTCCTTTTTTTTATAAAAATTATATGAGCTTATCTTAAATGTACTTTGGGTCTTTGTTTAATAAAGATTAAATTTAAGAATTAATAGACTTTTTTTTCTTACAATCATTTACAATTTAATTATTTTTTATTTCTTATCTTCCTATACTTCATAAAATCAAAAGTTAACCAGTATATAAATCATGAATAATTAATAAATCCATAATTATGAACAATCTAAAGATAGCTCCAAAATAATTATTTTTCAGGCCGTCGAGTCTAGTTCTAATTCTAACAGGTCACGAGCTGACCCAGCCTTAACTTGAATGGGCCTTAAAATAGAGGCCTAGGGCTGACCCACAAAAAATTCAAATTCAGGTCAAGTTGGGGCTTTTTGGGTTGTGTTACTGCAAGTTGGGTTTAGGTTGGCCTGACCCAATGCTCCATAAGTTGTTTTCCCTTCTGAATCCTTCCTTTCTTCCTATGTTGAAGATGGAGGACAATGAGAAGCTTCCGATGGGGTATCATATCCAGCCTTAATTGTATAAAAGGGTAGGAAAATTTATTCACATGGTCCCTAGCTTTCCAGCTCTTTACTTCCACCTTGCTGATTCTACTCTTTTATCACCATCTAGCCCCTCCCAAGAGCCAAATCACCTCTTAAGAGAATCTTGGCCTCTTGCTAGCAATTGACCCATATCTAGGACGTCTTAGGTCTCTAATTCCCCTAGTTTAGGTGAAATGACACGTTGCCTTTTTAGTCGGATAAGACGTTAGGAGTTTCAGTCAGATATCTGGACACATGCCTGGACGTCTGAAAGTGGGAAAAATCGAAACTTATTTTTTTCCTCCACGCGCACGACGTGGACGTGCTCTCTCTCCTATCGCCTCTCACCTGAAACCCTAACACCTGACCCTATTTAAACTCCCCTCTCATCACCCTCACCCCTCACCACCAGCCACCGCTACCTCCCTGTTCGGACACCCCCGTGCAGCCGTGGCAAGGAGGAGCAAGGCCGAGCAAGGATCGGTGAGGAAGAGCGAGAGAGAGAGAGGGTGAGTGAGAGAAAACGAGAAGGAGAGAGAGGAAGAGCGTGAGAAAGGAGGACCAAGGTCGGTGGACCTTCAGGGAGCTCATGTCGAGTCGGAGAGCCTTGCGCGGAGCTCGGAGGAGCTTCGGCGGAAGCTCGGTGGAGCTCGCACGGCTGGCGACGGGCACGCGTGCGGGGAGGAGGGGCTCGAAGAGGTGACCTCCCGGCCTTCTGCAGCTGTTGAGGCTGTTGCGACGTGCTGCGGGCGACACTGTGAGAGGAGTGGCGTTGCGGAGGAAGTCCTGATACTGGAAATTTTCCAGTACTAGATGTCTGGAGGGTCGACCAAACATCTGGGGAGGCATCAGGACATCCAGAGCTAAAGCTGAACGTCTGAAAGCATATTATCGCACGGAGGTACGTGTTTCCTGCGCTACTTTCTGCCATGCAAACCGTAGCGCAGGGTGATTTGGCTGGGTCTACGTTTTCGTACGCAGGTGTAGGGCGTTGAAAAGGCACGCGGTGCACCTTTCCAAGCACTTTGGGACGTCTGACCACATCGCCAGACGTCCGACGACACTTCTAGACGACTAGAAAGAAGGTGAGACGTCTGGAACACTCCTCGGATGGTTGCAGAGGAGTCTGGACGTCTGAGGAAGCCATAGGAAGTGAGAGGTAAGAGCTGACGTCTTTTAAGACATCTGGGACTAGTCCTAGACATCTGATTTTGGACAATAATCATCTTTTTCGTCTGTTCAGGGCCCAAATGGAATCGGATTTCCGCAAATGAAGTATCATTATATTCCACTCAAGTTTCTCTACGTGTTAGTGTTGAGTACCTACTGTTTTAAGCTCGTCTGATGTAAATTAGTCGCTGGTACAGGTTACCAATCGATGGCGTGTTCGGGGCCCGCAGAGACGATGAGATCTACAATGCAAGCCCCTATTCCTCCCGTGATACCCGGTAGAGTGGTTTAATTCAGTCGTTAATATTTAAATAAGAATGTGCTTGTTTGAAGTAATTGGATTGAATTCTAGGATGTGGAATGAACCTTATGGTAGAAATGTATGAGCCTATTTTGAGCTATGCTGTTTACTTGAGTGCATGTTTAAAATAAATTGCTAGCAATGGTATTAGTGTAATTATGAGATACTGTCTTAGACATGAAAACATGAGCTGCCTGTATGTGATGGAAAATTGAGAATTGGATAGTGTAATCCGGATATTGATAATGAGATGAATATGAGCATGAACCCTATGGGGAATTAGGAGTAAAACTGTACATGAAAGGAATCTGGTATGTAGACGGGAAGTGAGCTGGCCCTTGTGTACACGGTATCAGGGAGAGCGACTGTCCCTTTTAGTGTAGAGGGGGAGCCAGCCACCCCTTCAGTTGAGACTCGGGGTAGGACTGGTTACTCTACACCGACTCCTGTTTGGCCCTCGCGTACGTAGTACCGGCGTGTGCTACTAGTGTAGGGAGGGAGCTAGCCGCCCCAAGGTGCTCGAGGTTAGGACTAGCCAACCTACACCGACTTTTAGGCCCTCTAGGTAAACCGGGGTAGTCGGACAAGGGTACGTGGACTGTGGAGGGGTGAGACCCCTGTTTGGTTCTGAGAGGGCAAGGCCCTATACTGTTCCATACTGTACTTTAGGCGTACCCGCTAGCGGAAACGACTGATCGCGTGCCAGTGCGGGGTAGCTATCCGTGCGCTTATCACGTGTGCCGTAGTCATCGCTACGTCGCGACGGTGACCTCGGGGTGGTTGACTGGGTGTAGGACTACCGCGGGGGACTCTCCTGGCCAAGAGAGCACCACGTGTACCTTCTACTCCACAGAAAAGACTGCAATCAAGATCGTTCCCACAAGGAACAATCAAGATCAAGAAATACTTAAATCCTTTGTGAAATAAATGAACCAGAAATACATAGATGAGATAAATAGAAATGAGAATAAAACCTGGTTGCTTATTTTACTTTACTTGCACATAATAATGTAAATATCATTCTACTCAGCGTTCGCTAACTCTGTCTTTTCGTAACCCTGTTCAGGACCAGGAGTTAAGCAGCCTGAGTTTTCGGCTGCAGAGGATGCTGGGCCCAGCCAAGCCCAGTCGTAGTCGTTTCTTTCTAGCTCTTTAGTTTTCTATTGTTGTAGTGAGTAATAAACATCTATTTTACTGTTCATGTTACTTTCTACCTTCTTTTCCTCTGTTGTTGTTGTGATGGCATGTATTACTTCGTTGAGACTTTTTGTTCTGTTGTTCCTTTACATCTCGTTTTCCTTATGTTTAGTTATATTGCATGTGTGAATGTAATTTATTTTCTGCTTTTGATTATTTCTCGTTGAACAACTAGGTCTTGGGATTAATCGAGGTGAGTCGGTCTCGGATCTTGTAGGTATCTAGGAACCGGGTTGTAACATTTGGTAATTATGAACCTTGATTACACTTAAAAGGGAATTTTTCACTTAAGACCCATAAGTAATGTTTATTTATTAACAGGTTCTCACAAAGGCCTGGAGAGCTAATACGAGGATTCTATGATTCGTGATTCCTTTGTTTATCATTTTCTTTTGGTCGTTCAAGGTAACAATTATTTAACTAAAGTGATGTGAATCATTAGAATATATATTATTTGTATTCTAATTAAGTGAAACTCATTGATTGAAATAATAAAATAATGATATTGCAGATGATAATCAATTATGATATGGTTGAATGTTCAATTATTTGTGTACAATATTTGAAGATCAGGAATTATGATCACCAATATGATATTGATATTTATCTTTTCCTTTATAATTAGGAGTTCCATAAAACAAAGCTCCTAAACCCATGCTATTGAATAATTAGGATTCCAAAAATTATGCTTTTTCTCTTATTAAATTCCTTCTCAATTGGTTATTCAATATAAGGAGAAAAGTCATTTAACCAAAATTGTGATTTAAATTGCTTCCGTAAGCTCACAATCTTATAAATTGATGGGAGATTTTTAATTAATTTTTTGAAAAATTAGGTAAAGGTTTTTCGCACATAAATTAAGAAAAAGGAAAAGATAACCCCTTTCTTATCATGTAATACATGAAAGAAATAGAAGTTACTAATTTGGAGATCCTAATTCATCTCCTAATTTATTTTCGTAAAAAAAAACTAAGTAAAATATAACTTAATAAATTTTGCATTTATGCTCTTTGGGTTTCATCACTTTGAAATCAAAACCTCTCTTTGTTTATCTAAATCAAGTTGTTTTGGGTGTTATTTCTAGAGTTAGTTGATTGGCAATCATCACTTGATTATTTTAACGTGAGTTAAACCTTATCAATAATGCAAATGAATCATAAGTGTTATCTTTTTAATTTCCCTTTTGTCTTCTTCCTTAATAAACTTTTACCTTATCATGACAATTACTTTCTTATATTTAGCTTCTTTCTCCTAAATTCCAATCACAAGCATGCGTTACTTCTATTAATTAAAAACATTGGAAACAATAGGAGCATAGTTTTGTTCCATCAACTCCATTTCCTCTGTAATTTTTATTACATCTCAAACCAACAAATTGTAAGATCTGAATAATATGCGCACAAGGACGCTAGAAATGAGATATAAGTAATGTGGAATAAAATAAAATTAACATAAAAAGAAATCAGAATAATTTGCACGATTATGCATAGTGGTTCCCCACTCTTAGGTACCTACCTAAGCCTTCAAACTTATAATTTTTAACTCAATTCCCTCAACTTCAAGGGAATGAATTTACTAATCGAGGTAATATTGAGTTACTTCAACCAAATTACAACAAACGAGTTATTATAACTTAAGCAATAATATAATTAAAGCACTGGTGTAAGAAAAATAAAATCCTACAAAACATAAATAAACCTAAACCTCTCAATAATAATTTGAATAATGTTACCGATTTGAGAGCCTAAAAAGTAATGCACAAAACACTTCAAAATTGTGAGAAATTAACTTTTAGCACATACCTTTGAGCTTGTAAGAGTGTAGAAAGTGTGAAGGTGATAAGCTTCTTTTTGATTTCTTAGATAAATATGTTGGAGATATGGAAATCTACCTCTATGATTTTCTCTTATGCCTCTAGCGTGCAAACTAAGGGTTTAAGGACCTATTTAGAAAGTTAGGACATTGGAAATTCGAATACTAATCGTTAAAATTTAAATCTCAACATTTATATCTTTAAATTCAATTTTTTAGTCATTTAATTTTGGCCCAACAAACAGCTGGTGTCGGTACCAAATTAATGATGGATACTGGTACTAGTAATTTATTATTTTGTATTTTAAACCATTATGTCATAGACAATATCTATAGGTAGCAGTCCTAATTGCAAGTACTGGTACTTGATGTTTACATATTTGGGTTTTAAACACTTAACTCAAATATGTAACTCATTAGTATCGGTACTAATCATGAGTATCAGTACCTGTTGCTTCTAGTATCGATACTAAACTTTTGCATTGGTACTCATTGTAGGTTTTGACGAAGGGGGTGAGATGTGTGTAATAAGAAAATAATGTAGAAATATAAACAACAATTTCACAAAAGTAATCCTACAAATGAACACAAAGATTTTTAGGTGGAAACTCAAATCCAGGTAAAAATCACCACCTAAACCTCTTAGTTTAGGATTTCCTGATCTATTTAGTAGATTAAATCCATTAACTGAACTACTTAAATGAGGATAGTTCAACCTCTTACAACCACACTACTTACACGAGGGTAGTGTACCTAAAACCCTCCTCTCCATGAGGAGTATTTTGTCTCACGAAGGAGACGGGAATTCACAAAGTGAATAGGCAACTACAAAAGAAAGCGAAAAACAAATACCTATAGAACCATAAAGTAGGGATGAAACTATGCTACTATAGGCAAGGACTTCTCTAATACATAAGAAATTTGGTGTGAATTTGACAGAGTTTCGATGCTCTTGAATTTGTAATGTAGAACTTGGAGAGCAAGATCTTCTCTAAGTGATTTCTCTCTTCTCTTGGACACAAAAGATGTGCGAATGGATTCTCAAGGTGTCTATGGCCAAGGAAGGATGCTCCTCTATTTATAGAGGTGCCTATAAGGCTTTGGAAACCTCTTGTAGCCCTTAGGAACAAGGCTTAAGAGAGTGGTCCAAAATCCCACCGAAATTAGGGTCATTAAAGAGTCTGACAGGGTTTTCAGACGTTTGGATTTATGGTCAAATGTCTGGGTCATTGTCTGATCTGAAGGTCGAATATCTGCTCTAGAAGGGTTGATGATCCGGTCTAGGTTGGATATAGACAGAAGTTTAACATATCATTTTAAGACGTCTACGCATGATATTAGATATCTAATTCTAAGATGGGTTTCTTCCTGTTTTTACCAGATTGAAACATGGTTCAAGTGTTTGTTGGTCATACGACAGATCAGACGTTTGACATAATGTCTAGTCGTCTGGAGAGAGGATTCTCTACGGGAACTGATTTCCTAAGGCTCAAACGACCATATGGATCAAACAAAAGTAGATTTAGGTTAGATCAGACAAAAGTAGATTTGGATGTTTGTATAAATAATCAGACATTTTAAAGTCTATTATAAGACATTTGATGATCAGGTTAGACACCTAACTAAGTTGTCTAAATTCTATAATGATTTTCTGATTTTATTCTAGGGTTTGCCTAAGTGTTCTAGTGTAGGAATAGTGTTCTTAAGACTAAGGTGAGACACTTTGGGCTCTTTAACAATGAATCTAAAAATAAAAAGTAAAGAACAATAAAACAATTACAAAATACAAAAATAATATATACTTCCATCATATTCATCTCTAAGCTCCCACTTCACGCGATCCTTCATCTTCACTTCTCCATCAAGCTCCTCCAATTCGTCATGAATGTGAGCTTAAGCTCTTTCACATTTGATTCCATTTGCTTTTATCCTAAAAGTTTAAACTCAAATGCAGATGTTATAAATCAAGTGTTTTGTTATCAGTAAAATCAACGACCGTGGTACTCTTACACCAATACTTGTTGGGTACAGGTTTGGTTCTTTAAAAATACCAAAACCTGTAACTCACGTGTATTGATATTAATCTTTGGTAATAATACATGTGGATTAACAAGTATCTTTTTAAACATAAATTCAATTTAATTGTTAGTTTTCTTTTACAAATATCTTAAACATTAAAAAATAAATTTTGAACAAAACAAATTTTGAAATAAATCGAATGATTGTAGTGTTTTATCATAATTTATTTCTAGATGATTTTTATAATCTATTTTTTGTTTATTGGTTGAGAGGCATATATTCTAATATATGAAATGAAAACTTCTTTTAGATGACTCAATTTTGAAATAAACTTAAATATGATCTTCCATCGCCATTGTCATCCCTTCGTTATATTATTTGCTTGTTTTGTCATTTTGCAATCTTTGTTAGAATCTAAAACATGAAATAATTCTCAATTGTAAATATTAATCTAAAATAATTTTGTTAACTACAAAATAAAATGTGGAACATTGTCCCAACAGGAATTAGGTTTAATTATTTTGAAGTTCCTTTCTTTAGGTATTCAAATCTATTGATGCAATTTTCCCAGGTGCTTCTTAAACATGGTTTATGATTATAAAATTTCTAAGGCATATTAGGACATGTTCGAGTCAAAATATGCATACATACTTAACTTAAATATGCTTGATTGAGCTCCAATATTTATCTACGTGGACCATACTTAAAAATGAGCCTAACTTGAACTAAACTCCAACCCCATATCCATGTGCCTTGATTTTGCCTTGACCTTCAACTCTTCAAGAATTGAGATCCTCTGAAACATCCTAAAGCTCTCAAATAAAAGTTGTACGTTAACAAGTTAAGTTTAGGTATGCTTAGGTTGGCTTAATATTTGATTTTAAGGGCTAGTTTACAAGAGTAGATAAGAGACATGGAATTGAAAATTGCAAAAAGGGGGATATCTCTTATTGGTGTTTACTTAGAATGCAAGATGATCCCTTAGACTGTGTTTGGATTGCAAGATAAATTATGTTGTGCAAGAGATAGGGGGTTTATCCCTTGATAAATAGGTTTTGGTGTTTGGGAGAGTAATGAGTTATGTAAAGGGATAAATTTGTGGTATCGTGCGTTTGGGGTGTTATGGATGTTTGATAAGGGGGATAGTGTACATTGGGGGATAAATTGATAGTTATATGGTAGAATTAGAGGGAAAGTTAGTTAAAAATCTTTGAATAAACCATTATACCCTTATGTTGAGTTGGATATTTGTGATAAATATTACAATATAATAATAAATTATTAATATTGAGAAGAACATATCTCCCCTTTTGCCCCAACTCCTCAAGAAGCCCTAACTATTGAAAACAACCACCTTTTCGCCCAACATACCTTCTCCTCCCCACCCCTCATCGTCCATGCCCTCACCCACTCCTCCCTCGAGAGCAACCACCTCCTCACCTCCTTGACCTTGACGTTGCCCACACCTCCCTCTGCCTTGCCCTCTCCGACCCCTACCCACCCCTGGAAGACTTCCCTCGCCGCATCTCCTGTACTGTCGATGCCTCCTGCCTCTTCCTCCATTGCTTCGTCCATGTCACCCCCGGCATTGATGCCTCCTCCTCCGTCCTCTGCGGCAGCACACAGGATACGTCAAGCGGGATAAACCACAGGATACCTCAATTCCCCCTCCCCCCCTCCGTGGAATTGAATATCATCCTGGGTTTCGAAGGGAAAATACATGGTAAATTCCCCAAGGCTAAAGGCCAACAAATGTGATATATGAGCCTCAAACCCGCATCCCAAACGAGCTCTTATTGGTGTTTACCAGAATGAGGGATGGGGAATTGATAACATGGAGTTCAAAGAAAGATTGACTCGTTGAGAGGAGGGATTTGTTATCCCTCATCCATATTCGTGTTTGGCAAAATTTGAAGAATCCATTAAATCTGAAATCTTTTAAACTGTCACTTAGAAGAAAGATATCCTCGAAGTTGAACAAAACATATCAATTGAAAAATAAATAAAAGATATTCAGCATCGTAATATTACATGAAACTTTTATCCAATATTAAAAAGATGCAAACTTTTTATCTTTGAATAATTAAAAATATATGACACAGTATCTATAAACTTAAATATCATTTCTTCAAAAAAAAAAAAAAAAAAATTTCACATATATAAATGCATGCACTTAAATCTCCCAGTAGAAAAAATGTAACTTGATGTTCGGAAAATATCACGTGGCCGAAAAAGTACAAATGGGTGTGCAAATCCGAAGAGATGTGAGTGACGTCTTCCGTAAAATGGCCCAGGCTTACAAGTTTTCCATCGACACAAATTCCGCCCCGTATAAAGGGACGAAAAGCCATTTCGGGCGCCGCCGAGCCCACACCACCCACCTCAGTGGTCTCCCGCTTCGAGCACTCCTATCCAAAACCCTAACACGTGGAATAGAAAGGTGAGGTGAAGTGAGGTGAGGTGAGGGCTCCCCAATTCCATCCTCCCGCTCCCAATCCGCGAATTCTTAATCCATCTTCGGAAGGTGAGTTTGATCCGGACGACTCCATCTTCCTCTCCTTTGTTACATAAATCAGATGTCATTACTTTCACAGATCTATAGTGAATTATATGTGTGAGTTTATGAGTTGTCATCGATCGTTTTTGATTTTGTTAGATGGGCGAAGCGAAGGAGAACGACGCCTACGAGGACGAGTTGATCGACTACGAAGACGAGGAGGACAGGACCGTCGGGTCGGTCGCCGCCAAAGGCGCCTCCGAAGTGGTCAAGAAGTGAGCATCCCTCCTCGCCAATTTCCACTGGTTGGGTTTCGCCATGTCGTGTTTGCGAAATTTCGAAGTGATCTCAACTTCTTAACCTTTTGTAAATGCACATTGAATGAGTAGCGTTTGTCGTGCATCTACAAGAAGAATAACTAGTAAATAGTTGAAAGTTTGTTGCCATGAAAATTTGGGTCTTTGTGTTAAAAAAATGTTGCATTAGGATTGTGTGTTTCATCCGTCCAAGTTGGAAAGTTAGACCCTTCACGTAATAGTGATTTCCAGTGTCATGTGTGGATGTGTGCTTTTTTGTACATATGCTACATGGTTTTGGCCACAAAGTTCATCGTAGACAGTTGTGGCTCAAATAGAGCTATTGGGTTGCTAGGGATTTTTGCAAGTGGAACGTTGGCTGCAGAGCATGTGGGCAGTGTGCGTAAACAAGAAAGAGAATTGAATGGCCTCACACCAAGTCCAAACTAATGGCAACACTGGCAAGGCGGTCCAGGGAAGTGCACCCTTTGTTGATTTGTTCCTTGCATGAATGCGACATGGACATGTGGTTGGAGTGGTTTCTCAAATAGAACTGCATGAATGAATATTCATAGTCTAGTGCGACCAGTTGTTAGCATTTAAGAGATGGAGCTCACACTCACACCCACAAACAAGCACATGCATGGACAGGCACTGTGGATCTGGGTAGAACACACTTGGGGACAGGGAAGGGGATGTGAATCTGCTACCTGGGGTCAAGGATTTGACTACCAGCTTTTCTGTCAGTCGATCACGCGTGCAGATGGGATGTGGGGTGAGGGAAATTCTATGGTCCTCTTATGAACGGATCGCGTGTTGGTTCATCAGTTTTCTATTTGTGTTTGTTCTGCTAATTTATTTTATGTTTTAAAATAGCCTTGTTTGTTTAAAATGCTTGCAACTTATTTAGAATTATTTCCCTTCTCCAGTAACATTATTACCAATACTCTCCTGGTACTGTTTGCAGCTTTATGGAATTTGTATTGTATTTTTGTGCCACTGCTATTATTTCTTTCCAATCCAAGTTTAAAATGATGACAATAATTGAACATAAAGTCATGAATTCAAAGCCGAGGTATTGTGAAGCGATATTTTTGATGCTTTTATTCTGTGAAGCATTTCATTTAGTACTTTCACTTGTTGGTTCTTTTCTATATTTCTAAATTATTGTCTTTTTGCTTTAGGGGTTATGTCGGGATTCACAGTTCAGGATTCAGAGACTTTCTTTTAAAGCCAGAACTTCTCCGTGCTATTGTAGATTCTGGGTTTGAGCACCCTTCTGAAGGCAAGCTTGCATCTATCCCCACACATGCCCCTCTTAGAAGAAAGTGCTGCATTGATTTCAAGAAGAAATGGTCAAAACTGTTGTATTTAACCCTTGAATACAAAAGCAAATGCTCCTTGGATACCTTATCGAGAATAACATATGTATGTTATTTTGTTTGGAATGGTATAGGAATCATGCTTGTAGCTGCTTAGTGCCAATTAATTAGTTATTTACCTCCACTTTTTATTATTCAGAGCAGATCATATGTCTAGAAGCAAAACTATTGTGTCAATAGTTTTATTCACGACTCCTGCTGTTCTAAAGTAATTTCCACATGTTGATTTGGAATATTGCAAGATGTCAACCCAGTGATTAATGTTTATATGGTGGTGATCTTTGGAATAGGAAGTTCCATATTGGTTCTTGTCATTAACTTATTATTTCCTAAACTGCTCTTGACCTTGATACATGCATTTCAAGGACCACCCAGGAAATGAACTTCGATGGCTGAATACTGGCCAAGTATCAGGTTTTGGCTTATTTACTCTGCAAGTATGCATCCACATGTGCCTGGCAAAGGAATAAGGGCAACTACTTGGGTATATGGGTAACCACCCTACTGACTAGAAAGGAACCATAGAGTACGCTTAGGGCTTTATAATTGCTAATTCCCAATTGTTTTCTGTATCTGCATGATGGCATAGTGGTTTTTATACCTAACATATACGGTTGCTTGAACTTTCATGTACTGATAATTGATTTGACTCTTTCAACTTTTATTCCATTTCCATTTCACAGTTTACATTATCAAGTGTTGCATCCCACTTAGGCCGCTCATTCTTTTTTGTTATATTTACTTATTCATTTAAGGTTAATTAAGTTGAATGTATGGTAATTTATTTAAAGTTGTCAATGCGAAAGGCGATACAGAGGCGAAAATGTTTAAAATCGCCCGAGACAAGAGTCGACAAAAAGGTGACAACCAGAGTGAATTGTGGCGACCGCTTTTTATTTATATATATATGTCTTATTAACTCAATTTAATAGTACTAAGTTGATAAGAACATGTCTAATAACAATGTTGGAGACTTTAAATAAAAAAAAATGATAAGAATTATATTGCTAAAAATTATTTTACATAATTTCAAATGGTAAAGAAAAGCTTTTATACAATTAAGGTAGAAAAGAAATCCAAAATTGTCATTGAACTGAATAATTATTAATTGCTATAACACATAAGTCGTTAGAATCATCTTCAAGATTCAATATGTTATATATACGTTATACTTATTTTTTATAACAGTATATATATAACAATGATGTTATATACATACTTATATCTATACATACATGTATAATGGTATCTATTATATACATACTTCTATGTATACATACATATATGATAGTATATATTATATACATCTGTGTATATATATATACTGTTATATATAATATATATACTATTATATATAACAGTACATAACGGTATATATTATATAATACTATTATATATAACATCATATATTATCTACGAAGACCATCACTTGCTGGAGCGATTGCGTATGCTGGAGCGAAGACCTACTGGGGTGAAGACCATCGCTTGCTTGAGCAATTGCCTATACTGAAGTGTTAGGGCTTCTGGTGAGCTGCTTTGCCGAAGGTTAAGACTCAAAACTCGATGAAGGTCGAGAGTTGCTTCTGCTGAAGTGTTAGGGCTTCAGGCGATGGAGGTCTAAGCGATACACATGAAGATAGTGATGGAGGTCGACGCTGCTGATGCGGCGATGGAGATCGACGTTGTTGGCAATGGCGATGGCGTTGGCGACAACGCGCGTTAGGGCTTCAGGCGATGGGCGATAAGGAGGCGAGGCGTCACCTGAGTTGTGGAGGCGCATCGCCTGCTTGAAGACCACCTCCTGGGTGTCCTCTGAGGCGATAAGGCCTTCGCTCGCCTTGCCTCAGCGCCTTATCGCTTGAGGCACTTGCCTCGACAACACTGAATTTATTATCTCAATTTGGATAACTAACAAGTCATTTATGTGTTTAATATGCACAATTGATTGAACTTGGATGTATTGCAATCTATAAACATGTTGAATGTTAGATTGTCATGCTAACTTTAAGAGTATCTCCACTTCTCTAAACCTATGAACTTTTTTGGTTTAAATGAGAAAAACTCAAGTGTGTGTGTGGGGGGGGTGGAAGATTGTAGAGGAAACTGATAAAAAAAGTAAGTATGAGTACCTGAGTCCATCTTAGGATTAAACAGGTTTGTTAGATTGCTTGGGTCAAAATGGAGAATTGGTTCTTGCTTATATGGTAGTGTAGCATTAATAACATTTGAGGAAAATTGCCTTACATGAGCTTGGGTCCCGACCCTTAATGCATCAACTGATGTAATTGGTTGAGTCAATTGTTCATGTTTTGCCCTATTTGTTTACAAATACAAGCCACATAGGCCATCTACATAAACATAGAGTATTTGAAAGATCACTCAATTCCCTTGAAGCCACTAAGATCAAGGAATAAAGTGGTTGAGCCCTTGGAAAGTACAAATGGAATTTAATCAGATATACTTGTTTCACATGATTCTCTGATTCTTCTAGTTGAGTTCTTTCTAGTCCTCCCTTCTAGAAGATGAGTCCTATGAAATGCAAAATATTTAACAGGTTTCAGTGGATGCATTATAGAGAGTGGGTTTTGGTGTATTAAACCCTTGATCACTCACTAGATCCTTTTTCTTTTTTTGAAAAGAGGGTTGATAACCACCTGAGAAATATATTAAGGCCCAGAAAAATGGCCAAGATTACATAGTTGTGGTCCAGAAATTCACTAAAGTAGAAATACAAGCAATGAAGTTCTCAAGATAGGGGTGTTTCCCTTTAAAAATAGCTGCATTCCTTCCAAG
This sequence comes from Thalassia testudinum, assembly GCA_037157565.1. Taxonomy (NCBI): domain Eukaryota; kingdom Viridiplantae; phylum Streptophyta; class Magnoliopsida; order Alismatales; family Hydrocharitaceae; genus Thalassia; species Thalassia testudinum. The sequence continues at coordinate 63,921,595 of JAZHRO010000022.1, read as the reverse complement.
GCATATGCCCAAAGGACAGCCAGGACATAGGCCTTCTTCTTCTTCGTCCGAAAAGTGTTTGGCCCCCCTGCATGGTTCCCATATCTAAAGGATTGCCAGATATCAGTCTGTCTTGTGTACGTAATCCAAGGAAGAGAGAAATATCTCCAGATACGTGCAACCAAAAAATAAGTGCTCAATGTCTTCATCCATCTCCTGGTAAAGAGGAAACACCTTCTCAATATTGCTCATCTAGCTCTCTAGACTTTGGTCATCAGCTTCGCTTTTCTAAGCAGCCACGCAAATATTTTTATCTTCAAAGGGAATGACACCATCCAAATCTGTTTGCAGTTCCTAAGGAAATCACCATCCAAAAGCAACCCTCCATCGCCCAACCTTTTATAAGCCTTCTTCCGAGTCTCACAAGCATGCCAATGCCGTTCCTTGGAGGATAACTCATTTGATCTTTTTATTTAAAGTAAAATTTGTAGCCCAGTATCCATCTGCCATTTGCAAATGATGTCACAGCCCCCATTCTCTTCCCAGAAAGATATTCTTATTTTGAAAGGATATTTCACCTTTAATGGCTTTGCACTTACCTGTTAACCCCTCAAAAAAAGTTAATGAATCTTGTTCATCTCTTTTGCTAGTGGGTCAAGTATGCATGCACCCTCTGGGTGTGGGAGATGGTGATGGTGGCATGAGGTTATAGGTCTATGTGTACGTGCACTGGTGTTTGTTTGTTTTCCTATATTAAAGTAGAAATCATGTCCTCTTATCTGGTATTTAAGTGCTAATTTTGATGCCATTTCACTATTCTGTAGATCCATTCAAGTGTTGTGTCCGAGAAATTCTGAAAAGGGTACAAGATAGCTCAAACAACTTTCTTGAGGCCAATTTTTACAAATTTATGAATCTAACAATCAATAAATGTATAAATAAAGTACTTATTTACATATTGGCGAATTGGAAGGATTTCATGATATAGGGTAAGGTTTTAAATGCTGATTTTGAGGTAAGACCTGAATTTTAACATTGGATTTTGATTATTTCAATATCCCAAAAATAGTTCATTTTGGAGGCATGTCGAGGGTATGTAGACAAAAATGATAGAATTAGTCAAAATGATTAGAATTTCAAGAAAATTATAAATTTCAACAAGTTTATGTAAGAATTAAAACGTTATATTCTAATATTTATATACAACATGTAGTCTACCATACCATAGTCAAGTTCATAAATTAAATATTAAATAATTAATGTTTGAATTGAATTAAGAAAAGAACAAGTTGATGATGCTCATTCCAACTCCTAAATAAATCAATCATCATTAGATATTAATAAATTCTGAATGAATTATTAATGATACATAGGATTGGTTGTATTTTCCCCTTCTTTACTTTGTACTTTTATTTTTTCTTTTTCCATGCTTCCAAGTTGTACATTTCTCAAATTACCAAAATGGCCAGCAAATTGGAATTCAAAATATAGGAAGGAAGATTTGGGGTCCCGGAGGAGATCTAGTTGAGGATACTTCCAAGTTGTACATTTCTCAAATTACCAAAATGGCCAACAAATTGGAATTCAAAATATAGGAAGGAAGATTTGGGGTCCCGGAGGAGATCTAGTTGAGGATACTTTTGAGTGTCATTTACTTCTAGTTGTAGAGTAGATCTAGTCTATAATTAGGGATAGATGTGAAATTAAACCTTAAGGGTGTGTTTGGTGGTGGGGTTAAAATGGAATAAGTGGAAATGGTGTTTGTTTGGGTGGTGGAATAAGGATAGAGTTAAGTATATGGTTAAAATGATTGGTGTTTTAATGTGATGTTAGTGGATATTTGTTTAATAATATAAGTGGTAGTGGAGAATGTTAGTAGGTATTTGTTTATTATTAAAAGTAAGAGTGGAGAGTATAATGGGTATTGTTTTAATAGTAAAAGTGGGAGTGAAGAATGATTGATGTATTGATGTGATGTTTATGTTGAAATGATGGGAAAAACTTGGGATAACCCTTAACCTGGGTTAACCCTGCGTCCAAACGGGGCCTAAGAGAAAAACAAGTGCAGCAACAGCTACAATGGAGAAGAACAGGTGCAGCAGCAATGGAGGAGAAGAACAAGAACAATAGCAGGGGAAAACGGGAGGAGCAGCAGTAGTAACAGTAGTAGTGAAAAGGAAGGGGAGAAGAGCAGCATCTACTAGTAGCAGTGGAGAGGAAGGGGAGAAGAGTAGCATCTACCAGTAGCAGTGGAGGGAAGAAGAGAAGTCAGAAGAGCAGGAGCAGTAGCAACAGCAGTGGTATAGAGGAATGCAGCTACAAGCCTACAAGCAGCAAGTGGTTGAAATGCACTTGGCATTTCGCCACTTGGACCGAAACATGGCGAAATTTTGGTGAAACCTTGTAAGTCCACATTATAATGATGTTGAAATGCCCATATCTAAAAAATTGCCATTTTGGTGATATGCCGACATTATGCCATCGACATTTCAATCATTGAAGTTTGGCATGTTTGCATATAAGAACAGTCCAAAGAGAAATGCATTACTAACTTAGAAAATATTAAACATCTCGGCAGTCATAGTGCCAAATTTTGAAATGGAAAAGCTTATATAACAATTGAAAGGTACCAGATCCATGTCCATCTCAATAATCCACAGTCCCTATTGGAACAAAAAGCTGAGTACTAACATAGGAAATATTAGCAATTGCTACTAAAAGGTGAATTTGTAACAGAGTTATAGATGCTTGATACTCGTGAAGCTTTTCAATGGATAAATAGAGAGATGGCCATGCCAATAATCCATCAGTCTCTATTGGGATAAGAAGCTCAGTACTGAAATATTTGTAACCAGTAGGTACTAACTACTAAAAGGTAAACTTAAACTTGTAACAGACTTACACAAGCTTGATGCTAGTGAAGCTTTTCAATAAAGAAATAGAGAGCATTGTTAGACCTACCTAGGGTCCTAACCTAAGCCTACTAAACTTGGATCGGCAAAATAGAATTAGGACTAAGTACTAAGTGGCTAAGCTTAGTACAAGCTTTGGTAGTTTGACAGAGGGCTTAAATCTTGTACTTTGAGCTTATGAATGGTGATTAGAAGGAAGTAAGAGGTAGAGACTATATATGCAGAAGACAATGTACTTAAGCTTGGAGTTGGAGAAAGCCTTCAAATTTAGACGAGTTGAAGCTTGATTTAATAGAAGAGTACCGTTGGATGAGAGGAGAAAAGCTTCTCAAACAACCATATCTATTAGTAATGTAGTTGTGCCTTCCGATGCCCCCTATATCTTGGAAAAATTGTAAAGGGAATATCATGTTTCCATGTAATTGGTGAACTATTGGGGGCTCTTGGAATTTCCTTGACACTCTAGAAAAGTGATAAAATAGGTGGATAGATAAACTCCCTCTGATTGGTATGGCATGGTGCAAAATTGGAAGCTATGGCATATGATTGCTTCCATGTGTGAGTAAGCATGATGTTTGTGCTTACTGCTTGCATTTTTCACATAAAAATACATGATTGAATTCCTTTTTATTGCACAATTGCATCCTTTTTCTTTTGTAAGTTCATAGAAATGGAGGAAAAATGATGGGAGTGTTGTAGTTGTTTCTTGCGGTTACTTCATCAGTACTTTCTATAAAGCTTATTCATGTGCAAAATTACATTTGATAACCTGGTAGCCTGTTGCTATCTGTAATACCAGGTAATATTGTCATTGCTTCATATTGTCACTGCATTAATTGCTTTTTATATAGCTTGTTTACGTGCAAGATGTACATTTGCTAAGCTCTTGCTATTTGGTAATATCAGGTAATATCACTATCTTCATTCTCATGATTTTGGAGGGGGATTGTTGGTCTGGAAATCTCCCCACGTAAGAGGTCCCGAAGGTCATTTTTACTTACTCCGGATTACTTTGCCACGGTTTCTTTGGTTCTCAACCAGTGCAACATGAATGCATTCCACAAGCTATCTTGGGAATGGATGTAATTTGTCAAGCAAAGTCTGGGATGGGCAAAACTGCTGTCTTTGTGCTCTCTACGTTGCAGCAGATTGAGCCTGTAGCAGGCCAAGTGGCTGCATTAGTGCTTTGCCATACAAGGGAATTGGCATATCAGGTAGGCTGTTCAACCAAAGTTTCATTGTTTCTTTGTTGCTGGGCAGATTTTTATGTATTTTGAATGTGTATTCCTATAGCTTTGTTTATTTTGCATTGCTTGCAGATATGTCATGAATTTCAGAGGTTCAGTACATATTTGCCAGATCTGAAGGTAGCAGTATTTTATGGAGGTGTCAACATCAAAATCCACAAGGATTTGCTTAAGAATGAGTGCCCCCATATTGTCGTGGGCACACCTGGAAGGATCCTTGCTCTGGCAAGAGATAAAGATCTTGTCTTAAAGAATGTCCGGCATTTTATTCTTGATGAATGTGATAAAATGCTTGAGTCACTTGGTATGTAGTGCTTTCTTATGGTAGAGTTGCTCCTCTTCTTGATTATGTTCAATTTCTTTATTTTTTCATGTGTTCTCTGCAGATATGCGGAGAGATGTTCAAGAAATTTTTAAGATGACCCCGCACGACAAACAAGTTATGATGTTTTCAGCTACCCTCAGCAAGGAAATCCGCCCTATCTGCAAGAAATTTATGCAAGATGTAATGCCTATGCCTACCACCTATTTGTTTGTAGATTTCTTATTAGTTACTGATGAGAATAAAATAATGTCTTATATTCAAATGAAAAATCTTAACCTCTCTTTTATATTAAGGAGGTTTGGAAATATTATAAAGATACCTAAAAAGTAACATAAATAATATAGAGGTCCCTAGGCTCAACACTCCCCCTCAAATTGGGATGTAGATATCTACAAGACCCAACTTGTTGCATAAGAAATCAAGATGCTTCTTTTAAAGAGCCTTGGTAAATATATCAGTTAGCTTTAGCTCGGAGGAGACATATGGGATACTAATCTTCCCACGAAGAACAACATTACGAACAAAATGGTAGTAAACCTCGATATGCTTAATTCTTTCATGAAAAATCGAATTTGAGGCAATATAAGTGGCAGATTTATTATCGCAGATGAGTGGAACATGTATAGTAGTTTGGATACCAAGATTCTGCAAGAAAGAAACAATTCACATAATCTCATAAGCAGCTTGTGCCATAGCTCTATGCTCTGTCTTAGCACTTGAGCGGGTCACAACACTATGCTTTTTCCTCCTCCAAGAGACTAGATTCCTCTAAGATAGACTGCAAAGCCTGAAGTAGAGCGTTGATCATCAACAGACTCGACATAATCTACATCAGAGTAAGCAAGCATATCTAAGTTGCAACCATCTCTGTAATATTGTCCTCTACCTGGTGTCCCCTTGAGGTACCTTAGGATGAGGCAAACCTCACTCAAATGACTGTAGCATGAGGCCTGCATGTGTTGGTTAGCTCTGCTGACTACAAAATCGATATCAGGCCTTGTGATGGTAAGAGTAAGTGACCTACTCTACTATGGTAAGGAGTAACATCCTCATATAATGGATCCTCTTCATTAGAAGAGCGTGTGGGGGGTGGCTTCACAAGTATACCAGAGGGCTTAATCCCAAGCAAGCTAGTTTCTTGAAGTATCTGAAGTGTATACTGCCTTTGTGACAAGGACAAACCTAACCTTTGTTGTACTGCTTCAATCCACAAGAAGTATCTCAACTCTCCCAAATATTTAATAACAGAGGTAGACTGCAAGAAGGATTTGATCTGGGTAATCCCATCCTCATCATTACCAGTGAGAATCATATCATCTACATACACAGCTAAGATAACATGGGTGTGCCCTCCACGCTCAGTCTTCCTGATGAAGGCACAGTGGTCAAAAGTAGAGCGTCGGAATCCAAATTTCTCAATCTTTGTATTAGGCCTCTCAAATCAGGTACGAGACTCTGCTTTAATCTATATATTGCCTTTCTCAGACAACAAACATGCTCCCTCTGGTTGCTATAATCTGGTGGCTGTCTCATGTACACTTCCTTAGATAAATCACCATAAAAAAATGTATTTTTAATATTAAGTAAAGATCATTTCTTAAACATAGCAAAAAAAATGATAATCCTGACAGATGTAATACGAGCTATAGGAGAAAATGTCTCAAAATAATTTACCTCATATGTCTGAGTAAAGCCTTTGGCAATAAACCTGGCCTTATACCTGTCCACTGTCCCATCAGGCCTATACTTGATGGTGTAGACACATCTGCAATCCACCACAATAGCATCACCAGGACAAAGTACTAATACTCAAGTTTATCATGACTGTAAGGCCTGAGTAAAATCTCTAAGAATAGTAGAAGTAGTAATAGCTAAAGCAAATTAACGAATGCAATCCTCAAGATAAGCAACACTTGTGTACTGAGAGAGAGGATGAAGTGTGCACGCCTTACTGGGTCTCTTCATAAGTAACTACTCTTCTGTGTTTGAGCTACTCTCACCTGCCAAATTAGAACAAGGCTCAATGTCACACGAAATGTGTGGCCTCCGATGGTAAACTTGAGTCTCCTCAAGGGTAGCCTGTATAAATGTTCCTTTAGAGAAGTAGGGAATCTTCTCAAAGAAGGTAACATCTGCAGTGACAACATATCTCCTGCGACTCGGGTCATAACACCTGTATCATTTTTGGGTTCTAGAATACCCAAGAAAAACACATTTGATTGCCCTGGGAGAGAATTTGTCCTGATTGCCATATGTCTGGACAAAACAAGTACATCCAAATACCTTCAGGGGTAGAGCAAAGGGCCTGTCAGAATATGGATGAATCACCTGGAAAGGAATCTATCCTCGAAGAACTGATGAAGGTACTCGATTAATCAGGTAGGTTACAATGAGTATGGCATCTCTCCAGAATTGCTTAGGAACTTTCATATGGATCATCATGATCCTAACAATGTTCAGAAGATGTCAAAGCTTGCGCTTAGCTACATCATTCTAGTGGGATGTGTGAGCACATGACGTCTAGTAAATAATGCATCGGGAAGAAAAGATACTTTGCATATCTCGCTACATAAACTCTATAGCATTATCATTGTGACAAACTCGAACCATACCATCATACTAAGTTTGAACCTTTGCTAAGAACTGTTGAATAACCTGGGGCATCTCTGCATGGGTCTTCATCAAGAAAATTCAAGTGAGGTGGCTATGATCATCCACAATCACGGTGTAATATTAGTGTCCTCCCGACGTAGGCACTTTGGATGGCCCCCACACTTCACAGTGTACTAAGGCAAATGGAACAATGCTTACTCAAGCATCCCTCTGTGGATAAGTACTCCTGTGGTGTTTCCCAAGCTGATAATCCTTGCATTATAACATTAAAGAATCTGACAAACTGGGATACATCTGTCGCATCTTCTTGAACGAGGGGTACCCCAGTCTCCTTTGCCATAGTCATGGGTCAGAAGCTATGGATGTTGCTCTTGCAAATAAAGTGGGTGTGTCAAGGTAATAGAGTCCTCTCGCTCTATTTCCTCACCTATAATATATCTTGTCTGTCTATCCTGGAAATAGCAATGGTCCTCGTCAAACACAACACGACACCCAAGATCCCTACAGATGCAACTCACAGACAGTAGATTCATCGGCAACTCAGGAGCACGGTGAACTTCTCCTATCTACATCTTCAGAGGCACGTACACGGCCAACAGCTGTGATGGGTGACGTGGCTCCATTGGCCACCCGAACATCCTTGATCCCACATGGAGTCTTGGGACCCATAATTGCATATCTCCAGTAAGGTGGATAGAAGCTCTGGAGTCAATTATCCACCTTCCTTCGATCCTCTTCTTTTTCATGTCTTCTTGGGTTGCAAATGCAAACCCTTTCAAGTCTGAAACAAAACTTCTTGGTGCATGACTCCATCTTCGGTGCACAAGAGAAGACCCATCGCACTTGAGAAAGCAAACTTTGTCACCAACGGTGAGAGAAGACTTATCACCACACTTAGGAAGCGTGATATACACTTAATCACGTGAGTAACTGCATCACAGACCACAAATTGGTGTGGTAGACGGCCCGATTAATCCACTAGTAGGCCTTCAACAGGTCTGTTGGTGACGATGGGAAGGCCAACAGCTTGCTGTGCATGGCCAGGAGGGTCACCAACCACCCATCAAACATCGATGACCTACTGCACACGTTCGGCAGGGTTGCCAGCCCCTTGCTGGGTGATGGTGACAGCCTTTAGGCCATCTGCAGGGGCAGCAGCGTGAGTGCTGGAAATGTTGCCACTGTTGCTGCTCTTGGCCATCTCCCGGATCACTGATTTAGGTGAAATATTTGGTAGGATATTGGAGCATTGGCCTAGAATGCTGTTATGATACCATGTTGAAAAGAAAAAAATGTCTTATACTTAAATGGAAAACCCTAGCCTCACTTTTATTTTAGAGAGGTTTGAGAAGATTACAAAGATACCTCAAAAGTAACATAAATAATAATGAGGTCCCTATGTTCAGCAGTAACATTTCATATTGCCTTGTTTGGCATAGTTCCTATATATGGCATGTTGCAATTTCACAAAGTTTGCATGGTTTTTGAATGTAATCAAGTGATTGCTTTTTTTTGGTGATCCAGATGGCTGGAAGTTCTATGTGGGTTTTTTTTTTTTGTTTTTTGAGTTTAAACATAGATTTTTCATAAAAGGGAACAACTTGAATACAAGGACGTCAAGAGAGAGAAAGTTAATTGAACTCCTCCCATCACAAGGATGGAGGGACACTACTCCCCACCCGACAAGGGACGGGAACCTAAACAACAAAACACAACAAGCAAACAATAAAAAAAAACAAATAAACATCCAAGACGAAGATCTATGTGGGTTGAAACCATTTCAATACATAGTTCCTTTAGAAACAGTAAACTTCCTGCGAATATAGATGCATGGAAGACTGATAAAGCTTCTGATTGCTTCAGTGATCAAAATAGGAAATGTGGAAGGTTATATTCCTGTTTTACCATCTCAGATTACATTTGGCAGCCAAATTGGTTGAATTCTTAGTCAGTGCATTTCCCTTTTTCACTATAAATAATAATTATTTGAGATTGAAAGTATCTTGTTGGGTGTTTTTGATAAAGTTTTACTTCAACAAATGATGGCATTTGTCATTATTGATGACAGTGAGCAAAAAATGCCTTTCAAGGAGGTAGGCTGCTCAAGTCAGTTGAAGGCTTTGTTAACTTATCTATAAGAAAGAATCAAAGATTAACATTTTAAAAGTATTAGCCAGTTTAGATTTAGATACTTGGTATCTCGGAAAGTGCTTTGAAGTAAGGTTTTACTTCAAATGACTGATGCCATTATCACTATGGATGACAGTTGGAAAAAAGCAATGCTTTTCATGGAAGCAACTTGCTCAAAATAGCTGATAGTCTGCCCAAATGAAATTTTCACTGAGAGCTGATCATGACAATTTTGTTTTGACTGGGTTAAGCTTCTTTCTTTGAAGTTCTGGCAAATTTAATTGATGTTTATTTGATTTCCAGCCAATGGAGATATATGTAGACAATGAGGCCAAGTTAACTCTGCATGGGCTTGTACAGGTACAGAATGTGGTAACAACATGCATTGACATATTGGATTGTTAGGAGCTTCGGTAACATTGTTTTTTCTTCCCTTTTCCCTAGCACTACATCAAACTGACAGAATCTGAAAAAAACCGCAAATTGAATGATCTCTTGGATGCTTTGGACTTCAATCAAGTTGTGATTTTTGTCAGAAGTGTCAGCAGAGCAGCTGAGTTGAATAAGTTGCTTGTTGAATGCAACTTTCCTTCTATATGTATTCACTCTGGGATGTCTCAGGAAGAGCGGTTAGTTAGCTGTCTTTCTTTTTATTGCAACTTTACTTACATGCAATTTTTTTAACGAATGGTTGAAATGTGCAACTGTAATGACTTGGCTTGAAAGCTCTTATCTTTATGCTTGCCATGAGGACTTGCCTTACCTGCCATTGAGCTGTTTGACTTATTATGTGTCACAACCCTTTTTGTAAAGTAAAACATGAACTAGTTTATTTTGCCTGTTTGTTCTTTCCGTTATAGATATTTTACATCATTTTGTTGCATATGTTTTCCCAAATTAAGTATATGTATAGTTTTGAACTAGATTGTGAGACTCGTTCCTTTCTTCTATGAAAATCGAAAAATTTCTCCTCCCAAAAAATATTGAACGTTGTACACAAGCAGTCTGTAACTATAGAATCATGAACAAAAGGTGCCCAATAAATTTTCTTTTAGAGATTTTGATACTATACTTTCCAATACATATGTGTATATATGTATCCATATATATATGTATGGGGTCGTGGATGGTGTAGCTCAGCTGCACCCAACATAGGTGTAACCCCCCATCCTGAGCTGTTGGATTAGCTTCCCTCTGATGATTTAATCTCCACCATCAGATTATACTTCTTACACCCCCTCTCCAGCTCCTCCCTCGTCCACCAGCTCCTCCCTTCCGCAACAGGTCCACTTGCTCCTCCCTCCTGCAACAGATCCACTTGATCTCCTCCCCTTCCTTTCCACCTCTTTCCCTTTTCGGCACCCCCACTTGTGACCCACCCAGTGACCTCCTCCCCCTTTCTGCGACTCCCCACTTGCAACCCAGTACCCGACCTCCTCTCCTTCCTCTTCACCTCCACAGTCTTTCGATGCCTCCTCCCACCTGCAACCCACCCACCCGACGTCCTGCCCTTCCTCTTGATGTGCACCCCCTTCTGGTGCCTCCCACCACCTATGATCCACCCACCAGCTTACTCCCCTTCCCCTCCACCCTCCTCTCTCTTCTAGTGCCTCCCTCTATTTGTGACCCATCCATCAAGAAAGTGAACACAGGAGCACCCAACAACGAAATTAAATTGAGTTGTAACATTACAAAGAAAAAACCAGCTAATTATGTGGTTCTCTATTTACTGCTATATTGGAGTGCTGACCATATAATTTTCTACCAATAAATGAATGCAACTTGACTTTAACCAAAATTTCATGGGCTTAGAAGAATCTTTATGTTGAAATCAGTGTCAAGATAAAAAGACATGCTACCTTTGGAAATTATCTTGATTAGTGAGGCACACTTCTGTTGTTTTGCAATCCAAGCATCTGCCAGGTATGAGTTGTGTATAGCTCCCTCACCTTGCTGGGAAAAATCAATATGATCTCAGGTTGCTCGATGATTGTTTTGTCATGAGTTTAGGGAACTCAATAGTATTTTGTTGTCTCTTGAGCTTTATCAACTAATGATAAACTTAAGCATAGTTTGGAAGCTCAATGCTTAGAATCATCAAAATGAAGTTTAGTGAGTGTTTGGGATGTATTTATAAGACAGTCTCTGCTATGGCACTAGATGCTGCAATATGATGTACACTCTTTGCATCGGAATATTTTATTGCCACTTGGTCATCTCAAGGAAGTGTAACAAAAGTGGCAACCTTTTGATGTGGTAAAGCCTTCTTAGGGTCCTTTTGAAAAAAAAGCCTTCTTAGGGTGCATTTGAGATGGGAGCATCATTAGCTTAAAATCTTTTGATTTTGATAGGTAAAATGATGACAACTTGATGTTGGAAGTCAATCCAATTCATTTAGAAATGACTTGAATCCAATTTATTCAAGTGCACTCCCCAAATTGAGTAGTTTGCCAACAAACGTGATGAGCTTCTTGCTCATTTTTAAATTAAACAACCTTAGTCTAGGCTGCATATCTCGAAATCTCTTTTATTGTAGGATTTTTTTTCTAACAAACCCAAAACTTAAAGGTTTAGGTTACCCCTTTTATTAATTCTCCATGAAAGAATACAAATGGTTCCTTTCGGGGGGATTACAATGAAAGTGAAAAGAAGAAACAAAGTAGGAAATAAAAACACAAAATTTCATAGTAAACTGGAAAAGGACTTAAAACTGTGACATAAACAAAGAAATGCCACATCCCTTCAAACTCAAACTGAATCACTAGCATCTTTACAATAAAATTAACTTTATGATAAAGTCCTGAAATAATCACGAAGCTCAGCTCTCATTGCTTGCTTTCAAGCCTTATCCTCCACAACATCTTCTCAATCTCAAGCAAACCTTCTACTTGTCAAAAAAACCTTCCACAGGTGCCAACTCCTCTTGCCATCTGAAACACTTATCCTTCAAGCATAATCAGTTCTGCAGCATCTTCCCATAATTCTCATCATTGTGACTACATCGTCGAGTTTTTTAACACCCAATATAATTTGAATGAAAAATTTAGTAAATGACCCAATTAAAACTGGTATTGGAAATCAAATTTAGCATCTTAACCACTGCAAGAGAGTATGCTATTATTTTCCTCTGATGCATAAGTCAAGTAGTCTTGCATTCTGATTACATGCTGGATCAACCCGATAGTTATTCAGCTTACCTTGAATTTAAAAAAAAAATAGAAGTACAACGAATGGTTTATTAAAGCACAAAATCTGTTGCTTTTCTTTGAACAATTAGATGGAAACTCTTATTTGGATTAAAAAAATTTCATGCAAAATAAAAATCAAATGTTACAAAGGCATATGAATATGGTTATGAGTTTCCCTTCCATTCTTGTCCTTTTTGCAATCTTGATAGAGTAGCTACCGCTGCACCGGAAAATCCATTAGATCTCACGAAACAAAGCAAGTGTGAAATTAAGAGGGTAGCAAGCACCTTAGTTTAACAAATAGTATCTAGCAAATGGAATAAAGATAAACAACTTGAAATCTTAGAATGGGAAAAAAATAAAGATCATACGAAGCTACATTCGAATAAGAGGAAAAAAATCTTAGCAGCTTACCAATTGGGAAGGAAGCAGTGTTATCAAAGGTGAAAGGTGCTAAAAGGTGAGGGGGGGTCCAAAACACCTGAAGCGCTCTGTGCTCGGCTAGGCACTCGCCTGAGACAAAAGAGGCGTTAATTTATTTATTTATTTGAAAAAATATAAATTATCAATAAATTAGAGGATCTTATAATCTCATGCATGGACCCATCAGTAAAATATAATAAGCAAAAATGTGCAACAAAAGTTAAAAATGTCAAATAAAAGGTACTTTCTATAAGCAAAAACACAAATCCAACTATGAAATTATGGATAAAAAGTATATGTCCAAACAAAAATTATACCAAAGATCATAGAAAACACATAACTAAGACTTTAAACATAAATCCTAGCATGGCCAACTACCATATTGCTAAGTTCACAAGAAAAAAAATATAAACCCAAGCATGATCAAAAGGTTTAGATAATCCAATGCCACAAACTAAAACAACTAGCTCCACAAGTCTATAGTAAATTCATTTTCCTCATTTCCCTCAAAGTTTAAGTTTTGCTCTTCTTCTCCTGCATTTGATACATACTCCTCTACCTCTTCTTCTTCATCTTCTGGAATTGCAATCATTGGTCTTGATCTTGATGGTCATGTAGCATGATAGAGCCTTGCTTGACTTCTTGTGTAGGTTCTCATCTCTATAACTCTAGATGCCCTTGCAACATCACCCCAAGTCAAAGTATCATTTTCTAGATCATCATTTTTCATTTCTGCAATCAACCATTCATTTGAATAATCAATGGAGTTGAGCACAATGGGGTCGATGGTGTTTCGAGGCCTGATTGTACTTGATGTACACCAAATCTTGCAATTTAGCAACATGAAGAGCATTTCTTTTCTTTGAATGAATATGAAGTTATTAAAGAAGAAGTGCTTAAGATATAAATCATATTATCAAACATAATGATCATACTATTGCCATATGTTTGAGAAAGCATATTCACATGCTCAAATACACTCCAATTACGTTCATATCCAGAGGCACTGCATGTCAAGCTCAAGACCTTTATAGCTTACCTCTGCAAATTTAGAGCTAAACTTCCAAATAAGCTCCACCACTCCACTGCAAAGTGATGCTTTATTAGCCTATACTTAAAGAAAACTTACGATACATCAAAATTTAAATCATTACACGAATTGATACCTGGTGATTTGGTTGTTCTTGATCTAATTGCCATTGGACTTCCAAAAATCCCTTTTGCATGTTTATACAAAGACAATTCATTTGCTATTTTGGCTTATACATGTGTATTAGGTGTTAATCTCTGTATGCACTTGTACAACCCATCAATGATTTTCTCATTGAATTCCATAGAGGGTTTAGCATAGAAGTGTTCAAGATTAAGAAAATGATCAGTCGCATGTAATGAATGCATCATTTGACATGCCCACCTTCGATTAATGATTTCAAACACCTCTCTATATTTATCCTCATTCCCTTTGAAACTTTTTTCAATGGCCTCTTTAGCCCGATCCATTGCCTCATAAATGTACCCCATGGACACCTTCTCACCATCAACAAGTCAAAGAACTTTTACCAAAGGTCTCATGTACTTGAGAGTTTCAAGCATATAATTCCAAAATGAAGGGATTAAAATAATGTCCCTAGCTTTTTTGCCCTTCATCTCCTTAGACCACTTGCATTTTGCCTACTTCTTAGATGTAAACAGTCCTTAGACTATGCCTTTGTTTGTAAATAGATTGCAAGGAAAGGAAGGTTGTAGTAAATCAAGTAATTCCATGTCGAACCAACTCCCTATTGTTGGTGAAGCCTCTCATTATATTTAAGACTCTAGTGTGGTTGTAAATGAACCCCACAACAAAGATAGCCCTTTGGAGATTTTTCTTGATTGTTGGGATTTTTCCAATATCTTCCAACATCAAGTCAATAGGCTCAATACAATGAGCAGCGCAAGGTGTCCAATACAAGTGTGGTCTCTTTTCTTGCAAAAATTTGCCTAAAAAAGAAATGAAGTACATTAGTAATTTAAAACACATAGTAAACAATACCTTAATTAAAACATATATAGCTAAAATATACCTGCCAATATGTAGTTGCTTCCGTTGTTAGTAATAACTTGAACTACATTAGATTCTTCAATTCTTTCCACAAAGTTATCAAGTAACTTGTATATCTTTTCTCCCATTTTGATAATAGATGATGCATCAATGGAATCAATATACATTGTGCCCTTGGCACAATTCACCATTAAATTGATGATGCTTCTTTGCTTTCTATCAGTCCAACAATCTGACATGATAGAGCATCCATATTGAGCCCACGCTCCCTTATGATCTACCATCAAGTCTTGTGTATACTTCACCTCTTTCTTCAATAAAGGAACTCTAAGCTCATGGTAAGAGGGGGGTTTCAAGTTTGGCCCATACTCTTTTATGGCCTGAATCATTTCTTTAAAACTTTGTAATTTAGTAGAATTGAATGAAATATTGGCTTGATAGGAAAAACGAGCAATCTTTTGAATTGCTCTAGGTCGCATCTCCTTGTCAAATGCATCTTCAAGGTTGCCTTGCCTCAATGGAGGGATGGAAATGGGTTACTTCCCTTTTGCTTCTTGTTAGGGATGTCAATTTCACTAGTAAAGGCTCTCCTAGTTGGAGCAGTTACTTCCATTTCTTCATCATCTTCGACATCAATCGAATTCTCCCTATCATCAAAGTCAGGCATACCACCACAAAATGCCTGTTTCTATGTCTTTCTCTTAGTCATGTAATTTTTTAATTCCTCTTTTACCTCTGGAGGACATTTCTAACAAGCTGATGCATTCTTGTATGATCCAACTTGATGTTGTTTGGCTTGATATATTCCACCTTTTGTGGTCTTCCCACAAAAGGTACAAGTGATTGCATTCTTGTCATTTTCATCATTTAAAAAATTATACTTCCAAGCAGGATCTCTCTTTCCACTTTTCGTAGAAAATGCATCATCCCCACTTGCGGAAGTCGTGAATTTGAATGAAATTAATTTGAATTACTTGATTATCGTTGTATTCCATTTGAAATAAATGACACCACTAAAACCCATTTGAATGAAATCATTGGGTTATTGAAGCCACTAAAATGAAATCAGGTGTGAACAGTAAAATAGAACTAAAATCAGTGTAGAAAAAATGATTAGAAATCACACTTGAGGGGCACCAAACAAATCAAGGTCAAAAAAAAAAAAGTCGAGCTTGGAGATACAATCAAGCTTAGAGATACAGTCGAGCTTGAGATAAAGAAAAAAAAACAAAATAGTCGCACTCCTGCAGCAGTGGCGATGGGGTTGATGGTAGCTTGGGATCAAGAACTTAGAGAGGGGGATGAAGAGGAGAGCTCTTACAAAAATCGCCTCTTGCAATAGTGGCGATGGGGTCGAGGTTCGAGCAGTAGCGAACGGTGGCAAGCCTCAAGCTGCGAGCGGCGATAGCTCCATGACTGACCAACGATGGAGAATGGACCGAAGATGGTGGCAATCGAAGGGAGGAAAGAAAGGAGATCAGGTAGGGTTTTACTGCATACGAAGGGTTTTGGGTTTTAGAGAGGTTTTTTTTTTTTTTTAAATTGGGTTAGTGGTATCAAGTATTTGGGTTAAGATATGTGGGTAATCAGGTTGCATAGGGTGACTTTTGGGCTTTCATGTAGGTCCTCGCTCTAGGACCTTGACCTCAGGCACTCGCCTAGGCATCGCCCAAGGAAAAATGCTTCGCCTAATGGCTGTCAAGGCGCTAGGGCTTCGCCTCGCCTTAGGTGAGCGCTTAGGCGTGCCTAGGCAAGTGCCTTGACAGCACTGGAAGGAAGGTCATTGTTCTTTGTTTTTTTTTTCTTGAAGATAGAAATGGAAGATCATGTTATTACTATTAGATTAGAGGGGGAAAAAGTCATCACCTTAACATACTACAACATGGGAAGGGAGATCACCTTCGATCCTTAACAACCTCTACGTGGGTGCTGTAATAAGTGGAGGGAGGGGGTGATAGGGAGAGAGGTGGAGTGGCATTTTTGGAGCAAGGAGGGGAAGTGTTGGGCTAGAGGAGGGATGTCTAGTGACGTGGCTGGGGGAGGGATGAGGGAGTGGATACGTTGAGGTTGGCATGGGGAAGAGAAGGCAATATACTGGGAGGAGGGAGGGGCACCAAGGCCAAGGTTGGTTGGGACAACAGGTTGGTTGTGGGAGAGATGAGGTGGTGCGGTGTTGGCAAAGGAAGGGGGCGATGTTGGGTTGGAGGAAGTCCTAGGTGTAAGAATGGAGGTGGGAGGCAGTGGTGTTAGGCTAGAGGATGGAGTGGGTTGCCGTCTGGAGGGAGGGTGGAGGAGGAAGGGTCGTAGTTGGTGGACCGGAGGAGATTGGGGTACATGAGGAAGGAATTTGGTGAAAAGAGTTGCATATGAGGCATTGGATGAAATCTGATCCAATGATATTGATATGTGAACTGCATATAACTAGGTGTAGCTTATCTACACTTTCCCTTTTCCCTACACACACACACACATATGTATACATATATATACAAACATATACATATATGGGAAAAAGGAAGCATGCAGGTGCGAAAATATCTCCTACTACGAGTAATGCTTTGGATTGAAAATTTGAGGATTGAGATTACTCCATATGAATATGTTACATATCAAATTTGAAGCTAGTCCGACACTCTTAACACTTACGTCCAGCATGTTTAAATTTTGTAATACTTAGGCCGTTAAAAATGAGCTTCCTTTGATGTAGGTGCTAGGAGTGTTAGATTGGCTTCAAATTTTGTATATAATATGTTCATATGGAGTGATTTTAATTCCTAAATTTTCAATTCAAAATATTATTCGTAGTGGTAGATATCATCACACATGCATGTAATACGTGTAGGTCACCCGCATTCTCCCTTTTCCAACACACACACACACACACATTACCCTTGTTAATTGCTGTTTCAAAGGTAATCTTCTGTCTGTTACTTGAGTGACAGCCTTATCTCTTTTAGCATCGCCTCCGTTCTTCTCTACCTCGCCTCCCTCTTCCATCTTTCTGCCTAGTCGATCTCTCACCACCACACCTGCATGCTGACTTCTTTGCATCGTCACCACATTGGCTCTGATGATATGAAGAAAAATATTGTGCTCATGAATTAAAAGGGAGAATAATTTTACTATATGCCACTGAAACAAACTGATGCCTTCATGTTCCATTAAATCAACATCCTTCATGCTTCTTTAGACAAAAACAAACCTGGTCCATAACCACAGCCATATTGCAGTTGTACTCTAGGTACAAAGCCCAACTTACTCTTATTGGGGGGAGGGGGTGAACTAACTTACCAAAGAACTTGAAGCAACAATGGTGTTTGGCAGTTGTACTTTCATGCTTCAGACGTGTGGATCTTCTTTGCCTTGTATGGTGATTTGTGAAGTGCCAGACAGTGGATCCACCAACTGTGAAAATGGGTAAGCCTAAACTTGGAATCCTCATTCTCTGGTCCACTCCAGATGCCTCCTAATTGCCATGTGCTCACTGCCTTTGTGGTCAAATGGCACTATTCCCATGTTATCTTCTGCAGAATTCCACATGCATTGGATTTATTCGAATCTTATTCCCACCTGCTCAAAATTGTGAGTCTTGGAGTATTGCATCGATCGGTAATGGTATAACTCCTTCATGAATTTATATGTTCCCCACATTGTGGAGGTTTGACATAACATGGTTCTGCTTGTATGGTGGCGTAGAAGTTGAAATGATATTGATATTGACGGTTAGAACCTTGACCTCAAGGGTACATGCACCCCATGGAGGCCACCTTGGCGGTGGAGCAGAGAGGTGTGCAAGATGCAGCATAGTGGGTGGTTGCAGTGACTGGAAACAGGTACCATTGCCACAGTCACCATCTTAGGTACTGGTACTCAGGAATTAGGCTTTGAGTCAATATGGAAGGCTTGATGGAGAGTCATGTTTTTAGGGGAAAAAAAGCAGGTGATATTAATGATCCGGATCTTGTACATGATCAGAGGTTCCTTCTCTTGCTAATAGTGCCATCATGGTTCCATTTCATGGAAAAAAAATAGTGCCATCGTGAAAGTTCTAATACATTACAATCAACAATAGATGGGTATCAAAATTCTACATAAACATGTTTGGTATTTTCTGTTCAAGAGTGCATAGTAACTTTGCTGAGATACCTTTTACCTTTGATTTCTTGAAGTAAGACCTGCAACTTTTAGTAGGATTGAGGCACACATCTACTTTCCTTTTGCAGGAGGGTGTTCGGTTTTTTTGTACCTTTTAGCATACTTCTACTGTTTCTATCCTTTTCTTTTGAAAGTATTTCCATTTGTTGTTGCTTTTTTTTTTTTTTTGGCTAAATCATCCTGTTGCAGTTGCTCTTTTTTTTTTTTTTTGGTGACAAATCATCCTGTTGCTGTTGCTTTTTTTTTTTCGTGACAAATTCTCCTGTAGCTGTTGCCTTTGTTTTGGTGATAATTGTCCTTTTCTTGTTGCTGAATTTGTGCTTTCCAATGTCCCCATAGTTTCTTTACTCTTTTTTTAATATTGTTACTTTACATTGGTAAGGAATGCACGCTTTTGGAGAACTCCATTTGTCCTTGTGAACTCTTTGTTGACCCTTTTTCTCGATATCCATCTAGCTTTAAAGATAAGCAGATCAGCTTTCTTTTGACCCATTTTGCAGTAAATGGAAGGGGGTTGCCTGATTGGGTTGATGCATCCTTGTTTTAATGATAACTGATGAATGATATCATCGGAATCCATGTTTGTTCCATTTGTTGCTTTCCATTTTTTTTTGGGATCATCGAACTTTTAATCAAGCGTTTAAAATTCCTGCTATTTTGACCCTTTGTTCGGGCTTTTTATTAGCCAACCCCGCTTAAGGTTTTGTTGTTGTTGTTCTTGTATTTTGGCTTTTTATCGCTTCTTAGACCTACAGATTGGTACCAGTGTCCAGATGGTAAGCTAGCATGCTATGTTTTGCTGAAATTGGTTATTGCTTTATTTGTGATAGTTACTGCTTTCAGTATTGTTTATTGTATGCCTGGTAATATTTTCTTTGCTGGAGTTGCATTTGAACTTTCCTGAAGCAAAGAAATAAGTAAACGCTAACTTGTTATGAATACAAATATGGCTACTCTGGGCTAAAGTTTAGGTAAATTTGCTTTTTAGCAGCTCCTTTTTTTTTTTACGTATATAATTGGATCAGGTTGTGGGACTGTTCTATTGAAACATAGTATTATTTATCTTGCGAGTATAGTGGTTTTCTACTGTTTGATGCTTTTTCCCTCCTACGTATTGAGTAATGTTCTATTTACAGTTTGACACGGTACAAAGGGTTCAAGGAAGGGCTCAAAAGGATTCTTGTGGCAACAGACTTGGTGGGCAGAGGCATTGACATTGAACGTGTCAACATTGTTATCAACTATGATATGCCTGATTCTGCTGATACCTATCTCCACAGGGTACTTCCCACAATTTTGGATGATCTATTTGCCTGTTGATCTTTCTGATATCCTTCTCTGCTGCATTTATAGGTTGGAAGAGCTGGTCGATTTGGCACAAAGGGCCTGGCCATCACATTTGTCTCATCTTCTTCAGATTCTGATGTTCTCAATCAGGTTTTTGACATCTTTTTCTGTATTTCTTGTACCATTTTCAGTTGGCATTGTCTTATTTGCTTCATCCTTGAGTAGGTGCAAGAACGCTTTGAGGTTGACATAAAGGAGCTGCCTGAACAAATCGACACATCTACATACAGTAAGATTTTGTGGCTTGTCTTTTTTTTTGCATGTATCTTGCATTGGGGTTGAAACTGTTGTAAGATTTGTTGGTTTGTTTTGCTTGTATTCTGCATCAGGTTTGATTTTTAGTTGATGACTCCTTTTTCAGAAAAAAAAAAGTTGAAAACTGAGCCATCAAGTATCTGTTGGATCAGATTGTCTTCTGTCTGGACCTCTGATTACATCCCTGATATTGTGTGGTTTAGCTCAGTGGACTCTGTTGTTTAGTTTAGGGATTTGATATGCATTGTTACGGTTCCAAGGAACCACGGTGCCGATTGATTTCTTGAATAATCTAAGTGAATTAGAGTCACATGTGTAATGCTTTTCTAGGTTTATTCTGGATTTCGTATAGTTTCAACAATGTTTTTTTCATCGGGAGCATAATACCTTCCATATGAATATTTCTATAATGATCCACTTGTGAAACAACCCAATAAAGATTTTTGGGCCAGTTTGACCTGGCTTTGGGTCTTGTCAAGCTCGCCCATGATTCCCCGCCCTACTTGAATCCTTGCTCGAGCTTGTTGATGTCTGGGCTCATCAAAAGGTTCCAAGCTAGCTCAAGCTCAACCCGAGCCTGAACCAGCACAAGTGAGCATGATCTTGCCTGGCTCTGTTGACCTTGAGCCCAAGCCTCAGGCTTGATGAGCAACATTATTTCCAACCATGGTGTTGCGAAGAAAAACATAGCATTCTCTTTGTTTTACCCCCATTTTAGTATTGAGTAAAAGTCATCTAGTCCCCTGTGGTATGGTTTCAGAATCTATTTGCCCCTGATGTTTCATATCCCGTCACTGCCCCCCCTGAACTTTTTTTTCTTTAATCAAACCACCCCTTTCCCACCATTTCTTCAAAGTTAATACTGATGCTTGGGCATTAGATAACAATTTTGTCCCTGACAAAAATTTCATCCCCACTGATCCCTAAAATAACCCCGTTCCCTTCCACATTCTCTTGTTCAAGAGGGTCACCTACAAGGTTGTGGTGGCAAAGATGACAGTGTCATCTTACCAGTTTGGTGCTTCCTTTCACCCATGTGTCATTGAACGATGGTGGGATGTGCTTGCGGTGGATTTTCATGTTAGTTGGAATGGACTTTGGAAGCTGTTGAAGAACCTAAAGGTCACGGTGAGGACCTTCTGGGGGAGATGATGGTGGACAATCTTTCAAGGACTGCAAAGAGCTCCCTGGGAATGAAGGAATTCTTCTGACAATGGGTCTTGCATGCGGGGCATGTTCTTATGTGGCAAATGAAGTATGTTTAATGCCTAGGAAAGTTAATTTGGATTAATCATGAGATTGGTATTTTAAAAAGAATCTGTTGTGATATGTGTTATTTTCTCTTGCTCGATTGGAATCATTGCTCTGTTCCATGTACTCCATTGACATCTGAAGACCTCAAATAACCTTTACCACTCAGGAAGACCTTGAAATAAGACCCCGCCGATTATGTATGTATCTATGAAATGATGCAAATATACTATTCCAGCTGTCGTGAGCCTAAGGAGCAACGGCATGACTATGGCCCCAAGGATTTATGCTATTCAGTAGTAGATGGACTGAATCACAGAATCCTCTTGCCAACAAGCACACTGAGTATCACTGCAAAGTTGACGTGCCCTTTTGACAGGTTGCACGACATGGAACCGTGGTTGCCAGAGATAGGTCAGTTGCTATCAATAGCACTGCGGTTGGTTAGAACTGCACTAACGCCACTGTTATTAGGCCCACGGTTGGGGTCATGTCCCTGAAGATCTTATCTGCAAACTGCGGCATGCATGCATGGAAATCAGATGCATACATATATTACCAATTGCAACATACCTTCCAATTCCGAGGGAAAACCAAGGGTCAGCACTGGTCCTTCGGCTGCGCAGACAAAGCGGGGGGTGTGGGGGGGGGTTTGTCATGGTGAAAAAGTAAAAAAACATGCGTTGCAATGCGTTATGCAATACATACTCCCATTTAATGTAAAATGCCTAGTGTGTTTTTATTTTCCATTGGTGTGTTTTGGGTGAAGTTGTAGGTTGCCAACCCACAACTTTGACCTAAAAGAAATTATTTTCTGTTTAAATGTGATTTTTCATTGGTGGAAAATCAAAATATACCGTCGTGTTTTTATTTTCCATTGATACATTTTGGGTGAAGTTGTAAGTTTCCAATCCGTAACTCTAACCAAAAGAAATTATTTTCTATTCAAAGGTGGATTTAGGGTTTAGGATTTATGGAAAGTGATTTTAAATATGAAAAATGATTTTTTACTTGGAAAGTGTTATTTACCTTTGGATTTAAGATTTATGGTTTAGGGAACATAAACCTTAAAACACCATGAAGAACCACTTTGCATACGTGTAAACTGGTTGAAAAGTAAAATACATTGGTATGTTTTTATTTTCAACCAATGGAAAACTAAAAACACACCGATGGAATATCAAAATACACTGGAGTGTTTTGCCTTTCAACCGATGGAAAATGGCTTTCCACTTTACCCAAAAGTGACGTTGTAGATTGCTAGCCCTTAACTTTGACTTAAGAAATTATTTTCTATTTGAATGTGCCTTTCCATTGGTGGAAAATGACTTTCTTTACCCAAAAGTGAAGTTGTAGGTTGCCAATCCATAACTTTGACCCCCAAAAAATTATTTTTTATTCAAATGTGGTATAAAAAGTGATTTTTCACCGGTTAAAAATCAAACACACCAATTGAAACCATCGGTTCAAACCATTAGCTAAAACCACCGACGTGAGTGGGGGCCTGTACGTTGCAACATGCACTTCCCTACTATCCTTTGTAAAGGGAAATGAAATTCTGTTAGGGGCAAAAATGTCTGTTAATGCCCTACTAATAGTATTAATTTTGAGTAAATGGTTGAAAAGGGGTGGTTTGGTTAATGAAGAAAAGTTCAATGGGCCAAGTGATGGGATATGATTCATATGAAATAATAGGGGGCAAATTTATTTTGGAGCCATGCCACAGGGGCTCTTTAGTATTTGATCTTTCCTCTTAATTCACCGTAGTGGATTAAGAGATGAGGAATTAAATAGAGAAATAAAGGGCTCATCTCACGAGAAGCCTTATTTTGTGGGTAGTGGTTTGCAATATTTAAGTAGTCAGTCGAGTAGATCGAGTATGCCCCTACATAGGCATCAACGGACCCCTCCTTGAATCGAGTAACATTGGGCGGCCATATAAGTAGGTTTGGCTGGATAATCGGGCTGAATACCTATATTGTTGGGTGTATACTCGTTCCATTTTCAAATAGGAAGATGATATCCTTGTCATAAATTTTGACGATGGATCTGAGTCGAAATGATGCTTTAAGGCTTTTAATTAAGTGTTTGTTTGGATGAACATTTTGAGTGTCTATTCTTTTATCTTAGCTTGTTTTGGAGTGATGGATGCTTTTTTGTGTTTGTTTAAATGAGCATTTGGACTAATCTATATATATTTTTTTTCAAGATGTCTAATCTTTTATATTTTAAGTTGTATTAAAGAGGAGTATTAACTATGCTTTTCTTATTGTACTATTTGAGGTAGTTCATAGTTGTATAGTTATAACATTGCTTACAACACAAATTTTAATAAATTAACAAATTAGTTTTAATTTTTAAAATTAAAAAATGCAAAACAACATACTTGTTCGCATACTCATCCGAACACTGCATACTCTTTATATGGTGACCCAACTAACCATATACCACATACCAACTTCCTAAGCCTTGGTGGTTTGGTCATGTTAGGTAATAAGTTTAAACTTGTATTTGGTTAGGGTTACATGAAAGAAGCAATAGGATATGGGTAATAGTGCTTTTGGCCCATCAAAAGAAAATAGGGTACTCTATATTGTGCCAAAGCATAAGATGGGGATCTCATTATAAGTTGTTCTAACATGCAATTAGTTATTTTGTCCACTTTACACAAACACACACATATGCACCAATGTTGCCAAGGCTATCGCCTCTGGCTACCGAGCCAGGCAAGAAAGCCACGGGTCAACCTTGGAGCTATTCCAGGCTAAGGGCTTCATCCAGGCTATCGCCCAGTCACCTTCTTTATCGCTTGGGTCGCCTTGCACCTCGTCGTCTTACTCCTAATTCACTTTAGGTAAGACCATAAGACTCTTATTTAGTCTTAAGTTACATATATTATATATATGTTTGTGTTATATATTATTGTATATATATAATACATACATATATGTTATTGACAACTTTTATATGCTCAATTTTACCTTTTCTTCCTAACTTTGACTATTGTTTGTCTGTTAAGACATAAGTTATACATATATGTTATTGTATGTCTGTAATGATATAGCTATGATATATTGTAGTTTAATATGTGTGTGTGTGTGTGTGTATATATATATATATATTTTTTTTTTTTCCGACAACTCTCTAATGATATATAACAATATATGTATAAGTTATAGTATTAAGCTTGTATTGTAAAGATGGCATATTATAATACGTGTTATTGCCTTGAGTACGACTTAGAGTTAACCTTTTGGGCTGTTGGTGGATGCCCTACCTTAAGGAATGCCTTCACTTTATTATGATGCATTTGGCTTAGACATAATGGAGTGATTTTACATAGTGAGTTTCAATAGAGTGAGTGTTTTATCATTATAATGCTCTTTGAATTTTTGGTATAATTAGCTCTTTTTATTAATGCAGTGGAGAGTTAACATCCATTATTAACCTTTCTTTTCTTTTTAAAAAAAAATACACGTCACTATCTTGTTTTGATAGATATATTGATATATATTTTGGTTGTTTATTTTGTCTTATAATTATAAATGTAATATGTATGTTCACACATTGTATGATAATATAAATATATATGTTATTGTAACTTAAATATGATAGGATCATAGCTTTTTTGTTCACTTGAATAGTATTATTATGTTTATTATGAAAGTTAATGTTCCTATATGAGTTTATTAGGCATATTCAATATTTTAATAAATAAAGAGATTTGTCGCTTTAATTTAATTGGACAATCGCTTTTTTATTTCTCTCGTCTTCGGTGATTAAGGAGCTTGTCGCCTTGCAGTTGCCTAACGCCTTGGCAACTTTGATATGCACAACGAGGAGGGTAGCAGGGTTTTTCTGCAGAACAATCAGTGGCAGAGTGCTAAACTTTATATAGATGGAGATTCCTTTTTGACAGATTTTCTACCCCTCTCCCACCTGCCTTGGTTTGCCACATGCTTAATCCTGGCTTCGTTTTTGTCCTCCCTCAGCCCTGGTGGCCTATCCACCACTTGTACCCTTTCTTGCCTTGTTTTACACGTATCTGCTCATAGCCGCTCTCTTGCACCAAATGCACCAACTTGATCGCAGACCCTGCTTTCATGGCTTCAACTCTAGCTTCACTTAATGGCCTCGGATGCAACATCCCAGTCTTTGTGATCATGGTATTCTTATCATTCCCAGTAGGATATATACATGTCATTTATTTAATAATCATGGGTGGTAGAGGGGTGAAAAAGTTTGTGCGTCAACACAACTGAGCTGTGGTGTGCTTATAAAAAATAATTTTCTTGTGACCATGGTTTTAAAAAATGCGCCTTGAGGTTATAGAGGCGTACGCCTCGAGGCGAGGCGGCCTCAAATAGCCTCGAGGCGGTAGCCTCAGGCTGCATACCAAAGGCGTGCGCCTCAGTTGAACTGAGGCAGTCTGAGGCGGTGAGGCACACATGAGGCGCCGCCTCAGCTGTTTAGGCAAGAATGAGGCAGTGGTGCAGCTGAGACCTTGAGATTACTTCAAGCAGTGGTGCAGCTGTTGCTGCATCATCGGAGGAGCATCGCCAGTTACCAGCTGCTGCTGCTGCGTCGTCGGAGGAGCATCGCCGGTTACCAACTGTTGTTGCAGCGTCGTCGTCGGAGGAGCATCGTCGATGGTGTAGCTGTTGCAGCAGCATTGTCAGAGGAGGAGCATTGCTTGTTACCAGCTGCTGCTACGTCGTCGGAGGAGGAGCATCGTCGGTTACCAACTGCTGTTGCAGCGTCGTCGGAGGAGGAGCATCGTCGATGGTGTAGTTGCTGCTGCAGCATCATCAAAGGAGGAGCATCGCCGGTTAGGATGAGTTTTGAGGTGTGCTTTAGGATTTGAGGGGAAAGTTTGAATCTTAGTAGGGCTTGGTTGTTAGGATTTTGGGTTTTTTAGTGAATTATATGTTGGTCTGGTAATGTTATCTAGGTTACGATAATATTCAATACCATTGACAACTTGTTTTAAGTAGAGGTTCCAAAATGACCTATTTAGGTCATTTGACTTTGATAGTTTTATTTATTTCTCAGGTTTAGTTCGTTTTTCTATATTTTTTATGTAAACCTGAGGCTTACGCCTCGCCTCAATGTAGGCAAACTGCCTCGGTACTGTCTTGCATTTTTTAAAACCTTGCTTGTGACATGATTTGAATTGGTTAGAGACCTCGGTGAAGGAGCAGTGTATGAGGGGCTTCAATGGTCAAAGTAAAAAATGAAGGCATGGGCATTTAGAGGCTTGGGCGTGGCTAGTGAAGAATGTGCCATGTTTGAGTTGTAGGGGTAGAGAAATCTGGGAACAGGGTTCAGTGTCTAAAAGCTGGTACCATTTTTCCAGGAAAGATGGGCATTCCTCAGGCATACACATCAAGTGAATCTTGGAATGGAAAAAATGGTTGATGATGTCTATAGAATTCACAAAATTATACTTCCAATATTTGTTAATTGCTAAACACATTGGTTGACGTGAATCTACAATTGTTTTTGATGGGTGTACTTTTTTTCTGAAAAGATGTTCTAGATGGGTGTTAATATTGAATAATATAAATCATGCACGTCCCTTTCTAAATGTTTACTCTAAACTTAGGCATATTCGTTGCTAAATAATTGTATTAGATAAATGTAGATATTTAATGAATTATTTTACAATTGAATATGATTGCTTGTGGAAAAAATCTTAGTTAGAATTACAACTATTATGAAAAATTTCTGGACAAAATACATATTGTTGTTTTTGGAGATTTTGTGAAAATTGGCCAGCACTACTGAAATGGATTGACATGCTGGTGAAATTTGGGAGAAAATATGCTAGGGAAACTGGCATGATTGATGTGACCATAATATTGTCGGCATTGCCAGGAAAATGCTAGGAAGATGATATTATAGTGGCAACCGGCCCTAGTTGGCAGTGTGGGTGGTTGCCCTTGAAATTTGAAATCTGATTCTGGCAGTGATTGAGCTTTCACTTTGTAAGATCTAGTCCTCTGGAAATAAAGATGACTATATTTCTTATATGACCACCTTAACCAAGGGAATATCTGCAGAACCACATTGTTACACTCGGCAATCCTCTCTTATTTGTGCATTTTTGTAAATTGGTGATTTTCAAAACCATAAAGTCGTGGGCCTTTGTTATAAGTTACCTTTTTTGGTGCCAAAGATGGAATCTTCTCATGTAGAATCCTTGGTATCTGTGTGCTCCCTCTTCATATGTATATTCTGAGAATCTATTTCAATATCCCAATTGCAACTGTAGGGGTCAGAGCAAAGTCTTTATAGGCAAGTGGTATCTGACTTGGGGTCCTGGGAAATGTGGGAGCTCTGTTCTCTCAATCTTAAAGGAATAGGCAATTAGGTTACCCTCCCCACATATGGGTGTTGGCGGTCAGGGAGAGAATGTGTAGTCTGTTCCTTGTGTTCTTTATTTTTCAGTGCAGTTTCCTTTAGCTGGTGCATTGGTAGACCGGTAGTACCATCTAATTCTCCAGATGTGTAATATGGACTTTTTAGGTTTTTTATATTGTGATTTTGGTTGAGGATTTAAATCCTTATTCTTTTTTACCAAATTGCTTTCATCTTTAGGTACTGATTTTTTTTTTTTTTTGTTTGGACAGTGCCCTCTTAATCACTTGGCAAGATACCAAGTGGAAAAGAGCTTTGAGCTTTGGTTTGAAAGAATGGGAACCTATCAAGCCTTTATGTTGGGATACTGCTGATAGTAAAATTTCTGAATGTCCTGTCGGTATAATTCTTATTGTATTAGATTATGTACTGTAGTACTCTTGAGGTGAGTTTAGATCTTTTGGGCAATTGCCTGGTACCAGAGATAGGCGTGTGCGAGGGGCAATTCCAATCGGCTTGTCCTTAAGAGCTTTATAATATGGGAGATTTTGCTGCTGATGGTAAGCTAGCTATTGCTGTATTCTACGGTCCGTTTGTTCCAAAGTTTATTATTTGTAGCAAGGGCAGGTTTGCTGCAGCGCCAGAGTAGATTTTGGCTAAGCGGTGGGATTGTGGTCATCTTGCTATCGCACCATGCCCTGCTCATCAGCCTTCGGTAGGTAAATCAAACGGCACCGCTGATCGTAGAAGCATTTTGGTTTCGCCTAGTGTGAAACACAGAAAGCTTGACTCTGTGGTCAAGGCTGTAGGCCATTGGAGACGCAGATATATGGTAGATGGATGCTACGATGTTTGTATCTATTTAATTTTTCTGGGACGAGGTGCCTCCAGGACTACAAGTTGCGGGGCAAAGGTGCAAGATGGTTTAGAAATTAATTATCTGTTAAGTCATTTTTGTTTGTAGGATTCGAGATTTACCTGATAGCTTTTGCACCATTGCATGAAGTCATTGCCGCAATGGATGGTCTTTGTAGTGCCCGCCACTGCCGTCTGTGATGTCTTCAGCAGTATGAACATTCTGTGAGTTATAAAATGTGCATGACGTGGTAGGAAGCTTATCTTACATGCCAAACATGCCTATTGTGAAGTTTACGATAAGATTGGCCTGCCAAGTTGGATGGCTTTAAGGGTTGTGGGCGAGCAGTGAGTTGTATGTGAGGTGTGCATGACGCAGTAGAAAGCTTATCTCAAGCTGCCTGCAGACCTTGGCGTCTTGTAAAGCTGAGGGTCGTATCTTATCGTTGTCATCTATAAATTTCATTTGTCGAATATTCTCATTTGTTCTATTCGATTGAAAGTCGAGGAGGATTTCAGTGATAGGGAACGATAGTTTTTACATGATATTTTATTTACGAGTAGCTGAATTTTCAATGTGCTTTGAGGGAGCTCAATGTTTTGGAACATGAACTTCGGAGATTTCGATTTCGAGAAATTGAATGCTCACGTCATTCTGCATGAGCATGATTCCCGTACTTGCATCTGTAATGAGATATTTGTCCATCAGTTTACTAAAGGTAGAATTTTCAAACATAGGACTGACGTTTGTCTTATCCTGAAGGTTATCTGCCTCCTCTTTTAAAATAGTTTTAATGGTTTGAGCTTTATTTATCAATTCAAAAATCACAGTTCTGAGTGCTTTGTAATCGCGTTTGCTTTTATCCTCGTTTGCTGAATCTCGATTTTTCATGCAGAGGCATCCTGCCACTGGAAGCGGCAGATCTTGCCGTTGATCTTGCTTGTGTTAATTCCGACTATAGGAAATATCATGCCAATAGTCAAGATTTAATCGTTGGAACATTTTATTTAATTGGATCACTTCCCAATGGCACCCAATTTTAACGACCCTCTGATCGTGGATCCTTCAGATTGCATCTGTTGTGTCTGGGGTTCGGTAAGGACAGAATGGACGTGAAAAAATATGAACAGCAGCAATTCTCATTTTGAGAGGCTATTTTTGCAAGTAGCACTCAGGATCGAGATAACTCCGTCCTCCACTCTGACCCAATTGTTTATCTTCTCTGCTTTCTCTCTGTTTACATAGCAATAGGTGTTAGGGTCTGCTAATCCATTAACTTGCTTTACCGCTTGGCATGTTATTGCATTCGATTGTTTCTTAATTTGATTCTCCTAACTATTCCAACTACCACCGTCTCTTCCTATATCATTACATAAGCTAACAAAAAAGATCTCTGACCATATACCAGCTCCTAAGGAGGAACCTAACAAAGTCACATTAGAGTTTTAATCTTTGAAAACTAAAGGTACAAGCTGACAAAGTTTTCCTAACGTTCGACCAAGTTGAGGTAAGCAACTCCATCCATTCAACCTCTCAATCCTTAAGGATTAAAAAGCCTCGCGGAAACCCCATCCCTCAATCTTAAACGAACTTCTTTTTCGGAGCTTCTATAGTTGGGGATATTCTTTCCAAATTTACTTCATTTTATATGCATCTAATCCTGTATTGCCAACGTTATCCTGCTCTCTTTGTTTCACCCATACCATGTGCCCACACGTGATTTTTCTCCCTGTCCTTTATTTAGTTTCTCTAAAGTCGTCTCCTCAGCTTTACCCCCATGATTCCCCCTCTCCCCATACGTGTAAACCTATGGATGCCAGTCACATGCGGTACTTAGCCACCTCCTCTCTTTATTAGCAAAGAACACAACAAATGCCCCATTGAGGCAACAAAATCCCATCCGCACATTAAAATCTACGACCCTCCCTGTCCGTTTCCTACGACCATCTGGTCAGATCTAATCGGCACGTTTTGACCAATGCAAAAACCCCAATAAATACCCAACAATTGAAACTCCCATCCCCACATCATCTACATAAAGAAATATCTCAACATCTCCATCTATAGCTCTCCAACACAAAGCTAGAAAGCCTCACCTTTTAACGTGCCCATCCATGAAACTCCACTTCTTCTCGTGCCTTCCTTGCTTGGACCTATGGCCTTTCAACACCAACAGTACCACCAACGACGATGACTTCTGCAACGACTGGTGGGACCCCGCGGAGGTCTCGCGAAGAGTCAACGACCCCGAGGCCCTCCGCCGCTTCCTCAAGAAGCTGGACGACGACTTCGACGGGTGGGTGCAACTGCATGGGCCCATCATAGACAACAACGACGTTGTTACGGAGATAGAGGACGTGGTGGCGGCCATGGCGGATACCGTGGACTGGTTGGACTGTGTGGAGGGGCTGTTGGAGGCCTTCGCATTCTACGACAGGGACGGGGATGGGGTGATCTCCGCCGGGGACTTGCAGGTGGCGCTCAGGGACGTGGTTGGAGGTGAGGAGGAGGAGGAGGGAGGGAGGAGTTGGGTGGTGAGGTGTGAGGAGATGGTTAGGGTTTTTGACAGGGAGAAGATTGGAGGGGTTTGCTTCGACGACTTCGTAGTGATGTTGAGCTCCAATTAATGTTTGATCTTTTGGGAAACAAAAGAGAAACTGCTACAGTGAGGAAGGGAGGAACGAATCCGAGGATTGGGCTTTGATTTTTTTTTTTTCTTATTTGTTTTATATCCAACTTGAAATTTTTTTTCCTATTCCACAGAAGTAATTGTAGATCTGTTGTTGTGATTGGCACATGCAGTCAAATGGCATTAGTGTTGCTCCAACTCCTGGCCTTTGTCTGTAGCAAGCACTCCTTTTGTCCTTTTCTCTGGTAACTATATATTCATCCGACAGTCATAGGCATATATATTACTTGTAGATAGTTTAATCACTCGAATTCAAAGCGGAGAACCTTTTTTTATGTTCTTCTTCTTGTTAAATTTTAATAGTGAACAGGGTTAACATATCACCTTTCCAACCCTGTCCGGCACCACCAATCGTGAGCATTCATTTCCTATTACCTGCCGAGTGCCGAGTTGGCCTGGTCAACTTTCTGGTGCAAGCAGACTAGAGAGCCTTTCTCTGCTACCTAATGTTCCTGGAGAAATAGACTTTAGGTATATGTGTTGTTGATGATGGTACAATACTTTGAGTTACCATTTAGGGAGAGGAATAAGGTATGGGTCACATCACAGAAGGAATAATGACCAACTTCCGAAGTACCTGGGTGATCCCTGTGTTTGAATGTTGGTTGATTCCAAGGCAAAGAACAAAGTTTAGAGTACCTTGTAGCCAAAGGAATAGGAGCTAACTATCATATGAATGAGTAAAAAACATCGATTCACCTGAGAACTTTTTTAAAGTATTTTTAATAATATATGTATTTTTTTACTGTTAGTTTACGGTATGAGTTAACTAATATGTATTAGCAAAATTATAATGGAAGTTAACTTTTGTTTCTATTTATTTGCAAATAAGGATTAACTTCTATTTCTATTTACTGAACAAAGATTAGGAATGAAGATTATTCTGTGATGTAACAAGGGATGAGAGAAAAAGATCAGGAGTTAAATGAGGGGTTGGGTCAATCACTTTTCAAATTGATGTTAGAATTACACACGTTAGTAATCTAAAGATAAATTGAATTATCCCTCAACGTAAAATGAAGATGTGTGTGTATATATATATATATGTAAAAGAGAACTTATAAAAGTACAAGTGAAAAGCCTTTTTCATAACTAAATGTCAAAAAAAGAAAAAGAAAATCCCCTGAATATATCACTATAGCGCCATTTCCCCTAACTGTTGCCCTATATTCCCCCATCTAACGGCCAAGACTTTGACCATTGCATGGGGATGGGGGAAATAGCTCACAATTTAAGCGGTAACAATTGACACCATAACGTATATCATCTTCATAATGTCAATAAATATACATCTCTTATGACATTAAATTTATGTTATAATACATTAAACTGATTACAAATGCATTACTATTGATATTAGAAGGATCTCAACATTAAATTCTTTTATATTTAAAATGTAAAAATCTAATATATATATGTATATACACAAATATAGGATATAAACAATGCTTTTAAGGGGTACTACGCTGAGGAAGATATATTTCTTTAAATTAAAGATAGTTTATGCCTATATATTTAAAATCCTTAAAAGTTTTATTGAAAAATAGATGCCAATATTTGAACATGAGGATGTAATTTTGGAATAGAAGAAAAAGTAATTATATATTAATTATTGGAAGATAAACAAGGTGATCTATTTGTAGTACAAGAAACAACGTAAAGATGGCTTGGTGTGAAAAGTGATTCATCATGTTAATTAATTTTCATCCGTTAAGGTATATATTTCCAACAATTATATATGTATATATATATATATATATATATATATATATGTATATAGACATATGAGGAATGCCCAGCAAATTATCTTCAAAATTTCAATACAGAAATGGTCAACGATGATTTACAAACCACAAGACTTCGTACCGTACATGGACCTTAATATAATATATGCATATACAATGATAGAACCCAACTCGTCTACCGGGTCTGACACCAAGCGAGCCCCAGGTGGAAATTTTTTGTGCAAAATTATAAAAACATACGTTACATTGTATTTTACGACGCTTAATCTCTGCTTAATAAAATATTTTGGTGTATTTTAATTTTTAAATAATGTTTTTTAATATTTTACTGATTAAAAATTAAAATATATTAATTATAAATAAAAATATATCGATATATTTTAATTTTTTACTTACGATAAATATATTTTTATTGGAAAAGTAAAAAATATTTTTTTAACTATGAATTTTAGACTTACAGTTTTGGGCTTAGAGTACAAGATTTATGAAAAATGATTATAATTATTAAAAGTAAATTTTTATTTAAAAAGTTTTTTATCTTTTTAGTTTAAGGTCTAGGATTTAAAAATCTAAATCTTAAATCTTAAATTTAAAATTTAAATATGAAAAATTATTTTTTATGGATAGAAAATTAATTTGCATAGTTAAAAAATTGATTGAAAATCATGATATAACGATGTATTTTTATTTTTAATTATTATATTTTTATTTTTAATTAAAAAAATATCAAAATTTATCAATTAAAAATTAAAATATATCAACGTACTTTATTAAATCTACGTCTTGGACTGCAACATGCATTTGTCCAGTAGCCTCCAAATTTCTAAACCTACGTTTAACGAATGGTAGTGTTTATATGGGTGAACTAATTAATAACCCACCACATCTCTGTATAACCTTTGCAAAAGTTGTCGCTACTGATTTTTTTTTATCAGAGGAGAAGCCAATTTTCGTATGACCTATTTCATTTCACAATATGTATGCTATCTCTAAGAAGAATCTCAACAAGCAACCACAGGGTATATGATCAAATAAGACTTATTTGCAACAACTCTTCGGTCTTACCGGAAAGAGAGATGGCATATAATTTTCCGAGTCAAATCCTCTTTTCTCTTTCTTTTTAACTTAGAATTTTTTTATCGAAAGGGAACGAATCAACTAGAAGTACGTCAAATTTCAAAAGAGAAAAGAGAAAATAATCGGATCCCTCACATCACAAGGATGGGGGCACTATGCTTTGCCTCACGAGGGATATGAAAATTTCAAATAATGAGATAAAATTGGTAAAATTAAATAAGAAAAAAAAAAACTTCATAGAAAATTACTGTGATCAAGTCATTACAATCCGACGCTTATTCTATACGGTAAGATGACGATGACAGCATTAAAGTGAAATTGAATAATTCACATCAGTGAGATACATGAAAGATTTATAGCGGAAGAAGATCCAACAAAATCTTATTCGTATGACGTTCTATGATCTGATGTGAATCCAACAAAAGGATCATGGAGGTGGAACGGTGGCCAAACATCCCGTCCCTACACACCCTCATCTCTTTCCCGCCACCCCTTTCCCGTTCCCCACTGACGCATGAACGGAGAGGGAGAAAGAGCACAAGCTCCGGCGGTCGAGGATGCACCGGGAGCCCCTATCGGAATCGAAGCCGAAGGGAAAAAGGAACAGGATGCGAGATGTTGGGGGAGTCGGAGACGATGGCGGAACCGCAGCATGGTAGGGGTAGAAGAGTGTACCTGAACTCGAGAGCACGGAGGGAATGAGAACGGAGAGGGAATCGTGGGGAAAGGGGGAGAGCCCGATCGGTGAGCAGAGGCCAATCGAGTGTTCCGAGCAAATCTAGGTTTTGGCGGTTGCGAGCGGGCGATATCGGCGAGGGCAGAAGTAGAGGAGATCTGGAGACAAATCCTCGTAACACTAGACAACTTGCAATCTGAACACCTATTGACTTGCGTAACTGCTGACTCCTTCGAAGTCAAATAAAGTAGAATTGCTCAAACAAGTCACAGAATCAAATTGGGAATTCTTGAGAAGTTTTCCTTCAAATTTACATGTACCATCACCCTCTTTATGCAAGTCTTGCCAACAAGGCTGCAGCCCTCCCCAGCCCAAAGAATTGACGTTGATTGATGCTGCCTTATCCATGTCGGTGTGTTAAGAGGGAAGAACTGGGACAGGTCTGCATCGTGGAGTCCGATGGCATGCACGGGGACAAAGATTGGAGGCACTTGACTGACTCCATTGACCGAACAATTTTGGTCAATGGATCGGAACAAGAGTAGGTTTTGCTCATTCATATCATAGAATTATCTCCCACCACGATCAGGGCAATGAGTCAACTTGTATGAGCTCTCAATGGCTCACTCATCCAACAATGGATTAGAGTTGGGCTGTGTAAGATTTTGTTCATTCATCACTTTGGATTCTTT
Organism: Thalassia testudinum; assembly: GCA_037157565.1. Classification (NCBI taxonomy): domain Eukaryota; kingdom Viridiplantae; phylum Streptophyta; class Magnoliopsida; order Alismatales; family Hydrocharitaceae; genus Thalassia; species Thalassia testudinum. The sequence continues at coordinate 63,885,634 of JAZHRO010000022.1, read as the reverse complement.
TACCGTCATATAAAGATCATTTCATAGGCAAGTATGTTTCCCTACTCTACCAAATATCTGGAAACATAATTAATTGATTCTATGAACATATTTTACCCACTTCAACGTTTCCTAACTGTGTTATTTTTTGGCACAATCATGAGCAAAAAGATCCATCACTTTCACCCTAAATTGAGAATTTCGTATCTAATTGTATAAAAGCAAAGGTGAGAGAGTTCATTAAGATCCAAAATCATCGGTCTAGCTTTGTCTATCTTAATCATGGATGTTGATAGGAGACGATATGCTAGTATCGATAGGATCCACGCAATTTAGCTTTGAATAGCTCCATGAGAAAGTTGCCAAGTACAGTAGGACAAGCTTTGTCTCCAATTTTGTAGACTCGCACTTTGAAGCTTTGAATAGCTCCACAAGCTCGTTTTATCTTAGCTTCAACTTGTTCATCCACCTTGTGTAGCTTACCGGTTTCAACGAGGTGACTTTGCCGGCCTCCATGTGGCTTGCACATTCAGGTGAAGCTATGGTTACGGGGTCCCAACAGCTGATATATATTCACATCAGGAATGGAAGGGAGCGAAAGAGTCACAATCATATTTCTCGTACTTTTGAGTGGGGATCAATCACACGAGCTACGTAATCCTCCTCTCTCATATAGTATAAGAAAGAAGGAAAGGACGCATGAGTTCACACTCTTGCTCAACTATAAGCGCTTTTCTTTAGTATTGAGGGATCTTTTCGATACACGAGACTACATCATCTTCACCTACGCAGCACCCTGTGACCCTATTCAAGAACATATCCCATTGTCTTGTGACCCTGATCAAGGTCGAAGCGCTCCACAACAGCAGCAATCTGATTTCATCGTGGACTACACACTTTTTTCTCACATCAAAGCAAAACAATTGTGTGAGATCAGGGTGGAGCACACGTTCCGAAGCTTGTTCATGTTGCTTGTGTAAGAATTCCGTGGGCATTTACAGCTATTTTCAAGCTTGTTGCGTTATTTATATTTAGTTATTTACTTTATTATATGTCTTATTGTTGCTATGTGTGGATTAAATTGATCGAATGCAACCACATTCTATCGTGCCTTGAATGAAAAGTTTTGAGCAGTATTGAGATAATAACTACTAAATTGCTCCTCTGAGATACTTAATCTTGTTTGTATAATTGTCAACGCATCAAAATTCAAATTGAAGGACTTACTAGCCGACTATGTTGTTGATTGCTTCAATGAGCTCGTAACATATCTAATTAATGACCCGATTATCTGTTATCATAGGTACACAGATAATTTAACTGATTTTCCGAAAACCCATAGCAACTGCAATAGCTGTTGATTGTACCTTTAGAACCTACGAGTTAAACAAAATGCAACATCAAGGAAAACACGCGATTTATCCTTAGGATGCCCAACTTCAACCATCTGTGCCTTTTTACCCCTAATGATGGAGAGACCCAACACAAGTGGTAAGATTTCACCCTATTCATCTCGGTCGGTCACACACACGAGAACGGGTCCTCAACTTTCAACCCAATATGCTTTTTTTTTCCCACCGCTAGCAGCCCATGTGTCCGTTCAACAAATTACATTATATTTTAATATTCAATAGATGTATTTCAATTTTTAATTACTTGACAATTAACATACATAGATTAAAAATAAAAATAATCAATATATTTTAATTTTTAGTCAATTTTCACTTATATAAAGTAATTCTTTATTTATGAAAAATAATTTTTTATTTTTAAATTTAAAATTTAATTTTTAAAATTTAATTTTTAAAATTTAATTTTAAACCCTTAACTTCTAAACTTAAAAGTAAAAAATAACTTTTCTTAGGTAAAATTATTTTCTATAAATTTAAACCTTAAATCATAATCTCAAAACTTATAGGTAAAGATCAATTGACATTTTTAAAATAAAAATTAAATTTTTATTAATTGAAGGTTAAAATAAATCGATATATTTTATTAAATGTGAGATATGTTGTAAGATACGTTACAACATATGTTTTTTTTATTTTTATTTTTATTTATTTTTACCTTTTCCACCTGATGATCCAAAAATATATATTTAAGTTGCAAACTGAGTGGAAGTGCAAATAATCCAGATGTGCAAATATATTGATGTTTTAGTATCATATCCAAATCGGCGGAGACCGCCAATGTCCCTACTCCGCACATATCCCAAACGCAGAAGAAACCTGCCTTCAAGAAAACCCTCTTGGACGCAGGCTCTCTCCATGGTCCTCTTCTTTTCGTTCCTTTTCCGATCATTCCTTGATCTGGACATGCTTCCAATAGTGCCCAATTCTTTCACGTTTAGAGCTCTAAAAACAAAGACTCATGTTGACCCACGCTATGACGCAAATCTAATGAGGCCAAAAGGAAGATGGAGATCGGATAGATTAAACAAGCATCCCTCCCTCCTACCCTCTACCTTCTATATTTTCTTTGCATCATTATATTACCAGCAACTTTTTGCTTCCGCGGTTGCTGCTGCATCCTCTCTTTATCACTAAATTGATTTATCCCTGCCGTAACACTTCCTTGTTTCGAGAAGCTCTTGGCAGACTTGTCTTTTCAATTCTTTAACTCGTTGTGTTGGCATTTTCAGAGGTACAGGAAGATTGGCGGTATTATCATACATGTGGGTTAAACACCCTAGTGGGTACAATTTGATTTTTTCCTACGTTTACAACTTCAACGACAGTTGTCAGCCATAACAGCTATATCTTCCGATCCAAGCAATTTTTCTTGATAATCCTACGTCTAATTCAAGCAGTCGAGATACTAACATCATTCAAGGTCCCCTAGATCTTCCATAGCCAACTCACCAAACTACTGCCACAGGTCCAACGATAAGCTTTTCCCTGCCTCAAATCTATCCAATTCCAACGTCATTGATCAACAATTGCAATGATCCTGGGATCTCCAGCTAGAGCAATCAGATGTCAATTGTCATGTATCAACCAAGGGCTGTTCACTCTTGAGGCATAATTCAATCATGACCATCTCCCAGATCACCATCGTCTAGAAAATTTGCAGGATCGCCTTTCACACATCTAGAATACAATGAGACACAAGTTGAGATGCGAACATTCTACCGATCAGTAGAACTCCATCAAATGGTGTGATACGTCACAGCTATCAAAAGAAAGCATGAAATATAGTTCATCTCATTCTTGGCGAACAGAGTTAAACTAAAACAAGGGTTGCAGTTGTAAATTGAGCTGAGAGATTGATCAGCCAGCATGGTACACGACCTACAAGCAGTTCAAACACGGGGAAAACATGGAAACCAAAAAAGCAACAGACATAAGTGCATCTCCAATTTTAGTTACCATAACCCAAAATCACACAGCATTATCATATAGACGTTACGCCTGAGTTTGTGGCGAAGCCTTTACTCCACCTGAAGCAGGCTGGCCAGCTGGCACTCCACTCCCACCTCCTGTACTGTCACCAGCACTGGTGTATGCAGGAGGTGCTCCATAGCCCCCAGAACTGTAAGCTTCACCATACGACTGTTGCGATGGCTGACCATAACCTGCTTGCCCTGGAGGTGGAGCACTACCATAGGGTAGTTGTTGCCCATAAGCCGGCTGAGCTCCACCAGCAGCATAACCAGAAGGTGCTGAGGCTCCCCCATATGTTGATGGTGCTGGTGGTGGTTGACTAACATAGGGAGATGGCTGGCCATAGCCAGCGGCAGGACTTGGTGCAGGTTTCTGACCAGGGGATGGCTGGCTATAGCCAGGTTGGCTTGGTGGTTGCCCATAACCAGAAGGCACAGGTAGCTGTTGACCTCCATAACCAGCTTGTGAAGTTGGAGGCATACCATATCCGAGCTGAGTCCCTTGAGGTGGGTAACTAGGTGGCGTCGTACCTGGCTGCTGAGTACCGTATGCTTGTTGAGTAGCAGGGGGCTGAGAAGAAGGTGTTGTTTGTTGAGTTGGAGTTTGAGTGGAGCCACCTTGTGTTGCATAAGTGGGAGTAGATCCATCTTGAGTTGCACTTGCTGCAGTGTTGTACTGTGCAGAACCATAGCTCTGAGACTGATCGTAACCAGGCTGAGAACTAGGAGGTAGTTGGGTATATCCTGACTGAGACTGAGCACTGTAAGAACCAGTGTATCCATCCTGGCCATAACCAGGTTGAGAAACAGGTTGTTGGGTGTAAGTGGCATCACCATATGACCCTTGTTGGTTGTAAGTAGAGGCTGGAGGTTGCCCATAATTGTAAGTGGCAGTGTCACTAGCAGATGTCTGTTGCAGTGCCTGCCCCTGCTGATTATAGTAATCATAACCAGATCCTGGTGCAGATGGCTGACTTTGGCTGTTTCCGGTCTGATCCCATCCAGATGAGTACCCAGCAGCAGACGTTGGAGGCGGTGGGTAACCTGCATAAGGGGGCTGCATGCCATACTGAGGTGGAGGTCCAGTGTATGCTCCTGGTTGCATATAGCCATAACCTGGTTGTTGCATTGCTGGCTGTCCAGGGGGAGCCCAGCTTGTCTGTGGGCGAGGTGGGCGATAATGCTGATATCCACCAGCCATAGGAGGATTTCTAACACGAGTCTGCGTGGAAAGAAGGCTTTGCATATAAACCAGTAGCAATCTTATAAAAAAAACAATGGAATTCAAAGCAAAAAGAAATAAAAGAATGCATAAATTATTAGAAAAAGCTAAATTAAGCATAGTATGTCCAACTATAGCAACAAATCTTGCACACAAGTGAAATAGAATCAGCCAATTATAAAGCATTCTTCAACTGCATTAGCAAGGAAGACAAAGACTTACCAAAATGTGGGAATCTCAACCAAACCAGTGAGGAGTCCATCCTTTCCCTACTTCCCAATTGGACTAAAGGAGTTGCAAAATCTATGGAGAACTTTGGAAAAGCACGATATATATATATATATATGCATTGCCAAGTATAGCAATAATTCAAGGTTTGTCAGGATTTTACCATAGGATGCTCCAAGAGGTACCTTTTATTCATGGTCAATGGCAACAGAATAACAATACTAGCAAAATAGATGGATATAGTACATAATATATGGCAGGATCAGAAAGACATTTAGTGGTCAAAAAAGCTTTAGTACATGGAATCGAAAGAGCCAATGTATCAGAACACATAAAATTATAGAAATAAAAGAGGCGTCAACAACGTGTAACCAAGGTATATCAGGAGAGCATATAAGAACACAACCTTGAGACTTGGCATGAAAAAAGCCTATCCTAACATATATGAAAATAGAATTGAAATTAGGAAATCAGGAATGTAAAAAGTGGGAAGAAGCATATTATGATATAGAAGTATCAATGGTGATATGTGTAGATGGACAAGATAACACAGGATGATCAGCATGAAATGACTATGCCGAACTTCAAGAAGAGTAATAAAGAGAATGGATCTGACAGACAAAACAACACAAACCGTATACCCGGTACATAATATCACATAAAAAAAAAGGCAATAGGGATATCGATTCCTATGAATAAAGCTTCCTGCAGCTTTGGAAGAACCAACATAGAAGGAAACCAAAATATACAAAAAACATCAGCTGCAGACCAAGATGCATCAAAGGTACTCAACAGCCAATTCCAATGTGTGGTACACCAAACAATTAACAAAAATTCTTTTCAAAAAGAATCAAGAGAAGTGTGACATTAAATTGACCGTAAAATTAATCATGATTCCCAAGTATCCATAAATCTTGTGCAGTTATCAACTATTTAAGAGTCCCAACAACATGTAGAGAAAAAATTGATCAAGATTATCCAGATAGGTAGTCAGTGTGTCCACAAGAGTTCAGATCTTTAAAAGCTAAACTATTGTGACCAATTGCTTCCTAAAACTAAAATATAGAACAGTTACCAGCTAGATGAATGTCACACAATTCAGTCACATGAGAAACAAATAACTATGTGTTTCTGAGATCACAAGATATGAGGACAACGTTCTCAGCCTTGTTTGCCAATTTACAATGCCATAATGTTGATTAATCATTACAAGAGGAATAATTATATATTAAACATCTGTACTTGTAGTAGTGGCCTCACAATAGTAGCCACAACTCCAACATCTGCCACTTTAATAGATATTAGATATGCCGGTCAGTTCTTAAAATAAATATGAACACAAAACTGATAAATACTTCAATTTACACCAAAAATAGCATCATAATTTTGAAGAATATCACAATTCAAACCCTGTATAGGAAACTAACATACAAGCTGACACCAGCTGGTTAGGACAAGTAACAAGTTCCATGTCAACAGAAAATCCTCAATTCTCTGAACAACTTCAATTAGATACAAATCAAGATCTCATATAGAAATCAAGACCAAGTGTCCAGATAATTTTCTATAAGCTGATCAGTTCTTAAAATAAATATGAACACAAAACTAATAAATGCTTCAATTTACACCCAAAAAAGCATCATAATTTTGAAGAATGCCACAATCAGAACCCTGCATAGAAAACTGACAAACATGCTGATACCAACTGGTTAGGACCAGTGACAAGTTTCATGTCAACAGAAAATCCTCAAATCTCTGAACAACTTCAATCAACTACAGATCAAGAATCCCATCTAGCAATCAAGATCAAATGTCCAAATATGTTTCTATCAATGATTTGATTGTCAATTAATTCAATGCCACCAAACAAGTGTCAGCTAAGGAGAACAGTAGACTATCCTTCTTTGACAAGCAAAGCCATATGCCTGTTTGCACATATTGTAACAGTATCAACTTGCAATCAAGATCGAGTGTCCAAATAATTTTCCATCAATGATTTGACAGTCACAATAATTCGAAGTCAATGATCCGCTTACAGCATAAGAGAACCATAATCTTTCAGCAAGCTAAAGACATATGCTGTTTGCATAGCAACCTAATAACTGCAACAAGCTGAGCTACCCACAAACAATAATCAGAGACTGACAATTCCCAAAAGTTCAGAAGTAAAATACACCATGAAAATCCAAAGTTTAAAATTAATCACATAAAAAGCCATAATAAAACACTTTTACGGTAAAAAGGATAAAACAACTCCTCCATGTTATTCATACCAATAGCCATTTCCTGAAAAGCATGAAAACTGAAATAGAACCTTGACAAAGGAAACTGCTTTGTGATAACCTAAATGATGTGTGATTCAAATAACCTAACAGCTGATTAAAATTTCAATATGAAAATAACTTGGTAATCAACAGCAGCCATTAAGTAAGATGGCAATGAAACTTTGGGGCATTATTAGTGAGTTGACTAACAGTTAATATATGACAGTAATCTAATTGCAATTTAGCACTACCATATGAAAGAATAACACAAGACATAAAAATAAGCCACTGTCATCAGCAGAACTGATTAAGAGCAAAAAGAAATCCATTGTTCTTTTTTATCATTGGTTATAACTTCCAAGAACAGCTACCTCCAGCAACATTGCAACATGAAAAGCATGAATATCGAGGTCCGCTGATTCGGTCTAGAGAAAGATGGAAGTGTTCCGCCAAGGTCCTTTTGTCTGTGAGAGTCATGTGAATAAATTTTTGTGGTCCCTGAACTTTTGCAATTGGCAGTCGTCTATTTTCTTTATGTTTTTCTGAGTAATGCCACAAATACAGTAAAGCCCATTTAAATCATCTTTCAGAACAAATAAGTGATCATACCCTAAGAAAGAATAACACAAGACACAAACATAAGCCAATATCATCACCAGATCTAATTAAAAGCAAAAAGAAATCCAGTTTTCTTTTTACCCATTGGGGAGAATTTGCAAGAACAGACATTCTTGAGTATAGTATAGCAAATCTCAATATGACACAAAGCAACATTTGCCAGTATAACAAAAACTCCTTTGGACATGAAACAAGAAGGGCATTTTCTGAGATGTCATTGACTACATTAGTAGCTATTCTGGCACATTCAAACTTCACTTTCATCCACCTAAATCTACAGAATGGATGATCTTTTACCAAAAAGATTTTAGAGCTTGACATCCAATTCACACTGTACAGTGACAACATCAACCATTTAGAGAAAAAAAACATCATCAAGCCTTTTGATAATACCACCTAACATCCCATGATGGATCGGAATATTCAAGTCAACTTCAGCATGCAAAAGACATGGACAGCTCCACTGGTTTAGCCTTTGAACTTGACCACACTAGGATCATGTCTGATTTAGATCAGTTCTTGGAAAGTCAATCGACTCAAGTCCCATTATCTTAATCCTTGAATGCAATAGATCTATGTAAACTGCTACTCCAGTAACAGATAATTTTGAGCCACATATCAAATTCCAATCAAGCCAATGTCATCTTAAATAGGTAACAGATGATATACCAAAACAAATAGTTGGAAAATATCTTTGTTGTATTTAATAGCCAAGATATCATGCAATAAGCAAAACAATAACAATAAAGCAGGGGCACACAAAACTCAAAAAGAAACGTATAGTTGACAAGATACCTAAACAACAAAGAAAGGAAAAAAAAGGACATTTACACCGACAGATGTCCCGCAACCCTCCAGTGAATTACTATTGCCAATTACCAATGACAATGTTAGAGAGATCATTAAAAGCAATTTATCTACAAGTGCCCCCGTAACCACTGAAAAAATCTTGCTAGAGTTGGAAGAATGATACAATCAACCCGGCAGCAATATATGTTGGCACGATTCCGAAACTAATTTAAATCTCCTGCTACTGGGAACTTATGGGACAAATCAAAATTTCCAAAAACAGCTGCCACAGCTGACAACAAGTTCCACACCACCTTAAATTAATGCACTTTTAGATCAGGGATAAACTCATGGTATGTGAACCAAATAAGGATAAACTCATAATATGTGGACCAAATAGTTCCTTGCACATAATGAAATCATAACAGATGATGGTCCCATTGATGAAGTAATAATTCCATCATGGAGTTCTACACACTTGAAAACTAGAAGATCTAATGACAAAATAAACTAGATCCCTCAAATTAACAAAACCAAGGTTTCTCAGCAACAAGCATTTAAAGACTGTGACCAGATCCCTGCTTTTACAGAAATAAACAAAGCAATTCCTAGAATCATCATGGTTGAACTAAACTCGGACTAAGATTTAGCTTAACAAGGTAACTGAATTCAAGGAATAGAGATATGATATGCAAACATCCAATCAACCATATCCAAAAGTAGACTGGACACATGCAATAGAGAAATATAGGATCTACAAATCCTTGTGCATGGTAAGGGGGAGTACTAAGTCAATGAACATCTGCACATCAGAAAATAAGATAATGTCTAGTAGCAGATTTCTAAATTATCATAGACAACAGTAGCTTGAACCTTTCAGGCCGCCGAGCTCCCAAAAGATCAATGACTTAGATGCTATGCCAACTTTGCCCCCAATTCACTTCTTCAGGAATCTCTCAATCTCAGAGTGCACGTCAGCAATTGTTTGAAATGCTTAGCATCTATAAACTCTAAAAGCCTCAGAACTTTAGTCAAAGAGGGACGATTAATAGAAAATAATAATTCACAGAAGCAACAAAAACAAGTTTACAAACATCATCTTCAAAACAAAAACCATACAGCTACAACAAAACAGATGACAAGGTGGATGGAGCATGAACTGAATATGCAGAGAGAGATTAACACATGGGACAGTCACATATAAATGGCCTTTACAAGAGCATACCTCACTATTAAGAATTTCATCAACTAATTGTTTTGCCGATTCAATCTGTTCTTTGGTACCATCAACATGCAATGTCCTTTCGGTAGAAAGATCACCAGGAGGCAGGTGCAGAGGCACCACCTACAATAAGAAATCAGAGCATGGGTTAATATAGTCAATAAAATAAGAGAAGAAATTCAAACTTTGAGGAACAGAAAATGCTGTATGAAATACTTCAAATAAGCACCTGTATATGAGCTCCTGACCTAGCTTGCATGCTCTTTATTGTCTCACCACCTTTTCCAATAACCAAGCCAACCTAGAAATCAAGGAACAATGGCAACTTCAGCGAAAAACACAAACTGCAGAAAGAGTAGGGAAAAGTAAATACTAAAAACAGAAAGCAAAAGCAATGAGCATCCATGCCTTGTTGTTTGGTATTTTCATAGTAAAGTGCTCTGTCCCAGGTTGGCCAGACACATAAGTCCGTGCTGCAGCTAATCCAGAACCTCCAGTTTCCGCCTACAACAGTAGTTAAACATGCTTAGCAAATAATAAACTACAGGTTAGACACTGAGTTCCTGACATCCAAAATACCTGCTCAAGCACATCATTTATTAGCTGCTCTGCCTTGCTAATTTGCTCAGCAGTGCCCATGAGTTCCACAGGCCTAGTTTGCGAGTTAGGATCAGCATCCATGTCCCTGGTAACTTGTATCTTGGCCCCAGACTGAAGCTGGAGATATTTGATTGTTTCTCCTCCTTTCCCAATGATGACACCAACCTATATTCCAAAACATAGAAGCAATAGTCAAAAAGTGGGAAGGCAAAGACCAATAGAACAATCACATGGTTAATTGAAAAGGAAAATACCCTTCCATTGGGAATATCAATCTTCTTGCTAGTGCTATTGTAACCATAGGAAGGATAGGGTGCTGTTCCAAGACCACCAACTTGAGACTGCAACCCCAAGGGCTTATAATCTGCAAATCGTGATCATACTCATCAATATACAGACAATTGCCTCGAATAATACATCTTAAAACATTCAAAGAACTCATCAGCAAACAGCACAAAACGTAACCTAGAACATCATGAAATTAAAGTAGATCACGCAATACTACTATGTGGGCAACCTATGTAACAAAGTCACGGCTGAAGACCAAGAAAGTGGACGCTTAGCACAAAAAACAACTACCCATCAAGACAAAACAACCTTTTCGTGTTTGTTTTAATTCCAAAGCAAATCCAGACATCCAAAGATTAAAATACTGACTAAACAAAACAATCTACCAACCACCACAAAAAACCACAAAACCTGCACATATTGCACCCATGAGCTCCTACAGGATTGAAGACAGATGAACCTCCCCACATTGCCCAAAAGTACGTGAGAGTAGCCTCTTCTTAACTCTTCTTTAGTCTAACCAAATGCAACAACAAGACATCAGATGCACCGATTATATCTCCAAGTATACAAGCATCTCGGTGCAAACATAACCATTACAAACCAGAAACCCCCCTCCACTCATCCTCTCCTCTGCAAAATTCTCGAGAATTGGGCACCTAACAAGACTAAACTAAACTACCATAAATACCCCATTCGTGAACAAATTATTAACAGCCATAAGTACCCCATTCATAAGTAACCATAAACTGAACTAGCCAAATGCACCCGCTCCTTTTGGGGAGTGGGAAGGGTGGGGGGAGCGCTTCCCGGGAAAATACGCCTGAACGCGAAGTACATCAAACCCCGCTGACATAACGGAACTGAAACAAGCGTGTGCAGATGGGAGAACAAACGCAAATTGACGGCGCAACAGCCAAAAGAACACACCAGACGTAGACTCGTACGCTTTGGTTCTTGTATTATGCCACCAATTATTAATAAAAGAAAGGGAGAAATTAAATCAAATATAGCATCCAATAATTCGAAGCCCCTCGTGCTAACCAGAGACATTGACGGCAAAGAAAGAACTTTTACAGGTCGCCGCGGGAACGATCAGGCAACAAAGCAATAGAAAACCGAGGGAAAGCAAAAGAACAAAAGAGGGAATCCATCCAGGAGGTGAGATCCGGACCTCCGGCAGCGGCGGCAGCGGAGGAGGAGGAGAAGGGCTTGGAGTCGTCGGACTGGGGGGCGGCGCCGTTGTCGACGCGGGGGCGCTTGGCCTCGGCGTCGCTGAAGAGGCGAGCGGCGATCTCCTGCGCTCGCTGCTTCGCCAGCTGGATGTCGTCGGGCGGCGGCGGCACGCTGTTATAGGAAGGGGGAGGGGCCTTCGCGTCGGGGGAAGCCGAGGAGAACCCCGTGGGCCGCCGCAGGGGAGGGTCCTCCAGCTTCCTCTTGTGATCCCCTCCGCTCCTCGATTGGCTCTCGTCCGCCATCGGAAGAAGGAAACAATAGGAGGACTTCGCCTTGAGCGGGGTACGAGAAGGACAAGAGAAAAAGGGAAAAGGCAAAAACCCTAGAGAGATCTGATGGTGGAGGAGGTGGAGAACGAGGAGAGGCTTTTATTTATAGCCGTGAAAATAGAAATATATCTACGTATATTCGATTAGTCATCGATACGTGAATGGAATATAATAGTAATCGTATAACAATAATGACGATGGTAGTAACAAGGGGCGAGCAGGCAGACTGGGGAAGTTGAGAAAGCACCTGCCCCCGACTCCGGATGATAAAGGTTGCACTGCGGATTTGGAGTGTACATGGGTAGGTTCAACCTAAATTTAATTCCAGCCAATTTGAATGGGTTGGATCGAGTTAAGCTATAAGTTATAATAAGTTGAGTTAGATAAGGAGTTTTTTATTTCAATAAAAATTGAGTTAAGTTGAATTTTAGATTTAAGTAATCTAACTCAATCCGTAACATGATATAATCTAATTTATAATTATATACGTGTATAAGAGAGTTATACTTAAATTTTTTCCAATTACAACTCAATTAGCTATAAAAATCCATCTACAACTAAATTCAATATCTTAAATTCTCCTCACATTATCCTATTTGCACCTCTCTTATATACCAAATTCGAAATTCCCTTACCCAGGTACCTACTTTCCTTCACGATTTGATTTTTTTTATATTTTATTTATTTTTTAAAAAATAAAAGTTATTTGTGAATTTAAAATATTTTATTATTTAATATAAAAAAATATAGAAAATATGTATGAGATAAATATAAATTTTGAATCATTTAACTAGTCGATAACTCGATACAACCAGATCCAATGTTTATAGGTTAAGTTTGAAAATTTTCAATCCAAAAATTATGAGTTGGGTTTAAGTAGAGTCTTAACCCGACCCATCTACACTCCTATTGCGGATGGTATTTGACACTTCTATACCTAAGAAAGGTTACATCAATTTTACTTGGATCAAGAGAGGGATCATCTTTTCCAATTGAATGAACGGATTGGAAGGAAGATACACTTGTAAAGTTATAATATTTAAGTTTGGACCATTTATAAATGATCATCTTACAAAAACTTCGAGGTAGGTTTGTCATACAATGTAAGCACAGTATCTTATGTATCAAAATTCATGGCTAAGATAATTTTTAAATCATTTGATATTTGTCGCCTTCCAAGAATCTAAATCTTATTCGAGTTGGATTTACAGGTAAGATTTAGGTTATCACCTAAATCTAGACAATAAGGGTTACTTAGGTAGCCTAATTACAAATCCAATTTCCCCAACTTAAGTTATAACATAATAAAAATGGTAACACCAAATTTTTTAAAAACGACAAAGAAACTACATTCCAAGGAAAAATGCACCATTTCAAATTTTAAATCTGTACCTAGCTTAGACTCAAATCCTCTGACCTCAAAACATTGGTTTCTCGCATTCATTTCACCCTTAATGTGAACCTAGCAGTCCTTGCTTCACCTGAAAAAATATCACAAAATATAGATGAGACAAGCAACTCAATAGGAGCGTAATTCTATTATTTTACAAAAAGGCTAGAGGGTGTCAAGATCCACTTAAACTGCTATACACCCCTCTAAATGTTAATTCCAATACTTTGAATCATCGGTCATTATTTACTCTAGTTATTAACATCTAGCCTTTCAATATCTTTACATCCACTCTTTTCTCTCTTGATACTACCTAAAAAATAAACTTTCATGTTTAAGGTGATCTACCTTGACCCTTCCTTCTAGAGGAAATGCTATTGACCACTCATTAAATGTGTTGGATTTAGAAGGTTTCACTCACTACTCAATACTCTTAATCCCTAGAAAGCTATTTCACTCAAAATCCTTCGAGTCTTTGTTGCACTTTTCTACAATTCTCCACATTTACTGTTATGATCTGACCTAAACCTGCATGGGGACCAGGCCAGACTGCATTCTAAACCCAAGATCTGGTTGTCCATCAAGTAATAAACTAAAGCGTAACATTTCCACACATGCATCATAACAGAAAGAAATGATAGAAGTAAACGACAACTAAGCTACCAATAGTGTACGGAAAGAAAACACATAGTTCATGACATTGCCATCACACCAAATCATAACAATAAGACAAGGAAAGGACTAATACAGTTGTAAGGAAATGAACATACTACTATAGAAAGGAAAACAACAGGCTAGTATTAAGGCTAGGCATAGCTAGGCCCAGCTTCGTCTCCTTCAGCAGCCCGTGGAGTTGGCAGCTCTTCTCCCTGACTTGGTGTTACGAACGCGGCTTCAAGACGTCTTTTAAGACGTCTGGGAGGTGACCCAGATGTCTAACCAGACGTCTGGAACCCCTTCCAGACGTCTGGGATTCGATTTCTGCGGCACGCACGATTCCGTCTGCGCGCCTGCGTGCGCAGACCTACGACACCCCTTTTCCCCTCTCCTCCGCAGGCGCAGCGCTGCCCTCTCTCTCTCTCTCCCCGCGCGGCTTTAAAAGTTCCCTCGCCCTCTCCCTCACTCTCATCTCCTCCGCTCCCTTCTTCCAGCCGGAGTGCGAGTGCGAGAGTGAGCGAGCGGCGGCAGCGACAGCCGCGGTGGGTGTGCGGGAGGAGGCATTGCGCGAGGGTGGAGACGCTCGGCCGTGAGGGCTCGAGCTTGCCGAGCAGCTGGAGCCGGTCGGCGGGGGAGCAGCGGGCTCGGAGTGACGCGGGAGGGCTGCTGCAGCTCGAGCAGCAGGCGGATGAGGCGCGGCGCGGCCGTGCGTCGCGAGCGGAGAGCGCGTCGAGATCTGATTCTGGTCCAGAATCAGACGTCTGGGCTTCCAACCAGACGACGGTGAAGACGTCTGGAGGACTATCCAGACGTCTGGCAAGTAAGTTAATTTTCGTCCTTCGTCCTTTTCTGCGACCGTTGTACTGAGAACGATGAGTGGGTACGTGCAGGCGCTGAGATTCGCATCCAACGCGAATCAGACGTCTGGCCGCAGTGCCAGACGACCGGAGGGACTTCCAGAAGTCCGGGGCAACCATCAGACGTCTGGGAACTAGGCCAGATGCCCCCGCAGGCTTCTGGACATCTGAGAGACTACGCAGAACAAAGGTATCCTCTGATCCACTTTTTAAGACGTCTGGAAGATGTTCGAGACATCTGATTTTAGACTGTTTCGTCGTTTTTGACCCGTTTAGGGCCCGTTCGGAGTCCGTTTTCCGCGTTTCGAGTTGCGTTCTTTTCGGAATAAGATCCTCTACCCGTCTACAGTAATTATATACTGTTCTGAGAAACTGCTTGTGTTTGATCCTTGTGATAGGACCCCATTCCATTTCAGTCTTGGGGATTGCGGAGGCGCGCGGGATTTCCGACCACGCCCCCAGTACTTCCGTTGTAGCTGGTAGAGTGGCTTTAGAAATATTAACATAATTTGTTACAATTATGGAACAATTAATAGAACCTAGGGCATTGCATGAATCCTAGGAATGAGAAACCAGATTGAATGATAGACCCTAGGGTATTGCATGAATCCTAGGGCTAGAAAACTAGATTGAATGATAGATCCTAGTGTACGGCATGAATCCTAGGACTGGAAAACTAGTGAAATGAATATAGATATTGCAGTCTTGGAAACTGTGGAAAGGAAATAATAGCTGCATGTAAATTGATTTTAACAGCTGCCTGTTATGAATAAATGAACATGTTTGAGAATATGGGTTGTATGAACGTGAAAGTGAAAGGGTGAAACCTGAATGTGCTGAGTTAAAAGAGCTGGAACCCTACGGGGAGTTAGGAGTAGAACTCCTGGAAAGAGAATGAAATGGAACTGAGAAGGAAAGATGTGGAAGTGTGTTGTCTCTTGGGTACGTAGTACCAGGGGAAGCACCTGTTACCTGCTTAGTGCAGAGCGGAGCCAGCCGCCCCAGAGACCCGGGGTTAGGTCTGGCCACTTTGTACCGACTTGTTGGCCCTCGTGTACACAGTACCGAGGAGAGCTACTAGTGTAGGGCGAGTACTAGCTACCCCACGGGCCCCGTGGTTCTGCTAGCTCACCTACACCGACTTGCTAGGCCCACTGGGCAAATCAGGGTAGTCAGGCGAGGGTGCGCGGACTGTGGGGGGGGGGGGGGGGGCAAGGCCCCTGTTTGGTTACTGTGGAGGGGTTGGACCCCTGAGAGGGCTCTGCCCTATACTGATTCCGTGTTGTGCTTTGGGCTCACCCGTTAACGGAAACGACTGACCGCGTGCCAGTGCGGGGTAGCTACTCATGCGTTTACCACGCGTGCTGTAGTCACCGTTACGTCTGTCAGTGACCTTGGGGTGGTTGACTGAGAGTAGGATCACCACGGGAGACTCTCCCAGTCAGGAGAGCACCACGTGTTACTTCTACTGTTCGGAAAAGACTGCAATCAAGATCGTTCCCACGAGGAACATTCGAGATCAAGTGAAGGATCTGAGAAATAGATAAATTGTGAAACAATAGAAAGACGTAAATAAAGGAAGAAAGAAAATAAAACAGCTACTGTACACTTTACTACTTCTTTTGTTTAGCTGCCACTCTACTCAGCGTTTCGCTGACGTGTTACACTCGTTACTTTTCAGGACCAGGTGTTGAGCAGCCAGGGCCAGCGGTTGCAGAGGACGCTGGGCCGAGTAGGGTCCAGTAGAGTTACCACTGTTCTTTTGTGCCCTTTTTGTTCCACTGTAGTGAGTAGTTTTTGTTACTCCCCGCACTTTTCTTTACTCGCAGTTCTTGTTATGTTATAATTGTTGTTCTACTGTTGTGGTGGTACATGCTGTAGTAGTTCATTTTCTTACTGTTGTATTTTGTTACTGCTAGTTATATTTCATGTTGAATGTGGTTTATTTTACTGTTCTTTTGGTTACTTCCTCGTTGGACGACTAGGTCTTCAGATTAGTCGAGTCGGTCCGGTTCTCGTGTCTCGTAGGGACTCGGGAATCAGGTCGTTACACTTGGGTATACATCCAAGGTAAGTTTCAGCAAAGCTGAGTAAAGTGGCAAGAAGGAAAGGAACGTGTAACAACAAAAACGAAAGTGTAAGTGGTGGTTTGTTCAAACCTTAATAATGTTAGATAGCATCTTATCAATTTCACGCTTCCTTATTATTAGATTTGGTTGGTGGCTCGTTATTGCGTTTGTTTACCTTCCACAAACCCATTAAATAGTGTCATCCTCTTTTGTTAGTTCACATATCTCCTAGTGAGATAATTTCGTTGTAGTATTCCGAGTTGCAGGGCAACCACGGGATGCTTTCTTGGACAGGAGAACACCCTACGTCTACCCTACCACCTAGTCTACCACCCCGATGTTATGGTCGCGATGTAATTGTGATTACGACACGTGCGATAAACACACAAGGCGTTACCTTATGCTGGCATGCGGTTAATTGTTTCCACTAATGGGTGCGCACAGAAAACAATACATGAAACACATCACCTCCACAACACTTCATACCCCAACTCGGCTATCCTAGGCTGCCCATTGTGGACCCAACAGGAGTCCACACAGAAAAGGTCGTTCCTCCTCTAGATCCCTAACTGTGGAAGTCAACTCTCTCTACACAATAAGGGTAGTAACTTTCCTCAGTACGCATGTACTTGAGGGTAGGGGTGTACACGGGTCGGATTCAACCTAAATACAACTCAATTGGGTTGGGTTTGGTTGAGTTGTGAGTTAGATTAGGTTGGGTTGGGTTGATATTTTTGCAACCCAATAAAAAAATGGGTTGGATTGGGTTTGAGGCCTAATAAATCTAACCCAACCAGCAACCTGATTCAACCCAATATATATATATATATGAGATTATCCATTCAAATTTTGGCGAGAGAAAAAAACCACCATGTTCAAACTTGAATGAGAAGATAAAAAAAACCCACACAAACACATGCTGCTCCCTCAATTTTCCCTCTCGATGTGCACTCTCCATCACACACACATAGGAGCATCCTTGTGCACTTTCTTTTTAGTTTCCCTCTCTCGCTATTGCCACCAGCCTCCTCGTTGCCGACTTGCAGCTCTTTTTGTCGCCGTCATTCTTGTTGTCACTACTAAAGGTCAGCATCTTCCTCCCTCTCTTCCTAATCCTCTACATAAGTGACAGTTACCACCTCCCTCGACCTTAACCACAGCCGCACTTAGCCATCCTCCTCCGATGGCCACCATCCTTCACTAGAGCCGCTGCCACCACTACCACCACCACAAATAATGACCTATTATATTTTTAGCTGGATAAGACGTCTAGAGTTTCAGTCAGACATCTGGACACGTGCCCGGATGTCTGAAAGTGGGAAATTTCATAATGCACTTTGTGCTCTGCGCGCGGGCGACGCACAGAGACCTTTCTCTCTCCTTCATCCCTCACCTGAACCCTAACTCCCCTCCTATATAAACCACTCACCTCTTCCTCCTTCACCCCTCACACCACTCCAGCCACCGCCACCTCCACCTTCTCCTGCAACGGCTACGCCCCCCACCCGTCTCTGTTGCAACTGCGGCAAGGAAGGAGAGCCACCGACGAGGGGAAAGCGAGGAAGAGTGAGAGCAAGAGAGTGTGAGGGAGTGAGAGCGGGGGAGGAGGGAGATGACCGCGGGAGCTCGGTGGAGCTAGAGGAGTCGTCGTGGGAGAGAGGACGTTGGTAAGGAGCTGCTCAAGCTCCTACAGTTCCTGGAGCTGCGGCTACGGGCGGAGGTGCGAGTGGGGCGAGCTGCGAGGAGGTTCTGATACTAGAAGTTTTCCAGTATCAGACATCTGGCGTGACATCTAGACGGCTGGCGAGGCACCAGGGCGTCCGGAGCTGAGACCGGACGTTTGAAAGCACGTATCATGCGAGGTATGTACCTTCCTGCACTGATTTCTGCCATGTAGAAGATCTCAGTGCATGAGTTGTTGGGCTAAAACCGTGCCTGCTCTTTCATACGTAGGTGAAGGCTTTGGGAAGAAGTGCGGTACGCTTTCCCGAGCACTTTTGGACATCTGATCACGTTGCCAAACGTCCGGAGGTGCTTCCAGACGACTGGAGACCTTGTCCGACATCTGGAACTGGCCCCAGACGGTCACAAAGGGAGTCTGGACGTCTGAATCAGCTGCAGGAAACACAAGGTAAGATCTGACGTCTTTTAAGATGTCTGGGACTAGTCCCAAACGTCTGATTTTGATCAATAACCACATTTTTGACCCGTTTAAGGCCCAAATGGAATCAGACTTCTGCAAACGAAGTACTGTTATTTTCCACTTGAGTTCCTCTATGTGTTGTGTTGAGTATCCACTATTTTGAGCTCGTCTAATGTACATTGGTCGCTGGTACGAGTTAACAGTCGGTGGCGTGTTTGGGGCCCACGGAGACGACGAGATCTGCTGCATAGGCCCCCATTCCTCCCATGATACCCAGTAGATTGGTTTAATGCATTTATTAAGAAATGAATAAAGAATATGCCTGCCTAGATTAAATTGATTGAAACTCTACGATGTGGAATGAACTCTAGGGTAGAAATGTATGAGCATGATGTGGAATTACTCTGGTTTACTTGAGATGCATGTTAAAATACGAGCTGTCTGTATGTAAATGAGAAATTGAACTGTGAAACCATAAGTTGCATGTTTATGATTGAGAACTGAATTATGAAAACACGAGCTGCCTGTATATGGATGAGGAACGAGTTGTGAAACATGAGATTTGAATATAGATAAATGAGGTGAATATGAGCATAAACCCTACGGGGAATTAGAAGTTGAACTATGTATGAAAGGAATCTGGAATGTAGATAAGAAGTATGCTGGCCCTTGTGTACGCCGTACCAAGGAGAGTGACTGTCCCTTTTTAGTGTAGAGCGAAGTTAGCCTCCCTTGGGTTGAGACATGGGATTAGGATTGGTCATTCTACACCGAATCCTATTGACTCTCGCGTACGTGGTATCGAGACGTGCTACTAGTGTAGGGAGGGAGCTAGCCACCCTACACCAACTTTGTTAGGCCCTTTGGGCAAACTGGGGTAGTCAGACAAGGGTACGCGAACTGTGGAGGGGCGAGACCCCTATTTGGTTCTGAGGGGCGAGACCCCTGTTCTGAGAGGGCAAGGGCAAGGCCCTAAACTGTTCTATCCTGTACTTTGGGCGTACCCGCTAGCGGAAACGACTAACTGCGTGTCAGTGCGGGGTAGCTACCTGTGCACTTATCACGCGTGCCGTAGTCACCGCTACGTTACGACAGTGACCTTCGGGTGGTTGATTGGGTGTAAGACTACCACAAGGGACTCTCCCGGCCAAGAGAGCACCACGTGTATCTCTACTCTACGGAAAAGACTACAATCAAGATCGTTCCCACGAGGAACATGCAAGATCAAGAAATACTTGGATACTTTAAGAAATGAATGAATCAGAAATACATAGATGAGATAAATAGAAATGAGAAATAAACCTATTGTTGTTTTACTGTACTTGCACTTAAATAATGTAAACATCACTCTACTCAGCGTTCGGTGACTCTGTCTTTTCATAACCTTGTTTAAGACCAGGAGTTGAGTAGCCCAAGTTTCTGGCTACAGAGGGTGCTGGGCCCAGCCGAGCCCAGCCGTAGTTGTTTTTCAGCTCTTTCGTTTTCTACTATTGTAGTGAATAATTGACACATATTTTACTGTTCATGTTACGTTCCGTTTCCTTTCCATTTCTGTTGTGGTTGTGGTGGCATGTACTATGTTTTGAGACAGTTGTTCTACTTTTTTTACTGCTTCATTCTTTTTTTCTACTTAGTTATATTGCATGTGTGGATGCGATTTATTTTCCTGCTTTTGGTTATTTCTTGCTGGATGACTAGGTCTTGGGATTAGTCGAGGTAAGTCGATCTCGGGTCCTATATGGATCCGGGAACCGAGTCATAACACCACACAACCCACCACCCTGTCACCGACTAGCCACCTTTATCTCTACCTTCCCTTTCACCCAACCCGAGTCTATCACCAGAGCCGCTACCACCACCACCACGGTACCACCACACAACCTACTACTCCCTCAGTGGCCATCCTTCAAGTTTAATAATATCAGGTATACTTTTATTTTTTCTTGTTACAGCTATTCAACTATCAAGTTTTTTTTTTACTTACTTTATTCGCTCTTTTAGAAATAAGTTATTTATGAGTTTAAAATGTTTTATATTAAGTATGAAACACATAAAAAATATGTAGGAAATAAATATAAGTTTTGAGTTTTTTGACTAGTTAACAACTCGCTCAACTTGACCCAACCCAACATGATTTTTATGGGTTGAGTTGGGTTGGGTTTGGTAGTGTAACGGGTTGGGTTGGGTTGGGAAAATCTCAACTCAAAAATTGTGGGTTGGGTTTTGATGTAAACACATTTACACTACTTAAAGTGTCTATTTATGCATGTTCTTAAGCATAGGATTGCATTTCATGATATAAATATTGCATTACATGCATCATCTTGCATTTAGAGTAGTTTGAATAAAATGGAGGTTAATTGTCTCTTTTTATGTGCTTGGATAGGGCAAATATTTTATCGGGGCCTCGGATCAAAGATCCAACCGTATGGATATGATCAGGGCGACGATTGGAGTTCAACGACTCCAAGATCGCCCTAATCAGGCATCCGTAGCATCAGATAGAGACCGGGGAACCCTAGAAGATCAAGGGCCAGGATGGTGTAAATCCGCACTTCAGATGGAAAATCCGACCACACGGATAAATTCGGATCGACGATCGCAGCCGAACGACACAAAAATCGAGTCAATCCGACATCCGTGGCACCATCTACAACTTCCAGAAGATGGACGGCCAAGATAGCGCCACGTGGCGCCATCCCAGCCGCCCAATCGGCCGCAGGAGTCCTGTGAAGACCGCGCACCGTCTCCTCTCCGCCGTTGGATCTCGATCCAACGGCTGCGGTCGCTCGCGTTTAAAAACGTCCGCGCGACCATTTCGCCCGCGTAGCGCAGCGGCGACGCAGCTGCGGGCGAAGCGGAGGTCGCGGGTTCGAGCCGCGGTGAGGGGGTCGAAGGCGCGGGCGAGCGGGCGCGCACGAGCGTCGGATGAAGATCCAACGGCCGCGAGCGCCCGATAGCGCCGACGCGCAATTGGACGCTCTGGTGGACGCTCGATCGCACCCGGGCGGGTGCGCTACGCAGCGGGCGCGGACGCGATCTAAGCCGTCCGATCTCGCGATCGGACGGCTGAGACGACGCGGATGTGCGTATGCGTTACGCGCGCAGGCCAGCCGAGCCGGCGCGCGTGGGCGCGGCGGCGACGGCGACGGCGGGGCTTTAGCGACGGTTTTATCCGTCACTAAAGACCCCTTATTTATTATTTTGAAGATGTAATGTCCATTTTGCCCCCACTCCTTGCAACTATAAAAGGAGACCCCCTCCATACGAAATTTTCATCCCTTCCTTCTCCTCTCTACCTCTCCAAAGCTCAAGAGAAGCTTGTCCCACACCCGGGATGCTTCTCGCGAGATAAAGTCCAAATTTTCGTCCCCCTTCGGAAGTGGATCCCGCGACGACGACGGCGTGCTGCTTCGTTCCCGTTCTTCTGCTTCGTCCTCCTTCGTCCCGCTTCGTTCTCCTTCGTCCAGGCGTCGTCCCGTCCGGCTCGTCCTCCAAGCGACCGTCGAGGAGGATTTCTCTCTCCCTATTCTTTTTACTGCTTTCTAGTATAGATTTACTGCTTTCTAGAGTAGTCTATTCGTCCTCCGAGCGATCGTCGAGGAGGACATTTCTCCCTCCATTCTTTTAATGCTTTCTAGAGTAATTATTTTATGTTTTCTAGTTGTAACGAAAGAACTCTTTTATGATAAATTCCTTGTCTATTCTACATCTCATTTTGATTTCCATGTATAGTATTCCTTCTCTCTCTCTTACTCCCTCTCTCTCTTTTATTTGTTGTAGATACTTAGATAGTTTAAATTGAATTTCTTCGTGACAAAATAAAAAGAAACGCGAAGTTTTTAAATCAAACGTTCGCCTCCCTGTGTTCGACCCGGAATTTTGATTTCGGTATAAATTTTATTTGTTGAACACGAATCCTTCGCTTTCGAACTACAACGACGGGTTTTCCAAAACCAAACACGTTAGCGTAGATTCTCGTTCAACATTTTGGCGCCGTTGCCGGGGAGGCAACGCTCTTTGATTTCTCTTCGCGTTTTGTAACTTACAAATCATTTACCTCACTTTTCTCCTTTCTTATTGTAATTGCAGGTACTCTTTCGAGACAGGCAAAAGCGGTAGATCGGAGTAAGGTGCTGTGGAAGGTTTTGTAAGTTACCCCCCACCTCCCACCCATTAGATTTCATTTCATCACATAATAATTCAAACATCAATCAACCTAGGTGTTCTTATAAACTCTAAGGTTAGATTGTTTGTTGTTTGACATCCATACTCACTCCAACCCCCACATTAAAAAAAGAAAAAAATAAAAAAAAATCTCACAGAGGTACACAACCTCATCTGATTTTCTAACTCAACCGGTAAACCAATCTTAGGAGCCGGTACACACATCCAAACACATAATCGAGTAGAAATCAGATTGGGTAATCATTTGTGTGCCTAATTAGGTGGTGCATCAGGCCAGTTGTTTGAGTTGTTTGGGCCGCACCACTTCAAATAAAATCAACTCATCTAGTAGCTACCAATTAGGTTCAACTCTTAGGGATCTACCAGGCACTCCACATTCTTTTTAAACTTTAAAGGAAAATATCTTCACCTGTGCTTGCAAAACCTGGTGTGCCAATGAAACTTGATTGAAAACACCTAAAGTTGAATCCTAAAAGCTACTAAGCAAGATTTGAACCTTAAAATTCACCACATCAAAAATAATCTTGCTTGAAAACCACTGGTTGTGCACGCACACACAAAGCAATCAATCATTAAGGGCACAACCCATTTAAAGGGCCCATCACATTCCAAAGCACATTCAAACCTAGCCCTAAATAAAACAGAGTAGACGTTGGCCTTAAGGATTGGACTCGCTCTTTAGAACTCAGAACGAGATTATTTTCGATTAGTCTGTTTCTACTGTTCAATCTGATGTCTAGCTAGGGGAGCAGAGTCAAACGATCGCGGCTGGGGGGTACACTAGGAACCGGAGGCGCAAGCCGAAGGAAGAACCTTCTCCCCAGTCCCTCCTTCTAACTGGTTGGATTGAACAGACAGAAGTAGATCAAATCGTTCCTTTATCTCAAGATGGGTTTTGGGAGTCTGTAGGTCTGTAGGCTAACCCATTTAAGGACAGGTTTGATTGTTTGTATTGCAGGGCACCTTTCTTCCTCCCGTGTCTCATGAATCCTTCCACATATTTCACGCATTCCCGCTCTTTCACTCCTGTCATGAATTATCCGCAACATGACAATTATCCCAACTCGTATTGTAATCGACCATCAGTTAGTTGGGATAATTCGGATTGGGGATACAATTCCGGACCCCCGTGTTTAGGGTCTAACCCTGAACACTTTGATTCTCAATTCTATCCTTCTAAGAGTTGCATCGATTATAGATCGTCCTCCTTTCATGAACAACCTAATGCGATCTACAATCAAGAAGGATACACTGATCCTTACCCATCCTCTGATTTCACTGCCTTTAGGTCATCTCCATCTTTTGAACAATCTAAAATGACCTATTATCAGGATGGGTATAACGAATCTCAATTCGTTAATTCCTCTACATTGATGTCAAACCCGCCCAACCCTGAACCAACCCATTTGGTTCAGGTTAATCAGGTTCAAGATAAGGTTCTGGCTAACTTGAGGAATATCATTCAATCTTTAGAAGTTCAGCCAATACCTTGCATTGAGAGATTGGAGCCCCTGATTGAAATGATTGATGATTTAAACAAGTCTTTGTTGGATTGGCTCCAGGATGTTAAGGATAAGAACCCGGGTGAGTTTCTACTTGGGAAATTAGCGAAATTGAGGATGAGATTCGTGGTTGCTTTGATTCAATCTTGGAATAATTCCCAGGATGAACTCTCTTCAGGAAAGCCAATGACAGAACCCGCTCAGGCACCTGTTGGGGGGGACACGTGTTACGAAGCTGACCAGATTGAATTAAAACAACCAATTAAGGATGATTTGATTTCTTCACCTGAAATCCCTGAGCCGGGTTACGAGGAAACGTATGTCTCCTTGGAACGCAAAGTGACAAATGATTTTGGGACATACATTGATACGGATCCTGATGGTGAAGATTCAAGTTGCGAAGTCTCACACGAGTTTTCAGATCACGATTTTTGTGAGACGATTGGGCCTGAGGAATCTGATAGATCATTTGATAGCCCAATAACTGAGGAAACTGATCTTATTAGGGCACACAATACGGATCCAGAATCGCATTTTCTGGAGGAATTAATTCAATGCCCTGATTATCAGTTACACCCTGTTGAGCTTATTGATGATTCTAATTCTGAGATAATTAGACCCAAGTCAATTTTGATTCTGCCACATCATTTACACTTGGAGATTCCAGACGGGGTGATCAATATACAAGATGTCCTGGAATTTGATACACTTAATGAGGAGGATAGGAGCGGGGAAGTTCTAATTTGGGAAGTTAATTTTGGAGGAAATGGAAGATTGAGTCGAAGGGTTCCTTTTAAGCTGAAACCATCAAAACAGAACCCTTACGACATTTGTTTCGAGGATGTCAAACTCAAGCACACATTTAACGATTATCCTTTTGAGCTTCAATTCTCTGTAACCCGACATTTTGGCCTTGGGTTGCATCCTCACAAATCGCAGGCCCGACCCCGCTTGCATTCTGATTTTAGGTTTTGGGTAATTTTTATCCAGAACCTAAGATATTCTCGATTATGGGGTGTGGGTCTGCACCACAATCTGGTCCACATCTGTGGACCTTTGCTGACAGGTCAGAGGATTCTTCTGTTCATTCTAATTCTGACCTGCACATGTGAATTCTTCATTTCTTTTCTTTGTATAGTGTGCCTAGCTGAAGGCACTAAACTCAGCACATATACAGTTCTTTTTCATTTTCATCTCGGAGCGGACCCGATATCCACGCAATTCAGGTGCTTTCTACGCTTTTCCTCTCTATTTTATGTCTTTTTAATACAATGAGGACATTGCATTAGATAGGCATGGGGGGATGGATATTTATCTTTGAATTCATTCGTCAGCTCCGTAGATTTGTTTTATTTTATATATAAAAAAAAAAAAATCAAAATTAGGAAAGAGAATTTGGGTTTAAGAAAATTTTCGATCTTAAGAAATACTATATTATGTTCTGAACACAAAGACCCTTCAGGTCTTTGGACTTAATCAGCCTATGTATCCACTAAAATGTGGATTTGTTTTTCGAGTTCTCGCCAACCTGAATTTTATTATAATTGGAATAAATAAGTTTGGGTGATAAGTACACGACTTGTCAACCCGCCGTCTGATTTAAGGGAATTTTGAGTTTTAAGCATCTACACACTTTCTTTGCACTGACTCGTTGTTTGGCGATTTTAACGGAAATTGGGTAGCTAATGAACCTTCTAGGGTGATATGGCTGGTAAGTTATCGTGGGTAACAGCCCATAGGTAGGTTGTCCAGAGCCCAGTCGCTGGACCTTTCTCTTTTTGCTGCCTTTAGGTAAATCTTAGACCAGGGAAGCCACCTACTTAAAAAAAAAAAAAAAAAAAAAAATCAAAAAGGAGAAAAGAACAAAAAGAAATAAGCCACACTTCGCCGCACGAGTATGGCTGGCAAGTTGTCGGTGGTAACAGCTCATCGACCGGTTGTCCAGAACCCAGCTCAGAAAATGCACTAAAAATTCCCAAAACACTTAGGAAGAAGCGGAGAAGTAGAATAAACCGGGGAGATATACACTGGATTCACCCTTGTGTTGACCCCGTTAAAAAAATAAAAGTAGGGAGAAAGCTACCGGTTGTAAAGATACACCTTTAGGCAGAATTCTTTTTGAGGTCACCTAGAGGCGTAGAAATCCGAAGTCCGTTTTAATTGCCGGTCAACGAGTCTATCACAATCACAATAAGATGCTTGAAACTTAGGGTTCTCATCAAATCTTGGGTGAGTTGAATGGCCGTAGAAAGCCACTCTTAAACCCTAAAATTTGAAAATCTAAAAAAAAAAAAAAAAAAAAAAAAAACAGAAAAAGAAATTTTTCTTTGAATAAGGCGAGGCTTGAGGCGGTCTGCATTTTGGCTGATACCCGGGCACTGTGGTGTCTTTGAAAGTTCAGTTCTTAAGTAGACAATTTCTTAATGATTGAAAATAACTCAGGTCCAAATAATCTAACCTAATTCTTTTATAAATAGCATATAGTTTTTGCTAGGGACTAGCAAAAGATAGGCATGGGGGTATGATGTAAACACATTTACACTACTTAAAATGTCTATTTATGCATGTTCTTAAGCATAGGATTGCATTTCATGATATAAATATTGCATTACATGCATCATCTTGCATTTAGAGTAGTTTGAATAAAATGGAGGTTAATTGTCTCTTTTTATGTGCTTGGATAGGGCAAATATTTTATCGGGGCCTCGGATCAAAGATCCAACCGTATGGATATGATCAGGGCGACGATTGGAGTTCAACGACTCCAAGATCGCCCTAATCAGGCATCCGTAGCATCAGATAGAGACCGGGGAACCCTAGAAGATCAAGGGCCAGGATGGTGTAAATCCGCACTTCAGATGGAAAATCCGACCACACGGATAAATTCGGATCGACGATCGCAGCCGAACGACACAAAAATCGAGTCAATCCGACATCCGTGGCACCATCTACAACTTCCAGAAGATGGACGGCCAAGATAGCGCCACGTGGCGCCATCCCAGCCGCCCAATCGGCCGCAGGAGTCCTGTGAAGACCGCGCACCGTCTCCTCTCCGCCGTTGGATCTCGATCCAACGGCTGCGGTCGCTCGCGTTTAAAAACGTCCGCGCGACCATTTCGCCCGCGTAGCGCAGCGGCGACGCAGCTGCGGGCGAAGCGGAGGTCGCGGGTTCGAGCCGCGGTGAGGGGGTCGAAGGCGCGGGCGAGCGGGCGCGCACGAGCGTCGGATGAAGATCCAACGGCCGCGAGCGCCCGATAGCGCCGACGCGCAATTGGACGCTCTGGTGGACGCTCGATCGCACCCGGGCGGGTGCGCTACGCAGCGGGCGCGGACGCGATCTAAGCCGTCCGATCTCGCGATCGGACGGCTGAGACGACGCGGATGTGCGTATGCGTTACGCGCGCAGGCCAGCCGAGCCGGCGCGCGTGGGCGCGGCGGCGACGGCGACGGCGGGGCTTTAGCGACGGTTTTATCCGTCACTAAAGACCCCTTATTTATTATTTTGAAGATGTAATGTCCATTTTGCCCCCACTCCTTGCAACTATAAAAGGAGACCCCCTCCATACGAAATTTTCATCCCTTCCTTCTCCTCTCTACCTCTCCAAAGCTCAAGAGAAGCTTGTCCCACACCCGGGATGCTTCTCGCGAGATAAAGTCCAAATTTTCGTCCCCCTTCGGAAGTGGATCCCGCGACGACGACGGCGTGCTGCTTCGTTCCCGTTCTTCTGCTTCGTCCTCCTTCGTCCCGCTTCGTTCTCCTTCGTCCAGGCGTCGTCCCGTCCGGCTCGTCCTCCAAGCGACCGTCGAGGAGGATTTCTCTCTCCCTATTCTTTTTACTGCTTTCTAGTATAGATTTACTGCTTTCTAGAGTAGTCTATTCGTCCTCCGAGCGATCGTCGAGGAGGACATTTCTCCCTCCATTCTTTTAATGCTTTCTAGAGTAATTATTTTATGTTTTCTAGTTGTAACGAAAGAACTCTTTTATGATAAATTCCTTGTCTATTCTACATCTCATTTTGATTTCCATGTATAGTATTCCTTCTCTCTCTCTTACTCCCTCTCTCTCTTTTATTTGTTGTAGATACTTAGATAGTTTAAATTGAATTTCTTCGTGACAAAATAAAAAGAAACGCGAAGTTTTTAAATCAAACGTTCGCCTCCCTGTGTTCGACCCGGAATTTTGATTTCGGTATAAATTTTATTTGTTGAACACGAATCCTTCGCTTTCGAACTACAACGACGGGTTTCCAAAACCAAACACGTTAGCGTAGATTCTCGTTCAACAGGTTTAGGTTGAGCTCCAACCTGACCCGTGTATACTCCTGCTCAAGGGCCAGCTCACCCCTTCAACCAACCCCAACATGGCCAGTCACCGGTCCACCCTCGTATTTCCATGTCGTTTGAGTTTTCATACACATTGTAACTTGAATGCCATCTTTAGTTTTACCTTAGGGTTCACGTAGATTCCTAATTGGTTGCTAACGAGTTCAAGTGTTGTCAATCCTAGTGTTTCTCACATTTCAACCAAGCATCTAGCTTTCCCTTAGTGTTCAAGTTCAACCCTACGTTGTTGTTGATAAGTACATGAGAACATAATTTATTTGTGATCATTAATGACAAAGCTAAAACGTGGCAGTTACATCATTCAATTTAGGTTCTAATCAAGTAATAACTACTCTCAACAATTATTTATATATTTATATTCTCTTCCCATAGGGAGTTAGGTCGTATAAGTTCACATTGCGGAAATTCAGACTCACACAAGATGAGTTAATGTTATAGGGCATTCAAACACTAACTTAAAGGGGAGATAGAATGAAAACCACTCTACCTCGACTCTCTGGAAGGAAATGGGGGCGTGGCAGCCTGTTTGTGCCTCCGCCAGCCACTACGTAGCGTTTCTCAAGAATCGCGTTGATCCCGAGTGTAAAACCTAGGACGCCCATGGAAGGCAACACTAGTATTAGGGTTTAAACCAATTTTTCAATACACTAAATGAACATTGACAGGGTCAAAATGGTATCAACACATAGGGAATTAAATGAGCTTTCTAATGATACCTTTCGTGTGAAAATAAGACTTTGTTTGGAGCCCAAACCTATTCGAAAACCTCCTCGGGGTCACGTGAATCGGCCCTAGACCAGTCTAGTCTAGTCGGTTCACGCGAACCGACTCGCCTGCCCCCTTCAGCGCCACGTGTCGTGTGCTGATACACGCGCGCACGGCACCAAAGATTGCGGGGCAGATCGTAGCTCTCGTCTCGCCTAGTGGTGTACACAGGTCGAATTTAACCTGAACCCCACCCTAACCTAACCCGATTGGGTTGGGTTGGGTTGGATTGAGATTTTCCCAACCCGATAAAAAATGGGTTAGGTTTGAGGTCTAATAAACCCAACCCAACCTGCAACCCGATTCAACCCGATACACACACGAAAACATCCATTAAAATTTTAAAGGAAAAAAGCTACTGTAACGACCCGATTCCCGAGTCCCTACGAGACACGAGAACCGGACTGACTCGATTAACCCCAAGACCTGGTCGTCCAACGAGGAAGTAACCAAAAGAGCAGTAAAATAAACCACATTCAGCATGAATATAACTAACAGTAAGAAAATACAGCAGTAAGGAAAGAAACCACTACAGTATATACCACCACAACAGTAGAACAACATTCATAACATAATATGAACTGCAGGTAAAGAAAAGTACAGCGGAAATAAGAACTACTCACTACAGTGGAACCAAAAAGAGGTACAAGAGAACAGTGGTAACTCTACTGGACCCTACTCGGCCCAGCGTCCTCTGCAGCCGCTGACCCTGGCTGCTCAACACCTGGTCCTGAAAGGTAACGAGTGTAACACGTCAACAAAACGCTGAGTAGAGTGGCAGCTAAACTAAAGAAACAGTAAAGTGTACAGTAGCTGTTTAATTTTCTTTCTTCCTTTATTTACGTCTTTCTATTGTTTCACAATTTATCTATTTCTCAGATCCTTCACTTGATCTCGAATGTTCCTCGTGGGAACGATCTTGATTGCAGTCTTTTCCGAACAGTAGAAGTAGCACGTGGTGCTCTCCTGGCCGGGAGAGTCCCCCGTGGTGATCCTACTCTAAGTCAACCACCCCAAGGTCACTGACAGACGTAACGGTGACTACGGCACGCGCGGTAAACGCACGAGTAGCTAACCCGCACTGGCACGCGGTCAGTCGTTTCCGTTAACGGGTGCGCCCAAAGCACAGAACGGAACCAGTACAGGGCAGAGCCCTCTCAGTAATAGGGGTCCAACCCCTCCACAGTCCGCGCACCCTCGCCTGACTACCCTGGTTTACCCCAGTGGGCCTAACAAGTCGGTGTGGGAGGCTAGCAGAACCCCGGGACTCATGGGGTAGCTAGTACCTCCCTACACTAGTAGCTCTCCTCGGTACTACGTACACGAGGGCCAGCAAGTCGGTACAGAGTGGCCAGTCCTAACCCCGGGTCCCTGGGCGGCTGGCTCCGCTCTGCACTAAACAGGGGGGACAGTCGCTCTCCTTGGTACTCCGTACTCAAGGGCCAGCTCACTTCCCCAATTCTATTCCATTCACTTTCCAGGAGTTCTACTCTTAATTCCTCGTAGGGTTTCAGCTCTTTTAACTCAGAACATCCAGGTTTCACTTTCCAGTTTCACGTTCTTACAATCCATATTCTCAATCACGTTTATTTATTCATAACAGGCAGCTGTTAATTCAATTCACAGGCAGCTAGTATTTCCTTTCCACATTTTCCAAGACTGCAGTATTCATACATTCCACTAGTTTTCCCGTCCTAGGATTCATGCCATATCCTAGGATCTATCATACAATCTAGTTTTCCAGCCCTATGATTCATGCAACACCCTAGGAATCTACCATTCAATCTATT
Source organism: Thalassia testudinum (assembly GCA_037157565.1). Lineage (NCBI taxonomy): Eukaryota > Viridiplantae > Streptophyta > Magnoliopsida > Alismatales > Hydrocharitaceae > Thalassia > Thalassia testudinum. Next base: position 63,853,832 of record JAZHRO010000022.1, on the reverse strand, counting down.
TCTCATTCCTAGGATTCATGCAATGTCCTAGGTTCTATTTATAGTTTCATAATTTAACAGATTATACTTAAAGCCACTCTACCAGGTACAACGGGAGTAATGGGGGCGTGGTCGGGAATCCCGCGTGCCTCCGCGACCCCCGAGACTGCAACGGAACGGGGTCCTATCACAAGGATCAAACACAAGGAGTGTCTCAAAACAGTGTACAGCTACTGTAGACGGGTAGAGGATGTAATTCCGAAAAGAACGCAACTCGAAACGTGGAAAACGAAACCCGAACGGGCCCTAAACGGGTCGAAAACGACGAAACAGTGCAAAATCAGATGTCTGGAACTTATTCCAGACGTCTTAAAAAGTGGATCAGAAGTTACCTTGCTCTGCGTGGTCTCTCAGACGTCCAGAAGCCTGCGGGGGCGTCTGGACTAGTTCCCAGCCGTCCGATGGTCACCCAGGACGTCTGGAAGTCGCTCCAGTCGTCTAGCACTTCAGTCAGACGTCTGATTCGCGTTGGATGCGAATCTCCGACCCTGCGCGTACCCATTTCCTCTCTCTCTTAGTACGGTCAATCGAAGGGAAGGAAGAATATGGAAAATCTCACCTTTCAGACGTCTGGACAGTCTTCCAGACGTCGTTCACGTCGTTTGTCTAGAAGCACAGACGTCTGATTCTGGAAAATTTTTCAGAACCAGGGCGCGACTCGCCCTCCGCTCGCGACGCCCGGCCGCGTCGCGCCTCGTGCGCCTGCTGCTTGAGCTGCAGCAGTCCCCCCCCCCCCCCCCCCCCGCGTCGCCTCGCGCCCGCTGCGCCCCCCGCCGACCGACCCTAGCAGCCCCGGCGAGCTCGCCCTCACGGCCGAGTGCTTCTTCCTACACGCTCACCGCGGCTGTCGCTGCCGCCGCCTCACTCGCGCTCGCTCTCGCGTACCAGCTGGAAGGAGAAGAGGAAGGGAACGGAGATGACGGGAGTGAGGGAGAGGGTGTGGCCTTTTAAGGCCGCGCGAGGGGGAGAGAGAGAGGACTGAGGGCGCAGCCTGCAGCTGCAGGAGAGAGGGAAAAAGCGAGAGAGAGAGATGCGCTCGCAGGTCTGCACACTCAGACGCACAGACGAAACCGTTGTGCCAAAAATAACCGATTTCCAGACGTCTGGAAGTGGTTCTAGACGTCTGGTCAGATATCTGGGTCACTTCCCAGATGTCTTAAAAGACGTCTGAAACGCGCGTTCGTAAGAGCTACCCTGTTTAAACTTGAAAGGAGACAAAAAAACTCGCGCAAATAGCGTACGCCACTCCCTCAATCACTTTTTCCTCTCCCTGTGTGCTCTCCATCGTGCGCTTCTTTTCAGTTTCCCTCCTGCTCGCAAGCCCTAAATTGAGCTTCCTCTTTCTTCATCGCCACCAACCTCTCTCGCAGCTCCCTTCTCATTGGGGCCATTATTCTCGTCATTACCACTCGAGGTTAGCATCTTCCTCTGTAACGACCCGATTCCCAAGTCCCTACGAGACACGAGAACCGGACCGACTCGACTAATCCCAAGACCCAGTCGTCCAACGAGGAAGTAACCAAAAGAGCAGTAAAATAAACCACATTCAGCATGAATATAACTAACAGTAAGGAAATACAGCAGTAAGGAAAGAAACCACTACAGTATATACCACCACAACAGTAGAACAACATTCATAACATAATATGAACTGCAGGTAAAGAAAAGTACAGCGGAAACAAGAACTACTCATTATAACAGAACAAAAAAGAGGTACAAGAGAACAGTGGTAACTCTACTGGACACTACTCGGCCCAGCGTCCTCTGCAGCCGCTGACCCTGGCTGCTCAACACCTGGTCCTGAAAGGTAACGAGTGTAACACGTCAGCAAAATGCTGAGTAGAGTGGAAGCTAAATTAAAGAAACAGTAAAGTGTACAGTAGCTGTTTTAAATTTTCTTTCTTCCTTTATTTACGTCTTTCTATTGTTTCACAATTTATCTATTTCTCAGATCCTTCACTTGATCTCGAATGTTCCTCGTGGGAATGATCTTGATTGCAGTCTTTTCCGAACAGTAGAAGTAGCACGTGGTGCTCTCCTGGCCGGGAGAGTCCCCCGTGGTGATCCTACTCTCAGTCAACCACCCCAAGGTCACTGACAGACGTAACGGTGACTACGGCACGCGCGGTAAACGCACGGGTAGCTAACCCGCATTGGCACGCGGTCAGTCGTTTCCGTTAACGGGTGCGCCCAAAGCACAGCATGGAACCAGTACAGGGCAGAGCCCTCTCAGTAACAGGGGTCCAACCCCTCCACAGTAACCAAACAGGGGCCTTGTCCCTCCACAGTCCGCGCACCCTCGCCTGACTACCCTGGTTTGCCCCAGTGGGCCTAACAAGTCGGTGTGGGAGGCTAGCAGAACCCCGGGGCCCGTGGGGTAACTAGTACCTCCCTACACTAGTAGCTCTCCTCGGTACTACGTACACGAGGGCCAGCAAGTCGGTACAGAGTGGCCAGTCCTAACCCCGAGTCCCTGGGGTGGCTGGCTCCGCTCTGCACTAAACAGGGGGGGACAGTCGCTCTCCTTGGTACTCCGTACTCAAGGGCCAGCTCACTTCCCCAATTCTATTCCATTCACTTTCCAGGAGTTCTACTCCTAATTCCCCGTAGGGTTCCAGCTCTTTTAACTCAGAACATCCAGGTTTCACTTTCCAGTTTCACGTTCTTACAATCCATATTCTAAATCACGTTTATTTATTCATAACAGGTAGCTGTTAATTCAATTCACAGGCAGCTAGTATTTCCTTTCCACATTTTCCAAGACTGCAGTATTCATACATTCCACTAGTTTTCCCGTCCTAGGATTCATGCCATATCCTAGGATCTATCATACAATCTAGTTTTCCAGCCCTATGATTCATGCAACACCCTAGGAATCTACCATTCAATCTATTTCTCATTCCTAGGATTCATGCAATGTCCTAGGTTCTATTTATAGTTTCATAATTTAACAGATTATACTTAAAGCCACTCTACCAGGTACAACGGGAGTAATGGGGGCGTGGTCGGGAATCCTGCGTGCCTCCGCAACCCCCGGGACTGCAACGGAACGACGTCCTATCACAAGAATCAAACACAAGGAGTGTCTCAAAACAGTGTATAACTACTGTAGACGGGTAGAGGATTTAATTCCGAAAAGGACGCAACTCGAAACGCGGAAAACGGAACCCGGACGGGCCCTAAACGGGTCGAAAACGACGAAACAGTGCAAAATCAGACGTCTGGAACTTCTTCCAGACGTCTTAAAATGTGGATCAGGAATTACCTTGCTCTGCGTGGGCTCTCAGACGTTCAGAAGCCTGCGGGGCGTCTGGCCTAGTTCCCAGACGTCTGATGGTCACCAGGACGTCTGGAAGTCGTTCCCGCCGTCTGGCACTGCAGCCAGACGTCTGATTCGCGTTGGATGCGAATCTCCGACCCTGCGCGTACCCATTTCCTCTCTCTCTTAGTACGGTCAATCGAAGGGAAGGAAGAAGATGGAAAATCTCACCTTTCAGACGTCTGGACAGTCTTCCAGACGTCGTTCCCGTCGTCTGTCTAGAAGCACAGACGTCTGATTCCGGAAAATTTTCCAGAACCAGGGCGCGACTCGCCCTCCGCTCGCGACGCCCGGCCGCGTCGCGCCTCGTGCGCCTGCTGCTCGAGCCGCAGCAGTCCCCCCCCCCGCGTCGCCTTGCGCCCGCTGCGCCCCCCGCCGACCGGCCCTAGCAGCCCCGGCGAGCTCGCCCTCACGGACGAGCGCCTCTCCCACGCGCAGCACCTCCTCCCACGCTCACCGCAGCTGTCGCTGCCGCTGCACCCTCGCACTCGCTCTCGCGCACTGGCTGAAGGAGAAGAGGAAGGAGGCGGAGGTGACGGGAGTGAGGGAGAGGCGTGGCCCTTTTAAGGCAGCGCGAGGAGGAGAGAGAGAACGCGGCTGAGGCGTCTGCGGCCGCAGGAGAGGGAAAAAGAGGGAGAGAGAGAAAACGCAGGTCTGCGCGCTCAGGCGTGCAGACGAATAGTAGGGTGCCAAAGTAACCGATTTCCGGACGTCTGGAAATGATCCCAGACGTCTGGTCAGACGCCTGTAAGTGATTCAAGACATCTTGTACGACGTCTGGGCCACCTCCCAGACGTCTTAAAATACGTCTGGAGCGCCCGTTCATAACATCCTCCCTCCTCTCTTCCTTCTCTACATTAGTGATAGCCACCACCTCCCTTCACCAGAGCCACTGTCACCGCCACCACCACCATCATCACACAGCTTACCACCCCCTCACCTACCATCCATCCTCGTCAGTACCTTCCCTCTGCCTAGCCTGAGCCTACTACTAGAGCTGTTGGCCCACTACCACCGATGCACCACCACCACACAACCCACCACCCCTCACCGGCCATCCACCATTCTTTCTACCTTCCCCCCCGCCCAGCCTGTTACGACTCGAATCCGACCCCTCTGGGAACCTAGAAACGGCTCACCTCGACTAACCCAAAAACTCAGTCGTCCAACGAGAAACTAATCCATATGCACGTAACCAACACAAACCACACATGCAAGTAGCTAGAATAATTAAAGGAAGCAGCGAAAGTAACTGAAGCTAAAAAAGACAGTAAACATAATCCAAAACTAGTCATCATGACAATGAAAGTTCACACCATCAAGTCCAACATGAAATAGAAACATTCACTACAGTAAAAAAGGCTGAAAGAGAACTAGTACTGGAAACTACGGCTGGGCTCGACTGGGCCCAACACCTTCTGTAGCCGGTGGTGCTGGCTACTCGACTCTCTAACCTGTGCATAGTTATATATAACATGGAGTCAGCTTACATTGAGGAGAGTGGTATATACAACAGTTATATCATTTATGCAACAAAGAAAATCACATATTTACATGTAATATCTAATTATCCAAACAACAGTTAATTTAATAACTAGTGTTTACAAGTCAGATTTCTAGCAAAAGGTCCACAATGTCTCTCAATCTTCCTATTCCCTAAGGGAACGATCTTGGTTGCAGTTTTTCTGCGATGTAGGATGTACACGTGGCACTCTCCTAATTGAGAGAGCACCCCATGATAGTCCTACGCCTGGTCTACCACCCCGAGGTCACGGTCGCGATGTAGCGATGGCTACTGCACACATGATATGAGCATGCATAGCTACCCCGCACTGGCACGCGGTCAGCCGTTTCCAATAGCGGGTACGCCCAAAAGTACAACACGGAATAGCACAGGGCCTTACCCTCTCAGAACAGGGATCTCGCCCCTCCACAGTCCGCATACCCTCATCCCATTATCCCGGTTTACCTAGTGTGCCTAACAAGAGTCAGTGTAGGTGGTCAGTCTTAACCTCGGGCCCGTCGGGCAGCTAGTTCCCCCCTACATTAAGTACAGTAGCTCTCCTCGGTGCCGTGTACGAGAGGGCCAGCTACTTTCCATTGACATCCGATATTTATTCTGTACATGTGAGTTCCTCTTCTAGTTCCCCGTAGGGTTCGTGCATAGAAAATTCTTACTTTCGTACAGTACACATGCCTCTATTCATATCATGATAAATTTAGGATATAACAAGCAACTTATGATTTCACAATTCGATACTTATCTCATCAATCAAGCTAAACATGATACAATATGTATTTCAGTTCAAGCCATGATTCAGCGAATATAAACAGGCAGCTCGTAATTTGGCATATTCAGGAAACATTACCACAATTTAACATTCACAGCATGTATAATTATTTATTTTTCTACCTCAACCCTAGAGTTCATTGTACATCCTAGGGTTTAGCCAATTAGTTCTAAAGAACATGCATTTTCATCATTTAATTCACAAGGGATAGTAAAGACCACTCTACCAGAGTAACTGGGAGGTGTGGGGTCACTAACGGCAAACCGTGTAGCCTCTGCGAGTCCCAAGCACACCACGAACGGGCATCCTATTAACACGGACGGTCAGGTCAACCATTTCAATATTTCTCGAAACAAGAAAAAGGGTTCAAAATAGCTAGAACAAGGCTTCATCACAAAGGGATTTCCAATAGGAACCCAACAGTACCTTATTTACGAAAAATCTATTTCGTTTGGGCCCTAAACCGGCCCAAACACCTTTTCTGGTTCACTTGAACCAAACCAAGCAGGCTGGTTTAGCTGGACTGGCTGCTTGATGCCTGAATCCATCAAATCAGACTAAAATTAGACATCTGGGAGAGGTCCCAGACATCTTAAATGGCAACAGGAAGCTCACCTTGCGTTGTGTGCTGATACCGAACGTTTGGAACCCCTCACGGTCGTCCTAGGGTCCTTCCAGACATTTGTCAACGCACCCAGATGTCTGGGGTAGTTATCAAACGTTTGTAGATGCGTCCAGACATCCTAAAGCATATGGAAAGCTACGGCTGCGCCTCTTCCCAACGACTCTGCAGGCGCACACAGACTCGTATGGTCACGACCTTCTCTAAGCGGTTCGTACCAAAACATGCAGGGATTGTCCAAAGCACATACCTTTGAAATCCGCCTAGTCAGACGTCTGATGTTGCCTCCAAGCGTCCTATAAGACGTCTATCAAGAGGTGCAGACGTTCAATCCGCGGAGAAAGGCCCTCACACAAGCCTTCGCGAGCCTTCTCCTCGCAGGAGGCTCCTCTTCGCTCTGTGACACACGGCTCAAGGCTCAGGCTAATAGTAGGGACAGTACGAATGCACAGACCTTAAACAGGGTCTTACCTCGGGTTTTTGTGCCATTTCAGACGTCTGGATACAACTCTAGACGTCCGACCAGCCGTCTGAGGGTCCTCCTAGATGCTGATTCTGCGGAAAAATAATTCCACAGAACCGCACTAGGCCTTCTTCCTCGTAGCCAAGTCTTCTCCTTCATGCACAGGAGCTGCAGGAGCTCCGACGCTGCCTCAGCCTTGCACGAAACTCCTCCCCTTAGCTCCCACGATGGCTCCGCCCCCTACCCGAGTTCGCACACTCCTCGCGCAACAGCTCCCTCAGCAACAGCGTGGACGGGGATGGAATGGATGAAGGAAGGAGACAGGGTGGGTGTGTGCAGTTGCAGGGAAGAGGGGTGTGGGAGAGGGGGTAGGGCACGAACTCCAATGCTGGGGGGTTTTATAGGATAGCCTAGGGTTAGGGCTTGAGTAGTGTGCATGGGGTGTGGGTGTGGGCTCGAAAAATTACACAAAATACCCCGCAACATTCCCAAACTCCCACAAGTCCTTCCACTAAAAACTTAAGAGGTTAAAATTTGCAACGAAACCCTCACAGTCTTGGGAAAAGCCTACCGACCCTTGTGAATGGTCATTTCACAGCCTATCACTAGAATCACTACCATCACCACACAACCTACCACCCCCTCACCGGCCATCCTCCTTCACTATAGCCAATAGCCATCACCCTCTCTCTTGACGATTCTCCTATTTCAGTGCCTTTCCTTAACTTAACCTAAATTATTTGAAACTTCGATGTAGTCATTCAAACTTTAATGCTTAAATTATACATAATTATTTAGGTTCTCATCTAATTTTTTGTTTAAACAAGATTAAAAAACATGCACATGTACATATTAAAATTTTCCCTTACTAGTAAAAAATTATTTTGATTCTCGTCTAATTCTTTATTTTAAATGCCTGCATCTATGAAAAAAATTTTATGATTAAGATAATCTTCTTATAATATATGTCTACTTTTCTACATGAAAGAGACAATTACTATCATACAACTATCTTTTTTTTTATTTTTACATATTTTATTCACTTTTTTAGAAGATATAAATTATTTATAACATTAAAATGTTTTGTTATTAAGTATGAAAGATATAGGAAATATACAGAAGATAAACATAAGTTTTGAATCATTTGATTAGTCAACAACCCGCTCAACCCGACCCAAACTGACCCAATTTTTATGGGTTTTGCTGGATTAGGTTCGGTAGTGTAATAGGTTGGGTTAGGTTGGAAAAATCCTAACCCGAAAACTATGGGTTGGGTTTGAGTTGAGTCCTAACTTGACCCAACCCGACTTGTGTACACCTCTAATCGCGCCATGCGTTGCACGTCAATACGCGCATGCACGCGACTGCGAATCACGCTCCCTCACCTCTAGATCTCCTCCACTCCTCACTTAGCCGTCCAATTAGCAGCTCTTCCACGCATACACTAAGGAAAATGAGGGAGAGGGCAGGAGTGCTCTCTCTCTCTCCTCCACTCGCTCGTCTGACGAGGCAACGTCGATCTCGAGGTGGTGCTAATCTCGAGGTGCGCATGAGAGGTGAAAGGTGGGCACGGATAATGAAAGCTGGGTTTTATAAGGAGGGTTTACGGTTATGTGGGGCCATAAAAATTTCAAGTCAGGCCCCACGGTTCTAGTTTTTCCATATGGGATCCTCATGATGAAACATAGGGGCGTAAAATTTGCATCTTGCTGCTCCATGAAAGGAAAAGCTACACAGGGGTCCCTACGTGGGTTAATTAATGCGCAAAAAATGATGAAAAGGCCCTTGAAATTTAGGGAATTTTTTTTTTAAAAAGAAAGGAATGCTATCGAGTCACTGATAGCAAATCGGGAGAAATTTAGGGAAATTCCCGAACCGTAAGACATTAATTTACATGTAGGAATTGCAATAAACCCCATTGGGTCTAAAAAATTACAGAATGACCCTCGGGTGTACAACTTGGAATGCGAGATTTATCAAAACCACCCCGAGCTCTCAAAAAAATTTCCTAACGACCTCTAAGGGTCCAATTGGGAAATTCAAGAAGGGTAATTTCACTTACGAACCCTAGAAAGCAATTTCACTCAAGATCTTTAGAGTATTCATTGCATTTTTTCATTTATGGCACTTGGGATCCTTGGAAAGTTATTCCACTTAAGATCCTTCGAGTAGTCATTGCGTTTTTCTATGATTCTAAACATTTGACATCCCTAAAAAGCTATTCCACTTAAGATCTTTCGTGTATTTGTTGCATTTTTCAACAATTCTTAGCACTTGGGATTCCTATAAAGCTATTTCACTTAGGATCTTTGAGCAAGCATTGCTTTTTTTAATAGTTTATGACACTTGAGATCCCTGGAAAGTTATTTAACTCAGTATCCTTTAACGATGAGAGAAGATGGACATTGAGAATATGAGACTATTCAACATTCCTACTCACTTATTAGTATGAATAAGTGCTCAACATTAAACTCCTTTCAGGTACCCTAGTATCATCTACTCAGACAGGCTCCTTTCGCTAAGAGTACCTCTTTTAATTGATATCCTAACATCATTCACACATGTGGGTGTCTACAAAACTTTCGATAGGGGTGCACATAAGTCAGGCTACTATAATTACCTAAATAAACTTGGAAATAATTTCCTAAATTACTATGATTCCAACCATGATAGCTGTTTGTCACCTTTGAACTTATGACGTAAACATTTAAAAAGGGCATGGATTTGAGACCAAGTAAGAGATTAAGTAATGAATAACGTTTAAACATGAATAAGAGATAAAGATATAGTGGACCTAAAGATAGCTTTGAGGGTTGAATGAAAAATTAGCAAGACAAGTAGGATGATCGACAAGGAGATAGCGATGGTAAAGTATGGTAGGTTGTATTAAAAAATACTTTATACTAGAAATCACCTATTGGGAAACTTTGCTTGTATCTCTTATACGCTTATCAACTTTGTAAGAGAAGATTAGAACGAGGAGAACATGATACCTAATACCAACAACCACCTCACTTCTAGTGTGCTCTTAGTTTGTCGTTATGAATTTATCCTGTTGGTGGCTGTTACGAAAACTTGGATGAAAAGAAATAGTGCTCTCTCCTTTTCTCTTTACTTTTTTTTTTTTTTTTGTTGTAACCCGAGGTAATCGGTCATGCCGATGGACTTACGTATTATGTATTTCTTTGTCCACTCGCATTACGAACAATTTCATTATGAACCTTGCACCATGAGTTGAGGCCCTTTAGACCCAAAGAATCCTTTAAGAATTAACTTCAAATCATACAACCAAGCTAGATCAAGAAGGTTAACAACGGAGTAGAACCGTAAGCAACTTATCGGTTAGAAAATCTAAGTTAGATAGATATATTAGCTTAATGCTTTAATTGATCAATAATAGTCCTAAACATCTTTAAACTACCTACTTTGTAACAAATGTCTCCTTCTAAGCAACTTTACACCATGCCGCTTTCACCAAACCCAAGTAAGCAAAAGGAGATGGGGATGGGATTTCCTTTCTATTATTGTGAACCATGATAACTCTGGTGGATTAATTTATATGCTTATTTAGCAATGATTCATATTTTTCTTTTGCTCTCTCATACTTTGACCTACCAGAAAACTGTGATGTCAGGGTTTATAGCCAAATATAAACCAATTATATAGGTTAGTTATTTATGTTATGTAGACTAGTTCACACTCATGACTTTCTTTGGGGCATGCTCTCCAAGGAGATTAAAAACGAGGGAATGAGTCATAGGGTATATGTATTGGCTTTTATTGCCTTTCAATCTCACCTCAACTTTACATTATCATTTATGGTAGGAATTTCCATTCACTTTATTCTCAATGACTAAAATATTTCAAAGGAGAAGGTTGGGTTTTCACTAATCCATGGTGTTATTATTATTATTATTTTATTTAGAAGATAAATATGGTGAGCATAAAACTTGAGTTAACTCTTTGGTGGCAACCTATGGTGTTAAATTATTTGCATGACATATTGTCATGTCTTGATGGACTTAAAATTTAATTCACCAAATTATGCATGCGAATACTTTTGGTATAAAAATGAAGTAGTATCTGCACGACAAATGTTTGGGCATCTTTTTAAAATGAAATTTCATGCAGTTCCAATGAACCAATTGATCATCACGATCTGATACTTCTGAAATCTTATATTATTCTTGATAAAAAGGGCATCCATTCTATCAAACACTCATATTACAAAGGTGACTCTCTTGTGATGAAGCATGCCATCTCTCATCTGACAAGGGACATAAGTTTATATGCCGTTATTCTAAACTAAAACTACATTTTAGCATAACAAAACTATCAAGTAGCTAGGCATGCAAGCATATAAATGAACCCATCATATACAAAAATATCAAGAAAAAGTATAGTTGCACGACAATTTATAAAGGTAGATTTCTGTCAAGAGCTTGTGCAAGATCATGCGATCACTTAATAAATCAAAATCATTCATATACGACGGTGTCTTTTTCTTCTCCATTTACAACAACTAAGAAAACTTATCCACTTAAAATCAATTTTCAAGCAAAAAAACGTCAACTATTATTATTTCATGTTTATTCTAAACTACCCTGTCGATGCAATTAGGTCCCTCTAGTTCACTAACAAGCACCTTCTCAGAGGGTCTTCTGATCAATCGTGGCAATCATCTTAGTGAAATTCTACTGCTTCCATGCTACCACGTCCCTGGATTGGAACTCAAAAACGAGTTTGACATAAGTCACTTGCATCTGAAATTATGTCAACCTAGATACAACCATACTTACATGGATATTATTTGACAAGGAGAATTATTACGAGAAATAAAAATTAGAAACAGCAGGATATAAGGGATTTATTATATCCGAATGTTTGATAGGATTTGTTATATTGTAAAAGAAATTAGAGAGTTTTATTTCACTTAAGATGTTTATTTAGTGAAATAAATTAGTGAAATAAAAATAAAATTAATTGAAAAGAAGAAGTAGATGGAATTAACCTGTAGAATTAGATAATTTTATTGGAGGGAATTGTTTAATTTTGAAATTACATCCTAATTTTGAAATTATACAATTAAAAAATTAAAGATGACAAATATAAAATTGAGGATAAAATTAATATTACTTCTACGTGCAAAACACCAATGAAAGATCCCATCAAGTGCGACACGACCTAACTCCATTGTCATTCCACATCTTAAGCCATTCTCACATTGATTTCCCACCTCATCATGCAATCCAATAATAGAGCAAAACCCATCCCACCTCCTACAAATCCAACACTATCCCACATTTCACCACAGGTTTCCAATCCTAACACCAAAGTTTCAAATTTGATATTTGGTTGAGAGATAATCCCATTGGATAGGTAACATGATAAAGATAAATGAACAATGCATAAATGATAACATGTTACGGTCATGATTCATGAGAAAGATCAACTCAATTTTTTACCAGCAACATATTAATTTACCTATCAAGTTTAACTTTATTTACTCCATTTTCTCACAAACAATAATAAAAGATATTTTTACATATATTTGTAAATTTTTTAAAAAGACATATATACCCTGCACCTATTTTGTATTTATGTGTATACCTTTAATATTATTGTGTATGTCCTCTTAAACTTGAATTTGTTAGGCTGCATACCTTTAAAAAAAGTTCAAAGTAAGAATGAAAGATATTTTTTTAAGGACCCCTAAATTTTATCTTATTTTTTTCCAAAATAACCTCCCAGCCCCATTCCTATCCCAACGGCTTTCTCCGGCAACAATGGGACTTGAGAGGGGGGGTCGGGTGGGGGATTTGTGTGGAGGAGGGGTGAGGTTCTGTAGGTGAAGGGGAGGAGGAGGTGGTGGAGGGGTCGGAGCCGACAAGGAGGGTGACAATGACGGTGGTGAGGGAGTGTGCGGCAATGATGTGGGGAGGTTGAGGGGATGATGGAGACTGTGACGATGGAGGCAGGGAGGGTGATGCAGGGAGAAGGGGGTAGAGGAGGAGCAGTAGGAGATGGTGTTGGGTCAATTCAATTTTATTAATTTATTAATACGGATTAATTTGTGTATATAATCACATATGTATTTCAACTGTTAGTTATGACCCATATTTAAAAGTGATCAATTGAGACGACATTATTATAATGGATATTAAAGTATCATTAAGATATAGAGTTATTGTATAGAAACCTATGAAGTAATTTCTATTCTATGATGAGCTAAATAAAAGTTTACCAGAAATTAATTGGTGGTTACCAATTAATCAAAAGGGGTTGTGGTCTTTAACCCTACATACGCACATTCCATGAGAGCCTCCCCATCAATTCCAAGAGAGAAAGAGAGAACAGGAAAAGGAGACAAGAGGCAACTGGGATTTCCAGGGTCGTTGGTTGTCATCAAATATTATACTCCTTAACGTAGGTTGTGTAGAGGTTAGAAGACCATCTCTGATCTACACTTCTTCATCACCATCATTTCTGCCTTGATTCCAATGGCTGAAACCATAGGTATAACTCATATCACACCTTATCTCATGTAGGGAATTTTGTCAACATCCATCTATATGATTGCACGTATTTTGGCATGTCAAACCATGTTTTATTAAGTCTACAAGGATCAGCATAAACCTAGGTTATATGCTAGACCCTTAAACTTCTGAAAACCCAAGTTACTTTTCTGTGACCGCAACTAATACTGGTACTGTTCACCAGTACCGATACTAGTCGGTTACTGGGCGTCCTATATCAATAAGGATGATGGATGAGTACCGGTACTTATCATGAGTATCGGTACTTAAAGGATACAAAACTCAATACTGTATCATTGCAGTACCGGTACTTACAACTTGTATTGGTACTCATTGGTTACAGATTCAGTCTTCAGTTCTAAGTAATCTGAGACTATGAGTTACATATACCAGTACTGGTTTTAAGTATCGGTACATGAATGCCACAGGTCAAAGACTATTGACCCTACCAACTTGTCAAGTACATCATGTGTACCGGTACTGTTCATCAGTATCGATACATCGTGAGTACTGTCATGGTGGTTCAGGTTTTTTAACTCAGTGCCAGTACTCATGTAGGACCAGTACTCAGGATAAGTATCGGTACTTGCTGAGATCAGACGAGTTTTAAATGAATTCCAGTACCTTTCAGGTACCGGTACTTGACATGAGTACCGGTATACCTTAAGTATTGGACATTTACCTGTAAGTCAAGTGTATCGGTACTCATACATGAATGCCGGTACCACTTGAATATGTGTCATGTAAAGTATTTAGACTTGGGTCAACTTATAGTTCCCATCATTAGCTTAAAGGTGGGTTAATTTTGTACTTAACCCTAACAAGTGGTATCAAGTTTAACTCTCTTGGCTGCCAACCTAAGTTGAAGGTTAATACATAAACATTGTTTAATGTTTCAATATAAGGTGTAATGTATACATTTTAGAGTGAATTAATTGAAACAATAACTCGCCAAAGTGAGCTCTGTTGTGGATGTTGGTTCATTGTAAAGTTGCAAAAGGGATTGTGTAAGGATGGGGACACTCATTAGCCCAAAGAAAAGTGAGTGTTCATCACAATTACACATACTCTCATGGTAGTAAGTGTGTGATGATTGTTAGGTTTCTGCTGTATGACTATTGAGTCGACTCAAAGGAAGGCTTGCAGTTGGTATGATACTTAATCATTAACACTTGATTACTATGCCAAGATGTCATTTACAGATTAAATACCTTGTCCAAAGATAAAGTAATTAATATAGTACCCGATATCCTGTGATGGGCCTAACCTTATTCAAACTAAATTTTGTTTATTAAGTTAATGTGAGCATATTAATGTCACTATTAATTCTATCCCTATGCTTAATGGCTCAAACTTCAAATCATGGCAAGAGAACTTGCTTATAATTCGCGGAGTCATGGATCTTGACCTTGCGATAAGGGTAGATCCTCCCACTATTTATGAAACAAGTAATGTCGATCAAAAAAGGGAAATGGAAAAGTGGGAGCGATCAAATCGCATGTGCATTATATCATGAAGAAAGCCATTCATGAAGCATTTAAGGGTACAATGTCTAATAAGATAACCACAACTAAAGAATTCCTTGCTAATATTAAGAAATTTGCCAAGAATGAAAAGGCAGAAATTGGTGTACTTTTGACGAATCTCACCTCAATGAGGTATAGAGGGAAAGGCAATGTAAGGGAGTATATCATGGAAATGTCTCTCCTTGCTTCAAACTTAAAAGCATTCAAGTTAGACCTCTCTGAGGATTTATTGGTGCATTTATTGGCTCAAACTAAAGAATTCCTTTAACCAATTTAAGGTGAGTTACAATTGTCAAAAAGAGACTTGGTCTCTGAATGAGCTCATCTATCACTATGTTCAAGAGGAAGAGAGGATGAAGCAAGATAAGACGGAAAGTACTCACTTTGCCACTACCTCTAAAGGCAAGGGAAAGGGGAAGAAAAGAAAATAGGAGGTTGTAGATATAGTGCCTCATAAGAAGCAGTAAGGCAAGATTGGAGAGGCCTCCAACTCAAGCTGCTTCTTCTATGGAGCTAAAGGGCATAAGAAGAAGAATTGTACTGATTACCACGCCCGGCGTGCTAAGAAAGGTATATTTCTTAATCTGGTTTGTACAGAAATCAATTTGGTTTCGGTGCCTAGACACACATGGTAGATGGAATCAAGAGCCACAACTCACATCAGTGTGTCTTTGTAGGGCTGCCTAAGCTATCGAAAACCAAATGAGGCTGAAAGGTTCATCTACGTCGGTGATGGGAAGGCTATGGAAGTGGAGGCAATAGGGTACTTTAGATTATTGTTAAAGACTGATTTTTATTTGAATCTTAATTGTTGCTTTTGACAGAGGGGGTGAGATTTGCATGATAAATAAAATGAAGTGGAAATATAATAAGCAATATCACAAAAATGGCAATCACAAGAACATAAATGATTTTTAAGTAAAAATGCAAACCTGAGTAAACCACAACCTAAGCCTCTCGACTTAGGATTTCTCAATCGACCTAGTTGATCAAATCCACTAACCGAGTTACTTAAAATGAGAGTGACTCAACCTCTTACAACCACGCTACTTAAATGAGGGTAGCATACCTCAAAATCCCTCCTCTTCACAAGGAGTATTTTGTCTCACGAGGGAGACGAGAATTCGCAAAGCGAATACCCAAACAAAAATAATATTACAAAATCCTATAGAGCCACAAAATAAGTATTTAAATCTAGCTACCATAGGCAAAGAAAACTTCCCTTTGATGGAAGTGTGTTGGCTGGCAACAAGGGTGCATGAACCACACGATGGCACTACGATGCTCTCGTATCCAATGGCAGGAGAGCGCGTGCACAACTGGAATGGTGCTCACAAGATGTAGACTAAAGCTTTGGAGAGTAAGAAATTCTAGATGATTTTCTTCTACTTGGACACAAAAGTAGTAGAAGGTAATATTACTAGGTGTATATTGCAAAGGAAGGGTCTTCCTTTATTTATAGAGGCCCTAAGAAGGGTTTAGAAGCCTCATCTAGTTGTTGGAAGGCTTCTATAGCCATTGGGAATAATCCCAAGGCAAATCAAGCTAGAATCAGGGATATAAATGATTTTGATAGGGTTATCAGACGTCTGCATCTATTATTAGACGTCTGGGCCATCGTTTGATCTAGGAATTGGTCGTCTGACGTCTAATTCTAGACGGGTTTCCTTCTTGTTTTGTCCATACCTAAATAGGGTTCTAAGCTAAGTTGCTCAGATGACAGGTTTGACGTTTGGAAATATGACGTCTGGAAATATGTCTAGACGCCTGTCAACAAAAATCATTGCGGGAATGGATTTCCCGAGGCTCAAATGGCTATAAGGTCTGAAGAAAGTAATTAGGGTTAGATGTTAGCCTAACGTTTACTTATTAGACATCTAGGGTTCTCTAAGGATGTTTGAAAATAAACGTTTATCTGATTAAGGGTTGATCCTCAACGATTAAGTCTGACAAGCCGTCCTTTAGTTGGACGTCTGGCAAGTTCCTCAGACGTCTAGACCAAGGGTTGGTTATCTGAAATCAACAGAGAGAAAGTATTAAGTCTAACCTAAGTATTTGGATGCTTAATCAAACAGTCAGACATCTTAAAGTCTAAGATCAGACATCTGATTTCCAGATTGGACGTCTGATAAGGTTGTCTGAAACCTATTTTAGTTTTCTAAGATCTCTACGAGAAATCTAATTATCCTAGGGTTTAGTAAGTGTTCCTAGGACTACTATTTTGTTACTTTGAGGCTCTTTAATAAATGATCTAAGAAAATGAAAAGCAAAGAACAAAAAGATAACTACAAAGACAACATACAAGAATAGAATGAACTTTTATCCTATTATTCATCTCCACGCTTCTTCAAGCTTTCGCTCTAAGTGAAGCTCCTTGTCCTCTATCAAGCTCCTCTAATTCATCATGGACGTGAGCTTGAGCTCCTTTACACTTGTATCCATTTGCAATTTTCCTGAAACTCATAAACTCAAATTGCAAATGTTAAATAATGAGTGTTTTGTTATCATTAAAATTAACAATCGTGGTACCCTTGCACCAACATTAATGAGACATTTGTAGTTCCATCTTTTAGATGTAATTTGATTTCCATTTATGTTTTGGACAAATGTGGCTACATTTGTTCTTTTGATAACGAAAAAGTTAGGATGTTTCATGATTCAAATTTGGTTGGAACTGGCTTTCTTTCTAGTTTTCATAATCTATATTGCCTTGGTAATGTTGCTTCTTATAATGAAACCTCCCTTTTAAGTACATGTGGAGTGAAAAGAAAATTAGTAGATGAAAATTCAGCTTCTTTATGGCACAAGAGATTATGACACATCTCTAGAAGGAGAATTGAAAGACTTGTGTTAAATAGTATTTTAGACCCCTTATATTTCACAAACTTTGATTTGTGTGTGAATTGCATTAAGGGAAAACAAACCAACATAAGGAGATTTGAACCCAATAGGTCATTAGACATCTTGGAATTGATTCATACGAATATCTATGGGTCATTTCCTACGCCTACATGGAATGGTCAACAGTATTTTATCACGTTCATTGATGATTTTTCAAGATATGGCTTCATTTATCTCATTAATTGTAACGAGCGCGTGCCCCAGACGCCTTTTAAGACGTCTGGGAGGTGGCCCAGACGTCTGTCAAGACGTCTGGGATCACATCCAGACGTCTGACCAGACGTCCGGGATAGTTTACAGACGTCTGGCGAACAGTTATGCTCGCACGGGATATTCGTCTGCGCGCCTGTGCGTGCAGACCTGCGATTCTGCCCTTTTTCTCTGCGGCTGCAGGCGGATGCGACCGCCTTCTCTCTCCTCTCCGCGCGGCGTTAAAAGGGGGGGCGCGCCTCCCCTCCCGTCTCCACCATCTTCCTCCTTCTTCTCCTGCCTGTGCGCGAGAGCGAGCGGACGCGAGGCGCAGCGGCAGCGGCAGCCGCAGTGAGCGCGGAGGAGCTGCGGCGTGCGAAGGCGGGGCTCTGCCGTGAGGGCGAGCTCGCCAGGAGCGGCTTGGCCGGCCGGCGGAGGGCGCAGGGGGCGCAGAGCGTCGCGGAGAGGGACCTGCTGCGGGCGGAGCAGCAGATGCGCGAGGTGCGACGCGGGCGGCGTCGCGAGCGGAGGCCGAGCAAGGTTCTGATTCTGGAAAAATTTCCAGAATCAGACGTCTGGATTGATATCCAGACGGCAAGGTCGACGTCTGTGAGATCATACAGACGTCTGAAAGGTGAGTTTCCGCTTTCTTCTTCCTTTTTGTCGACTGACCGTACTGAGGGAGGGGGGTTGGCTGTGCGCAGGTTCTCTGATTCGTCATCCTTTGCGAATCAGACGTCTGGAAGTTGTACCAGACGGCGGGAGTGACCTCCAGACGTCCGGAGTGACCATCGGACGTCTGGGATCTAGGAAAGACGTCCCTGCAGACTTCTGGATGTCCGGGGAACCAAGCCGAACAGGTAATTCTCTGATCCACCGTTTAAGACGTCCTAAACGGGTCGAGAAAGACGATACTGTGCAAAATCAGACGTCTGGAAGGAGTTCCAGACGTCTGATTTTGCACAGTATCGTCTTTCTCGACCCGTTTAGGACCCGTTTGGGCTCCGTTTTCCGCGATTCGAGTTGCGTTCGTTTCAGAATTAATTCCTCTACCCGCCTACAGTAGCTATACCATGTTTTGAGACTCTCCTTGTGTTTGATCCTTGTGATAGGACCTCGTTCGGTTGCAGTCTTGAGAGTCGCGGAGGCGCGCGGGATTCCCGATCACGCCCCCATTACTCCCGTTGTACCTGGTAGAGTGGCTTTAAGTATTAATAAAATCTGTTAAAGTATGGAACCATAACTAGAACCTAGGGCATTGCATGAATCCTAGGAATGAGAAATATATGGAATGATAGCTCCTAGGTGTTGCATGAATCCTAGGGCCGGAAAACTAGATTGTATGATAGATCCTAGGATATGTCATGAATCCTAGGGTGGAAAAATTAGTGGAATGTATATTACTGCAGTCTTGGAAAATTGGAAAGGAATATATAAAGCTGCCTGTAAAATTAATTAACAGCTGCCTGTTACGAATAAAGAAACATGTTTGAGATCATGGATTTTGAGAATGTGAATCTGGAAAGTGAAACATATGATGTTCTGAGATAAAGAGCTGGAACCCTACGGGGAATTAGGAGTGGAACTCCTGGAAAGAAAAAGGAATGGAACTGAGATGTAGTTTGTACTGTCTCTTGGGTACGCAGTACCAAGGGAAGTACCTGTACCTGTTTAGTGCAGAGTGGGGCCAGCCGCCCCAGGGACCCGGGGTTAGGATTGGCCGCTCTGTACCGACTTGTTGGCCCTCGTGTACGTAGTACCGAGGAGAGCTAGTAGTGTTAGGAGAGTACTAGCTACCCCACGGGCCCCGGGGTTCTGCTAGCCTCCTTCACCGACTTGTTAGGCCCACTAGGGCAAACCAGGGTAGTCAGGCGAGGGTGCGCGGACTGTGGAGGGGCAAGGCCCCGGTTTGGTTACTGTAGAGGGGTTGGACCCCTGTTTCTGAGAGGGCTCTGCCCTGGTTCCGTGCTGTGCTTTGGGCGCACCCGTTAACGGAAACGACTGACCGCGTGCCAGTGCGGGCTAGCTACCTGTGCGTTTATCGCGCGTGCCGTAGTCACCGTTACGTCTGTCAGTGACCTTGGGGTGGTTGACTGAGGGTAGGATCACCACGGGGGACTCTCCCGGCCAGGAGAGCACCACGTGCTACTTCTACTTTTGGAAAAGACTGCAATCAAGATCGTCCCACGAGGACATCCGAGATCAAGTAAAGGATCTGAGAAGTAAATGAAATAGTGAGAAAAATTGAAAGATGTAAATAAAGGAAGTAATAGAACATAACAGCTACTGTACACTCTACTGTTGCCTTTAGTTAGTTTGCCACTCTACTCAGCGTTTTGCTGACGTGTTACACTCGTTACCTTTTTCAGGACCAGGTGTTGAGCAGCCAGGGTCGGCGGCTGCAGAGGACGCTGGGCCGAGTAGGGTCCAGTAGAGTTACCACAGCTTTGTACCCCTTTTTGTTTCTGTTCTAGTGAGTAGTTTCTGTTTCCGCTGTACCTTCTTTACCTGCAGTTTTTGTTATATGATAAATGTTGTTTTACTGTTGTGGTGGTGCCTACTGTAGTAGTTTCTTTCCTTACTGCTGTACTTTTTTACTGTTAGTTATATTCATGCTGAATGTGGTTTATTTTACTGTCTTTTGGTTACTTCCTCGTTGGACGACTGGGTCTTGGGATTAGTCGAGTCGGTCCGGTTCTCGTGTCTCGTAGGGACTCGGGAATCGGGTCGTTACAAGATGGTATTAGAGCAAGGTCGTCCCGAGAAGTGAATCAACTGACTGGAAAATAACCAATTCACATGTTTATAGCTAGAGTAGCCACCACAACATATCTCTTGACATGAGCTCTTAGAAGTGTTGTTAGGTACCGTCTGTTTTGACGTTTCCGTTTTGTATCGCCTCTCCTTGCAGGAGATGCCTCGTCGTGGGACTGGCGAGACTGGCCGCGGGAGCGGCCGAGGGCGAGGTCGGCGAGGTGGACGTGCTGTCGTTGACGTCTCGGTGGACCAGCCACCACTCCCTGGCATCCAGGCCTAGGACCTCGCCAGACTGATACGGGATATTGTACGAGAGGAGCTCCACCCACCGCCCCGAGCACCTCCTCCTGGGGTTGCAGAGGGGGAGTCCTCTGTGGGACCACGCGACGGACGCGGCGCTGGACACGAGGGTGGGGATGGGCCCCTGCCGCCCCCACCTTCCTCCGACACTTCTGTACACGAGGCACCTTCGCCTGGAGGTGCACCAGCACCTCCCCTACAGCACCACTTCGAGCTTTTCGGACAGTTCCGGAAGCTGAAGCCCCCCTCCTTCAAGGGGGATGAGGACCCGACCGAGGCAGAGGACTGGCTTGAGCAGCTGGAGAAGATCTTCGACACCCTTCGCCCCCCGGTGGAGTGCCGCGTGGCCTTTGCCACGTACCAACTGGAGAGTGCGGCACACCGGTGGTGGAGGGCGGTCCGGGGACAGGAGAGGGACGAGCCGACGTGGGACCAGTTCGTCACCCTCTTCTGCGAGCAGTACTTTCCCCAGACGTGGCAGGACCAGAGGAGGCGGGAGTTCCACACTCTCCGCCAAGGGACGATGACCGTGAGCACGTACCGCACGCGTTTCTTGGAGCTGTCCCGCTTTGCAGCGACAGCGGTAGCCACTGAGGAGGAGCGCCTTTGGAGGTTCACCGAGGGGCTCCGGCCTGCGATCCGGGGGTATGTCAAACCCCTGAAGCTGCCGACGTTTTCGAGGGTGGTAGAGGCAGCTATGACTTACGAGGAGACCAACCCGTCCGCGCGAGAGACCGACGGCGGGCGGAAGAGGCCCTTTCAGCCAGACTTCTCACAGGGCCGGCGAGAACGGAGACACGTGGCGTCCGCAGGAGAGCCGTCACGTTGTGCAGGGCCATCAGTGGCCTTTGGGGGCCCTCGACAGGGGCCAGTCGCCAGCACCGGACCCCCGCCTAGCCGACAGCAGGGACTCACTGAGGGCGGGAGTCGGGTTCCCCTCTGCTACCAGTGTGGCCAGCCGGGCCACGTCAGGAGGGACTGCCCATCTAGGGCAGGAGGTCAGCAGATACTTCCCGCGCAGAGCACTGGAGGGCGCGCAGGAGGCCGCGGTTTCCAGGCGCAAGGAGGAGGACCGCAGTCGCGAGGAGGGTACCGGCCAGCACCTACCCGTCCGACGCAGAGTGTGGCTGCTTCGTCCGCACCTAGAGCTGAGGGGCGTATCAACTCCCTAACACACAGGGACGCCAGAGCTTCGGGATCCGTGGTAGCAGGTATGGTTTCAGTTTCTGGCAGACTCGTTTACACGCTTTTCGATTCCGACGCTACGCACTCGTTTGTCGCAGCCAGTTTCGCAGTTAGTTTGGACCAGGATTATACACTGTTAGAGAATCCGTTCGTAATCAGAGGTCCGAGTGGTCAGCTGTTTGTAGCTGAGGAGGTGTACACGGGTTGCGGGGTCAGCATCGGGGGACACAGCCTGCCAGCTGACCTGATTATGATACAGATGGAGGACTTTGGAGTGATTCTGGGGATGGATTGGCTGTCCGCTTACCACGCCTTGGTAGACTGTTTTGAGAGGAAGATTGTCTTCTCCATTCCGGAGTTGCCTTCCTTCGAGTTTCACGGGCAGCCAGTGGATGGAGGTTTCAGGTGCATTTCGGCACTTCGGGCGGCGAGACTTTTGAGCCAGGGGTGTGAGGGCTTCTTAGCTTGTGTGGTGGCAGAGCACAGCCCCGTGGCAGACTTCCAGAGCATCCCGGTGGTCAGAGAGTACCCCGACGTGTTTCCAGACGAGTTACCAGGACTACCGCCCGAGCGTGAGATCGAGTTTGAGATCTCACTAGTACCAGGGACCAGCCCCATCTCCACCGCGCCATACAGAATGGCACCGCTTGAGCTGCGAGAGCTCAAGTCTCAGTTGCAGGACCTTTTGGAGAAGGGTTTCGTGAGGCCC
Organism: Thalassia testudinum; assembly: GCA_037157565.1. Classification (NCBI taxonomy): domain Eukaryota; kingdom Viridiplantae; phylum Streptophyta; class Magnoliopsida; order Alismatales; family Hydrocharitaceae; genus Thalassia; species Thalassia testudinum. Next base: position 63,830,995 of record JAZHRO010000022.1, on the reverse strand, counting down.
AGTGCGTCTCCCTGGGGAGCCCCGGTACTGTTTGTGAAGAAGAAGGATGGGACCCTACGCCTTTGTGTGGACTACCGACAGCTGAATAGGGTCACCATCAAGAACAGATATCCGCTGCCGAGGATTGACGATTTGTTTGACCAATTGCGGGGTGCCACGGTGTTTTCCAAGATCGACTTGAGGTCTGGATACCACCAGTTGAGGATCAGGGAGACCGACGTCTCCAAGACGGCTTTCCGTACCCGGTACGGACACTACGAGTTTTTGGTCATGCCGTTTGGGCTGACCAATGCCCCCGCTGCTTTCATGGACCTGATGAACCGGGTGTTCAGACCGTACTTGGACCAGTTTGTGGTGGTTTTCATAGATGATGTACTCATCTATTCTAGAGATCGGACGCAGCACGGACAGCACTTGCGGATGGTTCTGGACACTCTGAGACGACGCAGGCTGTACGCCAAATACAGCAAGTGCGAGTTCTGGTTGAGGGAGGTGACCTTTTTGGGTCATGTGATCTCTGGAGACGGCCTGGCGGTGGATCCCGCCAAGGTCGAGGCAGTGCTCAGGTGGGAGAGACCGCGTTCAGTCACTGAGATTCGCAGTTTCCTGGGACTGGCAGGTTACTACAGACGGTTCATCAGAGGGTTTTCGCAGATTGCACGTCCTATGACACAGTTGACTCGGAAGGATGTGCCTTTCGCTTGGACAGACGCCTGTGAGGCGTGTTTTCTGGAGCTGAAGGAGAGGTTGACCTCGGCTCCCGTGCTCACCATCCCTGACAGTAGTGGCGGGTTCGTTGTGTACACGGACGCTTCATTGCAGGGGTTAGGAGGTGTGCTCATGCAGAGGGGCCACGTGGTCGCTTACGCTTCGCGGCAACTGAAGCCCCATGAGCATACCTATCCTACCCACGATCTAGAGTTGGCAGCTGTTGTCTTCGCGCTGAAGACATGGAGGCACTACTTGTACGGTGAGACCTTCGAGATTTTTACAGATCACAAGAGCCTCAGATATCTTTTTGACCAGAAGGAGCTCAACATGAGACAGAGACGTTGGTTGGAGCTCCTGAAGGACTACGACTGCAGCATCTCCTACCACCCGGGAAAGGCCAATGTGGTGGCTGACGCCTTGAGCCGTAAGGCGCCCGCACGCTTGGCCAGTCTACAGTTACAGAGTTGGAGCCTTTTGGAGGAGGTGGGCAGTTGGCGACCTCTAGAGTTACGAGGGTACTGTGGGGCAGTGACGGTGACACGGCAGACCAGGCCAGAGTTGATAGACCGCATCATCACGGGACAGATGGCCGATCCGTACTTGCAGTCTTTGCGCGACAGAGTACTGTCAGGGGACCCAGGGGACTTCTCTTTCACAGACCAGGTGTTACGCTTGAGGGGACGGCTGTGCGTCCCCAGAGACGAGGAGCTGTTGAGAGAACTCCTGACTGAGGCACACGGTTCCAGATTCACCATACATCCCGGAAACACGAAAATGTACCATGACTTGAGACGCGAATTCTGGTGGAGAGGGATGAAGCGGGATGTGGGTGAGTTCGTGCAGCAGTGCTTAGTGTGCCAGCAGGTGAAAGCCGAGCATCAGAGGCCTGCAGGGCCGCTTCAGCCGCTTCCAGTGCCAGAGTGGAAGTGGGAGAGCATCACCATGGACTTGGTGGTGGGCTTACCTGTTACCCAGCGAGGACACGACGCAGTCTGGGTAATAGTGGATAGATTGACGAAGACGGCACGATTCTTGCCAATCCGAGTCACTTTGGGACCAGCACAGTTGGCAGAGAGGTATATCCGTGATGTGGTGCGACTACACGGAGTTCCGCGGGAGATCGTATCCGACCGGGATACCCGCTTTACGTCCCAGTTTTGGGCTGAGTTTCAGCAGGCTTTGGGGACGAGGTTGAGGTTTAGCACGGCTTACCACCCCCAGACGGACAGACAGTCGGAACGCACGATACAGACACTTGAGGACCTTTTGCGTGCCTGTGTACTAGACTGGAGGGGCTCTTGGGAGGAGCACCTGCCCCTGGCGGAGTTTGCATACAACAACAGCTATCACTCGAGCATCGGCATGGCTCCCTACGAGGCTCTGTACGGACGGAAATGCACGGCACCCTTGAGTTGGGTTGAGGTGGGGACCAAGTGGGAGGTTGGCCCCAGGTTGATCCGGCAGAGTCAGGAGGTAGTTGAGCAGATCCATAGACGACTCCGCACTGTCAGGAGCAGACAGAAGAGCTACGCAGATCGCAGACGCAGAGAGGTGCAGTTCGAGGTTGGGGACCACGTCTTTCTTCGTGTTTCGCCCATGAAGGGCTTACAGCGGTTTGGGGTGAGAGGGAAGCTCGCGCTGAGGTTCGTAGGGCCCTTTGAGGTCCTGGAGCGGGTTGGACCCGTTGCTTACAGACTTGCCCTTCCCCCGCAGCTTTCTGGTGTGCACGACGTGTTCCACGTGTCCAACCTCAGGAAGTACGTAGCCGATCCCAGCCACGTACTGAGTCACGAGAGCGTCGAGGTGAGCGACGACCTGACCTACCCCGAGCGGCCAGTACAGATCCTAGACCGAGCAGTCCGCAGGTTGAGACGAAAGCAAGTACCCCTGGTAAAGGTTTTGTGGAGGAGCCAGCGGTACGAGGAGGCTACCTGGGAGCCTGAGGCGGCAATGCGGGAGCGGTACCCAGAGCTTTTCGCGGGTACGTCTTTTCGGACCGGCTTCGGTCCTCTTTGAGTTTGTTATGGTTATTTGGACATCATTTTCCCGCACCCTAGTTGGCGCAAGTTTCGGGGACGAAACTTCCTTTGAGTTTGTTATATTGTAACGAGCGCGTGCCCCAGACGCCTTTTAAGACGTCTGGGAGGTGGCCCAGACGTCTGTCAAGACGTCTGGGATCACATCCAGACGTCTGACCAGACGTCCGGGATAGTTTACAGACGTCTGGCGAACAGTTATGCTCGCACGGGATATTCGTCTGCGCGCCTGTGCGCGCAGACCTGCGATTCTGCCCTTTTTCTCTGCGGCTGCAGGCGGATGCGACCGCCTTCTCTCTCCTCTCCGCACGGCGTTAAAAGGGGGGGCGCGCCTCCCCTCCCGTCTCCACCATCTTCCTCCTTCTTCTCCTGCCTGTGCGCGAGAGCGAGCGGACGCGAGGGCGCAGCGGCAGCGGCAGCCGCAGTGAGCGCGGAGGAGCTGCGGCGTGCGAAGGCGGGGCTCTGCCGTGAGGGCGAGCTCGCCAGGAGCGGCTTGGCCGGCCGGCGGAGGGCGCAGGGGGCGCAGAGCGTCGCGGAGAGGGACCTGCTGCGGGCGGAGCAGCAGACGCGCGAGCGGAGGCCGAGCAAGGTTCTGATTCTGGAAAAATTTCCAGAATCAGACGTCTGGATTGATATCCAGACGGCAAGGTCGACGTCTGTGAGATCATACAGACGTCTGAAAGGTGAGTTTCCACTTTCTTCTTCCTTTTTGTCGACTGACCGTACTGAGGGAGGGGGGTTGGCTGTGCGCAGGTTCTCTGATTCGTCATCCTTTGCGAATCAGACGTCTGGAAGTTGTACCAGACGGCGGGAGTGACCTCCAGACGTCCGGAGTGACCACCGGACGTCTGGGATCTAGGAAAGACGTCCCTGCAGACTTCTGGACATCCGGGGAACCAAGCCGAACAGGTAATTCTCTGATCCACCGTTTAAGACGTCTGGAAGGAGTTCCAGACGTCTGATTTTGCACAGTATCGTCTTTCTCGACCCGTTTAGGGCCCGTTTGGGCTCCGTTTTCCGCGATTCGAGTTGCGTTCGTTTCAGAATTAATTCCTCTACCCGCCTACAGTAGCTATACCCTGTTTTGAGACTCTCCTTATGTTTGATCCTTGTGATAGGACCTTGTTCGGTTGCAGTCTTGAGAGTCGCGGAGGCGCGCGGGATTCCCGATCACGCCCCCATTACTCCCGTTGTACCTGGTAGAGTGGCTTTAAGTATTAATAAAATCTGTTAAAGTATGGAACCATAACTAGAACCTAGGGCATTGCATGAATCCTAGGAATGAGAAATATATGGAATGATAGCTCCTAGGTGTTGCATGAATCCTAGGGCCGGAAAACTAGATTGTATGATAGATCCTAGGATATGGCATGAATCCTAGGGTGGAAAAACTAGTGGAATGTATATTACTGCAGTCGTGGAAAATTGGAAAGGAATATATAAAGCTGCCTGTAAAATTAATTAACAGCTGCCTGTTACGAATAAAGAAACATGTTTGAGATCATGGATTTTGAGAATGTGAATCTGGAAAGTGAAACATATGATGTTCTGAGATAAAGAGCTGGAACCCTACGGGGAATTAGGAGTGGAACTCCTGGAAAGAAAAAGGAATGGAACTGAGATGTAGTTTGTACTGTCTCTTGGGTACGCAGTACCAAGGGAAGTACCTGTACCTGTTTAGTGCAGAGTGGGGCCAGCCGCCCCAGGGACCCGGGGTTAGGATTGGCCGCTCTGTACCGACTTGTTGGCCCTCGTGTACGTAGTACCGAGGAGAGCTAGTAGTGTTAGGAGAGTACTAGCTACCCCACGGGCCCCGGGGTTCTGCTAGCCTCCTTCACCGACTTGTTAGGCCCACTAGGGCAAACCAGGGTAGTCAGGCGAGGGTGCGCGGACTGTGGAGGGGCAAGGCCCCGGTTTGGTTACTGTAGAGGGGTTGGACCCCTGTTTCTGAGAGGGCTCTGCCCTGGTTCCGTGCTGTGCTTTGGGCGCACCCGTTAACGGAAACGACTGACCGCGTGCCAGTGCGGGCTAGCTACCTGTGCGTTTATCGCGCGTGCCGTAGTCACCGTTACGTCTGTCAGTGACCTTGGGGTGGTTGACTGAGGGTAGGATCACCACGGGGGACTCTCCCGGCCAGGAGAGCACCACGTGCTACTTCTACTTTTGGAAAAGACTGCAATCAAGATCGTCCCACGAGGACATCCGAGATCAAGTAAAGGATCTGAGAAGTAAATGAAATAGTGAGAAAAATTGAAAGATGTAAATAAAGGAAGTAATAGAACATAACAGCTACTGTACACTCTACTTTGCCTTTAGTTAGTTTGCCACTCTACTCAGCGTTTTGCTGACGTGTTACACTCGTTACCTTTTTGAGGACCAGGTGTTGAGCAGCCAGGGTCGGCGGCTGCAGAGGACGCTGGGCCGAGTAGGGTCCAGTAGAGTTACCACAGCTTTATACCCCTTTTTGTTTCTGTTCTAGTGAGTAGTTTCTGTTTCCGCTGTACCTTCTTTACCTGCAGTTTTTGTTATATGATAAATGTTGTTTTACTGTTGTGGTGGTGCCTACTGTAGTAGTTTCTTTCCTTACTGCTGTACTTTTTTACTGTTAGTTATATTCATGCTGAATGTGGTTTATTTTACTGTCTTTTGGTTACTTCCTCGTTGGACGACTGGGTCTTGGGATTAGTCGAGTCGGTCCGGTTCTCGTGTCTCGTAGGGACTCGGGAATCGGGTCGTTACATTAATGAACAGGCACAATCATTTGAGATGTTCAAGAACTATAAAGTCGAAGTTGAAAATCAACTTGACAAATGTATCAAAAGCATCAGATCCAATTGTGGTGGTGAATACTATGATTGGTATGATAGTTCAGGTGAACAACGTCCAGGGCATTTTTCTAAATTCCCAAAGGAATGTGGTATTGTCCCTCAATACACCATGCCGAGCTCGCTTACCATGAATGGTGTAGTTGAGAGGCGAAACAGGACACTTAAGGATATGATGAGGAGTATGATTAGTCATACTACCTTACCTGTATCTCTCTGGGGAGAAGCACTTAAGACTACAACTTATATCCTTAATAGTGTATCAACTAAAGCAACTGATAAAACTCCCTATGAACTTTGGACTGGAAGAAAACCCAGTTTAAAGTATTTGCATGTTTGGGGCTGTCCAGCTGAGGCTAGGCCTTATAGGCCAAATGAAAAGAAGCTAGACTTCAGGACTGTCAGTTGTTATTTTATTGGTTACTTTGAAAGATCACGAGAGTACAAATTTTTTGATCCCACAAATAAAGTATTTTTTGAATCTAGAAATGCCAAATTCTTTGAAGATGTTGAGTCTACCACAGAAAATAGAGTTAAAAACTTTGTCTTTGAAGAGGAATATGTAGAAATTCCTGTTGATGCTGTTGGAATTGATGAGGATCAAGTTTTGGAGAATTCCAAGGACACTTGGTTCAAGATAATGTTAAGGGAATTACTCTAAAAGAACATGCTCAAATTTCTCAGGAACCTATGCCATTAAGGAGATCCACTAGAGAGAAAAGGCGTACAATGTCAAATGATTACATTGTATTTCTTCAAGAACATAAGGTTGACATTGAGGTGATGGAAGATGATCCAACCAACTTCCATAAAGTAATACAAAGTTAGAACTCTCAAAAGTGGATTGATGCGATGAACGAGAAAATCAAGTCAATAAAAGACAATGATGTTTGGGATCTTGTCCCATTACTTGAAGGTGCGAAATTCGTTGGTTGTAAATTGATTTTTAAAACCAAGCGAGATTAAAAAAGGTAATGTGGAGAGGTATAAAGCACGTCTTATCTCTAAGGGTTTTACCAAAAAAAAAGGCATTGATTATAAAGAGACCTTCTCTCCAGTTTCCTCAAAAGATTCATTTCGCATCATAATGGAATTGGTGGCACATTTTGATCTTGAGTTACATCAGATGGATGTAAAGACGATGTTTCTCAATGGCGGCATTGATGAAACAATCTATATGGTGCAACATGAAAACTTTGTGTTAGGAGACCCAAATCAAATAGTTTGTAAACTCAAGAAATCCATCTATGGACTAAAGCAAGCATCCAAACAGTGGTATTTTAAATTTCACCAGGTGATCTCTTTTGGTTTTGAGATGAATTTGGCAGATGAATGCTTATACCACAAGTTCAGTGCGAGTAAACATATTTTCTGATATTATATGTTAAGGACATGCTGTTTTCCACTAATGATATGAGCCTTATGGAAGATACCAAGAAATTTCTTGCCAAACATTTTGACATAAAAGATCTTGGAGATGCCTCTTTTGTGTTAGGCATTGAGATATATCGAGAGTGTTTTCGTCATATAATGGGGTTGTCACAAAAGAGTTATATAGAGAAAGTCTTAAAAGGTATGGCATGTAGAATTGTAAACCTTTAGAAACTGCTATGGCTAAAGGAGATAAATTTAGTCTCGCTCAGTGCCCTAACAGTGAATTTGAGAAACAGGAGATACAAACAGTCCCTTATGCATCTACTGTTGGCAGTATAATGTATGCACAAGTTTGTGCACAACCAGACTTGGCATATATTACGGGAATGTTGGGCAGGTACCTTAGCAATCCAGGAAAATACCACTGGAAAGCAACTAAAAGGGTCATAAGATATTTGCAAAGAACAAAAGTTCATATGCTCACATTCAAGAGATCGAAGCGACTTGAGATTGTTGGATTCACTGACTCTGACTTCGCTGGATGCTAGGATAGCCGGAAATCTAGTTTTGGCTATGTTTTGTTGCTTGCCAATGGCACTATTTCTTGGAAGAGTGCAAAACAATCTTTGATTGCATCTTCCACTATAGGAGCAGAGTTTATAATTTGTTATGAGGCATCCAATCATGGAATTTGGCTACGGAATTGTCACCGAGCTGTGTATTTTGGATGGCATTAAGAGGCCATTAAAGTTATATTGTGACAATCAATTCACAGTCCTTTATTTCAATAACAACATGAGCGCTTTCAAGTCAAAGCATATAGAGATCAAGTTTCCGGTTGTTAAAGAACATGTACGGAGTGGACTAGTGTCTATAGAGCACATAGGTACAAACTCCATGGTTGCGGATCCACTTGCTAAGGGACTACCACCCAAGATGTTCTTGGAGTACAAAGCTACTATGGGTGTTTATGTCTATTTGTGATATTCAATTTTAGTGGGAGTTTGTAATCTTTGCTGCATATTGTAATAGACAATTAGTTTTCGGTTTATGGTAATTATTTCAAGTGTTTTGTAAAGCTTTATACAGTTTTCTGTAGAATTAATAAAGCTTTTATGTTTTGATGTTTCTGTTTTGGTTATGGTTTGATCTCGCTTAAGAGGACTAGTTGGGAATAGACGTGTGCTGATCACATTGCATGTAATTCCCATGCTACGCATCTATATCCTTATCTAGTTATTCGTTGCATCAACATTTGTGGCTTTTGTTAGCTGTGCTACAAGAATGATAACATAAGCTGCTTAGTTCGGGTGTTTAGTGTAGTTGATAGACTAGAATAGTTTTTGATACATTTCAGATTTGACAGCAAAGGTTGAGCGTAAATTTAGACATGCATGATTATAAAGTATGCACATATTATCCAAGGGGGAGATTGTTGGGTCAATTCAATTTTATTGATCCACTAATATCGATTAATATGTGTATATAATCACATATGTATGTTGACTGTCAGTTATGGCCCATATTTAAAGGTGATCAATTGAGGCATTATTATTATAATGGCCGTTAAAGTATTATTAAGATATAAAGTTATTGTATAAAAATCTATGGGGTAATTTCTATTCTATGTTAGGTTGAACAGTTGGGATTTCCAGGGTTGTTGGCTGCCATTAGATATTATACTCCTTGACTCAGGTTGTGTAGAGGTTAGAAGTGCAATTACCTCTGTTTTGATGTACCAAGATTATGCTTATTGCTAGGCTAATATTTCAGGACTATCTCGGATTAAAGTGTCTTTCAAGTCAAGTGCAGATAGTTGCTGATGTGTGTCTTTATATCTTTATTTGAGTCTAGGACATTATTGTAAGAAACCTCAAATAAAACTCAAAAATGAATTTCCACGTATCTTTTCAAAACTAAGTTTTTAAGGATATTGATTGACCAAATTAGTTATTTGATTGACCAAAATACTTTGATCGACTAACCAACTTCATTAACTGATCAAATTAATCCATTTTAGGAAGTTGATAAATATTATTTTGATCGTCCAACTAAGTAAATTAACTGATCAATTAGTGATTGACCAACCACCTTAATTGATCGACTAATTAACCTTAATTGATCGACCAATTTAACTTCTTATTCAGGCAAAACTTTTAGTATAAATAGAAGTTGTACGCAGCCCATCTACACACAACTTTCAAGAGAAACTTTTCAAAAAGTAGAGCTTCTCGTGCTTATTCCAAAGGCCTCTGCGCCCCGTTCTTCATGTTCTTCAAAAGCACGATGCCTCGAACCTCTGCGAAAAATTTGATTTAATCTTTTATTGAGGTTCCATAGAAGTTATTTCTATTATTCTATCATGTTGCTTTGATTTACAGATTCCAAGATTGTTGGGAAGATCCGTGGATGTTGTTTTTGCCTCTCTTCAGGATAAAAAGAGAAGTGGTTGTAAGAGATTGTGCCACCCTCGTTCAAGTGTTACGGTTAGTGGATTGACTAGCTTGGACTAGTCGAAAAAATCCTAAGCTTGGAGGTTTAGGTAGTGGTTTTCACCCGATTTGGGTTTCCACTATAAATTAGGTGTATTCTGTGCTTGAATCTCTTATGATCTGTGTATATATTTTTTAAAGGCGATACTATTCACCCGTCTCCTCTAGTATACGTTGTGATCTGCAAGATATCCTCCTACTCTCATTTTGGTATCAGAGCCTACGTTGTCCAGGAGATGTCAAAGTTGAATGTTGACATATATGCTGAGGGTTAGTCGGCGGTTCGACCTCCTCTATTTAATGGAATGAACTTCAGCTATTGGAAGACCAGGATGAAGATCTTCTTGGAGTCAATGGACTACAAGGTATGGGATGTTATCGCCTCGAAATACACACGCCCAGAGATCAAGGACGACGTTGCAATCACTCCAAACCAAAAGAAGATGGCTACACACAACGTGAAAGCCATGAGTGCCACATTCTGCGGTCTCTCTAGAGCAGAATTTAATAGTCTCTACATGCAAAACCACACATGAGATATGGACCATTCTCGAAGTTACCCGCGAGGTAACTTTAAAGGTAAAAGAAACAAGGGTAAATCTACAAACCCAGAACTACGAGCTTTTCAGGATAAAGAAAGGGAAGTTGATAAAGGAGATGTTGACAAGATTCATGGACATCATAAACTCTTTGCAGAATCTTGATCAAGACATCAAGAACAAAGCCCTTGTCAGAAAATCCTTCTCTCACTCAACAGCGACTGGGAAAGCAAGACCACCGCCATTCAAGAGTCAAAAGATCTGTCCACCCTGAAACTAAACGATCTTATTAGAGGTCTAATGGCGTATGAGGTTCAACTCAAACACATGAGGGAGCAAGAAGAAGGATCCAATAAGAAAACTATAGCTCTTGAAGCTATTCAGGAATCCGAAGAAACTTCAAGCGGAGAAGAAGAGGAAGACATAGCCCTCCTCTCCAGAAAATTCAGGAAATTCCTCAAAGATAAGAAGAGCTGGAGGAAGAAGAAAGAAGAAATCAAGAACAAGGCAATCACCTGTTACAATTGCAAGAGAGGGACACATCAAGAAAGATTGTCCACTTCTCAGAAAGGAGTGGACAAGAAGAAGAAGCCCTTCAGGAAAGATGGAAAGAAGAAAGCTTTCATGGTAACTTAGGATGCATTAGACTCAAGTTTAGAGGAAGAAGAAACCTCGGGAGAAGAAGCTCTTCTCGATCTTATGGCTCTAGAAGATAAGGTAACCTCCTTTACTCAGGATGAATTATTAGAAGTCTTCTTTGAGATGCATGATATAGAAAAATCATTAAAACTAGAAAATAAAAACCTAGCAAAAGCATTAGGTGAAGAACAAGCACAAAAAGACGTACTTGATAATCAAGACAAAGAGTTATCTGTTGAGATCATTGCATTAAAATCACAGATAAATAACATAAAAGTAGATGTAGACAAACTAAAAGAAAACTCAACCATTCTATTAAATGATCTAGCTAAGTTCACAAATGGAAGTAGAAACCTACATAAATTGTTAGGAACACAAGCCTAAAGCACCACAAAATTTAGGTTATGTTATATACCTAAAAATGATAATGAAGCATCTAGTTCTAGCAAAGGGAAAGGTAGCTTGCCAAAACAGGCAACACAAGCTAACCACTGTAGACCAAAACAAAAATGGGTACCAAAAAGTATATTGCGATCTTGTTTTGTAGGTTCTGTAGATTATAAGAAGTGGACTTTCCAACAAACAAATGGAACACTGAAGCCACTCTATCAACCAAAGCCTCACAAACACAAACCAATGGCAGGAAAGAAAAGAAAGAAGATGGATAATGGACAGTGGTTGTTCCAAGCACATGACTGGCGAGGAAGACCTATTCCTGCAGCTCAACTGTCAGGAAGGTGGTACGATCACGTAGGGAACAACCACAAGGGTCATATTATTGGTACTAATCAAATTGGTAACTCTTCTACTTCTTTTGATAATGTACACTTAGCGGCTTAAAACATAACCTTTCAAGTGTTAGTCAAATATGTGATAAAAGATACAAATTTACTTTCACTTCAAATGGTTTTAAAATACGAGATAAAGAAACAAAACAAACACTTCTCAAAGGAAATCAGCATAACGATATCTACATTGTTAACTTCAACAAATGCGACAATCTTAAATGTCTTGTCATATCTGATGAAGAAGAAACACTTTGGATAGACAGCTAGGTCATGTTTACATGAGAAACATTAACAAACTCATGAAATATGAACTTGTCAAAGGACTGCCAAATATCAACTTCAAGAGAAGCAAAGTTTGCGATTCTTGTCAAGTTGGTAAACAAACTAAAAATCCCTTCAAACCAAAAAGAATGGTTAGCACTTCACAACCTTTGGAGCTACTTCACCTAGACTTATTCGGATCAACCAAATCCAAAAGCCTAAGTGGGTTTAGATATTGTGTAGTCACAATTGACGACTTTTCGAGATTTACTTCGGTATCTTTCCTGAAAAGTAAAGACTTAACCTTTGATGCTTTTATCAAATTAGTTAGAAGACTACAAAATGAAAAAGGGTTTGAAGTAATTATGATTAGGAGTGATCACGTCGGAGAATTTGAGAATGAATCATTTACCAATTTCTGTGATCAATATGGGATAAAACATGAATTTGCATTCCCAAGAGCCGCATCGCAGAATGGTGTAATAGAAAGGAAAAATAGAACCTTGCAAGAGTGTGCTCGCACAATGTTGTGCGAGTTAAAGTTACCTCGATATTTTTGGGCATAAGCTGTTAACACTGCTTTCTATATCCAAAATAAATTACTAATTAGACCTATCCTAAACAAAATACCTTCTGAACTCTATCATGAAAGGACACCTAGAATTTCCTACTTCAAGATATTTGGTTGTCGATGTTTTATACTCAATACTAAGGACAATCTTGATAAGTTTGATGCTAAAAGTTTAGAAGGAATATTCTTAGGATACTCAACCAGAAATAAAGCCTATAGAATTTTTAATAAGAAGAATTCAGTTGTTGAAGAAACGATGCATGTATCATTTGATGAAACCTTAACTCAACCTAAAGTAATCAATGATGAGGATGAACTAGTAGATGAGCCATCAAACATTCCAGAGGAAAATGTTTCTGATTAACTTCCTAGAGATATTTCCTGTGTAAAAGATCATCCAAAAGAATTGGTGCTATGTGAATTGTCTAAAGGAGTTCAAACTAGATATTCCTTTAATAGTTTAGCTTTCACTGCATTTGTTTCACAATTAGAACCCAAAAATGTCAAGGAAGCCTTTTCTGATAGTCACTGGATCATTGCAGTGGAAGATGAATTGAATTAATTCAAATGAAATAATGTATAGGAACTTGTTCCAAAGCCTGAGTCTCAAACCATTATAGGGATTAAGTAGGTCTTTAGGAACAAACTTAATGAATCAAGAGTAGTTAGAAATAAAGCTAGACTTCTGGCCCAAGAGTATAATCAAGAAGAAGGAATTGATTTTGATGAAATATATGCTCCCGTAGCTCACCTAGAATCCATTAGGATGCTGCTAGCCTTTGCCGCCCATATGAAATTAAAACTTTTTCAAATGGACATCAAAAGTGCCTTCCTAAACGGATTCATCAAGGAGGAAGTCTATGCTAAACAACCTCTAAGTTTTAAAGACGCTAAAAATCTAGACTATGTCTATAAACTGAACAAAGCTTTATATGGACTTAAACAAACTTCACGATCTTGGTACGACAGATTAAATTCCTACCTAATTGAAAATGAATTTAAAATTGGTAATATAGATCCATCCTTATTTACTACAAGAAAAGAAGATAATCTCTTAATAATACAGATATATTTGATGATATTGTTTTCAGTGCTACTAATGATCTGTTATGCAAGAATTTGCAAAGGTAATGCTGGATCAATTTGAGATGAGCATGATGGGAGAACTTCGGTTCTTTCTCGAACTTCAAATTGATCAGCTGTCCTCTGGAATCTTCATATCTCAAACCAAACACACAATGGAGATCTTGAAGAAATTCTTGATGGACAAAGTAAAGGGTAAAGACACTCTAATGGCAGCCTGTACTCAATTAAAAATCGATGAAACAAGTAAGTTTGTAGATCGTAAGTTATACAAAAGTATAATAGGATCATTATTATACTTAACTACTAGTAGCCCTGATATTCTATTTTGTACCTGTTTGTATGCTCGCGTTCAAGTAAACCCTAAAGAAATACACTTAAATGCTATTAAAAGAATACTTAGATACTTAAACAACACACAAGACCTAGAACTTTTCTATCTGAAGTCAGACACATTGGAATTATATTCCTTCTGTGATGCTGATATGTGGGTAGCTTTAGAGATAGAAAGAGTACTAGTGGAACTTGTCAATTTCTCGGAAATTCCCTAGTCTCTTGGTTCTCTAGAAAACAACATACCGTTTCACTCTCCACAATAGAAGAAGAATACGTAGCTGCATCTCTAGCTTGTTCAAACCTATTGTGGACGAAAGAAACCTTACAAGATTTTGGCCTATCCTATAAGAACAATAAAATACTATGTGACAACGCTAGTGCAATCAACTTATCTAAGAATCCAATACAACATTCTAGGACTAAACATATAGAGGTTAGACATTATTTACTTAGAGATTGTCTTAAAAGGAGATATCAATCGAGAATTTCTTAACACAGAAAATCAACTAACTGATATATTCACAAAACCATTACCAAAAGAGAGGTTTAATAAAATTTGTCATTTAATAGATTTATCAAGATTAAAAAAGCTTAATTAATTTGGTTGATGAACGTATTTTTCACTATTTGATCGATTAATTTTGCAAATTAATCGACCAAAACCCTTTGATCAATCAAAATGGACTATTTGATCGACCAAAATCTTTGGCGAGAAATCTCTCTCCAAAATTTTGATTTTTGATCGATCAATCAAAATGTTTGATCGACCAATTTAGTTGGGCGAGAATCTTCCCTCCATTCTTTCAACCTCTGATCGACCAATTAATCTAACTGATCAATCACTTTTCATTTTGATCGACCAAAAACCCTTTTTTGATCGACCAAATCTAGGTGGATTCTCTTTCGAGATTGCGATCTTTTTCCTCGATTTGCATTTGCAATCACTTTTTACTGTGTCTAATCTACGTGATTAGTTGCCTTAAGGGTACTTACCTATTTTACTAATCACATTCTATGTTAAACACCTCGTTTTTAACCCTAATACTATTTTCTACCCTACCCCACATATATGGTCCCTACTCCACCAAACTCAACTCCACCCGACCCCACTCCACTCCACTCCACTGGCTGTGTGATCGACCAACGACGATGCTGATGAGACCACATTTGTAGGTAATTAAATATTTAAATGCCTAATTACTAGATTAATATTTGCATGTACATAGCATACTTTAATATATAAATAGATTACTTTATAAAAAGAGCTTGCATGCATATTTCATACATTACATTATAGTGACATGCATTTCATGCATTATTTTATATTATTGTTATAAATAACCTGATTTTTCTTTATCTTTTCCTTACTGCAGATCACAATAACTGGACCGCCTCCTCTTGGCCGACCTTAACAGACCGCCCACCCAAGTCAGCCGAGTCTCGTGAGCATCCCTCCAAGCCTCAACCACCTCAGGATCCTCAGCCATTCGTTGGAGAGTCGGGATGCGATCATCTTCTTCCTCGACCTTCACCGTGCATAGAGCTTGCACCATGGATGGAGCCAACATCTTGGTTTAAGCGTACACAACACCTCCTCTTGCTACGGTCGTGTGGTGACAAAGCACAACCCATCACCACGCCACCACCACTATCATCGACCACCATCCACGTGCAACTCAAACCCAACACCGCCGCCCCTCCCCCCCCCCCCCCCCCCTCGCTACCGACCACTCCAACATTATAATCCTACTCCCCTCACCCACGCCTAACCATCCCTAACCAAATGCTCCATCTTCTCCTCCCACACATTCCCCTGTTGATAACACCACACAAGGGGGTAGTAATTAGGTTGAATATGGCCCATTTTTAGAATAAAAGGCGCAACATAAAGTAGAATAGGAGCATTGCATGCATCAAGTACCAAGATTGCTTATAAACTGTATTAATGGCCATTTGTGTAAAGCATTTGTCAAAGCAGGCCTCAGATGAGCAATCGGACTGCACAGATGGATTCAGAACGACGAACGGAGTTCAACGGACTTAAGATCGGCCAAATCCGACATCCAGAGCTCCCACAATGGGCCCAAGAAATTCTGACCGTTGATCTGGAGATCAACAGCCCAGAGAGCGCCACATCAGCCCGCCCCCACCGCTAGCGCACCCTCAGTCGGCCAAGGACAAATCTCGGCCGTTGATCTCCGATCGAACGGTCGAGATCTGCGCGTTCGCCCACGGTCGCCACGACAAAGCGCGGGTGTGGCATAACGGTTAGCACACCTGCATTGCCGCGACGCGCGTTCGAGCTGCGCGGAGCAGAAATCGAAGGCGAGCGAAGGGCGCGGCAAAATTGGGCCGCCCGATTAGCAGCGGGCGGCTAGGAAACCGCCACGCGGCGCGACGACAGCTCCCTAGCGCCCACGCGCGCGCACGCGCGAGCGCACGCACGCCTGAGGCGCGATCTCAGCGCCGGCGCCGAAGGCTCTCAGCCGTCCGATCTTCGATCAAACGGCTCTCGATCAGTGGCCACGGATCGCACGGAGAAGAAGACCGGGGCGGGCAGTTGACCGGCGGCAAGAGGGCTTCATCTACGTTTATAGAAGCGGTTTTAGCGACGCTCTGGATGTCGCTAAAGCCCATTCTTCTTTTAGGAAGCCCTTAACTCTATTTAAACCCCCTTCTACCACCATTCAATGCATACTCCACTCCTCTCTTAGCTAGCTTTAGGCACTCTTGTAATCGCCGGAGACAACGAGCCGCCGACGGAGCCTCCTCCACCGCCATGGCTGCCTTGTCGCTCTCCACTCTCTCTCCATCTCTCTCTCTCTCTTTTAAGCTTTCATTTACTCTTGTTAAAGCATGTATTTAATGTTGTAAGCTATGAACTATGAATGCATGTTTAATGAAATTATTTTCCGTTCAATCGCCATTTTAATTTCTGTTCAAAGTGCATGATCAAAACCAAGAGCTTTCTAACCCTAAACTCTCTATCTCTCGCTTTTCAAAACCGTCTCTTTCGCAAGCAAAACTCCGCCTTTTTCGTGATAACAAGTGGTAAACAAAATCCGATTTTCACGCCTCCCTGAGACTGACACTCGGACTCACCTCCGTTTACTTCTTTTAAAATCGACGTATCAAGTGCGACTATAACGACACCTCTTAACACACATGCACAAGAGCACGTCACCTGTTCATCTCCTTCATCATTTCCTTCTCTCCATCAAAGAACCCAATAGCCCTGTCACAGCCACCGCCGGCAGGAGCACTTCCCGACCGCCAATCATGACACCAACCTCGACCTCCTACCTCACCGCAGACATTGCCGAAGTCCTCCGCAAGCACAGTCGTGCCCACGCCATCAACCAGCAACTCCTCCACCACCACCAACATCCCACCGTCACTAGCCTCTTCAACACCGACTTGCCAACCCTGGCCTTTTCTCACCATGCCGTCACCATCAACGCATAGGTCAGGAACCAACCTCCTCCTCCGACCAAGCTCATCGCCGTCGAGCATTGCCTCTATGCGCACGTCGCCTCCAAGCAAAACCTCTGTTTTGCTACAGTATCATGCCTATTAGTTATTAAATTTGATGCCCTTATGAGAATAATGCTTTAAGATTTTATATTGGGAAAACTGTCTCACATGCCCTCTCTCTTTCCCTTTATTTTTCGGGATCTATTTTTGCTATCAGCATGCCCTCTTGCTCTCTTTCTCTTATGCATTAACAGAGATAATTTTCTTATTTGTGAAGCATAAAGTGAATGGAATATTTACCAAGCGAAGGCTTTGGTTTCAAATAAGAGAATGATTGAAATATTTTCAGTTGTGAAAAGTGCATGCAATATCCTTCACGTTTCTCTTACTTTATTATTTTATATAGCGAAGGAGCAATTGAATTGATCAAGAGACTAATCCATATGGAAAAATATTTGCGAGTTTATTGGATTTTCGCCTCCTTGTGATACGACCTAATCTACTGTGGTTAGATTTAATTATTTAATCTTTGAGTGAGAGTTTTTTCACCACATAAAATACAACGAGATATCTTGTTATTGCTTTTATCTTTTTAATCAAGCGAAATTCTTTCTATCAAGCGCCACCGACCATCTTGCGTGCAGCACCTTCGTGCATGTGTCCTCGCACGTGCGTGCTCCTTCAACGACGACCTCGCCCCTCCATGCAACCTCCTCGCACATCCTCTGTCCGCATCCTCACTCTCTCCCTTGATCGATTGTTCGATCTCGGTACATTCTAAACCTTGAATACATCCATTTCCTTGGATTTTTCTTGCGTTTATAATGTGCTTTGGTTTACTACTTTCATATTGGTGCTTGTTTATGTGTTTTATTGTGAAATCTCGAAGTATATGTGAGCTTATCATCCAGTCAAACACCTATTTTTTCGGTCTGATACGCTTTTGGTTGACCAAAATACCTTGGTTGCTCGACCAAAAGACAGTTTTTCAGTAAATCTATCCGAGTCATTTTTGATCGACTAATCACTCTATTTGATTGACCAACGTGTTTTTGCGATTGCCGAATGGCTCCAAATGCGCACATACCTCCTCGTCTTATCGTGATGATACCTTTGATCGTTTCTTCATCACTGAGGCTGCACATGATCACTTTTCTTTATTTGCAAAATTTTCAACGCATGTTAGTAGACCTATCGACTTTACTTACTTTGAATCTATATTCCTTGGCAACCACGAAAATTTTGCATACCACCAGATATTACATCTTTTTGAGCGGAACTTTTACGTAGGTTCCACGAACAACCGCATACCTGGTGTTGACCTCAAGGCCTATCACCTATTTTATGCTAATCTGAAAAATATAGGTGAGGGTTTCAACATCGAGTTGACCTCGAACATCTATGGCATAGAGATTCTGGTCAATGAGGATGTTCTTTTTGAGATTCTTGGTTGTCTGTTTGTTGGTCCCACGTTTCTTGAGCTCCACCAGCAGACACAGACGGATACCATTAGGGAGACCCTGCTCACTCCCTCTCATTTTGTCTTGGGTTGCTCGGCCAAGTCACCTTATTTTCGTCATCTTCCACGATTTCTTAATCGAGTTTTTCTTTGGAATTTTATGTCTAAATCTACGTCATTTGAGAACTACCCTGGTATTATGCTCATCACTCTTTACGCATTCCTTAAGAGCAAGTGGTTCAACTAGAACCACTTGATTCTGCATCTCATGAGCAAGCCTCCCACCAACTCCTTCTAGTTCAGGACACTTCTCTCCCATATCTTCCTACACTTCAGTGTTCCCATGGATATAACAATTCATCACTAGAGTCTCCATTTTTGACAAGCTCACTTATACGAAGATGGAGCAAGCACAGGGAGTCCGTGGTGAGGAAGTAGTAACAGTAGGAACCATTAGCAGTTCCTCCTCCTTTCTCGCCTTATGAGCACTTTACAACAACATGTCCTCCAGTGCGACCATCTCCATCCTTCTACGACCAAGATTGGAGCCTCTTGGATCGACAGCTCTCAGGCAAGGATTTTGTGAGCATTCAGGATGTGGCAAATGATATCTCATTGATGATGCATCGGCAGAGGGAGACAGATTTGATGATGATGCACCATGGGCGTCAGGTATCAGACTAGCTGAATGCTTAGAGTCAGTTCTTGGACAGACTTGGAGAGTCTGTTTATGACATTCAGCAACAGCTTCACCGACCTCCTTGACCTCGCCGATCTATTACCATGCCTCCATCCTCTGTAGCACCTCCTCCTCCACCTACTACTTCAGTAGCAGCACCAGCAGATCAACAAGTTACACCACCGCGCAGGACATCTAGGTAGCAGACACCCAGGTCGTCAGCTCAATGTTGACTCTACATTTAATGATGATAATTCCATCTACTAGAGTCAATCTTAAGGGTATATGTGCATTAATGACATATCATAATAGGCTTGGGAGCATTGCATGCCTAATGAGTTGAGATTGCTTATAATCAATGTTTAATGGGCATGTGTACATGTGCATGTTGAAACATGCCTTAGATGAGCAATCGGATCACATGGATGAATCCAGATTGATGAACAAAGTCCAATGAACTCAAAATCACCTCAATCTGACCTTCGTAACTCCCACAACAAGCCCGGGAAGTTCTGGCCATTGATCTGATGATCAACGACCCAAAGCCAGCCACATGTCGCGTATGCACGCACCCGCAGCCACTGCTCTCTCTCCAACGTGCCTCCATTAAGCACTCTAGGTTGTTGGATCAAAGATCGGATGGTTGAGGATTCGTGAAGAATGCAAATATCTCGCGTCGCTGGTGCAATGGTGAGAGCCTCAACCCGTGCACGCAAAGACGTGCGGTCGAAACCACGCCGCAGCCAAATCTCCTCCTCGCGAAGGTGCGGTGAAATACGACCGTAAATGTGGGAGTGGACGACCTGGATGGCAACCACGTGGCGCACTCTCACACGGCCGATGCAAACGCGCCAAATGACGTGCGCCCAAAGCACGCAAGGTGTGATCTAGCACTCGACATCGCATGCAATCTCAACCCTTCGCAACGATCGGATGGCTAGGATCGTCTCTCGCGCGATGGGCGCGATGAGTGCAGAAGCTTAAATCGTCTGGGAGTGATCTCAGTCGTCCGATGGCGATCAACACACATCCACTGGCTGAGGTTGCAAGAACATGGCATGTAAAGGAAGAAGCACATGTGCATGCGTTGACCGACGGACGAAGGGCTTTAGCGACATTTTAGAAACCTTGTCTTCTCTATAAAAAGCCCCACACCCACTCCATGCATGAGCATTCACTCCTAGCTTCTTCCTAGCTCTACTGAGCACACTTCACACTCTCCTGGAGTTGCCAAGATGTCAACAGAAGCCCCATCCACCGCCATGGCTGCCTCGCCTCTGGCTTTTGCATTCCTCTATCCTAGTTTAATGTTTACATTGTTTTAAGCTTTCCTCTATCATTGTAATTGTAAAATAACTCTATTTTCGCAATATATTTCATCATGTCATGTTTCATGTCTAGATAAATAATCACCATGCTATAATATCAAGTCTCTAACCCTCTCTCTCATTTTTTTCGCAAGCAAATAAAACAAACATTTTTGTGACACCCTAAAGGGACAAACTAATCTGATTTCACTCCTCGTGTTCGACACTTGGACTCACCTAATCCATATCTTCCTTTAAAATTGATGTTGCAAATGCATGTTATAACGACGAATTTAACTTAACGTGTTTTGACGACTTTAGTTTTTGACGTCATTGCTGGGGAAGCAATGGATCTTTTTGTCGCTTTTATCCTTGCATCGGTATTCGCATTTTCTAACCCTCTTTTCTCTCTCTTTCTTTGGTCACAGGAACTCGTTGCGTTGATGATGGGAGGAGAGCGATCCACATTGATAGAGTCGGAGCAAAGTGCGGTGAAGAACTTTTGTGAGTACCACTTGACCTAGCGTAGTCCCATCTCTCCATTATCTAAAAAAAGAAATTTGCATCTAGGCTTGTGCATAAACCCTAGGTTAGTTGATTGTTTTCTTACTTAAAAATCCAAAAAAATATAAATTTAAAAAATGGTGTGGTGAATGATTACTTGACCCACATCTTAAATCCACTACCCAAACAAAAAAATACACTCTAATGTTCTTGAAGAAAATCTTTTTGGAATGTTCTTTTCCTTTCAAGTCGTGTTTGTGAAGCCACCTGTGCTCTATATTTGGCCGCACCACTTCAACTAAAATCAATTATCCTGGTAGAATTGCATAAACTTTAGGGTGAATACATTAGGGTTGTTTTCCTAGGGCCACATCATTCTCTCAAAAGGAAATCGACTATCATCCGTTGTGTGCAAAACATTATGTGCCTACTTAAATATTGTCTGAATCCATTGAGAAATTACAACAGTAAAAATTACTAAAGTAAGGACGAATCATTAAAAGACACCACATGCTAAAAACCTTACTTGAAAATCATGTTCTGTTGAGTGCACACACATACGCTCAATTGGATTAACTAAGAGGCACAACCCCCAACAATGCCTCATCACATATCTTGAGCACAAGCACTAACCTAGCCCCATATTAAAACGGAGTAGACGTGCCCTAGGTAGGACAAATCTAAGTCTTGGAAGAGTGATTGGGTTTGTTAAGTGCTTGGCCTTAATTCCCATTGTGAAATCTGGTGTGTAGGCTGCGGGAAAGTGTCAAACGACTGCGATTGTGGGGTACAAAGGAACCGGTAGTGCGAGCCAAAGGAAGAACCTTCCCCTCAATCCCCTCGCAATCAACCTGGCCTGCTTAACTTTGAGAAGGAAGGTTTAAGTGCTTGCAGACTTGATTACTCTTTCCAAGACTTTTAGGTTACCTAGGTCTACACTATAGAGACTAGACTTGTTTGCTTGATTGTGTACACACTTTTCTCGCACCTGTCTCTGTGCCCCTCCCTGTTCTTCTCTGGTGTATGCATGGAAGACGATCACTTCATCCTGAGTTGTTTGTTTTAGAAAGGGAGATTAGGAGGAGACTTGATTTTTCAATGGATAGGATTAAGGAAATGGTTGACCTAAGAATTGATGAGATTGAGGACCAACCTTAACCCGATGCTATGGCCATCATTCAGGCTCAAATCTCTGCCAACCACCAACTCCAACAATAGTAGATCCAAACCATCATGCAAGCCATACACCGATTGCAGAACCCTCAAGGGCAACCCCCACTAAACCCACCACAACCTTTCGAGGGCCAACCAAGGCTTCTCCGTGATTTTTATGATCCGTCTGCTATCCAGACCGAGCCACATCTTAGGGTCCTCAAAGGGGGAGATGATTTTGAGTTAAAACCTAATGTCCTTAGCTCAATTCAAAGCCACTTTTGTGAGAGCTCAAATGAGGACCCCTTCCAACACGTAGAGGACCTAGACCGAATTGCCCGGATTGTGAAACCAAGGAACATTAGCTTAGATATTGTTTTAATTAAGATGTTCCCTTTCTCCCTAAAAGACAAAACTTCTCATTGGCTTAGAACCTTAGGGAGACCCATCTCCACCTAGGAGGAACTGAGGCATGCATTCTTGAAGAAAATTTTCCTCATAGGTAAAACCAATGCCCTTAGAAGAGCCATTACCACATTTACACTACATGGTGGGGAACAATTTCATTAGGCGTGGGAAAGATTTAATGAATTACTGAGGAAATGATCACACCACGAGATTCCAAGGTGGCAATTAGCCCAAATCTTCTACCATGGTCTGGACAGCAACCTTAGGAATTTTGTTAATGCCTCATGCGGAGGCAATTTTCTGAACAAAGAAGAGGAAAGCGTGTTCGAACTCTTTGAGTCCATAAGTGAGAATTCGCTTAATAATGCCTCCATGACCCAATTCAACAGGTCCAGTCAACCTCGTGGTGGGATTTACGAAGTGCAAACAAATTCTGGGACGGTTGACATGGACATCATAGCAAAGACATTGGATCGAGTTGAGATGGTAGATAAGAAAATTGACAAGCTTCTGAATCAATCCCGGACCCCCTTACAAACCTTCTCCCTAGCAAAGGGATCTCACAATGTTGACCTGGTTCAGTCTATGAACCAAACACACCTGGAACAACCCCTGCTTATGTTCCAGGGAGGGACCTTTGCTCCCTCATACCCTGACTATTCTTTCCACTCCCCTTCGGCACCTCCTACCTTGGAAGATGCCAATGCAATCCAAGGTTACTCCAAACCTGACCCTTTCTCTAACACTTACAATGCCAGATGGCGTAATCACCCAAATTTTGCTTGGACGAACCAAAAACCAAACCAATTTCAGAACCAACCCAGGCCAAACCCTCCCTCCTATTAACAAGGTCCACCTACTAGACCACCCTATAACCAGAATAGGGTGGCTCCTACACAACAAAACCAACTGGACACCCTGATCAAGATGATGGCTGCTATGAATAAGAAACATCGAGAGGAGATGGCTTTAGTGAAGGGACAATTGAGTCAGCTATTGGATAACAAACAACAGGGATCCTTCCATCTCAGCCACAACCAAACCCGAGGAATGTTATGAACAGAGGCCACAATCTTCAAAGGTTCCAACAAAATCAAGGGCAAACCCATGTGACTCTACAAGCCCCACAGACATCCCCTTGGTTTGCTGCTTCTTGTTCTTCTCAAGGACCTAACCTTGGTCCCAATGCCTCAACCAATGCAGTTACCTTGAGAAGTGGCACCCAAACCTAGGATCTCAAATGGCCGACTCCTCCCGTGACTACACTACCCCAGATAGTTAATTCTGAAGACGAGAGGGAAGAACCCAAGGATCAGGAACTTGGCCCAGTTCAAATTCAAATCCCATACCCTGAAGCCTTGGATAAGGCTAAGAAGAAAAGAAACATGGCTGAGAATGAGGAGTTGTTAGAAATATTCAAACAAGTACAGATCAATATACCCCTCCTCGATGCAATCAAACATATCCTGGCTTACTCAAAGTTTTTGAAGGATGTTTGCACACCCAAGCGTAAGCCAAGAACCCAAGCACCTAGGAAGGTAGTGCTATCTAAGCAGGCTAGTTTAGTGATATTGAGTAGCCTATCTCCAAACAGGACTGACCCTGGAGCACCTTTGATCTCATGTGATATTGGGGATTTGACTTTTGATCGAGTGCTCCTTGATCTAAGTGCTTTAATAAACCTGATCTCGACTACCCTTTACCACCAGTTTGGATTTGGAGAACTAAAGCCTACACTCGTGACTATCGAACTGGCCAACTAATCTGTGAAAACCCAGAAAGGGCTAGTTAAGGATGTAATTATTTGGGTTAAAGACTTCTACTTCCGAGTTAACTTCTTAGTCCTTGACATGGAAGTCCCCGAATACATACAAAACACACCCATCATCCTAGGCAAACCTTTTTTGGTTACGGCCAAGGCCAACATCGATTGCGACACGGCATGTATGGAGATTGCCTTTGGAGATAGGAAGATTCAATTAGATATCTTCAAGGCAACAAAGTCATTGTATTACGATTGGGCCGAGGAATGTGATCTCGTGGAAACTCTGGTTGAGGAATGCCTGATAGTAAGCTCTTTAGAAGACCATCTAACTCAACCAGCTTTAGACTACCCTGACCCACCCCAATCTCTGGAGGTTGTAGAACTTTGCAGAACTGATTTCCACCAGCAACCCCATTCGAGGAGATTGATGTCACTCAACTTCCTCCTTTCCCTTACCCATTGAATATTATACCACCTGCACCTGAATTGAAACCTCTGCCCAACAACCTCAAGTATGCCTTCCTAGGACCCGATCACACCTTCCTTGTGATTATCAATGCACACCTAACTAGGGACCAAGAGCTTAGGTTGACTACAACTCTTTTAGAATATCGGGCAGCAATTGGGTAGATAATTTTTTACCTAAGAGGCATTAGCCCTAGCTATTGCACACATAAAATCTATGTGGAAGATGGGACTCGACCTTCTCGCTAGATGCAAAGGCGATTGAATCCAACCATGCGAGAGGTCGTTAAAAATGAGATCCTCAAATGGCTCGACGCGGGAATCATCTACCCGATTTCCAACAGCCCCTGGGTGAGCCCTACTCAAGTGATACCAAAGAAAGCTAGGCTCACCGTTATCACAAATGACCATGGCGAATCCATCCCTACCCGCACCACCACTGCATGGCAGGTATGCATTGACTATAGGAAGCTCAATGAAGCTACCAAGAAGGATCATTTCCCTCTGCCATTCATTAACCAGATTCTTGAACGGTCGGTAGGGAACAAATACTTTTGCTTCCTGGATGGATATTCATGATATAACCAGGTTGCTATTGCACCTGAGGACCAAGAAAAAACCACATTCACCTACTCGTATGGCACGTTTGCATTTCGACATACGCCATTCGGGTTATGTAACCCACTTGCTACCTTTCAGCATTTCATGTTAGCCATCTTTTCAGAGATTGTGGGTAAATATTTAGAGGTCTTTATGGATTATTTCTCCATCTTTGGAGACTCATTCAACCAATGCCCTAGTAACCTGGAGAAAATCTTGAAGCGATGTATCGAGGTCAACCTTGTTTTAAGCTAGGAAAAGAGCTATTTTATGGTTTAAGAAGGGATTGTCCTCGGTCACATCGTCTCGCATCAGGATATAGAAGTCGACCGAGCTGAAGTTGAATTAATCTCCAAACTTCCACCTCTGAGCTCGGTTAAACAAATCAGATCTTTCCTAGGACATGTTGGCTTCTACAAAAGGTTCATAAAAGACTTCTCCAAGGTCTCCAAGACCTTAACTGACCTTCTAGCCAACAATGTGCACTTTGACATGACACCTGAGTGCATCAAAGCCTATACCACTCTAAGGGACACAGTCTCGACTGCACCTATCTTACAACCCCCAGACTGGTCCCAGGATTTTGAGATAATGTGTGATGCATCTGACTTTGCCGTTGGGGCCGTCCTAGGAAGGAGGCAGGGAAAGAAAGCCGTGGTGATCTACTACGCGAGCAAAACCTTGGATGATGTTCAACGGAACTACACTGTAACAGAGAAGGAGCTGCTCGTCGGAGTTTTTGGACTAGAAAAGTTCATATCATATCTGTTGGGATCCCACGTCATCATTTATACTGACCACTCGGCTATTCAACACTTGTTAGCCAAAAAGGATGCTAAACACAGGCTAATTAGATGGATCCTGCTCTTGCAGGAATTTAACTTGGAAATACGCAACAAGGCTGGATCCAAGAATGTTGTAGTCGACCACTTATCCTGACTTCACTCGGAGCACATTGGACCTTCACCACCTTTGACTGATACATTTCCCGATGAGCAAATCTTGGCCGTGTAAGCCAAAAGTCTTCCCTGGTATGCCGACTTGGTTAATTACCTGGTGGTGGGGCAGATTCCGCACGGCTGGTTCAGACAGCTACAAGACAAGTTCTTAGCTGAGGCCAAATACTATCATTGGGATGAACCCTTGCTATTTAGACTCTGTTCATATTAGATCATTAGGAGATGTATACATGAGGAGGAGGTCCGAAGTGTGTTGTCCTTCTGTCATGACCAACCTTGTAGTGGCTACTTCTCTAGGAAATAAATAGCTGCAAAGGTTTTGCAGTTTGGTTTTTATTGGCCATCACTATTCAAGGACACACATAGCTTTGCTAAAACCTGCGATAGATGCCAGACTTTAGGGACCATGACCAGAAAGGATATGATGCCTCTACAACCCATTCTTGTCATCGAAATATTTGATGTTTGGGGCATTCATTTCATAGCTCCCTTCCCACCATCAAACGGCTTCGAATATATACTAGTCTTAGTCGACTACATCTCGAAATGGATTAAAGTCGTACCTACCCGGAAATGTGATCATAAGGTCGTCATGGACTTTGTGAAGAACATTTTTTCCCGATTTGGGATACCCAAGGCCATGATCAGCGATGGTCGGAGTCACTTCACCAATGGCCAGTTTCGTGCTTTGCTCAAGAAATACGAGGTTCCTCACCACATTGCCACCCCATGTCACCCACAAACAAATGGGCAAACTGAGGTCTTAAATAGACAAATCAAGAATATTCTGCAAAAGGCCGTGAGAGTTGATCGGAAGGGTTGGTCCACACGATTGGATGATGGCCTATGGGCTTATAGGATCGCTTTTAAGACCCCGATTGGCATGTCGCCATACCGATTGGTCTTTGGCAAAGCTTGCCACCATCCGATTGAGTTAAAGCACCGGGCATACTGGGCTATCAAACAATACAATATGGATTCCCATTTGGCCAGAACTAAAAGGAAGCTCCAACTCTCCAAGCTTGAAGAAATTCGTTAGGACGCTTATGAGAATAGTAGACTTTACAAGGAAAAGATGAAAGTTGTCCATGATAGGCATATCACTAGGAAATCCTTTGAGTCAAATCAACAAGTCTGGCTCTTTGATGCGCGACTCAAACTCTTCCCTGTGAAGTTAAGATCTAAGTGGATGGGACCTTACTAGGTGGTCAGACCATTCTCAAATGGGGCGGTAGAAATTGCTGATCCTAAAACAGTGCAAACCTTCACAGTCAATGGCTAAAGATTAGAACATTTTCTTGCCAGGTACCCCAAAAGGAAGTTGTAACCCTCATTGAGGGTTAAACCAGAGCTGCACCCAGCTGGAGGCAATAAATTCAGCGCTTCCTAGGAAGCAACCCAGAAGATTCAGGCGGACCGGACGCATAGCTAAACTCAGGTGATTTCTTTCTTTACTCCCTTGCATACATTTATCTTTTAATGAGAACATTGTCCAACTTAAGCATGGGGGTGGTAAATTCGTATTTTCTAAGTTCATACCATCAACTTGAATTTTTGAATTATATTGTGATAAGAAAAAAGAATTAAGAAAAGAAAACTTCGGCATTAGAAGCTTATCAATCGTAGGAAATAATATGTTAAGGATCAGAATACTTAGATTTTTCAGGTCGTCAGGCTTAATCAGCCCAGGTGTCCACTAAAATGTGGATTTGATCTCGAGTCCTCGCTACCTTAATTTATATTAATCTGATCAATAAAGTAGGGTGATAAGTATAAGACTTATCAACCCACCCTTTGATTCGGGGGGACTCTCAGTCTAAGCATCTGCACACATTTTGCATTGACTCCTTGGCGATTCTAACAGAAATTGGGTAGCTAATAAACCTTCTAGGGTGGTATGGCTAGCAAGTTGTCGTGAGTAACAACCCATTGGTCGGTTGTCCAGAACCCATCCACAAGATCATTCTCTTTTACTATTGCCTTTAGGTAAATTTTAGATCAGGAAAGTCACCTACTAAACAACAAAAGAAAAGAAAAGAAATAAAAAAAAGGAGAAAAAGAAAAAAAGAAATATGCCACACTTTACCGCACGAGTATGACTGGCAAGTTATCATGAGTAACAGCCCATTGGCCGTTTGTCCAAATTCTAGCTCCCAAAGCGCACAAAAAACTTCCAAAACTCTTAAGGAAGAAGCGGGGAAGTAGAACAATCCGGGAGATATACATTGGAAACACTATTGTGTTGACCCCACACAAAATTAAAGTAGGGAGAAAGCTACCGGTCGGATAGATACACCTTTAGGCAACATCTTCTTTTCAGGTCACTTAGTGGCATAGAAACCCGAAGTCTGTTTTAATTACCGTTGAGTGAATCTATCACAATTTTCACACCAAGATGCTTAACACTTAAAGTCTTTTTCGA
The DNA here is from genome assembly GCA_037157565.1 of Thalassia testudinum. NCBI lineage: Eukaryota > Viridiplantae > Streptophyta > Magnoliopsida > Alismatales > Hydrocharitaceae > Thalassia > Thalassia testudinum. The sequence goes on along the minus strand of JAZHRO010000022.1, from coordinate 63,802,146 downwards.
GTTATGGGTGGGTTGAGTAGGCGTAAAAAGTTACTCAGACACTCTCAATTCCAAAAATCCAAAAAAATTAGAAAAGATGAAAAAGAAAAAAATATATATGAATATATATGTGTGTGTGCTTAAATTTAAAGCGAGGACTTGGGCGGTTTGCATTTTGGCAGATATCCGCGTGCAGTTTAGTCTCTGTGGATTAGGTTCTTGGTATAAATTTCCTCCTATTGACAAGTAACATATGTCTAAGCAATCGAATCTTAATTCTAGATGAAAATAACATTTAGGAAAATCTTGCTAGGGATGAGCATGGGGGTATGATGACTCTACATTTAATGATGATAATCTCATCAACTAGAGTCAATCTTAAGGGTATATGTGCATTAATGACATACAATAATGGGCTTGGGAGCATTGCATGCCTAATGAGTTGAGATTGCTTATAATCATTGTTTAATGGTCATGTGTACAAGTGCATATTGAAACAGACCTCAAATGAGCAATTGGACTGCATAGATGGATCCAGATCGACGAATGGAATCCAACGGACTCAAAATCACCTCAATCTGACCTCTGTAGCTCCCACGACAAGCCTGGGAAGTTTTGGTTGTTGATCTGATGATCAACGACCTAAAGTCGGCCACGTGTCGCGTATCCATGCGCTCGCAGCCACTTCTCTCTCCAGCGTGCCTCCATCAAGCACTTTAGGCAGTCCGATCAAAGATCGAATGGTTGAGGATTCGTGAAGAATGCGACCGTCTCGTGTTGCAGGCGCAATGGAGAGTGCCTCAACTTGCGCACGCAAGATGTGCGGTCGAAACCCCACCCGCAGCCAAATCTCCTTCTCGCGAAGGCATGGTGAAATACGACCGCAGTTGTGGGAGCGAACGATGTGAATGGTGGCCATGCAGTGCACTCTTGTGCGGCCGATGCAAACGCGCCCAAAGCGCACAAGGCGAGATCCAGCGGTGACATCGCACGCAATCTCAGCCCTTCGCACACAATTGGACGGCTAGGATCGTCTCTCGCGCAATGGGTGCAATGAGCGCAGAAGCTTAAGTCGTATGGGAGCGATCTCAGCCGTCAGATGGCGATCTGCGCCACACATCCAGCGGCTGAGGTTGCGAGCACATGGCATGCAAAGGAAGAAGCACGCGCGCATGTGTTGACCAGCAGACGAAGGCCTTCAGCGATGTTTTTGGAATGGTTTTAGCGACGTCAAGCACACTTCACACTCCTGCCTAATTTAGAAACCCTTCCTTCTCTATAAAAACCCCCACACCCATCCATTTATGAGTATTCACTCCTAGCTTCTTCCTATTTCTACCAAGCACACTTCACACTCTCCTGGAGTTGCCAAGCTGTTACGACTCGATCCCAGCTCCCTACAAAACCCGAGATTGGTTTACCTCGACTATATCCCAAGACCTAGTCATCTAAGGAGAAATAACAAAAAGCAAAAAATATTCTACAACCACACATGCAATGTAACTAAGTAGAATAAATAAAAGACATTAATGGAAATCAAAATGGGAAATCTCAAAAATACTACATGCCACAAGCGGAAGAACACTATAACATACATAGCCATCACAACTACAACAGAGGGAAATAGAACAAAAATATAGCAGAAACAACTAATACATGCTAAAGATACTTACTACTACAAAAAGAGCTCTGAAATAGAAAAGTAACAATTATGGTTGGGCTTGGCTGAGCCTAGCACCCTCTGCAGCCGGTGGTGCTGGTTGCTCAACTCCTTGATCTGAACATGGTTATATAATCCGTAGTCAGCTAATGCTGAGTAGAATGGTGGTTAAGCCATTTACATGCAATTTAACGTAAAGAAACAAGCAAATAACTAATCATTCGTTTCCATTTATCTCAACTAGGTGTTTATGATTCAGTTATTCTAATAAGGATCCACAACGTTTCTTAATCCTCTTGTTCCCTAAGAGAACGATATTGATTGCAGTTTATTTGGCGATGTAGGATGTACATGTGTCACTCTCCTGGCCGGGAGAGCCCCCGTGGTAGTCCTACACCCGGTCTACCACACCAAGGTCACGGTCGCGACGTAGCGATGACAACGGCACGTGCAGTAAGTGCACAGGTAGCTACCCTGCTAGCGGTCAGTCATTTCCATTAGTGGGTACGTCCAAATGTACAACACAGAACAGAGTAGGGTCTCCCCCCTCAATAGCCTACGTACCCTCGCCCGACTATCCCGGTTTGCCTAGTGGGCCTAATAAGAGTCGGTGTAGGGTGGCCAGTCCTAACCCTTGGTCCCATGGGGTAGCTGGCTGACCCCCTACACTAGAGTAACAGGAGTCAATGTAAGGTGGCCATTCCTAACCCTGGGTCTCGACACAAGGGCCGTTAGCTCCCCCTACACTAAAGTAACGGTAGCTCTCCTCGGTACCGCGTACACGAGGGCCAACTCACTTTCCATGCAAAAGGGACAATTGCTCTCCTCGGTACCGTGTACTCAAGGGCAAGCTTACTTCCCTCCTACATACGATATTCGTTCCGTAAGCGTGAGTTCCTCTTCTAGTTCCCCGTAGGGTTCATACATTGTATTCATTTCATTTCATTTCACGACATGCATATCTCGTTGTTCACATCTTGGTTCTTAACCATATAACAGGTAGTTCGTGATTTAATAACTGAAAGAAGCATCACATCATTTAAATATTCATTTGCTAGCATTAAGGGTTCTAACATGCATTTCAGAATAGATCATATGGCTCAAGCAATATTCATTCACTCAATTCTGTCCTAGGGTTCATTTCATATCCTAGGGTTCAATCAATTCATTCTAAGATAGCATGCATTTTGATTAATTAAGTCATAGTATTACGAAAAACTACTCTACCAGGATACACGGGTGGAATGGGGGCTCGAATTGCAGATCTTGTCGTCTCCGCGGGCCATGTATACGCTACTAGCTGGAGACCTATACAATTGACCAAATTACGTCAAACGAGTTCAAAGCAGTATACGAGTGATATAAACACGTAAAGAACTCCGAATTGAAACCAATGATGCTTCGTTTGCACAAAACCAACTTCGTTTGAGCCCTGAACAGGCCAAAAACGCGCACTTTGACTGAAATCAGACGTCTGGGACTAGACCCAGACGTCTTAAATGATCACAGAGGCTCCCCTTGCTTTCCTGTGTTGATTTCGGATGTCTGGAACCCCTCATGGCCGTCCTGGGTTACTTCCAGACGTTTATCAATGCACCCAGGTGTCTAAGATGGTTACCAGACGTCTGTAGGAACATCTAGACGTTCTAAAGCACCTCGAAGGGTGCACCACGCGCCTTTCCAATGCACCCGCACTTGCATATGCACGCGCCACTTCAAAAACACGACACATATATATGACGTACAAGCATGCAGACTCGTGCAAGGTACATACCTCGCACTCTACGTGGTGTTAGACTTCTGGTGTCAGCTTTGGATGTCCTGCGGCTCTGTCAGACGTCTGTAGAGCGCTACACATGTCTGATACAGCGGAAAAATGATTCCACAGAATGCCTTGCGAACCTTCTCCTCGTTCTCCGGCTGCTACAACTGCAACGGCACCTCCTCGAGTAGGTCTCCCCCTGCGTGGCTCCTCCCTCTCGAGCGCCTCTCCTCACACCCACATCGCCCCTCTCCCGAGCTCCTTGATCCTCTGGTCGACTCTCCCCTTCCACGCTCTCTCTCTCCCTCTCTCCCTCTCCTCCGTCTCGAGCTCCCCTCCTTCCCCACTTGTGGCTACAAGGGGAACGGGAAAGGAGGTGGTCACCGACAGGTGGTGGAGGAGCGAAGGTGGAGGTGGTGTGGAGATGGAGAGGGTGGTGGGGTATTAAATAGGGAGAGGGTTAGGGTTTTGTGAGGGGGGCGTGTGCGTGGGTGTGTTGTGTGGGAAGAGAGAGAGGGGGACAGATTGTGAAATTTCCTTCGTGAAGTTCCCTCCTTCATCACATAGCCTAAGATTTATACCAAGGGGATTTAAATTTGCGCTTACACCCCTACCCCTTCGGGAAAACCTCGAATGACCCTTGGGAAAGGTCATTTCACGAGCTGTCGACGGAAGCCCCATCCATCGCCGTGGCTGCCTCACCTCTCCCTTTTGCATTTCTCTCCCCTAGTTTAATGTTTACATTGTTTTAAGCTTTCCTATATCATTGTAATTGTAAATCAACTCTATTTGGGCAATATATTCATCATGTCATGCTTCATGTCTAGCTAAGTAATCATTATGCTATAATCTCAAGTCTCTAACCCTACTCTCTCTCTCTCTCGTTTTTTTTGCAAGCAAACAAAACAAACATTTTTGTGACACCCTAAAGCGACAAACTAATCCGATTTCACGCCTCCTTGTGTTCGACACTTGCTCTCACCTAATCCATATCTTCATTTAAAATTGATGTCGCAAATGCATGCTATAACGACGGATTTAACTTAACGCTTTTTGACGACTTCACTCAACTCCGTCTTTGTCTTGGTCAGCCTGCATCTTCTGAAAGATCAGATTCGCTGAACCTTAAGTTGGACACTGATCTTTAGAGCACTATGGATTCCTTCATAGCATCATTAGATGATTATATTGTCCTTACTTAGTTCTTGTTGTTGTCATGTATAACTTAATTTTTCACAGAATAATTATATTTTTATGCATTGCTTATCTAGACTCTTTTCATTATGAAGATGCATGAAGATTATCTCCTTCAGTTCTATATTCCTCTTTAGCTCTCTTATACTACATGATATTTCTGATGCTTAAATTACTTGTTTAAGGGGGAGTTAAAAATGTAAAATCAGTAGCAGCATGCGTTTACTTTTTGCTGAAAAAAAAGGGGGAGATATTATGCAAAACTATTTTCAATTTCATAATTATAATTTTATTGTCATAAAAAGGGGAAGAATGTAAACACCTCTGTTTTTATGCACCAAAATTTTGCTTATTGGTAAACAACATTTCAGGATTATCTCGGATTAAAGCGTCTTTCAAGTCAAGTGCAGATAGTTATCGATGCGTGTCTTTGTATCTTTACTTGAGTTTCGGACATTATTGTGTGGAATCTCAAATAAAACTCAAAAATGGATTTTCGCGTATCTTTTCAAAACTAAGTTTTTAGGGATATTGATCGACCAAATTAGTTATTTGATCGACCAAAATACTTTGATTGACTAACCAACTTCATTAACCGATCAAATCAACCTCTTTTAGGAAGTTGATAAATATCCTTTTGATCAACCAATCAAGTAAATTGACCGATCAATTAGTGATCGACCAACCACCTTAATTGATCGACCAAATTGCCTTTTGATTGACCAATTAACCTTAATTGATCGACCAATTTAACTTCTTATTCAGGCAAAACTTTTAGTATAAATAGAGGTCGTATGCAGCCTATCTACACACAACTTTCAAGAGAAATACCTTTCAAAAAGTAGAGCTTCTCATGCTTATTCCAAAGGCCTTCGTACCCTGTTCTTCAAAAGTACGATGCCTCGAACCTCTGCGAAAAATTTGGTTTGATCTTTTATTGAAGTTCCATAGAAGTTATTTCTATTATTCTATCTTGTTGCTTTGATTTATGGATCCCAGGATTTTTGGGAAGATCTGTGGTTGTTGTTTTTGCTTCTCTTCAGGATAAAAAGAGAAGTGGTTGTAAGATGTTGTGCTACCATCGTTCAAGTGGTACGGTTAATGTATTGACTAGCTTGGACTAGTCAGAAAAATCCTGAGCTGGGAGGCTTCGATAGTGGTTTTCACCTGATTTGGGTTTCCAATATAAATCAGTTGTACTCTGTGCTTGAATCTTTTGTGATCTATGTATATATTTTTTAAAGGTGACACTATTCACCCCCCTCCTCTAGTATACGTTGCGATTTGCAGGATATCCTCCTACTCTTAAGAAGACCATCTCTGATCTGCTCTTCATCACCATCATCTCTGCCTTGATCTCAATGGCTGGAACCACAGGTATAACTCATATCACAACTTATCTCATGTAGGGAATTTTGTCAACATCCATTTATATGATTGCACGTATTTTGGTATGTCAAACGATGTTTTATTAAGTCTATAAGGATCAGCATAAACCTAGGTTATATGCTAGATCCTTGAACTTCTGGAAACGCAAGTTACTTTTATGTAACTGCAACTAATACCGATACTGCTCATCAGCACCTGCATTAGTTGGTTACTGGACATCCTATATCAGTAAGGATGATGGATGAGTACCGGTACTTATCATGAGTACCGGTACTCAAAGGATACAGAACTCAATACTCTATCATTGGAGTACCGGTACTTACGACTTGTACGGGTACTCATTGGTTATAGATTCATTCTTCAGTTCTGAGTAATCCGAGACTGTGAGTTACATATACCGGTATTGGCTTTAAGTACTAGTACAGGAATGCCACATGTTAAAGACTATTGACCCTGCCAACTTGTCCAGTATATCGTATGTATCGGTACTGTTTATCAGTATCGGTACATCGTGAATATTGACATGGTGGTTCAGGTTCTTTAACTCAGTGCCAGTATTCATGTAAGATTGGTACTTAGGATGAGTTCCGGTACTTGCTGAGATTATATGAGTTTTGAATGAATTACAATACCTTTCAGGTACCAGTACTTGACATGAGTATTGGTATATCTTAAGTATTGGACATTTACCTGTAAGTCAGGTGTATCGATACTCATACATAAATATCGATATCATTTAAATATATGTCATGTAGAGTATTTATACTTAGGTTAACTTATAGTTCCCATTATAAAGTTAAAGGTGGGTTGATTTTATATTTAACTCGAACAGTTGAGACCTAGAGGTGGAGTGGTGGATGGAGAGGAGGAGGAAGAGAAGAGGACTCGATGATTTATTGGTGAAAAATAAAAGAGCCTATATATAAAATGTTATTTATTTTTTTATTCTCAAAATTGATAACAGCATTCATGCAGACGGAATATATATATATATATATATATATAAAATAGGTCAGCACATATATTTAACACATATATTTCTTTTCAAAATATGTGTATGTGTATATATATAAAAGTTTCACAATAAAAAATGAAATAATATATATAATATTAAATATAAAATAACTAAATTATAACATTTTATTTAGATTAAATTACATTTATAATATATTAATTAATTTATCATATTTATACCCTCACTAACTCTCCACTTCTAAAACTAGGAACTTACTCCTTGTTAATTTTTTGTCCGGAGGCAAGAAGTAATCCTCGTCGTAAGACACAATAACCCCCGCATCAAACCATCCCATTTCCCCCGACAAGACAGCACAAAACAAAAAAGGGCCTGGGGTGGGGGTGGAGACGACACAAAAGCACAGCACACGCACCGAATCCACCCTTCCAAATTTCCAATGTCGTCCCGTTATTGCCGACCGCCCGCCGGGGCATTCCCGTCCATCCACATCATCCCACACACCCATATGTCCCGTTCCCCTTCCCCTTCCCCTTCCCCTTCCCCTTCCCCTTCCCCCTCTCTCGTCCCCACCATTTTCCTCCCCACCTTCCCCCTTTTTTCTTAATTAACGAAAAAGAGGACGCAGCGGGACAAAGGAAAAGGAAGGGAAAGGAAAGGCCCCTCCTCTTCCCTTCCCTTCCCTTCTCCCCCTTTTAGGGCGAAAGCTCTCGAGCAGCACACGAGAGAGAGAGAGAGAGGGAGTGAGGAGAGCCCCGAAGCCACAGCGGGGAGAGGAGAGCGAGGAGAGGAGCGCGAAGAAGGGGGAAGCATTCCCCGCCGTCGATCCATCCCGATCACTCCCCCGACCGCAGCTCGATCGGTCGATTCCGTCCGTTCGTCCCCCGCCCGAGCTCAGATCTCACCGTCGAATCCCCTGATGCGCCCCGCCAGCCAGCCGCAGTAGCCGCCGCCGGAGCATGAGCGTGGGGGAGGGCGAGCCGGCGGCCGGCCGGCAGCTGCCGCCGCCGGCGCTCGAGTGGAAGTTCTCGCAGGTGTTCGGGGAGCGGATGGCCGGGGAGGAGGTACAGGAAGGTGAAGCTCTTCCCCCCTTGCTCCTCGATTAGGGTTTGGCGCCCTCGGATCGGCGCGGTCCTCGGGATCGGTTCGATCTGCCTTCGCATGCGCGATTCGCGGGCCGTTTTTTGCGTACCGGGTGGCTTTTTGGTGAATCTACGCGCGATTTTTGTTGGGGATGACGGCGGATGGTGACTGGAAGTGGAAAGTTTGAATCTTTTTCGGGGAGGAAGGATTGTCTCGGGTTTGCGCGGGTTTTCACCACTCGAGGGTATCACTGAGGAACCGAGTGATCGGTGAGAATGGGTGTTGACTCTGTAGATTGATGTCCGATTCTTTGAATATGGATGCTTAGCCTTTGGTATTCGGGAATGATTTTTGCTGGAGGCTGGTGGTGAGAAGCGAGTGATTGTGATAGGTGTTGGCTTGTATAGATTGAGCTCTAAATTGAGACGAAGTTTCCATCTTTTGACGTTGGTGGGAAGATTGGACTTCGTTTTTGTGTGTCTGAAGTTTGTTGGGAGATTACTGTTTTAGCTGATGTATGATCTGCTTAACCAGGTCCCACTTTTTCAGGTCAAGCTTTTCGATGTTTGATATTTCACCTCCTCAATATTGAGAATTATAGTCAGGTATACATCTTAACTAGAGAATGAAAGAATACGACCACCTTAGAAATCCAAAAGTAAAGCTTGATTGTGCCGTACAGACTGGTCATACAGGAACTAGTGCCTGTTTTGGCTTTTTAGCCTGGCAACTTGTATCCAGTCTCGTAGACATAAAGTTGGTTCGTTTTGAATTATTGAACAATGCAAAGCATTTGTGGAGGTAACTGAGATTGCATGATATTTTTGAAATGTCATACTTTTGTATTGAGAGCCTACTGATAGAGCCACCCTTATTAACTTAGGATAGGTTACCGATTCGCAAATGCGAGCCTTAACTTCACTAGATAATGTATTTCATCAAGGTATAGCCATACATCTCTCTTGAACTAGGCAAATTAAGTTGCCTCAAGATTGCTCATTATGTCTTTGCAAGCTTGCCATAAATTATACTGACTTTGCATGATCTTTCATCTTAGAGTGCCACTCCTGTGTCAAAGACCACCCACCTTGTGCACGTTGAACCTTATTAACTTGGAATTGGTTGCTTGATTGGGTAATGCTAATGTTCACTTGGGAAAAAAAAATGGATTTAGAAAATGTGGCGAGCATTTACTAAAGCCTGCTAAAGAGAGGAGATTGGCAGCTCTCTTCAATCATAGATTGCACTATTGTATTCTAATTCATACATATACTGGCGTGCTTGCATGCAGAATACATTTCGTCATTTCTCTAATGACTACTTCTGTGTACTGTCCTTTAACCATCCTTTTTTTTAATGTTCCTTTCAGATTTTTGCATGTCATACTTCTGATACTACATTGTGAATGCTATGTAATATAAGTAGGAGCTTATCTCAACCTAGTTTGGTGCAGTTTGGAAATGAAATAGTCACCAGCATTAAGCTCAAAGTTGGCTCATTAGTTCACCTTGAATATGGCTTGTAAGTTTTAAATCCGCTGTCTTGGATTGGCTCAGTGGTTCATCTTGATCAGTGGATTCCTTGAGTTTGACAGACCTCATAAGAAGCTTTGGTCAGGAGTTGTACGCAACTATTGCCATGCTTTGTCCATTCCTTATTTTTTGCCACACAACATTTGCTTTTGCTTCTGATTTCTTATTGAAGGAAAACAATAATGACTTTTTGTTGTTTTGCTCAACAACTAAATGGAATAACTCAAAAAAGGATCAAATAACAAAGCAAAGGAAAAGAGCCCATCATGTTGTTGCTTTTATTACCAGTCTAGGACTGTCCAAATGTTTCTTAAAATTTAAATTCTCAACTCCCATAGATGGTTGAATCCATAGGAACAATAATTAGTCTAGCATCATTAGCTTATAAGGAAACTCTAACCTCTTTAATCCATCATGTACAGCCTCTTCCTTTCTGTTTATGCATCCTGTGATTTGTAGTTAACTTCTTATGTAGTTATCTCTGCCTTGTTGCTTCATTTCAATTGTATGCCAATTATGTAGGGATAGAACGTTGCAACCCTCTGTGTATTTAGAAGCTACACAACTTCAAATGGTAAATTCTAACAACATTGGATGATCAAGATGGTGCTCAAATCTTGTGCATTATTAGATTTACAAATATAAACACACATGTGCACGTGTTCATGGACACACACGCGTGATTGTGCCTATTAGCAGTGTGGGGACATGTACATGCATGCTTTTGTAGAGATTGCTTTACTTTTAGGGATCATATGGGGCACATTTTTTTGTCTTTATTTCTTTTTCTATTTCTCAAGAAGGATGGGTGACCTCTTCTGATTTTTGTACATGATACAGCCTCTTAAATCTGTTTGTGCATTTGAAATGGGTGGATGTTCTACTTGCCCATATACTGATTCTTTCATGTGATTGAATACCCTATTCCCCATAACTTTGTTATCATTTATTCTCTTAAGCAACTTTTTCTTGAATACAGTTTTAACTGACTTGTTTTGTTTATCAGTTGACATTATATCTGCAATTGAGTTTGATAAAACCGGTGACTTCCTTGCCACCGGTGATAGAGGAGGCCGTGTTGTCCTTTTTGAGAGAACAGATCTGAGAGATGTATGATCTACCTTTTCCTATTTTATTCATTCCTCCCATTTAGTTGTTACTAGATTCATTGCATACATTTTTAATTTATCTTTATTCCTTGCATGTTCAACTGATCTACAGCATGGCCGTAGAAAGGACCTAGAGAGGCAGGATTTCCCAAGTAGCAGACACCCTGAGTTCCGCTACAAAACAGAGTTTCAAAGCCATGAACCAGAAGTAATCTTCTATCTTTTTATTAGTTCATTTTATAGGTGTTTCTCTTTAGTGTGACGATATCTAATCTCTAGTATTGTACAGTTTGACTACCTTAAAAGTTTGGAAATAGAGGAGAAGATTAACAAGATCAGATGGTGCCAGTCGGCCAATGGTGCTTTATTCCTTCTTTCCACTAATGACAAGACAATCAAATTTTGGAAGGTGACAATACAACTGATTCTTTTGATATTGATGATCAATGTTATGTAACTTGACTTGAAGTTACGCAGTTACCTTTATATATCTGTGTTGGTGTCCATGCCATATTGCAGCCATGCTTATAGTTGAACTTTCCTTGCATCTGCCTTCTTTTTCATCTTCTTGTTTGTTGACTCATGATAGTATTAATTTGGTTTGATTATTTCTTGATTGTGGCTCATTACTGTTGCTTCTGATCTTTGTTCTCCAAAATGTCAACTCTGATCTTGTGTCTGACAATGTCTAGGTGCAAGAAAAGAGAATAAAGAAAGTCTCTGAGATGAATGTAAAGCCCTCACAAGGTGCAGGCAATGGTGGTACCTGCTCCAGCACAGCATTAAATTCCAGGTCATATCTTCCTAACGGTGGAGCTTTGGAAGGACCAATTAGTTACATGGGAGCTGGCATACAATTTCCTCCTGGAGGGTGTCCTTCATTAAGATTGCCTGTGGTATGTGTAGTGGCAAAATCTTTCTTATCATTTTGTTTAGCACTACGGCATTATACTTGCCAGTTAGATCCGTTGATTATTGTATCTTTCTATTTAGAATATAGTAGGCATTGGATATCATTTTTTATTTTTCAAAGAATTGGATATCCTACTTATCACTGTTTCGATGGATTCCAGATTGCTGAAGAGCATTTGTTTGATTCATTGCTCATTAGCTGTTGCTAAATGTTTTGTCAAGCAAATCGATTAGTGATATTTGGTTTTTCTCATAGGTATCCAGCTATGAAACAAGTCTTGTCTCTAGATGTCGGAGAGTTTATGCTCATGCCCATGATTATCATATAAATTCTATATCAAATAACAGGTTATATTTGCACGTCCTATGTCCTTTTTGTTGAGTGTTTTCCCATTATTCATTTGTTTCTAGATGGCCTCGTATTATTTCCTATTTCAAGGAGAAATTCATTTTAATAAATCTTTTGTCCTCAGCGATGGTGAGACTTTCATATCAGCAGATGACTTGCGGATAAACTTATGGAATATAGAAATAAGCAACCAAAGCTTCAATATAGTGGATGTGAAGCCTGCAAATATGGAAGACCTAACTGGTATTTCTTGTAGAACAACTTTGTATTGGATTTTGTTCAATACCGTATCTAAGTTGTTCCTTTGTCCTAATATTAAACCTGGTGTAAATGGCTACAAATACATATTTTTGAAAGGTAACAGATGCATATTGGTATGCAGCTGTTACTTTATTTTTAAGAAGTGGATGCCAATAGGTGTATACTTTTGTTATGGTGTAAAAATCTGTATTCCTACTCATGTTGCAAAAATGCACTTAAAAGTTATGTGCAATCCTTTAATTCAATGTTGTTCTATGTTTTGAACCAATTATCTGCTGATATAAAAGACAAATAGCAAGCTGATTGAAATTCCAGTTGACACGACAGTTCCGTTGTGATAGTCATCAAGGTTGAAAAATGAAAAGAAGTTCATTTACATCGACATGTAAATTCATTGAATGGGTATGTTTGGTCATCATCCCAGTATATGTGGGGTCCATTTCATATTGATACCTCAGAAATATGATCCAAATAGACATCTTGCCTCACATATCAAACCATGACCATGGTTCTATTTCTGTCCTTAATTACCTCTTACTGTCACTTTACTGTTTGTAATTGTTTACTAGAGTATTTTTAGTATGCAGGTCTTCATTATTATTAATTTGTCTCAATCACGATATATCCATATCTATCTACCTATCCAACAATGCCATAGCTGTAGCAGTAAGCTTTTTTTGGAAAAGTTGTAGCAGTACACTTTTACTTTACAAGTTGCCTTAATGGATTTGTGTTTTCTTTCTTTCTTTCCTTCGTTTTTTTGGGGGCGGGGGGATTAAACTTTACCTATGTGCCTAATTGGATATAGCTATGTATTCTTTGCATGTAAATGGTTCTTTGTGCCTCACTGGTGTCATATTTTTCCAACATGAATGACAATTCTTTTTTTGAATATCTGATTTGTGTTTCTGCCCTTCCAGAGGTGATAACATCTGCCGAGTTCCATCCTACGCAATGCAATACATTGGCATATAGTAGTTCAAAAGGCTCGATTCGTCTTTTAGATTTACGACAATCAGCTTTATGTGATAACCATACTCAAGTGTAAGTGATACTGACTTGGTATTTATGATTTGAAAATTTCACTTATTTCTCTCTCAGGAGGCTAGATAATTCTCTGTCGAGAGGATGAGAAACTTTCTCTAGGTCAGCTAATTGTTGCTGGCACTCCCAGGTTCGAGGAGCAAGAGGTCCCTGGTTCAAGATCATTCTTTACAGAGATAATTGCTTCAATATCTGACATTAAGTTTGCAAAAGACGGCAGACACATTCTCAGTCGCGATTACATGACTCTAAAGGTTTTGAATTTTATTAATTTGATTTCTTTAAATGTTTGACATATCTTTATATATATGTTTATGTGTGTGTGTGTGTGTGTGTGTGTGTGTGTGTGTGTGTGTGTGTGGATATATACATGTGTCTGTGTGGCTTCATGGGTGGTTTTTCTCGTTGATAGTTTATCTAACGTAGTACTCGTGTAATTCCTTTTCAGATATTTGTGGACTGTGCTCTGTGTTAATATGCTCACCACATTGGTTATGCTTTTCTGTATCCACATGAATGACATTAATGCTGGTATATTAGAAAAAGACACTTTTGTACAACACATCCCTTATAGAGGGAGAATCCCAACAGATTCCCATCATGGAAAGGGGGGGAGAATGCATGGATAACCTGAATTGGCAAGAAACAAACCAAGTAGACTCATCGCACAGAAAAGAAACAATGGAGGACATTCATTGAGCTTCAGGTTATAGATATGATATTGCTGATCTTCCACAAAATGCCTGAAAGGGCTTCTAGATTTCAGAAATAATGTTGTGATTATTTGCGTGGAAGTACTTGGCAGTAAACTCTTGGAATTTTGTCATATATTGGAAGTCAGTCTGTTGAATCCTCAGATTAGACATTTGTGCGTTTTTTCCGTGTGTTCTATATTGTAGAGGTGAAAATGTTATATGGTGCTCTAGACAAAAGGGCTTCCATGGAGGCCTGAGAATCTGAGATTTCTTTGTGTAGTCAAGTTAGAATCTTCTTTTATAATGCAATCACACCGTAATTTCTTCTTGTCTCCATCTGTTTTTAAGCTAAATATTTGGTAGCTTGGGGATTGAGCTCTCACCTCTTTCACTATGTCTAGGGAAGTTGATATCCTTGCACCCTGGCTTTCACAAAAAAAAAAAATTCTTGGCACCATGAACCTAAGCTTGCTCATATCCATTTCAAACGAAAGTCTCAACAATATATTGGGTGGATGAATGAGAATATCCGAAATCACATTATTGTAATCGAAGTTGGTTTTGTTGTTGCTTCTTGTAAATGCCATGAGTGTTTGATTGACTTTAAAGTTGTGAATGGCTTGTCTCTAAGATTTCATTCCTTTCTGTCTGAGTATGTTGTTATTTCCAATCTTCTATTCTTGCCATTTTTTTAGAGTAAATAAATTCTGATATGTAGTTGTTGCTCCAGTTTTCATGTAAATGTCTTTGCTTGTCATTAAAAAAGTAGCACATAAAAAAGTGCTTGTAGCAACCCATTGATTTTGAACCCCTCTAACACAGCTCTCATCCCAACTTTTATTTTGATTTAAAATAAAATATAAAACTTTATAATGCTTTGTGATGGAGGAGCAATCTCTTAGACTGAAGTCTGGCTTGCCATCTGGTTTTATATGGATACTTGTCAATCTTGCAGTCACCACCCTGAGATGCAGAGGCACGGCGAGATCTAGATTGTAACTGGTGAGCAGTGGAATCGACTCAATGATATATCCATTAATTTGTACAGCCCTGATTTAAAAGAATTCTGTAACTCAAAGCAAAGCTTCCACACAACCCCAACTGCCCCTGGCACTCACCCCCCAACAAAAGAATTTCTGCATAAATGCCCTTGAAAGCACTTGCAATTACATGATATACTCTTGCAAAATTCTTAATCACATAGGTTTCCTTGCAATTTGCTTTGTTTCAGGCTGTATATCCCTTCATTTGCTTTTTCCAACCACTCTGTCGAAGTTAATGGAATTGGATAAATAATTCAGAAATTTTGCATTAGGGTACATTTAAAGTTTCTTCTATTTCCAAATTTCTCTTCCTCATTTTGTCTCCTCTAACCCACACTTCCCCTACATCCTGTTTACTGCTTTCGCGTCTTGTGCTCCTGCAAGGAGTCTGAAATCCTCTCCTTCACGTCTGTAGCCCTACCCTCCTCCATTGTCACCGAGCATGCAGAGCCCTCATTCTCAACAGCTAGACATTCCATGAGGCTCACATTTGCCCTGCACACTGCTCGTTGGTACCTTTTTTTACCCCTTTTAATCCTTGAATATCCCGTGGTTTTTATGGTGTCCCTGATTGGTAGGAGATGTGAAGGAGACAAGGAATGATTACCTCATATCATTCCATACACTGAAGTTGCTAAGCACCAACAAGATGTTTAATGATATCTTGGAGGTGGATCCCTAGAGGTGTAGGTCGCAAGGGAGGTTTGCAAGAGAGGATAGAGGTACGAGTGTGCGCTTTGAGTAGAGCACTGTCAGGTTTGTGAGCTTTGGTGGAGGCATTAATGTGGGTGATTGTTTCTTTGATGCTAGTGGAAGAGTGTTTGTAGCATGGTGGGGTACTTATAATTACATGGGGGGGTGGTGATGAGAGTGGGAGGGAGAGCGGAAGGGGAGGGTTGGATCGTGGTGTAGGGTTGTCATCGGAAGAGGGCCGCTGTGTAGGGCCCTCCTTTGTTTAGTGCTTTAAATGTCATGGATGGGGCCATGTAGTGAATGTGTGCCATGATCCCATTTGTGTTTGATGTCGTCAAATTGGACATTGACAATGGGAGTGCTCATGAGACTAGGTCAGTGGTTCTGTAGGACATTCCTTTAGTCCTAAAGGGGGCCAAGTTTGAGGACATTCCTTTAGTCCATGATCTCATTCTATGGTTGTGCCGTGGTCTTTGGTGGTGCAGATCCTAAAAGTTTTCCTTGAAGGTGCTCTGATTGGAGTTATTGTGTCAGGAAGCCCAGACTTGGGAGTTGATGAGAAGAGCTTTGCTTGGTTTCTGCTTTCTCCCCAACTTAATAAGGGTGGCTAGGGTGGATGCAACGCAGAAGAGATGGAAACACTTCATTTTAAGACCCTAGTGAGTGGAGATTGGGAGGTGTGGTGGTAAGAAGCTTCCACTCTAGTTGATAGGGCTTGTGAGGAGCGGCCGCCGACGAGGCAGGTGGTTCACGCTTATTTGATTGGATTTCCTTTACACCTATGAACATTTGAGGTTGTGAATGCTCTTATGTAAAGGTTTTCACATCTGAGGAGATGTCAGAATGTTAGGATTCAAATGACTGATATTCAGTGGGTGCAAGCATTGCTGGAAGTCATGTACACAACAGTGATTCCCTCCAGAGTCTTCTTCCATTTTAGTGGAAGCTTGTGGATGGTGAAGGTTGAGAGGGAGGAGTTTTGATGCACCTATGCAAACATTGCTTTGTCCTTGGCTCTGATCAGTGGTGGCGCGACAGTGGCGGTGTGGGGACAAGTTTGGAAGTCAAAATCGGTGGTGGTAACCACAGAGGATTGTGTGATCTCCATGAAGAATGGTGATTCCATTGTGAAAAATTGTTGAGATTTTTGTCGGTAATAGAAGGGGTCTTTTTAAGGGCTACCGTCGACGTGGACCTTACTATTGGGGGCCTAAACTTGATAGGGGTGGGAAGTGTGAAGACCTGATTGGAGATTTAGTTTTGGCAAAAGGGATTTCTAATGGGTTGGGTGTCGAGTCTGAAATATCAAAGGGGTGGTCAACAATGGCTGGTGGGGTGCATTCCCCCCTTCTCTCCATTGATCAGGGTGGCACTTGCACCTGGATGCTATGGTGAAGCTTGAGTGATTCAAATAGAAGGTTTCGGCGATGGAGAAGCATGGGTTGAATTGAGAAATGGTGACATGACTCATGAGAAGTTTGCATCGGAGAGCAATGTAGATGCATTGGAGTGGTTCATGTTGCTAGTTGATGGCGTGGAGGCTGCGGCCATGGAGTCGATGTTGGATCAGGCTAATGGCTAATCTTGAGGTTAGATTGAACAACCTTGCTCAAAGTGTTGGGTTTTTTTTTTTTTTTTTTGAGAAATGCAAATATGAGGAGGGGGATGGAGTGTGAGCTATGAAGATTTCATCGTGGAACATAAGGGGAATGAGTGATGAGAAGAGGAGGATTCTGGGAAGCTATCTGCGGGAATGAGGGGCGGATGCTTTATTGCATGAAACAATGATAGAGGTGTATGCCTTGGGATTGGGTAGTGAGTGCGGGGTCTCTTCTTTGAGGGTTGGTAAATACTCGTTATAGCCTATAGGCATTGTTCTTAATGCCCATGACACGCCCACGAAATGACCTTTTTTTTACGTGGGACGATATTGGCACACATGCAAACTTGAAATGTAGGAGTGTCGGTAATATTTTGTCAAATATGGATAATATATTGATAAGTTCAAAGAAATAGGTGGCATTAGGTACAATTCTTAAATATTAAGGTTAATATAAGTGTCTCAATAACTAATTTCTACCTTATTTTGTAAATGATTTAAATTGATGGCATACTCTCGACTTTTTGTTAAAATGGCTAATTTTAGGGTTAGGCTATGCAGATATTTATATAATGTCGAAACACAAGGACTTTGAGTCTTCGATGAAATGTTGTCGAAATTTCATAGAAAGGTTAGTGATAAAATGCATTCAACATTTTGATTTGCTACTGCTTCTCATTTTCAGTTCTCCCATTCTTTTGTACTACTGCTATTGTTGCTTTGTTGTTGCTGCTATATTTTTATCCAAATTGAATCTCTGTTGCTGCTACTCATTTTGCTTCTCCTCTCCTTTGAATCTCTTAAGGTTTGATTCCACATCTATTGATAATTATAGAGTAGATCTACATGTTAGACTCAAGATCTACTATTATTATGAATAACTATGTTTAATCACAGTCTAAAATAGAAAAAAAACATTTGTTTAGTTTATAAAAAAAAAAATCCTAAGTTTGGGTTAACATTAGAGAACAAAAAATATGCATTCATTCATAAGAGAATAAAACTTGAAAATTGTAGGTGCCAAGGGTCTATTTACTTCATGAATTAATTACAATTTACTTTAAGGATAATATCAAACTTGGAAACTCATGATCCTATATTTTCATACATAAATATGATACAACTAGATTTAAACGTGACTTATAAGGGGTGACGTAAATCAAAATGGCTAACTCAACACACATAGTGAAAGACCTCAAATTAAATGATAAATTAATTTAAGATCAATGGGTTATATAGTTAAATTTCATCTTTGAAATTTTTACTTTAGTTTATGGAAACTATATATTTGAATCTTTTATCCTTGCATGACTTAAGTTAATTTGTGTAGTAATTACATTTGAATCTTGAAGTTGAGTATGGTATAGTAGACTATATGTTACATATGAATATTAGGATATAATATTATTATGCTTACATAAATATGTTTAAGTTTATGATTTTCTTAAAATTCGAATCATTTTGACTACTACTGTCATTTTTGTTAGTATATGCCTACATGCCTTCGGCATACCCTCAGCATTCCTATGAAATAAACTATTTTCAAGGCATTGAAATAATCGGAATTTGACATTGAAATACGAGCGTTTCCATGGCATGCCCTTAGTGAGCTTCCAAAATGCACACGTAGAAATGTATCAAAATGATGTTGAAATTGGCATTTCAAACCTTAGTCGTAGGAAGGTTGTGTGGAATATTGGTGACCTTGAAGGACTTCTTTGAGTTGGAGAATGGTTGGCCTGGTAATTACATTTAGAGAGTTTTGCTAAAGAGGATCGATGGCTTTTGATTTGCTATGGCTTGTGTTTATGGGCTGGCTTAACCAAAGGAAAGAGCAGGCCCATGGATTGAATTACGATAGGTGGTAGATATCTTCTTTGAATACCCTACCATATAGGAGGGGATTTCAATGTTACTCTGGAGATGACGAACATGCCTGGTGGTAGTGTCGATGTTGGGTTTGCAAATTTGTGGGAGTTTGTTGTAGAGTATGGCATGCATGAGATGGGGGTAGGAAATTGTAATTGTACTTGAAGTAGAGCGTCAAAGCAGTTGAGTTCTAAATTGGATCGTCTTATTTGTTCAGTGATTTTGCTGAAAAATTTCATCTTTTTGTGGTTTAGGACAAGGTTTTAAAAAACGTGAGGTGGTACCAAGGTGGTTTGCCTTCATCGAGGCGAGGCATAAGCCTCGAGGCGGTCGAGGTGTAAGCCTTAGCATTTGCATAAAAAATATAGAAAAATGAAATAATATATAATTATCAAGTGCTAATAAAGAAATAATAATATAAATGACACACTTTCATAACATTTTTTTTCTATCACAACATTGAAAGAACGAAACTAAACGAGAGATGACATTTAAATGAAAAGATAAACATCCATATAATATAGAAGATTAGAAATTATAAGAAAAGCACAAATTAAACCAACTTTCCAAACCATTGGAAGACTTAAGAGTTAAAATATTCATTAAAATGAAGGTACATGAAACATCCACATCAAAAATTCAAAAGAACTACAACACATTGTAGACTCTAGTCTCCTCCTCCTTGAACATCGTCAAGCTCATCAATGCTGTCACTAGGGTTGGTTGCATCATTCCAAGAGTCATCCATAAACTTCATCCTAGCCTCATCATCAACATTTTCCTTAGTATCTCTATCACTCTCTCGAGACTCTTTCTCCTCAATGTCAATAACAGCTTTGCTTAAAAGATAAGTCATTTTAAACAATATCTCTTAGAAGTTAGAACCTTAGTTTGTAAGTTTAAACATTACAGTTCAACAAAATATAAAATTACATATTACCTTTACCCTTGTCCTTTCTCTTTTGCCTTTTTCTTCTGCTTCCTCCTACTTGTATTCCTCCCTTTGCTCCTACTAACTACTCAAGATCAATAGGATTGTCTTCTAGAGCTACAGTTGCATTAAGCTCTTCATAAGCATCAATCTCTGTTTTACAAAGTTGTAGCTCAGCAATCCACTCATCATCTGAGTCCACTTCCTCTAAGCATAGAGGATCATCCATTGTCTTTTACTTCATCTCCTTGTGTTTCAATTTCAAATTGAACATACAATAAACCAAGTCATTGAGTTTATCTTGTCTCAGCCTGTTCCTAATCTTAGTATGGACCTACTCAATGAAAAGTTTACTATTAAATTTTTTATAATCATAGCCTAATTATTATATATTACTCTAAATTTAAAACACAAATATGGACTTTTTACCTGATTAAAAGTACTCCAATTTCGCTTACATGCGGATGCACTACAAGTCAAACCTAAAATGCGCATGGCAAACTTTTTCAACTTAGGTGTTTTATCACCAAATGCTCTCCATCAATCCACTGTACTGGAAAATTTGTTTATAGTATATAGGAAAAAATTAACAAAATTTATTAATTTAAATGATAGAATCATTGAAAGGACTTTATCAGGACTCCTCTTAAACGAGTCTCGATGGCATTGGACCATCCAAATAATCCTCTTCCATTAACAAATGCATATGTTTGGAGATCCACATTCAACCTCTCATCCTTGCTAAGAATCAACCTCTGGAAGCATGAGTACAAGCCCATCTTTACTTCTGAGTCAACTTTAAAAGTTGGTTCATACTTGCATTGGGTATTCAGAAAATAGGTAGCAGCATGCAAGTGTGTGTGTAATTGCCTGTCCTAGATTGTCTTGTACTTCTTTTTATCATTACCCAAATTTTTAGCAATAGCTTCCTTGACCCTATCCATAGCCTCATAAATAAATCCCATAGGTGGATATTGTTTAGCGTCCACCATTGTTAAAACCAACACCAACGGTTTGATTGTCATTATCACATTGGCTACACTAGGTTAAAATGTTCTATTTTTGAGGATAATATTTTGTACAGCTTACCCTTGAACCTTCAATGTATAGCTGCTACACTTCCACCTTTTTGAGGTGAAAAAGGATTCAAGAGTGTCTTTTGCCATTAGTAATCTCTGCAAGGAAAGCAGTAGCAAACCGAGTGATGACAGGTCTCACCAAGTTTCCTCCTACGTGCTTCCTTATCATGGCCACCACCCAAGCATGTGCATATATGTAGTTGATTATTTGTTTGGCCTTCTTGAAAACAGAGCCATGAAGAAGTTGCTTCATGATATCCTCCAACATAAGGTCAATGCGATGAGCAGCGCACGGAGTCCAATACAAATGTTCCCTTTTTCCATCAATTTCTCTCCAGCTGTTTTAATAAGTTGATGCATTATCTGTTATCACTTGGTTAACATTTCTTTCGCCCATTTCTTCAACAACATGATCCATCAATTTGAAGAGATAATCAGCATTCTTAATCTCATCAGAGACATCAACAGATTTTAGAAACCACGTACCTTTTGTGTTAACCAAAAAATTGATCAAGGTACGTCCTTTTGTATCTGTCCAACCATCAGACATGCGATATCCAATCTCTTCCCAAGACGCTTTCGCTTGATCCATCATGGTAGCTATTGTCTTGACTTCTTTCAAAATATAAGTTCGTAACTCATGCACTGTAGGCCCTTTGAATCCCCTTACATAGTTACTTACATCTTGAAGCATTTGCCAGTAAGATGGACTTATGACCAAATTGAATGACAATCCATTCTTAATGAAGAATCTACCAATATTAAGGTATGTTCTAATTCTTTGTTCTTCTAAGAAGAATTCAAAGTAACCTGCTTTAGAGGACATTGAGGAGCACTATCAGGTCCATCACTTCCAGGCCTTACTTTCTGTCCAACTCTTGCAACAAATAAATTCATAGGACCCCTCACCACTTGTGCACCACTTGATCCTATAGGTGCATTTTCATCATACCCAGATGGAGTTTCTACTGTATATGCACCTATGCAACAAATTTCTTCTATTTTTTCAAGTGTTTTTCTACCAACTTCCTTCTTTGCTAAGAATGCCTTAATTTCAGTTTCAACTTCAGGTGGCACCTTTGCACATGCTCACATTTTTGTATGTCTTCGCTAAGTGCTCCTTCAGTCTTGCAATGCCACCTGTGATAGTTTTCCCACAGAAGGTACACTTCACATACTTATCTCCTTTCTCCTTTTGAGATCCTTGAAGGTTAATTTCCGTGCAATACTTTCATCCAGGATCAGACTTGCCAGTGGATCCTTCTTTTCCTCCTCTGCTTGCCTTTGGCGCTATATCTAAAAGTATATAAGAGATTACTAATCAAATAAACAACTTAAATGACCTAAACCTGAGAAACAAGTAAAACTATCAAAGTCAAATGACCTAAATAGGTCATTTTGGAGCCTAATGGTACCGAGTCTTATCGTAACCTAGATAACAAGTAACATTACCGGATCAACATATAATTTTCTAAAAAATCCAAAATCCTAACATACATTTTTGATCATGTTTATTCACTTTTTGGCATTTTTGGGAATGCCTCAACCCTTGAATGTGCTTGTGCTAGGATCCGGGAAAAATCATTTCCTTAAAGTACCACTTTCCTATTAGGTATGCTAGTAAAATATGCTGTCGGATGTTTTGTAGAGTACTTACTATTACGTTTTGAAGATAAATGCCATAAAATCAGATAATATTGTCCAACATGACAAAAGTAGTTCAGATTGTATGCAATCCTGATACATAAGGTTATCAAGCTGCATAACAACCTTAGAAGAACCAACCTCCTCGAGCTCTGACGCTGCTGCGGCGATGCTCCTCGAGCTTCGACGTTGCTGCAGCAGTTGCACCAATGCTTGAAGACCGATCTTCACCACCGGTGATGCTCTCCTTTCGCAGGCTTTGGTCTTGCCTTTTGTAGTAGCTGCACCTAGGCCTCATTTCTTGCCTTGCAACCCTAAAAGGATCCATGTGACAAGCACATGACAGCTAAACCAGCTGAGGTAGTGCCTCATGTGTGCCTCACTGCTTCGAGCGCCTTAGACCGCCTCGGCTCGATCGAGAAGCATGCCTCTTGAATGCACCCCGAGGCTACCGCCTCGAGGCTATTTGGTGCCGCCTCGCCTCGAGACGTGATTTTTAAAACCATGGATTAGGGATAAGAAATCTCGATTCCTAGAAGATTCCTAATTAGAGTCGCTAACGTTCTAGAAGGGGTTCTCAGATAAAAGACGTCAAGAGGTAGATAAATAGACACATCCCATTGCACGGATCGGGAGGCGCTCGTAGTGACTGAGGGGGTCGAAGACCAAGAAGCGAGTGATAAGATATTTCATAGTTTTGATTGTTCTTATTATAAGCTTATAATTCACAAGTCACCCTTAGGACAAATCATTTTAGCCGATAGACAGAACCTTTATCGTACGTACGAATATCTGTTCTGATTGCCACTTCATATTATACCAGATCTAGTTGTATTTGATTGGAATTCCGAGAAGAGAGGATATTATGCGAGTCCTATGGGGATACGATGGATTGGGAGGAGTGGAAGATTAGAGGCACTTCCCATTTTTGGTTGCCGCATAACTTGCTTCTTCCCACTTCTGACCCTGGTGACTCTGACTTGGTTAATACCTAATCATGATCAACCTCCGCTAGCATGTGAACTGTTTAAGAAAGTGTAAAATAGTCCTCCCGCCCCGTTGAAAAATTGGATAGCAACCTTGAATCGGGGTCTTCAGGAAGAACAAGTTGTTCCAGCTCGATACTGTCAAGAATTCCTGTGCTACTATTGCATGGGAACAGATTCATCTTCGAAGCAATCCTACGAACCTGCTCGTAACAAATTCCTATATTTATAGTTTCCATATGAGTCTGCAGATCCCTATGGCTTCCGCTGCAACCATTGCCTCAGGCCCCATCATGATCTACACTTCTCCTCTAAGCTTTCTGGTCACTTGAAATACATGCAACAAATTGCAAATGTGAACAGATGCACCAGAATCCACAATCCAAGGGAGACAATTAGCATGACTCAGCATGCGTCCTTCAACTAGCATGCCCCAGCATGCAACCAACCATAGGAGGGTTAGGTTTAGTAGAGTTAACCACCACCCATTGGGGTGAAGTGGCTTGTTATACCTCGATTTTGAGGTTATGCACACCTCGAAACGAGGTGCATGTCTTCACCACAATCGAGCTAGAAGCATCGATTGTTGGTTTAGGTGATATAGGATACTTCAACTCGATTTCA
Organism: Thalassia testudinum; assembly: GCA_037157565.1. Taxonomy (NCBI): domain Eukaryota; kingdom Viridiplantae; phylum Streptophyta; class Magnoliopsida; order Alismatales; family Hydrocharitaceae; genus Thalassia; species Thalassia testudinum. Next base: position 63,777,735 of record JAZHRO010000022.1, on the reverse strand, counting down.
AATCGATTTGAGGCCTCGTTTGACTGCCATCCTAGCATGCCTAAGCATGCATCATAGAGGTGATCCTAGCCGTTCAAAGGAGGGTGAGGGTCACAGGGAGAGGGAACCACCCCAAAGTTCTTGTTGCCGCTCCCCGCTCATTTGCCTCTCAGGGGCATCTTCCTCCTTCTACCTCTACTGAGTTGCGACGAGTTGATTATTCGGGGCGTTCCGTCATTGTCGTGGGCCCTTCGCTTTCATTACATCAATGCAGATGACCTCGAGAAATAGCAATCGAACTTTCCCAAGCATTTGTGGTAGAGGAAATCCCACTGCTTGTTGGCTGGGAGCTGTTTGAGCGGTAACCTAGAAGCAGGTTTTCTTCTATCCCATGGGTTGGGATACCTACCCGGCCCATGGGGCTTGCTATACCTCGATTTCGAGGTTATGCACACCTCAAAATGAGGTGCATGTCTTCGGATGGTCTACGGAGGGGAGGGCTAAGAGAAGGATCTTTGCTATCAGGAACTTAATCAACCAGAGATTGTTGGCTCTTGTCCATGAATTGTGAATTCCAGCACTATTAGTAAAGGTGCGCTATTTACCTTTCATTTTACTCTTAAGAGTTCCTCTAACTCATACTTACGATTTAGTTTTAAAAGTACGCGATACTACTCTTTAGAAAAGAACACTCCTGACCCTATTACTGATTTCCGGATCTGATTGTCTGACTTACTTATGTCACGCTTGGAGGAAGAAGGGGGCCTGACAGTGTAGTAAAGGTGAGGCACAAATGAGCACTGAAAAGGGTTGGTGTGTTGGTTGGGGTTTCAGTACAGTAAGTTGAATCACCTCAACCCTGAGATTGGTGGTTCCTTTCTCACATTCTCTTCTGGAAGATCCATGTTTATGTGGGACTCAAAAAGGATTCCAATCTGACTGAGGTTACACTTAGTCTTTTTTTTGACCACACTCCCTGCTTTGGTGCTCTAATAAGGATATGTGACCTTATTTTAAGTTTGAAAGGTCCTGGCTAATGGAACCTAATTTTGAAACTGAGGTTGAAAATTGGTGTTCTTTTGACGGTGGGTCAGTAACGGTCAGGTTGGCAACCCGATTGTGAGGGGTGAAACAGTTTCTGCTTGATTTTAAAAAGAAGGTGAAGAAGGAGAGAAATAAAAGAAGATCAGAGGTGTTGAACCATATTCAGCAGCTGTACAAGTTCCATGATTCATGAGATGTAACTAGCGATGAGTTGGCAGAGAGAAGTTAGTAGAGTATTGCTCAAGTAGAAGATAAGGAGGTGGATTGGAGACTATGCATAAGACCAGGAGAAGCAACAACATCCACCCCCCATGTCTGCGAATGGATGGAGAAGGAACTTTATTAACAAATAACAATATGGTTGTGCAGGGACGTAACAGGATGGGCAGACTGGACAATTGCTTTCTGATTATTTTCTCTTTTATAAGGAAGAGAAATGCATCTAAATGGAGATGGAGTGGATGGGGGGCGCACAGATTGACTAATGAATGAGTGGCTTTCCTTTATAAAGAAGTTGTGGAGGATGAGGTTAAGACGGCTTTGAGGGAGCTCAATGCAGAGGGATTACCTGGGCTAGATGGCTTCCCATTCACTTAATGGAATTTTGGGGGGTGGTTGGAGATGTTATGGGGATGATTAGGGAATTCCAGGTGGGAAATGTAGGCTTTTAGAGGCTGAACAAATCTTCTCTCTCATCCTGAAAAAAGAAGTGGCAGAGCGAGGAAGATTACAGACTGGTCTCTTTATCCAATACTACTTATTTGATTGTGGCCAAGTCTTGGTCAATAGACTAAAAAAGGTGATGGATAGGCACCTGATGGACAATATAGTCATGTCAAATGAAATTTGATATTGGGAAAGGTAAAGAAAAAAAGGGTTTTTACAGAAGGTTGATTTTGCAAAAGCTTATGATACGATTGATTTGGAGTTCTTATGGAGTGCTTCATAAGTGAGGGTTCTCCGATAGATAATTGGATGGATGAAGGGATGCATTACATTGAATTCTTTTGCGGTGCTGGTTAATGGTAGACTGGAGGGGGTTGGATACAATCGGAATGGGGAATTAGGAAGGGGTGTCCTTTAGCTCCTTTACTCTTTGTGTTGGTGGTTGATGCTTTGGCAATATGCACGTTTGATGCTTGTTGGAATGGTTTCTTGTCTGGGTGTGCCCCACAGAGTGACAGCCCCATGTTACCTATATTGCGATGACACAATTTTCTTTATTGAGGGGGTGGTTGAGGAGGCTAGAAATGTGGTTGTTGGTGGAACTCTTTGCTGAATTTTCAGGATTAAACGCCAATCATGAAAAATCTTCTTTTGTGGCTTTTGGCATGGAAGAGGCAGAATTCTTTACGTGTGAAAACATGATGCATATATTTGGGATTGGCTCTAACCGATGGGAAGCTAAAGTTTTAGGATTGGTTGCCGGTCATTGAATGCTTGGAGAGAAGGCTGGAGTTATGGAGGTCACGTTTGTTATCTAGTGGAGGCAAATTGATTTTGTTGCGTAGTATTCTCTCAACCATTCCCTTTTTCTTCTTTTCAGTTTTTTGGATGTCAAAAAAGGTAGAAAACAGATTAGAAAGAATTTGTAGATGATTTTTTTGGAAAGGTGCGCTGGCGGATAGTTAGAGGTGTTCTGTTGGTTCCTTGGAACGAGGCTTGTAAACCAATCTTGGAGGGAGGTCTTGGGGTGCTACATTTGAGTATTATGAACAAGGCACTTCTTGGAAATGGGTTTTAATTATGCGCCAAAATAGGGATTTGCTTACCTCTTTTTTGGATTCCTGTTATGGTTGGGAAGTCAGTTGGGAGGCTAGATTAAGTCACCTTATAGGTGCTTCAGCTTTCTTAAAAAGCCTAATGAGTGTTATTCCAGACATCTAGCAGCTGTTTAATGCAAAAGTTGGCAATGGAGAGTCATTTAGATTTTGGATTGATGATTGGACTGGAGAGGGCAAGATTACGGACAGATTCCTACGGTAAGTTGGCTGCCTAGGTCGAGTAGGTGCTTGCATAGGCGTTACTGGACCTCTTCCCGGACTAAGTAATGCAATGCGGTCTTATAGTTGGGTCTGGCCGAATAGGCGTTTACTCGGCCATGTGGTCACCTGATTTTAGGATAGAGTCACCTGTGGGCTCTTCTAAAAAAAACCCACGTAAAAAATAACCCTAAGGTCCCACGTAAAAATTACCCCATGGTCTCATGCCCCTTCATTAAACTCCCATCCCCAATACCCCTTTGTTAAGCCTCACCTCTGATACGCTCTTGCGGCTGTGCCTAGCCAAAAGCCTTAAACCTTGCACCCTCGCACGGTTGCACGCTAGCAGTAGCTACAACACCCCTAAAATCTTCACCCATCGTTGTGCATCGCTGAAGCTTGAAGTCATCGCCCATTGAAGCCCATCGCACGACAACAGTGATCGGGAGCATCATTGGCTTCTTCGGCTAGTTGCGGCATCAACTTTCTTTGGCTGGATGTGGCATTGGCAGGAGGGCTCTTTGGTTGGTGGTGGCAGCAAGCCCACGTTGAGAGGTAGTTTGGAATCTTAAAGGATGGCCAAGTTGGTTTTAAATCTGATTTTAGTGGTAATGGGGGTTTAGGTTGCATTTGATTTCAGTGGCAGAAGGTTTTAATTGTAGGTTAATTTTAGTTTTTTTTTTATTTTTAGGATCTAATTTTTGGTTTTTGATTTAGATTTCATTTTAGGTTATTGATAATATGCTTTAATTTAGGTTGATTTGAAGTTTTTGATTTAGTTGTATAATATTTTATATTCTAGGTTGCATAGTAATTAAAGAGGAGTATTAACTATGTTTTTATTATACTACTTGAGATAGTTATATAGTTATAACATTGCATATAACATAAAATTTAATAAATAAATTAATTATTATATATATTTTAAAATAACAAATGCAAAATCGCATACTGGTTCGTATACTCACCTGAATACCTCATACTCTCTCTGTTGTGATCTAATTGATTGCGTACCGCATATCGACTTTCTGAACCTTGGATTCCCACCACAAGCTTTTGCATTAACTTTTGAACTAGGTTTCCTGATTTCTGCATGTTGGGAGGGAGATGTGTGGAACTTCCGGTTTAACCCATGCTCTAATTTCAAATTGCAAGAAAATGAATCGGATGGATGGGAGTGGCTGAAAAATGATGTTACTGATAGATCAGCTTATAAAAAACTAATAGCAAGTTTTTCGAAAAAAAAAAACCAAGAGTAGGAGGGGGACAACAAGATTTGAGCTTGTTGAAGATTTAGAGGAATAGGAAAAAATATTGTTGTATATCTCAAGAAACAAATGATGGAAGTTGATCTTTTTATACAAAGAGGGTCACTCCTATCTCAAATCTTAACATAATCTTCTACAATAAGAAACAAATCTCTATCAAACCAAATCTAATCATATACTTAAAAAATAGAAAGTGATAAACTAAAAATATATTTTCATAATTTCATAATTCTATAACATCTCTAACACTCACCTGCAAGTTGGAGCGTGCAACATCCAACTTATTACAAAAGTGGACTACCCTTCAATGTCAATTTCTGGAGGCGCAAGTGGTAGATTAGAGGAGTGGTTGGTGGTTGTAGCAGAAGCAGCAACCACAGTAGTAGGAGCACTCCCAAGCAGGTGAGAGTCGATCTCAAGTAGGAGTTTATAGTAGCATAAAAGTCAGTAGAACAGAAAATGATCCTAAGCAATTAGTAATAGTAGTAGTAGCATTAGGCAATGGTAGGGTTGTAGTAGTAGCAGCAGTAAACAGTAGTAGGCTATAGCAGTGCTAGCAACAATAGATAATAGTAAAGCTGTATCAGTAGTAGTAGTAAATAGTAGCAGTAGATGGTGGTAAGCTGGTAAGTTGTAGCAATAGTAGTAGAGCATAGTTAAAAAAAAAAAGAGGGCACGTGGTGGTGTGCGGAAATAGTGAGACCCACATGTGGTGGCCCAGTGGGTAGGTCAAGCACCACGTGTAGTACTGCGCGGCACAGTAGAAGCCATGCATGATGGCGTGCAGCGGCAGGGAAACCCACGTGCGAGGAAAGGAGGTGTAGTTCGCAATTGTGGGAGATGCAACGTATAAGGAGAAGGTGTTGCATGGTCTTCGAAGGAGGCGATTCGGTCGGGCGATGCAATAGGAAGGGGTCGTTGGAAAACTAGAGGTCGATGGTGGTGCTGTGGAAGCTAGTAGGAAGCGATGTTGGCATTTGGGGCCACAACAACAAGTGACATCGCTCAAGGAGGTGTTGTAATAGAATGGAGGGGTTGATTGAGAGGAGGGAGAGGAGCGACCCTAGAGGTGGTTATATGTAGAAGAGGGCCACTAAAGGCTCGTTGGTGGTCCCCTTTAAGGGTTTCAGTGGGTTTCTCCCTTTTTCAAATTGGATGAAACCCACTTTGACACCATGTTAAAGACCTAAAGGAATAGGAAAATATTATTGTAGATCTCAAGAAACAAATGATGGGAGTTGGTCTCTTTATATAGAGAGGGCCACTCCTATTTCAAATCTTAATAAAATCTTCTCGAAACAAACCTCTAACAAAATAAATCTAGTCATATCCCTAAAACTAGAGAGTGATAAACTAAAAATAGAATTTCCTAATTTCCTAATTTTATAGTTTCTCTAACAGAGCTTTCTCCGGCATTGTTGGTTAATTTGGAAGGTGAAGACTCTTTTAAAGATCAAGATTTTTGTTTGGTTGCTGAAAAGAGGAGAAGAGAGCAAATCATGACCAAAGTTTACTCTAATAAAATTTCACCCCTTCTATGATATGCTCCCTTTGCAATGAGGACCTTGAAGACTATCGCCACCTTTCCTTAGCTGCCTCTTTACGAGGGAGGTTTGGAGTTCAATGTGGATTGATTAGATTAATCATTCCTCTTGGGAAGATTTTTGGAGATCTTTTGGTGGGGGAAATTTCAGATTTGTGATGCGAAGAAAATTGCGATTTGTAATTAGAGTTTTTAAATCATAGTAACACGTCAATTCGCAATCGCTTTTACAATTTATAAACCTAGATAGTGGTGGTATCTAGGGTCGTCCAAGGAGATAGGAATGCACTTTAAAACTCTCGCTTGACAATAAGGAAATTGACTTTCTTTTTGGAATTTTTGAATATAAGATTTTTTTAGGTTTTCAAATAACGGGCAATTATGCAATTGTGAGCGGGAAAACAACTACACCTAAATTGCTAATGCTAACACTAAAGTGACAAGATAATCCTCTCTCTAAGCTCACCCTAGGTACATGGAGACCTAGGGTAATTAGAGAGAGGGAGTGAAAAGTGTCTGAACAATAACTAATAAAGATGCAACAAGAATTGAAGAGAAGGCAACTTTAATTAAGTAGAAGTATGTTTTACAAAAAGACAAGTAGGAATGCTTCTACTCTAAAATGAAAATACAAAAAGGTAAAACACAAATCCTCTTGGTGATATTGGTGAAGAAGAGAGGCTTCTTGCTTCAAGCTTAGCTGCTCCTGGGCTTGAAAAGAATTCCTTCCTTGAAAACTCCTCCAAGGTGGTGAGATTCTTCTCTTGCAAACCCTAGATAGGGCGTGCCTTTTGCTCCTAAAAGGGTGGAAAGAATCCACCCACAAGAACTCCTCCTAGGTGGGCGTGCACCACCCTCAAGAACCTCCTCCTAAGGTCCTCCTTGCCTGGCTAGTCCTCTGGTGGGGGCACAAGAGAGAAGGGAAGAGGGGAAGGCACCAAGGGGACAGAGTGTCCCCCTAATCTTCTCCTTCTCTTGGTCGACTATGAAGGTGGATTAATGGTGGAATTAATGAAGCCAAAGGTGTCGTTATGGTGGTGGTTAAGGAGGGTATATATAGGGCTTATGAAGGGAGAGGTTGGCATGGTCACATGTAGGGTTAGGATGGGTTTATGAGGGTGGTTAGATGATCCTAGGGCTAGGTTTAGGTGGTGCCAAACCAAGGGATATGAAGGGGGTTTGGTGGCCTTTGGTTGGATGGCTAGGATGGCATGATGGAAGTGGTTAGATGATCCTAAGGTGGAGACTAATTGGCGCCAACAAGGTGGTGTGGAGGGGAGGTAGTTAAGGGTTTAGGGCACCCCTTGGTGGCCGTCCATGGTGGAAGGTTGCCACCATTTTGGCACCAAGGAGGGTGACTTCTAGAAGGGGGAAAATGGAGGGAAAAATTGGATGGTTGGATGTGGCTTTAGGGGTAGGTGTAGGGGTGAGATGAAGGGATTTTTAGAGGGAATTTGTGGCGTCAAAATAAGGGTGGTTATGGGGGCTTTGGCGCCACTTTTTTGGTGGCTTTTGGAGGTGGTGATGGGGTGAAGAGATGCATGTTGGTTGGCGCCAACATGTGTCGGAGTAGGTGGAGCTAGGTGGACTTAAGTAGGGTTGAAGTGGAGGCTTATGTAGGTGGAGTTTAGGGTTGGTCATGGTGGATGGCCATGGAGTGAAGAGCTTAACTAAGCTAGCTTAGCTCGTAGGTGAGTAGAGGAGTAGGATGGAGCTAGGGTTTAGGGAAAAGGAGTTGGGGAAGAAATGTTTGGAGCTGGTAGCTGCTGAAGGGAATTGTAGGGAGTTGCTTTAACTGGCTTAGCTCGCTAGTTCTTTGCTAGCTGCTAAGCCAAGCTAAAGTGAGCTGGCTTCTGCTAAATTATGCTGAGGTGAGCTGGGTCTGACTTTTGGGGGGATGACCTATCTAGCTGGAGTAGCTAAGATAGCTTAGCTCAACTAAGTTGAGCTAAGTGGAGTCCCCGGGAGCTGAACTTAAGCTGGCCTGAGCTATTTGAAGTCATCTTCAGCTGACTTGAGTTGAGCAGAGTTGGAATTAGCTGGACCTGAGTTAAGGTGGACTCTTGTCAACTTAGTTGAACTAGCTAGAGCTCCTAGTGAACTGATTGGAACTAAGGTGAGCTAGACTCAACTAAGTTGAGCAGGGTCTAAAGCTAACTTGAGCTAAGATGAGCTGTCCTAGGCTACCATTCAGGTAAGATGAGCTGAATGGAGCTTAATGGAGCTAACCCTAAACTAAATGAGTTGGTACCCAGCTATGATGAGTTGGATTTGATTGAGTTCCAGCTGGATTGAGCTTCCTTTTCACCAGTTGCCTTCTTGAGTGCTAGGGTTTTAGGGATCTAACTATTTGTTTATCCCTAACACTCAAATAAACGTGTTAAAAATACAACAAATTATGCAATGCATGCCTAACCTAATTGATGTCTAAATGCAACCCAAAAATCCATTTGCGGAGTTAAAATCCTAAAAGTTAGGTTTGTTTTAGGGCATAAGAATGATGATAAACTAGCGTTTACCAATCTGCTAGGGAGCGTGCTTACCCTTTTGCTATTTTATGGCCAATACGGTTACATAGAAATGCTTTTCAAGGGAGAAAGGACCTCTGTGGAGAATGTTAAGAATCAGGCTGTCTTGTAAAACTCTTTGGGCTTCATTGTAAGGAAGGCGATGCCTTCCTGCTTTTTATGTATACTTTAAGCTGATTTAATTGGTGCTGGAGGATCACTGTTCCTGAGTGACCTTCCTTTACTAGTTTAAAAAAAAAAAAAAAAAAAAAAACGTGGTGTTTGTATGTGTAGCATGGAGTTTCTGTTCAAGGAAAGAAACAGCCAAGTCGTTTGGTATCCTGTGGGCCCTATGGTTGTGAATAATTGGGAGAGTGTTTAGACAGGATCATCTTTCTGTTGAGAGAGTTATTCTTGACGTCCCTTTCTTTTCTGAGCTTTGGCCTTTTATCGTGTACATTACTCCTTTTCTAATCTCTTGGATGGTCACTGCAACTATCCTTTTCTTTTTCAAAACAATAATTACATGATGAAGAAAATGCCAGAGTTGAGAAAGAATGGTGATTCAGTGAGATTATGAGCTGTGAGCTTGAGTTGGGTGTGCAAGGGAGGGTCATGCTTGAGTGGGGTGAGCATTAGGGGATGAGACCATGAGCTTCATGAACAGCCATTATAGAGTAGTTGGTAAGGGGCTAATAACTGCAAAGAGGTCTTGAAGGGAGAAGAGGGGGCTAGTCCTCTGTTTTCTTTTGTTTTGGATTTTGTGTTTCCTTGTCCAAAAGCTCTTCATTCCTCCACTATACTGTTTTGTGACTGAAAGCACTCTTGTCTGTGATTTTTTCCTCTTGTCCTTGTAGAAGCGTTAGAAGAGGTGACTAGCTTCTGGTGGAGGGGGAGAAGCAATATTTGGAAGTAGGAACAAAGCTCTTCGGTTCATTTAATTTTATTGTTAAGATTGACAAGGTTGCCCTTTAAAAAAGCACTTTACAAGGTTACCCATGTAAATATGAATTTTGTAGGGCATACATGCAATTGCATGAAAGTTTTTCAAATAATGTAGCACTTTTTACATGGTGCAAAATTTGCAAACCTTTACAATGTTGCTAAAAATCACGTACCTCTAATATGTATCAAGTTTTTGTTTTTCTTAAATAACATTAGTGACATGTAAATGATGTTTGTTGAGACACAATAAAATATTATTTTCCATGGTTTATATGCAACTGCAGTTAGCTTTATCATATGAAATTCAACTGGTACCCTAGAAAGAGATTTTTTTTTTTTGTTTGTCAAGCTTGGAAGGTTGCAGAAGAAATGGGAGTTGATAGTCTATACGCTCAAACTTCTCAACCGCCAAGCACCTCTTGGTTGAAAAAGTTTGTAAAGTTCTAAAGTTGAGTAAAGTTTGACGAAGTTTATAATTTTAAATTTGTTTGATTAGATTATAAGTAGTGGATGAAGACTTTGTGACCAATATAGGAAAATGCATCTTTATTATGGTCACTAATGATTTGATTCATGTGCCTTCAACATATGGAAAAAAATGTTGGAGGCAACTTCCTTTTCAAACATTGTTATTATATTTGATTTGTCGAAGAATGCTAGGACTAGCTAATTTAGACCTATTTTAAAGTGGTTTATTGTATATTTGTTGACCTTGCTGAGACCTTCCAGGTTCATCATGACACTTGGACAAATAACAACGGTGTGTGGGTGGATGTTGCCATTTGGAGGAGATGAGTTTTGGTTGGTGCGAGGAAGGCCAATATTGTTAGGGGTGCACATGGATATCATTGGCTCATATTAGACCTAAATAATGATTCCTGAAGCTTAATCCAATCCACACAGTTTTTGGGTTGGATCAATTTTTATGATCATTGAGAAATTTTAAAAAGAGTAAGAAATGGTTAATTGAGGTAAATATGACCATCCAGAATATCATTGAGAAATTAAAAGATGGATGATCTTGTTCTTTGTTTTTTCTTTCAAATTCCAAATAAAGTAGGATTGCAAGAATCCCCAACATATATAGATTAATAATTTGTTCTGGAGTGCAGTTCGGTGAAAGGATGACACACGACAAAACTGACAGAGATTGTATAACTTTAGGAAAACTCAGTTTTTGTATGGTATCCAAAGAAAGGAGTAACATGGTTTTGTATGCCAATTGATTCGAATCCTTGTCTACAATACCAATTTCATTTAAAGGTTTTTTTTTTGAAAACATATAGGAGCTTCAGGTCAAGCTCCTAAATTGTACACAAGTTTTTGATGTTTTGTTCTCCCCCTCTTTTCATCCCCACTTTTTTGAAATTCTGGTGAGAATTTGTGTGCGCTGCAATATACAGGTCTCGTAAATCCATCTTGGAAGGTCTATGAGTGTGTTTGCGCGATGCTATTAAGCCTTCAGGACTGATGCAGATAGAAATCATCCCACGTGCAAGCCATGTGCCTCAGGCTGTGTCCAAGAAAGTGCTGGATGGTCAGTAGATAGATTATTTCTGGACTAGGTCATCAACAAGCACAAAGAGCTTCAGTCATATCAGGGAAATTCCAGAGCTAAGGGCTTTCTGCTGGAGAATGTATTGGTGAAAATCTCTCAATGGATGGTCTACTGTCAAGTCAGGTAGTTTCTGCCTTCAAGACCCAGGACCCTGAGAACAACATTTCCATCTAGGAGAAAGATTTTCCTGTCCAGCTATTTGTGGCATTTGTGGAAACCTCTTCATAAGGAGGGCCTATTGCAAACATGGCAATGTACACCTTCATAATATTATTTTTCCAATTTTATTGGTGTCTTCAAAGAGACATACCTCCATAATATTATTCTCATCCCTGATGCCTTGCTGGGGCATGCAATCCTTGAGATAGGCAAAGGTTGACAGACTGGTGCCCAATGTCCTTTGTGACTTACTGTCCAGATACTACATTCTGAAGATTACATGCAAATGAGGATGGTGCCTCTAAACACAAAGGCTCGGCACTTGACATCTTCTGGGATCTGTTGGCAAAAGTTACTTTCAACCATCATCAAGGAAGATGGAATGCCACATTGGGGAAGTGAAGATGCAAGCACCTCCATATGTGCTTTGATGTCTGCATTTCTTATCCTATTGAAGGAACATGATCCTTGCTCTGATGGGTCTAAGTTATGGGTTGATGTAGTAGTTGATGTTTCTCGGTGGAAGATTTAGAAGCGTTGTGAATTGGTATTGAGCCCCAACGTGGGAGGAATAATGTTATTTAGAAAGTTCACATTTGTCATTATTGTCCATTCCCGAGTCTTCAATTTTTGCTAAGAATACTTTCCACTCTAGCATCAGTATAGGTCCTTGTGAGATTTGTTCTGATGAGGAATGCAAACAAGATCAAACAACTCCTGCACTACCTTCTAAACCAGTCAGTTCTAATCTGAATTGGATTCCTGTATCTGACCTGGATGTTCTCCTGCTCTAAAATTATGTTCTCCCATCCCTTGAAGCCACACCAATAGAGCTACAACCGTGTATTGTATAAATTCTATAGTCAGTAGATGTAATGTTATTTAACAAGCCAAGTTAATGAGCTAAATAACCCTGGATAGATAAGAAAATGAGCCCAGTGTCTTGCTTGAGCTAAGTTCACAAGGCAATTGCCTGAGATTGTTCAACAACCATATATGTGAGGTAGCTCATGTTTGTGAAACTTGGTCATAACAGAGTGATATTAAACACTATGCAGTTTTATTCCCCAATCTTTTTTATCGAAAGAGAGTGATTCCATTGAGCATGTAAGCGAACACTCTTTTTTTTTTATCCATGTGCACATTCAGGTGTTTATGTATGTGTATGCATGGAAGCATGGGTTGGGGTGTGTCAATGGCGGTAGGAAATTCAAGGAGCACTTGTGAAGGAAACTTTTATCAAGTCTCTGGACCAAACTGGCATTGCTATCATCTAGACATTTGGTTTTCTTATATTCCATATATGCTAGCACAGATACTAGGATTGGAAGGGCTTGTGCCCCAAGTATCCTGCAAATTAAGTGTATTTTTGAAGCATCAGTTGCTGCTACATTTGGGTACTTTTTGTTGTACTAGCACTTCTTCTAGACCTGAATTCTGCAGAAAGGACATCCAATGTAATTGTTTGTTTAGCTCATTGAAGTATTGGCATTCACATTTGTGTAAATCTGGAAACTGGAATTCAGTGCTATAAGTGAAACATAGGTTTACCAAAAATTAAATATGAAGTATAGGTCGGTGGATTTCGTTTGACAAATTTGGTTTTCCAATTGCTGAGATTTTTCATTGTTATATATTCACATCTTTGTTGGTTTGTACCTGTTGGTGGATGCATGCTACCTTCAGCTTTTTCATCTTTTCATTTATCTATATAACTTAAGTGAATTATTCTGGTAGTCTTGTCATATATGATAAACTTGAGTGTAGTGTTGTTTGTTTGGTTAGCTGCTTTTTAAGTTTTGCTTGGTGTGCTTAAATAATTTAACCTTGGTGTACGAGAATTAACATTTGTTATAGCTAACTGTTGTTTGATACTACTATAGCAGCTGCTTGCTAGCTTCTCTATAGATAATATAGGCACTAAATCACTCATCTCCTGCAGTGCACATCTTGTAGCTTGTACCCTTGTTTTTTTATTGATAGTCCCATTCTGTTAGACATCGAGTGGAATTGGAATAGGTTTTCATGAATAACTTGTTTGGATAAGTTAATCATAATCCAAATTGTATCCAAGATTACAATGAAGTTTTAGCGGAGGCTATATAAATGTGCCTGATGGTTTGCTGATAGTCTGGCACGTAATGGATGTGATTTTTTTTGAGACAGCTCTAAACTAAAAATTGTTGGTTGCTTTTGTCATGATTGGTAATGCTTGTGATACGTCTACTATTTTCTGCTGTCTGATGGGTGAACAGCAAGATGTGGTGTTTGACCGAATAGTTGCTGACAATAAGGTGTGGTGACCAATCAATTCTGATACCTTTAAAGTCCTGAGATTCTTATCATAGTCTAGCTGTTAAATTGTTTCTCCTGCATCCTGGTTTGTAACTGCAGTGAATCTTGCAGTTTGCTTTCCTGGTTTCGTTGTGATTGTCGATGTTAGAATTGTTTAATTTCATTTGGCTTCTTTTACAAAATGTCCAGTTTCCCATGACCAGTTTATTGAATCTTTTATATTTTTATGCCTCACTTTAGTATCTGCATTGTTTAATTAGCTGTGGGACATTAACATGAACTCCGGCCCTGTTGCATCTTTCCAAGTTCATGAGTATTTAAGGCCAAAGGTATATCCCTTTTTACTGCAAGGAACTATTTCTTTTCTTTTATTTGACAGGCATTTATATTATTCCTGTATTTTGCAGCTGTGCGATTTATATGAGAATGACTCCATTTTTGACAAATTTGAGTGTTGCTTGAGTGGAGATGGGCTGCGAGTGGCCACTGGTTCCTACAGGTCTCTTCCCTTCCTTCCCTTCCCTTTTCAGTTGGTGCAGCTGCAAATCTAGTGGTAACAAATTCTATATTCTGTCTTAAGAAAAATTCTGATTTGTATTCTTCTCATGTCAGCAATCTATTTCGTGTGTTTGGTTGTGTTGCGGGAAGCAATGAGGCAACGACTTTGGAGGCCAGCAAAAACCCTATGAGGTACAATGCACTAATTTTTGTGTTTATTGAATTATCAATACTTGCCAATGCTTTGTTTGCCATAGTTTTTCTCCAACTGTGGCGAACATTCTCTAAAAATATATGGGGATATGTATTGGTTGATTTCTATGGATAAGACCATTGTTATCCTTCATACTGTCATGGAAACAGCTATAGTCTTCTCTACGAAGGACTGTCGATGGTTTCTCATTTACAGGTTTTAAGTCATGCTTTGTTTTATGCAGGAGACAAGTTCAAAACCCTTCAAGACCTACACGATCCCTGAGCAGTTTAACGCGTGTTGTCCGGCGAGGTTTGTAAGGATAGGAGCCATGAATGAATGCATGGGTTTTTGTTATGAACTGAAAATGTCTACTTGATGCTTTATTTTCTTGTTCTAGTTTTTGTTACATGTGTTTATTTCTGTGATAGGTGCTGAAAATCCTGCTGGTGATGCGAATGGAAACTCCTATGATTTCACCACTAAATTGCTTCATCTAGCTTGGCACCCAACTGAAAATTCAATTGCATGTGCTGCTGCTAACAGCTTGTATATGTATTATGCTTAATGGGATAGTAGAAGAAATCTGCTTGGAAATATATTCTTGGGCTGCTCATCGAAAAGCCATTCATATTCTATACAAAATCGAGTGCATGTTCGTAAATCAAGTGACCACGTCCCTGGTTCTTGAGCAAGATGAGCCCACTTTTGAAACCACGATTTAACCAGCTTATTCTTCCAGCCTGACATCGTGGTTCTGATTCTTTTGAAGAAACGATTGCATCTCTGATTGCATTGGATTTAGGATCCAAATGTGTTTGTAGCTCTTCTACTACCTGAAGGAAGCTGCTTAGGTGGTATTGAATGCCATCCCTGCTGGTGCAGGTTTGGCTCACCTCTGTACTGTAGGATCTGTTTTCTTAGCCTTGTGGGTGTTCTTTCTGGTTATAATTATTTTTCATTGTCCTGTATCTTAACCGTCCAGCTTTTAAGTTTGCCGGCCTGTTCATATTTGGTAATCGTTTGATCAGTTTTGCGGTTATCTGTATGCTAATGTCAGATCAAAACCGATCTGTCGTTTACAGTTGATATGTTTCAAATCAGTAATTGCACAATTCATATCTCAACTTTTTGATGTTATTCTGTGTTATGGAAACAACTGAGAATATTCTTTAACTGGTTGCTGTTGTTTCTAGTCTTCCAATATACTGCAGAGAAATAAATCCTGGAGGCATGGAGGGCTGTTCTTTTTAGCCCTTAGGTTTGTTTTTTTTATATTGTGTAGCTAAGAGTTGGAAATAGTCGGTTTTTACACCAACGGTGCAATTGCTGTATTTCCCATATTTCCCTGTACTGCACTGCACGTAATGATTTCGTTATGTTTTATCCCACATATGATAACTTAGATAGAATTGAATGATTCGACAAATCCTTTTTCATTGTTTCCTGGTGGTATTGAAGGTTTCATCCTTATCATTTGTGGGTGGTTTGGTAGACTGGTGCCTTGCAAGGAGCCTCACTTTTGGAACTCCGACCGGTTGACTTTTTATTGTGGCCCTCGGGGCTTTTTTATTGGATTGGTTGAGTATGTATAAAACTTGGAAACGTTGCAGTGCTCATTTGCCCTCGGAGGCGTATGGGTGGAATGCTTCGGATTTGAGATGTAGCTTACCGAGTTTCTTGTTCCACAGATTAGTGTTGTACTAGTATAGCTTGTCGCTACCTGAGGCCAGGGATGGATCAAAGTTGCTGCAGGATTTGCAGTTTAGTACATCTCCATCATGTTAGCACCTTGTGTCGGAAGCACCCTTCTGACGACGATGCCTTTCGTCTTCTTCATCCAAAGTCCCTGAATGAAAGTTGTATCAAGTTCGACTCAAAATTGTTGTGATTTCTGCTTTGATTGGATGTTGGGCGTGTGTATACTTAGGTTAATAATTCACCTATGAAATGCCAATGTTACAAGTCAAAGGGTGTGAGCCTTTGTCATATCAAATTTATAGGTCTCTTACGTAAGTCCATACCTATAACGATCTATGATGTTAAAATCATGAAATGGTGGCACTCAGAGCTCCTTGACCATAAGGACGCAAAAGAATAAAAATTTTGAATTTGTATTGTCCAAATTGAGTTTGTGAAAGAGAGGAGTTTAACAAATATGTAATTTGGAACATCAACGTGTGTTATTTGGGAAGTTGTAACTTGTTTGCGTAAAAGCTTTTATGTAAATTTGTTGTTCCATCTCTTAGGGGTGTAGCATATGATAAAAATGCACCTGAAGCTTAATTATATGGAAAATTGAGGTGTTGCTCTTTCTGGTTGAAGGGTTCATCCATTTTCTCCAGATTTTCACATATGATATCTGGAAATCTATGTTATTGAAAATTGTTTCAACAATCATGAAAACAATATAATTCAATTAAATAAGCTTGAAAACCTGATTCTGATTTAGATGAAGCTCGAAATATTCCTTGCGAAAACTACACAGGCAAGTCATCATTATCCATTATAGCATAACGTGACCTCTAGGCCTTGCTTGCTGAGCTTTTGGTTCTAAAATTGTGTCCAAAGAGAATAGAGGGCATAAAACTTGTTGAATGGCTCTGGTAAAAGAAAGCATCCTCATAAGTCATGAAGTGCCTTCGCGTTCCGAATAGCTCTCCTTTGTAGGGATTAGGAGTGTTCGGCCGAAGCCTAATCTTACATTGATTAGGGGTGAAAATGACTCGATTTGGGGATGATAGTGTTTTGAGAAAATAAGCTTGAAAGAGATGAAAGACAAGTTATCTTAAAAAGTATCTTGTTGGAAAACTTACACAATGTAGTCTGCCAGTCAAAGGGAATTGCTTGCGCGACAAGGAACAGAACATATTTTGCATGACAAACTTCGCATCTCAACAATTTTGTCTGAAAATTTCTCTCTCATAATTCTACCTATGAATTTCTGTTTTGACTTTGCCCAAGAATTGTAGTCCTACAATTGTGTTAATAGACCAAGTCAAAGATAGATTTCTCTCTCTCCTTCTGCGTGAGTTACATTCGTTGCTATGATCGCAATGATGTCAACAAGGGCCTTCACTGTGGTACCAGCCCTTGTTTTGAAGATATAAATCTAACCAGGTTAAAGATGAAGTTTTGGGACATGTCAAAAATGGACAAGCCAACTCAGGTGGCAGGTGGCGTCTAAATTGCCTACGTCATACCTTGCAAGGGAATTGGGGTGCTCCTCACTTCCCTTAGGACTCGAATGGCTGTTAATAAAGGTGTTCTTACGTGGAAAAAACAAAAAAACCCAGGTGGTGTCTAAATTCAAATTGCGACGACCATGCCGTTTACCTTTGCAATAAAAATTAGTAGGGTGACATCTCATAGGTGGTGTTTGGTAAGAAAATATATTCGTAGAATAAATAAATGAATACGAAATGAGTGAAATAGAGTGGTGGAAAAAATGTGTTAATTTGCTTGAGTAATTTGATGAGTTAAAAGTTATTAAATGAGGTTAAGTTTTCCTTGATATGGCTCAAGTGATAGGTAGATTAAATGAGGTCAACTGAAAATGGAAGTTAAGCCCACTTAACTAACCTACTTACTGAGCACTGCAGAGGACTCTCTCTTTCTAACTTGCATTCCTTTTCCACCATTTTCTTTCTAACATGTCATTTAATCAACAAATGGATTTCTTATAATGTGATTGGCTGACCATCTGTGTGGTGCTTTCCTTTCCGGTCCTATGGATGTCGTGCCCTACCTTCATATCCCATCAATCTCGTTTCGTGATTCCTACGAATCGAACAACATTTTGTTGGTTTGATCGTGGATCCACAGAAGAAGTCTAACAAATCTGAGTTCATGAAATTAACCCTTCAAATCGTGTCTCTCTTTACCTTCCCATTGACATTGAAGTAATACATTTGTCTCTGCCGTCTCTAATATCCATCTGAAGTTGGTCTTGGATGCAATATAACCTTAGAATCTAGCGATGGTAAAAAAAGCATTATTCATAAATGATATTTTTCTTACATAATTGGTTACTTTGTCTCCAAAAAGGGTCTGATCATCTTTATTAATTGATGACTGTAGACTAACCCAACCTTGAATGGCCTGAGAATATTTCAATGGGACTCTCGATTCTTTTAATTTATCGGTAAAAAATTTTCTATCATAATAATAATAATAATAATAATAATAATAATAAGATAAAAAGTAGAAATATATAGATACCACACACAAGATGACGTGAAAAAATTGTAAGTGTTATTTTCATACCACATAATGTAGAGGATGTGGGTGTATTTGATAATTGATATTTAATATAAAAAAATAAAAGAATATAAGATTTGTTACGTGATGATCTTCACTATATTCAAAAAAATAAATACATCATTTTAACCTAAAACACATACGTGATAAATAACTTTGTATGTGTGATAAATTATTTTTTACCGGTGCAAAAGGATTTTACACCAGTGATAAAGTATTTTAAGATGACTTTGGACCGGTGCAATTTTATTTTGCATCAATGTAAAATTATTTTAAGGATGGTTTCATTTGTCTAAATTGATTTTGACATATAAGTTTAAAATTTAGGATTTAAGTTTATGAAAGATGATTTTTCACTTGAAAGTGATTTTTTACCTTAAGTTTTAGGACTTTAAACACCAAAGATTAAATCCTAAACTCTAAAATTGAAAAATCAACTTTCAAATATAAAATCATTTGTCATAAATAAAGAAACACTTAGAATTTAATTTTACAACAATATAAAATAAAATTACACGAATATAAAATAAATTTATACTAATATAAAATAATTAAAAAATAATTTAAATAATTTACCACCATATAAAAATAATTTATTATTAACTTTCAACAATGATAAGCCCAACATATGTCAATACATTTTTTACATTAAAAAAAACAAATTAAGATCATATTCACACTGCATCTCAACTTTTGCGTTCCCAACCTCCATCCAAATATAAAAAAAGCATCGCCATCCCATACCTCACCACCTGACTCATGATGCTGTATATAACTCTACAGAGTCCCTATTGTCTGTTTTCTCTTCTTCGCTTTCTGTGAAAACCCTAAACCCGCCAAAACCCTAATCTCTTCCTCTTATCTCCTCCGTTCTCCTTCCTCCCGTATGGGTCGGCGGAAGCGCGGGAAGTCCACGATTGCCTCTGGCGAGCAGAGCGGCGGAGGTCTTTTCCCCAACGGCACTTTCGACGATGCCGCGGTGGAGGAGGAGCGCACCGGCAGCTCCAACCTCGAGGACCCCGCTGACGCCGCCATCGTCGGCGGTGACCACACCAGCGCTGACTACTACTTCGACTCCTACTCCCATTTCGGTGAGGAAAGATGTGTTCTTGCGTTCTTTTCACGCGCTTTGTTTTGTTAGTTGAGCCGTTGGATCGACCGTTACGCATTCGGTTTGCAAAGCTGCCGTCTTTTCGAAAATTGAGTAGCTGTTGGATCGATAACTATGCGTTTTGGCTTGTAGAGTTGCCGTCTTTTCGAAAATTGTCCTAAAAAGAAGTTTTATGGGGGCAAATCGGTTGGTAATTTTACGCTTCCGACGTGACAGTCGCATTGTTATTGCACCCTGCTCTTCTTTTCCAAAAACCTGTCTCTGAGACTGTGTTGCCTCTTGTTTTTGCAGGTATCCACGAAGTAAGTATACTTGGTCTCCAAATTATGGGTCCTGTGATGGGTAATTGAGTTGAGAGAGATTTTTTCCCCTCCTCCTGGTATTTTCTTGAACTGGTTGACTTGGTTGGTGATGGTATTGATAGACTTTTTATCCTTTGCAATGGTTTTTTTGTCTTTTCCTTTGTTTGTTTTTCCTCCGGTTAATCGCCAAAGCCTGGGACAATGCTTGCTTCTCACCGGATTAGGAACTCGTCTCAATGTATGCATATGTTTCCAGCATAAGAATATGAAATTGGTTTAAGATGATGTCACTCGTATTGTCACTTGTATATGGATTTTAGCAGTGCCAGGACTACAATTATTCACTCACTCAAATGTCATTGGGTAGAAGGGGAAGAAAGGGGCTTCCAAAGATTTTAATTCATTAAATCGTACCTTTTGGTGATATTCCCCATGGCTGGCTTGTAGAAAAAGAGGACAAATACAATTAGCAGTATTTTTGAAATTCAGTGTAACAGAAATTGCCCATAAAAACATCATGGATACATATATATAACAATTTTCAAGAAATTTCCACTAAATCCTATTTTATAGATGAGTTTGTTATTGTGATTACTTAATTTGTGGAGTTAAACTTTTTCAAGGATGTTTGGGAGTAGTCCATGGTTAGGGAAAATCATCTAAAGATCTAAACACATTCTGTGTTTTCACTAGGCTATATGGGATGAAAAGTGTGTCATATTTGGAGATGTTAGATTTTACATGGAAAATATGGTCTGCAGCGTGCCTACCTTTCCAAATAGCCTAATTCGTTTTGTTTTCACATGTGTCTTAAATTAGTTGATAATGGCACGGATTGACTTTTACTCCTGTATGAACCGTTGTTTTTTTGTTTATTTTATCTTTGGATCATAGAGAAACAACATTGGCTTGGGAAGTTCTCTCATGGACGCATTTTCTCATCATGAACATGAGCTAGATTTATATCAATACCACTTTTTTTGTTGTTATATGTATCATTAAGAATTACACCAAGACAACAAATCATTGCTGAAAATGTGGAAGATAGATAGGGAAAAAGGACCTCTTAGAATTTGGTAATGTATGTCCCAATTTAATTTAATTTGTCTTGTGATCTTTTTCTTTTCTGTTTTTTGTTTGCAAAGATAGTTTGAGTGACTGCAGATATTGGTTGAATTCATGTCTCCAACTGCCCTCTTTTTAGTACTTTTTGAGAGGATTGCTCACTCTCAAAACTTTTTTCATGGATTTGAAACATCAGCTATAGCGTTCCGTTATGAAATTTGTCCACTGAGGAACTTTGTCATATGTCTGGCTATCCATTCGCATGTGGAAAAATGTTGTTAGTAGTGCCTTTTACCTTTTGAAGACTAGGATTGGGTCTTGTTTCAGTTGCCCGATCTTGTTTGTAGTATTATATATGATTTAAAATTTGAATTAGGTGCATATAATTATGGATCTCAAGTGGACTTTTCCATCTTGGAAACACCCTACTTGAAAATCTTTAACTTTTAGATATTCAGGAGGGTTGATTTTAAAATTCTATTACCTTCATGTAAGTCCATCTTTTTATTGGTGCCAAGAATACAATGGGTTTGTTCAGTACAAGCTTGCATTAGTAATTGTGGTTTTGTCTTTACATTTAAGAACCATTAAAACCTATTATTGTGTTGAAATTGTTGTCATTGTTGGATGGCCACTAGCATCTCAGTTTTATACAGTGCATTATCATGAGAAAATAGTTTATTCCTATTCTACCTTTCAAAAAAAAAAGTTTATTCTTATTCTAATTAACATTTATAATGTTGCAGGAAATGCTTAAAGATACTGTCAGGACAATGACATATAAGAATGTTATTTTTCAGAACAAATTTCTTTTTAAGAACAAAGTTGTCCTTGATGTTGGTGCCGGAACTGGCATATTATCTCTTTTCTGTGCAAAAGCTGGGGCGGAGCATGTTTATGCGGTAAATGTTTTACTAATTGGAGTTCTTTATCTATCTTGTTTGCTGATCGAGCTTGTATTTTTTGTTTATGTAATTGCTAATCATACTGAAAAATTCTACAGGTAGAGTGCTCCTCAATGGCTGACATGGCAAGAGAGATTGTTCAAGCAAATGGATTTTCAGATGGTAATTCCACTCTTGTTATTTAGGTTTGGTCCTGGCCTTTGGGTCAGTGGAAGATGTCAATAATGCTGCATGATGTATTTGTATTGATTAATGGACCATTTCTGATCATTATTTTCCTAATTTCCTCAGTCATCACAGTGCTGAAAGGGAAAGTTGAAGAGGTTGATCTTCCTGTTGCACATGTGGACATCATTGTTTCAGAATGGATGGGATATTTTCTCCTGTTTGAAAACATGTTAAACACTGTTCTATATGCACGTGATAAATGGCTTGTAAGTTTTGCTACTTATCTAGGTCAATTGATGGCAATGGCGTCTAAGCACATCTTGTTCGCAAGTATCACTGATATAATGAATTGTCGTGCACAAACTTTTTTTTATGCTTTGTGCTTTAAGTTCTTTCACATAAAGTTCTGACAGAAATGAATATGGCTTTTACTGCAATTGCTTTGTACTTGATATCAAATTTGGCAAATAATGGGAATAGCGTAGGATCCCTATATTTTTTTGTTACCTTGTATTACCTTGTATTTTGTGTTTAGGACAAGCATTTTTCACATGAACAGAAATGCTATCAAGATGCTTTTTAGTCCTTGCTGTCAATGTTTTGTATTTCTATAATATCAATAATCTAACTCTCTTTAAAACATATGTTTTCCATGTTGTATTGTCTGTAATTTTGTTCTAATGCTTCAAATTTTTTTGCCTATTCTTCTCACCAAAAGAAAACTTTTTCATTCTTAACTATAATTGTTTAAGTACTCTTAAACAAAATCAAATAAGTTTTCGTTAATTATATTTTCCTTATGGGCTATAAACTAGGAATGGTTCTCCTAAATTAGGTTTTAGGGTACAATTGTTGTGAATCGTAGTCCAACTATAAATAAGCCTTGGAATCAAGGTTTGAAAATACAAGAACAGTAAGCGATTTTATTGGACATACTTTAAATATTTTATTCTAAATTAAGTATTGGGAAGACTCGCAATTTGGTTATAAGACTGGTGTGATTTTGTTTTGACTGGAGGAGAGAGGTTCAACATACTCAAATTTTTCGTCCTCTGAATGCTACCCGTAGGCATTTCATTGCATGGCAGTCTTTTTTTAACATTTTACTTCCCTTTAGGGACAAATTCTGCTTTGTGCTTCCTCCCACTTTGGGTTCTATTTCATACTGCCTCTCCCTTTTTTGACTTATTCTGTATCCTCAACTGTTGAACTTCCTGTGCTTTTCTCTGTTTCCTTATTCCCATTATCCATTACTTGTTATCCGTCATCACAAAACTTGTTTTATTCCTATAATATTAAATGCCATTGTGGGTTTCTGCGATTTTGAGTAAAAGTTTTATGTTTTAAATTGAACATGATTTTTTTAAGGCAAGATTTTGTGTGATTTTTGGTGTTTATAAGTTAGATATTCGAGAGTTGCTTTCATTAAACCTGTTTCTGTTTTCCTGATTATTGATATTAGAAATTCATTTTTATTTATTTTGTGTTTTTTTCTCTTTTTATAAATGCTTAAGATGTCCAAGGATACTAGGATAGAATGGAGATAAAATTTCTGTTTGATTTCTTCTTGGGGAGGCATTCCACTATTCATCCAAGTTTCGGTTGTTGCACTGTCATCACTGTGCCAATCTGTTGAACTCGTGTTGTTACATGACCTTTTCATATAATAAAGATTTATTGCTGTATCTTTTTTATTGTGTCTTGAAACTTGAGTCGGATTGTCGTGAGGTTCATATTCATTGCCAGAGCTACACTGAGTAACATGCAAACAGTGCTTTGATGTAGTTTCTGCAATTCATCTCTGTCCAACTCTTATTTTCTAGATTATATAGATAGTCTAACACATTGTTGAACTCGTGTTGTTGCATGACCTTTTCTTTTAAAACACATTTGTAGCTGTAACTTTTTATTGTTTCTTGAAACTTAAATCAGATTGTTGTGAGCTTCGTATTTATGCTTTAGTGTAGATTCTGCAATTCATCTTTGTCCAACTTCTTTTTCTGGGTTGTATAGATGGTTTAACACAAGATGGGTCGATTTTGTTGTCGTCTTAAAGTACAATTATTTCTCTGCTCTGTAGATAGTCTAACAAAGGAGATGCTAGGATTTTGTCATTGTCTCAAAGTACAGTTCTTTGTTTGCTCTACAGAGCACAGTTTTGGAATGCTTCATGCTAATGAGTTAAGAGTATTTTGTCATTGTCTCAAATTACAGTTCTTTGTTTGCTCTATATAGCACAGTTTTGGAATGCGCCATGTTTATGAGTTAAGAGTTCCAGTTATTTGTTTGATTCTGCTTATGATGTGACATTGGTTTATTATCTGTTCTATAATATCATCTTCCACATCCTTTTTTCTCTGAAATCATCCTCCATGTCTAGACAAAATCTACTCCATTAACTTCTCTGCAACTGTTACGCACCATTACTGAAATGTGGTGTCCAGGGTGAGGCAAGAACTTTGCTTGAAGAGTGACGTGCAGATTCCAAGAAATAACTTAACATGCCTGCTTTACAGCTTTTAACTGGCAACAAACCTTTATTTTCTTCTATTGGTATTTAGGCCTGTCAGTTACCTGACAAAGTGTGATTACTGCAGACTATTGATGGAATCATACTTCCAGATAAAGCTTCTTTATATTTGACTGCAATTGAGGATGCCGAGTACAAAGAGGATAAGATCGAGTGTAATTTCATGCTTCATGTATTTGTTTCTTTCCATGCATCTCTTGGCCTGGAACCAACGCTGTGGTCAATAATATTCACATGCATGCATCACTTGCATCGAGCTCAGTTTTTGCATTACTCAACTGCATGTGATATGACCAGGTCTATTCTTCCTTTTAAGGCAAGTTTTCTTCTTGACAGTCTGGAATAATGTCTATGGATTTGATATGAGTTGCATTAAGAAACTGGCGATGATAGAACCTCTTGTCGACACAGTGGACCAGAATCAAGTTGTCACGAACTGTCAGTTGCTGAAGGTTGCCTCTTCTTCCAATTTTATTGCTCAGCTGACTTTTGCTTATAATCTGATTAATGTTTTTGTTTTTTCTTATCTCAGACAATGGATATTTCGAAGATGTCGCCTGGGGACACTTCCTTCACAGTGCCATTCAAGCTTATCGCAGAGAGAAATGATTATATTCATGCGCTTGTTGCTTACTTTGATGTTTCTTTCACAAGGTGCCATAAGTTGTTGGGCTTTTCAACAGGTTTGGTACTTTTCAACTTCGACAGATTTAGCAAGTATTTACATACATGGAACTTAAATCTGCTAGCAAATAAACTATGCCTAGGCATATGTGTACGATAAAAATGTGGTTGCTGCTTAATGCATGTGTATGATGCTGGGTTGGCTGCCTATCCATCTTCAAACCTTTCAGGAGGTTGTAGGCACAATACCTCTGATATATCTATAGTGAGGGATATTATGCTCATGATTGTCAATCTGTGGTAGCTTGTTTTTGCTGTTGTGGCCTTGGACATTGTTCTTGGCATGCAAGGTTGGTTCGTGTGGTGCCAGTTGTTGTTGCTCCTTATGTCGGTGAAAGAGAAGTTTTACTTAAATGCAGTGTTGTTGGCTTTAAGTTGTTAGAATGCCTAAGAAGGGGCATGCATGCACATATGAAGCTGGGTGCAATATGTCATGTGCATCTCATTTACGCAGTTTGTGTATTCTCGATGCTGGTGATGAAGGCTTCTACATATGGATTCTTGCCTGTACATTGGAAAGGGTCGTTTTATCTTGTTGCCATGGTGGTCAAAGTTGGATGGGGCTTTGCATTTTGCATTTCAAGAAATCTTGACAATGCTCAACTCAAGCCTGTTTCTTGGATGGTTAGTTTACCTCCTTTTTCTGAATTACAAAAATTACTACAATCCTCGTCCCTCCAGGGGATATCTTTGGTTCTTGGTTTGCCTTGTCTTTCATGGAATTCCGTTGGATCACAGGTATTCTACTGCCATGGTAGGCGTCACTGTGACATTTGGGAGATCACAGAGGTGTGTAAGTCTGGATTTCTTGGTGGCAAATGTGTTTCAGACTTTGATTTGGACTGAGGTGTTCTTGGAATTGGAGATTCTACAGGTCTTTCACCTGTGTTGTGGTGATGACTGTTTTGCTCTTGAGGTGCTGCTAGATGGTTTTGAGATGTTGCTGAAGGGGGTTCTTCGAATTGTTCTATTGTTAAGGAGGGTGATGGCAAAGCATTTGGATGGATGCAGTGGTTCAATAAATAATTTTGGCGGAAGGTGACTTTTTGTGGGAGCAATGATAAAGGGCAAGATGGTAACTCCACCAGGGTTGATTTCAGATATTCAGAAGTATTTGGAAGGGCAATTGCATCAGGTTGGCCATTCATATGTTGGATGAATGGGGATGTAATTTAGGTGGCAGGATTGTGGGAATTTTCTTTTCTAATGATAGCAGTTAGCAGTATTTCTTTTATTGTCAAGCCCTTTGTTGGATCTGGAGTCTACTCGGCATTTCAGCACTCATTCTTGAACTGCTGCTAAGGCTGTTTGAGGATTAATAGGGAGCACAGCGTTGTCTGATATACTCTTGGCTTTCTTGTTGGTGCAGTTGTGGGGGATTCTGTACGAAACAATGCTTCCTTTTAGATATTTGGTTGTTTTTGGATTGTCACGTCTTTTTGGAGCTGTCAGAATTGTTGGTAGCTGTGTGGTAGAATGTGGAGTGATTTGGCAGGAGATGCTGCAAGCAGCTGCTTTTTTGTGGAGGGTCTTTGGGGGTATCGGCTAGTTTTCTTTTTCTCCTTTTTGGTTTTTTTTGGGGGGGGGGGGTGTGGTTCTATGGTTCTTGATACGTGGGGTTATCTTTACAGGGTTGGTCGATGGTTTAGAATTCTCTCGGAGGTGGAAGCTAAGTTTTTTATTTGGATCAGAATTGTTTTTTAGAGGCGAACAAAGAAACAAATGTCATTGTTAAGGCACATGGGGCTTAGTTAATAAGTGGGAGACAGTGGAGGATAGGGAAGTGATCTACATTGGCTTGCGGTGATCTCTGTCTTCTGTATGCTTAGGCTTGTTATGTAGGCATGTCTTGTATTGGAATGGTGATATTTTCTCGTTGCAAGAGTCTAAATTGGAAGAGTTGTATGCTGCTCTTTGATGAGAGAGTGGTGGTTCTGTTTTTTGAGGGTTTTGTTGAGGATGCAGTGGAGCAGATTGAGGGAATGGTTCTTGTTTGGAAGGAAGATGTTTTTGACCTACGGACTTCCCTGAGTGGGAGACTTCTGATGACAAGCATGTTTACTAAGAAGGCTGGTGGAATTCTTTTCATTGTGTTGTGAGGATGCTCAGAGTTTGGACTTGTGTGGGATGAGCTAACACATGCTTTGCTTGTTACTGGTGGGAATCTATGGTTGGCAACAAGGGGATTTCAGTGCCATTTTTCATGTTGATTATTCATTTGAGTGGTGGAGGGCCTGTAATCGACATATTTTGAGTCCTTTTCATATTTGATGAGTTAAGCTTGTTTGACTATCAATGGGTTGCCTTTTTACTTGGAGAAGTATGATATCTTCTACAAGATCATGGATAGATTGCTGTTCCATTATTTCGGCGGGAAGGTTTTAGGTGGCTGATGCTGTGCCTTTGAACGGTAATCCCTTGTTTGATGATTGAAAAAGTGGTAAGGTTTTCCATGTGTTTTAAATTTGAGAAAGCATGGTTGCTGAAAAGCAGTTTCATGGATTCATTTGTGACTTTTGGCAGAAGATTCTTCATGGTTCCTCTTTTGCTCATACTTTAACTGCTTATTTGGACGGGCTTTTGTGTCATCTAATTGCACACTGAGAGGAAGGTTAAGAAAATCTGGAAGAAGTTGAGTCTTGGAGGAAATCTTGGTTTTATGAATATTGGAGTACTCAAAGGGCTTGGTACATGTGGAGGAGAGGAGGAAGAGGGATTTGGAGTTTGTGCATGTAAGGTGAAACTCAAAAAGGGAAATGGCATGGAGGTACACATGTCAAATGGTAAATTTGTAGCGGGACTTAGCACTAGATTTCTTTTCACCTATTTACCACTCCTAGGAGTTCAAATATTCTTGATCGGCTAAAGACTATGGGAAGATGTGGTTGGCGGGCACTAGGTGTATGAATATCTAAGATCTTATTTTCAAGGTTTTCATTAGGTTGTGCCCTAGAAGGTTGTAAGAGTAGATTGGTAACGTGGCCATTGTGGTGAAGGGACTTTCCTAAAGAAGAGTTTTTGGCTGTTGCATATGGCGTGAAGGTAGATGGCTATCCATATCATGACTTTTCTATCGATTTCTTTCAAAAGGTTTGGGATTCCCTTTCAGAGAAAGAGGTTGGGGATCTTGTTAAGGACAATTTCATGCACTTGATTATAAAGTTTGTGGGTGAAAATTAGGGCTTTGAGAGTTTGAGAAGCATTTTGCAGAGGGTATATTGGGAAGATTTTTGCCTCACAGATGAATTTTCTTTCCTCCCATTTGTCTAGTTTTCATCTATCTTACTACAATATTTTGTTATGTTTTAGGGTGATAATGCAAAGCTCATTTGTTTTTCATCACGGTTATACTTCACAGATTGGGCATAACAGTAAATATGCAATGCTTAGGGTTACTTATTTAAGAGCTCAAACTCTAATCATGATTTGTCCAGGTACATACATATTTTTTATATATTTTTATGGATGCATTTATATTTAAATATTAAAAAATTTCTCAAAGCGGAATAATCCCTGATTACCCCATCATATATTATATACTCACTGAATACTAAGTACTGAGTTTCTCAGCTTTGTTTAGAATCTGGAGATCTAACTAAGATCAAGATTTTTGCATGTTTCTTTTGAAGAATTGAGGGTCGTGGCAAAGGTTCTTTGAAGCTTGCGTATTCAAGTAAACACATTTTGGTTTTGGGATATCAGCTTTTATCCTTCATTGCTTAATACTTACAAAAGTATGGACGACCACCCATTTTTTCTTTACCCATCAAGTCTGTCTCTATCGTGCCATAAAAAGCAACATTTTGTTTCCTTCATGTTAATGGAGGGCATTTTACTCTATGAAATTGAGCCATTTTTAAAAAATATTTTGTACATCTGCACATTGCAGGACCTAGGTCAAGGGCGACTCATTGGAAGCAGACAGTTCTGTACTTGGAGGATGTACTGACAATCTGCGAGGGTGAAGCACTTGTTGGGAGTATAAGTGTGGAACCTAACAAAAAGAACCCACGGGATGTGGATATTGTGCTGAAGTATTCGTTGAGTGGTCAGCGCTGCCAAGTTTCCAGAACTCAGCAGTACAAAATGCGCTAAACTAAGCTGTTGTCTCTCTCAGGGGTGGGCATTCTTGCCTTAAAATTCTAATGTTCTTATACAAGAAATGTTCATGGTTTTCCTGCCAATGAGGAGGAATATCCTTGTTCAATCACGCTATTGTATCCTTATGAGGAATTTTTGCGTAATTTATCCGATATTATTTTTATAAAATTTCCAGGGAAGCAATGGACACTCGATTGTCTGGTTCTCTAACAGCCAGCCATTTTCAGTGTCATAACCAAGTTTGTTGTATGGTCACTCATCCTCACAGGGGATTCCCTCCACAGGAAATTGCATCATTCTGCTCCAATTAAATAGACATCCAACCGCCTTCATTCAAACTGTTGATATAGCCAAAGCCTGCGTATTTGCTATCTTTTAGTTCTAGCACATCAACAGCCCAGTTTCTTCTTGATTCCTGCGTTAGTTTCTTTTCAATCAAGGTCGTAAAAATTGATCTATGTAAGTGATCGGGTATCGAATCACATATCAATATTCAGACTCTAGTATTGTAAGTTTAATTATTTATAGTTTGATTGGCACGTTGAAGAGAAAAACCTCACCTGACCTTTCTATCCTCAATTTTTTTATGTTGGAATGTTAATGAAACCTATCCTTAAACCTGTCTCTGATTCTCTTCGGTCTTCTTCCATCACCAAAGAATAATGTTGCCTGTTGCTTGTGTAGTCTTCTTTGAGAGAATATTCACGTTAAAAAAAATAAATAAATAGAATTATATTTAAAAATTTAAAAATATTAAATCGATTAATTTTTAATTAATAACCGGTAAATTAAGTGAGTTCATCGATAGAATACTATTGTTTTTAAGTCGTTTCATACCTTCGAAAGATTCCTGTAGCACACGTGCGCCTCTTGTCATGATCAGGGTTCCTGTAATTGGCTTTACTCAAGTGTGGAATCTCAACCCAGCTCACCTCATCAAACTCATTGGGAGCCATGTAAGGTAGCATTCAACGCTAAACTTAAATGGAACCTATGTTTGCAACCACACGGCAACATGCACGTTCAACTTCCATAGAAGGTTTCAAGTACCGAAATCTAATGTAGATGAATATGTATCCCTCTTTACTTGTTTTTCTTGTAAATGTTTTGAAGAGCTCAAACGTCAATTATAATGTAGGGGAAGGTACGTGATGACGCGTTTTGTGATATAAGGTGATGTGAATGTGGTCTATGTTTAATATTTAATGTGAAGAAATAAAATGTTAGGTTTGTTATGTTGTGGGTTTCTTCACATTAAAAAAAATTATATTATTTTAAATTAAAATATACATGTGATAAATAATTTATATCTGTGGTAAATTATTTTAGGTGATTTTACATCGGTAATAAATTATTTTAAGGTAACTTTGTGTTGGTACAATCTCATTTTATATTGATGTAAAATTATTTCAAAGGTGATCTGATAATTTTATATCTGTGTAAAGTGGTTTTGCACTCTTGAAAAGTGATTTTTACTTGTGAATTTTGGATTTAGGATTTAAGGTTTGTCTATGAAAAGTAATTTCATCTACGAGAAATGATTTTTTACCTTAAGATTTAAGGTTTACGGAACCTAATTTAAACCTTAAAGTAAAAAATTACTTTTCATATGTGAAGAATCACTTAGAATGTAATTTTATACCGATGTGATCTTACTTATTTTGCATTGATGTAAAGTGATTTTATATTAGTGTAAAGTGATTATGATGGTAATTTAAGTTGCAAAGTGATTTTACATTAGTGTAAAGTGATTATGATGATAATTTAAGTAGTTTGCATCCATACAAAAGGAATTTATTGATTTTAACAATAACAAATCTTATTATATGTGATTACTTTTTTTACATTAAAAAAAAAAAAATCAAATAGAGATCATAATCACAACTCTCCACGTTAATTTTTACTTCATTTTTTATGTTTCAAAACCTACGTCCAAAGCTTTATTAGTAATGTTCAGCCATAAGAAGTAGGTGTACCGGATCATGTATACGGTTAATCTTTAGCTATAAGAATTGAAGGAAAGTCGAAGTGACAACATAGCTTTACCGAAAGGTATTGATGCACATGTTGCGCATAAGGGCCGGAACTTGTTTATAACAAGTCAGGTACAAAAATTTGGTGTACCAGTTTTCATTCTGAACAATATTTAGCTATAAAAGTTGATGGAAAGTCATATATATATATATATATAGCTTTACTAGAAGGAATTGACCCACATGCTTGACATATCGGCCGGCCTTTGCATCAAAGGGCCTTCACTATAGGAAGCAAGATACAAGACAGCTATTGGATGCAAATAACTCTTTTACGGTTATATTAATTACCTCCATCTACTTGTTCCATCTGTAGGTTGTATATTTCAATCTACGACAAACCAACTTCGTTGAGGGTGGATGTTAACCTTCTCCCATTTTACCAACGGTGTAGGGGTAAATTCTTGTTGTGATTCTTTCCAACTTTTATCTTTTCTTGCAATGATGCAGCAACCAAAGCTTAGCTCTGCTTGGTTTAATTTGCTTCTGACACACGAGAATAAAGGTTGGTCAAAACCGTAAACATGACCATACCAACATGATTGCTCTGGGTTGGTTGGAATTGCCTGCAACACCCCAGAACTGTAATGCCATGCTACAACATTGATTGCCAAAGCACCAAATGCTACAGCACCAATTCCAAAAATTGATTCCTGAATATTGCTACATGCGTGGGTAGCTCAGGTGGTTGGTTTACTTAATGCATGACCTTGGCATGTGGGCTTTCAGCAGTTGCTTGAAATTTATCTTGCAAGGAGGGTTCCTCGTCATAGGAGAGAGAGAGAGAGAGAGAGAGAGAGAGAAGATGATAAATCCTAAAATGGTGCCATAGACGTAATTGAAAGTCACGCTAAGAGCTCAAATCAGGGATCCTGTGACGTGGTAGATGAGCAGAAAGGTCGGGTACGTATATATTAACCGGTACTTTTTGCTGTAAAACACTGATTCGTGAGGTAATTGATCATGCTTTTTATTCAACCGTGGCAAACCAAACCAAACCAAACGAAACCAAAATGAAGGACCAACGAGAAAAAAAAAATCCCGCGAATATACCGTTATAATTAATTTTTCAAATAGGGTCTCACCTATTTCACTCATTGTTCATCCACAGCGGTCGCCATATTTTTTCCCGATGACAGGTGGGACCCACCAGCAGTCTCTTCTCTGCTTTCTTTCCCGCATAACCATCTCACTTAGGACGTCCCTCCACCGTCCGATCTGATCTTAGGGAGTCCACACGGTTCTGTCGGTCGAGCCGGATCGTCGGTGCGGAGCGCGGACGGACCCCCCGGAAGGCGCCTATCGTGTGGGACCCACCCGACAGGTCGGCGGGACGATGACGTGTCAGCCATCAATCCTACACCTTACTGCCACGTGTATGCAAGCCCATTTTGTACATGATTGCCTTTCTCTTTTTGATGTTATTTTTAGATCGGACAGAGAGGACGAGATGGGTACTTCAAATCAGACGTGGATTTTTACCTGAGAAAGCCGTAACTCTTGACATTAACACAGAACACGTACTTGTTTATGACGATTCTTAGATCAATTACACATCTGTACTACGAGGATATGTCTCGAGGGTTAACGAGATGTGGTCCATGTTTTGGCGCAAACGACTCGTTCCAATTCTGAGAAATTATGGATAAGGGCATGCATTGGATCTGTAATTAACCCGAGAATTCACATGCTTTGTTGTTGTCTTTGATGTACGGTATAATTACTATCCGGTAACGGGCCAGATTTGCATCATGCTTCTCAGAGTGGGTTCCAAGGGCTCTTCCCGTAAATCTCCAAGGTTTCGTGAGTGCTTGATTCGTTGCGTATTCTTAATTCATGTATATTTGGTTGCTCAATTTGCTATTATTCTACGTACAAATCATAAGATTGAGTTAGAAAGAGGCTAAGGATATTTTATGGATTGGCATTATTGTTCACCTGAGAGGGTCCCTCTTTATCATAAGTGTAATGTTTTAGTAATGGCCTAAGCTTAAATTTGAGCCTAATTAAAGAAAATTATAATCGACAACTTATTTGATATGGATTTAATTAATGGACCTAAACAATCATCTAAAATATTTAAGTTGAATTGTCAAATAGTAATCTTCAATTCTTTATATCCCATTGGTTATTTCTATGAATTTTCTATATGTGATTATTTTTGAGATGTTATAATCTTTTTCAATGAAATTAAAGTTCGATCAATTAATTAACATATTCACGTTGCTAATGATAACTCCACCTTATAGCATATTTTTTTGGTTATCCCAAGGATAGCCTTTTATTCCTTCTAGTGGAGAGAGCTTTACTTTTATTTCGTTTGTAATGACATGGGTCAAGATTTGAATTTAATCAAAAATATTTAGTTTTGACAATTTATTAGATATGAATCCTGTAGATTCAAGATAATCACTCAAAATATTTAAATTTAAATTATTAAATAATAATTCTTAATTCTTCCTATCATAGTACTCATTTTTGTAACATTATGACGTGAGACTATTGTAGCCTATCACAATTAAATCTTGAGGTCCCGCTAGGTTTCATATGATCAACAATTAGCTTATTCCACCACATTTATACTTAAATTTAGAATAGCTAAATTCCAACTTGGGATCGACTGGGAAGCACACCAACTGTTTTTGGTTTGTTAGTGGGATAAATAATTAAATGTAAGGACTTAAAAATTAAATCGATGGTACTTTAGTTTTTATTATTAATAGTTCAATTGGTGGTACGAATAAGTGATAATATCATCATTAGAATTGGATTGAAAAAAATTGAACCAATCCTACTTAGATTTGATTTGTATTGATTAAATTAGGTCGGATCAGATTGAGGTTTAATGTATAAAAAATTAAATATAATTATTATAAAATATTATTTTGAATTTAAAATATCCAATCACACTACAAAATAAAATAGATGTATTAAAATCTTAAAGATTTAAAGTAGAAGATATAAAAGGAGGTCTATAAAAAATTAAAAATTAAGTTTCAATAAAAGGATTTCAAATTTCCAAACAACATAAGCATACACAATATAAAAAAAATCTAAATTGATAGTTCTGATGATCATTTAGCATCATTGATATTCTCTAAAAGAATAAATGAGTGAAAATTAATTAAATGTTAACTTCGTAATAATATATATATAATTTTAAGTTATTAAAATTTAGATAAGTCAGTATCACTGCAGATATATGTCACGTCAAAAAAGTGTAGTTAGAGTCTTCGAGGACTTGGGTTGCATCTTGACTCACAAGGGAGTCAAGAAAAGTTATTTTTATCTTTTTGGATTGTAGATTTGGAAGTGGAAAGTATTGGTATTGCATTTCTTGGGAAGGATTCCATGCATTGATTTTATGTAGGTGAAGAGACATGTAGACGTCGGGTGACGTTATTAATTATTTTTTTTAATTGAAGCCAGTGGATCGGCGGTCCAATGAATCATTTTTCTCGATTCCACCCATTTTAAGCATTTACTTGTAAAATCGATTGATTCTACCAATTTACCATCGATTCTCGATTTGACCAATTTGCCATCGATTCTCGATTTGACTGATTCCGCTAGTCAATCTGATCTGATTTCCAAAACGCTGGTTAAATGTGATAAAATGTGCTGTGAGCAGAGAATTTGGAGTTATAATTTATTTAGTAAATGGTAAATATACCTACCTACTCCTTAACATGCTCACATACCCCAATGCAACATACAATGACATGCTCCTCTTGATTCTATCAGTCACCACCACCATCAAAATGTTCTGTTAGAAGCATCACCGACTAGATCTAGGATGCACCGTCATCTATGAGAAAGCTTGATTCAGTAGCCACCACAACATTTAGTGTTGTCCAAAGCTTAGCTTGATAGGCTCAAACTCGAGCTCAACTCATTCAGCTAATGTATCGATCTTAAGCCTGAGTTCAAGTTTGAAAAACTTATCAAATTGGCCATGAGCCAAGCTTGACTGAGCTTAATAAGGGCTCATGCTTGGTAATATATATATATAAGTTAAAATTTTAATAATATAAAATTTAAGATGTAATTTTTGCAAAACTTCTCCTTTAATCCTTTCTTTCCCATCATTCCATAACAATAAAAACTTCTAATTATAATCCATGTTATAGGTGCTGATTTTTTGATTTTTTTTTTTCATTTTACTTCACATTAATATTTTTATATGTTCCTAAGGATTTCAAACTATAATATTTGTATTTATATTGAATCTATTAAACTAAATCAACAGTTAAACGAATTTGAGCTCATTAAAAATTAGGCTCGATAATGGACTCATGCACTCGAATTCGAGGGACATTAATGAGCCCATGTTGAGCTGAGCCGAACTTGACTTGTTATGCTCGACAGGCAAACCCTACCATTACTGTGATGGAATGTGTCGGCGTCTACTTTGTAATGGTTCTGAGTAGCATGGGGTTTTATGGAATTGAAGTTGCAAGTTCCTTTCTCAGCAATGGTCTCTTCCGTGCATTTATTAGAAACTCCATGAATTTGTTATTATTTATCAGCTTCCTTTCTTTATTTACTAGTAAGTAATATTTGACTAAGAAGCCTACACATAATATCCTAGATTGACATTTTTGTTAATTGGAAATATTAAAGCTTTAAGAATAAATTAATTTGGCTATCTTAAACATTATGTATAAGAGTTCAATATGCAGAAAGCTATTAATATATAGAAAACATGAAATGTTACGAATTTGATAAGATAAATTGAAATAATATTTGATTTAATATAAGATAAAAGACGAATTTTCAAAATATATGTCTTCAAAAAACTTATTTCAATATTTAAATGTAACATTGCTTTTGTGAACATCCATATGTGCATATGTATATGTGCCCTTGTTAAAATAAAATCCATAGTTGCAACATCTTCTTTCACCCTCTTCTAGAACATGCTGTGATCGCATTAGAATGTGCTTTAGCCATCCTTACTATCATGCCCAAAATTCTTGTTAAAGTTAGGTTTATAAGTAAGGTTCAAGTCATCAAATGAACGTAGACAATGGGTTGCTTAGGTGACCTAATTACAAATCTAATTTCTTAATGCTTAAGTTACAACATAATAGAGTTGGCAATGGTAATTATTCGAAAATGACATAGAAACTATATTCCAAAGAATAAGGACAAACAAATAATAATTTAGAATGCCAACCCATACCTAGCTTATATTTCTCGCACTCACTTCATGATGACTCAACTATAACTTAGTAGTCCATTGATTCATCTAAAAACAGGTCACAAAGTATGGATAAACTAAATGATTTAGCAGAGACATAATTCTATTGTTTTTTTTTTTTTCCAAAAAGACAAGATGGTGTTACGGTCTAGTTCAGTTCTTGTATACACCCTCTTGTGCTAATCCCAATATTTTCAATTGTTACAACAATCATTGCTCACTCTAACTATTAACATCCACAATCTAGTTTTCAAAAAAAAACATCAATAATCTAACTTTTCCATGTCCTTTCATGTTCACTATTCTCTCACAAATTTACCATTTAAGGAATCATCCCTCATGTTTAAGGTGATCTACTTGGATTATTCTTTCTAGAGGAAGAATTATTAGCATTCCATTAGACATGCTTAATCTAGAGGATTTTGCCCTCTACTCAACATTCATGATCTTTAGAAAGTTATTCCACTCAAGATTGCTCAAGCATTTATTCTCATGATCTTTATGATATCTCAATGTCATCTACATCTATGGGCACTTACCAAACTTTTGCTACAAGTGCCATGAGTCACGACTCCAGGTACCTCGATATCATATGCATTTGTAAATGTCTACAGAGCTTTCACTATGAGTACCTCATTTCGACGACTAACTCACAGCTGGTCACCGTAATCAAGAACTCTCTAGGTTCCAATTAACCACTGGTTGCCACTAGCTACCGCACACCTCAGGTTTCCAACTCAATACGGTGAACCCTCGAGTTCATAGAGTCACAGGGTTTCATCCTACGAATCCACCTATGTACATATCCATGTATGTAGCTATACAACTTAAGCTTCAACTCTTAAGTTCTAACTAGGTTTCATGAGGTGTCCATAACATCCTCATAGAACCTACATTTGTTAAGATACAAATTTAATCCTTAACTTCTTATTAGGAACCCTTATTCCCATACCTTGGATTAGCCTCCAAGGCCTTACAACCATTTCCTTGTATTGAACTCCAATTCCCCCTTTTTACCTCATAAGATATTCATTTCCCTCAGGTAAGAGCATTCATCCTATGGAGATAAAGGCCCAAATCCAATTGACACTTATTTACAACCCTTAGGCCCTTGATAGGGTCATTAACTCCATCATTTCCTGATTATGCCATGTTAAGGGTTGAATTAACAAAAACAAAAAAAAAAGGCGGACGGGTGGTGGGTGTTGTTCTGGTGATAAGGAATGAACC
The DNA here is from genome assembly GCA_037157565.1 of Thalassia testudinum. Classification (NCBI taxonomy): domain Eukaryota; kingdom Viridiplantae; phylum Streptophyta; class Magnoliopsida; order Alismatales; family Hydrocharitaceae; genus Thalassia; species Thalassia testudinum. Next base: position 63,740,172 of record JAZHRO010000022.1, on the reverse strand, counting down.
CCCCATGCAGACTCCTCCCCCTATCCTCGAAAAGGAGAGGGTGTGATCCCCACAAGGGGATCCTCCTCACCCCATCGCCTCATCCTCCTCTTAGCTCCACAACATGCAACACTAGATTAGATATTTATGCACATGCAAATTAAATATTAACTCTAGAAATCAATAGAAACATTTGTAGTCCCTACCTCAAGATCTCATCTTGTTCATGAAAAATTTCCTACATCAACTTGACTCCTTCTTCTTCCTCTTCTTTTCTTTGCCCTCAACCTTCTCCTTGGTTCAACACTTGAAGCAAGAAAGGAGCAATAGCAACAACCTTCCTTCTTACCCCCTTTCTCCTTCGATAACACCAAAAAAACATGATTCAAAGCCCGATTCTCATTTATAATAGGAATAGAAGGGATTTACCTTCACCTTGGGCCTTCATTGTTGCAAGGGATGAGAAGTAGGGCAAGGAGGAGAGGAGGAGAAGAGGTGGTTTTTGAACCAAATGAGGCTTCATGGCTTCATGAAGTCTTATATATGGGTTGGGTATTTTACACTTTAGCCATCCAACCCAATAACTTAAGTTATAAAGAGGTCTTCCAAGTCTTTTTCCATGTCAAATTGCCCCTCATCTCAATTCTATTAATGTCATTGATGCTTTGCTTAACCACTTAAGTCACAAATGAAATGATTAGCCCTTAAGCATCCTTAGAATCACCGATTAACAATCCAAAGAGGATTAAATTAGCTTAATTAGACTTCCTTAAATTCGAGCCCTTACGCTTCCACCCTCCTGCATAAGCATGTACAATGAAGAATGACTTGCCAACTGGGGTAACATGCCACTAACGTTCCACCTCCCTTTAAATGGTCAATTAACCTTGCTGGCATCTCCATTGCAGACTAACACTGAAGGATCATATATCCATTCAAAAAATAAAAGAAGTATTATTGCACAAGTGACTTCTTAACATTAAAATGTGCATAAAAAGAATAAATATTTTTGTTTAAATTTAAACAAACACAAGTGTACATAGAGCATAGATGATGCTTCTTTTAAAGGAGATCCACTGGATGTAATTCCTCCACCACCTATTGCTCTATGGGATTAGGTAAGTTGCTAGTGGCTATAATTAAAGCTGCTAATTGAATCAACTTAGCTTGAGTTCCCTTCAATTTGATTAATTAGTATATAATAGTTCATATACATTGAGAAGGTACAAGCATATATATCTTTAGTATCATGCTTTCCCCATTTTACATCCATTGTGTGACCGTTGCAAGTAACGTAAATATCAGTAAAGCAATGTCAAACTTACGAATCATTATAAAAAATGACAAATTATTATGAATTAACGAAGCACTACTAGATCAATGAATTATTGAAAAGCCAACAAACCAAAATTTAAGTGAGCTTGGATCCAATCAAACAAGTTCCTTTATAGAGTTGAATTTTCTTGTTGAATTAGGATTTTGGCAAATTGAAAGCTGTTGATTCAATGCATGTCTAAGTTTAACGATTTTGTGATTGAAAATGTGAATATATAGGTACTTTGAAAATAAATTAACAGATAATGCAAGCACATTTTTAGGGATTTTATCATTTATCATGCGAATAAATCTATAATGACCATGTGAGTATGATGTTTTATTGTGTGAACTAACAAGATTTTGTCAAAGTATGCAAGTATTATGCTTTTATGTAAACAAGTGAATATATATATATATATTGTGCCTCTACTAGCATGCCATGTCAACTAACAAGTGCAAGTATTATGTTTCTATATACAAAACAATTATATCTATTCATGTGCATCATTAATTTAATATTTTTTGTTGTATTACAACACGTGCAACGTGTTAGAAGACACACCTAATGTAAGGATTTTCAAAATACAAATCGAGAAGAGAGGATTGATGTTGATATTTTTAATTGGGATCAAGTAATGAATAACCCCAGCTTCATTAGGAGGCTTGGGTGCTCTGTTCGACACATTTCATTCGATTCATTTAATTTGATTGGAGGAAGGTGGTAAATGTTATAAGGACAACCTGTACGAGAGTTGGTGATAATTAATTTTTTTCTTTTTAAAAGTTATGTTAAGTTTTTATATTATTAATATAATGATTATTATGTAAGAAGATTTTGAATTAAGAAATTGCCCCATTGTAAAAAGAATCATACTCAAAAGAGCAAAGAAGATGCATGTAGTAATCGGAGAACAAAAATGAAAGAAAATGTAAAGATATACTTACATCTTAAAATATATAACTTTTTAAATAATTACTAAGTACTTTTACATTAAAAAAATAGCATTATGACATACATGAAACATGGGAGGAGACAGTGGCTGATTTACTTGAAGGTGTCGAAGTGAAGACCAGTGAGGGTAATGTTAGACAATGCCGCAAGCGATGGTAAATTTTATAAGCATCATTTATACATTATTCTATCATTATGAGCAATTAAATTTTATTGTGATATTGTTTAGGAGCAACCTGAAAAAAATAAGTTAAATAGGGTCAAAGCTCTTAGTTCCATACATATTCTAGGAAGGAAGAGTTAGATCAAATGAAACATGAATAGTGAGTTTATTAACTAAACATATTTTTATTTGATTAAGAATTATAATAACAAAGTTATCTGTTACGACCCGGTTCCCGAATTCCTACAGGACTCAAGACCAGCTCGACTCGACTAATCCCAGGACCCAGTCGTCCAACAAGAATAACAAAAAAGCAGGAAAGTAAACCACATTCACTATACTAAGTAACTAACAGTAAAAGAGTACAAGCAGTAAAAGAAGTAAAAGCTGCTAACTGTACATATCACCACCACAACAGTAAAATGGAAACAAAGTACAGAAACGTAAATGGTAACAAGAGTCTGAACTCACTAACAAAAGAAAGTACTACAACAGAAAAACTACTGCTGGGCTCGACTGGGCCCAGCACCCTCTGCAGCCAGTGACTCGGGCTGCTCAACACCTGGACCTGAAAAGGATTATGAGTAACAAAGTCAGCGAACGCTGAATAGAGTGGTAACCAACTAACTAAAGCAATAAAAGCTAACAAGTAAACTATTTATTCCAATTACTTTATTTCACAAGTTATTCATTTTCACCCATTGGTTTATTTTCTAGATCTCTTTCTTGATCTTGAGTGTTCCTCGTGGGAACGATCTTGATTGCAGTATTTTCTGAAGAGTAGAAGGCACACGTGGTGCTCTCCTGGCCGGGAGAGTCCCTCATGGTGATCCTACACCCAGTCAACCACCCCAAGGTCACGGACAGACGAAGCGGTGGCTATGACATACGTAATAAGCGCACGGGTAATTACCCCGCACTAGCACATGGTCAGTCGTTTCTACTAACGAGTACGCCCAAAGTACAGCACGGAACAGTATAGGGCCTAGCTCTCTCAATAATATGGGTCTAGCCTCTCAGAACCAAACAAGGGTCTCGCCCCTCTACAGTCTGCGCACCCTCGTTTGACTACCCTGGTTTGCCCAGTGGGCCTAACAAATGGGTGTAGAGTGGCTAGCTGAACCCCAAGTCCCGTGGGGTGGCTAGCTCTTCCCTACACTAGTAGCTCTCCCTGGTACAGTGTACGCGATGTAGTTTCTCTCACCAGGAGGGGGTGATGTAATAAATTACGGAAATATGATATAAAACAATCTCACAAAATTCAGTCACACAATGTACACAATTATTTTTAAGTGGAAACCCAAACCGGGTGAAAACCACCACCTAACCCTCTCGAGTTAGAATTTTCCGATCAACCAAGTTGATCAAATCCACTAAACTAATCACTTAAACGAGGGTGATTCAACCTCAATTACAACCACGCTACTTTATACGAGGGTAGCGTACCTCAAACCCCTTCTCTTCACGAGAAGGATTTTGTCCCACGAAGGAGACGGGAATTCGCAAAGCGAATACCCAACCAAAAAATAAAGTAAAATAACAAATATAGTCTTATAGAGCCAACAAAGATTTAAACCTAGCTTCTATAGGAATTAGGAAACTCCCCTTTGCAAGGAGTGCGTTGAATCGATGACGCGGGTGTGTGAGCCATGCGACGGCGCAACGTCGCTCTTGTGAATTACGGAGGGAGAGCGGGTGCGCAAAGGCTTGATGCTCTCAAGATGTAGAACTTAAGCTTGGAGAGCAAGAGCTTCTTTAGGACACAAAAGAGTAGAAAGTGTGTTGCCTGGGTGTGTCTTGTTGTATCTAGGTGTGTCTAGGTGTGTGTTTGTGTGCAAGAGGTTCCTCTCTATTTATAGAGGCCTTAGGAAAGCTTTGGAAGGCCTAAGAAAGCTTCCATAGCCGTTGGGTGCAAAGCCCAAGTCAATCAGCCCGAAATCAGGAACAATCATTGCACTGACAGGGTTATCATACGTCTGATCCTGGCATCAGACGTCTGGAAGATTACTTTAAGACGTCTGGGAACAACATTAGACGTCTGATTTTAGGCGGGTTTCTTCCTGACTTGAATCAGATCTAAACAGGGTTCTAGTGCAAATCCACCAAACGACATGCAGGATGTCTGGCACTAAGTCTGGACGTCTGGAAACCTACTTTTTCTGCGAGAATGGATTTCCAAGCGTTTCAACAGCTAGAAAATCTCTAAGAAGAGATTTTGGGTCAGCCGAGGCAAAACGGTCATTTATTAGACGTCTGGAAAGGCTTAAGGACGTCTAATAAGGCTCTAACGGTCATATCCTTGAGTGTTTGGTGTGCTAGCCAACGGTCCACTAATTGGACGTCTGGCAAGTCCATCAGACGTCTAAATAAACAATCAGACATCTTAAAACACATTACCAGACGTCTGATTTTGGAATTAGATGTCTAAAAAAGCTGTTTGAACCCTATATTGGTTTTCTAAGTTTTCTACAGAAAACCTAAGTGGAATAGTGGGCCGTATGACTTATGTGGCCGACCGTGGCTAGGTCTCTTCTCCCTTTTTTTTTTGTTTGTTATAGAAATGTCGTTGAGGTACAGATAGTCATTGCCACTATTACAATTTTACTCGGAAATATTTTTCCTGAGGTCGAACTCAGGGAGCTACTAGAATTCTAGAAGTAGAATGTTTCTATTACAAAAATAAGAGAGAGAGAGAGAGAGGTAGATTTGTTTCTTGGCTTTTTCTTCTTCTCTTCTTTCTCTCGTCTTGTCTTCTTTCTTTCTTCTTTCTTCTTTTTGCTTGATCTTCAGTTCTTCTTCTTCTTTATCTTCTTTTCTTCTTTATTCTTCTTCTCTTTGCTTTCAACTACGGCACGTTTTCTTCTCTTCTTGTTTGTCTGCAGAACTTCTTCCGTCGTCTGATTTCTCAATCAGATGGCTTAAGTGGCATATGCTACAGTGCTTCTCTTGTGCTTCTTCTTCTTCTTCTTTCTTTTTCCTTCTTCTCGCAGTGCATCTTCCTTGCCCTGCGCGACCAAGGCTTCGGCCACCTTCTTCCTCCTTCTTCTCTGCCTGCACACTCACACAGCTGGCCAGCGCAAAACCTACCCCTACCCTCCCCCACGTCTCTCTCTTTCTCAGATTTCTCTCATAGGATCTCTCTCCCAGAGCCGGGTATTCGGGTACGGGTATCGTGCCCGGGACCAGGCCCACCGGCGTGCGGTGGTGGACGAGGTATGCGCAGTGTCGGGTATCCGGATCCGGCCCAGACCCGCGGGGCGTGAGCGCGGGCGAGGGCAAGCGCGTGGGGCGCTTGTGCGTAAGGGACCTGACCCCTGTGTTCGAAGGCGATAAGCCTACAACACTTTTTTCATTTATGCGCAGGCGCTGAGCCGCGCGCTTCCGAGGTAGGTCTAAAGTCCCACCTCCAAATCTCGCACCCGCGGCTGAGAGTTGCGGTCAATTGCGGCCGTGTGCGAGGCTTTCACCCTAGCTGCAGGCCTGGGATGCTTCGCGGGGGTAAACCGCGCGTCCTGGAATGCAAGCCTGGGCGAGGGCGAACCTGCAGTTGCAGGTGAAGGAGCTTCACCTGCTCAGCAATGGCGGCGAAGAGGGCATGACCTGAATCAAGCATACGGCCTCTCGGCCCAGTCAGAGGATGCAGGGAGCTTCGCCGGAGTGCGGCGAAGCCAGTGCGGGTGGTGGCGAGGCGTGAGGCGGCGTATGGTGGCAGCCCTAGGTCGGACTGTGGTCGGAGGAATGGGTTTGTTCGGGGGGTCTTTAGGTGGTGTGTGGCAGGGAATGGAAAGGGGGAAGCTGTGGAGTGGAGTGAGGGGAAGCTTCTGAGGTGGTCGGCGAGGAGTGAAGGGGTCTGTGGAGGTGGAATGGGCTCGTCGGAGAGGGTGGTCGGAGACGGAGCAGGCGGAGGTGGAAGTTGTGTGTGGGAGCGCAAAAATACAAATTGACAAAGGGGAAATTTAGAGGAGGAGGAGGAGAGGAAGCTTTTACCTAAGTTCTGGACGAAGCGGAAGGGTGGAGCCACCAGCTCGTGCCTGCCGGAGATGAGGAAGAAGAGGCCCTGGAAGGGGAGATCGGCAACGAGGAGGCAGGCGGAGGGTGTTGGCGGGTGCAGCACGACACAGACGAAAGGGTTAGGGGAACCCTGCTGCAAGTAAGGCAACAGAGCGACGAGGAGGAGGAGGAGTTGGTCACCAGAAGCTGCAGGCCGTCTGTCGGAGCTGGAGAGGAGGAAGTGGGGGGGGGGGGGGGGGTATTCTCCGTCAGAGACAGCTTATCCTCTTTTGCTGGCGACGGCGGTGTTTATAGAGGCGAAGGCGGAGGGGTGGGCGCAGGGAGGCGACGTGCCTCCTTCGCCGGAGGATGGCCGGAGCAGCAACCCATACCTTCCGCGCGTTCGCACGGAAGGTGTGGGCGATGGCAGAGATCGTGGAGGTGTCCCTGCGACAGCAGACGTCGCAGGGAACACCCGTTTCAATGGGTAGAGGGCCTCCCTCACCCTACGCGGCGCCATGCTCCGCGCAAAGTCACCGGAGCATGGCGCTGCAAAGAGCTTTGCAGGGAGGACCTAAGTGCAAAGAACGACGAAGAATCTAGGGGCCAAAATGTGAGAGTTTCGAAAGTTGAGGGTAAAAAAGTAATAGATGAGGACCAAAATGTAAAGTCGGTCAAGAAGGCCTCTTCTTAGGCTCAAGTTTTTATGCATGACTAAATAGGACCTAAGGATTCTAATGGTGAATTTTATTTCTAGATCAGACCTTGTTTGATGGGTAAATTTACGTAAAAACCCAAATTAAATCATTAATTGGGCGTGGTTCTCAATGTAGGTCAAAATGGGTTTTCAAGGCCAAATTAAAGGTTCTAAACCCTAGAGATTATTTTTCTATGAATTTTAGAGGGTTTATTCGATATTTAATTTGCCTCGAACCTCGTGAATTGTAGTGGATTTGTTTTAGGGTTACAGGATGTCATTTAATTCCTTGGAGTTGCTGTAGCCCTTGTTGGATCAACTCATCCCACTTTCCTTCTTATTAGGTTAGTTTGACCTATGTTTGGACCCTGAGTTACCCTGTTTACTGATTGTGTTGGTGAAATTGCATTTTTACCCCTTATGACATGTTTTCTTCACAAACTCAGAATTCTCTGAGTCAATCCTTTCTATAAGTTATGTAGGAGCTTTTTCTCACAAATCTAGGTTAGATTATGCTAGTTAGGGTTCATGATGAGGTTCTCGTCATACCCCCATGCCTAGCTTTTGCTAGTCCCTTAGCAAAAACTTAAGGTTTTGACCCTTGTTCTAGACCATGATGTTTTTAATAACTTCAGATAAGTGCTTTTTCATTTGAACTTAGATTAGGTTAGAATGCTGACCATAGGCCTAAAAGGTACTCTAGTACCAATTAAGATCCAGATTTGTCTTGCCTCAGCCTCAGTCTTTGGTAAAGGTTTTTAAGGCCCACAAGAACTAATCTAAGGTCTATTGGACTTTGTGGTTAAAACACCCGTGCTTGAAATGATTTTAGCCCTGGTTCAGTTCGCAGTGCATTTTGTAGGAGAGAGAGATAGAAAGTTTTTATGTTTGGAGAGTTTTCTCGCTTTTTCTTTTTAGCTCTAGCTTAGGATTGGCTTTTCAACACGGTCTGTATCAGATTCCTTGCTCCCATCATCAATCCTCAAGGGTTCCTGGCAATCGATGCTTCGAGATAGCACCGCCCATGGCAACCACTGGAACCCTGGCTATTGAGATTTCGAGATAATCCCATCCATGGTGTTCCGTGGTCGAATCCAGACCCTAGCAATTGACACTTCGTGATAATGCCATCCATGGAATCTGAACCAGCAGAGTGCTTACATGCCCCCAGTAGGATATGTAAATATCCTAAGAGACAAGCACCGAGGAGATGATATTTTGTTACGCATCTTCGAGGGGATTTCCCGCCTCTCCACGCTGAGAACTCATCCAAATCAACTTGTGTTGATCGACCGCACTTACTCTAGGTGTATTTTTCAGAATTTTTTTGACGCTTCTGCGTGATTTTTGATTTTTACGCTTACTGAACCAGGCTGTGTGTGAGGTTAGGGTACTTAGGTCACTGAGTCTCGTAGACCAAAAGTTAGTTAATGAGGTCAAATACTCCCTAAGCCTTAGACCTAATACTTCAGCTTTTCATTTTCCTCAACCTCTTGAGGAATGTCTAGATCTTAATGAGTACTAAGAGTCTATCCAAGAATGCCTAAAGTTTGCATTTTTACTAATCTCACCCTGCACTTTTCATTTCTTTTCCTGAATGAGATATAGAACTTAGGTCATTTCCTTAATTTCTTACTAATGACTATCACTTTTTCTTATATTTTTGTGCTCCTTTTTCATTTTGTTTCTTTTCCTTCTCCCAAAACATTTCCTTTCTCCTCTTTTTTTTTTTTAATTTTAATTTTTATGGTGTTTTTGGCATATGTGAATTTTTTTGTTTAAAACCTTTTCTTACAAGTTTTGCACTTTTAAGCCCCCCATGCCTAAGGTTTGCAATGTCCTCATTGTGACTTAGGGGATTTTTATTTTCTTAGTTCATTCCTTAAGACAGATGCTTTGGTGAGTGAATGGGTCGGGATGAATTTTGCGGACGATTTCTAATCTCAGATGGAAACATCTGAGGTGGAGTCGGCTGTCTATAAGGGTGAACCTTAAGTGCATAAAGGAATGAAAAAGGTTTTAGATTTTCAAGAAAATGATAGGCTGCCTCCCGTTAAGCGCTGAGTTTTACACCATCGGTTGGGTGCAATAAGCTCAAGGGGAATGGAGGCTATAAGATGATTCAGCCAAATCAGTAGAAGTCACATCAATGAACGGCTTGAGTCTTTGACCGTTCACGATGAAAGGTTCGGAATCGTGGCTGAGCGGATCGATTTCGATGGTTCCATTTCCAGAAACCTATCGGACTAAATATGGTCCGACCCACTTGGATCGCAACTTTCCCGGGAAAAGTTTGAGTCGGGCATCAAAGAGTAGGACTTTCTGACCAGGATGAAAGATCTTTCCCGAGATATGCTTGTCATGGAAGGCTTTAACCCGCTCCTTGTAGATTCGCGAGTTCTCATACGCGTCTAGGCGTAATTCATCGATCTCGCTGATTTGAAGTTTTCTGTGGGTTCCAGCCTTCGAAAGATCTAGATTACAGTTCTGTACTGCCCAATAAGCTTTATGCTCCAGTTCTACGGGAAGGTGACACGCCTTTCCGTACACCAGTATAAAGGGAGACATGCCTAATTGGGTTTTGTGAGCGGTCCTATAGGCCCACAATGCTTCCGAAAGTCGGGACGACCAGTCCTTCCTATCAGGCCGAACAGTGACCTGCAGGATTTTCTTGATCTCCCGATTTGACAGCTCAGCTAGACCATTAGTTTGGGGGTGATAAGGAGTAGAGATTCGGTGAGACACCCCATATTTAGTCATCAGTGACCTGAACTGAGCGTTTGTGAAATGGGTCCCCCCATCAGAGATTATAGCACGAAGAATCCCGAACCTTGAGAAAAGGTTTTGATGAATGAATTTGAGAACGATTTTGTGATCACAGGTTTGGGTCGGTATGGCTTCGACCCATTTGGACACGTAGTCCACAACAAGCAAAATGTATTCGAAACCATCCGAAGTAGGAAAGGGGCCCATAAAATCAATCCCCCAAACATCAAAGATTTCACATGCGAGAATAGGCTGCAAAGGCATCATGTCGCGACAGCTCATGTTGCCCAAAGTCTAGCAACGACTGCATGCCTTGCAGTGACTGTATGCATCTTTGAATAGCGTGGGCCAGTAAAAGCCACACTGGAGGACTTTTGATGCGGTTTTATGCCCAGAGAAATGGCCTCCGCATGCCTGGTCATGGCAGAAAGAGAGGATATTGTTGATTTCCTCTTCCGGGACACATCTCCAGATGACTTGATCAGCACCTATGCGGAAAAGGTACGGGTCTTCCCAGATGTAATACTTGGCATCAGAACGCAATTTGTCTTTCTTGGCCCTCGACCAATCAGACGGGATCTGATGAGATGCCAAGTAGTTTACTATATCATCAAACCATGGATGTCTAGTACCGATAGTCAGCAGGTGCTCATTAGGAAAATGTTCTGTGATGGGTCCGGAAGGGTTGATAATCTCAGAAGGAAGACGGGACAGATGGTCGGCTAGCACATTCTGCCTTCCCGCCTTGTTGCGAATTTCAAGATCGAATTCTTGCAACAGCAAGATCCAATGAATCAGTCGGGGCTTCGCGTCCTTCTTGGCAAGGAGATGCCTTACAGCCGTGTGATTCGAGTAGATGATGACATGGGAACCCAGGAGATATGATCGGAACTTTTCAAGGGCAAATACTACGGCTAGTAGCTCTTTCTCTGTAACCGTATAGTTACGCTGAGCCTCGTCAAGTGTCTTGCTAGCGTAGTAGATGACCACGATTTTCCCGTCAGCTTTCTGCCCCAGGACCGCTCATACAGCAAAATCAGACGCATTGCACATGATCTCAAAGGGTTGAGACCAGTCAGGGGATTGTAGGATAGGTGCCTGGGCGACTCGGTCACGAAGGTTTTCAAAGGCTAGTGTGCATTCCTTGGAGATTTCAAAGGGTACATCCTTAGAGAGAAGAGAAGTCAAGGGGCACGTGATTTTCGAGAAATCTGGAATGAAGTGACGGTAAAAATCGACGTGCCCCAGAAAAGAACGGATGTCCCTGATCGAGCTAGGCATAGGAAGGCGAGAGATCAGATCAACCTTAGCTCGATCCACTTGGATGCCTTTTTCCGAAATTAAGTGTCCCAGGACAATTCCCTCAGGCACCATGAAATGGCTCTTTTCCCAGGAAAGAACCAAATTCACATCGATGCATCGCCTGAGTATCTGGACCAAGTGTTGGAGGCAATCGTCAAATGATGCTCCAAAAACTGAAAAGTCATCCATGAAGACTTCCAGATAGTCACCTACCATATCTGAGAATATGGCAAGCATGCACCGCTGAAAAGTAGCAGGTGCTTTGCAAAGACCGAAAGGCATCCTTCAGAAAGCGTATGTTCTGAAGGGGCAGGTGAACGTGGTCTTTTCTTGGTCCTCAGGATGGATTTCCACCTTGTTGTAACCGGAGTACCCGTCAAGAAAGCAGAAGAACCTATTTCCCGCTAGTTTCTCGAGAATTTGATCAATGAAAGGTAGTGGGAAATGGTCCTTCTTCGTGGAGGAATTGAGTCGGCGGTAATCTATACAGACTCTCCACGCGTTGGCTAATCGGGTAGGAATGACTTCTCCAGTCTCAGTCGTTATAGTGGTGAGTCTTGCCTTCTTAGGCACAACCTGAATTGGGCTCACCCAACGACTATCAGAGATCGGGTAGATGATTCCAGCATCTAACCACTTGATGATCTCCTTTTTCACGACCTTCTGCAGATTAGGGTTCAAACGTCTTTGCATTTCACGAGAAGGTTGTGCGCCCTCTTCTGAATAGATATGATGAGTACAATAAGAGGGACTTATTCCAATCAGATCATCGAGAGTCCCCCCGATGGCTCTGCGATGTTGCTGGAGGACAGCAATCAGACAGGATTCCTGTTCGGGATTTAGGTTGGAATTGATGATCACAGGAAGGGTCTGATTAGAACCCAAAAAGATGTATTTCAAGTGAGCAGGAAGGGGCTTCAGCTCGAGGATAGGGTTATCAGCAGCGGCGGGTGGTTCAGCATAGATGTGAGGTTCAAGGGTAGGAGTTACTGGGTTGTCCAAATCTGGATTCGACTCCTCTGCTTGCAGGTCAAGATCTTTCTGCGGTTGATGAGGTATAATCAGGTCATTCTGGAAGTGTGTTTCATCAACCAAAGCCCTAATGTCACAAATCTGTTCGATGACACCGCAATTGATTCCTTGTTGGGCCTTGAATATATCAATTTTTAGGGTTTGATTCCCAAATTTGAGCTCTATTTGGCCCTCCTCACAACTAATGTTGGCTCTAGCAGTAGCCAAGAAAGGTCTCCCTAAAATGATTGGTGTATTCCTAGGGTTCTCAGGTACGTCCATGTCTAAGACTATGAAGTCTACAGGAAAGTAGAAATCCCGTACCCTCACAGTAACATCCTCGAGAATCCCTTTTGGTGACTTTATAGATCTATCCGCTAATTGTAATGTCACCTCGGTTGGTTTTAGCTCAGATTCTTCTAGATGGTCAAGTAAGGATGTGGGTATTAGATTTATGGAAGCACCCAAGTCTAGCAAAGCTCTATCAAATTGGGTATCACTTATCTTGCAGGAAATCAAGGGAGTACCAGGATCTTTAGCCTTGGGTGGGAGTCTGCTTAGGATTACAGAGCTGGCTTGCTCTGACAGAATAATTGGACTCCCACTCTTGGTTCGCGGCTTACGCTGGGGTGTACACACATTCTTTAAGAATCGTGCGTAAGCTAATATGTGGCGGATTGCATCCATCAAGGGGATGTTTATGTGGACCTGCTCAAAGAGCTTGACCAGGTCCTCCTCTGGTGCTCCGGGCTTGGTAGTCTTCTTTCCCTTGGTCAAGGCCTCGGGAAATGGAATCTTGGTTGGTTCTTCTAGGATAGGTCCAGGTCTTGGATCTGGGACAGGGGTAGGAACGTCCTGGATTATCGTCTTAGGATCACTACCAGGCTTGGAGTGGTTTGGGTGAGGTGGATCTTGGGTTTCCTTACCACTACGGGTCGTTATGGAATTAGGTCCTGCCTGGTTTTGGTTGGGATTGGGTAAGATGGGTTGCTGCTGGTAACCTGCAAAAGAAGTGGAGGCCTCCATCCCGTCGGGTGAAGGAACAGAGGGGGCCTGATAAATCATATGGGTTTGGCTCGGGTTCATAACGCGTCGCTGGGTTGGCACATTATTCGGGTTAGGAAGAGGTTGGGAAGGAAGAGTGCCTGGCTGGCGAGAATTTGCCAACTGGGTCAGTTGATTTCGTACCTCTGTAAGCTCGTCCTTGTGTTGTTTTTGGATAGCCGCATTCGTTCTCTGAATGTCAGCCAAAGTTTGAAGGATAAGGGACATTTGATCTTGATTTGGCCCTGATGGATAAGTAGGGTTGGGCCGAGGCTGAGGCGGCTGGTAAGGACTAGGGGGTTGTGGGCGGGGCTGAAAGGGTGGTCTTTGGGTTTGGGAATTTCCCGCCCACTGAAAGTTGGGATGGTTTCGCCATCTAGGGTTATAGGTGTTGGAGAACGGGTTGTTCTGGATGGCATTGAGGTCCTCGCAGGTCTGAGGAACCTCCAAAGAGTCGAAAAAGGGGGAATGGAATTCCCCAGGCTGGTGTAGGAAGGATTGGATGGACCTCTGGCCCAAGAATCAGATGATGGATATGGATCCATCCCAGGAGAAGATCGATGGAGAATGTTTTGCACAGTCTTCCTTGTGGAAGGAGGCTGTGCAAATGAGCTATGCGCAGAGGTGGCTCGCTGCAGGTGCTGAGTCAGCTCATCCACCTTCTTTTTGATGATTGAGACCTTGTCCAATTGACTGGCCATTAATTCCAGGTCGACTGATGCGGACAGGCCCTGCGTCTCATGTGCTCCCCTAAGATTCGTCGATGCGCGGGTATTCGTCCTGTCGAATAATCCCATGGAGTCATTGTTGATGGAGTTCTCGCACATGTTTTCGAGAATCTCCCACACGGTGTCCTCATGTTGACCCATGATATTTCCTCCGCAAGTTGCATTGACGAAAAGACAGATGTCCTCACGGAGTCCCTGGTAAAAAGATTGGACCTGTTCCTATTTAGGAACTCTGTGATGGGGGAATTTTCTCATGAGATCCTGAAAGCGATCCCATGCTTCATGGAGAGGTTCCCCTGTTTGCTGAGTGAAGTGAGTAATCTGATGGCGCAAGGCATTGGTTCGACTAACGGGAGATAACTTTTTCAAAAACTCGGACTGAAGTTCTTCCCAAGTGTTGATCGGCCGGGTCTGAGTTTGATACCAATGAGCGGCCTTGTCCATAAGAGAAAAGGAGAACATCTTCATGAGAAGAATATCCTGATTTTGCGCATTTGACCCAAAAGTTTGGGCCAGATGTTTAAGCTGTTTGATGTGCTGGAAGGGATCTTCGGAATTAAGCCCATGGAATTTAGGTATAGCATGAATCATATTGGGCTTCAATTCGGAATCAGGTCCTCCAGTCGGGATTCTGACTCGAGGCTCAATGGCCACCGCAGCAGGATTATAATGGTCCCGCATCATAGGACGCTACGGTGGGTGCACAAGGTTTTGGAAGAGGTCATTGAGTTGCTGGAGCTGATGCTCCAGATTGTTTTCTTCCTCAACTGGCTGAGCCATGATGGGGGAAGAAGAAGAGCTTGGTTCAGAATCAGATGAGAGAATGATGGGGTAGGGTTGCTGTGCAAACACGGGCGTCGATGCTTGTCCATGACGAGAGTGAATTCCTAAAGGAGATCTTAAGGGTGGTCTTAAGGATCTCCTACCGTTCATGCACTGTTGGAATAGATGAGTTTAGAAGGTACTGGACCCAATCAAGACACCCAAAAATGTGTTGGGTGACTACAGAGGTGTGGGATAGATGGACCCCTTAATCAAAAAGATCGTCCACCTGAGAATTACTTGGGCAGCCAGAGAGGGTGAGTCCCGCGAAGACCCCTACACGGTAGAGCGTCCCCACGGGTTACAGGGTTTCCCCCACCCGACCTCTCTTGTCACTACGGTTCCAGGTAGACCAGAATGGGGATCTTGACCTCTTAAGTCTACCTCTTTTACTTTAAGATCAAGGTGCTTAAGGTTTCACTTGAACTCTTAGGTACTTTTGTGAACAAGGTGGCCTAATTTGAAGGTTGGTTGACCCTAGGGGTCAACTTCACCTAGTGATTCCTTTGAGAATTTAGGCCTTGTTGCTTTTTAGGGTTCAAGTGTTTAGAGAGCCAATTGTTTAGGGTTTCTCTGAGTAGGTATTTTCAATCAATGGCTTGGGCACACTCCTTTTGGATTTTCTCAATTCTTGATTAGGGGGTGTCTCTCTGAAACGCTAATGTTTGATCTTATGTTGGCTCTACTTGGTCCAGTTAACTCCTTGTTGGGTAATTAGGGCTCAGGCAAGAAGGTGTTAGCCTTTAATTACCTTTAATATTGTGTGAAGGAATAGTAGTTTTGAGAACATGTAGCTATTAATACGTATGAAAGACAGGTTATACCTATTTTTTTCTTTCTTTTTCTTCCTCTTTAAAATTTTAGGGTTTAATAGAAAGTTACCTGTCCTTGGAGTGGCTGTGGTGCGGCTGCGTCCTAATTTTTTCCTTTACCTGCACAAAAGAGAGAAGAGATTAGTAAAAACTCATAAATAGAAATTTTATAACTTCTAGAATAGCCGTTGCTCCCCGGCAACGGCGCCAATGGAATAGTGGGCCGTATGACTTATGTGACCGACCGTGGCTAGGTCTCTTCTCTTTTTTTTTTTGTTTGTTATAGAAATGTCGTTGAGGTACAGATAGTCATTGCCACTATTTCATTTTTACTCGTAAATATTTTTCCCGAGGTTGAACTCAGGGAGCTACTAGAATTTTAGAAGTACAATGTTTCTATTACAAAAATAAGAGAGAGAGAGAGAGGTAGATTTGTTTCCTGACTTTTTCTTCTTCTCTTCTTTCTCTCGTCTTGTCTTCTTTCTTTCTTCTTTCTTCCTTTTGCTTGATCTTCTTCAGTTCTTCTTCTTCTTTATCTTCTTTTCTTCTTTATTCTTCTTCTCTTTGCTTTCAACTGCGGCACCTTTTCTTCTCTTCTTCTTCTTTGTCTGCAGAACTTCTTCCGTCGTCTGATTTCTCAATCAGACGGCTTAAGTGGCATATGCTACAGTGCTTCCCTTGTGCTTCTTCTTCTTCTTTCTTTTTCCTTCTTCTCGCAGTCCTTCTTCTTCTTCCTTGCCCTGCGCGACCAAGGCTTCGACTACCTTCTTCCTCCTTCTTCTCTGCCTGCACACTCCCACACCTGGCCAGCGCAAAACCTACCCCTACCCTCCCCCACGTCTCTCTCTTTCTCAGATTTCTCTCATAGGATCGCTCTCCCAGAGCTGGGTATTCGGGTACGGGTATCGCCCCCGGGACAAGGCCCACCGACGTCCGGTGGTGGACGAGGTGTGCGCAGTGTCGGGTATCCGGATCCGGCCCAGACCCGCGGGGCGTGAGCGCGGGCGAGGGCAAGCGTGTGGGGCGCTCGTACGTAACGGACCTGACCCCTGTGTTCGAAGGTGATAAGCTTACAACACTTTTCATTTATGCGCAGGCGCTGAGCCGCGCGCTTCCGAGGTGGGACTAAAGTCCCACCTCCAAATCTCGCACCCGCGGCTGAGAGAGCTGCGGTCAATTGCGGCCGTGTGCGAGGCTTTCACCCTAGCTGCAGGCCTGGGATGCTTCGTGGGGGTAAACCACGCGTCCTGGAATGCGAGCCTGGGCGAGGGCGAACCTGCAGCTGCAGGTGAAGGAGCTTCACCTGCTCAGCAATGGCGGCGAAGAGGGCGTGACCTGAAATCAAGCATACGACCTCTCGGCCCAGTCAGAGGATGCAGGGAGCTTCGCCGGAGTGCGGCGAAGCCAGTGCGGGTGGTGGCGAGGCGTGAGGCGACGTATGGTGGCAGCCCTAGGTCGGACTGTGGTCGGAGGAATGGGTTTGTTCGGGGGGTCTTTAGGTGGTGTGTGGCGAGGAATGGAAAGGGGGAAGCTGTGGAGTGGAGTGAGGGGAAGCTTCTGAGGTGGTCGGCCAGGAGTGAAGGGGTCTGTGGAGGTGGAATGGGCTCGCCGGAGAGGGTGGTCGGAGACAGAGCAGGCGGAGGTGGAAGTTGTGTGTGGGAGCGCAAAAATACAAATTGACAGAGGGGAAATTTAGAGGAGGAGGAGAGGAAGCTTTTACCTAAGTTATGGACGAAGGGGGAAGGGCGGAGCCACCGGCTCGTGCCTGCCGGAGCTGAGGAAGAAGAGGCCCTGGAAGGGGAGATCGGCGATGAGGAGGCAGGCGGAGGGTGTCGGCGGGTGCAGCGCGACACAGACGAAAGGGTTAGGGGAACCCTGCTGCAGGTAAGGCAACAGAGCGACGAGGAGGAGGAGTTGGTCGCCGGAAGCTGCAGGCCGTCTGTCGGAGCTGGAAAGGAGGAAGTGGGGTGGGGGGTATTCTTCGTCAGAGACAGCTTATCCTCTTCTGCTGGCGACGGCGGTGTTTATAAAGGCGAAGGTGGAGGGGTGGGCGCAGGGAGGCGACGTGCCTCCCTCGCCGAAGGATGGCCGGAGCAGCAACCCATACCTTCCGCGCGTTCGCACGGAAGGTGTGGGCGATGGCAGAGATCGTGGAGGTGTCCCTGCGACAGCAGACGTCGCAGGGAACACCCAGTTCAATGGGCAGAGGGCCTCCCTCACCCTGTGTCGCGCCATGCTCAACGTAAAGTCGCCGGAGCATGGCGCTACTCAGAGTTTTGCAGGGAGGACCTAAGTGCAAAGAACGACGAAGAACCTAGGGGCCAAAATGAGAGGATTTCGAAAGTTGAGGGTAAAAAAGTAATAGATGAGGACCAAAATGTAAAGTCGGTCAAGAATGCCTCTTCTTAGGCTCAAGTTTTATGCATGACTAAATAGGACCTAAGGATTCTAATGGTGAATTTTATTTCTAGATCAGCCTTTGTTTGATGGGTCAATTTACGTAAAAACCCAAATTAAATCATTAATTGGGCATGGTTCTCAATGTAGGTCAAAATGGGTTCCTAAGGTAAAATTGAAGGTTCTAAACCCTAGAAATTATTTTTCTATGAATTTTAGAGGGTTTAGTCGATTTTTACTTTGCCTCGAACCTCTTGAATTGTAGTGGATTTGTTTTAGGGTTATAGGATGTCATTTAATTTCTTGGAGTTGCTGTAGCCTTTGTTGGATCAACTCATCCCACTTTCCTTCTTATTAGGTTAGTTTGACCTATGTTTGGACCCTGAGTTACCCTGTTTACTGATTGTGTTGGTGAAATTACATTTTTACCCCTTATGACCTGTTTTCTTCACAAACTCAGAATTCTCTGAGTCAAGCCTTTCTATAAGTTATGTAGGTACTTTTTCTAGCAAATCTAGGTTAGATTGTGCTAGTTAGGGTTCATGATGAGGTTCTCATCACTAAGTATCCTAGGGTTGTGCATGTGTTCCTAGGACTGCTGTTAGGGTACTTTGAGGCTCTTTAACATGATGTTCTAAGGAACAAAAAGAGCAAGAAAATAAAGACAAAAGTACATGAAAGAAATAAATAGAATTCTATCCTATTCTTCTTGTCCTTCCATCTTCAATCTATCGCTCCTCGCGAATCTCCTCTGTTCTCCATCAAGCTCCTCCAATCCATCCTAGATGCGAGCTCGAGCTCCGTCTAATCACGTCTCCATTTGCAATTGACCTGAAATCTAAGACTCCAAGTGCAAATGTTAAATGACACATGTTTTGTTATCATCAAAATAAACGATCGTGATGCTCTAGCACCAACATGCAAGGGCCAAGAAGTCGGTGTAGAGTGGCCAATCCTAACCCCGGATCCCAACCCAAGGGCTGCTAGCTCCGCTCTACACTAAACAGGGGACAGTCGCTCTCCTTGGTACCACGTACTCAAGAGCTAGCACACTTCCCACTCACATTTCCAAGTCCATTCCATTTATTCACAGGAGCTCTACTCTTAATTCCCCGTAGAATTCATGCTCATATTTCTCATGCCATTCCATACCAGCTTTCATCATTCACCTTTCTATTCTTATATTATACACATACAGCTCGTATTTCCATCAATTAACATATACAACAAGTAATGTCACAGGTAATTGTTTAACTAGCACAGGCATTTCATATTTCACATGCAGCTCTTTATTATTAACAGGCAGTTGTTAACATTTCTATTTATTCAGTTAAGATTGCAATTTCAAACACGCATACAAACAATGCAAGTACTTCTCGTCCTAGGATTCATGCCTCATCCTAGGTTTCTAGTTATCAAATTCACATATGCATTCGGGTTTTATAATTAAATTAGGGAAAATCACTCTACCAGACAACCCGGGAGTATTGGGGACTCGAACGGCAGACTCACGTGTCTCAACAAGCCCCGAACTCGCAATTGATCAAAGTCTTATACCAAGGAGCATACCACAATGGAACATTCAGAACAGTATAAAAGTCCTTCTAACAAGTAGAGGAACTTACAAGGAAAACACCGATATCTTGTTTGCGTAAAATAGACCTCAAACGGACCCTAAACGGGTCAAAAACAAGATTGCAGACCTAAATCAGACATCTGGCACAAGGTCCAGACATCTTAAAAGTAACCAGAAACTCACCTCAGGTTCTGCATTGACCTCAGACGTCTAGAACCTCTTCTTAACCGTTTGGACTCAGCTTCGGACGTCCGACCTCTCCTCCGGACGTTTGGGAGTGCTTTCGGTCATCTAGTAAGGTGTCCAGACGTCCGAATCACGTGGGAGGGCGTTCCTCGCGCCTTCACGAAGCTGTCTCTGCATGCGACAGGCAAATCAACCGCTTTTAGCCATGCAGATCAAGGCTGCGGTGCAGCCTACATGGCCGTATCCGCAAAAGGAACGTACCTTCGCGGAATACTGCTTTCAGACATCTGGTGTTGTCACTAAACGTCCACTCTGTCGTCTGGACATCACGCCAGACGTCTGATTCTAGGAAAAACCCAGAAACAGAATGACCTGCTGCTCTCCCTCGCTGTGCGCAGTCGCGGCCTCGCCCCCTCCCCTGCAGCTCCGGCTACAACAAGTGTCGGGGATGTCTCCCTCGATGTGCTCCTCCTCCCGCATGCACAGCTCCGGCCGTGTGTCCTCCAGCGAGCTCCCACGAGCTCGTGAGCTCAATTTCTTCCTCCTCTCCTCACGCCGCCTCTCCTCCTCATCGCCCGCTCTCGTGCTCTCTCTCGCGCTTTCCCCTCTCGCTGCAGTGGAGAGGGAGAAAGGAGGGTGGCTGTGGTGAAGTGGGGAAGAAAGGAAGAGGGGGAGAGGGGTTTTATAAGGGTGCGTTAGGGTTAGGATGGGGGGAGAGAAGAGGGAAGAAAGAGAAGGGCGGTACTGTCTGCGCACAGATCGTGCGCAGACGCGAAGTCATGTACCTTCAATTTTCAGATGTCTGATCGATCGTCCAGACGTCTTAAATGGCTCAGAACAGAATGGATTTTTACATTATCTTTCTTTTTTTCAATCTAAGAGTCATAATGGTGGTATACTTTATTGAGTCGGGACATATGAATATTTAAGAACTAAAATTACTTTAGATGGTTCCTGATCCTGATGTCATTCGACATATCGATAAAATCACATGAGTATTAATGGCTTTTTATTTAAAAAAATTACATATATTAAATAATATATATACTACCATTTTTTTAATTAATAACGGATGATGTACCTCGTGATTCTAGTAGAAAGTGGCGGTGAGTGTTCATCAACGCTAATGACCTAATATTGGAATAGATGGTTGTCGGTGTGTATATCATTATACGAAGGTAAAATGCGATGAAATATACAAGTTACACATAGGTTTGCATATAGATGACTAACATATGTATGTACTTATTTTATTTATAAGATCTACACGAGAGATTATACGATCGTCGTTAAAAAAGAATTGACATTTAAGATCCAAAAGTTTTTAAAAAAACTCCTAAACATTTTATTGGTAGTTTTAAAATTATCACCAAAGGTGATACCGAGGGATGTGGAATGATCGGCAAAAGTTGACATTGGTCAACGGTTCACTCTCGCATGATTCTTGTCAAAATCACCGACAAATGCTTATGCCGACAATGAATATACCGTAACTTTTCAGCGATGGAATTACACTTTTTGCCAACTATTTTGAACATCTACCAAAAGTCTAATTCCTTACCGTGAACACAGACTTCTCGGATTTTAAAATTACAAATTAATATCATTCTTTGCCGTAAAAAGGAGTGAAACATAAGCATGTGAAATTTATTTTTAAATTCAAACATACAAATACAAATATTCATGCAAGCGCATAGTTCTTGAAAATCCGAATCACTTCCCATTAGGTCCCTTGGCCTTAAAATGTACATTCGAAATTCCGGTTGGCACATTTTTCATTTGCACGAGAGCGCTTTCGTCGGAGGCAAATGAAGAACTTAAAACCAAAATAACAAAAGGTTATTATTATTATTATTATTATTATTATTATTATTATTATTATTATTAATGCAACCGGACAAGATAGAGGCACATATGATAAACGAGGTGGCCTTGCCTCACTTTCTCCTGTTGATTTCTATATAGGACGTTACGTTGGGTTTACTTTTTTTTTTTTTTTTTTTTTTTTTTGTTTCAGCTTTTTGGAGGATAAGCCTGTATAAGGTAATGGAGGTGCACCATGTTACTTTCGCGTTAGGAGTTAATGTTAGATCCCCCACGCAATGTGCTTGTGTGTGACGCACGCGCTTTCGTTCGGGTGAAATTTAAGTTCTCTTTTCCATGTTGCATCCGGAAGCAAAGATTCAGATGGTTCTCTCTTCTCAGAAGGTTTTCCAAAGATCTCTTCCATCCGCTCGTAATAGATTTTACTTTCACTTTAAATATTAAATAAATATTTTTATTAATAATTTTTATTTTTATTTTTAATATTAAACAAATATTCAACACGAATCATCTACTTACATGTTTAATTAAAATTAAATAAATATTTAATACATCATTTATGCATATTTTTAATATTAAATAAATATCAATCATTTTTTTTTTATCTTACCATTTATTCTATTATTTAAATAAATATCTCTCCTCACATATTCTACGCTAACATATTTCTATATTATTTTATCTTCGCATCCAAACAAGGGTGCAAGGCTGCTGCTAGCGTGCGTCCATAAGTGATGGGTTAACGTGATGTGTTTATGGGTATTCAATTAGGTGGCTAAGAAAGGTGGTTGGATTGGGTGGAATCATTGAGAAGAAAATGAATCAATTTATCCCCCAAAAGATATTCCCCTGTCTCTCTGCATAGGGAGTCCTCGCGACGATGCATCATCCTTCGGATCAAAAATCCAAGTGTAGGAGAGGAGGGGGGGGGGGGATTTCAAGCCGTCGGATTTTGATCCAGAAAGATCCGAACCCTTGACGAGTAGTCGAATTTGGGGAGATCACATGACGCCAAGCCGTGATCTGCCAACCACCGATCTGATCGGACGGTCAGCGAGGTGAGAGCTATATTTCCGGGGACCTTGTCCCTCCGCGGGCCCCACAGAGTCAGAGTCAAACGCAAAAGACAGGATGGTTCCCGAGGGGCACTTTGGTCAATTCCAGTGACATGTCGGCTGGCCTTTTTAACCGCCGTCGGAACATAACCCGGTAAGAATAAGGGAGGAACCATTCCATTCACGTGTATATATAATACCTGCAATACTAAACGGACACACAACACACACACACACACACACACAGCACATATAAGATCCGGGAAGGAGAGAGAGGTGGGCATTTGGGGAGGATGGTTGGGGAATCCAGCGGGTCGGTGTCGGTGGACGTGGAGATGTTCTCTCTTGGCGGGAAGGTCAGTTTTAAGATAAGATCCCCTTCTCTGTTTCTTCTAATTTGGTAATCATGTACATGAAGGTGGTAGTGAATTTCTTGGTCTGTGAACTTAGTTTAGCTGCTTGGTCTTTGCGTTGAAGGAAACCGTTTTTGTTCTTCTTATAAAGTGGGGTGCGTTGGATTTTGTTTGGCTGTTGGATGAATGACCAAGTGACTTTGGAGTGCTAAACGGTACTGTTGACATCGATCGTCCTGTTGGATCTCTGTTTTGTGGTGATTCTAATTAGTTTCCAAATCAGGAATGTAGGGATTCTTTGAGATTTCGTTGGAGTATTGGGCTTTCTGTGTATGGACTATATATGGAGGGAGGAGAAGGAATTCGAGGTAGATGGGGATGGCATTCGCATGCGTGTGTTCTCTGGTAATTGACGGGACGAGTGATGTGTTCTGGGAAGTAGTGATTGGAGCAGTTGTCGCTTTCCATGTAAGATGGTTGCTGGGGATTCTTGGTTCGAGCCTTCTCATTTGTTGTTCGAAAATGGAACCGTGGATTTCCTACTCTACTTGTGGGCCTTTGATGGAGAAACGGTATCCCCATTTGAATTTGGTAATGGCTTGTAATTACCCAAGTGGCATACTTACCGGAGGAACGGGTGTGCATTTTGCAAGATGATGCACAAAATGCAATCCAGGCCACAATTTTTTCACTATATATTCGATCCGAACCGTTTCGGATCAAGACCAGGTACATTTGGTTCAATTAAATGGCAAATCAAATTTTATTTAAATTCTTAAATAATATTTGATTTATATTTAATCAGAAATTTCATCAAAATCATCATTGGTTTCATCACGTCGATAATGAAACGTTCAGGATTTAAGATTTATGGTACTACGTCTCTCTTAGGTATTCTATATACCCAAGAATCCTTCACACTGGAAGACATGTGTAACTCAAATAATTAATTCTCAAATCAACTATCATTTGTATCATGGGTTACATATATTCATGCTCTCTTTGCATTATTGGGACAATAACGAAGGCCAACTCCTTTCCAAAATTACTATTTTCTCTTTCGTGTATGGATTTGATTAGGACATCTACGATCATGTATTGAATTTCATACTTCCTAATATATGTGGAGCGAACTTGTATCTTTCGATCCACTATATACACTTATAATAGCAGATCCGTGCGATTCTTTCAAGAGATCATGTGTCACTCGTATTCTCCTATGCACACCAGATTTTCAAGCTCAACATCAACGTGGGTGCATCGACCATTGGTCCACCGAATGTGTATATCCAAGTGTAAAGACATGTATTTGTCTCAGGTCAAGTGATACACCTTTTCTGTGATAGTGATAAGGTGACTTTTGGCATCTCCATCCTGTCGAGTTGACTCCATTACTCGATCAATGTGGTAGCCTCGAATCTCCATTCTCTTGCAGATAATGTGCCTCAAGGACATCCTCTAGGAAACACTCTTTCGAGAAAATTGTCGTCTCTTTTCAAACGGAAGACAACTGTTGAAGATCATGATAGTTCTTGATGATTTATTAAAATACTTAATCCAAACTATTTGAATCTCTGATACCTATCATTGATATATTTAACATGGCTACAACACGTTCTCCTACTTGTACTGAGAGATCTAACTAACTACATTAGTGTATCCACGTCATTTGATACTCAAATCTAAATTATCGATCAAGTGATTTAATTCAAGTTGGTTCCCTAATGGCATATAATTCCAACAAGAACGATAAATGATAAGATAGTTTTTGCTTCATGAAGTTAGGACTTCTACACAAGTGAGGTGCATGAATGGATTTTGTTTTGCATCTATTTTGAAGGATGTGCTATAAGAAAATGGATACCATCTGAAGTTGTATAATTCGTTAGGTTGGGAATAGATGTCTCTCATTTGTTCGTATAATGGCATTGTTCTTTATGTTCTTGAGATTACACAGATTATTCCAGTAGCAGCCAATTTTACCAAGAATGATCGCCAGACTTCTTTAGCATCGCCATTTGTGCAGGGCCACTAGGGTGCACCCAAGGATCCTATTTCATGGCTTCTTTCCATGTATTATCTCTGAATGCTTGTTATTCCTTTATGTGTAGATGATGTGGTTATGAACATTTGGGTGTCGTAGAGACCAAGAATGATCTTCACATATTTATTATGGTAGTTTTGGATTTTAATAAGGGCAAAAAATGTTGCTCAAGATAATTTCGTTACCAAAGATGTTGGAATTTTTGGGATCAAGATTTCCCAAGAAGAAGACAGCCAGGCATTATGCTACAAAGGAAATATGTCGTTCGTTTACCTGAGGAAACGTGGTAATTGGAGGTAGACTATCAGACAATTCCTATGGAACCAAAGCTAGCAGCTTCTCATGAACCTAAGAGATGCAAGAGTTTAGTTGTGAAATTTCCAGACTTCACTTTTATTTGGACATCAGTTTGTAGTGGTCAGCATTTATTGTTTATTATTTGGACAGTTTTGTAGTGGTCAGCTGCTCATGAACCTGAAGGGTTGGTATTTATTGTTCAATCTAAATACAGCCACCAGCAACTCATGTGCCCTTTTGAGCCATCTACAGTCCATACTTTCTATATCCGTGAAAGTGGAGACCTTGTTGTGCTTGCTTACTTTTAATTTTGATTATGCCAGATCATCATAGGATAGGACCTCTACCACCAATTAATCTACATTTCTTGGTAGTACCATGGTGACTTGGTGGAGCAAGGAGTAGACTGTTGTTTCTCACTCCAGCATGGAAGCTGAATACTTATTTAGCATTTAGGGCATTATGGGTTGCTGTCGACAATAACTTGTCTATTTTATTGCTGAATGTCCAGTTTTTCCCTGGAATCACAAAATATATTGAAGTGGATAACCATTTTGTTCACTATATTGTGAGTGAAGGAGGGTTGCTGCCCCACTTAAAGCCTCAAAAATTAACTTCTGAGATTCTCACATGACCTCACCCAGAGCACATTTTCTTAGGTCGTACGGTACGGGGGGCCTGATTAACAGAATATGTATGTTCCAGCTTATAAGGACGTGTTTAGATATATTATTCACAAGTGTTTTTTGTTTTATAGTGACTTATTCTTGATAAGTGGAATGCCTTGTAGTGCTTCTTTAGTTCACCTTGTTTACAAATATCAGGGAGATTAGTTCTGTTTCTTGGTTTTTTTTTTTAATTATTTGTTGTAGCTGATGAATTGTTTATTTGCAGGAACATCGTGTGCAAACGGGGCATGGTTCTGTTTCAGTTGTTGTCTTTGGAGACCATGATAAGCCAGCACTTGTTACTTATCCAGATGTTGCCATGACTTGTAAGAATCATCTCTCGCACGGGATTAGCCTTCACTTGCATAACTATTTTGCCCTCTATCTGCCCTTGCTTTCTATGAAGTAATTAAGAATGGTGGTTATACTGAATGAGTAAAAGTTTATAGTCATCCTTACTGACAAAAATAAAATATCAACATATTTTATGGAGAGTTCTTAAATTTCTGTTGCCCCACTTTCAGCCTTAAGGGTCATCAACCAAATCAACGGAAACTTTTCACTAAACTTAGATCACACAAATTATCAGTGCTACATGAATGCGTATATGCTCGGTTTAGTTGTGCTTTTGGGATTTTTGGCTAACTCCATGTTACCAAATGTTTTCAGACATGTCGTGCTGTCAGAGATTATTCTTTTCTCCGCAAGCCACATCCTTGCTACTGCATAATTTCTGCCTTTATCACATCTGCCCTCCTGGACATGAGGTTAGTAAATTTGTTTTGTCAATGCCGTTCTTTGTTCTACTTGTTACTAATGGGAATTGTGTATTCACAAAACACTTTTGGACCTTCCACCAAGAGCTCCCGCAGTTAGGTGCTGCTCCAATATCAGCCGATGTTGCTATCCCTTCTGTCA
This sequence comes from Thalassia testudinum, assembly GCA_037157565.1. Lineage (NCBI taxonomy): Eukaryota > Viridiplantae > Streptophyta > Magnoliopsida > Alismatales > Hydrocharitaceae > Thalassia > Thalassia testudinum. Next base: position 63,713,271 of record JAZHRO010000022.1, on the reverse strand, counting down.
ATGACTTAGCTGATCAAGTCGCCGATGTTCTTGACTTCTTCTGGTAAGAAAATGTCAACGTAAACTTCATTGATAATTTACATAGTTTGCTTCTCTCAATAGATAATCCCGAATGGTGAATTTGTTTTGCAGCATAGGAGCTGCCATGTGTTTGGGTGTGACTGCTGGCGCGTACATTCTTTCCCTCTTCGCTGTATGTCATATGTGCAATCACTTTCAGTATTCTCTTCAACCTATGTTTTAGTTTACCTCAGCCTTCCCTTGTTCTCAGATGAAACACCGTGAACGTGTTATTGGGTTGATATTGGTTTCCCCCTTGTGTAAATCTCCTTCATGGACGGAGTGGTTATACAATAAGGTAATGTGTAGTTACTTCTCTTCTCAAGTCCTCCGTTGAGATCTTTTAGAAATAAATTTGGACCCATCTGCTCACTCTCCTTGCAGGTAATATCTAATCTGCTTTACTTCTATGGAATGTGTGGTTTGGTTAAAGAATTTTTCCTTCACCGATATTTTAGTAAGGTAACTTTCGGATTGTATTCCCTTTCATCTTGCCTTTTTATGTGAAATATTAATGTCACATTGTGCTACTGCTGGTTTTGTCTTCAGGAGGCCTGTGGTAGCATTAATGTTCCTGAATCAGATATTGTACAGGCATGCAGAAGTGTTAGTAGCTAATCTCGCATTTTCTTTTGCTCCTGAGATTTATCATACAATATCATAGAGATAATTGTGTTGGTTCTTTTAAGCAGCTTCTTGATGAGAAGCAAAACATCAATGTCTTGAGATTCCTTCAAGCAATCAACGGGTAAGACACCTTTTTTTAAAGTTCTGAATGGCTCCTATTCGTCGTAATCTAAGAAATGCTCCGCGTATTATGGTACTAGTCAATGAGTTACCACTCAAGAAACCGAATATTTTCAACTATCAGAAGGCATGACATCACAGACAACCTGAAGGATCTTCACTGTCGGACGTTGATATTCATCGGAGAAAATTCCCCTTTTCATTCAGAGGCACTATACATGGCATCAAAGTTGGACAAGAGATATTGCGCTTTGGTTGAGGTAATTCATGGTGATATGAGGATCTTCATATGTGTTGGTGTCATAGTTCAACAACTATCATTTATTTGCATGGCCAGGTTCAGGCATGTGGTTCTGTAGTAACCGAGGAGCGGCCAGATGCAATGGCGGTACCTCTCGAGTACTTCCTCATGGGCTATGGTCTGTACAAGCCATACCAGTGGACCACCACCAGCCCTCGCAGTCCGCTTAGCCCCTCTTGCATATCACCTGAGCTGCTATCCCCGGAGAGCATGGGATTGAAGCTTAAACCCATTAAGACAAGGGTTTAAGCCAGAAAGCAGCCTGGCAATAGCTCAGCATTGATTTTCTGAGATGCAAATATATTTTGATACTGGGGTATTTTTTGATATTGTTTTACCTTTGATAAAGAGAAGAATATAGCATGAGCAAGCATATTGTAGAGTGTTGTTATATGTATAGAAAGGAGCAATGCCCTATCCATGCAATTGTATCTTTGGCTAATCCAGCCTGTAGATCTTCATTGTAAACTTTTGGATGATTACGAAAGTTAGTGGGGGCCGCGAAGAGGCCTCGCCGATATTGATTCTTTGTGTTAGTGTTACTGTTGTTATATTTATGGTAGTTTTAGTGAGGATTTCTATCAAATAGAGAAGTTTGCTTTTCTGGGGAGCCATGTGGGTGTGCACTTTGTTGCAAGATAAAGAGGACTCCAATGCCTGAAAGTGTACTGAGGAATATGCTCAGAGTATCCAACTGCATGTCTCGTGGTTCCTTGTCTTTGGGTTTGGAGAATATTGTGCTCTAGGTTGTTGAGAATCATCCAATTCTTTTAATTGGATCCCATGTGGTTCTTGGTTTGTAGAGGACGGTAGTTAAGGCAAGTTAGGGGGTGAAGGAAGATTGATTGGTGTTGGTCCGCAATTAATACTTAACCTACTTAACAAATTTTGCTAATTGTCACATTGTTTTTTATGATCCAGAATCTCATTTGGGCAAACTGGGGGTGAAATAGGACATCCCTCACATGGCAATCCTCTGGGTAACACTACATGCTAATCCTCGGGGTAATCCCATGGTACAAGGCTGGGGTCTTGAGTCTGATCTCTATTGTCAAGGATAGGAGTCTACATTGTTCAAGAATACCCTAGTGGGCTATCCATCATTTATGGTTGTGATGGATCAACTCCAAAGAAATGATCTTGTTTCCTTTGGTCAAGGGAATTTGAGACGATCTCTATTGACAATGAAGTCTATTTTTCTCTGTCACCTAACAAACAATATCAGCTGCACAATTCTAGCTTTTACCCTGACTAGAAGTTGTATGCATGGAGTAGTAATCGCTAGCAGGTGGAGTGTGGAGCCAAATTTAAGAAGTCATGTTGCATTGAATTCTATATTACTGTAAAATTGAAGTAAATTCAAGATAATCTGATTACGGAGTGAAGGCGTTGATATTTTCTTGGAAGTTAAAACTCCTCACGGAAATAACAATCAAAATAGCTTTGGTTGGTGTACTTCGGCCGTGCACCTAATTTTGTATGCAGCTGTCTAACACCACTGGACTTAGGATATAAGTTTCCGTAAATTCTATCTGAATTCAATCCAACCCGACTCGAAAAAAATGGATAAAATTTAACCCAAATTTGGATATAGATTTTATCTAAAAAATCCGTAAATTCTATCTGAATTCAATCCAACCCGACTCGAAAAAAATGGATAAAATTTAACCCAAATTTGGATATGGATTTTATCTAAAAAATCCGATCGGATTTGAGTATGGATATGGATATGAATCTATATCCAATTATCCTACCCAAATAAAATTCCAATTTAACCGAGATATATATCAATCCTACCCTAAGTTCTCCATTCTCTCAACCTTAATTTTCTTCATGATTCACTCTATGATTTTGAAGGTTGGAAATGTTTCTGAAGTTTCTATTAAACATTTATTTTGGAGATGTGGATTTTTTATTTGAAAGGTACTTGTATTTAATTTTTCTTTGTATTTTTTGTATTTTTATTTTTAATGTAGTACCTTTGAAAGACTTTTTTTGTAACAATTTTAGTAAAAATCAATAAAATTAGAATAACCTGAGTTCCTATGTTGAGAGTTTAATAAAAATAAATAATTAATAAATTATGTTATAGATTTTTTTTCTTCTTTAACTCTAATTTGACATGATTTGATCGTAAGATCAATTTCATGAGTAAATGAATACTCGATAAATAGATGAGTATGGATTTGAATTTTTATACCTGATGAGTAAATAAGTAAGATATAGATATAAATTTTGTAAATGAATATAAATTTAATCAAATTTGACCCGTTTGCATCCCTAATTGAACTAGTGCTAGATCTACCTTAGAGCCCACCGCCAACGTGTACCCCCTTTTAGACTTGGAGCAAGCATGGAAATTATGTTGGTGCACATATGTTAAGTTTGACCGAGGGTCTTACTGGTCCTAAATCGTAATTGCCATCAGGTTGTAGTTGAAGGATGCAAAGTTAGGAGAGATCCAATTAGAGTCCTCATCCTTACATCACTTAGAATTGATTTCTACGCGGAGTCCAATCTCTCCTAATTTACCCAGGACTGTAGGGTATAAAAAACAAAGGCTCTAAATTCTAATTGTGAAAGAAAAACGAGAAATTCTTGCTATTATTGATGAAAGGAAATCAACCTTCCGATAATAATAATAATAATAATCTTAATCCTAACTAATCAAGAAAAATAAATTAGAATTAAATTAAATCATAATGATAATTTAACAAAATAAAGAATTCTAACTTAACTCCCACGAAACCTATTTTAAATTATTCTTATTTTTTTATTTTATCTCTAACACTCTTCTCCCCTAGGTTGAACTGTACAACCCTTACAGGAAGTAAAGCAAAAGTAGGACAACCCCCCTCCCAAGGAGATAATCATCGGACTAGAGTAGGCAAGCAGTTGCCGCTAACCATTACAAACCCTTCCCTCTTTTGAGAAGAGGAAAAAAAATCACCATGTTATCACATTGGAAGAAGCTCATTGAAGATGCTAATAGCCATGCTATCACAGCAAGGCCACCATTGGTCGTGAAACTAAAGCAAATTCAGCAACAAAATGACAGAAACAAATAAAAAGGAAGGTTGCCGCAATCCATCATTTTCAAAATGACTAATCAAGTTGGCAATGAGAAAAATAAAAATGAAAGTCCTTATTTCTTTAACCTAAGTGGCACTTCTACATAAGGAACAAAAACAACTAAAATATGGAGGCACGATCACTACAAGTGTCGATGACAGCTATCTACTTTCCACCTAGTGAAGGAAACTGCTTAGCATCCTCTATTATGATTGAGGCCTTGGGGGTGATGGCCGCGTCATATCCAATGTGACCAGTTCCCCGATCACCTCTGCCCCTGCCACGACCACGACCTCCAGGTCTGTAGTGTCTGTCATCATCTGCTGGCTTAAGAAATTCATTGATGCTCACATGCTGACACAAAAGGAGTAACAATGAGCTACAATTACTGACAAGAATACAAGAGGTGAGAAGCAGCATACCTTCTTAACTCTTTCATTCTTGTCAGCACCATCTCTCTGTTTCCTTGAAGCTTTGTCAGAGCCCTATGATGAGGAGTTAGCAACTTATCAACATTCGAACACATGGGAAATAAACAATAAACAAAGAAATCGAGGTACACCTACCAGCTTAATAAAAACGTCATCATTCCCCTTCTTGACAGAGAGCAGCTTCATGGATTCAAACTCTTTATCCAGTTCAACCTTCCTTTCCTCCACCTTCATTGCAAGCAGGGCTTTGCGCTTTTCCTCCATAATTTTTTCATAGTCTTCCAGGGTCATCTCCTATAACACAGTAACAAGAGGCTTAAATCACCACAAGAGATTCTATATAATGAAGTACAGAGAGGTGTGAAGCATTTGCCTAGCAAGTGAAACAAACAAACAAAACACAACGTTCTTGAACAAGTCTGGGTGGGATCTAAAGGATCACCACCCTTTTTCCTTTCCAAAGAAACAAAAAAAACGTTCTTGCACAAGCATTTGCCTAGCAAGTGAAACAAACAAACAAAACATAACGTTCTTGCACACACATACATACCCACATATATGCAGGCACTTACTGCCTCTTGGACTCCATCTAAGGAGTGACACTAGAAATCCCAATTGAGCTTGTAAAAACTGAGGGAAGTATTCCCACAGATTTTCTTGTGTTGGTCTCAGTAAATCATCGAAAAGTAACCAAGGTATTGCAGTCACGAAAGGATTGCAAAGAGGTCATGGGATCAAACCTTATGCCCACCATATCTATCTTCTCAAAAAGATAAAGGTATCAGAGTCTGTTTTCAAGGCTAAGGGTGATAATACGATCCAATTTGAGCAATGTTTTGAGGCCAAACTGAATGGGACTTGTAGAAATCCATTGATCTGTGTGTCAATCTTAGGGACACATGCCAGTAGGTGAGGTCTACCAGACCATGTTTTATTTTGTTTGTTGCCTGATCAATGGCTGCAGCCTGCAGGGAGACAATAGGACAGGGAGCATTGTCTCGATTTGTATCTGCACATGCTTTGTCAGAATTGGCTTTTTGTTGCTTTTAATAGTCTCAATAATATATGAATCAGTTGATTGAAAAATGTTTAATTTCCAATTGGAATGAGGGTTGGACAAGGGAAAACTTTCAATGGGTTCTGATAAGTACGAAAGTGACAGTTTCAGTTCTTCAGTTTACAACTGGATGTACTACTAAGCAGAGGGGATCAGAATCTGATCCAAATGCATTGGATGACTGAAGGGATAAACTACAAGTTCTGGTTGGAGTTTGAGGAATTTGATGCCCCTAAAAGGAAGCTGGGGAGCTGTGGAAGAAAGTGCCAAAGCTAGAGCTTGAGGGAGGGGAAGGTGGATGTGACAAGGGGTAGCTGCTTGAAGGTGAAGTGCAGGTGGAACCAACTATTTGGGAGCAGAGAGTGATTGAAGTGTAGTTAGGAGAGGGGATGCTTTAGCAACAAGATGAAAGCCAGCTGCAGCAGCATAGCTAAAAGAGGACATAGTACAGGGAAATGGCAATGGCAGGGAGGTGGTACTGAAGGATCTAATGCCTGTGGACAGAGGAAGAAGGGAAAATGAATGGGTATTTAAGGAAGAAATGTTGTCACATGACATCACGCGCTTCTTTACAGTAACAGCACCATGATGGAACAATGATATACTTACACATGACAAAATTTTTTTGAAAAGTTACACATGATAGAAATTGAATACTGCAGCGTTAAAGAGCAGGCATCTTTTTTGTTTATACCCCTTTAGTTAGGTATCTTTTCTCAACAATAATGTGATATTTTTTATACTGAAAAAGGATGGTCATCCATAATTGATAAGCACGCTTCAATGATATAAAAGAATAAATTATATCATGGAAATTCTAAATGGAATCCTTCTTTGCCCCGTAGCACATTATTTCTCTCTGACGGAGTAGATGTTAGAACTTCTTTCATGCATGGTACACCACACAGGAGATGATAGCCCGTGCAAAAGGATTCTCAGTACACTGTATAAATCAATTGATCTACCCTGCTGCAAATCCCAACGTGGACCCAATGCTTAGCACAAAAAATTGTCAGAGATGAGAGCCAGGCAATATCCAAAGTTGTGCCAAAAAAGACAGGTAAAGATCCTGTATCATCAATTTCATCTCAATGATTTCGTTATGTTCTGTTCCCTGTATATCAACCCACCCAAAGATGAGAGACATAAGTGGCCCTTTGACTTTCAACATTACCCAGGATCCAATATAGACGATATGGCTGCCTTTCCTCAATCCAAGCAGCGTTGAAAAGTATTATCGCCCGTCTCCAATAAAAAAAAAGGAATCACGGGACAACTTACAAGGCAAACACCATCTATCATTCACTGTCCTTACATGGAAGCAGTCCAACATCAAAGTCTTTATTTGCAACATTTTACAGAAATAGGGACCTACAGCAACCTCCTGCAACCCTGTCAGACAGAATTATAACAGGCCCTAATGTGGAAGTGCCCATTGGATCATATTCCAATGATGTATAGTTTTCTCTCCTACTGTAAAGGGTAACAACTAACAAGTTCCCATTTTCAGATTGCTCTCTAGCCAAATGATGGCAATCTAAGCCACTAAGTTGATGCAGATGCCCCTGCTGTAAAAGCAGAGTGTCTGCACTGTTACTTCCTCTACATTCCCATCCTCCCTTTAAGAGGCGAAAAAAAAAGAAGCTCCAAAGCTATATTGAAGAAAGAGTTGCCCATTTAGCAGTCCAAGCAACTGTCTCTCTAGAATCTCAATTTACATCTCCAATAATGCCAACCAATGTACATCTCCAACAAGCCGTGCCAAAAATTGCCATTTCTCCAACACCTTTACAAGCTCCTGACCAGTGAGAAAATCAAGTCCCCTGAAATACTAAAGCAAAAACACCTTACCCTGGATATTGTACTGCTCACCTCCCAATAAATATCTTGGTGGCAATATCTCCGAATCTAAGACCACCTGACCAAATCTGCCAATAAACAATCTCCAGAGCTATTAGATTCATTATTCCATTATCCATACCTCCACAACGAGATCGCCTCCCTGATTTCATCATTTTTGCCTAACCACAAAAGGTAGTAAGAAAGTGCTTTTTTTTTTGAAAAGTAAGGAAGTGCTTATGCTCGAGAAGGGAAAATTCACTTCATAAAAGGAAGCTTATCTCCCTTCTGGGAGGATTTTAGCCATCCACCTTTCACACATTTATCCACTTTGTCAACCAGATTACTCATTTCCAAGGCAACAGGTTTTTTTATGCCAAAAGCAAGATGTGTAACAGGAAAACTTTAGAAAATCAGGCCTAAGTATCTTAGCAGGAGCATCAGCAACATCTAATCTAAGTAGCACAGCAGGAGCATTAGTACCTTTTGTGTCCAAGGGAAATGGGTGACAAAATCAAACCTTATCATATTGAGTAAATTGAATTAGCTAATGGATTAAAACCTTTTTATCAATCCCCTTTTCCCGCGGATTCCCAGTTTAACCCATCCATCTATACTAGTAGACTTTCTCTCACCCTCCTTTTCCTTCATTGTTGGTTTTGGCCCGTCATCCCCCTTTTGCTTTTGGTTTCTCTCACTTTGTCAAATGGTATCTAAATCCTGGTCTTCAAAGTCATGCTAGAGAAGTATCTTGCCATATCATCCTATCATAAAAAACTATACGCTCATCATACCTTAAAAATTCTCCAAACAACAAGCATTCATGTGCCTCAAACAGCCTATTATCTAACATCCGAAAATATTAACATATATAATCATAGCTTCAGAAGATGTAAAAGCCATTAAGAAAAGCCCACATGAGGGACAAACAACCAAATTTTCCTTATATTAAATAAATGCACAAATTCTGAAGATAATCATCCACTCAGATGCAATAGATTTGATGAAGGAATGATTGACCACCAAAACTTTCCAATCTAGGAATCATCCATGAAAAACCTCATGTCAAATCTAGAAAAGACAATGATCTTCAATGTCAAGAACCCCTTATGCAAACATCTTCAAGCATCAAATACAAGGATCCTTTCAACACCCTCATTTCCCAACCATCACCAAGGACACCCTTTCTAGTGATCCAAGCATCATGACCATAAAGAAATAGATTTAGAAGCAGACACACTATTCATCGCTATTATCAGAAAATTGAAGTCAGTGGGATTGCCATCCATCATGACAATTTAATATCAGCTATATCGCCAACTCCAAATGATCTCAAGGTGAGGTCTTAACTTTTCACACGTTAAACCAACGCATAAAAGAGGTGCTCTCTCCAAATGTCCAAATCATTTTAAACATGTTTCTCTCACTTTATCTTCCAGAGGTGCTGTGAAACCTTATTTACAATAAGCAGATTGTCAATCCAATCCCTTTTCATGAGGCCATCCGTACATAATGTCAGCAACACTGTTATCATTTCTGCTACACATATCCACTCCATGAAAGCCTACCAATAAGAACCACATATAGCATGACAAGTCTGAATGGTTCCATGTAGTATTTGCCTTTAACCTCAAATAAAAGAAAACATCTAACAAAATAAAAGACAAAGACAACCCCCCTAGATCGTTCCCTATATGTATGATAACTTCATCGATTCAACCATCATACTGGCAAATTAGCTAACTGGTGCTAAAAAAGCCCTTTCTTTGAAAAACAGTGTGTTCTAAATTTGTTCTAAAATTTAGATCTGTTTACCCATGACTACTACATTAAGCATGCATTCCATCTGTTCATTCTTTGTTGAATCCTGTATGCACTCATCCACAACCAAAGTATAGATGTAAGTCCTCAAAGTCAACAGTTCAAATTTAGTTTATGTGAGATTCAATGGACTTAAACAATGAATTGCGCTATTGATAGTACTTACCTTTTTATTGGCGAATTATTAAACATCCCTCCACCTTCTCCAAGGGGCATAGAATTCCTCCTTTGTATTACAGATGATTCCAACCCTTGTCATCCTCTGCATTCACCAGCCTGTTTATGAGTACAAGGTACCTACAATAACCTACAAGTCACAAAAGCCAGCCTATTTTCATTACATAAAGACTTATCTTAACTTTGTACCACTCTTATGAAATCTTTATAGAAGGCATGCAAAGTATACAGAAAAGAATAACAGTTATGTTTGCCAGAGCAGTACAACCACATAGGTAGCAACTATTGACCTAGAGGAAGTTTTGAACTACCTGGATTCCTAAGCTTACCCTCCCCTGCAACACCCCACACCTCCGGAAAAACGAGAGCAACATTGTCAATATTATACAACCTATGGAATGCTCTTTGACCCTTCTAACCTTAAAAACAATAGCATATCTCCACTCAACTCAACCATTCAGATGTGGTTCATAAGCTCTGAGCTTCCAAGAAATTGAGACACTTTCTTTCCTGGCTTTGGAAATGATACAAGTTGGGAAAGCCTCCAACTTTCTCTCTATGAAGGTGAGCAGCCTCGCTCTTGCTTATAGTAATCAGGGTCAGCCTTCACCACTGCAACTCCAAAAAGAAGAAAAACTTTCAGTGACTTAAAGTTCCCTGAAGTCAGTTTTATCCATCCTGACCTAACCTCTACACAGTGGCTAGGCTCATAGGCTACTAGGGACGGGCATTTTCTATGTTTTTTGAAAAGACCATAGCCAGCCTAGCCCTTTTTCTTCGATCTTAACACATAATGTAAGCTAATTGGTTGAAGTAGATGTTGCTTCCATGGCTTTTTGAGCTGCTATACAATTTCAAAGATTGAAGCAGCATTTGGTGCAGGGGCAGCTTCCCACATTCCCAAAAACTGGTTAACAATTACATAGTTCCCCTTTTCAAAAAAAAAAAAAGAAGAAGAAGCATAGTTCCCTTTTCAAAAAAAGAAAAGCACAGTTCCCTGCATTCTCTCTTGGCAGTCACCTTGCTTTGTTGTGAACTATACTTTTTCCCCCTTCTCTTAACCAACTCAAGTGAGAGCCTCTTTTAGCCATCCCTCAGTAGGCTTTTCCAAACGAGTATATGACATTTCTACTTTTGTGAACAAATGGGAGAAGTAGGTCAGGAAAGAAAGGAAGGATATAGTTCCCATTCTGATTCAGTTATATTCTTTATACATTATCATTTTTGTTAGGAAAAACGGGTGGCCTCTTCCCATCCAAATGATCAAGGATATAGGCCATTCTTGCACGCATTGACTTAATCTTTCATAAGGACATTTAAACTTCGATGTGAGGTCAATCAAGCTATGCTCATTCATGTTCCACTCATGGAATCCAGATGCCACTCATGCAGTATCATCGTATTTCTGCCATCTTCATTCATCTATAGTCTCTGACACACCTCCCAAAAAGACTGATTGTCAAGATGTGCATATATATTTTGAAGAGGATCGTCAAGGTGTAGCTTTCTAGTTTTTTGTTCCAATCATTGACGAAGACTTCCAAAACCAAGACCCCAGAAATGCCTTAACCAGGTTACTGTTTCATCAAAAGTAAAATACTTTCTTAATGAGAAAGCTTTGCTTGCTACTATATCTTCCATATCAAGGAGGCATGCAGCAAGAACATGGTAAATGAGAATGTTGTATGAGTCCACAAGTCTCAAAACAAGATAGGAAAACACCAGAAGGTAGATATCCGGATTTTAGGTATCTAGACAAACCCCAAGTTATCACAGGCTAGCAAATCCTGTAGCAATACCAAAGCTCATACATCCTTCAAAAAAGAGAAAAAAACAAAGCTCATGCAGTTCGACATTAAGAAAGGATTCGGCCAGCGCAAAGGCTGTTAGTCTATCAAATGGGTAAGAAGAACAAGTAAAAAAAATTACCTAGCAGTGACTCAAATCACTTGCTAACGTATCTTCATACATGAGATGCATTCAAAAGTAAAAGATGTTATGTTAACATTTCAAAACAAGGGCATCAAATAGTGCAGATCAAACAATCTGCACTAACTTGAAACCAAGCAATCTTGCCCGTTTGGGCTCTTATTCCTACCCTTTTTTGAGCTTTCTTTTCTGTATGCTTTTGATGGGCATGTAACTTAACCCTGTATTGGGGCCCTCAAACAATCACCACTAATTTTGATGGGCATGTATCTTTTGGCTTTGCTCCAAAAAAAAATTGAAACCAACTAGGGTCACAAACTTCAATTGACCCAGAGTTGAACCCCGGAAAGACTTAGCACCAATCCAACTAAATAAATGGCAAGAACAAGTATGTAAAACAGCGAGTTTCCCCATGTAACATCACCTTCCTAAGAACCGCCATAGCCAAGCGCATAAAAAGTCAACCAATTATAAAGATAGCAATGTTAGCAAAAAGAGAGCATACCTTGTCTTCTTCTTTCTCCTCCTTCTCCTTCGCTGCATCCTCATTAGCCTCAGTCACGGTGCCCTCCTGCTCCGACTCCTTCTCGGGAACCCGGACACTCTCTTCACCAATAAGAGCCTCCACAGCTCCCCTACTACATCACAAACACCCAAGATCGGCTAGGTCCCAACCAACAATAAGCACACATTAACCAAACTAAAGAAACGTCCGGATCACTCAACTGGGCAATGAGATCATCAGCAGTGGTGCCCCAGTTCCCCCTCCCCGCGCCGTCCCGCTTGATCTCCGCCCCGCGTCCCGTCCCGCTGCGCCTATCGTAAACCCTCCTCGGCCTGTCGGACTCCTCCCCATTCGCAAAACCCCCTCGCCTCCCGCCATGGTATGCACCCCGTGGGCCCGAGTACATCCCGCGCTCCCTCTCCACGGGCCTCCCGTCGCCTCCGTCCTCCCAAGCGCCACCTCCGTAACGGCCATAACCGCCATACTCCCCCGCGAAGCCGTTGGAGGTCTCGTTTCCCAAGCCCCCGCCAGGCGCGGGGCCGCGTCCCCTCGCGCCCCTCCCGTGGGCGGCGCCCCGCGTGGGCCCCGCGCTGCTCCTCGCCTCCCTAACTGCGGCAATCAAGAAATGGGGAGATCGCAACAGAGACTAACCGAGGGGAGGAATTGGAGGGGATCGAGAGGCGGGAGGAGGTCTCACCGGTCTGTGCGGGGGGAAGGGGCTTGGTGGGGAGCTTCGCGGGGACCTTCGAGGGGGGCTTCTTCTCCTGGAAGGCGGCGATCGCGACCGAGGGGTCGTCGTTGTCGATGTCGCCGAGTAGGTCGAAGGGGTTCCGGGACGGCATCTCCGCCGTCCGATGCGACACGAGGGGCCGCAATTCTTGAGTGATCCGACGGCGGTGGGACTCTAATGTGAGGTCGCCATTGGTGGAGACCTCGGCTGAGATGGAGGAGGAGGTTGTTAGGGTTTTGGCGGCGAGTTTGTTGGGTTGAGGGGAGACAGAGCGCGAGCGTGTGTGCGCGCGTGAGAGTGAGGAGGAGACCCTACACGGGTGGGACGAGGTGGTGTTTCCCGGAGACAAGGCGGGGAATGAAATAAGGGGGATGGGTTTGGGATTTGGCGTGTTTACGGGGGGCGGAGTGGGAATGATGGGATTGTTGGGTGGAGGAGTGGGGAGGGTTAATTTGGGATGTGGACATTTGGCAGGGTGGAGCATTGTGCCGCTTATTCCCGTCCGAATTCGATCCGAAAAAATCTGATTCGCTTCAAGCTCAAATATTTTATGCGTCGGACCTAAATCTTAACTTTTTAAAAAATTTTGAATTTAGATACAATCCGACTCAAATTTAAAAAATTTTGAATAGATCCATTGGATCCATTTGTATGTAACATCCACCTCCATCAACTCTCACATTTTAGGTTTATTTACAATAATTATAATTATTTTTACCTTTTTCAATATAATACATTTTATTTGTAGCAATAACAGTGAAATTATAGAATTATTATAGAAGTATTACTATATTTTTTTTAATTAAAAATATTATTATAATTATAATAATCTAATTTTAAATTTAAATTGACCTTAACTGGCATGACAAAGTTTTACTTAAAAATCTACGAAAATGAATTTTAATAGATTTTATAGGTCATAATAAGTTTTTTTGAGTCCAACCTAAAAACCTAACTGAAACATCGAAATTAGGTCCAGTTCAACTCGATCCTAAGCCCATAAACATGGGTCTTAGGTTGGGTTCAGGCTTTGATTTAGTAAAAATTTTAGGCCTTTGACTTGGCCCAAGGCTCAAAAAATAAAATGGTGTTTCTTGGGTTTGGGTTGGGTTGGGCCAAGCTTGACCCAATGCTCTACCCTACGTGTGGGTGATGTTTAGTTGGGAGAATAATTAAGAGGGATAAAAAAGAGGTGTTAATAAGTAGAAGGAATTAAGTATTTTTATTCTCCTTAAGTGTTTAGTTGTGTTTGTTGTCACATCAAAAAATTGAAAATATTTATTCCACCTACGGTGTTTGATAGGAGGAATAAACTTATAGAATAAATTGAGAATGGTAGTTGGAAAAGAAGTTGAGAGAGAGGGAGAGCAAAATAAGCAGAAGGAATAAATGAATTTTACCTCTTCAGTGAAATTTATTTATTCTAGAATTTAACCTTCAACTCCAACATCCATTGGCACCCACATAAATGCTGGCAAACGCAGGAATAAAACTTAATTCCACCCTTATTCTGCCAACCAAATAGTGAGTTGAGAGGGGGATAAGGAAAGGAAGGCCCCCTGTAGGAGGCACCTTGTATTATTGGTGTAGAAGTAGGTTGAATCTATCATGTTCTTTTCCTTTTGTAGAACATATGCGAGAGTATGAATGGATCTTATCCTTATTGGATTATATTAAAGAAAATAAAAAATAAAAATCTAATTTAACTCTTAAACCTACACCATCTTTCCTTTTCAAGGCATATTTCATAAAACTCAATATAAGTTTTTCTTTCTCTAAGTAGAGTTTACCAAGGATGTAAATATAAAAACGTTAAAATATGCATTTTGCGATGTATGGAGGTGTGGTCAATAAAAAAAAGTAAATTCAGGAATGGAAATCATGTCATATATCTCTTTCATGCAAAAATAGTAATGCAAAATATTCTTACATGATAGGATCCATCATTATTCAAAAAAGTCATCACTACTTATAAACTAACAGAATATGCATTTTGCGATGTATGGAGGTGTGGTCAATAAAAAAAAGTAAATTCAGGAATGGAAATCATGTCATATATCTCTTTCATGCAAAAATAGTAATGCAAAATATTCTCACATGATAGGATCCATCATTATTCAAAAAAGTCATCACTACTTATAAACTAACAGAATATGCATTTTGCGATGTATGGAGGTGTGGTCAATAAAAAAAAGTAAATTCAGGAATGGAAATCATGTCATATATCTCTTTCATGCAAAAACAGTAATGCAAAATATTCTCACATGATAGGATCCACCATTATTCAAAAAAGTCATCACTACTTATAAACTAACATAAAATGCATTTTGCGATGTATGGAGGTGTGGTCAATAAAAAAAAGTAAATTCAGGAATGGAAATCATGTCATATATCTCTTTCATGCAAAAACAGTAATGCAAAATATTCTCACATGATAGGATCCACCATTATTCAAAAAAGTCATCACTACTTATAAACTAACATAAAATGCATTTTGCGATGTATGGAGGTGTGGTCAATAAAAAAAAGTAAATTCAGGAATGGAAATCATGTCATATATCTCTTTCATGCAAAAACAGTAATGCAAAATATTCTCACATGATAGGATCCACCATTATTCAAAAAAGTCATCACTACTTATAAACTAACAGAATCATTTTGCATTTGTGAGACTACTAAAATCACCTTTAAAATCATTTTATACCAATGCAAATCATTTTGCAGCAATGCAAAACTATCAAATTACCTTTGGAACGCATTGATGCATTTTTCTTCAAAGTGATGGTAGGTTTCATAACTATTTTGCAACTATGCATTTGAGTTAAAAGTGATAGTGACTTTTTAAATGGGTGTGGTTTACCATATAACAAAACTTACATTTTTTTTATTTCTTTACATTAAATATCGATTATAAAGTAATGATCACATTCATATATTTATGTCTTACAAAAGGAGTTACGTTATGTATTTTTATTCATTTTGACTTTTATCAAATCCAATAAAAATTGATTATTTCTAAAGTAATATGTTGTATTTTAAAATTTGATGTATTGCATTTTAAAGTTTGGTGTGTTATATTTTATAACACAAAGCACATAAAACACATTAACTTTCTTTTTCAATAATTCTATACTAATTGTGGTTGTTGTGTTTCACATTTAATCTATAGTTGCATTAAATTGTATTTTTAATTTGATTTTTTTGATTTTTACATATGTGCCATCGAACACAATCAAAATTATTTTATGCCACTAGATTATAAATATTACTATTAATGTGACGGTAAAACGTACGTTGTCACCATAAATACTATCCTAATTTTGTTAGTCCAATAATCATGTAATTTAAGTTAAAAGTGATCATCTCATAGGGAAATGAACGGTGACAATTTAATTAATCTTTATGGATGGGTCGGACGACTAGGGTTTAGCCTCTTCCTTCCTCCTCCTCCTACCTCTCAACTTTCCCATTCGCTGAGGGTGACGTCCATGTCTACCAGCTACTCCTCTCCGACCTGCTCCTCCTCCGACCTGGTCCTTCTCCCTTCTCTTTTCACCTCCCTCTTTCCTCCAACCCACTCCTCCTCCTATTTGATCTCCACCTTCGACCACCACTACCACCACCCCTCCTTCACGTCACCTCCTCCTCTGTGTCCTCCCTCTTCCCCACCGCTGTCATCTCCTCCTCCTCCAATCCGAACTTCCCTTTGCCCCCACCTCGTCGACCTCCTTTCCCCTCAAACCTCCTCCCTATCCTTCCCTTCCCCCCACCATTGCTGGCTTGCAGGCCATACTGGAGTTGGGTGACTTGCTCCCAAATGAGACCCAAGATGGGCTTGTAGGAGGCAATGAGGGGAAGACCAAGGTAGGTAGAGTTGTCGGCGATGGCGGTGGAAGGCTTGGAGATGCAGAGGAGCCCGGGGAGTGCCAAGGGAGTTGTCGAGGAGGGAGGAGAGTTTCTTGAAGTTGGCGGAGGGGGCGGGGAAGAGGTGGGAGTAGCATTGTGGTAGATGGAGGGCCTTCTCGAGGGCATGCTCCGCATCAAGGAGGATGTGGCGGGTGAGCCACTCGTAGAGGTCGGGGTGGTTGGCAGCCTGCTGGAGGTGCGGAGCCTCTCGACCTAGGGCTTCAGATCGTGTTGGCACTTGGAACGGTTCAACTAGGTGCATGCCTTTGTCACCTCGTATGCCAGGTGGATTGGTGATTGGTATAATGGGTTCTTCTTTTGCTTGTTTCTTCTTTTGCCTTCTATTTGTGGTGGTGGGGTTGATGGGTTGGCTCTTCTTGGTTGATTGGTGTTGCAGGAGGGAGGTGAGGAGAAGAGGAGGAGAGGAGGGGGACTATTGTTGTTCCCTCTTTGTCCTTGTTGCTGTTGATGTCGTAGTTATTGCTATTGTTGATGTTGTGATTAACATTTAGTATGTTTGCTATCAATGTCAATGATGGGTGTTGTGATATCTCTTCTCCAACTTGCTCCTCCGCCTTCCTCCTTCCTCCCCCTTCAACCTCATCCTCTAGCCTGCTCCTCATACCCTGGCCTCTTCCTCCCTCCTCTGGCATGCTCCTTCCTTGATGGTTGAGAGCAAGGTGGAGCTCGCGAATGGATTTCATTGAGGCGAGGATGATCCTGCGTTGGTGCTTAAGGAACGAGCTCCTACGGCACTCGATGGAGGCAGGGAAGAAGTTGACGACATAAATAAACGTTCACTAACCCAAATCAGATGAACCTTAATCAAAGGGTTATTTTCGTAAAATGATCATGTTTTTCAGTGGCATTAATAGCAATACTCGTAACTTAGTGCCAAAAAAATAATTTTGATAGTTTCCAATGACATTTGTGTAAAAATGCTTTTATTATTTTATTTTATTTTTTTAAAACTGAAGTATGCTGTAGTTGGTGCCTCTCTATTGGCCTTCCTCCCCCTTTGAATTGTTGATAGGTGCTAAAGATGGTGGTTGGGACGAGGGTGATGGTATGGGCAGTAGCGTATGCTCTTGTGGTAGTGAGATGTTGCTGGAGGGAGGGCTGAGGAGGAGCATGAGGAGGCGGGTGGTGCTGCTTCGTTGACGATCGTGCTGCTCTATCGATTTGGGGGGAGTGGGTTGCGTGAGGTGTGTGGTGGTGTGTGGTCATGTGTGATGGTCGATACTTCTGAGGCAGGCAGCTGTGGATTGCACGTGTGTGTGTGTTGTTGGGGGGGGGGGGGTTATAGGGGTGGGCGGGTGCGGGATGGACCATGCAATGTACTAATATTCTATATTAAATTCTTTAGGGCTTTCTTTATTAAGTAATTGTAATTGTTATTAGGATGCCACTATGAAATTTTTTTTGTTAGGGTAGTGGTTGGTGCCCAGAGGTGCCCTCTTAAACTTTTCCTTTATATTACACAACAACGTTATACTTTAGACTTCACTTATTTGTATGCAAGTTCCTGGAAAGTTGCTTGGTTCTGCACTTACAGCCCTTAGTGGTTATTAGCCTGAATTTTTTGTTTTTTGTTTTTTGTTTTTATATCATATGCATGCTAAGTTATAAATGCAAGGATGGGTGTTGGACAATATGCAAGTGTCTGTGCATAGCATAGGTGAAGATCAGAATGGTAGAGAAAATGCAATCTTATCAATGAGAAGCAATTGTTGCAAAAGCGTGAAGTTTTTTCTTTCTTTTTTTTTGAAAGGGTGAAGTAACTTTCATTTATAAGCAACTAGAACATTACAAGCTGCATGGGATGTTATTTCCATCCCAAGAGCCGAATACATCATTCAGAACAGAGAATTCTGCAAGATTGTGTGCAATCTGAACTTGTGATCTGGGAACATGGTTGACCTGCAGTGATGGATTTTGAAGTAGTAGGTCCTGACAATGACAAACAATATGTAGTAATCTCCAGGGTGGTTGCTTAGTTCCAAGAACTTGACTTATAAGGGACAGTGCGTCACTGAGGACAAGTCCAGAGTAATAAGCCAAACTCAAGGTGAGTAGAATACCTTGAAGAATTGCGAAAGCTTCAACCTCCTCACTATGAATAGAGGAGAATTTCTTTGTATGGGCAGTTATAATTTGCCTGATGAATCACATAACATAATAGCTACCGTCGAGTGCAGAGTTGTAACCGCAGCATCTACAATGACAGTACAGTGATGATCGTTTCCTTGAATAGCGAAGGAATTGGCAGAACTTGAGGAATGTGCAGTTTCAGCAAGGGAAGTAAGCCGTGGATCTGACAGTAAGCTCTGAGTGGAAGGCCACAGCTGCCAGAATTTTTACAGCCAGCAGATCAGGGGATAAGAAGTCAGATCCATGAACCATGTCACATCTATTTGTCCAGATATAGTATGGCAAGAAATAAGGCATAGCTTCATTTTGATTTGCTTCCTTCATATTTAATTCTTGAAACCAGTCATCATCTAGTGAAATTCTATA
Organism: Thalassia testudinum; assembly: GCA_037157565.1. NCBI lineage: Eukaryota > Viridiplantae > Streptophyta > Magnoliopsida > Alismatales > Hydrocharitaceae > Thalassia > Thalassia testudinum. The sequence continues at coordinate 63,694,179 of JAZHRO010000022.1, read as the reverse complement.
ACCAAGAATGAAACATAATACTCTAGTGTAAGAACATTTGAGGAATAAGTGCTTTTCATTTTCTATTCCCTCATTGCATAAATGGCAGCAATCATCTACTGTAGGAATTCTCTGAGCAAGTAGAGATTTGGTATTGAGCACTCCTGCCACAGCCTTCCAACATAGTAATTTTATTCTAGGAGGAAGGTGCTTATCATGAATCTTTTTGCATCTTGCTATTTGCATATCCGATAAATTGGAGGATCTGCCAGATATTTGTACAAGTGTTTGATATGCAGACTTGATAGAGAAAATACCTTTTGGATGATAAGACCAAATAATCTGATCCATCGGATCGCATTGAATAGGTGTTGCCAATATTTTCTCAGCATCTTCTGGAGAAAAGATCTGAGAAATGGTATTCAGGTTCCAGCGACGATTTGGAGTGTCCATCAAATCCTTTATGTGATTGACATGAGGGGGGATCTGATTCACTGGCATGCGAGGGGACTGTAAATCCCAAACCCAAGAATCTCTCCATATATTCATCTCTATTCCATTTCCAACCAGCTAGCTAATACCATGAAATAGGTGTTCCTGAATTGAATGCAAGGTTTTCATGAGACTGCTGAAGGCCATTACTATCAGTAACAAGGCTCCATGCCATTTTCATCAGGAATGCAGTTTGTTAGGTCAACATCACGAAAACCCAGCGCTCCCAAGTGTCTTGGAAGACATAAGCTCTTCCAAGACTTCGAGTAGAAATGCCTTCTTCCCTCCTCACAACCCCACCAGAAGTCCCTTGCAATTCTGTCAATATCATTTAGTAATTTTTTTGAGAACATATGAGTGAACATAAGATAGGTCGGCACTGGTAGAAGTGAGGATTTGATGAGAATGCTTCTTCCAGCTTATGACAAAGCACGCCCTTTCCACCCATTAATTTTCCCCTACATTTGGCTATAACCAAATCATTTAGAGCATGCTGGCTGTTAGTATCCATAATAGGGTTACCCAAATAGATCTCTTCTTCCGACATTCTATTTATAGCAAATTCTTCCATAATATCAGTTTGTAACTGATCATTCATACCCTCGCTGAAATAAACTCTAGACTTCAAGTAATTAACTCGTTGTCCTGAACATAATTCATATAACATGAGGATTGCCTTCAATTCCCATACTTCCTTCATAGTTGCTGGTGCGAAAATAATCACATCATCTGCATACATGAGATGTGTGACTGGTTGCCCATGTCTGTCTATCTGGAACCCTGAAATTTTTTTACAATGAAGAGAAGAAGCAAGAGAACGTGACAAAAATTCAGAATATAATATAAATAAATATGGAAAGAGTGGGCATCCTCGTCTAATACCACTAGAAGGATCGATGGATTTAGTTTTGTTGCCATTAACTAAAGCTTCAAAAGAGGCAAAAGAGACACAAGACAATGAGAGTTACAAGAGAAGGTGGAAAATGCAATTGACATAGACAAAAGTGTATGAAACGCCCTTCAAGCCTATCAAAGGCTTTTTCCATGTCAAGCTTAACAGCCATAGTGGGCTGCTTCCATGTCAAACCAGATTGATTGGTAGCTATAAGTCTTTGAAGAACTGGAGCAATTCTTCTAACATCAAGCTTTGCTATGAGTTTATATACAGAATTAGTAAGACATATAGGTCTATAGTCCTTAGGCTCAAGTGGGCTGTTTACCTTTTGGAGCTAAAGCCAAGTAAGTCTTCCCCATTTTTGGAGGCATCTGTGAGTTTTGAAAACGTTCTCTCACAAAGCTGGTGACTTCCAGACCAGCTAAGTCCCAATTCTTTGGTAGAAGAGAGTGGGAAAACCATCAGGACCAGGACTTTTTGAAGGTGGCATATGGTGAAGGGTATTTTTAATTTCTTTAGGTTCTGGAATTGTAGCTGACCATTGAAACTCTTCTTCATTTGGCCCATCTGCCATAGATAGAAAAGAAGGAAGTTGTATACCATTATCTTCAGAGGTATATAGATGATTAAAATGCTCCCAAAAACACTTGTCTATCAACCTCTGATCACCAGTCTGAACTCCATTTGGCAACTTTAGCCACTGAATATTGTTTTTCTTTTGTCTGTGTGTAGCATATAAAAGGTCGAATTTAGTATTTTTATCCCCACTATTTATCCATATGCATCTAGATCTTTGATGCCAATGAATTTCTTCCTTGAGGAGGATCTGTTCATACTTTTTCCTAAGGTCATTTTCTTGCTGAAAATTTTCCAAAGTGGCTGAGGAGCTTTGTATTTCTATTATTTGATTTTCAAAAAACTTCTTTGCTTCCTTTCAGTATGTTGTAGCCGATTTTCTCCATTTACTGATGTCAGCTGAGAGGTTTGCCAATTTTTTTGAAATTTCATTTTCATTTTTCTGACAAGCAGTTCAGTTATCTTTGAGTATGTCTTTAAAATTATCTTCCATATACCAATTCTCCTCTAATCTCCAGATATGGCCAGTATTTTTGATTTTTCTTTCTGTGCACAGCAAGATGGGACTATGGTCACTCCCAATAGCTGGAAGATGTAATACCCCAGTTTTTGGGAAGGAGAGAAGCCAATCTCCAGCTACAAAACCTCTGTCCAGCCTTTCCCTAATCAAGTATTGAGGTTGCCTTCTGTTTGACCATGTATATGCTTGACCTGCAAATCCCAGATTCAGGAGTCCAAGACTGTTTACAAAATTCTTGAGATAATTGAAATCTCTGTGTGGTGTTTGCAGCCCTCCATTTTTGTCCTCCTTGTTGAGGATAGTGTTAAAATCTCCCATGCATATTAACTTCTCAGCATATTTCTCTAATAACCTTCCCATCCTTAACCAACGGGATTTTTTGTTACCATGTTCAGGTGAACCATATAGAAAACGTATCATCCAGGTAGCAGGATTCATACAAATTTCAGCAAGTTTGCATTTCTTTTCTGAGTAAATTGGGGTAATAGAGATTTTTTTTGAATAGAGGAGACAAAGGTCCCCTGATCTTCAGCATCTACCACAAAATGATTGAATTTATTTAAGTCTTTACTATTTTTGCCATTCTCCTGCTTTTAACGTGACTCTCTGATATGAATACTACATCTAGCCCCGTAGCTCTGAGCAGGCTTTTTAGATGTTGAATTGCAGAGGGAGCCTCCAACCCTCTGCAATTCAAAGATAGGAAATTCATTTGGGCTTAACTTGAGTTGGTATATCAAGTGTATCTATATCTGCCTGGCTTCTCTTTCTTTCTGTCATGACTATATATACTTTCTACTAGAAACTACTAACTCGGTAGAATGGCTTGGTTATCCAAAGAGGTCCCCCCCCCCAACACGTACATAATCCAAATCAAATAAAATCCAATCCGATTTTGCTTACGTTGAGTGATCTATATATCGTACATTTCACTAACGTTTTAGACTTCTAGAAATGTGATTTATGCTTCATCCATTCATTTGATGTCACGTTTCAGCATGATGCAACAGTTGGTCCACCACTGACACTTATTTGGAATTCCCCATTAGTATCCCCCTTATTCATTTGGCCAGAGCTATATTCAGTAGGAGAATCTGATATGATAGACTTCGAGAGTTGTTTTGCATCTATAAGCATAGGTGAAATAGAAGGGGATGTGTCTTCCAGGGTACCCAGTGCCATTTCTGCAGTAGGTAGGTTTATTTGTTGAGAGATGAGGTTTTTGGGTGAATTGGAATTTTCAGTAGGAGTTGCGTTCCTATTGAATACGGTAGGTATCTGGGTCTTCATGTAAAGGGCCTTGAATGAGAGGAAAAGGTGTATTTGGGCTGCACTTAATTTCTATTGGGCTTTTTTGAGGTGTATACGATATTTTTAGTATTGGCATGGTTGTGGGACAGGGTGGTTGGTTTTGTGATTGTCCTATAGGGCTTTTATCCATGTGCGAGGATATGGTTCTGGATGAAGGTTTTTTGGTTTTGTACTATTGGAGATACATTGTTGTAGGCTCTATCTGGAGTTATCGGTATTGGTGTATTGGCTTCTGGTTTTATAAGCAGAGGTATGGCAGTAGTACTGGGAGTGGCAGATGGAGAGCCATGCTGAGAGGGCCCGCTATCTATCTAACCCCCTCAGAATTTTTGGCTGTACTTCTTGCTGCGGTAGGGAGTTTTAGGGGACTTCTTTTTCAACTGGGAAAGTACTTACCTTGGAAGATGAGCCAGAGTGAACTCTATCTTCGTTACCTCTGGTGCGCTCTGTCCATACACCAATCGCCGGCAGATCCTCCTCTGGCGGTAAAAGATCCTCTGAACCCAAGGAATTAACCGAGTCTCTCTTCTTCACGGAGAATCTATCAGCTTTCAACTTAGATCCATCAAGTGACTCTATTGCGGTCCTTCTGACTTCAAGACTCGTATGCTCTTTGATCTTTCTTTTTACCTTCATGTAGGATACAATATCTTATCTTTGACGAGTTTAATCCTTTCTTATGAGAGATATTAATTTTATTTATCCTTCAAATATTCGTATTTATCTTATAATTTGACTCATATTTCTTCTAAATTTTAAAATTAATTTATCATGGGATTTATCCCTCAATTTCATCACCTACAAAATTTATCTCTTAAAATTTATCCCATTTTTATCTCATGAAACAAATAGGGCTTAGGATTAGTTTACTTAGAGGGTTAGGAAAATAATGTTAAGAAACATGAAATTAATGTTAATCTGTAATTATATTTATTTATAGAGTGGTGTTAACATCAATTTACATTTACTTGAATTGGTGTTAAGTTGTAGTATTAATCCTTGTGGTGTTTACTTAATAGTGGTGTTAAGTATATAAAACATGAGAGATATCAAAGAACAAAGTTGATGTTAGGTAAATTCGTATTAAAGTGGGTAAACCTAGGTTAACAAACTGGAGGTTAAGTAGTCAAGTAAACGGAGGTTAACCTTAAAGTAAACTAAACCTTAGGGTTAGTTTCCTTGAGAGTTTAATTTTTATTTTGAGGTGTTAACTCTCATTTACTTGAGGAGTTAATCCTCGTAATCTTAACACTTGTTTTGAGAGGTTTAACGCTTCTTTTACTAACACAAATTCTAACGGATGTTAGTAAAATAGGTATTACTTTTATAACTCTTTCACACTTAAATTTCACTCTACAAAAATTGGTGTTAACATCATTTCACATAAACACCACAAGGGTTAATATTACAGTTTAATATTAGTTTAAGTAAATACAAATTGATGTTAACACTACCTTACAAGTAAATAGAAATAAAAGTTAAGATTAATTTCACATTTCTTAATATCATTTTCTTAGGTCACGAAGTAAATTAATCTTTTGTATTTCATCAAAGTTAGGGACCTCGTGATCCATGTATCCACGCAGTAAACAGTGTCTAAGCAGCTTCTCATATTTTAAAAGAAAAGACAGACCTTTCCCTTTCCGCAATGGAGCAAACGGTTCTTTGACTAAAGTTATGTTCACGTGCAATTAAATCCGAGCACTTACACAGAGATCAGCTTTTGAGTTGTTTCTATCTACATCTTTCGCTTCCCCAGCGGAGCTTCCTATTTTCAAAACTGTACAGCGAGTTCTCCATTCCAAGGGTAGATCATGAATCTGAACCCAGATCAATGCAGTGTCAAGCTTGCAGTCTGATGGTCTCGTGGAAGGCTTTGCAACAATCATCAGTGTGAGGTCTCCATCTAGGTGCCATGGAGCCCTGTTCAAAACCATTCTCAAATCTGCCTCATTTTTAAAAGAAGCCAGCTATCTACCAGACCCCATTTCCACCACGGTTGGTTCAGCTGAGAACGACCAAGCTTTTGTAAGCACCTCAAACACTGCTCCAGGTCAGACTTTTCTTCCAGTAAGAACTCCGAAGTTTTTGTAAGCTGATCTGCCAGTTCTTTCATCTGAATATTCACTTCAGCTCTAACCGCCTCCTTTTTCATCAGATCTTCTATGCCTCTGATTATGTCAACTCCCACATCCTCCATGGCGACCAGAAGGGGAAGCCACAAACGAAGCTAACTACGAAACAACGATGATACAGCATACATTTAAAATAACACACCAAGAAAACTATAGACTAAAAGGTGGAAAAGCATACCGGTATGAACAAGACCAACAGAATCAACCTAAAGGAAAGAGAGACTTGATATAAGTGGAACATGCTATGACGACCGAAGAGAAGAAGAGGGACGGTAAATGAAGAGGAGATGGGGAAAGAAGAAGGAAGCATTAATGGCAACCAAATTAAAAATACCAACACCGTACAGGCGGGAAAGTCGCGCCACTTAGCAGAGGGGAAGAGGGGTGTACGCGGGAGAGGGATTGGTAACCAATTAAAAGCAAAAGCGTGAAGTTGTGATAGAGCTTTGGTTGAGACAATCGGAGGTGAGATTGACATTAGGTTTGAATGCTAGGATTTATAAACAGTTCAACAAATACTTAGCGCTTGATACTTTTCATAAAAAGTAGCAACTAAAATTTGATTAAGGAGATATCCATGCATGTGGCTTTAAATACATAACCCAAGGACGTATGTATATGAACTTTAGAGAAACTCCATGGTAGCACCTTCAGGCAAAGAGAGAATGTTTCCAGATAGATAAAGTAGGAAATAAAAAGATCCCGACAACATTAATTTAGAAGTTAAAATATATCAAAAAAAGAAAAAAACAATGAAGTTACCTGTTTTGCGATAAAAAGAGGTAAGGGTAATAAAAAAATAAATTTAAAAATAAAGATTACATCACATATTTTTCTTTCATTTAAAAAAAATAATATAAAGTACTTTAATATCATTTTAAATTGAGGTAAAATTATTAAATCAATTTTATAATCATTTTATATCGATACAAAATTATTTTTTATTATTGTAAAATTAATCTAAAATCTACTTTAAAATCATTTTATAAATCATATTATATTGATAAAAAATTACTCTAAAATTATATTGTATTAATGAAAAATTATTTTATATTGGTGTAAAATTATTTTTTAATTTTTTTACATCAAAATAAAATGAATTTTTAATGATGTAAAATTATTTTAAAATTAATTTATATTGATATAAAATTATTTTAATTTTTTTTACAGTAATATAAAATGAGATTTTACCATTGTAAAATTATTTTATATTTTTTATGTTTGAAAAAAAAACTTATATATTTTTTCGGTGACTTTCTTTGATAGGATGGAGTCCACCGCATTACAAAAGTTATATTTTTTAATTTTTTTATATTAAATATCAATGATAAAGTGGAGACACGTTTACATGTCTGTACATTTTAAAACCCTCAACTTTTATATTTTTGATACCCATGTCTAATTTAAAATATGAAAACCATATCACTCAAGTATTCCGATGGTTGGGTAATGGACTTGGATACGAATGATTTGAGTTTAAATCTTACCCTAAACAAAACTAAAAACAAAAATAAAAAATGCAAATGTTATCATGAACTTTCTTTTTACCCATGTGCCGCTACGAACACGTTTCTATTAGCAATAATGGGACGAATTAGTGTAAAATTAACTAAAGTGGCCAAAAAGGATCTACTGAAGAGGCATGGAATAGTCAGTATTCACGTCCCTATTCATTTTGTTTTCATCCTGTCCGTTCTATTAACCAGCGTCTGTGTTTGGGACATCCACCTACTCCCTCGACTGCAGCGCTCCTACCAACTCTTGTCTTTCTTGAAGCTTCTTTCTTCCCCGATGGGTCCTGATTGGTCGTACAAGGTCGATCGGGGTCCCTCCAACCTTCGGCTTACCCTCCCTCCCCTATAGGGTCACTCCTTTACATCGACGGAACCTCCACACCAACATGCATGAAGTTCGGCTGCTCAGAGTATCCGTGCGGCGACGACGAGCGTAAGGGGGCCCGCGATCTGTTGCGATGGAGCTCGGGACAACGACGTTGTGCTCATCGAGAGGTCACCGGGCAACTAACGTGCGAGGTGGCGAGCTCGGTGTTCAATCTCGACGTGCCGTCGACGGCGAGCGACGTTGGGTTGGATCGAGCTGTGTGGCCGCTCGTCGAAGGTGCTGTCTTGGTCCGACGATCCGCGTGGTCTTTCCTCGTCGTTTTTTCTCCTCGTTGTGCAGTGATGAGCTGTGGTCGTGTTGGCGCTTTCCGACCTCAGTATGCGGCGACTCTCCGACGTGTGGTTGTCGGCATACGGCGGCTCTATGGCGCTCTGCCGCGGTGGATGGACGTGGTTGCGTGGCCGTCTATTTTGTCAGTGGTCGGTGGCGGTGGTTTCCGTAGATGCGGATGTGCTTGGTCTTTCTTTTTTTATTGCTGCTTCTAGTGTAGCTCTGTTTTGTTTTGTTGGGGATGGTGTGTGATCCTGTATCTTTTATAGTCGAGTCTATTGATGCTTATCAGCGGTCGAACCTTCAGATTATTGTAATTCGACCTTTCATTGATGTACTTATCAAATTTATCTTCAAATCTACGATCATAGGATTACCTTCTCTGGACTTTCATTTATTTCTTATCTGTTTGATTCTCTGTATTTTTTTTTTTGCCTCACTTCGTTTCTTCATAGAGTAATCTTTCCCTCCTGAGGGTGATTATAATTTTCTCTTTTCACTTCTCTTCGAATTACGCTTTCTATAACGGATACTTTTCATTTTTTTTATATCAATGAAATATATTTTTAAATAAAAAAAAGTTTGACTCTGAATTCTCTTGCGGCGTCAACAATTTAATTTTTTATTATTTTACCTGCGTGTATCGACCATCATTTATTATTATTATTAATTTTTAACCAACGACGGCTTCGCATGGCCATCATTAACTTTTTTTATTTTATTTTTTTCTCTTTACATTTTCCGCCAACGGTTTGAAACGTTCGCTTGCATTTTACGGTGCGTGATATTTTTTAATTTTCGGACAATGTATTTCATAATATGTAGTATATTTAATTTTCAATCAATTTTTTTAATAATGATAATATATTTTATAATATGTGATGTATTTTAATATTTAATCAATTTTTTTATTTTTTTATTGATAAAAATTATAATACATCGACTAAAACTCCTGATTGTGTAATGTGTTTTGATTTTTAATTATATTGATTAAAAATTAAAATATATTAATTGAAAATAAAAATATATTGATTTATTTGTTGTAATATATTTTATAATATATTATATTTTGATTTTTGTTTGGTGTATATTTCTTTTAATATGGAGTGTTGTTATTTTCATGTAGTGTATTGTATTTTAAAAAATTAAAATATATTATTTATATTTATATTTTTAATCAATTATTTTGATTTAATATGATAAAAAATTAAAATATATTAATTAAAATCATGATATATATATATATATATATATATATATATATATATATATATATATATATATATATATATATATATATTTTTTTTTTTTAGTGATAAAATTTCACTACGATCTTAATTTTTTTACCCCTGTATCAAGATACCCAGTAAAAATTAATTAATTATGTTAATTGAACAGAAGCAAACTTGGAATTTGTTTGTGTGGGGGGGGGGGGGGGTGTCATGTGTGGCTTACAGTTACCGAGGCAAGTTAGTGATAATTTAGTTTAAGCCTAAGATGCGCTGTTAGCGAATGCAAATCTCGGGGACAAGTAGCGGGGTACTTTGGGGTTATCTAAAGCCGTGGATTGAGCGACGTGCGCGCTGCATGTTTCTACGTAACCTCAATAAACAACAAGAGGCCCTCATGGCACCGTCGGCCTTTTTTTTTTTTTTTTTTTTCTTTTCCCCGAAATCAGAACTTCTATCAAGGGAAATAACTCAATACATGAGATGCACCTACAAAGGAAAGGGAGAAACAGAGAATCTCCTTGTTTATATGAGCACTTGGATGACCGTCGGGGTTCTTGGATTTGGTGGTTGCTACCTCACGTCGACGACTGCAGGGGTGCTTTGATTTATGTGAGCACTCGGATGCAGGAGGAAGTCATATAATATTATTCTATTTCGCATTTGGTGAGACTTATTACATGTTAAAGTTCCACGTTAATTTGGACCTCTTCATTCGAGGAGCGTGCATATATTAATCCCCCGTCCCCTGAGCAATTAACACAATTCCTCTCCTTAACTCCAAGTTCCAGCTGTTAAGACAGAAGCACGGTGGAAGAAGAAGGTATTTTTCTCTTATATTCCATTGCATCACCGGATACATGTATTTGTACTACATTTGATTACATTTAAACTTGAAACGGGAAGTTGGGGGAGGTTGAGAAGGTTGAGATAGGTTGACACCAACCCACCTTAATCCCGATACTTCTTGCAAAGTAGTCCTGATCCCCTCCTTTCCCTCACATTCTGTCTCCTTTCCCCACTGGCCTAATGCCTTAATCCCCTCTACCCATTGCAGCAACGCTAGCTCCTTTCTCACTCACCCCAATGTCGTAATCCCCTCCTAGCCCACTTGCGTTGACATTGCCTCCTCTACCTCTTGCCTTGATGCTTTAATCTTGTTCTTCCTTGCTCTTGTCGATACTACGAGAGTGCACTAGAGGAGGAGTGATTAGTGCAATCAAATAATTAAAATACTTAAAAATAATCACACTACAAGAGAGTCGCAATTTATATGTGGAAAATCCCAAGGGTAAAAATCACCACATAAATCTCCCTTACTTAGGATTACCCGATTGCAAAGCGATCAAAAATCACTATCCATGCATATCACTTTAAACCGAGGGTGGTATAACTCAAGTACAAAACCCCTCGCTGGTCACTACTGAAGAGTTTCTCTCCTTTATGTGGGAAGATATAAAGATTTGATAAGAGGGATACCTAAGTACAAAAAAATACAAATTCCTTGTAGAGCCCAAAGACGATGAAGATGATTTCTAGCTTTTATAAGTTTAAGAATGCCTCCCTTTGAAGTGTGTGAATCAAAGTGTATGCCATAGGAAGAGTGAACTCTCAGATTGGGGATGAAGTCCTTGAAGAGCTGAAGAGCACACTTGAGCCTTTCATATTTGTAAGAGTGATTTTAATCTCTAATAGTTGTGTAAGGCATAGGAAATATTATGTCTTGTATTCTTTCTAGTGTGTATGACAAGGATAGCCCACTAGTTCATTTATAGGCTTCATAAGAAGCACCTAGATGGGTTTAGGAAGGCCTTATGGCTATTGGAGAGGATTTGGGCAAAGATGTCTCGAATGATAAATTAATTGCAAAAAGATTCACAACATCAGAATAGAATTAGATGCTTGAAAGGGTTGTTAGACATATGGAATAATTATAGTCGTTTAAAAAAACACTTCAACAGATAGCCATGGGATGACTACCCAGTGGACATATAATCAAGAAATCAAATGGCTTATTTAAGAATATAGGATGCCTGAAAGACAGGTTAGACGACTGATTTTTGAGAGGTGATTTTACTAGAGTTGGAGTGAGGTCTATAGAGTCATCTGGCTGAAGGATCCGATGTCTGACATGACGTCTAATGATCTTGTTGGTCATTTAAGGAGTTAATCAAATTTTTGATTTGCGTCTTGACACAAGGTCTTTACTATTTAGGTTTCCAAGGGACCAATGAATATTTATAGGATGCTTGGTGAACATGTTGGTCGACTGATGGTGTGTTTGAATGTTTGATTATGTGTCTGGTCGTCTAATAGAATAAAGTGAATGTTGAATTGCCAAGGTTTAGTTCAAAGGATGTTTGATCAATTGGTTGGATGACTTATTTGATATTTTAGGTTGTTTGACTATGGTGTTGGACATTTGATAAGTAAAGGATACTTTTATTTAGGCTTCGGCTCTAGGTTTAAGATTTTCCTAAGTGTCCAAAGGCTATGTGGGTATTACTTAGGGCTTGATTAATACACTCGGTCTCTTTTACATCAAGTCTAAAAACAAGAAAGTAAACATACATCATTTGAGAAATAAATACAATAGACTATTCTAAGAGCTTCTTTCTCTTTGATGCATACTTTGGTCTTCAAGTCTCTTTGAGACTTAATCTTCCATCTTACCTTTTGCTTTTAAAGAACCAACATACATTATCTCTCCTTTTTCTCCTGAAATGTTAGTTCTCCAAGGACAACATTATATTTAAGTGTTTTATTATCATCAAAATCAATAACATTAATGTTTATGCACTAACAATTGCCTCATCTCCTCTCAACCCGACACCCTAATCCCCTCCTTCCCCTTCACGTTGAGATTGTGTTAGTACCCCTCCACTCGCATACCCTAACCTGGTGACTCCTCTCAAGCTTCTTCTTTCCAACTTTGTCTACTCCATCAGCATCTTTGCTCCATGGATGCAAATGATGTGGCTTTGGTTGGTCAAAATCAATCTCTAGAGGATCTCCACTGACAATTAACTTGGCAATTGATCAATAAGAAGACTTGTTATTTTATTCCTCATTTCTTCACCTTTTACGTTCAACATTGATGCATTTTTAACATCATCCCCCAATAATGGCTTTTTATTAAGATTTCATCGTTAATTCATGTTTATATTCAAAATCTTAATTCGTATTTATTGTTTTTATGTACTCTATATCGATCTTTGGTTTTTGTGCATGTAAGCATTCCAATTTCCATTTCATGTGAGTTGATCTTCATTTTTGGTGTGTTGAAAGGTTAATTTATTCCCATCTTCATCTGCTAAGGGAAGCCACCCATGGATTGGACTTGGATGCCTGAAGCCCTGAACTCGTTGAGTAATTTCTCCTGCCAAGCAGCCATGGATTTGCTAGCGACCCTTTGTAAATATGGCTTGATGAGGTTTCCCATACTAGGTATGGTTATCCATAAGAATTTGTAGGCTTTTTATTGGTTGTAAAGTTGTGTTGTCTCTTCCATCCTTTCTATATTTACACTCATTGTGTGTTCTTTGAACTGCTGTGCTTGTGAATAAGTCCAATTGGATTGTGAATGAGGCTAAATGGTCATGTCTTCCATAACTCATCCTCCTATGGGTCTATCGATAGCTCCATTGAGCTCTCAGGAATCTTCCTACAAACCCATTACTACAGAGCAATGGCGATAGATAAAGTTGGGTTGAGAAGGTCCTATAAATATTGGCCCCATTTGTTGGAATACATTTTATGGGTAGTGCTACTCATCTCCATTGACGGGGAAGAGGGTATACTATATCTATTCCAATAGTTGATTCCTCCTTTTGTTTGATGCTTATTATTCACATTTATGCTAACTTGCTCGACACTCTCTCAAAGAGGAGATCACCTCCGTGGCAGAGTTGTGTAGGATCTAAAGAACATAAACACACACACTAAAAGGGGGGTTGAATAGTGCGGGATAAAAATAATTTAAAAAAGAATTATAATAGTTAAACTACAAAAAGTACGCAAGATGTATAGTTGTTCTCCATCTTAGATACTCCACCACCTAAGTTTCTCGACTTGGGATTTTGAAATTTAATTCCCTCACAATGAAGGAATCAATTCCACTAAACAAGAGGTAATTAACAAGTTATCTCAACCCAAATAATTTAGTACAAGTGTAATACAAATAAAAAAATGGAGATACTGATTTAAGGGCTTAGGAATCTAGGCATGTTATGATTTGTGAATATGAGAAAACTTTTATGCACGTCTAAGAGCTCGTCACATGGTAAATGGAAGAGTAGTGAAAGCATAGAGAGGACGAGCTTCTTTACCTAAGAAAAATAGCGTAAGGAAGAATTTTTAAGTGCTAAAAGTGATTCTTATTTGAGATGTGTTGAAAATGAAGCATAAAGGGCATATTTATAGAGTTAGGGCCAAGATATTTCAAATACTAGCCATCAAGAATCAAATCCCAATGTTAATAACCAAAGATCCACTTGTTAGGCGCTCAGATTTCACCTAATAAATAGTTGGTATTGGTACTAAAGAAGCAATACCGGTATCAGGTACTCATAGTTTTTTTTTAATAAACGAAGGCCTCCATCTGTACCTTGTAGGTATTGGTACTAAGCATGAGTACTTGTACCCAACATATAATTTAAGTATTTTCAAAACTTCTCTACATCTCATTAAAGTGAAGGTCGTGTTTGATGATCATAATAGGGAGGAACTCATTCGGATGTGTCTCTTGGAGTTTGATGGTAACACCATCAGTTATCATAACTAACTTGAATTTGTTGAAATTCAGTGATAAATCCTCCTAAATAATCGTTTGAGGATCATAATTCTGTACTACATTGATATGAGAAGAAGACAAGAAAATTGGGTTAATTTTGATATTTTACCATCTCATCATAAATGCAGTTTAACTAATGGGTTAATCAAGGTTAATTAAAGGTCAAATGAACTTAAAAGACAAGAAGTGGCTCACACTAGCTGAATTAGGATTTCATGCATTTCAAAGATTAAAAGAGTATTAAAAACCCTAATTATCTACTGCACTTAAATTGAACGAGTTTTGGTCTAGATAAATTCAATATAAATCTCCTAAAATTCATTTCAAAATATTCTAGGTGGTTTGGTACTTTTACTTTGACCATCTGAACCCATTTTGACCAAAAATAGAAATTCAGACGGGAATTTACCCTGATTTAGGCTTCTATGCAATTTACACAATTAAACGTGGTTAAAACTCAAATCCAAGTTCACCATTAAATTCCTTGGGACCAAATTAGGTTAATGCCAAAATTTGGATCCAATTAGAGTCCATCTTGACCAACTTTACATTTCAGTCCAAAACTCTCTATCTATCACCTACACTCTTGATTATTCTTGTGAGCGAGTCCCTAACATCTGATTTTTCTTTCAAAAACACCCTTCTGCTATTGTCTTCATCATTTCCTAATCAAAGGTTGCAAAGGTCTTCAAACCCATGGTTGTTGAGTTTTATCCCTTTGTTTTGAGGGATCAAGCCTAAATCAATTCTCGCCAAACTTGGCGAGATTGATCATGGAGATCTTCCACATCTCCTGAGCATCTTCATGAGGCCAATCAAGGCTGTATCTATTACCGACGAGCTCGAGAGCTTCGAGCTCAAGAAATGACCACAACACCTTCCAAATGCGTTCTTGTTGGCTTAATTAAGTGGGAAATCCCCTCTCTATAAAGGGTTTGACCCATACAAGCTAGGCTTGTACCCGTTTGATCGTCAACTCCCCCTCTCTTCTTCTCCAGTGGCAAATTTGGCGTACCTCGGAGCCCCTTCATCGTCCTTCTCCCTCTGCCACATGCAATAGGAAGAGGGCTTTTCTCCCTCATTCCTCCATGGAGCTTGGTATGAAGCTTCAGCCTCTAACTCCCCTCGTCGGCTCCAATTGCTCTTCTTCCTCGCTAGCGGCCAAATCGGCAACCCATCCCTGTTCGTTCATTAGGTAAATTAGGTTAAGGATTTTATTTCTCTCTCTCCCAATTACATTTAGCTCAAGTCTTAGCCCCATCCTTTTCCTCCCTCTCAGACTTCGGCAACCACTACGGCCGAATAGCCTCCACTCTCCTTCGCCTAAATTAAACATGGAAAAAGCTCCGCCTCACCTCCACGATACTTTTATCTAACCCAATTGCACCTTACACACCCTCCATCACCACCTTTGACCACGTTTGTCATACCTGCGCTCATCTTCACCGTCCGACCCCCACATTGCACCTCGCACCTAATTATGCCCACCATCATCTTCGCCACACCATGGTGAAGGTTGCCAGTTATTTGACTTGGGCCCTAGGGCTTTATTTCCTATGCAGGACTTGCTGCCACCCTCAATCGACGCGGAACCATCTCACGAAGCTTCCTGGGCCATGAATTTGATAAAAGCTACATAACAGCAGCAACAATCACTTGGATCCTCATTAGCTGCAACACGCGAAGAATAGCAGCACAAGATAGTGCCACATCATGTGTTTTTAGTTTAATTTTTGATACTTATTGATTTCCACTCTTTACCCGATCACCTTAGTTATAGGGGGTTAGGTCCCTACTATCATGTGCAACCCACACGCTTGTCCATGCCCATGCGAGCATGGGACCCATGTTGAACAGGGTTTGGTCTGAATAGTGGCTTGGGTTTGGTTTGAGGAGAGAGAGGATATCTGTGAGAGAGTGGGGGTGGAAGGGGGTTGCCCTAGGGAGTCATGCCTGGGGACTTTAGCAAATTTTGAGAGGTTGATGCGAGATACTTAATCTGTCTGGGCTCTGTTGAGACGTTTGTGGAATTAATCGATTAGACCTGCCTATCTGCCGTGCATTAACCGATTAATTGAGCTTGTTGTTGGCCTTGAGATAGTGATTTGGGCTTGAGAAATTAGCCTAAGTGTTGAGGGTTATATTGGTGGTTTCAACCACCATTCTTTTTGCTGTTTCTCTCTATTCTTTTTGTCTATTGACTCTGTTATAGTCTTGTCATATATTGAATATAATTTATTGAGTTTTTGATTGGATATTGTGCTTATTGTTATATCATTTGTATATTGGTGGTTTCAACCACCATTATTTTTGCTATTTCTCTCTATTCTTTTTGTCTATTGACTCTGTTATAGTCTTGGCATATATTGAATATAATTTATTGAGTTTTTGATTGGATATTGTGTTTATTGTTATATCATTTGATTAGTTGATTGATGAGATTTGTGCTCAAGTTAAGCTAAAAAATTAGGTTAAACACTACATTAGTAACACAAGAAATGGGTTAAGTGTGAGAATTAAGGAAAATGACTTAAAACATCCAATTTATGTTAAAAATCATAATTAGGTCACAAAATGAGATATTCTATTACAAAATGTAATTTGATGATTCAATTGCAAATTGAACACATCTTTGGGTTTAAAAGTTCAAATTAAAAGTGAAATCATATTTTTAAATGTTCAATTAAGCTCTAATAAAAATTTTATTGCATTTAGACATCATAAAGACCTTGCATTAATGACTTTATGTTGACGGAGAGAGATTGATGTTTATAAATGCAGCGTTGTAGTATAGCCGGAATTGCTTTGAAAATAAATACAATTTATTACTCGAATTTGAAGTCCGAGGTCGAACACAGGGAGCAAATATGAATTCACGTACTAATCTCAAATAAAATGTAATTAAGCACAAAATTTAAGCCAAATAAAGTACTCAGAAATGATAATCAATGTAGAACATGAGTATAACAAGAATTTGACATGATGAAAAGAGATCTATAACAAAATAATGGTGATTTAGATCACTAATTATTTAGTATTGTTATATGTATACTAAGGTAATCAATAATGCCACAGTAATCAGGACTAAATCAATCAAATATCCGCACAGTAGCTTGAATGCTATAGTAATCAGACGTCTCCTTTGGAGATCAGACGCCTTAAATGTTTAACTGCTATAGTGTCTTCTTTATTTCTTCTTCTTTCTCTTCTCTTCTCCTCCTCTTCTTCCACAGCCCTGTTCTTCCTTCAGTTCTTCTCTGCTTTCTCTTCCTTCTCTTCTTCAAGCCTTCTTCTTTTGCCCATCTTCTCTTCTTCAAGCATAGGGTAAAGGGTCTTTAGATTTTGGCTAAGTGTTAGCTAATTTCTTCAGAGAGCAAAACCCCCCTGCCCCGTGCTCTCTCTTTCCTTCTCTCCTTGGGTTTCCTCCTTTATTCCACCTTTACAAGGCCATGCACAGTACCGGGTATTCGGGTAATCGGACCTAAAGCGCACCTGGGTACAGGGTTGCATGCGTGGGTTGCAGCCGTGGAGTGTACAGGGCTTAGGCGGGTAATCGAGTTTGCACCAGGTCCACGGGGGCAGTGTCGCGGACGAGGCACGTGAGGGCACGGGGACCTCACCCCCTGTGTGTCACTTGAGACGATAAGCTCATGTGACAAAAACTACTTATGCAGGCGCGGGTGCTTCTTAGCTTTCGAGTTGGGACTAATCCCACCTCCCTTCCTCTGTGTGCGATTGCAGTTGCTTCTTTGCGCGATTGTGGTCAAAGGCTCAGCCAAAGAGGCAAATTGTCTCCTTGGTTGCTGGTAGAACTCGAATAGGTTGTGTTAATATGGTGAAATTATCGTTGAAGTTAGTATAGTGGGTTAACCTAAATCGAGTCTAACCATCTTTCACAAAATTTTTTTAACCTGGCCTACTTAATTTTATTTTGGTCACTTTTAGGCCCAAGGTCAATCTCAGGGAGGCGGGAATTAAAGGTGAAGAAGTTTCTACGCCTTTCCTAAAACGTATCTCTTCTGTGTGTTTATTATGTTTTTGGTTTTTCTATTTAAGATTTTTTTGTTGATAATATTGTCCTTGAGACACACCCTCAAAATCAAGTTCTTAGCTTTGAGCCAAATGGTTCTTGGCTTTTAGCCAACTTAGGGTTTCCAAAAACTGGTTCTGCTATTCGCGAGACCAAGTACCTGCAAGACAAGAATTATCTTTTCTCTTTTACTCTTTTTTTTAATCTTTTTAATAGCAGGAAACAAGAGAGAAGTAAAAACAAGGTAGGTTGCTTGTAGAAAAAGGAATACTTAGCTTAATATAATAAATACAGTCTTTATATATATAGATATGTACATATTATATATAGGGGTGGAGGTGGAAGTGGAAATGGAGTGTAGCACAGTGTCAAGTTGGTTTATGTCTAGTAAGATGCAACCAACAAGATGGAGTGTCGCGTAGAGTGTGGGACGGATGTGTGGGAGTGTGTGTGGATGCCCTTGCTTTGTGCGGGTATCGAGGAATATCAGCAACTGGTGCAGATATTCCTGCGATATAATGCGTGGTAGAGTGACTAGTGCACGGGCATATAGATACGGGTAGGTGATGTGTATGTAATATATATATATATATATATATGTATGTATGTATGTATGTATGTATGTATGTGTAGGTGTGTACAAGTGAGTGTGTGAGTGTACGAGTGTGTGCGTGTGAGTGTGGGTGTGTACGCTGGAGGAGTGTGAGAGAGCAGAAGAAGTTAAGTCGTTCAGGGGCTGCATCCGCCGTCTGATCTCGTAGGAGCGTGGGTGTGCAACGTAAAGCGTAGGAACGCACGCTTGACTGGCTGGAGGCGGTCGCGAGGAGAGAGAAGGCACGGTGACCGGATAAGTGAGAAACAAATCGGTCACCGCACTGTAGCCGCGTGAGGTCGCGGTTACAGTGCAAGGGCAAAAAGGTGACCGGCTGATTTGCGAGGAAACCGGCTGGGCCGTGCGCGAGGGATTGTGACAGGGTGCATGGAGAGGGGTGAGGGTGACCGGCTGGCGTGCGCAGAGCATGAGGAACGGGCGCTAAAGGCACGCGGAGGTGGTGGAGTGCGCACTGTAGTTGTGCGCGAGCTTCAGAGCTTGAAGCTCTGCTGTTCTAATGACGATGGAGAGTAACCTGCAAACGAAAACCAAACAGAGAACAGAAAGCCAAATATGAAAAATAAAAAGAGAAATAAAACAAGAACCCACCACGCCCACCTGCTCACGATGGAGCTGGGTGGTGGTGGAGCTCACAGTGGGGTCTTGAACCACTGTGAGCTTCTCCTGCACTCAGCGTTCCTCTTCTCAACTGGTGAGAAGAGGTGCTGTGTATGGAGAGGGAGAGGGGAAGTTAGTGGTCGGCAGGGAGTGGTGTGTGTGGTGCGCAGGGGAGGGTGAAAGTGTGGTGTTTGAGGGTCTGCTCGCACGAGGGAGAGGGCCAAGGGTTTTAAAGAGGAAGAGGAACGCCTACCCATGCTGCTGGCAGAGGAGTGGCACGAAGAGGCGCATGCCCCATGACTTGAGCCGCGCGAGAGAGAAGAATTCAAAGTAAAAATAAAAAATGAAATGGTGAAATTGCAATGCAGCACTTGATGAAGATGTTAATTAGATGGCTAATTATTCGCTCTCCTCGCCTCTTTTAAAAAAATGCATGCATGTGTCTATGTACAAATGCCACTGTAGCTATATAAGATGCAATGGTAGTGCTAGGAAATAACACAAGATGGCATATTTATTGGTGTATTTTTGCTGTGCAATCAGTTGCACTATTGGAGATGTTCCGCTGTGCCTGGGGCTTCGCCTGGAGCTTGTAGGTGCTGGAGCGAGGTTGAAGCTTTACTAATGGTGATCGTGGCAGTGAAGACCTGAAGACGAATACGACCTTGCGGCCAAGTTAAAGAGGTTCAGGAGCTTCGCAGGGATGCGGCGAAGGTATGGGTGGCGGTGGCGTGCTGCGAAGGTGTGTATGGTGGCTGGCGAAGACGGAATAGGTCGGAGATGATGGGTTTGTTTGGCGGGGAGTTCGAGTGGACGGGAAGGCGAATAGGGAGACGGGTTTAGCAAGGCATGATGCGGTGGTCGGCGAGGCAGATGGAGGAGTTTAGTGGCGTATACGCCTTGTTGGAGGAGTGGTTGGAGACAGGGAAGATGGAGGTGAGCGGTGGCATCGAAGGCTATTTTTGAGGTTTTTGGGTATAAAACTAAACCTAAGAGCTAAGCGACTTAATCTAACCTAATCTAAACAGAAGAACGGGGGAGAACAACACTGGCATTGGTAGGACGGAGCTAAGTGATGGGAACACCATCATGAGTCCTAACTAGCTCATTTTGACTTAGAAAAGAGAACAAAATCTCCTACATAACCAAATGAAGGGCTTAACTCAACGAATAACTGGTTTGAGCGAAAAGTAAGAAACAAAGGGTAAAACTGTAATTTTACCTTTGCAGTACAACAACGGGATTTCTCGGGGGCTAAACATAGGTCAAATGGTCTTAACAAGATAAAAAGTGGGTTATTTCAATTAGAAAAGGGTTAATGTGAAATCTGGGAATTAAATGATTTCTTGTACTCCTAAAACAGATTCACTTAATCTAACAAGGTTCTGGTCAGGATAAAATGCAACTGAACCCTCTAAAATTCATGGAAAAGTACCTTCTAGGGTTTAGAACCTTCAATTTGGCCTTTGAAACCTACTTTGACCTAAATAGGGGTCCTAGTCAAATATTTGCCCTAAATTGGATTTTTGTGTAAAATGTCTAGTCAAACGTGGTCACACCTAAAATCCAACTTCATCATTGAATTCCTTAGGTCCAAATTAGGTTTATACCAAAATTTGGACCTAAAGGGAGTTCACCTTGATCTACTTTACAAAATAGTGCAACCCAATTACATTTAGACCCCTAGCTTTTGAAAACTATTGCAAAGACCCCCCTAACTTCCTCGTCATTCTTTACAATTAGGACCCTCCACCATTATAGCGGGGAAATCCTACTCCGACGAGGATTCAAGGAGGATTTCTCTTTGATTCCTCAGAGACTCCCTCTCAAATTTTAAAGGGGATTCTCTGAGGAATTTCCAATTGTGTGAACCCAATCTCAAGCCTTGATTACCACCCAATCTCTCATGCGAATGCATGAGTGATTTGGGTATCTCTCGCCTTCCAAGTTTGGCGAGGCTGCCCGTGCTTGGAAGCTTGCCTTCCAAGCACAAGGCCCTTTGCCAGAGGCTATTTAAAGGTCCCCTAACCTAGCCGTTCATCCCCAGTTTGGTTTGGCTGGAGACAACCCCTCAATTTCTTCTCTTCTCCTCTTTCCAAACACCCAGTGAGCTCTAGCGATCTATTGCTCCTCCTCTCGTCGCTTTTGCACAATACCAGTGGCAGAGTTGTCTCTACCTCCGTCGTTCTTGTCATGCCATACTTGCGCACGCGTCAACTACCTCCTGGTCGTCGCTGTCCCCCTCCACTGGGATCTTCGTCTCCGGCGGTGGCAGATATGAGCCGACCTCCATCCTCTCTCCTTTCATCCTTAAAATAGGTCAAATACTTCCCCTCTCTCTTCTCTTTATTTTCCCTCTCTCTATTTCTATTTTCACCCCTCGACGCTCACAGACCACCACCATCGTCTCCAACTGCAGCAGACCCCCAGCAAGGAGCTTCCGTCATTCCACGCACCCTTCCGCCTCGCCAAACACCTTAGAAGCTCCACCACCTTCCACTGATCATTTTCCCCCTCTCCATCGACTGCCACACGTTCCACACTCTTTCCCTGAACAAACCCAACTCCTCGGCCACAGAACGACCTAGGCACGCACGCCCAAGCCACCTTGCACCACGCCAACCATCGGGACACCTTCGCCATGCCACGTCGAAGCCCCCTGCTTGTTCTAATGAGGCCGCAAGGCCGTGTTGCTTGAACGCAGGTTCTGACCTTGTCCACCATTAGAGCAGGCTTGAAGTAGCTTGCAACCTTCGATCTAGGCAGCCTCTCTCCAGGCATCCAAGTCCAGGTGACGTGGATTTATCGCCCGCACACATTCAGCCAGTGATTGGCTTTGAAGACCCTTGCAGCTTCGGCAATTGAACGTGGCCCCTGCGGGCGCACGCAAGAAAGCAGGTGGGACATTTAATCCCACCTCGGTAACTTTAGAGGAGGTAGTGTGGCATAAATTGAAAATGTGTTAGGGGCTTATCGCCTCCTGACACAAGGTGAGGTCCCACTCGCCTCCCCACGCCTCGTCTGCGATACACTACTCCGCGGACCTGGTAGCCTGATCCGATTACCTGTGCACTCCTTGTGCACGACCCACGTTGGTGCGCCTGGTCTCGGGTGGGCTGACTCGACCCGTATATTCGAGCAGGCTTTAGGAGAGCGAGCCTAAGAGAGAAAAGAGAGAGAGTTCGCGGGAGAGGGTGGGGGTAGGTTTTGCACTTGCAGGGAAAGGAAGAAGAAAGCCAAAAAGGAAGGAGGAGGCTGAAGGAGAAGAAGCTAAGGAGAAGAGGGGTGAAGCTGCAGAGAAGAAGAAGGTTGAAGAGAAGGCACGGCTGAGGAGAAGGCGAAGCCAAGGAAGAAAGAAGAAGATGAGCTGAAGGCCAAGGTAGAAGGGAACGGAAGAAAGAAGTTGAAGGCCAAAGCTAGAGAAGAAGGAAGAAAAAGTCAAAGCAGAAAGGAAGAAGAAGAAGAAGGAAGGAAGAAGACAAAGAAGAAAGAAGCCACCACCAAAGAAAAGGACCAAATCCAAGGCAGAAAGAAGAGCCAGAGAAAGAAAGAAGTAAGGAGAAGAGGAGCCAGAGAAAGAAAGAAGGAAAGAAGAATAGAGAAGCCAAATAAGGGAAAGAGAAAAACAAGCCAAAGAGAAGAAGCAAGAGAAGAAGAAAAGTGAAACACTTTTAGGATGTCTAACTCTATAATCAGAAGTCCAATTCTTCCCAATTTCTCTTTTTTGCTACATTTTTTTATTCATAAACTCATGCTTTACATTCTGAATTATATTTTGAGGAATTTTATGTGTTCAAATTGCATCGATTATTGAGATTAGCGCATGAACTCCATTTGCTCGTTGTATTCGACCTCGGACTTAAACATGAACTCCATCCGAGTAATAAAATTGATTTGTTTTGAACTCTTTTTCGACTGTACTACAATGCGACCTTTTTAAAACCTGATCAAGCGCTCTTAACACTGGGGAAGAAGGTGCTCCGATGATGGGAACAGTGACGACGACAGAGATAGACAGGCTCCTGTTGGTGCTAAAAGAGAGAGAGAGAATCCGACCACTGGTTTTGTGGACGGATGACGAAGGAGGTCAGGAGGAGTCGCTGGAGCTTGTGGAGCTTCGTGGCCGGAAGAGGAAGGAGGAAAGGAGGGTTTCACGACCAGAATCAAGCTTAGGAGACTCGGCGAGGTCTGGTGGTTCTTTATATAGGCAGTAGAGGGTGGTTGAAGCTTGGAATCCAAGCTATCAACCTTGGAAGGTTCGTCTAAGTAGGAAACTCACTTCTTCCACAAGTTCGCATTAGGATTTGGGAGAGAATTGGAGCCCAAGATGCGCAGCTCAAATTGTAGAGAAATCTCTCAGGAGTCTCCCTTCCAATTTTGGAAGGGATTTGTCAATCAATCAGAGAGAAATCCCTAGTCGAAGGTCGTTGGAGTAGGATTCCTCCGCGATAATGGCAGAGGATCCTATTTGCAAAGAGTGACGATAAGGATAGGGGCCTTTTTGTAAGGACTTCGAAAGTTAGGGGTTTGAATTGGATAGAAAGAGTCTGACTGGACCAAAATGCAAACTTGGTAAAGATGATCTCAGATTGAGCCGAAAATTTGGTACAAACCTAATTTGGATCTAAGGAATCCAATAGTGAAGTTATATTTAGGGTTTGACCATTTTTTACTAGGTAATTTATGCAAAATCCTAAATTAGGGTAAATGTCAGCCTGAGACTTTGTTTTGGGTCAAGACGGATTCTGATGGTCAAATTGAAGGTACTAAACCCTAGAGAATATTTTTTTTTTATGGATGTTAGAGGGTTTAGGTGAATTTTATCCTGGCCAGAACCTTAGTTAATTAAGCAGGTCTGTTTTTAGCATTTCAGAAGTCATTTAATTCTCAAAACACGCGAAAACCCTTTTCTATCAGTTCTAACCCACTTGTTAGCCTTTTAGGACCATTTGACCCTTAATTAACCCCTGAGAAAACCTGTGATTGTACTGCATTCATGAAATGATGGTAAAATTATAGTTTTAACCCTATTTTCTTGTCTTTCTTTTAGAATGATTATGTAATGAATTACAGTTCTCTGGCGGCTCTGTAGGAGCATTTAAGGACTTAGTCAGTTCAAATTGAGCTAGTTATGGCTCATGATGGTGTTCCCATCTGATGAGAACCTCATCATCAGCTCTAACTAGCTCTTTTTGACCTGAAAAGTAGAACAAAAGCTCCTACATAACCTAAAGGAAGGCCTAATTCAAGGGATCACTAATCTGGGAAGAGAACATGAAACAAAGGGTAAAATTGTAATTTTACCAGTGCAGTTCATAAAAAGGTTTTCCAGGGGCTAAACACAGGTTAATTGGGCTTAATAAGAGGAAAAGTGGGATGGTTCAGTCAAAAAAGGGTTTTGGTGAGATTTAAGAATTAAATGACATTCTGTAACCCTAAAACAAACCCACTTAATTTCACAAGGTTTCAGTCAGGATAAAAATCAACCAAACCCTCTAAAATTCATGAAAAGATATCCCCTAGGATTTAAACCCTTCAATTTGGCCTTTGGAACCTATTTTGACCTAGATTGGGGTCCTAACTCAATATTTGACCTAATTTGGGATTTCATGCAAAATATCCAATCAAACGTGGTTAAACCTAAAATCCAACTTTACCATTGGATTTCTTAGGTCCAAATTAGGTTTGTACCAAAATTTGGACCTAAGGGAAGGTCATCTTGATCTACTTTGCAAAAAAGTCCACCCAATTACATTTTGGCCCCTAACTTTTGAAAACCCTTACGGATACCCCCTCAACTTCTTTGTCACATTTTGCATTTCGATCCCTCTGCCATTGCAGCAGAAGACCCATACCTCCAGCGAACTTTCGAGGAGGATTTCTCCTCGCTTCCCCAGGGTGCTGCTCTCAAATTTGAGAGGGAGGTTCTCTGAGAAGTCCCCTACTACTTGAGCAGCTCTCCATGCCCTGATTTGCCCCATACCTCTCATGCGAACGCTCGAGAGGCATGGGTCACATACCCGCGGCGACCTCCGGCGAGGATTTTTCTCTCCTGCCAAGCGCCTGACCCTCTGCTTGTGCCTATAAAGGAAACTCCAAGACCAACCGCTTCTTCGAAGTTTGTTCTGGCCTGAGATACCCTCTCAATCTCGTCCGTCCTCATCTCCGATCTCCTCTCCCTCATCTCGCCACTCTGCCACCATACCAGTGGCATGGTTCGCTTTGCTTCGTTCCTCCGCGTTGCGCCGCACTAGCGCATGCCTCTCTGACCTCCTGCAGGCGGGCGCGCAGAAGCGGGTGGGACTTTTAGTCCCACCTCGGGCGTTTTGGAGTAAGGTGAGTGATATAAGTTGAATTTGTGTTTCTTCTTCGTTGCCTTCGAACACGAGGGGAGGTCCCCTTGCCCACTCACCCGCCTCGTCCGTACTCACTCCTTCACAGACATGGCTGACCTGACTCGGTAACCCTGCACTCCTTGTGCATCACCTACGCCGGTGCGCCTAGACTCGAGTGCACTTGACCTGACCCGAATACCCGATTGGCTTTGGGAGAGTGAACCGAAGAGCGAAATAGAGAGAGAGACGCGGGGATGGTAGGGGATAGGTTTTGCATTGTGGTGCTGTGCAGGAAAGAAGGTAGCAGTAGAGGAAGAGAAGAAGAAGAAGGTTGCTGGTGAAGGAGAAGAAGAAAGAGAGAAGCAGGGACTTAGCCACAGAAGAAGAAAGAAGGAAGAAGACCAGGGGCAAAGGTAGGAGAAGGCAGGAGCTGAGGAAATCTAAGTGCAGAAGGAAGAAGGAAGTAGAGGTGCGGCCATGCAGAGCAGAAGCAGAGAAAGAAAATGTTAAGACCCGTGACATCAAAACACTTTAAGACGTCTGGGAGTTGGTCCAGACGTCTGATCAGACGTCTGGACGCCTTCCCAGACGTCTGGAAATTAATTTTTACGTGCGTATGATCGCGAGTCTATGCGTGTGCCGCGCACAGACTGAAACCCAGCTGCCCTCTTCTCTCTCTCTCTCTCCCCTCGTCGGCCTGCAGGACCCTTTCCCTCGCACCTACAAATACCCCCGTCCTCTCCCTCACGCCACCCCACTCCATCCTTCTCCTCCTTCCTCCAGCGCGAGAGCGAGAGTGAGAGCGAGCAGCAGCTATTGCCAGGTGCAGTGACGGAGAGGAGAGGTGTAGTGAGAGGGAAGAGAAGAGAGCGCGCGTGCCGTGAGAGAGTGTTACGAACGCGGCTTCAAGACGTTTTTTAAGACGTCTGGGAGGTGGCCCTGCCGTCTGACCAGACGTTTGGAACCCCTTCCAGACGTCTGGGATTTAATTTCTGTGGCGTACGGGGTTGCGTCTGCGCGCAGGCGCGCGCAGACCTGCAACCGCCGCTCCTTGCCCTCTTTTTCCCTCTCTCCTCCTGCAGGGCGCAGTGCTGCGCTCTCACTCTCTCTCTCTCTCCCGCGCGGCCTTATAAGGCCCTCGCCCTCTCCCTCACTCTCATCTCCTCCGCTTCCTTCTTCTTCTTCCAGCCGGTGCGAGAGCGAGCGGCGGCAGCAGCGGCCGCGGCAAGTGTGTGGGAGGAGGTGTTGCGCGAGGGAGGAGACGCTCGACAGTGAGGGCTCGAGCTTGCTGGGGCAGCTAGAGCTGGCCGGCGGGGGAGCAGCGGGCGTGGAGTGTCGCGGGAGCGCTGCTGCAACTCCTGATAGCTTAAAAGAAAGAGAGAGAGAGAGCGTAGCACTGCGCCCTGCAGGAGGAGAGAGGGAAAAAGAGGGAAAGGAGCGGCGGTTGCAGGTCTACGCACGCCTGCGCGTAGACGCAACCCCGTACGCCGCAGAAATTAAATCCCAGACGTTTGGAAGGGGTTCTAGACGTCTGGTCAGACATCTGGGCCACCTCCCAGACGTCTTAAAAAACATCTTGAAGCCGCGTTCGTAACAATATAACAAACTCAAAGGAAGTTTCGTCCCCGAAACTTGTGCTAACTAGGGTGCGGGAAAAAAAAATGTCATGTAAAACCATAACAAACTCGAAGAGGACCGAAGCCGGTCCGAAAAGATGTACCCGCGAAGGGCTCTGGGTACCGCTCTCGCATTGCCACCTCAGGCTCCCAGGTAGCCTCCTCGTACCGCTGGCTCCTCCACAAAACCTTCACCAGGGGTACTTGCTTTTGTCTCAAACTGCGGTCGGCTCGGTCAAGAATCTGCACTGGCCGCTCGGGGTAGGTCAGGTCGTCGCCCACCTCAACGCTCTTGTGACTCATTATGTGACTGGGATCGGCTACGTAATTCCTGAGGTTGAACACGTGGAACACGTCGTGCACACTAGAAAGCTGAGGAGGGAGGGCAAGTCTGTAAGCAACGGGTCCAACCCGCTCCAGGACCTCAAAGGGCCCCACGAACCTCGGCGCGAGCTTCCCTCTCACCCCAAACCGCTGCAGGCCCTTCATGGGTGAAACACGAAGGAAGACGTGGTCCCCAACCTCAAACTGCACCTCTCTGCGTCTCCGATCCGCGTAGCACTTCTGTCTGCTCCTGACAGTGCGAAGTCGCCTGTGGATCTGCTCGACTACCTCCTGACTCTGCCGGATCAACCTGGGGCCAACCTCCCACTTGGTCCCCACCTCAACCCAACTCAAGGGTGCCGTACACCTCCGTCCGTACAGAGCCTCGTAGGGAGCCATGCCGATGCTCGAGTGATAGCTGTTGTTGTATGCAAACTCCACCAGGTGCAGGTGCTCCTCCCAAGAGCCCCTCCAGTCCAGTACACAGGCACGCAAAAGGCCCTCAAGTGTCTGTATCGTGCGCTCAGACTGTCCGTCCGTCTGGGGGTGGTAAGCTTTACTAAACCTCATCCGCGTCCCCAGGGCCTGCTGAAACTTAGCCCAAAACTGGGACGTAAAGCGGGTATTCCGGTCGGATACGATCTCCCGCGGAACTCCGTGTAGTCGTACCACGTCGCTGATATACCTCTCTGCCAACTGTACTGGTCCCAAAGTGACTCGGATCGGCAAGAATCGTGTCGTCTCAAGGCGTAAACTGTAAACTGGCTCCGACTCTGTAACTGTAAACTGGCCAAGTGTGCGGGCGCCTTCCGGCTCAAGGCGTCAACCACCACATTGGCCTTGCCCGGGTGATAGGAAATGTTGCAGTCGTAGTCCTTCAGGAGCTTCAACCAACGTCTCTGTCTCATGTTGAGCTCCTTCTGATAAAAAAGGTATCTGAGGCTCTTGTGATCTGTGAAAATTTCGAAGGTCTCACCGTACAAGAAGTGCCTCCAAGTCTTCAGCGCGAAGACAACAACTGCCAACTCCAGGTCGTGGGTAGGGTAGGTATGCTCATGGGGCTTCAGTTGTCGCGAAGCGTAAGCGACAACGTGACCCTTCTGCATGAGCACACCTCCTAACCCCTGCAAGGAGGCATCCGTGTACACAACGAACCCGCCACTACTGTCAAGGATGGTGAGCACGGGAGCCGAGGTCAACCTCTCCTTCAGCTCCTGAAAACACGCCTCACAGGCGTCTGTCCAAGTGAAGGGCATGTCCTTCCAGGTCAACTGTGTCATGGGACGCGCAATCTGTGAAAAACCTCTGATGAATCGTCTGTAGTTGCCTGCCAGTCCCAGGAAACTACGAATCTCGGTGACTGAATGCGGTCTCTCCCACCTGAGCACTGCCTCGACCTTGGCTGGGTCAACCGCCAAGCCATCCCCAGAGATCACATGACCCAAGAAGGTCACCTCCCTCAACCAGAACTCGCACTTGCTGTATTTGGCGTGCAGCGTACGTCATCTCAGTGTGTCCAGAACCATCCGCAAGTGTTGTCCGTGCTACGTCTGATCTCGAGAATAGATGAGTACATCATCAGTGAATACCACCACGAACTGGTCCAAGTACGGTCTAAACACCCGGTTCATCAGGTCCATGAAAGCAGCGGGGGTATTGGTCAGCCCAAACGGCATGACCAAAAACTTGTAGTGTCCGTACCGGGTGCGGAAAGCTATCTTGGAGACGTCTGTCCCTAATCCTCAACTGGTGGTATCCAGACCTCATGTCGATCTTGGAGAACATCGTGGCACCTCGCAACTGGTCAAACAAGTCGTCGATCCTCGACAGCGGATATCTGTTCTTGATGGTGACCCTATTCAGCTATCGGTAGTCCACACAAAGGCGTAGGGTACCATCCTTCTTCTTCGCAAACAGTACCGGGGCTCCCCAAGAAGACGCACTGGGCCTCACAAAGCCCTTCTCCAAAAGATCCTGCAACTAAGTCTTGAGCTCTCGTAGCTCAAGCGGTGCCATCCTGTATGGCGCGGTGGAGATGGGGCTGGTCCCTGGTACTAGTGAGATCTCAAACTCGATCTCACACTCGGGCGGTAGTCGTGGTAACTCGTCTGGGAACACGTCAGGGTACTCTCTGACCACCGGGATGCTCTGGAAGTCTGCCACAGGGCTGGGCTCTGCCACCACACAAGCTAGGAAGCCCTCACACCCCTGGCTTAAAAGTCTCGCCTCCCGAAGTGTCGAAATGCACCTGAAGCCTCCATCCACTGGCTATCCGTGAAACTCGAAAGTAGGCAACTCCGGCATGGAGATGACAATCTTCCTCTCAAAATAGTCCACCAAGGCGTGGTAAGCGGACAGCCAGTGTTACGAACGCGCGGCTTCAAACGTCTTTTAAGACGTCTGGGAGGTGGCCCAGACGTCGGAGCAGACGTCTGGAAGCCCTTCCAGACGTCTGGGATTCGGTTTCGGCGGTACGTGCGGTTGCCTCTGCACGCCTGCGCGCGCAGACCTGCAGATGCGCTCCTTTTCCCTCTCCTCCGCAGGCGCTGCCCCCTCTGTCTCGCTCTTTCTCTCTCTCTCTCTCTCCCTCTCTCTCTCTCTCTCTCTCTCTCCCAGCGCGACTTTAAAAAGCCACGCCCTCTCCCTCACTCTCATCACCTCCACTCCCTTCCTCTTCTCCTTCCATTCGGTGCGCGAATGCGAGCGTGAGCGAGCGGCAGCAGAAACGGCCGCGGTGGGTGCGGGAGGAGGTGCTGCTCGTGGGAGGAGGCGTCAGCCGTGAGGGCTTGCTCCTGCCGGGGCAGCGAGAGCCGGCCAGCGGGGGCGGAGCGGGTGCAGAGTGACGCGGGAGGCCTGCTGCAGCTCGAGCAGCAGGCGGACGAGGCGCGGCCGTGCGTCGCGGGCGGAGGGCGAGTCGCGATTTGATTCTGGAAGTTTTTCCAGAATCAGACGTCTGGGATTCCAACCAGACGACGGGGAAGACGTCTGGAGGACTGTCCAGACGTCTGGTAAGTACGTTATTTTTCGTACCTTCTTCCTTTCCTTCGACCGTCCGTACTGTGCAAGAGGATGTGTACGCGCATGTTCTGAGATTCGCATCCAACGCGAATTAGACGTCTGGCAGTGGTGCCAGACGACTGGAGGGACTTCCAGACGTCTGGGGTAACCATCGGACGTCTGGGAACTAGGCCAGATGCCCCCGCAGGCTTCTGGACGTCTGAGAGACCACGCAGGACAACGTACCATCTGATCCCCATTTTTAAGACGTCTGGAAGAAATTCCAGACGTCTGATTTTGCACTGTTTCGTCATTTTCGACCCGTTTAGGGCCCGTTCGGAGTCCATTTTCCGCGTTTCGAGTTGCGTGCTTTCGGAATTAAATCCTCTACCTGTCTACAGTAGTTGTATACTGTTTTGAGAAACTCCTTGTGTTTGATCCTTGTGATAGGACCCCGTTCCGTTGCAGTCTCGAGGGTTGCGGAGGTACGCGGGATTCCCGACCACACCCCCAGTACGCCTGTTGTAACCGGTAGAGTGGCTTTTAAGTTTATTAGTATAATCTGTTAAATTATGGAACCATAAATAGAACCTAGGACATTGCATGAATCCTAGGAATGAGAAACTAGAATGAATGGTAGATCCTAGGGTGTTGCATGAATCCTAGGGCTGGAAAACTAGATTGTGTGATAGATCCTAGGGTATGGCATGAATCCTAGGATGGGAGGAACTAGTGGAATATATGAATACTGCAGTCTTGGAAAATGTGGAAAGGAAATAATAACTACCTGTAAATTGGTTTAACAGCTGCCTGGTATGAATAAATGAGCATGTCTGAGAATATGGGATGTATGAACGTGAAACTGGAAAGGTGAAACCTGAATGTGCTGAGTTAAAAGAACTGGAACCCTACGGGGAATTAGGAGTGGAACTCCTGGAAAGAGAAAGGAATGGAATTGGAAAGAAAGACGTGGTAGTGTGCTGTCTCTTGGGTACGTAGTACCAAGGGAAATACCTGTACCTGTTTAGTGCAGAGCGGAGCCAGCCGCCCCAGAGACCCTGGGTTAGGACTGGCCACTTTGTACCGACTTGCTGGCCCTCGTGTACGTAGTACCGAGGAGAGCTACTAGTGTAGGGAGGTACTAGCTACCCCACGGGCCCCGGGGTTCTGCTAGCCTCCTACACCGACTTGTTTGGCCCACTGAGCAAACCAGGGTAGTTAGGCGAGGGTGCGCGGACTGTGGAGGGGCAAGGCCCCTGTTTGGTTACTGTGGAGGGGTTCGACCCCTGTTATTGAGAGAGCTATGCCCTGTGCTGGTTCCGTGCTGTGCTTTGGGCGCACCCGTTAACGGAAACGACTGACCGCATGCCAGTGCAGGTTAGCTACCTGTGCGTTTATCGCGTGTGCCGTAGTCACCGTTATGCTTGTCCATGACCTTGGGTGGTTGACTGAGAGTAGGATCAACACGGGGGACTCTCCCGGCCAGGAGAGCACCACGTGCTACTTCTACTTTTTGGAAAAGACTGCAATCAAGATCGTTCCCACGAGGAACATTCGAGATCAAGTGAAGGATCTGAGAAATAGATAAATTTTGAAACAATAGAAAGACATAAATAAAGGTAGAAAGAAAATTAAAACAGCTACTGTACACTTTACTGTTTCTTTAGTTTAGCTGCCACTCTACTCAGCGTTTTGCTGACGTGTTACACTCGTTACCTTTCAAGACCAGGTGTTGAGCAGCCAGGGTCAGCGGCTGCAGAGGATGCTGGGCCGGGTGGGGTCCAGTAGAGTTACCACTGTTCTCTTGTACCTCTTTTTGGTTCCACTGTAGTGAGTAGTTCTTGTTACCGCTGTACTTTTCTTTACCTGCAGTTCATATTATGTTATGAATGTTGTTCTACTGTTGTGGTGGTATATACTGTAGTGGTTTTTTTTCCTTACTGCTGTATTTTCTTACTGTTAGTTATATTCATGCTGAATGTGGTTTATTTTACTGCTCTTTTGGTTACTTCCTCGTTGGACGACTAGGTCTTGGGATTAGTCGAGTTGGTCCAGGTCTCGTGTCTCGTAGGGACTCGGGAATCGGGTTATTACAGCCAGTCCATCCCCAGAATTATGCCAAAGTCCTTCATCTGTATCATAATTAGATCAGCTGGCAGTCTATGTCCCCCGACGCTGACCTCGCAATCCGTGTACACCTCCTCAGCTACAAACAGCTGACCACTCGGACCTCTGATTACGAACGGATTCTCTAACAGCGTATAGTCCTGGCCCAAACTAACTGCGAAACTGGCTGCGACAAACGAGTGCGTAGCGTTGGAATCGAAAAGTGTGTAAATGAGTTTGCCAGAAACTGAAACCATACCTGCCACCACCGATCCCGAAGCTCTGGCATCCCTGTGTGTCAGGGCGTTGATACACCCCTCAGCTCTAGGTGCGGACGAAGCAGCCACACTCTGCGTCGGAAGGGTAGGTGCTGGCCGGTACCCTCCTCGTGACTGCTGTCCTCCTCCTCGCGCCTGGGAACCGCAGCCTCTTGCGCACCCTCCATGCTCTGCGTGGGAAGTATCTGCTGACCTCCTCCCCTAGATGGGCAGTCCCTCCTGATGTGGCCCGGCTGGCCACACTGGTAACAGAGGGGAACCCGACTGCCGCCCTCAGTGGGTCCCTGCTGTCGGCTGGGCGGGGGTCCAGTGCTGGCGACTGGCCCCTGTCGAGGGCCCCCAAAGGCCACTGATGGCCCTGCAAAACGTGACGGCTCTCCTGCGGACGCCACGTGTCTCCTCTCTCGCCGGCCTTGTGAAAAGTTTGGATGAAAGGGTCTCTTCCGCCCGCCGTCAGTGTCTCGCGCGGACGGGTTGTTCTCCTCGTAAGTCATGGCTGCCTCCACCCCCTCGAAAACGTAGGCAGCTTCAGGGGTTTGACATACCCCCGAATCGCAGGCCGGAGCCCCTTGGTGAACCTCCAAAGGCGCTCCTCCTCAGTGGCTACCGCTGTCGCTGCAAAGCGGGACATCTCTAGGAAAAGCGTGCGGTACGCGCTCACGGTCATCGTCCCTTGGCGAAGAGTGTGAAACTCCCGCCTCCTCTGGTCCTGCCATGTTTGGGGAAAGTACTGCTCGCAGAAGAGGGTGACGAACCGATC
The DNA here is from genome assembly GCA_037157565.1 of Thalassia testudinum. Classification (NCBI taxonomy): domain Eukaryota; kingdom Viridiplantae; phylum Streptophyta; class Magnoliopsida; order Alismatales; family Hydrocharitaceae; genus Thalassia; species Thalassia testudinum. The sequence goes on along the minus strand of JAZHRO010000022.1, from coordinate 63,660,422 downwards.
CCAGGTCGGCTCGTCCCTCTCCTGTCCCCGGACCGCCCTCCACCACCTGTGTGCCGCACTCTCCAGCTGGTACGTGGCAAGGGCCACGCGGCACTCCGCCGGGGGGCGAAGGGTGTCGAAAATCTTCTCCAGTTACTCGAGGCAGTCCTCTGCCTCGGTCGGGTCCTCATCCCTCTTGAAGGAGGGGGGCTTCAGCTTCCGGAACTACCCGAAGAGCTCGAAGTGGCGCTGCAGTGGAGATGCTGGTGCACCTCTGGGCAAAGGTGACTCATGCACAGAAGTGTCGGAGGAAGGTGGGGGCGGCGGCGGCCCATCCCCTCCCCCGTGTCCAGCGCCGCGTCCATCGTGTGGTCGCACAGAGGACTCCCCCTCCGCAGCCCTAGGGTGAGGCGCTCGGGGCGGTGGGTGGAGCTCCTTTCGTACAATGTCCCGTATTAGTTGGGCGAGGTCCTGGGCCTGGATGCCTGGGAGTAGCGGCTGATCCACTGAGGCATCGGTAACGGCACGCCCACCTCGCCGACCTCGTCCTCGGCCGCGGACGCGGCCCGTATCGCCAGTCCCGCGACGATGCATCTCCTGCAAGGAGACGCGAAACTAAACGAAACACGTCAATATGGAACGATACCTAACGAAAACGTCTAAGAGCTCATGTCAAAAGATATGTTTTGGTTGCTACTCTAGTTATAGACATGTGAATTGGTTATTTTCCAATCAGTTGATTCACCTCTCGGGACGACCTTGCTCTGATACCATCTTGTAACGACCCAATTCCCTAGTCCCTACGAGACACGAGAATCGGACCGACTCGACTAATCCCAAGACCTAGTCGTCCAATAAGGAAGTAACCAAAAGAGCAGTAAAATAAACCACATTCAGCATGAATATAACTAGCAGTAACAAAAATACGGCAGTTAGAAAAGGAACTACTACAGCATGTACCACCACAACAGTAGAACAACATTTATAACATAACATGAACTACAAGTAAAGAAAAGTACAGAGAGTAACAAGAACTACTCACTACAGTGGAACAAAAAGGGGTACAAAAGAACTGCGGTAACTCTACTGGACCCTACTCGGCCCAGCGTCCTCTGCAGCCGCTAACCCTGGCTGCTCAACACCTGGTCCTGAAAAGTAACGAGTGTAACACGTCAGGGAAACGCTGAGTAGAGTGGCAACTAAAACTGGAGAAGCAGTAGAGTGTACAGTAGCTGTTATATTTTGTTACTTTTTTTATTTACGTCTTTCTTTTATTTCACGATTTATTTATTTCTAAAATCCTTTACTTGATCTCGAATGTTCCTCGTGGGAACGATCTTGATTGCAGTCTTTTTCGAAAAGTAGAAGTAACACGTGGTGCTCTCCTGGCCGGGAGAGTCCCCGTGGTGGTCCTACCCTCAGTCAACCACCCCAAGGTCGCTGACAGACGTAACGGTGACTACGGCACGCGCGATAAATGCACGGGTAGCTACCCCGCACTGGCACGCGGTCAGTCGTTTTCGTTAACGGGTGCGCCCCAAAGCACAGCATGGAACCAGTATAGGGCAGAGCCCTTTCAGTAACAGGGGTCCAACCCCTCCACAGTCCGCGCACCCTCACCTGACTACCCTGGTTTGCCCAGTGGGCCTAACAAGTCGGTGTAGGAGGGTAGCAGAACCCCGGGGCCCGTGGGGTAGCTAGTGCTCTCCCTACACTAGTAGCTCTTCTCGGTACTGCGTACGCGAGGGCCAGCAAGTCGGTGTACAGTGACCAAACCCACCCCGGTCTCAACCTGATGGCGGCAAGCTCCCCTCTACACTAAGAGGTAATGTGTGCTCTCTTTGGTACCCCGTACCCAAGAGACAACACACTTCCACGTTTCATTTCCTCAGTTCCATTCATTCTCTTTCCAGGAGTTCTACTCCTAATTCCCCGTAGGGTTCCAGCTCCTTTAACTCAGCTCATTTAGGTTTCACCATTCCAGTTTTACGTTCATACAACCCATGTTTTCCATCATGTTTATTTATTCATAACAGACAGTGGTTAAACCAATTTATAGGCAGCTATTATTTCCTTTCCACTTTTCAGAGACTGCAATATTTATCTATTCCACTAGTTCTCCAGTCCTAGGATTCATGCCGTACCCTAGGATCTATCATACAATCTAGTTTTCCAGCTCTAGGATTCATGCAATACCCTAGGATTTATCATTCAATCTAGTTTCTCATTCCTAGGATTCATGCAATGCCCTAGGTTCTATTAATTATTCCATAATTGTAACAAATTATACTAACGAATTTAAAAGCCACTCTACCAGCTATAACGGGAGTACTGGGGGCGTGGTCGGAAATCCCGCGCGCCTCCGCAACCCTCGAGACTGCAATGGAACGGGATCTTAACACAAGGATCAAACACAAGGAGTTTCTCAGAACAGTATATAATTACTGTAACTGGGTAGAGGATTTTATTTCGAAAAGAATGCAACTCGAAACGTGGAAAACGGACTCCGAATGGGCCCTAAACGGGTCGAAAACGACGAAACAGTCCAAAATCAGACGTCTGGAACCTCTTCCAGACGTCTTAAAATGTGGGTCAGATGGTACCTTCATTCTGTGTAGTCCCTCAGACGTCCAGAAGCCTGCGGGGGCGTCTGGCCTAGTTTCCAGACGTCCGGTGGTCAACCTGGACGTTTGGAAGTCCTCTCCGTCGTCTGGCACAGCGGCCAAATGTCCGATTCGCGTTGGATGGCGAGTCTCGCGCCCTCCCGAGCAGAACCTGCACATATCCAGCCCTCGCTCTCAGTACGACGGGTTGTAGATGAAGGCGCGGCGGACGGCTGCATTGCCGTACGTGCGAAAAAGGAAGAAGGACGAAATAACTTACTTGCCAGACATCTGGACAGTCCTCTAGACGTCTTCACCATCGTCTGGTTGGAAGCCTAGACGTCTGATTCTGGAAAAACTTCCAGAATCAAAGCTCGACTCGCTCTCCGCCCGCGATTCACGACCGTGCTGCGCCCCGTCTGCCTGCTGCTCGAGCTGCAGCAGCCCTCCCACGACACTCCACGCCCACTGCTCCCCCGCCGGCCGGCTCTAGCTGCCCCGGCAATCAAGATCGTTCCCACGAGGAACATTCGAGATCAAGTAAAGGATCTGAGAAATAAATAAATCGTGAAATAATAGAAAGACGTAAATAAAGAAAGTGACAAAATATAACAGTTACTGTACACTCTACTGCTTCTTCAGTTTTAGTTGCCACTCTACTCAGTGTTTCCCTGACGTGTTACACTCGTTACTTTTCAGGACCAGGTGTTGAGCAGCCAGGGTCAGCGGCTGCAGAGGACGCTGGGCCGAGTAGGGTCCAGTAGAGTTACCGCAGTTCTTTTGTACCCCTTTTTGTTCTACTGTAGTGAGTAGTTCTTGTTACTCTTTGTACTTTTCTTTACTTGTAGTTCATGTTATGTTATAAATGTTGTTCTACTGTTGTGGTGGTACATGCTGTAGTAGTTCCTTTTCTTACTGCCGTATTTTTGTTACTGCTAGTTATATTCATGCTGAATGTGGTTTATTTTACTGCTCTTTTGGTTACTTCCTCGTTGGACGACTAGGTCTTGGAATTAGTGGAGTTGGTCCGGTTCTCGTGTCTCATAGGGACTCGGGAATTGGGTCGTTACAGAGAGGGACCTCGCCGGAGCAGTTCGAGGCCAACTGATGAGAACCTCATCATGCGCCATAACTAGCTCATTTTGACCTCATACAGAGAATAAAAGCTCCTACATAACCTTAGAAAGGCTTGGATCAGAGAGATTCTGAGTTTGCAAAGAAAACATAAACTGAGGGATAAAAATGCAATTTCACCAATCCGATCTGAAAATAGAGTAACTCAGGGTCCAAACATAGGTCAAAACAACCTAATAAGAAGAAAAGTGGAATGAGATGACTCAATAAGGGACTACAGCAACTCCAAGGAATTAAATGACAGCCTGTAACCCTAAAAACAAACCCACTTCAATTCACATGGTTCGAGGCAAGGTAAAAAATCAAATAAATCCTCTTAAATTCATAGAAAAATAATCTCTAGGGTTTAGGACTTTCAATTTGGCCTTAGGAACCCATTTTGACCTATATTGAGAATCATGCCCAATTAACAACTTAATTTGGGTTTTTGCGTAAATTGATCGGTCAAACAAGGTTTAATCTAGAAATAAAATTCACCATCAAAATCCTTAGGTCCTAATTAGTCATGTATAAAAACTTGGGCCTAAGAAGAAACCTTCTTGACCAACTTTACACTTTGGTCCTCATATATTTACTTTTTGGCCCTCAACTTTTGAACCCTCACATTTTGACCCCTAACTCTCCTTCGTTCTTTACGTTTAGGTCCCTCCTGCAAAACCTGAGCAGCGCCATGCTCCGGCGACCTTGCGAGGAGCATGGCGCCGATCAGGGTGAGGGAGGGGCCCTGGCAAGTCAATGGGGGGTACCCTGCGTCGTCAGCCACCGCAGGGACACCCCCCTGAGTGCTGCGACCGCCCATACCGCCCGTGCGAACGCACGGACGGTATGGGTCTCCTTCCTCCGGCGTCCTCCGGCGAGGGAGACACGTCGTCTCCCTCCGCCCTCCTCTCTGATTCTGCCCCTATAAATACCCCCGTCGCTCCGCCGTTCTTCCCAGCTCGGATCTGACGGAGACACCCCCTCAATTCCTCCCTTCCCACTCCGACAGACGCCCCCTTGCTCCGGCGGCCTCTCCTCCTCCTCCTCGTCGCCCTGCCGCACTACCAGCAGCAGGGTTACCTTCCCTCGATCTTCCCGCGCCTCACCCAGCGGGCGCCTCTCCGGCCCTCTCCTCGCCACTGCCCCTTCCTCTGGGCAGTTTCTTCTCCGGCGACATTCGATACGACTGTCGCCTGCTCCAACCCCTCCTCGTCCAGCTTTGTAGGTATAACTTCTCTTCTTCCTCCCCTCTTTCTTTTCCATACTGAAAACCCTTACTGTCGCCACCGATTTCCCACCGATCACCCTCTCCTTCTCCACCTCCGGCCAAACTCCGACGAACCGCTCCCATCGCTCCAGCACCCCACACGGCTCGCCGACCTGTGCATAACCTCCGCCTCCTCACCCTGATCCTCTTCCGCCCCTCCACTTCCCACCAAACGCCCTCTGCAGATCCACCGACCACCTTCGCTTCTCCGCCCGCAGTTTGACCTAGGACGACCCTTTTGCTCCACCACGCTCACTGCAGACCCTCCGACCACCTTCGCCGTGCCACGACGAAGGTTCTCCGCATATCTGATTAGGCCGAGAGGCCGTGCTTCTGTGAACAGGTGTTGCGCACGCCATCGCCATTGCTGAGCAGCGAAGCTCCTTTGACCTGCTGCTCCAGGCACACCATGCCCAGGTCAGACTCCCAGGCTTCGCGGGGTAGCTTCGCGAAGTGTCAGGCTGCAGTTCGGGCGAAGCCCTCGCCCGAAGCCCTCGCGCGAAGTTCGACTGCCGCTGCTTCCTCCGCGCAGGCACTCACAATGGGGTGGGACATTTAGTCCCACCTCGGAAGGCTTTGAAGAGGAGCGCCGATATAAGTTGAAAAAGTGCTGTAGGCTTATCGTCTCAGCACACGAGGTGAGGTCCCTCTCACACCGCTTCACCTGGCCCGTCCGCGAGCTCATCACGCGGATCCGGCCGACCCGACCCGACTTGACTGGCACTCCTCGCCCACCACCGCACGCCGGTGGGCTTGGACCCGGGCGCGACTCGTACCCGATTACCCGATTGCTCTGGGAGAGCTGTCCTAAGAGCAAATTCTGAGAGAGTAAGAGACGCGCGGGGGAGGGGGGTTGAGTAGGTTTTGCCCTCTGACTCTGAACTCTTGAGCGTGCAGGCACAGGTGAAGAAGAAGGAAGCTAAGGGAGACACTGTAGCAACAAGCGGTTTAAGTCGTCTGATTTTCCAATCTGACGACGTCCTGAAGGCAAAGAAGAAGAAGGAAGGCGAGGCAGAGGAAAGAGAAGAACACAGAGAGGCCAAGTGAAGACTCTGCACAGATCAGAAGACAAAGAAGCAAGAAGAAAAGAAGAAGAAGAGCACGGGAGGAAGATCTGAAGCAAGAAAAGAAGAAACAAAGAAAATAAAAAGAAGAAAAAGACAGGATCGTCCAACCAAGAAATAGAGGAAGAACACGAAGAACAAAAGCCAAAGAGGACAGAAGACAAAGAGGAAGAAAGGAGAAGAAGAAGAAGCCAAACTTTCATCTCTCTCTCTCTCTTTATTTTTGTAATAGAACATGTATATCTCTAGAATACGACTTGCTCCCTGAGTTCGACCTCGGGAGAACTGTATTTTCCGAGTAACAAATATTAGTAAATGATGGCAATAACTATCTGTACTACAACGACTTAAGAAAAGCTAGTTGTCGCCACCGTTTGCCAGTTGGCGCCGTTGCCGGGGTGCAACGGCTATTCTAGTGGTAAACATTCCTGTTTCTTTTTTTTAGTTCTAATAATCTCCTCTCTTTTACACAGCTATAGGAAATCAAGAAGACAAGCAACCGCACGACAACCACTCCGAGGACAGGTAATTTTTTCCTCTCGCTATTAACCCCTAAACTCTAAAGAGGAAGAAAAGAAAAGAACAAGCAATATAGGGCTAACCTGTCTTCTATACTTAGTAAACCATAAGAAGTTGCATGTTTTCAACTCATTATTCCTGTACACTATTAAGGGTATTTAGGGGCTAACACATTCTTGCTTGAGCCCTAATTACCCACCAAAGAACTAACTGGACCAAGTAGAGCCAACATAAGATTCAACATTTGGGATTTAGAGACACACTTCTTAAACAAGAATTAAGAAACCTCAAAAGAAGTGTGCCTAAGCCATTATCTGAAAATACCTATCCAGAGAAACCCTAAAATAAGATTGGCTCTTTAAACACTTGAACCCTAAAAGACAAGACCTAATACGCAAAACTGGCAGGTAAAGTTGACCATTTGGGTCAACTAACCTTCAAATTAGGTCACTCTTTGCACTTAAAAGACTAAAGTTCAAGTGGAACCCTACGCACCTTGCTCTTGAACTAAAATTGGTAGACTTAAGAGGTCAAGATCCCCATTCTGGTCTACCTGGAACCGCAGTGACAAGAGAGGTCGGGTGGGGGAAACCCTGTAACCCGTGGGGACGCTCTACCGTGTAGGGGTCTTCGCAGGACTCACCCTCTCTGGCTGCCCAGGTAATTCTCAGGTGGTCGATCTTTCTGATCAAGGGGTCCATCTACCCCGCACCTCTATAGTCACCCAACACATTTTTGGGTGTCTTGATTGAGTCCAGCACCTTCTAAACTCATCTCTTCCAACAGTGCATGTACGGTAGGAGGTCCTTAAGACCACCCTTAAGACCTCCTTTAGAAATTCACTCTCGTCAAGGCCAAGCCTCGACGCCCGTGTTTGTGTAGCAACCCCCTCACATTATTCTCTCTTCTGATTCAGAACCAAGTTCTTCTTCTTCCCCCATCATGGCTCAGCCAGTTGAGGAAGAAAACAATCTGGAGCACTAGCTCCAGCGACTCAACGACCTCTTCCAAAACTTTGTGCACCCACCGCAGCGTCCCATGATGCGGGACCATTATAATCCTGTTGTGGTGGCCATCGAGCCTCGAGTCAGAATCCCGACTGGAGGACCTGATTCTGAATTAAAGCCCAATATGATTCATGCTATACCTAAATTCCATGGGCTTAATTCTGAAGATCCCTTCCAGCACATCAAACAGCTAAAGCATCTGGCCCAAACTTTCAGGTCAGATGCACAAAATCGGGATATTCTTCTCATGAAGATGTTCTCCTTTTCTCTTATGGACAAGGCCGCCCATTGGTATCAAATTCTGACCCGGCCGAACAACAATTGGGAAGAACTTCAGTCCGAGTTCCTGAAAAAGTTCTTCCCTGTTGGACGGACCAACGCCTTGCGCCATCAGATTACACATTTCACCCAATAAACAGGGGAACCTCTCCATGAGGCATGGGATCATTTTCAGGATCTCATGAGAAAGTGCCCCCATCACGGAGTTCCTAAATGGGAACAGGTCCAATCTTTTTACCAGGGACTCCGTGAGGACATCCGTCTTTTCGTCAATGCAACCTGCGGAGGAAATATCATGGGTCAACATGAAGACACCGTGTGGGAGATTCTCGAAAACATGTGCGAGAACTCCATCAACAATGACTCCATGGGATTATTCGACAGGACTAATACTCACGCAGCGACGAATCTCAGGGGAGCACACGAGACGCAGGGCCTATCCGCATCAGTCGACTTGGAGTTAATGGCCAGTCGATTGGACAAGGTCTCGATTATCGAAAAGAAGGTGGATGAGCTGACTCAGCATCTACAGCGAGCCACCTCTGCGCATAACCCTTTCGCACAGCCTCCTTCCACAAGGGAAATTGGCAAAACATTCTCCATCGATCTTCTCCTAGGATGGACCCATCATCCGAATCTTTGCCCAGAGGTCCTTCCGATTCCTTCTACACCTGTCAGGGGAATTCCATTCCCTCTTTCTCTAACTCTCTGGAGGTTCCTCAGACCTGCGAGGACCTCAACGCCATCCAGAACGACCCATTCTCCAACACCTATAATCCTGGATGGCGTAACCATCCTAACTTTCAGTGGGCGGGAAATTCCCAAACCCAAAGACCATCCTTCCAACCCCGCCCACAACCTCCTCGTCCTTACCAGCCGCCTCAGCCTCGGCCCAACCCTACTTACCCATCTGGGCCGAATCAAGATCAAATGTCCCTTATCCTTCAGACCCTGGCTGACATTCAAAGAACGAATGCGGCTATCCAGAAACAACACAAGGACGAACTTACAGAGGTCCGAAACCAATTGACCCAGTTGGCAAACTCTTGCCAGCCAGGTACTCTTCCTTCCCAACCTCTGCCTAATCCCAATAACGTGCCCACCCAGCGACGCGTTATGAACCCAAACCCGGGCCATGCCCATATGATTTATCAGGCCCCCTCTGTTCCTTCACCTGACGGGATAGAGGCCTCCACTTCTTTTGCAGGTTACCAGCAGCAAGCTATCTTACCCAATCCCAACCAAAACCAGGCAGGACTTAATTCCGTAACGACCCGTAGTGGTAAGGAAACCCAAGACCCACCTCATCCGAACCACTCCAAGCCTGGTAGTGATCCCAAGCCTAGGACAGTAATCCAGGACGTCCCCACCCCTATCCCAGATCCACAACCTGGACCTATCCTAGAAGAACCAACCAAGATCCCGTTTCCCGAGGCCTTGACCAAGGAAAAGAAGACTACTAAACCCGTGGCCCCTGAGGAGGACCTGGTCAAGCTCTTTGAGCAGGTCCACATCAACATCCCCTTGATGGATGCAATCCGCCACGTACCGGCTTACGCACGATTTCTAAAGAATATATCTACACCCCAGCGTAAGCCGCGAACCAAGGGCGGGAGCCCAATTGTGCTGTCAGAGCAAGTCAGCTCTGTAATCCTCAGTAGACTCCCACCCAAGGCAAAAGATCCTGGTACTCCCCTGATTTTCTGCAAGATAGGTGATACCCAATTTGATAGAGCTTTGCTAGACTTGGGTGCATCCATAAACTTGATACCCACATCCTTACTTGACCATCTAGAAGAATCTGAGCTAAAACCAACCGAGGTGACATTACAATTAGCAGATCGATCTATAAAGTCACCAAAAGGGATTCTCAAGGATGTTATCGTAAGAGTGCGGGATTTCTATTTCCCAGTGGACTTTATAGTCTTAGATATGGACGCGCCTAAAAACCCTAGGGATACACCAATCATTCTAGGGAGACCTTTCTTGGCTACTGCTAGAGCCAACATCAGCTGTGAGGAGGGCCAAATAGAGCTTAAATTTGGAGATCAAACCTTAAAAATTGATATATTTAAGGCCCAACAAGGAATTAATTGCGGTGTCATCGAACAGATTTGTGACGTTAGGATTTTGGTTGATGAGTCACACCTCCATAATGACTCGATTATGCTTCATCAACCACAGAAGGATGTTGACCCGCAAACAGAGGAGTCGAATCCAGACATACACAACCCAGTAACTCCTACCCTTGAACCTCACATCTACACTGAACCACCCGCTGCTGCTGATAACCCTATCCTCGAGTTAAAGCCTCTTCCTGCTCACTTGAAATACATCTTTTTGGGTTCCAATCAGACCCTTCCTGTGATTATAAATTCCACCCTCAATTCCGAACAGGAATCCCGTCTGATTACTGCTCTCCAGCGACATCGCAGAGCCATCGGGTGGACTCTCGATGATTTGACTGGAATAAGTCCCTCTTATTGTACTCATCATATCTATTCAGAAGAGGGCGCACAACCTTCTCGTGAAATGCAGAGACGTTTAAACCCTAATCTGCAGGAGGTCGTGAAAAAGGAGATCATTAAGTGGTTAGATGCCGAGATCATCTATCCGATCTCCGATAGTCGTTGGGTGAGCCCAATTCAGGTTGTGCCTAAGAAGGAAGGACTCACCACCATAACGATTGAAACCGGAGAAATCATTCCTACCCGATTAGCCAATGCGTGGAGAGTCTGTATAGATTACCGCCGACTCAATTCCTCCACAAAGAAGGACCATTTCCCACTACCCTTCATTGATCAAATTCTCGAGAAACTAGCGGGAAATAGGTTCTTCTGCTTTCTTGACGGGTACTCCGGTTACAACCAGGTGGCAATCCATCCTGAGGACCAAGAAAAGACCACATTCACCTGCCCCTTCGGAACGTATGCTTTCCGAAGGATGCCTTTCGGTCTTTGCAATGCACCCGCTACTTTTCAGCGGTGCATGCTTGCCATATTCTCAGATATGGTAGGTGATTTCCTGGAAGTCTTCATGGATGACTTTTCAGTCTTTGGAGAATCTTTTGATGATTGCCTCCAACACTTGGTCCAAATACTCAGGCGATGCATTGAGGTGAACTTGGTTCTTTCCTGGGAAAAGAGCCATTTCATGGTGCCTGAGGGAATTGTCCTGGGACACTCAATTTCGGAAAAAGGCATCCAGGTGGATCGAGCTAAGGTTGATCAGATTTCTCGCCTTCCCGTACCTAGCTCGATCAGGGACATCCGTTCCTTTTTAGGGCATGTCGGTTTTTACCGCCGTTTCATTCCAGATTTCTCGAAAATTGCGCGCCCCTTGACTTCTCTTCTCTCTAAGGATGTACCTTTTGAAATCTCCAAGGAATGCACGCTAGCCTTTGAAAACCTGCGTGACCGAGTCACCCAGGCACCTATCCTACAATCCCCTGACTGGTCTCAACCCTTTGAGATCATGTGCGATGCGTCTGACTTCGCTGTAGGAGCGGTCCTGGGGCAGAAAGCTGACGGAAAACTCGTGGTCATCTACTACGCTAGCAAGACACTTGACGAGGCTCAGCGTAACTATACGGTTATGGAGAAAGAGCTGCTAGCCGTAGTATTTGCCCTTGAAAAATTCCGATCGTATCTTCTGGGTTCCCATGTCATCATTTACTCGGATCACACGGCTGTAAGGCATCTCCTTGCCAAGAAGGACACGAAGCCCTGACTAATCCGTTGGATCTTACTGTTGCAAGAATTCGATCTTGAGATTCGCGACAAGGCGGGAAGGCAGAATGTGGTAGCCGACCATCTGTCCCGTCTTCCTTTTGAGATCATCAACCCTTCCGGACCCATCACGGAACATTTTCCTGATGAGCACCTGCTTTCTGTTGGTACTAGACTTCCATGGTTTGCTGATATAGTAAACTACTTGGCATCTCATCAGACACCGTCTGATTGGCCGAAGGCCAAGAAAGACAAATTGTGTTCTGATTCCAAGTATTACATTTGGGAAGACCCGTACCTTTTCCGCATAGGTGTTGATCAAATTATTTGGAGATGCGTCCCGGAAGAGGAAATTAGCAATATCCTATCTTTCTGGCATGACCAGGCATGCGGTGGCCATTTCTCAGGGCATAAAACCGCATCCAAAGTCCTCCAGTGTGGCTTTTACTGGCCTACACTTTTCAAAGACGCATACAGTCACTGCAAGGCATGCAGTCGTTGCCAGACTTTGGGCAACATGAACCATCGCGACATGATGCCTTTGCAGCCAATTCTCGTATGCAAAATCTTTGATGTTTGGGGGATTGATTTTATGGGCCCCTTTCCTGTTTCGAATGGTTTCGAGTACATTTTGCTTGCTGTGGGCTACGTGTAGAAGTGGATCGAAGCCATACCAACCCGAACCTCTGATCACAAGATTGTTCTTAAGTTTATTCATCAAAACATTTTCTCAAGGTTCGGGATTCCCCGTGCTATAATCTCTGATGGGGGGACCCATTTTACAAATGCTCGTTTAGATCACTGATGGCCAAATTTGTGGTATCCCACCGAATCTCTACTCCTTACCACCCCCAAACAAATGGTCTAGCTGAGTTGTCAAATCAGGAGATCAAGAAAATCCTGCAAGTCACTGTTCGGCCTGACAGGAAGGACTGGTCATCCCGACTTCCGAAAGTATTGTGGGCCTATAGGACCGCCCACAAGACCCAATTAGGCATGTCTCCCTTTAGACTGGTGTACGGAAAGGTGTGTCACCTTCCCGTAGAACTGGAGCATAAAGCCTATTGGGCAGTACGGAACTGTAGTCTAGATCTTTCCAAGGCTGGAACCCACAGAAAACTCCAAATCAGCGAGATCGATGAATTACGCTTAGACGCGTATGAGAACTCGCGAATCTACAAGGAGCGGGTTAAAGCCTTCCATGACAAGCATATCTCAAGAAAGATCTTTCATCCTGGTCAAAAGGTCCTACTCTTTGATGCCCGACTCAAACTTTTCCCGGGGAAACTGAGGTCCAAGTGGGTCGGACCGTATTTAGTCCGACAGGTTTTTGGAAATGGAGCAATTGAAATCAGTCCACTCAGCCATGATTCCGAACCTTTCATCGTGAACGGTCAGAGACTCAAACCGTTCATTGATGTGACTTCTACTGATTCGACTGAATCATCCCTCATCCTCCATTCCCCTTGAACTTACTGCGCCCGGCCGATGGCGTAAAACTCAGTGCTTAACGGGAGGCAGCCCGTCATTTCTTGAAAATCTAAAACCTTTTTTCTGACACCATTGTGCACTTAAGGTTCACCCGTTAAGACAGCCGACTCCACCTCAGATGCTTGCATCTGAGATTAGAAATCGTCTGCAGAATTCATCCCGACCCATTCACTCACAAAAATATCTGTCTTATGGAATAAATTAAGTAAATAAAAACCCCTAAATCACAATGAGGACATTGCAAGTTTTAGGCATGGGGGGGTATAAGTGCAAAACTTGTAGAAAAAAAAAGGGTTTTAAACAAAAAATTCACATATGCCAAAAACACCATAAAAATTAAAAATTTTTCAAAATAAAAAGAATAAGAGGAGAAAGGAAATTTTGAGGAGAAGGAAAAGAAACAAAATGAAAAGGAGCACAAAAAGATGAAAGAAAAGAGTAATAGTCATTAGTAAGAAGCTAAGGAATTAACCTTAGTCTAGACCATTTTTTTCAAGAAAAGAAATGAAAAGTGCTTGGTAAGATTAGTAAGAACGCAAACCTTAGGCATTCTTGATAGACTCTTAGTACCCATTAAGATCTAGACAATCCTCAAGAGGTTGAGGAAAATGAAAAGCTTAAGTACTAGGTCCAAGGCTTAGGGAGTATTTGACCTCGCTAACTAACTTCTGGTTTACGGGACTCAGTAACCTAAGCACCCTAACCTCACACACAGCTTGGTTCAGCAAGCGTAAAAATCAAAATCACGCAGAAGCATCGAAAAAATTCTGAAAAGTACACCTAGAATAGGAGCGGCTGATCAACACAAGTTGATTTGGACGAGTTCCCAGCGCAGAGAGGCGGGAAATCCCCTCAAAGATGCGTAACAAAATATATCTCTCCTCGGTGCTTGTCTCTTAGGATATTCACATATCCTACTGGGGGCATGTAAGCACCCTGCTGGTTCAGATTCCATGGATGGCATTATCACGAAGTGTCAACTGCCAGGGTCTGAACACAGCCACGGAACACCATGGATGGGATTATCTCGAAATCTCAATAGCCAGGGTTCAGGGGGTTGCCATGGGCGGTGCTATCTCGAAGCATCGATCGCAAGGAACCCTTGAGGATTGATGATGGGAGCAATGAATCTAATACAGACCGTGTTGAAAAGCCAATCCTAGGCTAGAACTAAAAAGAAAAAGAGAGAGAAAACTCTCCAAACAGAAAAACTTTCTATCTCTCTCTTATAAAACGCACTGTGAACTGAACCAGGGTTAAAATCATTTCAAGCACGGGTGCTTTAACTACAAAGTCCAATAAACCTTAGGTTAGTTCTGGTGGGTCTTAAAAACCTTTGCTAAGGACTGAGGCTGAGGCTAGACAGATTTGGATCTTGATTGGTACTAGAGTACCTTTTAAGCCTATGGTCAGCATTCTAACCTAATCTAAGCTTAAATGAAAAAGCACTTATCTGAAGCTATTAAGAACTTCATGGTTTAGAACAAGGGTTGAAACCTTAAGTTTTTGCTAAGGGACTAGCAAAAGCTAGGCATGGGGGTATGATGAGAACCTCATCATGAGACATAACTAGCTCATTTTGACCTAATACAGAGAATAAAAGCTCCTACATAACCTTAGAAAGGCTTGGCTCATAGAGATTCTGAGTTTGCAAAGAAAACATAAACTGAGGGATAAAAATGCAATTTCACCAATCCGATCTGAAAATAGGTAACTCAGGGTCCAAACAAAGGTTAAAACAACCTAATAAGAAGAAAAGTGGGATGAGATGACTCAATAAGGGACTACAGCAACTCCAAGGAATTAAATGACAGTCTATAACCCTAAAAACAATCCCACTTCAATTCACGTGGTTCGAGGCAAGGTAAAAAATCAAATAAACCCTCTAAAATTCATAGAAAAATAATCTCTAGGGTTTAGGACTTTCAATTTGGCCTTAGGAACCCATTTTGACCTACATTGAGAATCATGCCCAATTAACAACTTAATTTGGGTTTTTGCGTAAATTGACCGGTCAAACAAGGTTTAATCTAGAAATAAAATTCACCATCAGAATCCTTAGGTCCCTAATTAGTCATGTATAAAAACTTGGGCCTAAGAAGAAACCTTCTTGACCAACTTTACACTTTGGTCCTCATATATTTACTTTTTGGCCCTCAACTTTTGAACCCTCACATTTTGGCCCCTAACTCTCCTTCGTTCTTTGAGTTTAGGTCCCTCCTGCAAAACCTGAGCAGCTCCATGCTTCGGCGACCTTGCGAGGAGCATGGCGCCGATCAGGGTGAGGGAGGGGCCCTGGCAAGTCAATGGGGGGTACCCTGCGTCGTCAGCCACCGTAGGGACACCCCCCTGAGTGCTGCGACCGCCCATACCGCCCGTGCGAACGCACAGACGGTATGGGTCTCCTTCCTCCGGCGTCCTCCTGCGAGGGAGACACGTCATCTCCCTCCGCCCTCCTCTCTGATTCTGCCCCTATAAATACCCCCGTCGCTCCGTCGTTCTTCCCAGCTCGGATCTGACGGAGACACCCCCTCAATTCCTCCCTTCCCACTCCGACAGACGCCCCCTTTCTCCGGCGGCCTCTCCTCCTCCTCCTCGTCGCCCTGCCGCACTACCAGCAGCAGGGTTACCTTCCCTCGATCTTCTCGCGCCGCGCCACACCCAGCGGGCGCCTCTCCAGCCCTCTCCTCGCCGCTGCCCCTTCCTCTGGGCAGTTTCTTCTCCGGAAACATTCGATACGACTGTCGCCTGCTCCAACCCCTCCTCGTCCAGCTTTGTAGGTATAACTTCTCTTCTTCCTCCCCTCTTTCTTTTCCATACTGAAAACCCTTACTGTCGCCACCGATTTCCCACCGATCACCCTCGCCTTCTCCACCTCCGGCCAAACTCCGGCGAACCGCTCCCATCGCTCCAGCACCCCACACGGCTCGCCGACCTATGCATAACCTCCGCCTCCTCACCCTGATCCTCTTCCGCCCCTCCACTTCCCACCAAACGCCCTCTGCAGATCCACCGACCATCTTCGCTTCTCCGCCCGCAGTTTGACCTAGGGAGACCCTTTTGCTCCACCACACCCACTGCAGACCCTCCGACCACCTTCGCCGTGCCACGGCGAAGGTTCTCCGCATATCTGATTAGGCCGAGAGGCCGTGCTTCTGTGAACAGGTGTTGCGCCCGCCATCGCCATTGCTGAGCAGCGAAGCTCCTTTGACTTGCTGCTCCAGGCACACCACGCCCAGGTCAGACTCCCAGGCTTCGCGGGGTAGCTTCGCGAAGTGTCAGGCTGCAGTTCGGGCGAAGCCCTCTCCCGAAGCCCTCGCGCGAAGTTCGGCTGCCGCTGCTTCCTCCGCGCAGGCGCTCACATTGGGGTGGGACATTTAGTCCCACCTCGGAAGGCTTCGAAGAGGAGCGCCGATATAAGTTGAAAAAGTGCTGTAGGCTTATCGTCTCAGCACACGAGGTGAGGTCCCTCTCACACCGCTTCACCTGGCCCGTCCGCGAGCTCATCACGCGGATCCGGCCGACCCGACCCGACTTGACTGGCACTCCTCGCCCACCACCGCACGTCGGTGGGCCTGGACCCGGGCGCGACTCGTACCCGATTACCCGGTTGCTCTGGGAGAGCTGTCCTAAGAGCGAATTCTGAGAGAGAAAGAGACGCGCGGGGGAGGGGGGTAGAGTAGGTTTTGCCCTCTGACTCTGAACTCTTGAGCGTGCAGGCACAGGTGAAGAAGAAGGAAGCTAAGGGAGACACTGTAGCAACAAGCGGTTTAAATCGTCTGATTTTCCAATCAAATGACGTCCTGAAGGCAAAGAAGAAGAAGGAAGGCGAGGCAGAGGAAAGAGAGGAACACAGAGAGGTCAAGTGAAGACTCTGCACAGATCAGAAGATAAAGAAGCAAGAAGAAAAGAAGAAGAGCACGGGAGGAAGATCTGAAGTAAGAAAAGAAGAAACAAAGAAAATAAAAAGAAGAAAAAGATAGGATCGTCCAACCAAGAAATAGAGGAAGAACACGAAGAACAAAAGCCAAAGAGGAGAGAAGACAAAGAGGAAGAAAGGAGAAGAAGAAGCCAAACTTTCATCTCTCTCTCTCTCTCTTTATTTTTGTAATAGAACATGTATATCTCTAGAATACGACTTGCTCCCTGAGTTCGACCTTGGGAGAACTGTATTTTCCGGTAACAAATATTAGTAAATGATGGCAATAACTATCTGTACTACAACGACTTAAGAAAAGCTAGTTGTCGCCACCGTTTGCCACCGACCGGATTGCGCCGAAGGAGCGTTGTGCTGGCGGTTTCCCCCGGTGCTGCTGCAGCTCGGGCAGCGGGCGGACGAGCGCGGTTCGGCTGCGCGTAGCAGGAAGAAGACGAGGGAGGTTCTGATTTTGGGAAAATTTTCCCAGAATTGGACGTCTGGACCTACAACCAGACGACATGGACGACGTCTGGAGGGAGCTCTAGACGACTGAGAGGTACATATTTCCTCCTATTCTTCTTTTTGCGGATATGGCCATGCAGGCCGTTCCTCCGAAGCTTTGTTGCGTGCTGTGTTGAGAGACTTTTGCGTGCGCATGCAGGATTCGCTTCGGGAAGGCTCAGGACACGCCCTCCCATGCGGTTCGGACATCTGGGCGAGTCACCAGACATCGGAGAGCATCTCCAGACATCCGGAGAGGTGGTTGGACGTCTGGAACTAGGTGCAGATGGTTCAGCAGGATTCCTGGACGTCTTAAGAGCAGCATAGATTAGGTATGGATCTGGACTCCTTTTAAGACGTCTGGAAGATGTTCCAGACGTCTGATTTGAGTTAGAATCATCGTTTTTGACCCGTTTAGGGACCGTTTGAGGTCCGATTTCTGCGTTTAAGATTCCATTCTTCTTCGTATTAGTTCCTCTACTTGTTGGAATGCCTATTATCATGTTCTGAGTGGTTCTTGTGGTTGATCCTTCTGTTAGGACCACGTTCTGTTGCGGATTTGGGGGTTGTGGAGGCACGTGGACCTGCTGACCACGCCCCCATTACTCCTTATTTTGCAGGTAGAGTGGCTTCCCTTAGCTAATTTCAACATAAATGCATATCTGTAATAAATGATAGATCCTAGGGCATGGCATGAATCCTAGGACCAGAAAAACTAGATTGAATGATAAATCCTAAGGTATGGCATGAATCTTAGGACCTGAAAACTAGATAGAATGATAGATCCTAGGGTATGGCATGAATCATAGGACTAGAAACACTGGAACGATTGTATTAAATGCTTGAAATGCAGTCTTGAAATGAGTAGATGGAATAATAACTGCCTGTAATTGGATAACAGCTGCCTGTGAAATGTAGAGTACTGTTGTTAGTAACTGCTACATGTAATTCCTGTTATTTGAAATTAAATATGAGCTGCTTGTATATAAATTGGAAAGGAAAGATTGAATGTTGGAAACACCTGCTATATGCGAATAAACCTGAATGATGAAACCTCCTATGGCTTGGCCTGAGGAAACATGAGCAATAACCCTATGGGGAATTAGGAGTAGAGCTCCTGGAAATAAATATAATGGAACTGGAAAAGTGAATGGGGAAGTGAGCTAGCCCTTGAGTACGGGGTAGCAAGGAGAGCGACTGTCCCCCTGTTTAGTGTAGAGTGAAGCTAGCTGCCCTAGGGTTGGGACCCGGGATTAGGACTGGCCACTTTGTACGGACTCCGTGGCCCTAGCGTACATAGTACCGGGGAGAGCTACTAGTGTAGGGAGAGAGCTAGCCACCCCACGGGGCCCGGGGTTCAGCTAGCCATCCTACACCAACTTGTTAGGCCCACTGGGCAAACCAGGGTAGTTAGGCGAGGATGCGCGAACTGTGGAGGGGCGAGACCCCGGGTTGGTTCTTAGGGGCTAGACCCCTGTTACTGAGAGGGCTCTGCCCTATACTGGTTTCGTGCTGTGCTTTGGGTGCACCCGTTAACGGAAACGACTGATCGCGTGTCAGTGCGGGGTAGCTACCCGTGCGTTTATCGCACGTGCCGTAGTCACCGTTATGTCTGTCAGGGACCTTGGGGTGGTTGATTGAGGGTAGGACCACCACGGGGGACTCTCCCGGCCAGGAGAGCACCACGTGCTACTTGTACTTTTTGGAAAAGACTGCAATCAAGATCGTTCCCACCGGGAACATTCGAAATCAAGAAAAAGACCTGATAAATGAACCAAGTAATGAAAGAAAGAATAATTAGTTGAATAAAGAAGAAATTAAAAACAACAGCTACCTGTCCACCTTTATTGTTCTTCTTAGCTAGCTGGTTGCCACTCTACTCAGCGTTTCGCTGACGTGTCGTACTTACCACCTTTTTTAGGTCCAGGTGTTGAACAGCTAGAGCCTACGGCTGCGGAGGGTGCTGGGCCTAGTAGAGCCCAGTAGTTGTACATGTGTTGTACCCGTTTTCTATAGTAGTGAGTATTTGTTACACTTTTGTACTCTTTTATTGTAAACTTCATATTTCTGTACTGTTTAAATTTCTCTACTGTTGTGGTGGTGTGTACTGTAGTAGTTCTTTTTTTTACTGCTATACTTTTGTTACTATTAGTTGCTTGCATGGTGAATGTGGTTTATTTTACTGCTTTTTGGTTACTTTCTCGTTGGACGACTGGGTCTTGGGATCAGTCAAGTCGATCCGATTCTCGTGTCCTGTAGGGATTCTGGAGCCGGGTCGTAACAGAAAAGGCAAGCACGCAGAGAAGATGAAGAAGCCAAGAAAAAGGAAGAAAGAAGAAGAAAGCTGAAGGAAGAAGAATGCTCGGTTGAAGAGAAAGGCAAAGGTCAGAGAATCAAAGTTAAAGGTACTGTAAAAATCGCAAGTTAAGACGTCTGATTCACAAAATCAGACGTCTGAGAAGGCAAAGAATGGAAGAAAAGGAGAACAATTTTTGTTATCCAATTCTTCTCAATTTCTCTTTTATTGCTACATGTTAATATTCATAAATTCATGCTTATATTTTGAATTAGATTTTGAATAATTTAAGTATTCAAATTACATTTGTTGAGGATAGTATGAATTCCATTTGCTCCCTGTGTTCAACCTTGGATACTTAGGTCTTTGAGTAATAAATTCTTATTTGTTCATAACGCTTTTTCGACTATACTTCAACGAGACTGATTTAATATACAACAAAGCGTTACAACATTTTTGGCACCGTTGCCGGGGAGCAACGGGCATTTTAGAAGCTTTGATCACAACTTTTGATTCAATACTGACTTAATTTCTCTCTTTTGTTGTGTTTGTCTGAGGGAAAGCCGAGGAAAGAAAAGCAGCCACACAACCACCACACCACGGAATAGGTAAACTTCCATTAGCCCTCTCTCTTAATCCTCGCAAAGTCTAAAAGGGAAAAAAAAAGAAAAATCAATCTAGGGCTACCTATTTCCATATTTAGTAATTCACAAAAGTTGCTTGATTTTTATTTCAACACATTTTAATTTGCACATCCAATTACGGTAACTAGGGCTACAACCTTCTTGATTGAGCCCTAGATACCAATTTTTGAGGCAACTAAATTGGACCAACTAGTGCCAACCTATGGAATGCAAACCTAGGGTTTTTAGACACACATCGTCTTTTAAGAAAAGGAGAAAAAATTTCAAAAAGAGGTGTGCCTAAGCCTTGTTTGAAAAGATCTATCCAAGAGAAACCCTAAGCAAATCAGGCTCTTAATCCATTTGAACCCTAAAAGCAAGGACCTAAAATCTCTCAAAGGAGCAAAGAGGTGAAGTTGATCCTTTGGGTCAACCAACCTTAAAATTAGGTCACTTTGCACTCAAAAGGCCTAAAGTTCAAGTGGAACCCTAAGCACCTTGATCTTAACTAAAAAAGGTAGACTTAATAGGTCAAGGTCCCCATTCTGGTCTACTTGGAATCTCAGTGACGAGAGGTCGGGTGGGGGAAACCCTGTAACCTGTGGGGATGCTCTACCGTGTAGGGGTCTTCGCGGGACTCTCCCTCTTTGGCTGCTCAGGTATTTCACAGGTAGACGACCTTTCTGACTGAGGGGTATCATCCACCCCGAACCTCTATAGTCACCCAACATATTTTGGGTGTCTCGATTGGGTCCAGCACGTTCTGATCTCATCAAATCCTTCGGTGCATGTTTGGTAGGAGGTCCTTAAGACCTCCTTTAGAAATCCACTCTCCGCCCATCCACAGACCACCACACACGCCCCCGACTTCCACCCCCAAACTAATGGTCTAGTTGAGCTATCAAATTGGGAGATCAAGAAAATCCTCCAGGTTACTGTTCGACCTGTCAAAAAGGATTGGTCATCCCAACTTCCGGAAGCTTTGTGAGCCTATAGGACCGCCTACAAGACACAATTAGGCATGTCTCTTTTCAGACTGGTGTACGGGAAGGCGCATCACCTCCTCGTCGAATTGGAGCATAAAGCCTATTGTGCTGTACGAAACTGCAACTTAGATCTTTCTAAGGCTAGAACCCATAAAAAGCTTCAGATGAGCGAGATTGATGAATTACGCCATGACGCATATGAAAACTCACGAATCTACAAAGAGCGGGTTAAAGCCTTTCACGACAAACACATATCTAGAAAGATCTTTCATCATGGTCAAAAGGTTCTACTCTTTGATGCTTGACTCAAACTATTCCCAGGAAAGTTACGATCTAAGTGGATCGAACCAAACTTAGTCTGATGAATCTTTGGAAATGGAGTCGTTAAGATCAGTCCACTCAGCAACGATTCCGAACCCTTCGTCGTGAACGGTCAGAGACTTAAACCGTTCATTGACATGACCAATATAGATTTGGCTGAGACATCTTCTATCCTCCATTCTCCCTGAGCTCATTGCGCCCAGCCGATGGCGTAAAACTCAGTGCTTAACAGGAGGAAACCAGTCATTCTTTGAAAACCCGAAACCTTTCCTGACATTTTTGTGCTGAATTCATATTGCACTTTAGGGTTCATCCATTAGAATAGCCGACTCCACCTCAGGTACCCGTACCTGAGTCTAGAAATCGTCCGCAATAGTTACCTCGACCCGTTCGCTCACCAAACACCTGTCCTAATGAATGAACTAAGCTGAATTTGAACCCACCTAATTGACAATGGGGACATTGCAAATCATAGGCATGGGGGGTATGAAAAGTGCAAAAATGTATGAAAACTCATATCAAGAAAAGGTTTCAGAAAAAAAAAACTAAGAAAGAGGAGAGAAAATTTTTGGGCTATACAAAACAGGAGGAAAAAGAGCAAAATGCCAAAAAAGAAGTAAAAAATGAAAAAGAAAGAGATAGTCATTAGTAAGAAATTAAGGGATTAACCGAAGTTCTAGACCACATCAAGAAAAGTAAAGAAAAGTGCTAAGGAGACACAAAAAGAGATTAGTAGGAACGCTGACCTTAGGCCTTTTTGGCTTGACTCTTAGTACCTGCTAAGATCTGGATAATCCTCAAGAGGTTGGGAAAAATGCGAAGCTTAAGTATTAGGTCTAAGGCTTAGGGAGTATTTGGCCACGTTAACTGACCTTCGGTTTGCGGGTCTCGGTAACCTAAGGCCCCAATCCACACACAATCTAGTTCAGTACGCATAACTATCAAAGTCACGCAAATGCGTTTTAATGTTTTGAAAATGTTGCCTAGATTAGGAGTGGCCGATCAACACAAGTTGATTTGGACGAGTTTCCGGCGTGGAGAGGCGGGAAATTCCCCTCGAAGATGCGTAACAACATATCGTCTCCTTGGTACTTGTCTTTTAGGATATTTACATATCCTACTGGGGGCATGTAAGCACTTTGCTGGTTCAGATACCATGGGTTGCATTATCGCGAAATGTCGATTGTCAGAGTTTGAATTCGGCCACGGAACTCCATGGGCGGGATTATCTCGAAATCTCGAAAATCAGGGTTCTGGGGGTTACCATGGGCGGTGCTATCACGAAGCATCGATTGCCAGGGACCTTTGAGGATTGATGATGGGGACGAGGATTCCAATACAGACCGTGTTGAGAAGTCAATCCGAGACTAGAAATAAAAAGAAAAGAGAGAGAAAACTCTCTAAACAAATAAATCCTTTATCTCTCTCTTACAAAAATGCACTGCAAACTGAACTAAGGCTAAAATATGTCTCAAGCACGGGTGCTTTAACCACGGATTACAATGAACCTTAGGGTAGTTCCAACGGGCCTTAAAAACCTTTGCGGAGGATCGAGGCTAAAGCTGGTTAGGTCCGGATCTTGGTTGGTACTAGAGTACCCCTAGGCTTATTGTCGGCATTCTGACCTAATCACAGAAGAAAAAGAAGAAAAAACACTTATCATAACTGGTGAAAGAAATTCATGGTCTAGAACAGAAGTTAGAACCTTGATTTTTTGCTAAGGGACTAGCAAAAGCTAGGCATGGGGGTATGATGAGAACCTCATCATGAGCCCTAACTAGCTCTTTTCGACCTAAAAAAGAGAATAAAAGCTCCTGCATAACATAAAGGAAGGCCTAATTCAAGGGATCACTAATCTGGGAAGAGAACATGAAACAATGGGTAAAACTATAATTTTACCAGTACAGTTCATCAACGGGATTTTCCAGGGGCTAAACATTGGTTAATTGGGCTTAATAGGAGGAAAAGTGGGATGGTTCAGTCAGAAAAGGGTTTTGGTGAGATTTAAGAATTAAATGACATTCTGTAACCCTAAAACAAACCCACTTAATTTCACAAGATTCCATTCAGGATAAAAATCAACTAAATCCTCTAAAATTCATGAATAAGTATCCCCTAGGGTTTAGAACCTTCAATTTAGCCTTTGGAACTTATTTTGACTTAGATTGGGGTCCTAGCTCAATATTTGACCTAATTTGAGTTTTCATACAAAATGTCCAGTCAAACGTGGTCAAACCTAAAATCCAACTTCACCATTGGATTCCTTAGGTCCAAATTAGGTTTGTACCAAAATTTGGACCTAAGGGAAGGTCATCTTGACCTACTTTGCAAAAAAGTCCACCTAATTACATTTTAGCCCCTAACTTTTGAAAACCCTTACGAAAACCCCCTCAACTTCTTCGTCACTTTTTGCATTCCGGTCCCTCTACCATTGCAGCAGAGGACCCATACCTCCGGCGAAGTTTCGAGGAGGATTTCTCCTTGCTTCCCCAGGGAGCTGCTCTCAGATTTGAAAGGGGGGTTCTCTGAGAAGTCCCTTACCGCCTGAGTAGCTCCCCATGCCCTGATTCATCCCATACCTCTCGTGCAAACGCTCGAGAGGCATGGGTATCGTACCTGCGATGACCTTCTACGAGGATTTTGCTCGCCTGCCAAGCGCCTGACCCTCTGCTTGTGCCTGTAAAAGAAACTCCAGGACCAGCCGCTTCTTCGAAGCTTGTTCTAGCCTGAGATACCATCTCAATCTCCTCCGTCCTCATCTCCGATCTCGCCTCGTAAGCAACCAACACCATCACTTTATTTATAGATCCTCCATCCCCTTTCATTTTATTCACATTTAAACATCCAGGGAATTGTTTGAAAGCTGCTAGGGACCTTTTTGGAGAAAGTCAGGGATTGGTCCACATTGTTCTTTCCCACTTTTGGGCTTGTAGGCAATCTTTCTACCATTTTGGCCTTAAGGGCCTTTCCTGCAAAAAACCCATTACGCCTGATACTGTGGTGCACTGTAGCACCTGAAGAAGATGGCCAATCATAGCCGTCGTTCCCTTGATCCTTCAATCCAACGACCGATTCTTCCCCATCCTTCACACGCATTTGCGTGGAGGATCGTATTTTCATCCAGATCCTATATAGCGGTTGGTGTTTCATTTGAAGCTTCACGCCCTCCTCCTAGCTCATCCCCACCGTTGGGACCCTAATCGCCTAAATCCACCTCCTCGGTGCTTTGATCCACTCTTAAGCCTACTTAAGCACTTACTTGGGCTCTTGCACAAACAATTAGCTCCCTCCTACATTTCTCGAGCTGGTCTTCACTCCTCTCCAATTTCCCCTCTTCACACTACTTCTGTTCCTCCGCTTGAGCGGTGGAATTCCACCTCCTGCGACCTCTCCTCGCTGCTAAGGACCACGTAGCACTTGAGGGTGACATGTTGAATGATGAGAGCCTCATCATGAGCCCTAACTAGCACATTTTGACCTAAATAAGTATACAAAAGCTCCTACAAAACCTAAGGGAAAGCCTAAATAAAAGAAATATAAATTTAAATACAAAGCAACACACAAGGGGTAAAACTGCAATTTTACCAATATAGTACACAAACGGGATGTCTAAGGGTCTAAACACAAGTCAAATGAGCTTAACAAGAAAGAAAGTGGGATGATTTGATCTGAAAAGGGTTATAGCAATTTCTAGGAATAAAATGACATTCTGTAACCCTAAAATAAATCCGCTTTAATTCACGAAGTTTCAGGCAAGATAAAAGTCAATTAGACCCTCTAAAATTCATGGAAAAACATCCCCTAGGGCTTAGGACCTTTAATTTGGCCATTGGAACTTGTTTTGACCTAAATTGAGAACCATACCCAATTTTTGACCTAATTTGGGTTTTCATGCAAATTAACCGGTCAAATATGGTCAAAACTAAAATAAAAATTCACCATTAGATTCCTTAGGTCCAAATTAGGTTTTTACCAAAATTTGGATCTAAGGGAAGGCCATCTTGACCTACTTTACAAATTGGTCCTCATGAATTACTTTTTGACCCTTAACTTTTCAAACCCTTGCACTTTGCCCCCAAACTTTCCTTTCATTCTTTACAGAATGGTCCTTCTGCCACCCTGCGCAGTTGCCCATACCTCCGGCGACCTTACGTGGAGGATGGCGCCGCGCAGGGTATGGGATTCGCTCTCAGAAATGAAAGGGGGGTTCCCTGCGTCGTCCTCTTCCATATGGACCCCCTCCCATTGCCCATGCCTCTCGTGCGAACGTGTGAGAGGAATGGGTCTCTTCTTCGGCCATTCTCTGGCCAGCTACCCACGCCCTCTCCTCGAGATCTTCTCCTCGCCAACGGCTTTTTAAGGAACGGCAGGGGTCGCCAGTCACAGCAAGCCTGTTTTGGCCAAGGAAAATCCCCAAACTTCGTCTCCTCTTCCTCCGGCCATTCGCCCGCAGGCTTCGGCGACTCTCCGCTTCCTCTCTTGTCGCCCTGCCACCATACCAGTGGCAGGGTTAACTCCGCCATCCTTCATCATGCCTCGCCGTACCAGCAGGCACCCTCCGGTCTATCTTCCTCGTTGTCGTCATCTTCCCCACAGGGCGTCGTCTCCGGCGACGGCAGAATTGCGCCGTCCGCCTCCTGCCCCCCTTCGTCCGCTTAGTTAGGTAAAAGCTCTTCAGTTTTCTCCCGTCTTTATTTCCCCCTCAACAATTTTGGTTTCAATCCCTCGACTGCCACTACCATCACCATCAGTTCCACCATCCGGTCACCCTCCGACGAGACGCCTCTGTCACTCCGCTACCCCACACGTCTTGCCACCCACCGCACAGCCTCTGCCATACTCCACTGAACACCGTCCACCCGTCCACAGACCACCTACACCACCACAACTGCCCCTCAACCTAACCCATCACTCCAACCACAGAGTGACTTAGGAACGCACGCCTAGGCTGCCTCGTGGCCTGTGGCCTACCGACTCACCTTCACCGTGACACAGCGAAGGTTCTCCTGTAGTCTGATAGAGCCGCAAGGCCCTTTTTGTGTCAGGTAGGGTCCGAGCTCCAGCCGCCATTAGCGAGCAGGTTGAAGCTGCTTCAGGTCCTCAGGCCAGCAGGTGCGGAACACCCTCATGCACGCACTTAGGCTCGCAATTGGGGTTGAAGGCCTCAGCCGCTGCCCCAATTGGTCGAGCCTTTCTCCTGCAGACGCACGAAGACGCAGGTGGGACTTTAGTCCCACCTCGGAAGCTGACGCGCGCCCGCACCTGCATAAGAAGGAAAAGTGACTGAGGCTATTCGCTTCAAGTCACACAGGGGTGAGGTCCCTCGCCCTCACTCGGTCTCATCCGCGGCACTGCCCACGCAAGCTTGACCCGACCCGACTACTCTTGCCTGTGCACTCCTCGCGCACCACCCACGCCGCTGCGCCTGGACCTGGGTACGTGACCCGACCCAATTACCCGGCTCTGGGAGAGCGTACCAAAGAGAGATTCAGAGAGAGAGAGACGCGGGGAAGGGTTGGGGTAGGTTTTGCGTTCGTGTGTGCAGGGAACAGGTGGAGAAGAAGAAAAAAAAGAGAAGCGGCGAGGACTCAAGCCGCAAAGAGAAGAAGAAAGAAGAAGGCGGAGGAGACGCAGCAGCAAGAAGAAAAGAAGAAGAAGACAAGGAGGAGCTGCTGCAGAAGAAGGAAGGAGCTGAAGCCAGGAAGGAGGAAAGCTGCAGAGAAAAGAAAGAGAAGGAGAAGAGCCGCAGCAGCTAAAGGAGAAAGGAGAAGAAGGAAAGGCAGAGAAGACAACTGAAGAAAGAAGAAGGCACTGTAGAAACAGGGCCGATAAGGCGTCTGATTTAGAGAATCAGACATCCGAAAAAGGGGAAAGCAGAAAAGGAAGGGAAGGAAAAGAGAAGAAGAGATGGGAAAGTGAAGGAGAAGAAAAGGATTGTTTTGTTCCCTCTCTCTTAAATTTTTGTATTTCATAATTGTGAATTTGTAAGCCTTTGGAATCAAAGTGCGCTCCCTGAGTTCGACCTCGGGAAACTTTAAATTTCGAGTAATAAATTGTAATAAACTGGTGATCACTTTTTGCAATATATTGCAACGAACATAATTTTATAACACCGCGAAACGGGATGCAACCATTGAACCGTCGTGAATCATCGTATTTTAGAAAAATATTACGTCGTAGTATAGCGACGAAAATTGATACAACATTTAAATTTATAACCTCAAGAAACAAATGTGAGTCCGAGGTCGTTCACAAGGAGCAAATATGGAATCCAATCACTGGTCGAGATATAAGAAATAAACAAACACAATGATTAAAGATATTCAATGAATAATATACTAAAAAATGCATTTAGTGATAGTAATTGTATCTTAGAAAACAATTGGATATAAAGAATAATAAGGCCCTAAAAATGGTGATTTGAATCACCAATTAATTTTTCACATTTAAGCAGATATCCCAATGTATCAAATCAAATTAATATCTCAACAATGGTCTTGAACCATTAACTCTCAATATCCTCGTCAGATTAGAACTCAATAAGTCAGTACCCACAATCAGACGTCAGCATAGAGAGCTAAATGCCTTAAGTGTCTCCAAGCAAAACACAAGTCACAGAGCACAAGGCCTCTTGAAACGCCTAAGAGTTGGGCGTAAATGAGCATGAATCTCAAGGCCAATAGTGCAAAAACCCCACTCCACCTCCTCAAATTTCTCTCTTTCTTAATGGGTATGCATAGTAACGGGTAATTGGATCAGAGCATAGGGTCTAGACTCGCGGGTAAGGAGTGAGAGAGGGTGTGTGAGGGAGGGACCTCACCCCTCCGTGTGTTGAGGCAAAGAGCCCTCTCACACAATTCAATTTATGTCGCTTTGCTGGTTATGAAGCATATGATGTGGGATTAAACCCACTCTTCTTTGCGTGCAATACTGTGAAAATGCTTCGTCTAATTGGGTGATCGCTGTTGCTGCCTTGGCTAATTGAAGGCCGAGGAAGCTTCGTCAGATGGTTCCGCAACCACTCAAGGTAGTAAAGAGGTCGATTAATGGCCAGATGATTGTGGTCAATACCGGAGAAGACGACGGTGATGGAGAAGCTTGCACAGAAACAAGGCCCTAGGGCCTAATTGGTAGGTTCAGTAGCTTTGCCATGACATGGCGAATGTAGTGGTGGGCTCAATTTAGTGAAAGCGTGCGTGCGGGAGTCGGCTGAAGTCGAAGTTGATGATGGCGAGGTGCGGTGTTCGGTGGAGATGTTGAGCGAGTGTAGCTCCAAATAGATAGAGGGCTTTTGAAGTTGGAAGTGTGGCGGAGCTTTTGGAAGTGGCGGTGTAGCGTTTGGGGGTGTATGGAGATGTAGTGACCACGCTAGAGGCATGGCTAGAGACGAGGAAGAAGAGGTCGGAGAGGGAGAGATTGAGGTCTAACCTAAAATCTAAACACCTAAAACTACCCTAGAGACTAAGAGGGAGTGAGAGAACTACTTTACTAGGCGAATGGGGGAGGAAGTCCATGATGAATTGCTTCACCAGCGCAGTGGACGATGAAGACTTCGATGGTGAGAAGCGGCGACAATGAAGATGGTGTTAACTAATGTGCACTAGGCACGGAAGACTTCGGGGAAGATCTTGGGTCGTCCAATTTGACTGTTGGATGGCCGGAGGACGAAGATCGAGAAGGGTTTCCGGAGCTCACGACCGGAGCGGAGGGAAGGAGATTTTCGGCATAGAATCGACTACGGAGCATGCTGGGAACTTGGGGAACGTATATAGAGCATGACTTGGGCTTCAAATGTCATGATTTCATAAATTTGAGTTGAACTTTTAGGAAACAAGACCCTTGATTTTCGCGAGCTCACTACGGTTCTAAGATTCAAATTAGGACTTGGAATCGAGTCTAATGGATTTGTCATGATTTAAACACCAATCCCTCCAAATTTGGAGGGATTTGGTGCTGATTTGAGAGAGATATTCTCTCTTGAATCTTAGCCTACTGTGTGTTCACATGTTAATGGTGGCAGGGACCTTTATGCAAGAATAATGACAAAGTTAGGGACTTAATTGCAAGAAACTTGAAACTTAGAGGCTTCTACGTAAGAAATAGAGATTATATGGACTGAATTGCAAACTATTTTAAGATGGACTCTAATTGGGCCCAAATTTAATCTAATTTGGATATAAGGAATCTAATGGTGAACTTGGATTTGAGTTTTGACCACGTTTGAATGGGCAATTTGCACAGAAGCTCAAATCAGGATAAATTTCAATATGAAACTCTATTCTAGGTTAATATAAGTTCAGATAGTCAAACCAAAGGTATTAAACCTCTTAGAATATTTTTCTATGAATTTTAGGGGATTTAGATGAATTTTATAATGATCAAAACCTTTCCAATTGAAGTGGGGTTAATAATTAAGGTTTTGTGCATTATTTTGGTTCTCGAAATGCGTGAAATCCTATTTCTGTCAATGTAAGCCCACTTCTTGGTCTTTAATGCTCAATGGACCTTTAATTAACCCCTTGGTGACCTTGTAGTTAATCTACATTTGTGTTGTGATGTTAAAACATAATTAACTAGGTTTTATTGTTTTCTTTTCAAAACAGATAAGAGTAGAATTATAGTCCTCAGGTGATCATTTAGAAGCATTTATCTCTTGATTTCAATTAATTTAAGCTAGTTGTGACGAATGATAGTGTTACCATCATGACATGAGCTTCAATAGCAAGCTTTCAGACCACTAGAGATCCTCCCCCTTTCCTCGCTGCAACCACCAGTTGCAGTGCTTCTTCAAGGTCCCATTCTTTTATTAGATTAGATTTTCCTATTTTGTAGAGTAGTTTTATGTAGTAATTAGTGTATTGTAGATCAATAGATGTAGGTTAGATGCTAAATTCAGTGATGGATTAGTGTAGATTAGGAGTAGTGTTGTTAGAATCAATTTCACCCTCTTTGATCAATTCAGATTAGAGAAGTGTTTTTCCATCTACATTGTGATCCATTCTTCTTCCTCTTCACCTCACCAATCACGTTCACTCACTCAATGCCCCATGTAGTCACCAAACACTCATTCATTAGAGCATTCAATAAATCTGAAGCTCATTAGCTTTCAGATATGTTGGGGCACTCAAACATCAAATCAAGGGCATTCCATTCAGCCCATATATCCACTAATGCCCTCCTTCTGATTTAAAACGATCGAATCTAACTGATTTGGTGGAGATGGATTTTTCTAGATGATTAAATGAGTTTTGAGCCAATTGCAATTTATTCAGATTTAATCGCTGAAAATTGGGTTTATTTGGGTTTGCTTTGGATTATTTTAATTGATTTAAACTTGTTTGATCATATTTTCAATGAGCATATTCTCGATGTTTCATTTGAAGTTAGATTCTGAATTTTGGTGAATGATAGGTGGTTTGGGCCAATGAGAACCATATGGCATGATTCAAGGCCTAAACAATGACCTAGTGACCTTATCCTAGAATGCTTGAAGCCCTAAACACTGATATATATTGTTTGGGAGGTCAAAGTGAGCAATCCACAGTGGCACTCTTGCATTAAAAGGCCCAATCTGGGCAAGATTTGATTTCTACTCCAAAATGGTTTTCTGAGTTCAAATATGGTGTTAATCTGATTTGTAAGAGTTTGTTGATGTTTGGAATTTGTAATGAGGTGTCTAAGTTGGTTTTCAATTGATTTGATCACCTAATTTAATTCATTTTCTTTATGTTGTGTATAACATAAGAAAATGGATTAGTTAAGATTTCAACTATTTTCTTTAGATCTCAGATGTGATTGGTGATTTTTTAAATCTTTTTAACGAAGACTTGAGATATATGAAATTGGAACTGAATGTTTTGATTTGATTTGATGGGAATTGGCCAAGGAAGCTGTATCTGAAGGGCTCTTTTGGAACACTAGATCAGGCCTCTTAACCTGATTCAATGGCATCAACGGAAACTACTATTGCTGAACAGCAACAACAACAACTGTTGGGATTTTGAAGCAGCAGTAGATGCTGGTTTGTTGAATTATAACAGTAGCTCTTGGCTGCTAAATTGCAGCAGATGCACCTCTGATTGGATGGAATTTTAGGGTGAACCTAAAGAATTTTAATGGATGATAGTGTACTTAATTTGTAAAACTATAGAACAAACATTCATGTACAATTTGGTGACTTTAAGTTTGATTTTGAATGTCTTGTAATGGTTCTTAATCTCATTGTCAGCAGCTTGTATATGATAAATCTGTCCAAAATGTATTTGTGATATAATCAAAGGTGTAAATCATGTTCATCTATTGTAATGTGTTATGCTGGATATTTTTGAATGTTTAAACACCTTTTCCAACCCTTTGAAACCATTTTAGAACCTTAGGTTCCAGGGTTCAACACTCTTGTAGGCCTGTTAAGACCCGTGCAACCAAAACCCTTTTAAGACGTCTGGGAGTTGGTCCAGACGTCTGATCAGATGTCTGGAAATCAATTTTTGCGTGCGTACGACTGCGAGTCTGCGTGCGTGCCGCTCGAGGACTGATCCCCAGCCGCCCTCTTCTCTTTCTTCCTCCCCTCGCCGACTTGCAGAGTTGCCCCCATGCCTATATATATCCCCTCCCCTCTCCCTCATTTGCTACCCCACACCATCCGTCTTCTCCTTCCTCCAGCGCGAGAGTGAGAGTGAGAGCGAGCGCGACAACTGCGGCCGAGTGCAGCGGCGGAGAGGAGAGGAGCAGCGAGAGGGAAGAGAAGAAAGCGCACAAGCCGTGAGAGAAAGAGAGAGCTCGCCGGAGCAGTTCAAGGCTGGTCGGTGTGCTCGAGGCGGAGCGTTGTGCTAGGGAGGTTTCCCTCGGCTCTGCTGCAACTCGAGCAGCGGACGAGCAGCTGTGTGGTGCGGCCGCGCGCAGCAGGAAGAAGACGAAGGAGGTTCTGATTCTGGGATTTTTCCCAGAATCAGACGTCTGGACCTACATCCAGACGATGTGGACGACGCCTGGAAGCAACTCCAGACGGCTGAGAGGTACGTTTTGCCTCCTACGCTTCCTTTTGCGGACGTCTGTTGCCTGCCGTGTTGAGAGATTCTGCGTACACGTGCAGGTTTTGCTTCGGGAAGGCACAGGACACGCCCTCCCACGCGGTTCAGACGTCTGGGCGAGTCACCAGACGGCGGAGAGTGTCTCCAGATGTCCTGAGGGATAGTCGGACGTCTGGAACTAGGTCCAGACGGTTCAACATGATCCCTGGACGTCTGAGGAGCAGCACAGAGTGAGCTATGATCTGGTCCCCTTTTTAAGACGTATGGAAGATGTTTCAGACGTCTGATTTGAGTCAGTGTTGTTGTTTTTGACCCGTTTAAGGTCCGTTCGAGGTTCGATTTTCATGTTTAAGATTCCGTTCTTCTTCGTATAAGTTCCTCTGCTTGTTGGAATGCTTTTATCATGTTCTGGGTGGTTTCTTGTGGTTGATCCTTGTGTTAGGACCACGTTCTGTTACGGATTTAGGGGTTGCAGAGGCACGTGAACCTGCCGATCACACCCCCATTACTCCCGATTTTGTGGGTAGAGTGGCTCTCCTTAGTCAATTACAAACATAAATGCATATCTGGAATAGATGATAGATCCTAGGGTATGGCATGAATCCTTGGACCAGAAAAACTAGATTGAATGATAGATCATAGGGTATGGCATGAATCGTAGGACTAGAAACACTGGAACGATTGTATTAAATGCTTGGATTGCAGTCTTGGAATGAGTAGGTGGAATAATAATTGCTTGTAATTGGACAACAGTTTCCTGTGAAATGCAGAGTACTGCTGTTAGTAACTGCTACATGTAATCTCTGTTGTTTGAAATTAAATACGAGCTGCTTGTATATAAATTGGAAAAGAAAGATTGAATGTTGGGAACACATGCTATATGCGAATAAACCTGAATGATGAAACCTAGTATGGCTTGGCCTGAGGAACATGAGCGTGAACCCTACGGGGAATTTGGAGTAGAGCTCCTGTAAATAAATAGAATGGAACTGGAAAAGTGAATGAGAAAGTGTGTTTTCTCTTGGTACGTGGTACCAAAGGGAGCACATATTACCTCTTAGTGTAGAGGGGAGCTTCTCGCCCTCAGGTCGAGACCGGGGTGAGTTTGGCCACTTTGCATCGACTTTCTGGCCCTCGCATACACAGTACCGAGGAGAGCTGCTAGTGTAGGGAGAGAGCTAGCCACCCCACGGGGCGCGGGGTTCAGCTAGCCTTCCTACACTGACTTGTTAGGCCCACTGGGCAACCAGGGTAGTTAGGTGAGGGTGCACGGACTGTGGAGGGGCGAGACCCCTGTTTGGTCACTGTGGAGGAGCTAGACCCCTATTACTGAGAGGGCTATGCTCTATACTGGTTCCGTGCTGTGCTTTGGGCGCACCCGTTAACGGAAAGAACTGACCGTGTGCCAGTGTGGGGTAGCTACCCATGCGTTTATCGCGCGTGCCATAGTCACCGTTACTTCTGTCTGCAACCTTGGGGTGGTTGACTGAGGGTAGGACCACCACGGGGGACTCTCCCGGCTAGGAGGGCACCACGTGCTACTTTTACTTTTCGGAAAAGACTGCAATCAAGATCGTTCCCACGAGGAACATTCGAGATCAAGAAAAAGACCTGATAAATAAATTAGGTGATGAAAGAAAGAAAAATTAGTTGAATAAAGAAAGAAATTGAAAACAACAGCTATCTGTTCACCTTTACTGTTTCTCTTAGTTAGCTGGTTGCCACTCTACTCAGCGTTTCGCTGACGTGTCGTACTTACCACCTTTTTCAGGTCTAGGTGTTGAGCAGCCAGAGCCTACGGCTACAGAGGATGCTGGGCCCAGTAGAGCCCAGTAGTTATGCTTTTGTTGTACTCATTTTCTGTAGTAGTAAATATTTGTTACACCTTTGTACTCTTTTATTGTAAACTTCATATTCCTGTACCCTTTTTAAATTCTCTACTGTTGTGGTGGTATGTACTGTAGTGTTTATTTCTGTACTGCTATACTTTTGTTACTTTTAGTTGCTTGCATGGTGAATGTGGTTTATTTTACTACTTTTTGGTTACTTCTTGTTGGACGACTGGGTCTTGGGATCAGTCCAGTCGGTCCGATTCTCGTGTCCTGTAGGCATTCGGGAACCGGGTCATAACAAGATGGTATCAAAGCAAGGTTGTCCCGAGAAGTGAACCAACTGGCTGGAAAATAACCAATTCACGTGCTTGTAACTAGTGTAACCACAACAACGTATGTTTTGACATCTGTTCTAGGGTTCCTTCGTTGAATGTCGATTAGAATTGACGTATTTTCTGTTCTGTGTTCGCGTCTCCTTGCAGGAGATGCCTCGACGCGGGACTAGCGAGGTGGGTCGCTGACGCGGTCGAGGACGAGGTTAGAGGGGGGGTGCGTTGAGCCTGATGCCTCAGTGGACCAGCCACTACTCCCGGGCATTCAGGCCTAGGACCTTGCCTAGCTGATATGGGAGATCGTGCGAGAGGAGCTCCACGTGCCTCCACGAGCGCCTCTCCCTGGGGCTGCGGAGGGGGAGTCCTCTGTGGGACAGCGAGACAGACACGGCGCTGGATGTGGGGGAGGGGGTGTCCCTCCATCGCTCCCACCTTCCTCCGGCACTTCTGAGCACGAGCCCTCCTTACCTGGAGGCATACCAGCTTCTCCACTTCAGCGCCACTATAAGCTTTTCGGACAGTTTCGGAAGCTGAAGCCCCCCTCCTTCAAGGGGGATGAGGACCCGACCGAGGCAGAGGACTGGCTCGAGTAGATCGAGAAGGTGTTCGACACCCTTCGCCACCCTGTGGAGTGCCGCGTGGCCTTTGCCACGTACCAGCTGGAGAGAGTGGCACAAAGGTGGGGGAGGGCGGTCAGGGGTCAAGAGAGGGACGAGTCGACTTGGAACTAGTTTGTCACCCTCTTCTGCGAGCAGTATTTCCCTCAGATGTGGCAGGACTAGAGGAGGCAGGAGTTCCACACTCTCTGCGAGGGGATGATGACCGTGAGCGCATACCGCACGCGTTTCCTGGAGCTGTCTCGTTTCGCAGCGACAGCCGTGGATACCGAGGAGGAGCGCCTTTGGAGGTTCACCGAGGAGCTCTGGCCTGCTATTCGGGGGTATGTCAAACCCCTGAAGCTGCCTATGTTCTCGAGGGCGGTGGAGGCAGTTATGACATATGAAGAGACCAACCCGTCCGCACGTGACACTGACAGCAGGCGGAAGAGGCCCTACCAGCCAGACTTCTCACAGGGCCGACGAGAGAGGAGGCACGTGGCGCCCGAAAGAGAGCCGTCACGCTTTACGGGGCTGTCAGTGGCCTTTGGGGGCCCCTGACAGGGGCCAGATGCTAGCACCGGACCCTCGCCCAGCCGTCAGCAGGGACCCACTGAGGGTGGGAGTTGAGTCCCCCTTTGCTACCAGTGTGGCCAGCCAGGCCACATCAGGAGGGACTGCCTGTCTAGGGCTGGAGGTTAGCAAATGCTCCTCGCGCCGATCACTGGAGGGCGAGCAGGAGGCTGCGGTTTCCTGGCCTGAGGAGGAGGACAGTAGTCACGGGGAGGGTACCGACCAGCGGCTACCTGTTCGACTCAGAGTGTGGCTGCTTCGTCCGCACCTAGGGCTGAGGGGCGTATCAACGCCCTGACACACAGGGATGCCAGAGCTTCAGGATCAGTGGTGGTAGGTATGGTTACAGTTTCTGGCAGACTTGTTTACTTGCTTTTCGATTCCGGCGCCACGCATTCGTTTGTTGCTGCCGGTTTTGTGCTAGTTTGGGGCAGGATTGTGTGTTGTTAGAGGATCCGTTCGTGATCAGAGGTTCGGGTGGTCAGCTATTCATAGCTGGGGAAGTGTACACAGGTTGTGAGGTCAGTATTGGGGGACACAGCCTTCCTGCTGACCTGATCGTGATACAGATGGAGGAC
Source organism: Thalassia testudinum (assembly GCA_037157565.1). Taxonomy (NCBI): domain Eukaryota; kingdom Viridiplantae; phylum Streptophyta; class Magnoliopsida; order Alismatales; family Hydrocharitaceae; genus Thalassia; species Thalassia testudinum. Next base: position 63,623,785 of record JAZHRO010000022.1, on the reverse strand, counting down.
TTTGGCGTGATTCTGGGGATGGACTGGCTGTCTGCTTACCACGCCTTGGTGGACTGCTTTGAGAGGAAGATCGTCTTCTCCATACAGGAGTTGCCTTCTTTCGAGTTCCACGGGTAGCCAGTGGACGGAGGCTTCAGGTGCATTTCTGCACTTCGGGCGGCGAGACTTTTGGACCAGGGTGTGAGGGCTTCCTAGCTTGTGTGGTGGCGGAGCCCAGCCCTGTGGTAGACCTCCAGAGTATCCCGGTGGTCAGAGAGTACCCCGACGCGTTCCCAGATGAGTTGCCAGGATTGCCGCCTGAGCGTGAGATCGAGTTTGAGATCTCACTGGTACCGGGGATCAGCCCCATTTCTACAGCACCATATAGAATGGCACCACTTGAGCTGCGAGTGTTCAAGTCTTAGTTGCAGGACCTTCTAGGGAAGGGCTTTGTGAGGCCCAGTGCGTCTCCGTGGGGAGCCCCGGTATTGTTCGTGAAGAAGGATGGTACCCTACGCCTTTGTGTGGACTACAGACACTTGGGAGGCGTGTTTTCAGGAGCTGAAGGAGAGGCTGACTTCGGCTCCCATGCTCACCATCCTAGACAGCAATGGCGGGTTCGTTGTGTACACGGATGCCTCTTTGTAGGTGTTAGGGGGTGTACTCATGCAGAGGGGTCACGTTGTCGCTTACCCTTCGCGGCAACTGAAGCCCCATGAGCATAGCTACCTTACCCACAACCTCGAGCTGGCAGCTGTAGTCTTCGCGCTGAAGATTTGGAGGCACTACTTGTACGGTGATACCTTTGAGATTTTCATAGATCATAAGAGCCTTAGATACTTGTTTGATCAGAAGGAGCTCAACATGAGACAGAGACGTTGGTTGGAGCTCCTGAAGGACTATGACTGCAGCATTTCCTACCACCTGGGAAAGGCCAACATGGTGGCTGAAGCCTTGAGCCGGAAGGCACTCGCCCACTTGGCTAGTTTGCAAGCGCAGAGTTGGAGCCTCAAGGAGGAGATGGGCAATTGGCTACCCCTAGAGTTACAGGGGCACTATGGGACCTTGACTGTGACACGACAGACGAGATAAGAGCTGATAGACCGCATCATCACAGGATAGATGGCCGACCAGTACTTGCAATCGTTGTGTGACTGAGTGCTGTCAGGAGACCCTGGGAACTTCTCCTTTACAGACGAGGTGCTGCGCATGAGGGGACGTTTGTGCATTCCCAGGGACGAGGAGCTGTTGAGAGAGCTCCTGACTGAGGCACACGGTTCTAAGTTCACCATACATCCCAGAAACAGAAAGATGTACCATGATTTGAGACGTGACTTTTGGTGGAGGGGAATGAACCGGGATGTAGGTGAATTCGTACAACAGTGTTTAGTGTGCCAGCAGGTGAAAGCCGAGCACCAGAGGCCTGCAGGGCCGTTGTAGCCACTTCCAGTGGCAGAGTGGAAGTGGGAGAGTATCACCATGGACTTGGTGGTGGGCTTGCCAGTTACCCAGCGAGGACACGATGCAGTCTGGGTGATCGTGGACAGATTGACGAAGACGACACGTTTCTTGCCAATCCGAGTCATCTTGGGACCAGCACAGTTGGCAGAGAGGTATATCTGCGACGTGGTACGGTTACACAGAGTTCCGCAGGAGATCATATTCGATCAGGATACCCGTTTTAAGTCCCAGTTTTGGGTTAAGTTTCAGCAGGCCTTGGGGACACGGTTGAGGTTCAGTACAGCATACCACACCCAGACGGACGGACAGTCTGAGCGCACGATACAGACACTTGAGGACCTTTTGCATGCTTGTGTACTGGACTGGAGGGGCTCTTGGGAGGAGCACTTGCCCCTGGCGGAGTTTGCATACAATAACTGCTATCACTCGAGCATCGGTATGGCACCCTACGAGGCTCTGTACGGACGGAGGTGTACGACGCCCTTGAGCTGGGTTGAGGTGGGGACCAAGTGGGAGGTTGGTCCCAGGCTGATCCGGCATAGTCAGGAGGTGATCGAGTAGATTCACAAGCAACTCCGCACTGTCAGGAGCAGACAGAAGAGCTATGCATATCGGAAACGAAGAGAGGTGCAGTTTGAGGTTGGGAATCACGTCTTCCTTCGCGTTTCGCCCATGAAGGGCCTGCAGCGGTTTGGGGTGAGATGGAAGCTCGCGTCGAGGTTTGTGGGACCCTTTGAGGTCCTGGAGCGGGTTGGACCCATTGTTTATAGGCTTGCCCTTCCTCCCAACTTTCTGGTGTGCATGACGTGTTCCACGTGTCCAGCCTCAGGAGGTACGTTGTCGATCCCAGTCACGTTCTGAGCCACGAGTGCGTCGAGGTGGGCGACGACCTGACCGATCCAGAGCGGCCAATGGAGATACTCAATAGAGCCGTCCGGAGTTTGAGACAGAAGCAGGTACCCCTGGTGAAAGTCTTGTGGAGAAGCTAGCGGTACAAGGAGGCTACTTGGGAGCCTGAGGCGGTGATGCGGGAGCGGTACTCGGAGCTCTTTGAGGGTACGTTTTTTCAGACTGACTTCGGTCCTCTTTGAGTTTGTTATGCGTATGTTATTCTTTTTCCGCACCCTAGTTAGCACAAGTTTCTGGGACGAAACTTCCTTTGTGTTTGTTATGTTGTTAAGACCCGTGCCACCAAAACCCTTTTAAGACGTCTGGGAGTTGGTCCAGACGTCTGGACACCTTCTCAGGCATCTGGAAATCAATTTTTGCGTACGTACGACCGCAAGTCTGTGCGTGTGCTGCGCGCAGACTAATCCCCAGCCGCTCTCTTCTCTTTCTTCCTCCCCTCGCCGACTTGTAGAGCTGCCCCCGTGCCTACATATATCCCCTCCCCTCTCCCTCGTTCGCCACCCCACACCATCCGTCTTCTCCTTCCTCCAACGCGAGAGCGAGAGTGAAAGCAAGCGCGGCAGCTGCCACTGAGTGCAGCAGTGGAGAGGAGAGGAGCAGTGAGAGGGAAGAGAAGAAAGCGCGCGAGCCGTGAGAGAGAGAGAGAGCTCGCTGGAGCAGTTCGAGGTCGGTCGGCGTGCGCGAGGTGGAGCGTTGTGCTGGGGAGGTTTCCCCTGGCTCTGCTGCAGCTCAAGCAGCGAATGAGCGGCTACGCGGCGCAACCGCGCACAGCAGGAAGAAGACGAAGGAGGTTCTGATTTTAGGATTTTTCCCAGAATCAGACGTCTGGACCTACATCCAGACGATGTGGACGACGTCTGGAAGCAACTCCAGACGGCTGAGAGGTACGTTTTTGGGATAAAAGAACAATTTTGGATATGGAGAGTGATGTATATTAATAACTATCTTTCAGTGAACGACCTTGAAAAAACTAGTAAATATTAAATAAATAAAATGATGCGACATTTGTTTACATTGTGATAATTATGTTACAACGACATTTAAAGCATTATTTTTATTGCAACATTGATTGAATTACAATATTTGCTTCCTGCGAATGATCACAGAACTCACATTTTTCAAAAACTACAAATTTTAAGTGTTGACTCATTTTTCGTTGATATACTACAATGCATTTCTAAAACCCAACGGAAATTCGCTATCAACAGAGTTCATCAGTAGTCTTCACGATATCGTCAACCTTTTAGAGCTGTACTGGAGGCGTGTCTGCACCCTCCCCTGACCCATCAAAGCCCACTAGCTGACTGACTGTTTGACCCTAGTCATGTCTTGGGGTCTCTGTAGCAGACTTGCCATGGGTACCAGGCAATTGTCTTGGTGGATGCTTGAGGTGGCTAGGTTAACCCCTTACCAGGCTCATGTGATTCTCCTGCCAGCTGGACTCCTCCCTCTAGAAAGTTTTTGGTTGCTCGTATTTAATGAGCTTAGGGCTAATTGGTCTTAATGGGCCCATCTTTTTTGGTGAGCCTTAAGTTTTTGGGATCATTATATTTCTCTCTCATTAACGATCAAGATACTTTATTGATTGGAGATAAAGTGTTTCCATGAAAAGCATGCAAATGTTGGTGATGAAGAAGAAGAACACGTGCTTTTGCATTTTCGAAGATGATAAAGAGAAAGAGAGAGAAGATTGATAGGAGGAGAGAAATAGTCCTCTCCTTTTTCCCCCTCTTTACCCTTCTTTCCCTTTATCCATTTTTCAGCTATGGACACCAATAGACTACAAGGACACAAGACCTTTCTCTCCTCATTTGTACATGAATACATAGTATTATCTTAACAAAATAGCAATTGGATTTTTTAGATCCTAACCCCTCTTTCTTTGGTACTAACAAAACAATAGTTGGATTTATTTACATCCAAACCCCTCTTTCGTTCGTGTTAAGATGACAACAATGGCACTATTTTTGCATTCTAACCCTTCTCTCATTTTTTTCACTATCCCACTAGATGTTTTCGAATTTGTCTAATATCTTTGTCAATCAAAAATCAAATGTTGAACTTGATTTAATTAAATGTGTATGACATTCTTGAGATGAAGTTTGGTTTCCTCCACTAGTTTCATTTCTCTTTATTGTGATTGATTTGACTAATCAAAACATTTAATTTATAGTGTAAAGTAAACGATTTCCTTATTTGTATGTCGTCATATATTCAAGACATTTCATATTTGATTCTTTGGTAAGGGATGCATCTCCATAAATTGTCATACTTCTTTATCTCAGACTTGTTTTGCTCTTTATTGATGTCATGTCCCATTGCAATCAATGATTGTGTACCTTTAATTAGATTACTTAAGCAATCATAACTACAAGATCTCCGTAATGATGAGAGATTGTAGGACGTGACATGAGACAAGCACGTAAGTATTTGTAGATATTGAGGATGACGAGATCGTAGAGATCCCAAGATGAGAAAAAAAAAGGCATTTGTGCTTAAATATATAGAATGAATCAATTTTGGGAAAGAAGGCAATGGGCGCCTTAGTAATTATGGAAGACATTATTTTATTTATAGGGTTGTAAGCGAAAAGAGAAACTTACTATTAAATATAACCATAATATAGAGAAATCATTGGTTCTTAACTAAGAGGAGAACGTCATTAGTTCCTGTAGGTTCGAATGAAATATGCAAAAGTCAAGCTTTCTTCAAGTTAGATATGACTTCTCTTAAAACCTAACGAGTGCACTCTCTCTTACGTAGAAAGAGAGTCGCCCAATGAGATAAAAAGAGAATCAATCAAATAACGACCAATATACATGACATTGATAATATCTTATCATTAAAATAAGAACAATCTTTCATCAATCGGATGGTAGGACTCTATTAATTACTTAATTGCATATGATAAAAGTAAATGGCCATCTATGTAGGGAAGTAGAGAATTAGTATAGTTGAGGAGAAAGTGGACAAAAAAAACTCTTCTCCAAATGCCTATCCTATCTTCCTTCATGTAAATGGTGGAGAAAGGAAAAGGTACAGGTTAACTCATCGGAAGTGATTCATTCTTCCCTATCCATGTTAGGATCTCGGATAGGGATCCAAGTGCAACTAAGTTAGTCCAATGACAACATGACACATGAGAATGAGATTTTTGCCTTAAATTTGTACGTTGATTTCAAGATATTTGAGTGTGAAAAATATGAATATTTGATGTTTTAAATATAATGTATAACTCGACATTAAATAAAATATTTTAATTAGTGCATTAATGAATGTTCTAGACTGTAGCAAAACATTCCATAAATGAACTCACTAAATTTAATTAAGATTCTTTCAAGAATTATAAATTGTGAAAAGATTTACGGAGATTTTCGTTTGAAAAATTTTACAATCTCACCTATAAAATGGAGACTCTTGAAATATTATAAAATTCAAAAATAAATATAATTTAATCATTTCATTAATTATTACTAAAATTAAATTATTATATTTTTATTAACAAGGAGACATATTGTTATTTATCTCCTACTTAAAGGGGCAAACAAAGGAATTGTTACAACTCATCCTTAAAGTTTTCCTATAAAGGATTATCTGTTGAGGCTTGAAGTCCTATATTAAAAGGAAAATATCACAATTAGTCTTCTAAAAACTCTTTGTTGGTAATCAATAACATAGGGAAATCTCTCTTGTCTAACTTAGTTAGATCTTGAATCGATCCTTTGTGGAAAAAACTTCGTATTGCCTATGGGAGCTAATTGCATCACCCCTATCACCTACTAGCACAAGGACCCTAGCAATATAGTTGACTTCAATGAAAATAGACCACAAGAACAAAAGTTGATGACGTGAGACTTGATTTGAATGCCTACTTGAGCTTCCCTTAAAGAGAGGAGTCTTTCCCCTTGAAGTTATTTACAATCACAAGATAGAAACCTCCTTGAAGATATTAAGACCTTAAATGACATAAAGTCAGGTATTAAGAGAGATCTACCCTCAGCCAAATTGAAGTTAGTTCGACCTTTGTGCCATTAGATCCCCTTCCAAATAACCATAGCTCATTTTCTGTATTTTTAAGCATCTAATTAATGATTTTTGAATTAAAACACTAAATGGAGCAAAGCCAACTAGGAGTAGATAAGGGTTTAGAATTTGTCCAACAAAGTCTCATTTGAAAATTACAACACAACATGTCCAAAGTAAAAAAAAAAGGCATGTTTCAGCAAAAGAACCCCTCTACTAGAATTTTGTTATGGATGCTTCATACATGCTAAAGTATAAATGAATAATAACATTGCTTTTCTTACAGAGAGTATAAGAGCTAACACAACGATTTCTATGGATGAGAAGATACAAATCATATTGAAATTTCCCTACAATGGAGATGCACGTTGTTAAGACCCGAGACATCAAACACTTTTTAAGACGTCTGGTCAAACGTCTGGACGCCTTCCCAGACGTTTGGAAATAAATTTTTGCGTGCGTACGATTGCGAGTCTGGGCGGGTGCGCGCGCAGACTGAAACCTGCTGACCTGCAGACGCTTTTTTCCCCCGACGCCTTCAAATACCCCTCCCCTCTCCCTCGTTCACCACCCCACCGTCTCCTCCTTCCTGCGTGAGCACGAGAGAGAGAGAGAGGGTAGCAGCTGCTGCTGGGTGCATGCGGAGAGGAAGAGGTGTAGCGAGAGGGAAGAAGAGGGAGAGCGCGCGAGGAAGAGATAAAGCCCGTTGGAGCAGCTCGAGGCCGGCCGACGTGCACGCGGAGGGGCGTTGTGCGGGGGAGATCTCCCCTGGTGCTGCTGCAGCTCGAGCAGCGGACGAGTGGCTACATGGCGAGCTCGCGCGTAGCGGGAAGAAGACGAGGAGGTTCTGATTCTGGGAAATTTTCCCAGAATCAGACGTCTGGATCTACGTCCAGACGACTCGGGCGACGTCTGGAGGGAGCTACAGACGTCCGAGAGGTATGAAATTTCTCCTCTACCTCCTTTTTGCGGATATGGCCATGCGGGCCGTTTCGCCGAAGTGTTGAGATGTGTCATGATGAGGAGGCTTTCGTCGTGCGTGTAGGTTTCGTTTCGGTAAGGTGCGAGGACACGTCCTCCCACGCAGATCAGACGTCTGGGCACAGCACCAGACGGCGGAGAGCGTCTCCAGACGTCCTGAGAGGTGGTCGGACGTCTGGAACTGGGTTTAGAGGATTCAGCAGGATCCCTAGACGTCTAAGGAGAAGCGCAGAGTGAGGTATGACCTGGACCACTTTTTAAGACGTCTGATTTGAGTCAGAATTGTCATTTTTGACCCGTTTAGGGTCTGTTCGAGGTTCGATTTCCACGTTTAAGATTCCGTTCTTCTCAGAATTAGTTCCTCTACTTGTTTAAAATACTTGTATCCTGTTCTAAGTGGTTCCTTGTGATTGATCCTTGTGTTAGGACCTCATTCCGTTGCGGCTTTGGGGGTTGCGGAGGCACGTGGACCTGCCGATCACGCCCCCATTTCTCCCGATTTTGCAGGTAGAGTGGCTCCCCTTAGTTATTTAGAAACATTAATACATCTCTGAAATGAATGATAGATCCTAGGGTATGGAATGAATCCTAGGACCTGAAAACTAGATTGAATGATAGATCCTAGGGTGTGGCATAAACCTTAGGAATAGAAACACTGAAACGAATGACTTGAATACCTGAATTGCAATCTTGGATAAGTAGACAGAATAATGATAATTGCCTGTAATTGGATAACAGCTGCCTGTGAAATGTAGAGTATTGCTGCTAGTAACTACTACATGTAACTCCTGTTGTTTGGAAATTAAAATTGAGCTGCTTGTATATAAATTAATATTAAATGTTGGAAACACGGGCTAAATATGAATGAAGCTGGAATGATGAAATCTAGTATGGCTTGACCTGAGAAATATGAGCATGAACCCTACGGGGAAATTAGGAGTAGAACTCCTGGAAAATAAATCGAATGGAACTGGGAAAGTGGATGGGGAAATGACCTGGCCCTTGAGTATGGAGTACCAAGGAGAGCGACTATCCCCCTGTTTAGTGCAGAGCAAAGCTAGCCGCCCTAGGGACCCGGGGTTAGGTCTGGCCACTTTGTACTGACTTTTGGCCCTCGCGTACACAGTACCGGGGAGAGCTACTAGTGTAGGGAGAGAGCTAGCCACCCCACGGGTCCCGGGGTTCAGTTAGCCGTCCTACACCGACTTGTTAGGCCTACTAGGCAAACTAGGGTAGTCAGGCGAGGGTGCGCAGACTGTGAAGGGGCAAGACCCCTGTTTGGTTACTGTGGAGGGGCTGGACCCCTGTTACTGAGAGGGCTCTACCCTATACTGGTTCTGTGCTGTGCTTTGGGCACACCCGTTAACGGAAACGATTGACCGCGTGCCAGTGCGGGGTAGCTACTCGTGCGTTTATCGCGCGTGCCGTAGTCACCGTTACGTCTGTCAGTGACCTTGGGGTGGTTGACTGAGGGTAGAACCACCATGGGGGACTCTTCCGGCCAGGAGAGCACCACGTGCTACTTTTACTTTTCGGAAAAGACTGTTGTTACCAACACGCGGCTTCAGACGTCTTTTAAGACGTCTGGGATGTGGCCCAGACGTCGGACCAGACGTCTGGAACCCCTTCCAGACTTCTGGGATTCAATTTCGGCGGCACGCGCGGTTGCGTCTGCGCGCCTGTGCGTGCAGACCTGCGGGTGCCTTTTTCCCTCTCTCCTGCGGTCGCAGGCTGCGCCCTCTGTTCTGCTTTCTCTCTCTTCCCCGCGCGGCTTTAAAACACCACGCCCTCTCCCTCACTCTCATCACCTCCGCCCCCTTCCTTTTCTCCTTCCAGCCGGTGCGCGAGTGCGAGTGAGCGGCGGCAGCGACAGTCGCGGTGAGCGTAGGAGGAGGTGCTGCGCGAGGGAGGAGGCGCTCGGCCGTGAGGGTGAGCTTGCCGGGGTTGCTAGGGCCGGCCGGCGAGGGGAGCAGCAGACGTAGGGTGACGCGGGAGGCCTGCTGCAGCTCGAGCAGCAGGCGGACGAGACGCAGCGCGGCCGTGCGTCGCGAGCGGAGGGCGAGTCGCGCCCTGATTCTGGAAATTTTTCCAGAATCAGACGTCTGGGCTTCCAACCAGATGACGGGGAGGACGTCTGGAGGACTGTCCAAACGTTTGAAAGGTGAGTTATTTTTCGTCCTTCTTCCTTTTCTTCGGCCGTCCGTACTGAGAGAGAGAAATGGGTACGCGCAGGTTCTGGATTCGCCATCCAACGCGAATCAGACGTCTGGCTGTAGCGCCAGGCGACGAGAATGACTTCCAGACGTCCGGGGTGACCATCGAACGTTTGGGAACTAGGCCAGACGCCCCCACAGGCTTCTGGACGTCTGAGAGATCACGCAGGATAAGGTACCATCTGATGCCCATTTTTAAGACGTCTGGAAGAAGTTCCAGACGTCTGATTTTGCACTGTTTCGTTGTTTTCGACCCGTTTAGGGCCCGTTCGGAGTCTGTTTTCCACGTTTCGAGTTGCGTGCTTTTCGAAATTAAATCCTCTACCTGTCTACAGTAGTTGTGTACTGTTTTGAGAAACTCCTTGTATTTGATCCTTGTGATAGGACCCCATTTCGTTGCAGTCTCGGGGGTTGCGGAGGTATGCGGGATTCCCGACCACGCCCCCAGTACGTCTGTTGTAACCGGTAGAGCGACTTTTAAGTTTATTAGTATAATCTGTTAAATTATGGAACCATAAATAGAACCTAGGACATTGCATGAATCCTAGGAATGAGAAATAGATTGAATGATTAATCCTAGGTGTTGCATGAATCTTAGGGCTGGAAAACTAGATTGTATGATAGATCCCAGGATATGACATGAATCCTAGGACAGGGAAAACTAGTGGAATATATGAATACTGCAGTCTTGGAAAAATGGAAAGGAACAAATAGCTGCCTGTAAATCGAATTAACAGCTACCTGTTATGAATAAATAAACGTGACTGAGAACATGGATTGTAAAAACATGAAACTGGAAAGTGAAACCTAGATGTTCTGAGTTAAAAGAGCTGGAACCCTACGGGGAATTAGGAGTGGAACTCCTGGAAAGAGAAAGGAATGGAACTGAGAAAGAAAGACGTGGTAGTGTGCTGTCTCTTGGGTACGTAGTACCAAGGGAAGTACCTGTACCTATTTAGTGCAGAGTGGAGCCAGCCGCCCCAGGGACTCGGGGTTAGGACTGGCCACTTTGTACTGACTTGCTGGCCCTCGTGTACATAGTACCGAGGAGAGCTACTAGTGTAGGGAGGTACTAGCTACCCCACAGGCCCCGGGGTTTTGCTAGCTGATGAGAACCTCGTCACAAACCCTAAACTAGCACCATTTAACCCTGATTTGCAAGAAAAAAGCTCCTACATAAGCTTAGAAAGGCTTGGCTCAGAGAGATTCTGAGTTTGCAAAGAAAACATAAACTGAGGGGTAAAAATATAATTTCACCAATCCAATATGAAAATAGGGTAACTCAGGGTCCAAACATAGGTCAAAACAACCTAATAAGAAGAAAAGTGGGATGAAATGACTCAACAAGGGCTACAGCAACTCCGAAGAATTAAATGACATCCTGTAACCCTAAAAACAAATCCACTTAAATACACGAGGTTTGAGGCAGAGAAAAAATCAAATAAACCCTCTAAAATTCATATAAAAATAATATCTAGGGTTTAGAACCTTCAATTTGGCCTTAGAAACCTATTTTGACCTACATTGAGAACCATGCCCAATTAACAAATTAATTTAGATTTTTGCATAAATTGACCGGTCAAACAAGGTTTAACCTAGAAATAAAATTCACCATCAGAATCCTTAGGTCCTAATTAGTCATGTATAAAAACTTGAGCCTAAGAAGAAACCTTCTTGACCAACTTTACACTTTGGTCCTCATATATTTACATTTTAGCCCTCAACTTTTGAACCCTCACATTTTGACCCCTAACTCTCCTTCGTTCTTTGCATTTAGGTCCCTCCTGAAAAACCTGAGCAGCACCATGCTCCGACGACCTTGCACGGAGCATGGCGCCGCACAGGGTAAGGGAGGGAGCCTGCCAGGTCAAACGGGGGTGCCCTGCGTCGTCAGCCGTCGCAGGAGCACCCCCATGAGCGCTGCAACCACCCATACCGGCCGTGCGAACGCACGGACGGTATGGGTCTCCTTCCTCCGGCGAGGGAGACACGTCGTCTCCCTCCGCCCTCCTCTCTGGTTCTGCTCCTATAAATACCCCCGTCGCTCCGCCGTTCTTCCCAACTCGGATCTGACGGAGATACCCCCTCACTTCCTCTCTTCCCACTCCGACAGACGCCCCCTTGCTCCGGCGGCTTCTTCTCCTCCTCCTCCTCGTCGCCCTACTGCACTACCAGCAGAAGGGTTGCCTTCCCTCGCTCTTCCCGCGCCGCGCCGCACCCAGCGCGCGCTTCTTCGGCCCTCTCCTCGCCGTCGCCCCTTCCTCTGGGCAGTTTCTTCTCTGGCGACAGTCTATACGGCTGTCGCCTGCTCCGACCCCTCCTCGTCCTGCTAAGTAGGTATAAATTCTCCTCTTCCTCCCCTCTTTCTTTTTTTTCACTGTAAATCTTTACTGTCGCCCTCGACCTCGCCTAAACACTCTCACCTTCCCCATCTCCGGCCACACTCCGGCGACCCGCTCCCATCACTCCAGCAACCCACACGGCTCGCCGACCCCCGCAAAACCTTCGCCTCCTCACCCTGATCATCCTCCGCCCTTCCAGTTCCCCTGAATCGCCCTCTGCAACTCCACCGAACAAACCCATCTCGCCACCTGCAGTTTGACCTAGGGCGGCCCTTAGTCTCCGCCCCGCCACCTGCAGACCCCCCGATCACCTTCGCCGTGCTACGGCGAAGGTCCTCCGCATATCTGATTAGGCCGAGAGGCCCTTTCTCTGTAAACAGGTGTTGCGCCCGCCATCGCCATTGCTGAGTAGCGAAGCTCCTTCGACCTGCTGCTCCAGGCGCGTCACGCCTAGATCAGGCTCCCAGGCTGCGCGGGGTATCTTCTCGAAGAGTCCCAGGCTGCAGCTGGGGCGAAGCCCTCGCGTGAAGCCTCGACTGCCCGCTGCTTCCTCCGCACGGGCACCCAAATTGGGGTGGGACATTTAGTCCCACCTCGGAAACTCGCAGAGGAGCGCGGGCGCTTAAAGGCAAAAAGTGCCTTAAGCTCTTTGCTTCAGATTACGGGGTGAGGTCCCCTTCACCCGCCCGATTACCCGGCTTCGTCCGCGCTCACACCCCGCGGACCTGGCCCCGACCCGATTAGCCCGACCTGCACTCCTTACCCACCACCGCACGCCGGTGGGCCTGGACTCGGGCGCAACCCGCGTACCCGATTAACCGGTTGCTCTGGGAGCGCTTTCCTAAGAGCGAATTCAGAGAGAGAGATGCGGGGGAAGGGTAGAGTAGGTTTTGCCCTCTGACTCTGAACCCTTGAGCGTGCAGGCACAGGAGAAGAAAGAAGGAAGGAGGACGCGCTGTAGCAGCGGGTTACTTAAGTCGTCTAATTGAACAATCAGACGACGCTCTGAGGACGAAGAAGAAGGAGAAGAAAAGACGAGCAGGACCGCAACGAAGAAGAAAAGAAGAACAGAAAAGAAGACAAAGAAGAAAAGCAAAACACGAAGAGAAAAGAAGAAGCTCTGAAGAGCATGAGAAGATCTGAAAGAAGCAAGAAAAGAAGAAGCTCTGAAGAACACGAGAAGAAGATCTGAAGGAAGCAAGCAAAAGAAAGAAAGATTCAAGAGCCAAGAAGAGAGAAGACAAGAAGAACAGGAAGAGAAGAAAGAAGAGACAAAGAGGAAGAAGAAGAAGCCACCAAATTTCCATCTCTATCTCTCTCTCTCTTTATTTTTGTAATAAAAACTTTGTATCCCTAGAATACGACTTGCTCCCTGAGTTCGACCTCGGGAACTCTTTTATTTTCTGAGTAAAAAATATCTGTAATGATGGCAATGACTAGCTGTACTACAACGCTATAACAAAACCTGGTTAACGTCACGGCCATCACTTTGGCGCCGTTGCCAGGGAGCAACGGCTATTCTAGAGGTAATTAAATTCCTGTTTTTAAATTTCTAATAATCTCTCCTCTTTTGTGCAGCTACAGGAAATCAAGAAGACAAGCAACTGCACGACAACCACTCCGAGGATAGGTAATTTTCTATCCTCTCAACCCCTAAATTCTAAAGAGGAAGAAAAGAAAAGAACAAGCAATATAGGGCTAACCTGTCTTCTATATTTAGTAAACCATAAAAAGTTGCATGTTTTCAACCCATTATTCCTGCACACTATTAAGGGTATTTAAGGGCTAACACATTCTTGCTTGAGCCCTAATTACCCAACAAAGAACTAACTGGACCAAATAGAGCCAACATAAGATTCAACATCAGGTATTTAGAGACACACTTTTAAGCAAGAACTGAGAAACCCTAAAAAAAGTGTGCCCAAGCTATTGTCTGAAAATACCTATCCAAAGAAACCCTAAAACAAGTTGGCTCTCTAAAGACACTTGAACCTTAAAAAACAAAACCTAATAAGCTCTTAACAGAACTAGCAGGTAAAGTCGACCACTTGGGTCAACTAACCTTCGACTTAGGTCACTCTTTGCACTCAAAAAAGCCTAAAGTTCAAGTGAAACCTAAGCACCCTCTTGAATTAAAAGTGGTAGACTTAAGAGGTCAAGATCCCCATTCTGGTCTACCTGGAACCGTAGTGACAAGAGAGGTCGGGTGGGGGAAACCCTGTAACCCGTGGGGACGCTCTACCGAGTAGGGGTCTTCGCGGGACTCTCCCTCTCTGGCTGCCTAGGTAATTCTCAGGTGGAAGATCTTTTTGATCAAGGGGTCCATCTGCCCCGCACCTCTATAGTCACCCAACACATTTTTTGGGTGCCTTGATTGGGTCCAGCACTTTCTAACCTCTTCCACTCCAACAGTGCATGAACGGTAGGAGATCCTTAAGACCACCCTTAAGATCTCGTTTAAGAATTCACTCTCGTCAAGGACCAGCCTTGACTCCCGTGTTTGAACAGCAACCTAACCCCATCATTCTCTCTTCTGATTTTGAATCAAACCCTTCTTCTATCATGGCTCAGCCAGTTGAGGAAGAAAACAATCTGGAGCACCAGCTCCAGCGACTCAACGACCTCTTCCAAAACTTTGTGCACCCACCGCAGCGTCCCATGATGCGGGACCATTATAATCCTGCTGCGGTAGCCATCGAGCCTCGAGTCAGAATCCCGACTGGAGGACCTGATTCTGAATTAAAGCCCAATATGATTCATGCTATACCTAAATTCCATGGGCTTAATTCTGAAGATCCCTTCCAGCACATCAAACAGCTAAAGCATTTGGCCCAAACTTTCGGGTCAGACGCACAAAATCGGGATATTCTTCTCATGAAGATGTTCTCCTTTTCTCTTATGGACAAGGCCGCCCATTGGTATCAAACTCAGACCCGGCCGATCAACAATTGGGAAGAACTTCAGTCCGAGTTCCTGAAAAAGTTCTTCCCTGTTGGATGGACCAACGCCTTGCGCCATCAGATTACACATTTCACCCAACAAACAGGGGAACCTCTCCATGAGGCATGGGATCATTTTCAGGATCTCATGAGAAAATGCCCCCATCACGGAGTTCCTAAATGGGAACAGGTCTAATCTTTTTACCAGGGACTCCGTGAGGACATCCGTCTTTTCGTCAATGCAACCTGCGGAGGAAATATCATGGGTCAACATGAAGACACCGTGTGGGAGATTCTCGAAAACATGTGCGAGAACTCCATCAACAATGATTCCATGGGATTATTCGACAGAACGAATACCCGCTCATCGACGAATCTTAGGGGAGCACATGAGACGTAGGGCCTGTCCGCATCAGTCGACCTGGAATTAATGGCCAGTCGATTGGACAAGGTCTCGATTATCGAAAAGAAGGTGGATAGCTGACTCAGCATCTGCAGTGAGCCACCTCTGCGCATAACCCTTTCGCACAGCCTCCTTCCACAAGGGAAACTGTGCAAAACATTCTCCATCGATCTTCTCCTAGGATGGACCCATCATCCGAATCTTTGCCCGGAGGTCCTTCCGATTCCTTCTACACCTGCCAGGGGAATTCCATTCCCTCTTTCTCTAACCCTTTGGAGGTTCCTCAGACTTGCGAGGACCTCAACGCCATCCAGAACGACCCGTTCTCCAACACCTATAATCCTGGATGGTGAAACCATCCTAACTTTCAGTGGGTGGGAAATTCCCAAACCCAAAGGCCATCACTTTGGCGCCCACAACCTCCTCGTCCTTACCAGCCGCCTCAGCCTCGACCCAACCCTACTGGGCCGAATCAAGATCAAATGTCCCTTATCCTTCAGACCCTGGCTGACATTCAAAGAACGAATGCGGCTATCCAAAAATAACATAAGGACGAACTTACAGAGGTCCGAAACCAATTGACCCAGTTGGCAAACTCTTGCCAGCCAGGTACTCTTCCTTCCCAACCTCTGCCTAATCCTAATAACGTGCCAACCCAGCGGCACGTTATGAACCCAAACCCGGGCCATGCCCATATGATTTATCAGGCCCCCTCTGTTCCTTCACCCGACGGGATAGAGGCCTCCACTTCCTTTGCAGGTTACCAGCAGCAACCTATCTTACCCAATCCTAACCAAAACCAGGCAGGACTTAATTCCGTAACAACCCGTAGTGGTAAGGGAACCCAAGACCCTCCTCATCTGAACCACTCCAAGCCTGGTAGTGATCCCAAGCCTAGGACAGTAATCCAGGACGTCCCCACCCCTATCCCAGATCCACAACCTGGACCTATCCTAGAAGAACCAACCAAGATCCCGTTTCCCGAGGCCTTGACCAAGGAAAAGAAGACTACTAAACCCGTGGCCCCTGAGGAGGACCTGGTCAAGCTCTTTGAGCAGGTCCACATCAACATCCCCTTGATGGATGCAATCCGCCACGTACCGGCTTACGCACGATTTCTAAAGAATATATCTACACCCCAGCGTAAGCCGCGAACCAAGGGCGGGAGCCCAATTGTGCTGTCAGAGCAAGTCAGCTCTGTAATCCTCAGTAGACTCCCACCCAAGGCAAAAGATCCTGGTACTCCCCTGATTTTCTGCAAGATAGGTGATACCCAATTTGATAGAGCTTTGCTAGACTTGGGTGCATCCATAAACTTGATACCCACATCCTTACTTGACCATCTAGAAGAATCTGAGCTAAAACCAACCGAGGTGACATTACAATTAGCAGATCGATCTATAAAGTCACCAAAAGGGATTCTCCAGGATGTTATTGTAAGAGTGCGGGATTTCTATTTCCCAGTGGACTTTATAGTCTTAGATATGGACGTGCCTAAAAACCCTAGGGATACACCAATCATTCTAGGGAGACCTTTCTTGGCTACTGCTAGAGCCAACATCAGCTGTGAGGAGGGCCAAATAGAGCTTAAATTTGGGGATCAAACCTTAAAAATTGATATATTTAAGGCCCAACAAGGAATTAATTGCGGTGTCATCGAACAGATTTGTGACGTTAGGACTTTGGTTGATGAATCACACTTCCAGAATGACTCGATTATGCCTTATCAACCGCAGAAGGATCTTGACTCGCAAACAGAGGAGTTGAATCCAGATAGAAACAACCCAGTAACTCCTACCCTTGAACCTCACATCTATACCGAACCACCCGCTGCTGCTGATAACCCCATCCTCGAGTTAAAGCCTCTTCCTGCTCACCTGAAATACATCTTTTTGGGTTCTAATCAGACCCTTCCTGTGATTATCAATTCCAGGCTCAACCCCGAACAGGAATCCCGTCTGATTATTGTTCTCCAGCAACATCGCAGAGCCATCGGGTGGACTCTCGATGATTTGACTGGAATAAGCCCCTCTTATTGTACTCATCATATCTATTCAGAAGAGGGCGCACGACCTTCTCGTGAAATGCAGAGACGTTTGAACCCTAATCTGCAGGAGGTCGTGAAAAAGGAGATCATCAAGTGGTTAGATGCCGGGATCATCTACCCGATCTCCAATAGTCGTTGGGTGAGCCCAATTCAGGTTGTGCCTAAGAAGGCAGGACTCACCACCATAACGACTGAAATCGGAGAAATCATTCCTACCCGATTAGCCAATGCGTGGAGAGTCTGTATAGATTACCGCCGACTCAATTCCTTCACGAAGAAGGATCATTTCCCACTACCCTTCATTGATCAAATTCTCGAGAAACTAGCGGGAAATAGGTTCTTCTGCTTTCTTGACGGGTACTCCGGTAATAACCAGGTGGCAATCCATCCTGAGGACCAAGAAAAGACCACGTTCACCTGCCCCTTCGGAACGTACGCTTTCCGAAGGATGCCTTTCGGTCTTTGCAATGCACCTGCTACCTTTCAGCGGTGCATGCTTGCCATATTCTCAGATATGGTAAGTGCTTTCCTGGAAGTCTTCATGGATGACTTTTCAATCTTTGGAGAATCTTTTGATGATTGCCTCCAACACTTGGTCCAGATACTCAGGCGATGCATTGAGGTGAACTTGGTTCTTTCCTGGGAAAAGAGCCATTTCATGGTGCCTGAGGGAATTGTCCTGGGACATCTAATTTCAGAAAAAGGCATCCAGGTGGATCGAGCTAAGGTGGATCTGATATCTCACCTTCCTATGCCTGGCTCGATCAGGGACATCCGTTCTTTTTTAGGGCACGTCGATTTTTACCGCCGTTTCATTCCAGATTTCTCGAAAATCGTGCGCCCCTTGACTTCTCTTCTCTCTAAGGATGTACCCTTTGAAATCTCCAAGGAATGCACGCTAGCCTTTGAAAACCTGCGTGACCGAGTCACCCAGGCACCTATCCTACAATCCCCTGATTGGTCTCAACCCTTTGAGATCATATGCGATGCATCTGATTTCGCTGTAGGAGTGGTCCTGGGGCAGAAAGCTGACGGGAAACCCGTGGTTATATACTACGCTAGCAAGACACTTGACGAGGCTCAGCGTAACTATACGGTTACGGAGAAAGAGCTGCTAGCCGTAGTATTTGCCCTTGAAAAATTTCGATCGTATCTTTTGGGTTCCCATGTCATTATTTACTCGGATCACACGGCTGTAAGGCATCTCCTTGCCAAGAAGGACGCGAAGCCCCGACTAATCCGTTGGATCTTGCTGTTGCAAGAATTCGATCTTGAGATTCGCGACAAGGCGGGAAGGCAGAATGTGGTAGCCGACCATCTGTCCTGTCTTCCTTGTGAGATCATCGACCCTTCCGGACCCATCACGGAACACTTTCCTGATGAGCACCTGCTTACTGTTGGTATTAGACTTCCATGGTTTGCTGGTATAGTGAACTACTTGGCATCTCATCAGACCCCGTCTGATTGGTCGAAGGCCAAGAAAGACAAATTGCGTTCTGATACCAAGTATTACATTTGGGAAGATCCGTACCTTTTCCACATAGGTGCTGATCAAATTATTCGGAGATGTGTCCCGGAAGAGGAGGTCTGCAATATCCTCTCTTTCTGCCATGACCAGGCATGCGGTGGCCATTTCTCAGGGCATAAAACCGCATCAAAAGTCCTCCAGTGTGGCTTCTACTGCCTACACTTTTCAAAGACGCATACAGTCACTGCAAGGCATGCAGTCGTTGCCAGACTTTGGGCAACATGAACCGTCACGACATGATGCCTTTGCAGCCAATTCTCGTATGCAAAATCTTTGATGTTTGGGGGATTGATTTTATGGGCCCCTTTCCTGTTTCGAATGGTTTCGAGTACATTTTGCTTGCTGTGGACTACGTGTAGAAGTGGATCGAAGCCATACCAACCCGAACCTCTGATCACAAGATTGTTCTTAAGTTTATTCATCAAAACATTTTCTCAAGGTTCGAGATTCCCCGTGCTATAATCTCTGATGGGGGGACCCATTTTACAAATGCTCGTTTAGATCACTGATGGCCAAATTTGTGGTATCCCACCGAATCTCTACTCCTTACCACCCCCAAACAAATGGTCTAGCTGAGTTGTCAAATCAGGAGATCAAGAAAATCCTGCAAGTCACTGTTTGGCCTGACAGGAAGGACTGGTCATCCCGACTTCCGAAAGTATTGTGGGCCTATAGGACCGCCCACAAGACCCAATTAGGCATGTCTCCCTTTAGACTGGTGTACGGAAAGGTGTGTCACCTTCCCGTAGAACTGGAGCATAAAGCCTATTGGGCAGTACGGAACTGTAATCTAGATCTTTCCAAGGCTGGAACCCACAGAAAACTCCAAATCAGCGAGATCGATGAATTACGCTTAGACGCTATGAGAACTCGCGAATCTACAAGGAGCGGGTTAAAGCCTTCCATGACAAGCATATATCAAGAAAGATCTTTCTTCCTGGTCAAAAGGTCCTACTCGTTGATGCCCGACTTAAACTTTTCCCGGGAAAACTGCGATCCAAGTGGGTCGGACCATATTTAGTCCGACAGGTTTTTGGAAATGGAGCAATCGAAATCAGTCCACTCAGCCACGATTTCGAACCTTTCATCGTGAATGGTCAGAGACTCAAACCGTTCATTGATGTGACTTCTACTGATTTGGCTGAGTCATCTCTCATCCTCCATTCTCCGTGAGCTTACTGCGCCCAGCCGATGGTGTAAAACTCAGCGCTTAACGGGAGGCAGCACGTCATTCCCTTTGAAAATCTAAAACCTTTTTTCTGACACCTTGGTGCACTTAAGGTTCACCCTTCAAGACAGGCCGACTCCACCTCAGATGCTTGCATCTGAGATTAGAAATCGTCCGCAAAATTCATCCCGACCCATTCACTCACAAAAACAACTGTCTTAAGGAATGAACTAAGTAAATAAAAACCCCTAAAATCACAATGAGGACATTGCAAACCTTAGGCATGGGGGGGTATAAAAGTGCAAAACTTGTAAGAAAAGGTTTTAAAACAAAAAAATTCACATATGTCAAAAACACCACAAAAAGTAAATTTTTTTTTCTCAAAAAAAAAAAAGAATAAGAGGAGAAAGGAAATTTTGTGGAGAAGGAAAAGAGACAAAAGGAAAAGGAGCACAAAAAAATGAAAGAAAAGAGTAATAGTCATTAGTAAGAAGCTAAGGAATTAACCTAAGCTCTAGACCATTTTTCAAGAAAAGAAATGAAAAGTGCATGGTAAGATTAGTAAGAACGCAAACCTTAGGCATTCTTGATAGACTCTTAGTACCCATTAAGATCTAGACAATCCTCAAGAGGTTGAGGAAAATGAGAAGCTTAAGTACTAGGTCTAAAGCTGAGGGAGTATTTGACCTCACTAACTAGCCTCTGGTTTACGGGACTCAATAACCTAAGCACCCCAACCTCACACACAGCCTGGTTCAGTAAGCATAAAAATTCAAAACCAGGCAGAATCGTCGCAAAAACTCTGAAAAATACACCTAGAATAGGAGTGGCTGATCAACACAAGTTGATTTGGACGAGTTCCCAGCGCGGAGAGGCGGGAAATCCCCTCAAAGATGCGTAACAAAATATCATCTCCTCGGTGCTTGTCTCTTAGGATATTCACATATCCTACTGGGAGCATGTAAGCACCCTGCTGGTTCAGATTCCATGGATGGCATTATCACGAAATGTCAACTGCCAGGGTCTGAATTCGGCCACGGAACACCATGGATGGGATTATCTCGAAATCTCAATAGCCAGGGTTCTGGGGGTTGCCATGGGCGGTGCTATCCCAAAGCATCGATCGCCAGGAACCCTTGAGGATTGATGATGGGAGCAATGAATCTGATACAGACCATGTTGAAAAGCCAATCCTAAGCTAGAACTAAAAAGAAAAGAGAGAGAAACTCTCCAAACAAAAATACTTTCTACTTCTCTCTCTCTTGCAAAACGCACTGCGAATTGAACCAGGGCAAAAATCATTTCAAGCACGGGGTCCTTCAACCACAAAGTCCAATAAACCTTAGGTTAGTTCTTGTGGGTCTTAAAAACCTTTGCCAAAGACTGAGGCTAAGGCTAGACAGATCTGGATCTTGGTTGGTACTAGAAGTACCTTTTAAGCCTATGGTCAGCATTCTAACCTAATCTAGGTTCAAATGAAAAGGCACTTATTTGAAATGGTTATGAATATCATGGTCTAGACCAAAGGTTAAAACCTTAGGTTTTTGCTAAGGGACTAGCAAAAGTTAGGCATGGGGGTGTGATGAGAACCTCGTCACAAATCCTAAACTAGCACCATTTAACCCTGATTTGCAAGAAAAAAGCTCCTACATAACCTTAGAAAGGCTTGGCTCAGAGAGATTCTGAGTTTGCAAAGAAAACATAAACTGAGGGGTAAAAATGTAATTTCACCAATCCAATCTGAAAACAGGGTAACTCAGGGTCCAAACATAGGTCAAAACAACCTAATAAGAAGAAAAGTGGGATGAAATGACTCAACAAGGGCTACAGCAACTCCGAAGAATTAAATGACATCCTGTAACCCTAAAAATAAACCCACTTAAATACATGAGGTTCGAGGCAGAGAAAAAATCAACTAAATCCTCTAAAATTCATAGAAAAATAATATATAGGGTTTAGAACCTTCAATTTGGCCTTAGAAACCTATTTTGACCTACATTGAGAACCATGCCCAATTAACAACTTAATTTAGGTTTTTGAGTAAATTGACCATTCAAACAAGGTTTAACCTAGAAATAAAATTCACCATCAGAATCCTTAGGTCCTAATTAGTCATGTATAAAAACTTGAGCCTAAGAGGAAACCTTCTTGATCAACTTTACACTTTGGTCCTCATATATTTACTTTTTGGCCCTCAACTTTTGAACCCTCATATTTTGGCCCCTAACTCTCCTTCGTTCTTTACGTTTAGGTCCCTCCTGCAAAACCTGAACAGCACCATGCTTCGGCGACCTTGCGCGGAGCATGGCGCCGCACAGGGTAAGGGAGGGAGCCTGCCAGGTCAAACGGGGGTGCCCTGCGTCGTCAGCCGTCACAGGAGCACCCCCATGAGCGCTGCAACCACCCATACCGGCCGTGCGAACGCACGGACGGTATGGGTCTCCTTCCTCCGGCGAGGGAGACACGTTGTCTCCCTCCGCCCTCCTTTCTGGTTCTGCCCCTATAAATACCCCCGTCGCTCCGCCGTTCTTCCCAGCTCGGATCTGACGGAGATACCCCCTCACTTCCTCTCTTCCCACTCCGACAGACGCCCCCTTGCTCCGGCGGCTTCTTCTCCACCTCCTCCTCGTCGCCCTACCGCACTACCAGCAGCAGGGTTGCCTTCCCTCGCTCTTCCCGCGCCGCGCCGCACCCAGCACGCGCTTCTCCAGCCCTCTCCTCGCCGTCGCCCCTTCCTCTGGGCAGTTTCTTCTCCGACGACAGTCGATACGGCTGTCTCCTGCTCCGGCCCCTCCTCGTCCTGCTAAGTAGGTATAACTTCTCCTCTTCCTCCGCTCTTTCTTTTTTTTCACTGTAAATCTTTACTGTCGCCCTCGACCTCGCCCAAACACTCTCACCTTCCCCATCTCCAGCCACACTCCGGCGACCCGCTCCCATCACTCCAGCAACCCACACGGCTCGCCGACCCCCGCAAAACCTTCGCCTCCTCACCCTGATCATCCTCCGCCCTTCCACTTCCCCCGAATCGCCCTCTGCAACTCCACCGAACAAACCCATCTCGCCACCTGCAGTTTGACCTAGGGCGGCCCTTAGGCTCCGCCCCGCCACCTGCAGACCCCCCGATCCGCATATCTGATTAGGCCGAGAGGCCCTTTCTCTGTAAACAGGTGTTGCGCCCGCCATCGCCATTGCTGAGCAGCGAAGCTCCTTCGACTTGCTGCTCCAGGCACGTCACGCCCAGATCAGGCTCCCAGGCTGCGCGGGGTATCTTCGCGAAGAGTCCCAGGCTGCAGCTGGGGCGAAGCCCTCGCGTGAAGCCTCGATTGCCCGCTGCTTCCTCCGCACGGGCGCCCAAATTGGGGTGGGACATTTAGTCCCACCTCGGAAACTCGCAGAGGCGCGCGGGCGCTTAAAGGCAAAAAGTGCCTTAAGCTCTTTGCCTCAGATCACGGGGTGAGGTCCCCTTCACCCGCCCGATTACCCGTCTTCGTCCGCGCTCACGCCCCGTGGACCTGGCCCCAACCCGATTAGCCCGACCTGCACTCCTCGCCCACCACCGCACGCCGGTGGGCCTGGACTCGGGTGCAACCCGCGTACCCGATTAACCGGTTGCTCTGGGAGAGCTTTCCTAAGAGCGAATTCAGAGAGAGAGACGCGGGGGGAGGGTAGAGTAGGTTTTGCCCTCTGACTCTGAACCCTTGAGCATGCAGGCACAGGAGAAGAAAGAAGGAAGGAGGACTCACTGTAGCAGCAGGTTACTTAAGTCGTCTGATTGAACAATCAGACGACGCTCTGAGGACGAAGAAGAAGGAGAAGAAAAGACGAGCAGGACCGCAACGAAGAAGAAAAAGAAGAAAAGAAGAACAGAAAAGAAGAAGATAAAGAAGAAAAGCAAAACACGAAGAGAAAAGAAGAAGGAGCTCTGAAGGACACGAAAAGAAGATCTGAAAGAAGCAAGAAAAGAAGAAGCTCTGAAGAACACGAGAAGAAGATCTGAAGGAAGCAAGCAAAAGAAAGAAAGATTCAAGAGCCAAGAAGAGAGAAGACAAGAAGAACAGGAAGAGAAGAAAGAAGAGACAACGAGGAAGAAGAAGAAGCCACCAAATTTCCATCTCTATCTCTCTCTCTTTATTTTTGTAATAAAAACTTTGTATCCCTAGAATACGACTTGCTCCCTGAGTTCGACCTCGGGAACTCTTTTATTTTCTGAGTAAAAAATATCTGTAATGATGGCAATGACTAGCTGTACTACAACGCTATAACAAAACCTAGTTAACGTCACGGCCATCACTTTGGCGCCGTTGCCGGGGAGCAACGGCTATTCTAGAGGTAATTAAATTCCTGTTTTTAAATTTCTAATAATCTCTCCTCTTTTGTGCAGCTACAGGAAATCAAGAAGACAAGCAACCGCACGACAACCACTCCGAGGATAGGTAATTTTCTATCCTCTCAACCCCTAAATTCTAAAGAGGAAGAAAAGAAAAGAACAAGCAATATAGGGCTAACCTGTCTTCTATATTTAGTAAACCATAAAAAGTTGCATGTTTTCAACCCATTATTCCTGCACACTATTAAGGGTATTTAAGGGCTAACACATTCTTGCTTGAGCCCTAATTACCCAACAAAGAACTAACTGGACCAAATAGAGCCAACATAAGATTCAATATCAGGGATTTAGAGACACACTTTTAAGCAAGAACTGAGAAACCCTAAAAAAAGTGTGCCCAAGCCATTGTCTGAAAATACCTATCCAAAGAAACCCTAAAACAAGTTGGCTCTCTAAAGACACTTGAACCTTAAAAAACAAAACCTAATAAGCTCTTAACAGAACTAGCAGGTAAAGTCGACCACTTAGGTCAACTAACCTTCGACTTAGGTCACTCTTTGCACTCAAAAAAGCCTAAAGTTCAAGTGAAACCTAAGCACCCTCTTGAATTAAAAGTGGTAGACTTAAGAGGTCAAGATCCCCATTCTGTTCTACCTGGAACCGTAGTGACAAGCGAGGTCGGGTGGGGGAAACCCTGTAACCCGTGGGGACGCTCTACCGTGTAGGGGTCTTCGCGGGACTCTCCCTCTCTGGCTGCCCAGGTAATTCTCAGGTGGAAGATCTTTTTGATCAAGGGGTCCATCTGCCCCGCACCTCTATAGTCACCCAACACATTTTTTGGGTGCCTTGATTGGGTCCAGCACTTTCTAACCTCTTCCACTCCAACAGTGCATGAACGGTAGGAGATCCTTAAGACCACCCTTAAGATCTCGTTTAAGAATTCACTCTCGTCAAGGACCAGCCTTGACTCCCGTGTTTGAACAGCAACCTAACCCCATCATTCTCTCTTCTGATTTTGAATCAAACCCTTCTTCTATCATGGCTCAGCCAGTTGAGGAAGAAAACAATCTGGAGCACCAGCTCCAGCGACTCAACGACCTCTTCCAAAACTTTGTGCACCCACCGCAGCGTCCCATGATGCGGGACCATTATAATCCTGCTGCGGTAGCCATCGAGCCTCGAGTCAGAATCCCGACTGGAGGACCTGATTCTGAATTAAAGCCCAATATGATTCATGCTATACCTAAATTCCATGGGCTTAATTCTGAAGATCCCTTCCAGCACATCAAACAGCTAAAGCATTTGGCCCAAACTTTCGGGTCAGACGCACAAAATCGGGATATTCTTCTCATGAAGATGTTCTCCTTTTCTCTTATGGACAAGGCCGCCCATTAGTATCAAACTCAGACCCGGCCGATCAACAATTGGGAAGAACTTCAGTCCGAGTTCCTGAAAAAGTTCTTCCCTGTTGGATGGACCAATGCCTTGCGCCATCAGATTACACATTTCACCCAACAAACAGGGGAACCTCTCCATGAGGCATGGGATCATTTTCAGGATCTCATGAGAAAATGCCCCCATCACGGAGTTCCTAAATGGGAACAGGTCTAATCTTTTTACCAGGGACTCCGTGAGGACATCCGTCTTTTCGTCAATGCAACCTGCGGAGGAAATATCATGGGTCAACATGAAGACACCGTGTGGGAGATTCTCGAAAACATGTGCGAGAACTCCATCAACAATGATTCCATGGGATTATTCGACAGAACGAATACACGCTCATCGACGAATCTTAGGGGAGCACATGAGACGTAGGGCCTGTCCGCATCAGTCGACCTGGAATTAATGGCCAGTCGATTGGATAAGGTCTCGATTATCGAAAAGAAGGTGGATAGCTGACTCAGCATCTGCAGTGAGCCACCTCTGCGCATAACCCTTTCGCACAGCCTCCTTCCACAAGGGAAACTGTGCAAAACATTCTCCATCGATCTTCTCCTAGGATGGACCCATCATCCGAATCTTTGCCCGGAGGTCCTTCCGATTCCTTCTACACCTGCCAGGGGAATTCCATTCCCTCTTTCTCTAACCCTTTGGAGGTTCCTCAGACCTGCGAGGACCTCAACGCCATCCAGAACGACCCGTTCTCCAACACCTATAATCCTGGATGGTGAAACCATCCTAACTTTCAGTGGGTGGGAAATTCCCAAACCCAAAGGCCATCACTTTGGCGCCCACAACCTCCTCGTCCTTACCAGCCGCCTCAGCCTCGACCCAACCCTACTGGGCCGAATCAAGATCAAATGTCCCTTATCCTTCAGACCCTGGCTGACATTCAAAGAACGAATGCGGCTATCCAAAAATAACATAAGGACGAACTTACAGAGGTCCGAAACCAATTGACCCAGTTGGCAAACTCTTGCCAGCCAGGTACTCTTCCTTCCCAACCTCTGCCTAATCCTAATAACGTGCCAACCCAGCGGCACGTTATGAACCCAAACCCGGGCCATGCCCATATGATTATCAGGCCCCCTCTGTTCCTTCACCTGACGGGATAGAGGCCTCCACTTCCTTTGCAGGTTACCAGCAGCAACCTATCTTACCCAATCCTAACCAAAACCAGGCAGGACTTAATTCTGTAACAACCCGTAGTGGTAAGGGAACCCAAGACCCTCCTCATCTGAACCACTCCAAGCCTGGTAGTGATCCCAAGCCTAGGACAGTAATCCAGGACGTCCCCACCCCTATCCCAGATCCACAACCTGGACCTATCCTAGAAGAACCAACCAAGATCCCGTTTCTCGAGGCCTTGACCAAGGGAAAGAAGACTACTAAACCCGTGGCCCCTGAGGAGGACCTGGTCAAGCTCTTTGAGCAGGTTCACATCAACATCCCCTTGATGGTTGCAATCCGCCACGTACCGGCTTACGCACGATTTCTAAAGAATATATGTACACCCCAGCGTAAGCCGCGAACCAAGGGCGGGAGCCCAATTGTGCTGTCAGAGCAAGTCAGCTCTGTAATCCTCAGTAGACTCCCACCCAAGGCAAAAGATCCTGGTACTCCCCTGATTTTCTGCAAGATAGGTGATACCCAATTTGATAGAGCTTTGCTAGACTTGGGTGCATCCATAAACTTGATACCCACATCCTTACTTGACCATCTAGAAGAATCTGAGCTAAAACCAACCGAGGTGACATTACAATTAGCAGATCGATCTATAAAGTCACCAAAAGGGATTCTCCAGGATGTTATTGTAAGAGTGCGGGATTTCTATTTCCCAGTGGACTTTATAGTCTTAGATATGGACGCGCCTAAAAACCCTAGGGATACACCAATCATTCTAGGGAGACCTTTCTTGGCTACTGCTAGAGACAACATCAGCTGTGAGGAGGGCCAAATAGAGCTTAAATTTGGGGATCAAACCTTAAAAATTGATATATTTAAGGCCCAACAAGGAATTAATTGCGGTGTCATCGAACAGATTTGTGACGTTAGGACTTTGGTTGATGAATCACACTTCCAGAATGACTCGATTATGCCTCATCAACCACAGAAGGATCTTGACCCGCAAACAGAGGAGTTGAATCCAGATAGAAACAACCCAGTAACTCCTACCCTTGAACCTCACATCTATACTGAACCACCCGCTGCTGCTGATAACCCTATCCTCGAGTTAAAGCCTCTTCCTGCTCACCTGAAATACATCTTTTTGGGTTCTAATCAGACCCTTCCTGTGATTATCAATTCCAGACTCAATCCCGAACAGGAATCCCGTCTGATTACTGTTCTCCAGCAACATCGCAGAGCCATCGGGTGGACTCTCGATGATTTGACTGGAATAAGCCCCTCTTATTGTACTCATCATATCTATTCAGAAGAGGGCGCACGACCTTCTCGTGAAATGCAGAGACGTTTGAACCCTAATCTGCAGGAGGTCATGAAAAAGGAGATCATCAAGTGGTTAGATGCCGGGATCATCTACCCGATCTCCAATAGTCGTTGGGTGAGCCCAATTCAGGTTGTGCCTAAGAAGGCAGGACTCACCACCATAACGACTGAAATCGGAGAAATCATTCCTACCCGATTAGCCAATGCGTGGAGAGTCTGTATAGATTACCGCCGACTCAATTCCTTCACGAAGAAGGATCATTTCCCACTACCCTTCATTGATCAAATTCTCGAGAAACTAGCGGGAAATAGGTTCTTCTGCTTTCTTGACGGGTACTCCAGTAATAACCAGGTGGCAATCCATCCTGAGGACCAAGAAAAGACCACGTTCACCTGCCCCTTCGGAACGTACGCTTTCCGAAGGATGCCTTTCGGTCTTTGCAATGCACCTACTACCTTTCAGCGGTGCATGCTTGCCATATTCTCAGATATGGTAAGTGATTTCCTGGAAGTCTTCATGGATGACTTTTCAATCTTTGGAGAATCTTTTGATGATTGCCTCCAACACTTGGTCCAGATACTCAGGCGATGCATTGAGGTGAACTTGGTTCTTTCCTGGGAAAAGAGCCATTTCATGGTGCCTGAGGGAATTGTCCTGGGACATCTAATTTCAGAAAAAGGCATCCAGGTGGATCGAGCTAAGGTGGATCTGATATCTCACCTTCCTATGCCTGGCTCGATCAGGGACATCTGTTCTTTTTTAGGGCACGTCGGTTTTTACCGTCGTTTCATTCCAGATTTCTCGAAAATCGCGCGCCCCTTGACTTCTCTTCTCTCTAAGGATGTACCCTTTGAAATCTCCAAGGAATGCACGCTAGCCTTTGAAAACCTGCGTGACCGAGTCACCCAGGCACCTATCCTACAATCCCCTGATTGGTCTCAACCCTTTGAGATCATATGCGATGCATCTGATTTCGCTGTAGGAGTGGTCCTGGGGCAGAAAGCTGACGGGAAACCCGTGGTTATATACTACGCTAGCAAGACACTTGACGAGGCTCAGTGTAACTATACGGTTACGGAGAAAGAGCTGCTAGCCGTAGTATTTGCCCTTGAAAAATTCCGATCGTATCTTCTGGGTTCCCATGTCATTATTTACTCGGATCACACGGCTGTAAGGCATCTCCTTGCCAAGAAGGACGCGAAGCCCCGACTAATCTGTTGGATCTTGCTGTTGCAAGAATTCGATCTTGAGATTCGCGACAAGGCGGGAAGGCAGAATGTGGTAGCCGACCATCTGTCCTGTCTTCCTTCTGAGATCATCGACCCTTCCGGACCCATCACGGAACACTTTCCTGATGAGCACCTGCTTACTGTTGGTACTAGACTTCCATGGTTTGGTGATATAGTGAACTACTTGGCATCTCATCAGACCCCGTCTGATTGGCCGAAGGCCAAGAAAGACAAATTGCGTTCTGATACCAAGTATTACATTTGGGAAGATCCGTACTTTTCCACATAGGTGCTGATCAAATTATTCGGAGATGTGTCCCGGAAGAGGAGGTCTGCAATATCCTCTCTTTCTGCCATGACCAGGCATGCGGTGGCCATTTCTCAGGGCATAAAACCGCATCAAAAGTCCTCCAGTGTGGCTTCTACTGGCCTACACTTTTCAAAGACGCATACAGTCACTGCAAGGCATGCAGTCGTTGCCAGACTTTGGGCAACATGAACCGTCACGACATGATGCCTTTGCAGCCAATTCTCGTATGCAAAATCTTTGATGTTTGGGGGATTGATTTTATGGGCCCCTTTCCTGTTTCGAATGGTTTCGAGTACATTTTGCTTGCTGTGGACTACGTGTAGAAGTGGATCGAAGCCATACCAACCCGAACCTCTGATCACAAGATTGTTCTTAAGTTTATTCATCAAAACATTTTCTCAAGGTTCGGGATTCCCCGTGCTATAATCTCTGATGGGGGGACCCATTTTACAAATGCTCGTTTAGATCACTGATGGCCAAATTTGTGGTATCCCACCGAATCTCTACTCCTTACCACCCCCAAACAAATGGTCTAGCTGAGTTGTCAAATCAGGAGATCAAGAAAATCCTGCAAGTCACTGTTCGGCCTGACAGGAAGGACTGGTCATCCCGACTTCCGAAAGTATTGTGGGCCTATAGGATCGCCCACAAGACCCAATTAGGCATGTCTCCCTTTAGACTGGTGTACGGAAAGGTGTGTCACCTTCCCGTAGAACTGGAGTATAAAGCCTATTGGGCAGTACGGAACTGTAATCTAGATCTTTCCAAGGCTGGAACCCACAGAAAACTCCAAATCAGCGAGATCGATGAATTACGCTTAGACGCGTATGAGAACTCGCGAATCTACAAGGAGCGGGTTAAAGCCTTCCATGACAAGCATATCTCAAGAAAGATCTTTCATCCTGGTCAAAAGGTCCTACTCGTTGATGCCCGACTTAAACTTTTCCCGGGAAAACTGCGATCCAAGTGGGTCGGACCATATTTAGTCCGACAGGTTTTTGGAAATGGAGCAATCGAAATCAATCCACTCAGCCACGATTTCGAACCTTTCATCGTGAATGGTCAGAGACTCAAACCGTTCATTGATGTGACTTCTACTGATTTGGCTGAGTCATCTCTCATCCTCCATTCTCCGTGAGCTTACTGCACCCAGCCGATGGTGTAAAACTCAGCGCTTAACGGGAGGCAGCACGTCATTCCCTTTGAAAATCTAAAACCTTTTTTCTGACACCTTGGTGCACTTAAGGTTCACCCTTCAAGACAGCCGACTCCACCTCAGATGCTTGCATCTGAGATTAGAAATCGTCCGCAAAATTCATCCCGACCCATTCACTCACAAAAACAACTGTCTTAAGGAATGAACTAAGTAAATAAAAACCCCTAAAATCACAATGAGGACATTGCAAACCTTAGGCATGGGGGGGTATAAAAGTGCAAAACTTGTAAGAAAAGGTTTTAAAACAAAAAAATTCACATATGTCAAAAACACCATAAAAAGTAAATTTTTTTTTTCTCAAAAAAAAAAAAAGAATAAGAGGAGAAAGGAAATTTTGTGGAGAAGGAAAAGAGACAAAAGGAAAAGGAGCACAAAAAAATGAAAGAAAAGAGTAATAGTCATTAGTAAGAAGCTAAGGAATTAACCTAAGCTCTAGACCATTTTTCAAGAAAAGAAATGAAAAGTGCATGGTAAGATTAGTAAGAACGCAAACCTTAGGCATTCTTGATAGACTCTTAGTACCCATTAAGATCTAGACAATCCTCAAGAGGTTGAGGAAAATGAGAAGCTTAAGTACTAGGTCTAAAGCTGAGGGAGTATTTGACCTCACTAACTAGCCTCTGGTTTACGGGACTTAATAACCTAAGCACCCCAACCTCACACACAGCATGGTTCAGTAAGCATAAAAATTCAAAACCAGGCAGAAGCGTCGCAAAAACTCTGAAAAATACACCTAGAATAGGAGTGGCTGATCAACACAAGTTGATTTGGACGAGTTCCCAGCGCGGAGAGGCGGGAAATCCCCTCAAAGATGCGTAACAAAATATCATCTCCTCGGTGCTTGTCTCTTAGGATATTTACATATCCTACTGGGAGCATGTAAGCACCCTGCTGGTTCAGATTCCATGGATGGCATTATCACGAAATGTCAACTGCCAGGGTTTGAATTCGACCACGGAACACCATGGATGGGATTATCTCGAAATCTCAATAGCTAGGGTTCTGGGGGTTGCCATGGGCGGTGCTATCCCGAAGCATCGATCGCCAGGAACCCTTGAGGATTGATGATGAGAGCAATGAATCTGATACAGACCGTGTTGAAAAGCCAATCCTAGGCTAGAACTAAAAAGAAAAGAGAGAGAAACTCTCCAAACAAAAATACTTTCTACTTCTCTCTCTCTTGCAAAACTCACTGCAAATTGAACCAGGGCAAAAATCATTTCAAGCACGGGGTGCTTCAACCACAAAGTCCAATAAACCTTAGGTTAGTTCTTGTGGGTCTTAAAAACCTTTGCCAAAGGCTGAGGCTAAGGCTAGACAGATCTGGATCTTGGTTGGTACTAGAAGTACCTTTTAAGCCTATGGTCAGCATTCTAACCTAATCTAGGTTCAAATGAAAAGGCACTTATCTGAAATGGTTATGAATATCATGGTCTAGACCAAAGGTTAAAACCTTAGGTTTTTGCTAAGGGACTAGCAAAAGCTAGGCATGGGGGTGTGATGAGAACCTCGTCACAAATCCTAAACTAGCACCATTTAACCCTGATTTGCAAGAAAAAAGCTCCTACATAACCTTAGAAAGGCTTGGCTCAGAGAGATTCTGAGTTTGCAAAGAAAACATAAACTGAGGGGTAAAAATGTAATTTCACCAATCCAATCTGAAAACAGGGTAACTCAGGGTCCAAACATAGGTCAAAACAACCTAATAAGAAGAAAAGTGGGATGAAATGACTCAACAAGGGCTACAGCAACTCCGAAGAATTAAATGACATCCTGTAACCCTAAAAACAAACCCACTTAAATACATGAGGTTCGAGGCAGAGAAAAAATCAACTAAATCCTCTAAAATTCATAGAAAAATAATATCTAGGGTTTAGAACCTTCAATTTGGCCGTAGAAACCTATTTTGACCTACATTGAGAACCATGCCCAATTAACAACTTAATTTAGGTTTTTGAGTAAATTGACCAGTCAAACAAGGTTTAACCTAGAAATAAAATTCACCATCAGAATACTTAGGTCCTAATTAGTCATGTATAAAAACTTGAGCCTAAGAAGAAACCTTCTTGATCAACTTTACACTTTGGTCCTCATATATTTACTTTTTGGCCCTCAACTTTTGAACCCTCATATTTTGGCCCCTAACTCTCCTTCGTTCTTTGCGTTTAGGTCCCTCCTGCAAAACCTGAACAGCACCATGCTTCGGCGACCTTGCGCGGAGCATGACGCCGCACAGGGTAAGGGAGGGAGCCTACCAGGTCAAACGGGGGTGCCCTGCGTCGTCAGCCGTCACAGGAGCACCCCCATGAGCGCTGCAACCACCCATACCGGCCGTGCGAACGCATGGACAGTATGGGTCTCCTTCCTCCGGCGAGGGAGACACGTTGTCTCCCTCCGCCCTCCTCTCTGGTTCTGCCCCTATAAATACCCCCGTCGCTCCGCCGTTCTTCCCAGCTCGGATCTGACGAAGATACCCCCTCACTTCCTCTCTTCCCACTTCGACAGACGCCCCCTTGCTCCGGCGGCTTCTTCTCCTCCTCCTCCTCGTCGCCCTACCGCACTACCAGCAGCAGGGTTGCCTTCCCTCGCTCTTCCCGCGTCGCGCCGCACCCAGCACGTGCTTCTCCAGCCCTCTCCTCGCCGTCGCCCCTTCCTCTGGGCAGTTTCTTCTCCGGCGACAGTCGATACGGCTGTCTCCTGCTCCGGCCCCTCCTCGTCCTGCTAAGTAGGTATAACTTCTCTTCCTCCCCTCTTTCTTTTTTTTCACTGTAAATATTTACTGTCGCCCTCGACCTCACCCAAACACTCTCACCTTCCCCATCTCCGGCCACACTCCGGCGACCCGCTCCCATCACTCCAGCAACCCACACGGCTCGCCGACCCCCGCAAAACCTTCGCCTCCTCACCCTGATCATCCTCCGCCCTTCCACTTCCCCTGAATCGCCCTCTGCAACTCCACCGAACAAACCCATCTCGCCACCTGCAGTTTGACCTAGGGTGGCCCTTAGGCTCTGCCCCGCCACCTGCAGACCCCCCGATCACCTTCGCCGTGCTACGGCGAAGGTCCTCCGCATATCTGATTAGGGCGAGAGGCCCTTTCTCTGTAAACAGGTGTTGCACCCGCCATCGCCATTGCTGAGCAGCGAAGCTCCTTCGACTTGCTGCTCCAGGCACGTCACGCCCAGATCAGGCTCCCAGGCTGCGCGGGGTATCTTCGCGAAGAGTCCCAGGCTGCAGCTGGGGCGAAGCCCTCGCGTGAAGCCTCGATTGCCCGCTGCTTCCTCCGCGCGGGCGCCCAAATTGGGGTGGGACATTTAGTCCCACCTCGGAAACTCGCAGAGGCGCATGGGCGCTTAAAGGCAAAAAGTGCCTTAAGCTCTTTGCCTCAGATCACGGGGTGAGGTCCCCTTCACCCGCCCGATTACCCGTCTTCGTCCGCGCTCACGCTCCGCGGACCTGGCCCCAACCCGATTAGCCCGACCTGCACTCCTCGCCCACCACCGCACGCCAGTGGGCCTGGACCCGGGCGCGACCTGCGTACCCGATTAACCGGTTGCTCTGGGAGAGCTTTCCTAAGAGCGAATTCAGAGAGAGAGACGCGGGGGGAGGGTAGAGTAGGTTTTGCCCTCTGACTCTGAACCCTTGAGCGTGCAGGCACAGGAGAAGAAAGAAGGAAGGAGGACGCACTGTAGCAGCAGGTTACTTAAGTCGTCTGATTGAACAATCAGACGACGCTCTGAGGACGAAGAAGAAGGAGAAGAAAAGACGAGCAGGACCGCAACGAAGAAGAAAAAGAAGAAAAGAAGAACAGAAAAGAAGAAGACAAAGAAGAAAAGCAAAACACGAAGAGAAAAGAAGAAGAAGCTCTGAAGAACACGAGAAGAAGATCTGAAAGAAGCAAGAAAAGAAGAAGCTCTGAAGAACACGAGAAGAAGATCTGAAGGAAGCAAGCAAAAGAAAGAAAGATTCAAGAGCCAAGAAGAGAGAAGACAAGAAGAACAGGAAGAGAAGAAAGAAGAGACAAAGAGGAAGAAGAAGAAGCCACCAAATTTCCATCTCTATCTCTCTCTCTCTTTATTTTTGTAATAAAAACTTTGTACCCCTAGAATACGACTTGCTCCCTGAGTTCGACCTCGGGAACTCTTTTATTTTCTGAGTAAAAAATATCTATAATGATGGCAATGACTAGCTGTACTACAATGCTATAACAAAACCTAGTTAACGTCACGGCCATCACTAGCCTCCTACATCGACTTGTTAGGCCCACTAGGGCAAACCAGGGTAGTCAGGCGAGGGTGCGCGGACTGTGGAGGGGCAAGGCCCCTGTTTGGTTACTGTGGAGGGGTTGGACCCCCTTGTTACTGAGAGGGCTCTGCCCTGTACTGGTTCCGTGCTGTGCTTTGGGCGCACCAGTTAACGGAAACAACTGACCGCGTGCCAGTGCGGGTTAGCTACCTGTACATTTATCGCGCATGCCGTAGTCACCGTTACGCCTGTCCGTGACCTTGGGGTGGTTGACTGAGGGTAGGATCACCACGGGGGACTCTCCCGGCCAGGAGAGCACCACGTGCTACTTCTACTTTTTGGAAAAGACTGCAATCAAGATCGTTCCCGCGAGGAACATTCGAGATCAAGTAAAAGATCTAAGAAATAAATGAAATCGTGAGACAATTGAAAGACGTAAATAAAGAAAGTAACAGAACATAACAGCTACTGTACACTCTACTGTTTCTTTAGTTTTAGTTGCCACTTTACTCAGCGTTTTGCTGACGTGTTACACTCGTTACCTTTCAAGACCAGGTGTTGAGCAGCCAGGGTCAGCGGCTGCAGAGGACGCTGGGCCGAGTAGGGTCCAGTAGAGTCATCACTGTTCTCTTGTACCTCTTTTTGTTCCACTGTAGTGAGTAGTTCTTGTTACAGCTGTACTTTTCTTTACCTGCAGTTCATATTATGTTATGAATGTTGTTCTACTGTTGTGGTGGTATATACTGTAGTGGTTTCTTTCCTTACTGCTGTATTTTCTTACTGTTGTTATATTCATGCTGAATGTGGTTTATTTTACTGCTCTTTTGGTTACTTCCTCGTTGGACGACTAGGTTTTGGGATTAGTCGAGTCGGTCTGGTTCTCGTGTCTCGTAGGGACTCGGGAATCGGGTCGTTACAACTGCAATCAAGATCGTTCCTACGAGGAACATTCGAGATCAAGAGAAAGACCTGAGAAATATACCAAGAAAGAGTAAATAGATAAATAAAGAAGGAAATTAAAAACAACAGCTACTTGTCCACCTTTACTGTTCTTCTTAGCTAGCTGGTTGCCACTGTACTCAGCGTTTCGCTGACGTATCATATTTATCACATTTTTCAGGACCAGGTGTTGAGCAGCCAAAGCCTACGGCTGCGGAGGGTGCTGGGCCTAGTAGAGCCTAGTAGTTGTACTTTTGTTGTACCCATTTTTCTGTAGTAGTGAGTATTCTATTACACCTTTGTACTCTTTTATTGTAAACTTCATATTTCTGTACCTGTTTTTAATTATCTACTGTTGTGGTGGTATGTACTGTAGTAGTTCTTTTCTTTACTGCTGTACTTTTGTTACTGTTAGTTACTTGCATGGTGAATGTGATTTATTTTACTGCTTTTTGGTTACTTTCTCGTTGGACGACTAGATCTTGAGATCAGTCGAGTTGGTTCGATTCTCGTGTCCTGTTGGGATTCAGGAACCGGGTCGTAACACACGTTTCTCACCAACCCTTCACACTTTTCATCAAAAGGCAACCCAAAAAGTATGATGCATGCTTCCAATAGTCGAAGAAGTGCAATAGGCACAAGTAGAAATCAAAGAATCTTTCACTTGATTTACTTATAAAACTCAGAAAATCCTTAACATCTAGTATAGAGATATGAATGGCGTACCAGATGCAAAAGACATTGGAGTTTTTTCGCGAGATTATGAGATAGGTAATTATGAACATCATTTACTAGTCTAGAATCCAAAAATTAATTGATCTCTTGTTTGAAAATGTCTAACAAGCATTTAGACTGTTGTTGAATCTCGTTATCACTCTCAAATTTGATCAAATTGGTTTTTTTAGTTAAGTCAATATTGAAAAGAAAGTAACTCCTTATTTGATATACAGATAAGCATCTTGAATGGCCTTAAAGAATAGGCCCTCCAAGAAATCTATTCCTACGAAGTCTCCAAAGAAGAAAAATAACCATGTAAATAGATAACCTGGCTCCTAAGTAATCATCACTCACCGTTTAGATATAAAAGCTCTAGCGACCAAATGACATGCAATGGAGACCAAGAAAAGACCCTAAGATTGGATATCAAATGGGTTGAATTTGAGAATTTAAAGTGTCAAAAAAGAAAATGTCTTGGAGGCCATCCATAAGGTAATAATTAATGAACACAAGATCTAGAATTGAAGTAAGAGCTTCACTGGCCATAATATTGGCCAAGGCAATATCAGGAGCCAAATTGATTAAAGAGCACCATTGCCAATCCTGATTATATACCAAAAGTTGTAAATACCTTCACTAATGTCCCAGTTAATGGTGGCCCATGAGTTAGCCAAGAGCTTCTCACGTGAGGTTAAAGCTCTAAATAAGTCCTAAGGAGTAAAACCAAAAACACTCTTAATTGAAGAGGCATAAGAGAAGTCTTAAAAGGTCATATTTGAAAAAAAATTCACTTGTAGGGCAAAAGAAAGGAGTGAAGGTTGGGAGCACTAAGGCCTTTCATCTCCAAATCATGAGAAATCATATCATAGCTCTAATTGTTTGCTTTCTTGTAGAATGTCGTATTCTAAGGATTAGTTTACTTGAAGGGTTAGGAAACTAGTGTTAAATAATGTGAAATTAGTGTAAACCTTTTTTTTTTTACTTTTATAGTGGTGTTAATAGTAGTTTTTGCTACTTGAATTGGAATTAAATTCTGATGTTAACTTTTGTGGTGTTTATTTTAACTAGTGTTAACACTAGTTTTTGAGGAGTAGGATTTGAGTGTGGAGGAGTTAGAAAGTTAACATTTCTTTTGCTGACACTCATCAAAATTAGTGTTAGCAAAATCGATGTTAAGGACATTTAACTTGAGTTTTCACCATACAAGTTAACTTCTCAGGTAAATAGGACTTACCTCCCTTTACTTGAAGGGTTACTTTGTATGGTCATAAGCTTAGTTTTGGGGTTTTTAACACCTATTTTGCTAACAATGGTTCCAAGAGGTGTAAGTAAAACTAGCGTTAACCTTTTTACCTCCCTACACTCAAACCCTAACTCCTTACAAATTAATTTTAACATCAATTCAAGTAAATATTATATACATCAATGCTAGTTCAAGTAAATACGAACTAACATTAACACTACTTTGAAAGGAAATAAAAATAAAAATTAACACGAATTTTTCATTCTTAACGTTAACTTCTTAACCCCTTAAATCAATTAGCCATAAAAGATGATAGCCATAATAGATTCAATTCGTTTAAGTGTAAATGTAAGGGCCACCCACTTGAATGATAAAACAAATTATGTTTACTTTTTAGATATAAATGTAACATCCAAAGTCGGTAATGCTAACTATTCAAATTGAAAATTGAAGATCCAAAGAATACCTCGAAGACAAGAAAACAAAAGCTTTTCCTCTATTCAGACTTAACCAGAGGCATTAAAATAAATCGCACTAATTTTGGATAGAGTTAAGCACCCCATTAATAAAACAGACAACGTTATTGACGTAAAGGAGCTTTGTCTGACCTACCAAAAGCGTGGCTTTTTTTATCATATTGTAAATAAGGAGATTTTTCTCTTATCACCTCCAAGAAAAATATCCTTTCCTCGTCCCTATCGACTAAAACGTTCACTGACCGCTGGCCAATTAACCACATCAACACAACCCGTGCAGGTGCGAAAGGTGGGCCGATGACTCACAACGAGATATGGTAAATTTATAAGTAAATTTTTATATCGAAAAAGGGGAGAAAACTAAGATCAAGTAGATCATCATCTTAAAAGCAAATGATTTCGTCGTAAGATCCAATTACTACTATTTTTTTCATGACTCAAATCGCCTGTCAAGTAAACCTAAGAAAATAACGTTCCCGCAGCACTGCTTTCAAGTAATATTATTAGTTTCGCTTCCGAGTAATATAAGTTTCGAATCCGAATATCCACTGTCATAAATCAGTGGTGGCATTAATCAGACGCCCTTGATAGGCCCCCATTAATTACATTTACTAGATGATAGGATCTCACTTATTACAGTAACTAAAAAGTCAGTACATCTTTTACCACAGTCAAATTTTATTTCATCTTAAAAGCAAACGATTTCTTCGTGGGACCCAAATAATTATGCTCACCGCATAAAGGACCCCACTTATTTATACGATGGTAAAGAAAGCACGTCTTCTACCTCAGTCTACTTTAATTCAATATCCACTAAGGTACACGACCCATTGGTAGAACCGCTCCACTCGTCTCCCCCAGAAAAAATCCCTTGAACCCTAGCATCGTCAGGGCCCTCCACTCTCCTTCCCCCCTGCCCGCCTCTCCCTCTCTCTGATCTCCCTTTCTTTAGATCTTTGCTCGATGGTCTATACTCATTGGGTTGCTCATCGTTGCTCACCTTGTTCATGCTTGTCGCTTTGACATAGGTTGCATAGACGTCAATTTCTAACATCACACGAGAGGAACATTTGTCGGTGGGCCTACTGCGACCCATCGCACCGATGAGTCCGTCGATGCTTGTGGTTGTGTGCTCATTGTGGGACCACCATCATCTTCCGTGGTGAGACTAAGTGATGGTTGTGTTGTCGCGATGGGGTTAGTGGTTGTCATTTAAGCTCTTCGATCGATGCCTTGGTCGACAAGTGAATTGAAGATCTTTTTTGTGCTTCGAATCATATGACCTCGTGCTTTACACATCTCAGATTTGCCAAATTCGAGTCCAATTCTGATGTCTACCAGATTTTCATTAGTAATGTCAGTCTCTATACCAGATTTTCATTAGTAATGTCGTCTCTACGATCGTGAAATTTGTTACTTCTTCAAAGAAGTGAGACTGATTTCCTTTCTTAGGATACTTTCTTTATTTTTCTATTGTATTTTTTTTCTTATTTTTCATGTATTTTTTATTTTAACTCTATTTAGATAGAATTCTTCCCGTTGCTACAGAAAATAATCTTTTCCTCTTATGAAGGCATTTGAATTTCTCTTCCTTCCTTTCCCCCATGCCATGCTGAAACTTTTAATCGGATTCTTTTCCTGGGAATGAATGCGCATCCTAAAAAAAAAAATATAAATAAATACAAATAAAAATCGACTAAGGTACACCAAGAAACTTGCGACCCTCTGAAGACTAAAGCCATTCTTTACACGATGAGCACCACCCCAACCTCCCGCAGAGATCTTATCACAATGATCTGCACCAACCAAACAAAGCCCATCCCGCGTCCCCATCACATGTCCCCTCCTCCACGGACATCCCTCTCTATTCCCCCGAACACCATCACCAACCATACCCATCACCACACGCATATCCAAATCTCACATATATTGTATTATATATACATACACATACCACAGATAACACACAAATCCACAAACCTCAGTAGACAAGTAATTAAAGGACCAAAGTTTTAACATCGGCGGTCATTATAACTAATAAACTTCCACGTAGACATCGTTTTTCAACGACAGCAACTACACAAAAACGAGAAAAAAAAAAGAATGCTACGTAAGTACGTACGTACCCGCAAACAACCACAAAACACCACCACCACCCCCACGTCATATTCACAAAACCCGCGTACCACGCGCACGTATGCACGTACATACGTCCGTACGTACACCCTCTCTCCCCACCCCTGAAAGTTCAGTTGAGCAGATCGGAAACCCAATCCACGTCCGGCGTGTTACCCTCCAGAGGGTTCTCCCTGCTGAGCTTCTCGGCTATCCTCGCCCTGAGGTCCCTCCCGGACTCCACCCTCTCCACCAGCAGCTCCTCCTCTTCATCCTCTTCGAACCCCACCGCCGCCGCTTTAGGCTTCGCGGGGACGCCCCAACTCAGCTGCAGCCTCCTCAGAGCCGACGCGAGCACGACCTCGCTCACCGCCGTCGGCGACGACGACGGAGGCGAGGAGGAGAGGGCGAGCACCTTGCCGCGCCTTAGGGGTGACCCGTCGTAGGAGTCAAGTGGGGAAGGGGAAGGAGGAGAGTAATTAGAGTAGTGGTCTTCGACGTGGCGGAGCTGGTGGGGGGTGTGGGCGAAGAAGCAGACGCGGCGGCGACAGTTGATGCCGTCCTTGCAGGGCTGGGTGCGGTAGCGGGAGGGGTGGAGCCAGCACTCGAAGACGCCGTGGGCGAGCTCGCAGGAATCCCCCTTGCGGCACGACCCACGGCGGAAGTCCGGGCAGGCCGTGCCGGAGTAGCGGTGCCTGCGGGGGTCGCGCCGGCGGGCCTTCTCGCCAGGGTGGGCGAAGGGGCACTCCGTCCAGTCGTGGGAGCGCCCGCGGGGGCACCGGCGAACCTTGAACTCGTACATTCGGAACTCGTCGCTCGCGTAGTCTTCGAGGAGGTCGTCGCCTCCGCCGCCGCCGTCGTCGTCGTCATCGTCGGGGGAGGAGGAGAGGAGGAGGAGGTAGCGGTGGAGGGAGGTGGAGTCGACGGGGGAGGGTGGTGGGGAGGGGTACAGGTGGTCGTGGTGGCGGTGGAGGGGGGGCCATGGGGGTACTTGCGTCTGGAGGAGGGTGGAGTGCCGTGGCTCGCCGAGCATCATGTCTGGATGGGTGATGGTGTTGGTGGTGGTGGTGGTGGAGAGGTGGGTTATAAATGGGAGGAGGAGGTGCGGGTGGAGGGGTTGGGTTTTGACCGGGGTTGGGTTTGGTATGGTGAGCACAACTGACGCCGTCTGGATAGAGGTGGGTGTGGTGGTGGTGGGAAGCCGTGAAAAAATATGGATGAGGATAAGGTCGAGGGTGGGAAATTGGCGGATACGACCCTCGGTCTCTTCGGAATTATGGTTTTGGTGATGAGAATTTTCTTTTCGTTAATCCTGAAAACGAGCGAAGAACCACAGGATGAAAAGTAGCGAGTGCACGGGTGCGATC
Source organism: Thalassia testudinum (assembly GCA_037157565.1). Taxonomy (NCBI): domain Eukaryota; kingdom Viridiplantae; phylum Streptophyta; class Magnoliopsida; order Alismatales; family Hydrocharitaceae; genus Thalassia; species Thalassia testudinum. The sequence continues at coordinate 63,581,719 of JAZHRO010000022.1, read as the reverse complement.
TACGCAAATGTGATTACGAATGGGGTTAAGAATTAGATCAAGGGGTGATGAAGTTAAAAAAGTATCGTGTTTCTCTCGATGGGAACGTGACGGTGAAGGAGAGAACGATACAGGAGATCACCTAACTATGCAACTTTTAAAAAAAAAATAAAAAGTTGGAGGGGTAATTGAGCGAGTACCTGTTCTCCCTCTCTTGGCACCACCACCACCACCACCACCCCCTCCTGGATCTGATTCCAACGGATGTCTTCCGTTGAGAAGACGATGACTCCTTTTGGGTATGCGGCAATTGACCTTGTTCCTCTCAATCGGTAATAAAAGTTGTTTTCACAACCTGAACCGTTTATCTCAAATTTACGTGGCGACTCTCGTGGCAACATCAGAAGCTCATTAACGAATACGATGCGAAGAAGAATGGAGAGGGTTTCTAGAAATTGGTTGCTATATCGATGATTTACATAGGTGTTGTCACGCAACCCGTGCTTTTGGATGCGTCTCGCGAAGACGAATCAAGTCCGGAAGGAAGAAATGGAGAAGATTGTACGTCCCAGAGACGTTCGATTGGAAAGAAAATAATAAGGATATATATATAAATATAACTCTGGTAAGTTGGGCTTCCTGCAAAAACTAGTCCGCCGTTTACCGCACGTGGTTTTTCTTTTTTCCCCCCACTTTATCTTCTTTTTCACCTCCTGGTGACACCTGTAAATACAAGCAAACTTGGAGCTCTGCCCCCAAAGCTCCACTTTACTTCTGCGTAGCTAATATAGAATAATCGAAGCATCAGGTCTTGTTGCTCAAGCAAAGCTTTGGGTGGGGGCACCATTATTAAATAGCTGGAGGCGTGGTGGGAGTCGATATTTTTGGAAGGAAGTGGGGTTGTGCGTGGCGCGTGGGGACACGTGGAGGGCGATGAGGGAGGGCGGTGGCAGCTGCTGTGCATGAGGAGAGGGTGATGCTCTGACACGGAACCCCGTGGAGGGACACGTTAGCCTTAAGATATCCCCGCGCGCGCATCCCAACGACGATATGTTCACAGGCCCGGTTGACTTGACGGGGGGCGAGAGATTGCATCATCCGGTTCCCCTTCCGTCTATTCCAGTCCTTTCTGGAACTCGGCCGCCGGGTCGCCGCCGAGGAATCGCCGTTTCGGATCCGACGGTCAGGTGCCTCATCGGACGGTGAAGATCTCCCGATGGTGGGGGGAAATCGCACGGGCAAAAGCGCCTCGACGTGGAGAGTTGGAATGTCGACATCGGGGAGGTCGTGCCTTTAAAGATGGGAAGTGGGATCGTGACCGTCCGATGCTTATCGTGCGGACGAGAGGCGGAGGGGCACGTGGGTTCTGTGGGGGGGTGGGGAAGGGATGGGAGGAGGACTGGGTCCCCAAGAATCCGGGAAGAGTCCGATTAAAGGCATTGTGTGGGCATTTAAAAAATGCCAATACATACCGAAAAAATATCCGACATCAAGATCCTTCGGTAATAGGTGCAAGTTTCGGGAAAAAGTATGGAGTCATTCTAAGGTTACTCCCTTTGGTACAGATGAATATGTCCTGTGCTTGTCTTAAATGTAGGTAATTCGTAGCATGTGTGTAATTTCTTTCGGGTTACATTTTGCGGGACAGATTACCATCGTTTCCCTTTCTCCACGTCATGTCAAAATGACGAGGATCTGCTAATTAAGTTTCCCTTGACTTGATTGTCAGCATGGTTGTTGGTGCTTGTGATTTAAATGGCTAGACTTATAAACGTAGGAAAACAAGAAAGAAGGAGAGGAGACAGCGAGAACGCTTCCGTCGAATTGGAAGAATAATCTTTAGATAGTTTCGGGGTCTATCTTCACGTCTTCGTCATCGGGTGTGATAGCCTAGACGACGACTCCACCGTGGATAGGCACAAGTAGAGAGTACATAGGATGGGACAAGAAAAGAGTTCGACGTTGACGAGGAGTAAAAATTATATTTGGATTTAAAATTTCATACTTAATACGAGTAACGATTCGATTACGGAAGGTTGGAGTAGATAGGTGGATTCCATCCTATCTGACTCGCCTTGACATAAGTGGATTCAAATTCAGGTAAGTTCAGCCTCTTCAAAGGATCTGGTACCATTAAAATAATAAAAAATTGGTAACAGCACCCGTGATATTTACGTTGATGGTAATAATGGGATCACGAATGTAATTAATATTCTGACAACGGATAAACCTTGATGATAGGCTTATCGAGGAGTACGATAAGATCACGGAAAAAATTTTATAAAATTTTTTTGATTGTAATAATACTCTCTGTAACTTTAAATAAAGAAGAGGGTCTTTTCATGCGATCCAAGAAAGAAAAACTCTGAAAGATTGTAATCTCGTTGCTTATAGTGGATCTTCACGGAAACCTTGCTTTTCCTTCAGACGTATATTCTCTTGTGGTGGAATTAAATCACCAACTCATTTATCTCTCGTGCGATTGCTTATTTGTATGTAATTTGTTGAGTCATATCCTCTCTTCAATTGAGAAATCTAACCAGACATGAACAAGTAATGGGATGGCATCTAATATGTTAGCATAAAATTGTACAAGTTTGATGATCTTGAACATAAAATTGAGCTCAAGTTTATATTTCGTCAAAACAAAAAAAACACCAATCCAAGGGCTTTCATGGTTCAAATGGAGTTCCATATAGCACTAGTAGTTTGGGGTCATACAACATTAGTGTTCCAACATTCATGTAAATGAGCTACAAAACTTGCTTGTGAATTCAGTAATACCGCAACCCTTATGCATATGATAATAGTACTACAAAATTCACATGCATAGCACCTTTGCTATAACACTGCATTGCATTGGTGCCGTGACACTCACGATTGCATGGGCGTTGCAGCACCAATGCTCAATATATAATATTGTAACATTGATGCTATATAGATTCCTAGTATTGGTGTTGCAATTAAGAGTAAAAACTTGTTCCAATATTCTTCATCTTCTTCCTTTCGAGCATGCAGGTGGAACTTTCCATCTATAGTTCCTCTTCCCTGGTATCTCCCTCTTTGTTGCCTTCCTCTATCCCTCCACCTCCTCCTTAATTTGCCCCTACATCCCTCAATAGGTATTCTACTAGAAGGTACACTTTGCTGCAGGAATAGTTTCTTCTCCACAACTCCTCCATCGTGCCTCCACCCAAATCTTGAATTGGTGCTGAAGAGGGGAGTTCCCGAGCCATGGCCTTTTTCAAGAGATGGAAACCTAGAGTTCCAGTTCAATCTTTGACATGCATAAAATTTGGTTAGCAAAAGCTTATAAACTTTCCTAACCCTTCTTTGACATGCATAAAATTTGGTTAGCAAAAGCTTATAAACTTTCCTAACCCTTCGCTTCTCTTCCTTCTAATATTTTATCTAGATATTGTTCCAAATGCAAATTCATGTACGAGAATTTGTATCATGGTTCTGCTATAATTCAACACCACACATAGCCATGCGAAAGAGGTGGAATTTGCATGACTAAGTTTTGCCATTTGGGCCCATGGGAGAGAGGAATTGACATTCCCAAACAATTGGACCATTTCCCCTACTTGGGCCGTCCCTTAGGCAATCCTTCACGCAAGCAAAGTCCATGTCCAATTAGAATGTGGCATTGGATTCTTTGATGATTTTTGCTAAAAGTAAATAGGTTCTCATCCATACATGAAGTGCTATCCGAATTGGCGTTGAACATGTTACCACATCACAACTATACATAACACGCTGTCAGCATAAGGTTTTCTCCATTAGTCTTAGATCTCGGCGCGAATATTGAGGATATTTAGTGGAATTTCAAGTACAAGTGCAACAGTGAGCAGATGTTGTCTCTAGAAGTCATGAACCTTCAGTAGAGTTCCCATGACAGAGTGATCAGTTGTCAATTCTTAACCTTGTGTTATTTCTAAAATTAGGATTTGCTTGAACTTTTACCGCACGTGGTTATCATGATCGCACTAGTGAGTACATCTCGTTGCGAAAGTCACATCTATCCAACTTCAACTTGCGCCTGGAAATTCCTACTTTTATGGTTGTTCCTTGAAAAGGTCCTCGTAGTCTTCTTAAAAATGGTAGTCTCATTTGGTGGAGGTTTAAAATCTAATAAAACTTAATATCGGTAAAGTTTAGAAAGTTATGGGGGGGGGGGGGGGGGGGGGGGGGGATAAGTGATCGGTAAAGAGACATTCGTTGGTGTAAGATGCCCAATAAATAATTACATAAGTAAGTAGATAATAAGTTTGATAACTTAATTTTATCTTGTAAAAGATGTATGCGAGGATGTATATGTCCTTAACAAACATATTAAGTATGGGAGATTAGAGAATACATTGTCACTTTCTTTCTCTTTCTTTTCTTTCTCATGACCCCCATACGAGAGTTGTGGTTCTCTTATGTAGTGTAATTTTCTTATAATGTGGCATTGACTACACTTCGTGTTCTTCAAGACATTAAAATATACTGGCAAAACCTATATAATTGACGTCATTAAGCGATGTTGTTATTATCATTGTTATTTCATTTTGTCGTTGGTTAAAGGATACATCTGACGTCAAAATAATATTCGACCATCGAATAGATTGGATATTTCGATGTTGTTTTAAAATCACGGCAAAATAGTGCTCGACCACTGGACGGATCGGATGTTTTGATGTTGTTTTGAAGCCGACGTCAATTGTATTTGTCATCGCTTATATATTAACCGATGGCATATATAAGTTATTTTTTCCTGCCTTTACGAGCTATTTCTTAATTTTATAGTCGTTTAAGTAAATTTGCAAAAAATTTTTGCTGTCATATTTCTTAGAAGTGACGACATAGAGGTGATGGCAAAAACATTTTTACCGTCAATGTATGAGTTTTTTTTTTTAAATTGCAAAATGATGAGAACCACCTACTAAACCTAATTAAAAGACTTACTTTTATACGAAAACAACTAATGAAAATGAAGAGAAATTTATATTTCATTAATATAAAGTCTAGTAAATAAAAAATTTGAAAATTAAATATTTACATAAGAAAGATAACATGAAAAATATAACAAAAGAAAATGAATAAAAATCAAAATACATCTGCCCTGATGTCACCAGTTCTACCTGCACCACCTATGGAGTCGTCGTCGTCTCGTCTGTAGATGTTGGGATCTGATGAAGATGGATGCTCTAACTGACCCTTCTTCTACTCTAACTAACCTTTCTTTAGAAGAAGGGTTAGAAGCCTCTCAATCTTACTATCAGCTCTATTCATCTGTGATTGCATGGCAACAATCTGATTTTTCATATCTATTTCTCTCCTCCCTCTCTTTCTGTCGTCTCTGTAGTGTGTCGATTTTTTGATGTAGCTAATCAATGACACTAGATGAGACAGCACATTTCTTCTCATACTAGGTGGATAACGTGTATGTCCTCCTCGAACTACGAACAAAACCACCGTGGTTCAGTGGCATCACTCTTGTAAATGACTCCTTTGGATCCAAAGGCTGGTGGACGCTGTCGGAGGTCTTGTTAGTGGGGGGATGTATTAAGTGTACCATTTGCTTCTACATGTATTAACAAATATTATAATATATATATAGAAAGTTATAAATTTTTTGAGTTTAGGAAACTTACATGTTTTTCTTAGTATGACTCATGAATCCACTTACGAGCACCCTCAGCTGCAACCTTAATGTGGGTGACCTCGTAGATATTCATCTTATTCATTTCCATCCCATATACGGACTGAAAATATAAAAATGATATAATTATATTAAAATAACTTAAAAATTAAGTAATATTCAACTGAAAAGTAGTTCAAATACTTACGTAACGGCTCCTTACCGTCTCGATGCTCCTTCGACCCAAACAATGGGTCTGTGGTAGAGCCTTTGCCTTATTGACCTTATTTTTCTTACTTGCTCCTGTAGATATACACAATAATATTTTTTATAAATTTAAGATATATGAAATTAATTGAATAATTGTTAATCGTTTACTAACCTCCGTCTTGGGATCTAGCCAATGCTCACATGTCTTCTTCCAATGACATCAGAAGGATAATTCTCCATTACTTCCTCGGGTGAACTGTAGTTCGAGAAAAACTAAATATCAAATATAAATTATTAAAAATAATATATGAAATTATGTATATAATAAAAATGTAAATGTTTAAAAATTATTACATTTCTTTTTGGTCTTTGTCCTCCAATCCTTGTGGATTTTGGAGGCGTGCTTAAGAATATATTGGGAGGCATTATGGTCGTCACTTCAATCGTAATTTGCCAACATTAATTTTTTTAAAAAAATGTCAATTTTACTTTATAATAATTTTAAGATAAAGTTATAAAAGAAATAACTTTCATAAATGAAATTACCACAAACTGACGGAGGAATTGCTTCTTCAGCTTTGCAGGTACCTTCCTCCAATCGAAGTAGCAAATGGGCACAATTGACTTAACAATTGTGCCCACTCGACTGATGACGTTCGGGTAATTCTCCTCCTCCCCTGTGGTTCTAAGCCTGATCGTTATTCTTAAGCCCTCAAGGACATGCTGGAGGTCTAGATTCGTTGTCTTCCCCCGTCCTCTTCTTACTTTACCTGCATAAACATTAATCATATTCATTATATATTTCTAAAATTGTAATAAACTTTAAAATATATAAGTAATTTATTTCTTAAAAGTATTTGAGTTCTTACTAAAACTTGTGCCCGCCACTAAGGGGTCTACAATGAACTAGGGATGTATTCCCCACCATCTCATCCTTCGCCTCCTCCCCTCCTCTCCTTCCTCTCTTGCCTCCTTCCCTTCCTCTGATGCTTCATAATCTGGATCATCCTCTACTCGCTCTGGCAAGGTATGAGCAATCTCCTTCCGCTTTCCCTTCCCCCCCACATGTATTAAATGTGTCATTTCCCTAGGTCGTACGAAATGTGATTGGGGGAGAGCTTGATGCCAGGGGGTGGCTGAATCTGCTATTGGGGGGTGGCTTAGCTTGAGGAGACGAATCGGGCTAGATGGATGGCTGTGTCTTAAGAGAACCCTTTCTTTTGGGTTTTTCTTAAACAATTTCATCTGTCATAAGTAAAAAATGCAATAATTAATACAATTGAAAATCATTAATATATAAATCATTAATGAAAAAGTTTGCCAAATATAAAAAAATATTTAAAAGTTTTGGCAGAGTTTTCCCTTAAATTTGGAGGTTTCTCTATAAACATGTATATTAAAATGAAAGTGAGTACACTCCACATAAAAAAAACTCCAAAGGCAAATCACAAGGACCTGCATATTTACAACTCAAAGTAAATGCAAGTTATTCAAATAGAAGTTGGCTAACTTTATTAAACATCCAAAACCATTCATCCACATCCAAAGGTTATATATTAAAGAAACATTCATTCAATCACAATTCAAATGGTTTAAACACTCAATGGTTTAAAAGAAAAACATTCATCCAATGGTTTCAAATGCAAGTTGTCATATATTAAAAAAGCTTTAAAAAGATTCAAAATGATTGTGACAACTCCAAAACCATTCATCCACATCCAAAAGTCATCCATATAGCCAAGTAATCAATATATCTTCACCTTTGTTAAGACCCAAGACATCAAACGCTTTTTAAGACGTCTGGGAGTTGGTCCAGACGTCTGGAAATAAATTTTTGCGGCGTACGATTGCGAGTCTGGGGCGCGTGCATGCGCAGATTGAGCCCGTCGACCTGCAGTCACTTTTTCTCCCTCCCCACGCCTTGAAATATCCCTTCCCTCTCCCTCACCCACCACCCCATCGTCCCCTCCTTCCAGTTTGAGCACGAGAGAGAGAGAGAGCGTTGGCAGTAGCTGCTGCCGGGTGCGTGAGAGAGGAAGAGGTGCAGCGAGAAGGGAAAAGAGGGAGAGCACGTGAGGAAGAGAGAGCGAGCTCGCTGGAGCAGCTCGGAGCCGGCTGAGGGGCATGCAGCGGGAGCGTGGTGCTGGGGGAGTTACCCTGGTGCTGCTGTAGCTCAGGTAGCAGGCGGGCGAGTGCGGCGCGGCCTTGCGGAGAAGGCAGAGGACAAGGAGGTCCTGATTCTGGGAAACTTTCCCAGAATCAGACGTCTGGACCTACGTCCAGACGACGCAGGCGATGTCTGGAGAGAGATCCAGACGTATGAAAGGTACGATATTTCTCATCTTCCTCCTTTTTGCGGATACGGCCATGTAGGCCGATCCGCCGAAGGTTGAGATGTGTCGTGATGAGAAGGTTTTCGTTACGCGTGCAAGTTTCGTTTCGGGAAGACACGAGGACACGCCCTTCCACATAGATCAGACGTCTGGGCACAGCATCAGACGGCGGAGGGAGTCTCCAGACGTCCGGAGTGATAGTCGGACGTCTGGAACTAGGTCCAGATGGCTCAGCGGGATCCTGGACGTCTGAAGAATAGCTCAGATTGAGGTATGACCTGGACCACCTTTTTAAGACGTCTGATTTGAGTCAGAGTTGTCATTTTTGACCTGTTTAGGGTCCGTTTGAGGTTCGATTTCCGCGTTTAAGATTCCGTTCTTCTCAGAATTAGTTCCTCTACTTGTTTAAAATACTTTTATCCTATTCTGAGTGGTTCCTGTGTTTGATTCTTGTGTTAGGACCTCGTTCTGTTGCGGACTTGGGGGTTGCGGGGGCACGTGGACCCGTCGATCACGCCCCCATTACTTCCTATTTTGCGGGTAGAGTGGCTTCCCTTAGTTATTTACCAACATTAATGCATCTTTGAGATAAATAATAGATTCTAGGGTATGGCTGAAAGTTTCGCCCTACCAAGAGGGGGTGACGTAATAATTGCGGAATTGAAATATAAACAATCTCACAAGATGCAATCACACAAAGTACACAAAGTATTTTTAGGTGGAAACCCAAACCGGGTGAAAACCACCACCTAACCCTCTCGAGTTAGGATTTTCCGATCAACCAAGTTGATCAAAATCCACTAAACCGAATCACTTTAAAACGAGGGTGATTCAACCTCAATACAACCACGCTACTTAAATGAGGGTAGCGTACCTCAACCCCTTCTCTTCACGAGAAGGATTTTGTCTCGCGAAGGAGACGGGAATTCGCAAAGCGAATACCCAACCAAATAACAAAGATAAAATAAATAAGTAATCCTATAGAGCCAACAAAGTAATTTTAAACCTAGCTTCTATAGGAATTAGGAAACTCCCCTTTGCAAGGAGTGCGTCGAGTTGATGACGCGGTGCGTGAGCCACGCGACGGCGCAACTTCGCTCTCGTGAACAACGGCGGGAGAGCGGGTGCGCAACAGCTTGATGCTCTCAAGAGAATGGAACTTGAGCTTGGAGAGCAAGAGCTAGCTAGGACACAAGAGAGTGGAAAGTGTATTACAAAGTGTTTCTTGTGTATCTTGGTGTCTCTAGGTATGTTTTTGTGTTGCAAATGCTCCCCTCTATTTATAGAGGCCTTAGGAAGGCTTGGAAAAGCTTCCATAGCCGTTGGGTACAAAGCCCAAGTGAATCAGCCCGAAATCAGGAACAATCATTACTCTGACAGGCTTATCAGACGTCTAATTCTGGCATCAGACGTCTGGAAGACCACTTTAAAACGTCTGATTCTAAGGTCAGACGTCTGATTTTGGGCGGGTTTCTTCCTGACTTGAATCAGATCTAAACAGGGTTCTAGCGCAAGTCCATCAGACGACATATAGGACGTCTGGCACTATGTCTGGACGTCTGGAAATCTACTTTTTCTGTGGGAATGGATTTCCAAACGTTGCAACGGCTAGAAAATAGAAGAGATTTTGGGTCAGCCGAGGCAAAACGGTCAATTATCAGACGTCTGGACAGTCCTATGGACGTCTGATAAGGCTCTAACGGTCATAGCCAACGGTCCACTAATTGGACATCTGGCAAAGTCATCAGACGTCTCCTAAGACGTCTGGTCTAAGGTCTGGACGTCTGATTTCATCAGACAGAACTAACTATGTCCAGCCTAATAGTTATCAGACGTCTGAATCAACAGTCAGACGTCTTAAAACACTTTATCAGACGTCTGATTTTGGAATTAGACGTCTGGAAATGCTGTTTGAACCCCATATTGGTTTTCTAAGTTCTCTACAGAAAACCTAAGTATCCTACGGTTGTGCAGGTGTTCCTAGGACTACTGTTAGGGTACTTTGAGGCTCTTTAACATAATGTTCTAAGGAAATAAAAGGAGCAAGCAAAATAAAGATAAAGGATACATGAAAGGTTTAAACAAAAATCTATCCTATTCTTCTTGACATTCCATCTTCAATCGATCGCTCCTCGCGAATCTCTTCTGTTCTCCATCAAGCTCCTCCAATCCGTCCTGGATGCGAGCTCGAACTCCGTCTAATCACGTATCCATTTGCGATTGACCTGAAATCTAGGACTCAAAGTGCAAATGTTAAATGACACGTGTTTTGTTATCATCAAAACAAATGATCGTGGTGCTCTAGCACCAACAATGGCATGAATCATAGGATCTGAAAACTAGATTGAATAATAGATTCTAGGCTATGGCATTAATCCTAGGATCTGAAAACTAGATTGAATGATAGATCCTAGGGTATGGTATGAATCCTAGAACTTGAAAATTAGATTGAATGATAGATCCTAGGGTGTGGCATGAATCATAGGAACAGAAACACTGAAACAAATGTCGTGAATACATGAATTGCAGTCTTGGAAAAGTAGATAAAATAATGATAATTGCCTGTAATTGGATAACAGCTGCCTGTGAAATATAGAGTATTGTTGCTAGTAAGTGCTACATGTGATTCCTATTGTTGAAAACTAAATTTGAGCTGCTTGTATATAAATTGATATTAAATGTTGGAAACACGGGCTATATGAGAATAAAATTGAAACGATGAAACCTAAAATGGCTTGGCCAGAGAAATATGAGCATGAACCCTACGGGGAATTAGGAGTAGAGCTCCTGAAAGATAAATAGAATGGAATTGGGGAAGTGAGCTGGCCTTTGAGTACGGAGTACCAAGGAGAGCGACTGTCCCCCTGTTTAGTGTAGAGCAGAGCTAGCTGCCTAGGGACCCAGGGTTAGGTCTGGCTACTTTGTACCGACTTTTAGCCCTCGCGTACATAGTAACGGGGACAGCTACTAGTGTAGAGAGAGCGCTAGCCACCCCACGGGCCCCGAGGTTCTGCTAGCCGTCCTACACCGACTTGTTAGGCCCACTGGGCGAACCAGGGTAGTCAGGCGAGGGTGCGCGGACTTTGGAGGGGCAAGATCCCTGTTTGGTTACTGTGGAGGGGCTAGACCCCTATTACTGAGAGGGCTCTGCCCTATACTGGTTTCGTGCTATGCTTTAGGCGCATCTGTTAACGAAAACAACTGGCCGCGTGCTAGTGTGGGGTAGCTACCCATGCGTTTATCGCGTGTGCCGAAGTCACCGTTATGCCTGTCAGCGACCTTGGGGTGGATGATTGAGGGTAGGACCACCACGGGTGTAACGAGCGCGTGCCCCAGACGTCTTTTAAGACGTCTGGGAGGTGGGCCAGATGTCTTACCAGACGTCTGGGATCGTTTCCAGACGTCTGGAAATCAGTTTTTCTGGCACGAATCTTCGTCTGTGCGCCTCAGCGCGCAGGCCCGCGAATATCCAATATTCTCTGCGGCTGCAGACGCTCTGCCGCGCCTCTCCCTCCTCCTCGCGTGGCCTTAAAAGGGCGCGCCTCCCCTCACTCCGTCACCACCGTCTCCCTTCCCTTCTCCTTCAGCCAGAGCATGAGCGCGAGCGCGAGGGCGGCAGCGGCGGCCGCAGTGAGCGCGGAGGAGGTGCGGCGTGCGAGAGCGGAGCTCTGCCGTGAGGGTGAGCTCGCCGGAGTGGCTTGGCCGGCCGGCGGAGGGCGCAGGGGGCGCGGAACGACGCGGAGAGGGACCTGCTGCAGTCTGAGCAGCAGGCGCGCGAGGTGCGACGCGGGCGGCGTCGCGAGCGGAGGCCGAGTAGCGCCCTGATTCTGGAAAAATTTCCAGAATCAGACGTCTGGGTTGATAGGCAGACGGCGAGGACGACATCCGGTAGCTCATACCGACGTCTGAAAGGTGAGTATTCCGCCTTCTTCTTCCTTCCTGTCGACTGACCGTACTGAGGGAGGCAGTTGGCTGTGCGCAGGTTCGCTGATTCGCCATCCTTTGCGAATCAGACGTCTGGAAATTGTACCAGACGACGGGAGTGACCTCCGGACGTCCTGGGTGACCATCGGACGTCTGGGAGCTAGGACAGACGTCCCCGCAGACTTCTGGACATCTGGGAAACCACGCTGAACAGGTAATTCTCTGATCCACTGTTTAAGACGTCTGGAAGAAGTTCCAGACGTTTGATTTTGCACAGTATCGTCTTTTTCGACCCGTTTAGAGCTCGTTTGGGCTCCGTTTTCCGCGATTCGAGTTGCGTTCTTTTCAGAATTAATTCCTCTACCCGTCTACAGTAGCTATACACTGTTTTGAGACACTCCTTGTGTTTGATCCTTGTGATAGGACCTCGTTCAGTTGCAGTCTTGAGAGTCACGGAGGCACGCGGGATTCCCGATCACGCCCCCATTACTCCCGTTGTACCTGGTAGAGTGGCTTAAGTTTATTATTAAAATCTGTTAAAGTATGGAACCATAACTAGAATCTAGGACATTGCATGAATCCTAGGAATGAGAAATATATGGAATGATAGCTCCTAGGTGATGCATGAATCCTAGGGCTGGAAAACTAGTTGTATGCTAGATCCTAGGATGTGGCATGAACCCTAGGATGGAAAAACTAGTGGAATGTATAATACTGCAGTCTTGGAAAAATGGAAAGGAATATAAAGCTGCCTGTAAATTGAATTAACAGTTGCCTGTTATGAATAAAGAAACATGATTGAGATCATGGATTGTGAGAACGTGAAACTGGAAAGTGAAACATATAATGTTCTGAGATAAAGAGCTGGAACCCTATGGGGAATTAGGAGTGGAACTCCTGGAAAGAAAAAGGAATGGAACTGAGATGTAGTTTGTACTGTCTCTTGGGTACGCAGTACCAAGGGAAGTACCTGTACCTGTTTAGTGCAGAGTGGGGCCAGCCACCCTAGGGACCCGGGGTTAGGATTGGCCGCTCTGTACCGACTTGTTGGCCCTCGTGTACGTAGTATCGAGGAAAGCTACTAGTGTTAGGAGAGTACTAGCTACCCCACGGGCCCCGGGGTTCTGCTAGCCTCCTTCACCGACTTGTTAGGCCCACTAGGGCAAACCAGGGTAGTCAGGCGAGGGTGCGTGGACTGTGGAGGGGCAAGGCCCCGGTTTGGTTACTGTGGAGGGGTTGAACCCCTGTTACTGAGAGGGCTCTGCCCTGGTTCCGTGCTGTGCTTTGGGCGCACCCGTTAACGGAAACGACTGACCGCGTGCCAGTACGGGCTAGCTACCTGTGCGTTTATCGTGCGTGCCGTAGTCACCGTTACGTCTGTCAGTGACCTTGGGGTGGTTGACTGAGGGTAGGATCACCACGGGGGACTCTCCCGGCCAGGAGAGCACCACGTGCTACTTCTACTTTTGGAAAAGACTGCAATCAAGATCGTTCCCACGAGGACATTCGAGATCAAGTAAAGGATCTGAGAAATAAATGAAATAGTGAGAAAATCGAAAGATGTGAATAAAGGAAGTAATAGAACATAACAGCTGCTGTACACTCTACTGTTGCCTTTAGTTAGTTTGCCACTCTACTCAGCGTTTTGCTGACGTGTTACACTCGTTATCTTTTTCAGGACCAGGTGTTGAGCAGCCAGGGTTGGCAGCTGCAGAGGACGCTGGGCCGAGTAGGGTCCAGTAGAGTTACCACAGTCTTTTGTACCTCTTTTGTTTCTGTTCTAGTGAGTAGTTTTTGTTTCCGCTGTACCTTCTTTATCTGCAGTTCTTGTTATATGATAAATGTTGTTCTACTGTTGTGGTGGTACCTACTGTAGTAGTTTCTTTCCTTACTGCTGTACTTTCTTACTGTTAGTTATATTTATGCTGAATGTGGTTTATTTTACTGTCTTTTGGTTACTTACTCGTTGGACGACTAGGTCTTAGGATTAGTCGAGTCGGTCCGGTTCTCGTGTCTCGTAGGGACTCAGGAACCGGGTCGTTACAACGGGGGACTCTCCTGGCCAGGAGAGCACCACGTGCTACTTCTACTTTTCGGAAAAGACTGCAATCAAGATCGTTCCCACGAGGAACATTCGAGATCAAGAGAAAGACTTGAGAAATAATTCAAGGAAGAGTAAATAGAGGAATAAAGAAAGAAATTAAAAACAACAGCTACTTGTCCACCTTTACTGTTTTATTAGCTAGTTAGTTGCCACTCTACTCAGTGTTTTGCTGACATGTCACTTTTGTCACCTTTTCAGGACCAGGTGTTGAGCAGCCAGAGCCTGCGGCTCCAGAGGGTGCTGGGCCTAGTAGAGCCCAGTAGTTGTACTTTGTTCTATCATTTTTCTGTAGTAGTGAGTATTTCTGTTTCATTTGTACTCTTTTATTGAAATCTTCATATTTCTGTACATGTTTTAATTCTCGACTGTTGTGGTTGTATGTACTGTAGTAGTTCTTTTCTTTACTGCTATACTTTTGTTACTGTTAGTTACATGCATGATGAATGTGGTTTATTTTACTGCTTTTTGGTTACTTTCTTGTTGGACGACTGGGTCTTGGGATCAGTTGAGTCGGTCAGATTCTCGTGTCCTGTAGGGATTTAGGAACCGGGTCGTAACAACCTTTCTCAACCAATCACAATTCACACATCCAAGGGGTCCTTTCCTATATAAACACCCTTTCATATCATCATTTGGCTCTCCCATAGTGAATAGAACTTAGTTTTCCTTAGGTACATTCTCACTCTCCCCTCTAGGTTCTACCTCCATTCTAGTAGTTAGGTTCTCCCCTCTAGGTTCTACCTTTAATCTTGAGGTTCTATTTATAGGTGATGTGGCATTGTCATTTAAAAAATTTTGGCAGAGTTTTCCCTTAAAATATGAAAATTTTCTATAAACCTGCATAACACATAAGTAGGTTGAGTTCAACTCTTACTTAAAATAATGATGCGTTCTATTCCTCAACACAGTTAATTAAGTTAATTGTGCTTAATTAAGTGTATTAGAAAGTAACTTAGGTTAACTCGAATTTGTGTCGGTTGAGTAGTATATGGTCAAGTTAACATAACATTTTAGATTTTATTACTTTTAACTGGTTGAGTCCAGGTCATTCACTGGGAGGTATATATTACTTAGAATTCACCAAGCTATTTAAAACAATTCATAGGAGGTATAATTTAGTTAATTTTAATAACATGAATTTTGCAAAATGATTTAAATTTTAAGAAATATGCAAAATTCCATAAGAGAACACATTTACTCAAATGATCTACTTTATTAGCAAGTAAACATGTCAATTTTCAACTTATTTCAAAAGAAGTTTGGCAAATAAGAGTTCATCTGGTCAAAGTATGCCTTATTACAACATTCAAAAACAAAGAGAAATTAAAAATAATGCAAGTAAAATGAATTCTTGTCCTTTTATTCTTTAGCCTCTCTCTCTCTTTTCTTCTTCTTTCTTTCTTTTCTTTCTTCTCTTCTGTTCTGCCTTTGTGATTTCCTTAGTCTTTAGCTTTAGCTTCCTTAGTGCCTGTTAGCCTTCTCTTTCTTTCTTCCTTTTGCGAGTTCTCCTTCTTCCTTAGCCTCTTTCCATCTTCCCTTTCTTAACCTTCTCTCTTTACCCTTCTTCCCTTAGTGATTTTCCCTTAACACTTGGCCATCAGAGTCTTCAACACTTAGTTCTTTCTTTTGAGCCATCTGCTGAACCGAACAGGGTTTTTTCCTCAACTAAAAATTGGTTTTTGATTTGCGGCTCAGACCTTTCGGGGATACGCAGCACCCTTTATAGGGTGGGACCAGACCCTACTAGGTCCTCACTTGGTTTTTTTTTTATTTTGATTTATTTCCAGTTCAAGTTTCTCGAGCCAACCTGGCTCAATGCCTCCCAGGGCCACACATCCGCACACCCACACAGGCACACACTCGCAGGCACACACGCCCGCACACACACACATGCATGTGCTCAAGTTCATTTGGTAACTGTGCGCTGAGCGCTGACGACTGAGAAGCCCATGCAATGAATTCCTTTTGTACCAAGGCGGCCGCTCGTCACTTGTCGATGTGGGACTATAGTTCCACCTTCCAGAGCGAACTTCAGATGGGGATAACTCCTAGCTCAGAGCTCCAATTCAAGCAAACAAAAGCTTGTTGGAAAACTCTTGAGTTGCTCTATAGGATTACAGTGTCAATTTAATGCTAAGGGGAAGATTTCCTCTTCGATTTGAAGGGCGAAATTATGGGTTTTCTACAGTATTTAATATCCTGGAAATGAAATAATGCTCACAAAGTCCACAGACTGGACTTAAGCTCTTAGCTAAGGGTCTAAATAGGTTCTACAAAGTATTCCGCGACTGCAGGTAAAGTTTCAAGCTCTTAGAATCTTCAGGAAACGCAAAAAAGCTTTAGAGACTGTATTCGAGCTCACCCTCACTCCACCGCCTTCTTCTTCTTCTTCTCCCTGTCAGCGAGAGCGAGCGGGCGAGAGTGGCAGCAGCGACTACTGCGAGTGCGTGGGGAGGAGGGGTTGTTGCGAGAGGAAGAGGGAGCTTGACCGCGAGGGTGCGAGCTCGCTGGAGTAGCCAGAGCCGACCAGCGGGTGTGCAGCAAGCGTGGGGTGCCACGGAGAAGCTGCTGTAGCTCAGGTAGCAGGCGGGTGCGGCGCGGCACGGCCGTGCGCTGCGGGCGGAGGGCGAGGAGGTCTTGATTCTGGGAAAATTTCCCAGAATCAGATGTCTGGACTTACGTCCAGACGACGAAGGAGACGTCTGGAGGAAGGTCCAGACGTCTGAAAGGTACATTAATTTTATCTTCTTCTTCTTTCGCATGTACGGCCGTGCAGCCGTTTCCGTCGAAGAATTCTGCTTCCTTTGGTGTTGAGAGAGGGCGCATGTGTGTGTAGGATTTGTTCGGGAAGACGCAAGGGCATGCCATCCGACATAGATCAGACATCTGGGCATAGCACCAGACGACGGAGGGGGTCTCCAGACGTCCGGAGTGACAGTCGGTCGTCTGGAAACTAAGTCCAGATGGTTCAGTGGGCTTCTAGACATCTGAAGGACCACGCAGATCAAGGTATGACCTGAGCTGTCATCTAAGACGTCTGGAAGAAGTTCCAGACGTCTGATTTTGGGAAGACTTTTACCCGTTTAGGGTCCATTCGGAGTTCGTTTTCCGCGTTTCAAGTTTCGTTCTTCTCAGATTTAGTTCCTCTACCTGTTTACAGTAATTGTATACTATTCTGAGTAGCTCCTTGTCTTTGATCCTTGTGTTAGGATCCCGTTCCGTTGCGGCTCTCGGGGTTGCGGAGGCACGCAGGCTTGCCGATTACGCCCCCAGTACTCCCGATTTTGCGGGTAGAGTGGCCCTTTCAATTATTTATCAAAAATTATACACTTGTGAAATAATTAATAAAGTCTAGGGTATTGCATGAACCCTAGGAATGAAAAACTAGATTGAATGATAGATCCTAGGGTAATGCATGAATCCTAGGATTGGAAAACTAGATTGAATGATAGATCCTAGGATATAGCATGAATCTTAGGACTGGAAAACTAGATTGAATATATAGACATTGCAGTCTTGGAAAAGTAGAAAGAAAACGATAACTGCCTATAATTGGATAACAGTTGCCTAATTATGAATGAATGATTACGGTTGGGAACATGGGCTATATAAATATAAAGCTGAAAAGATGAAACCTAAATTGGCTGAGTTGAAAGAGCACGAACCCTATGGGGAATTAGGAGTAGAACTCCTGGAAAGTGAATGGAATAAAATTGGGGAAGTGAGCTGGCCCTTGAGTACGAAGTACCAAGGAGAGCGACTGTCCCCTATTTAGTGTAAAGTGGAGCTAGCCACCCCAGGGACCTAGGGTAGGTATGGCCACTTTGTACCGACTTTGGCCCTCGTGTACACAGTACAGAGGAGAGCTACTAGTATAGGGAGAGCACTAGCTACCCCACGGGCCCCGGGGTTCTGCTAGCCCTCCTACACCGACTTGTTCGGCCCACTGGGCAAACCAGGGTAGTCAGGCGAGGGTGCGCGGACTGTGGAGGGGCAAGACCCCTGTTTGGTTACTGTGGAGGGGCTGGACCCCTATTACTGAGAGGGTTCTACCCTATACTGGTTCCGTGCTGTGCTTTGGGTGCATGTAATGACCCGATTCCCGAGTCCCTACGAGACACGAGATCCGGACAGACTCGACTAATCCCAAGACCTAGTCGTCCAGCGAGGAAGTAACCAAAAGAGCAGTAAAATAAACTACATTCAACATGAAATATAACTAGCAGTAACAAAATACAGCAGTAAGAAAAGGAACTACTACAGCATGTACCACCACAACAGTAGAACAACATTTATAACATAACAAGAACTGCGGGTAAAGAAAGTACAGAGAGTAACAAAAACTACTCACTACAGTGGAACAAAAAGGGCACAAAAGAACAGTGGTAACTCTACTGGACCCTACTCGGCCCAGCGTCCTCTGCAGCCGCTGACCCTGGCTGCTCAACACCTGGTCCTGAAAAGTAACGAGTGTAACACGTCAGCGAAACGCTGAGTAGAGTGGAAACTAAACTAAAGAAGCAGTAAAGTGTACAGTAACTATTTTATTTTCTTTCTTCCTTTACTTACGTCTTTCTATTGTTTCATAATTTATCTATTTCTCAGATCCTTCACTTGATCTCGAATGTTCCTCGTGGGAACGATCTTGATTGCAGTCTTTTCCGAACAGTAGAAGTAACACGTGGTGCTCTCCTGGCCGGGAGAGTCCCCCGTGGTGATCCTACCCTCAGTCAACCACCCCAAGGTCACTGACAGACATAACGGTGACTACGGCACGCGCGGTAAACGCACGGGTAGCTAACCCGCACTGGCACGCGGTCAGTCATTTCCGTTAACGGGTACGCCCAAAGCACAGCACGGAACCAGTATAGGGCAGAGCCCTCTCAGTAACAGGGGTCCAACCCCTCCACAGTAACCAAACAGGGGCCTTGCCCCTCCACAGTCCGCGCACCCTCGCCTATCTACCCTGGTTTGCCCAGTGGGCCTAACAAGTCAGTGTAGATGAGCTAGCAGAACCCCGGGGCCCGTGGGGTAGCTAGTACTCGCTCTACACTAGTAGCTCTCCTCGGTACTATGTACACGAGGGCCAACAAGTCGGTACAAAGTGGCCAGACCTAACCCCGGGTCCCTGGGGCGGTTGGCTCCGCTCTGCACAAAGCAGGTAACAGGTGCTTCCCCTGGCACTACGTACCCAAGAGACAATGCACCTCCACATCTTTCCTTCTCAGTTCTATTTCATTCTCTTTCCAGGAGTTCTACTCCTAACTCCCCGTAGGGTTCCAGCTCTTTTAACTCAGCACATTCAAGTTTCACCTTTCCAGTTTCACGTTCATACAACCCATATTCTCAATCATGTTCAGTTATTCATAACAGGCAGCTGTTTGTTCCTTTCCACTTTTTCAAGACTGCAGTATTCATATATTCCACTAGTTTTCCCATCCTAGGATTCACGCCATACCCTAGGATCTATCATACAATCTAGTTTTCCAGCCCTAGGATTCATGCAACACCCTAGGATCTATCATTCAATCTAGTTTCTCATTCCTAGGATTCATGCAATGTCCTAGGTTCTATTTATGGTTCCATAATTTAACAGATTATGCTAATAAACTTAAAATCCACTCTACCAGCTACAACGGAAGTAATGGGGGCGTGGTCGGAAATTCCGCGCGCCTTCGCAACCCCCGAGACTGCAATGGAACGGGGTCCTAACACAAGGATCAAACACAAGGAGTTTCTCAGAACAGTATATAATTACTGTAAACGGGTAGAGGATTTAATTCCGAAAAGAACGTAACTCGAAATGCGGAAAACGGACTCCGAACGAGCCTTAAACGGGTTGAAAACGACGAAACAGTGCAAAATCAGACGTCTGGAACCTCTTCCAGACGTCTGATTTTGCACTGTTTCGTCGTTTTCAACCCGTTTACTCCAGACGTCTTAAAATGAGGGTCAGATGGTACCTTTGCTCTGTATAGTCTCTCAGACGTCCAGAAGCCTTCGGGGGCATCTGGCCTAGTTCCTAGACGTCCGATGGTCACCTCGGACGTCTGGAAGTCTTTCCTGTCGTCTGGCACTGCAGTCAGATGTCTGATTCGCGTTGGATGGCGAATCTCAGAACCTACGCGTACCCATTCCTTGCTCTCAGTACGGACGGTCGAAGAGAAGGAAGTACGAAAATAACTTACCTTTCAGACGTATGGACAGTCCTCCAGACGTCTTCCCCGTCGTCTGGTTGGAAACCCAGACGTCTGATTCTGCAAAAACTTCCAGAATCAGAGCGCGACTCGCCCTCCGCCCGCGACGCACGGCCGCGCCGCGTCTCGTCCGCCTGCTGCTCGAGCTGCAGCAGACCTCCCACGTCACTCCGCGCCCACTGCGCCCCCGCCGGCTGGCTCTAGCAGCCCCGGCAAGCTCGAACCCTCACGGCTGAGCGCCTCCTCCCTCGTGCAACACCTCCTCCCGCACTCGCCGCGGCTGCCGCCGCAGCCGCTCGCTCGCGCTCGCACTCGCTGGAAGAAGGAGGAGCGGAGGTGATGAGAGTGAGGGAGAGGGCGAGGCTTTTTAAAGCCGCGCGGGGAGAGGGAGAGAGAGAGAACGCAGACTGCGGTAGCAGGAGGAGAGAGGGAAAAAGAGAGAAGGTGCGGCGGTGCAGGTCTGCGCGCACAGGCGCGCAGACGAAATCCCGCGTGCCGCAGAAATCAAATCCCAGACATCTGGAAGGGGTTCTAGACGTCTGGTCAAACGTCTGGGCCACCTCCCAGACGTCTTAAAAGACGTCTGAAGCCGCATTCGTAACAGTGCACCCATTAACGGAAACGACTGATCGCGTGCCAGTGCGGGGTAGCTACCCGTGCATTTATTGCGTGTGCCGTAGTCATCGTTACGTCTGTCAGCGACCTTGGGGTGGTTGACCGAGAGTAGGACCACCACGGGGGAACTCTCCCGGCCAGGAGAGCACCACGTGCTACTTCTACTTTTCGGAAAAGACTGCAATCACGATCGTTCCCACGAGGAACATTCAAGATCAAAAGAAGAATCTGAGGGATAATTCGATAACGAGTAAACGGAAAATATAAAGAAATTAAACATATAACAGCTCCTGTCCACCTTACTGTTTCTTAGCTTTTAGTTGCCACTCTACTCAGTGTTTCGCTGACGTGTCACCTTTGTTACCTTTTCAGGACCAGGTGTTGAGCAGCCTGAGTCGGCGGCTGCAGAGGGCGCTGGGCCTAGTAGAGTGCAATAGTGTTACTTGTGTAGTACCCACTGTACTTTTCTTTCTGTTGTTGTGAGTAGTTTCTGTTACCTCTGTACTCTTTTCATTGTAAGCTTCATATTTAAGTACATGTTTATTTTCTTTACTGTTGAGGTTGTGTATACTATAGTATTTCTTTCTTTATTGTTGTATTTTGTTACTGCTAGTTATATACATGTTGAATGTGGTTTACTTTACTGCTCTTTTGGATACTTTCTCGTTGGACGACTGGGTCTTGGGATCAGTCAAGTCGATTCGATTCTCGTGTCTCGTAGGGATTCGATAATCGGGTCGTAACAAGATGGTATCAGAGCAAGGTCGTCCCGAGAAGTCAACCAACTGAATGGAAAATAACCAATTCACGTGTCTGTAACTAGAGTAGCCACCACAACGTTCTTTTAACATAAGCTCTTAGACTTCTTCGTTAGATATCGTTTATATTGACGTGTTTCTGCTCTGTTTTCGCGTCTCCTTGCAGGAGATGTTTCGACGAGGGACTAGCGAGGCGAGCCGCGAGCGCGGTCGAGGACGAGGTCGGAGGGGTGGGCATGTCGAGGTCGACATTTCAGTGGACCAGCCACTGCTCCTGGGAATTCAGGCCCAGGACCTCGCCCAGCTAATACGGGACATAGTGAGAGAGGAGCTCCACCCGCCGCCCCGAGCGCCTCTCCCTGGGGCTGTGGAGGGAGAATCCTCTGTGGGACCACGCGACGGACGTGGCGCTGGACGCAGGAGAGGGGATGGGCCGCCACCGCCCCCACCTTCCTCCGACACTTCTGTGCACGAGGCTTCCTTACCTGGAGATGCACCCGCATCTCCACTGCAGCGCCACTTCGAGCTTTTCGGGCAGTTCCAGAAGCTGAAGCCCCCTCCTTCAAGGGGGATGAGGACCCGACTGAGGCGGAGGACTGGCTTGAGCAGATCGAGAAGGTTTTTGACACCCTTTGGCCCCCTGTGGAGTGCCGCGTGGCCTTTGCCACGTACCAGCTGGAGAGCGCGGTACAAAGGTGGTGGAGGGCGGTCAGGGGACAGGAGAGGGACGAGCCGACCTGGGACTGGTTCGTCACCCTCTTCTGCGAGCAGTACTTTCCCCAGACGTGGCAGGACCAGAGGAGGCGGGAGTTCCACACTCTCCGCCAGGGGATGATGACCGTGAGCGCGTACCGCACGCATTTTCTGGAGCTGTCCCGCTTCGCAGCGATAGCAGTAGCCACTGAGGAGGAGCGTCTTTGGAGGTTCACCGGGGGGCTCTGGCCTGCGATTCGGGGGTATGTCAAACCTCTGAAGCTACCTACGTTCTCGAGGGTGGTGGAGGCAGCTATGACCTACGAGGAGACCAACTCGTCCGCACGAGATACTGACAGCGAGCGGAAGAGGCCCTATCAGCCAGACTTTTCACAGGGCCGACGAGACAGGAGACACGTGGCGCCCGCAGGAGAGCCGTCACGTTTTGCAGGGCCATCAGTGACCTTTGGGGGCCCTTGACAGGGGCCAGTTGCTAGCACCGGACCCCTGCCCAGCCGACAGCAGGGACCCACTGAGGGTAGGAGTCGGGTTCCCCTCTGCTACCAGTGTGGCCAGCTGGGCCACATCAGGAGAGACTGCTCGTCTAGGGCAGGAGGTCAACAGATGCTTCCCGCGTCGAGCACTGGAGGGCGAGCATGAGGTCGCGATTTCCAGGCACGAGGAGGAGGACAGCAATCACGAGGAGGGTACCGGCCAGCAGCTACCCGTCCGACGTATAGTGTGGCTGCTTCGTCCGCACCTAGGGTTGAGGGGCGTATCAACGCCCTGACACACAGGGATACCAGAGCTTCGGGATTAGTGGTGACAGGTATGGTTTCAGTTTCCGGCAGACTCGTTTACACGCTTTTTGATTTCGGCGCTACGCACTCGTTTGTCGCCGCCAGTTTTGCGGTTAATCTGAGGCAGGATTGTGTGCTGTTAGAGGATCCTTCGTGATCAGAGGTCCGAGTGGTTAGCTGTTTGTATCTGAGGAGGTATACACGGGCTGCTGGTCAGTGTTGGGGGACATAGCCTTTCTGCTGACCTGATTATGATACAGATGGAGGACTTTGGCGTAATTCTAGGGATGGACTGGCTGTCCGCTTATCACGCCTTGGTGGACTGTTTTGAGAGAAAGATCATCTTCTCCATACCGCAGTTGCCTTCTTTCGAGTTCCACAGGCAGCCAGTGAACGGAGGCTTCAGGTGCATTTCTGCACTTCGGGCGACGAGACTTTTGAGCCGGGGGTGTGAGGGCTTCCTAGCTTGTGTGGTGGTAGAGCCCAGCCTTGTGGTAGACTTCCAGAGTATCCCGGCGGTCAGAGAGTACCCCGACGTGTTTCCAGACGAGTTTCCAGGACTACCGCCCGAGCGTGAGATTGAGTTTGAGATCTCACTAGTACCAGGGACCAGCCCCATCTCCACAGCACCATACAGGATGGCACCACTTGAGCTGCGAGAGCTCAAGTCTCAGTTGCAAGATCTTCTGGAGAAGGACTTTGTGAGGCCCAGCGCATCCCCCTGGGGAGCCCTGGTACTGTTTGTAAAGAAGAAGGATGGTACATTATGCCTTTGTGTGGACTACCGACAGCTGAATAGGGTCACCATCAAGAACAGATATCCACTGCCGAGGATCGATGACTTGTTCGACCAGCTACGAGGTGCCACGGTATTCTCCAAGATCGACTTGAGGTCTGGATACCACCAGTTGAGGATCAAGGAGGCAGACGTCTCCAAGACAGCTTTTCGTACCCGGTACGGACACTACGAGTTTCTAGTCATGCCGTTTGGGCTGACCGATGCCCCCGCAGCCTTCATGGACTTGATGAACTAGGTGTTTCAACCGTATTTGGACCATTTTGTGGTGGTATTCATTGATGATGTGCTCATATATTCTCGAGATCAGATGCAGCATGGATAGCACTTGCGGATGGTTCTGGACACACTGAGATGATGTAGGCTGTACGCCAAATATAGCAAGTGCGAGTTCTGGTTAAGGGAGGTGACCTTCTTAGGTCATGTGATCTCTGGAGATGGCTTCGCTGTGGACCCAGCCAAGGTCGAGGCAGTGCTCAGGTGGGAGAGACTGCGTACAGTTACTGAGATTCACAGTTTCTTGGGACTGGAAGGCTACTACAGGCTGTTTATCAGGGGCTTTTCACAGATTGCACGTCCTATGATATAGTTGACCCGGAAGGACGTGCCCTTCACTTGGATAGACGCCTGTGAGGCATGTTTTCAGGAGCTGCAGGAGAAGCTGACTTCGGCTCCCGTGCTCACCATCCCAGACAGTAGTGGGGGGTTCGTTGTGTACACGGATGCCTCTTTGCAGGGGTTAGGGGGTGTGCTCATGAAGAGGGGTCACGTTGTCGCCTATGCTTCGCGGCAACTGAAGCCCCATGAGCATAGCTACCCTACCCATGACTTGGAGTTGGTAGCTGTTGTCTTCGCGCTGAAGACCTGGAGACACTACTTGTACGGTGAGACCTTCGAGATTTTCATATATCACAAGAGCCTCAGATACCTGTTTGATCAGAAGGAGCTCAACATGAGACAGAGACGTTGGTTGGAGCTCCTGAAGGACTATGACTGCAGCATTTCCTACCACCCGGGAAAGGCCAACGTGGTGGCTGATGCCTTGAGCCGGAAGGCGCTCGCACACTTGGCCAATTTACAGGTGCAGAGTTGGAGCCTTTTGGAGGAGATGGGCAGTTGGCGACCCCTAGAGTTACGGGGGTACTGTGGAGCAGTGACTGTGACGCGACAGACGAGGCCAGAGCTGATAGATCGCATCATCACAGGACAGATGGCCGACCCGTACTTGCAGTCCTTGCGTGACAGAGTACTGTCAGGAGACCCTGGAGACTTCTCTTTTATAAACCAGGTGCTGTGCATGAGGGGATGCATTCCCAGAGACGAGGAGCTGTTGAGAGAGCTCTTGACTGAGGCACACGGTTCCAGATTCACCATAATCCCGGAAACACGAAGATGTACCATGACTTGAGACGCGACTTTTGGTGGAGAGGGATGAAGCGGGATGTGGGTGAATTCGTGCAGCAGTGTTTAGTGTGCCAGCAGGTGAAAGCCGAGCATCAGAGGCCTGTAGGACCGCTGCAGCCACTTCCAGTGCCGAAGTGGAAGTAGGAGAGCATCACCATGGACTTGGTGGTGGGCTTACCTGTTACCCAGCGAGGACACGACGCAGTCTGGGTAATCGTTGATAGATTGACGAAGACGGCGCGTTTCTTGCCGATCCGAGTCACCCTGGGACCAGCACAGTTGGCAGAGAGGTATATCCGCGACGTGGTATGTCTACATGGAGTTCCGCGGGAGATCGTATTCGACCGGGATACCCACTTTACGTCCCAGTTTTGGGCTGAGTTTCAGCAGGCCCTGGGGATGCGGTTGAGGTTCAGTACAGCTTACCACCCCCAGATGGACGGACAGTCTGAGCGCACGATACAGACACTTGAGGACCTTTTGCGTGCTTGTGTACTGGACTGGAGGGGCTCTTGGGAGGAGCACTTGCCCCTGGCGGAGTTTGCATTTAATAA
The DNA here is from genome assembly GCA_037157565.1 of Thalassia testudinum. Taxonomy (NCBI): domain Eukaryota; kingdom Viridiplantae; phylum Streptophyta; class Magnoliopsida; order Alismatales; family Hydrocharitaceae; genus Thalassia; species Thalassia testudinum. The sequence goes on along the minus strand of JAZHRO010000022.1, from coordinate 63,555,726 downwards.
CAGTTATCACTCGAGTATCGGCATGGCACCCTACGAGGCTCTGTACGGATGGAGGTGTACGGCACCCTTGAGTTGGGTTGAGGTGGGGACCAAGTGGGAGGTTGGCCCCAGGCTGATCCGGCAGAGTCAGGAGGTAGTCGAGCAGATTCACAGGCGACTCTGCACTGTCAGGAGCAGGTAGAAGAGCTATGCAGATCGGAAATGCAGAGAAGTGCAGTTTGAGGTTGGGGACCACGTCTTCCTTCGTGTTTTGCCCAAGAAGGGCCTGCAGAGGTTTGGGGTGAGAGGGAAGCTCGCGCCGAGGTTCGTGGGGCCCTTTGAGGTCCTGGAGCGGGTTGGACCCATTGCTTACAGGGTTGCCCTCCCTCAGCTTTCTAGTGTGCACGACGTGTTCCACGTGTCCAACCTCAGGAAGTACGTCACCGATCCCAGTTACGTCCTGAGTCACGAGAGCGTCGAGGTGGGCGACGACCTGACCTACCCCGAGCAGCCAGTACAGATTCTCGACAGAGCCGTCAGCAGTCTGAGACGGAAGCAAGTACCCCTGGTGAAGGTTTTGTGGAGGAGCCAGCGGTACGAGGAGGCTACCTGGGAGCCTGAGGTGGCGATGCGGGAGCGGTACCCAGATCTTTTCGCGGGTACGTCTTTTCAGACTGGCTTCGGTCCTCTTTGAGTTTGTTATGCATATATCGTTCTTTCCCGCACTCTAGTTAGCGCAAGTTTCGGGGACGAAACTTCCTTTGAGTTTGTTATATTGTTATAACCGGGCATCAAGCGTCGTTTAAGACGTCTGGGAAGTGGTCCAGACGTCTGGAAGCCTTCCCAGATGTCTAGAATTGAATTTTTTCGACGTACGGGTTCGCGTCTGCGCACATGCGCGCGCAGACTGAACCTGCTGCCCTCCGCCTTCTCTTTCCTCCCTCCTTGCAGACGCAGCCTTTCCTCTTTCTCTCCCCCCGCGCTGCTTTCATATACGCCTCTCCCTCTCCCTCACCCTCACTCCACCACCTTCTTCTTCTTCTCCCTGTCAGTGAGAGCGAGCGGGCGAGAGCGGCAGCAGCGGCTGCTGCGAGTAAGTGGGGAGGAGGGGCTGTTGCGAGAGGAAGAGGGAGCTTGATCGCGAGGGTGCGAGCTCGCCGGAGTAGCCAGAGCCGACCAGCGGGTGCGCAGCAAGCGTGGGGTGCCACGGAGAAGCTGCTGCAGCTCAGGTAGCAGGCAGGCGCGGCGCGGCCGTGCGCTGCGGGCGGAGGGCGAGGAGGTCCTGATTCTGGGAAAATTTCCCAGAATCAGATGTCTGGACTTACGTCCAGACGACGAAGGAGACGTCTGGAGGAAGGTCCAGACGTCTGAAAGGTACATTATTTTTATCTTCTTCTTTTGCGTGTACGGCCGTGCAGCCGTTTCCGTCGAAGTCTTCTGCTTCCTTTGGTGTTGAGAGCAGGCGCGTGTGTGTGCAGGATTTGTTCGGGAAGACGCAAGGGCACGCCATCCGACATAGATCAGACATCTGGGCACAGCACCAGACGACGGAGGGGGTCTCCAGATGTCCGGAGTGACAGTCTGACGTCTGGAAACTAAGTCCAGATGGTTTAGCGGGCTTCTGGACGTCTGAAGGACCGCGCAGATCAAGGTATGACCTGAGCTGTCATCTAAGACGTCTGGAAGAAGTTCCAGACATCTGATTTTGGGAAGACTCGTCGTTTTTTACCCGTTTAGGGTCCATTCGGAGTCCGTTTTCCACGTTTCATGTTTCGTTCTTCTCAGATTTAGTTCCTCTACTTGTTTATAGTAATTGTATACGATTCTGAGTAGCTCCTTATCTTTGATCCTTGTGTTAGGACCCCGTTCCGTTGCGGCTCTAGGGGTTGCGGAGGCACGCAGGCTTGCCGATTATGCCCCCAGTACTCCCGATTTTGCGGGTAGAGTGGCCCTTTCAATTATTTATCAAAAATTATACACTTGTGAAGTAATTAATAAAGTCTAGGGTATTGCATGAACCCTAGGAATGAAAAACTAGATTGAATGATAGATCCTAGGGTAATGCATGAATCCTAGGATTGGAAAACTAGATTGAATGATAGATCCTAGGGTATAGCATGAATCTTAGGACTGGAAAACTAGATTGAATATATAGACATTGCAGTCTTGGAAAAGTAGAAAGAAAACGATAACTGCCTGTAATTGGTTAACAGTTGCCTAATTATGAATGAATGATTACGGTTGGGAACATGGGCTATATAAATATAAAGCTGAAAAGATGAAACCTAAATTGGCTGAGTTGAAAGAGCACGAACCCTACAGGGAATTAGGAGTAGAACTCTTAGAAAGTGAATGGAATAAAATTGGGGAAGTGAGCTGGCCCTTGAGTACGAAGTACCAAGGAGAGCGACTGTCCCCCTATTTAGTGTAAAGCGGAGCTAGCCACCCCAGGGACCTGGGGTAGGTATGGCCACTTTGTACCGACTTTGGCCGTCGTGTACACAGTACAGAGGAGAGCTACTAGTATAGGGAGAGCACTAGCTACCCCACGGGCCTCGGGGTTCTGTTAGCCCTCCTACACCGACTTGTTCGGCCCACTGGGCAAACCAGGGTAGTCAGGCGAGGGTGTGCGGACTGTGGAGGGGCAAGACCCCTGTTTGATTACTGTGGAGGGGTTGGACCCCTGTTACTGAGAGGGCTCTGCCCTATACTGGTTCCGTGCTGTACTTTGGGTGCACCCATTAACGGAAACGACTGACTGCGTGCCAGTGCGGGGTAGCTACCCGTGCATTTATCGCGCGTGCCGTAGTCACCGTTACGTCTGTCAGCGACCTTGGGGTGGTTGACCGAGAGTAGGACCACCACGGGGGAACTCTCCCGGCCAGGAGAGCACCACGTGCTACTTCTACTTTTCGGAAAAGACTGCAATCAAGATCGTTCCCACGAGGAACATTCAAGATCAAAAGAAGAATTTGAGGGATAATTCGATAACGAGTAAATGGAAAATATAAAGAAATTAAACATTTAACAGCTACTATCCACCTTACTGTTTCTTAGCTTTTAGTTGCCACTCTACTTAGCGTTTCGCTGACGTGTCACCTTTGTTACCTTTTCAGGACCAGGTGTTGAGCAGCCTGAGTCAGCGGCTGCAGAGGGCGTTGGGCCTAGTAGAGCGCAGTAGTGTTACTTGTGTAGTACCCACTGTACTTTTCTTTCTGTTGTTGTGAGTAGTTTCTGTTACCTCTGTACTCTTTTCATTGTAGGCTTCATGTTTAAGTACATGTTTATTTTCTTTACTGTTGTGGTGGTGTATACTGTAGTATTTCTTCTTTACTGTTGTATTTTGTTACTGCTAGTTATATACACGGTGAATGTGGTTTAGTTTACTGCTCTTTTGGTTACTTTATCGTTGAACAACTGGGTCTTGGGATCAGTCGAGTCGATCCGATTCTCGTGTCTCGTTGGGATTCCGGAATCGGGTCGTAACACAGAGTGGATAGCCTTTAGAAGTCGGCTACATTGAAGAAGAGGGAAGGGAGCCACTTGAAGAAAATCAAGGGGGTTAGGGGGTATTTATAGTCGACGGCGACGAAGAAGGAGGTGGAATTTGGATGCAATTGAGGCTAGGAGGAGGAGAACCACCGGTGTCTTCTCCGACGCCGGTGAGGTTATCTCCAACCTTAAATTAGGATAAAGGCGTCATCCAGACCGGTGGATGAAAATGGGATGGTGAGCGCAAGCTCCAGGAGCTTGGAGAAGAGATGACGTCGGATTGGCGGTGATCAAACGATGGTTGCAGCTTTAGTCGTCAGCTGTCTAGACGAGTGAAGAGTAGAAGAAGAAGTCAAGGGACTTATTCGCAGTGAAACTTAAGGACCTAAGTGGAAAATAAGGACCCGATTGAAATAAAATGTAAGGACCAAAATGTAAACTCAGGTTTTCAAGATTTATTTTAATTTAGATGTTTTTTTAACTTTTTATATATGATTGTAAATAAGGTAATTATTATATTTAGACATTGAATTTACATTTTTGACCTTTTTATGTTAATTTATTTAATTAAGCAATGTTACTTAAGTTATTACATACTTATGTATATATTATGCTTAAGTTAGTTAATGTATTAATTAGATGAATGATTAGTAATATTTCGAGTCCAATTATTAATTAGATTATTAATAATATTAATTGAATGATAAAATAGTATTTTAAACTTATTTTAAGGTCCTTTACTATATATCCCTTATTTTATAATTAACTCATACATTCATATATTCTTAGCTAATTAACTAGGAAGACTAGTTAATTAGGGGTAATTAGAGATCATGATGAGCTTCTCATCAAGGTGCACCCCACATCCATCCAAATAAAACATGCAAACATGTAAGTGGGTACACCCCACATCTTTCCAAACAAAACATGCAACACAAGTGGGTACAGCCCACCTCTATTCAATAAAACAAAAAATAATTTGTGGGCACACCCCACATCTCTAGCAAAAACCTATAATTTCATCCAATTAAATTTAAGACATTGAAATTATACCTTTAAGTACAATATCCTTTGAGTATGCCCATCACTAATAACCTATAATTTGAAAAACAAAAGTTATTAAAATGCTAGTAGAATAAGAGTAACATATTTTGAACATGTGTGCGTAATTGGTCTAAGTTTTGGTATTTATAGTATTTAGAAAATGCTAGTAGAAGTTTATGTTTCTTAAATTTGAATATGAATTTGATATACACATAAATGAAACAAAGCAAAAAAATTGTTACTAACCTTAGATGTCCACACCTACTGCATTAAAAATCTATATGACATTCTTCCGTTAATTCTTGGTATGCTTCAGACTGTGCGTTAAAATGATTGCGCGATACTGTTCTTATTGGTATAACTCATTCCCTTTGGTAATTATCGGGCACACAGAAAACTTGTGCCGCTTGACATGCCAATGTAAATGGTTCATCGGACTGAAGAATTTAACGATTACGATTTAAACTTAAGAAATTTTGTTTCTTGTCAATTTTGAAGTCAGTGCCCTCTTTAAAACATCAAACCAATGACACATCCTGATAGAATCTATACTAAGTTTATTCTTTGGATTTTTTTTTGAATACCGACATGTCTTGCCATCAAATTTACTCCTAAACTATGACATTTGCCATCTATGATCAATAGGTTGAAATCTACGATGTCCTAAGTAACATAATTTCTTACTTTCTGGCAGTCGTAGGTGATGAGTATCTTTCATAAAGATTGGGCAAGCAAGGTTCCTTTAGTGCTCCAACGTAACAAATTTGCGTATGCCGGGAAGTCGTTTATGGTCCACAACAATGCTACATGCATATTGTAAAATTCTTCCTTTTTGCATCATACGTCTTTACGTCGGTGTACCACAACTGTTTTAGTTCATTGATTCATGGTTGGAGATTAACATATATTACATTTCCTGATTGTTTTGGCCAAGGATTAATAGGGTTAGCATTATGAATGACGATCTCATACACAACTAGGGAGGTAAGTTATAAGTGACCATTACCATTAGCCATATAGAGTACGAAGGGTACATACTCTTAATTGGATTGAATTCATCCCTTGCAAGACCCAACCCCACGTTCCTTGCTTCCAAAGCGAATGAATTATTTCTTTCTTCAAATCTCTTCTACTCCTCTGAATCAGTAGAATGACATTTTCTTCCATCTTGGGATTTACAATCCTGGTGTCTTGTCATCCACCGTGCAGTTTTAGTTGATATAAAAAGGCATTGAAACCTAGGTGTCAGCGTGAAGTAATGAAGAACCTTTTGAGGTTGTTTCCTCTTACTTTCCTTTTTTACCTTCTCTATATCTCTCATGTCCACATTTGGGACTGTTACTCAAGTTTGCGAATTCATTTTTGAAAAGAATGCAGTTATTCAGACATGCATCGATCTTCTAACAGTTCAAACCAAGCTTACGAATCTATTTCCTTGTCTCATATCATAAAGTCGGAAAACCATTAGGGCTATTCAATAGCTCAGCAATAAACTGAAGTATTTCTGACATGAATTTAGCATAACTCTATTCATAACCTTCAGTTGAAACATCTTCAACAAAAATGACAACTTTGACATTTTCGTAACACCGGGAGCAGTAGGATCCTCAACCACCTTAACAGTATCATAGAATGGATCACAACTAAACGGATCTTCCTCATCTGTATTTATATCATCTCCTGCACTCATCTCATTCAATATTTCTTGTATTTCTTTAACGCCACTATCAACAATTTCCTCGTCGATCTCTTCGTCACAGTGTTCTCATTGTTTATGACTTTCTTAGTCAACTCCTCTTCATGAGCTACCCAAGTAGTGTAATGCTGCCACCACTCATTACAAATTAAGTACTCGAGTATAGTATTACGATCATGTAAGGAACCATTCAAACATCTTCTGCATGGGTAGAAGATATTATCAAGTTAACCTCCTCGCCTAAATATCTTCTTATCATCATCAAAGGCCCAATCTAGGAATGAAATTACTCCATCCTTATATCTGGTGTAATTTGAACCTCATAATCCAATCCAAGATTTATCCATTATAACCTAAAATTTAATGTAAACAAATCACTTATTAGGAAGGGAAATGACTGAATGATGTGTATCTTGATTAAGATTTTCACTTTATAGCAAATCCTCAAAGATTTGACCATAACTTAGATTTGTTCGTTACATGTAACTTTAGTTCGGTGAAATTTCTACAGCATCTCCTCACACTTCTCTAGTATATCCCCTAATAGTAACTTTAGCTAGATTTTCTTTAACAACCAATTAAGGGCACATAGGAAACTAGATAAGATTAGTTGGTATACTAGAGAAGAGCAAGAAGAAGCAACTGAAATTTTACTCCACAAAGTTACATGTAACGAGCAAAACTAAGTTGTGAACAAATCTTTAAGGACCTTCTTTAGTTCGGTACTTTATTGAATTAAAGTCGATCAAGTTTTATTGCATGTTACAAAGACAACACATCATGGATGTAAGTGAGGTATACATACATTTTCTGCATTATCCGTATAACATGATCATAAGTGTCGATGGGCGAGTAATTTGGATACAATTTGACTCAGAGGACTTTTACCCTAGGGGTTAAATACCTAATGTTTAGCTTCGCTTGCATATATCTTCTTTAGCAAATGTATGTATCTAAAATAATATTTATAATTGCAAAGAAATTGATATAAACATAAGCAATCATCTGATAAGAAATCAAATTACTTTTATTTAATGATAAAAAGAAATGTATAAAATTGTTATTTTATCATAACATGATTCAAATAAGCTCTGTAGAACTTCAAACTTGTTTGGCTGGTGGGCCCCACCCTTGTTTGTGTGCCATGGCATTCCTACCCTTTAAAAAAGCAATTGATTTGGTAACAGAGGTTAATGCCCCTTTTTAGAAGTAACTCTTAATGTGAACTGGGCTTTAAATGGGCTTCCTATTTATGTGTTTGAAAGCGATAGTTTTTATTGTGAAATTAAATTCTTAATTTTGGAATAAACAATTCCACTTCTTATTGTAATCCTCTTATAGACTACCTGATGTAATGTTTAATTCCTTGATTTGATATTTAATGCCTCAATAAAAAAAGTCTCTGATATCTCTTCTAATTTTTGAGTAATTCCCAATCTTGTAATCATATTTTTCTGATTCCACTTGTCATAGGCTATCTTAGGAGTGCAGTTAAGCTGAAAAGTGTTCTTTAAAAACACATTGTATAAATGATGGGTAGATCATTTGCAAGTATCATATAATGGGGTCATGAAAAGATTATCTTCTATACTTCTAACTCTACTCCATTATGTATCTCATCTCCTTACTGGTAGTTCCTTTATCCTCAGGAGGTTGCTCCACTTTCCCACATTGAAAGGCCAAAAAAGGCCGGATAAGATGAGAGTAGAGATGTCAACTTGGTTCAAACCCGACAGTTTCTAAATGGGTATGGGTTCAATTTTAAAAACTTGAATGGATATGGGTATAAAACTAAACTTGAATCACAACTTTTAGTTTTGAACCAAATTAAATCTGCAATTGTTAATTTGAAGCATAAATTCATAGTTGGAAAACACTTCCTATTCACAAAATTGAGAAATATCACTTGCTATCTTCTTCGCCAAATGCAAGTTGTTAGGCATGTTTACAATATTTTGGGGAGCAAGGATCAAGTTGGCAACTTGAAAGTGGGGAGTTTTTCCTACCCTTTAATGTGAGAGACTAGATTGTGGAGCATGTTCAGGTCAAGAACCAAAGAGGAAATACGATAGTTTTCTTCACAAAACATTTTCTGTGTGGCACAATTTGAATTGTTATCTTGTCCGGATTCAGGATGGGATTTCCATATGAGGCATAGATTAGCATAAAGTCCAACCCAATCCCAAAGCCCTAGCCTAATCCAACCATCCTGACCCTATATCCAACCCATTACCAAACCAAAACATCATATATTAAACCTAACCTGGCACAAATCAATCATTATCCAACCCAAACCCCAACCGTAAGTCTTAACGATCCCAACCATAATCTAACCATCTTAAACTATCCCAACTCCATCCCAAACCTAGTAATCATCCTACCCAAATCCTAACATAACCTAACTAAAGCCCAACCTAACCCTAAATCCCCAACCAACCAATACATTGAACATTAAAGAATTTTAAAAATTTTGACAGAGTTTTCCCTTAAATTTTACTTTCTTTCATAAACTTGTATATCAAAATAACACATATAATAAAAGTGGGCACACTCTACAATAATAGTACATCACACAAAAGCATAAAGTTCATAAAAGTAGGCACACCCCACCATATATTTTTAAAAAAATGACAATATGTGGGCACACCTCACATCTAATATAGTCCTAAAATATCATAAAAATAAATTATAAAAAATAAAATTATATCTCCGATGTACTACAGCCTCTGAGCATGACCGTCACCAATAATCTGTAAATTCAATAACGCATAATAAATTAAATAGTAAATCATTATGTTATTAATAATTTATGTAATTAATTTGATATAAGGAAAGGAAGATGAGAAGGGGATGAGGAGAAGGGTGGCTGTAACGACCCGATTCCCGAGTCCCTACGAGATACGAGAACCAGACCGACTCGACTAATCCCAAGACCTGGTTGTCCAACGAGGAAGTAACCAAAAGAGCAGTAAAATAAACCACATTCAGCATGAATATAACTAACAGTAAGAAAATACAGCACTAAGGAAAGAAACTACTACAGTATATACCACCACAACAGTAGAACAATATTCATAACATAATATGAAACTGCAGGTAAAGAAAAGTACAGCGGTAACAAGAACTACTCACTACAGTGGACCCAAAAAGAGGTACAAGAGAATAGTGGTAACACTACTGGACCCTACTCGGCCCAGCGTCCTCTGCAGCCGCTGACCCTCGCTGCTCAACACCTGGTCCTAAAAAGTAACGAGTGTAACACGTCAGCAAAACACTGAGTAGAGTGGCAGCTAAACTAAAGAACAGTAAAGTGTACAGTAGCTGTTTTAATTTTCTTTCTTCCTTTATTTACGTCTTTCTATTGTCTCAAAATTTATCTATTTCTCATATCCTTTACTTGATCTCGAATGTTCCTCGTGGGAATGATCTTGATTGCAGTCTTTTCCGAACAATAGAAGTAGCACGTGGTGCTTTCCTGGCCGAGAGAGTCCCCCGTGGTGATCCTACTCTCAGTCAACCACCCCAAGGTCACGGACAGGCGTAACGGTGACTACGGCACGCGCGATAAACGCACAGGTAGCTAACCCGCACTGGCACGCGGTCAGTCGTTTCCGTTAACGGGTGCACCCAAAGCACAGCACGGAACCAGTACAGGGCAGAGACCTCTCAGTAACAGGGGTCCAACCCCTCCACAGTAACCAAACAGGGGCCTTGCCCCTCCACAGTCCGTGCACCCTCGCCTGACTACCCTGGTTTGCCTAGTGGGCCTAACAAGTCGGTGTAGGAGGTTAGCAGAACCCCGGGGCCCGTGGGGTAGCTAGTACCTCCCTACACTAGTAGCTCTCCTCGGTACTACGTACACGAGGGCCAGCAAGTCGGTACAAAGTGGCCAGTCCTAACCCCGGGTCCCTGGGGCGGCTGGCTCCGCTCTGCACTAAACAGGTACAGGTACTTCCCTTGGTACTACGTACCCAAGAGGCAGCACACTACCACGTCTTTCTTTCTCAGTTCCATTCCTTTCTCTTTTCAGGAGTTCCACTCCTAATTACCCGTAAGGTTCCAGTTCTTTTAACTCAGCACATTACGATTTCACCTTCCCAGTTTCACATTCATACGTCCCATATTCCCAGACATGCTCATTTATTCATAGCAGGCAGCTGTTAAACCAATTTACAGGTAGCTATTATTTCCTTTCCACATTTTCCAAGACTGCGGTATTCATATATTCCACTAGTTCCTCCGTCCTAGGATTCATGCCATATCCTAGGATCTATCATACAATCTAGTTTTTCAGTCCTAGGATTCATGCAACACCCTAGGATCTACCATTCAATCTATTTCTCATTCCTAGGATTCATGCAATGTCCTAGGTTCTATTTATGGTTCAATAATTTAACAGATTATACTAGTAAACTTAAAAGCCACTCTACCGGTTACAACAGTAGTACTGGGGGCGTGGTCGGGAATCCCGCATGCCTCCGCAACCCCCGAGACTGCAACGGAACAGGGTCCTATCACAAGGATCAAACACAAGGAGTTTCTCAAAACAGTATACAACTACTGTAGACGGGTAGAGGATGTAATTTCGAAAAGCACGCAACTCGAAATGCGGAAAACGGACTCCGAACAGGCCCTAAACGGGTCGAAAACTACGAAACAGTGCAAATCAGACGTCTGGAACCTCTTCTAGACGTCTTAAAAAGTGGATCAGAGGTTACCTTTGCTCTGCATGGTCTCTCAGACGTCTAGAAGCCTGCAGGGGCGTCTGGCCTAGTTCCCAGACGTCCGATGGTCACCCCGGACGTCTGGAAGTCGTTCCCGTCGTCTGGCACTGCAGCCAGACGTCTGATTCGCGTTGGATGCGAATCTCAGAACCTGCGTGTACCCATTTCCTCTCTCTCTTAGTATGGTCAGTCGAAGAAGAGGAAGAAAGACGGAATAACTCACTTTCAGACGTCCGGACAGTCCTCCAGACGTCCTCCCAGCCGTCTGGTTGTTAGCCCAGACGTCTGATTTTGGAGAAAATTCCAGAATCAGGGCGCGACTCGCCCTCTGCTCGCGATGCTCGCCCGCGCCGCGACTCGTCCACCTGCTGCTCGAGCCGCAGCAGGCCTCCCACGTCACCCTACGTCCGCTGCTTCCCCCGCCGGCTGACCCTAGCAGCCCTGGCGAGCTCGCCCTCATGGTCGAGCCCCTCTTCGCACCTGCAGCACCTCCTCCCACGCTCACCACGGCTGTCGCTGCCGTTGCTCACTCGCGCTCGCTCTTGCGCACCGGCTGGAAGGAGAAGAGGAAGGGCGGAGGTGACGGGAGTGAGGGGGAGGGCGTGGCCTTTTAAGGCCGCGCGAGGAGGAGAGAGAGAGCGGAACAGAGGGCGCAGGAGGGAGAGGGAAAAAGAGAGAGAGAGACGCTCGCAGGTAGTGCGCAGACGAAACACGCGTGCCAAAAATAACCGAATCGCAGACGTCTGGAAGGGGTTCCAGACGTCTGGTCAAACGTTTGGGACACCTCCCAGACGTCTTAAAAACGTCTGAAGCAGCACGTTCTTAACAATATAACAAACTCAAAAGAAGTTTCGTCCCCGAAACTTACGCTAACTAGGGTGCAGGGAAGACGTCAAAATAACCATAACAAACTCAAAGAGGACCGAAGCCGGTCCGAAAAGACGTACCCGCGAAGAGTTCCGGGTACCGCTCCCGCATTGCCGCCTCAGGCTCCCAGGTAGCCTCCTCGTACTGCTGGCTCCTCCACAAAACCTTTACCAGGGGTACTTGCTTTCGTCTCAAACTGCAGACAGCTCGGTCTAGAATCTGCACTGGCCGCTCGGGGTAGGTCAGGTCGTCGCCCACCTCGACGCTCTCGTGACTCAGTACGTGACTGGGATCGGCTACGTACTTCCTGAGGTTGGACACGTGGAACACGTCGTGCACACCAAAAAGTTGCGGGGGGAGGGCAATCCTGTAAGCAACGGGTCCAACCTACTCCAGGACCTCAAAGGGCCCCACAAACCTCGGCGCGAGCTTCCCTCTCACCCTAAACCGCTGCAGGCCCTTCATGGGCGAAGCACGAAGAAAGACGTGATCCCCAACCTCGAATTGCACCTCTCTGCGTCTCCGATCAGTGTAGCTCTTCTGTCTGCTCCTGACATTGCGGAGTCGCCTATGGACCTGCTCGACTACCTCCTGACTCTACCGGATCAACCTGGGGCCAACCTCCCACTTGGTCCCTGATGAGAACCTCATCATGAGCCATAACTAGCTCATTTTGACCCAATACAAAGGATAAAAGCTCCTACATAACTCAAGGAAAGGCTTAACTCAGAGAATTCTGAGTTTAAGGAGAAAATAAGTCATAAGGGGTAAAAATGCAATTTCACCAGTATAATCTGCATACAGGGTAATTCAGGGCCCAAACATAGGTCAAAGCAGCTTAATAAGAATAAAAGTGGGATGAAATGATCTAGCAAGGGCTACAGCAATTCCAAGAAACTAAATGATAAATCTGTAACCCTAAAACAACCCACTTCAATTCACAAGGTTCGAGGCAAAGTAAAAATAGAATAAACCCTCTAAAATTCATATAAAAATAATCTCTAGGGTTTAGAACCTTCAATTTGGCCTTTAGAACCCATTTTGACCTACATTGAGAACCATGCCCAATTAATAACTTAATTTGGGTTTTTGCGCAAATTGACCGATCAAACAAGGTTTAATATGAAAATGAAATTCACCATCAGATTCCTTAGGTCCTAATTAGTCATGTATAAAAACTTGAGCCTAAGAAGAAACCTCCTTGACCGACTTTACACTTTGGTCCTCATATATTTACTCTTTGGTCCTCAACTTTTGAACCCTCGCATTGTGGCCCCTAACTCTCCTTCGTTCTTTGCAATCAGGTCCCTCCTGCAAAAACCTGCCAGCACCATGCTCCGGCGACCTTGCGCGGAGCATGGCGCCGCGCAGGGTGAGGTGGGGGACCTAGCAAGTAAACCGGGGGTGCCCTGCGTCGTCAGCCGTCGCAGGGGCACCCCCCTGGTCATTGTAGCCCACCATACCGGCCGTGCGAACGCACGGACGGTATGGGTTCGTGTTTCCGACCATTCTCCGGCGAGGGAGACACGTCGTCTCCCTCCGCCTTCCTCCCTGTTTCATCCCTATAAATACCCCCCGCTGCTCCACCGACCAGGGTAGCTCGGGTCTGACGGAGAAAACCCCCAACTTTCTTCTCCTCTCCCTCCGGCAGACGCCCACCAGCTCCGGCGGTTCCTCCTCCTCCTCCTCTTCGCTCTGCCGTAATACCAGCAGCAGAGACCTCCTCCCCTGCTCTTCCTGCGCCACGCCGTACCCAGCTGGCGCCTCTCCAGCCCTCTGCTCGCCGCCGCCCCTTCCCCTGGGCATCTTCTTCTCCGGCGACAGTCGATACGACTGTCGCCCTGTCTCGGCCCCTTTCGTCTCCATAGCTAGGTCAGAACTCCTCCCCATCTCCCCCTCTTTCTTTTCCTCACTGTCTTTTATTTGATTAAACCCTCGACCGATCCTGTTCACCCTCACCTTCTCCGCCTCCGGCCATCCTCCGGCGAGCCGCTCCCATCACCTCAGCGACCCACACGGCTCGCCAACCACCGCAGGACCTCCGCCTCCTCACCCTGATCAATCTCCGCCCTACCACTTCCCCCACATCACCCTCTGCAACTCCACCGAACATACCCATCCTCCGACCCACAGTCCGACCTAGGGCAGCCCTCGCACGCCGCCCCGCGCCTCGCCACCACCCACACGAGCTTCGCCGCACCCTGGCGAAGCTCCTGGCACTCTCTGATTAGGCTGAGAGGCCGTTTTCTTGTGAACAGGCCACCCGACCTCCGCCGCCATTGACGCGCAGGAGGACCTGCTTCCGCCTGCAGCTACAGGTGCGCCACGCTCAGCGCCAAGCCCAGATTCACTCCCAGGCCTTGCGAGGAGTTTTGGCAAAACACCAGGTTCGCAGCTGAGGAAGAAAACTCCGCGTGACGCTGCCATCTCCTGCTGAATTCCCCGCTGCGGGCGCGCAATTGAGGTGGGTCGTTTAGTCCCACCTCGGAAACGCCTGAAGAGCCGCAGCGACATAAGATGCAAAAGTGCAGTAGCCTTACTGCCTCAGTACACGGGGTGAGGTCCCCTTCACCCGCCCGGTTACCCGGTCTCGTCCGCGCTCACGCCCCGCGGACCTGACCCGAACCGACCTGACCCGACTCGACTGACCTGCACTCCTCGCCCACCACGCACGCCGGTGGGCCTGGACCCGGGCCTGATCCGAACCCGGTTACCCGGTAGCTCTGGGAGAGCTTTCCCAAGAGTGGTTTCAGAGAGAAAGAGAGACGCGGGGGGGGGAGGGTAGAGTAGGTTTTGCTTCTGACGAGAAACTCTGAAGTGTGCAGGCGAAGAAGAAGACCCGCGGAAGAAGAAGGAGCTGCACTGTAGCAAATGCATAGTTAAGTCGTCGAAGCACCGGGTCAGACGACGGAAGGTCAGCTGCCAGAGCAGGAAAGAAGGCAGGCTGAAGAAAGAAAGAAAAGAAGAGCAACGGCCAAAGCAGAAGAAGAAGAAGAAGAAAGGAAGACTTAGTAGCTGAAGGTAGAAGCTCTGCAGCCAGTCCCCACCTCAATCCAACTCAAGGTTGCTGTACACCTCCGTCCGTACAGAGCCTTGTAGGGAGCCATGCCGATGCTCGAGTGGTAACTGTTGTATGCAAACTCCGCCAGGGGCAGGTGTTCCTCCCAAGAGCCCCTCCAGTCTAGCACACAGGCACGCAAAAGGTCCTCAAGTGTTTGTATCGTGCGCTCGGACTGCCCGTCCGTCTGGGGGTGGTAAGCTGTACTAAACCTCAACCGCGTCCCCAGGGCCTACTGAAACTCAGCCCAAAACTGGGACGTAAAGCGGGTATCCCGGTCGGATACGATCTCTCGCGGAACTCCGTGTAGTCGTACCACGTCGCGGATGTACCTCTCTGCCAACTGTGCTGGTCCCAAAGTGACTCGGATCGGCAGGAATCATGCCGTCTTTGTCAGTCTATCCACAATTACCCAGATAGCATCGTGCCCTCGCTGGGTAACAGGTAAGCCCACCACCAAGTCCATGGTGATGCTCTCCCACTTCCACTCTGGCATTGGAAGCGGTTGTGCGGCCCTGCAGGCCTCTAATGCTCGGCTTTCACCTGCTGGCACACTAAGCACTGCCGCACGAATTCACCCACATCCCGCTTCATCCCCCTCCACCAAAACTTGCGTCTCAAGTCGTGGTACATCTTCGTGTTTCCGGGATGTATGGTGAATCTGGAACCGTGTGCCTCAGCCAGGAGCTCTCTCAACAGCTCCTCGTCTCTGGGAACGCACAACCGTCCCCTCAGGCGCAGCTCCTGGTCTGTGAAAGAGAAGTCCCCTGGGTCTCCTGACAGTACTTTGTCGTGCAAGGACTGCAAGTACGAATCAGCCATCTGTCCTGTGATGATGCGGTCTATCAGCTCTGGCATAGTCTGTCGTGTCACCGTCACTGCCCCACAGTGCCCTCGTAACTCCAGGGGTTGCCAACTGCCCACCTCCTCCAAAAGGCTCCAACTCTATAACTGTAAACTGGCCAAGTGTGTGGGCGCCTTACGGCTCAAGGCGTCAGCCACCACATTGGCCTTTCCCGAGTGGTAGGAGATGCTGCAGTCGTAGTCCTTCAGGAGCTCCAACCAACGTCTCTGTCTCATGTTGAGCTCCTTCTGATCAAAAAGGTATCTGAGGCTCTTGTGATCTGTGAAAATCTCGAAGGTCTCACCGTACAAGTAGTGCCTCCAGGTCTTCAGCTCAAAGACAACCGCTGCCAACTCTAAGTCGTGGGTAGGGTAGGTATGCTCATGGGGCTTCAGTTGCCGCGAAGCGTAAGCGACAACGTGACCCCTCTGCATGAACACACCTCCTAACCCTGCAAGGAGGCGTCCGTGTACACAACGAACCCGCCACTACTGTCAGGGATGGTGAGCACGGGAGCCGAGGTCAACCTTTCCTTCAGCTCCAGAAAACATGCCTTACAGGCGTCTGTCCAAGCGAAGGGCACGTCCTTCCGGGTCAACTGTGTCATAGGACGCGCGATCTGTGAAAAACCTCTGATGAATCGTCTGTAGTAGCCTGCCAGTCCCAGGAAACTGCGAATCTCAGTGACTGAACGCTGTCTCTCCCACCTGAGTACTGCGTCGACCTTGGCTGGGTCCACCGCCAAGCCGTCTCCAGAGATCACATGACCTAAGAAGGTCACCTCCCTCAACCAGAACTCGCACTTGCTGTATTTGGCGTACAGCCTACGTCGTCTCAGAGTGTCCAGAACCGTCTGCAAGTGCTGTCCGTGCTGCGTCTGATCTCTAGAATAGATGAGTACATCATCTATGAAAACCACCACGAACTGGTCCAAGTACGGTCTAAACACCCGGTTCATCAGATCCATGAAAGCAGCGGGGGCATTGGTCAGCCCAAACGGCATGACCAAAAACTCGTAGTGTCCGTACCGGGTGCGGAAAGCTGTCTTGGAGACGTCGGTCTCCCTGATCCTCAATTGGTGGTATCCCGACCTCAAGTCGATCTTGGAGAATACCGTGGCACCCCGCAATTGGTCAAACAAGTCGTCGATCCTCGGCAGCGGATATTTGTTCTTGATGGTGACCCTATTCAGCTGTGGATAGTCCACACAAAGGCGTAGGGTACCATCCTTCTTCTTCACAAATAGTATCGGGGCTCCCCAGGGAGACGCACTGGGCCTCACGAAACCTTTCTCCAAAAGGTCCTGCAACTGGGACTTGAGCTCTCGTAGCTCAAGTGGTGCCATCCTGTATGGCGCGGTGGAGATGTGGCTGGTCCCTGGTACTAGTGAGATCTCAAACTCGATCTCACGCTCGGGCGGTAGTCCTGGTAACTCGTCTGGAAACACGTCAGGGTACTCTCTGACCACCGAGATACTCTGGAAGTCTGCCACAGGGCTGGGCCCTGCCACCACACAAGCTAGGAAGCCCTCACACCCCTGGCTCAAAAGTCTCGCCGCCCGAAGTGCCGAAATGCACCTGAAGCCTCCGTCCACTGGCTGTCCGTGAAGCTCGAAAGAAGGCAACTCCGGCATGGAGAAGACAATCTTCCTCTCAAAACAGTCTACCAAGGCGTGGTAAGTGGACAGCCAGTCCATCCCCAGAATCACTCCAAAGTCCTCCATCTGTATCATAATTAGGTCAGCTGGCAGGCTATGTCCCCCGACGCTGACCTCGCAATCCGTGTACACCTCCTCAGCTACAAATAGCTGACCACTAGGACCTCTGATTACAAATGGATTCTCTAACAGCGTATAATCCTGGCCCAAACTAACTGCGAAACTGGCTGCGACAAACGAGTGCGTAGCGCCGGAATCGAAAAGTGTGTAAACGAGTCTACCGGAAACTGAAACCATACCTGCCACTACCGAGCCCGAAGCTCTGGCATCCCTGTGTGTCAGGGCGTTGATGCGCCCCTCAGCTCTAGGTGCGGACGAAGCAGCCACACTCTGCGTCGGACGAGCATGTGCTGGCTGGTACCCTCCTCGTGACTGCTATCCTCCTCCTCGCGCCTGGGAACCACGGCCTCCTGCGCGCCTTCTAGTGCTCTGCGTGGGGAGTATCTGCTGACCTCCTGCCCTAGACGGGCAGTCCCTCCTGATGTGGCCCGGCTGGCCACACTGGTAACAGAGGGGAACCCGACTCCCGCCCTCAGTGGGTCCCTGCTGTCGACTAGGCGGGGGTCCGGTGCCGGCGATTGGCCCCTGTCGAGGGCCCCCAAAGGCCACTGATGGCCCTGCACAACGTGACGGCTCTCCTGCAGACGCCACGTGTCTTCGTTCTCGCCGGCCCTGTGGGAAGTCTGGCTGAAAGGGCCTCTTCCGCCCGCCGTCGGTCTCTCGTGCGGACGGGTTGGTGTCCTCGTAAGTCATAGCTGCCTCTACCACCCTCGAAAACGTAGGCAGCTTCAGGGGTTTGACATACCCCCGGATCGCAGGCCGGAGCCCCCCGGTGAACCTCCAAAGGCGCTCCTCCTTAGTGGCTACCGCTGTCGCTGCAAAGCGGGACAGCTCCAAGAAACGCATGCGGTACGCGCTCACAGTCATCGTCCCTTGGCGGAGAGTGTGGAACTCCCGCCTCCTCTGGTCCTGCCACGTCTGGGGAAAGTACTGCTCGCAGAAGAGGGCGACGAACCGATCCCAGGTCGGCTCGTCCCTCTCCTGTCCCCGGACTGCCCTCCACCACCTGTGTGCCGCACTCTCCAGCTGGTACGTGGGAAAGGCCACGCGGCACTCCACCGGGGGGCGAAGGGTGTCGAAGATTTTCTCCAGCTGCTCAAGCCAGTCCTCTGCCTCGGTCGGGTCCTCATCCCCCTTGAAGGAGGGGGGCTTCAGCTTCCGGAACTGTCCGAAAAGCTCGAAGTGGCGCTGCAGTGGAGGTGTTGGTGCATCTCCAGGTGAAGGTGCCTCGTGCACAGAAGTGTCGGAGGAAGGTGGGGGCGGCAGCGGCCCATCCCCTCCCCCGTGTCCAGCGCCGTGTCCGTCGTGTGGTCCTACAGAGGACTCCCCCTCTGCAGCCCCAGGAAGAGGCGCTCGGGGCGGTGGGTGGAGCTCCTCTCGTACAATGTCCCGTATCAGCCGGGCGAGGTCCTGGGCCTGAATGCCCGAGAGTGGTGGCTGGTCCACCGAGACGTCGACAACGGCACGCCCACCTCGCCGACCTCTTCCTCGGCCGCGCCTGGGGCCAGTCTCGCCAGTCCCGCGACGAGGCATCTCCTACAAGGAGACGTAAAACAAACGAAATACGTCAGTACGGAACTGTTCCTAACGAAAATGTCTAAGAGTTCATGTCAAAAGATATGTTGTGGTAGCTACTCTAGTTATAAACATGTGAATTGGTTATTTTCCAGTCAGTTGATTCACTTCTCGGGACGACCTTGCTCTGATACCATCTTGTAACGACCCGATTCCCGAGTCCCTACGAGACACGAGAACCGAACCGACTCTACTAATCCCAAGACCTGGTCGTCCAACGAGGAAGTAACCAAAAGAGCAGTAAAATAAACCATATTCAGCATGAATATAACTAACAGTAAGAAAATACAGTAGTAAGGAAAGAAACCACTACAGTATACACCACCACAACAGTAGAACAACATTCATAACATATTATGAAACTGCAGGTAAAGAAAAGTACAGCGGTAACAAGAACTACTAACTACAGTGGACCCAAAAAGAGGTACAAGAGAACAGTGGTAACACTACTGGACCCTACTCGGCCCAGCGTCCTCTGCAGCTGCTGACCCTGGCTGCTCAACACCTGGTCCTGAAAAGTAACGAGTGTAACACGTCAGCAAAACGCTGAGTAGAGTGGCAGCTAAACTAAAGAACAGTAAAGTGTACAGTAGTTATTTTAATTTTCTTTCTTCCTTTATTTACGTCTTTCTATTGTCTCAAAATTTATCTATTTCTCAGATCCTTTACTTGATCTCGAATGTTCCTCGTGGGAACGATCTTGATTGCAGTCTTTTCCGAACAGTAGAAGTAGCACGTGGTGCTCTCCTGGTCGGGAGAGTCCCCCGTGGTGATCCTACTCTCAGTCAACCACCCCAAGGTCACGGACAGGCGTAACGGTGACTACGGCACACGTGATAAATGCACAGGTAGCTAACCCGCACTGGTACGCGGTCAGTTGTTTCCGTTAACGGGTGCGCCCAAAGCACAGCACGGAACCAGTACAGGGCAGAGCCCTCTCAGTAACAGGGGTCCATCCCCTCCACAGTAACCAAACAGGGGCCTTGCCCCTCCACAGTCCGCGCACCCTCGCCTGACTACCCTGGTTTGCCCAGTGGGCCTAACAAGTCAGTGTAGGAGGCTAGCAGAACCCCGGGGCCCGTGGGGTAGCTAGTACCTCCCTACACTAGTAGCTCTCCTCGGTATTACGTACACGAGGGCCAGCAAGTCGGTACAAAGTGGCCAGTCCTAACCCCGGGTCCCTGGGGCGGCTGGCTCCGCTCTGCACTAAACAGGTACAGGTACTTCCCTTGGTACTACGTACCCAAGAGGCAGCACACTACCACGTCTTTCTTTCTCAGTTCCATTCCTTTCTCTTTCCAGGAGTTCCACTCCGAATTCCCCGTAGGGTTCCAGTTCTTTTAACTCAGCACATTCCGATTTCACCTTCCCAGTTTCACATTCATACGTCCCATATTCCCAGACATGCTCATTTATTCATAATAGGCAGCTGTTAAACCAATTTACAGGTAGCTATTATTTCCTTTCCACATTTTCCAAGACTGCGGTATTCATATATTCCACTAGTTCTTCCGTCCTAGGATTCATGCCATATCCTAGGATCTACCATACAATCTAGTTTTCTAGCCCTAGGATTCATGCAACACCTTAGGATCTACCATTCAATCTATTTCTCATTCCTAGGATCCATGCAATGTCCTAGGTTCTATTTATGGTTCCATAATTTAACAGATTATACTAGTAAACTTAAAAGCCACTCTACCGGTTACAATAGGAGTACTGGGGACGTGGTCGGGAATCCCGATTGCCTCCGCAACCCTCGAGACTGCAACGGAACGGGGTCCTATCACAAGGATCAAACACAAGGAGTTTCTCAAAACAGTATACAACTACTGTAGACGGGTAGATGATGTAATTCCGAAAAGCACGCAACTCGAAATGCGGAAAACGGACTCCGAACGGGCCCTAAACGGGTCGAAAACGACGAAACAGTGCAAATCAGACTTCTGGAACCTCTTCCAGACGTCTTAAAAAGTGGATCAGAGGTTACCTTTCCTCTGCGTGGTCTCTCAGACGTCCAGAAGCCTGCGGGGGCGTCTGGCCTAGTTCCCAGACTTCCGATGGTCACCCTGGACGTCTGGAAGTCGTTCCCGTCGTCTGGCACTGCAGCCCGACGTCTGATTCGCGTTGGATGCGAATCTCAGAACTTGTGCGTACCCATTTCCTCTCTCTCTTAGTACGGTCAGTCGAAGAAGAGGAAGAAAGACGGAATAACTCACTTTCAGACGTCTGGACAGTCCTCCAGACGTCCTCCCAGCCGTCTGGTTGTTAGCCCAGACGTTTGATTCTGGAGAAAATTCCAGAATCAGGGCACAACTCGCCCTCCGCTCACGACGCTCGCCCGCGTCGCGACTTGTCCGCCTGCTGCTCGAGCCACAGCAGGCCTCCCACGTCACCCCGCATCTGCTGCTTCCCCCACCGGCCGGCCCTAGCAGCCCCGGCGAGCTCACCCTCACGGCCGAGCCCCTCTTCCCACGCGCAGCACCTCCTCCCACGCTCACCGTGGCTGTCGCTGCCGCTACTCACTTGCGCTCGCTCTCGCGCACCGGCTGGAAGGAGAAGAGGAAGGGCGGAGGTGACGGGAGTGAGGGGGAGGGCGTGGCCTTTTAAGGCCGCGCGAGGAGGAGAGAGAGAGCAGAACAGAGGGCGCAGGAGGGAGAGGGAAAGAGAGAGAGAGAGATGCTCGTAGGTAGCGCGCAGACGAAACATGCGTGTCGAAAATAACCGAATCCCAGACGTCTGGAAGGGGTTCCAGACGTCTGATCAGACGTCTGGGACACCTCCCAGATGTCTTAAAAACGTCTGAAGTCGTGCGTTCTTAACAGTGGCAGTAGGAGAAGGAGATGAGAAAGAGGGGGCAGGTGGAGGAGGATAAGGAGGGTGGCAGTAGGGAGGAGGAGGATGGGGGATGGTAGTTGGGAGGAGAAGGAGGAGGGGCAGGCGGCGGAGGAAGGGCAGGGAAGAGGGGGAGGAAGGGGAGGGGTAGTAAAGGAGGATGAGGAGGAGGGGAATGGCAGTTGGGAGGAGGAATGAAAGGGGCAATAGCAAGAGGAGGAAGATAGAGAAAGAATAATATAAATAAAGACAAAATAGAGAGAGAATAGACAAAATATTTTATAGTCACATAATCATGTTCATTACAACTATTCACTACATTAGAAAGTAGGAAATATAATCTAGAAAGTGATAAAGAGAAGAGGGAGAGAAGTGATCCTCGTCGACGGCTGCTTGGAGGACAAGCCGCATTGATGGAGTGCCCGGACGAAGGTGGTGAGATGCGGGATGAGGGAGAACGAAGACGAAGGAAGGTGGACGAAGCAAGGCGATGTCGTAGTGGGATTCGCTTCCCGGACGGCGGTGAGAGAACAACCGCGGGATGCTCTACGAACGGGGTGAGAAGATGGAACAATTGTATTTTTAACTCTAATGGAGCATCCTGGGTTTGGGACAAGTTCGTTGAGCTATGGAGGGGATAAGAAAAGAGAGGAAGAGGTAATGAAATGTGGAGGGCATAGGGCTCTATCGCGAATCCTCAACCGTCTGATCAAGAGATCGGACGGCTTAAAAAGTCACTCAATGTTTTCTCTTCAGTTGTTATGCGTGTGCGCGTGTGCTCACGTGTCATCACATGCATATGCGATCCACGCTTCTTCGCACGCTGTGTCGTCACTTCATCCACCGTCTGCGTCGCATGCAACGGCTGAATTTAGCCGCTCCCACTTGCTCGCTCAATTTGAAGTAGATGGGGGCTCGATGTTGCGCCTCTGCTTCGTGAGGAGGTGCTCGCCCAACACGCTACAACCGCTCTTTGGTCGCGTTTTGTGTTTAACTCACACGCATCCTTAGCCGTTGGATCTCGATCCAACGGCTGAGATCGCGTCTTGATTGCACCTTCCGAGGTGGAGCGGAGGGCTTGGGATGGCGTTGGACGGCTGGGATGGCACCACGTGGCGCCATCCTGGTCGTCCATCTTCTTTGACTTGTAGATGGTGCTATGGATGTCGGATTGGACCGATTTTCATGTTGTTGTGCTGCGATTGTCGATCCGAATCCATCTGTACGGTTGAATTTGTCGTCTGAAGTATGAATTTACACCACCTGGCCCCTTGACCTTTTATCTTTCTCGGATTGCATCTGATGCTACGGAGGTTCGATCGGGGCGATCTTGGAGTCGTTGAACTTCGATCGCCGCCATAACTAGATCCGTATGATTGGATCTCAAATCTGAGACCTCGATAAATGTTGCCCTGCTCTCTGACCACTAAAAGATAAAATTAACCTAAAATTTATACAATTTAACCTAAATGTATGTTGATGCATATTATGCAATATTTATAATGATGAATGCTTCTATGACATTAGAAACATACATAAATAGATATTTTAGGTCAATTAGATGTATGCACATCATAGGTTAACAAGTATAAATGTGATGTATAACGGGTGAGAGGTGTTACGAATTACCACCCTTTACTATTCACATATTGTGATAGTTAGAAAGTCTACAAGGGATGATGCATCGCTTTGAGCTGTCACCAAACAGAACTTAGAGTTTATTTTTACTCGTAATGGAAAAAAGGCATAGCAGAGAATCATTTAGCAACACATCTTTCAAAAAATGAGAACATTTTTTTTCCTCAAAAAATTAAAGCTGGTCCAACCCATAAACACTTTTCCTCAACTTAAATGAAAACCTCCTGATTAGGTAGATTGCTCCCCCTCCTTAACAAGAGGAATGGTCATCTCTCTCCATCAAGTAGACCACTCATCAAATTTTAATTAGGCAGATTGCTCGCCTCTCCTGAATAGGTGGATCGCTCACCAACCCATAATCAGGAAAATCGCCCACCAACCCATGATGAGGTAGATTGTCTATCCGAATCAGGTGGGCTACCCCTCGATCCACCTGATTAGGCAGTTTACAAAAAAATTGCTAGGTAGAAGGACTTTCACTAGATGGTTCTCACCTGTGGACCTTGACGGATGACCATGCGATACCCAACATAAGAAAGTGATTCGATGTTAGCGCTATGATTCTCTCATAGCAAAGTGAAGTTAGCAGAATGTGCAAGTTGTACGTTGAGGAAAAAACACAAGTCCGTTATGGAGGATGACACCCTTAATCACATGATTTGAATTAATTACAGAAAATCTCGGAGCATGTCCATGTAACTCATTGTAATAAGAGACTCGAGAGGACCTAAAAGGGAACAAGAATACATATATACTTTATTCTTTCCTTTATCTCTTAAGACATAGTGAAAACTTTGAAGGTTAGATCATCATCTCTCCACATGTATATCCTTTGAGGTAAAACTAAATTACCCATTGCTTTTGTTTTTCTATACATAATTTCTTGTCGAAGTCATTTTCTATCCTTAACTTGATAGAGCTTACTTTGAGTTTGGATCAAAAACTATATTGAGGGCAATCAAAATGCCTCATAGGTGATAATTTTTTTCTCTCCCTTTTTTGCAAAATTACCTGACTCCTTTTCCTTTTCTTTCGGGACAAAGATATATATTAAATCTTAGAATGATTCCTGTGCTGATTTTTAATTTTGTGAGTGCGTATTTGACACATCCTCAATTTATGTTTGAGTCCTAGAATGTTGACTACTTTGATAGAATCAACTTCTCATCGTTAAACTATTTGTAAGAGCAGTGTCTCTTCCTCGATTCTTATCGAAGGAAGGAAGGTTTTGAATCTTCTGTAAAAAAAACAAAAAGACAAAGAAAGAAAACGAAGATTTTGCTGTTACCCATAATATGGGGACTCCATTCACCTCTTCCAATATAGTTGTTCATTTTGGTGGTCATTTGAAAGCATCATCGGCCTGGCCCAACCCAAGTTGGTCCAAACATGCCAAAGTCCATTCTTATCGAAGTCACAGGTTGGCCCAAAAGTTTGGAGTCTTAGTAAGCAAAAGCCCACGACTTCAGACCTTAGTTCGGGCACAATTTCGCCCCTACTAAGTTTCCAAAGTTAATTGTTTAAAAATCGGGTTAAGTTTAAAGTGTTTAAGGTATGTTATATTTCTACACGAGTCTAAAATTTAATATATGTACCTGATCAATGGAGTTTTAGGTACAGAGAGATGTACACATTTTATGCACACACGGGCGCACATACAAACATCCATCCATGTAAGTACGTATAACTAAATCCTTTACCATTATTTGGGTCTTCTGAAGTCACGGTTCGATCGGACCCAAAACTAAATAGATTCTAGAAAGTAGGCCCAAAGTCCAGCCTCATAGAATGTTCGAGTCAGGAGGAGGTTGGGTTCCAGGTTCGGCTCGAGCCAGCTTGGTCCGACGCTTCTTTAATTTGGTCACATCCAATAATATTGCACGTCTCATATTTCTACTGAGAATATAGATCATCGTAATGCTTCGTGTTTTCAAGTGTTAAGAGATTGTTGGTCGCAACCTTATCTGTGTCTCACGTAAGGTCTACTCATCACAATGTTTAAGTTGACCTGAAATTCAAATTGCTAAACATACTTAATTAGGATTTAAAGTTTGATTTCGAGAAACTCGCACACCGATCAGGGGGCGCAAACAGGGGCACAGAGCCCCGTGGGCTATATAAAATGATGTATAAGCTCCAAGGTTGGGTTCTCAACCACTTCCTTCCAGGGGCCTTGCCCTTTAATTTTGCTTATGATATAGGATAATAACGTTTTAGGTAGCCTTTCAAGTCTACAATTTGCCTCCTAATTTCCATGTAGTGTATAGTATTTGCAAACCAAACTCCAACCTGTATAATGTCTAAGTAAAATATAGCCAAAATTTTTTAGAGTCAACCAGGAAATTTTAAGCTTGCAGAGAAGTGAGAGTAAACCCCTCGTTCTACATAACATAAACAATGGCCCCATCCTATCCTTCCCTCGTGGAAAAGCACCTCTTATTACATCTTTCCCGTTTCAATGGCTGCCCCAAGAGAAGCTTTTTTCTACGACAAAGCATGTAAAGATGAAATTAGAAACTCAAATCACAGGCAGTGAGAAGGGTATTGCAACAAGTTTTTCTCCCAAGTTATTGATGGAGTCAGCATCGATCACGAGAGGGTTGACCTCAATTTTGGATGTGTGACTTCAATTGTAAGCTTCATCGATGTTAGTTTTCTCGTCACTTTCTTAATTCACATTGAGATATTTCGCTACGAGCTGACTCTACAAGATTTTCCAGATACTTACGCAGGAAATGATTTTATTGATTTGCTCATAGCTTCAGATATTCGCGGTATTGGCTAATTGGTCTGATTAATTCTTATTCTATGGGGCCCAGCCCTGCATGTAAGGGGTGCCCTTCGATCATCGTTAAAGACCGTCACATTCTTTAATATGGATCAATTAAGCAATTCCAACCTCAGCCCTTTGACCTTCACTGGGGCATCACCTTCCAATGGCAAAGTGAACCATTCGTACGATCAATGCATCGTTTCTCCGATCAAAAAAATAAAAAAATAAAAAAATAAATAAAGAAAAACCAGATTGGGGTCCATAGTTTTAATATGCAAACACGATAAGGACAAGAGTACCGTATAACTAACAAGTTAGTAATTAAGATTTGCCGAATCTCCAAAGAGTGTCCGGATGGAAATTAAGGTTGGCCAACGACTTCGCCAACGATCCATGAGCACCGCACATTTCTTTTTTCTGGTGCCCTAAAGTCTAAGCAAATCATTTGCATTATCCAAGTTAACAATACTGTCAATTTAATGTAATTTATGTTCTTAATCAAAGCGTACAACATGATCCAAACATATCCAAGCCAACACTCATCAGTTGACGCAGGATAACTTTGGTAGGATTGGCCACCCTTTGCCCCCATGATTGATTGTTTATTCTTTATATGTATGGTGGGTGTGTAGGATAAGGGATGTATTTTATAAGTAATACGTGGGAGATTTTCTATGGAGACTGCTCCATCCCATCAAACAGAGGGGAAGGGATTCACCCCAAGTTTGCTTTTTTCTCTTTTCGAAATACAGAAAAAAAGGTTAACATAATAAAGTGATTCATCCAGTAATTCTTTTTTCGATGAATTCTGAATCAAAATAAATGTGAGTTAGTTGCATCCCAATATCACGTAAAGAAAGTAATATATAGTACCGGATCTATCATATTTTAAAATTTTATCACCTCTTTTAAATCGGTAATGGAATTATCTTGCATAACCGTAAATCGTCAAAATTGATTCCATTGATAATCATTTTATATCGACGTAAATGTAATTACATCAGTATAAAATTAAATTTATCTTAATATAAAGTAGCGATGAATTTTTTAAGTAAAATGATATCTACCACGTATTAAACGTTGCATCTTTTGTTTCCTGATATTAAATGCTACTCTTAAAGTGTAGATGACGTTTACATGTTCGTGAGGATGGGAGGACAAAAATGAATCATAGGATTATGACAATAAATTGTCCTTGCATTTTGGTCGGTTGGAAACCATCAATTATCTTAGCTGAGGAAGATGGGAAAAGGATATTGGTACATGAGAAGTGACTTCGTAGGGATATTAATAAAATGATTTTTTATTTAATTTAAATGTCATTGAATTCAATATATTTATAAATATATCATTGAAAAAATAGTGTTATTTTGATATTTGTCACTTTATTAGTGATAATTATTAAATTTAACAATTTTGAAAAAAAATGTAATAAAAAATTATCTTTATTATTCAAAATTTAATTTTTAATCTTCAAATTTTATTTTTTTAATTTTCACTTCCTTCTTCCTCTTCTTTTATTAGTTCACCTTCCTTACTTCTCACCTCCTCCACTCCGACTTTCTAACCTCCGACTACCTCCTCCTCTCCCTCTGTTTAATCACGACCTTCTTCTCCCAAGGTGACGACCCTACCCTCATCCTTTGTCAATTTCTCACAATCTGCAGTGGCATCCTTTTTCAACTTCTCACAATTCGTGATGACATCCTTCTTGGACTTATGGTCGAAGAGGCGCCTAACGATATTGTGGTGGTGGTGGTGAACTTCAAGGACCTGATGTGATTGATAGGAGGTGGTGGTTAGAGAGAGGTGGCGAATGAAGTGGTCGGAGGTTGGAAGGTGGGGGTGGAGGAGGTGGTTAGAGGTGAATCGGAGAGGAGAGGGAGGAAGGAGGGTGTAAATTAAAAAAATAAAATATGAGAACTAAGAAAATTTTGACTAAAAAATATATTTTAAGGATTAAAAAAATAATTTTTTATTATATTTTAATCTACGATCGTTAAATTTAACAATTATAGTTAACAAAATACAAAATACGAAAACGAGGTTATTTTTTTAATGATATATATGTAAATATAGTAAATTAAATAATATCTAAATAATTTTAAAAAATTTTAATAATATTCATATAAAAATTTCTTAATAAAGTGTTGAAAATGAGAACGACACATGCATATGGGAAACAATTCATTCATATGGTACAAAGTGTAACATCATGTGAAAAGTGAATATAACATGACATATTTTACGACAAATCATGTATACGAACTTATGTACGCAAGTGTGATCCTTATGTATACAAATTGGGCTTCACGTGGCAGCAAGATCTCGACGAACGTTATCACCTGTGACTCCAACAAAGTCAATGGAAAGGACAGAAGGGTGAGCAAAGTCGATGGACCCGACATGTGCCCCTAATTAGTTAATATTTCTCGTCACCTTGCACTAATTAATTTCCCATTTGCTGAGACGTTGTACTCAAGCAAAACCATCAAGGGTCCCCTGCGACGATGAGAAAGTATACTTGCCATTACAAAATAACCGTACAAGTCTTGATGTCCCTCCTTCTAGAAATGTCTGTGGGAAAAAGATGCCTACGTGAAAACTCAACGACATGCTCAAGTACTTATTACACATTTACAGAAAACCGATCTCAAATAGATGCAACCCCATATACCGCTGCCAGGGATTTTTTTTCATGATATTCTTTTGACCATTTATTTAACCAATGGCATGGATTAGCGATACAATTCCGTAAAATAAAATAACCGTGGCGACTATTCTGAAATTTACATTTGTTATCTAGAGTAAGATTAGGCCAAGTTTTAGTTGGAGGCAACCTCAACGTATGTAGCAAATATATATCGTATTATCAATAAATACTAAAAATAGGTGTTAGTATAATACATACTCTCTTGCTTCCTGGTAAATGAGAACCCTTTTTCCTAGATTTCTCATAGTGTCTTCCACAATCTTTTTACCAGCTTTTATTTTGGAGTATGCATATGAAATATTTGATGAAGATCGATGGACTTTAGCAGTCAAAATATGGAAAGTAGTCAAAAATAATAGCCTGGAGGACAGCTCAATTTCTTCATATACTATTTCAAGCATCTGTACAATTTCCAAAGTAGCAGAGAATATTTTTTGACCAAATTCCTCCATGAAGATGCAATTTCTTTTTCTTTAAATCAACTTTGACAAAGAAATTTTGAAAAGATGCTACTTGCCTTCGCATGAAATCCAAAATGCTATCGCAGGATGAAATAAGGAAGGAGAATAAAATGGAGTTATCCCGAGAATGGTGTTCGGAAGATGGGATGATATATATAAAAATATTGGTGGAATACTGGAAGTTATGTGAATGAGTTAAATTTTTGGTAGGAGAAAATTCGAGGGATAACTTTATAACGAGAAGGGGTGGGGTTGAGGAAAGACTCATCCAAGATTCGTCCACAAATTTAGAAATTTTTTATCCTTATCCCTTGTCTACCACTGTATTGTTACGAGAATTCCACACCCAAATGGGTCCTAAGAGATTACATTAACTCATAAATCAAAGTTTAACTCTTGCAAAAGGAAAGAGATGGGGCCTAAAATAAATTGTATGTAAAAATCTACACTAGTGATGATTATTAACTCAGCCATTTAATATAGATTCTCAAACTAGCATGGTAAGTACTTTCGACATATCTAATCGGTATCCTTATTTCTAACAGGTACAATCAAAGAATTTTTACATGAGTGACATTGAAATCATTTACAATTACATGCATATTATACGGATATTATATTATCCATGTACCCTTATAAAAGTTGTTTTATTCCCCTGTAATACCATTCCAACTGTATGAAAAGGTTGGGTAACCATAATTCAAGTTGAGTTTGCTCGTAACTTTAACTCATCTAATGATGCTAATTCAATCAAAATGAAGAAAGAAAGAAAAAAAAGAAAAGAGGAGAAAGAAATCCCTCTTCACCCAATTATCTCCATCCATCTCCTTACCCTCTCTATCAAACTCTTACAATTACCCAATTATGACCTAAAATTTGAATCTAAGTCTAATTTTAAACTAAGTGTGTTGAGATGAATCCGTCGATGTTTGTTGGACGTAAATCGAGTTAGCATAACCTGAAAATGAGGAAATGTGAGTTTTGGTCAACTTGAGTCAAACCATGGAAAAATTTGTACATGTGGTATCGTATTTGGTACTGTTAGATTTCCCTTGACAAGAGCTTTCCAATTAGACTAATTAAGAAAAAATCGAAGATCCATAGCAAAAGTTACGGGAAAATTACGTTACACGTGATTAAGGGATAATTAAACTCGATTAAGGTATTTTTCTAATTAGGTTTATGTTGAGCGAGAATCTACGCTAACGTGTTTGGTTTTGGAAAACCCGTCGTTGTAGTTCGAAAGCGAAGGATTCGTGTTCAACAAATAAAATTTATACCGAAATAAGAATTCCGGGTCGAACACAGGGAGGCGAACGTTCGATTTAAAAACTCCGCGTTTCTTTTTATTTTGTCACAAAGAAATTCAATTTAAACTATCTAAGTATCTACAACAAATAAAAGAGAGAGAGGGAGTAAGAGAGAGCGAAGGAATACTATACATGGAAATCAAAATGAGATGTAGAATAGACAAGGAATTTATCATAAAAGAGTTTGTTCGTTACAACTAGAAAACATAAAACAATTACTCTAGAAAGCATTAAAAGAATGGAGGGAGAAATGTCCTCCTCGACGATCGCTCGGAGGACGAATAGACTACTCTAGAAAGCAGTAAATCTATACTAGAAAGCAGTAAAAAGAATAGGGAGAGAGAAATCCTCCTCGACGGTCGCTTGGAGGACGAGCCGGACGGGACGACGCCTGGACGAAGGAGAACGAAGCGGGACGAAGGAGGACGAAGCAGAAGAACGGGAACGAAGCAGCACGCCGTCGTCGTCGCGGGATCCACTTCCGAAGGGGGACGAAAATTTGGACTTTATCTCGTGAGAAGCATCCCGGGTGTGGGACAAGCTTCTCTTGAGCTTTGGAGAGGTAGAGAGGAGAAGGAAGGGATGAAAATTTCGTATGGAGGGGGTCTCCTTTTATAGTTGCAAGGAGTGGGGGCAAAATGGACATTACATCTTCAAAATAATAAATAAGGGGTCTTTAGTGACGGATAAAACCGTCGCTAAAGCCCCGCCGTCGCCGTCGCCGCCGCACCCACGCGCGCCCGCTCGGCTGGCCTGCGCGCGTAACGCAGACGCACGTCCGCGTCGTCTCAGCCGTCCGATCGCGAGATCGGACGGCTTAGATCGCGTCCGCGCCCGCTACGTAGCGCGCCGCCCGCGTGCGATCGCGCGCCCACCAGAGCGTCCAATTGCGCGTCGGCGCTATCGGGCGCGCGCGGCCGTTGGATCTTCATCCGACGCTCGTGCGCGCCCGCTCGCCCGCGCCTTCGACCCCCTCTCCGCGGCTCGAACCCGCGACCTCCGCTTCGCCCGCAGCTGCGTCGCCGCTGCGCTACGCGGGCGAAATGGTCGCGCGGACGTTTTTAAACGCGCGCGACCGCAGCCGTTGGATCGAGATCCAACGGCGGAGAGGAGACGGTGCGCAGTCTTCACAGGACCCCTGCGGCCGATTGGGCGGCTGGGATGGCGCCACGTGGCGCTATCTTGGCCGTCCATCTTCTGGAAGTTGTAGATGGTGCCACGGATGTCGGATTGACTCGATTTTTGTGTCGTTCGGCTGCGATCGTCGATCCGAATTCATCCGTGTGGTCGGATTTTCCATCTGGAGTGCGGATTTACACCATCCTGGCCCTTGATCTTCTAGGGTTCCCCGGTCTCTATCTGATGCTACGGATGCCTGATTAGGGCGATCTTGGAGTCGTTGAACTCCAATCGTCGCCCTGATCATATCCATACGGTTGGATCTTTGATCCGAGGCCCCGATAAAATATTTGCCTATGCTTAAGAACATGCATAAATAGACATTTTAAGTAGTGTAAATGTGTTTACATCATACCCCCATGCCTATCTTTTGCTAGTCCCTAGCAAAAACTATATGCTATTTATAAAGAATTAGGTTAGATTATTTGGACCTGAGTTATTTTCAATCATTAAGAAATTGTCTACTTAAGAACTGAACTTTCAAAGACACAACAGTGCCCGGGTATCAGCCAAAATGCAGACCGCCTCAAGCCTCGCCTTATTCAAAGAAAAATTTCTTTTTCTGTTTTTACTCTCTTTTTTTAGATTTTCAAATTTTAGGGTTTAAGAGTGGCTTTCTACGGCCATTCAACTCACCCAAGATTTGATGAGAACCCTAAGTTTTAAGCATCTTATTGTGATTGTGATAGACTCGTTGACCGGCAATTAAAACGGACTTCGGATTTCTACGCCTCTAGGTGACCTCAAAAAGAATTCTGCCTAAAGGTGTATCTTTACAACCGGTAGCTTTCTCCCTACTTTTATTTTTTAACGGGGTCAACACAAGGGTGAATCCAGTGTATATCTCCCCGGTTTATTCTACTTCTCCGCTTCTTCCTAAGTGTTTTGGGAATTTTTAGTGCATTTTCTGAGCTGGGTTCTGGACAACCGGTCGATGAGCTGTTACCACCGACAACTTGCCAGCCATACTCGTGCGGCGAAGTGTGGCTTATTTCTTTTTGTTCTTTTCTCCTTTTTGATTTTTTTTTTTTTTTTTTTTTTTTAAGTAGGTGGCTTCCCTGGTCTAAGATTTACCTAAAAGCAGCAAAAAGAGAAAGGTCCAGTGACTGGGCTCTGGACAACCTACCTATGGGCTGTTACCCACGATATCTTGCCAGCCATATCACCCTAGAAGGTTCATTAGCTACCCAATTTCCGTTAAAATCGCCAAACAACGAGTCAGTGCAAAGAAAGTGTGTAGATGCTTAAGACTCAAAATTCCCTCACATCAGAGGGCGGGTTGATAAGTCGTGTACTTATCACCCAAACTTATTTACTCCAATTAAAATAAAATTCAAGTTGGCGAGAACTCGAAAAACAAATCCACATTTTAGTGGATATACGGGCTGATTAAGTCCAAGACCTGAAGGGTCTTTGTGTTCAGAACATAATATAGTATTTCTTAAGATCGAAAATTTTCTGAAACCCAAATTCTCTTTCCTAATTTTGATTTTTTTTTTTTTTTAAATAAAACAAATCTACGGAGCTGACGAATGAATTCAAAGATAAATATCCATCCCCCCATGCCTATCTAATGCAATGTCCTCATTGTATTAAAAAGACATAAAATAGAGTGGAAAAGCGTAGAAAGCACCTGAATTGCGTGGATATCGGGTCCGCTCCGAGATGAAAATGAAAAAGAACTGTATATGTGCTGAGTTTAGTGCCTTCAGCTAGGCACACTATACAAAGAAAAGAAATGAAGAATTCACATGTGCAGGTCAGAATTAAAATGAACAGAAGAATCCTCTGACCTGTCAGCAGAGGTCCACAGATGTGGACCAGATTGTGGTGCAGACCCACACCCCATAATCGAGAATATCTTAGGTTCTGGATAAAAATTACCCAAAACCTAAAATCAGAATGCAAGCGGGGTCGGGCCTGCGATTTGTGAGGATGCAACCCAAGGCCAAAATGTCGGGTTACAGAGAATTGAAGCTCAAAAGGATAATCGTTAAATGTATGCTTGAGTTTGACATCCTCGAAACAAATGTCGTAAGGGTTCTGATTTGATGGTTTCAGTTTAAAAGGAACCCTTCGACTCAATCTTCCATTTCCTCCAAAATTGACTTCCCAAATCAGAATATCCCAGCTCCTATCCTCCTCATTCGGCATATCAAATTCCATGACCTCTTGTATATTCATCACCCCGTCTGAAATCTCCAAGTCTAGATGATGTGGCAAAATCAAAATTGACTTGGGTCTAATTATCTCAGAATTAGAATCATCAATAAGCTCAACAGGGTGTAACTGATAATCAGGGCATTGAATTAATTCCTCCAGAAAATGCGATTCTGGATGTGCCCTAATAAGATCAGTTTCCTCAGTTATTGGGCTATCAAATGATCTATCAGATTCCTCAGGCCCAATCGTCTCACAAAAATCGTGATCTGAAAACTCGTGTGAGACTTCGCAACTTGAATCTTCACCATCAGGATCCGTATCAATGTATGTCCCAAAATCATTTGTCACTTTGCGTTCCAAGGAGACATACGTTTCCTCGTAACCCGGCTCAGGGATTTCAGGTGAAGAAATCAAATCATCCTTAATTGGGTGTTTTAATTCAATCTGGTCAGCTTCATAACACGTGTCCCCCCCAACAGGTGCCTGAGCGGGTTCTGTCATTGGCTTTCCTGAAGAGAGTTCATCCTGGGAATTATTCCAAGATTGAATCAAAGCAACCACGAATCTCATCCTCAATTTCGCTAATTTCCCAAGTAGAAACTCACCCGGGTTCTTATCCTTAACATCCTGGAGCCAATCCAACAAAGACTTGTTTAAATCATCAATCATTTCAATCAGGGGCTCCAATCTCTCAATGCAAGGTATTGGCTGAACTTCTAAAGATTGAATGATATTCCTCAAGTTAGCCAGAACCTTATCTTGAACCTGATTAACCTGAACCAAATGAGTTGGTTCAGGGTTGGGCGGGTTTGACATCAATGTAGAGGAATTAACGAATTGAGATTCGTTATACCCATCCTGATAATAGGTCAATTCAGATTGTTCAAAAGATGGAGATGACCTAAAGGCAGTGAAATCAGAGGATGGGTAAGGATCAGTGTATCCTTCTTGATTGTAGATCGCATTAGGTTGTTCATGAAAGGAGGACGATCTATAATCGATGCAACTCTGAGAAGGATAGAATTGAGAATCAAAGTGTTCAGGGTTAGACCCTAAACACGGGGGTCCGGAATTGTATCCCCAATCCGAATTATCCCAACTAACTGATGGTCGATTACAATACGAGTTGGGATAATCGTCATGTTGAGGATAATTTACAACAGGAGGGAAAGAGCGGGAATGCGTGAAATATGTGGAAGGATTCATGAGACACTGGAGGAAGAAAGGTGCCCTGCAATACAAACAATCAAACCTGTCCTTAAATGGGTTAGCCTACAGACCTACAGACTCCCAAAACCCGTCTTGAGATAAAGGAACGATTTGATCTACTTCTGTCTGTTCAATCCAACCAGTTAGAAGGAGGGACTGGGGAGAAGGTTCTTCCTTCGGCTTGCGCCTCCGGTTCCTAGTGTACCCCCCAGCCGCGATCGTTTGACTCTGCTCCCCTAGCTAGACATCAGATTGAACAGTCGAAACAGACTAATCGAAAATAATCTCGTTCTGAGTTCTGAAGAGCGAGTCCAATCCTTAAGGCCAACGTCTACTCTGTTTTATTTAGGGCTAGGTTTGAATGTGCTTTGGAATGTGATGGGCCCTTTAAATGGGTTGTGCCCTTAATGATTGATTGCTTTGTGTGTGCGTGCACAACCAGTGGTTTTCAAGCAAGATTATTTTTGATGTGATGAATTTTAAGGTTCAAATCTTGCTTAGTAGCTTTTAGGATTCAACTTTAGGTGTTTTCAATCAAGTTTCATTGGCACACCAGGTTTTGCAAGCACAGGTGAAGATATTTTCCTTTAAAGTTTAAAAAGAATGTGGAGTGCCTGGTAGATCCCTAAGAGTTGAACCTAATTGGCAGCTACTTGATGAGTTGATTTTATTTGAAGTGGTGCGGCCCAAACAACTCAAACAACTGGCCTGATGCACCACCTAATTAGGCACACAAATGATTACCCAATCTGATTTCTACTCGATTATGTGTTTGGATGTGTGTACCGGCTCCTAAGATTGGTTTACCGGTTGAGTTAGAAAATCAGATGAGGTTGTGTACCTCTGTGAGATTTTTTTTATTTTTTTCTTTTTTTTAATGTGGGGGTTGGAGTGAGTATGGATGTCAAACAACAAACAATCTAACCTTAGAGTTTATAAGAACACCTAGGTTGATTGATGTTTGAATTATTATGTGATGAAATGAAATCTAATGGGTGGGAGGTGGGGGGTAACTTACAAAACCTTCCACAGCACTTTACTCCGATCTACCGCTTTTGCCTGTCTCAAAAGAGTACCTGCAATTACAATAAGAAAGGAGAAAAGTGAGGTAAATGATTTGTAAGTTACAAAACGTGAAGAGAAATCAAAGATTGTTGCCTCCCCGGCAACGGCGCCAAAATGTTGAGCGAGAATCTACGCTAACGTGTTTGGTTTTGGAAAACCCGTCGTTGTAGTTCGAAAGCGAAGGATTCGTGTTCAACAAATAAAATTTATACCGAAATAAGAATTCCGGGTCGAACACAGGGAGGCGAACGTTTGATTTAAAAACTCCGCGTTTCTTTTTATTTTGTCACAAAGAAATTCAATTTAAACTATCTAAGTATCTACAACAAATAAAAGAGAGAGAGGGAGTAAGAGAGAGCGAAGGAATACTATACATGGAAATCAAAATGAGATGTAGAATAGACAAGGAATTTATCATAAAAGAGTTTGTTCGTTACAACTAGAAAACATAAAACAATTACTCTAGAAAGCATTAAAAGAATGGAGGGAGAAATGTCCTCCTCGACGATCGCTCGGAGGACGAATAGACTACTCTAGAAAGCAGTAAATCTATACTAGAAAGCAGTAAAAAGAATAGGGAGAGAGAAATCCTCCTCGACGGTCGCTTGGAGGACGAGCCGGACGGGACGACGCCTGGATGAAGGAGAACGAAGCGGGACGAAGGAGGACGAAGCAGAAGAACGGGAACGAAGCAGCACGCCGTCGTCGTCGCGGGATCCACTTCCGAAGGGGGACGAAAATTTGGACTTTATCTCGCGAGAAGCATCCCGGGTGTGGGACAAGCTTCTCTTGAGCTTTGGAGAGGTAGAGAGGAGAAGGAAGGGATGAAAATTTCATATGGAGGGGGTCTCCTTTTATAGTTGCAAGGAGTGGGGGCAAAATGGACATTACATCTTCAAAATAATAAATAAGGGGTCTTTAGTGACGGATAAAACCGTCGCTAAAGCCCCGCCGTCGCCGTCGCCGCCGCACCCACGCGCGCCCGCTCGGCTGGCCTGCGCGCGTAACGCAGACGCACGTCCGCGTCGTCTCAGCCGTCCGATCGCGAGATCGGACGGCTTAGATCGCGTCCGCGCCCGCTGCGTAGCGCGCCACCCGCGTGCGATCGCGCGCCCACCAGAGCGTCCAATTGCGCGTCGGCGCTATCGGGCGCGCGCGGCCGTTGGATCTTCATCCGACGCTCGTGCGCGCCCGCTCGCCCGCGCCTTCGACCCCCTCTCCGCGGCTCGAACCCGCGACCTCCGCTTCGCCCGCAGCTGCGTCGCCGCTGCGCTACGCGGGCGAAATGGTCGCGCGGACGTTTTTAAACGCGCGCGACCGCAGCCGTTGGATCGAGATCCAACGACGGAGAGGAGACGGTGCGCAGTCTTCACAGGACCCCTGCGGCCGATTGGGCGGCTGGGATGGC
This sequence comes from Thalassia testudinum, assembly GCA_037157565.1. Taxonomy (NCBI): domain Eukaryota; kingdom Viridiplantae; phylum Streptophyta; class Magnoliopsida; order Alismatales; family Hydrocharitaceae; genus Thalassia; species Thalassia testudinum. The sequence continues at coordinate 63,517,916 of JAZHRO010000022.1, read as the reverse complement.
GCCACGTGGCGCTATCTTGGCCGTCCATCTTCTGGAAGTTGTAGATGGTGCCACGGATGTCGGATTGACTCGATTTTTGTGTCGTTCGGCTGCGATCGTCGATCCGAATTCATCCGTGTGGTCGGATTTTCCATCTGGAGTGCGGATTTACACCATCCTGTCCCTTGATCTTCTAGGGTTCCCCGGTCTCTATCTGATGCTACGGATGCCTGATTAGGGCGATCTTGGAGTCGTTGAACTCCAATCGTCGCCCTGATCATATCCATACGGTTGGATCTTTGATCCGAGGCCCCGATAAAATATTTGCCCTGTCCAAGCACATAAAAGGAGACAATTAACCTCCATTTTATTCAAACTACTCTAAATGCAAGATGATGCATGTAATGCAATATTTATATCATGAAATGCAATCCTATGCTTAAGAACATGCATAAATAGACATTTTAAGTAGTGTAAATGTGTTTACATCAGTTTATATATAAACCTAATTAGTATACCCCTCGTGGCTATAAATACCCCTAGGAATTCGTGCGTCGCCACCAAAACAACCTGACAGCGAGAGAAAGAGAGATCAAGGGAGAGAGATCGTGTGAGAGTAAGGACAGGTTCCCTCCCTTTACGTGCGAGTCAGCATGCATAAGCGAGCATCGTCGCTCGAGGAGGTGCGACACCACATGTACATGCTAGTCGATGCATGGGGGTGCCAGTCAACAGTTGTGTGTGTGAGCCGTCGTAGGAGAATGCTAGACGTCACACAAGGAAATCGCTCACGAGTGCGAGAGCGTGCAAGTGGGCAGATGAGCGTGCATCTAGCGTGCACAAGGAGATTGGGCGAGCGAGCGGTACGTGCAATTGCACGTAGGGATGCGTCTAGAGCTAGAGTGTGTAAACTCGTGAAACTCACGCGCATGGGGATGCGGCTAGAGCCAAAGTGTGTGAACTCTTGGCACTCGTGTGCGTGGGCACGCATGTGGCGCGCGTGCGAGCACTTGGGCACCGATTCACATGGACTAGCAGTCCAAGGTTGGTCCAAACTGGTTTAGAAGACCCCTCTCTCATATTTTGACAGGTTCAGGTCCTTCTCGGACTTGGAATTCTTGTTTGAAGTCCTGTATCCTTGAAATTTTGTTTGACTACTTTTTTGATAGAGAAAATTCATATTAATCTCTCAATGAATTTTTTACCCTTTTTCTCTCATGGTTGACCTAGGTCGAACACCTAGAGTGTGGGCGAACTCCAAGAAGTCTCCAACCTATTTCCTAGAGTCGTCGTGACCCCCTAGTGATCATAGGTAGAGTAGTTCCTTTGTTTCTCCACCACATGAAGTTATGGATGCCTGGAATATTTGTTTTGAATATTTGGTGTTATTGTACCCCTTTTGCTAGGTACTTAATGATGGAATTTTAGACCGAATGAAAAACTAATCTACTAATAAACAAATCATTGGAAAGGTTTATAAATCCCAAAATCTTTGATTTCCATATGTGTTGATAATCCCAAATCAAAGAGAATGTGAATGGATACCTGTGTCCATCACTTGATCGTCCCAATGAAGGATGCGAACAATGATCCTTCTATTTCCCGTAGAGATGTCCAACGGGGTTTGGTAATGGTGCTTCCAGGGATCCAGAGAGAATGAGCGTGGCAATGGTGCTTCCAGGGATCCAGAGAGAATGAGCATAGAAGAGAGAGGGAGACGCTATGTTCTCGTGGCCCTTCAGTTTCCACCTAGGGCCCTTATATTTCCCACGATGGAGTGCGGGAAAACAAAATACCCATTACTCGTATATCCCTGTGGATCATACCACAATATTTTGGAATCGACTGTTCTACCCATCAACAAACCGTAATTTCGCTAAGGGTCTCTATGCAATTAATTCTATATTCTTGGAAGTGCAATTTACCCAATTTTTATTGAATCACATAATGGGCATATTTACCAATATATATGTATATGATATATATTAATGCAAGTCTCCTTATAATAATATATACGTGTCCACTAATGATTCTAACAATCTCCCACTTAGATAAATATATTATCCACATAGACTTACATTAATTTAAACTGTATGAGCTTAAAAAAATTGTATATCATATACATAAAAGTACACCTCCACCAATCTCGTCCATACTGTGTTAGTTATAAGACCAATGCGGTCTTCGCCACTTTATGTTTGACTAAACCCCTCAATGATCACATACGACACAAATAATGACATAGATCAAATATGGGCACATATTATGAAAAATTGCATGTCTAAATGATCCATACATGCCTATTTTTCAACTGGTCCAACCTAATTATAAGAGATCAAGAATGCAGTATAGATTGGGTTAAAAAACAAACATAACTTTATTTGCACAAAAATAGATGTATATGTCCACTTGAAATGACCCTTCCCAAGGGTTGTTCGAAAATTTTTTGGAATCTTAGGGGTGTTGACGCAATTTTAAACCCCCTAGGTTTTAATTTGTGGGCTCTGCAGGAAAAGAAGGCTTCTGCGGGGACAACCCTTCAAATTTTCCCCTCACATTCCACTCAACTCACTCATACACCCACTCCTTAATGCCCAAACCCTAACCCTCCTCTATAAACGACCCTCTCCACCCTCCACCCTCCACCCTCTCCATTCCACCGACACCACCTCCACTCCTCCACCACCTTGCCCCCGACGACCATCTTCTCCCCCATTCCCTTGCAGCCGTGAGTGGGGGAGAAGGAGAGGGGAGGAGCATGGAGGAGAGGGAGAGAGAGAGAGTGTGGGTGAGGGAAGGAGCTCGGAGGATCTCGGGAGAGGGGGCAGCGAGTGTAGTAGGAGGATCACAGAGGATGCTTCTCCATTTTTCTCCACCATCGTTGTCCATCTCCTCCTCCTCTTACACCTTGCAACCGGAAGAGGGAGAAGAGGGGAGTCGGAGGAGCACACGGAGGGAGGGCGGTGTGTGCGAGGGGAGGAGCTGAAGGAGCTTGAGAGGGAAGAGAGACCACGCAGGAGGAAGAGCTAGCGAGGAGAGCGACGCTACTACGGTTGCAGCAGTTTGAGCTCGCGAGGAGGAGCTTCGTGAAGCGTTTTGCAGAGTCATTTTTCCGCAGTATCAGATATCTGCGACACTCTCCAGATGTCTGAAGGAGTAGCAAGACGTTCGGAGGTGGCACCAGATGTCTGATAACACGCAAAATACTAAGGTACGTCCCCTTCACGACTCGTATGCATTGGAAAGGTGTGTGGCATGACATTCGAGGTGCCTTAGGATGTCTGGAGGCCGTGTCAGATGTATGACTGCTCTTCTAAACGACCGGGAGTAGTGTTAGACGTCTGGAAGCTCTCTCAGATGGCTGCGAAGGGGTTTAGATGTCTAAAAAAGATGTAGGAAAGCAAGGTGAGCTATTGCATTCGTTTAAGACGTCTGGGACTCATCCCAGATGCCTGATTTTGGTTAGAGTGTGAGTTTTTAGGCTAGTTTAGGGCCCAAACGAAGTTGGTTTTACGCAAGCAAAGTATCGTTGGTTTCCTTTCGGAATTCTCTACGTGTTAGTATCATACCTTTGCTATTTTGAACTCATTTGACATGTTGGTCAATGATATAGGTCTCCAGTCAGTAGTGTACATGGGACCCGCGGAGATGTCGGGATCTACCGAACGAGCCTCCATTCCACCCGTATATCATGGTAGAGTGGTTATCTATAATACTATGATTTAAATGATTAAAGTGCATGCTATATTAGAAATATCTGATTGAACCGTAGGATATGAAATGAACCCTAGGGTTGAGGAGGATGAATGTACATTACTTGAATAATGTTGTTATACTTTGAAATGCATGTTAAAGTCTTTACTGCTAGTAATTGAATAGTTAATTGATGTTGTGATTGCTTAATTTGTTGAATCACGAGCTTCCTGTTATACACTTAAGAGCCTAACTGTGAATGGAGATATATGCCGTATCATGAGATAAGACGAATGCTGATGCACCAACCCTACGGGGAACTAGAAAAGGAATCAAAATACTATGATATGGAAATCCGATGTGTATTGGAACATGTTACCTATAGGCTGACTGGTTGTATGGACTTGGGTGTGGAAAGTGAGTTGGTCCTCGTTTACGCGGTATCGAGGAGAGCTACGTCACTTTAGTGTAGGGAAGAACTAGTCGCCTGTTGACAGGGCATTTCAGGAGAATAAAGTGTCTCGTTGTAGTAAAGTCTCCTAAATCACTCAATCGACAAATATAATTTATAACTCGAATTTGAAGTTCGAGGTCGAACACAGGGAGCAAGTAGGAATTTATGCGCTAATCTCAATTAATCTATATATGAGCACGAGAAAATAAGCCAAATAATGATATTCAATGAATGGTAATTACTCAAAATTGATCATCAATATATAACATGAGTATATGAAGAGTTTGACATAGCAAAAAGAAACCTAGAGCAAAAATAATGGTGATTTATATCACCAATTATTTAGTCTAGATACATATATATTAGCTAATCAATATTGCTACAGTAATCAGGACCACTTAGCCAATTTCCATGAAATAAACCAACAGCATCAATCTCAAAGAGGCTATTAGACGTTGGTGCTGTGTGACACGGATTTTACGCGGTTTGTAAAATACATCGTTGTAACGCGCAAAACCGATCAACTCTTAAATTTATAAACCTAGATAGTAGGGTATCTAGGATTGTCCAAGGAGGCAAGTTTGCAAAAATTAAATCTCTTGCTTTAAAAATAAATCTCAACTTTCTTTTTGATCTTTTTGAATATATAATTTTTATGATTTTTGAAATAAAGGCAACATGCAGGTTTTTGTTGAAAGCTATAAAACAACTAATACCTAATTCAAGAAACCTACCCTAAGGTGACAGGTAGAGCCTCTCCCTAGGCTCACCCTAGGCATGTGGAGGCCTAGAATAATTAGGGAGAGGGAGTGAAATAATTGCTAGGAAAAATTTGTAATAAGCTGTGTAACAGAAATTGAAAGAAGGCAATTTGAATTAAATCAAAATTGTGCACACAAAACCTATAGAGGAATGCTTTTACTCTACTTGAAAATACAACAAAAATAAAACACAAATCCTCTAGATAGATGGTGAAGAAGAGGGCTTCTTGCTCCAAGCTTGGTAGCTCCCGAGCTTGAAAAGAGTCCTCCAACTTCTCCCTTGCTATGCTCCACCAAGGTGATGTCCTCCAAAGCAAGCCCTAAGGGGGCGTGCCCTAAGCTTTTCTCCAAGGGTGGACGTCCACCCTAGGTCCTTCTCCTTTGCCTGGCCGTCCTCCTTGAAGTAGAAAAGTCCTCTTCCTTGGCGTGGCCCAAGTTGAAGAGAGTGGGGAGAAGAAGGTACCAAAGGGGCTGGTGATGTGCCCCTTTAATCTTCTTCTCTACTTCTTCTTCTTGGCAGTAGGTGTAGGTGGGTATAGGTAGAAAAATGCACTAATGGAGGATGGGAATTATGTGGTGGTAGGGTAGGGTATTTATAGGATGGGAAGGGGGGTGGTTATGGTGTTTTTTTGGAGGGAAATGAAGGGGTGCTTGGATATTTTTGGAGGGAAAAATGGGAGGGAAATGAAGAAGTGCCTTGGTTTTCCCTTCAAAAATACCTTCTAGAAGGCAATTTTGGAGGGAAAAAATGGAGGGTGGAGACGCATCGCTGATGTTGTCCCTGCCTCGACTCGGCGTCGGAGAGTGGCCGTGGCTAAGATCACAGAGGAACTTCGTGGCAAGCGAGAAATTCGGGGACCCTAGGGGGGGTGGGGTCTCCCCCCTCCCTCCCCATTTTATATGTTTCAAAAAAAAATGGAGGGTGGAGATGGGTTTTGATGGTGGATGTAGGGTGGTGATGGAAGGGATAGTTGGCACCAAAATAAAGTAGGAGTAGGTGGTCTTTTTGCTGGAGCTTTGGTAGTAGGGTTGTAGTTTTTTGGTGCCATGGAGGTGGACTAGCTAAGTTAAGCAGCTTAGTTAGCTTAGCTCGTAGGGAGTAGAGTTGGAGGCATTTGGAGCTAGGGTTTTCAGGGAGAAGAGCTGGAGGTAGTCATCTTGAGCTGCACTAGAGCTGGTGGTTGCTGAAGAGAGCTGCAAGGAGCTACCTTAGCTGGCTTGGCTTGCTAGTTCTTTGCTAGCTACTAAGTCAAGCTAAAGCAAGTTGGCTTCTATTGAAAGGAGCTGAGGTGAGCTGGGTCTAATGCTCCCGGGGAGGATCAAGCTGGGTGAGGTAGCTAAGGTAGCTTAGCTCAATTGAGTTGAGCTAAGCTGAGTCCTCGGGAGCTGGACTTGAGCTTCCTAAACTGGAATGAAGTCATCTTCAGCTGGCCGAAGTTGAGTGGAGCTGGATGTAGCTAGACCTGAGCTGGGGTGAACTCCAGTCAACTCAGATGAGCTAGCTAGAGCTCCGTGTGGACTAACGGGAGCTGAGATGAGCTAAACTCAGCTAAGTTGAGTTGGATTTGAGCTGACCTGAGCTAGGGTGAGCTAAGATGAGCTCTCTTGAGCTACTATTCAGCTGAGGTGGGCTGAATGGAGCTAAGATGAGCTAACCCTAGTTCAAGTGAGTTGGAATCCAGCTATGGTGAGTTGGATCAAGCTGAGTTCCAGTTAGTCTGAGCTTCTTCTTCACCAGTTGCCTTCCTGAGTGCTAGGGTTTTGGAGTTCTGACAATCTGTATATCCCTAACACTCACAAAAATACATTAAAAAGACAATAAAAAGTGCAATGCATGCCTGACCTAATTGATGCTTAAATGCAGCCCAAAAACCCATTTGCAGAGCAAAATCCTAAGAGCTAGGTTTGTTTTAATGCATAAAAATGATGATAAACTGGCGTTTACCACTGTGCATCAGACGGTTGAAGTGAACATAAGCACAAGGCTTCGCAAAGCCTTTCTTCTTCTTCCTTCTCCCTTCTCTTCAAAGTCTCCTTCTCTCAGAGCTTTCCTTCAAGCACAAAGGTCCTTCTTCAGCAGTTAAGAGTTGAGAGCTCTGAAGAGCAAATCCCCCCTCTCTCTTCACAATTCCTCATCTATTTCTCTTCTCTTCTCTCAAACTTAGGTATATAAGTGAGTAAATGAATCTGGGTAATCTGGTTTGGTCAGACCCGCGTGGATGTGTGCACGGGCGAGGCGTGAGGGCTCAAGGAGGCACGTGCATAGGAGACCTCACCTCCCGTGTGCTTGAGGCAACAAGGCCTTAGCACTTTTTGCTTTTATGAGTGGCTGAGTGCACCTCCCTCTACGATGTGAGACTATGTTCCCACATCTCTTCCTCGCGTTCAGGCAGCAGCGGCATGTGGATGTCATGGTTAATTTAGGTAGGGACAGCTACTATCTCTTCACGTCAAAGACCTGGAAGTCTTCCTGGAGCACTTCCGTGTCTCCTGGAGAGGCAACCTGGAGCTCGTACCATAAGAACATGGCTCCAATCTTTCTTGGAGCTCCTTCATTAATGGTGGCGAAGGGTGAAACCTAAAAGGCAAGAACACGGCGCTTCGGCCCAATCAAAAGCGCTCAAGGGTATCGCTGAACCACGACGAATGTGTAGGTGGTGATGGTGTGCCATGTGAGGGTGTATGGTGGTCGGACGGAGGCAAGAAGGTGGTGTGGACGATGGGTTGTACGGTGGGGAGCTAGGGTGAGCGATGGAGCAAAATAGGAGAGGGCTTTTGATGGAGGGAGTACGGTGGAGCTTTTGGAGGTGGAGCGGGTGTGTTTGGTGGCATGTAGTGAGCTCTCGGTCTTGCTGGAGCTTGGCCATGGTGAAGGAAGACGGAGGGGGAGATCAGTGATCATGGGCTGAATCAAGAGTTTAGAGAGAGAGAAATATAGTAGGTAGGAAGAGGAAGCTGAGGGTCTAACTAAGGGACTAAGAGGAAGGAGATCCGCGTCGGCTTTGATTGGTTGGCACCGGAGGGGACAAATTCTCCGGTGAGGTGAACGGCGGTGAGGAGAGGGGAAGATGGTGCTCATTTTGATTGGCGAGGCACGGAGGAAGATGGTGAGGATGATGAACGGACCAATTTGGCCATTGATCGTCCTTAAGAAGACGGGAAAGAAAAGCCATCGGAGCTAGGTTGGAAAGGGGCCAGAGGTAAGGATTTGAAGAGAGTTTTAGCCCTAAACCTTGCTAAAGAGGTGAGGTTTGCATCGCAGGTCCATTTATAGGCCATGGGGAGGGGTTTCAAGCTTAGAAACCAAGCTTGTAACTCCACGTTTCTCACACGAGTAGGACTTGTGAACCTTCAAAAGGTTCGCATGAGGATTTGGGGATGATGTAGGATTCATGTATGGGCTCATGTGGAAGGTAATTTCACAAGGAATCTTCGATTCAAATTTGGTAATGTTTGGTTGAGAATCGAGCGAGAAATCCTCAATCGAAACTTTACGGTGAAGGTCTGACCTACCAAAAAGGACCTTTTTACAAAGAACGATGATAAAGTTAGGGACCTAATTGAAATTAATTCAAAGGTTAGGGGCATATGTGTGAGAGAAAATAGTCAGATAGGATTAAAATGTCAACTAGGTCAAGGTGATCTTTGATTGTGTCCAAATTTTGGTACAAAACTAATTTAGACCCAAGGAATTTGATGGTGAAGTTGGATTTAGGTTTTGACCAATTTTGACTGGGTAAATTACGTAGAAATCCAAATTAGGGCAACTGTCTGTCTGAGACTCTGTTTTTGGTCAAAATGGGTTCCAATGGTCAAATCAAAGATTTCAAATCCTAGAGAATATTTTTCTAGGATTTTTAGAGGGTTTAAGTGAATTTTATCCTGACTAGATCCTCAATGAATTAGGCGAGTTTGTTTTTAGGATTTTAGATGTCATTTAATTTTCATAACGCATGAAAACTCGTTTCTATCTGTACGAACCCTCTTGTTAGACTTTAATGCATATTTGACCTTTAGTAAACCCCTGAGAAAATCCACGGTTGTTCTGCATTCATGATATGATGGTAAAATTACAGTTTTAACCTTGGTTTCATGTTAAACTCTCAGAAAGGATGTGCAATGAATTATGTTCCTGTGGTAGTTATGTGCAAGCATTTATTAATGAAATATGACTAATTAAAGCTACATATGGTTGATGAAGATGTTATCATCACCGGCCCTTGGGTTGGGACCCGGGGGTTCAGAATGGTCACCCTACACCGACTCTTGTTAGGCCCACTGGGTAAACCGGGATAGCCGAGCGAGGGTACGCAGACTGTTGAGGGGTGCGGCCCCTATTCTATTATGTGCTGTACGTTTGGGCGTACTCGCTAGCAGAAAGGACTGACCACGTGCATCGCGGGAAAACTGTAATTAAGATCATTCCCTTAGGAAACAAGTGGATTAAGAAATGTTGTGGATCCTTATTAGAATAATAGAATGAGAAACATATAGATGAGATAAATGAAAACAGATGATAATAAATAACTGGCAAATGTACGATTAGTTAGCTGCTTGTTCCTTTAGTCTAATTGTATGTAAATGACATATACACCACTCTACTCTCCGTTAGCTGACCACAGATATATATAACCATGTTCAGGTCAGGGAGTTGAGTAGCTAGTGTCACTGGCTGCAGAGGGTGCTGGGCCCAGTTGAGCCCAGCCATAGTTGTAGTTCTTTACATTTTGTTCTAGAGGCTCCTTTTTGTTAGTAGTGAATATCTTTGACATGTAGTACTTGTTTCTGTTACGTTTCTCTCTGTTTTAGTGTGATGGTTATGTTAGTGAACCCTTCTATTCTGCTTATGGCATGTTGTACTCTTGAGAACTCTGTGCTAATTTCCAGTACTACTTATTATTTATTTTCTGCTTAGTTACATTGCATGTGTGGTTGTGGAATGAATTGTGCATTTGGTTATTTCTCGTTGGATGATTGGGTCTTAGGATTTAGTCGAGACGGGCCGTTCTCGAGTTCCGTAGGGAGCCAGGATTGGGTCGTAACACCACTCATAATGAACACCAGAATGAAACATGTTACGAACGCGTGCCCCAGACGTCTTTTAAGACGTCTGGGAGGTGGCCCAGACGTCGGACCAGACGTCTGGGATCACATCCAGACGTTTGACAAGATGTCTGGGATCGTTTCCAGACGTCTGGAAAACAGTTATTTTTCGCACGAGAGATTCGTCTGCACGCCTGTGCGCGCAGACCCGCGATTCCTCTCTCTCTCTCTTTTTCCCTCTCTCTCTGCGGCTGCAGACTTGCCGCGTACTCTCTCCCTCCTCCTCGCGCGGCCTTAAAAGGCCACGCCTCCCCTCCCGTCGTCTCCACCGTCCCCTTCCTCTTCTCCTTCCTGTGTGCGAGAGCGAGCGAGCGCGAGGGCGGCAGCGGCGGCCGCAGTGAGCGCGGAGGAGGTGTGGCATGCGCGGGCGGAGCTCTGCCGTGAGGGCGAGCTCGCCGGAGCGGCTTGGCCGGCCGGCGGAGGGCGCAGGGGCACGGAAAGACGCAGAGAGGGACCTGCTGCGGTCTGAGCAGCAGACGCGCGAGGTGCGACGCGGGCGGCGTCGCGAGCGGAGGCCGAGTGGTGCCCTGATTCTGGAAAAAATTTCCAGAATCAGACATCTGGGTTGATAGCCAGACGATGAGGGAGACGTCTGGAAGCTCATACAGACGTCTGAAAGGTGAGTATTCCGCTTTCTTCTTCCTTCCTGTCGACTGACCGTACTGAGGGAGGGAGTTGGCTGTGCACAGGCTCGCTGATTCGCCATCCTTTGCGAATCAGCCGTCTGGAAGTTGTACCAGACGGCGGGAGTGACCTCCAGACGTCCGGGGTGACCATCGGACGTCTGGGAGCTAGGCCAGACGTCCCCGCAGACTTCTGGACGTCTGGGAAACCACGCTGAACAGGTAATTCTCTGATCCACTTTTTAAGACGTCTGGAAGAAGTTCCAGACGTCTGATTTTGCACAGTATCGTATTTTTCGACCCGTTTAGGGCCCGTTCGGGCTCCGTTTTCTGTGATTTGAGTTGCGCTCTTTTCAGAATTAATTCCTCTACCCGTCTACAGTAGCTATACACTATTTTGAGACACTCCTTGTGTTTGATCCTTGTGATAGGGCCTCGTTCAGTTGCAGTCTTGAGAGTCGCGGAGGCACGCGGGATTCCCGATCACGCCCCCATTACTCCCGTTGTACCTGGTAGAGTGGCTTAAATTATTATTAAAATCTGTTAAAGTATGGAACCATAACTAGAATCTAGGACATTGCATGAATCCTAGGAATGAGAAATGTATGGAATGATAGCTCCTAGGTGTTGCATGAATCCTAGGGCTGGAAAACTAGTTGTATGCTAGATCCTAGGATGGAAAAACTAGTGGAATGTATAATACTGCAGTCTTGGAAAAAAAATGGAAAGGAATATAAAGCTGCCTGTAAATTGAATTAACAGCTGCCTGTTACGAATAAAGAAACATGAATGAGATCATGGGTCGTAAGAACGTGAAACTGGAAAGTGACACCTGGATGTTTGAGTTAAAAGGATGGAACCCTACGGGGAATTAGGAGTGGAACTCCTGGAAAGGGAAAGGAATGGAACTGAGATGTAGTTTGTACTGTCTCTTGGGTACGCAGTACCAAGGGAAGTACCTGTACCTGTTTAGTGCAGAGTGGGGCCAGCCACCCCAGGGACCCGGGGTTAGGATTGGCCGCTCTGTACCGACTTGTTGGCCCTCGTGTACGTAGTACCGAGGAGAGCTACTAGTGTTAGGAGAGTACTAGCTACCCCACGGGCCCCGGGGTTCTGCTAGCCTCCTTCACCGACTTGTTAGGCCCACTAGGGCAAATCAGGGTAGTCAGGCGAGGGTGCGCGGACTGTGGAGGGGCAAGGCCCCGGTTTGGTTACTGTGGAGGGGTTGGACCCCTGTTACTGAGAGGGCTCTGCCCTGTACTGGTTTCGTGCTGTGCTTTGGGTGCACCCGTTAACGGAAACGACTGACCGCGTGCCAGTACGGGTTAGCTACCTGTGCGTTTATCGCGCGTGCCGTAGTCACCGTTACGTCTGTCAGTGACCTTGAGGTGGTTGACTGAGGGTAGGATCACCACGGGGGACTCTCCCGGCCAGGAGAGCACCATGTGCTACTTCTACTTTTTGGAAAAGACTGCAATCAAGATCGTTCCCACGAGGAACATTCGAGATCAAGTAAAAGATCTGAGAAATAAATGAAATAGTGAGACAATTGAAAGATGTAAATAAAGAAAGTAATAGAACATAACAGCTACTGTACACTCTACTGTTGTCTTTAGTTTTAGTTGCCACTCTACTCAGCGTTTTGCTGACGTGTTACACTCGTTACCTTTTTCAGGACCTGGTGTTGAGCAGCCAGGGACAGCGGTTGCAAAGGACGCTGGGCCGAGTAGGGTCCAGTAGAGTTTACCACAGTCTTTTGTACCTCTTTTGTTTCTGTTATAGTGAGTAGTTCTTGTTTCCGCTGTACTTTCTTTACCTGCAGTTCATGTTATATGATAAATGTTGTTCTACTATTGTGGTGGTATCTACTGTAGTAGTTTCTTTCCTTACTGCTGTACCTTCTTACTGTTAGTTATATTCATGCTGAATGTGGTTTATTTTACTGCTCTTTTGGTTACTTCCTTGTTGGACGACTATGTCTTGGGATTAGTCGAGTCGGTCCGGTTCTCGTGTCTCGTAGGGACTCGGGAGTCGGGTAGGGGGAGTCCTCTGTGGGACCACGTGACGGACACGGTGCTGGACACGAGGGAGGGGATGGGCCCCTGCCGCCCCCACCTTCCTCCGACACTTCTGTACACGAGGTACCTTCGCCTGGAGGTGCACCAGCACCTCCCCTACAGCGTCACTTCGAGCTTTTCGGACAGTTCCGGAAGCTGAAGCCCCCCTCCTTCAAGGGGGATGAGGACCCGACCGAGGCAGAGGACTGGCTTGAGCAGCTGGAGAAGATCTTCGACACCCTTCGCCCCCTGTTGGAGTGCCGCGTGGCCTTTGCCACGTACCAGCTGGAGAGTACGGCACACCGGTGGTGGAGGGCGGTCCGGGGACAGGAGAGGGACGAGCCGACGTGGGACCAGTTCGTCACCCTCTTCTGCGAGCAGTACTTTCCCCAGACGTGGCAGGACCAGAGGAGGCGGGAGTTCCACACTCTCCGCCAAGGGACGATGACTGTGAGCGCGTATCGCACGCGTTTCTTGGAGCTGTCCCGCTTTGCAGCGACAGCGGTAGCCACTAAGGAGGAGCGCCTTTGGAGATTCACCGGGGGGCTCCGGCCTGCGATCCGGGGGTATGTAGTGGAACGTTGGATTCGAGAGATAACCGGGTTTATTGTTTTAGCGTTGTAGTATAGCCAGTTATTGCCAACATTTCAAATATAATTTTTTTTACTCGGAAAATAAAAGAGTTCCCGAGGTCGAACTCAGGGAGCAAGTTGTATTCTAGAGATATACATGTTTCTTTTACAAAAATAAAGAAAGAGAGAGGGAAAGAATTTGTTGTCTTCTTTTCTCTTTGTTTTCTCCTTGTCTCAGATCTTCTTCTTCTTTGTCTGCAGAGGTGATGTCTTTCTTCTGCAATGGTGATGCTCTTCTTCTTCTTCCAGCTGTTCCTGCTCCTCCTTTTTCTTCTGTCTTTCTTCAGATCTTCTTCTTTCTTCTTTTCTTTTTCAGTCAGGACGTCGCCCCTCCTTCTTTCTTCTTTTCCAGTCAGGACGTCGTCTGATTTCCAAATCAGACGACTTAAACTGCCTGTTGCTACAGTGTTTCCCTCAGCTTCCTTCTTCTTCCGCGGTTCTTCTTCTTCACCTGTGCCTGCACACTTCAGAGCTTACGTCAGAGAACAAAACCTACTCTACCCTCTCCCCCCCGCGTCTCTCTCTCTCTGAAACCACTCTTGGGAAAGCTCTCCCAGAGCTGCCGGGTAATCGGGTTCGGGTCACGCCCGGGTCCAGGCCCACCGGCGTGCGTGGTGGGCGAGGAGTGCAGGTCAGTCTAAGTCGGGTCGGGTCAGGTCCGCGGGGCGTGAGCGCGGACGAGACCGGGTAACCGGGCGGGTGAAAAGGGGACCTCACCCCGTGTGCTGAGACAGTAAGGCTAGTGCACTAAATCAATTTAAACAGTGGAAAGGTTGTGAGGCTTACCGATGTGGGACTAAACGCAGACCTTTCCTCGCGTGCGCCTGCTGGGAGACCGCGGCCTGGCTTCTGCAGCTGCGGCTTCGATTTGCGTAGGTTGCTGGCTGGCTGCCTTCGCAAGACTCCCCGTACTCCGCAGCAGCTGGAGACCTGGAGTCCTCAAGCCTGGAGCGCGGGAGAAGCTGCTTCAATGTGCGTTAATGGCGGTCGAACCTCAAAACCTGTCGGACACGAATATGGCCTCTCGCCCTGATCAAACCACTGGGGAACCTTCGCCGTGGCACGGCGAAGGTGAGGAGCTGCGCGGCAGGCCGCAAGGTGGTGTCTGGCGGCAGCCCTAGGTTGGACTGCAACCGGAGGAATGGGTTTGTTCGGGGGAGCGTTACGGAGGTGTGGAGTGGCAGTGGAGGGGTGGGGGGTGCTCAGTGTGATGAGGCGGAGGTTCGGTGAGGGTCGGCGAGGTGTGTGAGGCTGTGGAGCGATGGGAACATCTCGCCGGAGGGTGGCCGGAGTCGAAGGGGGTGACGATGGTCAGGGTCGGTCGAGGGCTTAATTGAACAAATTGAAACCGGGGAAAGAAAGAGGAGAAGAAGGGAAGTAGTTCTAACTTACTTGCAGGGACGAAGGGGGAGCAGTAGGGCGACAGTCGTATCGACTGTCGCCGGAGAAGAAGATGCTCAGGGAAGGAGGCGGCGGCGAGCAGAGAGCCGGAGAGGCGCCAGCTGGGTACGGCGTGGCGCGGGAAGAGCAGGGGAGGAAGTCTCTGCTGCTGGTATTGCGGCAGAGCGAAGAGGAGGAGGGGGAGGAACCGCCGGAGCTGGTGAGCGTCTGCCGGAGAGAGAAGAGAGGAAAGTTGGGGATTTTCTCCGTCAGATCCGAGCTGCCCCGGCCTGTGGAGCAACGGGGGGTATTTATAGGGATCAAAACAGGGAGGGAGGCGGAGGGAGACGACGTGTCTCCCTCGCCGGAGGATGGCCGGAGACGAAAACCCATACCGTCCGTGCGTTTGCACGGCCGGTATGGTGGGCTACAGCGACCAGGGGGGGTGTCCCTGCGACGGCTGACAACGCAGGGCACCCCTGGTTTACTTGCCAGGCTTTCCCCCTCACCCTGCGCGGCGCCATGCTCCGCGCAAGGTCGCCGGAGCATGGTGCTGGCCGGTTTTGCAGGGGGGACCTGAATGCAAAGAACGAAGGAGAGTTAGGGGCCAAAATGCGACGGTTCAAAAGTTGAGGGCCAAAAAGTAAATATATGAGGACCAAAGTGTAAAGTCGGTCAAGGAGGTTTCTTCTTAGGCTCAAGTTTTTATACATGATTAATTAGGACCTAAGGAATCTGATGGTGAATTTTATTTCTATATTAAACCTTGTTTGACCGGTCAATTTATGCGAAAACCCAGATTAAGTTATTAATTGGGCATGGTTCTCAATGTAGGTCAACATGGGTTCTGAAGGCCAAATTGAAGGTTCTAAACCCTAGAGATTATTTTTCTATGAATTTTAGAGGGTTTATTCTATTTTTACTTTGCCTCAAACCTCGTGAATTGAAGTGGGTTGTTTTAGGGTTAGAGATTATCATTTAGTTCCTTGGAATTGCTGTAGCCCTTGCTAGATCATCTCATCCCACTTTTATTCTTATTAAGTTGCTTTGACCTATGTTTGGACCCTGAATTACCCTGTATGCAGATTATACTGGTAAAATTGCATTTTTACCCCTTATGACTTGTTTTCTCCTTAAACTCAGAATTCTCTGAGTTAAGCCTTTCCTTGAGTTATGTAGGAGCTTTTATCCTTTGTATTGGGTCAAAATGAGCTAGTTATGGCTCATGATGAGGTTCTCATCAGTATGTCAAACCCTTGAAGCTGCCTACGTTTTCGAGGGTGGTAGAGGCAGCTATGACTTACGAGGAGACCAACCCGTCCGCGCGAGAGACCGACGGCGGGCGGAAGAGGCCCTTTCAGCCAGACTTCCCACAGGGCCGGCGAGAACGGAGACACGTGGCGTCTGCAGGAGAGCCGTCACGTTGTGCAGGGCCATCAGTGGCCTTTGGGGGCCCTCGACAGGGGCCAATCGCCGGCACCGGACCCCCGCCTAGTCGACAGCAGGGACTCACTGAGGGCGGGAGTCGGGTTCCCCTCTGCTACCAATGTGGCCAGCCGGGCCACGTCAGGAGGGACTGCCCATCTAGGGCAGGAGGTCAGCAGATACTTCCCGTGCAGAGCACTGGAGGGTGCGCAGGAGGCCGCGGTTCCCAGGCACGAGGAGGAGGACAGCAGTCGCGATTAGGGTACCAGCCAGCACCTACCTGTCCGACGCAGAGTGTGGCTGCTTCGTCCGCACCTAGAGCTGAGGGGCGTATCAACGCCCTAACACACAGGGACACCAGAGCTTCGGGATCCGTGGTAGCAGGTATGGTTTCAGTTTCTGGCAGACTCGTTTACACCCTTTTCGATTCCGGCGCTACGCACTCGTTTGTCGCAGCCAGTTTCGTAGTTAGTTTGGACCAGGATTATACACTGTTAGAGAATCCGTTCGTAATCAGAGGTCCGGTGGTCAGCTGTTTGTAGCTGAGGAGGTGTACATGGATTGCGAGGTCAGCGTCGGGGGACATAGCCTGCCAGCTGACCTGATTATGATCCAGATGGAGGACTTTGGTGTGATTCTGGGGATGGATTGGCTGTCCGCTTACCACGCCTTGGTGGACTGTTTTGAGAGGAAGATCGTCTTCTCCATTCTGGAGATACCTTCTTTCGAGTTTCACGGACAGCCAGTGGACGGAGGTTTCAGGTGCATATCGGCACTTCGGGCGGCGAGACTTTTGAGCCAGGGATGTGAGGGCTTCCTAGCTTGTGTGGTGGCAGAACCCAGCCCCGTGGCAGACTTCCAGAGCATCCCGGTGGTCAGAGAGTACCCTGACGTGTTTCCAGACGAGTTACCAGGACTACCGCCCGAGCGCGAGATCGAGTTTGAGATCTCACTAGTACCAGGGACCAGCCCCATCTCCACCGCGCCATACAAAATGGCACCGCTTGAGCTGCGAGAGCTCAAGTCCCAGTTGCAGGACCTTTTGGAGAAAGGTTTCGTGAGGCCCAGTGCGTCTCCCTGGGGAGCCCCGGTACTGTTTGTGAAGAAGAAGGATGGGACCCTACGCCTTTGTGTGGACTACCGACAGCTGAATAGGGTCACCATCAAGAACAGATATCCGCTGCCGAGGATCGACGATTTGTTTGATCAGTTGCGGGGTGCCACGGTGTTTTCCAAGATAGACTTGAGGTCTGGATACCACCAGTTGAGGATCAGGGAGACCGACGTCTCCAAGACAGCTTTCCGCACCCGGTACGGACATTACGAGTTTTTGGTCATGCCGTTTGGGCTGACCAATGCCCCCGCTGCTTTCATGGACCTGATGAACCGGGTGTTTAGACCGTACTTGGACCAGTTTGTGGTGGTTTTCATAGATGATGTACTCGTCTATTCTAGAGATCGGACGCAACACGGACAGCACTTGCGGATGGTTCTGGACACTCTGAGACGACGCAGGCTGTACGCCAAATACAGCAAGTGCGAGTTCTGGTTGAGGGAGGTGACCTTCTTGGGTCATGTGATCTCTGGTGACGGCCTGGCGGTGGACCCCGCCAAGGTCGAGGCAGTGCTCAGGTGGGAGAGACCGCGTTCAGTCACTGAGATTCGCAGTTTCCTGGGACTGGCAGGTTACTACAGACGGTTCATCAGAGGATTTTCACAGATTGCACGTCCTATGACACAGTTGACTCGGAAGGACGTGCCTTTCGCTTGGACTGACGCCTGTGAGGCGTGTTTTCTGGAGCTGGAGGAGAGGTTGACCTCGGCTCCTGTGCTCACCATCCCTGACAGTAGTGGTGGGTTCGTTGTGTACACGGACGCTTCCTTGCAGGGGTTAGGAGGTGTGCTCATGCAGAGGGGTCACGTGGTCGCTTACGCTTCGCGGCAACTGAAGCCCCATGAGCATACCTACCCTACCCACGACCTAGAGTTGGCAGCTGTTGTCTTCGCGCTGAAGACATGGAGGCACTACTTGTACGGTGAGACCTTCGAGATTTTTACAGATCACAAGAGCCTCAGATATCTTTTTGACCAGAAGGAGCTCAACATGAGACAGAGACGTTGGTTGGAGCTCCTGAAGGACTACGATTGCAGCATCTCCTACCACCCGGGAAAGGCCAATGTGGTGGCTGACGCCTTGAGCCGTAAGGCGCCCGCACGCTTGGCCAGTCTACAGTTACAGAGTTGGAGCCTTTTGGAGGAGGTGGGCAGTTGGCGACCTCTAGAGTTATGAGGATACTGTGGGGCAGTGACGGTGACACGGCAGACCAGGCCAGAGCTGATAGACCACATCATCACAGGACAGATGGCCGATTCGTACTTGCAGTCTTTGCGCGACAGAGTACTATCAGGAGACCCAGGGGACTTCTCTTTCATAGACCAGGTGCTACGCTTGAGGGGACGGTTGTGAGTTCCCAGAGACGAGGAGCTGTTGAGAGAGCTCCTGACTGAGGCACACGGTTCCAGATTCACCATACATCCCGGAAACACGAAAATGTACCACGACTTGAGACGCGAGTTTCGGTGGAGAGGGATGAAGCGAGATGTGGGTGAGTTCGTGCAGCAGTGCTTAGTGTGCCAGCAGGTGAAAGCCGAGCATCTGAGGCCTGCAGGGCCGCTTCAGCCGCTTCCAGTGCCAGAGTGGAAGTGGGAGAGCATCACCATGGACTTGGTAGTGGGCTTACCTGTTACCCAGCGGGGACACGACGCAGTCTGGGTAATAGTGGATAGATTGATGAAGACGGCACGATTCTTGCCGATCCGAGTCACTTTGGGACCAGCACAGTTGGCAGAGAGGTATATCCGTGATGTGGTACGACTACACGGAGTTCCGCGGGAGATCGTGTCCGACCGGGATGCCTGCTTTACATCCCAGTTTTGGGCTGAGTTTCAGCAGGCATTGGGGACGAGGTTGAGGTTTAGCACGGCTTACCACCCCCAGACGGACGGACAGTCTGAGCGCACGATACAGACACTTGAGGACCTTTTGCGTGCCTGTGTACTGGACTGGAGGGGCTCTTGGGAGGAACACCTGCCCCTGGCGGAGTTTGCATACAACAACAGTTATCACTCGAGCATCGGCATGGCTCCCTACGAAGCTCTGTACGGACGGAAGTGTACGGCACCCTTGAGTTGGGTTGAGGTGGGGACCAAGTGGGAGGTTGGCCCCAGGTTGATCCGGCAGAGTCAGGAGGTAGTTGA
Source organism: Thalassia testudinum (assembly GCA_037157565.1). NCBI lineage: Eukaryota > Viridiplantae > Streptophyta > Magnoliopsida > Alismatales > Hydrocharitaceae > Thalassia > Thalassia testudinum. The sequence goes on along the minus strand of JAZHRO010000022.1, from coordinate 63,498,551 downwards.
GCAGATCCACAGACGACTCCGCACTGTCAGGAGCAGACAGAAGAGCTACGCGGATCGGAGACGCAGAGAGGTGCAGTTTGAGGTTGGGGACCACGTCTTCCTTCGTGTTTCGCCCATGAAGGGCCTACAGCAGTTTGGGGTGAGAGGGAAGCTCGCGCCGAGGTTCGTAGGGCCCTTTGAGGTCCTGGAGCGGGTTGGACCCGTTGCTTACAGACTTGCCCTTCCCCCGCAGCTTTCTGGTGTGCACGACGTGTTCCACGTGTCCAACCTCAGGAAGTACGTAGCCGATTCCAGTCACGTACTGAGTCACGAGAGCGTCGAGGTGAGCAACGACCTGACCTACCCCGAGCGGCCAGTGCAGATCCTAGACCGAGTCGTCCGCAGTTTGAGACGAAAGCAAGTACCCCTGGTAAAGGTTTTGTGGAGGAGCCAGCGGTACGAGGAGGCTACCTGGGAGCCTGAGGCGGCAATGCGGGAGCAGTACTCGGAGCTTTTCGTGGGTACGCCTTTTCGGATCGGCTTCGGTCCTCTTTGAGTTTGTTATGGTTATTTGGACATCTTTTCCCCGCACCCTAGTTGGCGCAAGTTTCGGGGACGAAACTTCCTTTGAGTTTGTTATATTGTTACGAACGCGTGCCCCAGACGTCTTTTAAGACGTCTAGGAGGTGGCCCAGACGTCGGACCAGACGTCTGGGATCACATCCAGACGTCTGACAAGACGTCTGGGATCGTTTCCAGACATCTGGAAAATAGTTATTTTTCGCACGAAAGATTCGTCTGCGGGCCTGTGCGCGCAGACCCGCGATTCCTCTCTCTCTCTTTTTCCCTCTCTCTCTGCGGCTGCAGACCTGCCGCGCACTCTCTCCCTCCTCCTCGCGTGGCCTTAAAAGGCCACGCCTCCCCTCCCGTCGTCTCCACCGTCCCCTTCCTCTTCTCCTTCCTGTGCGCGAGAGCGAGCGAGCGCGAGGGCGGCAGCGGCGGCCGCAGTGAGCGCGGAGGAGGTGCGGCGTGCGAGGGCGTAGTTCTGCCGTGAGGGCGAGCTCGCCGGAGCGGCTTGGCCGGCCGGCGGAGGGCGCAGGGGGCGCGGAACGACGCGGAGAGGGACCTGCTGCGGTCTGAGCAGCAGACGCGCGAGGTGCGATGCGGGCGGCGTCGCGAGCGGAGGCCGAGTGGCACCCTGATTCTGGAAAAAATTTCCAGAATCAGACGTCTGGGTTGATAGCCAGACGGCGAGGGAGACGTTTGGAAGCTCATACAGACGTCTGAAAGGTGAGTATTCCGCTTTCTTCTTCCTTCCTGTCGATTGACCGTACTGAGGGAGGGAGTTGGCTGTGCGTAGGCTCGCTGATTCGCCATCCTTTGCGAATCAGGCGTCTGGAAGTTGTACCAGACGGCGGGAGTGACCTCCAGACGTTCGGGGTGACCATCGGACGTCTGGGAGCTAGGCCAGACGTCCCCGCAGACTTCTGGACGTTTGGGAAACCACGCTGAACAGGTAATTCTCTGATCCACTTTTTAAGACGTCTGGAAGAAGTTCCAGACGTCTGATTTTGCACAGTATCGTATTTTTCGACCCGTTTAGGGCCCGTTCGGGCTCCGTTTTCCGTGATTTGAGTTGCGCTCTTTTCAGAATTAATTCCTCTACCCGTCTACAGTAGCTATACACTGTTTTGAGACACTCCTTGTGTTTGATCCTTGTGATAGGGCCTCGTTCAGTTGCAGTCTTGAGAGTCGCGGAGGCACGCGGGATTCCCGATCACGCCCCCATTACTCCCGTTGTACCTGGTAGAGTGGCTTAAATTATTATTAAAATCTGTTAAAGTATGGAACCATAACTAGAATCTAGGACATTGCATGAATCCTAGGAATGAGAAATGTATGGAATGATAGCTCCTAGGTGTTGCATGAATCCTAGGGCTGGAAAACTAGTTGTATGCTAGATCCTAGGATGGAAAAACTAGTGGAATGTATAATACTGCAGTCTTGGAAAAAAAATGGAAAGGAATATAAAGCTGCCTGTAAATTGAATTAACAGCTGCCTGTTACGAATAAAGAAACATGAATGAGATCATGGGTCGTAAGAACGTGAAACTGGAAAGTGACACCTGGATGTTTGAGTTAAAAGGATGGAACCCTACGGGGAATTAGGAGTGGAACTCCTGGAAAGGGAAAGGAATGGAACTGAGATGTAGTTTGTACTGTCTCTTGGGTACGCAGTACCAAGGGAAGTACCTGTACCTGTTTAGTGCAGAGTGGGGCCAGCCACCCCAGGGACCCGGGGTTAGGATTGGCCGCTCTGTACCGACTTGTTGGCCCTCGTGTACGTAGTACCGAGGAGAGCTACTAGTGTTAGGAGAGTACTAGCTACCCCACGGGCCCCGGGGTTCTGCTAGCCTCCTTCACCGACTTGTTAGGCCCACTAGGGCAAATCAGGGTAGTCAGGCGAGGGTGCGCGGACTGTGGAGGGGCAAGGCCCCGGTTTGGTTACTGTGGAGGGGTTGGACCCCTGTTACTGAGAGGGCTCTGCCCTGTACTGGTTCCGTGTTGTGCTTTGGGCGCACCCGTTAACGGAAACGATTGATCGCGTGCCAGTACGGGTTAGCTACCTATGCGTTTATCACGCGTGCCGTAGTCACCGTTACGTCTGTCAGTGACCTTGGGGTGGTTGACTGAGGGTAGGATCACCACGGGGGACTCTCCCGGCCAGGAGAGCACCACGTGCTACTTCTACTTTTTGGAAAAGACTGCAATCAAGATCGTTCCCACGAGGAACATTCGAGATCAAGTAAAAGATCTGAGAAATAAATGAAATAGTGAGACAATTGAAAGATGCAAATAAAGAAAGTAATAGAACATAACAGCTACTGTACACTCTACTGTTGTCTTTAGTTTTAGTTGCCACTCTACTCAGCGTTTTGCTGACGTGTTACACTCGTTACCTTTTTCAGGACCTGGTGTTGAGCAGCCAGGGACAGCGGTTGCAGAGGACGCTGGGCCGAGTAGGGTCCAGTAGAGTTTACCACAGTCTTTTGTACCTCTTTTGTTTCTGTTATAGTGAGTAGTTCTTGTTTCCGCTGTACTTTCTTTACCTGCAGTTCATGTTATATGATAAATGTTGTTCTACTGTTGTGGTGGTATCTACTGTAGTAGTTTCTTTCCTTACTGCTGTACCTTCTTACTGTTAGTTATATTCATGCTGAATGTAGTTTATTTTACTGCTCTTTTGGTTACTTCCTCGTTGGACGACTATGTCTTGGGATTAGTCGAGTCGGTCCGGTTCTCGTGTCTCGTAGGGACTCGGGAGTCGGGTCGTTACAAAACATACTCCCATTGAACTATAGTATCATATAAAAGATGCAATGCCTATTCGGGCTACATGCTCATGAAAGACTCTAGGTGTTAGCCCCTTAGTGAGTGGATCTGCCACCATGGAGTGAGTTCCAATGTACTCTATGGACACTTGACTAGTTTGAACTCTTTCTTTAATTACCAGAAACTTAATGTCAATATGCTTTGACCTCGATGAACTTTTGTTGTTATTCAAATACAGCACTGCAGAATTATTGTCATAATAGATTCGTAGTGGTCATTCAGCACTACCCAAAATGAGTAAAGCTGTGACAAAATTCTTAAGCCATATTCCCTGCTTCGAGGCCTCAAAACATGCTATGAATTCTTCTTCCATGGTATATCATCGTTTGCTTAGCACTCCTTCACGAAATAGCTCCTCCTGGAAGCAGAAATATATAGCCCGAAGTAGACCTTTGGTTATCTTGACAACCCGCAAAATAAGAGTCTGGATACCCGAGGGCCACCAGAGTATCAGATCTCTTATATGTGAGTATGAAGTCTTTTATTTTCTGAAGATATTGCATGACCCGCTTTGTTGCATTCTAATGATTGGGTCCGGGATTACTCAAGTATCTGCCTAACATGCAAACAATGTATGCAATATCTGGCCGCGTGCAGACTTACGCATACATCAAACTTCCCACCGCTGACGCATAGGGAATATTCTCTATTTCCTTAGCTTAAACCTGATTCTTAAGGCACTGATTAAGGGAGAATTTATCCCCTTTAGCCATAGGAGTGTCTCTTGCCTTACAGTTTTTCATGCAAAATCTCTTTAAAATGGTTTCAATGTAGTTCTTTTGTGACAATCCAAGGATACCTAGAGAGTGGTCTCGGTGTATCTGGATTCCTAATACAAAAGAAGCTTCACCAAGATCTTTCATATCAAATTTGTTTGAAAGAAATCTCTTGGTTTCAAATAATAAACCATTATCATTAAAGGAAAGTAATATGTCATCGACATATAAAACTAGGAAAACATGTTTGCCCTTATCAAATTTATGGTATACACATTCATCGACTGAATTTGTCTCAAAACCAAATGAGACAACCTGATGAAATTTGTAATACCACTGACATGAAGCCTGTTGTAGACCATAGATGGCTTTCTTTAATCTACAAACCATTTACTTTGCATCACCTAAGGCAAAACATTCTGGTTGGACCATATATATCGTTTTATCAATGTCACCATTGAGAAATGTCATTTTCACGTCTATTTGGTGTAGCTCTAAGTCAAAATGAGCCACCAAAGCATAATGGTTCTAAAGGAGTCTTTAGAAGAAACTGGAGAGAATGTCTCTTTGAAATCAATGCCTTCCTTTTGAATGAAGCCTTTTGCAACAAGATGAGCCTTATACTTCTCCACATTGCCTTTAGAATCCCTCTTGGTTTTAAAAATCCATTTACAATCAATAAGTTTTACACCATTAGGAAATGAGACAAATTCCCAAATGTCATTGTCACTCATTGATTTCATTTCTTCATTCATGGCATCGGTCCATTCTTGGGAATAGGAACTCCTCATGGCATGAGTGACCGAAATGAGATCCGTATCCATTTGGTCTACCTCTAGTTCCTGGAGAAATACAACATAGTTAGTGAAAATTGCACTTCCCCTTTCCCTAGTGGATCACCTAAGGGGTGCTTCCTGAACATTTTGAGGTTGTTGAGTTCGATCCATAGGGAGATTTTCACCATTACTTTCATCCCTTTTTGTAGTTGGAATGACATTAGGAATGACAACTTGACCCTCTTCAATAATATCCATAGGAATAGAGTCGGGTTCCTGAAAAGTAATTTGCCTATCGCCTCCACCCAAACCAATATCCTCAAAAAAATAGGTGTTTCTCATTTAACAAAACGAGCGAGTCTAAGGGACAAAAAACTTATATCCCTTAGATCTTTTGGAGTATCCAACAGAATAATAGCTGAGCATTCTAGAGTCCAATTTCCTTTCATTAGGCCTATAAGGCCTAGCCTCAGTTAGACATTCCCAAATATGAAAGTGCCTAAGCCTTGGTAATTTACCAGTCCACATTTCATATGGGATTTTTGGTGCTGCTTTTGATGATACTCCATTTAAGATGTTTGCTACTGTCTTTAACGCTTCTCCCCAAAGGGACTCTGGTAAAGAAGTATGACTAATCATGCTTCTCACCATATCCTTAAGAGTTCTATTGCGCCGTTTTGCAACACCATTCATGCTAGGAGTCCCTGGCATGGTGTATTGAGGCACAATTCTACATTCATCTAGGAATGAAGCAAATGGTCCTTAGTGTTGTTCTCCTGATCTATCATATCTGCCGTAGTATTCATCACCACGATCAGATCTGACAGCCTTAATCCTTTTTCAAGTTGATTTTCAACTTCGGCCTTATAGGATTTGAAAGCGTCTAAAAACTGTGATTTCTCATTAATCAGATATAAGCATCCATATATAGAGAAATCGTCTATGAACGTAATAAAATATTGTTGACCATTCCATGAAGTCGTAGGGAATGGCCCACAAATACCTGTATGTATCAGTTCTAAGACGTTTGTAGCTCTTATGTTACCTATACCTGATTTGTTTGTTCATTTCCCTTTTAAACATTCTACACAGACACTTAAATCCGTATAATTAAGGGAATGAAGAATTCCTGTGGAAATAAGCCTATCAATTCACTTTTTAAAGATATGACCCAAACGCCTATGCCATAATATTTTGAAATCCTCACAAGTTAATTTTCTTCTTGTACCACTAGATGTAGCATGCAAGGTTTCAAAAGTAGAAGAAAACGTATGAAGCTTATATAGATTGTCATTCAAAGAGAAAGAACCAGTAGCAATAAGACTTGAATCAAGAAACAACTTAAATTGCTTACCTCCAAAAGAACAAGAATAACCTGACTTGTCTAATAGATAAACAAAAATTAAGTTCTGTCTAAATGATGGTACTAAAAAAGTTTCTTTCAAATCTAAAGCACAACTAGTACTTAAAAGTAATCTAAAAAATGCAACAGCTTCGACCTCCACCTTCTTGCCGTCGCCTACGTATATGAACCTTTCGGCTTCACTTGGCAGTCAGCAATTTAAGCAACCCTACATAGACATACTAATGTGAATAGTTGTTCCCGAATCTATCCACCAAATGTATTAGGGTACGGAAGTTAAATTAACTTCTGAGAAAACATAAGAAAGATACGTACCCTTCTTATCACGCCAGGTGTGATACTTTGTACAGTCCTTCTTTACGTGTCCTTCACCCTTGTAGAAGAAATAGGTTGCCTTAGGCTTCTTCTGTTTGCCTTTGGATGAAGAACTGGCAGTAGCATCATTCGCTCTTTTCCATTTGAAACTGGTAACTAAATGAGTACTTTCAGGTTTGTCCTGCTTAAGTCTCTCATCTTCTTTCACACGATGAGAAATGAGCTCATTGAGAGACCATTTCTCCCTTTGATAGTTATAACTTATTTTAAACTGTCCATACTGTGTAGGAAGTGATATCAAAACTAAATGCACTAGGAGGTCTACTGTGCAGGAAGTGATACCAAAACTAAATGCGCCAGAAGGTCTTCCGACAGTTCCAGTTTCAGTGCCTTTAGCTTTGAAGCCAAATGAGACATCTCTATGATGTGCTCCCTTATGCTCCCAGTTCCTTTATACTTAAGAGAGACGAGCTTCCCCAAAAGGTTGCTTGTCTTAGTCTTTTCATTTTTCTCAAAACGTTTCTCTATCTCATCAAGAAATCCTTTGGCATTGGACTCCTTTAAGATAGTGTTTAAGCAATAAATCAGTATTTTAAAATTTCTTCGTTGTAATATAGTCAAAATCGCTAAAACAAATAAATTTATTACTTAAATTTCAAGTCCGAGGTCGAACATAGGGAGTAATATAGAATTCAAAACTCAAGATCACAATTTAACTCAAGAATAGAGATTGCAATAAGAATAATGTCAGGATCAATATGCCAAAAGAATGGAGTAAAATGGTGATTTAAATCACCAATTACTACTCACAAATAACACTTAAATCAAAGCCTCAAATAGATGTTAATCAAATGTATCAGACGTCTTAAATAACCCTGTGCTACAGTGCTAGAGACTCAAGGGTCTCTTCCTCTTCCTGTGCAGCTTCCTTCTTTCTTTCTCTGAGCTTCTCCTCTTCTTCTCTTCTTTTCCTCTTCCTGTGCGGTACATTCTCTTTATCTTCTTCTGCTCAAGCCTTCCTCTCTTCTTCTTTCTTTCTCTATTTCTTCTTCTTCTTCTCTTCTTCTTTCTTTCCTCATGCTCAGAGGGCAGCCATCATAAGTTTTGGCTAAGTGTTGCACGGGGCAAAACCCTCCCCTGCCTCGTGCTCTCTCTCTCTTTCTCTCCTCTTAGGTTTCGCCCTCCTAGGGCCACTCAGGGTATAGTTGGGTAATCGGGTAGGCGCGTACACGAGTCCAAGGTTGCGGGCGTGATCTCAGCCGAGGAGTGAAGGCTTAGGCAGGTCGGGCGCACCAGGTCCATGGAGGAGAGGTCATGAATGAGGCACGTGAGCGGGTGAGCAGGGACCTCACCCTTAGTGTCTGAGGCAAATAGCCTAAGACACAAAAATAATTTAAGCGCTGCGGGGCGCTCTTCAGCTGACGATGTGGGACTATCTGCATCGCTCTCCTTCACACGTCTGCAGCAGCAAGTCTTCCTTCAATTGCCTCAGCTAGCGTGGTCAATGAGTCTAATTGCCCACCTGGACGTGTTCGCGAGTTGTTTCCGCGTAACCTGGGGATAGAGCCTGGAGCTCACACCATAAGAACATGGCTCCAATCTTTCTTGGAGCTCCTTCGTTAATGGTGGCGATGGGTGAAACCTGAAATCAAGCAAAACGGCCTCTCAACCCTGTCAGAAGGTTCAGGAAGGATCGCCGAACCACGATGAATGCAATGGTGGTGGTTGTGTGGTGTGGCGAGGTCCGTGAGTGTGAGGTGGAGTTAGACTGTGGGTGTAAGAGTGGCTGTGTTCGGAGGTGAGTTTGGATGAGCGATAGGGGGAATTAGGTTAGGGCTTTTGTGCGTGGAGCGATGGCGTAGCTTATGGGGGTGGTAGTGCTCGATTCGTGCGATGGAGCAGCGGTTGGGCGTTGCTGGAGCTTTGCCAGAGTGGAAGAAGGTGACAGTGTTGAGGGAGAATCAATGGTTGTGTGTGTGTTGTGAGATTGGGAAAAGAAAGTATTGTTACGACCCGGTTCCCAAATCCCTACAGGACCAGAGATCGGCTCGACTCGACTAATCCCAAGACCCAGTCGTCTAACAAGTAATAATTGAAAAGCAGGAAAATAAACCACATCCACCATGCAATGTAACTAATAGTAAAAGCGTACAAGCAGTAAAGAAAATAAAAGCTGCTAGTCAGTACATACCACCACAACAACAGGAAAGTAGAACAAAAGTATAGTAACAGGAACAGTAAACAAAGTCTGAAACTCACTAGCAAAAAGAGAGTACAACAACAGTAAGAAAATTACTGCTGGGCTCGATTGGGCCCAGCACCCTCCGTAGCCGGTAACTTAGGCTGCTCAACTCCTAGACCTGTAAAGGGTTATGAGAAAACGGAGTCAGCGAACGTTGAGTAGAGTGGTAACTAAACTATATAAAGCAGTAAAAGCTAGTGTTGACGTGGTCTCGATCATGTTTTAACAGTTAGTTACGTCGTAGTATAGGTGATCAAGCGTTGTCAACAAATAAAAGTTTATTACTCGAAAACCTAAGTATCCGATGTCGAACACAGGGAGTAATTGGAATTTACTACTAATCTCAAGAATGTAATTGAACACTTAATTACTCAAAACTTAATTCAAAACATATAAATGCATGAGTTTGAAAAGTAATTGTGGCAAAAAGAAAGAATTTGGACGTTTAATCATGGGATCACACGTCTTAAAAGATGTCTTCTCCTCTCTTGTTCTTCTTCTTCTGATTTTCTTCCTTTCTTCTTCTTTGTGCTTCTTCTTTCTTCTCTGCAGTGCCTTGCTTCTTTCTCCTTCTTTTCTCTGCAGTTATACTTTCTCTCTACGGGTCTTCTTCTTCCTTGGCTCTGCTTTCTCTTCTTCCTTCCTTGGTTCTGTTTTCCTTTGCCTTCAGTTTCTCTTCTTCTTCTTCTTCAGTTCCTCTTCTCTTTTTCCTTCGCCTCTTCCTTTCCTTCTCTTTTTCCTCTACGAAGCCTTCCTTCCTTCTACTTCTTCTCCTTAGCAGCTAAGTGTTAGCTTCACCTCTCCCTTCTACCTTCCCTGCACAAACCAAAGAAAAGCAAAACCTATCCCTCTACCCACACCCGCATGTCTCTCTCTCTGTGTAAACCACTCTTTAGCACGCTCTCCCAGAGCCGGGTAAACGGGTCAGGTCGTGCGCCCGGGTCCAGGCGCACTGGCGTGAGGGTGGTGCGCGAGGAGTGCTCAGGGTAGTGTCGGGTCGGGTCGTCATATCCTTGTGGTGAACTCACGGACGAGGCGGTGAGAATAGGTAAGGGACCTCACCCCATGTGCGTTCGGAGGCAACGGGCTCATATCACAAAAACGATATAACTCACTCCAGCGCTTTGTGACTTAACGATGTAGGACTAATGCCCACCGCTTTTTCTCACACGCCCGCAGCAGACCGTGCCTTCAATTCCCACAATTGCAGGCTCTGTGGCGTCACTCGCTGGGTCGACTGTCTTCGTAGGACCTGCCCAAGTTTGCAGCACCTGGAATCCTGCAGTCTCGCGACCTGGAGCAAGCAAGAAGCTTCCTCGATTCACCGCTAATGGTGGCCGGGGCGTGAAACCTGTTGGACACGAAAAGAGCCTCGCAGCTTAATCAGATCACCGGGGGACCCTCGCCGTGTCACGGCGAAGGTGAGGCGCTAGGTGGCTGGCCGTGGGGAGGCCTAGGCGTGCGTGCCTAGGTCGCCCTGTGGCCAGTCGGATGGGTTTGATCGGGGGGTAGTTGTGGAGGCGTAGAGGGTCTATGGATGGGCAGAGGTTATTCAGTGAGGTGAGGAGGAGGTTATGCGATGGTCGGCGAGGCGTGTGGGGCTGTGGAGCGATGGGAGCGTTTCGCCGGAGGGTGGCCGGAGATGAGGAAGGTGGTGGTGGACAGGGACGGTCGAGGGGCGGTTGCGTGAAATAAAATGAGGGAAATGAAAGAGGGGATAGAGAAGAATAGTTTTAACCTAACTAAAGGAATGAAGGGGACGAGAAGGCGGCCAACAGTACCTGCTGTCGCCGGAGAAGAAAGTGTCCGGTGGAGGAAGATGGCGGCGACGACGGGACTAGGGCAGCTCGCACGGGTGTTGCGCGATGCAGAGGAGAATGAGGAGGACGGCTTTGCCACTGGTTTTGTGGCAGAGCGACGAGGAAGAGGAGTGGGGCTCGCCGGAGCTCGCTGGACCCCTTGGCCGAAGAGGAAGAAGAGGAATTTGGGGTGGAATCCTAGCTAAGTCGAGCTGAGGAGGTGCGGTCGGAGTTAGGGTTTAATTTATAGGTGCTGGCCGAGCTTCTGGTGCTTGGAGGGCACGCCTTCTGCCTCTGACGTCTCACCGGAGATGGAAGGTAGTTAGATACCCAAATCTCTCGTGCGTTTGCATGAGAGATTGGGTGCAAATCTGGGATCATGCTTGATTTCAGATGGAAGGGGATTCATCAGAGAATTCCCTTCCAATTCTGGGAGGAGATCTCTGAGGGATCAGAGAGTATCCCCCCTGCCTTCCTCGTCGGAGAAGGATTTCTCCCCATTAATGGAGGAGGGACCTGATTGTAAGATTGGTGAGAAATTTAGGAGGGTTTATGTGATGGTTTTCAAAAGATAGGGACCAAAATGTGATTGGGTGTACTAAATTGCAAAGTAGGTCAAGATGACCTCCCCTTAGGTCCAAATTTTGGTATAAACCTAATTTGGACCTAAGAAATCTAATGGTGAAGTTGGATTTTATGATTTACCACGTTTGACTGGATATTTTGCATAAAAACCCAAATTAGGTCAATTGATGAGCTAGGACCCTAATCTAGGTCAAACTAGGTTCCAAAGGCCAAATTGAATGTTCTACACCCTAGGGGATATTTTTCCATGAATTTTAGAGGGTTTACTTGATTTTTATATTGACCAAAACCTTGTTGAATTAAGCGGGTCTGTTTTAGGGTTACCAGATGTCATTTAATTCCTGGATTGCACATGAACCCATTTCTGATTGAATCAACCCACTTTTTATCTCATTTAGACCATTTGACCTATGTTTTGTCTCTGAGAAATCCCTTTTATGTACTACAATGGTAAAATTACAGTTTTAACCTTTATTTCATGTTTTCTTCTCAGAACACTTATACCTTCAATTAAGCCCTCTTCTAAGTTATGCAGGAGCTTTTATTCTCTTTATTAGGTCAAAATGAGATAGTTATGTCTCATGATGAGGCTCTCATCATACCCTCATGCCTAGCTTTTGCTAGTCCCTTAGCAAAATTTCAAGGTTTTAACTTCCATTCTAGACCCTGAGTGTCTATCAACAATTATGATAAGTGTTTCTCTTTTTCTTTTGTGATTAGGTCAGAATGCTGACAATAGGCCTAGAGGTACTCAAGTACCGACGAAAATTCGGACTTGACCCGCTTTAGCCTCAGTCCTCCGCAAAGGTTTTCAAGGCCCACAGAAACTAACCTAGGGTTTGTTGGACTCCGCGGTTAAAGCACCCATGCTTGAGACATTTTTAGCTTAGGTTCAGTTTGCAATGCATTTTTGTAAGAGAGAGACAGACGATTTATTTGTTTGGAGAGCTTTCTCTCTCTTTTCTTTTTATTTCTAGCTTTAGATTAGCTTCTCAACACGGTCTGTATCGGATTCCTCGTCCCCATCATCAATCCTCAAGGGTCCCTGGCTATCGATGCTTTGAGATAGCACCGCCCATGGCAACCCCCAGAAGCCTGGCTTTTGAGATAATCTTGCCAATGGCGTTCCATGGCCGAATTCAGACCCTGGCGATTGACATTTCATGATAATGCCGCCCATGGTATTTGAACCAGTAGAGTGCTTACATGCCCCCAGTAGGATATTTAAATATCCTAAGAGACAAGCACCAAGGAGATGATATGTTGTTACGCATCTTCGAGGGGAATTTCCCGCCTCTCCGCGCCGGGAACTCATCCAAATCAACTTGTGCTGATCGGCCGCTCCTAATCTAGGTGACTTTTTCAGAACATTTAAATGCTTTTTGCGTGATTTTGATATTTATGCGCACTGAACCAGACTGTGTGTGAATTTGGGGTGCGTAGGTTATCGAATCTCGCAAATCGAAGGTCAGTTAACGAAGCCGAATACTTCCTACATCTTAGACCTAATACTTAAGCTTCGCATTTTCCCCAACCTCTTGAGGATTATCCAGATCTTAGCAGATACGTGAATTATTAAGCTAAAGAATCTAGCCCAAGAGGCCTAAGACCAGTGTTCCCGCGAATCTCTTGTTATGTCTCCTTAGCACTTTTCTTTTCATTTTTCTCTTTTCTTGATCTGGTCTAGAACTTTAGTTAATCCCTTAATGACTACCTCTTTTTCTTTTTCATTTTGTGCTCCTTTTTTGGCATTTTTGCTCTTTTTCTCCTCCTTATAATTATGTGGCTCACAAAATTTCCTCCCTCCAATTTTTTCATAATTTTTCAATTTTTTTTGTTTTCGACATATGTGAATTTTTTTGTGAGAATCCTTCTAACTTTTTCTTGGTTCTGTATGTATGCACTTTATCACCCCCCCATGCCTAAGTTTGGCAATGTCCTCATTGTAAACGGAGGGTGTGAAATAGTGTTGAGGTCAGGGACTTAGAATAGGATACATCGGGTGGGTGAATGGGTCAGAAATGACTGATGCGGACAATTTTAATCTCTGGTACGTGTACCGATGGTGGAACTGTCTAAGGCTGAACTCAAGGTGCAATGGACATGGAGTACAGACGGATAATCAGACGGGTCTCTGTTTTTGGAATGACGGGTTGCCTCCTGTTAAGCGCTAAATTCAATGCCTTCAGCCGAGCGGAAAATGGGGTGGAGAGGGAGTGGTCAAATCAGCGGAATTTTGTAAAACAAGCACCTTGATTAGGAGCCTGGTTGGTCCAACCAGGTGCTTGTTAAGATCAATAGGCTGATGATGCAGCCTAAACCCAATAAGTCTGGTGGGTTGATAGATGTAGATCAACAGATGCGGAACCCACCATAAGTAATGTGATTCAGATGGATATGGAAGTGAAAACTCGGGTTTAGGCTAAGTCGAATCAGCCTGGTCAGAGTAAGGTTCCAAAAAATAGTTAATGTATGGTGTGGAAACCCTACAGGGGTGATCAAAGAATGATGGCTCCTGATTTTCAGTCTGATCAATACCCGATACCTGGTATAGATATGGAGTTGAATCATCTGCAAACGACTTAGTGAGAGGTGAATCAGAATAGAAATTGAGTCCGGTTGCGGGTCGGGGTAGAGAACGGGTTTTGATTGATTCTGTATATTTGGAGCAGGTGGCTTCAAATAGAATTGGCTTGTTCTAATCAGGAAGCAGATTTTCTCCGATGTTATGGTCAGATTCGAAATCGTCGGAGAGTTTGCGAAAATCAAAATCTGAATGAGATTCAAGATCATGAGTTCCACCACAGAATAACTCATATGCTGTAGATTCAGCAGCCTGACTGGGGTCTAGCCTAAATGTTAATTCTGAGCTTAAAAAGGTGTCCCTATCTGGTAGAGGCTCAGGTTCTAAGCTAGTAGGGCAGACCCAATTGAAATTGCAGTCGTCCAACTCCTCAGTTTCTATATCGTAGATTGGCATGCCTTCCGAAAAATCGATTAGTTCCTCTGAGGATGTTGGCGATGGATATTCATCAAATAGAGGCCCAAAATCATATTCTTCATTGCAAGATTGATCTTCTTCATATGGGGCCTTGAAATCTTCAAAATAGGTTTCAAATCTAGATTCTGGGCTTAGGATGTGGGTTGAATTACTAGAATCTAGGTCCGAATAACCTTCGAGGGTCACCTTATCAGAATAAGGGACGGAATTTACACCCTCGAGAGGTTCAGTTCTACTCTCATTATTGCAGGAGTTCTAGGATTCTAAGCCTGGTGATTTATGGAATTCACTAGACGTCCATCCCATCCTCCGGAAGGCACACTGGACTTCTGATACTGGAAAAACTCCAGTATTAGAACGCGCTCCCACTTCTCTCGCTGCGCTGCACCGTGACGGCTGCAGCTCCGACCGCAGCAGGAAGTCGGGGACGACGCCCCGACGCTCTCCTCCTCCCGCACGCGTCGCAGCGGCTGTGTAACCCTCCGGTGAGCTCCCACGAAGCTTGCGAGCTTGGCCTCCTCCTCCTCACGCTCCTCCTCCTCCTCGCTCTTGCTCCCTCTCTCTTGCGCGCCTCACTCACGGCAGTGGAGGGGGAAGGAAGGTGGTGGTCATGGAGTGGAGAGGAGAGGAAGGGGGCTCTTATATAGGCAATGGGTTAGGGCTCGGCGAGGGGGAGAGAAAGAAGAAGAGAGAGTAGGGAAAAGGGTTTGCGCGTTGGCTACGCGTAGAACCAACTTCGTGTACAGATTTTTCAATTTCCAGACGTCTAGGAAGCAGTCCAGACGTCTGGCCAGATGACTAACTGATAGTCCAGACGTCTTAAAAGGCTCAAAACAGAATGTGTCTTTACAAATATAGTGAGAGAGAGGGACAGAGGAACTTAGAGTCGTGGTAGAGAGACGGAGGGCACCGGTGTTGGTTGACCGGAGCCGGAGAAGGAGGATGGTGCGACGAGGTGGCGACATCGACTGAGGGAGAGGCACGACCTCTCGTTAGCAGGAGAGGTTCGCGAAGATGAGGGGAGGATAATTGGCCATCCAATTTAATGGTTGGACGGCTGAAGGAGGGCAGAGAGGGGTCGCTGGAGCTAATTCTGAAGGTGACCGAAGATGGAGAAGAGGGTTTCTCAGGCCAAAAACTAGCTAAAGAGCATGGCTGTGCCCTAGGGTTTCTTTTATAGAGCTCAGGAAGGATCTTAAGCTTGGAGGCCAAGCTTCCAAGCTTGGAAATGTCGTTGGAGCAGGAAACCCATTTGTTCCATGAGTTCCCATTAGGATTTGGGCGAGAATTGTGGCCCAAGATGCAGTTCAAAAGGAAGGGAATTCCTTGACGAACTTCCCTTTCAAATTTGAAAGGGATTCGTCAAGGAATCAAGGAGTTCTTTCTATTTCAAGGTCGCCGATGCTTGTAGGAATAGGGGTAATGGTGGTAGGAACCTAGTTGTGAAGATGATAACAAAGTTGGGGGTCTATTTGTAAGGATTTTGAAAGTTAAGGGCGTAAATGTAATCAGGCCGGATCAATTTGCAAACTAGGTCAAGACAATTTCATCTTGGGTCCAAATTTTGGTTCAAACCTAATTTAAACCTAAGGAATCCAATGGTGAAGTTGGATTTTGGTTTTGATCACGTTTGATTGGGTAATTTATGTAAAAATCTAATTTAGGGTAAATGTCTGTCTGAGACTCTATTTTGGGTCAAAATAGGTTCTGATGGTCAATTTGAAGGTTCCAAACCCTAAAGAATATTTTTATATGAATTTTAGAGGGTTTAGGTGAATTTTATCCTGACCATAAGCTCAATTAATTAAGCAGGTGATGAGAGACTCATCATGATATCTAATTACCCCTAATTAACTAATCTTCCTAGTTAATTAGCTAAGGTTATGAACATATAAGGGTTTATTATAGAATAAGGGATATTTAGTAAAGGACCTTAAAATAAGATAAAAATGACATTTTATCATCCAATTAACATTATTAAAAATTTAGTTAATAATTCGACTCGAAATTCTATTAATCATTTCCATAATTAATAAGTTAAGTAACTTAAACATAATGTATACCTAAGTATATAATAACTTAAGTAATTTTACTTAATCTAATAAATTCATCTAAAAGGGTCAAAATTGTAAATTCAAGGAGAAAATATAATATTTACCTTATTTACTAACATATATAAAAAGTTGAAAAAACTCTAAGTTAAAATAAACCTTCAAAACCTGAGTTTACATTTTGGTCCTTAAAACTTATTACAATCGGGTCCTTATTTCTCACATAGGTCCGCCAACTACTATAAATACCCCCTCACCCCTCTGATTTCACTCAAGTTGGCTCCCTTCCCTCTTCTAACACTGCAGCCGATTTTGATAGGCTATTCGTCCAAAACTCCGGCGACTTTCCATCTCACTCTCCGACTTCCTCCGTCTATCTTGACTAGTCGAGGAGATTCACCGTGGTCTGCCATGTCTCTGGACATAGGCGCCGACTCAAGGAATCCTTTGCTTCACTTCAAATTTGCCCGCCGGAGATCTTCCTCTCCACCCTCTGATTTCGTCGTCCGCTATTAACCTTCCGCGGAACCCTATTGACCCCTTCGTCCAGGTAACAGTAGATTAGGAGTAGGAGTAGGAGTAGAAGTAGGTTAGCTTAGCTAGGTAGTTAGTTAGTTGAGCTCGCTAGAGCTTTAATCTTGTCTTTTTAATTCACTGTCCACCTTTTTCCTTCTCCCACAATCATTTCTAATCCATTTAATCGCTTAATTGATCACCTAATCGCCTAAATCAACTTCACCTCCACCGACTGCTGTCACTGTCCATGGTGACAATAGTGGGCTTAGATTTACCTTCACTAGGTCTTCCATCATCTATCCACCACTTATGGACCCTAATTGACACTATAATACATAGAATTATCACATATAAACTAAACACCCAATTTTAATTAAGTTCCTGAGCTCGCTGTCAATGGCGGCTCAAGAGCAGTTCAAATCCTAAATTAAATATATATTTATGATCATAAATACTTGTTGACTTGTTTTAACCACTCAATTAAGTGGTAAAATAGGTCTTGAGCTTAATCCACACAGATCTTTTAAAGAAATGAATTTTACTGTTAAATCTTAATTTTAATGGACAAATGAAGAATTAATTGAATTCTTGAGGTTCCTTACAACCTCAGGAACCTTTTTAGATTAAAAATATCAAGTTTAAACAATCTGTGCACACTTTTCACATTTTCTGGACTCACCGGAGCTTCAGCGAGCTCCAACGAGCCATTCTTGAGATTTAGCCTTTAGAATTTGTTGAGAAGCTCTAGATCAATGATTTGAGGATTACTGATTGTGCTGAGGTATTTTAATTGAGATTTTAGTGTCTGGAGTTGTTGTTAGGTCTTCATCTTCTCCAACTCCAGCAGAGTTGGAGAAGTCTGACAGAGAAATCTAAGAAGCATTTAAGGAACCTAGAAGCTTCAGTGCAATGCACTGAAACTATTCATGTTTCCAAATCACTGTCACAACTCTTAGATTGCTCTGATGAACAAACACTTTTTGGAGCTCAGGCAGCAAGATTGTAACCCTAGAAATATTAGTTAGAACACCTATCTGAGAGGCTGAGCAAATTCCTGATGTTGAAAGAACTTGATTTGAGGCTTTAATTGCCTGTGGAGAGACTTTGAACAGAAAGTCAAATTTTTGTGCCTTCATAGTCAAACTGAGTTTGATTATGGAGTTCTGAGCTCAATCTAAGGAATTGGTGAGATAAAGTTGTTTCTGGGATCTTCATGAATGATATTAGAATGAATTAAGTGAGCTCAGACTTGATATTTAGTAAAAATTTGAACTCTGCCAGTTTGGGTTGTTTTCGAACCCAAATTGATGGCAGTGTTATTTGGATGAGATTTGAACTTGAATCTTGCCCAGATCAGTTAATTTTAATCCTTAGAACTTGTTTTAATTGATCAGTAATGTTCCTCTGTGTCTATCTATCTATTTTAAGTTGTAAAATATGATCTTTGAAGCTTTCAGAGAAGTGTAGAGCTTTCATGAGTTTCCTGAAGCTCTTGAGAGCTTAGAACCTACTCCAGTAGATGCAGAATAAACTGTAGAACCTGTTCAGACCTTTAGTTGAGAGAGAAAAGTCCATCTAAGGACTCTGTGACATTAATTTCCATTTCCAGGCATTTTTACCCACAGGAACCCCTTGATTTCACTCCTCAAATTGAAGAGGAAAACATCCTCTTATCCTTAAATTGACCCTACAATCCTATAGAGTAACCTTAGAGCTTTCCAACAAACCTTGAATCATTTGATTTGGAGCTCTGAGCTAGGAGATATGATTAGTTGAAGTTGGGTCTGGAAGGGGTTAAGATAGTCTCACATCGGAAGCTTCAGAGCACGTGCGTGGGAATAAAATGATTTTGTTGTATACGCTCCCCAGTTGTCAAGCGCTGGGCACGAACTGAGCATTCTGACCTTATGAGCATTGTGTGTGTGTGCGGGCTTGTGTGCCTGCGGATGTGCGCCTAAGTGGGCGTGAGCGTGTGTGCCCTGGGAAGGCGAGGCTTGGGAGGTGATTGAGCTGGTTCGGCTTGAGAGAGGGTCGGTTTGGCTTAAGAAAGAAAATAAACCAAAATCGAACCTAATTGAAATCATGCGAGGATCGAGTAGGGTCTGGTCCCACCCTGGTCTCAAGGTGCTGTGTATCCTCGAAAGGACCTCGCCGTAAATAAAATAATTTTTGGTTAAAATGTAAAAAAAACCCGATTCATTTGAAGGATTAAAGAAAAAGAAAAGAGTTCGAAGGGTAAGTAAAAGAAGAAAGAAGAAAAAGAAAGAAGAAGAGAGAGGCTGAAGAAATGAGTTTTATTTCTTTAATTTTTGTACAAAATTATTTTAATTGTAATAAGGCGTGTTTTAATAGAATAACTTTTATTGCCTTAATTCCTTTGAAATAAAATTGGAAAACAAACATGTTTACTTGTTAATAAAGTATATCATTTGAGTAAAAATGTTTTTCATATGGAATTTTGTATATTCTTTATAGTTTAAATATTTTGGCAAAATTCATGCTCTTAAAATTAACTTAATTATACCTCCTAAACTTAAAAAGAAAATAAAAGATAATTGACGAATTTAAAACGAATTATACCTCCTAGCGAACGACCTTGACTCAACTAGTAAAAATTTCTAAAATGTTAGGTTAATTCGACCGCATATTACACAACCGACACAATTTCGAGTTAACCTAAGTGACTTTTTCTACTATTAATTAAGTAAAATTAACTTAATTACTGAGTTGAGTAAGCCATGTGATCATTTTAATGGTGCCGATGCCAGGGAGGTAATATTTTGTTTCATTTCATTCATCAAAACATTCCCTGGCATTATTTCATCTAACCATCATTTTAATAGCACCGTTGCCGGGGAGGCAATCCTTTAATTCACTAGAATTAAGTTGGAGTAATTGTCTAATTAGGAGGTATTTTGTAATTATATTTTTGTTCTAATTAGTGTGTTTTGTTTTGTTTTTATTTTTTTATTTTTTGTTTTCTGTCTTCTTTTCAGGTTTACCTCTGCGGGTAATCTCAGGAGAAGGCGGGAAACTATTGTCGCATGTTGCTATTTTTGTTTTCGTGAGTATTCCTTGTCTTAGTCTTTAGAGTAGTGTGTATTGTTGCATTAAAAATTAAAAAAAAAAATACAAAAATACATCTTTATCTGACTAGCAGCAGCATATCATAAACATACACTCTTAGGAGTGCATATTATCTGCTAGTAGTTTTTGTGAATCTGACTCGGGAATTTTCACTTTAAGTGTGAGTTAAAAATAAAAACACATAAAAATTGAATATCCACGAAATTTAAAAAAATGAAAATTTCAAAAATGACAAATTTTTTTTTTAAATAAAAAAATTTCATAAAAATTTGAAAAGAAAAATCATAAAAATTGAAAAATTCTTATATACATAAAAATAAAAATATATAAATACAAAAATTTGAAAATGAAAATTCATAAAAATAATAAGAAGGGTATATTCATTTTAATAAAGAAGAAAAGAAGAAGAATATATAAATATATATATTATAATTAAGAGCTTAATTTTCTTTTAGGTCAGAAGTTTAAAATGTATATAGAATATATATTAGAATATTTAAGAGCATTCAATTCTTAATTAGATTTTACTTAAACATTTTGTGGAAACACACTTTTGTGTTTAAAATTTTTAAAACAAGATTTTATTTGAATTAGGAATCTTTAAATCTTTTAAAGATTTGTTTTTCTATTTTTACCTTGAATTAAGAAACTAAGTGTGTTAAGATTTTAAACTTAAGTTTTGGAATTAAATTATAACTTTCCAATCAATTAGATTAAGTGATCCTTTTGCATTTTGAAAATTTGATTTTATCATAAAGTTAAGTAAAAAGACCAGATATTCAGAGTTAATGAAATAGAGAGTTGGTAGAATTTTAGTTTACAAAACTTACAGGCTAAAGATAATAATTAGACTTGGTAAATTTTGTCTTGACGGATCCTATAGGAGGAAACTAAGAATTTGAAGAACCTAAGAGTGAAAGGCTTTGTTGTCCAAGCTCTGGTTTGAGAGCTAAGTAACCTAAATATTTAAATTCACACACATAGAATTGTCTTGTTGGCATCTGAGATCGCGAAAACACAAAGGTTAAGAGATCAGTTCTGAATCCTCTTTAGTCCAAGGATTTCTGCGGGGCGGTTCTTGAAAGGGTGAAGGATGTGCCACTCACCTAGAAAAAGGATTTGGAGAATAAAGTTAGTAAGAAAAATGAGAAGGGGGGAAAAGAAAAGAAAAATATAAATAAAACACCCTGCAGTTAAGTGCCTTGTTAAAAATGGGTGCTTATGTAGTTTTTCCACATAATAAATAAAAGCATCTCAATACAAATGGATGCTACCCTTCCTTCCATCAAATAAAAAGAACACCTCGCTACAAATGGGTGTTCTAGCCTATAGAAAAAGTAAAAAAATATGGAGAAAAAAATATTAGGAATAAGAGGCCCAGTGGTCCACCGGGGAGATATACACAAAAAGTGTTGACCTCGGGATAGAAAAATAGTGAGGAGAAAGCAACCAAACCTGAGTAAGGTCAAGCCAAAGGCTTGAATTAGAATAATTGGGATTGGAAATTGATGTCTTAAGATCTGGATTTTTGCAACTTTGGATGCCTTTAGGACAAATCTCTTCACTAAGCACAGATGTTTTAAAATCATAGCTACTGAACCTTGGTATTGAGCAATGAAGTCTAGGAAATAGGGTTTTGAAGATTTTAAGTTGAGACCTAAAGGAGAAGAATTGACAAAATCCTAGGTCTAGAAGTTATTCTTTAGTATTGTAGGCTAGTAAATTAGAGTTTTACTACTCTAAGTTTGATTAATAATGAGTATCTGGTTAATTCGCTTAAACTTATATTGATAAAAGTCAAATATCATAAACAAAGGATTGACTTAAATCTATTTGAGTTAAAATTTAATTCTCAATTCTTAAGTTTTGTTTTCTTAAAACACTTTGTATTTTAATTTAAGTTAAGAATAGTTACAAAGGTTAAGAGATTTTTGAAGAATTCTAATTCAAAATAAAATTCTTGTTTACAAATTGTTTTAAGTGTGTTTCGAAAATGTTATAAGTATAAGTCTTAAGTAAGAAAATTTTCACATATGCTCTATACATTAATCATTTATATTAAACTTAAAAATTTCTGACCTAAGCTTTCCTCTACATAGTTACTATTTATAATAATTTCAACCCAAGTGCTTTAAATCATCATAGTCTTAGTTAATTTTGCTAGGGACTAGCAAAACTTTGGTTTGGGGTCCTAGTTCTGAAGATGATAACAAAGTTGGGGGCCTATTTGTATGGATTTTGAAAGTTAAGGGTGTAAATGTAATCAGACCGGACCAATTTGCAAACTAGGTCAAGATAATTTCATCTTGGGTCCAAATTTTGTTGCAAACCTAATTTGGACCTAAGGAATCCAATGGTGAAGTTTAATTTTGGTTTTCATCACGTTTGACTGGGTAATTTATGTAAAAATCTAATTTAGGGTAAATGTCTGTCTAAGACTCTATTTTGGGCCAAAACAGGTTCGATGGTCAATTTGAATGTTTTAAACCATAAAGAATATTTTTATATGAATTTTAGAGGATTTAGGTGAATTTTATCCTGACCAGAAGCTCCATTAATTAAGTAGGTCTATTTTTAGGGTTTCAAAAGTCATTTAATTTTCAAAACACGTGTAAACCCTTTCCTGTCTATTCTAATCCACTTGTTATCCTTTTAATATCATTTGACCCTTATTCAACCCTTGAGAAAACCCATGGTTGTACTGTATTCAAGTTATGATGGCAAAATTATAGTTTTAACCCTGGTTTCTTGTCTTTCCCTCAAGATGGTTATGTAGTGACTTATGATTCTCTGGCAGTTATGTAGGAGAATTTACTGACTTAATTGGATCAAAATGAGTTAGTTATGGCTCATGATGGTGCTCCCATCATACCCTCATGCCTAGCTTTTGCTAGTCCCTTAGCAAAATTTCAAGGTATTGAGTTTAATTCTAAACCATATGCCTTTCTATGCTCAACATTATGATGTGTGCTTTCTTTTGTAGATTAGGTCAGAATGCTGATAGTAGGACTAGAGGTACTCAAGTACCAACCAAGAATCGAACTTGACTAGCACTAGCCTCAGTCTACTGCGAAGGTTTCTAAGTCCCACAGGAATTAACCTAAGGTTCGTTGAACTTCGTGGTTAAAGCACTCGTGCTTGTAGCATGTTTTAGCCTAGGTTCAGTTTGCAGTGCGTTTTTGTAAGAGAGAGACAGAAGAAATTTTCTTTGTTTTTGGAGAGTTTTCTCTCTCTTTTCTTTTTATTTCTAGCCTCGGATTAGCTTTACAACACGGTTTGTATCAGATTCTGGTGAGGTGTTTTGCCTATCTTGTAGACTGTGTGCGCGGAAATGGGTTTGTTCGGGGGGTGGTCGGGCGGTGAATGGCGGTGTATGGAGTGGGGGAAACAGTTGAGTGGAGTGAGGGGGAGCTTCTAGGCTTGTCGGTGAGGGGTGAGGTGGTCCGTGGAGGTGGAGTGACCTCGCCGGAGATGGTGATCGGAGATGGAGCAGATTGAGGTGGAAGTGGCGGTTGGTGGGTAAAAAAGGGTAAATCAGGAAGGGGAAAATGTAAGGGAGAGAGAGAGGAAGATTCCTACATACCTAATCGACGAAGGGGGCGAGGGCGGCCTTCAGCTCGTGCCTGCTGGAGCTGAGGATGAAGATGCCCAGGAGGTGGTTATCGGCGACGAGGAGGAGATCGGAGGGCGCCAGCTGGTACGGCCTGGCACGGGACGACGGGGAAGAGTGGACTCTACTGCAGGTAGGGCAGCAGAGCGACGAGGAGGAGAAGGAGAAGGTCGCCGGAAGCTCAGGCGTTCTGACCAGAGAGGGAAGGGACAAAATGTAGGGTGTTTCTCCACCAGAAGAATCTTGAAGGAGACGGCGGACCCTGTCGCTCCTTATAAAGGCCTTGGAGAGGAGAGGGGACCGAGGAGGCGACGTGCCTACCTCGTCAGAGATGGCCGGCAGGGGACACCCATACCTTTCGTGCGTTCGCACAAGAGGCATGGCCGGTTGCATAGGCCAGGGGAGGGTCCTTGCGACAGAGGACGACGTAGGGAACCCCTCGTCTGTTCCTAAGGACGGCCGCCCTGCCATGCGCTGCGCCATCCTCCGCGCAAGGTCGCCGGAGGTATGGCACTACGCAGAAATGGTAGGGGGGACCGTTCTACAAAGAACGACGAGAATTTAGGGGGCTGAACGCAAGGGTTTCAAAAGATAAGTGTCAAAAAGTAAATTAAGAGGACCAATTTGTAAAGTCGGTCAAGATGATCTTTTCTTAGGTCCAAATTTTTATACCAGACTAATTTGAACCTAAGAATTTTAATGGTGAGATTTGATTTTAGGTTGGACCATGTTTGATCGATCAATTTGTGCAAAAACCCAAATTAACTCATTAATTGGGCATGATTCTCATTTTAGGTCAAAATAGGTTGCAAAGGCCAAATTGAAGGTTCTAAACCTTAGGGAATATTTTTATATGAATTTTAGAGGGTTTAGTTGATTTTTATCCTACCTCAGACCTCGTGAATTAAAGTAGGTTTGTTTTAGGGTTATAGAATGTCATTTAATTCCTAGAAGTTGCTATAACCCTTTCCAGACCAGATCATCCCACTTCCCTTAGTATTAAGCTCGTTTGACCTGTGTTTGGACCCTTAATTACCATGTTTGCACACTGCCTTGGTGAAATTGTAGTTTTACCCCTTATGATTTATTTTATTCTTTAACTCAGAATTCTCTGAGTTAAGCTTCTCTTTAGGATTTGTAGGAGCTTTTTCACACTCATTTGGATTAAATTATGCTAGTTAGGGTTCATGATGAGGTTCCCATCATACCCCCATGCCTAGCTTTTGCTAGTCCCTTAGCAAAATTTTAAGGTTTCAACCCTTGTTCTAGACCATGAAGTTCTTAATGAGTTTAGATAAGTGCTTTTTCTTTTGAAACCTTGATTAGGTCAGAATGCCAACCATAGGCCTAAAAGGTACTCTAGTACTAACCAAGGTCCAGATTTGTCTAGCCTCAGCCTCAATCCTTAGCAAAGGTTTTTAAGGCCTACAAGAACTAACCTAAGGCTTATTGGATTTTGTGGTTAAAGCACCCGTGCTTGAGATAATTTTAGCCCTGGCTCAGTTCGCAGTGCGTTTTGTAAGAAAGAGAGGTAGAAGATTTATATGTTTGGAGAGTTTTCTCTCTCTTTTTCATTTTAATCCAAGCTTAGGATTGGCTTCTCACCATGGTCTGTATCAAATTCCTTGTCCCCATCATCAATCCTCAAGGGTTCCTTGTAGTCGATGCTTTGAGATAGCACCGCCCATGGTAACCCCCAGAACCCTGGCTGTTGAGATTTTGAGATAATCCCATCCATGGTGTTCCATGGCCGAATTCAGACCCTGGAAATTGACATTTCATGATAATGCCATCCATGGAATTTGAACCAACAGAGTGCTTGCATGCCCCCAGTAGGATATGTAAATATCCTAAGAGACAAGAACCGAGGAGATGACATTTTTTTACTCATCTTCGAGGGGAATTTCCCACCTCTCCGCGCTGGGAACTCGTCCAAATCAACTTGTGTTGATCGGCCGCACCTACTCTAGGTGTCATTTTCAGGATTTTTGCAACGCTTCTGCGTGATTTTGATTTTTATGCTTACTGAACCAGGCTGTGTGTGAAGTTAAGGTGCTTAGGTTACTGAGTCCCGTAAACCAAAAGTTAGTTAACGAGGCGAAATACTCCCGAAGCCTTGGACCTAATACTTAAGCTTTTCATTTTCCTCAACCTCTTGAGGAATGTCTAGATCTTAATGGGTACTAAGAGTCTATCCAAGAATGCCTAGGGTTTGCGTTCTTACTAATCTTACTGTGCACTTTCCATTTCTTTTCCTAAATGAGGTCTAGAACTTAGGTTAACTCCTTAATTTCTTACTAATGACTATCTCTTTTCTTTCATTCTATGCTCCTTTTTATCTTTTTGTTCTTTTTCTCCTCCTCCTTTGTAGAGTCCACCAAATTTCTTTCCTCCTCTCATTTTATTCTTTTTCAAAAAAAAAAAAATTTAATTTTTATGGTATTTTTGGCATATGTGAATTTTTTGTTTAAAACATTTTCTTACGAGTTTTGCACTTCCATACCCCCCCATGCCTAAGATTGGCAATGTCCTCATTGTAACTTAGGAGGGTTTTTATTAAACTTAGTTCATACATTAGGACAGATGTTATGATGAGTGAATGGGTCAGGGTGACAGTTGCAGACGATTTCTAATCTCAGATGCAAGCACCTGAGGTAGAGTCGGCTGTCCTAAAGGGTGAACCTTAAGTGCAAAAATGTGTCAGAAAAGGTTTCGGGTTTTTTCGAAAAGAATGACGGGCTGCCTCCTGTTGAGCACTGAGTTTTACGCCATGGGCTGGGCGCAATATGCTTAGGTAAAATGGAGGATAAATGATGATTCAGCCAAATCAGTAGAGGTTACATCAATGAACGGTTTGAGTCTCTGACCGTTCACGATGAAAGGTTCGGAATCATGGCTGAGCGGACTGATTTCGACGGCTCCATTTCCAAAAACCTATCGGACAAGGTATGGTCCAACCCACTTGGATCGCAGTTTCCTAGGGAAAAGTTTGAGTCAGGCATCAAAGAGTAGGACCTTCTGACCAGGATGAAAGATCTTTCTAGATATGTGCTTGTCATGGAAGGCTTTAACCTGCTCTTTGTAGATTTGCGAGTGTTCGTACGCATCAAGGCGTAACTCATCGATCTCGCTTATCTGAAGCTTTCTGTGGGTTCCAGCCTTAGAAAGATCTAAATTACAGCTCCGTACTGCCTAATAGGCTTTGTGCTCCAGTTCGACGGGAAGGTGACATGCCTTCCCGTACACCAGTCTAAAAGGAGACATGCCTAATTAGGTTTTGTGGGTGATCCTATAAGCCCACAAAGCTTCTGAAAGTCGGGACAACCAGTCCTTCCTGTCAGGTCGAACAGCGACCTGCAGGATTTTCTTGATCTCCCTATTTGATAGCTCAGCTAGACCATTAGTCTGGGAGTGATAAGGAGTGGAGATTCGGTGAGACACCCCGTATTTGGTCATTAGTGACCTGAACTGAGCATTTGTGAAATGGGTCCCCCCGTCAGAGATGATTGCACGAGGAATCCCGAACCGTGAGAAGATATTGTGATGAATGAATTTGAGAATGATTTTATGATCACAGGTTCGGGTCGGTATGGCTTCGATCCATTTGGACACGTAGTCCATAGCCAGCAGGATGTACTCGAAGCCATCCGAAACAGGAAAGGGGCCCATAAAATCAATCCCCCAAATATCGAAGATTTCGCATACAAGAATCGGTTGCAAGGGCATCATGTCATGATGGCTCATGTTGCCCAAAGTTTGGCAACGATTGCATGCATTGCAGTGATTGTATGCGTCCTTGAACAGAGTGGGCCAATAAAAGCCACACTGGAGGATTTTCGATGCGGTTTTGTGCCTAGAGAAGTGGCCATCGCATGCCTGGTCATGGCAGAAGGAGAGAATATCATTGATTTCACCTTCTGGGACACATCGCCGGATGATTTGGTCAGTACCTATGCGGAAGAGGTACGAATCTTCCCAAATGTAGTACTTGGCATCAGAGCACAATTTGTCTTTCTTGGCCTTCGACCAATCAGACGGGATCTGGTGAGATGCCAAGTAGTTTACTATATTAGCAAACCATGGAAGTCTAGTACCAATAGTCAGTAGGTGCTCATCAAGGAAATGCTCCATGATGGGTCCAGAAAGGTTGATGATCTTAGAAGGAAGGAGAGACAGATGGTCAGCTACCACGTTTTGTCTTCCCGCCTTGTCGCGAATCTTTAGGTCGAATTCTTGCAACAGCAAGATCCATCGGATTAGTCGGGGCTTCGCATCCTTCTTGGCAAGGAGATGCCTCACAGCCGTGTGATCCGAGTGGATGATGACGTGGGAACCCAGGAGATAAGATTGAAATTTTTCAAGGGAAAATACTACGGCTAGCAGCTCTTTCTCCGTAATTGTATAGTTACGCTGAGCCTCGTCAAGTGTCTTGCTACCATAGTAGATGACCACGGGTTTCCCGTCAACTTTCTGCCCCAGAACCGCTCCTACAACGAAATCAGATGCATTGCACATGATCTCAAAGGGTTGAGACCAATTAGGGGATTGTAGGATCGGGGCATGGGTGACTCGGTCATGGAGGTTTTCAAAGGATTGAGTGCATTCCTTGGAGATCTCAAAGGGTACATCCTTAGAAAGAAGAGTAGTCAGGGGTTGTGCGATTTTCGAAAAATCAGGAATGAAACGATGGTAAAAATCGACGTGCCCCAGAAAAGAACGGATGTCCCTGATCGAGCTAGGCATAGGAAGTCAAGAAATTAGATCAACCTTGGCTCGATCCACTTGGATGCCTTTCTCAGAAATTAGATGTCCTAGGACGATCCCCTCAGGCACCATAAAATGGCTCTTTTCTCAGGAAAGAACCAAATTAACATCAATGCAACGCCTGAGTATATGAACCAAGTGCTGGAGGGAATCATCAAATGATGCCCCAAAAACTGAGAAGTCATCCATGAAGACTTTCAGATAATCACCTACCATATCAAAGAATATGGCAAGCCTGCACTGCTGAAAAGTCGCGGGTGCATTGCAGAGACCGAAAGGCATCCTTCGAAATGTGTAAGTTCCGAAGGGGCAGGTGAACGTGGTCTTCTCTTGGTCCTCAGGATGAATAGCCACTTGGTTATAACCGAAGTACCCGTCAAGAAAGCAGAAGAATCGATTTCCCGCTAATTTCTCGAGAATCTGATCAATGAAAGGTAGTGGGAAATGATCCTTCTTCATGGAGGAATTGAGTCGTCGGTAATCTATGCAGACTCTCCATGAGTTAGCTATACGGGTGGATATGACTTCTCCGATTTTAGTCGTAATGGTGGTGAGCTCTGCCTTTTTAGGCACGACCTGAATTGGGCTCACCCGACGACTGTCGGAGATCGGGTAGATGATCCCTGCGTCTAACCACTTAATGATCTCCTTTTTCACGACCTCCTGCAGATTGGGGTTCAAACATCTCTGCATCTCACGGGAAGGTTGTGCGTCCTCTTCTGAATAAATATGGTGTGTGCAATAAGAGGGACTTATTTCAGTCAAGTCATCGAGAGTCCAACCAATGGCTCTGCGATGTTGCTAGAGAACAGCAATCAGACGGGATTCCTGATCAGGAGTAAGCTTGGAATTTATAATCACAGGAAAAGTCTGATTAGAACCCAAAAAGATGTATTTCAAATGGTCGGGAAGGGGTTTTAGTTCAAGGATGGGGTTATCAGCAGCAGCGGGTGGTTCAGGGTAAGTGTGAGGTTCAAGGATAGGAGTTATGGGTTTGTTTAAATCAGGGTCTGACTCTTCTAATTGCGGTTCAAGATCTTTTGTGGTTGATGAGGCATAATCAGGTTATTCTCAAAATGTGTTTCATCAACCAAAGCCCTAATATCACAGATTTGTTCGATGACATCGTAATTGATTCCTTGTTGGGCCTTAAAGATATCAATTTTGAGGGTTTGATTCCCAAATTTCAGCTCTATTTGGCCCTCCTCACAACTGATGTTGGCTCTAGCAGTAGCCAGAAAAGGTCTCACTAGAATGATCGGTGTATCCCTAGGGTTTTCAGGTGCGTCCATGTCTAAGACTATAAAGTTTACAGGGAAATAGAAATCCCGCACTCTTACAATAACATCCTCAAGAATCCCTTTAGGTGACTTTATAGATCGATCTGCTAACTGTAGTGTCACCTCAGTTGGTTTTAACTCAGATTCTTCTAGGTTGTTAAGTAAGGATGTGGGTATCAGATTTATGGAAGCACCCAAGTCTAGCAATGCTCTATCAAACTGGGTTTCACCTATTTTGCTGGAAATTAGGGGAGTACCTGGATCTTTTGCCTTGGGTGGGAGTCTGCTTAGGATTACAGAGCTGGCTTGCTCTGACAGTACTATTGGACTCCCATTCTTGGTTCACGGCTTACGCTAAGGTGTACACACATTCTTCAAGAATCGTGCGTAAGTCGGTACGTGGCGAATTGCATCCATTAAGGGGATGTTTATTTGGACCTGCTCAAAGAGCTTGACCAGGTCCTCCTCAGGTGCCACGGGTTTGGTTGTCTTCTTTCCCTTGGTCAAGGCCTCGGGAAATGGAACCTTGGTTGGTTCTTCTAGGATAGGTCCAGGTCTTTGATCTGGGACAGGGATAGGAACGTCCTGGATTACTGTCCTAGGGTTTGGATCACTACCAGGCTTGGAATGGTCTGGATAGGGTGGATTTTGGGTCTCCTTACCACTACGGGTGGTTACAGAATTCAGTCCTGCCTGGTTTTGGTTAGGGTTTGATAGGATGGGTTGCTGCTGATAACCCGCATAAGAAGTGGAAGCCTCCATCCCGTCAGGTGAAGGAACAGAGGGGGCCTGATAAATCATGTGTGCTTGGCCCGGATTTGGGTTCATAATGCGCCGCTGGGTCGGCACGTTATTAAGGTTAGAAAGAGGTTGAGAAGGAAGTGTGCTTAGTTGGCGAGAATTTGCCAACTGGGCCTGTTGGTTTCTAACCTCTGTAAGTTCGTCCTTGTGTTGCTTCTGAATAGCCGCATTCATTCTTTGAATGTCAGCTAGAGTTTGAAGGATGAGGGACATTTGGTCTTGGTTTGGCCCTGATGGATAAGTAGGGTTGGGCCGGGGCTGAGGTGGCTGGTAAGGACGAGGTTGTGGACGGGGCTGAAAGGGTGGTCTTTGAGTTTGGGAATTTCTTGCCCACTGGAATTTGGGATGGTTTCGCCTTCCAGGATTGTAGGTATTGGAAAATGGATCATTTTGGATGGCATTTAGGTCCTCGCAGGTCTGAGGAACCTCCAAAGAGTCAGAGAATGGGGGAGTGGAATTCCCTTGGCTAGTATAGAAAGGATCGGAGGATCCTCCGATCCGAGAATCAGATGGGGGTGGATACGGATCCATCCCAGGAGAAGGTCGGTGGAGAATGTTTTGCACAGTCTCCCGTGTGGAAGGAGGCTGTGCAAAGGAATTATGCGCAGAGGTGGCTCGCTGTAAGTGCTGAGTCAACTCATACACCTTCTTCTCAATGATAGAGACCTTGTCCAATCGATTGGCCATCAATTCCAGGTCGACTGATGCGGACAGGCCCTACATCTCATGTGCTCCCCTAAGGCTCGTCGATGCGCGGGTATTCGTCCTTTCGAATAATCCCATGGAGTCATTATTGATGGAGTTCTCGCACATATTTTCAAGAATCTCCCACATGGTGTCCTCATGTTGACCCATGATGTTCCCTCCGTAAGTTGCATTGACGAAAAGCCTAATATCTTCATGGAGTCCCTGGTAAAAAGACTCGACTTGTTCCCATTTAGGAACTCCGTGCTGGGGGCACTTTCTCATGAGATCCTGAAAGTGATCCCATGCCTCATGGAGAGGTTCTCCCGTTTGTTGCGTGAAGTGGGTAATCTGATGGCACAAGGCATTGGTCCGACTAACGGGAAAGAACTTCTTCAAGAACTCGAACTGAAGTTCCTCCCAGTTGTTGATCGGCTGGGTTTGTGTTTGGTACCAATGGGCGGCCTTGTCCATAAGGGAGAAGGAGAACATCTTCATGAGGAGAATATCCCGATTTTGTGCATCTGATTCAAAAGTTTGGGTCAGATGCTTTAGCTGTTTTATGTGCTGGAAGGGGTCTTCAGAATTAAGCCCATGAAATTTAGGTATGGCATGAATCATATTGGGCTTTAATTCAGAATCAAGGCCTCCAGTCAGGATTCTGACTGGAGGCTCAATAGCCACCGCAGCAGGATTATAATGGTCTCGCATCATGGGACGCTGCGTGGGTGCATGAAGTTTTGGAAGAGGTCATTGAGTCGCTGGAGCTGGTGCTCCAGATTGTTCTCTTCCTCAACTGGCTGAGCCATTGTGGAAGAAGAAGGTGAGTTGGGTTCGGAGTCGGAGGAGAGGTCTATGTGAAGTGTTGTTTGCTCAAGCAAGGGTACTGAGGCTCGGCCTCGAGAGGAGTGAATTTCTAAAGGAGGTTTTAAGGACCTCCTACCAAACATACACTGATGGAGAGGATGAGTTTAGCAGGTGCTGGACCCAATCAAGACACCCAAAATGTTGGGTGACTATAGAGGTTTGGGGTAGATGGACCCCTTAATCAAAAGATCGTCCTCCTGAGAATTACCTGGGCAGCTAGAGAGGGTGAGTCCCGCGAAGACCCCTACACGGTAGAGCGTCCTCATGGGTTACAGGGTTTCCCCCACCCGACCTCTCTTGTCACTGAGATTCCAGGTAGACCAGAATGGGGATCTTGACCTCTTAAGTCTACCACTTTTAGTTAGGATCAAGGTGCTTAGGTTTTCACTTGAACTTTAGCCTTTTGAGTGCAAAGAGTGACCTAAGTTGAAGGTTGGTTGACCCAAGGGGTAAACTTCACCTGCTAGTTCCTTTGAGAGCTTATTAGGTCTTTGTCTTTTAGGGTTCAAATGTTTTTAAGAAACAAATTTCTTAGGGTTTCTCTGAATAGGTATTTTCAAATAATGGCTTGGGCACACTTCTTTTGGGAATTCTCAATTTTTGCTTAAGAAGTGTGTCTCTAAAACCCTAATTTTGGATCTTATGTTGGCTCTATTTGGTCCAGTTAGCTTCCTTTTGATTGGGTAATTAGGGCTCAGGCAAGAAGGTGTTAGCCCTAAATACCTTTAATGGATGTGCAGAAATAGTGTGTTGAAATTTAAAACAGGCAGCTTCGATGATTTACTAAATATGGAAGATAGGTTATACCTATATTTCTTGTTCTTTCTTTTTTTTTTTCTTCCTCTTTAGAATTTAAGGGTTAAAATGAGATGATAGAAAATTACCTATCCCAGGTGTGGTTGTTGTGCGGCTGCTTGTTGTCTTCTTGATTTCCTGTGCCTGCACACAAAAGAGAAGAGATTAATAGAAACTCTAAAAATAGTGAATTAATGGCTTCTAGAATAGCCGTTGCTCCCCGGCAACGGCTCCAAAAACTGGTGAGGTGTTTTGCCTGTCATGTTATTTATATTCGTTGTAGTATATGACAAAACAGTTACCAGTTTAATAAAAATTTTTTTTACTTGGAATACAAGTTTTCCCGAGGTCGAACTCAGGGAGCAACTATAACTCTAGAAACATAAATTCACAATATAAGGTTTTACAAAAATTAAGAGATAGAGAGAGAGAGGGAGCAAAAGTCTTTTTGTTGCTTCTTCTTCTTCTCTCTTCCTCTTCTCTCTTTTCTTCTTCTCTTTCAGCTGATTTTTCTCTCTTTTTCTTCTTCTGCTCTAGCTGTTCCTCTTCTTCTTCTTCTTCTTTCTTCTTTTCCTTCTTCTTTCTTTTCTTCCTTGCGGCTGTGTCTTCTTTCTTCTTTTTCTTCTTTCTTCTTTTTCCTGCTTTCTTCTACTTGCCTTCTTCTGCTCTGGCTGCTGCCCTTACGATATCTGACGTGGCGCTCAGACGACTTAACTATGCATTTGCTACAGTGTGGCCCCTCTTCTTCTTCAGCTCCTCTCCTTCCTATCTTCTTCAACTGCTCAGTGCGGCCGCTCCTCCTCTCTTCTTTCTTCTTCTGCTTCTTCTTCTTTTTCCTTCTTCCCTATGCGCACACACAAGGATCAGTGCAAAACCTACCCCTACCCTTTCCCCGTGTCTCTCTTTCTCTCTGAATCTCACTTAGGAATGCTCTCCCAGAGTTGGGTAATCATGTTCGGGTAGCTCGCCCGGGACCAGGCCCACCGGCGTGCGGTGGTGGGCGAGGAGTGCTTGGTTGGGTAGCCGGATTCAGCCCAGACCAGCGGGGCGTGAGCATGGGCGAGGGCGGGCGAGCGCGTGGTGCGCTGTGTGCGAGTGAGGGACCTGACCCTGTGTATCGAAGGCAAACAACCTGATACACTTTTTCACTTTAAGTGTGGGCGCGAGGCCACACACTTACTAGGTGGGACTAAAGTCCTACCTCCAGACTGCGTGCCCGCAGTCAAGGAAGTCGCTGCCAATGGGGGCAGCTGCGAGGCTTGCGACCTGAATTGCAAGCCTGGGCGCACTCGCGGAAGCAGTCCGCGCTACCTGGAGCGCATGCCTGGGCTGGAGACGGCCTAGAGTTGCTCGCGAAGGAGCTCCAGCAGCTCTTCAATGGCGGCGAGGAGGCGCTGACCTGAAAACACAAGGACAGCCTCGCGGCCGCATCAGATAACGTAGGAAGCTTCACCGGAGTGTGGCGAAGGCAGTGCGGGGGTCGGCGAGGCGTGAGAGCTCCTGTGGAGGTGCGCCTAGGTTAGACTGTGCACGGAAATGGGTCTGTTCAGGGCGTGGTCGGGCGATAAATGGCGGTGTATGAGTGGGGGAACGGTTGAGTGGAGTGAGGGGGAGCTTCTAGGCTTGTCGGCGAGGGGTGAGGTGGTCCGTGGAGGTGGAGTGACCTCGCCGGGGATGGTGATCGGAGATG
Source organism: Thalassia testudinum (assembly GCA_037157565.1). Lineage (NCBI taxonomy): Eukaryota > Viridiplantae > Streptophyta > Magnoliopsida > Alismatales > Hydrocharitaceae > Thalassia > Thalassia testudinum. Next base: position 63,464,237 of record JAZHRO010000022.1, on the reverse strand, counting down.
GAGCAGATGGAGGTGGAAGTGGCGGTTGGTGGGTAAAAAGGGTAAATCAGGAAGGGGAAAATGTAAGGGAGAGAGAGAGGAAGATTCCTACATACCTAATCGACGAAGGGGGCGAGGGCGGCCTTCAGCTCGTGCCTGCTGGAGCTGAGGATGAAGATGCCCAGGAGGTGGTTATCGGCGACGAGGAGGAGATCGGAGGGCGCCAGCTGGTACGGCCTGGCACGGGACGACGGGGAAGAGTGGACTCTACTGCAGGTAGGGCAGCAGAGCGACGAGGAGGAGAAGGAGAAGGTCGCCGGAAGCTCAGGCGTTCTGACCGGAGAGGGAATGGACGAAATGTAGGGTGTTTCTTCACTAGAAGAAGCTTGAAGGAGACGGCAGACCCTGCCGCTCCTTATAAAGGCCTTGGCAAGGAGAGGGGACTGAGGAGGCGACGTGCCTACGTCGCCGGAGATGGCCGGCAGGGGACACCCATGCCTTTCGTGCGTTCGCACGAGAGGCATGGCCGGTTGCAGAGGCCAGGGGAGGGTCCCTGCGACAGAGGACGATGCTGGGAACCCCTCGTCTGTTCCTGAGGACGACCGCCTTGCCCTGCGCGGCGCCATCCTCAGCGCAAGGTTGCCGGAGGTATGGCACTGCGCAGAAATGGCAGGGGGGACCGTTCTGCAAAGAACGACGAGAAGTTAGGGGGCTGAACGGAAGGATTTCAAAAGATAAGGGTCAAAAAGTAAATTAAGAGGACCAATTTGTAAAGTCGGTCAAGATGGTCTTTTCTTAGGCCCAAATTTTTATACCAGACTAATTTGAATCTAAGGATTTTAATGGTGAGATTTGATTTTTGGTTGGAGCATGTTTGACGGATCAATTTGCGCAAAAACCTAAATTAAGTCATTAATTGGGCATCGTTCTCATTTTAGGTCAAAATACATTGCAAAGGCCAAATTGAAGGTTCTAAACCCTAGGGAATATTTTTCTATGAATTTTAGAGGGTTTAGTTGATTTTTATAATGCCTCGAACCTCATGAATTAAAGTGGATTTGGTTTAGGATTACAGAATGTCATTTAATTCTTAGAAGTTGCTATAACCCTTTTCAGACTAGATCATCCCACTTCCCTTCTTATTAAGCTCGTTTGACCTGTGTTTAGACCCTTAATTACCCTGTTTGCACACTGCCTTGGTGAAATTGCAGTTTTACCCCTTATGATTTGTTTTATTTTTTAACTCAGAATTCTTTAAGTTAAGCTTTTCTTTAGGTTTTGTAGGAGCTTTTTCACACTCATTTGTATTAAATTGTGCTAGTTAGGGTTCATGATGAGGTTCTCATCAGATTCCTACTTCCCACCATCAATCCTCGCAGGGTCTTTGGCAATCTATGCTTCGAGATAGCACCATCCATGGCAACCCCCAGAACCATGGCTTTCGAGATTTCTAGATAATCCCGCCCATGGCGTTCTGTAGCTAAATTTAGGCCCTGGCAATTGACATTTCGTGATAATTCCACCTATGGCATCTGAACCAGCATATGGTTCTTACATGCCCCCGGTAGGATATTTAGATATCCTAGGAGACAAGCACTGAGGAGACGACATGTTATTGCGCATCTTCGAGGGGAATTACTCGCCTCTCCACGTCGGGATCTCGTCCAAATCAACTTGTGTTGATCAGCTACTCCTAATCTAGGTAACTTTTTCAGAACAGATTTAACACATTTGCGTGATTTTGATGCTTAGGCGCACTGGACTAGACTGTGTGTGGATTGGGGTGCTTAGGTTATCGAGTCCCACAAACTAGTGGTCAGTTAATGAGGTCGAATAATCCCTAAGCCTTAGACTTAATACTTAAGCTTCCCATTTTCCCTAACCTCTTAAGGTCTATCCAAATCTTAGTGGATACTTGAATTTTTAAGCCTAGGATCGCAGCCCAAGAGGCGTAAGATCAGCGTTCCTATTAATCTCTTTTTGTTTCTTTAGCAATTTTTGTCTTTCATTTTCTTTCTTTTGATTTGGTCTAGAACTAAGTCAATTCTTTAATCTTTGACTAATGATTATCTCTTTTTCTTTTCAAATTGTGCTCCTTTTTGACATTTTTATCTCCTCCCCTTTTCTCCTCAACAAATGATATCAATTCAAAATTTCCTTCCTTCTCCCATTTTTGTTCTTTTTCAAATTTTTTTTATTTTTTTGGTTTTTTAGAATATGTGATCTTTTTTATGAAACCCTTTCTTGTGAAGTGATTTTCACGGTGTTTTGCACTTTAATATCCCCCATGCCTACGATTTGAATACCCTCATTGTAAATTAGGTGGGTTTGAGTTCAACTTAGATCATTCATTAGAACAAGTGTTGGGTGGCTGGATGGGTCAAGTGACTGTTGCGGACAATTTCAAGCTCCGGTATGGGTACCAGAGGTAGAGTCGGCTGTTCTAATGGATGAACCCAAAAGTGTAATATGAGTTCAGCATAAGATGTGTCAAGAAGGGTTTCAGGTTTTTCAAAAAGATGACGGGTTTCCTTTCGTTAAGCGCTGAGTTTAACACCATCAGATGGACGTAATAAGCTTAGGGAGAATGGAGATTAAAAGATACCTCAGCCCTGTTCGCATCAGTGAGTTCAATGATTGACTTAAGTTGCTGACCGCTCACAACAAAGTGTTCTAAATCAAGGCTAGGTTGGCTAATTTCAATAGCTCCATTTCCAGAGATTCGTCTCACCAAGAATGGTCTAATCCATTTGATCTGAGTTTTCCTGGAAATAATTTGAGTTTGGCATCAAAGAGTATAACTTTCTGACCAGGGTGGAAAGATTTTCTCACAATGTGCCTGTCGTGGAAGGCTCTAACACGCTCTTTGTAGATACATGAGTTCTCATACGCATCATTACGTAGTTCCTCAATCTCACTCAATTGCAACCGGCGGTTATTCCAGCCTTCACTAGATCCTGATTGCACTTCCGTACTGCCCAATAAGCTTTGTGCTCCATCTCAACGAGAAGGTGACATGCCTTACCATACACTAATCTGAAGGGGGACATGCCTAATTGGGTCTTGTAGGCGGTCCTATAGGCCCACAAGGCTTCTGGAAGGCGAGTAGACCAATCTTTTCGATCAGGTCGAACAGTGACGTGAAGGATCTTCTTGATCTCTCAATTTGACAGTTCTGTCAGTTCATTAGTCTGGGGGTTGTAAGGAGTCGAGATATGATGTGACACCCCGTATTTTTTCATCAGGGACTAGAAGTGCACATTGGTAAAATGAGACCCGCCATCGCTGATGATGGCCTTAGGAATCCCAAATCTAGTAAAGATGTTCTCTTGGATAAATCGGAGGACAACTTTATGGTCACTCGTTCTCGTGGGAACAGCTTCGACCCATTTAGAGACATAATCAACAGTGAGTAGAATGTATTCAAAGCTGTTAGATCTGGGAAAGGGTCCCATGAAATCAATTCCCCATATGTCAAAGATTTCGCACACAATAATCGGGTTTAAGGCCATCATATCCCGTGGGCCCATGTTACCGAGGGTCTAACAACGAGCGCATGCCCTACAATATGTCTGTGCATCTTTAAATAGAGTGGGCCAAAAGAACCCACATTGGAGAATTTTCGCTGTGGTTTTACGTCCAGAGAAATGGCCATCGCAGGCCTGGTCATGACAGAATGACATTACGTCATGGACCTCGTCGTCAGGAATGCATCTCTGGATCACCTGATCATTGCCGATGTGGAAAAGGTATGGTTCCTCCCAAATATAATACTTGGCCTCGGCAATCAATTTGTCCCACTTGGAAGTCAGCCAATTTAGTGAAACTTTCCCTGTAACCAAGTAGTTCACAATATCAGCAAACCAAGGGGGATTGTGAATGGCTAGTAGGTGCTCGTCCGAAAAATGCTCGATGATTAGACCAGATGGGTTGATGACGGAAGAAGGAAGATGGGACAAGTGGTCAGCTACCACATTCTGTTTTCCTGCTTTGTCGCGAATCTCGAGATCGAACTCTTGCAACAGCACGATCCAGCAAATCAGTCCAAGTTTCGCATCCTTCTTCGCAAGGAGGTGCCTTACCGTAGTGTGATATGAGTATATGATAACATGGGAACCCAAGAGATATGATCTGAATTTTTCCGGAGCAAATACTACGGTTAGCAGCTCTTTCTCAATAACTGTATAGCTACGCTGAGCCTCATCAAGTGTCTTGCTTGTGTAGTGATAACACTGCATCTTGGGGAGATAATTCTATTAAATAAGGTCCATCTTAAGAATAAAATGCACAGATAACACATCGTAAATAGAATGGGAGCATTGCATGCATCATACGTCAAGATTGCTTATAAAACAATATTAATGGCCATTTGTATAAGCACTTATCAAAGCAGGCCTCAGATGAGCAATCGGACTGCACGGATGGATTCAGAGCGACGAACAGAGTCCAACGGACTCGAAATCGGCCAAATCCGACATCCGGAGCTTCTACAATGGGCCCAAGAAGTTCTGGCTGTTGATCTGATGATCAACGGCCCATGGCACGCCATGTGGCGCCCGCTCGCCGCATCCAGACCGCCGCCCGCTTCCATCTTCACCTGGGGGATAAATCTCAGCCGTCAATCTTCGATCGAATGGCTGAGAGCCGCTAGCGTGCCCGCCCTCGCCGCAACAAAGTAGCGAGCGCAGCGCCGCTGTAGGAGCGCTCACCCACACTCACGCGACGGGGGTTTGAATCCCGCGGCGCTGAAATGCGGAGACGACGACGCATGCAGGAGAAATTGGGTCGCTCGATCAGTAGTGGAAGGGCGCGATCGCAAGACGTGGTGCCCGCAGATGCGCCTTGACCAGACACGCGCGATGACGCGGGCGCGAGGGCGTGATCCAGGCGTGCGCCTCGTGCGAGATCCCAGCTGTCCGATCTTCGATCGAATGGCTTACGACGTGCGCACACGAATCAGGCGTGAGGAAGCACAACTGCGGGTGAGCGACCAGCGGGTAGGGGTCTTCACTGACATTTTGGGAAGGGTTTTAGCGACGTTCCAGATGTCACTAAAACCCCTTCGTTATTTCTAAAGCCCTTCTCCCTATTTAAACCCCTTCTAACCACCCATTCAAGGCATTCACTCCACATGCAACTACTCTACCCCCTCCTAGCTACCTTTAAGCCCCTTTTGTAATCACCGGAGACGACGAGCTGCCGACGGAGCCCTCTCCACCATCGTGGCTGCCTCACCGTCCCCCCTCTCTCTCTCTTCCCTTCTTTTAAGCTTTACTTTACTTATGTTCAAGCATTTATCTAGTGTCGTAATTATGAACTAAAGTTGCATGATTAATGAAGTTATTTTCTATTCAATTTCTTGCTCTATTTTCTATTCAAGTTGCATGTTGCGAATGAAACAATTCTAACCCTAATCTCTCTCTCTTTCTCTCTCTCTCTCACTTTCAACCCGCTCCTTTTCGCAAGCAAAACCCAGCGATTTTTCATGACAATAAGTGACAAGAAAAATCCGATTTTAACTCCTCCCTGAGACCGACACTTGGACTCACATTCGTTTCTTTACTTTAAAACCGACGTCGCAAGTGCAAGCTATAACGACACTTTCAAACACACACGCACGTGCACGTTAGTTTTTAGTGCCGTTGATTGATGGGCAACGACGTTGTGGCTTCGAGAGATAACTGGGTTTTATTGTTATGTCGTTGTAATATAGCCAGTTGTTGCCATCATTTCAAATATAATTTTTTTACTCGGAAAATAAAAGAGTTCCCGAGGTCGAACTCAGGGAGAAAGTTGTATTCTAGAGATATACATGTTTCTTTTACAAAAAGAAAGAGAGAGGGAAAGAATTTGTTGTCTTCTTTTCTCTTTGTTCTGCAGAGGTGATGCTCTTCTTTCTTTCTTCAGATCTCCTTCTTCTTATTTGTTCTGCAGAGGTGATGTCTTTCTTCTGCAATGGTGATGCTCTTCTTCTTCTTCCTGCTGTTCTTTTGTGTTCTCCTCTGCCTCGCCTTCTTCTGTTGTTCTTCAGATCTTCTTCCGTCTTTCTTCTTTTCCCTTCAGGACGTCGTCTGATTTCCAAATCAGACGACTTAAACTGCCTGTTGCTACAGTCAGCTTCCTTCTTCTTCCGCGGTTCTTCTTCTTCACCTGTGCCTGCACACTTCAGAGCTTACGTCAGAGAACAAAACCTACTCTACCCTCTCCCCCCCGCGTCTCTCTCTCTCTGAAACCACTCTTGGGAAAGCTCTCCCAGAGCTGCCGGGTAATCGGGTTCGGGTCACGCCCGGGTCCAGGCCCACCGGCGTGCGTGGTGGGCGAGGAGTGCAGGTCAGTCTTAAGTCGGGTCGGGTCGGGTCAGGTCCGCGGGCGTGAGCGCGGACGAGACCGGGTAACCGGGCGGGTGAAGGGGACCTCACCCCGTGTGCTGAGGCAGTAAGCCTCCAGCACTTTTGCATCTTATATCGCTGCGCCTCTTCAGGCTTTTCCGAGGTGGGACTAAATGTCCCACCTCAATTGCGCGCCCCGCAGCGGGGAAAGCAGCGGGAGATCGCGGCGTCACGCGAAGCCTTCTGCCTTAGCTGCGAGCCTGGTGTTTTGTCGAAATGCCTCGCAAGGCCTGGGAGTTGAATCTGGGCGTGGCGCTGAGCGTGGCGCGCCTGTAGCTGCAGGCGGAAGCAGCTCCTTCTGCACGGCAATGGCGGCGGAGGTCGGGTAGCCTGTTCACAAGAAAACGGCCTCTCGGCCTAATCAGAAAGTGCCGGGAGCTTCGCCAGGGTGCGGCGAAGCTCGTGTGGGTGGTGGCGAGGCGTGGGGCAGCGTGCAAGGGCTGCCCTAGGTCGGACTGTGGGTCGGAGGATGGGTTTGTTGGGGGAAGCGTTACGGAGGTGTGGAGTGGCAGTGAAGGGGTGGGGGGTGCTCAGTGTGATGAGGCGGAGGTTCGGTGAAGGTCGGTGAGGTGTGTGAGGCTGTGGAGCGATGGGAGCATCTCGCCGGAGGGTGGCCGGAGACGAAGGGGGTGACGATGGTCAGGGTCGGTCGAGAGCTTAATTGAATAAATTGAAAGCGGGGGAAGAAAGAGGAGAAGAAGGGGAGTAGTTCTAGCTTACTTGCAGGGACGAAGGGGGAGGAACAGGGCGACAGTCGTATCGACTGTCGCCGGAGAAGACGATGCTCAGGGAAAGGGGCGGCGGCGAGCAGAGAGCCGGAGAGGCGCCAGCTGGGTGCGGCGTGGCGCGGGAAGAGCAGGGGAGGAAGTCTCTGCTGCTGGTATTGCGGCAGAGCGAAGAGGTGGAGGGGGAGGAACCGCCGGAGCTGGTGAGCGTCTGCCGGAGAGAGAAGAGAGGAAAGTTGGGGATTTTCTCCGTCAGATCCAAGATGCCCCGGTTGGTGGAGCAACGGGGGGTATTTATAGGGATCAAACAGGGAGGAAGGCGGAGGGAGACGACGTGTCTCCCTCGCCGGAGGATGGCCGGAAACAAAAACCCATACCGTCCGTGCGTTCGCACGGCCGGTATGGTGGGTTACAACGACCAAGGGGGTGTCCCTGCGACGGCTGACGACGCAGGGCACCCCCGGTTTACTTGCCAGGTCCCCCCCCTCACCCTGCGCGGCGCCATGCTCCGCGCAAGGTCGCCGGAGCATGGTGGTGGCAGGTTTTGCAGGGGGGACCTGATCGCAAAGAACGAAGGAGAGTTAGGGGCCAAAATGCGAGGGTTCAAAAGTTGAGGGCCAAAAAGTAAATATATGAGGACCAAAGTGTAAAGTTGGTCAAGGAGGTTTCTTCTTAGGCTCAAGTTTTTATACATGACTGATTAGGACCTAAGGAATCTGATGGTGAATTTCATTTCGATATTAAACCTTGTTTGACCGGTCAATTTATGCGAAAACCCAAATTAAGTTATTAATTGGGCATGGTTCTCAATGTAGGTCAAAATGGGTTCTGAAGGCCAAATTGAAGGTTCTAAACCCTAGAGATTATTTTTCTATGAATTTTAGAGGGTTTATTCTATTTTTACTTTGCCTTGAACCTCGTGAATTGAAGTGGGTTGTTTTAGGGTTACAGATTATCATTTAGTTTCTTGGAATTGCTGTAGCCCTTGCTAGATCATTTCATCCCACTTTTATTCTTATTAAGCTGCTTTGACCTATGTTTGGGCCCTGAATTACCCTGTATGCAGATTATACTGGTAAAATTGCATTTTTACCCCTTATGACTTGTTTTCTTCTCAAACTCAGAATTCTCTGAGTTAAGCCTTTCCTTGAGATATGTAGGAGCTTTTATCCGTTGTATTAGGTCAAAATGAGCTAGTTATGGCTCATGATGAGGTTCTCATCATACCCCCATGCCTAGCTTTTGCTAGTCCCTTAGCAAAAACTTAAGGTTTCAACCCTTGTTCTAGACCATGAAGTTTTTAATAGTTTTAGATAAGTGCCTTTTTTATTTGAGCATAGATTAGGTTAGAATGCTGACCATAGGCCTAAAAGGTACTCTAGTACCAATCAAGATCCAAATCTGTCTAGCCTTAGCCTCAGTCTTTTAGCAAAGGTTTTTAAGGTCCACAAGAACTAACCTAAGGTTTATTGGACTTCGTGGTTAAAGCACCCATGCTTGAAATGATTTTAGCCCTGGCTCAGTTCGCAGTGCGTTTTGTAAGAGAGAGATAGAAAGTTTTTCTGTTTGGAGAGTTTTCTCTCTCTTTTTCTTTTTAGTTCTAGCATAGGATTGGCTTTTCAACACGGTCTGTATCAGATTCCTTGCTCCCATCATCAATCCTCAAGGGTTCCTGGCGATCGATGTTTCGAGATAGCACCGCCCATGGCAACCCCCGGAACCCTCGCTATTGAGATTTCGAGATAATCCCATCCATGATGTTCCGTGGCCGAATCCAGACCCTGGCAATTGACACTTCGAGATAATGCCATCCATGGAATCTGAACCAGCAGAGTGCTTACATGCCCCCAGTAGGATATGTAAATATCCTAGGAGACAAGCACCGAGGAGATGATATTTTGCTACGCATCTTCGAGGGGATTTCCCGCCTCTCCGCGCTGGGAACTCGTCCAAATCAACTTGTGTTGATCGGCCGCTCCTATTCTAGGTGTTCCTTTCAGAATTTTGCGACGCTTCTGCGTGATTCTGATTTTTACGCTTATTGAACCAGGCTGTGTGTGAGGTTAGGATGCTTAGGTTACTGAGTCCCGTAAACCAAAAATTAGTTAACGAGGCCAAATACTCCCTAAGCCTTAGACCTAATACTTCAGCTTTTCATTTTCCTCAACCTCTTGAGGAGTGTCCAGATCTTAATGGGTACTACGAGTCTATTCAAGAATGCCTAAGGTTTGCATTCTTACTAATCTCATTGTGCACTTTTCAGTTATTTTCTTGAATGAGGTCTAGAACTTAGGTTAATTCCTTAGTTCCTTACTAATGACTATCACCTTTTTTATAATTTTGTGCTCCTTTTTCATTTTGTTTCTCTTCTCCTTCTCCTTCAGAAAATTTCCTTCTCCTCTTTTCCTCTTTTTCTTTTTCGAAAATTTTTTTTCAATTTTTTATGGTATTTTTGGCATATGTGAATTTTTTTGTTTGAAACCTTTTCTTACAAGTTTTGCACTTTCATACCCCCCCCATGCCTAAGATTTGCAATGTCCTCATTGTAGCCTAGGGGGTTTTTATTTAACTTAGTTCATTCCTTAAGACAGAAATTTGGATGAGTGAATGGGTCGGGGTGATTGTTGCGGACGATTTCTAATCTCAGATGCACGCACCTGAGGTGGAGTCGGCTGTCTTAAAGTGTGAACTTCAAGTGCAAAAACGTGTCAGAACAAGTTTCAGGTTTTCAAAGAGAATGACGGGCTGCCTCCCGTTAAGCGCTAAATTTGATGCCTTCAGCCAAGCGGGAAATGCGATGGAGAGGGGATGGTCAAATCAGCGGAGTTTTGTAAGACAAGCACCTTGATTAAGAGCCTGGTTGGTCCAACCAGGTGCTTGTTCAGATCAACAGGATGATGATGCAGCCCAAACCCAATCAATCTGGTGGGTTGATAGATGTGGATAAAAAGGAGTGGAGCCCACCATAAACTATGAAGCTCAGATGGATGTGGAAGTGTAAACGCAGGGTTTGGCTGAGCCGAATCAACCTGGTCAGAGTAGGGACCCGTAGGATAATCAGTGGTTGATGCAGGAACCCTACAGGGGTGATCAGAGAATGATAGAGCATGGTATGTAGTCTGATCAATGTTCGAAACCCGATGTGGAAATGCAATCGGCTCGGTGAGAGGTGAATCTGCATAGAAATTGAGTCCGGTTGCGGGTCGGGGTTTGGGAGAGGTTTTGATCCGTTCTGTGTGTGCGGACGAGGTGGCCATTGTGTACGAGGGCTCTTCTAGAAACAGATGATAGGTGGTTTTCTGTAGAGAGTCCTATGGGTAACTATCAAATGCCGGAAGAGTGTTTGTAGGATGAAAGGAATCGGATTCGAGAAAAAATTTGGATTCTTGGTTGTAATCACTCTTGGCATTTTCTGTCTTTGGTCGCTGAGGATCGAAAAGGAATGATTCTGTGTTATCAGTGATCTCGGGAATCAGGACCTCAGAGTCGGAGTCAGAGTCATGTGAACTGAGGTCGTAGATAGGCCTGGCGTGTTCAGGAAGGGGAATCTCTCCGCAATTATAGTCAGATCTGAAATTGTCGGAGAGTTGGCGAAAATGAGATTCATGATCATGAATTCCACCACAGCAAAGATCATTAGATGTGGAATCAGCAGCCTGACTGGGTTCTAGCCTATATGTCAATTCTGGGCTCAAAAAGATGTTCTGTTCAAGCTCTAAGCTGGTAGGATAGACCCCATTAAAACCTTGCTCATCCAACTCCTCAGTTTCTGTATCGTAAATTGGTATATCTTTTGAAAAATCAATCAGATTTCCTGAGGATGTTGGAAAAGGACATTCATCAAATAGAGGCCCAGAATCATGTTCTTCTTTAGAAATTTTACCTTTCTCATATGGGGCCTCATAATCTTCCCAATAAGTTTCAGATCTAGATTCTAGGTTTAGGATGTGGGTAGGATTACTAGAATCGAAGTCCGAATGACCTTCGAGGGTTACCTTATCAAAACAAGGGGCGGAATTTATACCCTCCAGAGGTTCAATTCTAATCTTGTTATTGCAGGAGTCTTGGAGTTCTAAGCTTGGCAATTCATGGTCTAAGTTTGGCTCATCATTGTGTTCTCCTGCAATATCCCAACCTAATTCAACATTGTCTTCTATCTGGGTTGGGATTTTACAACCACTTTGTGCCTCAATCCCGAGATCTGGGAAACTGGATTGTTCCTTAATATTGTTCCAAGATGGTTCATCCTCTGTTTCTGGTATATACGGGTATTTCTGGTTGATAATTTGTTCTACTGATTTCATCATTTCTGCCCGTTTCATAAGGGCATCTTGGTGTTGTTCCCAAAGTACAGGATTTGTCCAGCATTGAAGGTATTCAGATTGGTGTAATTTTTCCATCTCAATGTATCCTGTCATGAGTATATCTCGGGTTGATCCTTTTGAAATTTCAGTCAATAGAATTTGGGCACAGTTTATGATGAAAGCTGTGGTTGTTGGGACATCAACCTGAATGTTCTCTACTGGTGTTGAGGGTTTGATTTCATAGATTTCAAGGGCATCCTCAATCATCTTATCTTTCATGGATCTCAGATATTCAGGTTTTTTGAATGGTAGTCTTGCTAGGTAATTAGGCTGCATAATTGGATCAGGTGGTGGAATCAAGATATAGAATCAAAGTTTGAATCAAGATGGAAGAAGGGGATTTTGTTCAGAATCAGAGGAAAGAGGGGCTATGTGAATGATTTCTGCAAAAACAAAGGAGCCGAGGCTTAGCCTTGGGGAGAGTGAATTTCTATAGGAGGTTTCAAGGACCTCCTGAAAAATACTGAAGGGCTGGATGAGATAAGCAGGTGCTGGACCCAATCAAGACACCCAAAAATTGTTGGGTGACTATAGAGGTTCGGGGCAGATGGACCCCTTGATCAGAAAGATCGTCCACCTGAGAATTACCTGGGCAGCCAGAGAGGGAGAGTCCCGCGAAGACCCCTACACGGTAGAGCGTCCCCACGGGTTACAGGGTTTCCCCCACCCGACCTCTCTTGTCACTGCGGTTCCAGGTAGACCAGAATGGGGATCTTGACCTCTTAAGTCTACCAATTTTAAGATCAGGGTGCTTAAGGTTTCACTTGAACTTTAGTCTTTTTAAGTGCAAAGAGTGACCTAATTTAAGGTTGGTTGACCCAAGGGGTCAACTTTACCTCTTGTTTTCTTTGAGAGCTTTCAGGTCTTGTCTTTTAGGGTTCAAGTGTTTAGAGAGAGCCAATTGTTTAGGATTTTTCTTGTTAATTATTTTCAATCAATGGCTTGGGCACACCTCTTTTGGATTTCCTCAATTCTTGATTAAGGGGTGTGTCTCTACTGAAATCCTAATGTTTGACCTTATGTTGGCTCTACTTGGTCCATTTAACTCTTTGTTGGGCAATTAGGGCTCAAGCAAGAATGTGTTAGCCCTTAAATACCCTTAATAGTGTGCAGGAGTGATGAGTTGAAAACATGCAACTCTTTATGGTTACTAAGTATGGAAGACAGGTTAGCCCTATATTGCTTGTTCTTTTCTTTTCTTCCTCTTTAGAGTTTAGGGGTTAATAGTGAGAGGAAAAATTTACCTGTCTTCGGAGTGGTTGTCGTGTGGTTGCTTGTCTTCTTGAGTTCCTGTAGCTGCACAAAAGAGAGGAGATTATCAGAAATTAAAAAAAAGAAACAGGAATGTTTACCTCTAGAATAGCCGTTGCTCCCCGGCAACGGCGCCAATTGATTGATGGGCAACGACGTTGTGGCTTCGAGAGATAACTGGGTTTTATTGTTATGTCGTTGTAATATAGCCAGTTGTTGCCATCATTTCAAATATAATTTTTTTACTCGGAAAATAAAAGAGTTCCCGAGGTCGAACTCAGGGAGCAAGTTGTATTCTAGAGATATACATGTTTCTTTTACAAAAAGAAAGAGAGAGGGAAAGAATTTGTTGTCTTCTTTTCTCTTTGTTCTGCAGAGGTGATGCTCTTCTTTCTTTCTTCAGATCTCCTTCTTCTTCTTTGTTCTGCAGAGGTGATGTCTTTCTTCTGCAATGGTGATGCTCTTCTTCTTCTTCCTGCTGTTCTTTTGTGTTCTCCTCTGCCTCGCCTTCTTCTGTTGTTCTTCAGATCTTCTTCCGTCTTTCTTCTTTTCCCTTCAGGACGTCGTCTGATTTCCAAATCAGACGACTTAAACTGCCTGTTGCTACAGTCAGCTTCCTTCTTCTTCCGCGGTTCTTCTTCTTCACCTGTGCCTGCACACTTCAGAGCTTACGTCAGAGAACAAAACCTACTCTACCCTCTCCCCCCGCGTCTCTCTCTCTCTGAAACCACTCTTGGGAAAGCTCTCCCAGAGCTGCCGGGTAATCGGGTTCGGGTCACGCCCGGGTCCAGGCCCACCGGCGTGCGTGGTGGGCGAGGAGTGCAGGTCAGTCTTAAGTCGGGTCGGGTCGGGTCAGGTCCGCGGGGCGTGAGCGCGGACGAGACCGGGTAACCGGGCGGGTGAAGGGGACCTCACCCCGTGTGCTGAGGCAGTAAGCCTCCAGCACTTTTGCATCTTATATCGCTGCGCCTCTTCAGGCTTTTCCGAGGTGGGACTAAATGTCCCACCTCAATTGCGCGCCCCGCAGCGGGGAAAGCAGCGGGAGATCGCGGCGTCACGCGAAGCCTTCTGCCTTAGCTGCGAGCCTGGTGTTTTGTCGAAACGCCTCGCAAGGCCTGGGAGTTGAATCTGGGCGTGGCGCTGAGCGTGGCGCGCCTGTAGCTGCAGGCGGAAGCAGCTCCTTCTGCACGGCAATGGCGGCGGAGGTCGGGTGGCCTGTTCACAAGAAAAACGGCCTCTCGGCCTAATCAGAAAGTGCCAGGAGCTTCGCCAGGGTGCGGCGAAGCTCGTGTGGGTGGTGGCGAGGCGTGGGGCGGCGTGCAAGGGCTGCCCTAGGTCGGACTGTGGGTCAGAGGATGGGTTTGTTGGGGGAAGCGTTACGGAGGTGTGGAGTGGCAGTGAAGGGGTGGGGGGTGCTCAGTGTGATGAGGCGGAGGTTCGGTGAAGGTCGGCGAGGTGTGTGAGGCTGTGGAGCGATGGGAGCATCTCGCCGGAGGGTGGCCGGAGACGAAGGGGGTGACGATGGTCAGGGTCGGTCGAGAGCTTAATTGAATAAATTGAAAGCGGGGGAAGAAAGAGGAGAAGAAGGGGAGTAGTTCTAGCTTACTTGCAGGGACGAAGGGGGAGGAACAGGGCGACAGTCGTATCGACTGTCGCCGGAGAAGACGATGCTCAGGGAAAGGGGCGGCGGCGAGCAGAGAGCCGAAGAGGCGCCAGCTGGGTGCGGCGTGGCGCGGGAAGAGCAGGGGAGGAAGTCTCTGCTGCTGGTATTGCGGCAGAGCGAAGAGGTGGAGGGGGAGGAACCGCCGGAGCTGGTGAGCGTCTGCCGGAGAGAGAAGAGAGGAAAGTTGGGGATTTTCTCCGTCAGATCCAAGATGCCCCGGTTGGTGGAGCAACGGGGGGTATTTATAGGGATCAAACAGGGAGGAAGGCGGAGGGAGACGACGTGTCTCCCTCGCCGGAGGATGGCCGGAAACAAAAACCCATACCGTCCGTGCGTTCGCACGGCCGGTATGGTGGGTTACAACGACCAAGGGGGTGTCCCTGCGACGGCTGACGACGCAGGGCACCCCCGGTTTACTTGCCAGGTCCCCCCCCTCACCCTGCGCGGCGCCATGCTCCGCACAAGGTCGCCGGAGCATGGTGGTGGCAGGTTTTGCAGGGGGGACCTGATCGCAAAGAACGAAGGAGAGTTAGGGGCCAAAATGCGAGGGTTCAAAAGTTGAGGGCCAAAAAGTAAATATATGAGGACCAAAGTGTAAAGTTGGTCAAGGAGGTTTCTTCTTAGGCTCAAGTTTTTATACATGACTGATTAGGACCTAAGGAATCTGATGGTGAATTTCATTTCGATATTAAACCTTGTTTGACCGGTCAATTTATGCGAAAACCCAAATTAAGTTATTAATTGGGCATGGTTCTCAATGTAGGTCAAAATGGGTTCTGAAGGCCAAATTGAAGGTTCTAAACCCTAGAGATTATTTTTCTATGAATTTTAGAGGGTTTATTCTATTTTTACTTTGCCTTGAACCTCGTGAATTGAAGTGGGTTGTTTTAGGGTTACAGATTATCATTTAGTTTCTTGGAATTGCTGTAGCCCTTGCTAGATCATTTCATCCCACTTTTATTCTTATTAAGCTGCTTTGACCTATGTTTGGCCCTGAATTACCCTGTATGCAGATTATACTGGTAAAATTGCATTTTTACCCCTTATGACTTATTTTCTTCTCAAACTCAGAATTCTCTGAGTTAAGCCTTTCCTTGAGATATGTAGGAGCTTTTATCCTTTGTGTTAGGTCAAAATGAGCTAGTTATGGCTCATGATGAGGTTCTCATCATACCCCCATGCCTAGCTTTTGCTAGTCCCTTAGCAAAAACTTAAGGTTTCAACCCTTGTTCTAGACCATGAAGTTTTTAATAGTTTTAGATAAGTGCCTTTTTTATTTGAGCATAGATTAGGTTAGAATGCTGACCATAGGCCTAAAAGGTACTCTAGTACCAATCAAGATCCAAATCTGTCTAGCCTTAGCCTCAGTCTTTTAGCAAAGGTTTTTAAGGTCCACAAGAACTAACCTAAGGTTTATTGGACTTCGTGGTTAAAGCACCCATGCTTGAAATGATTTTAGCCCTGGCTCAGTTCGCAGTGCGTTTTGTAAGAGAGAGATAGAAAGTTTTTCTGTTTGGGAGTTTTCTCTCTCTTTTTCTTTTTAGTTCTAGCATAGGATTGGCTTTTCAACACGGTCTGTATCAGATTCCTTGCTCCCATCATCAATCCTCAAGGGTTCCTGGCGATCGATGTTTCGAGATAGCACCGCCCATGGCAACCCCCGGAACCCTCGCTATTGAGATTTCGAGATAATCCCATCCATGATGTTCCGTGGCCGAATCCAGACCCTGGCAATTGACACTTCGAGATAATGCCATCCATGGAATCTGAACCAGCAGAGTGCTTACATGCCCCCAGTAGGATATGTAAATATCCTAGGAGACAAGCACCGAGGAGATGATATTTTGCTACGCATCTTCGAGGGGATTTCCCGCCTCTCCGCGCTGGGAACTCGTCCAAATCAACTTGTGTTGATCGGCCGCTCCTATTCTAGGTGTTCCTTTCAGAATTTTGCGACGCTTCTGCGTGATTCTGATTTTTACGCTTATTGAACCAGGCTGTGTGTGAGGTTAGGATGCTTAGGTTACTGAGTCCCGTAAACCAAAAATTAGTTAACGAGGCCAAATACTCCCTAAGCCTTAGACCTAATACTTCAGCTTTTCATTTTCCTCAACCTCTTGAGGAGTGTCCAGATCTTAATGGGTACTACGAGTCTATTCAAGAATGCCTAAGGTTTGCATTCTTACTAATCTCATTGTGCACTTTTCAGTTATTTTCTTGAATGAGGTCTAGAACTTAGGTTAATTCCTTAGTTCCTTACTAATGACTATCACCTTTTTTATAATTTTGTGCTCCTTTTTCATTTTGTTTCTCTTCTCCTTCTCCTTCAGAAAATTTCCTTCTCCTCTTTTCCTCTTTTTCTTTTTCGAAAATTTTTTTTCAATTTTTTATGGTATTTTTGGCATATGTGAATTTTTTTGTTTGAAACCTTTTCTTACAAGTTTTGCACTTTCATACCCCCCCCATGCCTAAGATTTGCAATGTCCTCATTGTAGCCTAGGGGGTTTTTATTTAACTTAGTTCATTCCTTAAGACAGAAATTTGGATGAGTGAATGGGTCGGGGTGATTGTTGCGGACGATTTCTAATCTCAGATGCACGCACCTGAGGTGGAGTCGGCTGTCTTAAAGTGTGAACTTCAAGTGCAAAAACGTGTCAGAACAAGTTTCAGGTTTTCAAAGAGAATGACGGGCTGCCTCCCGTTAAGCGCTAAATTTGATGCCTTCAGCCAAGCGGGAAATGCGATGGAGAGGGGATGGTCAAATCAGCGGAGTTTTGTAAGACAAGCACCTTGATTAAGAGCCTGGTTGGTCCAACCAGGTGCTTGTTCAGATCAACAGGATGATGATGCAGCCCAAACCCAATCAATCTGGTGGGTTGATAGATGTGGATAAAAAGGAGTGGAGCCCACCATAAACTATGAAGCTCAGATGGATGTGGAAGTGTAAACGCAGGGTTTGCTGAGCCGAATCAACCTGGTCAGAGTAGGGACCCGTAGGATAATCAGTGGTTGATGCAGGAACCCTACAGGGGTGATCAGAGAATGATAGAGCATGGTATGTAGTCTGATCAATGTTCGAAACCCGATGTGGAAATGCAATCGGCTCGGTGAGAGGTGAATCTGCATAGAAATTGAGTCCGGTTGCGGGTCGGGGTTTGGAGAGGTTTTGATCCGTTCTGTGTGTGCGGACGAGGTGGCCATTGTGTACGAGGGCTCTTCTAGAAACAGATGATAGGTGGTTTTCTGTAGAGAGTCCTATGGGTAACTATCAAATGCCGGAAGAGTGTTTGTAGGATGAAAGGAATCGGATTCGAGAAAAAATTTGGATTCTTGGTTGTAATCACTCTTGGCATTTTCTGTCTTTGGTCGCTGAGATCGAAAAGGAATGATTCTGTGTTATCAGTGATCTCGGGAATCAGGACCTCAGAGTCGGAGTCAGAGTCATGTGAACTGAGGTCGTAGATAGGCCTGGCGTGTTCAGGAAGGGGAATCTCTCCGCAATTATAGTCAGATCTGAAATTGTCGGAGAGTTGGCGAAAATGAGATTCATGATCATGAATTCCACCACAGCAAAGATCATTAGATGTGGAATCAGCAGCCTGACTGGGTTCTAGCCTATATGTCAATTCTGGGCTCAAAAAGATGTTCTGTTCAAGCTCTAAGCTGGTAGGATAGACCCCATTAAAACCTTGCTCATCCAACTCCTCAGTTTCTGTATCGTAAATTGGTATATCTTTTGAAAAATCAATCAGATTTCCTGAGGATGTTGGAAAAGGACATTCATCAAATAGAGGCCCAGAATCATGTTCTTCTTTAGAAATTTTACCTTTCTCATATGGGGCCTCATAATCTTCCCAATAAGTTTCAGATCTAGATTCTAGGTTTAGGATGTGGGTAGGATTACTAGAATCGAAGTCCGAATGACCTTCGAGGGTTACCTTATCAAAACAAGGGGCGGAATTTATACCCTCCAGAGGTTCAATTCTAATCTTGTTATTGCAGGAGTCTTGGAGTTCTAAGCTTGGCAATTCATGGTCTAAGTTTGGCTCATCATTGTGTTCTCCTGCAATATCCCAACCTAATTCAACATTGTCTTCTATCTGGGTTGGATTTTACAACCACTTTGTGCCTCAATCCCGAGATCTGGGAAACTGGATTGTTCCTTAATATTGTTCCAAGATGGTTCATCCTCTGTTTCTGGTATATACGGGTATTTCTGGTTGATAATTTGTTCTACTGATTTCATCATTTCTGCCCGTTTCATAAGGGCATCTTGGTGTTGTTCCCAAAGTACAGGATTTGTCCAGCATTGAAGGTATTCAGATTGGTGTAATTTTTCCATCTCAAGTATCCTGTCATGAGTATATCTCGGGTTGATCCTTTTGAAATTTCAGTCAATAGAATTTGGGCACAGTTTATGATGAAAGCTGTGGTTGTTGGGACATCAACCTGAATGTTCTCTACTGGTGTTGAGGGTTTGATTTCATAGATTTCAAGGGCATCCTCAATCATCTTATCTTTCATGGATCTCAGATATTCAGGTTTTTTGAATGGTAGTCTTGCTAGGTAATTAGGCTGCATAATTGGATCAGGTGGTGGAATCAAGATATAGAATCAAAGTTTGAATCAAGATGGAAGAAGGGGATTTTGTTCAGAATCAGAGGAAAGAGGGGCTATGTGAATGATTTCTGCAAAAACAAAGGAGCCGAGGCTTAGCCTTGGGGAGAGTGAATTTCTATAGGAGGTTTCAAGGACCTCCTGAAAAATACTGAAGGGCTGGATGAGATAAGCAGGTGCTGGACCCAATCAAGACACCCAAAAATTGTTGGGTGACTATAGAGGTTCGGGGCAGATGGACCCCTTGATCAGAAAGATCGTCCACCTGAGAATTACCTGGGCAGCCAGAGAGGGAGAGTCCCGCGAAGACCCCTACACGGTAGAGCGTCCCCACGGGTTACAGGGTTTCCCCCACCCGACCTCTCTTGTCACTGCGGTTCCAGGTAGACCAGAATGGGATCTTGACCTCTTAAGTCTACCAATTTTAAGATCAGGGTGCTTAAGGTTTCACTTGAACTTTAGTCTTTTTAAGTGCAAAGAGTGACCTAATTTAAGGTTGGTTGACCCAAGGGGTCAACTTTACCTCTTGTTTTCTTTGAGAGCTTTCAGGTCTTGTCTTTTAGGGTTCAAGTGTTTAGAGAGAGCCAATTGTTTAGGATTTTTCTTGTTAATTATTTTCAATCAATGGCTTGGGCACACCTCTTTTGGATTTCCTCAATTCTTGATTAAGGGGTGTGTCTCTACTGAAATCCTAATGTTTGACCTTATGTTGGCTCTACTTGGTCCATTTAACTCTTTGTTGGGCAATTAGGGCTCAAGCAAGAATGTGTTAGCCCTTAAATACCCTTAATAGTGTGCAGGAGTGATGAGTTGAAAACATGCAACTCTTTATGGTTACTAAGTATGGAAGACAGGTTAGCCCTATATTGCTTGTTCTTTTCTTTTCTTCCTCTTTAGAGTTTAGGGGTTAATAGTGAGAGGAAAAATTTACCTGTCTTCGGAGTGGTTGTCGTGTGGTTGCTTGTCTTCTTGAGTTCCTGTAGCTGCACAAAAGAGAGGAGATTATCAGAAATTAAAAAAAAGAAACAGGAATGTTTACCTCTAGAATAGCCGTTGCTCCCCGGCAACGGCGCCAATTGATTGATGGGCAACGACGTTGTGGCTTCGAGAGATAACTGGGTTTTATTGTTATGTCGTTGTAATATAGCCAGTTGTTGCCATCATTTCAAATATAATTTTTTTACTCGGAAAATAAAAGAGTTCCCGAGGTCGAACTCAGGGAGCAAGTTGTATTCTAGAGATATACATGTTTCTTTTACAAAAAAGAAAGAGAGAGGGAAAGAATTTGTTGTCTTCTTTTCTCTTTGTTCTGCAGAGGTGATGCTCTTCTTTCTTTCTTCAGATCTCCTTCTTCTTCTTTGTTCTGCAGAGGTGATGTCTTTCTTCTGCAATGGTGATGCTCTTCTTCTTCTTCCTGCTGTTCTTTTGTGTTCTCCTCTGCCTCGCCTTCTTCTGTTGTTCTTCAGATCTTCTTCCGTCTTTCTTCTTTTCCCTTCAGGACGTCGTCTGATTTCCAAATCAGACGACTTAAACTGCCTGTTGCTACAGTCAGCTTCCTTCTTCTTCCGCGGTTCTTCTTCTTCACCTGTGCCTGCACACTTCAGAGCTTACGTCAGAGAACAAAACCTACTCTACCCTCTCCCCCCGCGTCTCTCTCTCTCTGAAACCACTCTTGGGAAAGCTCTCCCAGAGCTGCCGGGTAATCGGGTTCGGGTCACGCCGGGTCCAGGCCCACCGGCGTGCGTGGTGGGGCGAGGAGTGCAGGTCAGTCTTAAGTCGGGTCGGGTCGGGGTCAGGTCCGCGGGGCGTGAGCGCGGACGAGACCGGGTAACCGGGCGGGTGAAGGGGGACCTCACCCCGTGTGCTGAGGCAGTAAGCCTCCAGCACTTTTGCATCTTATATCGCTGCGCCTCTTCAGGCTTTTCCGAGGTGGGACTAAATGTCCCACCTCAATTGCGCGCCCGCAGCGGGGGAAAGCAGCGGGAGATCGCGGCGTCACGCGAAGCCTTCTGCCTTAGCTGCGAGCCTGGTGTTTTGTCGAAACGCCTCGCAAGGCCTGGGAGTTGAATCTGGGCGTGGCGCTGAGCGTGGCGCGCCTGTAGCTGCAGGCGGAAGCAGCTCCTTCTGCACGGCAATGGCGGCGGAGGTCGGGTGGCCTGTTCACAAGAAAACGGCCTCTCGGCCTAATCAGAAAGTGCCAGGAGCTTCGCCAGGGTGCGGCGAAGCTCGTGTGGGGTGGTGGCGAGGCGTGGGGCGGCGTGCAAGGGCTGCCCTAGGTCGGACTGTGGGTCAGAGGATGGGTTTGTTGGGGGAAGCGTTACGGAGGTGTGGAGTGGCAGTGAAGGGGTGGGGGGGTGCTCAGTGTGATGAGGCGGAGGTTCGGTGAAGGTCGGCGAGGTGTGTGAGGCTGTGGAGCGATGGGAGCATCTCGCCGGAGGGTGGCCGGAGACGAAGGGGGTGACGATGGTCAGGGTCGGTCGAGAGCTTAATTGAATAAATTGAAAGCGGGGGAAGAAAGAGGAGAAGAAGGGGAGTAGTTCTAGCTTACTTGCAGGGACGAAGGGGGAGGAACAGGGCGACAGTCGTATCGACTGTCGCCGGAGAAGACGATGCTCAGGGAAAGGGGCGGCGGCGAGCAGAGAGCCGGAGAGGCGCCAGCTGGGTGCGGCGTGGCGCGGGAAGAGCAGGGGAGGAAGTCTCTGCTGCTGGTATTGCGGCAGAGCGAAGAGGTGGGAGGGGGAGGAACCGCCGGAGCTGGTGAGCGTCTGCCGGAGAGAGAAGAGAGGAAAGTTGGGGATTTTCTCCGTCAGATCCAAGATGCCCCGGTTGGTGGAGCAACGGGGGGTATTTATAGGGATCAAACAGGGAGGAAGGCGGAGGGAGACGACGTGTCTCCCTCGCCGGAGGATGGCCGGAAACAAAAAACCATACCGTCCGTGCGTTCGCACGGCCGGTATGGTGGGTTACAACGACCAAGGGGGTGTCCCTGCGACGGCTGACGACGCAGGGCACCCCCCGGTTTACTTGCCAGGTCCCCCCCCTCACCCTGCGCGGCGCCATGCTCCGCACAAGGTCGCCGGAGCATGGTGGTGGCAGGTTTTGCAGGGGGGGGACCTGATCGCAAAGAACGAAGGAGAGTTAGGGGCCAAAATGCGAGGGTTCAAAAGTTGAGGGCCAAAAAGTAAATATATGAGGACCAAAGTGTAAAGTTGGTCAAGGAGGTTTCTTCTTAGGCTCAAGTTTTTATACATGACTGATTAGGACCTAAGGAATCTGATGGTGAATTTCATTTCGATATTAAACCTTGTTTGACCGGTCAATTTATGCGAAAACCCAAATTAAGTTATTAATTGGGCATGGTTCTCAATGTAGGTCAAAATGGGTTCTGAAGGCCAAATTGAAGGTTCTAAACCTAGAGATTATTTTTCTATGAATTTTAGAGGGTTTATTCTATTTTTACTTTGCCTTGAACCTCGTGAATTGAAGTGGGTTGTTTTAGGGTTACAGATTATCATTTAGTTTCTTGGAATTGCTGTAGCCCTTGCTAGATCATTTCATCCCACTTTTATTCTTATTAAGCTGCTTTGACCTATGTTTGGGCCCTGAATTACCCTGTATGCAGATTATACTGGTAAAATTGCATTTTTACCCCTTATGACTTGTTTTCTTCTCAAACTCAGAATTCTCTGAGTTAAGCCTTTCCTTGAGATATGTAGGAGCTTTTATCCTTTGTATTAGGTCAAAATGAGCTAGTTATGGCTCATGATGAGGTTCTCATCAGCCGTTGCCAGGGAGGCTGCAAATTTATTTTGTCACTTCCATTTTACATCTATTCTCACATCGCCTAACGCCTTGTCTCCTTTTACTTGATGGTTGCAGGAATTGGGCGCTTGGACGGCGAAGCAACGCAACTCATGACGGTAACAAGGGAGTAGGGGCAACAAGGACCGGTCATGAGTAGTTCTTCACTCATGGTTGTTTGCTTGCTTGAAAATCTAAAAAAATTATAAAAATGAAAAAAAAAATTTGGCGTGGTATATGATTATCTGACCCACATCCTTAACACATCACCCAACAAAAAAATATACTCTCTAACATTCTGAATAAATTCTTGGAGTGTTCTTTTCTCTTTTTGAGTGGTGTTTGCGAAGCCACCTTGGATTGATTTGGGCCGCACCACTCAACCCTAAAAACCACTCATCTAATAGAAGCTGCATGATCATTAGGATGAGTACATTAGGGTTTTAGAGCCTCTACGCAGTAAAAGGAAATCTACTTTCACCAAATTGTGTGCAAAACTTGATGTGCCCACTGAAACTTGTCTGAAAACATTAAGACACGTCAATCCTTAAAGACACTAAAGTAAGGATGAAACATTAAAAGACACCACATCTTAAAAAAATCCTTGCTTGAAAACCATGTTTTGATAGAAGTACACACACTGAAAGTGGAAAACTAAGAGGCACCACCCCATTCAATGCCTCATCACATAACCCTAGCATAAGAACTATCCTAGCCCTTTTAAAACTGAGTAGACGTGCCCTAGGAAAGATTGAGTTGAGTCTCGAGAGGCGAGGTTTTGTTCGTTAGGCACTTGGCTTTCATTCCCTTGGTAAAATCTGGTGACTAGGCTACGGGGCAACATCAAACGACCGCGGTTGTGGGGTCTATGGAACCGGCAGCGCAAGCCAAAGGAAGAACCTTCCCTACAATCCCCTCGTAATCAACCTGGCCAGATTAGCTTTGGGAAGGGGAGTCCAGTGCTTACAGACTTAATCACCCTTTTTGAGATTTCTAGGTCTCCTAAGGAATACACCAAAAGGACTAGGCTTGTTTGCTTGATTGAACACACACTTCTCGCATCTGTCGCTCTCCGCATCCCCTCCTATTCTTCTCTAGTGTATGCACAGGAGACGCTCACTGCATCCCGAGTTATTTGTTTTGGGACGGGAATCTAGGTGACTTGATTCTGTTAGAAACATGGCTGAACCTAGGGTAGATGAGGTTGAGGACCAACCCCCAGCAGACACAATGGCCATCATCCAAGCCCAGATTAATGCAAACCACCGGCTTCAGCAGCAACAGATCCACACCATCATGCAAGCCATACACCGGTTGCAAAACCCACAAGGGCAACCACCACCACCTTTCCAGGGGCAACCGCCACCTGACCTACCACCATTCTAGGACCAACTTAGGCCCCTCTGCGAATTCTACAATCCTTCTGCTATTAGAATCGAGCCACACCTTAGGATCCCTGAAGGGGGAAATGATTTTGAGCTAAAACCAAATGTCTTGAGTCTGATTCAGAGCCACTTTCATGGAAGCTCAAATGAGGACCCCTTCTAGCACCTAGAGGATCTTGACCGGATAGCACGAATTGTGAAACCTATGAACATTAGCTTTGACATTATTCTGATTAAGATGTTCCCCTTCTCGTTGAGAGACAAGGCTTCTCACTGGCTTAAAACCCTACGTAGACCCATCACCACCTGGGAAGAACTGAGGCATGCATTTCTAAAGAAATTCTTTCCCATAGGAAAGACCAATGCGCTCAGAAGAGCTATTACTATCTTTACACTCAAGGGTGGGGAACAGTTCCATGAGGCGTGGGAGAGATTTAATGAACTCTTGAGGAAATGCCCACACCACGAAGTACCAAGGTGGCAATTGGCCCATATTTTCTACCACGGTCTGGACAGCAACCTACGGAACTTTGTCGATGCCTCATGCGGGGGGAACTTCCTGAACAAGGACAAGGAGAGCGCATTTGAGCTCTTTGAGTCTATGAGCGAAAATTCGCTCAACAATGCCTCCATGACCTAGTTTAACCGATCCAGTCAACCCAGTGGCAGGATTTATGAGGTACAAGCAAATTCTGGAATAGTTGACATGGACATCTTTGCCAAGAAACTAGATCGAGTGGAATTGATGGATAAAAAGATTGATAAGCTACTGAATCAGACCAGGAATCCGTTATAGACCTTCTCCCTAGCAAAGGTAGCACATAATGTTGACCTGGTCCAGCCCTTAAGCCAACTGAACCTGGAACAACCCCTAACCACGTTCCAGGGAGGGACCTTTGCTCCCTCAACCCTTGATTACTCTCTTCCCTCCCCATCGACATCTATTATCCTTGAAGATGTACAGGCTGTCCAAAGTTATGCTAAACCTGACCCTTTCTCCAACACTTACAACACTGGCTGGCATAATCACCCCAACTTTGGTTGGACAAACCAGAAACCACCTCAATTCCAGAACCAGCCTAGGCCAAACTAGCAGCCAAACTTGCCCCCTATCAGCAAGGATCACCAGTTAGACCCCCATATAATCCAAATAGGGCGGCCCCTCCCCCGCAAAACCAAATGGACACTCTGATAAAGATGATGGTTGAAATGAACCAGAAACATCAAGAAAAAATGGCCTTAGTAAAGGGACAGTTAAGCCAACTTTTGGATTGTAAACAACAAGGATCCCTAACTTCCTAGCCACAACCAAACCCACGAAACATAATTAACAGAGGCCCCAATTCGCAAGGGTTCCAGGGCAATCCCGGGCAGGCTCACATGGTTCAGCCAGCCCCACAAATACCCCCTGGGTTTGGTGCTTCTTCGTCCTCGTCTTCTCAAGGATCAACCCTTGGTCCCAATGCCTCTGCGAATGCAGTAACCTTGAGAAGCGGTGCCAAAACCCAGGATCCCAAATGGCTAACTCTCCCTGAGACTTCACCAGCTGAAATACCTGGCTCAGAAGAGGCACTGGAAAAACCCAAGGACCCAGAAATAGATTCGATCCATGTTCAGACACCCTACCCTGAGACCTTGGAGACAATCAAGAAGAAGAAAAGTGTTGTGGAAACTGAGGAGCTTTTGTAGATCTTTAAGCAAGTTCAGATTAATATTCCGCTCCTCGAAGCCATTAAGCACATCCCGGCTTACGCCAATTTTTTAAAGGATGCCTGTACACCCAAACATAAGCCAAGACCTCAAGCACCTAGGAAGGTTGTGCTCTCCGAGCAAGCAAGTTCCGTAATATCAAGCAACCTTCCGCTCAAGCGAACTGACCCAGGAGCACCCCTAATTTCCTACAATATCGGGGACATGACATTTGACAGAGCGCTCCTGGACTTAGGTGCTTCTATCAATTTGATTCCAACAACCCTGTACCACCAATTTGGTTTTGAAGAGTTGACACCCATACCTGTCACCATCCAGCCGGCTGATAGATCTGTGAAGACCCTGAAGGGGGTTGTTGAGGACGTGATTGTCTGGGTCAAGGACTTCTATTTCTCGGTCGACTTCTTGGTGCTCGACATGGAAGTCCCTGAAAAATTACAAAACGCACCCATAATCTTAGGCAAACCTTTCTTAGCTACGACTAAGACAAACATTGATTGTGACACGAGATGTATGGAAATCGCCTTCGGAGATAAGAAAATGTAGTTGGATATCTTCCGGGCGACAAACTCTTTTGATTGCGATTGTGTTGAGGAACATGATCCCGTGGAAACTTTGGTCGAGGAATGCCTCACCCTTAGTTCTATCTCAGACCACCAATTCTGTAACGAATGTTCTGACCTGTCACCATCGCTACCCGTGGATCTCTGTAAGGCTGATTACCATCAAAAACACCATTTGAGGAGATTGATGTTGATCAACTCCCGCCTTTCCCTTTCCCGTCGACTGTTGTTCCACCCGCACCCGAACTTAAGCCACTACCTGAGAATCTCAAGTATGTCTTCCTGGGACTTGACCAGACCTTCCCTGTGATTATTAACTCTCATCTAACCAAGGATCAGGAACTCAGGTTGACCACGACCCTTTCAGAACATCGGGCCGCCAATGGATGGACCATTTCAGACTTGAGAGGAATTAGCCCTGCCTATTGCACTCATAAGATTTACCTGGAAGACGGGGCACGACCTTCTCGCCAGATGTAGAGACGATTAAACCCAAACATGCGGAAGGTCGTTAAGAAAGAAATTATCAGGTGGCTTGATGCCGACAACATCTATCCTATCTCTGATAGCCCCTGGGCGAGCCCCACTCAAGTGGTTCCAAAGAAAGTCGGGCTCACCGTTGTCACCAATGAGCATGGTAAATCCATCCCCAGTCGCACCAACACTGCATGGCGGGTGTGTATTGATTACAGGAAGCTTAATGAAGCAACCAAGAAGGATCATTTCCCCTTGCCATTCATTGACCAGATCCTTGAAAGATTGGCAGGGCAAAAGTATTTTTGCTTCCTGGATGGATATTCGGGATATAACCAAGTCGCAATTGCTCCGGAAGATCAAGAAAAGACCACATTCACCTGCCCATATGGCACATTTGCATTCCGTCGAATGCCGTTCGGGTTATGCAACGCACCTGCTACCATTCAGCGTTGCATGCTAGCCATTTTTTCAGAAATGGTGGGTGAATACTTAGAGGTTTTTATGGATGATTTCTCTGTATTTGGGAATTCATTCGACCACTGTTTGAGCAACTTGGAGAAAATCTTGAAATGATGTATCGAGGTTAATTTGGTGTTAAGTTGGGAAAAGAACCATTTTATGGTTCAAGAAGGAATCATCCTCGGTCACATCGTATCGCATAGGGGCATTGAGGTGGATCGAGCTAAGGTTGATTTGATTTCTAAACTTCCCCCGCCTAGCTCGGTTCGACAGATCCGCTCATTCTTGGGATATGTTGGCTTCTACCGAAGGTCCATCAAAGACTTCTCCAAGCTTTCCAAACCTTTAACCGACCTTTTGGCCAACGATGCCATATTCCACATGAGCTCTGATTGCATCCAAGCTTATCACACCCTCCGGGACTTAGTTTCCACAGCACCTGTACTTCAGCCCTCGGATTGGTCCCAGGACTTTGAGATTATGTGTGATGCATCAGATTTTTCCATAGGCGCTGTCCTGGGGCAAAGACAAGACAGGAAACCCGTAGTGATCTACTACGTGAGAAAAACGTTGGACGAGGCCCAACGAAATTATACGGTCACAGAAAAAGAATTGCTCACTGTACTTTTCGGACTTAAGAAGTTTTGACCTTACCTGTTGGGACCCCACGTGACCATCTATACTTACCATTCAGCCATCCGGCACCTGTTGGCTAAAAAGGATGTGAAATCCAGGCTCATCAGATGGATCCTACTCTTGCAGGAATTTGACCTGGAAATCCGTGACAAAGCCGAATCAAAGAATGTGGTGGCTGACCACTTTTCTAGACTTCACCCAGACCACATTGGACCCTCCCTGCCTTTATCTGACACCTTCCCCGATGAACACATTCTAGCTGTACAAGACAAGAAACTGCCTTGGTATGTTGACTATGTCAACTACCTAGTTGCAGGGCAGACCCTACACAGCTGGTCCAGATAGCAACGGGACAGGTTCTTGGCCGAGGCCAAGCACTATTTCTGGATGATCCCATGCTGTTTCGCCTTTGTGCCGACCAAATCATCGAGAGGTGTATCCCCGAGAATGAAGTTTAGAGTGTGCTATCTTTCTGTCATGACCAAGCTTGTGGTGGCCACTTCTCTGAAAAGAAAACGGTTGCGAAGGTTCTGCAGTTTGGATTTTACTGGCTTTCCCTATTTAAGGATGCACACAACTTTGCTAAGACTTGCTCGCGCTACCAAACACTGGGGACCATGACCAGAAAAGATATGATGCCCCTCCAGCCCATTTTGATTGTCAAAATCTTCGACGTTTGAGGTATCGATTTTATGGGCTCCTTTCCACCATCTAAGGGCTTTGAGTACATCCTAGTCTCGGTAGACTATGTTTCTAAATGGATTGAAGCCGTCGCCACCCGCCGATGCGATCATAAAACTGTCATGGACTTTGTTAAGTGGAAATCTTTTCCCGATTTGGAATACCAAAGGCCATGATCAGTGATGGTAGAAGTCATTTTCTTCACTCCCAATTCCGTGCTCTACTTAGAAAATACGGGGTTAACCACCGCATTGCTACCCCGTATCATCCGCAAACAAATAAGTAGATCGAGGTCTCAAATAGACAAATCAAGAACATTTTACAAAAGACTGTGAGACCTGACAGGAAAGATTGGTTCACATGACTATATGATGCCCTGTGGGCATACAGGACCGCTTTCAAGACCCCGATAGGCATGTCGCCTTATCGCCTGGTCTTTGGCAAAGCCTGCCACCTTCATGTTGAATTGGAACACTGGGCTTACTGGGCTGTCAAGCAGCGTAACATGGATTCCCAGTTAGCCAGTGCGCAGAGGATGCTCCAACTCTCTAAGCTTGAAGAAATTCGTCGGGACACCTTTGAGAACAGTCAACTGTATAAGGAGAAAATGAAAGCCGTCCACGACCAACTCATCCATAAAAAGACCTTTGAGCCTAACCAGCAAGTCTGGCTTTTCGATGCTCGCCTAAAACTCTTTCCAGGGAAACTCAGGTCCAAGTGGACATGACCATTTAGGGTGGTCAAGCCTCACCCCAATGGGGCGGTTGAAATCGCTGATCCGAACACTGGGCACACTTTTACAGTTAATGGACAAAGATTGAAACACTTCCTAGCCCAAGTTCCCCCATAGGAGAGTGTCACCCTCATTGAGGGATGACACGAAGCACCGCCCAGCTGGAGGCGTTAAACTCAACGCTTCTTG
Organism: Thalassia testudinum; assembly: GCA_037157565.1. NCBI lineage: Eukaryota > Viridiplantae > Streptophyta > Magnoliopsida > Alismatales > Hydrocharitaceae > Thalassia > Thalassia testudinum. The sequence goes on along the minus strand of JAZHRO010000022.1, from coordinate 63,434,615 downwards.
GGAGGCAACCCAGTGGATTCAGACTGATCCGATATTCTACGTCACTTAGGTAATCTCCTTTTTTTAACCCTTGTTGCATCCATGTATTTGCCAATGAGGACATTATCCAACTTAAGCATGAGGGAGGGTGGTAAATTGCATGATCCTGAGCTCATTTAATCAGTCTGAATAGAATAAAATTTAAAATTTTTAAAAAAATTGTATTTAGGAAGAAACTTAGGCATTAGAAAATTATCAATAGTGGAAAATAATACAAAAAGAACTTGAACACTTAGACTTTTCAGACCTTCAGGCTTAATCAGCCCTGGTGTCCATTAAAATATGGATTTAGCTTTAAATCTTTGCAACCTTAAGCTACTCTAATCCACAAGCTAAATAAGGTGATAAGTATACGACTTATCAACTCACCCTCTAACTCAAAAAGACTTTGAGTCTAAGCATCTGCACACATTTTTACACAGACTCACTCCTCGGAGATTCTGAGAGATATTGGGTAGCTAATGAACTCTCTAGGGTGGTATGGCTGGCAAGTTGTCGTGGGTAACAGTCTATTAGCAGGTTGTCCAGAGCCCAGCCATGGGACCACTTCTTCATTACCTCTAGGTAAATTTGAGATCAGGGAAGCCACCTAACAAAGAAAAAAAAAAGAAGAAAATAAAATAAACCACACTTCACCACACGAGTATGGCTGGCAAGTGATCATGGGTAACAACCCATTGGTCGGTTGTCCAGAGCCCAGCTCAGTAATTGCACAAAAAGAACCAAAACACTTAAGGAAGAAGCGGGGAGGTAGTACAAGCCAGGGAGATATACACTGGAAAAATCCTTGTATTGACCCCAATTAAAACAAACGTAGGGAGAAAGCTACCGATAGAACAAATACACCCTCAGGCAAAACACTTCATCTTCCGGTCACCCAGGGGCATAGAAACCTGGAGTTTGTCTAAGTTACCATTGAGTGAGTCTATCACGATCTTCACACCAAAATGTTTAGCACTTAGAGTTTTGTCCGAGTTTTGGGTGGGTTGGGTAGCTGTAAAAAGTTACCAATCCACTCTTAATTCCAAAAAAATCTAAAAATAAGAAAAATATATATATATTTACATACATTAAAGCAAGGATTTAGGCAATTCATATTCTGGCAGACACCCAGGCGCTGCTTAGTCTTTGTAGATTAAGATCTTAGTATATTTCCTCCTATTGACAAGTGACGAAGTGTCTAAGTAGTTACTTCTTAAACTCTGACAGAAAATAAAGGCTAAAATAAACCTTGCTATGGACTAGTAAGGAGTAAGCATGGGGGTATGATAACACTGCATCTTGGGGTGATAATTCTATTAAATAAGGTCCATCTTAAGAATAAAATGCACAGATAACACATCATAAACAGAATGGGAGCATTGCATGCATCATACGTCAAGATGGCTTATAAAACAGTATTAATGGACATTTGTATAAGCACTTGTCAAAGCAGGCCTCAGATGAGCAATCGAACTGCACGGATGGATTCAGAGCGACGAATAAAGTCCAACAGACTCAAAATCAGCCAAATCCGACATCCGGAGCTCCTACAATGGGCCCAAGAAGTTCTAACCGTTGATCTGACGATTAACGGCCCACGGCGTGCCACGTGGTGCCCGCTCGCCGCGTCCAGATCGCCGCTTGCTTCCATCTTCACCCAAGGGACAAATCTCAGCCATCGATCTTCTATCGAACGGCTGAGAGCCGCTCGTGCACCCGCCCTCGCCGCAACAAAGCAGTGAACGTAGCGCAGCGGTCTGAGCGCTCACCAACGCTCACGCAACGCGGGTTCAAATCGCGCGATGCTGAAATGCGGAGACGACGACATGCCTCGGCGAAATTGGGCCGCCCGATCAGCAGCGGACAGGCGCGATCGCGAGACGTGGCGCCCGCAGATGCACCCTGACCAGACGCGCTCGATGACGCGGACGCGAGGGCGCCATCCAGGCGTGCGCCTCGTGCGAGATCCCAGCTGTCCGATCTTCGATCGGAAGGCTTACGGCGCGTGCACACGGATCAGGAGCGAAGAAGCACACCTGCGGGCGAGCGATAGACGGGCATGGGTCTTCACCGACATTTCGGGAAGGGTTTTAGCGATGTCCTTGACATCGCTAAAACCCTTCCCAAAACGTCGGTGACGTCGCTAAAACCCCTTCTTCATTTGGAAAGCCCTTCTCCCTATTTAAACCGCTTCCGACCACCCATTCAAGGCATTCACTCCACTTGCAACTACTCTACCCCCTTCCTAGCTACCTTTAAGCCCCTTTTGTAATCGTCAGAGACGACAAGCCACCGTTGGAGCCCTCTCCACCATCGTGGCTGCCTCGCCGTCCCCCCCCTCTCTCTCTTCCCTTCTTTTAAGCTTTACTTTACTTATGTTCAAGCATTTATCTAGTGTTGTAATTATGAACTAAAGTTTCATGATTAATGAAGTTGTTTTTTGTTGAATTGTTTGCTCTATTTTCTATTCAAGTTGCATGTTGCGAATGAAACAATTCTAACCCTAATCTCTCTCTCTTTCTCTCTCGCTTTTCACCTGTGACTTTTTGCTAGCAAAACCCCATGATTTTTCGTGACAATAAGTGACAAGAAGAATCTGATTTTTACGCCTCCCTGAGACCGACACTCGGACTCACATCTGTTTCTTTACTTTAAAACCAACGTCGCAAGTGTAAACTATAACGACACTTCCAAACACACGCGCATGCCCACGTCATGTAGTAGATGACCATGGGTTTCCCGTCTATTTTCTACCCAAGTACCACCCTTACAGCATAATCAGATGCATCGCACATAATTTCAAAAGGTTGAGACCAATCAGGGGACTGCAGGATGGGTGCTTGGGTAACTTGATCATGCAGGATCTCAAATGCCTGAGCGCACTCCTTGGAGATTTCAAAGGGGACATCCTTAGATAGAAGATTAGTGAGGGGGTGCACAATTTTCGAGAAATCGGGAATGAATCGATAGTAAAAATCGATGTGCCCCAAGAAGGATCGGATGTCTTTGACCGAGCTAGCATAGGGAGTTTGGAAATCAAATTCACCTTGGCTCGATCAACCTGGATGCCTTTTTCAGAGACGAGATGTCCCAGGACAATTCCCTCAAGTACCATGAAGTGGCTCTTTTCCCAGGGAAGAACCAAGTTCACATCGATGCATCGCTTGAGGATCTGGACCAAGTGCAGGAGGCAATCGTCAAATGATTCACCAAATACCGAGAAGTCATCCATAAAGACTTCAAGGTGTTCACCTACCATATCTGAGAATATGGTAAGCATGCACCGCTGAAAAGTAGTGGGTGCATTGCAGAGACCGAACAGCATCCTTCGGAATGCGTATGTTCCGAGCAGGTAGGTGAAGGTGGTCTTCTCTTGGTCCTCGGGATGGATTGCGACCTGATTGTAACCGGAGTACCCGTCCAAAAAGCAGAAGAATTGATTTCCTGCTAGTTTCTCAAGAATCTGATCAATGAACGGTAGTGGGAAATGATCCTTCTTCATGGAGGAATTTAGTCTTTTGTAATCAATGCAGACTCTCCACGAGTTTGCTATATAGGTTGATATGGTTTCTCCGATTTTAGTTGTGATGACAGTGAGCCTTGCCTTCTTAGGCACAACTTGGATTGGGCTCACCCACCGACTGTCGGAGATCGGGTAGATGATCCCTGCATCTAACCACTTGATGATCTTCTTTTTCACGACATCCTACAGATTTGGATTTAGGCGTCTCTGCATTTCATGGGATGGCTGTGAGCCCTCTTCAGTATAGATGTGATGTGCGCAGTATGAGCGACTGATACTAGTCAAATAGTCGAGAGTCCATCCAATGGCTCTTCGATGTTGCTGGAGAAAAGAAATCAGGCGTGTTTCCTGATCAAGTGTGAGTCGAGAGTTGATAATCACAGGAAACGTCTGATTGGAACTCAAAAAGATGTACTTGAGATGATCAAGAAGAGGCTTTAATTCCAAAACCAGGTTGTCAGCAGTAGCGGGTGATTCAGGGTGGGTGTCGGGAGCAAAGGAAGGAGCTATGGGTGTGTCTAGGTTGAGTTTGGGCTCCTCTAATTGCAGGTTTTGATCCTCCTGTGGTAGATCAGAAATAGTTGGTTTTTCCTCGATAAAGTCGTCAACCACAGCTTCGATATCACAAATCTGTTCTATGACTTCGCAATTAATTCCTTGTTGGGCCTTAAAGATGTCATTCTTTAGTGTCTTGCTCCCAAATTTTAATTCAATTTGGCCCTTCTCACAATTGATATTGGCCCTAACAGTGGCTAAGAAAGGTATCCCTAGTATGATCGATGTATTTTTCACATTCTCAGGAGCATCCATTTCTAAGATGATAAAATCCACTGGAAAATAGAAATCATGTACCCTAACTATGACATCCTCAAGAATTCCTTTTGGTGACTTAATTGATCGGTTGGCTAGCTATAAAGTCATTTCAGTAGGTTTAAGCTCAGATTCCTCGAAGTAGTCTAGTAGTGATGTAGGTATCAAATTTTTGGAGGCTCCTAAGTCTAATAAAGCTTGGTCAAATCGTATATCACCGATTTCACAAGAGATCAGAGGGGTGCCTGGGTCTTTTGCCTTAGGCAGGAGTTTGCTCAAAATGACAGAGCTGGCTTGCTTTGACAGTACGATTGGATTCCCATCTTTGGTTTGCGGCTTATGCTTAGGTGTACATACATCTTTTAGAAATTATGCATAAGCCGGTACATGGCGTATTGCATTCATCAAAGGGATGTTTATATGGACCTACTCAAAGAGCTTACCCAGGTCCTCCTTAGGTGCCACGGTTTTGGTTATCCTTTTTCCCTTGGTCAAGGCCTTAGGAAATGGAACCTTAGATGGTTCCTCTAAAATGGGTCCAGGTTCTTGATCTGGGATAGAGGTGTCCTGGATGACTATCCTAAGGTTAGGGTTTGTATTACCAGGTTGGGAGTGGCTTGGATAAGATGGGTCTTATGTTATTTTGCCAGTGCGGATAGTAACAAAATTCAATCCTGCCTGGTTCCGATTTGGTGTGGGTAAGAGAGGTGGTTGCTGCTAGTAACCCGTTTATGATGTCGAAGCCTCCATTCCATCGGGTGATGGAGTAGAAGGGGCCTGATAAACAAAATGAGCTTGGCCTGAATTTGGGTTCATAACGCACCTCTGGTTTGGCATGTTATTCGGATTAAGCAGAGGTTGTGAAGGAAGTGCACTAGGTTGGCGAGGATTTGCCATCTGGGCAAGTTGATTGCGAACCTTTGTGATCTTGTCTCTGTGCTGTTTTTGCATAGCCACATTCGTCTTCTGAATGTCAGCCAGAGTCTGAAGGATAAGAGTCATTTGATCTGTATGAGTCGGCCTAGATTGATAAGTTGGGTTAGGCCGAGGCTGAGGCGGTTGATATGGATGAGGAACTTGTGGTCGGGGCTGATATTGAGGTCTCTAGTTTTGATTATTGCCTGATCACATGAAATTGTGATGATTACGCCATCCAGGGTTGTAAGTGTTGAAGAATGGATCATTCTGAATGGCATTGAGGTCCTCGCAAGTCTGAGCAACCTCGAGAAAGTCAGAATACGAGGGTTCAGAGTTCTCTCAACTAGAGTAGGTGGGTCCAGAGTCTCCTCCGAAACCAGAATCAGACGGGGGTGGATATGGGTCCATCCCTTGAGAAGGTCACTGATAGATGTTGTGTATAGCCTCCCTGCCATAGGTTGGTTGTGTGAATGTGTTTTGCGTAGAGGTGGCTCGCTGCAAAAGTCGAGTTAGCTCATCCACCTTCTTTTCAATAATAGAGACCTTGTCCAGATGACTGGCCATCAGTTCCAAGTCAATGGAAGAGGACAGGCCCGGTGTTTCATGTGCTCCCTTTGGATTGGTCAATGAAAGGGCATTCGTCCGGATGAACATGATGGAGTTCTTGTACATATTCTCAAGAATCTCTCACACGGTGTCTTCGTGTTGACCCATGATGTTTCCTCTGCAGGTCGCATTGATGAATAATCGAATATCCTCATGGAGTCTTTGGTAAGAAGACTGGACTTATTCTCATTTAGGAACTCTGTGGTGGGAGCACTTTCGCATAAGATCTAGAAAACGATCCCATGCCTCGTGAAGTGGTTCTCTTGCTTGTTGTGTGAAATGTGTGATTTGGTGCCATAAAGCATTTGTCCGACCAACAGGGAAGAACTTTCTCAAAAACTCGGATTGAAGTTCCGCCCAGGTGTTGATTGGACGCGTTTGGGTTTGGTACCAATGAGCAGCTTTATCCATGAGAGAGAAGGAGAACATTTTCATGAGTAGAATATCCCGATTTTAACCTTCTGACCCAAAGGTCTAGGCCAAACGCTTGAGTTGCTTGATATGCTGGAAAGGATCTTCGGAATTACGCCCATGGAATTTGGGAATGGCATGAATCATGTTGGGCTTTGTTGAACGATTTACGAACCTACGCTAACGTGTTTGGTTTTGGAAAACCCGTCGTTGTAGTTCGAAAGCGAAGGATTCGAGTTCAACAAATAAAATTTATACCGAAAAAAAAGAATTCCGGGTCGAACACAGGGAGGCGAACGTTTGATTTAAAAACTTCGCGTTTCTTTTTATTTTGTCACGAAGAAATTCAATTTAAACTATCTAAGTATCTACAACAAATAAAAGAGAGAGAGGGAGTAAGAGAGAGAGAAAGAATACTACACATGGAAATCAAAATGAGATGTAGAATAGACAAGGAATTTATCATAAAAGAGTTCGTTCGTTACAACTAGAAAACATAAAACAATTACTCTAGAAAGCATTAAAAGAATGGAGGGAGAAATGTCCTCCTCGACGATCGCTCGGAGGACGAATAGACTACTCTAGAAAGCAGTAAATCTATACTAGAAAGCAGTAAAAAGAATAGGGAGAGAGAATCCTCCTCGACGGTCGCTTGGAGGACGAGCCGGACGGGACGACGCCTGGACGAAGGAGAACGAAGCGGGACGAAGGAGGACGAAGCAGAAGAACGGGAACGAAGCAGCACGCCGTCGTCGTCGCGGGATCCACTTCCGAAGGGGGACGAAAATTTGGACTTTATCTCGCGAGAAGCATCCCGGGTGTGGGACAGGCTTCTCTTGAGCTTTGGAGAGGTAGAGAGGAGAAGGAAGGGATGAAAATTTCGTATGGAGGGGGTCTCCTTTTATAGTTGCAAGGAGTGGGGGCAAAATGGACATTACACTTTCAAAACAATAAATGAGGGGTCTTTAGTGACGGATAAAACCGTCGCTAAAGCCCCGACGTCGCCGTCGCCGCCGCGCCCACGCACGCCCGCTCGGCTGCCCGCGTGCGTAACGCCTACGCACGTCCGCGTAGTCTCAGCCGTCCGATCGCGAGATCGGACGGCTTAGATCGCGTCCGCGCCCGCTGCGTAGCGCGCCCCCCGCGTGCGATTGCGCGTTACGCCCGGCGTCCAATCGCGCGTCGTCCTGATTGAGCGCACGCAGCCGTTGGATCTTCATCTGACGCTCGTCCGCGCCCGCTCGCCCGCGCCTTCCACCCCATCACCGCGGCTCGAACCCGCGACCTCCGCTTCGCCCGCAGCTGCGTCACCGCTGCGCTACGCGGACGGAATGGTCGCGCGGACGCTTTTAAGCGCGAGCGACCGCAGCCGTTGGATCGAGATCCAACGGCGGAGAGGAGACGGTGCGCGGTCTTCACAAGACGCATGCGGCCGATTGGGCGGCTGAGATGGCACCACGTGGCGCCATCTTGGCCGTCCATCTTCTGGAAGTTGTAGATGGTGCCACGGATGTCGGATTGACTCGATTTTTGTGTCGTTGGGCTGCGATCGTCGATCCGAATTCATCCGTGTGGTCGGATTTGCCATCTGAAGTGCGGATTTACACCATCCTGGCCCTTGATCTTCTAGGGTTCCCCGGTCTCTATCTGATGCTACGGATGCCTGATTAGGGCGATCTTGGAGTCGTTGAACTCCAATCGTCGCCCTGATCATATCCATACGGTTGGATCTTTGATCCGAGGCCCCGATAAAATATTTGCCCTGTCCAAGCACATAAAAGGAGACAATTAACCTCCATTTTATTCAAACTACTCTAAATGCAAGATGATGCATGTAATGCAATATTTATATCATGAAATGCAATCCTATGCTTAAGAACATGCATAAATAGACATTTTAAGTAGTGTAAATGTGTTTACATCATACCCCCATGCCTATCTTTTGCTAGTCCCTAGCAAAAACTATATGCTATTTATAAAAGAATTAGGTTAGATTATTTGGACCTGAGTTATTTTCAATCGTTAAGAAATTATCTACTTAGGAACTGAACTTTCAAAGACACAACAGTACCCGGGTATCAGCCAAAATGCAGACCGCCTCAAGCCTCGCCTTATTCAAAGAAACATTTCTTTTTCTCTTTTTACTCTTTTCTTTTTTTTTTTTTTTTTTTTCAAATTTTAGGGTTTAAGAGTGGCTTTCTACGGCCATTCAACTCACCCAAGATTTGATGAGAATCCTAAGTTTTAAGCATCTTATTGTGATTGTGATAGACTCGTTGACCGGCAATTAGAACGGACTTCGGATTTCTACGCCTCTAGGTGACCTCAAAAAGAATTCTGCCTAAAGGTGTATCTTTACAACCGGTAGCTTTCTCCCTACTTTTATTTTTTAACGGGGTCAACACAAGGGTGAATCCAGTGTATATCTCCCCGGTTTATTCTACTTCTCCGCTTCTTCCTGAGTGTTTTGGGAATTTTTAGTGCATTTTCTGAGCTGGGTTCTGGACAACCGGTCGATGAGCTGTTACCACCGACAACTTGCCAGCCATACTCGTGCGGCGAAGTGTGGCTTATTTCTTTTTGTTCTTTTCTCCTTTTTGATTTTTTTTTTTTTCTTCTTCTTTTTTTTTTTTTAAGTAGGTGGCTTCCCTGGTCTAAGATTTACCTAAAGGCAGCAAAAAGAGAAAGGTCAGTGACTGGGCTGTGGACAACCTACCTATGGGCTGTTACCCACGATAACTTGCCAGCCATATCACCCTAGAAGGTTCATTAGCTACCCACTTTCCATTAAAATCGTCAAATAACGAGTCAGTGCAAAGAAAGTGTGTAGATGCTTAAGACTCAAAATTCCCTCACATCAGAGGGCGGGTTGATAAGTCGTGTACTTATCACCCAAACTTATTTACTCCAATTAAAATAAAATTCAAGTTGGCGAGAACTCGAAAAACAAATCCACATTTTAGTGGATACACGGGCTGATTAAGTCCAAAGACCTGAAGGGTCTTTGTGTTCAGAACATAATATAGTATTTCTTAAGATCAAAAATTTTCTTAAACCCAAATTCTCTTTCCTAATTTAGATTTTTTTTTATATAAAATAAAACAAATCTACGGAGCTGACGAATGAATTCAAAGATAAATATCCATCCCCCCATGCCTATCTAATGCAATGTCCTCATTGTATTAAAAAGACATAAAACAGAGTGGAAAAGCGTAGAAAGCACCTGAATTGTGTGGATATCGGGTCCGCTCCGAGATGAAAATGAAAAAGAACTGTATATGTGCTGAGTTTAGTGCCTTCAGCTAGGCACACTATACAAAGAAAAGAAATGAAGAATTCAGAAGTGCAGGTCAGAATTAGAATAAACAGAAGAATCCTCCGACCTGTCAACAGCGGTCCACAGATGTGGACCAGATTGTGGTGCAGACCCATCCCCCATAATCGAGAATATCTTAGGTTCTGGATAGAAATTACCCAAAACCTAAAATCAGAATGCAAGCGGGATCGGGCCTGCGATTTCTGAGGATGCAACCCAAGGCCAAAATGTCGGGTTACAGAGAATTGAAGCTCAAAAGGATAATCGTTAAATGTGTGCTTGAGTTTGACATCCTCGAAACAAATGTCGTAAGGGTTCTGATTTGATGGTTTCAGCTTAAAAGGAACCCTTCGACTCAATCTTCCATTTCCTCCAAAATTAACTTCCCAAATTAGAACTTCCCCGCTCCTATCCTCCTCATTAAGTGTATCAAATTCCAAGACCTCTTGTATATTCATCACCCCGTCTGGAATCTCCAAGTCTAAATGATGTGGCAGAATCAAAATTGACTTGGGTCTAATTATCTCAGAATTAGAATCATCAATAAGCTCAACAGGGTGTAACTGATAATCAGGGCATTGAATTAATTCCTCCAGAAAATGCGATTCTGGATCCGTATCGTGTGCCCTAATAAGATCAGTTTCCTCAGTTATTGGGCTATCAAATGATCTATCAGATTCCTCAGGCCCAATCGTCTCACAAAAATCGTGATCTGAAAACTCGTGTGAGACTTCGCAACTTGAATCTTCACCATCAGGATCCGTATCAATGTATGTCCCAAAATCATTTGTCACTTTGTGTTCCAAGGAGACATACGTTTCCTCGTAACCTGGCTCAGGGATTTCAGGTGAAGAAATCAAATCATCCTTAATTGGTTGTTTTAATTCAATCTGGTCAGCTTCGTAACACGTGTCCCCCCCAACAGGTGCCTGAGCAGGTTCTGTCATTGGCTTTCCTGAAGAGAGTTCATCCTGGGAATTATTCCAAGATTGAATCAAAGCAACCACGAATCTCATCCTCAATTTCGCTAATTTCCCAAGTAGAAACTCACCCGGGTTCTTATCCTTAACATCCTGGAGCCAATCCAACAAGGACTTATTTAAATCATCAATCATTTCAATCAGGGGCTCCAATCTCTCAATGCAAGGTATTGGCTGAACTTCTAAAGATTGAATGATATTCCTCAAGTTAGCCAGAACCTTATCTTGAACCTGATTAACCTGAACCAAATGAGTTGGTTCAGGGTTGGGCGGGTTTGACATCAATGTAGAGGAATTAACGAATTGAGATTCGTTATACCCATCCTGATAATAGGTCATTTCAGATTGTTCAAAAGATGGAGATGACCTAAAGGCAGTGAAATCAGAGGATGGGTAAGGATCAGTGTATCTTTCTTGATTGTAGATCGCATTAGGTTGTTCATGAAAGGAGGACGATCTATAATCGATGCAACTCTGACAAGGATAGAATTGAGAATCAAAGTGTTCAGGGTTAGACCCTAACCACGGGGGTCCGGAATTGTATCCCCAATCCGAATTATCCCAACTAACTGATGGTCGATTACAATACGAGTTGGGATAATCGTCATGTTGAGGATAATTTACAACAGGAGGGAAAGAGCGGGAATGCATGAAATATGTGGAAGGATTCATGATACACGGGAGGAAGAAAGGTGCCCTGCAATACAAACAATCAAACCTGTCCTTAAATATGTTAGCCTAAAGATCTACAGACTCTCAAAACCCGTCTTGAGATAAAGGAACGATTTGATCTACTTCCGTCTGTTCAATCCAACCAGTTAGAAGGAGGGACTGGGGAGAAGGTTCTTCCTTCGGCTTACGCCTCCGGTTCCTAGTGTACCCCCCAGCCGCGATCGTTTGACTCTGCTCCCCTAGCTAGACATCAGATTGAACAGTAGAAACAGACTAATCGAAAATAATCTCGTTCTGGGTTCTGAAGAGCGAGTACAATCCTTAAGGCCAACGTCTACTTTGTTTTATTTAGGGCTAGGTTTGAATGTGCTTTGGAATGTGATGGGCCCTTTAAATGGGTTGTGCCCTTAATAATTGATTGATTTGTGTGTGAGTGCACAACCAGTGATTTTCAAGCAAGATTGTTTTTGATGTGGTGAATTTTAAGATTCAAATCTTGCTTAGTAGCTTTTAGGATTCAACTTTAGGTGTTTTCAATCAAGTTTCGTTGGCACACCAAGTTTTACAAGCACAGGTGAAGATGTTTTCCTTTAAAGTTTAAAAAGAATGTGGAGTGCCTGGTAAATCCCTAAGAGTTGAACCTAATTGGTAGCTACTTGATGAGTTGATTTTATTTGAAGTGGTGCAACCCAAACAACTCAAACAACTGGCCTGATGCACCACTTAATTAGGCACACAAATGATTACCTAATCTGATTTCTACTCAATTATGTGTTTGGATGTGTGTACCGGCTCCTAAGATCGGTTTACCGGTTGAGTTAGAAAATCAGATGAGGTTGTGTACCTCTGTGAGATTTTTTTTATTTTTTTCTTTTTTTTTTTAATGTGGGGGTTGGAGTGAGTATGGATGTCAAACAACAAACAATCTGACCTTAGAGTTTATAAGAACACCTAGGTTGATTGATGTTTGAATTATTATGTGATGAAATGAAATCTAACGGGTGGGAGGTGGGGGGTAACTTACAAAACCTTCCACAGCACTTTACTCCAATCTACCGCTTTTGCCTGCCTCGAAAGAGTACCTGCAATTACAATAAGAAAGGAGAAAAGTGAGGTAAATGATTTGTAAGTTATAAAACACGAAGAGAAATCAAAGATCGTTGCCTCCCCGGCAGCGGCGCCAAAATGTTGAACGATTTACGAACCTACGCTAACGTGTTTGGTTTTGGAAAACCCGTCGTTGTAGTTCGAAAGCGAAGGATTCGAGTTCAACAAATAAAATTTATACCGAAAAAAAAGAATTCCGGGTCGAACACAGGGAGGCGAACGTTTGATTTAAAAACTTCGCGTTTCTTTTTATTTTGTCACGAAGAAATTCAATTTAAACTATCTAAGTATCTACAACAAATAAAAGAGAGAGAGGGAGTAAGAGAGAGAGAAAGAATACTACACATGGAAATCAAAATGAGATGTAGAATAGACAAGGAATTTATCATAAAAGAGTTCGTTCGTTACAACTAGAAAACATAAAATAATTACTCTAGAAAGCATTAAAAGAATGGAGGGAGAAATGTCCTCCTCGACGATCGCTCGGAGGACGAATAGACTACTCTAGAAAGCAGTAAATCTATACTAGAAAGCAGTAAAAAGAATAGGGAGAGAGAATCCTCCTCGACGGTCGCTTGGAGGACGAGCCGGACGGGACGACGCCTGGACGAAGGAGAACGAAGCGGGACGAAGGAGGACGAAGCAGAAGAACGGGAACGAAGCAACACGCCGTCGTCGTCGCGGGATCCACTTCCGAAGGGGGACGAAAATTTGGACTTTATCTCGCGAGAAGCATCCCGGGTGTGGGACAGGCTTCTCTTGAGCTTTGGAGAGGTAGAGAGGAGAAGGAAGGGATGAAAATTTCGTATGGAGGGGGTCTCCTTTTATAGTTGCAAGGAGTGGGGGCAAAATGGACATTACACTTTCAAAATAATAAATGAGGGGTCTTTAGTGACGGATAAAACCGTCGCTAAAGCCCCGACGTCGCCGTCGCCGCCGCGCCCACGCGCGCCCTCTCGGCTGCCCGCGTGCGTAACGCCTACGCACGTCCGCGTAGTCTCAGCCGTCCGATCGCGAGATCGGACGGCTTAGATCGCGTCCGCGCCCGCTGCGTAGCGCGCCCCCCGCGTGCGATTGCGCGTTACGCCCGGCGTCCAATCGCGCGCCGTCCTGATTGAGCGCACGCAGCCGTTGGATCTTCATCTGACGCTCGTCCGTGCCCGCTCGCCCGCGCCTTCCACCCCATCACCGCGGCTCGAACCCGCGACCTCCGCTTCGCCCGCAGCTGCGTCACCGCTGCGCTACGCGGACGGAATGGTCGCGCGGACGCTTTTAAGCGCGAGCGACCGCAGCCGTTGGATCGAGATCCAACGGCGGAGAGGAGACGGTGCGCGGTCTTCACAAGACGCATGCGGCCGATTGGGTGGCTGAGATGGCGCCACGTGGCGCCATCTTGGCCGTCCATCTTCTGTAAGTTGTAGATGGTGCCACGGATGTCGGATTGACTCGATTTTTGTGTCGTTGGGCTGCGATCGTCGATCCGAATTCATCCGTGTGGTCGGATTTGCCATCTGAAGTGCGGATTTACACCATCCTGGCCCTTGATCTTCTAGGGTTCCCCGGTCTCTATCTGATGCTACGGATGCCTGATTAGGGCGATCTTGGAGTCGTTGAACTCCAATCGTCGCCCTGATCATATCCATACGGTTGGATCTTTGATCCGAGGCCCCGATAAAATATTTGCCCTGTCCAAGCACATAAAAGGAGACAATTAACCTCCATTTTATTCAAACTACTCTAAATGCAAGATGATGCATGTAATGCAATATTTATATCATGAAATGCAATCCTATGCTTAAGAACATGCATAAATAGACATTTTAAGTAGTGTAAATGTGTTTACATCAGGCTTGTGTTCAGTGTCAGGTCCTCCAGCGGGGATTTGTACTCGAGGTTCGATTGCCACCGTAGAGGGATTGTAGTGATCTCGCATCATTGAACGCTGCGGTGGGTTTACAAAGGCTTGGAATAGATCATTGAGGTGTGGAAGCTGATTTTCAAGATTATTTTCTTCTGCTGGTTGTGCTAAGATGATGGATGAAGGAGAATCAGGTTCAGATGAATCATAAGAAATATCGATAGGATTGGGTTGTTGCACAAACAAGGAGGTAGAGGCTTGGCCTCGACGTGAATGAGTAGCTAAAGGAGGCCTCAAGGATGGTCTTAGAGATCTCCTCCCGACCATGCACCGATGGAGTAGATGAGAGGTAGAATGTGATGGACCCAATCAAGACACCCAAAAAATTTTGGATGACTATAGAGGTTCGAGGCGTATGATACCCCTTAGTCAGAATGCCCTCCACTTGAGAATTACCTGGGTAGCCAGAGAGGGAGAGTCCCGCATAGACTTCTACATGGTAGAGCACCCTCATGGGTTACAGGGTTTCCCCCACCCGACCTCTCTTGTCACTGATGTTCTAGGTAGACCAGAATGGGGACTTGACCTCTTAAGTCTACCAGTTTTAATTAAGAGCAAGGGTGCTTAGGATTTCACTTGAACTTTTAAGATGCATTTATGAAAAAGTGACCTAATTTGAAGATTGGTTAACCCAACAAGGTGGGTCAACTTCACCTGTATTATCCTCTTGAGAATTTTAGGTCCCTTTTTTAGTGTTCAAATGAATTTAAGAGCCTGATTTTTAGGGTTTTGCTTGAATAGATCAATTCAATCAAGGTCTAGGCACACATTATTTTAGAGAGATAATTTCTTAATCAAGCAAGTGTGTCTCTAAAACCCTAAATTGAAATCCTTAATTGGCTCTACTTGGTCCAATTTAGTTTGTCAAAATGTGGTACCTAGGGCTCAAATAAGAATGTGATAGCCCTAGATACCTTCGCTTCAAATGGGTGCACAGATCAGGGTTTGAATGTTTGTATCAGATTAGGCAACTTGATGATTAATCTAGGAATATAATGCAAGTAGCCCTAATTGATTTCTTCCTTTTTTAGTTCTTTCGGATTCAAGGGTTGAGAAGAACGTAGATGGAGTTTTACTTGTCCCTGGAGTGGTTGATATGCGGCTGATCTTCTTTGATGAATCCCTGTAATAGATCACAGTCAAAAGAGATAGAGCAAGTTAGTATTGACTCAGATATTGTAATCAAGAGATCTGAATTGCACATTGCTCCCCGGCAACGACGCCAAAATGTTTAAGCGATAAATCGATATTTTAAAATTGCTTCGTTGTAATATAGCCGAAATTGTTAAAACAAATAAATGTATTACTCGAATTTCAAGTCCGAGGTCGAATACAGGGAGCAATATGGAATTCAAAACTCAAGATCACAATTTAACTCAAGAATAGAGATTGTAATAAGAATAATGTCAGGATCAATATGCAAAAAGAATAGAGTAAAATGGTGATTTAAATCACCAATTACTCCTCATAAATAACACTTAAATCAAAGCCTCGAATAGATGTTAATCAAATGTATCAGACTTCTTAAGTAGCCTTGTGCTACAGTGCTAGAGACTGAAGGGTCTCTTCCTCTTCTTGTGCAACTTCCTTCTTTCTTTCTCTGAGCTTCTCCTCTTCTTCTCTTCTTTTCCTCTTCCTGTGCGGTACGTTCTCTTTATCTTCTTCTGCTCAAGCCTTCCTCTCTTCTTCTTTCTTTCTCTGTTTCTTCTTCTTCTCCTCTTCTTCTTTCTTTCCTCATGCTTAGAGGGCAGCCATCACAAGTTTTGGCTAAGTGTTGCACGGGGCAAAACCCTCCCCTGCCTCGTGCTCTCTCTCTCTTTCTCTCCTCTTAGGTTTCGTCCTCCTAGGGCCACTCAAGGTTTAGTCAGGTAATCGGGTAGGCACGTACCCGGGTCTAGGGCTGCGGGCGTGATCGCAGTCGAGGAGTGAAGGCTTAGGCAAGTCGGGTGCACCAGGTCCGCGGAGGAGAGGTTGCGGACGAGGCACATGAGCGGGTGAGCGGGGACCTCACCCCTAGTGTCTGAGGCAAATAGCCTAAGACACAAAAACAATTTAAGTGCTGCGGGGCGCTCTTCAGCTAACGATGTGGGACTATCTGTGTCCCTCTCCTTCGTGCGTCTGCAGTAGCAAGTCTTCCTTCAATTGCCTCAGCTAGCGTGGTCAACGTGCCCAATTGCCCACCTGGACGTGTTCGCGAATTGTTTCCGCGCAAACTGGGGATAGAGCCTAGAGCTCGCACAGCAAGAACATAGCTCCAAGCTTGCTTGGAGCTCCTTCGTTAATGGCGGCAAAGGGTGAAACCTGCAATCAAGCAAAATGGCCTCTCGGCCTTGTTAGAACGTTTAGGAAGGTTCACCAGACCACGACGAATGCAACGATGGCGGTTGTGTGGCGTGGCGAGGTTCACGCGTGCAAGGTGGAGTCAGACTATGGGTGTGAGAGTGGGTGTGTTCGGAGGTGAGTTTGGATGAGCGATAGGTGGAATTCGGTTAGGGCTTTTGTGCATGGAGTGATGGCAGAGCTTATGGGGGTGGTAGCGGCTCGATTCGTGCGATGGAGCGATGGTTGGGCATCGTCGGAGCTTCGCCGGAGCGGAAGATGGTGACGGTGTTAAGGGAGAATCAGTGGTTGTGTGTGTGTTGTGAGATTGGGAAAAGAAAGTATAGTGAGAGAGAGAGAGAGACAAAGAAACTTAGGGTCGTGGTAGAGAGATGGAAGGCATCGGCGTTGGTTGACCGGAGCCAGAGAAGGAGGATGGTGCGTTGAGGCGACGACGTCGACTGAGGGAGAGGCACGACCTCTCATTGGCAGGAGAGGTTCGCGAAGACGAGAGGAAGATAGTCAGCCGTCCAATTTGATGGTTGGACGGCCGAAGAAGGAGGGCAGAGAGGGGTCACCGGAGCTAATTTTGAAGGTGGTCGGAGATGGAGAAGAAGAGGGTTTTTGAGGCAAAAAACTAGCTGAAGAGCACGGCCGTGCCCTAGGATTTCTTTTATAGGGCTCAGGAAGGATCTTAAGCTTGGAAGCCAAGCTTCCAAGCTTGGAAATGTCGCCGGAGTAGGAAACCCATTTGTTCCACGAGTTCCCATTAGGATTTGGGCGAAAATTGTGGCCCAAGATGCGGTTCAAGAAGTTCTTTCCATTTCAAGGTCACTGGTGCTTGTAGGAATAGGAGTAATGGTGGCAGGGACCTAGTTGTGAAGATGATAACAAATTTGGGGGTCTATTTGTAAGGATTTTGAAAGTTAAGGTCGTAAATGTAATTAGACTGGACCAATTTGCAAACTAGGTCAAGATAATTTCATCTTGGGTCCAAATTTTGGTACAAACTTAATTTTGACCTAAGGAATCCAATGGTGAAGTTGGATTTTCGTTTTGACCACATTTGACTAGGTAATTTACGTAAAAACCTAATTTAGGATAAATGTCTATTTGAGACTTTATTTTGGGCCAAAACGGGTTCTAATGACCAATTTGAAGGTTCCAAATCCTAGAGAATATTTTTCTATGAATTTTAGAGGGTTTAGGTGAATTTTATCTTGACTAGATTAAGCGGGTCTGTTTTTAGGATTTCAAAAATCATTTAATTTTCAAAACACGTGCAAACCCTTTTTTGTCTGTTCTAACATACTTATTATCCTTTTAAGACCATTTGACCCTCATTCAACCCTTTAGAAAACCCGTGGTTGTACTGTATTTAAGTTATGATGGTAAAATTACAGTTTTAACCCTGGTTTCTTGTCTTTCCCTCAAGATGGTTATGTAGTGACTTATGGTCTCTAGCAGTTATGTAGGGGCATTTATTGACTTAATTGGATCAAAATGAGCTAGTTATGACTCATGATGGTGTTCCCATCATAGCACCCCTGAAGTTTTCTGGTATGGCATGCTTCATAATCATTAGACACATGCGATTGGAACGCTCTAATTTCTCAAAGTACTTCTTAGCATCAGCAGTAGTTTGATCCTTAAGAGGAGGAGGTTGTTTCACCCTTAATGCAAGGTCTAGATCCATGCACCCTAGAACTATCATGACACTCTCCTTCCAAAATTTAAAGTTAGACCCATTTAATTCTGGAATGGAGTTTAGATTGGCAATAATAGTAGATGCAGAGGAGTTAACTGTAATATAAGACAAAAAACATGCTTTAATGAATAAATAAACTTGATAAAATCATACAATATTGGCATTTAGTTCTTAGACAGAAATAACAATATCGTAAGAGGCAAAAATGAATAACTAAACATGAGAGTTTAAAAATGCAAGATAGATGAATTTATCTTTGGATTAATTCATTACTCACATATAAAACCAAAATAAACAACTCATATTTGTTATTAATTGCTTTATGAGGTTCGGTCAGGTAGTAAATCTCCTTTGGACTATTCACTACTCCTAGAAACAACATAAAAGCAGTCATTTTGATGATATAGATCAATTAGCACAAGAAACAATGAACTGCTTTGGCAAATAAATTGTTAAATGCACTAATCAGTCTAGATACACCAAAATCAACTACAATGACGTAGTACTATAGATAGTTATACCCAATGATTTATGATCAAATAGTTTATATCCCAATCAACATGTCAGTACCGGTACTAGTCCTTCTGTACCAGTACTAGGATGATATGTACCAGTTCTAGTCTTTATGTACCGATACTACATGAGTACTAGACCGGTCCTGGAACCATGTCCAATATCATATATGTACCGGTACTGATGATAAGTACTGGTACCTCATTGATACTGGACCGATCCTAGGATGTAGCCAGTATCTTACATATATCGGTACTCATGATGAGTATCGGTACTCCATCGATACTGGCAATACTCTCGTAGTGTGTCCAGTATCCCATATGTACCGGTACTCATCATGAGTATCAGTACCACCTCGATACTGGAACAGACTTAGGCCCCGACCAGTACCCCTCATGTACCGGTACTCATGATGAGTACCAGTACTACTTCAATACTGGTAACGCTCCTGGGCGTGACTAGTATGCCTTATGTATCGGTACTCATGATTAATACCGGTACCATATCAATACTGGCGACGCTCCAGGAAGCGTTTGATCAGTACCTGTATCTTATTAGTACCGGTACTCATGATGAATATCGGTACTGGACTGGTTATGGCTCGATTCCAGGGCAGCGATCAGAATTCGAAATCGCACATAATCATCCCAAAATAGATCTTGGATCCAAAAAATGACGTTACAATAATCATAAGAGATTAAAACTAGAATGAATCACCCTTTAAAACATTGATTTAACTAAAATGGGCTTAAAACATTGAATCAAACTTGATTTCAGGGGTTATTCTTGTCTGAATGAAAAACTCCAAGAAATCGAATGTCGGATTACAATGAAACGGAAATTAGAGGCTTTGATACCACTTGATGGAATTTTAGACCGAATGAAAAACCAATCCACTCATAAACAAATCATTGGAAAGGTTTACAAATCCCAAAATCTCTGATTCCCATATGTATTGATAATCCCAAAATCAAAGAGAATGTGAATGGATACCGATGTCCATCACTTGATCTTCCCAATGAAGGATGCGAGTAACGATCCTTCTATTTCCTGTAGAGTAAGTCCAACAGGGTTTGGTAATGGTGCTTCTAGGGATCCAGAGAGAATGAGCGTAAAAGAGAGAGGGAGATGTGTTCTTGTGCCCCTTCGATTTCCACCTAGGGCCTTATATTTCCCACGATGGGGTGTGGGAAAACAAAATTGCCAATTACTTACATGTCCTCGGGGACTATAACCATAATATTTTGGAATCGACAGTTCTATCCATCAACAAACCGTAATTCCTCTAAGGGTCTCTATGTAATTAATCTCATATTCTTGGAAGTGTAATTTACCTAATTCTTATTAGGTCACATAATGGGCATATTTACCAATATATACGTATATGATATATATTAATGCAAGTCTCCTTATAATAATATATGTGTGTCTACTAATGATTCTAACACTTAAGTCTCCTATAATGGCAAATTCACTTGGGTACTAAATGATGTAATTAACGATTTGAATTGCATGATGAGATAGTTGAATAAATTATGATGCTTGCCTAGAATAAAATAGTGCACAAATCCTCCTGATAATCCTAATTGAACTACAGATCGGATTGTTAGTTCATGTATCACAAAAACCAGTGATAAATTGTCTATTTACTCAAAATGCAAATTATATGGAAATATGATTGATCTAAAGGAAGGGAATCTGTAGTTATATTTTGGCTATATTGGTAAATAGAAATGTTAATGACATTGAAATGATTTACTTGGGTTAGTGATAAGAGTTGGAAGTTAATCTCATGTCTGGTATCAACAGTATGGTTGGCTATCCCTGTTAGGGGCGGAGATTGGCTCTGGAAGTAAGCTAACTTCCTTGCGACTTGTTTGTTAGGCCATTTTGTCCAATTGAGTAGCAAGATGCTTGGGAATGAGTTATTGGTGCAAATGCTTCGTGTTGTTTTTGTATCCTGTAATGGAAGTGATTGATCGTATGCCAATGTAGGATAATTACTCGCAAGTATATCACATGAATTGTTGTCACCACTTCACCTTGGCTAAGACCCTAGCGTGGTTAACTAAATGATAGAGTAGGTGTGGGTCATCCTTTCGGCCAAGGGAGTATACCATATTCAATCTACTATCTAGAATATTGCAACAAGATTTCTCCAAATCTTCTGGGGAAACTAGAAACTAATTTTAATAGATAACAATCGAAATTTGGGAAGGCACGGACTATGGGATTAATAAAAGAAAATTGGCATAATTAAGAAGAGTACATTTCTACCTTGCTTTTCCACATTTATTTAGTTTATTTTTTTTTTTTCGTTGTTTCACTACTCTACTTAATGTTTGCTTTAAAGTTGCTCCCTCTTTCCCTCCACCTTACATCCCCCTTCTCGCTTCTTTCCTCCTCGCCCTCGACCTTCATCTCGACAATACGTTCCTCTCATGGTACTCTCTCTTGCCTCTTCTCTCTCTCCCTCCTCCCATGTCTCTCATTTATGCACTCCTTAACCTCCATGTCTCTTTCATCCAACTCCCCATCTCCTCGGATGCCTTCCTCTCCCTCGAGTTTACGAGGGTGTCAAGGAAGATGGGGGCAGGGATGCACTAATTATGAACTGACATAATTAGTGCATGGGTATTAAGGATTGGTCAATGTGATGGAGAGGTGGAGGACAGAGTAGTGAAGGAAATGGCAAGAAGCTGAGGGGGAGGAGAAAAGAGGATTCAGTTGGAATGTCAACTTCTCTAAATTTGCTCGTATATATCGAGAAAAACAGACACCTTTTAATGTTTTATGATAAAAGATAAAAGTTACTTTGACGGAAATGTCACGATTTTATGAGGACATACGTGTAATTACAATACTTGTATAACGTGTAATGTTTACGTTGCTTTATTTATTTTCCTTGGGCGTTGAATTTTTTTTTGTGTATCTCTCTTTTTATTATTATTTTATTTTTCCTATGTATTGCTCAGTGCGTATGTCCTTTTCGAATTCTATTTCCATTATCGACTTTCTCAATTTATATTTTTTTATAAGAAATCAAAATTAAATATATTCCTATGAGAATATTAAATAATATATATAAATTAAGTAGTGTAAATACAATCTAATATATCGATCAAAAATTAAAATATATCAGATAATATATTTTGTAACATGCGATATGTTTTAATTTTTTATAAATATTTTTTTATTTTTATCGATAAAAAATTAAAATATATAAGAAAATATATTTTACAGCATGTGATATTTTAATTTTCTAACAATTAAAAAAATAAGATGCATTAATTAAAAATTAGATCAAACTTTCTTATGAACTTTTATACTTCTATAATAATTAACTTTTATATTCCAACTACAAATTAACGATAAAAACTAACACAATTAAAAAGGACTCCGAGAGCATCACATAAAAATTTCAGAATTAACGCTACATTTTTTATCTTCGAACACATACCTATTTTCGTTCTTTTCCCAACGGTACAACAAATTTTTTTGGTTGGGACATAAATGTTTTGCCTGTGTCCTACACAACCATTCTACTTGCACGGGGCTGCGATTGAGACGAGTGTATACATATATATCCTATAATACTAATGCGGGGTTCGAGCTGGCGACGTGTCGGGCCTCCACCCCCCACACCTCCCCTTCCCTTCGCGTGCTCTCCCCTCCCCCCCTCGCTCTCTCTTTCCCCCTTTGATGGAAAACGAAATGCCCCCACACCCCCTCCCCCGCTCCCCAATCAAAATATCCTTATCATACTTTATTCATTTGATATATACTGACAAATCACATAAATATGAAAGAGAATGGACATGTTGACGAAGAGAAAAAGTCCAGAAGTCTACTAAAATATTAATGTCACAGTAAAAGTAAGAAAAATATTTGAGTTAACAAGAAAAAGATTTAAACTAAAATGAGGAAAATATCTTCTTTCCTAAAGATATTATTGCATTATATGTAACATATAAATAATATATCTTGAGATAAAAAATAAATAAATAAAGTGAAGTATCCTTCGCGTGTCGTGTCTCTATCTTCTTACCGTTCCATCACCAAGATAAAGTATAATTTGTTTTCAAATCTAATCTATATTATATATTAAAACGGATCACCCCCTCACCCTCACCTTCTCTTCTCTTCCTACGAGTCCATCCCGGAACCCCTTGCTCTCTCTTTCTCTCATCCCACCACATTTAATCTCTCTCTCTCTCTCTCTCTCTCTCTCTCTCTCTCATCCGTTTGCCTCATCCCACGCGACCCCAAGAACCCCCCTCCCCCTCTCTCTTTTCTAATTACAATTCCATATATAAATTAATATTTAATGTCTCCCTCTCACCCCACTATACCTAACACACACTCTCTCCTAATTAAAAACCCATATATGAATTAATATTGAATGAAATATCAACTATTTTCTTAACATATTTCTCCACAATATATTTTAGTAATTGAAAAATTTTCAAATTCAAGTAAAATTTAAAAATAAATTATCAATTTACAAATATTATAGAAATAATATTAAAAATTATTTATCAATCCTATATCTATTTGTGCAACTATAAAAAAGTAAATTTATGTTCATCTATATACTAAATTATATTTTTTTTATCATCATATAAAATATTTCTAGCCCTACTTCCGTATATAAATTGCTCAATAAAATTTGACTTCATAATTATAAATGTTGTTAGAATTCTTTTTTATTTTTTTCATACATATTATATATATCATATATTTTTATCCTATTATTTAATATGAACTACTATTTTAATTAATAAAATAAAAATGATTGTACATATATTAGATGATTATATATATATATATATATGTTACAAGTTTTAATTGAAAATAATTAGATAATGTAAATTAAAAAAATATTTATAATTAATTTTAACATGTAATTTCCTGTAATAGTATGTGCATGTAAAAATCTTTTCTAGCTCCATCCCTATCGAAGATATTATATTTAAGTTATCAATTAAATTTGATTTATTATAATTTAAGTGAAAGTATTGTTGCCTAATCTAATGATTTATCGGTGGTTATCCCGTTGTGAAGCGTAGGTCAGCTGAGTAACCTCTCAGGAGATGGAGATGCATATGGTAGATTTTCTGGATGTCTTTGTCATGAACCGGCTCTCAATACAACGCAATCGGAATCAAGAAATAGCTTTGAGTTTTCCACGGTGTCTCAGATGTATTCTCTGCTGGCTAAAAATACAAATTATATCTACGAGAGTCATTTTCCATCGAATAGGTTAATTAAGATGCATGCATCCTTTCTAAGCTTACACAGCAAGAAAAATCTTGTAAATTTTCAAATAACTTTAGTCTTATATAGATTATTAATCAATATAAATGTCAGATTTGATCTATCCTGACATATCTTTCCAGGATATTTGGATCCAAATATTTCGAAAGGATATGCTACCATAAATCTAACTTGATATCTAGATGACCAAACGTGAAGATGTTCGGAAAGAATTCATATACCATGATTGATCTAACTTAACATTTATTTAGTTAAATGGGGACTAACTAGATAATATCATAGTTATTAATTAATTTTTAACCTCGTGTTACTACTGGAGTAAAAAATTTGAAATTATATTAAAAAATTTTCACTTAAGAAACTATTACGGTAAAAAAGAAATTAAAATGTAAGGAAATGTAAATTAAAAAATCAAAATATATATGTTGAAAATGAAAATTATAAAACCAATGATAAAATGGACCTACGTAAGTAATAGAGGTAATTATAGATATTGACATCACACATTAACCATGAAGACTTAAATCGTAGCCAAGAGAATGTAAAAATAAAAACATAACATGCATTCAGGGTTACAATATGTGTTGCGGATCTGAATTCAATGATTTGACTATATTACTCTTGTATCGCATTTGATTTATGCCAATTAGATCAACTCCAACTGTCGTTAGTAAAAGAAAGGAAGGATGCTATATAGTTTGCCCATAAAAGTAAAAATATTTTAAGCAAAAAGATTGAAGATTGAAAATCAATATCTCAAAAAAAAAAAAAATAAAGAAAAATTTCCCATTTAATTAGATCAAGAAGGATCCCAAATGCCCCCTTTTCTTCCCCTCAACCAATAGCCGCCGGAGGAGAAAGGAAAGGGGAGAAACCGATTGAAAACTCTTTCACCATGGAGAAGGGTTTTGAGACCGAAAAGATAACCAACAATACATGCAAGAGAATATTTCTTTTGCAAATAACTTTCGACATGAAACTCATTCATAAAATATATAGATCCTCATCCACGCATTCAATCTCTATCCCATCATTTAAAAGCACCATCATGATCAAAGACATGCATAGAGCAAAACTTGAGTGGAACCACAAAAATTCCATCTTCTTCTCTAAAAAAGAGGCTAGTAGCTCTGCTCAACAACTACGTAATTATTCTTCACAACACCCAACATCTTCCTTTGAAAATAAGCATTGTGAAAGTAAATGAGAAAAACATGGTTTATGGGTCAAAAGCAACAACTCATGCTCGAATTATGGATCTTTTATCCATAGATAATCCAACCAAGGATACTGCCAATACATGTAAAAAAAATAGAGGTAAACAATCTACACAAAGAAGCAACATGCTACTCCCAATGTAATGTGTCATTTACTTGTGCAAAAGAAGCTATGTTCCGTACAAAGTTACATCACAAACCCAATCCTTGAGCCATTCCCCCATATTGACCTCTCACACCCATGATATTCCCATTGAAACCCAACCTCAACCTCTTAAGCTTCTGCTCAGCTCAACCAAGACAATCACATGCAAATCAACATCATACTCTAACTACAACCATTAACAAAAAAAACGACACTATGTGTGGTTCACACACCAAAAAAAACACCTCATTAACACACAATGCATCTTCCATCCATGCACAATTCAACTTGAAATTACACCATTATCTAGTGGAAACATCAGACAAATTGCCTACCACAGAAAGCAACATCGTCTACTCCATGCATTAAGAAACCACCTTATCTACAAAATTAACATCACATATATCCAATCTTTGAGCCATCTGCCCCTACTTACCTCTCAAGCCAACGCATATCTCGTGGGAAATCCAACCTGACCATCTCCACCTTCTTCTCAACTCAGCCGACACAATCACCAAGCAAATCCTCAACAATGTCAGCATCAACCTTCAAGCACAACTCCTCTTGAAGAGAGAAAAACATGTGCATGGTTCACACATCGAAAACACTTCCTGCACGCACCATGCTTCTCCCTTCCTCGGGCAATTCCATCTGAAATAACACCATTACCTACCAAAATTATCTGACAAATCATCTATACACACAAACCAATAGATTCCCCCAACATAACGCACCTTCAACCACAACTTCTCCATCTATCTTTCAACTGACCTGACACAATCACCAAGCAAATCCTCAACATCAACCTTTAGGCACAATCTGTGGTGAAGAGAGAACAATGCGTGCACGGTTCACTGATGTGCATATATCTCAATAGCCAAAAATGTCTATTAATGCATGTTTTTAGTGTCATATTAGCATCATACATTATAAATATTGCATAACATGCATAATCATGCATTTAGGTCAAGTTGTATGGATTGTATAGTAATTGTCTCCTTTTATAGTCAAGGACAGGGCGACTTTTAATTGGGGCCTCGGATCAAAGATCCAACCGTATGGATATGATCAGGACAGCGATTGGAGTTCAACGACTCCAAGATCGCCTTGATCGAACATCCGTAGCACCGGATAGAGACCGAGGAAGCCTAAAGATCAAGGGCTAAGATGGTGTCAATCCACACTTCAGACGACAAATCTAACAGCATGGATGGGTTCAGATCGATGATCACAGCCTAACGGTGCAAAAATCGATCCAATCCGTCATCCATAGCACCATCCACAACACACAGAAGATGGACAGCCAAGATGGCGCCATGTGGCACCATCCCAGCTGCCCAATCAGCCCTAGGAACCACCGCTGCATCTCCAAAGGATCTCCATCGCTCGATCCTAGCTGTTGGATCTTGATCCAACGGCCAGGAACGACTCAGATGCGCCGCTCACATCCTCTTAAGGCGTAAGGCGTGTGCGATCTGGGCGAGCACGCACGCCTAAAACAAAAGCGTGACAAAGAAGGCGAGGCAGCGTAGTGGTTACGTCGTTGCGGGCGAGACGCGAGGCACGCGTTCGAAACGCAGCACGCCTTAAATTAGAAGTGGGCGCGGGAGCGAGCACAATCCAGCTGTCAGATGGCGATTGAGCAGGCAAGGGGTGGAGACGTGGCGCGCGGAGGAGCCTTGGATCGCCACACGCACGATGACGTGCTTGCACACGCCCAATTGCACGCGGGCGCGTGGTTAAGGGTAGATGAAGGCACGAGCGAGGATGACTTTAAGCTGTCCAATCTTAAGATCGGACGGTTGTGATTGCAAGGACGTGGGCATGCGTTTTGTGCCCGGCAGGCGAGGAGGTACGCACGACCCGCACACGTCACCCACAATTAGACCTTCAGTGATGGATAAATCCGTCACTAAAGACCTGATTTTAATGCTTTAAGCTTGAAATGACAATCTTACTCTCAATTCCTACAACTATAAAAGAAGACCCGACCTCTACTTCTTCTTCATCCCTTCCTTCACCTCTCTCCCTCTCTAAAGCTCAAGAAAAGCTTGTCTCACACCCGAGATACTATTCTAGAGTCAAATCCAATTTTTTTGCCCCCGCTCCGGAAGTGGATCCCGCGACGACGATGACGTGCTACCCCGATCCCGTCTCTTCCTGCTTCGTCCTCCTTCTTCCTGCTTCGTCCTCCATCTTCCAGGCGTTGCTCCGTCCGGCTCGTCCTCCAAGCATTCGTCGAGGAGGATAACATCTCTCTCCCTTCTTTTTAATCGCTTTTAAGAATAGAATTTTCCGCTTTCTAGTTGTAATCACTTCTCGCTTTGTAGTTGTAAAAACATTCTGATTATATCAAGTGATTGTTCTCTCTCTCTCTCTTTCTCTCTCTTATTGTTTATATCAATTCCATTGTAATTATTTTATTTTCAAACAATACCACAAGAAAATATAAATCGTGGATTTTAGATCAACGTAGCTTCCCTGTGTTCGACCTGGAATTCTTAGAATTTCGGTATACATTTATCTATTGACGGATTTCTTCGCAAATCAAACTACAATGACGAATTTTTCGAAACTAACTTCGATCATGTAGTTTTCCGCACTCAACATTTTGGCACTGTTCCTGAGGAGGCAACGATTTTTGATTTTCTTTTCTCATTTCGTGCACTTTGTTGTTTTCTAACTTGCTTTATTTCTTGTCTATTGTTTTGCAAGTACCTTAACAGGGATTCTTCAAGTGGTTGATCGGAGTAAAGTGCAGTTGAAGATAATTGTAAGTGCTCCCCATTCTTCTCCCTCCATAAACTCTATTTCAATACATTAATTCAAACTCCAATTAACCTAGGTGTTTGCATAAATCGTAGGGTTAGTTTGGTTGCTTGGATTTCCACTCACATTCATTTCACCGGTATATAAAAAAATCAACAAAAAGATATTTCTTGTGAGGTAATTCAACATATACACTACATACACCCACATTCAAGGCACATAACCTAATTGATTTTCATCTACTTAACTGGATTCTAATCTGTGGAACTGGTACATGCAAATCAACATATAAAAGAATAGAAATCAGTTTAGGTTAATCATTTTGTGTGCCTAACTCAGTGGTACAATCTTGGATAATTGTTTGAGTTGTTTGGGCCGCACCACTTAACCTAAAATCAACTCACCAAGTAGCTTCCCCATAGGATTTTCAATTTAGGTCAATACCAGGCACTCCACTTTATTTTTGATTTCAAAAGGAAAGAGATATTCACCTGTACTTGAAAACCTGGTTTGCCTCAAACTTAATTGAATTAAACCTAATTCCAAACCTTAAAAGCTACTTAAGCAAGATTTAAACTTTAAAATTTACTTATCACAAATAATCTTGCTTGAAAACCCTAGTTGTGCACGCACTCACACATACTCAATTGGTCATTAAGGGCACAACCCATCTTAAGGGCCCACCACATTTCATAAGCACTACAATCCCAGGCCTAAATAAAGTCAAGTAGATGTTGGCCTTAAGGACTGATTCGCTCTTTGGGGTCTGGTCTGAGATTGTTTATGATTAACCTACTTGTACCAATCAATCTGATGTCTAGCTAGGGGAGTAGCTTCAAACGATCGCGGCTATGGGGTACACTAGGAATCGGAGACACAAGCTGAAGGAAGAACCTTCTCCCCAGTACCTCCTTCTAACTGATTGGATTGATTGGATGCAAGTAGAGTAAATTGTCTATAATCTTAAGGCAGATTCTGAGAGTCTGTAGATCCTTAGGTTACCCCACTTAAGGAAAGGCTTGTTTTATTGTGCTGTAGGGTTCTTATCTCCAGTCTTTCTGACCTTTTCCTAGTTTATGTTGGGAAGGAGGTCATTGAATCTCCGATTGGAATGACCACTTGAGTATTCTAGGAGGCGTAGATTGGATTTTTGCCAAATTGATCCCATGGCCAATCAACGGCCTCCTCTACCTTAGAATCCCCAAGAGGTATTTCAAAGGCAACTGGAACAAATGCAGAGAATGCAAGAGTGGTTCCAGAGAATGCAGGACACTCAGCCCTTTAAGGATTTTTATGATCCTTCAAATTACGGGGAACGTCCTAGCGTCTAGATTCCTGTCGGAGACGTAGAAATCAAGCCCCAGGTGTTAAGCCTGATCAAACATTTTCATGGGCTTTGCTTTGAAGACCCATTTCAGCACTTGGAGGACTTGACCACTTTGGCCCAGACTACCAAGGCACGAAACATGAATGAGGAGCAGATGATCATGAGGCTCTTCCCCAACTCTCTTAGGGATAAATCCGCTCATTGGTACAGGACTGTAAGAACGCCAATTGCAACTTGGAATGATTTGAAATCAGCTTTCCTGAAGAAATTCTTCCCTGTTGGACGACTGAGACGGGCAATTACTACCTCCACCAAGCGGCTGGGAGAGAAATTTCATGTTCCCTGGGAGCAATTCCAAGACTTATTGCGGAGGTGTCCAGACCACGAGGTGCCGAAATGGCAACTCATGCAGATCTTCTACAACGAGTTGACTGAGCAACTCAGAAATCAAGTGGATGCTTCTTGCGGAGGCAATTTCCTCAACAAAGATGCAGATAGCGTGCACGATTTGTTTAAGGAAATGAGTGAGAGTTCAATAAATCATGCCTCCATAGATACTTTTAACTGGTCCCAACAACCCAGATTGAATGTTAATGAAGTCCACAACTCCCATTCATTCGATATGGAATTGATTTGCAATAAACTAGATAAGGTGGACTTAGTTACTAAAGGATGGAGGAGTGGATGGCTGGAAATTCAATGAACAATTCTCGATCCACTCAATCCCAGAATTCGGGATTCCATTCGGCGCGAGCTCCTTCTGGACGGGAGTTCGTGTATCAACTTGATGGGGCTCAACCTGTGAGTCAGCATAATTCGGAACCCCACGGGTTCCAAACTGGGGCCTTTGATCCCAGTTTCTCTGATCCCTCCCTTTCTTTCTCTCCATCCTCACCCTATGAGAATGTCTATGCTGTACAGGAGAATGTTAGGTCCAACCCTTACTCCAACGCTTATAATCCAGGTTGGAGGAACCACCTTAACTTCTCCTGAGAAAACCTGGGGCAGCAGACCCAATTTCGACTTAGCAACTATGCTCCGCAAAGACTAATGGGTCAGGGTCATGTTTACACTCAGCTACCCCCGAATCAGGTCAATCAACCATCTTGGAATTCCCGTCAACTTGTAGGACAGGCTGATTTGAACCGACAGATGATAGAAATGCAAGGATCTATGCTCCAGCTCATGTAGCAAATGAAAACTTCGCTGGACAACTTGCAAATCAGGTTCATTGCTAACTCTCATCAACTCGGATCTCTGTCATCTCAACCCGTACCCAACTTGCGTAATATCTAGAATCTAGGCAATCAAGCCCAAGGGTACGAGAACCAGAGGGACCCACATGCACATGCTCAGGTGGTTGAGCAAGGTCCTTCCTCTTCTGCTTCTTCCTCAAATCAAAGGTTTTTGGCTAATGAAGCCCTTCCAATCTTTCCTAATCCTCTCGATGACCTAAACCCATATGCATCTGCTAATTCTGTTACTTTGAGGAGTGGAAAACAAACTCAGGACCCACAACCACACTGTTCTGATTTATCAAATCCTGTAGAGTCTAAGGAGAGAAAGGAGAACTCTGAAGAAGAAATCAAGGCTTAGGAACCTGATTCCGAAGATCTGACTCATGTCACTTTTCCTGAGGCCTTGATTAAACCTAGGAAGAAGAAGTTTGTTGATAGTAACGAGGAGCTCTTGAATATATTTAAGAATGTCAAGATCAATATCCTGCTCCTCGACGCTATCAAACACATACCGGCCTACGCTAAATTTTTGAAGGATTTATGCACAGAGAAGCATAAGTTGAGGGAATCTATTCCGAGGAAGGTGGTACTCTCCGAGCAGGTTAGTTCTGTTATCCTGCATCACCTTCCTCAGAAAAAGAGAGATCTAGGTGCTCCTTTGATTTCTTGTGTCATCAGAGATTACACTTTTGATAAAGAACTTTTGGATCTAGGTGCATCTATTAACCTAATTCCAACTTTTCTTTACGCGAAGTTCGGATTAGATGAACTTCGGCCGACTTCAATAACGCTACAGTTAGTGGACCGTTCGGTCACAAATCCGCGAGGTATTATTGAAGATGTTATTGGTAAGGTTAAGGATTTCTATTTTCCTATAGATTTCCTTGTCCTTGACATGGATGTAGCTGAAAATCTAAGGAACACGCCCATCATTCTGTTCGTCCATTCTTGGCTACCGCTAAGGCCAATATCAACTGTGAAAGCAGTAGCATGGAAATCGCTTTTGGGGATCAGAAATTGAAATTGGTTATTTTTAAGAAGATTAACAAATTTGAGGATTTTGGATTTATAGAGGAACTTGAGGATGATAACTTGAATATTGAAACTTGTATGGCAGTTTCTGCAATTGAAAGTTCCTCCTGTTGTGATGAATCTGACCTGCAACCCTCTGTGGCAAACCCGCCACATTTTGAAGAGGTTATTGATTTTATTCACTTTCAACCTCTTCCGCTCGATGAATCTTCTTCAGCATCATCTTTACCCTCAATCCAAAACCTGCCCCTACTTGAATTGAAACCATTGCCTGAGAATTTGAAATATCAGTTTTTGGGACCTCAAAAGATGCTCCATGTGATTATTAGTGCCAGATTAACTAAGGGGGATTGAGCCATCTTATTGCAATCATAGAATATTTTTGGAAGATGGATCCCGCCCTTCTCGCCAAATGCAAAGGAGATTAAACCCTAATATGCGAGAAGTGATCAAGAAGGAAATTATCAAGTGACTCGATGCAGGAATCATTTATCCGATCCCTGATATTCCTTGGGTAAGCCCTATGCAAATTATTCCCAAGAAAGTTGGGATTATCGTTGTGACTAACGAGAAAAGAGAATCTGTCACAACTCGTTCAGCCTCCTCTTGGAGGGTTTGTATTGATTACAGGAAGCTGAACACAGCCACAAAAAAGGATCATTTCCCTTTGCCCTTTATTGATCAAATCCTTGAAAGACTAACCGAGCAGAAGTACTTTTGTTTCTTAGACAGTTACTCGGGATACAATTAAGTCCCTATCCATCCCGAGGATCAGGACAAAACGACTTTCACCCGTCCCTTCGGAACCTTTGCTTTCCGTAGGATGCCTTTCGACTTAGGCAATGCACCCGCGACTTTTCAAAGGTGCATGCTAGCCATATTCTTTGACATGGTGGGAGAGTTTATGGAAGTTTTCATGGATAATTTCTCTATTTTCGGAGAATCGTTTGATTCTTGTCTGGCTAATCTTGAATTGATTCTTAAAAGATGCATCAAAACAAGATTGGTCCGTAGTTGGGAAAAGAGTCATTTCATGACAAAAGAAGGCTTCGTCTTGGGTCATGTAATATCTGAACGGGGAATTGAAGTTGACAAAGTTAAGGTTGATGCTATCTCCAAACTTCCTCCTCCCACATTTATCAAACAAATTCGATCATTTCTGGGCCATGTGGGATTCTATAGGAGGTTCATCAAGGACTTTTCTAAGGTTGCTCGCCCTCTGAGAAACCTTCTCACCAAAGATACGCCATTTGATTTCAATGAATCATGTCGTAAGGCATTTGATTTTCTTAAAATGGCAGTTACTTGTGCTCCAGTGTTGCAACCACTGGTTTGGATAGCCCCATTTGTAATGATGACCGACGCTTCTAATTATGCGGTCGGGGCTGTTTTAGGTCAGAAGATTGATAGGAAGCCCTCTGTCATCTACTACGCTAGTAAAACTCTGGACGAGGCCTAGAGGAATTACATTGTTACTGAGAAGGAATTACTAACTGTAGTATTTGCTTTGGAGAAATTTAGGGTTTACCTCTTAGGGTCTCACGTCATCATATATATCGACCACTCGGCCTTGAGACATCTCTTAGCCAAAAAGGATGCCAAACCCCAACTTATTTGATGGATTCTTCTGCTTCAAGAATTTGATCTCGAAATCAGGGATAAATTTGGGGCACAAAATGTGGTGGTAGATCATCTTTCGAGACTTCTGAGTGATTCTTCTCGTCTAGATATTTCGATTGTTGATACTTTTTTGGACGAGACTATCCTTACAGTTTCAGGTGTCCAAACTCCATGGTTTGCAGACATCGTAAACTATTTGGCTGTTGGTCAAATCCCTTAGGATTGGACCAAGCAACAATGAGATAGACTCAAATCTGAGGCCAAATATTACTTCTGGGAGGACCCTGAACTGTATCGCATCGGCTCTGATCAGATTATTCGCCGATGTGTTCCGGAGATTAAATTTAAAAGTATACTCGACTTCTGTCATGCATCTACGTGTGGTGGACATTTCTTGGGGAAAAAGAAGGCTATAAAAATTTTGCAATCTGGATTCTTTTAGCCGTCTTAATTCAAGGATGTCCAGGAATACTCGAGGTCGTGTTCCCGATGCCAGGCACTTGGGAGAATAACCATGAGAGACATGATGCCCCTAAACTCGATTCTTCCCACAGAAATCTTCGACGTTTGGGGCATTGATTTCATGGGACCCTTCCTCCCTTCATTTGGACATCAGTACATTCTCGTTGCTGTTGATTACGTGTCCAAGTGGATCGAGGCCATTTCCACTTGAACCAATGACCACAAGGTGGTCATCGATTTCGTCAAGAAGAACATTTTTAGTCGCTTCGGGATTTCAAGGGCTATCATCAGCGATGGTGGTTCTCACTTCACTAATGCCCAGTTCTGAAATTTAGTGGCAAAATACGGGGTAAATCACATAATCTCCACACCTTACCTTCCCCAGACGAATGGACAGGCCGAGATCTCCAATCGGGAGATCAAGAATATTCTTCAGAAGATGGTTAGGCCTGATCGTAAAGACTGGACTCAAAATCTTGAGGATGCTCTATGGGCTTACCATACGGTGTACAAAATGCCTATCGGCATGTCACCATTTCGTCTAGTGTATGGAAAGGCGTAGAAATTGAACATAGGGCATTCTGGGCAATCAAGCAGTGCAATCTGGATTTGAGTTTAGTCGGAAAGACCAGGAAAGTCCAATTATCTAAGTTAGAGGAGCTTAGAAATGATGCGTACGAGAATGCCAAGATCTACAAGGCTTAGACCAAAGCTCTTCATGACCAATGGATATCCCGCAAGAGCTTTGAGCCGAATCAAAAGGTCTGGCTCTTTGATTCTTGACTTAAGCTCTTTCCCAGCAAACTTAGGTCAAAATGGAATGGCTTGTTCATCATCAATCAGATTTTTCCAAACGGGGCCGTTCAGATTTCTGACCTAAAGAAGGGTAATTAATTCAAAGTCAATGGTCAACGTCTGAGGCCTTTTATTAACCGTATTGTTCCAGAACCCGTCTTAGGCGCGGTTGCTCTCGTCATGTTATGATTTCTTTGGCTAGACTTCGCTTAGCTAGTGGCATTAAGCTCAGCAGTTGTACAGTCTGACTTAGAGCTGACCCGAACATCATATTCAGGTGATATCTTCTACATTCTACCTTCCTTTCATATATTTTATTCTCAATGCGGATATTACATTAGGTAATCATGGGGGGGTGGATTCATTTCTGAATCAATTTGTCAGCTCTGTGGAATTCTTGTAAATTCTAATTGTTTTCTTATATATACATAAAAAAAAATTTTTGAATTAGAAGAAAATACTTGGGTATTAGGACTTTTCAATCTTAAGAAATATTACAGTAGAATCTGAACACTAAGACCTTTCAGGTCTTTGGGCTTAATCAGCCTGGGTATCCACTAAAATGTGGATTTGTTTATCGAGTCCTTGTCATCCTGAATTCTATTTCAATTTTATTAAATAAGTTTGGGTGATAAGTATACACTTATCAACCTGCCCTCTGATTTAAGGAAACTTTAAGTCTAAGCATCTATACACTATTTGTACTGACTCGTTTAGCGATTTTAACGGAAATTGGGTAGCTAATGAACTTTCTAGGGTGGTATGACTGGCAAGTTATTGTGGGTAACTGGCCATAGGTAGGTTGTCTAGAGCCCAGCTACTAGACCATTCTTTTCCTATTGCTTTAGGTAAATCTTAGACTAAGGAAGCCACCTACTTAAAAAAAAAAGAACAAAAGAAAAGAAAAAGAAAAAGAAAAAGAAAAAGAAAAAGAAAAAGAAAAGGTGAAAAAGAAAACAAAAGAAATAAGCCACACTTTACCGCACGAGTATGGCTGGCAAGTTATCGTAGGTAACAGCCCATTGGTAGGTTATCCAGAACCCAGCTCAAGAAATGCACGTCAAATTCCTAAAACACTTAGGAAGAAGTGGAGTAGTAGAATAAGCTGGGGAGATATACACTGGATTCACCCTTGTGTTGACCCTATAAAAAGAAAAGTAGGGAGAAAGCTACCGGTGGTATAGATACACCTTTAGGCAGAATTCTTTTTAAGGTTACCTAGTGGCGTAGAAACCCGAAGTACGTTCTGATTGCCGGTCAATGAGTCTATCACATTCACAAAAAGATGCTTAGAATTTAGGATTTTCATCAAGTCTTGGGTGGGTTGAGTAGCCGTAGAAAGGCACTCTGTAACCCTAAACTCAAAAATCCAAAAAAATTAGA
Organism: Thalassia testudinum; assembly: GCA_037157565.1. NCBI lineage: Eukaryota > Viridiplantae > Streptophyta > Magnoliopsida > Alismatales > Hydrocharitaceae > Thalassia > Thalassia testudinum. Next base: position 63,398,528 of record JAZHRO010000022.1, on the reverse strand, counting down.
AAAGAAGAAAAAGGAGAAAAAGATATCTTTCTTTGAATAAGGCGAGGGCTTGAGGTGGTCTGCATTTTGGCAGATACTCGAGCGCTGTTGTGTCTTTGAAAGTTCAGGTCCTAAGTAAAAATTTCTTAATATTGAAAATGACTTTTGCCTGAGTAATCCAACCCTAATTCTTTTATAAATAGCATGTAGTTTTTGCTAGGGATTAACAAAAGATAGGCATGGGGGTGTGATGTGCATACATCCAAATATCCAAAAATGTCTATTAATACATATTCTTAGTGTCATATTAGCATCATATATTGTAAATATTGCATAACATGCATAATCATGCATTTAGGTCAAGTTGTGTAAATTGTATAGTAATTATCTCTTTTTGTGGTCAGGGACAGGGTGACTTTTAATCGGGATCTCGGATCAAAGATCCAACCATACGGATCTGATCAGGGCGACGATTAGAGTTCAACTACTCCAAGATCGCCTTGATCGGACATCCGTAGCACCAGATAGAGACAGAGGAAGCCTAAAGATCAAGGGCCCAGATGGTGTCAATCCACACTTCAAATGATAAATCCGACCATACGGATGGGTTCGAATCGATGATCGTAGCCTAACGGCGTGAAAATCTATCCAATCTGTCATCCGTAGCACCATCTACAACACACAGAAGATGGGCGGCCAAGATAGTGTCACGTGGTGCCATCCCAATTGCCCAATCAGCCCTAAGAACCACCGCTGCATCTCCAAAGGATCTCCATCATTTGATCCTAGCTGTTAGATCTTGATCCAATGGCCAGGAACGATTCAGATGCCCCGCTCACATCCTCTTAAGGCGTAAGGCGCGTGCGATCTGGGCCGTTGGATCTTGATCCAATGGCCGTGAGCACGCGCACCTAAAACAAAAGCGTGACAAAGAAGGCGAGGCAGCATAGTGGTTACGCCGCTACGGGCGAGACGCGAGTCGCGCGTTTGTAACGCAGCGCTCCTCAAATCAGACGTACGCGTTGGAGCGGGCGCAATCCAACCATCAGATGGCGATCGGGCTAGCGAGGGGCGGAGACGTGGCGCATGGAGGAGCCTTGGATCGCCATGCGCACGATCATGCACTTGCTTACGCCCGATCGCACGCAAGCGCGCAGTTAAGCACAGATGAAGGTGCGGACGAGGACGACTTTCAGCCGTCCGATCATAAGATCGGACGACTGTGATTGCGAGGACGTGCGTTTTGTGCGTGGCAGGCGAGGAGGCAAGCGTGACGCGTGCACGTCGTCCACAATCATGCCTTTAGTGACGGATAAATCCGTCACTAAAGACTTGATTTTAATGCTTTAAGCTTGAAATGACAATTTTACACTCAATTCCTACAACTATAAAAGGAGACCTAACCTCCACTTCTTCTTCATCCCTTCCTCCACCTCTCTCCCTCTCCAAAGCTCAGGAAAAGCTTGTCCCACACTCGGGATGCTATTTTATAGCCAAATCCAATTTTCTCGCCCCCGTTCCAGAAGTGGATCCCGCGACGACGATGATGTGCTGCCCTGTTCCCGCTTCTTCCTGCTTCGTCCTCCTTCTTCGGGCTCTGTCCTCCGTCTTCCAGGCGTCGCTCCGTCCGGCTCATCTTCCAAGCATTCGTCGAGGAGGATAACATCTCTCTTCCTTCTTTTTAATCGCCTTCTAGAATAGAATTTTCTGCTTTTTAGTTGTAATCATTTCTCGCTTTGTAGTTGTAAAAACATTCTGATTATATCAAGTGATTGTTCTCTCTCTTTCTTTCTTTCTCTCTCTTATTGTTTATATCAATTCCATTGTAATTATTTCATTTTCAAACAAAAACACAAAAAAATATAAATCGTGAAATTTTAGATCGACGTAACCTCCCTGTGTTCGACCCAGAATTCTTAAAATTTTGGTATAAATTTATCTGTTGGATTTCTTCGCAAATAGAACTACAACGATGGATTTTTCTAAACCAACTTCGATCGCGTAGTTTTCCGCATTCAACATTCACACACCAAAATCACCTCGTACTCGCATGCATGGTGAAGAGTGAACAATCGTGAAGGCACACCAATGTACCTTCCATGCATCCACACATAATTCACATGGAAAACAACAAATTACCTCTAGAAAACATTAGATGAATCATCACCCGCACATGCAAATCAACACACAAACATACTGGTCTTGAATGCAAAAAATAAAGACATGTGGGCACACCAAATGCCACTACATCTTCACGAGCCCATTGGAGGAGAGCTCCAAACTTCCATTGCTGCTTCGAAAAAGGGGATTTGGTATTCTGCGATGCTCGTTGGTGAAGGGGAGGTTGGGGTCGGGGAGGGGATGGAACTCCAAGTCTAAGGAGGAGGGGGAGGGAGGGAAGGAGTGCCCTCTTGGCATTCCTCTCCGTGCCTCTTCTTCTTTTTCTTCTTCTTCTTTAAGGGGGAGGAAGGGGGTGACCAGGTCTGCTGGGAGCACCCTTGTCATGTGGGGTGGTGGGTAAGGGAGGAGGGGAGGGATGATGCTGGGGAGGAACAAAGGGAGGGAGGGGGTGCTCACGTTCTCTCAATCGACAGCGGAGTGAGGAATAGCAAGGGAGGGTCGTGCTGAGAGCACCTTCACCTTGTCTGGTGGAGGGCGAGGGAAGAGGGGAGGGATGACACGGGGGGAGGAACAGATGAATGAAGCGAGGTGAGAAAGGGTAAGGATGCCAACAACAGTGGCGAGAGTAATGGTGAAGAGGATGGTGGTGGTGAGGTGCAATGTGAGGAGGAGGCGGCGATGGCGGCACTTGACCGATGAAGAGAGAGCGATGGTAGGGGGACGAGGGGTGCGGTGCGGTGAGGGGTAGGGGACGAGGTTGGGGTGATGAGGGATGACGTGGGCGGTTACGGTAAGGGCTAGGACTCAATTTCACACGGGCTTTAACAGTTATTATAGACAAGGGTTTGCTACAGTAGAGACGGCATGGAGGGCGACGAAGACTAGGTAGATGGAGAGAAGCGACGATGATGTAGGAGAGGGAGGCGAGGGAGGGGGCATGGCAGAGGAGCGATCGAGGAGAGGAGAGACAACGCGGGCGCTGTAGCTTTCGATGTGCCCACAGCGGGGAGGGAATCTCGGTGGGGAAGAGGAGAGGAGTAAGGCAGAGGAAGCGGAGCGATCGGTTGAAGAAGGAAACAGGCACGGATTATGTTATATTCACGTCGAATGCCACTGATCAATAACCGCTACAATTCCCGTGTGACTCAATTTCACGCGGGCTTTAATAGTTATTATAGATTTGGACATTTAAGAAAATATTTGTCGAGAAAAACCCTTTTTCTTATGGTGTAATTAATTTGAAACTTCTCCATCATCATGGCTAAACACACGCCGAGAAGGAAAATCATTCTGATTTTGCAAAAGATAAGATGATCTTTGTTTTAGTCTTGCTGTCTCTGATTGTTTCCTTTTGAATAAAATTTTCCTTTTTCAATGCTTTTTTTTTATCAGGAAGCAAGTGAGAACAGCGATTAATGATACAGAAGGGCAGATAACTCACATAGCATGCATGTTATTGGATCCCATATATTAAGGGTAACAACACAATTAGGATGCCAGTGGCAATATACCCCATTCTGTGGATAAGGCAGCCACAGAAATGAAAATAGCTTGGTGTAGGGTCATCTCATATTGCCACTTATTCTCCACTAAAAAATCATATGCATCCTTCTCTTCGCAATAGTAATCTGTCTTTTCATATCATCTACCCCACACTAAAGCCAAAACAATTTGGCATCGTTTTTTTGGATTATATAATCCTCCTCCAAACAATTAGGCCAACAAACCTCTAACATGAACCATAAAAACTTTGACATGATGGAACTACATTCTCTGGAATCCAAAGAAATCCTTCCATTTCAAAGCTCAAATAGTGAACTAGGCACATGATCAGAAGCCACCCTTTCACGTAAGAGATTGCACAAGTTACAAGTACAAAGAGTGATTGATTATTGAGAAAGGCCCCATAAAAAAGCCAAGCTTAGTCATGCCCTACATATCCTAGAGTCTATTGCACCTGAATAAAGAAATCATCTCTATTATATATGGAAGCCCACTCTGGCCATCTCGTGACTCAGTTAGTCACGGCATCCAATCCAATTTAAGTTATTATTTTCGTACCTAATAACCTAGCAAGATTATTATTATTTTTCATTAGACTTGGGTTTTCAACCTAGTTATTCCAAATGATTTCAGACGGGGACTTCTTTCCATAAGAGGAAATAACCATCCGAAAGATGAAGTCTACACAAACAAAGAAGATTAATGTGGAAGGGCTCCCCAAGGATGGAGTCACTACTACTTTTCAGAGTGAAGTAATTTAGTCACACCAAAGTGAAGACTTTGCATATTTAATGGTGTAGCACGTAACATCTCAAATATAGTACCACATTAGAAACATGCATATAAATCGAATGGCAAGTTATAAGTGGCAAGGATTAGTACTTGATATAGATTTTAAGTATTTCAAGTCGTTATCTCTGGGTCCATTGGGCCCACACTTTTATCAATGTCTTTTTTTCACAATAAGGGTTAGATCTACGTCCAGATTCTTACAAAACTCTATGGTGTCATCTTCTGTAGATATCTATAAGGATCACGAATGGCCACACTATGTTTCTACTCATTTTAATTGGTGAGAATTAGGATATTAGGGTATCCAAAACTAGTTGGTTCAGTTCTAATATATCTTTCTGAATTGAATTGAATTTTTTATCCACTAGAAACCTTGAACTAAGAATCGTGGATTTTCTCATCCCAAAGGATAAAAAAATAAATTTTGAGGAAAGATGATTAAATGATAAAGGAGAAAAGAGAAGAAAAATATAAATGTAGAGTCATAAATCAACCGAAAGTGTAAGAATTAAGTGTTGTACATGACTAATTTATATACCATAAAAGTGAAGAGAGCTACCTCCGAATTGTGTATGAGCCACATTTAGAATCCCACATTGCTTAATAGTTGATTAATTTGATTGATCAATCATATAAGCCTTGAGAAGAAAGTTAGAGATTCAAGTAAGAGAGATTGTAATACTTCAAAAATAGTTACACATGGAAAACTCATAAATTTGAGCAATGGAGCATAAATGATTGAGAATTGCCATTTTATAAGTTGATTTTAAATATTTTGGGTGATTGCTTTAGGTCTACTATGTTTATACAGAACAAGCTATCATGGTTAGTTTGTCTGAGTTAAACTTGGGTTTACCCCCGGATCATCATAAATGATTACCTAACAGAGGCAAAAAGAGAAGAAAAATATAGATAAGTAAAAAAAACATGTTCACGATGCTTTCAAACACTTAAAGGATTGAGTTAGATGACCAAATTGGGTGGGTGCATGTCAAATGAGAGCACCTCCTTAGTCTATCTATCCAACATATTAAGATGGCCATACAAAGAAGTTTAGGTGTCTAAACCTAGAGATGCTCAAATAAACCAATGGTCGTACATAACGAACTTCACACAGTTAATGCCTTTGGCTCCAACTAATCAAAGGTTGATTTTGAAAGAAGATAGCTGGTTATATAAGGACATGAAAAGACATGGGTTGGGGGAGTTTTTACATGAGATGCGAAGTGAGTTTGGTTAACGGTAAAAGAAGAAGAAGACGATCACTAAACCCTTCCACGACAATTTCCAACAACCTAATGCAACGTACGATGAGGGGAAGGTGGAAGCGTGGAGAGGGCATGGGGATCTACTGATGGGGAGCCTTGACTTAGTGGATTGAATGCAAGGTAAGTGAAGTCCTTCGCTTGAATTTCATTTCGCTCCATGCGTGGCTTTTCTAGACCAATGTTGTTTCGAGTCAAATTGAAGAATCTGGTGAAAGGAATGAGAAAGAGATGTTTGTGGACGTGATGCAAAGGTTAAATGAATAGACAATGTGATGGAGCAAATTTTCATTTACTTAACTAAGTCATAATACAAAAGGCAACACCTAATCCAATGAGACTGATTGTTTCACCAATGCTCGATATTTGGAGGTGACGACCTCTTATAGGGTGCTGGAGTTTGGAGGTGTCACAGTCAGGTTATATCAAAAAAGTCGAAAGACCTTACTTGCCCCGATGAGTTAATTTCTAATACGTTATTCGACATGACACATGTCTAGATTAATTTACGTGTACCTTCTAGTGACGGGTTTAAAGTGGTGGTGAGTTACTCAAGTAGCCTATGATGGCAGATGACTGAGAGGTCCACTTGGTTGGAAATGTTGATGTGACATAACCACACGTGGAAAGGCCTATCGCCACCGAGTATGCAGGAGTTTCTTATCAGATTTAGATGGTGAAGAAGGGGGATCGCAAGGACTTCCCTTGAGACTAAGGATAGTGAAAAAGGGAATTTAGGAAATGTAAAGAGTTATCAACCATAATTGAGGTAGGTTATTTATCGTGAATTGAACTTGGATATTCGATAAATAAATTCAGGTTAAATGATTCATGAGGGAGCTAATATGTTCAAGAGATTATTATAAGATGTGTCACATACGCGACTTATAGACTTAGGAGCAACTACATTGTATCAAGATGCCTTTGGAGATACAAGCCGTAGAGGTAAAATAACATACAAGTCTAATGGGGCAATGAATGCTGGTTGAGATAGACGAATGGGAATAGAACGAGGAGTTTGCTATAGCATAGTGGTTTGGTGATGATTAAAGAGAGCATATATGAATGAGGTAGTGGAACTATAAGAAAATCATGAGCAAGATTTAAGCACACATAGAGTAGTTACCCTTTTTACTTGGTGCTTCATTTCCTTGTTGCTTTTAGCTCATTTTCTTTTTTTTTTTTGCATACGAGTGTTATCGCTTAGGTTTCGTTAGGCAAGAGGTTCTATCATGGGATAAGGTCTGATCAAAGGATTATAAGAGGAAGTTAACGAAATTAATTTGGGAGTCAAAGAATATAACTTATTCTACTCTACTAATCAATATCAACATCAAACTATCCTACTACATCACATCAATGTTACTATACAATAAAATATATCCACGTCAACATAACATATCCATTAAAATATATTTATTATATCACATCAACCTACTCATACTTATATTAAAATATTAAAAAATCATCTACCAACATCACATTACACTCCCAATTATATTATCTCACTACTTATTCTTATACTACCAACCAAACACCTCTCAACTTATCCCTACAGTGCTTTCTCCCGATATAAACCTTACCCTCCTACCAAACGTAACCTTAATCATTACACATACGAGTAATAACAGAAGATTAGTTAGGTGATTGAGGTGACACTTCTTTCATAATATGTATTTATTTACAACCTTTAGTAAAATATTGATCTAATTTTATATTTTAATAAAAGAAATCGAGAAAAAGATCTCAAGCTTTTTAGTAAAATATCACTTGATCTCTTAATAACATATTATTAGGGAACTAGGTCGTGATGCCTGAATTAAAGTCAAAGTAGTTTTCCATAGTAACTGAATTTTTTAGCTATTAAAAATTGTTACAAGTGATATCTTTTTAGATGAATTGGTTTGGTCAAACTCTATTTTAAACTAAAATAAGTTAAGGGTAAAAAAAAAAAAGTAACTTACATTAACGAGTGAAGTACAAACAAAGTCATAGATAAAACAAGCAACTTTATCTGATAATCATTTGACACTCTTAGACAAGAAAACTCAATATGTCAAAGAAAAAAAAAAAAGGATAATTAAACAAAGCAATATGAGTGTAACTTTGATACCAATGGGTGAGAAATAGGCAAGAAGGGCTAATTATAGAAAGGAGAGGGGAAGGGTCTAGAGATCATAAGAAGCAGTTAGGGGTATGTTATTAGCATTTGTGGGATTTTTTATTAAGTAAGTTAAAAATCATTTTGATTTTTCAAGATAAAATTAAAGTGGCAATTGAATAAATTTTTAACTATTTTAATTTAATAAAACTAAAAATCGAATGGAATCTTTAAAAGATTAAATTTTTTTATTTGATTTGGTTTGACTTCGCAGCTTGTAAATATATAAAATTCAAGTTCCCAACTTATTTTGTAGCTTGAGCATGTCCCAACTAGTCGTTGGTACCCCTGGTAAAGCTTGTAAATATGTCACAACTTGTGTTTTTACTGAAACCTTTATCAAAACCTATCCAAAATAGGTTATATGATATCCGTAGGTTCAACTCCTCGCAACGTCCATAGTTTAAGTTGCATCAGAAAACATGTTTTAAGGGCATAGGATATAACTAAATCAAATGAAATCCAGGTATTATTTGACTAAAAAATTACATATGTAACCTCAGTTTGCCTCTTGGGCCTATAAAAAGGTTCCTAGGGTTTTATCACCGATCATGAAATATGTATATTAACTTGAAATCCGAGAAGATCGAAAGTGCCAGAGTTGAGATGATAGTAAAGAGAGAGAGAGAGAGAAGAGAGAAAGAGGGTAGGTGCATGGTTGGTCTCCCAAACAATTTATGTCCACATAGGTGGTGTTTAGTGGGTAGGTTAAGGCACTTAGCGAACTTATCATCCATTTGTGCTAGGTTAAGAAGACTTCACCCAACTAGCATAAATTTATTCCATCTTCTCAATGTGAAACAGGCTTAACCCGTCTAAACTTCTAAACACCAAATTCCATTTATTACATCATTTTATTCTATTTATTTTTTATTTCTCTACTTATTCTACACACTTGTTCCCTTGTCAAATACCACCATAGTGTGCATGGAGTGGATTATCCTAACACACATGGCAAGTCAACCACAGGTCCACACGTTAGTCAAGGTGTGAAAGAAAGGCATGGGCTCCATGTGGGAGGTTGCATGAGCAATCTGGATGCATTGTGTAACGAGCGCGTGCCCCAGACGTCTTTTAAGACGTCTGGGAGGTGGCCCAGACGTCTGTAAAGACGTCTGGGATCACATCCAGACGTCTGACCAGATGTCCGGGATAGTTTACAGACGTCTGGCGAATAGTTATGCTCGCACGGGATATTCGTCTGCGCGCCTGTGCGCGCAGACCTGCGATCCTGCCTCTTTCTCTGCGGCTGCAGGCGACTGCGACCGCCTTCTCTCTCCTCTCCGCGCGGCGTTAAAAGGGGGGGGCGCGCCTCCCCTCCCGTCTCCACCATCTTCCTCCTTCTTCTCCTGCCTGTGCGCGAGAGCGAGCGGACGCGAGGGCGTAGCGGCAGCGGCAGCCGCAGTAGGCGCGGAGGAGCTGCGGCGTGCGAGGGCGGGGCTCTGCCGTGAGGGCGAGCTCGCCGGGAGCGGCTTGGCCGGCCGGCGGAGGGCGCAGGGGGCGCAGAGCGTCGCGGAGAGGGACCTGCTGCGGGCGGAGCAGCGGATGCGCGAGGTGCGACGCGGGCGGCGTCGCGAGCGGAGGCCGAGCAAGGTTCTGTTTCTGGAAAAAATTTCCAGAATCAGACGTCTGGATTGATATCCAGACGGCAAGGTCGACGTCTGTGAGATCATACAGACGTCTGAAAGGTGAGTTTCCGCTTTCTCCTTCTTTTTGTCGACTGACCGTACTGAGGGAGGGGGGTTGGCTGTGCGCAGGTCCTCTGATTCGTCATCTTTGCGAATCAGACGTCTGGAATTTGTACCAGACGGCGGGAGTGACCTCCAGACGTCCGGAGTGACCATCGGACGTCTTGGATCTAGGCAGACGTCCCCACAGACTTCTGGACGTCCGGGGAACCACGCTGAGCAGGTAATTCTCTGATCCACCGTTTAAGACGTCTGGAGGGAGTTCCAGACGTCTGATTTTGCACAGTATCGTCTTTCTCGACCCGTTTAGGGCCCGTTTGGGCTCCGTTTTCCGTGATTCGAGTTGCGTTCGTTTCAGAATTAATTCCTCTACCCGCCTACAGTAGCTATACACTGTTTTGAGACACTCCTTGTGTTTGATCCTTGTGATAGGACCTCGTTCGGTTGCAGTCTTGAGAGTCACGGAGGCGCGCGGGATTCCCGATCACGCCCCATTACTCCCGTTGTACCTGGTAGAGTGGTTTTAAGTATTAATAAAATCTGTTAAAGTATGGAACCATAACTAGAACCTAGGGCATTGCATGAATCCTAGGAATGAGAAATATATGGAATGATAGCTCCTAGGTGTTGCATGAATCCTAGGGTCGGAAAACTAGATTGTATGATAGATCCTAGGATATGGCATGAATCCTAGGATGGAAAAACTAGTGGAATGTATATTACTGCAGTCTTGGAAAAATGGAAAGGAATATATAAGCTGCCTGTGAAATTAATTAACAGCTGCCTGTTATGAACAAAGAAACATGTTTGAGATCATGGAAATTGAGAACGTGAATCTGGAAAGTGAAACATATGATGTTCTGAAATAAAGAGCTGGAACCCTGCGGGAAATTAGGAGTGGAACTCCTGGAAAGAAAAAGGAATGGAACTGAGATGTAGTTTGTACTGTCTCTTGGGTACGCAGTACCAAGGGAAGTACCTGTACCTGTTTAGTGCAGAGTGGGGCCAGCCGCCCCAGGGACCCGGGGTCAGGATTGGCCGCTCTGTACCGACTTGTTGGCCCTCGTGTACGTAGTACCGAGGAGAGCTAGTAGTGTTAGGAGAGTACTAGCTACCCCACGGGCCCCGGGGTTCTGCTAGCCTCCTTCACCGACTTGTTGGGCCCACTAGGGCAAACCAGGGTAGTCAGGCGAGGGTGCGCGGACTGTGAAGGGGCAAGGCCCCGGTTTGGTTACTGTGGAGGGGTTGGACCCCTGTTACTGAGAGGGCTCTGCCCTGGTTCCGTGCTGTGCTTTGGGCGCACCCGTTAACGGAAACGACTGACCGCGTGCCAGTGCGGGCTAGCTACCTGTGCGTTTATCGCGCGTGCCGTAGTCACCGTTACGTCTGTCAGTGACCTTGGGGTGGTTGACTGAGGGTAGGATCACCACGGGGGACTCTCCCGGCCAGGAGAGCACCACGTGCTACTTCTACTTTTGGAAAAGACTGCAATCAAGATCGTCCCACGAGGACATCCGAGATCAAGTAAAGGATCTGAGAAGTAAATGTAATAGTGAGAAAAATTGAAAGATGTAAATAAAGGAAGTAATAGAACATAACAGCTACTGTACACTCTACTGTTGCCTTTAGTTAGTTTGCCACTCTACTCAGCGTTTTGCTGACGCGTTACACTCGTTACCTTTTTCAGGACCAGGTGTTGAGCAGCCAGGGTCGGCGGCTGCAGAGGAAGCTGGGCCGAGTAGGGTCCAGTAGAGTTACCACAGCTTTGTACCCCTTTTTGTTTCTGTTCTAGTGAGTAGTTTCTGTTTCCGCTGTACCTTCTTTACCTGCAGTTTTGTTATATGATAAATGTTGTTTTACTGTTGTGGTGGTGCCTACTGTAGTAGTTTCTTTCCTTACTGCTGTACTTTCTTACTGTTAGTTATATTCATGCCGAATGTGGTTTATTTTACTGTCTTTTGGTTACTTCCTCGTTGGACGACTGGGTCTTGGGATTAGTCGAGTCGGTCCGGTTCTCGTGTCTCGTAGGGACTCGGGAATCGGGTCGTTACAAGATGGTATCAGAGCAAGGTCGTCCCGAGAAGTGAATCAACTGACTGGAAAATAACCAATTCACATGTTTATAGCTAGAGTAGCCACCACAACATATCTCTTGACATGAGCTCTTAGAAGTGTTGTTAGGTACCGTCTGTTTTGACGTTTCCGTTTTGTTTCGCGTCTCCTTGCAGGAGATGCCTCGTCGTGGGACTGGCAAGACTGGCCGCGGGCGCGGCCGAGGGCGAGGTCGGCGAGGTGGACGTGCTGTCGTTGACGTCTCGGTGGACCAGCCACCACTCCCTGGCATCCAGGCCCAGGACCTCGCCAGATTGATACGGGATATTGTACGAGAGGAGCTCCACCCACCGCCCCTAGCACCTCCTCCTGGGGTTGCAGAGGGGGAGTCCTCTGTGGGACCACGCGACGGACGCGGCGCTGGACACGAGGGAGGGGATGGGCCCCTGCCGCCCCCACCTTCCTCCGACACTTCTGTACACGAGGCACCTTCGCCTAGAGGTGCACCAGCACCTCCCCTACAGCACCACTTCGAGCTTTTCGGACAGTTCCGGAAGCTGAAGCCCCCCTCCTTCAAGGGGGATGAGGACCCGACCGAGGCAGAGGACTGGCTTGAGCAGCTGGAGAAGATCTTCGACACCCTTCGCCCCCCGGTGGAGTGCCGCGTGGCCTTTGCCACGTACCAGCTGGAGAGTGCGGCACACCGGTGGTGGAGGGCGGTCCGGGGACAGGAGAGGGACGAGCCGACGTGGGACCAGTTCGTCACCCTCTTCTGCGAGCAGTACTTTCCCCAGACGTGGCAGGACCAGAGGAGGCGGGAGTTCCACACTCTCCGCCAAGGGACGATGACCGTGAGCGCGTACCGCACGCGTTTCTTGGAGCTGTCCCGCTTTGCAGCGACAGCGGTAGCCACTGAGGAGGAGCGCCTTTGGAGGTTCACCGAGGGGCTCCGGCCTGCGATCCGGGGGTATGTCAAACCCCTGAAGCTGCCGACGTTTTCGAGGGTGGTAGAGGCAGCCATGACTTACGAGGAGACCAACCCGTCCGCGCGAGAGGCCGACGGCGGGCGGAAGAGGCCCTTTCAGCCAGACTTCTCACAGGGCCGGCGAGAACGGAGACACGTGGCGTCCGCAGGAGAGCCATCACGTTGTGCAGGGCCATCAGTGGCCTTTGGGGGCCCTCGACAGGGGCCAGTCGCCAGCACCGGACCCCCGCCGAGCCGACAGCAGGGACTCACTGAGGGCGGGAGTCGGGTTCCCCTCTGCTACCAGTGTGGCCAGCCGGGCCACGTCAGGAGGGACTGCCCATCTAGGGCAGGAGGTCAGCAGATACTTCCCGCGCAGAGCACTGGAGGGCGCGCAGGAGGCCGCGGTTTCCAGGCGCGAGGAGGAGGACCGCAGTCGCGAGGAGGGTACCGGCCAGCACCTACCCGTCCGACGCAGAGTGTGGCTGCTTCGTCCGCACCTAGAGCTGAGGGGCGTATCAACGCCCTAACACACAGGGACGCCAGAGCTTCGGGATCCGTGGTAGCAGGTATGGTTTCAGTTTCTGGCAGACTCGTTTACACGCTTTTCGATTCCGGCGCTACGCACTCGTTTGTCGCAGCCAGTTTCGCAGTTAGTTTGGACCAGGATTATACATTGTTAGAGAACCCGTTCGTAATCAGAGGTCCGAGTGGTCAGCTGTTTGTAGCTGAGGAGGTGTACACGGGTTGCGGGGTCAGCATCGGGGGACACAGCCTGCCAGCTGACCTGATTATGATACAGATGGAGGACTTTGGGGTGATCCTGGGGATGGATTGGCTGTCCGCTTACCACGCCTTGGTAGACTGCTTTGAGAGGAAGATTGTCTTCTCCATTCCGGAGTTGCCTTCCTTCGAGTTTCACGGGCAGCCAGTGGACGGAGGTTTCAGGTGCATTTCGGCACTTCGGGCGGCGAGACTTTTGAGCCAGGGGTGTGAGGGCTTCTTAGCTTGTGTGGTGGCAGAGCACAGCCCCGTGGCAGACTTCCAGAGCATCCCGGTGGTCAGAGAGTACCCCGACGTGTTTCCAGACGAGTTACCAGGACTACCGCCCGAGCGTGAGACCGAGTTTGAGATCTCACTAGTACCAGGGACCAGCCCCATCTCCACCGCGCCATACAGGATGGCACCGCTTGAGCTGCGAGAGCTCAAGTCTCAGTTGCAGGACCTTTTGGAGAAGGGTTTCGTGAGGCCCAGTGCGTCTCCTTGGGGAGCCCCGGTACTGTTTGTGAAGAAGAAGGATGGGACCCTACGCCTTTGTGTGGACTACCGACAGCTGAATAGGGTCACCATCAAGAACAGATATCCGCTGCCGAGGATTGACGATTTGTTTGACCAGTTGCGGGGTGCCACGGTGTTTTCCAAGATCGACTTGAGGTCTGGATACCACCAGTTGAGGATCAGGGAGACCGACGTCTCCAAGACAGCTTTCCGCACCCGGTACGGACACTACGAGTTTTTGGTCATGCCGTTTGGGCTGACCAATGCCCCCGCTGCTTTCATGGACCTGATGAACCGGGTGTTCAGACCGTACTTGGACCAGTTTGTGGTGGTTTTCATAGATGATGTACTCATCTATTCTAGAGATCGGACGCAGCACAGACAGCACTTGCGGATGGTTCTGGACACTCTGAGACGACGCAGGCTGTACGCCAAATACAGCAAGTGCGAGTTCTGGTTGAGGGAGGTGACCTTTTTGGGTCATGTGATCTCTGGAGATGGCCTGGCGGTGGATCCCGCCAAGGTCGAGGCAGTGCTCAGGTGGGAGAGACCACGTTCAGTCACTGAGATTCGCAGTTTCCTGGGACTGGCAGGTTACTACAGACGGTTCATCAGAGGGTTTTCGCAGATTGCACGTCCTATGACACAGTTGACTCGGAAGGATGTGCCTTTCGCTTGGACAAACGCCTATGAGGCGTGTTTTCTGGAGCTGAAGGAGAGGTTGACCTCGGCTCCCGTGCTCACCATCCCTGACAGTAGTGGCGGGTTCGTTGTGTACACGGACGCTTCCTTGCAGGGGTTAGGAGGTGTGCTCATGCAGAGGGGTCACGTGGTCGCTTACGCTTCGCGGCAACTGAAGTCCCATGAGCATACCTACCCTACCCACGATCTAGAGTTGGCAGCTGTTGTCTTCGCGCTGAAGACATGGAGGCACTACTTGTACGGTGAGACCTTCGAGATTTTTACAGATCACAAGAGCCTCAGATATCTTTTTGACCAGAAGGAGCTCAACATGAGACAGAGACGTTGGTTGGAGCTCCTGAAGGACTACGACTGCAGCATCTCCTACCACCCGGGAAAGGCCAATGTGGTGGCTGACGCCTTGAGCCGTAAGGCGCCCGCACGCTTGGCCAGTCTACAGTTACAGAGTTGGAGCCTTTTGGAGGAGGTGGGCAGTTGGCGACCTCTAGAGTTACGAGGGTACTGTGGGGCAGTGACGGTGACACGGCAGACCAGGCCAGAGTTGATAGACCGCATCATCACGGGACAGATGGCCGATCCGTACTTGCAGTCTTTGCGCGACAGAGTACTATCAGGGGACCCAGGGGACTTCTCTTTCACAGACCAGGTGTTACGCTTGAGGGGACGGCTGTGCGTCCCCAGAGACGAGGAGCTGTTGAGAGAGCTCCTGACTGAGGCACACGGTTCCAGATTCACCATACATCCCGGAAACACGAAAATGTACCATGACTTGAGACGCGAATTCTGGTGGAGAGGGATGAAGCGGGATGTGGGTGAGTTCGTGCAGCAGTGCTTAGTGTGCCAGCAGGTGAAAGCCGAGCATCAGAGGCCTGCAGGGCCGCTTCAGCCGCTTCCAGTGCCAGAGTGGAAGTGGGAGAGCATCACCATGGACTTGGTGGTGGGCTTACCTGTTACCCAGCGAGGACACGACGCAGTCTGGGTAATAGTGGATAGATTGACGAAGACGGCACGATTCTTGCCGATCCGAGTCACTTTGGGACCAGCACAGTTGGCAGAGAGGTATATCCGTGATGTGGTGCGACTACACGGAGTTCCGCGGGAGATCGTATCCGACCGAGATACCCGCTTTACGTCCCAGTTTTGGGCTGAGTTTCAGCAGGCTTTGGGGACGAGGTTGAGGTTTAGCACGGCTTACCACCCCCAGACGGACGGACAGTCGGAACGCACGATATAGACACTTGAGGACCTTTTGCGTGCCTGTGTACTAGACTGGAGGGGCTCTTGGGAGGAGCACCTGCCCCTGGCGGAGTTTGCATACAACAACAGTTATCACTCGAGCATCGGCATGGCTCCCTACGAGGCTCTGTACGGACGGAAGTGCACGGCACCCTTGAGTTGGGTTGAGGTGGGGACCAAGTGGGAGGTTGGCCCCAGGTTGATCCGGCAGAGTCAGGAGGTAGTTGAGCAGATCCATAGACGACTCCGCACTGTCAGGAGCAGACAGAAGAGCTACGCAGATCGCAGACGCAGAGAGGTGCAGTTCGAGGTTGGGGACCACGTCTTTCTTCGTGTTTCGCCCATGAAGGGCTTACAGCGGTTTGGGGTGAGAGGGAAGCTCGCGCCGAGGTTCGTAGGGCCCTTTGAGGTCCTGGAGCGGGTTGGACCCGTTGCTTACAGACTTGCCCTTCCCCCGCAGCTTTCTGGTGTGCACGACGTGTTCCACGTGTCCAACCTCAGGAAGTACGTAGCCGATCCCAGCCACGTACTGAGTCACGAGAGCGTCGAGGTGAGCGACGACCTGACCTACCCCGAGCGGCCAGTACAGATCCTAGACCGAGCCGTCCGCAGGTTGAGACGAAAGCAAGTACCCCTGGTAAAGGTTTTGTGGAGGAGCCAGCGATACGAGGAGGCTACCTGGGAGCCTGAGGCGGCAATGCGGGAGCGGTACCCAGAGCTTTTCGCGGGTACGTCTTTTCGGACCGGCCTCGGTCCTCTTTGAGTTTGTTATGGTTATTTGGACACCTTCTTCCCGCACCCTAGTTGGCGCAAGTTTCGGGGACGAAACTTCCTTTGAGTTTGTTATATTGTAACGAGCGCGTGCCCCAGACGCCTTTTAAGACGTCTGGGAGGTGGCCCAGACGTCTGTAAAGACGTCTGGGATCACATCCAGACGTCTGACCAGACGTCCGGGATAGTTTACAGACGTCTGGCGAACAGTTATGCTCGCACGGGATATTCGTCTGCGCGCCTGTGCGCGCAGACCTGCGATCCTGCCTCTTTCTCTGCGGCTGCAGGCGACTGCGACCGCCTTCTCTCTCCTCTCCGCGCGGCGTTAAAAGGGGGGGGCGCGCCTCCCCTCCCGTCTCCACCATCTTCCTCCTTCTCCTGCCTGTGCGCGAGAGCGAGCGGACGCGAGGGCGCAGCGGCAGCGGCAGCCGCAGTAGGCGCGGAGGAGCTGCGGCGTGCGAGGGCGGGGCTCTGCCGTGAGGGCGAGCTCGCCGGGAGCGGCATGGCCGGCCTGCGGAGGGCGCAGGGGGCGCAGAGCGTCGCGGAGAGGGACCTGCTGCGGGCGGAGCAGCGGACGCGCGAGGTGCAACGCGGGCGGCGTCGCGAGCGGAGGCCGAGCAAGGTTCTGTTTCTGGAAAAATTTCCAGAATCAGACGTCTGGATTGATATCCAGACGGCAAGGTCGACGTCTGTGAGATCATACAGACGTCTGAAAGGTGAGTTTCCGCTTTCTCCTTCTTTTTGTCGACTGACCGTACTGAGGGAGGGGGGTTGACTGTGCGCAGGTCCTCTGATTCGTCATCTTTGCGAATCAGACGTCTGGAATTTGTACCAGACGGCGGGAGTGACCTCCAGACGTCCGGAGTGACCATCGGACGTCTTGGATCTAGGCAGACGTCCCCACAGACTTCTGGACATCCGGGGAACCACGCTGAGCAGGTAATTCTCTGATCCACCGTTTAAGACGTCTGGAGGGAGTTCCAGACGTCTGATTTTGCACAGTATCGTCTTTCTCGACCCGTTTAGGGCCCGTTTGGGCTCCGTTTTCCGTGATTCGAGTTGCGTTCGTTTCAGAATTAATTCCTCTACCCGCCTACAGTAGCTATACACTATTTTGAGACACTCCTTGTGTTTGATCCTTGTGATAGGACCTCGTTCGGTTGCAGTCTTGAGAGTCACGGAGGCGCGCGGGATTCCCGATCACGCCCCCATTACTCCCGTTGTACCTGGTAGAGTGGTTTTAAGTATTAATAAAATCTGTTAAAGTATGGAACCATAACTAGAACCTAGGGCATTGCATGAATCCTAGGAATGAGAAATATATGGAATGATAGCTCCTAGGTGTTGCATGAATCCTAGGGCCGGAAAACTAGATTGTATGATAGATCCTAGGATATGGCATGAATCCTAGGATGGAAAAACTAGTGGAATGTATATTACTGCAGTCTTGGAAAAATGGAAAGGAATATATAAGCTGCCTGTGAAATTAATTAACAGCTGCCGGTTATGAACAAAGAAACATGTTTGAGATCATGGAAATTGAGAACGTGAATCTGGAAAGTGAAACATATGATGTTCTGAAATAAAGAGCTGGAACCCTGCGGGAAATTAGGAGTGGAACTCCTGGAAAGAAAAAGGAATGGAACTGAGAT
Source organism: Thalassia testudinum (assembly GCA_037157565.1). Lineage (NCBI taxonomy): Eukaryota > Viridiplantae > Streptophyta > Magnoliopsida > Alismatales > Hydrocharitaceae > Thalassia > Thalassia testudinum. The sequence continues at coordinate 63,380,364 of JAZHRO010000022.1, read as the reverse complement.
GTAGTTTGTACTGTCTCTTGGGTACGCAGTACCAAGGGAAGTACCTGTACCTGTTTAGTGCAGAGTGGGGCCAGCCGCCCCAGGGACCCGGGGTCAGGATTGGCCGCTCTGTACCGACTTGTTGGCCCTCGTGTACGTAGTACCGAGGAGAGCTAGTAGTGTTAGGAGAGTACTAGCTACCCCACGGGCCCCGGGGTTCTGCTAGCCTCCTTCACCGACTTGTTGGGCCCACTAGGGCAAACCAGGGTAGTCAGGCGAGGGTGCGCGGACTGTGAAGGGGCAAGGCCCCGGTTTGGTTACTGTGGAGGGGTTGGACCCCTGTTACTGAGAGGGCTCTGCCCTGGTTCCGTGCTGTGCTTTGGGCGCACCCGTTAACGGAAACGACTGACCGCGTGCCAGTGCGGGCTAGCTACCTGTGCGTTTATCGCGCGTGCCGTAGTCACCGTTACGTCTGTCAGTGACCTTGGGGTGGTTGACTGAGGGTAGGATCACCACGGGGGACTCTCCCGGCCAGGAGAGCACCACGTGCTACTTCTACTTTTGGAAAAGACTGCAATCAAGATCGTCCCACGAGGACATCCGAGATCAAGTAAAGGATCTGAGAAGTAAATGTAATAGTGAGAAAAATTGAAAGATGTAAATAAAGGAAGTAATAGAACATAACAGCTACTGTACACTCTACTGTTGCCTTTAGTTAGTTTGCCACTCTACTCAGCGTTTTGCTGACGCGTTACACTCGTTACCTTTTTCAGGACCAGGTGTTGAGCAGCCAGGGTCGGCGGCTGCAGAGGAAGCTGGGCCGAGTAGGGTCCAGTAGAGTTACCACAGCTTTGTACCCCTTTTTGTTTCTGTTCTAGTGAGTAGTTTCTGTTTCCGCTGTACCTTCTTTACCTGCAGTTTTGTTATATGATAAATGTTGTTTTACTGTTGTGGTGGTGCCTACTGTAGTAGTTTCTTTCCTTACTGCTGTACTTTCTTACTGTTAGTTATATTCATGCCGAATGTGGTTTATTTTACTGTCTTTTGGTTACTTCCTCGTTGGACGACTGGGTCTTGGGATTAGTCGAGTCGGTCCGGTTCTCGTGTCTCGTAGGGACTCGGGAATCGGGTCGTTACAAGATGGTATCAGAGCAAGGTCGTCCCGAGAAGTGAATCAACTGACTGGAAAATAACCAATTCACATGTTTATAGCTAGAGTAGCCACCACAACATATCTCTTGACATGAGCTCTTAGAAGTGTTGTTAGGTACCGTCTGTTTTGACGTTTCCGTTTTGTTTCGCGTCTCCTTGCAGGAGATGCCTCGTCGTGGGACTGGCAAGACTGGCCGCGGGCGCGGCCGAGGGCGAGGTCGGCGAGGTGGACGTGCTGTCGTTGACGTCTCGGTGGACCAGCCACCACTCCCTGGCATCCAGGCCCAGGACCTCGCCAGATTGATACGGGATATTGTACGAGAGGAGCTCCACCCACCGCCCCTAGCACCTCCTCCTGGGGTTGCAGAGGGGGAGTCCTCTGTGGGACCACGCGACGGACGCGGCGCTGGACACGAGGGAGGGGATGGGCCCCTGCCGCCCCCACCTTCCTCCGACACTTCTGTACACGAGGCACCTTCGCCTAGAGGTGCACCAGCACCTCCCCTACAGCACCACTTCGAGCTTTTCGGACAGTTCCGGAAGCTGAAGCCCCCCTCCTTCAAGGGGGATGAGGACCCGACCGAGGCAGAGGACTGGCTTGAGCAGCTGGAGAAGATCTTCGACACCCTTCGCCCCCCGGTGGAGTGCCGCGTGGCCTTTGCCACGTACCAGCTGGAGAGTGCGGCACACCGGTGGTGGAGGGCGGTCCGGGGACAGGAGAGGGACGAGCCGACGTGGGACCAGTTCGTCACCCTCTTCTGCGAGCAGTACTTTCCCCAGACGTGGCAGGACCAGAGGAGGCGGGAGTTCCACACTCTCCGCCAAGGGACGATGACCGTGAGCGCGTACCGCACGCGTTTCTTGGAGCTGTCCCGCTTTGCAGCGACAGCGGTAGCCACTGAGGAGGAGCGCCTTTGGAGGTTCACCGAGGGGCTCCGGCCTGCGATCCGGGGGTATGTCAAACCCCTGAAGCTGCCGACGTTTTCGAGGGTGGTAGAGGCAGCCATGACTTACGAGGAGACCAACCCGTCCGCGCGAGAGGCCGACGGCGGGCGGAAGAGGCCCTTTCAGCCAGACTTCTCACAGGGCCGGCGAGAACGGAGACACGTGGCGTCCGCAGGAGAGCCGTCACGTTGTGCAGGGCCATCAGTGGCCTTTGGGGGCCCTCGACAGGGGCCAGTCGCCAGCACCGGACCCCCGCCGAGCCGACAGCAGGGACTCACTGAGGGCGGGAGTCGGGTTCCCCTCTGCTACCAGTGTGGCCAGCCGGGCCACGTCAGGAGGGACTGCCCATCTAGGGCAGGAGGTCAGCAGATACTTCCCGCGCAGAGCACTGGAGGGCGCGCAGGAGGCCGCGGTTTCCAGGCGCGAGGAGGAGGACCGCAGTCGCGAGGAGGGTACCGGCCAGCACCTACCCGTCCGACGCAGAGTGTGGCTGCTTCGTCCGCACCTAGAGCTGAGGGGCGTATCAACGCCCTAACACACAGGGACGCCAGAGCTTCGGGATCCGTGGTAGCAGGTATGGTTTCAGTTTCTGGCAGACTCGTTTACACGCTTTTCGATTCCGGCGCTACGCACTCGTTTGTCGCAGCCAGTTTCGCAGTTAGTTTGGACCAGGATTATACATTGTTAGAGAACCCGTTCGTAATCAGAGGTCCGAGTGGTCAGCTGTTTGTAGCTGAGGAGGTGTACACGGGTTGCGGGGTCAGCATCGGGGGACACAGCCTGCCAGCTGACCTGATTATGATACAGATGGAGGACTTTGGGGTGATCCTGGGGATGGATTGGCTGTCCGCTTACCACGCCTTGGTAGACTGCTTTGAGAGGAAGATTGTCTTCTCCATTCCGGAGTTGCCTTCCTTCGAGTTTCACGGGCAGCCAGTGGACGGAGGTTTCAGGTGCATTTCGGCACTTCGGGCGGCGAGACTTTTGAGCCAGGGGTGTGAGGGCTTCTTAGCTTGTGTGGTGGCAGAGCACAGCCCCGTGGCAGACTTCCAGAGCATCCCGGTGGTCAGAGAGTACCCCGACGTGTTTCCAGACGAGTTACCAGGACTACCGCCCGAGCGTGAGACCGAGTTTGAGATCTCACTAGTACCAGGGACCAGCCCCATCTCCATCGCGCCATACAGGATGGCACCGCTTGAGCTGCGAGAGCTCAAGTCTCAGTTGCAGGACCTTTTGGAGAAGGGTTTCGTGAGGCCCAGTGCGTCTCCTTGGGGAGCCCCGGTACTGTTTGTGAAGAAGAAGGATGGGACCCTACGCCTTTGTGTGGACTACCGACAGCTGAATAGGGTCACCATCAAGAACAGATTTCCGCTGCCGAGGATTGACGATTTGTTTGACCAGTTGCGGGGTGCCACGGTGTTTTCCAAGATCGACTTGAGGTCTGGATACCACCAGTTGAGGATCAGGGAGACCGACGTCTCCAAGACAGCTTTCCGCACCCGGTACGGACACTACGAGTTTTTGGTCATGCCGTTTGGGCTGACCAATGCCCCCACTGCTTTCATGGACCTGATGAACCGGGTGTTCAGACCGTACTTGGACCAGTTTGTGGTGGTTTTCATAGATGATGTACTCATCTATTCTAGAGATCGGACGCAGCACGGACAGCACTTGCGGATGGTTCTGGACACTCTGAGACGACGCAGGCTGTACGCCAAATACAGCAAGTGCGAGTTCTGGTTGAGGGAGGTGACCTTTTTGGGTCATGTGATCTCTGGAGACGGCCTGGCGGTGGATCCCGCCAAGGTCGAGGCAGTGCTCAGGTGGGAGAGACCACGTTCAGTCACTGAGATTCGCAGTTTCCTGGGACTGGCAGGTTACTACAGACGGTTCATCAGAGGGTTTTCGCAGATTGCACGTCCTATGACACAGTTGACTCGGAAGGATGTGCCTTTCGCTTGGACAGACGCCTGTGAGGCGTGTTTTCTGGAGCTGAAGGAGAGGTTGACCTCGGCTCCCGTGCTCACCATCCCTGACAGTAGTGGCGGGTTCGTTGTGTACACGGACGCTTCCTTGCAGGGGTTAGGAGGTGTGCTCATGCAGAGGGGTCACGTGGTCGCTTACGCTTTGCGGCAACTGAAGCCCCATGAGCATACCTACCCTACCCACGATCTAGAGTTGGCAGCTGTTGTCTTCGCGCTGAAGACATGGAGGCACTACTTGTACGGTGAGACCTTCGAGATTTTTACAGATCACAAGAGCCTCAGATATCTTTTTGACCAGAAGGAGCTCAACATGAGACAGAGACGTTGGTTGGAGCTCCTGAAGGACTACGACTGCAGCATCTCCTACCACCCGGGAAAGGCCAATGTGGTGGCTGACGCCTTGAGCCGTAAGGCGCCCGCACGCTTGGCCAGTCTACAGTTACAGAGTTGGAGCCTTTTGGAGGAGGTGGGCAGTTGGCGACCTCTAGAGTTACGAGGGTACTGTGGGGCAGTGACGGTGACACGGCAGACCAGGCCAGAGTTGATAGACCGCATCATCACGGGACAGATGGCCGATCCGTACTTGCAGTCTTTGCGCGACAGAGTACTATCAGGGGACCCAGGGGACTTCTCTTTCACAGACCAGGTGTTACGCTTGAGGGGACGGCTGTGCGTCCCCAGAGACGAGGAGCTGTTGAGAGAGCTCCTGACTGAGGCACACGGTTCCAGATTCACCATACATCCCGGAAACACGAAAATGTACCATGACTTGAGACGCGAATTCTGGTGGAGAGGGATGAAGCGGGATGTGGGTGAGTTCGTGCAGCAGTGCTTAGTGTGCCAGCAGGTGAAAGCCGAGCATCAGAGGCCTGCAGGGCCGCTTCAGCCGCTTCCAGTGCCAGAGTGGAAGTGGGAGAGCATCACCATGGACTTGGTGGTGGGCTTACCTGTTACCCAGCGAGGACACGACGCAGTCTGGGTAATAGTGGATAGATTGACGAAGACGGCACGATTCTTGCCGATCCGAGTCACTTTGGGACCAGCACAGTTGGCAGAGAGGTATATCCGTGATGTGGTGCGACTACACGGAGTTCCGCGGGAGATCGTATCCGACCGAGATACCCGCTTTACGTCCCAGTTTTGGGCTGAGTTTCAGCAGGCTTTGGGGACGAGGTTGAGGTTTAGCACGGCTTACCACCCCCAGACGGACGGACAGTCGGAACGCACGATACAGACACTTGAGGACCTTTTGCGTGCCTGTGTACTAGACTGGAGGGGCTCTTGGGAGGAGCACCTGCCCCTGGCGGAGTTTGCATACAACAACAGTTATCACTCGAGCATCGGCATGGCTCCCTACGAGGCTCTGTACGGACGGAAGTGCACGGCACCCTTGAGTTGGGTTGAGGTGGGGACCAAGTGGGAGGTTGGCCCCAGGTTGATCCGGCAGAGTCAGGAGGTAGTTGAGCAGATCCATAGACGACTCCGCACTGTCAGGAGCAGACAGAAGAGCTACGCAGATCGCAGACGCAGAGAGGTGCAGTTCGAGGTTGGGGACCACGTCTTTCTTCGTGTTTCGCCCATGAAGGGCTTACAGCGGTTTGGGGTGAGAGGGAAGCTCGCGCCGAGGTTCGTAGGGCCCTTTGAGGTCCTGGAGCGGGTTGGACCCGTTGCTTACAGACTTGCCCTTCCCCCGCAGCTTTCTGGTGTGCACGACGTGTTCCACGTGTCCAACCTCAGGAAGTACGTAGCCGATCCCAGCCACGTACTGAGTCACGAGAGCGTCGAGGTGAGCGACGACCTGACCTACCCCGAGCGGCCAGTACAGATCCTAGACCGAGCCGTCCGCAGGTTGAGACGAAAGCAAGTACCCCTGGTAAAGGTTTTGTGGAGGAGCCAGCGATACGAGGAGGCTACCTGGGAGCCTGAGGCGGCAATGCGGGAGCGGTACCCAGAGCTTTTCGCGGGTACGTCTTTTCGGACCGGCCTCGGTCCTCTTTGAGTTTGTTATGGTTATTTGGACACCTTCTTCCCGCACCCTAGTTGGCGCAAGTTTTGGGGACGAAACTTCCTTTGAGTTTGTTATATTGTAACGAGCGCGTGCCCCAGACGCCTTTTAAGACGTCTGGGAGGTGGCCCAGACGTCTGTAAAGACGTCTGGGATCACATCCAGACGTCTGACCAGACGTCCGGGATAGTTTACAGACGTCTGGCGAACAGTTATGCTCGCACGGGATATTCGTCTGCGCACCTGTGCGCGCAGACCTGCGATCCTGCCTCTTTCTCTGCGGCTGCAGGCGACTGCGACCGCCTTCTCTCTCCTCTCCGCGCGGCGTTAAAAGGGGGGGGCGCGCCTCCCCTCCCGTCTCCACCATCTTCCTCCTTCTCCTGCCTGTGCGCGAGAGCGAGCGGACGCGAGGGCGCAGCGGCAGCGGCAGCCGCAGTAGGCGCGGAGGAGCTGCGGCGTGCGAGGGCGGGGCTCTGCCGTGAGGGCGAGCTCGCCGGGAGCGGCATGGCCGGCCTGCGGAGGGCGCAGAGCGTCGCGGAGAGGGACCTGCTGCGGGCGGAGCAGCGGACGCGCGAGGTGCGACGCGGGCGGCGTCGCGAGCGGAGGCCGAGCAAGGTTCTGTTTCTGGAAAAATTTCCAGAATCAGACGTCTGGATTGATATCCAGACGGCAAGGTCGACGTCTGTGAGATCATACAGACGTCTGAAAGGTGAGTTTCCGCTTTCTCCTTCTTTTTGTCGACTGACCGTACTGAGGGAGGGGGGTTGACTGTGCGCAGGTCCTCTGATTCGTCATCTTTGCGAATCAGACGTCTGGAATTTGTACCAGACGGCGGGAGTGACCTCCAGACGTCTGGAGTGACCATCGGACGTCTTGGATCTAGGCAGACGTCCCCACAGACTTCTGGACGTCCGGGGAACCACGCTGAGCAGGTAATTCTCTGATCCACCGTTTAAGACGTCTGGAGGGAGTTCCAGACGTCTGATTTTGCACAGTATCGTCTTTCTCGACCCGTTTAGGGCCCGTTTGGGCTCCGTTTTCCGTGATTCGAGTTGCGTTCGTTTCAGAATTAATTCCTCTACCCGCCTACAGTAGCTATACACTGTTTTGAGACACTCCTTGTGTTTGATCCTTGTGATAGGACCTCGTTCGGTTGCAGTCTTGAGAGTCACGGAGGCGCGCGGGATTCCCGATCACGCCCCCATTACTCCCGTTGTACCTGGTAGAGTGGTTTTAAGTATTAATAAAATCTGTTAAAGTATGGAACCATAACTAGAACCTAGGGCATTGCATGAATCCTAGGAATGAGAAATATATGGAATGATAGCTCCTAGGTGTTGCATGAATCCTAGGGCCGGAAAACTAGATTGTATGATAGATCCTAGGATATGGCATGAATCCTAGGATGGAAAAACTAGTGGAATGTATATTACTGCAGTCTTGGAAAAATGGAAAGGAATATATAAGCTGCCTGTGAAATTAATTAACAGCTGCCTGTTATGAACAAAGAAACATGTTTGAGATCATGGAAATTGAGAACGTGAATCTGGAAAGTGAAACATATGATGTTCTGAAATAAAGAGCTGGAACCCTGCGGGAAATTAGGAGTGGAACTCCTGGAAAGAAAAAGGAATGGAGCTGAGATGTAGTTTGTACTGTCTCTTGGGTACGCAGTACCAAGGGAAGTACCTGTACCTGTTTAGTGCAGAGTGGGGCCAGCCGCCCCAGGGACCCGGGGTTAGGATTGGCCGCTCTGTACCGACTTGTTGGCCCTCGTGTACGTAGTACCGAGGAGAGCTAGTAGTGTTAGGAGAGTACTAGCTACCCCACGGGCCCCGGGGTTCTGCTAGCCTCCTTCACCGACTTGTTGGGCCCACTAGGGCAAACCAGGGTAGTCAGGCGAGGGTGCGCGGACTGTGGAGGGGCAAGGCCCCGGTTTGGTTACTGTGGAGGGGTTGGACCCCTGTTACTGAGAGGGCTCTGCCCTGGTTCCGTGCTGTGCTTTGGGCGCACCCGTTAACGGAAACGACTGACCGCGTGCCAGTGCGGGCTAGCTACCTGTGCGTTTATCGCGCGTGCCGTAGTCACCGTTACGTCTGTCAGTGACCTTGGGGTGGTTGACTGAGGGTAGGATCACCACGGGGGACTCTCCCGGCCAGGAGAGCACCACGTGCTACTTCTACTTTTGGAAAAGACTGCAATCAAGATCGTCCCACGAGGACATCCGAGATCAAGTAAAGGATCTGAGAAGTAAATGTAATAGTGAGAAAAATTGAAAGATGTAAATAAAGGAAGTAATAGAACATAACAGCTACTGTACACTCTACTGTTGCCTTTAGTTAGTTTGCCACTCTACTCAGCGTTTTGCTGACGCGTTACACTCGTTACCTTTTTCAGGACCAGGTGTTGAGCAGCCAGGGTCGGCGGCTGCAGAGGAAGCTGGGCCGAGTAGGGTCCAGTAGAGTTACCACAGCTTTGTACCCCTTTTTGTTTCTGTTCTAGTGAGTAGTTTCTGTTTCCGCTGTACCTTCTTTACCTGCAGTTTTGTTATATGATAAATGTTGTTTTACTGTTGTGGTGGTGCCTACTGTAGTAGTTTCTTTCCTTACTGCTGTACTTTCTTACTGTTAGTTATATTCATGCCGAATGTGGTTTATTTTACTGTCTTTTGGTTACTTCCTCGTTGGACGACTGGGTCTTGGGATTAGTCGAGTCGGTCCGGTTCTCGTGTCTCGTAGGGACTCGGGAATCGGGTCGTTACACATTGTATGGTTAAATAAATTGCAACAAGACACATCATGAAAGCATGCACGCAGGAAAGAGAGTAAGGGCTCAACATTTAGCCATTTCACTGTTTGTTCGACTTCAGGCCTACGGAACGGAGATAGGAATTAAGGTAGGGGGAGGCGAAGTTAGAGCTGGGAATGTAGAGTTGGTAAAAGGTCTTCAATATGACCGATGGAGAGGAAGCTGTGGAGAAAAAGAAAATAGAACGTAGGAAGGAAGGCACCTTCCACCCAAGGAATCCAAAGGAAGCAGCGAGGTGGGCTGACAGATCGTCTCTCACAGATGACCCCACGGACTATCTTCCACCTAGGGATGGACAACTCGTCTCACCTAAGATGGAGGATATTGATGAGGGTATTAGGAAATGGGAGAACTCGCTCCTGGTTTACTCCATGGGTAAACGCCCTTCCTATGGAGCTCTTAAATCCTTCTTCACTAATTTTTCGTACCCAAGGGGTGATTGTACATTAAAAATACATCAATAAATATGTCATCTTGTGTTATTTTTCAGCACTACCATTGCATCTCATATAGCTATAGTTGCATTTATACATGAACACATACATGCATTTTTAAAGAGGGGAGGAGAGTATGAATAATTAACCATCTATTAATTAACATCTTCATCAAGTACTGCATTGCAATTTCACCATCTTCTCATATTTTATTTTACTTTGAATTTCTCGCGACTGCAGGACAGTGAGCATGCGTGCCTCTTCGCGCCATGCCTCCTGCCAACAGCATGGCAAGAGGTGTGCTGCCACCAGCATGGGTTGGCATTCCACTTCCTCTTTAAAACCCTTGGCCCTCTCCCTTGTGCGGGTAGACCCATACACACACACCTTCAGACACTTGCAGCTCCACCATCACCCTGGGCCAACCTCTTCCCCTCTCCCTCTCCATACGCAGTATCTCTTCTCACTGAAGAGACACACTGTAGGCAGGAGAAAACTTACAGTGGTCCAACAACCTCCACTGTGAGTTCCACCACCGCCTAGCTCTTTCGTGAGCAGGTGGGCGTGGTAGTTTCACCTTTTGTTTTCATCGCTGATTGCCCTCATTGCCGCTGCCAGAGCTTCAAGCTCAGAAGCTCTAGCAGCAGCAACATCCGCCTACAGCAGCTGTCGGCCACCGCGTGTGCGCCTGCAGGCCCTACGCAAGCTCTTCCCGTGCGTGCAAGGCACGCGAAACTGGCCACTACCTGTCGACAAATCGCGCGCGCAATGTAGCGCACTGTAGCGCACGGTCTGCGCGACACTGTAGCCACCAGCTCTCTTCTCACTTAGCTGGTGGCAGCGCTCTCTCTCCTCGCCCACTACCCGCGCCAGCCGGTCGCTCGCGCCTGCACTCGCCCACGCCCGCTCCCGCCCGTAGTGCTGTGCATTGCACTACGCATTGCGCTGCATGATAACACTGCATATGGGCATGATAATTCTGTTAAATAGGACTCATCTTAAGAATAAAAGACACAACATAAGTAGAATGGGAGCATTGCATGCATCATATGCCAAGATTGCTTATAAAACAGTATTAATGGCCATTTGTATAAGCACTTGTCAAAGCAGGCCTCAGATAAGCAATCGGACCGCACGGATGGATTAAGAACGACGAACGAAGTCCAACGGACTCAAAATCGGCCAAATTCGACATCCGGAGCTCCCACAAAAGGCCCAAGAAGTTCTGACCGTTGATCTGATGATCAACGGCCCTCGATGCGCCATGTGGCACCCGCTCACTGTGCGCCGCTTCCACCTTCAGCTGGAGATCAAATCTCAGCCGTTGATCCCTGATCGAATGGCCGAGAACCGCGCGCACGCCCGCAGTCACCGTGACAAAGCAACGGGAGTGGCGTAGCTGTTAACGCGCACACCCGCTCCGACGCAGCGCGGGTTCGAGCCGCGCAGTGTGGGAAATCAAAGACAGCAAGGCATGTAGACGAAATTGGGCGGCCCGATTAGCAGTGGGTGGCCGAGATAGCGCCACGCGGCGTGCCCTCAGGCAGCGATTGGCCACGCGTGCGCGCACGCCAGACGGCAACGCCTGCGTGCTCAAGGCACGATCCAAGCGCGCCCGGGCAAAGATCTCAGATCGGATGGCTCTCATGCTGTGCCAACGGATCGAGTGCGAGGACGAACAGCGCGGGCATACGACCGGCGGGCTGGGGACTTCACCGACGCTTTTGGAAGGGTTTTAGCGACATCCCGGACGTCGCTAAAACCCCTTCTTCCTTTAGAAAGCCCTTCTCCCTATTTAAACCCCTTCCAACCACTCATTCAGGGCATTCACTTCCCTTAAAACTACTCTACCCCTCTCTTAGCTAGCTTTAGGCCCTCTTGTAATCGTCGGAGACGACGAGCCATCGACGAAGCCTTCTCCACCACCATGGCTGCCTCACTGCCCTCTCTCTCTCTCTCTCTTTCTTCCTCTCTTTTAAGCTTTACTTTACTTATGTTTAAGCATGTATCTAATGTTGTAATTTGTGAACTAAAGCTGCATGATTAATGAAGTTATTTTCCATTCAGTTGTCTATTTTATTTCCTACCCAAGTTGCATGTTAAAGAAAGAAATGACTCTAACCCTAATCTCTCTATCTCTATCTCTCTCTCTCTCTCGCTTTTCACCCGCACCGTTGCACAAGCAAAACTCTGCGATTTTCGTGACAATAAGTGACAAGAAAAATTCAATTTTCACGCCTCCCTGAGACCAACACTCGGACTCACATCCGTTTCTTTACTTTAAAATCGACGTTGCAAGTGTGAACTATAACAACACTCTTAACACATACGCACGAGCGCACATCAGTTTTTGACGCCGTTGTCGGGGAGGCAACGGATTTGTTTTGTCACTTCCATTCCACATCCATTCTCACATCGTCTAATGCCTTGTTTCCTTTTTACTTGATGGTTGCAGGAATTCGACTCTTGGACGGTGAAGCGACGCATCCCATGACGGTAACAAGGGAGTAGGCGCAACAAGGACCGGTAGTGAGTAATTCTTCACTCATGACTATTTTCTTGCGTGAAAAAACTAAAAAAATTGTAAAACTGAAAAAAAATTGGCGTGGTGTATGATTAATTGACCCACATCCTTAACACATCACCTCACAAAAAAATGTACACTCTAATACTCTGAATAAATTCTTGGAGTGTTCTTTTCTCTTTTTGAGTGGTGTTTGCGAAGCCACCGTAGATTGACTTGGGCCGCACCACTCAACCCTAAAAACGACTCATCTAATAGAAGCTGCATGATCATTAGGATGAGTACATTAGGGTTTTAGAGCTTCTACACAATAAAAGGAAATCTACTTTCACCAAATTGTGCGCAAAACTTGACGTGCCCACTGAAACTTATCTGAAAACACTAAGACACGTCAACCCTAAAAGACACTAAAGTTAGGATGAAACACTAAAAGACACCACATCTTAAGAATCCTTGCTTGAAAATCATGTTTTGGTAGAGGCATACACAATGAAAGTGGAAAATTAAGAGGCACCACCATAATCAACGCCTCATCACATAACCTTAGCACAAGCACTATCCTAGCCCTTTTAAAACTGAGTAGACGTGCCCTAGGTAGGACTGAATTAAGTCTTGAAAGGCGAGGCTTTGTTCGCTGGGCACTTGGCTTTCATTCCCTTGGTAGAATCTGGTGACTAGGCTGCGGGCCAGTGTTAAACGACCGTGGTTGTGGGGTCTACGGAACTGGAGGCGCAAGCCAAAGGAAGAACCTTCCCTGTAATCCCCTCGTAATCAACCTGGCCAGATTAGCCTTGGGAAGTGGAGTCCAGTGCTTACGGACTTAATCACCCTTTTGAGATTTCTAGGTCTCCTAAGGGAATACACCATAAGTACTAGGCTTGTTTGCTTGATTGAACACATTTCTCGCATCTGTCGCTCTCTGCATCCCCTCCTGTTCTTCTCTAGTGTATGCACGGGAGACGCTCACTGCACCCCGAGTTGTTTGTTTTGAGACAGGAATCTAGGCGACGTGATTCTGTTAGAAACATGGCTGAACCTAGGGTAGATGAGGCTGAAGATCAACCCCCACCAGACACAATGGCCATCATCCAAGCCCAAATTAATGCAAACCACCGACTTCAGCAACAACAAATCCACACCATCATGCAAGCCATACACCGGTTACAGAACCCACAAGAACAACACCACCACCTTTCCAAGGCCCACAAGGGCAACCACCACTCGATGTACCACCATTTCAGGATCAACCAAGGCCCCTCCGCGATTTCTATAATCCTTCTGCTATTAGAGTCGAGCCACACCTTAAGATCCCTGAAGGGGGAGATGATTTTGAGCTAAAACCAAATGTCTTAAGTCTGATCCAGAGCCACTTCCATGGAAGCTCAAATGAGGACCCCTTCCAGCACCTAGAGGATCTCGACCGCATAGCACGAACTGTGAAACCTAGGAACATTAGCCTTGACATTGTTGATACACGATATGGGACTATCCCCACTTCTCTTCTTTGTGTGAAGCTTCATGTAGTTGTGTTGAAGATGTTCCTTGATTGCATGCTATAACCACTGGAGGAGGCTAAATTGGGGACCTGGAGAGTGTCTTGATGGTATTTCATAGGTCCTGGAGGTCCCAACATGGTCAGAGCTATTCGGAGGATTGTGGGCGAAGTCAGAGAAAGCAGTGGTGACAAGGTGCCTAAAACACAAAAACAACCTTTCGACCCTGTTAGAGGTGCTCAAAAGTGTCACCGTGAAGAGGCGAGTGCAATGGTGGTGGTTTAGTGGTCTGTGGAAGTCGCATGGCTTCGTTAGAGCTTCGCCGGCTGATGAGGTGTGGCTTATCATAGCTAAAATGCCCAAGTTAACGCTACATAATTAACAAAAGAAATGGGTTAAGTGTGGGAAATAACAGAAATGGTCTAAAACAACAAAATTATGCTAAAAAGGCAAAATGAGGTCATAAAATGAGATATTCTATTCAAAAATATAATTTGATGATCTAATTGCAAATTAAACACTTATTCAGGTTCAAAAGATCAAATTGAAATTGAAATCAACTTCTTAAATGTTCAATTGAGCCTCGCTAAAAACTTGGTAGCATTTGAACATCATAGGACTTTGCATCATTGACATTACACTTAGGTCCTTTATGCTTTAATATTTCATTCATTTCAAACATGCCAAAGACCTTTCTGAAAGTCATGGGGACCTCTTTGTAAGACCATAGGGACTGTGCTACATGTTTTCTCGCCACTTATGGGTCTCTGAGCAAATCTTATACCATTTCGCCTTAGGGGCTTCTTTGAAAAATTCCAGAAACACCTGTGGTACAACTCTAATCGCGGGTGCACTATTTACATGAAGAACATGCGTAACAAGCACTGTTGATTCTCTTCCTCATTGATCCTACGGCTAAACCTGATCGAAACTTTGTGCGCTCCCGCGCAGAGCTTCACCACTCACCTCAGATCCCATCCAATGATGGGATTTCATCCTAACCTTTTCCGCACCGCTCTCAACCAAATTCCACCACCCAAACCCAACCTGACTAAATCCACCTCCATAGTGCTCTGATCCACTGAAACATCTACTTAAGCACCTCCACAGCTCCTTGCGCACTCATCGACTCCCTCCACCCTAAGCAGATCCCTTCATCCACATCTCTAGTTCCTCTTCCTCCTTCATCGGCCACCTGTGATAGAGGTGGCGTCTCTTCCTCAAATTTCGTCATTGTAGTGACTACTTAATAATCACCAAAAAATTTAGAATCTGACATCGAATAAAGCATAGTGAATATGATCTCTGAAAGCTTGATCAAATAAGTTTAAACTAGCTGCAATGCTTCAAATCAAACTCATATAAAACCAATTTAATCGATTAAATCCAAATAGATTGCAATTAGCTCAAAACTCATTCAATCAACTATCAAACACCATCTCATAAAATTAGTCAGTTCTGCTCGATTCAAATTAGGTGGAGGGCATTAGTGGGAATATGGGATGAATCGAATGCCCTCGATTTGATGTTTGAGTGATTCAACAGATCTGAAAGCTAATGAGCTTCAAATTTGTTGAGTGCTCTCGTGAGTGGGGGATTGATGAAAAGAATGCATCAATGAGTGAACATGTACTATGAAGTGAAGAGGGAGAAGAATGGACATGTAGATGGCAATGGATTCGTCTCCTCTGATCTGAGTTGATCAAAGGAGGTGAGGGAGAATTACCCTAATCTACTCCTATCTAACTACTGAATCCATCAATCAGTTCACTAACTAATTCTACTCCTAGAATGCAGTAAATCTACTCTACGAAAGCATTAACAATCCTAGCTAAATGGACGAATGAGATGCCTGGATCCACAATGGGTTGCTGTGGCGAAGAAGGGGGATGAGAGGGTCTCCAGCGAAGAATGAGGTCCATGGGTTGCAGTTGGTCACTACAACGATGAATTTGAGGAGGGAGAACCACCCCAGTCACCGACGGCTCTGATGAAGGAGGAAGGAGAGCTGGAGAGTAGAAGAAGGGATTGGCTCAGAGGGAGGGAGTCGATGGGCATGTGCGCGCTTATGGTAGCTGCTTAAGTAGGCGGGTCACTAAATCAGAGCACCATAGAGATGCGATTATACACCTAGGGCACTGACAGTGAGGGCACATGAGAGTCCAATCCAAAAGATGGAAGTTGGATGAGATCTCGGATAGGTGGTGAATACATGCGTCGAAGCACGTGAAGCTTCGATTGGGGCTGTGCCATCAAATCATGAGATCAAGGAAGTGATGGCTGAGATTGAAGGTGTTCTTCACGCTAGAGTGCACCTAGCGTTGCAGGTGTATTGGTGATTTTTCTCAAAGGACCTATGGTACGAAATGGTAAGAGAATTAGGTGTAAACCCATAAGCAATTAGAATTCCTGTAGCGCAGCCCTTGTGGTTTTGCAAAGTGGTTCCCACTGCTTACAAATAAGTCCTTGGCATATTTTTATGTATGTAATGAGAATGACCTAAGGATCTAAGTGAAAAGTTATTAATGCAATGTTCTAATAATGTCTAAATGCAACCAAGTTTTTATTAAAGCATAATTGAACATTAAGGAAGTTGATTTCACTTTTAATTTGAACTTTTGGACTCAAATGTTTGTTTAATTTGCAATTAGATCATTAATTTACGTTCATGAATAAAATATCTCATTTTATGACCTAATTTCATATTTTTAACATAATTTTGATGTTTTAGGTCATTTCAGTTATTTCCCACACTTAACCCATTTTATGTGTTAATTCAGTAGTGTTTAGCCTAGTTTCTAGCTTAACTTGGACATTTTAGCTGTGATGAGCCACATCTCATGATATCCCTATGTTTAGGTTTTGCTAATCCCTTAGTAAACAACTCTTTACAGTGTGAAGCATTTAAAGTATCAGCAAGGTAAGTGTGATGAGATATCTATTTTTCTTCTTTTCTTTTCTCAAATTGTTAAGTGTTAAGTGTTTAGTCATAATCTTTAAGCTAAAAGATTTTCCCGATAAACCAACTGTGTTTTGTCTTGATATTGTGAGAACCTGTCGCTTAAGAAGACTGACTAGAACTTAAGACTGATATGACATAAACCATCTCTCGACCAATAAGGACTCTTGATATTTAAACCTTAAGTGTGATTTCCAGGACTCAAGGAGTTTTACAAGACTTAGAAGCTAAGTGGTTATGGCTGTGCTTAGTGATGGGTCAGGACTAACTAGGTGAATTTCAAAACTCAATCCCACGGTTTCACTTCTTTTTAAGTCCAGGTTGGTCCTAGATTCAGCTCATGTTTTCGGATTGACTCTAAAAAATGAGGAAGACTCAAACCCAACTCTTATTGCGTTGTGGCTCAAAGAATATTTGGTGGAAACAGGGTATTTGTATTGCACCTTGAAAATATTTTTTATTTTTGGTGGAAAACTATTTACAGGACTTGGAGAACATACTTGACTTATTCTAAATAATGTCTTTTTTTTTCACAAATAAATGTTAGTATGTCTCTGACAATTTTATTTGATAGAGCACACTTTATTTGGTGGGTGAGTTCTTTGGTGGAAAGAGCTTCCCCTAGACACAAGACTAAAGACTAGGACAAAGAGTCTACCTGCATGCATAGGTAAGGACTCCACCTTCCCTAATGAACACTAGGGTTGAATTTCAAATACATAAGGTCTTTCCCGACACTGTATAGTGTGAACCAAGGTTACTTAGACTCCTAAGCCAAAGCAAACCAGCGAATCCTATACTAGTGACTCAAGTACAAGGATACGTCCTAAGTTAGGTGAGATTGTGGTCTATCTTGTCAAAGCTTAAAGTGTATTAAGCTAAAGCCTAACGAATCAAGCTACAGTGGCCCAGAAAGTCTAACCAGCAAATGTTGATTGTCCATAAACAATTACTCTATTTTTGTTTTTAGCTAAAAGATCATAATTAAACACTTAAATTCTTTTCACCTGCTTTTTCTCTCCTCAAAAATTTTTTCAAATTTGTGGAGTTCTCCTTCAACAATAAGTATCAAGTCTGTTATTGTATTTTTGGAATTTTTTTGTTTTTGTAATTTTTTTTGTATTTTCGACTTTGTAATTTTTTTCAAAATTTTCAAAATTTTTCATTCTTTTTGATATTTTTGATAATACTATACTATATACACTATAAGTGTGTCTACAACTGTATTTCAGTAAATGATTCACCATTTACACCTCCTCATGCTTAAATGATGCAATGTCCTCATTGTATGAATGTGATGGATGCATGCTCTGCTTTTCATTATCTTAGACTAGGTGACGGAAGGAAGTTGGAATGAGGAGATAAAAATCTCTGGAATTTTTTTGTTTTTGTAATATTTTTTGTATTTTTGTCTTTGTAATTTTTTTCAAAACTTTCAAAAGTTTTCAATTTTTTTGGTATTTTTGATAATACTATACTATATACACTATAAGTGTGTCTACAACTGTATTTCAGTAAATGATTCACCATTTACACCTCCTCATGCTTAAATGATGCAATGTCCTCATTGTATGAATGGGATGGATCCATGCTTTGCTTTTCATTATCTTAGACTGGGTGATGGAAGGAAGTCAGAATGAGGAGATAAAAATCTTTGTACGGACGATTTCAAGTCTGATACGAGATCAGGGTGGAAGGTCAGGCTAAGAAGTGAAATGCATGACATATGTGATAACGAATGTATGCTAAAAATGTAGGGGTAGACACCTAATGCAAGAAATGGAAAATAAGAAAGGTGAAAAATAATTATATACAAAGGATAGGTTGCTAAGATTTATACCTTCAGCTAGACGTAAACCCAGTAGAAGTTGTCAAGAATGTAAGAGCCAAAAAATGGGTTGAGAATTGACAAGTCAATGAAGTTCAATAAAAGAATTCAAATCATGGTAAATAGAATGGAAGTTTTATCAATCTTAAAGGTGAAGAATAGCTCCATAATCAATCTTATTTCAAGTAAGCTAAAACAAATGTTAACCCCTCTTGTAAAGTAAACAAAAAGGGAGGTTCAAACCGGTTACACATTTGAAAATTCAAGTTTCAATATACCTCAAATAAACTAGCCTGCAAAGATTGAGAGTGGAGGAGTAAGTAGAGGGAAAGAGGGATTTAGATGTGATAATTGAGTTGAAATGTTATTATTATATTTTTGTGTGTATTTGTATTAGGAGTGATGGATTAGTAAATACATACGTTATAAGTAATTTCTATTTTTATTAGTATTAGAAGTGGGTTAGTGAGAGTAAATGGGATGATGAGCAGGTTGTAGGTGGTTTTTGTTTTTACATATTGGAAGAAGATTAATGGTAAATGTGATGGATGAGTTGATATGTGTAAGTAATAGTGGGATTGGACGTGATGAAAGTACAATACCCAATTGTGTTTATTTAGTTTATTTATGGTAAAGGTTAACTATGACACATAAGATAATACTCTAATTTAATCCTCTACCCTTAGGCCTTGTTTGAAAAATGGATGAGGGTGATTAGATGACATGTTAACTATTATTAACAATGCGAAAATGTCACCTGAAACATAATATATTAATTCATACATCACAACAAACTTTCACTCACTCCACCTTTAAATAAATTAATAATAAAAAAATAATCCAATATTAAATATAAAAAAAATAAACTACAATTAGTTCATCTATATTTAAATTACATAAATTTATAATTTATAATATATTAACTCATCTATCACATTCACTTCCATCGTTCATAAATACACTTACATCAACACCACTAAAGTTTATCCTATCCTAAATTCTATCTACATTCGATAACAATAAAACCCTCATCCCAAGACAAAACAAGAGAGGAAATGGTGTTTGTTTGGAGAAATAGGATAACTAAGTGGTGAGATAAAAATGATTGATATGATACTGCATGGTTGTGAATGATTCTTTAATATTACAAGATAGATGTGAGAGGGTTATGTGATATAGTAAATGCATTTTAGTGGATATATTATATCGGAGGAGACATATTTAATATATATTAGTATTAATGTGATCTAATGGAAAAGTTTGAAAATATTATATTTTAATAGATATTAATGTTAATTTAATATGGTAGGATAAATTGAATACCTTTAACCTTAAACTCCTATTTGGTAGAAGTTTAAAGTTTTAGGTAAAGTTTAGGAAGTCTTAGGGCCCGTTTATGTGGTGGGATATCTCACGTTTTTGTAGGATATCCCATGTCGATGAAGGGAAATAAGTGAACCCGTGTTTTGCCTTAGACCTAGGTTTCCTCAAACCTAAGTATGAGTGAGGGATGAGTTATCCCATGCCTAAATCCCTTGTAATCCTAGCTTATCTCTACCTTATCCCTTATTCATGTAAACACTTCCACAAAATTATCCCAGGTTACATGTAAACACCAACAAGGGATATCCCATGTTTACAAGTTCTTATCCCATTGAATACATCCCGCAACGTAAACTAACCCTTACGGTCTATTTGGTAGTGGGGCTTGAGGAGGTTTTTTTCATCATGAGGATTTTGTTGAGGTTTTTCCAACCATTTAAACACAAACATCCACACAATTACTTCCAACTAAATCATAATAATATTTACTCTCATTTTTAATATTAAATAAACATCTACTACATCTTCTACTTCTACTTTTAATATTAAACAAATATCAACTAGCATTCTCCACTCTTACTTATACTATTAAATAAAAACTCACTAACGTTACATTATTACATCAATCATTCTATCCCAATAAACATATATCTCTATTTATCTCATTTTAACCTTCCACTATAGTATTTTATCCCACCTCCAAACGAACCCTTAGGATGGAAAGTTGGATGGGTGAGATGAGGGTCAGTGGATGTAGATGTGATAGTTGAATTGATATATTATTATTGATTTATATTTTTATTTGTATTAAGAGTGGGTTGGTAAGTGACGAGGGCCAAAAAATGGCCTCAAACCCAAAACCCCGCGATAAGCCCAAAACTAAGGATCCAACTCGAAGAACCTCAGAAAAAAGCGAGTTTGAAGATTCGACCCACCTACATCCAAGAGAACCTCCTACGCAGTCGGATACGGTAGTCCAACTAGCCTACACATAAGCAAGCAGGCACAACCTGACCCGATGAGACCTAGTCGTTGGTGGTTCAAGGAAGGGTACAAAAGGGTTGGGCCTCTAATAAACACTGACACTAGAAGCCTCCATTAATGGCCTAGCAACATATCTGCCTAGGAAATCTTGATGGAAGCGTGATCTACTGAAGAAATCCTGATAGAAGCTCAAGATCGATCCTCTCAGAAGATATCAGCAGGAGCTCCACCCCAACATGCTATATATACAGGTGGGTGATGGGAACACCATCATAGGCCCTAACTGGCCACTTTTAGTCTTGAATAAAAGATAAAAGCTCCTACATATCCATCTGAGGGTCATAACTCCACTTGAAGCTGTTTTGAGAAGAGAACAGAAAACTAAAGTTAATTCTACAATTTTAACAGCATATCATAAACACGGGATATCCAAGGGGTTTGCTAGGGGTTAATCTAAGGTCAAATGTTCATTAATGACTAATAAGTGGGTTCATGCAGATAGAAACGGGTTTTTGCACATTTTGAGAGTTAATAACAACCCAAAATTCTAATTTCATATCTGCTTAAATAACAGACGTTCTGGCCTGGATAAAATTTATCTAAACCTTCTAAAATTTATAGAAAAATATTCCATAAGGTTTGGTACCCTTGATTTGACCTTTGGAACTCATTTTAACCTCAATTCTGCCCTAACTTGGGTTTTTACGTAAATTGCCTTGTCAAACATGGCCAAAACAAAAATCCAACTTTACCATTAGATTCCTTAGATCTAAATTAGGTTTATACAAAATTTGGGCCCAATCAGATTCCATCTTGACCTAGTTTGCATTTTGGTCCAGTCTAACTCTTTCTCTCTCATTCATGTCCCTAACTTTCCAAATCTTTACAACAAGCCCCCTAACTTCTCTTCATTTTGTTCAAATGGGTCTTTGTCACCATAGCAGGTGTGAACCCATGAACCTGAGCTTCCAATCAAGTATTCCTCCCTGATTACTTGGTCAATCCCTTCCAAAATTGGAAGGGAAGATCCTAAGGAAGTCCTAAATCATCTAAACATATTCTAGATCCTAAATCCCCTCAAAAAGCTCATGTGAATCCTTAGATTTCAATGATATTTTTTCTCAAAATCTGAGCTTCTCAAGCTTGTTTCCAAGCATGGAAGCTCGTCTGAAGCTATATAAAAGGGTCCCCCTCGTCAGACCGAACTTAGTGAGTTTTTGGCCCAAGAAACCCTCTTCTTCCCTACCTCCAGCTGGCTCCAACTTCGCTCCAGCAACTCCCTTCCTCCAGTCTCCTCGCTTGCTGCCACATACTATAGGCAGCAAGCTCATCCTCCCCAAGTTCCTCCGCACCTCGCCATACCTGCGACGGGCCCTCTCCCCCTTCAAGCGTCGCCATCCTCCCTCCTAGAGCCATCGTCGACTATGGCACCGGT
The DNA here is from genome assembly GCA_037157565.1 of Thalassia testudinum. Taxonomy (NCBI): domain Eukaryota; kingdom Viridiplantae; phylum Streptophyta; class Magnoliopsida; order Alismatales; family Hydrocharitaceae; genus Thalassia; species Thalassia testudinum. The sequence goes on along the minus strand of JAZHRO010000022.1, from coordinate 63,358,510 downwards.
TAATCATAGCCGGTGCCATCTTCGCATCTCCGTCATCTGCAACCACCTTCAGTCGACTCCGCACTTCCCACTGATCTGTTTCACACCCTCCCTACCCGCTTCAGAATACTCCCTCGCCCGCACCACCGTCGTCTCCCCCGTCTACGACGTACCTCCGGTGACCTCACAAATCCACTACACTCCACCAAAACACCTCCCACCGATCTAGAAACTTTTGCCGTACTTCACTAACCAAAACCCCTCAAGTATTTGAGGGGATTGACCTCTCACCAACTCTACCTTCGTCTCGAGGTCATCAGACCTCCTCATGCTCACGCGCACCACACCGCACCCACCACTTCACTCGCTGCTTCGCGGCAAAGCTTCTGAACATATTTGACGTGGCCACGAGGTCGTCTTTTGCCTTTCAGGTCTTCACCGGATGACGACAGCTACCCTCAACTTCTCCAACGACACCTGCAGTCCTTCGGTCACAACCCCTCCAGATAACACCCCCAAACGTTGCAGTTAACCTCTAGGAGCATCTCCATGCTCCCAATTGGAGTCTACATACGTAGCTACTGCCTCAATCAAAGCCATCCTCAACTGCTGCTGCGTCGCGACAATGAAGGGACAAGATAGTCCCACATCATGGATTCTGTAGCTAACGGAGCGGGATAAATTGATTTCCTCTCCCCGACCCCTCGCCCAAGACATGGGGGTCGGGTCCCCTTCACCCTTACACCCGCTTACTTGGCCAGGCACTCCTCACCTGTGACCACACCCGCAGGTCTAGACCATGTTCATGCTCGGTTACCTACCTGATTACTCGGTTAAACTTGGGTTTCTGAGAGGAGAAAGAAGAGGAAGGAGAGAGAAAGGGGGGTTGCCCTTCACTACTCTCTACACTTAGCGATTTTGAGAGGCATTTGCCTCTGTGATGTGGTTGCCTCTCTCCCTTGAGGCACGAAGGAAGTAAGAAGAGAAGAGGTATTTGCCTCTGCTCTGAGAAGATTGGTTTTGAAGCTACTGTTAGTTCATGTAACTTGGTTGACGTGGAAAATTAGATTGAGATACTGTGCATTTATTTGAGCTTAATATTAAGGGTTAATTAGTGATTGAAATCACTATTTTAACCTATTCTTTTTGTACTGAGATACTTGGTTTCATCTATATATCATTTTGAGTTGTTCTGAATAAAGTTTTGATTATAATTACTTATATTTCTTGTGATTCGTGAGATTACATTGCCATTATTTACTCCATGTATTCGACCTCGGACTCTTGTGATCCTTAGTTACAAATTTAAATGATTTGAGTGATTTTGTCCTATACTACGATGCATTTCTTAAATAACGACGAATTCACTTAAACATGAAGGCACGCTAGCCCTACCCCAAGCAATCAGAGCAAAATATAGCAATTGTATACTTTGTAAACTCTACTGAATTCTAGTATATAGTTGGGAGTTTCATCCTCTCCCCAGACATACACCTCTTAAGGTAGAACTAGGTAACTAACTCTTGTATTCTCTTTGTGCGATTGCTCCATTGGACTACCCATTCTAGGGAGCTCGATCCTCCTTTGAGTCAAACCCTTTATCTCCACGAAAGAGCTGATCAGTAAGAGATAGATGTCATAGGTGTAAGTTAGTAATATATATATATATATATAGGAAGTAGATGTAACAAATGGTGATAGATGTAATAACTGAAAATAAGTTTTTTACGTCATCCATCTACCATAACGATTACGACTATCATGAAATATAAAAACTCCATTTGCAACAAAACCAAACTAGGCATAAGATTATATGATCTAACGGCATCCTTCTTCCAAACCAAAGCCTTATTTATAACTTATTTTTTTCAAAGGTAAACTTCCATTAATAGGGACTAAATATCATACAAGGGACGTAAGATATATAGGAAATGGAAATACCAACCTCTCAAAAGGAAAATCTAAACCAACACAAAACCACAACCCAAGGCTAAAAAATAGAAAAGAAGTGTCACAAACATGGAATTCATGCAGCAATCGACAGGTCAACCACTGCATTATATTTGAAGATACAACAGCGCTACTAGGAGAAATTCCTAGCCACCGGCGCTAAGGAGAAATCCGACAAAGCCGGGCACCGAAACCAATCTGAGCAACTCTTGGTCGTAAGAAACGTGGTGCTTGCATGATCCCCAACTAGTCCTCAAACAACAACATAAAAGCATAAATCAAAATTGGTCGAACCCAAACTAAAACTAGATGACAGCGAGCATGCTACGACCAAAAAACCCTCGACCATTCGAATGAGGAGCATCCACACCTGGGACCCTTAAAGAAGCAGCCCACCACACCTGGGACCCTTAAAGAAGCAGCCCACCGGCAGTACCACCCCAACGCCGCTCACCTAGCCATAGCACCACTTGACATAATTTACCTTGATGCAGCAACACCCACCAGACGCAACTTGATGGCATCGCCATCATTCATTATAGCTAGCTTAATTTTGTTAAGTCCTAAGAGTAAATTCACTTAAATCATACATAAAAGGGGTATAATTCAATCAAGAGGGATTAGAGGAGAAGAATGATCAAACGAATCCAAAAGGTAGCTAAACAGGCTCAAAATAGTCAATTTAGGATTTTCCTTGAAAATCAGGCTATAAAAATAATAATTAAATCCTAATTTTGGCCTCACTCAAATTGATAAGGTTACAATGAAAATAAATAAGTATAAACTATCTAAAAATCATTTAAAAATATTTTATAAGGTTTGGCACAATATATTTAACAATCGAAACTCGTTTTAACCTAAAGCAGAATTGAAATGACCCAACACCTTGTTACAGCCTAAGACATCTTGAGTGTTCACTAGACGTCTGTCCAAACGTCTGGAGAGAACACCAGATGTCTGGTAAATGGCACTGAACAACTGAAAGTACCTTTCCTTTTCCGCACGCACTGTATGCATACCACGTCGTTTCCCTCACCGCCCCTTCCCTACGACAGCCATCCCTCGCCACTCCGCACCATCCCTCGCCATTCCTCGCCACCTCGTCCCCCTCACCTCCTCTCCCTTTATGACCTCTCCTCCTCCTCTTCGTCGCACACCCCGTAGCAGGATGAGAGAGCAGAGAGCAGAGCGAGGGCGAGAGCGAGTTAGAGTTGGGAGCTGCGCGAGAGGAAGAGAGAGCAGGGAGCCAGAGCGAGAGCGAGCGGAGAGTGCTGCACTGTTCTGCTGCAACGCTTGTGGTGAGGGAAGCCAGAGCGGTCCCGCGAAGGTCATTTTTCCATGGAATCAGACGTCCGGAGCAATACCCAGACGTCTTACCGGATGACCAACGGTAGAGTGAGACGTCTGGTGGAGATTTACTTTCCATATTTTCTCTCTGCCAAAGTCCTGACAGTGTATGTATATGTGTTAGAAGTTGGAAGGCAGACTGAGGCAGTTTCAGATGTTCGGGAGCACCTCCAGACGTCTGATAGAGGAACATCGAGAGAGGTATCCCTGAGAACTGTTTTAAGACGTCTGGGACCATTCCCAGACGTCTGATTTCTATCTGCCCGCGTGTTTTTGGGCCCGTCCAAGGCCCTAATGTTATCGGTTTTTTGCAAAGAAAATGACTCTGTTTTCCATACGAGTTTCTCTATGTAATGATATCTTGTTTGTATCATTCTGAACCTTTTGGCCTATCGATCCATGTTTTAGGTCTCTAGTCTGTCGGGTGTATGGGACCTACGGAGACGTCAGGAGCTGCTGTACGAGCCCCATTCCACCCGGTTACCCTGGTAGAGTGGTTATAACCATAGATTTCTAAATTAATACATGCAAGTAGTTAATCCTAGGACTTGAGATGAACCCTAGGAAGGAATAAACGCATACTCTAGAGTAAATTCTTGAACCCTAAGTTATGGCATGAACACTAGGGTTAGGGGAAATTACATGTGAATGATTGAGTAATCAAAAGCTGCCTGTATTATCTGGAATGGACTACATACTATGATAAAAAGCTCTTATACGAACCCTACGGAGAATGTAAACAAGAATACCATAGTACAGAGAACCGGATGGTTCTGGAATATGCCACCCATGGGCAACTGTTAAGGGAAGTAAGTTGGCCTTTATGTACGTGGTACCGAAGAGAGCAACTATCCCTTGTAGTAGAGGGGAGCTTGCCGCCCTCGGGTTGAGACCCAGGGTGGGTTTGGCCACTCTATGTTTACTCTGATCGGCCCTTGCGTACGTGGTACCGAGGTGAGCTACTTACTGTAGGGGAGAGCTAGCCGCCCTACGGGACCCGAGGCTAGGACTAGCCACCCCACACCGACTCTGGTTAGGCTCACTGGGCAAACTGAGATAGTCAGACGAGGGTATGCGGAATTTCGAGGGGTGAGACCCCTATTCTGTTTTGAGAGGGAAAAACCCTGTGTTGTTCCGCGTTGTACATTTGAGCATACCCGTTAGCGGAAATGACTGACCGCATGTCAATGCGGGATAGCTACCCGCACATTTATCACGTGTGCCGTAGTGTAACGACCCGATTCCCGAATCCCTATGAGACACGAGAATCGGACCGACTCGACTAATCCCAAGACCTAGTCGTCCAACGAGAAAGTAACCAAAAGAGCAGTAAAATAAACCACATTCACCATGAATATAACTAGCAGTAAGAAAAGGAAATACTACAGTATACACCACCACAACAGAAGGGAAATAAACATGTACATTACATAAATTTTTCGATAAAGAAAGTACAGGGAGTAACAAAGAAAACTACTCACTACAGTGGAAGAAAAGTACAGAAAGTACTACAAGTAACCGTACTGGACCCTACTAGGCCTAGCATCCTCTGCAGCCGCCGACCCTGGCTGCTCAACACCTGGTCCTGAAAAGTAACGAGGGTAACACGTCAGCGAAATGCTGAGTAGAGTGGCAACTAAAAGCTAAAGAAGCAGTAGAGTGTACAGTAACTGTTATATTTTTACTTTCTTCAATTCCGTCTTTCTATTATTTCACTATTGATTTATTTCTCAGATCCTTCTATTGATCTCGAATGTTCCTCGTGGGAACGATCTTGATTGTAGTCTTTTCCGAAAAGTAGAAGTGACATGTGGTGCTCTCCTGGTCGGGAGAGTACCCCGTGGTGGTCCTACCCTCAGTCAACCACCCCAAGGTCGCTGACAGACGTAACTGTGACTACGGCACGCTCGATAAGCGCACGGGTAGCTACCTCACACTGGCACGCGGTCAGTCGTTTCAGTTAACAGGTGCACCTAAAGCACAGCACGGAACCAGTATAGGGCAGAGCCCTCTCAGTAACAGGGGTCCAACCCCTCCACAGTCCGCGCACCCTCGCCTAACTACCCTGGTTTGCCCAGTGGGCCTAACAAGTCGGTGTAGGAGGGCTAGCAGAACCCCGGGGCCCGTGGGGTAGCTAGTGCTCTCCCTACACTAGTAGCTCTCCTCGGTACTGCGTATGCGAGAGCCAACAAGTCGGTGTACAGTGGCCAAACCCACCCTGATCTCAACCTGAGGGCGGAAAGCTCCCCTCTACACTAAGAGGTAATGCATGCTCTCTCTGGTACCATGTACCCAAGAGACAACACACTTCCACGTTTCACTTCCTCACTTCCATTCCATTCTCTTTTAAGGGGCTCTACTCCTAATTCCCTGTAGGGTTCATGTTCTTTTTGTTTGGCCATTTTGGGTTTCACCATTCCAGCTTTATATTTATATACCCCATGTTCGTAATCGTATTGATTCATTCAAAACAGGCAGCTGTTAATCCACTTACAAGAAGTTATCATTTCCTTTCCACTTTTCCAAGACTGTAATATTTATATATTCAACTAGTTTTCCAGTCTTAAGATTCATGTCGTACCCTAGGATCTATCATTCAATCTAGTTTTCCAGTCCTAGGATTCATGCAATACCCTAGGATCTATCATTCAATCTAGTTTCTCAGTCCTAGGGTTCATGCAATGCCCTAGACTCTATTAATTATTCCACAATTGTAACAAATTTTGTTAAATAAACTAAAAGGCCACTCTACCAGCAAAATCGGGAGTACTGGGGGCATGGTCGGCAATCCCGCGTGCCTCTGCAACTCCCAAAACTGCAACGGAACGGGATCCTAACACAAGGATCAATCACAAGTAGTTTTTCAGAATGGTATACAATTACTGTAAACAGGTAGAGGAATTTATTCTGGAAAGAATGCAACTCGAAACGCGGAAAACAGACTCTGAACGAGCCCTAAACGGGTCAAAAATGACTAAACTGTCCAAAATCAGACGTCTGAAACTTCTTCCAGATGTCTTAAAAGGTGGGTCAGGTCGTACCTCAGTTCTACGCAATCCTTCAGACGTCCAGAAGCCCGCTGGGACGTCTGGCCTTGGTTTCCAGACGTTCGATTGTCACCCAGGACGTCTGGAGGTTCTCTCCGTCATCTGGCACTGCGGCCAGACGTCTGACTCAAGTGGGATGGCGAGCCCTCGTGCCCTCCCGAGCAGGACCTGCGCACACATACACCGGCTCTCAGCATGACGAAACGCAGAAGAAGTCGCGGCGGACGGCTGCATGGCCGTACACGCGCAAAAAAGAGAAGATAAGAAATATCTTACCTGTCAGATGTCTGGACAGTCCTCCAGACGTCTTTGGTGTTGTCCGGACGTAAGTCCAGACGTCTGATTCTGGAAAATTTTCCAGAATCAGACCAGAATCAGAGCCCGACTCGCTCTCTGCCCGCGACGCTCGGCCGTGCCGCGCCCCGTCCGCCTACTGCCCGAGCTGCAGCAGCCCCTCTGCTCCCCCGCCGGCCGGCTCTAACTGCCCCGGCAAGCTCGCACCCTCGCGGTCGAGCTTCTTCCTTCCGCTCGCAAACCTCCTTCCCGCACGCTCGCCGCGGCCGCTGCTGCCGCCGCCGCTCACTTGCTCACTCGCGCTCTCGCACTGGTAGGGAGAAGGAGAAGAGAAGGGCGGAGGAGATGAGGGTGAGGGTGAGGGTGAGGGTGTATATAAGGCAGCGTGGGGGAGAGAGAAGAGAGATGGTGCGTCTGCAGGAAGAGAGAGGAAAAAGGAGACGAAGGCGGCGGGCGCAATCTGCGCGCGTACGCGTGCAGACGCAACTTGGTACGCCGAAAAAATTTATTACCAGACATCTGGGAAGGGTTCCAGATGTCTGGACAGACGTCTGGGCCACCTCCCAGACGTCTTAAAAATCCGCCTGATGCCACGTTCGTAACACGTTGTCACCGCTACGTCACGACCGTGACCTCGGGGTGGTATAACGGGTGTAGGACTATCATGGATGGGGACTCTCTCGGCTAAGAGGGTGCCACGTGTATATCCTGCATAACGGGAAAACTACAAGCGAGATCGTTCTTGTAGGGAACAAGAAGATTAAATAATGTGATGAATCCTGATTAGAGATCTCTATGCACCACCACGTATAATATAATTGGAAACATAAAATTATATGTTAAACTACTTGTTAAATGCATGTTACTTCTTAGCCAAGACTCTACTCAGCGTTAGCTGACTCCAGATGTATATATTTGTACAGGTCAGGAATTTGAGCAGCCCGAGCTACCGGCTGCTGAGGACATTGGGCCTAGTCGAGCCTAGCTTTGTTCTACTGTTTGGTATAGTGAGTTTTTGTAGCCTTGTTTCTGCTATATGTACTCTTTTTTGTTATGATGGCAGTATTATGACATGTAATATTTCTGTTCCTTTCTCCCTGTTGTTGTCAATTTCTTTCTGCTTAACTACTGTACTTGTGTGATTGTGGTTTGTTGAATGTTATTTGGTTATTTCTTGTTGGACACCTGAGTCTTGGGATTAGTCGAGGCAAGCCGATCTCGGGTCCTGTTGGGATCTGGGATCGGGTCGTGACAAGAATTGTAGACGAGAATTTAGTATAATTTGGGTCAAATTGTAAATTAACCATATAAACAACATCAAATACAAAATTGAGGTTACCATTATATTCCTTATATTCTAATTAAGTTACCATAAAAAGTTACACCGATTTGGACCACATTTGCACCTACTTTGCATTTTAGTCCCCAACTTTTAAATCTTTTCAATTCAGTCCAAATTCATTACTTTTGGATCCTTCTCTCTTGCACAACTGTCCTCAGCTGACGTCAACCGTCTTCTTCACCCGTATTTGTCGAAGAAGCTTGAGCAGCTCTCTCGGCGAGATTTGGGCGCAAATCCTCTTCGCCTCAGACAGCGGCTACCCTTGATGACTAAAGAGGATTTGATCCTCTCGTCGTTCCTCGTCCATTAGTGTTTGTTCCATTACCAATCACCACCTCTACCACCTATGATCTCTAGTCAAAGAAGGTACAGAAGTTGCGAGTTCGACTGAGCAAATCTCGCAATTTCCGACCATAGGACTTTTCTATAAGGGGTCGCTTGTGCCTTCCAAGTTCCCTCGTCTGGGATTCAAGCGCAAAAGCTCTCTCCACACCTTCCTCCATGCGCCGCCATGACCAAATCTTGAGGTCCTCTCTGCCTCGTTGCTCTGCCACCTCTCGTCACCAAACAAGAGTGCAGCCACCTTCGCCTCCCTCCCACCGTGCTTCCCAGCCAAGAAGTTGGCCCTCTGACCCCTTCATCGACCTCAATTCCACCTCTGTTTGTCGCCAGCGAGCTCACCACCAGCTTCCTCGCCTCCTTTTCTCCAATAGAACTAGGGTTTTTGCTCCCCTTCTCCTCCTCTACCTTCTCGACCTTCCACTTGGCCGTTTCAACCTCTTACACTCCTTCCTCTACTTCATCTTCCTTACTGCCAACCAATCGTCGACCACCACTCCAGTGAACACGCTCGCAACACTCTGCACTACCTCCCACCCCGCCAACACCCTCACGACCTCTACCACGTCACCATGAGAAGAGCCCCTCAATAAATTTGAGGGATTGCATTGTCAGATACCTCACTTGACTTTTCCCATCGTTCGCTCCCTCGTCACTCACGACCGACCCTCCTCTGGCCTCCTCTCAACGAATTGACATCACCGTCACCTTCAACAAGGAGCAATGACTCTTCTTGACCCTTTGGTCAAGAGCTTCGATGCCACTTTCGACTAGTCGACTTCCGTCGTCACAGCCTTCTTCGCCATTCACGGCCAGCTACCTCCAGACCTTCCTTGAGCACCAAGCTTCATGAGAAGCTTCGCAAGGACACGCAGGGTCTTTTGAGATCCATAACAGGGAATTCTATCCACCGAGGAGCTCCATCAACCATGGCCTGTTCTGCACCCTTTCTCCACCATCTCCACCATTTCCTCACCATCACATTGGTGGTGCATCGGCGAAGCTCCTCCGTCGCACGTCAGTGAAGTTCCACAGCTAGAGCCTATTTCCGACGTCACGCCACCTCTCCTCCAGCAAGCTCTGCCGGCTAAAGAAGAAGGACAGTGACCTGAATGTGTAAAGAAAAAAGAAATTTGTAGCAACCAAATTTCAAGACTTCAGGGATCGAAATGCAAGGAAATTAGCCCTTTTAGGGACCTATTTGCTAATCTCGTTGATTAGGCTTAATATTTGATTCTGAATAAGTTTGATTGTAATATCTTACCTAAATATTATTAATGATTAGCTATTTGGTACTCAATTTTATTTTCACTTAATTATGTTATTATAGTGAACATATTTGTTCATTACACTTGAAATTTAAATTTAATCGATTTATTTTAAAATTAAGTGCGACTTTGAACTTATGCATCTTAAAAATAACATCTGATACAAGTTATACCGTGAAATATTAAATAATGATATTCGTACATTTCTTGTTATCAAAGATAGCTTCAAATTTTTTTTATTAATTCAAAAATTATAAATTTTAAATATTAATTCCTTTTGATCACTTATACTGGGACAGTATGTTTTTAAGATCCAATCGAAATGCGTTAACACAACTTCTCCACCCAGCACCCGACGTCGTATATGCCAAGACTAGCACTGTCGAACGTCGCTTGCCTAGTCACAGCACCCCATCCTACGTCGCACGGCTAGTCGCGGCATCACCACCAGACAACGCTCCACCAACGGATGCCTGAAACGTGACAATACCGCAACCCAACCCACACTACAACAAAATCGTCGCCTCCCTTCCATCCTGACCGAGATACCCCCAACACAGGACAGTCAATGGAGAGGCAGACGAGCAAAACCCAAAGACCGGTGGAACGAGGCCCCGAACCGACCAACCAAAGGCCCTGGAAAACTACGATTTCGAAAGGGATACAGAGAGACGAAAGGAAAAGGGTATACCGTCACAAGCCTTTATTTTTTTTGTGTTGTTTCTCGGACAATGGTGCCGGCGGATTTAGCCTGCGATGATGCATCAAATCAACTCCGCATCAATGAGCCTGCAATGATACATCAAATCAGCCGAGTATAATTTAGTACCGATCGCAATTGTTGACGTCCCACGATAACATAATTAAATCCGTACGGACACGTCCGAACGAGGACCCCACGCTTCTTCCTAATTTTCAGTTTCAACCATCCTCGTTAATATTCAAAACGGAAGTTCGGTATATGTCACATGCATATACGTTACCACACACCTACCGGTCTCGCTAATTACTGTTTACCATAGAAATTTGACGCCTCTTCCGTAAACTAATTAATTATTAATTTTCGCAAGCAAAATCGTTAAGACGCCCACATCAAGCAGCATGCATATATATATATATATATATATATATATATGGGTGTGGGTGTGTGTGTAATTAATCAAGCTGACCCCACATATCCTTATCAACGTAACGTAAGGAAATCTCGCTTCTTGCGTCCGCTCCATTTGTTTTTGGAAGATTTACGCTTACCTCATCTTTGGAGTATGTACAAAACGGTAATTAACTTTCGCGGGATGCCAGTTAAAATACAATATAACGTGATTTAAAATTAGGATTAATCCTAAGGTTTCGTTTTATGTGACTTTAACCGTCACAATACGTGAATAATATAAAAATTTTATATTTTATCTTTTGTATCTATCATCATCTATCATATCTATTCTTCATCAAAGATATTTAATTCACCAACTCTCCCGTATCCATCCTATTTATCTTCTACTAACTTACTCTCGATATAAATAAAAATAAAAATTAATAATAACATATAAATTTAACTGTAACATTTACACCTAAAAATCCTTCCTTTACCCATCCAATTATACTTCTTAAAATTTCTATCAATCTTACATTTTAAACTTCCAGCTAAGGAAACCTAAATATATCCACCAAATCAAAAGAATCAATGATATATCCCTTGGAGCGGGCTACCAATGCATGCACTGCATGCCAATCGTGATAACTACAAATTAAGGAACCCATCATATAATATAGTCATCAGTCATGTTGTGTGTCATATGCACGTCCAATATTTGTTTAATATTTCTTAAATACTCTGTGCCTTTTATCTCATAGCATACGTAAGCGCTCCACCGAACTCTGGTGGGATGGATAGAGGTGGTTAATTAAATTAAAAGGGTTGAACGGTCAACAGGGAAAGGTGCTTGGGATGGTGTCATCACTTGCTCAGAGGTAATTCAGAGATCGAGGAAAAGGAAGGCATCAATTTGTTGTGCGTGACCAACGACCAGCATCGTGGTCTGTTGCCTCAATTGGATGACACCCTTTCGAGCATGGGATGGTTGGGGAGTGGAATGGTGTATATATAGTCTAGTGGTGCACCACAGTTGCGTGAACAGCTTTGCACAGAAGTGCTGTAACGAGCATCTGGGAGCGAGTGGATGATTTGGGCCTTTGACCGCTTCTATGCATGCATGCATGTCGGTGGTTGTTTTGCATATGTGTGATCATGGATGACGATTAGGGTCTTCGGCCTCGCTTTCGGATCTTCGGATTCTCGTAATGGTGATTGGAGTGATCGTCGAATTGTCATGCCATCTTAGAATAAATGTACCCATTTGTTTACGAAGGTGTTTTCTTTGATTTTTGTTTTTTTTTTAATTTTGTGTCGCTCTGATTTAGAATCTCTTTGTTTCGAAGTTTTTCCATTCTCCAGACGGAACGTGTTAGTTTCCTTTCTTACTCATCCCTTGGTTTTTACGTCTTTATAATCACTTTGTTTCCTGTAACGGAGATATTAAAAATATATATAAATAAATAAAGTACTATGATTAGGATGCTCCTAAATATTTTGTTTGCCATGCATGGTTGTGGCGTTGCCTCCTTTTTTTTTTTTTTTTTCTTTTTTTTAATTGAATGATAATGTATTAACTAAAAAATGATCGATCATTCCTAATATAGGGAGGATTGGCACAAGTAGAATTACAAGAGTCATGAGATTAAAGAAAAAAAAGAGCAAGAGCATTATTTACAAGCAATCATTAATTATAAGAGTAGTCACAGTGGTAGCACTCAAAGTTGATTCACCGTATAACCTAGCATTTCTTTCTTTACGAATTCTCCAAATTGTGACATTAATAGCTAACCAGAAATCATCACAATCCGTAGAGATGGGTGGTTAAGGGGGGGTGGTAGGGGACATTCCAGCAAGCCCCAAAGAGAAATGAACCTATCTCCAAACAGCATCAGAAAAATAACAAGAAAAGAATAGGTGTTTATGCGTCTCTTCACAATCACCACATAATTTGCAAGTGGTGTTAGTAGACATTCTCCATCTAACAAGCCTGTCAAAAGTAAATAATCTTCCTTTAGCCACTAGCCAGGTGTAACAGATCCACTTAGGGGGAGATTTTTTGTTCCAGATAGCCTTTCAAATATCAAGAATGGTTCCCTTAGCACAGATAGTCTCTCTAGTCTTCTTGGCAGAAAGAGTCCCACTAGGAAGAACCAACCAAATCCATCCTTCAGAGTTATGAAAAATAAAGTGCCACGAATGGAAATAAGACATTTCCACAAGGGGGAGTTAGAAGGAGTAGGGGAAGCAGTAACACAATCCTCATATATTTGGTTCATCTAGCAGCACCAAATGGAGTCACCTGCAGAGATGAGGCAATGGGCTAACTTTGTAAAAGCACAAACCTGGACCTGGAGCTCCTCAAGATTGTAGAGATTGAAACACCCCCTCCTTGAGGGGTTTGCATATATTATTCCAAGAAATAAGATGGGGTTTTCCATCCTAAATAAAATCAGCAATCCAGCTCTTGATTCTGTCGAGTGAGATCTTTTTTATAGTAGTGCACGGAAGCAAAAAAACGTAAAAGGACCTCAACAACCCATTTGACCAATCTCACACGCCTCAATCTGGAGAGCATTTTCCTTCTCCAACCAGCGAAAAGTTTCCTAACTTTATCTTCAAGTGTTAAAGAGGGGATGGCATTCCTCCCGGTGACTAAAGAGATTTCTACGTAACGATAGGGGAATCTACCCTCAAGTGTGACCAAAGCATTCTTTATGGCTTGGTAGGGTTGAGCGAAGGTTGACCTTGCAGCAAATGAGAACATCGTCGACAAAAACAAGGTCAAAGAGAAAGGGAGCTACCTTTCTTTTAGTTTGATTTCTTCTCTCACTCGATAAACACAAGCATACGGATACACACATGCATGTAGGTTTATTTGATGAGCTTCAACCCCAAATAACTTATTCAGCCAGAAAATCTCAAACTTCAAGATTACCATGTATTGTTTAAAATAAAAATCATTTATAAAGGAAGATTTAGTTACAAGACTATCATCTTGAAGTCTAAACAAGATAATCATAAAAGTACGTAAATCCTTTGATTTGTCATATGAGGATTTACTGAAATCAAAATAGATTAGCATTTGCAACTCTCCATGTTCCAATGAGAATTCGTGCGCTATGTAAGAGAATGATCAATTACATTTGCAGGAGAAATCTTATCTATTTACGGTACAACTTTTAGGTAAAGAAATGCTTATACTTAATTACCACATGCATGCATTTTACAAAAAGCTCTGTTTTTTGTTTTTTTTTTTTGTAAGAAAAAGATACATGTATTTGTTATTTACAAAATACATAAGTAATTTACAAAAGAATAACAGTGTTATCAAGGTTTTGTAAAACACTGAATCCATATTTGTGGAACTATAAACTCCACCTTGTCCTTGACCCCTCCCGTTCCTCAGAATCCTCATCCCTTCTTTTCCCCTCTTCTGCCTCCCCTCCTAGAATTAATAACAAAAAATTAATGCCCTAATTCGACACTTAGTCTTGGAAGCTCAAAAATTAATCTAAACTTCACTGACAATCATGAAGTGAGAGGCTATTTGCATTGAAAGTGAGTTGAAGAGCTCCTTCTCGACCCAACTTACCGGACGGACGACACTCACCCATCTTCTTGTGATTTCCTAGAACAAAACATCTGCATATTGAAGGTAGTTCCTAGCCTCATCTCATTAGTCTACAAGCTAATTCCAACCCTAATCTCCGTTGCTTTTGCAAAATGTAAGGCTTGAGAAGGCGAAGAAGAGAGAGAGGGAGGTGGCTACTGCATGTTGGGGCTCTTTGCTCGAGTGCACAACCTTAGGTGAGGGAGGAGGAGGAAGACAATACGAGGAAGAGGCAATGTGAAGCACTGTTTCGTTGATCTTCAACCATCGAGGAGATTTAAAGGTGTTCCAAGGCTATTAAGAGCTAGGGAAAAACTCCATCTCTTGTTTAGAAGTTCTTCCTTGATTACTAAAGTTTAGAAATCCTTTTACATGTGCAAAGGATCACATTCTACTTTTACATGTTGAGTTAATTAGGTGTTGCATCTTAATTTCATGCATGTTCTCGACGTCTTGGGAGTCAACGGTAACTAGATTTGTTCTAGGGATTTTGGTTGGTGAAAATAAGCATTTATGACTTGTTCTGCATTCTATAAGCTCATTTAGCATTAAGTGTTTCTTCACATAATGTTTAATTATTGAGTTAACCAATGATTGTTTAACATTTAATGATGTTTTAAACCTAATTAAGATTGGAAAGTCTAGTTTAGCCACTAGGTTATAAATACACATTAGATATTTTCTTGACAGTACACGATTTGTCCTTGCAAAACTACTTGGTTCATCACTATCTGTGACTCACTTTCAACTCAAGGTACCTTGGTGCTCTAGACTCTAAATGAGTCGAGATCAATTGCAATTCCTCAAGCAAGCGAGACACAGGTTTTACTTGGCATTACCGCACCATACGAGATGAAGAGTGCATACATGGCAAGATCATCTACAGTCATTGGTGGAGGACCTGCCAACAAATTAAACCACTGCTGGAACTCACGTTAGAAATATTCCATCAGTGCATCATATATACCTCCATGAAACATGTAGAGCAGCTTTTACTCCCCATGGCAGTGAATAGGAGCTGCTCAGGAAGCCTTGTGGTGACACATATTTGGAGTTGACCGTTAACCGTTACATTGTAGCTTGTAACTATAGCTTTTGTCCTTTTGTATTTTGCTATAAAAATGCATATGTATAATAACCTATTATGTCTAGGACACCATAGGCAACGAAGATATCTTTAGAGATGTTTTACTGAAGTCAAAATCGCAGATGTAGTTTGATGATGGGCAAAAAATATTTTCGGATCCAAAATTCCGCACCTAATTCAATAAAGGATTCAGCTACGTGGACCCTGGGTATACAAGCAGAACAGGCACCCCATCTCGCCTAAGACCTGTCGGATCCCAATCAACGTCAACCTAGTTTGACAGAAGATCCTACGCAGCAAGAGCAGAAGATACGATATGATGGGCCTGACTGCCTGCACCCTGACAGCTACCACCTAGCTTGGCAGATAGGGGCACTACAGTCCATCAATGTAGGCGATCCCTATGTTATAAATAGAGAGGGAGACCATCAATAGGGGGGACTCCCCCCTGAGTAAGGGAGAGAGATCATGTAATATTGCGAACCACCATGAGTTCTAGTACATAGTTGGAAGTCCTATCCTTCCCTCAGATGTACATCCCTTGCGATGAAACTAGGTCACTAAATGTTACGACCAGATCCTAGATTCCTACAGGACCCAAAACTAGCTCGTCTCGACTAATTCCAAGACTCAATTGTCAAACGAGAAATAACTAAAACCAGGAAATATTTCACAACCACACATGCAATGTAACTAAGCAGAAAATAATACAAAGACAGTAAAGGAAACAGAATGGAATGTCTCACATTATTACATGCCATCACGGCTACAACAGAGGTAGGTAAAGCGGAAATGTAACTAGAACAATATTAGATATAACAAAATACTCACTACTATAAAAGAAGCTATGAAACGGAAAGGAAACACAGCTAAGGCTGGGCTCAACTGGGCTCAGCTCCCTCTACAATCGGAGGCGCTGGCTGCTCAACTCCCTGACCTGAACAAGGTTATAAAATTCGTAATCAGCTAACGTTGAGTAGAGTGGTAGTTGATTCGTTTATATGCATTTACATAAGACAAGAAACTAATTTATTTATTTCCATTTAGCTCAAATAAGTATTCCGATTTGTTCATTCTATTAGAAAACTGGTCATCTCTTGATCTTGATTGTCCCTCAAGGGACCGATCTTGATTGTAGTCTTTCCCGTGATGTAGGATGTACACGTGGTACCCTCCTGGCCGGGAGAGTCCCCCTGTGGTAGTCCTAGACCTAGTAAACCACCCCGAGGTCACGGTCATAATGTAGCAGTGACTACAACACGCACGATAAGCGCACGGGTAGCTACCCCGCACTGGCACGCGGTCAGTCACTTCCACTAGCGGGTACGCCTAAAAGTACAACATAGAACAGCATAGGGTCTTGCCCTCTCAGAACAGAAGTCTCGCCCCTCAGAACAGAACAGGGGTCTCGCCCCTCCACAGTCCGTGTACTCTCGTCTGAC
The DNA here is from genome assembly GCA_037157565.1 of Thalassia testudinum. Lineage (NCBI taxonomy): Eukaryota > Viridiplantae > Streptophyta > Magnoliopsida > Alismatales > Hydrocharitaceae > Thalassia > Thalassia testudinum. Next base: position 63,341,709 of record JAZHRO010000022.1, on the reverse strand, counting down.
TATCCCAATTTGCCCAGCAAGCCTAACAAGAGTTGGTGTAGCGTGGATAGTCCTAACCCTGGGTCCCATGGGGCAGCTAGCGCCCTCTCTACACTAAGTAGCTTACCTCAGTACCACGTACACAAGGGCCAAACAGGAATCGATGTAGGGTGGCTAGTCCTAACCCCAAGTCTCAACCGAAAGGGACGGCTAGCTCCCCTCTACGCTAACGGGACAGTTGCTCTCCTTGGTACCGTGTACACAAGGGCCAGCTCACTTCCCATCTACTTACAAGATTCCTTCTGTATACAGGAGTTCTTTTCATAATTCCCCATAGGGTTCGTGCTTATATTCCTTTCATTCAATTTCTCATCATTTAGATTTCACTATTTACATTCCAGGTTTCACTTTTATAACAAGTAGCTCGTGTTTTTTTAATTGAAAAAGCATCACATCAATAAATTAATACACTTGCTAGCAATTAGGATTTAACATGCATCTCAAGCAAATAGTTTAGCACAAGCAATATTCATTTATTTCTGCCATAGGGTTCATTTCACATCCTAGAGTTCAATCAAGTTATTCTAAATAAGCACTTTACTTATTTAAATCTCAATATTAAAGTAAACCACTCTATCGGGAAACACGGGAGAAATGGGGTGATGAGAACCTCATCATGAGCCATAACTAGCTCATTTTGACCTAATACAAAGGATAAAAGCTCCTACATAACTCAAGGAAAGACTTAACTCAGAGAATTCTGAGTTTAAGGAGAAAACAAGTCATAAGGGGTAAAAATGCGATTTTACCAAGTATAATCTCCATACAGGGTCCAAACATAGGTCAAACAAACCGAATAAGAAGGAAAGTGAGTGATCTGATAAGGGCTACGGCAATTCCAAGGAACTAAATGATAATCTGTAACCTTAAAACAAACCCACTTCAATTCACGAGGTTCGAGGAAAAGTAAAAATAGAATAAACCCTCTAAAATTCATAGAAAAATAATCTCTAGGGTTTAGAACCTTCAATTTGGCCTTCGGAACCCATTTTGACCTACATTGAAAACCATGCCCAATTAATAACTTAATTTGGATTTTTGCGTAAATTGACCGATCAAACAAGGTTTTATCTAGAAATAAAATTCACCATCAGAATCCTTAGGTCCTAATTAGTCACGTATAAAAATTTGAGCCTAAGAAGAAACCTTCTTGACCAACTTTACATTTTGATCCTCATCTATTTACTTTTTGTCCCTCAACTTTTGAACCCTCGCATTTTGGCCCCTAACTCTTCTTCGTTCTTTACATTCAGGTCCTCCCTGCAAAACCTGCCAACACCATGCTCCGGCGACCCTGCGCGGAGCATGGCGTCGCGCAGAGGAAGGGGGAGGGCCTGCCAGGTCAAATGGGGATGCCCTGCGTCGTCAGCCGTCGCAGGAACACCCCCCTGGTCGCTGCAACCCACCATACCGGCCGTGCGAACGCATGGACGGTATGGGTCTCCTTCCTCCGGTGTCCTCCGGCGAGGGAGACACGTCGTCTCCCTCCGCCCTCCTCTCTGGTTCGGCCCCTATAAATACCCCCGTCGCTCCACCGTTCTTCCCAGCTCGGTCCTGACGGAGAAACACCCTCTTTTCACTCTCTTCCCACTCCGACAGGAAGCCCTCCAGCTCCGGCGGTTTTTCCCTCCTCCTCCTCGTCGTTCTGCCGCACTACCAGCAGCAGGGCTGCCTTCCCCTGCTCTTCCCGCGCCGCGCCGCACCCAGCGCGCGCCTCTCCAGCCCTCTCCTCGCCGTCGCTCCTTCCTCTGGGCAGCTTCTTCTCCGGCGACAGTCGATACGACTGTCGCCTGTTCCGGCCCCTCCTTGTCCTGTTAAGTAGGTATAACTTCTCACCTTTCTCCCCTCTTCCTTTTCCTCACTTTAAACCCTTACTGTCGCCCTCGATTCCGACCAATCGCCCTCACCTTCTCCACCTCCGGCCACACTCCGGCGACCCGCTCCCATCACTCCAGCACCCCACACGACTCGCCGACCTGCACATAATCTCCGCCTCCTCACCCTGATCCATTTCCGCCCTTCCAATTCCCGCCACCCGACCTCTGCAAATCCACCGAACACACCCACTTCCCGACCCACAGTCCGACCTAGGGCAGCCCTTGCACGTCGCCCCACGCCTCGCCACCACCCGCACGAGCTTCGCCGCACTCTGGCGAAGCTCCCGGTACCTTCTGATTAGGCCGAGAGGCCGTTTTGCTGTGAACAGGTCACCCGTCCTCTGCCGCCATTGCTGTGCAGAAGGAGCTGCCTCCGCCTGCAGCTGTAGCCTCGCTACGCCCAGATCAGGCTCCCAGGTTGCGTGGGGTGTCTTCGCGAAGAGCCCCAGGTTCGCAGCAGGGGCGAGGGACTCGCGTAAAGCCGCAGTTACCAGTTGGTTCCTCCGCGCAGGCACCAAATTGGGGTGGGACATTTAGTCCCACGTCGGAAGGCTCTGGAGCGGCGCAGCGATACAAATTGAAAACGTGCTGGAGGCTTATCGCCTCAGCACACGGGGTGAGGTCCCTCTCACACCGTCTCACCGGGCCCATCCGCGAGCTCATCACGCGGATCCGGCCGACCCGACCCGACTTGTCTGGCACTCCTCGCCCACCACGCACGCCGGTGGGCCTGGACCCGGGCGCGACCCGTACCCGACTACCCGGCAGCTCTGGGAGAGCTTTCCTAAGAGCGACTTCTGTGAGAGAGAAACGCGGGGGGGGGGGGGGGGGGGGGGAGGGTAGAGTAGGTTTTGCCATCTCTGATTGGAACTTTGAGTGTGCAGGCACAGGTGAAGGGACTGCGGAAGGGCTGAAGAGAAGAAGAAGAAGATTGAAGGAAGAAGAGCAGCCAGGTCGAAGCAAAGAGGAAGGAGAAAGCAAAGAAGAAGACAAGCGAGGCAGAGAAGGCTGACGAAGACTGAAGGAAGGAGCACCGAGCGGCACTGTAGCAGCGGCGACTTAAGTCGTCTGAGTGGAAAATCAGACGACGCTCTGAAGGCAGAAAAGAAAGAAGAAGAACATCACCACTGCTGCAGATAAAGAAGACAGAAAGAAAAAGAAGAAAGAAGGAGAGACGACGTCCTGACAGCAAAAGCAGAAGAAGAGCACGAGAAGGAGATCAGAAGAAAGAAGTAAAAAGAAGATCTGAAGAACAGAAGGCAGAAGAAGAAGACCACAAGGAGATAAACAAAGAAGAAGAAACCAAAAGCCAAAGAGAAGAGAAAACAAAGAGGAAGAAAGAAGAGAAGAAGAAGCCAAATTTTCATCTCTCTCCCTCTCTCTCTCTTTATTTTTGTAATAAGAATTTGTACCCCTAGAATACAACTTGCTCCCTGAGTTCGACCTCGGGAACTCTTTATTTTCCGAGTAAAAAAATTATATATTTGAAATGATGGCAATAACTGGCTATACTACAACGTTATAATGAAACCTAGTTATCTCTGGCCATCATTTTCATTGGCGCCGTTGCCGGGGAGCAACGGCTATTCTAGAGGTAAAAGATTCATGTTTCTTTTTAGTTTCTGATAATCTCCTCTCTTTTGTGCAGCTACAGGAAATCAAGAAGACAAGCAACCGCACGACAACCACTCCGAGGACAGGTAATTTTTTTTCCTCTCGCTATTAACCCCTAAACTCTAAAGGGGAAGAAAAGAAAAGAACAAGCAATATAGGGCTAACCTGTCTTCCGTACTTAGTAACCATAAAAAGTTGCATGTTTTCAACCCATTATTCCTGCACACTATTAAGGGTATTTAAGGGCTAACACATTCTTGCTTGAGCCCTAATTACCCAACAAAGAGCTAACTGGACCAAGTAGAGCCAACCTAGGATCCAACACTAGGGATTTAGAGACACACTCCTTAAGCAAGAATTGAGAAAACCAAATGAAGTGTGCCCAAGCCCTTGTCTGAAAATACCTATTCAAAGAAAACCTAAAACAATTGGCTCTCTAAACACTTGAACCCTAAAAGACAAGACCCAAAAACTCTCAAAGGAAACAAGAGGTAAAGTTGCCCCCATGGGTCAACTAACCTTAAATTAAGTCACTCTTTGCACTCAAAGAACTAAAAGTTCAAGTGAAACCTTAAGCACTCTGATCTTAAAGTAAAAATTGGTAGACTTAAGAGGTCAAGATCCCCATTCTGGTCTACCTGGAACCGCAGTGACAAAAGAGGTCGGGTGGGGGAAACCCTGTAACCCGTGGGGACGCTCTACCGTGTAGGGGTCTTTGCGGGACTCTCCCTCTCTGGCTGCCCAGGTAATTCTCAGGTGGACGATCTTTCTAATCAAGGGGTCCATCTGCCCCGAACCTCTATAGTCACCCAACATTTTTTGGGTGTCTTGATTGGGTCCAGCACCTGCTTATCTCATCCAGTCCTTCAGTATTTTGCAGGAAGTCCATGAAACCCCCTATAGAAATTCACTCTCTCCGAGGCTAAGCCTCGGCTCCCTTGTTTTTGCAGAAATCATTCACATAGCCCCTCTTTCCTCTGATTCTAAACAAAATCCCCTTCTTCCATCTTGATTCAAACCTCAATTCTATATCTTGATCCCACCACCTGATTCAAAGATGCAGCCTAATTACCTAGCAAGACTACCATTCAAAAAAAAACCTGAATATCTGAGATCCATGAAAGATAAGATGATTGAGGATGCCCTTCAATTCTATGAAATCAAATGTAAACCCTCAACACCAATAGAAAACATTCAGGTTGATGTCCCAACAACCACAGCTTTCATCATAAACTGTGCCCAAATTCTTTTGACAAAAGTTACAAAAGAATCAACCCGAGATATGCTCATGACAGGATACATTAAGATAGAAAAATTACACCAATCTGAATACCTTCAATGCTTGACAAATCCTGTACTTTGGGAACAACACCAAGATGCCCTTATAAAACGGGTAGAAATGATGAGATCACTAGAACAAACTATCAACCAGAAATACCCGTATATACCAGAAACAGAGGATGAACCATCTTGGAACAGTGTTAAGGAACAATTCAGTTTCCCAGATCTCGGGACTGAGGCACAAAGTGGTTGTGGAATCCCAACCCAGATAGAAGACAATGTTGAATTAGGTTGGGATATTGCAGGAGAACACAATGATGAGCCAAACTTAGACCATGAATTGCCAAGCCTAGAATTCCAAAACTCCTGCAATAATGAGATTAGAACTGAACCTTTTGAGGGTATGAATTCCGCCCCTTATTTTGATAAGGTGGCCCTCGAAGGTTATTCGGACTTAGGTTCTAATAATTCTACCCACATCCTAAGCCTAGAACCTAGATCTCAAACTTATTGGGAAGATTATGAGGCCCCTTATGAGAAAGATCAAATTTTTACAGAATATGATTCCGGGCCTCTATTTGATGAACATCCCTCTCCAACATCCTCCGGAAATCTGATCGATTTTTCAGAAAACATGCCAATTTATGATACAGAAACTGAGGAGCTGGATGAGCTAGGTTTTAATGGGGTCTATCCTACCAGCTTCGAGCTTGGACATAACACCTTTTTGAACCCAGAATTGACATATAGGCTAGAACCCAGTCAGGCTGCTGATTCCACGTCTAATGATTTTTGCTGTGGTGGAATTCATGATCATGAATCTCATTTTCGCCAACTCTCCGACAATTTCATATTTGACTATAATTGCGGAGAGACTTTCCTTCCTGAACACGCCAGGCCCATCTACGACCTCAGTTCACATGACTCTGACTCCGACTCTGAGGTCCTGATTCCCGAGATCACTGATAACACAGAATCATTCCTTTTCGATCCTTAGGAACCAAAAATAGAAAATGCCAAGAGTGATTGCAACCCAGAATTCAAATCTTTTCTCAATTCATATTTCTTTCATCCTACAGACACTCTTCAGGCATTTGATAGTTACCCAGAGGACTCTTTACAGAAAATCACCTGTCATTCCTTTCTAGAAGAGCCCTCATACACAGTTGCCACCTCGTCTGCACACACAGAACTAATCAAAACCTCTGCCCAACCCCGACCCGCAACCGGACTCAATTTCTATTCAGATTCACCTCTTACCGAGCCGATTGCATTTCCACATCGGGTTTGGAACACTGATCAGACTACATATCATGCTCCATCATTCTCTGATCACCCCTGTAGGGTTTCCGCGTCATTCATTGAATATTCTACGGGTCCCTACTCTGACCAGGCTGATTCGACTCAGCCAAACCCTGCGTTTTCACTTCCACATCCATCTGAGCTTCATAGTATATGGTGGGTTCCACACCTTTTTATCCACATCTATTAACCCACCAGATTGATTGGGTTTGGGCTGCATCATCAGCCTGTTGATCTGAACAAGCACCTGGTTGGACCAACCAGGTTCTTAATCAAGATGCTTGTATTACAAAACTCTGCTGATTTCACCATCCCCTCTCCATCGCATTTCCCGCTTGGCTGAAGGCATCAAATTTAGCGCTCAACGGGAGGCAGCCCGTCATTCTCTTTAAAAACCTGAAACCTTTTCTAAAACCTTTGTGCACTTGAAATTCGCACTTTAGGACAGCTGACTCTACCTCAGATGTTTGCATCTGAGATTAAAAATCGTCCGCAAAATTCAACCCGAACCATTCACTCATCCAAATTTCTGTCTTAAGGAATGAACTAAGTTGAATAAAAACCCCTTAGGTTACAATGAGGACATTGCAAATCTTAGGCATGGGGGGGTATGAAAGTGCAAAACTTGTAAGAAAAGGTTTCAAACAAAAAATTCACATATGCCAAAAACACCATAAAAATTAAAAAAAATTTCGAAAAAGAATAAGAGGAAAAGAGGAGAAGGAAATTTTGTGAAGGAGAGGAGAAAAGAAACAAAATGAAAAAGGAGCACAAAATTATGAGAAAAAAGTGATAGTCATTAGTAAGGAACTAAGGAATTAACCTAAGTTCTAGACCTCATTCAAGAAAATAACTGAAAAGTGCATAATGAGATTAGTAAGAACGCAAACCTTAGGCATTCTTGAATAGACTCTTAGTACCCATTGAGATCTGGACACTCCTCAAGAGGTTGAGGAAAATAAAAAGCTGAAGTATTAGGTCTAAGGCTTAGGGAGTATTTGGCCTCGTTAACTAATTTTTGGTTTACGGGACTTAGTAACCTAAGCACCCTAACCTCACACACAGCCTGGTTCAGTAAGCGTAAAAATCAAAATCACGCAGAAGCGTCGCAAAATTCTGAAAAGAACACCTAGAGTAGGAGCCGCCGATCAACACAAGTTGATTTGGACGAGTTCCCAGCGCAGAGAGGCGGGAAATCCCCTCGAAGATGCGTAACAAAATATCATCTCCTCGGTGCTTGTCTCTTAGGATATTTACATATCCTACTGGGGGCATGTAAGCACTCTGCTGGTTCAGATTCCATGGATGGCATTATCTCGAAGTGTCAATTGCCAGGGTCTGGATTTGGCCACGGAACACCATGGATGGGATTATCTCGAAATCTCAATAGCCAGGGTTCCGGGGGTTGCCATGGGCGGTGCTATCTCGAAGCATCGATTGCCAGGAACCCTTGAGGATTGATGATGGGAGCAAGGAATCTGATACAGACCGTGTTGAAAAGTCAATCCTAGGCTAGAACTAAAAAGAAAAAGAGAGAGAAAACTCTCCAAACAGAAAAACTTTCTATCTCTCTCTTATAAAACGCACTGCGAACTGAGCCAGGGCTAAAATCATTTCAAGCACGGGTGCTTTAACCACAAAGTCCAATAAACCTTAGGTTAGTTCTTGTGGGCCTTAAAAACCTTTGCTAAAGACTGAGGCTAAGGCTAGACAGATTTTGATCTTGATTGGTACTAGAGTACCTTTTAGGCCTATGGTCAGCATTCTAACCTAATCTAAGCTCAAATGAAAAAGCACTTATCTGAAGCTATTAAGAACTTCATGGTCTAGAACAAGGGTTGAAACCTTAAGTTTTTGCTAAGGGACTAGTAAAAGCTAGGCATGGGGGTATGATGAGAACCTCATCATGAGCCATAACTAGCTCATTTTGACCTAATACAAAGGATAAAAGCTCCTACATAACTCAAGGAAAGGCTTAACTCAGATAATTCTGAGTTTAAGGAGAAAACAAGTCATAAGGGGTAAAAATACAATTTTACCAAGTATAATCTCCATACAGGATCCAAACATAGGTCAAACAAACCGAATAAGAAGGAAAGTGGGATGATCTGATAAGGGCTACAGCAATTCCAAGGAACTAAATGATAATCTATAACCTTAAAACAAACCCACTTCAATTCACGAGGTTCGAGGCAAAGTAAAAATAGAATAAACCCTCTAAAATTCATAGAAAAATAATCTCTAGGGTTTAGAACCTTCAATTTGGCCTTCGGAACCCATTTTGACCTACATTGAGAACCATGCCCAATTAATAACTTAATTTGGGTTTTTGCGTAAATTGACCAGTCAAACAAGGTTTTATCTAGAAATAAAATTCACCATCAGAATCCTTAGGTCCTAATTAGTCACGTATAAAAACTTGAGCCTAAGAAGAAACCTTCTTGACCAACTTTACATTTTGGTCCTCATCTATTTACTTTTTGCCCCTCAACTTTTGAACCCTCGCATTTTAGCCCCTAACTTTTCTTCGTTCTTTACATTCAGGTCCTCCCTGCAAAACCTGCCAGCACCATGCTCCGGCGACCCTGCGCGGAGCATGGCGCCGCGCAGAGGAAGGGGGAGGACCTGCCAGGTCAAATCGGGATGCCCTGCGTCGTCAGCCGTCGTAGGAACACCCCCCTGGTCGCTGCAACCCACCATACCAGCCGTGCGAACGCACGGACGGTATGGGTCTCCTTCCTTTGGTGTCCTCCGGCAAGGGAGACACGTCGTCTCCCTCCGCCCTCCTCTCTGGTTCGGCCCCTATAAATACCCCCGTCGCTCCACCGTTCTTCCCAGCTCGGTCCTGACGGAGAAACACCCTCTTTTCACCCTCTTCCCACTCCGACAGGAAGCCCTCCAGCTCCGGCGGTTTTTCCCTCCTCCTCCTCGTCGTTCTGCCACACTACCAGCAGCAGGGCTGCCTTCCCCTGCTCTTCCCGCGCCGCGCCGCACCCAACGCGCGCCTCTCCAGCCCTCTCCTCACCGTCGCTCCTTCCTCTGGGCAGCTTCTTCTTCGACGACAGTCGATACGACTGTCGCCTGTTCCGGCCCCTCCTTGTCCTGTTAAGTAGGTATAACTTCTCACCTTTCTCCCCTCTTCCTTTTCCTCACTTTAAACCCTTACTGTCGCCCTCGATTCCGACCAATCGCCCTCACCTTCTCCACCTCCGGCCACACTCCGGCGACCCGCTCCCATCACTCCAGCACCCCACACGACTCGCCGACCTGCACATAATCTCCGCCTCCTCACCCTCATCCATTTCCGCCCTTCCAATTCCCGCCACCCGACCTCTACAAATCCACCGAACACACCCACTTCCCGACCCACAGTCCGACCTAGGGCAGCCCTTGCACGCCGCCCCACGCCTCGCCACCACCCGCACGAGCTTCGCCGCACTCTGGCGAAGCTCCCGGTACCTTCTGATTAGGCCGAGAGGCCGTTTTGCTGTGAACAGGTCACCCGTCCTCCGCCGCCATTGCTGTGCAGAAGGAGCTGCCTCCGCCTACAGCTGCAGCCTCGCTACGCCCAGATCAGGCTCCCAGGTTGCGTGGGGTGTCTTCGCGAAGAGCCCCAGGTTCGCAGCAGGGGCGAGGGCCTCGCGTAAAGCCGCAGTTACCAGCTGGTTCCTCCGCGCAGGCGCCAAATTGGGGTGGGACATTTAGTCCCACCTCGGAAGGCTCTGGAGCGGCGCAGCGATACAAATTGAAAACGTGCTGGAGGCTTATCGCCTCAGCACACGGGGTGAGGTCCCTCTCACACCGTCTCACCGGGCCCATCCGCGAGCTCATCACGCGGATCCGGCCGACCCGACCCGACTTGTCTGGCACTCCTCGCCCACCACGCACGCCGGTGGGCCTGGACCCGGGCGCGACCCGTACCCGACTACCCGGCAGCTCTGGGAGAGCTTTCCTAAGAGCGGCTTCTGTGAGAGAGAAACGCGGGGGGGGGGGGGAGGGTAGAGTAGGTTTTTCCATCTCTGATTGGAACTTTGAGTGTGCAGGCACAGGTGAAGGGACTGCGGAAGGGCTGAAGAGAAGAAGAAGAAGACTGAAGGAAGAAGAGCAGCCAGGTCGAAGCAAAGAGGAAGGAGAAAGCAAAGAAGAAGACAAGCGAGGCAGAGAAGGCTGACGAAGACTGAAGGAAGGAGCACCGAGCGGCACTGTAGCAGCGGCGACTTAAGTCGTCTGAGTGGAAAATCAGACGACGCTCTGAAGGCAGAAAAGAAAGAAGAAGAACATCACCACTGCTGCAGATAAAGAAGACAGAAAGAAAAAGAAGAAAGAAGGAGAGACGACGTCCTAACAGCAAAAGCAGAAGAAGAGCACGAGAAGGAGATCAGAAGAAAGAAGTAAAAAGAAGATCTGAAGAACAGAAGGCAGAAGAAGAAGACCACAAGGAGATAAACAAAGAAGAAGAAACCAAAATCCAAAGAGAAGAGAAAACAAAGAGGAAGAAAGAAGAGAAGAAGAAGCCAAATTTTCATCTCTCTCCCTCTCTCTCTCTCTTTATTTTTGTAATAAGAATTTGCACCCCTAGAATACAACTTGCTCCCTGAGTTCGACCTCGGGAACTCTTTATTTTCCGAGTAAAAAAATTATATATTTGAAATGATGGCAATAACTGGCTATACTACAACGCTATAATAAAACCTAGTTATCTCTGGCCACCATTTTCATGGGGGCTAGAACCGCAGGTCCTGTCGTCTCCGCGGGCTCCTAACACGCTACAGGCTAGAGACTTATACCAGTGACCAAGTCACATCAAACGAGTTCAAAATAGTATATAATCAACACTAACATGCAGAGAAACTTTAGCAGAAAACAATGGTACATTACGGAAAATCGATTCCGTTTGGGCCCTAAAGTCTCTAAAAATGCACATACTGTCTAAAATCAGACATTTAGGACTAGACCTAGACGTCTTAAACGAGCTCAGAACCTCACCTTGCTTCCCTCCAGCTTCCTCAGACATCCGAACCCTTCTGCAACCGTCTGAGGGTGATCCCAGACGTCGGATACTCCCTCCGGTTGTTTGGGGGTGTCGTCAGACGTCTGGTATCGTCTCCAGACATCCTAAAGTACCTCGAAGGGTGTGCTTGTGTGCCTTTGTAACGCTTGTACCTGCGTACACACTCACAGGTTAAATCCTTCGACAGCGCAATGTTACGTACGTAACGTACGCGCATGCATGCGTGTACAGGACGCTTACCTCGGCAATCCGCGAGTTTTTAGACGTCCAACTTCAGCTCTGGATGTCCACTGCCACTCCAAACGTCTGGCAAGTGTTACAGACGTCTAATGTTGGAAATATCCAGTATCCACAAACTCCTCGCACTGCTCATCTTCCTCGCACCTCCGCCCGCAACACGACAGCAGCAGCTCCAGCAGTTGCAGAGGATTGAGAGGCTCTCTCCACGAGCCCCTCCTCCTCGTGTGCGTGCTCGCCTCCTCCTGCACGGGCTCCTCTGAGCTCCCGCAGCTAACATGGCTCGTCCCCCTCGCAACTTTGGCGCTCACAGCTGCACTCGCGCAAGGTGCTCCACGCTAGTGAGCTCCCCCTCTCGTGCTCCTCTGGCCGTGTACTCAAGCTCCCTAAGCTTCCTCCTCTCTCCCACGCCCTCTCCCGCTTACTCACACTCTCACCCTCTCTCCTTCTCCTCGTCCCGACCCTCTCCTTCCTCTCCACTCACTACGTCAGGGGTGCGAGGATGAAGGTGGTGTGGAGATGGAGTGGGGTGGAGGGGTTAAATAGGAGTGGGATTAGGGTTTTGGGTTTGGAGGGGAGGTGTGTGTGTGTGCGCGCGTAGGTGAGGGAGAGGTGAGAGAGGGAAAAATTGCAATGTTTCTCCCTAACAAACACTCTTCTTCCTGAAGAATCAACACACTCAACTCAATGAGTCAAAGTTTTTGCGTTTACGTCTCTAATTTTCCAGAAAAATACCCAACGATCCTTGGAAGGGTCATTTCACCAAACCTCTCTCTCTCTCTCTCTACGTGCACTTGGTTTTCGTTCTATCTCCCTACTCGACGGATTATCATTGGCTAAGTAGCACCTCCTACGAGAATAAATCTTTTGGTAGGCCTCCCGAGACCCATCAAATGGCACCATCTATGAGAAGTGTCAACAAAAGAGCCGTTGCTTTGCAGAGCATCTGATTGCTGAGTGAAAGGGCCCCTCTGACACCTTGAGGCGAGAACTTTTACGGTGGTCGTAACCACCTACGGTCCCACTCAGGGCCTTCCTCCCTTCTGAGGGGCCCGATTGGGATGAGGCGTCTACAGACCCTAAAGACCGCGGCTCATCGCCTGAGGTCCCCAAGCTGGACCCTCCTTCCCAGGGGCGCTGCCTGGTTAGGAGGAACCAGGAGCCGAGTTTGGCGGACCCAGATACACACCCATGCGCATGCCACCTGCCCATGCAAGAAAGGGAGAATAGAGGTCCCCCATTGGAGGTGCTTGGAATGCCAGCTAAGGCCTAACATAAAAGAACGGCAGACCCTACCTCACGCATCACTTCCTGAGGAGCAATCCTCGAGGTAAGCCAACACTCGGCCAGCCCAAGGGAACTTCCCATAAAGCTCCTCCAGTGGTGCACGATCAGTGAGGGCCTGCGTGCAGATCGTTCCCTGGCCAGTCGAACAACCCCTCCGAGGGTGTAAAGAGCAGGTCTCGGGAGTGCTTCACCAGGCACTCAGGGATCGGGGGCAACCCCGAGATGATATCAAGAGTCGAGCAGCAGAGGGTCAAGCCTGCCCTGTCTTGCCGGTTTAGCTCGAGGCTTTACATGGCGACGAATCAGACCCTGTAAGGAAACAGACCCATGACACCCCAAGCCAGTCCGTTTACATCGCAAGCACGGGCGCAACGCCCCCGTCCAAGCACCCAACAAGGAGCCGTAGACTAAGATGACTCCCCTCGTGGATCACCCGAAGGATGCGGTGCCGATGATGGATGCCGCTAAAGGCAAGAATGCCCCCGAATAGGTGGGTCTTGATGCCTATCTACGGAAGAGGCTTCATCCACCAACAAAGAGCAGAATGTACCGGGCAATGAAGCCCTACGTTTAAAGAACAATGCACTCCTTTGGCCGCGCACCAAATGGACGTGCCTGAGACGGATCGATCCGCGGAGGATTGCTCCCATGTGGGCCAATAGGGTTCCTTGGTGGATGCACCCCCCTGACTGTAAGTTAGGCGGGTGTACTTGAAGGGGGACAAACCTTGTGAAAATGGCGATTGGTCGACCGAACCGTGGCTAGTCTTTATTTGTTTTAGTGCTTATTACAGAAATATCGTTGTGGTATAGATAAAATAGCTACGGTTGTCGTTGCCATTACAATTTTACTCAGAAATATTTTTCCCGAGGTCGAACTCAGGGAACTACTGGAATTCTAAAAGTACAATGTTTCTTTATTACAAAAATATGAGAGAGAGAGAGAGGGAGGGAGAAGTAGATTTCTATTTCTTGGCTTTTTCTTCTTCTCTTCTTTCTCTCTTTGCTTGTCTTCTTTTTCTCTTCTTTTTCTTCTTTTCTTTACGGGTCTTCTTCAGTTCTTCTTCTTCTTCTCTTCTTTATCTTCTTTCTTTCTTCTTCTTTCTTCCTTCTCTTTTTTTTTCTTTCAACTGCGGAACCTTTTCTTTTCTTTTTCTTCTTCTCTTCTTTCCCTTCAGAGCTTCATCCGTCGTCAGATATCTCAGTCAGACGGCTTAAACGGTGGTCTACTACAGTGCTTCCCCTTTCTTCCTTTGCTGCTTGTCCTTCTTCTCTTCTTCTTCCTTGGCCTTCTGCAGTTCTTCTTCTTCCTGCGGCCAAGTGTGAATCTTTTTCCTCGCACCCTGTTCCTGCACAAACCACAGCAAAACCTAACCCTTCCCTCTACCCGCACGTCTCTCTCTCTTATTTTGCAAACTGCTCATAGGAAGCTCTCCCAGAGCCGAGTTATCGGGTCGGGTTGCGTACCCGGGACCAGGCGTACCGGCGTGTATGGTACGCGAGGAGTGCGCAGGTGGTGTCAGGTCGGGTCCGCCGGATCCGCGTGGTGAACTCGCGGACCAGGCGGGTGAGTGGGGTGTGGGACCTCACCCCACAAAATCAATTTAAGCCGGTGTGGTGTTTCGAAATCCCACGATGTGGGACTAAACTCTGTCCCTTACTTGCTCGCACCCGCAGGAGAGCCACGATGTTCTCACGCTTTTTGTGCAGGTTTAAAGTGTATCACGTTGTAGTATAACCGACAAAACGTTTAAACAAATATAAAGAATTTTATTACTCGGAAAACTAGAGAATCCAAGGTCGAACACGGGGAGCAAATGGAATTTACTACTGATCAAAATGTAATTGAACACTCTAATTTACTTAAAATGTTAATTCAAAAATGAATGTATGTGATTAAAAGTAATTAAGACAAAAAAATATGAAATTGGACGTCTGATTTGGTGATCAGACGTCTTAAAAGTATTTTCCCCTTTTTCTTCTTCTGATCTTGCTTTCTTTCTTCTTTCTCTTCTTTTCTTGCGAAGGCTTCTTCTTCCTGCCTTTGTATCTTTTCTCTTGTTTCTTCTCCTGCCTTTCCTTCCTTCTTTCTTCTTCTTCTTCTGATCTTTGCTGTCTTCACTTGACCTCTCTTTCGTTCTCTGTCTTGCTTCTGCCTTGCTCTTCCTTCTTCTCCTGCGAAGTCTTCTTTCCTCTTCTTCTTCTCTACCTTGCTTCTTCCTCTTCCTTGGTCTCCTTCGCTCAGTTTCTTCTTCTGCTTCTTCTCTTCTCCTTACGGCTAAGTCTCTCCACGCTCAGTCTGCCTGCACAGGAGCAAAACCTACCCCTTTCCCTCTACCCGCGCGTCTCTCTCTCTCTGAGATTCACTCAGCGACGCTCTCCCAGAGCCACAGGGATAATCGGGTCGGATCGTACCCAGGACCAGGCGCACCTGCAGGTGGTGTGATGCGCGAGTGCTCAGGTTTAGGTAGGGTCAGATCCCGCTAGATCCGAGAGATGAAACCGTGAACGAGGTGGGCGTGAGGGCAAGAGAGGGACCTCACCCCTGTGCTTACCGAGGCGTTAAGGTAATATCACAAATTCAATTTATGGCACAACGGCACCTCGGCTCTCCATGATGTGGGACTAAAGCCTCTGCCCTGATTTCGCGCGCGCCCGCAGGCTTGCGTGTCATCCCCACAGCTGCTGGCTCTGCTAGCGCTCCTTGCTGGACCAGGGCACTTTGCGACACCCGCACGAATACGCAGCACCTGCAGCCTGGGAACCCTGGTGCCTGGAGAAGCTACGGAGCTTCTTCAACTGTCCTCCATGGCGGCAGGAGCGTCGACACTGTCAGACACAAAACGAGCCTCTCGGCCCAATCAGACCAGCTAGAGACCTTCAATGGCGGCAAGAGCTGCGACCTGTCATACACAAGAACGGCCTATTGGCCCAATCAGATTATCTAGAAACCTTCGCCGTAGCACGGCGAAGATGATGCACAGTGCTGCAGGCCGCAAGTTGGCCTAGGCGTGCGTGCCTAGGTCAACCTGTGGTCGGAGATGTGGGGTTGATCGGGGGGTGATTGTGGAGGCCTAGAGTGGCAATGGAGTGGAAAGAGTTCCTGGTGGTGAGGCGGAGCTCACGAGAGGGTTGGCAGGCCGTGTGGAGGGGCGGAGTGGTGTGGGCGGCTCGCCGAAGGGCGGTCGGAGGCGAGGACGATAGAGGTGGTTAAGCACTGTCGGGGGGTAATTGGATAAAATAGCAGGGGGAAAAGAGAGAGGAGAGGATGGAGAGGGTATCTGGGGTGATCTGGAAGGAATGGAGGCAGCGGAGTGGACGGTGCGTAACTGCCGTCGTCGGGGAAGGACCCTGAGGGAGGAAGCGGCGACGAGGATGAGGGCAGGGGCACGTGCGCTGGGTACGGCGCGATGCGGGAGGAAGCGGCGGAGTTGACTCTGCTGCTGGTATGGCAGCAGAGCGACGAGAAGGAGGGGAGGAGGTCGCCGAAGCTTGCGGGTCTTTTGGCCGGAGATGGGAGAGAGGAAATTTTAGGGGATCTCCGTCAAATTCAAGCTTAAGATGAGCGGCCGGAGGTGTAGTCTCTTTTATAGGCACTGGGCCGGTTGTTCAAGGCGTGGAGGGCACGCAATCGTCTGAGGTCGGTCGTCGGAGATGGAAAGAGGTTAAGATACCCAAATCTCTCGTGCGTTCGCACGAGAGATTGGGTTCACACCAGGGATCAAGATTGGCCTCAGATGGAAGGGAATTCCTTAGAGAATCTCCCTTCCATTTCTGGGAGGGAATCTCTGAGGAATCAGAGAGGATTCCCTCTCAAATCCTCGCCGGAGCAGGATTCTGCCCCAATAATGGCGGCAGGACCTGATTGCAAAGGTGGCGAGGAACTTAGGGGGCTCTCTGCAAAGATATTCAAAAGATAGGGACCAAATTGTGATTTGGGTGTAATAAATTGCAAAGTAGGTCAAGATGACCTTCCCTTAGGTCCAAATTTTGGTATAAACCTAATTTGGACCTAAGGAATCCAATGGTGAAGTTGGATTTTAGGTTTGACCACGTTTGACTGGATATTTTGCGTAAAAACCTAAATTAGGTCAATTGATGAACTAGGACCCTAATCTAAGTCAAACTAGGTTCCAAAGGCCAAATTAAGTGTTCTAAATCATATAGGATGTTTTTCCATGATTTTTAGAGGGTTTACTTGATTTTTATTCTAACCTGAACCTTGTTAATTTAAGCGGGTCTGTTTTAGGGTTACCAAGTGTCATTTAATTCTTAGATTGCACGTAAACCCATTTCTGATTGACTCAACCCACTTTTTATCTCATTTAGATCATTTGACCTATGTTTTGCCTCTAGGAAATCCCGTTTATGTACTGCAATGGTAAAATTATAGTTTTAACCTTTATTTCATGTTTTCTTCTCAGAGCACTTGTTCCTTCAGTTAAACCTTCTTCTAGGTTATTTAGGAGCTTTATCTTCTTTATTGGGTCAAAATGAGCTAGTTATGGCTCATGATGAGGCTCTCATCATACCCCCATGCCTAGCTTTTGCTAGTCCCTTAGCAAAATTTCAAAGTTTTAACTTCCGTTCTAGACCCTGAATGTCTGTCAACAATCATGATAAGTGCTTCTCCTTTTCTTTTGTGATTAGGTCGGAATGCCGACAATAGGCCTAGAGGTACTCAAGTACTAACCAAAATCCGAACCTGTTCCGCTTTAGCCTCAGTCCTCCGCAAAGGTTTCTACGGCCCACAGAAACTAACCTAGAGTTTGCTGGACTCCGCGGTTAAAGCACCCGTGCTTGAGACATTTTTAGCCTAAGTTCAGTTTGCTGTGCATTTTTTGTAAGAGAGAGATAGAAGATTTATTTGTTTGGAGAGCTTTTCTCTCTCTTTTCTTTTTATTTCTAGCTTCGGATTAGCTTCTCAACACGGTCTGTATCGGATTCCTCGTCCCCATCATCAATCCTCAAGGGTCCCTGGCTATCGAGATTTCGAGATAATCCCGCCCATGGCAACCCCCAGAACCCTGGCTTTCGAGATTTCGAGATAATCCCGCCCATGGCATTCCGTGGCCGAATCCAGACCCTGGCGATCGACATTTCGGGATAATGCCACCCATGGTATCTGAGCCAGCAGAGTGCTTACATGCCCCCAATAGGATATTCAAATATCCTAAGAGACAAGCACCGAGGAGACGATATGTTGTTACGCATCTTCGAGGGGAATTTCCCGCCTCTCTGCGCTGGGAACTCGTCCAAATCAACTTGTGTTGATTGGCCGCTCCTAATCTAGGTGACATTTGTAGAACATTAAACGCTTTTGCGTGATTTTGATGTTTCTGCGCACTGACCCAGACTGTGTGTGAATTTGGGTTGCTTAGGTTACCGAATCCCGCAAACCGGAGGTCAGTTAACGAAGCTGAATACTTCCCAAGCCTTAGACCTAATACTCAAGCTTCGCATTTCCCCAACCTCTTGAGGATTATCCAGATTTTAACGGATACGTGAATTTTTAAGCTAAAGAATCTAGCCCAAGAGGCCTAAGATCAGCATTCCCGCTAATCTCTTGTTATGACTCCTTAGCACTTTTCTTTTATTTCTTTTCTGATCTAGTCTAGAACTTCAGTTAATTCCTTAATCTTTTACTAATGACTACTTTTTATTTTTCATTTTGTGCTCCTTTTTGTCATTTTTTCTCTTTTTCTCCTCCTTATGAATATCTGGCTCACAAAATTTCCCCCCTCCCCCCATTTTTTTGTTCTTTTTCTTAATTTTTCAATTTTTTTTTGTGTTTTTGACGTATGTGAATTTTTTCTGAGAATCCTTCTGATTTTTTTCTTGGTTCTGTGTGTATGCACTTTATCACCCCCCCATGCCTAAGTTTTGCAATGTCCTCATTGTAAACAAATGGTGTGAATTAGTGTTGACGTCAGTGACTTAGAACAGGATACATCGGGTGGGTGAATGGGTCGAAAATGACTGATGCGAACGATTTCAAGCTCTGATACGTGTACCAGAGGTGGAATCAACTGTCTAAGGCTGACTCAAGGTGCAGTAGACGTGGAGTATAGACGGATAATCAGACGGGTCTCTGTTTTTGGGGATGACGGGTTGCCTCCCGTTAAGCGCTAAATTTAATGCCTTCAGCCGAGCGGAAAATGGGGTGGAGAGGGAGTGGTCAAATCAATGGAATTTTGGAAAACAAGCACCTTGATTAAGAGCCTGGTTGGTCCAACCAGGTGCTTGTTAAGATCAGTGGGCTGATGATGCAGCCCAAACCCAATAAGTCTGGTGGGTTGATAGATGTAGATCAACAAATGTGGAACCCACCATATGCAGTGAAGTTCTGATGGATATGGAAGTGAAAACTTGGGTTCAGGCTGAGTCGACTCAGCCTGGTGAGGTAGGGTTCCGAAAGATAATCAATGTAAAGTGTGGAATCCCTACAGGGATGATCAAAGGATGGAGGCTCCTGATTTGTGGTCTGATCGGTGCCCGATACCCGGTATAGATATGGAGTGGACTCATCTGCTAACGGCTCAGTGAGAGGTGAATCGGAATAGAAATTGAGTCCGGTTGCGGGTCGGGGTGGAGAACGGGATTTGATTGGTTCTGTATATGTGGAGCGGGTGGCTTCAAAGAAGATTGACATGTTATAATCAGGAGGCAGCTTCTCCCCGATGTTATGGTCAGATTCGAAATCGTCGGAGAGTTTGCGAAAATCAAGATTTGAATGAGATTCACGATCATGGGTTCCACCATAGAATAAATCATAATCTGTATTAGCAGCCTGATTGGGGTCTAGCCTAAATGTTAACTCTGAGCTTAAAAAGGTGTCCCTATTTTGTAGAGGCTCAGGTTCTAAGCCAGTAGGGCAGACCCAATTGAAATCTCACTCGTCCAACTCCTCGATTTCTGTGTCGTAGATTGGCGTGACTTCCAAAAAATCGATTAGTTCCTCTGAGGATGTTGGCGAGGGATATGCATCAAATAAAGGCCCAAGATCATATTCTTCATTGAAAAATTCATCTTCTTCATATGGGGCCCGGAAATATTCCCAGTAGGTTTCAGATCTAGATTCTGAGTTTAAGATGTGGGTTGAATTACTAGAATCTAAGTCCGAATTACCTTCGAGGGTCACCTTATCAGGATAAGGGACGGAATTTACACCCTCGAGAGGTTCAGTCCTACTTTCATACTTGCAGGAGTCTTGGGATTCTAAAATGGGTTCAACATGATATTTTCCTACATTTGGAGCTTCCCAACCTTCTTCAATATCAGGCACATTGTGTTCTATCTGGGTTGGGAATCCACAACCACTTTGTGCCTCAAACCCGAGATCAGATTTATCCTCGATGTTGTCCCAAGATAGATCATCCTCTGTTGGTATACACGGGTATTTTTTATCAATAATTTGTTTTACTAATCTCATTATCTCTTCCCGTTTTTCAAGACTATCTTGGTGTTGCTTCCAAAGTCGAGGATCTGTCATACATTGGAGGTATTCAAGATTGTGTAGTTTTTCTATCTCAATGTATGCGGTAATGAGCAAGTCACGGGTTGATCCTTTGTTGGCTTCCACTAATAACACTTGTGCACAAGTTATGACAAAGGTTGTGGTTGTTGGGACATCAACCTGAATATTTCCTACTGTTGTTGAGGTTTCTTCATTTTCATAAAATTTCATGGCATCCTCAATCATTTTATCTCTCATGGATCTCCGATATTCAGGTTTCTCGACTGGTAGTCCTAGGTGTTTTGGCTGCATATTTGGATCAGGTGGTGGAGTCAAGATGTAGAATCAAGTTGGAATCACGATGTGTTATGAAGCGATCAGATCTGAATAACTAGTCCCACTGAAAATGTGTATGTGTGATCTAAAGAGAAAAGATAAGGGACTGGAGATGTTCTTGACCCAATCAAGACACCCAAAGATGTTTGGATGACTATGAAGGTTCGGGGCGGATGGACCCTTGGATCAGAAGATCGTCTACCTGAGAATTACCTGGGCAGCCAGAGAGGGAGAGTCCCGCAAAGACCCCTACACGGTAGAGCGCCCTTACGGGTTACAGGGTTTCCCCCACCCGACCTCTCTTGTCACTGAGATTCCAGGTAGACCAGAATGGGGACCTTGACCTCTTAAGTCTATCACTTTTTATTTCAAAGGTGCTTTTAGGGTTCTCACTTGAACTTTAGATGTTTTTATATTGTGACCTAATTTAGAGGTTGGTTGACCCAAGGGGTCAACTTCACCTGACCTGTCCTATAGATGGCAGAATGATTCTAAGTTTGGAGCCTAGAGATCACCCTGATTTGACTCCCAGGTTATTAGGTCCAAAAATTTTAAGATTCAATTTATGGTGCAGCGACGCCTCGGCTCTCCACGATGTGGGACTAAAGCCTCTTCCCTGATTTCGCGCGCGCCCGCAGACTTGCGTGTCATCCCCACAGCTGCTGGCTCTGCTAGCGCTCCTTACTGGACCAGGGCACTTCGCGACACCCGCACGAATACGCAGCACCTGCAGCCTGGGAACCCTGGCGCCTGGAACAGCTACGGAGCTTCTTCAACTGTCGTCCATTACGGCAGGAGCGTCGACACTGTCAGACACAAAACGAGACTCTCGGCCCAATCAGACCAGCTAGAGACCTTCAATGGCGGCAAGAGCTGCGACCTGTCATACACAAGAACGGCCTATTGGCCCAATTAGATTAGCTAGAAACCTTCGCCGTAGCACGGCGAAGATGATGCGCAGTGCTGCAGGCCGCAAGTTGGCCTAGGCGTGCGTGCCTAGGTCAACCTGTGGTCGGAGATGTGGGGTTGATCGAGGGGTGATTGTGGAGGTCTGGAGTGGCAGTGGAGGGGTGGACAGAGTTCCTGGTGGTGAGGCAGAGCTCACGAGAGGGTTGGCGGGCCGTGTGGAGGGGCGGAGTGGTGTGGGCGGCTCGCCGGAGGGCGGTCGGAGGCGAGGACGATGGAGGTGGTTAAGCACTGTCGGGGTGTAATTGGATAAAATAGCAGGGGGAAAAGAGAGAGGAGAGGATGGAGAGGGTATCTGGGGTGATCTGGAAGGAATGGAGGCAGCGGGGTGGACGGCGCGTAACTGCCGTCGTCGGGGAAGGACCCTGAGGGAGGAAGCGGCGACGAGGATGAGGGCAGGGGCACGTGCGCTGGGTACGGCGCGACGCGGGAGGAAGCGGCGGAGTTGACTCTGCTGCTGGTATGGCAGCAGAGCGACGAGAAGGAGGGGAGGAGGTCGTCGGAGCTTGCGGGTCTTTTGGCCGGAGATGGGAGAGAGGAAATTTGAGGGGATCTCCGTCAAATTCAAGCTTAAGATGAGCGGCCGGAGGTGTAGTCTCTTTTATAGGCACTGGGCCGATTGTTCAGGGCGTGGAGGGCACGCAATCGTCTGAGGACGGTCGTCGGAGATGGAAAGAGGTTAAGATACCCAAATCTCTCGTGCGTTCGCACGAGAGATTGGGTTCACACCAGGGATCAAGATTGGCCTCAGATGGAAGGGAATTCCTCAGAGAATCTCCCTTCCATTTCTGGGAGGGGATCTCTGAGGAATCAGAGAGGATTCCCTCTCAAATCCTCGTCGAAGCAGGATTCTACCCCAATAGTGGCGGCAGGACCTGATTGCAAAGGTGGCGAGGAACTTAGGGGGCTCTCTGCAAAGATATTCAAAAGATAGGGACCAAATTGTGATTTGGGTGTACTAAATTGTAAAGTAGGTCAAGATGACGTTCCCTTAGGTCCAAATTTTGGTATAAACCTAATTTGGACCTAAGGAATCCAATGGTGAAGTTGGATTTTAGGTTTGATCACGTTTGACTAGATATTTTGCGTAAAAACCCAAATTAGGTCAATTGATGAATTAGGACCCTAATCTAAGTCAAACTGTGTTCCAAAGGCCAAATTAAGTGTTCTAAACCGTATAGGATGTTTTTCCATGATTTTTAGAGGGTTCAATTGATTTTTATTCTAACCTGAACCTTGTTAATTTAAGCGGGTCTGTTTTAGGGTTACCAAGTGTCATTTAATTCTTAGATTGCACGTAAACCCATTTCTGATTGACTCAACTCACTTTTTATCTCATTTAGACCATTTGACCTATGTTTTGCCTCTAAGAAATCCCGTTTATGTACTGCAATGGTAAAATTGCAGTTTTAACCTTCTCAGAGCACTTGTTCCTTCAGTTAAACCTTCTTCTAGGTTATGTAGGAGCTTTTATCTTCTTTATTGGGTCAAAATGAGCTAGTTATGGCTCATGATGAGGCTCTCATTACACGACCTGGCCTTAGCAGCTGCATCCTTGCCTCTCTTCGTAGACCTGCTTGTTGCCTTCGCCCAAGTCTCTACAGCTTGCCTCAGCTGGGATCCTGCTGCTTCAGGGCCTAGAGCTCGCGTGGAAGCTCCTTCAGTCGTCGTCAATGGCGGCTGGGGCTCTGACCCTGTCAGACAGAAACACGGCCTCTTGGCCTAATCATACTACAGGGTGACCTTCGCCATGGCACGACGAAGGTGATGCGGGGTGTAGCAGGTTGTGGGGCGATGTCTGGCGGCAGGGCTAGGTCAGACTGCGACCGGAAAAATGGGTCTGATTGGGGGAGTGTTGTGGGGGTGTGGAGTGGCAGTGGAGGGGCGGAAGTGGTTCAGTGTGATGAGGCGGTGGTTTTGGGTCGGCCGGCGAGTCGTGTGGAGTGGTGGAATGATGGGGGCGACTCGCCAGAGGTTGGCCGGAGGCATGGAAGACGAGGGTGGTTAAGCGTTGTCGAGGGGCGGTCTGAATAAAAAGATGTGAGGGA
Source organism: Thalassia testudinum (assembly GCA_037157565.1). NCBI lineage: Eukaryota > Viridiplantae > Streptophyta > Magnoliopsida > Alismatales > Hydrocharitaceae > Thalassia > Thalassia testudinum. Next base: position 63,318,256 of record JAZHRO010000022.1, on the reverse strand, counting down.
AAGAGAGAAAGGAGTACAGGGAGTATCAAGAACTTAGCTGTAGGGACGAAGGGGGTCGGAGCAGGGCGGCAGTCGTGCCGACTGTCGCCGGAGAAGAAATACCCAGAGGGGGAGGGCGGCGGCGAGGAAGAGAGCCGGAGGGCGCGTGCTGGGTACGGCGCGACGCGGGAAGAGCAGGCGAAGGTGGCTCTGTTACTGGTATTGCAGCAGAGCGACGAGACGGAGGAGGAGGAGCCGCCGGAGCTGGTGGGTTTCTACCGGAGTGGGAAGAGAGGAATGGTAGGGGTTTTCTCCATCAGGACCAAGCTCTCAGAATCGGCTGGCGACGCCGGTCCTTATAAAGGCGGTGGTGGAGGGGTGGGCGCAGGGAGGCAACGTGCCTCCCTCTCCGGAGAATGGTCGGGATTTTGACCCATACCTTCCGCACGTTCGCACGGAAGGTGTGGGCGAGGATAGAAGGCATGGTGGTGTCCCTGCGACAACAGACGTCGCAGGGAACACCAGGTTCAACCTGCAAGACGCATCCCTCACCCTGCGCGGCACCATGCTCCGCGCAAAGTCGCCAGAAGGGACCTGTATGCGAAGAACGACGAAGAACCTAGGGGCCAAAATGCAAGGATTTCGAAAGTTGAGGGTAAAAAAGTAATAGATGAGGATCAAATTGCAAAGTCGGTCAAGAAGGTCTCTTCTTAGGCTCAAGTTTTTATGCATGACTAAATGGGACCTAAGGATTCTAATGGTGAATTTTATTTCTAGGTCAGACCTTATTTGACCGGCCAATTAATGTAAGAAACCCTAATTAAATCATTAATTGGGCATGGTTCGCAATGTAGGTCAAAATGAGTTCCCAAGGCCAAATTGAAGGTTCTAAACCCTAGAGATTATTTTTCTATGAATTTTAGAGGGTTTAGTCAATTTTTACCCTGCCTCAAACCTCGTGAATTGAAGTGGGTTTGTTTTAGGGTTACAAAATGTCATTTAATTCCTTGGAGTTGCTGTAGCCCTTGTTGGATCAGATCATCCCACTTTCCTTCTTATTAGGTTAGTTTGACCTATGTTTGGACCCTGAGTTACCCTATTTACAGATTGTGTTGGTGAAATTACATTTTTACCCCTTATGACTTATTTTCTTGTTAAACTCAGAATTCTTTGAGTCAAGCCTTTCTTTGAGTTATGTAGGAGCTTTTTCTCGCATATTTAGGTTAGATTGTGCTAGTCAGGGTTCATGATGAGGTTCTCATCATACCCCCATGCTTAGCTTTTGCTAGTCCCTTAGCAAAAACTTAAGGTTTTAACCTTTGTTCTAGACCATGATGTTTTTAATAACTTCAGATAAGTGCTTTTCATTTGAACTTAGATTATGTTAGAAAGCTGACCATAGGCCTAAAAGGTACTCTAGTACCAACCAAGATCCAGATCTGTCCAGCCTCAGCCTCAGTCCTTAGCAAAGGTTTTTAAGACCCACAAGAACTAACCTAAGGTCTATTGGACTTTTGTGGTTAAAGCACCCGTGCTTGAAATGATTTTAGCCCTGGCTCAGTTCGCAGTGTGTTTTGTAAGAGAGAGACATAGAAAATTTTTCTGTTTGGAGAGTTTTCTCTCTCTTTTTTCTTTTTAATTCTAGCTTAGGATTGACTTTTCAACACGGTCTGTATCAGATTCCTTGCTCCCATCATCAATCCTCAAGGGTTCCTGGAAATCTATGCTTCGAGATAGCACCGCCCATGGCAACCCCCCGGAACCCTGGCTATTGAGATTTCGAGATAATCCCATCCATGGTGTTCCGTGGCTGAATCCAGACCCTGGCAATTGACACTTCGTGATAATGCCATCCATGAAATCTGAACTAGCAGAGTGCTTACATGCCCCCAGTAGGATTTGTAAATATCCTAAGAGACAAGCACCGAGGAGATGATATTTTGTTATGCATCTTCGAGGGGAATTTCCCACCTCTCCGCGCTGGGAACTCGTCTAAATCAACTTGTGTTGATCGGACGCTCCTACTCTAGGTGTACTTTTCAGAATTTGCGACGCTTCTGCGTGATTTTGATTTTTACGCTTACTGAACCAGGCTGTGTGTGAGGTTAGGGTGCTTAGGTTACTGAGTCCCGTAAACCAAAAGTTAGTTAATGGGGCCAAATACTCCCTAAGCCTTAGACCTAATACTTAAGCTTTTCATTTTCCTCAACCTCTTGAGGAATGTCAAGATCTTAATGGGTACTAAGAGTCTATCCAAGAATGCCTAAAGTTTGCGTTCTTACTAATCTCACCATGCACTTTTCATTTCTTTTCTTGAATAAGGTCTAGAACTTAGGTCAATCCCTTAGTTTCTTACTAATGACTATCACTCTTTTCTTTCATTTTTGTGCTCCTTTTTCATTTTGTTTCTTTTCCTTCTCCCACAAAATTTCCTTTCTCCTCTTATTCTTTTATTCTTTTTTGAATTTTTTTTTTTTTGGTGTTTTTGGCATATGTGAATTTTTTTTGTTTAAAACCTTTTCTTACAAGTTTTGCACTTTTATACCCCCCATGCCTAAGGTTTGCAATGTCCTCATTGTGACTTAAGGGGTTTTTATTTACTTAGTTCATTCCTTAGACAGATGTTTGAAGAGTGAATGGGTCGGGATGATTGTTGCGGACGATTTCTAATCCCTGATGCAAGCATCTGAGGTGGAGTCGGCTATCTATAAGGGCGAACCTTAAGTGCACAAAGGTGTCAAAAAGGTTTTAGGTTTTCAAGGAAAATGATGGGCTGCCTCCGGTTAAGCGTTGAGTTTTACGCCATCGGCTGGGTGCAATAAGCTCAAGGGGAATGGAGGATATAAGATGATTCAGCCAAATTAATAGAAGTTACATCAATGAACGGCTTGAGTCTCTGACCGTTCACGATGAAAGTTTCGGAGTCGTGGCTGAGCGGACTGATTTCGATGGCTCCATTTCCAAAAATCTGTCGGACCAAATATGGTCCGATCCACTTTGATCGCAACTTTCCAGGGAAAAGTTTGAGTCGGGCATCAAAGAGTAGGACCTTCTGACCAGGATGAAAGATCTTTCTCGAGATATGCTTGTCATGGAAGGCTTTAACCCGCTCCTTGTAGATTCGCGAGTTCTCATACACGTCTAGGCGTAATTCTTCGATCTCACTGATTTGAAGTTTTCTGTGGGTTCCAACCTTCGAAAGATCTAGATTACAGTTCCGTACTGCCCAATAGGCTTTATGCTCCAGTTCGACGGGAAGGTGACACAGCTTCCCATACACCAGTCTAAAGGGAGACATGCCTAATTGGGTTTTGTGGGCGGTCCTATAGGCCCACAAGGCTTCAGGAAGTCGGGATGACCAGTCCTTACTGTCAGGCCGAACAGTGACCTGCAGGATTTTCTTGATCTCCCGATTTGATAGCTCAGCTAGACCATTAATTTGGGGGTGGTAAGGAGTATAGATTCGATGAGACACCCCGTATTTGGTCATCAGTGACCTAAACTGAGCATTTGTGAAATGGGTCCCCCCATCAGAGATTATAGCACGAGGAATCCCGAACCTTGAGAAAATGTTTTGATGAATGAATTTAAGAACGATTTTGTGATCACAGGTTTGGGCCGGTATGGCTTCGATCCATTTGGACATGTAGTCCACAGCAAGCAGAATGTATTCGAAACCATCCTAAACAGGAAAGGGACACAAAATCAATCCCCCAAACATCAAAGATTTCGCATATGAGAATCGGCTGCAAAGGCATCATGTCACGACGGCTCATGTTGCCCAAAGCCTGGCGACGAATTCATGCCTTGCAGTGACTGTATGCATCTTTGAACAGCATGGGCCAGTAAAAGCCACACTGGAGGACTTTTGATGCAGTTTTATGCCCAGAGAAATGGCCACCGCATGCCTGGTCATGGCAGAAAGAGAGAATATTGTTGATTTCCTCTTCCGGGACACATCTCTGGATGACTTGATCAGTACCTATGCGGAAAAGGTACGGGTCTTCCCAAGTGTAATACTTGGTATTAGAACGCAATTTGTCTTTCTTGGCCTTCGGTCAATCAGACGAGATCTGATGAGATGCCAAGTAGTTTACTATATCAGCAAACCATGGAAGTCTAGTACTGATAGTCAGCAGGTGCTCATCAGGAAAATGTTCCGTGATGGGTCTGGAAGGGTTGATAATCTTAGAAGGAAGACGGGACAAATGGTCGGCTACCACATTCTGCCTTCCCGCCTTGTCGCGAATCTCGAGGTCGAATTCTTGCAATAACAAGATCCATTGGATTAATCGGGGCTTCTCATCCTTCTTGTCAAGGAGATGCCTTACAGTCGTGTGATCCGAGTAGATGATGATGTGGGAACCCAGGAGATACGATCGGAATTTTTCAAGGGCAAATACTACGGCTAGTAGCTCTTTCTCCGTAACCGTGTAGTTATGCTGAGCCTCGTCAAGTGTCTTGCTAGCGTAGTAGATGACCACGGGTTTCCCGTCAGCTTTCTGCCCCAGGACCGCTCCTACAGCGAAATCAGACGCGTCACACATGATCTCAAAGGGTTGAGACCAGTCAGGGGATTGTAGGATAGGTGCCTGGGTGACTCGGTCACGAAGGTTTTCAAAGGCTAGTGTGCATTCCCTAGAGATTTCAAAGGGTACATCCTTAGAGAGAAGAGAAGTCAAGGGGCACGCGATTTCGAGAAATCAGGAATGAAACGACGGTAAAAACTGACGTGCCCCAGAAAAGAACGGATGTCCTTGATCGAGCTAGGCATAGGAAGGCGAGAGATCAGATCAACCTTAGCTCGATCCACTTGGATGCCCTTTTCCGAAATTAAATGTCCCAGGACAATTCTCTCAGGCACCATGAAATGACTCTTTTCCCAGGAAAGAACCAAATTCACATCGATGCATCGCCTGAGTATCTGGACCAAGTGTTGGAGGCAATCGTCAAATGATACTCCAAAAATTGAAAAGTCATCCATGAAGACTTCCAGATAGTCACCTACCATATCTGAGAATATGGCAAGCATGCACCGCTGAAAAGTAGCGGGTGCATTGCAAAGACCGAAAGGCATCCTTCGGAATGCGTATGTTCCTAAGGGGCAGGTGAACGTAGTCTTTTCTTGGTCCTCAGGATGGATTGCCACCTGGTTGTAACCGGAGTACCCGTCAAAAAAGCAGAAGAACCTATTTCCCGCTAATTTCTCGAGAATCTGATCAATGAAAGGCAGTGGGAAATGATCCTTCTTTGTGGAGGAATTGAGTCGGCGGTAATCTATACAGACTCTCCACGAGTTGGCTAATCGGGTAAGAATGACTTCTTCGGTTTCAGTCGTTATAGTGATGAGTCCTACCTTCTTGGGCACGACCTGAATTGGGCTCACCCAACGACTATCGGAGATCGGGTAGATGATCCCGGCATCTAACCACTTGATGATCTCCTTTTTCACGACCTCCTGCAGATTGGGGTTCAAGCGTCTCTGCATTTCACGAGAAGGTCATGTGCCCTCTTCTGAATAGATATGATGAGTACAATATGAGGGACTTATTCCAGTCAGATCATCGAGAGTCCACCCGATGGCTCTGTGATGTTGCTGGAGGACAGCAATCAGACGGGATTCCTATTCGGGATTGAGGTTGGAATTGATAATCACAGGAAGGGTCTGATTAGAACCCAAAAAGATGTATTTCAAGTGAGCAGGAAGGGACTTTAGTTCTAGGATGGGGTTATCAGCAGCGGCGGATGGTTCAGAATAGACATGAGGTTCAAGGGTAGGAGCTACTGGGTTGTCCAAATCTGGATTCGACTCCTCTATTTGCAGGTCAAGATCTTTCTGCGGTTGATGAGGTATAATCAGGTCATTCTGGAAGTGTGTTTCATCAACCAAAGCCCTAATGTCACAAATCTGTTCGATGACACCGCAATTGATTCCTTGTTGGGCCTTAAATATATCAATTTTCAATTTTTGATTCCCAAATTTGAGCTCTATTTGGCCCTCCTCACAGCTAATGTTGGCTCTAGCAGTAGCCAAGAAAGGTTTCCCTAAAATGATTGGTGTATCCCTAGGGTTCTCAGGTGCGTCCATGTCTAAGACTATAAAGTCTACAGGAAAGTAGAAATCCCGCACTCTCACAATAACATCCTCGAGAATCCCTTTTGGTGACTTTATAGATCGATCTGCTAATTGTAATGTCACCTCAGTTGGTTTCAGCTCAGATTCTTCTAGATTGTTAAGTAAGGATGTGGGTATCAGATTTATGAAAGCACCCAAGTCTAGCAATGCTCTATCAAATTGTGTATCTCCTATCTTACAGGAAATCAAGGGAGTACCAGGATCTTTAGCCTTGGGTGGGAGTCTACTTAGGATTACAAAGCTGGATTGCTCTGACAGAACAATTGGACTCCCACTCTTGGTTCGCGGCTTACGCTGGGGTGTACACACATTCTTTAAGAATCGTGCGTAAGCCGGTACGTGGCGGATTGCATCCATCAAGGGGATGTTTATGTGGACCTGCTCAAAGAGCTTGACCAGGTCCTCCTCTGGTGCCACGGGCTTGGTAGTCTTCTTTCCCTTGGTTAAGGCCTCGGGAAATGAAACCTTGGTTGGTTCTTCTAGGATAGGTCCAGGTCTTTGATCTGGGATAGGGATAGGAACGTCCTGGATTACCATCCTAGGCTTGGGGTCACTACCAGGCTTGGAGTGGCTTGGGTAAGGTGGATCTTGGGTTTCCTTGCCACTACGGGTTGTCACGGAATTAAGTCCTGCCTGGTTTTGGTTGGGATTGGGTAAGATGGGTTGCTGATAGCCCGCAAAAGAAGTGGAAGCCTCCATCCCGTCGAGTGAAGGAATAGAGGGAGCCTGATAAGTCATATGGGCTTGGCTCGGGTTTTGGTTCATAACGCGCCGCTGGGTTGGCACGTTATTTTGGTTAGGAAGAGGTTGGGAAGGGAGAGTGCCTTGCTGGCGAGAATTTGCCAACTGGGCCAGCTGATTTCGGACCTCTGTAAGCTCGTCCTTGTGTTGTTTTTGGATAGCCGCATTCGTTCTTTGAATGTCAGCCAGAGTCTGAAGGATAAGGGACATTTGATCCTGATTTGGCCCTGATGGATAAGTAGGGTTGGGCCTAGGCTAAGGCGGCTGGTAAGGACGAGGGGGTTGTGGGCGGGGCTGAAAGGGTAGTCTTTGGGTTTGGGAATTTCCCGCCCACTGAAAGTTGGGATGGTTTCGCCATCCAGGGTTATAGGTGTTGGAGAATGGGTCGTTCTGGATGGTGTTGAGGTCCTCGCAGGTCTGAGGAACCTCCAGAGAGTCAGAGAAAGGGGGAATGGAATTTCCTGGGCTGGCATAAAGAGGATCGGATGGTGGATATGGATCCATCCCAGGAGAAGATCGATGGAGAATGTTTTGCACAGTCTCCCGCGTGGAAGGGGGCTGTGCAAAGGAGCTATGCGCAGAGGTGGCTCGCTGCAAGTGCTGAATCAGCTCATCCACCTTCTTTTCAATGATTGAGACCTTGTCCAATCGACTGGCCATTAATTCCAGGTCAACTGATGCAGACAGGCCCTGCGTCTCATGTGCTCCCCTAAGATTTGTCGATGCGCGGGTATTCGTCCTGTCGAATAATCCCATGGAGTCATTGTTGATGGAGTTCTCGCACGTGTTTTCGAGAATCTCCCACATGGTGTCCTCATCTTAACCCATGATATTCCCTCCGCAGGTTGCATTCACGAAAAGACGGATGTCTTCATGGAGTCCCTGGTAAAAAGATTGTACTTGTTCCCATTTAGGAACTCCGTGATGGGGGCACTTTCTCATGAGATCCTGAAAGCGATCCCTTGCCTCATGGAGAGGTTCCCCTGTTTGTCGAGTGAAGTGAGTAATTTGATGGCGCAAGGCATTGGTCCGACCAACGGGAAAGAACTTTTTCAAAAATTCGGACTGAAGTTCTTCCCAAGTGTTGATCGGCCGGGTCTGAGTTTGATACCAATGAGCGGCCTTGTCCATAAGAGAGAAGGAGAACATCTTCATGAGAAGAATATCCCGATTTTGTGCATATGACCCAAAAGTTTGGGCCAGATGCTTTAGCTGCTTGATGTGCTGGAAGGGATCTTCGGAATTAAGCCCATGGAATTTAGGTTTAGCATGAATCATATTGGGCTTTAATTCAGAATCAGGTCCTCCAGTCGGGATTCTGACTCGAGGCTCAATGGCCACCGCAACAGGATTATAATGGTCCCATATCATAGGACGCTCGGTGGGTGCACAAAGTTTTGGAAGAGGTCACTGAGTCGCTGAAGCTGGTGCTCCAGATTGTTTTCTTCCTCAACTGGCTGAGCCATGATGGGGGAAGAAGAAGAGCTTGGTTCAGAATCAGATGAGAGAATAATGGGGTGGGGTTGCTGCACAAACACGGGTGTCGAGGCATGGCCTTGACGAGAGGGAATTCCTAAAGGAGGTCTTAAGGACCTCCTACCGTACATGCACTGTTGGAATAGATGAGTTTAGAAGGTGCTGGACCCAATCGAGACACCCAAAAATTGTTGGGTGACTATAGAGGTACGGGGCAGATGGACCCCTTGATCAAAAAGATCGTCCACCTGAGAATTACCTGGGCAGCCAGAGAGGGTAAGTCCCGCGAAGACCCCTACAGGGTAGAGAGTCCCCACGGGTTATAGGGTTTCCCCTACCCGACCTCTCTTGTCACTGCGGTTCCAGGTAGACCAGAATGGGGATCTTGACCTCTTAAGTCTACCTCTTTTACTTTAAGATTAAGGTGCTTAAGGTTCCACTTGAACTCTTAGGTATGTTTTTGTGAAAAAGGGTGACATAATTTGAAGGTTGGTTGACCCTAAGAGTCAACTTCACCTAGTGATTTTGAGAACTTATTAGGTCTTGTTTTTTAGGGTTCAAGTGTTTAGAGAGCCAATTTGTTTAGGGTTTTTCTTAATAGGCATTTTAAACCAATGGCTTAGGCACACCTCTTTTTGGGAAGATCTTTTCTTTGTTAATAGAAGGCATGTCTCTAAAAACCCTAGATTTTCAATCCTTGGATTGGCTCTAGTTGGTTCATTTTAGTTGCCTCAAAATTTTAGTATCTAGGGCTCAATCAAGAAGGTTTTAGCCCTAGTTACCTTAGTTGGATGGATAGTTAAGCATGTGTTGAAATGAAAATTAGGCAACTCTGATGAATTACTATGTATGATGCAGGTAGCCCTAAGTTGAATTTTCTTTTTGTTCCTTTTCAGATTTTAAGGGAGTTAAGAAAGGGCTAATGAGGATTACCTGTTTAGTGGAGTGTTTGTTGTGCGGCTGCTCTTCTCATTTTTACCTGCACATAAGAGAGAGAAAAAGATTAGCAATCTCTTAAAAGAAATTCAAAGCTTCTAGAATAACCGTGCTCCCCGGCAACGGCGCCAATGAAAATGGCGATTGGTCGACCGAACCATGGCTAGTCTTTGTTTGTTTTAGTGCTTATTACAGAAATATCGTTGTGGTATAGATAAAATAGCTATGGTTGTCGTTGCCATTACAATTTTACTCAGAAATATTTTTCCCGAGGTTGAACTCAGGGAGATACTGGAATTCTAGAAGTACGATATTTCTTTATTACAAAAATAAGAGAGAGAGAGGGAGAAGTAGATTTCTGTTTCTTGGCTTTTTCTTCTTTTCTTTCTCTCTTTGCTTGTCTTCTTTTTCTCTTCTTTTTCTTCTTTTCTTTACGGGTCTTCTTCAGTTCTTCTTCTTCTTCTTCTCTTCTTTATCTTCTTTCTTTCTTTTTCTTTCTTCCTTCTCTTTTTTTTTCTTTCAGCTGTGGAACCTTTTCTTTTCTTTTTCTTCTTCTCTTCTTTCTCTTCAGAGCTTCATCCGTCGTCTAATATCTCAGTCAGACGGCTTAAACGGTGGTCTGCTACAGTGCTTCCCCTTTCTTCCTTTGCTGCTTCTCCTTCTTCTCTTCTTCTTCTTCCTTGGCCTTCTGCAGTTCTTCTTCTTCCTGCGGCCAAGTGTGAATCTTTTTCCTCGCACCATGTCCCTGCACAAACCACAACAAAACCTAACCCTTCCCTCTACCAGCACGTCTCTCTCTCTTATTTTGCAAATCGCTCATAGGAAGCTCTCCAAGATCTGGGTTATCGGGTTGGGTTGCGTACCCGGGACCAGGTGTACCAGCGTGTATGGTACGCAAGGAGTGCGCAGGTGGTGTTGGGTCGGGTCCGCCGGATCCGCGTGGTGAACTCGCGGACCGGGCGGGTGAGTGGGGTGCGGGACCTCACCCCGTGTGTCTAGAGGTGCTTAAGAGAAAACACAAAATCAATTTAAGCCAGTGCAGCGTTTCGAAATCCCACGATGTAGGACTAAACTCTGTCCCTTGCTCGCGCGCACCCGCAGGAGAGCCACGACCTGGCCTCAGCAGCTGCATCCTCGCCTCTCTTCGCAGACCTGCTTGTTGCCTTCGCCTGAGTCTCTGTAGCTTGCCTCAACTGGGATCCTACTGCTGCAGGGCCTGGAGCTCGCGTGGAAGCTCCTTCAGTCGTCATCAATGGCGGCTGGGGCTCCGACCCTGTCAGATAGAAACATGGTCTCTTGGCCTAATCAGACTACAGGGTGACCTTCGCCGTGGCATGGCGAAGGTGATGCGGGGTGTAGCAGGTTGTGGGGCGGTGTCTGTTGGCGGGGCTAGGTCGGACTGCGACCGGAAAAATGGGTCTGATTGGGGGAGTGTTGTGGGGGTGTGGAGTGGCAGTGGAGGGGCAGAAGTGGTTCAGTGTGATGAGGCAGAGGTTTTGGGTCGGTCGGCAAGTCGTGCGGAGTGGTGGAATGATGGGGGCGACTCGTCGGAGGTTGGCCGGAGGTGTGGAAGATGAGGGTGGTCAAGCGTTGTCGAGGGGCGGTCTGAATAAAAAGATGCGAGGGAAAGAGAGAGAGGAGTATAGGGAGTATCTAGAACTTAGCTGTAGGGACGAAGGGGGTCGGAGCAGGGCGGCAGTCGTGCTGACTATAGACGGAGAAGAAATACCCGGAGGGGGAGGGCGACGGCGAGGAAGAGAGCCGGAGGGCGCGCGCTGGGTATGGCGCGACGCGGAAGAGCAGGCGAAGGTGGCTCTACTGCTGGTATTGCAGCAGAGCGACGAGACGGAGGAGGAGGAGCCGCCGGAGCTAGTGGGTTTCTGCTGGAGTGGGAAGAGAGGAATGGTAGGGGTTTTCTCCGTCAGGACCAAGCTCTCAGAATCGGCTGGCGACGCCGGTCCTTATAAAGGCGGTGGCGGAGGGGTGGGCACAGGGAGGCGACGTGCCTCCCTCGCCGGAGAATGGCTGGGATTTTGACCCATACCTTCTGCGCGTTCGCACGGAAGGTGTAGGCGAGGACAAAAGGCATGGTGGTGTCCCTGCGACAGCAGACGTCGCAGGGAACACCGGGTTCAACCTGCAGGACGCCTCCGTTACCCTGCGCGGCGCCATGCTCTGCGCAAAGTCGTCGGAGCATGGCGCTGCGCAGAGACTTGTAGGAGGGACCTGTATGCAAAGAATGACGAAGAACCTAGGGGCCAAAATGCAAGGATTTCGAAAGTTGAGGGTCAAAAGGTAATAGATGAGGACCAAATTGCAAAGTCAGTCAAGAAGGTCTCTTCTTAGGCTCAAGTTTTTATGAATGACTAAATGGGACCTAAGGATTCTAATGGTGAATTTTATTTCTAGGTCAGACCTTGTTTGATCGGCCAATTTACGTAAAAAACTTAAATTAAATCATTAATTGGGCATGGTTCTCAATGTAGGTCAAAATGGGTTCCCAAGGCCAAATTGAAGGTTCTAAGCCCTAGAGATTATTTTTCTATGAATTTTAGAGGGTTTAGTCGATTTTACCCTGCCTCAAACCTTGTGAATTGAAGTAGATTTATTTTAGAGTTACAGAATGTCATTTAATTCCTTGGAGCTACTATAGCCCTTGTTAGATCATATCATCCCACTTTCCTTCTTATTAGGTTAGTTTGACCTATGTTTGGACCCTAAGTTACCTTTTTTACAGATTGTGTTGGTGAAATTACATTTTTACCCCTTATGACTTATTTTCTTGTTAAACTCAGAATTCTCTGAGTCAAGCCTTTCTTTAAGTTATGTAGGAGCTTTTTCTCGCATATTTAGGTTAGATTGTGCTAGTTAGGGTTCATGATAAGGTTCTCATCACCTTGGACTAAGGTTCGCTACCCCCAGGCCCCGTGAGGCCAAAGAACGTAAGGCTTGTATGGCACCTAGGGGGGTACCCCGAAGAGGGACCTCGATAGCCACAGGTAGCCGATGCCACCTTTGCCGCAAGCTAAGAGCCGCACAGCTCATCACCCCATTCAAACAGGCTGGCGGAGTCACCTGGGTTTCCCGTCATTTAGACATCGCCACCAAAACCCTCGTGACGTGTCGATTTTCACTTTCGATTAAGATGATTAAGATGGTTTGTCGTTGTATTTTAAAGTGGTGGAAAATCGACTAATCAAAGTATTAAATTGAAAATAAACCACTCGAGAGAGCGGGTCGTGTCCACAGGGTGGCAATGGCCTATTTAAACTCACAAGGGTCAAAAATCGATGTTCACTATTAATTTCGTCAAGAAACCGAATCAAAATTGCTTTCAGATTAGGTAAACAATAAGAACTAATGCTGAAATAGTAATTTTGCACAACTAAAGGATATATTTTTCAATGCACTTAATAAATTAATAATAAAAGTTCTCAATGGCACTAAATGTAAATTTTAATAGGAGCTTTACTGTAGCAAAATAGGGAAAATTCTTCCCCTTGTCCGTGCGCGAGAAGGAGGCTGCGATTGAAGGCGAGAAGCTCACCAGAGGTTGAGTGAGATGAGGGCTATTCGACAGTGGTGGTCTCGTGGCCAACGGTGGCCGGAGGCGGCAGCGGTGAGGAGAGGAGCGGCGGTGGTCGGCGATGGCTGCAGCTCTCTACTACTGCTAGTGTGGCACTCGCAAAGGCGCGCAGGCAAGGGGCATCAGACGACCACGCGCTTGCAGGAGGAGTCGGCGAAGGTGTGGGCGGGTTGTGCAGGCGCACGTGGGCGTTGCTGGGCTCGACCGTAGGTGCTGCTGCTGCGAGCTGCAGGTGGCGGAAGTGGTGCTGCACGCTACTGAAGGGGACGCAGGCTGCTGGCGGAGCATGTGCAGGTCGAACGCGTGCGGAGGAGAAGGCGCGACTGCTGGAGGTGATGCGCGCCATCACGCGGTGGAGCTGGAGGGCGATGCATGCTGCTGCTGTGCATGTGGAGAGGCGTGACAAGAAGCACAATTGGGCGGCGCTGTAGTTGGTCACTGCATGCAGGTGGGGGCTGCAATCTGGCTGGCAGCGAGATGCAGCATGCTGTTGTTGCACGCGCGCAAGAGAGATGGCAGTGGCTAAGTGGGCGTTGGTGAAGGTGATGGCTGTTGGTAACGGTGGTGGTGGGTTCCGTTGAGTTGGAGGAGAAAACAGAGGAAGAGGAAAATGAGGAAGAAGATGGAGGTGGTACTGTAGGGCTTCAGACTTCTGGGAACATTCCTAGACGTCTTAAACTTGCGAGAATGGCTACTGGTGTGTGGCTGCGATGGTGGCTGCTGGTGATGGTGGTGAGGGTGGTGCACACTGAGGTGCTCACGGTAATGTGCACAGTCCAACAGTGGTGCAGCAGTCTGTCACCCTGCTTGCCTGCAGTGGTGTGGAGTTGCGAATATGGTAGGAGGCCGACGGTGGCAGAATGGAGGAGAGCTTGACTCTCTATGTAGTAGTGGATCGGGGGTGATGGCCTGCCCTGCTGGTGCTGTTGAGGTCTTCTTTTATGGCTGCAGGATCATGGAGAGGAAGAAGCGTTGGAGAAGAGGGATCGTCGACGATGTGCAGTATCCTCTCTCCTCAGCAATTAAGGCATGCATTCAGCATGAGAAGCTGTTGCTGCGAAGAGAATAAAAATAAAGAAAAATGATTATTGGGTTATTTATTTGTAAAACCTTAACTTCTATGTTAAATTCAAAACACTAATTGTAATGCAACCCATTTCAATGCATTATATTCTAAATAAATTCTAGATGATATTATCAATGCATGTAATGCATGAAATACATGAGATTTTATGTTATCATATTTACACATTAATGTATGTTATATAAATGTACATGTTAACTTAATGTCTAGGCATTAAAATGCATACTTAGCCCACAAATATGGGCTCATCAAATGCCCCCATGCTTAGTTTTTGCTAGTCTATAGCAAATTTAAGCAATAACCCAACTCTTCAAGTGGACTAGCCAACCCAATCGATCTTCCTTTAGAAACATGTTAAGTTCAAACTTTAGACCTATGGTTCCAAAGTAATTGCTAAGTTACATACTAGGTCGGCTAAAAATGAGTTGCAGGCATAGGTTTCCCTAATTTCTAACTCTACCCTACGATTTATTGGTCCTAGAGATTAAAGCATCCGTGCATGTGCATTGGTCGGAGTTATTTGAGATTGGTTTGATTGCCAACCAGGAAAGAGAGTAAGAAAGGGATTTTTTTTAATATATAATTTTTTTATTTGATTCCTCTAAGTCTAACCTTGGATAAACTCTCAACACGGTCTGTGTCGGATTCATTGTCCCCATCACCGAACCTCGAAGGGTGCCTGGCTTTCGATGCTTCGAGATAGCACCACCCATAGCGACCCCACGAACTCCTGGCAATTAACACTTCGAGATAGTATCGCCTAGGGATTTCTAAAGTGAATTCAGGCCTGTGGCAATCGACACTTCGAGATAGGGCCGCCCATGGTACCTAAACCGCACAATGCGCTTACATGCCCCCAGTAGAATGGATATCCTAAGAGACAAGCGCTGAGGAGGTGAAATCGCACCCTCAAGGTGAGTATATACTCCATCTCTCCTGTGGCAGGAACTCTTCCAATCAACTTGTGTTTTCAAGCTTCTCCTAAGTCAGAACTAAGAGAACCAAAATTTTTCTCCAAGAAAGGAGTTAGGATGATCACTATTTAAACAAGACCAACTGTGTGTGAATTGTGGATACTTAGGTTTCGAGGACCCATAAATCAAAAGGTAGAAAAAGTCATTAAGTACTACCTTGCCTTTTAACTCAATCCCTGACTTTCCTCAACCTCTTAAGGAATGGTCTGCAACTTAACTCCTACTTGAGTTTTTTCAAGTCCACAAAGGACCCTAAAGGTCTAAAGCTAGTAACTCAACTTAGCTTCTAAGTCAAACCCTAGAGTCAACTTAGTCTAACCTAAAGTTCTGGTTTGCCTAAGAATGCAGGACCCAGCTAGTTAAGCTCAATAATACGAAATGTTTTTTTTTTTTTTTAACAAACGTATGCAATGCAGAATGTTTTAACTAAATGCATGAATGCACTATGTATAAATGCTATGTACAGATTCCTTAGGTCCTATCTCCCCATGCCTAGTTCAAACAATGTCCTCATTGAAAATAAAATCGTCAAGGGAAGACTTTACCTGAGGCGAGAAAGAAAGGAGCTAAGGCTCCTCAAGAGTGACCTCGTCAACCAGATGGCCATCCAAAGTTACATAAGGTTTTAATCATTGGCCGTTGATGGTAAAGGGTGCTGCTGAAGAAGAAGGGCTCTTGATTTCCACAGTCCCGTGCAGAAATACTTTGGTGATAATATAAGGCCCATCCCAACATGATTTCAATTTTCCGGGAAACAACTTAAGTCTGCAATTGAAAAGCCAGACTTGTTGGTTGGGCTCAAAGGTCATTCTAAGGATATATTTATTATGCAATACCTTAGTTCTCTCCTTATAAGCTTGGGAGGTATCATAACTGTCATTTCTTAGCTCCTCAAGCTCAGTCAACTCCAGTAAATGTGCCTTACCTACTTGCTCTAAATCCATGTTGACACTTCAGATAGCCCAAAGTGTTCTATGTTGAAGTTAAACAGGTAAGTGGCATGCTTTCCCGTACACAATCCAGAAGGGAGAAATACCCAAAGGGGTTTTGTAGGCCATTCGATAAGCCCATAAAGCGTCATCGAGCTTTTGGGACCAATCCTTCCTATCCGACCTAATAGTCTTTTCTAAAATGTTCTTGAGCTTCCTATTGGACACTTCAACCTGGCCACTTGTGTGAGGATGACAAGGGGTAGCAATCTTGTGAGTTACTCCCAGACTCCTGAGTAGCCGATTGAAGTGATGATTCCGGAAATGAAGTCCCCTATCACTTATAATCGTCTTGGGGTAGCCAAAGCGAGATATGATATTGGCCTTCACAAATTTCAAAACCACAGAGTGGTCATTTGTGCGTGTAGGGATGGCCTCTATCCACTCGAAGACGTAATCCACTGCCACCAAGATATATTCAAATCCATAGGACGAAGGGAAGGGACCCATGAAGTCCATTCCCTAAACATCAAAAATTTCCACATGTTGGATAGGGTGTTGGGGCATCTCATTCCGCTTCCCAATCGTTCCAGTCTGTTGACATCTGAGACAAGCCTTAACAAAGTAATGGGAATCTTTAAATAAAGAAGGCCACCAAAAACCAGACTGGAGAACCTTAAAAGCTATTTTCTTAGCACTAAAGTGTCCCCCACAATGAAGCTCATGGCAAAATCACAACACACTCTGTTGCTCTTCTTCAGGCACACATCGTCTCCAAACTTGGTCTATCCAATATGAAATAATTCTAGCTCTTCCCAATGAAAGAATCTAGCTTGGGAAATGAATCGCTTCCGTTTTTGTGCATCCCAAGAGTTAGGGGTTTCTCTAGTGACCAAGTAATTAACAGTATCTGCATACCAGGGTGAAGTTGGTGTTACCGCCATAACGGGTTCATCAGGATATGTCTCGCGGATGTCTCCAGATTGAGAGTCATCAAGGGAAAGGTGAGACAAGTGGTCAACCACTACATTTTCCACTCCTTTCTTTTCATGAATTTCCAAGTCAAACTCTTGAAGGAGTAGAATCCATCTAATTAATCGTGGCTTAGAGTCTTTCTTGGCAATGAGATGTTTCACTGCCGCATGATCAGTAAAAATGACCACCTTGGATCCAAGAGGATAAGACCTAAACTTTTCCAGAGCAAAAACTATAGCAAGTAATTCGTTTTCAGTGACAGTGTAGTTTTACTGTGGTTCAGTTAAAGTCTTGCTAGCATAGTATAGCACATGTGATCTTCCCTCAACCCTCTGTCCAAGAACGGCTCCCACTACATAATCTGAAGCATCACACATCAGCTCAAATGGGAGTGTCCAATCAGGAGCTCGAAGAATAGGCATAGAGGTCGAGGCCTCCTTTAATCTATAAAAAGCCTCGGCACACTTTGAATCAAAATCGAAGGAAGATTCCTTTGCTAATAAGTCGCAAAGTGGCCTAGAAATTTTGCTGAAATTCTTAATGAATCTCCTATAAAAGCCTACATGGCCCAGAAAGGATCTAATATGTTTGACATTCGTGGGCAATGGAAGTTTGGAAATATAATTAATGTTAGCCTTATCTACTTCCAAGCCTCTTTTAGACACAACATGCCCAAGTACAATGCCTTTCTATACCATGAAGTGGCTTTCTCCCAGCTAAGGACTAAACCAGTCTCCTTACATCTCTTCAGCACAGTCTCTAAGTGCAGGAGACATTGGTCAAAAGACACGCTGTAAATGGAGAAGTCATCCATAAAAACCTCGACGCACTCGTCAATCATGTTCGAGAAAATGGACATCATACATCGCTGGAAAGTTGCTGGTGCATTACATAATCCAAACGACATATGCCCAAACGCAAAAGTGTCGTAAAGACTAATGAAAGTTGTCTTATCCTGGTCATCAGGGAAGACTGCAACCTGGTTGTACCCAGAATATCCATCTAAAAAGCAAAAATACTTGTTCCCTGCCAATCTCTCTAGGATTTGATCAATAAAGGGCAACGGAAAGTGACCCTTCTGGGTAGCGGTGTTAAGTTTGCGGAAATCAATGCAGACCCTCCAACCAGTTGAGGGTCTGGTCACCACTTCTTCACCCTGGTCATTTGTTTCTACCGTGAAGCCTTCCTTCTTTGGCACCACATGGATTGGACTAACCCATTTGCTATCTGCGATGGGATAAATGTTCCTAACGTCCAACCACTTCAGAATTTCCTTTTTAACCACTTCCCTCATGTTGGGGTTAAGATGTTGATGAGAACTGCATCATGAACCCTAACTAGCACAATTTAATCCAAATAAGTGTGAGAAAGCTCCTACAAAACCTAAAGAGAGACTTAACTCAGAGAATTCTAAGTTAAAAAATAAAATAAATCATAAGGGGTAAAACTGTAATTTCATCAATGCAATGTGCAAACAGAGTAATTAAGGGTCCAAACACAGGTCAAACGAGCTTAATAAGGAAGGAAGTGGGATGATCTGATCTGAAGAGGGTTATAGCAACTTCTAGGAATTAAATGACATTCTGTAACCCTAAAACAAACCCACTTTAATTCATGAGGTTCGAGGAAGGATAAAAATTAAATAAATAAACTAAATTCATGGAAAAATATTCCCTAGGGTTTAGAACCTTCAATTTGGCCTTTGCAACCTATTTTGACCTAAAATGAAAACCATGCCCAATTTATGACTTAATTTCGGTTTTTACGTAAATTGATCGGTCAAACATGGTCTAACCTCAAATCAAATTTCACCATTAAAATCCTTAGGTTCAAATTAGTCTGGTATAAAAATTTGGGCCTAAGAAAAGACCATCTTGACCGATTTTACAAATTGATCCTCTTCATTTACTTTTTGACCCTTATCTTTTGAAACCCTTGCAATTTGCCTCCTATCTTCTCATCGTTCTTTGCAGAATGGTCCCCCCTGCCATTTCTGCACAGCACCATACCTCCGGCGAACTTGCGCGGAGGATGGCGCCGCGCAGGGCAGGACGCCCGTCCTCAGGAACAAGCGGGGGGTTCCCTACGTCGTCCTCTGTCGCAGGGACCCTCCCCTGACATCTGCAACCAACCATGCCTCTCATGCGAACGCACGAAAGGCATGGGTGTCAATTTCCGGCCACTCTCCGGTGAGCGCGGCACGTTGCCTCCTCGATCTCCTCTCCTCGCCAGTGCCTATTTAAGGAGCGACAGGATCTGTCGTCTCCTTCAAGCTCTTTCTGGCGGAGAAACACCCTAGATTTCATCCTTCCCCTCTCCGGTCAGAACGCCCGAGTTTCCGACGAACCTCCCTCCTCCTCCTCGTCACTCTGCTGCCCTACCTACAGCAGAGTCCACTCTGCCCCGTCGTCCCGCGCCAGGCCGTACTAGCTGGTGCCCTCAGATCTCCTCCTCGTCGTCAATAACCCCCTCCTGGGCATCTTCGTCCTCAGCTCCGGCAGGCACGAGCTGGACGCCTCCCTCTCCCCCTTCGTCGATAAAGTAGGTAGGAATCTTCCTCTCTCTCTCCCTTACATTTTTCCCTTCCTGATTTACCCTTTTAATCCACCGACCGCCACTTCCACCTCCACAAACCACCTCACCCCTCACCAACAAGCCCAAAATCTCCCCATCACTCCACTCAATCGTTTCCCCCACTCCATTCACTGCCATTCACCGCCCGACCACCCCCCGAACAAACCCACTTCCGCACACACTGTCTGCCCTAGGAGCACCTCCATAGGCACATTCGCGCCTCGCCGACCCTCGCACTACCTTCGCCACCCTCTGGCGAAGCTCCCTACGTTATCTGATGTGGCCGAGAGGCCATCCTTGTGTTTTCAGGTCTACGCCTCCTCGCCGCCATTGAAGAGCTGCTGAAGCTCCTTCGCAAGCAACTCCAGGATGTCTCCAGCCCAGGCGTGTGCTCCAGGCAGCGCGGGTTGATTCCGCGAGCACGCCCAGGCTTGCGATTGGGGGTGCGAACGTTCGCTGGTGCCCCAATTGGCAGCGTCTTCTCGCCTACGGGCGCGTAGATTGGAGGTGGGACTTTAGTCCCACCTCGTAAGTGTGTGGCCTCGCGCCCACACTTAAATTGAAAAAGTGTATAGGGTTGTTTGCCTTCGGTACACAGGGGTCAGGTCCCTCACCCGCACGCAGCGCGCCACGCGCTCGCCCGCCCTCGCCCGCGCTCATGCCCCGTAGGTCTGGGCCGAATCCAACTACCCGACCAAGCACTCCTCGCCCACCACCGCATGCCGGTGGGCCTGGTCCCGGGCGTACAACCCGAACCCGATTACCTGGCTCTGGGAGAGCTTTCCTAAAGAGAGATTCAGAGAGAGAGAGCCGCGAGGAAGGGGTAGGGGTAGGTTTTGCACTGATCATTGTGTGTGCGCATAGGGAAGAGGGAAAAAGAAGAAGCAGGCGAAGGAAGAAGAAGAGAGGAGGAGCGGCCGAAGACTTAGCTGCACTGAGCAGCTGAAGAAGAAAGGAAGGAGAGGAGCTGAAGGAGAAGAAAAGGAGCCACACTATAGCAAATGTATAGTTAAGTCATCTGAGCACCAGGTCAGACGACGGAAGGTCAGCAGCCAAAGCAGAAAGAAGAAAGAAAGAAGAAGCAAAGAAGAAGAAGAAAACAAGAAGGAGAAAGAAAAGAAAGAAGAGGAACGACCAGAGAAGAAGAAAAGAAAAGAAGGAAGAAGAAAGGAAGACTTAGCAGCTGAAGGCAGAAGCTCCACAGTCGTAGAAAGAAAAGAAGAGAGAAGAGGGCAGATTGAAATAAGAGAAGAAGAAAAGAGAAAAGGAAGAGAAAAGAAGAAGCCAACAAAAAAGACTTTTGCTCCCTCTCTCTCTATCTCTTAATTTTTGTAAAACCTTATATTGTGAATTTATGTTTCTAGAATTATAGTTGCTCCCTGAGTTCGACCTCGGGAATACTTGCCATTTCGAGTAAAAAATTTTGTATTAAGCCGGTAACTGTTTTGTCATGTACCACAACGAATGTAAATAACTATAAAGACGAAACCTATCACCCAGCAGACGTCTATGCATGTCTCGAAAGGGTTTGATGGAATCATCAATATAAATGTGATGCATGCAGAGCATAGAGTCTATACCCTTAATATCAGCAATCGTCCAAGCTATGGCTTCCTTGTGCCTTGATAAATAGTCTAACAAGGCTCCCTATTGCACTTCAGATAGTGCAGATGAGATGATTACAGGGAGCGTATCATTTGGCCTAAGGAATACATACTTGAGAAAGTCTGGGAGGGGTTTCAGTTCAAGGTCAGGGGCTTGTATGGTTGAGGGTTTCATAACAAAAGTCCCCATCTCAGGTAGCAGATCTACCTTAGGCAGACATGATGGGGAAAGAGACTCAGTAGAAACTTCAAGCAATTCCTCAAGTTCTAGCACATCCCCTTCACATTCCTCTAAGAGATGGGAATGCTCATTAAGCATGACATGCTGAAGGGGGTCATCACATAAAATTGCAGGAGTTGTCTCTTCAATCAGATCATCTACCACCTCAACTTGGGAACAATCCTCAAATGTAGCTTGTTTATAAGCATCAAACACATTTAGCCGAATTTTCTGTTCCCAAAGCCCATTTTTAATGCCCTAGTGTGACAATTAATCGAAGCCTTAGAAGTCGCAAGAAAAGGGCGGCCCAAAATGATTGAGGGCTTGGTTGGTTTGTTGGTAAGGTCAGTGTCTAGTACTAGAAAGTCAACGGGGAAAAAGAAATCCTCCACTCTCACAAGGACATCTTCCAGCAGGCCCCGTGGTGTCTTCAAAGAACGGTCTGCAACTTGGAGAATTATAGGGGAAGGCTTTAGATTGCCTCCTCCAAGTTGTTCACATACATAGCTCGGAAGGATGTTTACCCCCGCACCCAGATCAAGCATAGCCTCGTCTATTTGTAGGTCGTCAGCGACCACTGAGATGTATGGGGCTCCTGAGTCCTTAAGTTTCGAGGGCATCTCGTGTTGTATAATTGAGCTAACAGAATCAGGTAGGACAACTTTTGATTGGACCTGTTTCCTCGATTACCACTTTTTCGTGCACAGGTCCTTGAGAAATCATGCATAGGACGGAATCTGCCTGATAGCTTCAAGCAAAGGCTGGTTAATTTGCACTTGTTTGAAAGTCTCCATGATTTCGTCCGTCCGATCTTTGGCTCCAGATGAGCCAGCAGAAGTCCACCCAGAGTGACATAAGCGCTCTGAAAAGGGCACTCTCGGTCTCTGGGTGGAAGGGTTGTCATGTCAGGTAAGTGGAGAAACGGAGACAACCTCTTCCAATGAGGTGATTTCAAGCGGAGAAGAGTTGTGCAGCTCTTCTCCGGTGGGGGCGTAAGTCGAGGTGGATGGGTTCTCAGAAATTCGGACTATAGGAGCATCAGGTTTGGAAATTTCTTTCCCACTCCTTAGAATAGTCACCACCTGGGCATGCTCCCTAAAAATAATCCCTTTCCCTTTAGGGTTCTCCTTAGATGAACTGGGAAGCTTCCCAGTCTCTCTTTTACTCATGGCCTCGACAAGGTGTCCAATTTGTGATTTCATCTCATTGATTGCCTTGTCATGAGATTGGATGATCATGCTTTGATTCTCCAACATGGCCTTAAGCTCATCCATCTCAAAAGTCTTGGATGGTTGGGAGGGCATAGGAGGTGGATTATACTGTTGAGTCTGAAAGGGTTGGAGTCTGTAATTCCCTAAATCAGAGACATTCCCCTGTCTCCATGAAAAATTGGGGTGGTTCCTCCATCCCTCGTTATAAGTATTTGTTACGACCCGGTCCCCGAATCTCTACTGGACTCGAGATCGGCACGCCTCGACTAATCCCAAGACCTAGTCATCCAACGAGAAATAACCAAAAGCAGGGAAATAAACCACATTCACACATGTAATATAACTAAGCAGAAGGAAAGAACGAAGTAGTAAACAAAAGTAGAACAACTGTCTCAAAATAGTAATAGATGCCACCACAACAATAATAGGAAACAGAAAGTAACGAGAACAGTAATTTAAAGTCTAGTACTGACATCTACAACAGAAACAAAGAACTGGAAAAGGACTACTACGGCTAGACTCGGTTGGGCCCAACTTCCTTTCCAGCCGGAAACTCGGACTACTCAACTCCTAGTCCTAAACAGTGTTACGAAAAGGCAGGGTCAGCAAACACTGAGTAGAGTGGTGTTTATATTATCTATGTACAAGAAAAGTTACAACAAGCAGGTTTTATTCTCATTTCTATTTATCTAATTTATGTATTTCTGGTTTATCTATTTCCCAAAGTATCCAAGTATTTCTTGATCTTGCCCCGTGAGAACGATCTTGATTGCAGTATTTTCCATGGAGTAGAAGGTGCACGTGGTGCTCTCCTAGTCGGGAGAATCCCCGTGGTAGTCCTGCACCCAGCCAACCACCCCGAGGTCACTGTCAAGATGTAGTGGTGACTACGGCACGCGTGATAAGTGCATGGGTAGCTACCCCGCACTGACACGCGGTCAGTCATTTCCGTTAGCAGGTACGCCCAAAGTATAGCATGGAACAGTATAGGGCATTTCCCACTCAGAACAAGAGTCTCGCCCCTCAGAACCAAACAGGGGTCTCACCCCTCCACAATCTGCGTACCCTCGTCCGACTTCCCCGGTTTGCCCAAAGGGCCTAACAAAGTCGGGGTAGGGTGGCTAGCTGAACCCTGAGTCCTGTGGGATGGCTAGCTCCCTCCCTACACTAGTAGCACACCTCGGTATCACATATGCGAGGGCCAACAGGAGTCAGTGTAGAATGGCCAATCCTAACCCCGAGTCTCAACCCAAGGGAGGCTAGCTCCGCTCTACACCAAAGAGGGACAGTTGCTCTCCTTGGTACCTCGTACACAAGGGCCATCACACTTCCTGTCTACATTCCATATTCATTTCATACACAAGAGTTCTACTCCTAATTCCCTATATGGTTCATGCTCATATTTAACTCATTTATCCATATTTAGATCTCATGTTTCATAACTCGTTCCTCATCCATATATAGGTAGCTCATGTTTTCATAATTTAGTTCTCAATCATAAACATACGACTTATGGTTTCACAGTTCAATTTCTTATTTACATACAGGCAGCTTGTATTTTAACATGCATCTCAAGTAAAGAGTAGTTCCATATCATGCTAATAAATTTCTACCCTAGCGTTCATTCCACATCCTAGAGTTTCAATCAATTTAATCTAAGTAGACATATTCTTCATTCATATCTTAATAATAGCAATAAACCACTTTACTGGGTATCACGGGAGGAATGTGGGCCTGTGCCGCAGATCTCGCCGTCTTGGCGAGCCCCAACACACCACCGGTTGGTAACCTGTACCAGCAACTACTTACATTAGACGAGGTCAAAACAGTAGATACTCAACATGAACACGTAGAGGAACTCGAGCAGAAAACAGCAGTACTTCGTTTGCGGAAATCCGATTCCGTTTGGGCCTTAAACAGGACAAAAATGCGGTTACTAGCCAAAATCAGACATCTTGGACTAGTCCCAGATGTCTTAAAAGATGTCAGAACTCACCTTACACTTCCTGTGGCTGCTTCAGACGTCCAGCCTCCCTTTGCGACCGTCTAGGGGCAGCTTCAGACGTCGGACAAGGTCTCCGGTTGCCTGGAAGTACCTCCGGACGTATGGCAACGTGATCAGACGTCCAAAAGTACTTGGGAAAGTGCACCGCATGCCTTCCCAAAGCCATCACCTGCGTACGAACAACACAGGCACAAAAATCAGCCGACAACCCCTGCGCTACGATCTGCATGGCGGAAAAGTAGCGCAGGAAGATACGTACCTCGCGCGATATGTGTTTCTAAACGTCCAACTTCAACTCCAGACGTCCTGGTGCCTCGCCAGCCATCTGGACGACACTCCAGACATCTGATACTGGAAACTTATAGTATCATAACTCCTTTACGCAGCTCGCCCCGCTCGCCCTCCACTCGCAATGGCAACTCCAACAGCTGTAGGAGCTTGAGAAGCTCCTCGCTGGCATCCTCCTCTCTCCCACGACTCCTCCTCGAGCTCCATCGAGCTCCCGTGGCCGTCTTTCTCCCCCCCCCGCTCTCACTCCCTCGCACTCTCTCACTATCGTTCCTCCCCATTTTCCCTCGCTGGCTCCTCTCCTTCCTCGCCGTGGCTGCATTAGAGACAGGAGGGGGCGTGCCCGTCGCAAGGAGAAGGTGGAGGTGGCGATGGCTTAAGTGGTGTGAGGGGGTGAGAAGAAGAGAAGGGTGGTTTATATAGAGTGGGTTTAGGGTTCGAGTGAGGGGGTGAAGGAGAGAGTGCGGGGCTCTGCGCGTTGCCCGCGCACAGAGCGGAAGGAATATGCAATATTCTCCTACTTTCGAACATCCAGACATATGTCCAGACGTCTTATCTGACTAAAAAGGCAACGGGTCATTTCAGTATTGGAAAAAGGGTCATTACGAGGTATGGGTCGGAACCCTTAGGCGGCCTTCAAGTCTGCCTGTATAAGGTCAGGGAATTGGGAAGCCAAATGACAATCCACAGTAGCCTACGTATTGCCATTGCAAATGTATCATTTAGAAGCTTGGGAAGCAGAGGCATTTGGCGTGAGTTGGCTAGGGTTTATCATAAGCCTTTCCATATTTTGGTTCAACAATTGAATCTGGAAGGCCAAATTTTGGGTATCCCTAGCTTCATTTGCCTCAATCTTTCACTGCATAAGAGTTGGTTTCCTATCCAAATAGGCAGAATTTAGATGGATAGAATTCTCACTCAAGGTTTCAAAAAGATCCCAAGTCTCATCTTCAGTTTTTGTAAGAAAGGTTCCTGCACAGGCTCCATCCACTGTTTGCCTTTCTACAAGTTGCCATCTTGGCACTTGATGATGGGGACATAAGCGTAACAAATCTTTGAAGCGCTCCCATGCATCATGAAATTGTTCTCCATTTTGTTGAGCAAAACCTATGATTTCCCTCCTATATTGATTATTCTTGCTCATGGGGAAGTATTTTTTCAAAAACTCTCCCTTCAAGGCATCCCAAGTATCCACTCTACCATCTAGAGTGTAATACCAATGCTTTGCCTTATCCTTGAGGGAGAAAGGAAAGAGGGTTCGCATTTGGGCATCATCAGTAACACCCTGCAATCTCAATGTGGAACAGACCTCGGTGAATTCCTCCAGATGGCTGTAGGGGTCCTCCCTAGAAGTACCATAGAATGAGGGCAACAATGATATGGTACTACTCTTGATTTCATATGGATTCTCAGTGTATGGCCAAGTTGGTTGGTAGGTATAAAATAATCTCTCAAAGATTGTTGGTTCTCCACAATTCTATTTTCACCTTCCTCGGCCATCTCTCTTCTCTCTTGGTTGGCTCTCCTAAGGATCCTTTCAGGTTCTAAATTAAACATAAGTTGTCTTCTCAAAGATCGCCTACCAAGCATACACAAATAAACACAATTCAAAAGAACTTTTATGTCTTTAATCAATTAAGGCCTTTGAGATTTTAGTCCAATTATAGGAGACAATACAAATTGCCCAATCAATTACGTGCCTATTGTCGACCTACGAAATGCCTTAATGAAAACCTAATTGGAACTTAGGTGCTCTGCCCTAAAGTTCAACTAGTAAAGTACTCCAACAATGGAAGATCGAGGGATGCAAGTTGGCCTAAGCCTTCCTTTGAACCTGTGCATTCGCGGTGCTGCTTAACTACCCTCAAAAATCCGTGACAATGTATCCCCCTCCTTGGAGTTACAAAACTTTTGAACTTAAGTTTCAAACACTTTGGTATCCAATGGTGTGAAAGTTCTTTCCTAGTAGCTCAAAACCTAAGAGTGTCTACTTGCGTGCTTTAGTGCGCAGTCATGCACGTGTGCATTCATCATAAAAGTTTGAATTTTTGAATTTTGAACTGCAGCACATTGTCTCAATTAAAATCCTTGGTTTTAGTGTTCCTCCTTAACTTAAAGTCCTTTTTCAAGAAAATATACGACCGCTTGTTAGATCTTTTCAATTCAATTAGGTGGCCTTGTAATTAAATCCAAATGCACATGCGTGAACAATATAGAATGCAAAGAAAGAGGACGTACCTTTCCTCCAGCAATTAGCAATGCAAAATGCATGCAAATGCAAGCAAAATAAATCTAGAGGCTCTCATTCACACCTAAATGGTTGTCCTAAGGCAGGTGGCTTCTAGTAGGCAGCTCTTTTCTTTTCTTTTAGCAACTTATGCACAAGCAGGAAAAATAAAATCAATCCACAAAAGAAAACCTAGATCTAAAGAAAAGGAAACAGGCTCCCGAAAAGTTACCCAACACGGGCCAAAAAGAAGATTGGGGAACAAACCCCTAAAATGTACCCCAGAACAAAGGTTTCAAACCAAATGTGCAAGGAAAATTAACTTCTAAAACCTAAATTCTATCTACTGAAAAAAAATCGACAGAGATGAAGATGATCACTCCAGATGTCCTCCTTCAGTGGTGGAGACAAGGCCCACCACAATGCGTCGAGCTCCTACCTTCAGAAATGGTGCTCCCAGTGTCCTCTAAGAAGTGGAAACAAGGTCCACCTCAATGTAGCTGAGGTTGGTGCAACAACTCGTCAAGCAGATATGAGTATGTAGCACCAAAAAGATCGAAGTTAAATACACCTCAAAAATAATGTGTGAACCAAGAAATAAATGAATGCAAGCTTAACAGGCTCGTTGCTTCCCTAGCAATGACGCCATTTGACGTGTCAATTTTCGCTTTCAATTAGGATGATTAAGATGATTTGTCGTTGTATTTTAAAGTGGTGGAAAATCGACTAATCAAAGTATTAAATTGAAAATAAACCACTCGAAAGAGCGGGTCGTGCCCACAGGGAGGCAATGGCCTATTTAAACTCGCAAGGGTCAAAAACCGATGTTCACTATTAATTTCATCAAAAAGCCGAATCAAAATCGCTTTCAGATTAGGTAAACAATAAGATCTAATATTGAATTAGAAATTTTGCACAACTAAAAGATATATTTTGCAATGCAGCTTAATAAAATAATAATAAAAGTTTTCAATGGCACTAAATGTAAATTTTAATTGGAGCTTTACTGTAGCAAAATAGGGAAAATTCTTCCCCTTGTCCGTGCGTGAGGAGGAGGCCGCGATTGAAGGCGAGAAGCTCACCGGAGGTTGAGTGAGCCGAGGGCTATTCGACGGTGGTGGTCTCATGGCCAACGGTGGCCAGAGGCAGCGGCAGCGAGGAGAGGAGCGGCGGCAGTCGGCAATGGCTGCAGCTCTCTACTGCTGTTGGTGTGGCGCTCGCGAAGGCGAGCACGCAAGGGGCGTCAGACACACGCACGCTTGCTGGAGTTGGCAAAGGTGTGCGTGGGCGCTACTGGGCTCGACGGCAGGTGCTGCTGCTGCAGGCTGCAGGTGGCGGAGGTGGTGCTGCGTGCTACTAAAGGGGACACAGGACCGCTGGCGAAGCACGTGCAGGTCGCACGCACACGAAGGAGAAGGCGTGACTGCTGGAGGTGATGCATGCCTGCATGCAGTGGAGCTAGAGGGCGATGCATGCTGCTACTATGCGCATAGAGAGGCACGACAAGAAGCATGGTTGGGCGGCGCCGCAGCTGGTCGTTGCACGCAGGTGGGGGCCGCACGTGAGCTGGAAGCGAGATGCAGCATGCTATTGTTGCGTGCGCACGAGAGAGGTGGCAATGGTGAAGTGGGCGTTGGTGAAGGTGATGGCTGTTGGTAACGGTGGTGGTGGGTTTCGTTGAGTTGGAGGAGAAAACAGAGGAAGAGGAAAATGAGAAAGAAGAAGATGGAGGTGGTACTGTAGGGGCTTCAGACGTCTGGGAACATTCCCAGACGTCTTAAACTTGCGAGAATGGCTGCTGGCATGTGGGTGCGGTGGTGGTTGCTGGTGATGGTGGTGAGGGTGGTAGTGGTTGCAATGGTGGTTGCTGAGGTGCTCACGGTAATGTGTACAGTCCAATGGTGGCACAGCAATTTGTCAGCCTGCTTGCCTACGGTGGTATGGAGTTGCACATGCGGTAGGAGGTCGACGGTGGCGGAATGGAAGAGAGCTTGACTCTCTGCACAGTACTGGATCGGGGGTGATGGCCTACCCTGCTGGTGCGGATGAGGTCTGGCTGCGCACTCTTGTCTATGGTTCTAATATCTCGTTGTAGTATAGTATAGAGGAGTGGTTACCAGTTTAATATAATTTGTTACTCGAAAATAAAAGCTTTCCTGAGGTTGAACTTAGGGAGCAAACTGTATTTTAGAGGTACAAAGTTTCTATTACAAAAATGAGAGAGAGAGAGATGTGTCTTGTTGGCTTTTTCTTCTTCTCTTCTTTATCTTGTCTTTGTCTTCTTCTTCTTTTCTCCTCTCTTTTCTTCGTCAGTCTTCTTTCTTCTTCTTATTTCTCTTCTGTTCTTCTCTCTTTCTTCTTCCAAGCTTCTTCTTTTCTTTCTCCTTGTGTTCTGCTTCTCTCTTCTTTGTCTTCTTCCTTCTGTTCTTCTTCTTCTTTTTCTTTTTCTTCAGAGCATCATCTGATTTTTCAATCAGACGACTTAAGTAGCCTCTGCTACAATGCGTTCTCCTTCTGTGGCTTTCTTCTTCTTCTCCTCGCAGTCCTTCTTCTTCTTCTGCTTTGCTTCAAGCAGCCACAGCTCTGGCTGCTCCTTTCTTTCTCTTCTCCTTCTTCTCCTCGCAGTCCTTCTTCTTCTTCCGTGCCTTTATATGGGTGCGCGGCTGCAGAATCTTCTGAGGTGGGACTAAATGTCCCACCCCAATTGGGCGCCTGCACCTGAGATAGCGGTTGTGCGCGAGGCTCTCGCCCCAGCTGCAGGCCTGGGCAAGTGCGGTAAGGTGAAGCTCGCAGCCTGGAGAGTCGAGGCTGGGCAGGGCGAGGCTGCAGCTGCAGGCGGAAGGAGCTCCACCTGCTCAGCAATGGCTGCGGAGGGTAGGTGACCTGTTCACAGCAAAACGGCCTCTCGGCCTAAACAGACAAGCGGGGGACCTTCGCCGTGACACGGCGAAGGTGGTGCGGGGTCTGGCAGGTCGTGAGGCGAAGTGTAGGGGCTGCCCTAGGTCAGACTGTGGCCGGGGGAATGGGTTTGTTCTGGGGGTCTTTAGGCAGCAAAGGGCAGGAAGTGAAGGGGTGGAAGTGGTTCAGCGTGAAGAGGCGGAGATTCTGTGAGGGTCGGCGAGGCGTGAGGGGCTGTGGATCGATGGAGGCGCCTCGCCGGAGGGTAGCCGGAGACGAAGGAGGCGACGGTGGTCAGGAGCGGTCGAGGGCTTAATTGAATGTAAAATAGTGAGGAAAAGAAAGAGGAGGAAGTGGGGAGAAGTTCAGACCTAGTTGTAGAGACGATGGGGGCTGGAGTAGGGCGACAGTCGTATCGACTGTCGCCGGAGAAGAAGGTGCCCGGAGAGAAGGGGCGACGGCGAGGAGAGAGCGGGAGAGCGCGCGCTGGGTACGGCACGACGTGGGAGAGCGGGCGAAGGCAGCTCTGCTGCTGGTATTGCGGCAGAGCGACAAGGAGGAGGAGGAAGAACCGCCAGAGCTGGAGGGCCTCTGCCGGAGTGGGAAGAGAGGAAAGGGGGGGGAGTTTCTCCGTCAGAACCGAGCTGTTGAGTTCGGTGGACGGGGGCGGCTTTTATAGAGGTGGAATCAGGGAGGAGGGCGGAGGGAGGCGACGTGGCTCCCTCGCCGGAGGACGCCGGAGATAGAGACCCATACCTTCCGTGCGTTCGCATGAGAGGTATGGGTAGCCGCAGAGACCATGGAGGTGTCCCTACGGCAGCAGACGTCGCAGGGAACCCCCGGTTGTCTTGGCAGAGGGTCTCCCTCACCATGCGCGGCGCCATGCTCCTCGCAAAGTCGCCGGAGCATGGCGCTGCTCAGGGTTTTGCAGGGAGGACCCAAATGCAAAGAACGAAGAAGAATTAGGGGCCAAAATGCGAGGGTTTCAAAAGTTGAGGGCCAAAAAGTAATAGGTGAGGACCAAAATGTAAAGTTGGTCAAGAAGGTCTCTTCTTAGGCTCAAGATTTTATACATGACTAACTAGGACCTAAGGATTCTAATGGTGAATTTTATTTCTAGATTAGACCTTGTTTGACTGGTCAATTTACGTAAAAACCTAAATTAAGTTATTAATTGGGCATGATTCTCAATGTAGGTCAACATGGGTTTCTAAAGTCAAATTAAAAGTTCTAAACCCTAGAGATTATTTTTCTATGAATTTTAGAGGGTTTAGTCAATTTTTTCTTTGCCTCGAACCTCGTGAATTAAAGTGGATTTGTTCTTAGGATTACATGATGTCATTTAATTCCTTGGAGTTGTTGTAGCCCTTATTGGATCAATTCATCCCACTTTTCTTCTTATTAGGTTGGTTTGACCTATGTTTGGACCCTGAGTTACCCTATTTTCAGATTGAGTTGGTGAAATTACATTTTTACCCCTTAGTTTCTGTTTTCTTCACAAACTCAGAATTTCTCTGAGTCAAGCCTTTCTATAGTTATGTAGGAGCTTTTTCTTGCAAATCTGGGTTAGATGGTGCTAGTTTAGTGTTTATGACGAGGTTCTCATCAAGGTCTTCTTTTATGGTTGCAGTATCATGGAGAGGAAGAAGTGTTGGAGAAGAGGGATCGTCGACGACGTGCAATATCCTCTCTCCTCAGCAATTAAGGCATGCATTCAGCGTAAGAATCCGTTGCTGCGAAGAGAATAAAAATAAAGAAAAATGATTATTGGGTTATTTATATGTAAGACTTTAACTTCTATGTTAAATTCAAAACACTAATTGTAATGCAACCCATTTCAATGCATGATATTCTAAATAAATTCTAAATAAATTCTAAATAAATTCTAAATGATATTATCAATGCATGTAATGCATGAAATGCATGAGATTTTACGTTATCCTATTTACAAATTAATGTATGCTATATAAATGTACATGTTAACTTAATGTCTAGGCAATAAAATGCATACTTAGCCCATAAATATGGGCTCATCACCTAGCAGTGACGTCCACACCACTCGAGGTCCTCTCCTCCTATTGCCTAAGTCCATTAGTGCAAAGGATAAGGCAACCTCGAGCCGACATCACAAGCCCCCCCTTCTAGTTCATTCCCCTCGATCTTAATCAGGGCTAGAAGCATACGACCAAGCCTCCTCGTGTGTTCCAGCGGAGCATTTTAGGCTCACTTCGGCAAAAGCCTTCCCCGTCAGGGTGGCCCCAAGCCGTTCAAAAAGTATGCTCCCTTACCATTGACCAAGCGGAAGTCTCCTCTGCGATGTCCGCGAGTAACCGAGGACTTTGTCTCCGACCTCCCAGGCGCACCTGCACGAAGGCCGAGGCAACCTCCTAGAGCGATGTCGTCTGAGATGGGTCAACAGCCCGTGCAGCTTCTAGCGGCAATGCTTGCAACACTCTAAGATGCTCAAGCCGAGCTACATTTCAAGCCACCCCTCCCGGGTTGGCACACCCATGTTGCATCCCCAACTCCGATATGAATGCCTTCCCCTCCTCCCATTGGCCACCCCAGTCACAATCCTTTGGCAACCATGAAGAAGGGGAAAGAGAGGGAAGGCATGACCCTCCTTTGACCAACTTAGAGGAGGACGGGCACCTCAACCAGGTTGCAACACTAAGGCAACTCGAATGACTGTATCACTGGGTAGCCTAGTTGGCTGACCAGCAAAGCACGCTCGTCACCAGACCCTCTCAATGCATTCCTGGCCCCTTCCGAGGGTGGGAACAATGCGCAAAGGCCCGGCGACCGGGCACAAACTCCTTAGGGTTAAGTCGATGCAACTCGAGAATCTCGCACTAAAAAAGGAAAAGGGGGGGCCCAGTCCGAGCAATCCAGCAAGGGGCTATCCTGATTGACCTGCCAAGCGACTTCGGGCCCATAGCTAGACTCTATAATCTTAGCACTCCCCACCTTCTTTTCTTGCCCTAAGCTTGTCAGGGTTGGGAGCATCTCAATCCCTCGAAAGGCCTAGCGACCGTGATATCTCTTTAAGTCCATGCAATGACAAATTCACCCCTTGATGGTGGCCAACGCCGGATACCCCCTCCGTGCACAATCCCAGCCACTCCAAGGGCAATTCCGTGGCAACCAAATTCGACGTGAGAGGCCCAACCTTTCTTATCAAGGACAGGCTCTCACTTCCCACGACAAACTACCTCCGCTCACAAAAAGTGACGACTACTCTCAGCCCTCACTCGGCAATTTGCCTCCAAAGAATGCCCGGGACAAAATTCCAATCCACCAAACCACCTCTTTAGGTCGGCAAGAACTTGGACGGATGTGTCTGGCGTTCCATTTGTTGCCGCCTCCATAAGCCAACAAGCCACCTCTTCAGGCTCGCGAGAACTCGGACGGACGCGTCCAACGTTCTATTTGTTGCCGCCTCTTCAGGCCGACAAGCCACCTCTTCAGGTCAGCGAGAACTCAGACAAACGCGTCCGACGTTCCATTCGTTGCCGCCTCCTCAGGTCGACAAGCCACCTCTTCAGCTCGGTGAGAGCTCGGACGAACGTGTCCAACATTCCATTCATTGTCTTCTCCTCAGGTCACCAAGCCACCTCTTTAGGTCAGAGAGAACTCGGATGGACACGTCCGATGTTTCATTCGTTGTCGCCTCCTCAAGCCGGCAAGCCACCTCTTCAAGTCGTCGAGAACTTGGATCGACGCATTCAACGTTCCATTGGTTGCCGCCTCTTCAAGTCGGTGAGAACTCGGACGGACGCATCCGGCATTCCATTCGTTACCGCCACTTCAGGCTAGCAGGCTACCTCTTCAGGTCAGTGAGAACTTGGACGGACACATCTAGAGTTCCATTTGTTGCCGCTTCTTCAGGTCAGTGAGAACTCAGACGAACACGTCCATCGTTCCAGTGGTTGCAGCTTCCTTAGGACGGCAAGCCGCCTCTTAAGGTTTGTACGAACTCAGACAGATACGTCTAACCCCTTTGGCCACCCCATCGGCATTGCCACTGACCTCACCAGATCGGCAAGAAACCAGACGAGTATGTCCGAAGGGCCAACTTTAGTCACCTCATACGGTCGGCAAGAAGTCGGGCAGATGTCTACAACGTTCCCTGCCCTACCACCTCTTAAGGGTGGTAGGCCGCTTCTCAAAGCTAGCCCAAGACCCGAGCAGGCACATTCGATATATGGCCGCCCCTCGAGACCCGCTTAGCCACCTTTTAAGGTTGGTCGAGGCCCGAATGGACCTACCCCCCAATCATGACAATTGCTGCCTCCTAAGGCCGGCAAAGCTACTCCTGACAGCTAACACGAATTCAAGCAAAGGCACTCATGCCCCGCTTATTGGTCACCAAAACACCATTCCCAGAGAATGGCATAATCGAGACTCCTATGCTCCACTTACAATGACTAGGACATCAGCTCCCCGGACAGGTAAAGGACTCAGGCCTATGCGCCTAGAAGTTCAACACACTGCCTATAGGGGGGACCTTGACCGCCCTACCAATAGAGAAATAGGCCCCCTGTAGCAAATGGTGAGGGTTCAGGCCCTCTCCCCCCGTGGGCACCATACTAACCGCTAAAAGCCGAGTTAAGACCTCAGGGCCCTGCATCAAGTAGCGCCCATAACGGAGGCTTGGACCCCTACACTCCAAGCCCCACCTGGCGTGCTTTTAGACCTTCGCTAGCAAGAGTCCATGCGCCCGCTCTTGGCACTCGTCCCCACCCTCCAAGGTCGGCCCTACTTCAAGGTCACCCTCTATGGAAGGCTCTAGGCGATGGTTACCTTCAAGGGATGACCCACGCAGAAATCCCCCAGCACTTGCCACGTTCAGGGGCATAATTGGGTGGGTAAATGCTTGGCAGTGCCACACCCCATGGCCTCGACGACGAAATTACTTTCCACCCACAAGATATAAGGACAACCCCGGTAATAGAGTGACCACGTCTAAAAAATGACCAGGCCGCCAACCACCTTGGCAGACACAATTGGTCACTTGGTGGCCAACTTCTAGACCCTCGCCTTTAAAGTAAGGCCGAGGTAACAAGGCACGGTCCAACAAGTGAGTCTGAGCTAACCCTCACGGGAATGCAGCCAAGCTCTTCCTCCTTAGTCAATCGATTCTACCTTGATGACACCGCCTAGCTCATCCAGGGGAACGATCTCTCAAAAGGAATGGTGATCCCAAGTAAGGCACATGCACAAGCTCCAACAGCAGAGCCCGCCTCAAGGCTCCCTCATCAGGGAAAGGCATCCAGACAATCCCGCAAAGGGCATCTTTTCCCTACCCTTAAGAGGGATACGCAGCGAGTATCACCGAAGACGGGATTATCCTAGCTAAAGGGTCTCCCAGGAGACCCAACTGAGCATCCCCCAGAGGGAAAGGCGTGACTCAGTAAGAAGAGCCCTAACTCCCCCTGATCCTTAACGAAAGGACAAGGGGATAGCATCGCCGAGGTGGCCATAGCCCCTTGGACCTCAGGCACCAGCAAGAAGGGCATGGGTGGCGCAAGACCAGTGGGAGCACCCTCCTAACTCCACCCAGGGCAAGCCCCACCAAGTGGAGGCTCATTCCAACCCTAATGTCGTCAAGGCAAGCAGGGACCAACCCCTCAGGCCAGTAAGGACTCAGGCCCATGCGCTCTGAGGTTCGACACACCACCCACTGGCAAGGGTCTGGGCCACCATTCCCTCAAAGGCATCTGCTCACCAAAATGAAGGGCGAGGATTCTGGCTGCCTCTACCAGCGATCGCCATATTGGTGAAGGGGCAAGGGAGTAGCATCATAGCGCCTCGTCTCCCAGGCGACGCAACGCCGCGAGAGGGCACAAACTTGGCTTTCCACATCCCGAGGCCACCTTCCCCTTCGATCCACTTCCTAAGGTTGGGCCCCCTTCTTGGCCACCCTTCAAGGAAGACCCTCATAGGCAACCAACCGCCGGAGGGATGCGCAATGAATCAGAGACACTCTGCCCCCTCCTGTCACCACCTCACAAGGAAAGTCGGTCAAAGGCAAGGTACCCGTCGTGGACACCCTTAGCCCAACCATTCCACGGGACAAGCGCTACACACCAAGTAACCTCGATGCAACTTCTCAAAGGAGAATGCCCCCCTCTCGCTTGCTGAGGGGAGGGGCTAGACCAAGCATCAGGTAACTAATCGGCCCATAAAGGCCACAAAGAAGGCCTCCAAGGGCAACTTGCCTGCATCTTTACGGAGCCAGCCATAGGATCTCGGCCACTACTACGGATGGCCCTCCTCACAAGCATTCCAATGGACCCTGCCAACAATAAGCTAGAAGGAAGTAACAGGATGAGCCTCTATGCCAAGTCA
This sequence comes from Thalassia testudinum, assembly GCA_037157565.1. Classification (NCBI taxonomy): domain Eukaryota; kingdom Viridiplantae; phylum Streptophyta; class Magnoliopsida; order Alismatales; family Hydrocharitaceae; genus Thalassia; species Thalassia testudinum. The sequence continues at coordinate 63,282,062 of JAZHRO010000022.1, read as the reverse complement.
TTCGAGCAAGCAAAAGGGATCAAGCCAAGCCTCCTAAACCGCAATTCACGAAACTCGTTCGAGCGAATCCCACACAAAGAATGCATTCTCACACTTGGCATACAAGTAGTCCATACAAGGAATAAAACAATATATTCTTTTATTTCCTTTACAACAAATACCGACTATTACATTCCCCGAATTATGGTCTCCAGCTAAGATACGGCTAAAAGGAAATAGGCTAGTATGGAAATACTAGCAACACCACTCAGCAACACCCCCTATCCGCTATGCAGGATGAGGGTGACACTGTGAGGTATCACGACCCCCAGGAAAGGGGCGAGTACTTCCCGAACTTGCGCCTCCTTCAGAAGGGGAGTGCAACTGGGAAAGTCTAGAGGGACCATGGCCCCCGTAATAGGGATCCTCATCCAACTCTATGACCGGTGGCCAGCTCGGCCAAGAAAGTGGCCTCGCCCTATGGCAAACCCTGGCCTGCTCCCCTGGCAAATGAGACGCTCCACTCGCTTGTTCATGCTGAGCATGAAACCCCAACCTCCTCCTCCGCCTCGTTTGATGCCTCCGCCAGGGTTGCTGATGACTCCCCAAAAGGGCAAGCAAAGTTGAGGCCCGACGACCGTGACCTAGTGAAAACTATGTGAGAAAGCATTCAAAATCCCCTGCCGACTCTAAAAAGGGCTAAAAAAGGGGCTCACCATGAAGAGGCAAAGAAGCAAGACATAGCCACATCTCTGCTCCATCGCGAGAGGGCATGGCCAGAGCAGGGAGGGTCCCAGGAGCCGAGAAGCCCGCCACCTCAAGCAAGGGGCACCATCTGACATCAAAGTCGGCACCACCTCCTTAGACAATGAGGGACCCCTGGCAAACCCCTCCATAAAGGATCCCCAGACACACTAGCCGTCTAGGTGACCCCCAAGCGGCCCCCTAACTAGAAGGATCCGCTCCTGCTGATGGTCTCGTAGAGCCTTGCCCCACGTCTACCCAGGCAAATACACTCCAACAAGAGAAGCTCCTGGCAGCAACCCAGATCTCTACAGGACCCAAGACTGGCTCGCCTAGACTAATCCCAAGACCCAGTCATCCAACGAGAAATAACCAAATAATATGTATCAATCCACAACCACACAAGTACAGTAGCTAAGCAGAAAGAAAATGGCAACGAAAGAATAGTAATTCTAGGATATTACATGCCTTCAAGAACAACAATACTGCCATCACAACAGAACTAGTATAGATAGAGAACATAACGAAAAGTGCTGAAAAATATAACTACAACAAGCAGCAGATACGATAGCTAGGCTCGACTTGGCCCAGCCTCCTTAGCAGCCGATAGCTCGAGCTGCTCAAATCCCTGACCTGTACAAAGTTATATAATTGGAGTTAGCTAACGCTTAGTAGAGTGGTGGTTAAACATAAAACACATTTACAGGTAGTTTAACATATTACTTTTTGATCCAAAATATCCTATAACGGTTTTCTGTGTAGATATCTCTAATCATGATTCATTTCATTACTTAATCTTCTTGTTCCCTAAAGGAACGATTTTGATTGCAATTTTCCCATGATGTAGGATGCACACGTGGCACTCTCCTGGCCAGAAGACTCCCTCCGTGGTAGTCCTACACCTCGTCTACCACCCCGAGGTCACGGTCGTGACGTACCGATGACTATGGCACACGTGATAAGCGCACGAGTAGCTACCCCACACTAGCACGTGATCAGTCATTTCCGCTAGCGAGTACACCTCAACATACCGTGTGGAACAGTATAGGCCTTACCCTCTCAGAACAGAACAGGGGTCTCGCCCCTCCTCAATCCGCGTACCCTCGTCCGACTATCCTGGTTTGCCCAACGGGTTAACAAGAGTCGGTGTAGGGTGGCCATGCCTGACCCTAGGCCCCTTGGGGCGGCTAGCTCCTCCCTACACTAAGTAGCTCACCTCAATACCACGTACATGAGGGCCAGCAAGAGTCAACATAGAGTGGCCAAACCCACCCCAGGTCTCAACCAAAGGGTGGCAAGCTCCCCTCTACACTACAAGGGATAGTTGCTCTCTTCGGTACCATGTACATGAGGGTCAGCTCACTTCCCTTAACGGCCGCCCATGGGTGGCAATTCTAGAACCATCCTATTCTCTGGTACGACTATGTTCTTATCTCATTCTACATTCCCCGTATTATCCGTACGTGAACTTTTCTTTGTTCCATATTTGATTTGTTACATACAAAACAAGCATCTCAGTTTCCACAATACGAGTTCTTTTTTTCTTTCTATCAATAATGTAGTTCATTAAGGGTAGCTTATGATTTATTTAATCATCCATCTTTCTACACATGCGTCTTTTCTATCCCTAGTGTTCATGTCATAACCTAAGGTTTACTTGAATAGCTATATTCCAGAGTATGCATTTATTTCTTCCTAGGATTCATCTCACGTCCTAGATTTTAACTAATTGCATGCATATTATTTAACTTGGAGAATTAGTTAGAACCACTCTACCAGGATAACCGGGTGGAATGGAGGCTCGGACAGCAGCTTCCGACGTCTCCGTAGGTCCCGTACGCTCGACGGACTGGAGACCTAAGACGTGGATGGACAGGTCAAAAGGATTACAAAAGATACAGACAAGCTACCATTACGTGAAGAAATTAGTATGAAAAACAACAATGTTTCATTTATGGAAAATCGACATCGTTTGGGCCCTGAACGAGCCCAAAAATAAGGGTTCTAACAGAAATCAGACGTCTAGGAGAGATCCTAGACGTCTTAAATCAACTCTTAGGCATACCTCTCACAAGGTGCCACTATTAGACGTCTGGAATGCAGTGACAACTGATAACAGTACATTTTGGAGTAATAATTCTACCAATTGGGGTTTATCTTAAAGATAATATACACATATAACACATCAAGAATGGGCATGGGAACATTGCATGCATCGCAGGTTAAGATTGTTTATAAACTAGTATTAATGGCCATTTGCACAAGTTCATGTCAAAACAGGCATCAGATGAGCAACTGGACCACATGGATGGATTCAAAACGACGAATGGAGTCCAACAAACTCAAAATCGGCCAAATCTGACATCCGGAGCTCCCATAAATGACCCAAGAAGTTCTGACTGTTGATCTAATGATCAACGGCCACGAAGCTACCACGTGGCGCCATCGCTGTGCCCCTCGCCCGCAGCACAGCTCCACCGCACCGCGCTCAACAACTTTAAGCCGTCCAATTGGTGGATCAAACGACTGAGAGCGCGCACCCCTCGCCCCCACATCCACAGTGCCCACGAATTGCAGTAGATCACGACCGTCGAATCTTCATCCAACGGTCGCCAACACCGCGCCAGCGCATTGTCTCCACGACAATCGGAGGACGCAATGCAGCGGTACGCACCTCACCCTCACGCTGTGGGCCACAGGTTTGAGGCACCCGCCGCAACTCAAATTCAAGTGGTCATGAGGCGTGTGAGATTACAGCTGCTCATCTGCGATCGAATGGCGCGGAAGCAAGCGACGCGGCGCATTCGCTGACACTCACGCCAGATGTGCATGATGATGCGTGCGTACAGCGCTCACAAGGAGTGCTCCGTGCGCAATCTCAACCATCCGATCTTCGATCGGACAGTCCTCAGCGGCCGCACACAAATCGCGAAGGAGAAGAAGAACAACGCGCGCGTGCGACCAGTGGGCAGGGGTCTACGCCGACAGTTTTGGCATGGATTTAACAACGTCCCGGACGTTGCTAAAACCCCTTCTTCATTTGGAAAGCCCTTCTTCCTATATAAATGCCCTCCAACCACCCATGGAAAGCATTCAATATCTTTGCAAGTGTTCTACCCCACTCCTAGCCACCTTAGCACTCTTTTGTAAGCACCGGAGTCGACGAGCCACCGACAGAGCCAACCTCCACCGCCGTGGCCGCCATGCCGACTCATCTTCCTCTTTCTCTTTCTCTCTCTCTAGCTTAGCTTTATCTCACTTAAGCACTCATCTATGTTTGTATTTGTAAAACTCAAAGTTGCATGATTAAATGATGACGTTTCCTATTTAACAATTATCTCTCTCTTGTTATCAAGTCTTCTTTAGTTTAAAGTTGCATGAATGCCATGACTTAAAAGAACTCTAACCCTACTCTCTCTCTCTCTCTTTCTCTCTCCCTACTCGCTTTTCTCCCGCGTTTTCTTGTAAGCAAAAACCCACCATTTCCGTGACACTAAGTGACAGAACAATCCGATTTCCATGCCTCCCTATGTTCGACACTCGGACTCACGTCTGTTTCTTCATTTGAAACCGATGAAGCGAACGCAAGCTACAACAGCCCTTTTAAACCAACGCGTCTGTAGCACGTCACCGACGTCCAAGGGTTCCGTTAGACGTCTAGAGGTGCTCCCGGACGTCTGAAACTGCCTCGATCTGCCTTCCAGCTTCTGACACATATATGTACACTGTTAGGACTTTGGCAGAGGAGAAATATGAAAAATAGATCTCTACCAGACATCTCACTTTACCTTCGGATGTCCGGTAAGACGTCTGGATGTCGCTTCGAACGTTTGATTCCGCAGAAAAATGACTTCCACCGAACCGCTCTGGCTTTCCTCGCCGCAGGCGCTGCAGCAGAACAGCATAGCTCCCTCCGCTCTTGTACTCAGATTCCCGATCAGCTCTCTGCTCTTCGCTCGCTCTGGCTCTGGCTCCCTGCTCTCTCTCTCCCGCTCGGCTGTGGTGGTGTGAGATGGAGAGGAGGAGGTGAGGGGAGAGGTGTGGCGTCGCAACTAGTGGCGCGGGGCGCTGGTGAGGCCGTTGCAGAGTGAGGCGTGGGAGAGGGAGTGGCATGCGCAAGGTACGCACCGAAAAGAAAAAAATTTTCAAACGTCTGACTCTCTCTCCAGACGTCTGAACAGACATCTGGTGAACATCTTAGATGTCTTAAAGAACCGAGAGGTGACGAGTCGTTTCACCATTTATAAATAGAGAGGGAGACCCCCAATAGGAGGATTCCTCCCCAAGTGAGGGAGCGAGATTATGTAATATTACGAACCACCTTAACTTCTAGTACATAATTGGGAGTCCTATCCTCCCCCCAGATGTATAACTCTTACGGTGGAATTGGGTCACCAAACCTTTGTCTCTCTCTACGTGCAATTAGTTTCGTTTTATCTCCTTACACGACGAATGATCATTGACTAAGTAGCACATATTACACTAATAAATCTTTTGGTAGATCTCCCGAGACCCATCATAGTCCATACATCCCTTATAAAACAAAAAAGAGATACATTGCCAACAATTAATGTCATCGGTCTTCTTTTGACATTATTTTTGAATTGAATGAGTTAAGATAGGTGCTTTCAATCAAGTCATGAATTCTCATCTAAAGAAACCATTGCTCCATCTTTATTGTGGGACAATGATGTTGCGAATGGCTACTTGCTGCGGGTCTCGTGATATTTGCAATGTTATCTCCAATTGTATCATTTCTTACTGACGTTTTTTTCATGCCTCAGTGTAAAACACTAGGTTTTAGACATTTATTTGTAATATTGAAAGAAAAAAAACATTAGTTTCAACCTTAACCACCTAATAATGGACACCTTAAAATAAATCACACCTCTTAATTATTCTAGTTTCTAATTGGTCAAGAGGTTACGAGTATGGCACATTTCTGGTAAAAACCAACTATGTTGATGCCATATGTTTGAACAAATTAAGATAGCTTTTTTAACCTCCTGAAATGAAGACAAATTTGAAGGTATCCGGTGAAAGTGAAACGAGTAAGGTAGTTTTGCGGATTTCATGCTAATTATCTTATGCAAAAAAGTAGGGAAATGTATCGGGTGACGCAAAAGATGATACAGGTTATTATGGGTGGTTCCCACACAACAGTTTATATATAAGTCATTTCCTCTTTTTCTCCTCCCATAATTCTCGCATTTTATCTTCGCAGCTCTCTTCATCTTCGTTTGCAGCTATTCCGCTCCCCACACTTCTTCGACCTTGTTAGGTATGTCGATCTTATTTTTCGATTTCTTTTAAGTTTTGATTTATGCTTGTATTTGCGATTATCATTGTGATTTCATTTTTGATAGCATTTTTATGGATCTGAACATTGGTTGTGATTTAGGTTCCTTCGATGGGAACAATCGTGAACCTCCCTTTGAAGCTTCATCTTCTCATCTAAACGATCAGGATAACTCTACTACTGATATAGATAAAGGTGCGTATATTCTGAAATTTTTTTCATTGGTGTTATTTTATTTTAGTATTTAGGATAGGGTTCTATATTTTTAGACATCCGTGCAATTAAATTTTACATCGCTGCAATTTTTTTACATCGATGTAAATTTCTTTTGCATTGGAACGTCTATATTTGTATTATTTTACACCGATGTATTATTTTGTTTTACATCAGAACGTTTTCATTTTGTAATATTTTACACCGGTGCAATTCACTTTTTAAATTTTGCACTGATGCAATTAAATGTTGCACTGGTGCAATTTATCATTGCAGTGATTTAACTCATCTTTATTGCTTTAGCATGGTTTTAGGTGAATAAAATATTGAAGTTTAGATGAAATTTCATTTCTTTGATGTTATTTCATTTTGTCAAGATTTTTCCCATCGTAATTTCTTTGAATATTCTTTAAAAAGCACAAATTATGATGAGATTAATAAGAATTTTGTACGTAAAGCAAAGCTTATTTATTCAAGAGGATGTGAACCTCGTAAGAAGTCATGCAATCTTTATTATTCAAAGAGATTGACATCTAAAGTTGGCTACGAGGCTCATGTTCGCTTTCGATTTTGTGATGGCTCTAGAAAGTATATCGTTGTTTCTTATTACAATGATCATAATCATAAGTTTTGCGATTCAACTATGATGAAGTACCTTCGATCTCAGAAGAAAATTCCATTGGGAAGGAAATGCCAGATGGTGTTAAATGATCAAGCAGGTATTAGTTTGTCAGAGTCAGTTACTTTCTTTGCTATTAAGGATAATGGATTTGAGAACTTGACATTTACCACCTAAGTGTAAGAAATACAATACATAAAATAAGGAATTTGAAGCTTGGTGTAGCTGATATAGAGCCTTTTCAAAGTTATTTCGTTAAGATGTGATCAAATAATAGCAACTTTTTTTATTCTATGGATTTTGATGATATGGTTGCATCCGGAATGTTTTTTTGGTCGAATTTTAGTAGTCAGCTAGCCTACAAGTTTTTTGGTAATGTAGTGTCATTTGACACAACACACTTGACTAATCGATATGACATGCCTTGTGCTCCTTTTGTTGGAGTAAATAATCATGGTCACATAGTTTTATTTGGTTGTGCTTTATTAGGAGATGAGACAACATAAAATTTTATGTGATTATTTCAGACATTTTTGTCTTATATGTGGTGTGTACATCCCAAAGGTATCATTACAGATCAATGTTAAGCAATTATTAATGCTGTATCAGCTGTGTTTCATGGTATTCGTCATCAGCTATGTATTTGGCACATCAAAGATAAGCTTCCTCATAAGATTCTTAGAGATGAGCATACTAGGGAAGCTTTTCATCAAGTTGTTCATAATTCAATATTAAAGGAGGATTTTGAGAAGTGGGCTGCAATAGTTAGAGACAGACATTTGGAGGGCAATAAATGACTTCGTGATTGGTTTAAGATTCGACATATGTGAATCCCTTATCTTTTTAATGAAATGTTTTGGGCTGGCATCTCTAGCACGCAAAGAATTGAAGGGTTCAATGCATTATTTGATGGATATGCTAATCCAAATACTAATTTGAAGCAATTTGTGAGGTAATATGAGCTTGGCCTTCAAGCAAAACAAGAGAAGAATCATAAAGAGAATTTTGATTCTCAATTTAGACCTCCTATTTTATATTCTAAGTTTCCTATGAAGGCTCAAGTAAGGGATGCTTATACTGTTGCAAAGTATTTTCAATTTCAGAAGGAGTTGCAGAACATTATCTATTGCAAAAAAACTTTGGCTTTTGAGAATGGAATTTGTGATAATTATTCCATTGTTGAGGAGTTTGATTCACCATGCTCTTTACCTTTTTCTGTCCTATTTGAGAAGTCTTAAACATCAATATCATGTTTATGTTGTCTATTTGGCATTGATGGGATCCTCTGCAAGCATTACATTTTTGTTTTGATAGAATGATCTTCCATCTAAATACATTATTGATCGTTAGAGAAAAGATGTGGAGCTTCCTTTTGTGACAAGCAGTTTTGAGGCTATCCTATCTCTTGATAATCCTACGGATAAATATGAGAATATATATTCAAGGATGGTGAAATTTGTTGATGTTGGTGCCACATACTCTTCCAACCATGATATATACTTGAAGGTGCTTGATGATGCATTTAAGTAATTAGTGTCTTTGACAGGGTTTGAAGATTAGGTATAGTTGTTTCTTATATCTTTTTTATTACTTTTATGTTTTCTTGCAAGAGATGTTTTCTAATTTTTTATGTTTTAAGATGCATCAAATTCTCCAATCATTCATAATCCAAAGCAAACAAAATATCATGGTAGGTCTCATAAGAAGAGATTTAAAAAACCATGCGAGGTTTCGCCTGTAAAGAGGAGGAAGAAAAAGAATACTACAAATGATTGTCCATCTTTATCTTTGGGGGCTTCAACAATGTAGTTTTAGCTTTGATTATATATAATAGGATACATCAAAAATTTTTCATTAATACATTATTTTTTTCTATATGTGTTGGTTTTTAAGATATTTAGCTAACAAAAGACCTTGCATAGGTGATAATACCAATTTATATGTGTATTGCACTGGTGATATTAAGTATTGCACCAGGGATCAAAGGTGACTTTGTATTTACACCGGTGATATTAAGTGTTGCACTGGGAATCAGTGTTGATTTTACGTTTTGCACCGATGTATTAAATATTGCACGAGGATATTTAAATTTTGATCCAGTGATCAAAGGTTTTTCGGATTTGTACCATTGATAAAATAGATTGCACTAGTAAAATTAAGTATTGCACTGGTGATATTAAGTATTGCACCAGGGATATTTAAATGTGATCGATTTTCTCCGGTCATTAAATAGATTGCACCGGTGATATTAAGTATTGCACCGGGGATCATAGGTGATTTTGGAAGGTGTTGTTCACTCTGAAACCGGTTTTAAAATCGTCGCGTTGTAGTATAATTCGAATCAGCACGAAAAACAAATAATATTTATTAGTTGAATATTAGAAATGAAGTCCGAGATTGAACACAGGAAACAATTGGCAAAATAATTCTTAAGATCGTAATTTAAATGCAATATAAGCAATATATAATAGAATTTCAAACAAGAAAGATATATAAATGAAATCTGATGTCAATAATGCAAAAAAAATTGGATAAAATGGTGATTTGAATCACCAATTACCCTCCACAATTATATCAAAGATTTCAATAGTAACAATCAATCTAAAGCCACTTAGAATAAGTGCACAGTGCACTTTAGACGTCTGCTTAGCCGGTCAAACGGCTTATCTTGCTAAAAGATATTTCTCTTCTTCCTCTTCAGCTCCTTTCTTCTCCTTCTCTCTTCTTCCTCCTTAAGCTTCAGAGAAGGCACAACACAGGGCTCACCACGCCAGCAGAGGCAAAGGCCTCTCTCAAATCTCACAAGTGTTGAGAGGAGGGCGGCAGAGCAAACCCCCCCCCCTCCTCTCTTTTTCTTTACTTCCTCCCTCAGAACCAACAAACCATACCAAACCTGGGTATCCGGGTAAATAGACCGAGCCCAGACCCGCGAGACGTGAGCGCAAGCGATAGTGTGCTATGCGCATGCAAGCGAGGACCTCACCCCCTATGCATGCTAGGCGATAAGCCGATATCACTTTTTCAATTTATGCGCCTTTGCGCACCCGTCTGTTTCCGATGTGGGATTAATCCCACAAGGCTTCTTCGCGCAGCTGCAAGACGACTTCCCTCGCTAAATTGAAGCAGCAACCGCGTGCATTGCTTCTACTTGGAGGACTTGAGATCAACCTAGAGTGTGCCTGCGCGACCTGGGCATTGCGCCTGGGGTGGAAGACGTAAGAACACGATGAACAGGGCGGCGAAGGAGGTGGCAGCGATGGAGTTCCGACGAGAGACCTGAAACGAGGAATACAGCCTGATGGCCAAATCAAAATAGCTCAGAAGGTTCACCGGACCACGACGAGTGCAACTATGGTGATTTCGTGGAGTTTTGTGCATGGAGGTGGTCGATCAGTGACGGGATAGGTTGCGTGAAGGTGGGTTCCACGGTGGACGGTTTGGGTGGATGGTGAAGTGTGAAAAGTTAGGGCTTTGGATGAGGAGAGTACTGCGAAGGTTTTGGACCGGTCGGCAAAGCGGATGGAGTTGTGGAGCGGCGGAGACTCTTCGCCGAAGATGTGGCCAAAGGCGAAGAAGATGAAGTGCGGGGGCAATGGTTGCCGGTCGTGCGTGTGTCGTAAGTGTGAGAGAGAGAGAAATTGAGTGAGAGAGAAAGCAGTAGAGGGACTTAGCTAGATGGGAGAGAGGTGGAGGCAGCCGATTTTGGTCGACCAGTGCCGGAGAGGGAAGAGAGAACAGTGAGACGGCAATGACGAAACAGACAGAGAAACACCCTCCCTTTGGCTGGGGAGGGTCGAGATGAAGAGAGGAGTCGGGTAAGCCGACCAATTTGATCGTTTGTTGTAACCAGGGCATCAAACATCGTTTAAGACGTCTAGGAAGGGGTCCAGACGTCTAGAAGCCTTCCCAGACGTCTGGAATTAAATTTTTTCGGTGTACGGGTTTGCGTCTGCGCGCATGCGCGCGCAGACTACACCCGTCGCCCTCCTTCTTTTCTTTCCTTCCTCCCTGCAGACGTAGCTTTTTCTCTCTCCCCTCGGAAGCCTTCAAATACCCTCTCCTCCCCCTCACCCTCACTCCACCGCCTTCTTCTTCTTCTTCATGTCGGCTAGAGCGTGAGCGGGCGAGGGCAGCCGCAGCAGCTGCCGTGAGTGCGTGGGGAGGAGGAGTTGCTGCGAGGGAGAGCGAGCTCGGTCGCGAGGTTGCGAGCTCGCCGAAGCAGCCAGGGCCACCCGACGGTTGCGCAACAGGCACGTGGTGCTGGGGAGGAGCTGCTGCAACTCAGGCAGCAGGCGGGCGCGGCGCGGCACGACCGTGCGCTGCGGGCGGAGGGCGAAGAGGTCCTGATTTTGGGAAAATTCCCAGAATCAAACGTCTGGACATACATCCAGACGACACAGGAGAAGTCGGGAGGAAGGTCCAGACGTCTGAAAGGTACGATATTTTACCTTTCTTCTTCTTTCGCGTGTACGGCCATGCAGCCGTTCCGCCGAAGTCTTCTGCATCCTTTCGTGTTGAGAACGTGCGCATGTGTGTGCAGGACTTGTTCGGGAAGGCGCAAGGGCACGCCATCCCACACAGATCGGACGTCTGGGCATAGCACCAGACGACGGAGAGGGTCTCCAGACGTCCGGAGTGACAGTCGGACGTCTGGAAACTAAGTCTAGACGGTTCAGCGGGCTTCTGGACGTCTGAGGGACCGCGCAGATCAAGGTATGACCTGAGCTGTAATTTAAGACGTCTGATTTTGGGCAGACTTGTCGTTTTTGACCCGTTTAGGGTCCGTTCGGAGTCCGTTTTCCACGTTTCAAGTTTCGTTCTTCTCAGATTTAGTTCCTCTACCTGTTTACAGTAACTGTATGCTGTTCTGAGTAGCTCATTGTATTTGATCCTTGTGTTAGGACCCCGTTCCGTTGCGGCTCTGAGGGTTGCGGAGGCGCGCAGGCTTACCGATTACACCCCCAGTACTCCCGACTTTGCGGGTAGAGTGGCGCTTTCAATTATTTATCAAAGATTATGCACTTGTGAAATAATTAATAGAGTTTAGGGTATTGCATGAACCCTAGGATTGAGAAACTAGATTGAATGATAGATCCTAAGGTATTACATGAATCCTAGGACTGGAAAACTAGATTGAATGATAGATCCTAGGGTAAGGCATGAATCCTAGGACTGGAAAACTAGCTTGAATACATATACATTGCAATCTTGGAAAAGTAGAAAGGAAACGATAACTGCCTGTAATTGGCTAACAGCTGCCTGATTATGAATGAATAATTACGGTTGGGAACATGGGCTATATAAATATAAAGCTGAAATGATGAAACCTAAATTGGCTGAGTTGAAAGAGCACGAACCCTACGGGGAATTAGGAGTAGAACTCCTGGAAAGTAAATGAAATAGAATTGGGGAAGTGAGCTAGCCCTTGAGTACGGAGTACCAAGGAGAGCGACTGTCCCCTTGTTTAGTGCAGAGCGGAGCTAGCCGCCCCAGGGATCCGGGGTTAGGTCTGGCCACTTTGTACCGACTTTTGGCCCTCATGTATACAGTACCGAGGAGAGCTACTAGTGTAGGGAGAGCACTAGCTACCCCACGGGCCCCAGGGTTCTGCTAGCCCTCCTATACCGACTTGTTAGGCCCCCTGGGCAAACCAGGGTAGTCAGGCGAGAGTGCGCGGACTGTGGAGGGGCAAGACCCCTGTTTGGCTACTGTGGAGGGGCTGGACCCCTGTTACTGAGAGGGCTCTGCCTTATACTGGTTCCGTGCTGTGCTTTGGGTGCACTCATTAACGGAAACGACTGACTGCGTGCCAGTGCAGGGTAACTACCCATGCGTTTATCGCGCGTGCCGTAGTCACCGTTACGTCTGTCAGCGACCTTGAGGTGGTTGACTGAGGGTAGGACCACCACGGGGGACTCTCCCGGCCAGGAGAGCGCCACATGTTACCTCTACTTTTCGGAAAAGACTGCAATCAAGATCGTTCCCACTAGGAACATTCAAGATCAAGAGAAGAATCTGAGGGATAATTCAATAACGAGTAAACGAAAAATATAAAAAAAGAAATTAAAAATATAACAGCTACTGTCCACCTTACTATTTCTTATCTTTTAGTTGCCACTCTACTCAGCGTTTCGCTGACGTGTCACCTTTGTCACCTTTTCAAGACCAGGTGTTGAGCAGTCGGAGCCGGCGGCTGCAGAGGGTGTTGGGCCTAGTAGAGCCCAGTAGTTTTTACTTGTGTAGTACCCACTGTACTTTTCCTTCTATTGTAGTGAGTAGTTTCTGTTACCCCTGTACTCCTTTATTATAAGTATCATGTTTATGGACATGTTTATTTCTTTACTGTTGTGGTGGTGTATACTGTAGTAATTCTTTTCTTTACTGTTGTATTTTGTTACTGCTAGTTATATGCATGGTGAATGTGGTTTATTTTACTACTCTTTTGGTTACTTTCTCGTTGGATGACTAGGTCTTGAGATCAGTCGAGTCGGTCCGATTCTCGTGTCTCATAGGGATTCGGGAATCAGGTCGTAACATCGTTGGATAGTCGGAGGAGGAGGATCGAAGAAGGTCGCCGAAGCAGGGATTTTGGTGGCCAAGGAAGGAGAATCTAAGTGGGTTGACGCACCAAAACTTGCTAAGGAAATGCCTAAGGCTAAGGGGGTCCTTTTATAGGGCTCTGGACGGAGTTCTAAGCTTGGAAAATAAGGTTAGAATCTCTGAGCTTCTCGCCTGCATAGGATACCCAATCAATCAAACCGTTCACATTAGGATTCTAGAGGGATTTAGGATCCTTAGATGGGTTCATTTGGAAGACAATTACTTGACGAGTTTCCCTTTCAATTTTGAGAGGGATTTGTCAAGAAATCACAAAGATCTTGCCCTTTAAAGGTCGCCGGAGTTTGTAGGATTAGGATTTCATGGTGGTAGGGAACTTTCTGTGAAGATGATGATAAAGTTAGGGACTTAAATGTAAATAATTCAAAAGTTAGGGGCATATGTGTGAGATAAAAGAGTCAGACGGGACCAAATTGCAAACTAGGTCAAGATAGTCTCAGATTGGACCCAAATTTTGGTACAAACCTAATTTGGGCTTAAGGAATTCAATTGTGAAGTTGGATTTTAGTTTTGACCTAGTTTGACTGGGTAACTTATGCAAAAATCCAAATTAAGGCAAACGTCTGTCTGTGGCTCTATTTTAGGTCAAGACGGGTTCTGATGGTCAAATCAAGCATACCAAACCCTAGAGAATATTTTTCTATGAATTTTAGAGGATTTAGGTGAGTTTTACCCTGACCAAAACCTTAGTTACTTAAGCAGGTCTGTTTTAGGGTTTTAGATGTCATTTAATTCTGAAAACATGTGAAAAATCCTTTTTTGTCTGTTCTAACCCACTTGTTAGATTGTTGAGACCATTTGACCTCTGATTAACCCCTTAGAAATCCCGTGATTGTACTGCAATTGAGATAAACAGTTAAAACTACAATTTTACCCCTGTTTTCTTGTCTTTCTCTCAGAATGATTATGTAATGGATTAGGCCTCTCCAGCAGTTATGTAGGAGGATTTAATGACTTAATCATATCGAATTGAGCTAGTTATGGCTCATGATAGTGTTCCCATGAGAAGGTATTCCTAGGTTTTTTTTATTTGCACTGGTGATATTAAATATTGGACCGGGGATTAGGGGTGATTTTGGAGTGTGATCCCAGGTTTTTTGGGTTTGTGCTGGGGATATTTAAATTTGATCATAATTTTTGTGCAGTTGTTATGTTAATAAAAAAGGTGAGTTTAAGTATATTTTGCACCAGTGAGAACACAAATCGTATAGGAAAAAAATCACAAAAGGAAGACCTTATAGAGTAAAAGATTATTCATATTTACAGAATATATATTTTATCACAAAATATTTTACACGAAGGGGATATACTTCCCTTAAGGAAAAAGGAAATTAGTTTCTAAAACTTATATCATATCATGATATATATTTTTATCCATTAGAATCATTACTATGTAATATACATGGAACTTTTGGATGTCTTTGTTCCTTGTAGTTTCAATTGAATCCAACCCACAAAGCAAGCACTCCATCCATCTTATTACAAAGATGCCACAATCATTGCTCACCATTCCATGTTGAAGTGCATCAAGTTTGAATTCTTCTTGCCACCCTTCTTTGTCAATGGCAAATATATTGAATAGCTGTTCTTTCATCACCTCAAACTAATAAAGCAAAAAATATTTTCCTTGAGTTAGTTGCTAAAGTGGCAAAGATATACATAGAATAAAATGGTTCTTAAGTTAGAAACACTAATAAAAAAATGGTTCCTACCAGTTTGTTGGCATCTCTGTTGGTGCGCGTTGGGTAGTATCCAATATAGCTGTCGTATTTTGTCATTTTTTTCCATCAAGGTTGACCTCCACAAGTGTCCAATACGCAACATTCTCATTATTTATTGGTACAAGTATCTTTATACAATTACTCAAAGATGCAATGGCTCTATTGAAATATGCATTTACTTCTTTCATATTATTGAATCCTATATATTCAAAAAAAATTTGTGTCGAATGCAAAAGTTGTTGAAAATACCCCTTCATTCCTTATTTTCTCATTAACTATTTCTAAAACTGCATCAATGACCTACAATTTTGTCACATGTTTGTGTTATAAAATAAGGCAAATGTGTGATATATAAGATCTGCTTTATAACTTACATGACTCTCTGTGAATCCACCTATTTGTAACACTTCTTACATATGTATTTATTCAACAAAATATTTTCCTTTCCTCCACAAATTTTGGTATTTTTCCTTTCTCATCTCTGTTAGTCTTGAAAAAAGTGTTATTTACGAGTCATCGACGCATTTGAAGAGAGCTTAATCCAAATTTTTTATTCTTCGGAATATTACTCTCTTTGTTGGAGGCCTTCCGACTTTTTTTGGTCATCCTCTTTCTGTTTGAACAAAAAAATAAATTAAGCGTCTCTTTTAATTAAAATAGATTGATGCAAAAGTGTTATCACCAGTGATAACCTATATTCGCACCGATGATATTTTAGTGAATGGCACCTGTGTCACTTATCACCGATGATAAATATGTTACCACTGGTAATATTTAAGTGAAAAATAACACCGGTGTCGCTTATCACCAGTGATAAATATGTTATCACCGGTGATATTCATGTGAAATAACACCGGTGTTACTTATCACTGGAAATAAGTGACATCACCGGTGATAAACAATAATTGCATTGGTGATATAAATAGAACCTTGATTTGCTGCTGCTACTATTACACTTCATCTTGCTTCTTCTCCATTGCTTCTACTGCTGCTGTCCCTCTCATTTGCTGCCACTTCACCATTCGATCGTCATTTTGGGGATGCTACTGCTGCTGATGCTATTGATGCTACTGTTGATGCTTCTCTTGGCCTTCAAGCCTCTCATCCATTTGCTGATGCTGGTGATGCTGCTACTGCAGATGCTGCTTCTCTTGGCCCTCAAGACCCTCATCCATTTGCCGCTGCTTCTGGTGTTGCTCATCCTCTTGATGCTGATGCTGCTGTTGCTACTGCTGATGATGCCGATACTTCTGCTGTAGCTCATCCTCTTTTTCCATCATTATTTCTTCCCCCATTGCTCTCTCCACCTCTTCATGCTGCTGCTGCTATTGCTGAGTTTGTTAGGTTTTAAAACATTGACTACTTCGTATTTGACGAAGGAAAGCTTCAAAACTTTGACTACTTTGTGTTTGACGAAGGAAAGCAGTCAAATTTTCCTTCAACTCATCTATTTGATTCTTCAAAGTAGCATTTTCCTCATTTCTTCTCTTCAATATTCTATTCATTTTTTTAATTTTCTTCTTCATTTCCTTTCTTTTTTCAAGTAGTTGAGGAAGATTTTTCCAACTTTAACCATTTTTTTGTTTCTCTTCCTCTTATTCTTCTTCTCCTTTCTTTTTCTCTTCTTCTGCACCGTTCTTCTCTTGTTCATGCTTTCTTCTTTTTCTTCCACCTCCTTTCTCTTCTTTTTGGCTTCTAGGAGATCAACTCCTCCAAATGGGTCTTTTCTCAAATCCTTTTCAGTTGCTTTGGTAAATTTTAGATCCAACGATGTTGCATGGCTTGTAAAGGAGAATTTGTGGTTGTACCTTTTAGCAACTGTTGCTGCCTGATTGTTATTGGGTTCCAAGACGTTAAACATTTCAACTACCCATAGGTGCAGTGTAATGGTACAACCTTCGATATATGTTTGTTTCTCCTTCTCTTTCTTTTCCCTCAGGCTCTCATAAATGTAATCACACACCAATTCATCCCAATTGTAATTGCTTAGAGAATCTAGATCTTCTACTGTATTAAACAATGAAGTTACAATTGCTTGATCTCCATATGCTAGAAGAAATTACCCTAGAGTTAAGAGAACTAACATTTTTGTTTCTTTCATTACTTGATTTCTCCTTTCTTGAGGCCCAGATTTCCTGTGCTTCCTTTTTTCCCTTCCGTTTTTCTCGTTTCCTTCATTATATTCTTGAATCTTCTCAGCTATTTTTCTCACCTTGGGCTTTAGTGATGTGAAATTCTAACTCCAAATTGCAGGTCTATCATTTGCATTTATCTTTCCATCACTTATGAAGATTTTTCTCTCCCTCATTCTTCAATCTAAGTATTTCCTCTATGTGATTAGGAGTGAGAGTCAATGTTAGTTCTTCCAGATGAAACTTCCTTGTTTTTGGATTATATGAATGCACCAATTCAAAAAATAGGTCTTTGTCTTTGTAGTTGGGGCACATTGTTCCACCACCAACTAGGATGCCAAGGGAGATCTTTCGAAATTCCTCCTTTACATCTTCTTTTACCATTTTCCAGACTTTTCGAATAGTGTAGATCATGCATCTAGAGTTTATCTCATGTCTGTAAAAAATAAAAATAAAAGAAGCATTGTACACTAACATATCTTACATGTGTAATGCAACTTTTCACCGGTGTAAAATAAATTCTTGCACCTGTGCAATAAAACTTCTTTACACCGATGCAAAAGAAATTAATAAAGTGGGGAATACAACTTTGCACCTGTGCAATGAAACTTTGCACCGGTGCAAAAGAAATTAATAAACTGGGGAATACAACTTTGCACTTGTCCAATGAAACTTTGCACCGGTAGAAAAATAAGTAATATTTTTACTTATATAAGGTGCAAATGGAAAAACATTCATCTCAAGGAGATCGCCGTAGTGTATATCACCTAAACCCTAAACACGATGATATTACTTGAAATATCTCCGATGATAAACACATCCTTTGCTTTTTCCCCTTTTGAATGAGATATTATTCATCTGAAGGAGATATCACCGTAGTGTATCACCTAAACCCTAAATGCGATCATAATATCTCCAATGATAAACACATCATTTACTTCGGAGGAATATTACTTATGATAAAAGACATTTTTCTCATTTTTCAATGGGATATCACTGGAAATTATGACATATCACCTGAGTGAAATATCTTCGATGATTTTACGCCAGATATCTCCAATGATATAAAAATATTTTACTTCGGAGGTTTTAGAGGCATACCTCTTTGATCCGCTCCCTTTCCTCATTTTGATTCATTTTTCCATTTCTTGATATTGATTGAGCTTCTAGAAGATAACCATAAAAAACGATCGGCAATGTTAAAATATTACATATTGGCAACCGTTAAAAACGATTGGCAATATTAAAATAATCATAGATCTTCAAGTGTAGTAGGACCTAATGACACTTCTGCAATGATGGAAGATATCCGAAAAAGTTAGAGCATCGTGACAGAGTGTATTTAGGAGTAAAAGAGGCTCGATTACTTTTTGTTAATAGATATGTATGTGGGTCATAGTTGTATTTAATAAAGTTTCAAATTTGAGATCGGTTGGTGACACATCTAAGGTACCCACATGATTTTTTACATCATTTTTTACATTTATTAACCCACATCCTTACCTTATACCATTTACCGTTATTCATTCATCGTGCATACTGATTAAGGAACAATTCATATATGGATCCATGTTGCGGGAAGGCTCCAAGACCACATGGCAATATTCAAAGGCTTAGGGACCAAAGTGAAACTATAATCGAAGATCCAGAAACCTTCATTTAAACTGCTATGTAATTCTTTTTACGAGATTTTAACAAAATTTTCATAGTAAATAAGAAAAATGGACGTCAAGACAGGACCCTTGCAAGTACTTTGTATGGTCAAAAAAAGATGGTTAAAATGACTGGATTTTTTTTACAAATATCCACGCTGAGGAGTTGTAGATAACGCAAGACGAGCAAAAATCAATATATTCGTGTATATTCTGGTCCGTTTGGTTAGAAAAATTATTCGGAGTAGAAATTAAAGAATTTTGGTATTTAGTTAAATTTGTTGTTTTATTAAACAAATTAGAGAACTTCATTCTACCTTAGGTTGTTTGTTAAAATAAGTTAGTTGAATAAAAGATAAATTAGTTGACAAGAAAGTTCAAGAAAAATTACTAAAAGGAATTAGATAATTTCTTGTGAGGTGGAATTACCAAGATTGGAGATTAAGAGTTTATTTCAAATGCTCGTGAAGTTTCAAAGTAAGAAGGTAAAGAAAAGTACGTTATAACCTATTTTAAAATGTGTATTCTTCGTTAAATAAAAAATAACGATATATTTTTATTTTCAATCGATATATTTTAATTTTCACCGTAACACAACGATTAAAAGTTAAAATACACCAATTGAAATAAAAAATACATTGGTAAATGTTAACTTTCAACCAATAAAAAATGAGTTTTCACCTGAAAAGTGAAAAGTAATATTCACCTATAATTTTTAAGTTTAGGATTTATAAAAAGTGACTTTACATATAAGAAATAATTTTTTACTTAAAAAATAATTTTTTACTTTTAAATTTAGAATATATGATTAAGAGCATACTAATTCTTAAATTTAAAAGTGAAAAATTACTTTTAATTAGTAAAAAATTACTTTACATAAATAAAAATTAATTAACAATCAAAATATGCTAATATATTTTTATTTTAAACTAATATATTTTAATTTTAATCCATTAAAAATCAAAATATTTTATCAAGCATGAGACGAGTATTGCATATCACATGTGAGAGCTTCACTGCATGTTACAACGCGCGTTATCACCTATCGGTTTAAAAATGCTTATCATTTGAATTCGAAGGAATATTCCTCCTTTTTTATATTTGTTTCTTAAAATACGGTACCGTAAAATGCTATCCATGCACGGCTGTTCCTCTCAAACTGATGAGAGAGAATCCTAATCAACTGTCCATTGATAGGTACCAACTTGGCGTTTGCAAGTAGAGGATACAGACATCTCTAAAAATAATAATAATAATAATAACCAAAATAGTAGAGGATACAGCTTCGGGGGAAACCGACATGTATGCCTGTGAGGATTTGCTCCTCTAAGAGCGTCCGTTAGGATCTAACCTTATAATTATTCGAAAATTAGGTGATGGGAAGGACGCATCTTTTTCAACTTATCCACGAGAAATTCTAGCTAATAATATATGTACGTCATACTATCTCACGTACATGTTGTTGGAATATTATATATCCAATTGAAGGGTGATGATAACTGAAAGCATGGTGCT
Source organism: Thalassia testudinum (assembly GCA_037157565.1). NCBI lineage: Eukaryota > Viridiplantae > Streptophyta > Magnoliopsida > Alismatales > Hydrocharitaceae > Thalassia > Thalassia testudinum. The sequence continues at coordinate 63,261,570 of JAZHRO010000022.1, read as the reverse complement.
TGTCAGTGTGGAGACCGGGACGAATTGATGTATGCAATAATAGGATTTTCTGCCTCAGCACCTTGTTTATCTTTATTCCATCGGAGTTAATTGGATCTTCACACAGAATTTTATATATATATATATATATATATCCTTTCTCGGATCTCCAAATCCAAATCTCACGTATCATGCAGACATTTTGGGTTAAACCGGCTTAAAAAGATCACACAAGTGACTAAGAATACTTCTGAAGGAAAAGGCTCGACTCTCATATTAATTGTTGGGGCGATTTCATCCAAAGGTAGTCGACCCAAATTTTGTCTCATCTGGAACCAACATGGATGGTCTAAGTAAAGTACTTCACTAATAGCTAATAGTCACGTATCACAAGTAATATATTCAAGATACTGACCAATAGGCATGCATATATGTATATATATATATAGCATGATCTAACAAATTAAAAGCTTAGCAGGCTAAGTAGCCTCCTCCCAAATTTTGACGAGTGAGATGATTCTAGTAAGTACATACCTACATATAACATCCTCGAACCAATTAACCATAGACACATAGTCTCCATTAATGATATATTACAAAAATATTGAGTATTCTCGACCGTTAATGATGGTCGCAAATGTTTAAATAACCGTTGAAAAAAAGGATCAAGGAATGTACAGTCACGATTGGATTTTCTCGACCGTTATTGAACAATACGGTCAAAAAAAAGGCACATCCCATTCGACGTTTGGTCAGTTCTCTGGTCAGTTTTCAATAGTCGGTAATTCTCTTTCCCGACCATTTAATGTCCACGGTCAGCGAAAGTATTTACCTCGACGGTTATTTAGACAGTCGTGTAAGAACGTATTTCCGATCATTTGTTAATAACATTCGAAAATAATGATATTTTCGTCAGTTTACGGACGGTCAACAATGTTAACTTTTTGCAACAGTTATTGAGTAACAGTCGAGAAAACTTATTTTATAGACCATTTTAAACAGTCGAGAATGTTAACTACTCACGACGATTATTTTATTACGGTCGGAAAAGCCATATTACCGACAGTTTTAACAGTCGATAATATTAACAATTCTTAACCATATTTAAATAACGGTAGACAATAATAAGGAATTTTTTAAAATATATATTTCATTTATGTTAAAGACCTATAAATAATATCCTATTAAGAGTATAAATCAATCACACAACTTAAAAATTTATATATTTAAAAAAAATAAAAGAAATGAAAATGAAAATTTTATAATAAAAATAACATATACAAAGTTCATCACAAATAGCAATATATATAAAATACAATTATGCTGTGACACAAATGCCTCCACCACCGCTACCACCTAAATCATCGTCATCACAACGATCTCTATACTGATGAAGGGATGGGGGATCAATTCCTCCATTCAGAAATAATGCAAGGAGCTCCTTGATAGTCTTGTTGGATTCCTTGGTTTGCATCACGTTGTCCCTAACCAATGTCGTCAGCTCCTAAATCTGGTGGTCCTTCTCCTCGTCTTTACGGCGTAATGCCGCAATTTCCTTCCTCATCTCCTGCACTTCAACTGAAGAGGATGATGCTCTCCTTCTCCCATACCACCCCAAGACGTTCTCGCTTCTCCCTGCGCTACGGACGTACCCGCCATGCTCAAGTGGCATGACGGTTCGGTAGGCCTCCTCTACTGTCAGTGGCTACTGAACTGTACCAGAGTTTGTGTCTTCAGGAGGATGCATTAAGTTGATCATATTATCCTGAAAGATATTAAATTACGTTAAGTAATTTCGTTTAATTATATAATTATGAAATAAACTAAAAGTATTGTATTTTTTTAACCTACGTGTCTCTGTCCGTATGTGTCATGAAGTCACTCTCTATTTCCCACTTCGCTCATCTTGCAATGAGTAGCCTCATATACTCCCACCCGATCAAGCTGGGCACCTTGATGCATGGCAGACTACAATAATTTTAAACAGTTAATTTTAATAAATTAGAAATTTTTGTAAGATTTAAAAGAAAATATTAATTAAAGATACTTACGTATATAGATTTCATCTCGTCTGTGCTCCTCCTACCTAAGACATGAGTCTTCGGTGGAGCCTTAGCCCTATTTTCCTTATTTTTCTTGGCTTGCTCCTGAAAATGAAGGTACAATTTATTAACTTATAAAATATTTAAATAAATGATAATATATGAAATACTTTTACCTACGTCATTGGATCATGTCAATGCTCACACGCTTCCTTCAAAACATGCGGTTGTATCAAAAGAGACGCATTATGTAATGCCTCATCATGATTCCTATTCTTATAATAATAAAAAATATAATTTTAATGTTAGAAATAATATTTGAATAGTGGTAAAGGAAATAAAGAAATACAGTTAAAATTTATCTTTTACCTTATTATTCATCTCCCATCTCCAATCTTTATGAATCTTCGCTGCGTGCTTGAGAATATATTTGGGGACTTATGATTATCGCCCCATTCGAACGTGGCCTACATTAGAAAGAGAACAGAAATTGTTACATAATTTACACTTATATAAAATAATTTACAAAAGTTATTAGTTTTTACCAATTACCTCTAACTCTCGAATGAGTTGCCTTTTCAGCTCGTTTGGCACCTTCCTCCAATCGAAGTGGAACAGTGGGATGATCGCCTTCGTCAGCGTACTCAGTCTGCTGACGAATGGATGATAGTCCACTGCTTCCCCTGCTGGTGTGATCCACAATGAAATGCGGGCCCCATGCGGAATTCTCTCTAAGTCCCTATTCCACGTGGGGCCTCTCCCCATACGTGCACCTATAAGACAGAATTATAACATAAAATTAAATAACAAAGAAAAAAAATTTGAGAACATAATATTTACCAAACCTTAAATTCATACCTAAACCATGGGCAGGTGGTGGTGGTGCAGAACATCTCATCTGAGAAGGATCTAGGTCAGCCGTCTGCTTTGGCTGATCATCCAATCTAGTGTTCTCCTCATCAAATGAAGTACTATCCTCCTCCTTCTCATCGGCAGGTGCATCCTCCGCATAGTCAAAATCCTCTACTAGGAGATTCATTGGAGGAGGCATCGAACTCTTCCCCTATATATTGTGATATTTCAAAATAAGTATAAAAATAATTGAAAATAAAATGAGCGTTTATAAATGAAATAACCTTCCATTTCTCCATTTCCCTCCCCTTCCTCTTTCCCCCTTTCCATTTCCCCTTCCCTTACCCTCCCATTCCTCTTTCTTCTCCTTCTCTTTCTCCCTTTCTCGTTAACCTTCCCTTCCACTTTCTCCCCTTCCACTTCTCCTTCTCTTTCTCCCTTCTCCTTAACCTCCCCTTCTCTTTCTCTCTTTCTTCCTTAGTTACCCTCCCCTTCTTATTTCGTCTCCTCTTTCTTCTCCTCTTTCCCCTTCCCTTACCCTCCCCTTCTCCTTCTCCCTTTCTCCCTTACCTCCCTTTCTCTTTCTCTCTTCCTTCCTTAATTACCCTCCCCTTCTCTTTCTCCCTTTCTCCTTAACCTCCCCTTCTCTTTCTCCCTTTCTTCCTTAGTTACCCTCCCCTTCTTATTTCCTCTCCTCTTTCTTCTCCTCTTTCCTCTTCCCTTACCCTCCCCTTCTCTTTCTCCCTTTCTCCCTTAACTCCCCTTCTCTTTCTCTCTTCCTTCCTTAATTACCCTCCCCTTCTTATTTCCTCTCCTCTTTCTTCCCCTCTTTCTTCAACATAAAACATTCAAGATACAAAAAAAAACATCATTCCACAAAAGAAATAAATCTAAGTGGGCAAACCCCACAAAAAAAATAAATCTAAGTGGGCACACCTCACACAAAAAATGAACCTAACTGGGTACACCCCACTCTTAAAATAAACCTAAGTGGGCACACCCCACATCTAACATGATAATAGCATTTTAAGAAAAAAGTATTAAGAAACTCACCATAGTGACGAAATGGAAACAGTCGGTGCACAAACAGTAGGAGAATGCGAAGAACCTATATGAGAAGGCAATAAAAAAAATTTTCAGTTTTGATATATAAATGAACGTAACCTTTAATAAAAGATAAAATAATTTAAAGGCAAGAAGTAACCCTAAGTTGTGATCAAATCTTCAAGGGCCCGCCGTTGTTCAGAACTTCTCTGAACAAAGGACGACGACACTTATGACATGCTATAAAGACAACACATCGTACATGTATGCAAGGTATACACACACCTCTGTATTGTTTGTATAACATGATCATAAGTCTCAACGAACTAGTATTTTGACACAATTATATCCCTCCTATAACCTGTTACCTACGGGTTAGAATTCCTATTGTTTGTCATACAATGCATCTAAATTTGTGCAAGTGTATGTATCTACAAAATTGTAATAAATAATTCATAATCAAACATAAATATCAAATAATTCAAATAATTTGGGAACACAATTCAAACATGCAATTCAGTTCAGTTATTAAAAACACATTACCAGCGTCGTTTCAACATGTAATTACTTATGATAGTCAACGTGGTCATGAAGTGGTTGATACTGTCCAAACATGAATCATACCATCTCATTCTGATTTAAAGTTCCAATTCTTCATCAAAAACACGTTTATAATCTCAAGAATCATTATAAATCATATTTGAACATTAACCAAAACCTCAGCACATTGAATGAATGACTAGAACTCATAAATCCCATCAAAACTGAGTAGCAAAACCAATAAATCTCTAGTTGCACCCAATTCAATAAAAATCTCATTCCAAGTCATTACAATTGCTCCTTGAATGATTTACAACTTTCATAGATTAATTCAATGCTCATTGAGTATCAGAAAATCTTGATTAATCCTATTATTCTCACTATAGACAGCAAGGAAGTAAGGACAACTCAGGTACTCAGATGAACTTCAAAACATATAGTTCTCATTACTAAGTGTCGCTTGTATTCAGAAAAACACTTGGAACTCAATGAGAATCAAATTATAGCCTTATCAATCTTAAAAACCCGAATTTAATCTATTCCTTAATCTATAGTAGCTTGAAAGAATACATCAAATCATAGAGTAAATTCAACTCAAATCAATCTCAGACCTCTGTTATAATAATTCAAACATCAATCAATCTTTGAATAACATGTTGAAACACTTGGGATTGAATTCAAATATTGCCCAAGTGGGCATATGATCTGTGGTTGCCGTAATGATTTGATTCTCCAACTAGCCTGCACACTATTGATCCAAAAGTCGTTTCGTCGTCGCCATGGCCTCCAATCTATGTATTGGATTTTCCTTCTCCATGGCTACCAGGAAAAGAAGAAAAACAATATCCAACATTAAAATTAGGCATAAGCTCAATAAATAATAAAAATCCAATTACAATAGCTCAAGCCCATGGCCATTATTCCAACCAAATAGGTAAAAATCCCATTCAGTCGATCAAACCCATTACAACATTCATAATTAAATTTATCAACTCTTTACATAATTAAATGAAGTATATAGTTAAATTGCATTCATAATTAAATTTCTAACCTAAGTAGTATATAAAAACAATTAAATTAACCTAAAATTAAATTTCTAACCCTAAGGGGGGGAATTGGAGTGATGGTGGTGGTACTGGTCGCAGGAGGAGGTGGTGGTGGTGGTGCCTAAAGTGATCGTGGCCTAAGGTGGTGGTGGCGGTGGCCAGCTGTGGAGGTGGGGGTGGTGGCAGGCAGGCGGTTGTGGAGGTGGGGGTGGTGGTAGACGAGGTGGTGGTGAGGTGGTCGTGGTGGTGGCAGCGGCACGAGGAAGGGAAGGTGGTCATGGTGGTTTCGGTGGTCGCCATGGTGGCGCGGTGGAACGAGGAAGGGAAGGAGGGACAAGGAGCACTTACTGAGGGGTGGGGTTGCAGGGTGACGTGGGGTGGGGGGGTCGCCGTCGAGAGGAGGACCCTCGGGGTCGGCGGAGGAGGTCGGCAGCGCTGTGGGTTTCTACTGAAGGAAGGGGAAGCAATCGGGGTCGCGCTGGGTATTTTGTCTGTTTTTTCTCGACCATTCTAGATTCAACGGTCAAGGAATGCATTCGAAAATTATCTTTTTGCCACCACGATTTTCGATGAGACTATCCTCGACCGTTAATATGGAAATAGTCGAAAATAAAGATATTCTCGACTGTTATAACCAATCGACAATGGTGTCAACCAGATGAATTAATTATTCTTGACTTTCTCGACCATTATATATTCCATGGTCGAGGATTTCATTTATCCTCGACCGTTAATGTAACAACAGTCGAGTAAAGTATTATTCTCAATCGTTTATAATGGTCGAGAGTGGTCTCAACCATCACGACTGTTTTGCAAATAAGAAAGTTAATGACCGGACTTTTAGCAACCATTACTCTTATAACGGTCGAGAATACTTTTATTCTCGATCGTTACTTGAACGGTCGAGAATTTCCATCGTGAACAGTACTTTTCCTACTAGTGGTGATTGAGTTCATCCAAGAGTACTCCGATACTCAATTTTTGTTCTACTTAAAAAAGACAAGAAAAAAAAATTACAAACTTAATCAAGATGGACTTAATTTCTCGTGGTTTGGCCTAGTGTTCTCTATCCTGCAAGCAGGTGTTAGATCCAGGTTTGAGGCTTGTTGATATAATTGCCTTTTGACTCTCTCTCTCTCTCTCCAAAAAAAAAAAAAAAGATTATGAAAGTATTAACTAACTTTGTGTACCCTACAGAAATAATCCTTAATTATCATGAGGATCTAAAATACTTAATTAGCCTAGACGTCCATCATAAAACCCACATTATTTTGTAAAATAATAATAATAATAATAATAATAATTGATTTACTTGATAATCAATAAAGTATCCCCCATTAGGTGGTATTGATGAAATCGTTTGATCACAATTAAAAGAAGAGAAAAAAAAAAAAAAAGGGTAGTTACTGCTAAAGAATAACAATATGAAAGATAAAATTCAGTGGAGGAGATCTCTCCATCGCCATACATTACCTTTAGTAAAATAAAACGAAAAGGATATAACCGAAGGTTATTCTTGTTGGAATTTAATTTCATAACATAAATAATTTATCTCTAATTGAAGATGGATCTGAGCAATAATTTATATTATTTGAATTTAATATCGAATGACTATCGGTACTTATAAATTAGTTTCGGTATCTCATATATTAAGTATCGATATTGGTGAATTAATATCGATATTCATAACCTATAGATATGAGTTTTATATCTAAACGAGTACAGGTATTGATGCCTAGTATTGATACTTATAGATTTCAGTTTAAAATTCATGTCTAGATGAGTACTTATCCAATACTCATTATGTACCGGTACTGATAATAAGTACCGGTACTCATTAAGTACTAGTATCAATACTCCAAGATCAACTTAATTTCAACGAGTATCGGTATTTATGGTGAGTATCGATATTTGTTAAGTACAAGTTATTTTGTCTGTATCCAATAAGTACAGGTATTAAAGCCAAGTACTGTACTAGTAGGCTACAGATCTTAACCTCATCTGGCCTAGGACCTATCTGTATCTCATGTGCATCGGTACTCATGATGAGTACCAGTATACATAAGTCACAGATTATGAATTAAGAGCTCAGAATCTGATTAGTGACTAACGAGTACCGATATTCGTAATGAGTATCGGTACTAGTATGTCACAGTACATGCACCTGGAGCCTTATACCTTCCTACAATTCACTAGTATCAATATTTATGATGAGTACCGGTACATGTAGACTGCAGTCCTCATTTTGTAACGCATGCATACCAGTACTCATGGAGAGATACCGATACTCATGGCAGCTACGAGATGAATACAGGGTTTTCAGAGAATGTGAATCATCTATATGATCTACGTTTATGATGAATATCTAACAGCAAGCACATATATATAAGAAGATTGAAATCTTAATAGAAAACACATGCTCTTTAACATAAATAAATATGCATAGTGATGTATGGAATAGAATCACAGTAACAAGCCCTATATAAATACATGTGTGTGTACACACACACATATGTATTTATATAGTGCATATATATAATGAATACCTAGATAGATGTATGAGTGAAGAGAGTACCTGTGTTCATCTTTATTAAGGGAATAGGGGCTACAGCTAAGTCTTCCAAGAATTCCTTTGATTGAACAGGAGAGATCTCACCTTGACTTAAAGAAGAAGATGGTCTTCTTCTTCACCAGCCGACTGCCCTTCTTCTCTCCACTCTCTGAGTCATGATGGAGATGTGCACTAGAGAGAAAATTCTCAAAGGTCTCTTGGGGACCATAACCACACATAATCTTGCAATTATTCACACTAATTACAAAAGGGTGACTTGCATTTCCACCCATCAAGGAAATATCAATCACAAATAGGTCTGTGCATATATGTAATCTAAACCACACTATTCTTTTGTATTTTATGTCCATACCTTCAATAAAACTTAATTTGATCTCTTTAAATAATGGATAATATATGACAATCTATAATCATTATATGTTGATTGATTATATATACATAATACATATATTAATCCATAAATTAGAATAAAATCCAATAATGATGATAGTTGTTGGTATGTCGTTGTTTGTTTTTCTATAGATTTTAATGATAGTGTATATTCACTAACAACAACTTCTTTTATTGGTCTGATTTTAATTATTCACACTAACAACAACTTCTTTTATTGGTATAGATTTCAATGATGATGGTTGCCTCTTTAACATTTTTTGGTTTGATTTTAGTAGCCGATTTGCCTACAAGTTTTTTTATAATGTAGTCTTATTTGACACAACATACTTGACTAATCGATATGACATACCATTTGCTCCTTTTGTTGGAGTAAATAATCATAATTACAAAGTTTTATTTGGTTGTTCTCTATTAGGAGATGAGACAACACTACTAAAAAAATGGGATATGTCATCGGTTACTTACCGTCGATTTTATTAACAGACGGTAAAGATATTTTACTTTTCTTAACTAGTGTTTACTTACAAAGTTAACACTAGTTTCACATTTCTTAACACCACTTTCCTAACATTCCAAGTAAACTAGTCCTAAAGAATTTTAAAAATTTTGACAAAGTTTTCCCTTAAATTTTTTTTCTTAAATCTCCATATCAAAATAACATACATAATAAAAAAGGGCACACCCCACAATAACAGTGTATCACACAAAAACATGAAGTACATAAAAGTCGGCACACCCCACCATACATTCAAAAAATGACAATATGTGGGCACATCCCACATCTAATATAGTCCTAAAATATAATAAAAATAAATTATAAAAAATAAAATTATACCTCCATTGTACTACAACCTCTGAGCGTGACCGTCACCAACAATCTGTAAATTCAATAGCGTACAATAAATTAAATAATAAACCATTATGATATTAATAACTTAAGTAATTAATTTAATATAACGAAAAGGAAGATGAGAAGGGGATGAGGAGGAGGGTGGCAGTAAGAGAAGGAGATGAGGAAGAGGGAGTCGGTGGAGGAGGATAAGGAGGGTGGCAATAGAGAGAAGAGGAGGATGGGGGATGGCAGTTGGGAGGAGGAGGAAGGGCAGGCGGTGGAGGAAGGGTAGGGAGGAGGAGGAGGAGGAAGGGAAGGCATAGTAGTAGGATGAGGAGTAGGAGGGGGGACAGTAGGTGGAGGAGGAGGGGGGCAGCAAGAGGGGGTCAGGGAGGAAGAGGAGGGCGGTAGGAGGGTGTCCAGGAGGAGGAGGAGGAGCATGGGGACGGCGAGGAGGAGGAGGACAACCCTGTCGGAGGAGGAGGAGGGTGTTGCGGAGAGGAATGAAGACGACGAGGCCACCGGGGACGGCAAGGAGGACGACGAGGAGACCGTCGGAGAAGGAGGAGGAGGGTTTCGGGGAAGAGGAGAAGTTGCCTGAGGAGGAGGAGGTGGGGCGACAACAAGAGCTCCGATGGGGCTGTGGGAGGAGGGTTCGGGTTAGGTTTAGGGAAGATGAATAGTGATGGGAGATTGGCCTACATGTGATAGATGAAGTGATCTACGCCGTCGATTCTATAAGAAACCAACAGCAAAGAATTACTTCAGTTCCTCCTCCATCGTGCCCAAATTTTGGCTGTTAATTTTAACTTACTTTTCGCCGTCACTTATTCCACTAAACGATGGTGGAAGTCACTAATCCCGCCCAAATTTTAGGCATAAATTTTAGCCGTCTTTTCACCGTCGCTTTTAAACTAACCGACAGCAAAGGATAACTTCAATCACTCCTCCATTACGCCCAAATTTTGACCGCTAATTTTAACCTACTTTTCGTCATCGCTTCTCCTTCTAATCGACAATAGAAGTCACTAATCCCTCCCAAATTTTAGACGCTAATTTTAACCATCTTTTCACCATTGCTTATTACACTAACCAAAGGGAAAAATATTTTTGTTGTTGCTTAATCAACCGACGGTAAATATTAATGATCACCGCGCGCCCAATCGATTTTCTTCAATTGATGGTAGGTTGAGTACAAGCCTTCATTGTTGCTTATTTGAATAAGCGATGGTAAAAATATCTTTGCCGTCAGTTTATAAAACCGACGGCAAGTAACTGACAACATATCCCATTTTTCTAGTAGTGATAAGTGGCATATCACCAATGATAACCTATAATTGCATTGGTGGTATATAAATAGAACCTCGATTTGCTGCTTCTACTGCTGCTGGCCGTCTCCACCATGTTGCTGCTACTGCTGCTCCTGTTGCACTACTTCATCTTGCTTCTTCTTCTCGATTGCTTCTGCTACTACTGCTACTACCTCTCTCATTTGCTATTGTTGCTGCTGCTCTTGTTGCACTGCTTCATCTTGCTTCTTCTTCTTGATTACTGCTGCTACTGCCTCTCTCATTTGTTGCCACTTCTCCATTCAATCATCATTTTGGTGATGCTACTGCTGATGATGCTGTTGGTGCTGCTGCTTCTCTTGCCCCTCAAGCCCCTCATCCATTTGCTGATGCTAGTGATGCTGCTACTGATGCTAATGCTGTTGATGCTTCTGCTGCTGCTCATCCTCTTCTTCCACTATTATTTCTTCCCCCATTGCTCTCTCCACCTCTCCATGTTGCTGCTATTGTTGAGTTTGTTGGGTTTTAAAACTTTGACAACTTTGTGTTTGATGAAGGAAAGAAGTCAAATTTCCCTTCAACTCTTCTATTTGATTCCTCAAAGCATCATTTTCCTCATTTCTTCTCTTCAATATTCTATACATTTTTTTAATTTTCTTCTTCATTTCCTTTCTTTTTTCAAGTTGTTGAGGTAGATCTCTCCAACTTTAATCATTTTTTGTTTATCTTCCTCCTCTCCTTCTCCTTTCTTTTTCTCTTCTTCTGCTCCTTTCTCCTCTTGTTCATGTTTTCTTCTTTTTTTTGGAGTTTTTTCTTTTTCTTCCACCTCCTTTCTCTTCATCTTGGCTTCTGGTAGATCAACTCCTCCAAATGGGTCATTCCTCAAATCATTTTCAATTGCTTCCCTAATTTTTAGACCCATTGATGTTCCATGGTTTGTGAAGGAGAATTCATGGTTGTACCTTTCAGTAACTGTTGCTGTCTCATTATTATTGGGTTCCAAGACATTAAACATCTCAATTACCCATAGGTGTAGTGCAATGGTATAACCTTTGATATATGTTTATTTCTCCTTCTCTTCCCTCAAGACCTAATGAATGCAATCACAAACCAATTCAACCCAATTATAATTGATTAGAGAATCCAGATCTTTTACCATGTCAAATAATGAAGTCACAATCGCTTGGTCTCCATATGGTAGAAGAAATGACCCTAGAGTTAGGAGAACCAACATCTTTGTTTCTTTCGTTACTTGGTTGAGCACCGAATTTCTTGTGCTTTCTTTCTTCCCTTCCTTCTTTCTCATTTTCTTCATTGTATTCCTGAATCTTCTCAGCTATTTTTCTTACCTTGGGCTTTAGTGATATGAAATTCTCACTCCAAATTGTAGGTCTATTATTTGCATTTATCTTTCCATCACTTATGAAGATTTTCTCTCCCTCATTCTTCAATCCAAGTATTCCCTCTTTGTGATTAGGAGTGAGAGTCAATGTTAGTTCTTCTAGATGAAACTCCCTTGTTTTTGGATTATATGCATGCACCAATTCAAAACGTAGGTCTTTGTCTTTGTAGTTGGGGTACACTTTTCCACCACCAACTAATATGCCAAAGGAGGTCTTTCAAAACTCCTCCTTCACGTCTTCTTTGACCGTTTTCCAGGCTTTTCGTATGGTGTAGATCATGCATTTGTACTCTACCCCATGTCAGCAAAAAAAAAAAAAAGAAGTGTGGAACAATAACATATTACACCGGTGCAAAATAAATTAATAAAGTGGCAATTCAACTTTGCATCGGTGGAAACCAACTTTGCATCTGTGTAATGCAAATTTGCACCTGTGCAAAATAAATTAATAAAGTGGGGAATGAAACTTTGCACCTATGCAACGCAACTTTGCGCCAATGTAAAATAAATTAATAAAATGAGGAATGTAACTTTGCACCTATGCAATGAAACTTTGTACTAATGCAAAATAAATTAATAAAGTTGGGAATGCAACTTTGCACCGGTGTAAAATAAAATTAATAAAGTTGGGTGCTACTTTGCACCTATGCAATGTAAAATTTGCAACAGTGTAAAATAAATTAATAAAGTGGGCAATGCAACTTTGCACCGGTGCAAAATAAAATTAATAAAGTTATAAGTAATATTTTTACTTATATAAGATGGAAAATATCTCCAATGATAAACACATCCTTTGATTTTTCTCATTTTGAATGAGATATCGTTCATCTGAAAGAGATATCACTGTAGTGAATCACCTAAACCCTAAATGTCATGATATTACTCGAAATATCTCTGATGATAAGCACATCCTTTGTTTTTTCTCATTTTGGATGAGATATCATTCATCTGAAGAAGATATCACCATATTGTATATTACCTAAACCCTAAACGCAATGATATTACACAAAATATCTCCGCTGATAAACACATCATTTACATTGGAAGAATATTACTTATGATAAAGGGCTGGTGCAAAATGGAAAGTCACTTGTTCTTTCTCTCATTTTTCAATGAGATATTGTAACGACCCGGTTCCCGAGTCCCTACGAGACACGAGAACCGGACCGACTCGACTAATCCCAAGACCCAGTCGTCCAACGAGGAAGTAACCAAAAGACAGTAAAATAAACCACATTCAGCATGAATATAACTAACAGTAAAAAGTACAGCAGTAAGGAAAGAAACTACTACAGTAGGTACCGCCACAACAGTAAAGCAACATTTATCATATAACAAAAACTGCAGGTAAAGAAGGTACAGCGGAAACAAAACTACTCACTAGAACAGAAACAAAAGAAGGTACAAAGCTGTGGCAACTCTACTGGACCCTACTCGGCCCAGCGTCCTCTGCAGCCGCCGACCCTGGCTGCTCAACACCTGGTCCTGAAATAGGTAACGAGTGTAACACGTCAGCAAGACGCTGAGTAGAGTGGCAAACTAACTAAAGGCAACAGTAGAGTGTACAGTAGCTGTTATGTTCTATTACTTCCTTTATTTACATCTTTCAATTTTTCTCACTATTTCATTTACTTCTCAGATCCTTTACTTGATCTCGAATGTCCTCGTGGGACGATCTTGATTGCAGTCTTTTCCAACAGTAGAAGTAGCACGTGGTGCTCTCCTGGCCGGGAGAGTCCCCCGTGGTGATCCTACCCTCAGTCAACCACCCCAAGGTCACTGACAGACGTAACGGTGACTACGGCACGCGCGATAAACGCACAGGTAGCTAGCCCGTACTGGCACGCGGTCAGTCGTTTCCGTTAACGGGTGCGCCCAAAGCACAGCACGGAACCAGGGCAGAGCCCTCTCAGTAACAGGGGTCCAACCCCTCCACAGTAACCAAACCGGGGCCTTGCCCCTCCACAGTCCGCGCACCCTCGCCTGACTACCCTGGTTTGCCCTAGTGGGCCTAACAAGTCGGTGAAGGAGGCTAGCAGAACCCCGGGGCCCGTGGGGTAGCTAGTACTCTCCTAACACTACTAGCTCTCCTCGGTACTACGTACACGAGGGCCAACAAGTCGGTACAGAGCGGCCAAGCCTAACCCCGGGTCCCTGGGGCGGCTGGCCCCACTCTGCACTAAAACAGGTACAGGTACTTCCCTTGGTACTGCGTACCCAAGAGACAGTACAACTACATCTCAGTTCCATTCCTTTTCTTTCCAGGAGTTCCACTCCTAATTCCCCGTAGGGTTCCAGCTCTTTATCTCAGAACATCATATGTTTCACTTTCCAGATTCACGTTCTCACATTCCATGATCTCAACATGTTTCCTTGTTCATAACAGGCAGCTGTTAATTAATTTCACAGGCATCTTATATATTCCTTTCCATTTTTCCAAGACTGCAGTAATATACATTCCACTAGTTTTTCCATCCTAGGATTCATGCCATATCCTAGGATCTATCATACAATCTAGTTTTCCGGCCCTAGGATTCATGCAACACCTAGGAGCTATCATTCCATACATTTCTCATTCCTAGGGTTCATGCAATGCCCTAGGTTCTAGTTATGGTTCCATACTTTAACAGATTTTATTAATGCTTAAAACCACTCTACCAGGTACAACGGAAGTAATGGGGGCGTGGTCGGGAATCCCGCGTGCCTCCGCGACTCTCAAGACGGCAACCGGACGAGGTCCTATCACAAGGATCAAACACAAGGAGTGTCTCAAAACAGTGTATATCTACTGTAGGCGGGTAGAGGAATAAATTCTGAATCGAACGCAACTCGAATCGTGGAAAACGGAGCCCAAACGTGCCCTAAACGGGTCGAGAAAGACAATACTGTGCAAAATCAGACGTCTGGAACTCCTTCCAGACGTCTTAAACGGTGGATCAGAGAATTACCTGTTCGGCTTGGTTCCCCGGACGTCCAGAAGTCTGTGGCGACGTCTCTCCTAGATCCCAGACGTCCGATGGTCTCTCCGGACGTCTGGAGGTCACTCCAGCCGTCTGGTACAACTTCCAGACGTCGGATTCGCAAAGGATGACGAATCCGAACACCTGCGCACAGCCAACCCTCCTCCTTCAGTACGGTCAGTCGACAAAAGAAGAAGGAGAAAGCGGAACTCACCTTTCAGACGTCTGTATGATCACACAGACGTCGACCTTGCCGTCTGGATATCAGTCCAGACGTCTGATTCTGGAGATTTTTCCAGAATCAGAACCTCGCTCGGACTCCGCTCGCGACGCCGCCCGCGTCGCACCTCGCGCGTCCGCTGCTCCGCCCGCAGCAGGTCCCTCTTCGCGACGCTCTGCGCCCCCTGCGCCCTCCGCCGGCCGGCCAAGCCGCTCCCGGCGAGCTCGCCCTCATGGCAGAGCCCCGCCCTCGCACGCCGCAGCTCCTCCGCGCCTTCTGCTGCGCCGCTGCCGCTGCGCCCTTGCGTCCGCTCGCTCCGCCCGCAGCAGGAGAGGAGGAAGATGGTGGAGACGGGAGGGGAGGCGCGCCCCCTCCCCCTTTTAACGCCGCGCGGAGAGGAGGAGAGAGACGGCCGCAGTCGCCTGCAGCCGCAGAGAAGATGCGGATCGCAGGTCTGTGCGCACAGGCGCGCAGACGAATATCCCGTGCGAGTATAACTGTTCGTCAGACGTCTGTAAACTATCCCGGACGTCTGGTCAGACGTCTGGATGTGATCCCAGACGTCTTTACAGACGTCTGGGCCACCTCCCAGACGTCTTAAAAGACGTCTGGGGCACGAGCTCGTTACAATATAACAAACTCAAAGGAAGTTTCGTCCCCGAAACTTGCGCCAACTAGGGTGCGGAAAAAGGATGTCCAAATAACCATAACAAACTCAAAGAGGACCGAAGCCGGTCCGAAAAGACGTACCCGCGAAAAGCTCTGGGTACCGCTCCCGCATTGCCGCCTCAGGCTCCCAGGTAGCCTCCTCGTACCGCTGGCTCCTCCACAAAACCTTTACCAGGGGTACTTGCTTTCGTCTCAACCTGCGGACGGCTCGGTCTAGGATCTGCACTGGCCGCTCGGGGTAGGTCAGGTCGTCGCTCACCTCGACGCTCTCGTGACTCAGTACGTGGCTGGGATCGGCTACGTACTTCCGGAGGTTGGACACGTGGAACACGTCGTGCACACCAGAAAGCTGCGGGGGAAGGGCAAGTCTGTAAGCAACGGGTCCAACCCGCTCCAGGACCTCGAAGGGCCCCACGAACCTCGGCGCGAGCTTCCCTCTCACCCCAAACCGCTGTAAGCCCTTCATGGGCGAAACACGAAGAAAGACGTGGTCCCCAACCTCGAACTGCACCTCTCTGCGTCTGCGATCTGCGTAGCTCTTCTGTCTGCTCCTGACAGTGCGGAGTCGTCTGTGGATCTGTTCAACTACCTCCTGACTCTGCCGGATCAACCTGGGGCCAACCTCCCACTTGGTCCCCACCTCAACCCAACTCAAGGGTGCCGTGCATTTCCGTCCGTACAGAGCCTCGTAGGGAGCCATGCCGATGCTCGAGTGATAACTGTTGTTGTATGCAAACTCTGCCAGGGGCAGGTGTTCCTCCCAAGAGCCCCTCCAGTCTAGTACACAGGCACGCAAAAGATCCTCAAGTGTCTGTATCGTGCGTTCCGACTGTCCGTCCGTCTGGGGGTGGTAAGCCGTGCTAAACCTCAACCTCGTCCCCAAAGCCTGCTGAAACTCAGCCCAAAACTGGGACGTAAAGCGGGTATCCCGGTCGGATACGATCTCCCGCGGAACTCCGTGTAGTCGCACCACATCACGGATATACCTCTCTGCCAACTGTGCTGGTCCCAAAGTGACTCGGATCGGCAAGAATCGTGCCGTCTTCGTCAACCTATCCACTATTACCCAGACCGCGTCGTGTCCTCGCTGGGTAACAGGTAAACCCACCACCAAGTCCATGGTGATGCTCTCCCACTTCCACTCTGGCACTGGAAGCGGCTGAAGCGGCCCTGCAGGCCTCTGATGCTCGGCTTTCACCTGCTGGCACACTAAGCACTGCTGCACGAACTCACCCACATCTCGCTTCATCCCTCTCCACCAGAACTCGCGTCTCAAGTCATGGTACATTTTCGTGTTTCCGGGATGTATGGTGAATCTGGAACCGTGTGCCTCAGTCAGGAGCTCTCTCAACAGCTCCTCGTCTCTGGGGACGCACAGCCGTCCCCTCAAGCGTAACACCTGGTCTGTGAAAGAGAAGTCCCCTGGGTCCCCTGACAGTACTCTGTCGCGCAAAGACTGCAAGTGCGGATCGGCCATCTGTCCCGTGATGATGCGGTCTATCAACTCTGGTCTGGTCTGCCGTGTCACCGTCACTGCCCCACAGTATCCTCGTAACTCTAGAGGTCGCCAACTGCCCACCTCCTCCAAAAGGCTCCAACTCTGTAACTGTAGACTGGCCAAGCGTGCGGGCGCTGATGAGAACCTCATCATGAGCCATAACTAGCTCATTTTGACCCAATACAAAGGATAAAAGCTCCTACATATCTCAAGGAAAAGCTTAACTCAGAGAATTCTGAGTTTGAGAAGAAAACAAGTCATAAGGGGTAAAAGTGCAATTTTACCAGTATAATCTGCATACAGGGTAATTCAGGGCCCAAACATAGGTCAAAACAGCTTAATAAGAATAAAAGTGGGATGAGATGATCTAGCAAGGGCTACAGCACTTCCAAGGAACCAAATGATAATCTGTAACCCTAGAACAACCCACTTCAATTCACAAGGTTCGAGGCAAAGTAAAAATAGAATAAACCCTCTAAAATTCATAGAAAAATAATCTCTAGGGTTTAGAACCTTCAATTTGGCCTTTAGAACCCATTTTGACCTACATTGAGAACCATGCCCAATTAATAACTTAATTTGGGTTTTTGCGCAAATTGACCGGTCAAACAAGGTTTAATATGAAAATAAAATTCACCATCAGATTCCTTAGGTCCTAATTAGTCATGTATAAAAACTTGAGCCTAAGAAGAAACCTCCTTGACCGACTTCACACTTTGGTCCTCATATATTTACTCTTTGGCCCTCAACTTTTGAACCCTCGCATTTTGGCCCCTAACTCTCCTTCGTTCTTTGCAAACAGGTCCCTCCTGCAAAACCCTGCCAGCACCATGCTCCGGCGACCTTGCGCGGAGCATGGCGCCGCGCAGGGTGAGGTGGAGGACCTGGCAAGTGTACCGGGGGTGCCCTGCGTCGTCAGCCGTCGCAGGAGCACCCCCATGGTCATTGTAGCCCCCCATACCGGCCGTGCGAACGCACGGACGGTATGGGTTCGTATTTCGACCATTCTCCGGCGAGGGAGACACGTCGTCTCCCTCCGCCTTCCTCCCTGCTTCAACCCTATAAATACCCCCCGCCGCTCCACCGACCAAAGCAGCCTGGATCTGACGGAGAAAACCCCCAGCTTTCTTCTCTTCTTTCTCCGGCAGACGCTCACCAGCTCCGGCGACTTCCTCCCCCTCCACCTCTTCGCTCTGCCGCACTACCAGCAGCAGAGACTTCCTCCCCTGCTCTTCCCGCGCCACGCCGCACCCAGCTGGCGCCTCTCCAGCCCTCTGCTCGCCGCCGCCCCTCTCTCTGAGCATCATCTTCTCCGGCGACAGTCGATACGACTGTCGCCCTGTTCCTCCCCCTTCGTCCCTGCAGTTAAGTTAGACTTACTCCCCTTCTCCTCCTCTTTCTTTCCCCGCTTTCGATTTAGTTAATTAAGCCCTCTACCGCTCCTGTTCACCCTCATCCTCTCCGCCTCCGACCACCCTCCGGCGAGCCGCTCCCATCACCTCAGCGACCCACACGGCTCGCCGACCACCGCAGAACCTCCGCCTCCTCACCCTGATCCTCTTCCGCCCCTCCACTTCCCACCAAACACCCTCTGCAGACCCACCGAACACACCCACTCCCTCGCTCACAGTTTGACCTAGGACGACCTGATAGCTCCATCTCGCCCCCTGCAGACCCCCTGACCACCTTCGCCGTGCCACGGCGAAGGTCCCCCGCCTGTCTGATTTGGCCGAGAGGCCGTTCTATTGATTTCAGGTTCCAGGCCTTGACCGCCATTGGCGAGGAAGCTCGAAGCTTGCTTGAGGTTGCTCCAAGCCTAGATATCCCAGGTTGAAGAGCCACGGCCAGCGCGAAAGAGTCTTGCGCACACACCCCGGCCCTCAATTGGAGTTGCGCGCCTCAACAGCTGTTGCAATTGGAAGCGCCATCCCTGCTGCAGGCGTGAGAGAAATGGGGTGCGCGGATAGTCCCACCTCGGAGCCTTCTGAAGCCACACACCCACATAAATTGTAAAAGTGCCACCATCTGTTTGCCTCAGTTACCACGGGGTGAGGTCCCTCTCACCCGACCCGACCCGACTCGGCCTCGTCCGTGACCACGCTCCGCGGACCTGGCCCGACCCGATTAGACTGACCTGCACTCCTCGCCCACCACGCACGCCGGTGGGCCTAGACCCGGGCCTGACCCGAACCCGATTACCCGGTAGCGCTCTGGGAGAGCTTCCGAAGAGCGATTTCAGAGAGAGAGATACGTGGGGGAGGGGGGTAGAGTAGGTTTTTGCCTCTTGACGAAAAAAACTCTGAAGTGTGCAGGCCAAAGAAGAAGAAGCAGACCCGCTGAAGAAGGAGCTGCTGCACTGTAGCGAAGGCATCGTTAAGTCGTCTCAGCACCGGGGCAGACGACGGAAGGTCAGCAGCCAGAGCAGGAAAGAAGACAGGCTGAAGAAGAAGGAAGAGCAACGGCCATCGCGAAAGAAGAAAAAGAGAGGTCAAGGCAGGTGAAGACAAAGAAGCAAGAAAAGAAGAAGACGATCTGAAGAAAAAGAAAGAAAGGAAACAAGGAAGAACAGAAGAAGAAGAGCACGAGGGGGGAAGATCTGAAGAAAGCAGAAGAAGAAGAAGAAGAAGAAGAACAAAGAAGAACAGGAAGAACCAAAGACAAAGAGGAAGAAAGAAGAAAAGAAGAAGAAACCAAATTTTCATCTCTCTCTCTCTCTCTTTATTTTTGTAATAGAACTTGTATATCTCTAGAATACAACTTGCTCCCTGAGTTCGACCTCGGGAACTCTTTTATTTTTTCCGAGTAAAAAAAAATTTTATATGAAACGTTGGTAACAACCAGCTTTACTACAACGATATAACCCAACCCGAAGTTACCATACCGTTATCATTTTGGCGCCGTTGCCGGGGAGCAACGGCTATTCTAGAGGTAAACATTCCTGTATCTTTTAATTTCTGATAATCTCCTCTCTTTTGTGCAGCTACAGGAACTCAAGAAGACAAGCAACCACACGACAACCACTCCGAAGACAGGTAAATCTTTTCTCTCACTATTAACCCCTACACTCTAAAGAGAAAGAAAAGAAAAGAACAAAGCAATATAGGGCTAACCTGTCTTCCATACTTAGTAACCATAAAAAGTTGCATGTTTTCAACTCATCACTCCTGCACACTATTAAGGGTATTTAAGGGCTAACACATTCTTGCTTGAGCCCTAATTGCCCAACAAAGAGTTAAATGGACCAAGTAGAGCCAACATAAGGTCAAACATTAGGATTTCAGTAGAGACACACCCCTTAATCAAGAATTGAGGAAATCCTAAAGAGGTGTGCCCAAGCCATTGATTGAAAATAATTAACAAGAAAAATCCTAAACAATTGGCTCTCTCTAAACACTTGAACCCTAAAAGACAGGACCTAAAAGCTCTTAAAGAAAACAATAGGTAAAGTTGACCCCTTGGGTTAACCAACCTTAAATTAGGTCACTCTTTGCACTTAAAAAGACTAAAGTTCAAGTGAAACCTTAAGCACCCTGATCTTAAAATTGGTAGACTTAAGAGGTCAAGATCCCCATTCTGGTCTACCTGGAACCGCAGTGACAAGAGAGGTCGGGTGGGGGAAACCCTGTAACCCGTGGGGACGCTCTACCGTGTAGGGGTCTTCGCGGGACTCTCCCTCTCTGGCTGCCCAGGTAATTCTCAGGTGGACGATCTTTCTGATCAAGGGGTCCATCTGCCCCGCACCTCTATAGTCACCCAACACATTTTTGGGTGTCTTGATTGGGTCCATCACCTTCTAAACTTACCTCTCCCAACTGTGCATGTACGGAAGGAGGTCTCTAAGACCACCCTTAAGACCTCCTTTAGAAATTCACTCTCGTCAAGGCCAAGCCTCGACGCCCGTGTTTGTGCAACAACACCCTCACATTATTCTCTCTTCTGATTCAGAACCAAGTTCTTCTTCTTCCCCCATCATGGCTCAGCCAGTTGAGGAAGAAAATAATCTGGAACACCAGCTCCAGCGACTCAATGACCTCTTCCAAAACTTCGTGCACCCACCACAGCGTCCTATGATGCGGGACCACTACAATCCTGCTGCGGTGGCCATTGAGCCTCGAGTTAGAATCCCGATTGGAGGACCTGATTCCGAACTAAAGCCCAACATGATTCACGCTATACCTAAATTCCATGGGCTTAATTCTGAAGATCCCTTCCAGCACATCAAACAGCTTAAGCATCTGGCCCACACTTTTGGATCAGATGCGCAAAATCGGGATATTCTTCTCATGAAGATGTTCTCCTTTTCTCTTATGGACAAGGCCGCCCATTGGTATCAAACTCAGACCCGGCCGATCAACACTTGGGAAGAACTTCAATCCGAGTTTTTGAAAAAGTTCTTTCCCGTTGGTCGGACCAACGCCTTGCGCCATCAGATTACACACTTCACTCAACAATCAGGAGAACCTCTCCATGAGGCATGGGATCGTTTTCAGGATCTCATGAGGAAGTGCCCCCATCACGGAGTTCCTAAATGGGAACAAGTCCAATCTTTTTACCAGGGACTCCGTGAGGACATCCGCCTTTTCGTCAATGCAACCTGCGGAGGAAACATCATGGGTCAACATGAAGACACCGTATGGGAGATTCTCGAAAACATGTGCGAGAACTCCATCAACAATGACTCCATGGGATTATTCGACAGGACGAATACCCGCGCAGCGACGAATCTTAAGGGAGCACATGAGACGCAGGGCCTGTCCGCATCAGTCGACCTGGAATTAATGGCCAGTCGATTGGACAAGGTCTCAATTATTGAAAAGAAGGTGGATGAGCTGACTCAGCACTTGCAGCGAGCCACCTCTGCGCGTAACTCCTTTGCACAACCTCCTTCCACACAGGAGACTGTGCAAAACATCCTACACCGATCCTCCCCTGGGATGGATCCATATCCATCCCCATCTGATTCTTGGACTGGAAGATCATCCGATCCTTTCTTCACCAGCCGGGGGAACTCCATTCCCCCTTTCCCTGATTCTCAGGAGGTTCCTCAGACCTGCGAGGACCTCAACGCCATCCAGAACGACCCATTCTCCAACACTTACAACCCTGGATGGCGAAACCATCCCAATTTTCAGTGGGCGGGAAATTCCCAAACCCAAAGACCACCTTTTCAGTCCCGCCCACAGCCCTCTCATCACTACCAGCCGCCTCAGCCTCGGCCCAACCCTACTTATCCATCAGGGCCAAATCAAGATCAAATGTCCTTAATCCTTCAGACTCTGGCTGACATTCAAAAATCGAATGCGGCCATTCAAAAACAGCACAAGGACGAGCTTACTGAAGTTAAAACTCAGCTGGCCCAATTGGCAAATTCTCGCCAGCCAGGCACACTCCCTTCCCAACCCCTTCCTAACCCAAATAACGTGCCAACCCAGAAGCGCGTTATGAATCCAAATTTAGGCCACGCTCAATGGATTTATCAGGCCCCCACTGCTCCATCTCCAGACGAGATGGAAGCCTCTACTTCTCGTACGGGATTTCAGCAGCAGCCACCCCTCCTACCAAATCCAAACCAAAATCAGGCCGGATTAAATTCTGTAACAACACGTAGTGGTAAGACAACTCAGGACCCGCGTTATCCAAACCACTCCCAGCCTGATAATCATGACCCTAGGATAGTTATCCAAGGTACCGCTGTTCCAGACCCACAACCTGGACCTATCCTAGAGGAACCAACCAAGATCCCGTTTCCCGAAGCCCTGACCAAGGGAAAGAAGACCACCAAACCCGTGGCCCCTGAGGAGGACCTGGTCAAGCTCTTTGAGCAGGTCCACATAAACATCCCCTTGATGGATGCAATTCGCCACGTACCAGCTTACGCACGATTTCTAAAGAATATATGTACACCCCAGCGTAAGCCGCGAACCAAGGGAGGGAGCCCAATTGTTCTGTCAGAGCAAGCCAGCTCTGTAATCCTTAGTAGACTCCCACCCAAGGCAAAAGATCCTGGAACTCCCCTGATCTCCTGTAAGATAGGTGGTACCCAATTTGACAGAGCATTGTTAGACTTAGGTGCATCTATAAATCTGATACCCACATCCTTACTTGACCATCTGGAAGAATCTGAGCTGAAACCAACTGAGGTGACATTACAATTAGCAGATCGATCTATAAAGTCACCAAAAGGGATTCTCGAGGATGTTATCGTAAGAGTGCGGGATTTCTATTTTCCAGTGGACTTTATAGTCTTAGACATGGATGCACCTGAGAACCCTAGGGATACACCAATCATTCTAGGGAGACCTTTCTTGGCTACTGCTAGAGCCAACATCAGCTGTGAGGAGGGCCAAATAGAGCTTAAGTTTGGAGATCAAACACTGAAAATTGATATATTTAAGGCCCAACAAGGAATTAATTGCGGCGTCATCGAGCAAATTTGTGACATCAAGACTTTGGTTGATGAATCACACCTCCAGAATGACTTGAGTATTCCTCATCAACCACAGAAGGATCTTGACCCGCAAATAGAGGAGTCAAATCCAGATGTGAACAACCCAATAACTCCCACCCTTGAACCTCACATCTATATTGAACCACCCGCTGCTGCTGAAAACCCCATCCTTGAACTGAAACCCCTTCCTGCTCATTTGAAATACATCTTTTTGGGTTCTAATCAGACCCTTCCTGTGATCATCAATTCCAACCTCAATCCTGAACAGGAATCCCGTCTGATTGTTGTCCTCCAGCAACATCGCAGAGCCATCGGATGGACCCTCGATGATTTGACTGGAATAAGTCCCTCTTATTGTACTCATCATATCTATTCAGAAGAGGGCACACGACCTTCTCGTGAAATGCAGAGACGCTTAAACCCCAATCTGCAGGAGGTCGTGAAAAAGGAGATCATCAAGTGGTTAGATGCCGGGATCATCTACCCGATCTCCGATAGTCGTTGGGTGAGCCCGATTCAGGTTGTGCCTAAGAAGGCAGGACTCACCACTATAACGACTGAGACCGGAGAAATCATTCCTACCCGATTAGCCAACTCGTGGAGAGTCTGTATAGATTACCGTCGACTCAATTCCTCCACGAAGAAGGATCATTTCCCACTACCCTTCATTGATCAAATTCTCGAAAAATTAGCGGGAAATAGGTTCTTCTGCTTCCTTGACGGGTACTCCGGTTATAACCAGGTGGCAATCCATCCTGAGGACCAAGAAAAGACCACGTTCACCTGCCCCTTCGGAACGTACGCTTTCCGAAGGATGCCTTTCGGTCTTTGCAATGCACCCGCTACTTTTCAGCGATGCATGCTTGCCATATTCTCAGATATGGTAGGCGATTATCTGGAAGTCTTCATGGATGACTTTTCAGTTTTCGGAGCATCATTCGACGATTGCCTCCAACACTTGGTCCAGATACTCAGGCGGTGCATCGACGTGAATTTGGTTCTTTCCTGGGAAAAGAGCCATTTCATGGTGCCTGAGGGAATTGTCCTGGGACACTCAATTTCGGAGAAAGGTATCCAAGTGGATCGAGCTAAGGTTAATCTGATTTCTCGCCTTCCTATGCCTAGCTCGATCAGGGACATCCGATCCTTTTTAGGGCATGTCGGTTTTTATCGACGATTTATCCCTGATTTTTCAAAAATCGCACGCCCCCTGACCACTCTTCTCTCCAAGGATGTTCCCTTCGAAATCTCCAAGGAATGCACTCAAGCATTTGAAATCCTGCGTGACCGAGTCACCCAAGCCCCGATCCTACAGTCCCCTGATTGGTCTCAACCCTTTGAGATCATGTGTGATGCATCCGACTTCGCTGTAGGAGCGGTTTTGGGGCAGAAAAATGACAAGAAACCTGTGGTCATTTACTACGCCAGCAAAACACTCGATGAGGCTCAGCGTAACTATACAGTTACTGAGAAAGAGCTGCTAGCTGTAGTATTTGCCCTAGAGAAGTTCAGATCATACCTTCTGGGTTCCCATGTCATCATATACTCGGATCACACGGCTGTGAGGCATCTCCTTGCAAAGAAGGACGCGAAACCTCGATTGATCCGATGGATCTTGCTGTTGCAAGAATTTGACCTCGAGATTCGCGATAAAGCGGGAAAACAAAACGTGGTAGCTGATCACTTGTCCCGTCTTCCTTCTGAAATGATAGACCCTTCCGGACCCATCACTGAGCATTTTCCCGATGAGCACCTGCTGACTATTGGTACTAGCCTTCCATGGTTTGCTAATATTGTAAATTACTTGGCATCTCATCAGACCCCGTCCGATTGGCCGAAGGCCAAGAAAGACAAATTACGCTCCGATGCCAAGTATTACATTTGGGAAGACCCGTACCTCTTCCGCATAGGTGCCGATCAGATCATCCGGAGATGTGTCCCGGAAGGGGAAGTCAACAATATCCTCTCTTTCTGCCATGACCAGGCATGCGGTGGCCATTTTGCCGGGCATAAAACCGCATCAAAAGTCCTCCAGTGCGGCTTTTACTGGCCCACACTGTTCAAAGACGCATACAGTCATTGCAAGGCATGCAGTCGTTGCCAGACTTTGGGCAACATGAGCCATCGCGACATGATGCCTATGCAACCGATTCTAGTATGCGAAATCTTTGATGTTTGGGGGATTGATTTTATGGGCCCCTTTCCTATTTCGGATGGTTTCGAATACATTCTGTTGGCTGTGGACTACGTGTCCAAATGGATCGAAGCCATACCGACCCGAACCTGTGATCACAAAATCGTTCTCAAATTCATTCATCAACACATTTTCTCAAGGTTCGGGATTCCTCGTGCAATAATCTCTGATGGGGGGACCCATTTCACAAATGCTCAGTTTAGGTCACTGATGACCAAATACGGGGTGTCTCACCGAATCTCTACTCCTTACCACCCCCAAACTAATGGTCTAGCTGAGCTGTCGAATCGGGAGATCAAGAAAATCCTGCAGGTCACTGTTCGACCTGACAGGAAGGACTGGTCGTCCCGACTTCCGGAAGCATTGTGGGCCTATAGGACCGCCCACAAGACCCAATTGGGCATGTCTCCCTTTAGATTGGTGTACGGAAAGGCATGCCACCTTCCCGTCGAACTGGAGCATAAAGCCTATTGGGCAGTACGGAACTGTAATCTAGATCTTTCCAAGGCTGGGACCCACAGAAAACTCCAAATCAGCGAGATCGATGAATTACGCACAGACGCGTACGAGAACTCGCAAATCTACAAGGAGCGGGTTAAAGCCTTCCACGACAAACACATCTCGAGAAAGATCTTTCATCCTGGTCAAAAGGTCCTACTCTTTGATGCCCGACTCAAACTCTTCCCAGGAAAACTGAGATCTAAGTGGGTCGGACCATATTTGGTCCGACAGGTTTTTGGAAATGGAGCAATCGAAATCAGTCCACTCAGCCACGATTCTGAACCTTTCATCGTGAATGGTCAAAGACTCAAGCCGTTCATTGATGTAACTTCTACTAATTTGGCTGAGGCATCTTATATCCTCCGTTCCCCTTGAGCTTATTGCGCCCAGCCGATGGCGTAAAACTCAGCGCTTAACGGGAGGCAGCCCGTCATTCTCTTTGAAAACCTGAAACTTGTTCTGACACCTTTCAGCACTCGAAGTTCACCCTGAACTAAGACCCCCTAGGTTACAATGAGGACATTGCAAATCTTAGGCATGGGGGGGTAGGAAAGTGCAAAAACTTGTAAGAAAAGGTTTCAAACAAAAAATTCACATATGCCAAAAATACCATAAAAATTAAAAAAAAAAAATTTTCGAAAAAGAATAAGAGGAAAAGAGGAGAAGGAAAATTTTGTGAAGGAGAGAACAAACAAAATGAAAAAGGAGCACAAAATTAAGAGAAAAAGTGATAGTCATTAGTAAGGAACTAAGGAATTAACCTAAGTTCTAGACCTCATTCAAGAAAATAACTGAAAAGTGCACAATGAGATTAGTAAGAATGCAAACCTTAGGCATTCTTGAATAGACTCTTAGTACTCATTAAGATCTGGACACTCCTCAAGAGGTTGAGGAAAATGAAAAGCTGAAGTATTAGGTCTAAGGCTTAGGAAGTATTCGGCCTCGTTAACTAATTTTTGGTTTACGGGACTCAGTAACCTAAGCACCCTAATCTCACACACAGCCTGGTTCAGTAAGCGTAAAAATCAGAATCACGCAGAAGCGTCGCAAAAATCTGAAAAGAACACCTAGAATAGGAATGGCCGATCAACACAAGTTGATTTGGACGAGTTCCCAGCGCGGAGAGGCGGGAAATCCCCTCGAAGATGCGTAACAAAATATCATCTCCTCGGTGCTTGTCTCTTAGGATATTTACATATCCTACGGGGGGCATGTAAGCACTCTGCTGGTTCAGATTCCATGGATGGCATTATCTCGAAGTGTCAATTGCCAGGGTCTGGATTCGGCCACGGAATACCATGGATGGGATTATCTCGAAATCTCAATAGCCAGGGTTCCGGGGGTTGCCATGGGCGGTGCTATCTCGAAGCATCGATCGCCAGGAACCCTTGAGGATTGATGATGGGAGCAAGGAATCTGATACAGACCGTGTTGAAAAGCCAATCCTAGGCTAGAACTAAAAAGAAAAAGAGAGAGAAAACTCTCCAAACAGGAAAAACTTTCTATCTCTCTCTTACAAAACGCACTGCGAACTGAGCCAGGGCTAAAATCATTTCAAGCACGGGTGCTTTAACCACGAAGTCCAATAAACCTTAGGTTAGTTCTTGTGGGCCTTAAAAACCTTTGCTAAAAGACTGAGGCTAAGGCTAGACAGATTTGGATCTTGATTGGTACTAGAGTATCTTTTAGGCCTATGGTCAGCATTCTAACCTAATCTATGCTCAAATAAAAAGGCACTTATCTAAAACCATTGAAAACTTCATGGTCTAGAACAAGGGTTGAAACCTTAAGTTTTTTTTTTGCTAAGGGACTAGCAAAAGCTAGGCATGGGGGTATGATGAGAACCTCATCATGAGCCATAACTAGCTCATTTTTACCCAATACAAAGGATAAAAGCTCCTACATATCTCAAGG
This sequence comes from Thalassia testudinum, assembly GCA_037157565.1. Classification (NCBI taxonomy): domain Eukaryota; kingdom Viridiplantae; phylum Streptophyta; class Magnoliopsida; order Alismatales; family Hydrocharitaceae; genus Thalassia; species Thalassia testudinum. The sequence continues at coordinate 63,233,175 of JAZHRO010000022.1, read as the reverse complement.
AAAAGCTTAACTCAGAGAATTCTAAGTTTGAGAAGAAAACAAGTCATAAGGGGTAAAAGTGCAATTTTACCAGTATAATCTGCATACAGGGTAATTCAGGGCCCAAACATAGGTCAAAACAGCTTAATAAGAATAAAAGTGGGATGAGATGATCTAGCAAGGGCTACAGCACTTCCAAGGAACCAAATGATAATCTGTAACCCTAGAACAACCCACTTCAATTCACAAGGTTCGAGGCAAAGTAAAAATAGAATAAACCCTCTAAAATTCATAGAAAAATAATCTCTAGGGTTTAGAACCTTCAATTTGGCCTTTAGAACCCATTTTGACCTACATTGAGAACCATGCCCAATTAATAACTTAATTTGGGTTTTTGCGCAAATTGACCGGTCAAACAAGGTTTAATATGAAAATAAAATTCACCATCAGATTCCTTAGGTCCTAATTAGTCATGTATAAAAACTTGAGCCTAAGAAGAAACCTCCTTGACCGACTTCACACTTTGGTCCTCACATATTTACTCTTTGGCCCTCAACTTTTGAACCCTCGCATTTTGGCCCCTAACTCTCCTTCGTTCTTTGCAAACAGGTCCCTCCTGCAAAACCCTGCCAGCACCATGCTCCGGCGACCTTGCGCGGAGCATGGCGCCGCGCAGGGTGAGGTGGAGGACCTGGCAAGTGTACCGGGGGTGCCCTGCGTCGTCAGCCGTCGCAGGAGCACCCCCATGGTCATTGTAGCCCCCCATACCGGCCGTGCGAACGCACGGACGGTATGGGTTCGTATTTCGACCATTCTCCGGCGAGGGAGACACGTCGTCTCCCTCCGCCTTCCTCCCTGCTTCAACCCTATAAATACCCCCCGCCGCTCCACCGACCAAAGCAGCCTGGATCTGACGGAGAAAACCCCCAGCTTTCTTCTCTTCTTTCTCCGGCAGACGCTCACCAGCTCCGGCGACTTCCTCCCCCTCCACCTCTTCGCTCTGCCGCACTACCAGCAGCAGAGACTTCCTCCCCTGCTCTTCCCGCGCCACGCCGCACCCAGCTGGCTCCTCTCCAGCCCTCTGCTCGCCGCCGCCCCTCTCTCTGAGCATCATCTTCTCCGGCGACAGTCGATACGACTGTCGCCCTGTTCCTCCCCCTTCGTCCCTGCAGTTAAGTTAGACTTACTCCCCTTCTCCTCCTCTTTCTTTCCCCGCTTTCGATTTAGTTAATTAAGCCCTCTACCGCTCCTGTTCACCCTCATCCTCTCCGCCTCCGACCACCCTCCGGCGAGCCGCTCCCATCACCTCAGCGACCCACACGGCTCGCCGACCACCGCAGAACCTCCGCCTCCTCACCCTGATCCTCTTCCGCCCCTCCACTTCCCACCAAACACCCTCTGCAGACCCACCGAACACACCCACTCCCTCGCTCACAGTTTGACCTAGGACGACCTGATAGCTCCATCTCGCCCCCTGCAGACCCCCTGACCACCTTCGCCGTGCCACGGCGAAGGTCCCCCGCCTGTCTGATTTGGCCGAGAGGCCGTTCTATTGATTTCAGGTTCCAGGCCTTGACCGCCATTGGCGAGGAAGCTCGAAGCTTGCTTGAGGTTGCTCCAAGCCTAGATATCCCAGGTTGAAGAGCCACGGCCAGCGCGAAAGAGTCTTGCGCACACACCCCGGCCCTCAATTGGAGTTGCGCGCCTCAACAGCTGTTGCAATTGGAAGCGCCATCCCTGCTGCAGGCGTGAGAGAAATGGGGTGCGCGGATAGTCCCACCTCGGAGCCTTCTGAAGCCACACACCCACATAAATTGTAAAAGTGCCACCATCTGTTTGCCTCAGTTACCACGGGGTGAGGTCCCTCTCACCCGACCCGACCCGACTCGGCCTCGTCCGTGACCACGCTCCGCGGACTTGGCCCGACCCGATTAGACTGACCTGCACTCCTCGCCCACCACGCACGCCGGTGGGCCTGGACCCGGGCCTGACCCGAACCCGATTACCCGGTAGCGCTCTGGGAGAGCTTCCGAAGAGCGATTTCAGAGAGAGAGATACGCGGGGGAGGGGGGTAGAGTAGGTTTTTGCCTCTTGACGAAAAAAACTCTGAAGTGTGCAGGCCAAAGAAGAAGAAGCAGACCCGCTGAAGAAGGAGCTGCTGCACTGTAGCGAAGGCATCGTTAAGTCGTCTCAGCACCGGGGCAGACGACGGAAGGTCAGCAGCCAGAGCAGGAAAGAAGACAGGCTGAAGAAGAAGGAAGAGCAACGGCCATCGCGAAAGAAGAAAAAGAGAGGTCAAGGCAGGTGAAGACAAAGAAGCAAGAAAAGAAGAAGACGATCTGAAGAAAAAGAAAGAAAGGAAACAAGGAAGAACAGAAGAAGAAGAGCACGAGGGGGGAAGATCTGAAGAAAGCAGAAGAAGAAGAAGAAGAAGAAGAACAAAGAAGAACAGGAAGAACCAAAGACAAAGAGGAAGAAAGAAGAAAAGAAGAAGAAACCAAATTTTCATCTCTCTCTCTCTCTCTTTATTTTTGTAATAGAACTTGTATATCTCTAGAATACAACTTGCTCCCTGAGTTCGACCTCGGGAACTCTTTTATTTTTTCCGAGTAAAAAAAAATTTTATATGAAACGTTGGTAACAACCAGCTTTACTACAACGATATAACCCAACCCGAAGTTACCATACCGTTATCAGGCGCCTTACGGCTCAAGGCGTCAGCCACCACATTGGCCTTTCCCGGGTGGTAGGAGATGCTGCAGTCGTAGTCCTTCAGGAGCTCCAACCAACGTCTCTGTCTCATGTTGAGCTCCTTCTGGTCAAAAAGATATCTGAGGCTCTTGTGATCTGTAAAAAAATCTCGAAGGTCTCACCGTACAAGTAGTGCCTCCATGTCTTCAGCGCGAAGACAACAGCTGCCAACTCTAGGTCATGGGTAGGGTAGGTATGCTCATGGGGCTTCAGTTGCCGCGAAGCGTAAGCGACCACGTGACCCCTCTGCATGAGCACACCTCCTAACCCCTGCAAGGAAGCGTCCGTGTACACGACGAACCCGCCACTACTGTCAGGAATGGTGAGCACGGGAGCCGAGGTCAACCTCTCCTTCAGCTCCAGAAAACACGCCTCACAGGCGTCTGTCCAAGTGAAAGGCACATCCTTCCGAGTCAACTGTGTCATAGGACGTGCAATCTGCGAAAACCCCCTGATGAACCGTCTGTAGTAACCTGCCAGTCCCAGGAAACTGCGAATCTCAGTGACTGAACGCGGTCTCTCCCACCTGAGCACTGCCTCGACCTTGGCGGGATCCACCGCCAGGCCGTCTCCAGAGATCACATGACCCAAAAAGGTCACCTCCCTCAACCAGAACTCGCACTTGCTGTATTTGGCGTACAGCCTGCGTCGTCTCAGAGTGTCCAGAACCATCCGCAAGTGCTGTCCGTGCTGCGTCTGATCTCTAGAATAGATGAGTACATCATCTATGAAAACCACCACAAACTGGTCCAAGTACGGTCTGAACACCCGGTTCATCAGGTCCATGAAAGCAGCGGGGGCATTGGTCAGCCCAAACGGCATGACCAAAAACTCGTAGTGTCCGTACCGGGTGCGGAAAGCTGTCTTGGAGACGTCGGTCTCCCTGATCCTCAACTGGTGGTATCCAGACCTCAAGTCGATCTTGGAAAACACCGTGGCACCCCGCAACTGGTCAAACAAATCGTCAATCCTCGGCAGCGGATATCGGTTCTTGATGGTGACCCTATTCAGCTGTCTGTAGTCCACACAAAGGCGTAGGGTCCCATCCTTCTTCTTCACAAACAGTACCGGGGCTCCCCAGGGAGACGCACTGGGCCTCACGAAACCCTTCTCCAAAAGGTCCTGCAACTGAGACTTGAGCTCTCGCAGCTCAAGCGGTGCCATCCTGTATGGCGCGGTGGAGATGGGGTTGGTCCCTGGTACTAGTGAGATCTCAAACTCGATCTCACGCTCGGGCGGTAGTCTTGGTAACTCGTCTGGAAACACGTCGGGGTACTCTCTGACCACCGGGATGCTCTGGAAGTCTGCCACGGGGCTGTGCTCTGCCACCACACAAGCTAAGAAGCCCTCACACCCCTGGCTCAAAAGTCTCGCCGCCCGAAGTGCCGAAATGCACCTGAAACCTCCGTCCACTGGCTGCCCGTGAAACTCGAAGGAAGGCAACTCCGGAATGGAGAAGACAATCTTCCTCTCAAAGCAGTCTACCAAGGCGTGGTAAGCGGACAGCCAATCCATCCCCAGAATCACTCCAAAGTCCTCCATCTGTATCATAATCAGGTCAGCTGGCAGGCTGTGTCCCCCGATGCTGACCCCGCAACCCGTGTACACCTCCTCAGCTACAAACAGCTGACCACTCGGACCTCTGATTACGAACGGGTTCTCTAACAATGTATAATCCTGGTCCAAACTAATCGCGAAACTGTCTGCGACAAACGAGTGCGTAGCGCCGGAATCGAAAAGCGTGTAAACGAGTCTGCCAGAAACTGAAACCATACCTGCTACCACGGATCCCGAAGCTCTGGCGTCCCTGTGTGTTAGGGCGTTGATACGCCCCTCAGCTCTAGGTGCGGACGAAGCAGCCACACTCTGCGTCGGACGGGTAGGTGCTGGCCGGTACCCTCCTCGCGACTGCGGTCCTCCTCCTCGTGCCTGGAAACCGCGGCCTCCTGCGCGCCCTCCAGTGCTTTGCGCGGGAAGTATCTGCTGACCCCCTGCCCTAGATGGGCAGTCCCTCCTGACGTGGCCCGGCTGGCCACACTGGTAGCAGAGGGGAACCCGACTCCCGCCCTCAGTGAGTCCCTGCTGTCGGCTAGGCGGGGGTCCGGTGCTGGCGACTGGCCCCTGTTGAGGGCCCCTAAAGGCCACTGATGGCCCTACACAACGTGACGGCTCTCCTGCGGACGCCACGTGTCTCCGTGGAGTTCTCCTAACACGCCTGGTGTGGCGGCGGAAATCTCGTTCCACCATTAACTCCCCTGTCGTACGCTCGGAAGGGGGAGGGGGGTAGCGACGTGGGTGGAAGCTGAAATTCTTCTCGAACCACCTCTCGAATCAGTTGGACGAGGTCCCGAGACGGTATACTCAGGAGAAGAGGAGGGGTTGTATGTATTCCAAGCCCGGCACATCCGTCCCCCGGGCCCTGACCTCGGCCGCGCCTGCGGCTCACCCTCCTAGCTCCACGACGCGGCATCTCCTACAATGGAGACGCGAAACAAAACGGAAACGTCAAAACAGACGGTACCTAACAACACTTCTAAGAGCTCAAGTCAAGAGATATGTTGTGGTGGCTACTCTAGCTATAAACATGTGAATTGCTTATTTTCCAGTCAGTTGATTCACTTCTCGGGACGACCTTGCTCTGATACCATCTTGTAACGACCCGGTTCCCGAGTCCCTACGAGACACGAGAACCGGACCGACTCGACTAATCCCAAGACCCAGTCGTCCAACGAGGAAGTAACCAAAAGACAGTAAAATAAACCACATTCAGCATGAATATAACTAACAGTAAAAAGTACAGCAGTAAGGAAAGAAACTACTACAGTAGGTACCGCCACAACAGTAAAGCAACATTTATCATATAACAAAAACTGCAGGTAAAGAAGGTACAGCGGAAACAAAACTACTCACTAGAACAGAAACAAAAGAAGGTACAAAGCTGTGGCAACTCTACTGGACCCTACTCGGCCCAGCGTCCTCTGCAGCCGCCGACCCTGGCTGCTCAACACCTGGTCCTGAAATAGGTAACGAGTGTAACACGTCAGCAAGACGCTGAGTAGAGTGGCAAACTAACTAAAGGCAACAGTAGAGTGTACAGTAGCTGTTATGTTCTATTACTTCCTTTATTTACATCTTTCAATTTTTCTCACTATTTCATTTACTTCTCAGATCCTTTACTTGATCTCGAATGTCCTCGTGGGACGATCTTGATTGCAGTCTTTTCCAACAGTAGAAGTAGCACGTGGTGCTCTCCTGGCCGGGAGAGTCCCCCGTGGTGATCCTACCCTCAGTCAACCACCCCAAGGTCACTGACAGACGTAACGGTGACTACGGCACGCGCGATAAACGCACAGGTAGCTAGCCCGTACTGGCACGCGGTCAGTCGTTTCCGTTAACGGGTGCGCCCAAAGCACAGCACGGAACCAGGGCAGAGCCCTCTCAGTAACAGGGGTCCAACCCCTCCACAGTAACCAAACCGGGGCCTTGCCCCTCCACAGTCCGCGCACCCTCGCCTGACTACCCTGGTTTGCCCTAGTGGGCCTAACAAGTCGGTGAAGGAGGCTAGCAGAACCCCGGGGCCCGTGGGGTAGCTAGTACTCTCCTAACACTACTAGCTCTCCTCGGTACTACGTACACGAGGGCCAACAAGTCGGTACAGAGCGGCCAAGCCTAACCCCGGGTCCCTGGGGCGGCTGGCCCCACTCTGCACTAAAACAGGTACAGGTACTTCCCTTGGTACTGCGTACCCAAGAGACAGTACAACTACATCTCAGTTCCATTCCTTTTCTTTCCAGGAGTTCCACTCCTAATTCCCCGTAGGGTTCCAGCTCTTTATCTCAGAACATCATATGTTTCACTTTCCAGATTCACGTTCTCACATTCCATGATCTCAACATGTTTCCTTGTTCATAACAGGCAGCTGTTAATTAATTTCACAGGCATCTTATATATTCCTTTCCATTTTTCCAAGACTGCAGTAATATACATTCCACTAGTTTTTCCATCCTAGGATTCATGCCATATCCTAGGATCTATCATACAATCTAGTTTTCCGGCCCTAGGATTCATGCAACACCTAGGAGCTATCATTCCATACATTTCTCATTCCTAGGGTTCATGCAATGCCCTAGGTTCTAGTTATGGTTCCATACTTTAACAGATTTTATTAATGCTTAAAACCACTCTACCAGGTACAACGGAAGTAATGGGGGCGTGGTCGGGAATCCCGCGTGCCTCCGCGACTCTCAAGACGGCAACCGGACGAGGTCCTATCACAAGGATCAAACACAAGGAGTGTCTCAAAACAGTGTATATCTACTGTAGGCGGGTAGAGGAATAAATTCTGAATCGAACGCAACTCGAATCGCGGAAAACGGAGCCCAAACGGGCCCTAAACGGGTCGAGAAAGACAATACTGTGCAAAATCAGACGTCTGGAACTCCTTCCAGACGTCTTAAACGGTGGATCAGAGAATTACCTGTTCGGCTTGGTTCCCCGGACGTCCAGAAGTCTGTGGCGACGTCTCTCCTAGATCCCAGACGTCCGATGGTCTCTCCGGACGTCTGGAGGTCACTCCAGCCGTCTGGTACAACTTCCAGACGTCGGATTCGCAAAGGATGACGAATCCGAACACCTGCGCACAGCCAACCCTCCTCCTTCAGTACGGTCAGTCGACAAAAGAAGAAGGAGAAAGCGGAACTCACCTTTCAGACGTCTGTATGATCACACAGACGTCGACCTTGCCGTCTGGATATCAGTCCAGACGTCTGATTCTGGAGATTTTTCCAGAATCAGAACCTCGCTCGGCCTCCGCTCGCGACGCCGCCCGCGTCGCACCTCGCGTGTCCGCTGCTCCGCCCGCAGCAGGTCCCTCTTCGCGACGCTCTGCGCCCCCTGCGCCCTCCGCCGGCCGGCCAAGCCGCTCCCGGCGAGCTCGCCCTCACGGCAGAGCCCCGCCCTCGCACGCCGCAGCTCCTCCGCGCCTTCTGCTGCGCCGCTGCCGCTGCGCCCTTGCGTCCGCTCGCTCCGCCCGCAGCAGGAGAGGAGGAAGATGGTGGAGACGGGAGGGGAGGCGCGCCCCCTCCCCCTTTTAACGCCGCGCGGAGAGGAGGAGAGAGACGGCCGCAGTCGCCTGCAGCCGCAGAGAAGATGCGGATCGCAGGTCTGCGCGCACAGGCGCGCAGACGAATATCCCGTGCGAGTATAACTGTTCGTCAGACGTCTGTAAACTATCCCGGACGTCTGGTCAGACGTCTGGATGTGATCCCAGACGTCTTTACAGACGTCTGGGCCACCTCCCAGACGTCTTAAAAGACGTCTGGGGCACGAGCTCGTTACAGATATCACCGGAGATTACGACATATCACCTGAGTGAAAAATCTCCAATGATATAAAAATCCATTGATTCGGAGGTTTTAGAGGTGTATCTCTTTGATTCGCTCCTTTTTCTCATCTTTCTTCCTTCTTCCATTGTGGAGTTTTCTTGATGTTGATAGAGCTTCTTCAAGTGTAGTAGAGCTTGATGATGCTGCTGCAGCGTCGGAGGATGTCCAAAGAAGCAAGAACATCTTGAGGGAGGAGTACATTTAGGAGTAGAAGAGGCACGGAGGTTACTTTTTATCGGTAAATATTTGTATGGGTCATAGTTGCATTTAATAAAATTTCGAGTTCAACGTCAGTGCATAACACGTCCAAGATGCACGCGTCATTTTTTACGTCATTTGTTGCATTTCTTAACCTACATCCTCTTTGGATTCATTCGAACATATCACTCTTCCACCAGATAAGATATACTCATGTTGGTTATCTCTCCGACGAATGTTCTATAATTCTTCCATGACTGCACAGATCTTTCTTTGTCTTATCCCACAAACTCATCTCTCAACTACGTAAATCCATTGCATGTTTTCGTTAATGTCTTCCATGATCTCGTTTATTCTTGTTATTAGCAATTTCCTTTATGAAATAAATCTTATCGAGAAATCATGAGAAACCTCAAAACTATAAGATCCATTACGATCACTTTCACTTATTATGTTGTTGATGGCCATTTAGGTCAATAAATTCTAAAGGATATGGATTGGAAAATGTAAAAGTTGATGTACAACATTGTGAGTGTAATCCCCATTTGATATATTTCTTTTTTATGTAAAAAAAATACTCACATATGAAAGGATCCACCATCATTGAAATTAACAACAAAATATATTTGTATGAGTGCAAACCACTCAAATCACCTTCGAAATCACTTTACACCGGTGCAATCTTACTTTGCACAAGTGCAAAACTACTTTTCACCTTTGAAATAATTTTGCACTTGTGTAAATTAAGATTACATCGGTGCACAATTAAATTATAAGTGTTTCTTCATCCATGACAAGTGATTTTACACTTAAAAAGTAATTTTTCACCTTAAGGTTTAGGGCTTAGTCTTTAGTGTTTAATTTGTTAAACCCTAAATCCTAAACCCTACGACCTAAGGTGAAAAATCATTTCTCATACGTAAAATCACTTTCCATGAACCTAAACCCTAAATCCTTAATCTTTACGCTATGAGTCAAAATCACTTTACATGGGTGAAAAATGAGATTGCACAGGTGTAAAGATACCTTAGAATAATTTATCACCAATGTAAAGTACTTTATCACTTGTACATTTTAATTCAAAGTGGTGTGATATTTTTTTTTAAATATAATATGACCCATCACATAACAGATGTTACATTCTTTTATTTCTTTATATTAAATATCAGTTATCAAATAAATTTACATTCATAACATTATATAAAATACGAAAATAATACCCATAAATTTCCTTATATTTCTTTTTATGTCACCATTTACCTTGACTACTTTTTAGCAATTCTAATATAAAGCGATTATGATTTCTTCAAAAGTATTTTTACCGATTAGGCTGGAACTTCAATGTTCCACCTAAAAAAAAAAGAATATCATGAGTTAAGCTATTTATAGAATTTTGTGCTCACAAACACGTAGAACATCCTCCTGGGGATATCAATTTGAGGTTGTGTAATTTGAAATCATAAATATAATATGCAATTTGCATTTTATAATATCTTTAATTAATAAGTTTTCAGCAACAGAACCTCTTCGGTCTTAACGTGTCAATTAGGCCATTATGATATACATCAGTTGAGAAATGTCATAGGTCTAGCTGAGAAACAATTAGTGGCTTAATTAAAAACACATGAAAATAAAATCCAACATTGGTGAGGTAAAAGGCTTAATTTTTATCTAATATGGTTTGTCACATGAAAAATAGGATAACAACACTAATTGGTATTTTGTGTGCTAAAGGTTTGGAATTGTTACATGTTGTAAACAAGATATGTAACATTAATTAAGAATTTTATTTCATTGTTAATAACTTGAGAATGCATACCAATGTGAATTCTATATTTTGTTGTGTGATTTGTGATACTTAAAATTATTTTCAGAATTAGCAATAGATAGTTTATGATTTGTGATTTTTAATTCCATTGACGATCTCGTTGCTGCACTACTCCAAAATTGTTGACCGTTAATAAGATAGTTTGACTCAGATTTGAGGTCTAAAAAACAAAAGAGATAATGATAGGAAGCCTCACATAGCAAGAAAAAATTGGGTAAGTGAGTTGGGACCTACAGGAGTGTAAATGAGACTACTTGGTGTCGACATTGGGTAACGAACGGAAACAAAAAGGAAACAAAAAAGTGCTACCATGGATCATATGAAGCGATAATGGTGAATAATTGAAAATTTACCAAAGAAATGGTACGAATCTTCCTTACATAGTAATTGAGTGGTCACGAAGGACATTGATAATCGATTGATTTATGATCAAAATTACATGAATGAGGTTTAAAAAATCAACCAAACAAAAACTATTGAATTTTAGCAATGATTATATGATGCATTACCCAAAGTTTCATAATTATGAATTCATTAATGCTGTACAGTTAGTCACAAGACTGATCTTTATGGAATCGAGTATCACAGGTTTTGCAAAGGTGGATTGTTGACTGTTGGCTGCTCCGTTGTGGACAAGAAATCGCTATGAAAGAAAAATTGCAAAAACCCATCGTGTATCTAGGTGATGATATTCATAATCATATATGTATATTAATTTTGTATCGAATGGTGTCATGATAAATATATAGTTGCCAAAAAATAAGAAAATGATGTAAAAAGTGATGTAAGAAGTTATTCTTGTACTTCATACAGTATTGAGAACGTACGCCTACTTGATAATTGATATTTAATGTAAAGAAATAAAAGAACGTAAGGTTTATTACGTAGTGGTTCCTATCACATTCAAAAAAATTACCACATTACTTTAACCTAAAACGTACAGGTGATAAATAACTTTGTATTGATGATAAACTACATTGCTCCTATGATAAATTATTCTAAGGTTTCTTTGCACCGGTGTAATCTCATTTTGTATCGGTGTAAAAATATTCCAATGGTAGTTTCACCTATCCAAAGTAATTTCAGACTCGTGCAAAGTGAATTTGACTTATGAGTTTAGGATTTAAAGTTTTGGTTTATGAAAAGTGATTTCACGTATGAGAAGTGATTTTTCACTTAATAGGTTATTTTTCACCTTAGTGTTTAGGATTTAGGATTTAGGGTTTCGCTAAACCCTAAACACTAAAGATTAAACCCTAAACCTTAAGGTGGAAAAATCACCTTTCACGTGTAAGATCACTTGTCATAGGTGAACAAACACTTGGAACTTAATTTTACACCAATGCAATCTTACTTTGCACCAATGTAAAATTATTTTCAAAGTGCAAAGTGGTTTTGCACAGGTGCAAAATAAGATTGCACCTGTGCAAAGTAGTTTTGCACTAGTGCAAAGTGGTTCCAAAAGTGATTTAAGTGGTTTGCACCCATACCAAAGTGGTTTGTTGTTAATTTCAACAGTGGTGGACCCCACTATGTGTTAGCACTTTTTTGCATAAAAAGTAGGGACGCAGGTTGGGACCACGTTTACACTACTGCTTATCAACTTTTGCATCAGCTTTTACATTTCCCAACCCGCATCCTATATAGTTAATGTGCAACAAGTTTCTGTGAGCAAGGAGAGAATTTTTGACAAGCACATAAGATGCGTCGAAATGTCAAATGGAGATCAGTTTCTTCCGGTAGGATTTTTATCCATCGTCACGATAAGAATACAAAGAAGTCAAAAATCTTACGTCCATAATCTCCTAAGATGCACCCAGCGGATGTCTCAAACAAAATTGCAACTAATTGTGATATATTATTTGCTTCAAATCCACAGGCTAATTAAACTAGTTAGAAGTGGGAATTAGTGCTCAAATAACAGTTTTAACAACCCAGGAGGGTGTAGGGTTTGCTACCCAGCGACTGGCTGTGAAGTTGAGGGGCTTTCGTTTGTTATTATTTGATTTTAAAAAATCATTGTCTCATATGCGAGCTCAAAATAGGTTAGAGGCTATGACTGATGTGAAAAATCTTGATGAGGAGGGGCAGGGGGCGCTTAATGAGAAGGAACAAAAGCTGAGAAGGGATCTACAAAATGTTATAGCTAAAGGGGACTTGAAAAGAGAGGTAGACTGGTGACAGAAATCACGGCAACTTTGGCTGAAGGGGGGTTATCAAACACCAAGTTCTTTCACACTGCAGCTAGTTTGAGAAGGTGGTATAACTTGATCTCTACACTTCGTTATGGGGATCCAATGGCAGGCTCTCCCATAGAGCTATGTAGTCTGGCCAATAACTACTACATGGACACCATGCGTGCAAGCCCAAGAGGGGGTGGAGACTTTCCAACTCAGGCATGCCATAGTTGAGTGAAGAGGAGGGACAACTTTCGTGTAGGGCGATCAATGAGGAGGAGGTGACCACAGCATTGAAAGACTTGCAAGCTAAAGGTTCACCTGGTCTTGATGGCTTTCCTGTTCTATTCTACAAAGAATTCTTGTAGACACCCAAGAAGGATGTCATGGATGTCATTGAGGAATTCCAAAGAGGCAATGTTTGAGTGGAAAAGATAAACATGTCTCTCCTCTTTCTTCTCCCTAAGAAGGTAGGTGGAGAGCCCCTCTCTGACTTCATACCCATAGCCTTGTCAAACTCCATCTATTTGATAATTAAGAAGGTGTTAGCCAACCACTTGAGAGGTGTACTACTGTTGCCCATTAGCCCAGTGTAGTCGGCTTTTGTGAAAGGTAGATCCTTGCAGGTGTCTTTTATTCTAGCCTAGGAAATGGTGTCAGGTTGGGTGCAACGGAAGAAAAAGGCCTTTTTGTGGAAGGTGGATTTCTCAAAGGCGTATGACTCGATCTCATGGGCATACCTTTGGGAAACTTTTAGAAGGCGGGGTTTTCCAGAGACTTGGGTTCAATGGATTATAAGACGCATAATCACCTCCTCTTTCTTGCCACTCATCAATGGTCTGCCCACAGGACAACAGATACAACCATAGAAGGGAGTCAAGTAGGGGTGACCTGTTGCTCCCCTTGTCTTCATCTTGGCCGTAGACGCTTTGGCTCGCTTTGCCGCTAAGTCGTGTTTAGGAGGTTTACTGCGTGGCTACACCTTGTCTTCAAAGCGAGCGTTGACGCCCATTCTCCAGTTTGTTGATACGGTGTTTTTTGTTGAGGATGGGTTGTATGAGGCGGAATGCTTGAAGTATGTGGTGGAGATTTTTGGTGAGATATCTAACCTACAAATAAATGGTGCGAAGTCTTCGCTTATTTGTTTTCGTGAAGCATATACTGTAAGGGATGTTTTATCCTAGATTCTCTAGACACCAGTCACTACCTTAACAATTAATATCTTTATCTACCTCTCCAGGCCAAGAGAATGAAGAAAAAGGATTGGTCGCAGATGTTCGAGAAGATGTCTGCTAGGATGGTGGGGTCGTGTGGTCGTTTTCTATCCAAGGGGGGAAGACTGATCCTACTTAACATGGTCTTATCAGCTATCCCTGTTTCTTTTATATCACTTTTTAGGCCGCCTGACTCGACGATGAAAAAGATGGACGTCATGCAAAAGCACTTCTTTTGGAAAGGGCCTTCTTATAGCGGTCCGTTCATACAACCTGTCAAGTGGCGTACAGTTTGCAAGCCGAGAAAGCATGATGGCCTAGGGGTGAGGAGTCGCAAAGAATTCAGCAATTCACTCCTCCTTAAGTAGGGCATGAAAATACTGAGCGGGGAGGAGGGAATGTGGCAAAAGGTGGTCAGGGACTCCAATGGCAGTTCGGACAAGTTGAGAGATGTGGTTCGCCCTACGGATGCATCTCCCTTTTGGAAGTCAGTGTCCAAGGTTGTGGGGGACCATTGGGGGTTATTCTCGCCATCGTTGGGAAATAGCGAAAAGCTTGCATTTTGGGAGGATGATTAGTGTGGACTTGGACAATTGCAAGACTCCTACCCACGAGTCTACGAGGCTTTAGATTTCAAGAAGGTGTCGGTGGCAGATATGTGGCAGACGGAGATCGAGGAGTGGAAGCCTCGGTCTAGTACATCGCATGGTACTAAAACTAGGGAAGAGGCAGATAGGTTAAGGGAAGTCTTGACAGACTTTCAGCCTAGAGATGGCATAGACAAGTTTGAGTGGAGGAGAGGGATATACACACCGGCCAAGGCCTATACGGCCATGGTGGAAGACGATGGAAGGATGAGCACCGTAGGTTCTACGCCCACCTGTGGAAGACCAAGGTTCCTTTGAAGGTTCAGATTTTTCTGTGGTTGATGAGATGTGAGGGGCTGATGACGGGTTCATACAGAAGGAGGGTTCTTGGCACGCCACATGCGTCGTGTCCTCTTTGTGATTACGAGGAAGATGATGCCGGTCATCTTTTCAGTGTTTGATGGTATCGCCATCATCCTCTATAACTAAATTAATTTAGCCAAGTTCCAAGGTTAAATTCACCTAATTAACACATTAAAAGGGTATAATACAATCAGGGCTGAAAAGAGGAATTAATAGAAAAATGGATTAATTCTGCAATTTTCATAAACAATTATAAATGCAGAATGGTTGAGGGGTGAAACATAATTAATCAAACATCAATTGGGCTTAAATTTCCTAAAATGGGGTCAATATTGAATAATTTAGGATTTCCATTTAATTTGAATATCATTTCTTAATTAAAATGGCTAATTTTGACCCTACTTCAATTAAAACAGTTTCAATGAAAATAATTGTAATCCAAAAGTTGTAAAAATTATTTTAAAATATTTTATAAGGTTTGGCATAGTCAATTTAACAATTGGAACTCGTCTCGACCTAAAATAGAATTGTAGGCAAGAATTTGTTATATTTTGGGTCTAAATGTAAATTGACCAATCAAATATCATCAAAACTTAAAATTGAAGTCATCATTAAATTCCTTAGGCCTAATTTAGGCTACCATAAAAATGTGGGTTCATTTAGACTTTATCTCGGTCAACTTTACAATTTGGCCCTCAATTCCTGATTTCCTTACAAATGCCTCCTTAACTTTCAATTTTCTTGCGAACTGATCCCTGCCAGCACCGCCTCCACCTTCCACCTCCGCATACGCCGGCCACGCAACTCCGGCGAGCCGTTTCTGCATCCTCTGGCCCACTCGTGCACCAACAAGTTTTAAATTTCCGCCATCACATGCCACTTCTCATCATCAAGATTGAGTCGAGTTTCCTACCCTTCTATGCCTCGACCATCGTCGTCTTCAGCCCCGGCAGCCCTCTCCGACCTCTTTGTCCGTGCGTACTTTGACCACAAGGGTAGCACTACCTTCTTCCTCACCTTCCTCAGGTCACCGCCAACCAAGGCACGATCCTCCCCTTCCCTCTCCTTGTCGTCGGTCTCCATCCCCTAATCCTCCTTCACGGTCAACGAGCCAAAACTAGCTACTCTCTGCCTCCTCGTCCACTCGTAGGCAGTTCTCCCTCCCCCGTAGAGTAGCCTAGGCCCTTTAGACGTAAGTTTTGACCACTACATCCTCCTCCACTCCATCTTCATGAAGGTTCTACCCTACGAGGAGGGGTGACGTAATAATTGCGGAAATAAAATATATAAAGCAATCTCACAAAATAAGCAATCACAAAATGTACACAAGTAATTTTTAGGTGGAAACCCAAACCGGGTGAAAACCACCACCTAACCCTCTCGAGTTAGGATTTTCCGATCAACCTAGTTGATCAAATCCACTAACCGAATCACTTTAAAATAAGGGTGATTCAACCTCAGTACAACCACGCTACAAGTACGAGGGTAGCGTTCCTCAACCCCTTCTCTCCACGAGAAGGATTTTGTCCCACAAAGGAGACGGGAATTCGCAAAGCGAATACCCAACCAAAAGACAAAGGTAAAATAAACAACAAACCTATAGAGCCAACAAAGTAATAAACCTAAGCTTCTATAGGATTTAGGAAACTCCCCTTTGCAAGGAGTGCGTCGACGATGACGCGGGTGCGTGAGCCACGCAACGGCGCAATGTCGCTCTCGTAGACAACGGCGGGAGAGCGGGTGCGCGAAGGGAATGATGCTCTCAAGATGTAGAACTTGAGCTTAGAGAGCAAGAGCTTCTTGGACACAAGAGAGTGGAAATACTTGATCTTAGTGTATTGCAAAGTGTTTCTTGTGTGTCTAAGTGCTTTTCTTTTGTGTCTAGGTGTGAAAAGGCTCCCCTCTATTTATAGAGGCCTTAGGAAGGCTTTGGAAGGCTTAGAAAAGCTTCCATAGCCGTTGGGAACAAAGTCCAAGAGAATCAGGCCGAAATCAGGACAATGATTACATTTGACAGGGTTATCAGACGTCTAACTCTGGCATTAGACGTCTGGAAGGCCACTTTAAGACGTCTGATTTCAAGGTCAGACGTCTGATTTCAAGGTCAGACGTCTGATTCTATGCGGGTTTCTCCCTGACTTGAATCAGATCTAAACAGGGTTTTTGTGCAAGTCCATCAGACGACATACAGGACGTCTGGCACTAAGTCTGGACGTCTGGAAACCTACTTTTACTGTGGGAATTGATTTCCAAACGTTGCAACGGCTAGAAAATCTCTGAGAAGAGATTTTGGGTCACCCGAGGCAAAACGGTCATTTATCAGACGTCTGGAAAGGCCTAAGGACGTCTGATAAGGCTCTAACGGTCATATTCTAGACTGTTTGCTAAGCCAGCCAACGGTCCACTATCTGGACGTCTGGCAAGTCCATCAGACGTCTTCTAAGACGTCTGGACTAAGGTCTGGACGTCTGATTTCATCAGACAGAACCAACTATGTCCAGCCTAACAGTTATCAGACGTCTTAAAATACTTTATCAGACGTCTGATTTGGGAATTAGACGTCTGGAAGTGCTGTTTGAACCCTATATTGGTTTTCTAAGTATTCTACAGAAAACCTAAGTATCCTAGGGTTGTGCCGGTGTTCCCAGGACTACTGTTAGGGTTCTTTGAGGCTCTTTAACATGAAATATCTAAGGAAATAAAGAGCAACAAAAGAAACGAAAAATACAACAAGTACAAAAGAAGGAAATCTATCCTATTCTTCATTTCCTTCCATCTTCAATCTGTCGCTCCACGCGAACCTCCTCTGTTTTCCGTCAAGCTCCTCCAATCCGTCCTGGATGCGAGCTCGAACTCCGTCTAAACACGTCCACATTTGCAATTAACCTGAAATCTAGGACTCAAATTGCAAATGTTAAATAACACGTGTTTTGTTATCATCAAAACAAATGATCGTGGTGCTCTAGCACCAACACTTCACGCACGACGAGACTCCGGTCACGCTCCGACATCTGCTCCAGCGAGGCAGGTTCACCTGCATCCATGACACCTCCCTCACACCGAACACCCTGTTGGTGCTAGAGCACCACGATCATTTATTTTGATGATAACAAAACACGTGTTATTTAACATTTGCAATTTGAGTCCTAGATTTCAGGTCAATTGCAAATGAGGACGTGTTTAGACGGAACTCGAGCTCGCATCCAGGACGGATTGGAGGAGCTTGACGGAAAATAGAGGAGGTTCGCGTGGAGCGAAAGATTGGAGATGGAAGACAAGAAGAATAGGATAGATTCTTTTTTATCCTTTCATGTATCTCTTGTATTTATTTTCTTGCTCTTTATTTTCCTTAGACATTATGTTAAAGAGCCTCAAAGAACCCTAACAGTAGTCCTAGGAACACCTGCACAACCCTAGGATACGTAGGTTTTCTGTAGAACACTTAGAAAACCAATATAGGGTTAAAACTGACTTTCCAGACGTCTAATTCACGAATCAGACGTCTGATAAAGGATTTTAAGACGTCTGACTGTTGTTTCAGACGTCTGATAACTGTTAGGCTGGACATAGTTAGTTCTGTCTGATGAATTCAGACGTCCAGACCTTATACCAGACGTCTTAGGAGACGTCTGATGACTTTGCCAGACGTCTAGTTAGTGGACCGTTGGCTGGCTTAGAAGACACTCAAGAATATGACCGTTAGAGCCTTATCAGACGTCCATAGGACTTCACAGACGTCTGATAAATGACCGTTTTGCCTCGGCTGACCCAAAATCTCTTCTCAGAGATTTTCTAGCCGTTGCAACGTTTGGAAATCAATTCCCACGGTAAAAGTAGGTTTCCAGACGTCCAGACTTAGTGCCAGACGTCCTCTATGTCGTCTGATGGACTTGTACAAAAACCCTGTTTAGATCTGATTCAAGTCAGGGAGAAACTCGCATAGAATCAGACGTCTGACCTTGGAATCAGACGTCTTAAAGTGGCCTTCCAGACGTCTGATGCCAGAATTAGACGTCTGATAACCCTGTGAAGTGTAATCATTGTCCTAATTTCGGCCTGATTCTCTTGGGCTTTGCACCCAACGGCTATGGAAGCTTTTCCAAGCCTTCCAAAGCCTTCCTAAGGCCTCTATAAATAGATGGGAGCCTTTGCAACACAAAAAAAATAAGAGACACACTTAGAAAAACAAGAGACACAAGATATACACTCTCACACTCCTTTGTGTCCAAAAAAGGATCTTGCTCTCCAAGCTCAAGCTCCATCATCTTGAGAGCTAAATTCAGTTTGCGCGCCCGCTCTCCCGCCGTAGATAACGAGAGCGACGTAGCGCCATCGCGTGGCACACGCACCGCGTCATCGTCGACGCACTCCTTGCAAAGGGGAGTTTCCTATTTCCTATAGAAGCTAGGTTTAATTTTGTTGGCTCTATAGGACTGTTGTTTTATTTTATCTTTGTATTTTGGTTGGGTATTCGCTTTGCGAATTCCCGTCTCCTTCGTGGGACAAAATCCTTCTCGTGGAGAGAAGGGGTTGAGGAACGCTACCCTCGTACTTGTAGCGTGGTTGTATTGAGGTTGAATCACCCTCGTTCAAAGTGATTCGGTTAGTGGATTTGATCAACTAGGTTGATCGGAAAATCCTAACTCGAGAGGGTTAGGTGGTGGTTTTCACCCGGTTTGGGTTTCCACCTAAAAATTCTTTGTGTACATTGTGCGATTGATTTTTGTGATATTGCTTTATATATTTCAATTCACCCCTCCTGGTAGGAACCTTCACACCCCACGAGCACCACAACGTTAAGAGGAGCAAAAGCCCTCTATCAATCGAGGGTTTCGCTGCCTCAAGGAACCCACCGGACACGCACTCTCGCTGCCCGCTTCGACAATGTCATGTGGCCATCTCCAGCGTTCTTGCAACAAATCTTCATCGCCATCACATTCTCCACCTTCCAACGAAGCTCGTTGGCCCTTCGGTTTGAAGTGAGAACCTCTCCAACGACCTCCTCTCCATTGTCTTCCTTGCGAGCAGCCAGACGTCAGAGCCAGCTCTGGCGACCCACACCGGTCGTCTCGCGTCGCCTCGCTCACCATCGACCATCGCATGAGCTTCGCCTCTCCACACTAAACAAAAGCCCTCTCCCAATTGAGGGTTGCGATGCTCAGAGACTTCTAGCGGACATACCCACTTCTTTCCAGCTTCTCCACAACCGTCGACCACCTCCAAGCTTCCTTACGACAAATCATCATCGCCAACACCTTCCACAGACTACAGTGAAGCTCCTGGACCTTTTTGGAGAGGTCGAGCCTCTCTCCCACGTGGTGGAGCTTCTCGCCAGAACCACCTGTCTTCGCCGACTCCCTCTACTTCACCACTGTTGCTTGCAACCTTTAATGAGACATTTGCCACCACCATCAAGTTGGCGGTAGTCCGTTGTAAACACACAAAATTGATGTTTTAAAGGATGTAATCGTTGTAGCAAGTCAAAATCGCTTGAAAACACTTAAAATTTATAACTCGCAAGTACGAGGTCGTTTACTGGGAGCAATAATGGCAATTCATTCTCACATATCACAATTTTAAGCAAAATATAAGCAATTAGGACCAGAAGAATAATCAAGAAAGCTATATTAATGAAATCAAGTACCAATGTGCAAAATGATTAGGGTAAAATGGTGATTTGAATCACCAAATTACCCTTGAATATAAGCTCACAAATAACTGAAAAAAATAAACAGTGTTTATCAATCAAATGCCACGTCAGTAATCAACCATATGTTTCCACAGTGGCCTTAATCCCTCAAGGCTTCAAAATTCAGACAGTAGAATCAAACACTAGATATCTTAAGTGTAAGCCTCTACAACAACCTCAAGAGGCTCAAGGGCCTCTTCCTTCCTTTCTTTAAGCGTCGGGAGAGAGACTTCAGCAGCCATGCACAATAGAGGCGCAAAGCCTCTAAAATTCTTCTAAGTGTTGAGAATTAGAGATCGAGGCAAAGCTCCCCTCTCTCTCTTTCTTCTTCCCTTCCTTAGAAACCCACGTAATCGGGTCTATAATCGGGTATCCAGGTGAGTATTCGAATCTGGGCAAGGGACCAAGGTCACCGGCATTGGGTAGTGACCGAAGAGTGAGGAGAGCGTGAGGAGGGACCTGACCCCTCGTGTAATGGGAGAGGGTTCTGGGTCACAAAAATAATTTATCCAGCAACTTCTGCTCCTAATCCCACAATGTGGGACTATCTGCCCCACAATTTTCTCAGCGCAGCAGCAGATGAAGGGGCTTCCAATTGAAGTCGAAGGCAAGCTTGTGGTGAGGAATTGAGGGTCTGAAAGGATGCCTGGGAATGACCTGCCTGACCTGGAGATGCAGGTGAGGTTGAATGCACTAAAGCTAGGTACCCAAGGTCGCACGAAGAAGCTCCACCAATGGCGGCGAGGGTCGAGTACTTGCAAAGATGAAAATGGCCTTACGGCCACGTTAGAAGTGCTTAGAAGCTTCACTACGACACGACAAGTGCGGTGGTGGCAGTGGCGAGCTGCAAAGGTGGAGGTGTTCGGGGAGGTGATGGGTGCAGCAATTCCCTCAATTTCTTGAGAGGTTTTGCTCACATGGACACAGCGATGGTGTAGGAAGTGTTAGCGGGAGAGTTGGTTGAGTGTGGCGTGTTGCGAAGGTGGTCGTAGGGGGCTGGCGAAGGCGGACTATGCAGGGGAAGGTGGAGGTGTTCAGGGAGGTGATGGGCGCAGCAATTCCCTCAATTTCTTAAGGGGTTTTGCTTGCGTGGACACAGCAATGTTGTTACGAACGCGCACTTCAGATGTATTTTAAGACGTCTGGGAAGTGACCCAGACGTCTGACCAGACGTCTTGAATCATTTCCAGATGTCTGGAAATCGATTATTTTGGCACACTGCTGTTCGTCTGCGCGCCTGAGCGCGTAGACCTGCGTTTTCTCTCTCTCCCTCTTTTTCCCTCTCTCCTGCGGCCGCAGACGCCTCTGCCGCGTTCTCTCTCTCCTCCTCGCGCAGCCTTAAAAGGGCCACGCCTCTCCCTCACTCCCGTCACCTCCGCCTCCTTCCTCTTCTCCTTCAGCTAGTGCGCGAGAGCGAGCGCGAGGGTGAGCAGCGGCGGTGACAGCCGCGGCGAGTGCGGGAGGAGGTGCTGCGGGGGGAGGAAGCGCTCGGCCGTGAGGGCGAGCTCGCCGGGACTGCTAGGGCCAGCCGGCGGGGGGCGCAGCGGGCGCGGACCGACGCGGGAGGACTGCTACGGCTCGAGCAGCAGGCGGAGCACTCGCAGCACGGCCGTGCGTCGCGAGCGGAGGGCGAGTTGCGCCCTAGTTCTGGAAACTTTTCCAGAATCAGACGTCTAGGCTGATAGCCAGACGACGGGAACGACGTCTGGAATACTATCCTGACGTCTGAAAGGTGAGTTATTCCGTCTCCTTCGTTTTCTTTGATTGACCGTACTAAGAGAGAGAGGAAATGGGTACGCGCAGGGTCGGGGATTCACATCCAATGCGAATCAGACGTCTGGCTGCAGTGCCAGACGGCGGGAACGACTTCCAGACGTCCTGGGTGACCATCGGACATCTGGGAACTAGGCCAGACGCCCCCGCAGGCTTCTGGACGTCTGAGAGCCCACGCAGAGCGAGGTAATTCCCTGATCCACTTTTTAAGACGTCTGGAAGAAGTTCCAGACGTCTGATTTTACACTATTTCGTCGTTTTCGACCCGTTTCGGGCTCGTTCGGGCTCCGTTTTCCGCGTTTCGAGTTGCGTTCTTTTCGGAATTACATCCTCTACCTGTCTATAGTAGTTGTATACTGTTTTGAGAAGTTTCTTGTGTTTGATCCTTGTGATAGGACCACGTTCCGTTGCAGTCTCGGGGGTTGCGGAGGCACGCGGGATTCCCGACCACGCCCCCAGTTCACCTGTTGTAACTGGTAGAGTGGCTTTAAGTATAATCTGTTAAATTATGAAACCATAAATAGAACCTAGGACATTGCATGAATCCTAGGAATGAAAAATAGATTGAATGGTAGATTCCTAGGGTGTTGCATGAATCCTAGGGCTGGAAAACTAGATTGTATGATAGATCCTAGGATATGGCATGAATCCTAGGACGGGAAAACTAGTGGAATGTATGAATACTGCAGTCTTGGAAAATGTGGAAAGGAAATAATAGCTGCCTGTGAATTGAATTAACAGCCGCCTGTTATGAATAAATGAACATGATTAAGAATATGGGATGTATGAACGTGAAACTGGAATGGTGAAACTGGAATGTCCTGAGTTAAAGAGCTGGAACCCTACGTGGAATTAGGAGTAGAACTTCTGGAAAGTGAATGGAATAGAATTGGGGAAGTGAGCTGGCCCTTGAGTACGGAGTACCAAGGAGAGCGACTGTCCCCCCTGTTTAGTGCAGAGCAGAGCCAGCCGCCTAGGGACCCGAGGTTAGGACTGGCCACTCTGTACCGACTTGCTGGCCCTCGTGTACGTAGTTACCCCACAGGCCCCGGGGTTCTGCTAGCCTCCCACACCGACTTGTTAGGCCCACTGGGGCAAACCAGGGTAGTCAGGCGAGGGTGCGTGGACTGTGGAGGGGCAAGGCCCCTGTTTGGTTACTGTGGAGGGGTTGGACCCCCTGTTACTGAGAAGGCTCTGCCCTGTACTGGTTCTGTGCTGTGCTTTGGGCGCACCCAATAACGGAAACGACTGACCGCGTGCCAGTGCGGGTTAGCTACATATGCGTTTATCGCGCGTGCCGTAGTCACCGTTACGCCTGTCCGTGACCTTGGGGTGGTTGACTGAGAGTAGGATCACCACGGGGGACTCTCCCGGCCAGGAGAGCACCACGTGCTACTTCTACTTTTTGGAAAAGACTGCAATCAAGATCGTTCCCACGAGGAACATTCGAGATCAAGTGAAGGATCTGAGAAATAAATGAAATCGTGAGACAATTGAAAGACGTAAATAAAGTAACAGAACATAAAAGCTACTGTACACTCCACTGTTTCTTTTGTTTTAGTTGCCACTCTACTCAGCGTTTTGCTGACGTGTTACACTCGTTACCTTTCAGGACCAGGTGTTGAGCAGCCAGGGTCAGCGGCTGCAGAGGACGCTGGGCCGAGTAGGGTCCAGTAGAGTTACCACTGTTCTCTTGTACCTCTTTTTGTTCCACTGTAGTGAGTAGTTCTTGTTACCGCTATACTTTTCTTTACCTGCAGTTCATATTATGTTATGAATGTTGTTCTACTGTTGTGGTGGTATATACTGTAGTGGTTTCTTTCCTTACTGCTGTATTTTCTTATTGTTAGTTATATTCATGCTGAATGTGGTTTATTTTACTACTCTTTTAGTTACTTCCTCGTTGGACGACTAGGTCTTGAGATTAGTCGAGTTGGTCCGATTCTCGTGTCTCGTAGGGACTTAGGAATCGGGTTGTTACAAGATGGTATCAGAGCAAGGTCGTCCCGAGAAGTGAATCAACTGACTGGAAAATAACCAATTCACATGTCTATAACTAGAGTAGCCACCACAACATATCTCTTGACATGAGCCCTTAGACATTTCCGTTCGGTATCGTTCCGTAGTGACGTGTTCTGTTTTGTTTCGCGTCTCCTTGCAGGAGATGCCTCGTCGTGGGACCAGTGAGGCGGGCCGCGGGCGCGGCCAAGGACGAGGTCGGCGAGGTGGGCGTGCCGTTGCCGACACCCCAGTGGACCAGCCACTACTCCCGGGCGTCCAAGCCCAGGACCTCTCCCGGCTGATACGAGACATTGTACGTAAGGAGCTCCACCCACCGCCCCGAGCACCTCACCCTGGGGTTGCGGAGGGGGAGTCCTCTGTGGGACCACTCGACAGACGCGGCGCTGGACACGGGGGAGGGGATGGGCCGCCGCAGCCCCCACCTTCCTCCGATACTTCCGTGCACGAGGCACCTTCGCTTGGAGGTGCACCAGCACCTCCCCTACAGCGCCACTTCGAGCTCTTCGGGCAGTTCCGGAAGCTGAAGCCCCCCTCCTTCAAGGGGGTTGAGGACCCGACTGAGGTAGAGGACTGGCTTGAGCAGCTGGAGAAGATTTTCGACACCCTTCGCCCCCTGGTGGAGTGCCGCGTGGCCTTTGCCGCATACCAGCTGGAGAGTGCGGCACACAGGTGGTGGAGGGCGGTCCGGGGATAGGAGAGGGACGAGCCGACCTGGGACCAGTTCGTCTCCCTCTTCTGCGAGCAGTACTTCCCCCAGACGTGGCAGGACCAGAGGAGGCAGGAGTTCCACACTCTCCTCCAAGGGACGATGACCGTGAGCGCGTACCGCACGCGTTTCCTGGAGCTGTCCCGCTTTACAGCGACAGCGGTAGCTACTGAGGAGGAGCGCCTTTGGAGGTTCACCGAGGGGCTCCGGCCTGCGATTCGGGGGTATGTCAAACCCCTGAAGCTGCCTATGTGTTCGAGGGTGGTGGAGGCAGCTATGACTTACGAGGAGACCAACCCGTCCGCGCGAGACACTGACGGCGGGCGGAAGAGGCCCTTTCAGCCAGACTTTTCACAGAGCCGGCGAGAGAGGAGACACGTGGCATCCGCAGGAGAGCCGTCACATTTTACAGGGCCATCAGTGGCCTTTGGGGGCCCTCGACAGGGGCCAGTCGCCAGCACCGGACCCCCGCCTAGCCGACAGCAGGGACCCACTGAAGGCGAGAGTCGGGTTCCCCTCTGTTACCAGTGTGGCCAGCCGGGCCACATCAGGAGGGAGTGCCCATCTAAGGCGGGAGGTCAGCAGATACTTCCCACGCAAAGCACTGGAGGGCGCGCAGGAGGCCGCGGTTCCCAGGCGCAAGGAGGAGGACAGCAGTCGCGAGGAGGGTACCGGCCAGCACCTACCCGTCCGACGCAGAGTGTGGCTGCTTCGTCCGCACCTAGAGCTGAGGGGCGTATCAACGCCCTAACACACAGGGACGCCAGAGCTTCGGGGTCGGTGGTAGCAGGTATGGTTTCAGTTTCCAGCAGACTCGTTTACACGCTTTTCGATTCCGGCGCTACGCACTCGTTTGTCGCAACCAGTTTCGCAGTTAGTTTGGACCGGGATTATACACTGTTAGAGAATCCGCTCGTAATCAGAGGTCCGAGTGGTCAGCTGTTTGTAGCTGAGGAGGTGTACACGATTGCGAGGTCAGCGTCGGGGGACATAGCCTGCCAGCTGACCTGATTATGTTACAGATGGAGGACTTTGGAGTGATTCTGGGGATGGATTGGCTGTCCGCTTACCACGCCTTGGTGGACTATTTTGAGAGGAAGATCGTCTTCTCCATTCCGGAATTGCCTTCTTTCGAGTTTCACGGACAGCCAGTGGACAGAGGTTTCAGGTGCATTTCGGCACTTCGGGCGGCGAGACTTTTGAGCCAGGGGTGTGAGGGCTTCCTAGCTTGTGTGTTGGCAGAGCCCAGCCCTGTGGCAGACTTTCAGAGTATCCCGGTGGTCAGAGAGTATCCTGACGTGTTTCCAGACGAGTTACCAGGACTACCACCCGAGCGTGAGATCGAGTTTGAGATCTCACTAGTACGAGGGACCAGCCCCATCTCCACCGCGCCAAACAGGATGGCACCGCTTGAGCTGCGAGAGCTCAAGTCTCAGTTGCAGGACCTTCTGGAGAAAGGTTTCGTGAGGCCCAGTGCGTCTCCCTGGGGAGCCCCGGTACTGTTTGTGAAGAAGAAGGATGGGACCCTACGTCTTTGTGTGGACTACCGACAGCTGAACTGGGTCACCATCAAGAACAGATATCCGCTGCCGAGGATCGACGATTTGTTTGACCAGTTGCGGGGTGCCACGGTGTTTTCCAAGATAGACTTGAGGTCTGGATACCACCAGTTGAGGATCAGGGAGACCGATGTCTCCAAGACAGCTTTCCGCACCCGGTACGGACACTACGAGTTTTTGGTCATGCCGTTTGGGCTGACCAATGCCCCCGCTGCTTTCATGGACCTGATGAACCGGGTGTTTAGACCGTACTGGGACCAGTTCGTGGTGGTTTTCATAGATGATGTACTCATCTATTCTAGAGATCGGACGCAGCACGGACAGCACTTGCGGATGATTTTGGACACTCTGAGGCGACGCAGGCTTTACGCCAAATACAGCAAGTGCGAGTTCTGGTTGAGGGAGGTGACCTTCCTAGGTCATGTGATCTCTGGAGACGGCCTGGCGATGGACCCAGCCAAGGTCGAGGCAGTGCTCAGGTGGGAGAGACCGCGTTCAGTCACTGAGATCCGCAGTTTCCTGGGACTAACTGGCTACTACAGACGGTTCATCAGAGGATTTTCGCAGATGGCGCGTCCTATGACACAGTTGACCCGGAAGAACGTGCCTTTCTTTTGGACAGACGCCTGTGAGGCATGTTTTCTGGAGCTGAAGGAGAGGTTGACCTCGGCTCCCGTGCTCACCATCCCTGACAGTAGTGGCGGGTTCGTTGTGTACACGGATGCCTCCTTGCAGGGGTTAGGAGGTGTGCTCATGCAGAGGGGTCACGTTGTCGCTTACGCTTCGCGGCAACTGAAGCCCCATGAGCATACCTACCCTACCCACGACCTAGAGTTGGCAGCTATTGTCTTCGCGCTGAAGACTTGGAGGCACTACTTGTACGGTGAGACCTTCAAAATTTTCACAGATCACAAGAGCCTCAGATACCTTTTTTATCAGAAGGAGCTCAACATGAGACAGAGACGTTGGTTGGAGCTCCTGAAGGACTACGACTGCAGCATCTCCTACCACCCGGGAAAGGCCAATGTGGTGGCTGACGCCTTGAGCCGTAAGGCTCCCGCACACTTGGCCAGTCTACAGTTACAGAGTTGGAGCCTTTTGGAGGAGGTGGGCAGTTGGCGACCTCTAGAGTTACGAGGGTACTGTGGGACAATGACGGTGACACGGCAGACTAGGCCAGAGCTGATAGACCGCATCATCACAGGACAAATGGCCGATCCGTACTTGCAGTCCTTGCACGACAGAGTACTGTCGGGAGACCCGGGGGACTTCTCTTTCACAGACCAGGTGACGAGGAGCTGTTGAGAGAGCTCCTAACTGAGGCACACGGTTCCAGATTCACCATACATCCCGGAAACACGAAGATGTACCACGACTTGAGACGCGAGTTTTGGTGGAGGGGGATGAAGCGGGATGTGGGTGAATTCGTGCAGCAGTGCTTAGTGTGCCAGCAGGTGAAAGCCGAGCATCAGAGGCCTGCAGGGCCGCTACAGCCGCTTCCAGTGCCAGAGTGGAAGTGGGAGAGCATCACCATAGACTTGGTGGTGAGCTTACCTGTTACCCAGCGGGGACACGACGCAGTCTGGGTAATAGTGGATAGACTGACGAAGACGGCGCGATTTTTGCCGATCCGAGTCACTTTGGGACCAGCACAGTTGCCAAAGAGGTATATCCGTGATGTGGTACGACTACACGGAGTTCCGCAGGAGATCGTATCCGACCGGGATACCCGCTTTACGTCACAGTTTTGGGCTGAGTTTCAGCAGGCCTTGGGGACACGGTTGAGGTTTAGTACAGCTTACCACCCCCAGACGAATGGACAGTCTGAGCGCACGATACAAACACTTGAGGACCTTTTGCGTGCCTGTGTACTTGACTGGAGGGGCTCTTGGGAGGAGCACCTGCCCCTAGCGGAGTTTGCATACAACAACAATTATCACTCGAGCATCGGCATGGCTCCCTACGAGGCTCTGTACGGACGGAAGTGTATGGCACCCTTGAGTTGGGTTGAGGTCGGGACCAAGTGGGAGGTTGGCCCCAGGTTGATCCGGCAGAGTCAGGACGTAGTCGAGCAGATCCACAGGCGACTCCGCACTATCAGGAGCAGACAGAAGAGCTACGCGGATCGGAGACGCAGAGAGGTACAGTTTGAGGTTGGGGACCACGTCTTTCTTTGTGTTTCGCCCATGAAGGGCCTGCAGCGGTTTGGGGTGAGAGGGAAGCTCGCATCGAGGTTTGTGGGGCCCTTTGAGGTCCTGGAGCGGGTTGGACCCGTTGCTTACAGGCTTGCCCTCCCCCCGCAGCTTTCTGGTGTGCACGGCGTGTTCCACGTGTCCAACCTCAGGAAGTACGTAGCCAATCTCAGTCACGTACTGAGTCACGAGAGCGTCGAGGTGGGCGACGACCTGACCTACCCCGAGCGGCCAGTGCAGATTCCAGACCGTGCCGTCCGCAGTTTGAGACGAAAGCAAGTACCCCTGGTAAAGGTTTTGTGGAGGAGCCAGCGGTACGAGGAGGCTACCTGGGAGCCTGAGGCAGCAATGCGGGAGCGGTACCCGGAACTCTTCGCGGGTACGTCATTTCGGACCGGCTTCGGTCCTCTTGGAGTTTGTTATGGTTTTTATGACGTTTTCCCGCACCCTAGTTAGCGCAAGTTTCGGGGATGAAACTTCCTTTGAGTTTGTTATATTGTTACGAACACGCACTTCAGACGTATTTTAAGACGTCTGGGAAGTGACCCAGACGTCTGGAACCATTTCCAGACGTCTGGAAATCGGTTATTTTGGCACGCTAATGTTCGTCTGCGCGCCTAAGCACGCAGACCTACGTTTTCTCTCTCTCTCCCTCTTTTTCCCTCTCTCCTGCGACTGCAGACGCCTCTACCGTATTCTCTCTCTCCTCCTCGCGCGACCTTAAAAGGGCCACGCCTCTCCCTCACTCCTGTCACCTCCGCTTCCTTCCTCTTCTCCTTCAGCCAGTGAGCGAGGGTGAGCAGCGGCGGCGACAGGTGCGAGAGGAGGTGCTGCGCGGGGGAGGAAGCTCTCGGCCGTGAGGGCGAGCTCGCCGGGGCTACTAGGGCCGACCGGCAGGAGGCGCAGCGGGCGCGGAGCGACGCGGGAGGATTGCTGCGGCTCGAGCAACAGGCGGAGCACTCGCAGCGCGGCCATGCGTCGCGAGCGGAGGGCGAGTTGCGCCCTGGTTCTGGAAACTTTTCCAGAATCAGACGTCTGGGCTGATAGCCAGACGACGGGAACGACGTCTGGAATATTATCTTCCTCGTTAGACGACTAAGTCTTGGGATTAGTCGAGTCGGTCCGGTTCTCGTGTCTCGTAGGGACTTGGGAATCAGGTCGTTACAAATGTTGTAGGAAGTGGTAGAGGGCAAGTTGGTGGAGTGTGGCATGCTGTCGAGATCGCTGGAGGTATGCCGCCGATTTGGAAGATGATGGTGGAATGGGCAAGAGTGCGATCGAAATCGAAGTCTAGAAGTGCTGGGGTGATCAGTAAAAGCAGAGGAGTCGAAGAGGGTAACTAGCGGATAAAGAGGATGCGGAGAAGGAGTAGACCATGATGAGCCAGCACCGAAGAAGGAGAAAGCTTCAGGAAGGGGGACGACGACGAGGAGACCAGAGAACGTCGCGCCGGTATTGCGCGATGCGGAATGAAGAAGGGAAGAAGATCCGAGTGCCTATTGTACGTGGCGACCGGCGAAGCGAACGAAGGAAGGTGGTCGTCGGAGCAAAGCTTGGAGCAGGCCGTAGAGGGAGAAGGGAGGAGGTTTGTGGCCTAAAAACTTGCTAAGGAGGTGAGGCAGTCCATGAGGGTCTTTTATAGGCTTTCAAGCAAGCTCTCAAGCTTAGAAACAAGCTTTAAAGGCACGATTGTACCAAAAGGAGGATTCTTGAATTCCTTGAGTTTGCATGAGCAACATAGATGGATTTTGAGTTTAAGATTAGGTTTAATCGATCACGGATCTCAAGGTTATCCTTTTCAATTTTGAAAGGGATTGGCCAAGCAATTAGGGAGGAATATCTGATTAAGAGTTCAACTGTGTGGGTTCACACCTGCCACAGTGGCAGGGACCCAAATGTGAAAAAGAAAATGAAGTTAGGGGGGTTTTTGTAATTATTTTGAAAGTTAGGGGTCTATGTGAGAAGGAAAGAGTTTGAATGGACCAAAATGCAAACTAGGTCAAAATGATCTTTGATTGAGCCCAAATTTTGGTACAAACCTAATTTAGATTTAAGGAATCTAGTAGTGAAGTTGGATTTTGATTTTGACCAAGTTTGACTTGGTAATTTACGCAGAAGTCCAAATTATAGCAACTTCCTAAGACTCTGTTTTAGGTTAAAATAAATTACAATGGTCAAATTAAGGATACCAAACCTTATGGAATATTTTTCTATAATTTTTAAAAGGTTTAGGTGAATTTTATCTTGACCAAAACCTTTGTTATTTAAGTGAGTCTGAAATTAGGGTTTTGGGTTGTTTATTCGTGAAATGCGTAAAAACTCGTTTCTGTCTACATGAACCCACTTATTTGACTTTAATGCTAATTTTCCATTTAATCCACCCCTAGCCAACCCCTTGGTTATTCTGTGTTCATGATTTACCGTTAAAATTATAAAATTAACCCTGATTTCTTATTCTCTTCTCAAAACACAATGTCATGCATATAGGACCCTCTAATAGTGATATAAGAGCTTTATCATCTTTTTTAGACCAAAACAAGATAGTTAGGGCTCATGATGGTGTTCCCATCATCCGCCGATCCTCTCCCACACCTCGATGCTTCCCGCCGATCTCCATCAAGAAGGTCCCCTGCAGGCTGAATGCATGAAGAAGGTAGTAGGAGGTCGAGCTCCTACTTGATGATGGCAGGGATCGATCCGTGAAAGAAGGAAAGGCCCTAGGGACCAAATCGTAATAAATAAGGACCTAAAGGCAAGAAAATCAATCTCTTCAAATACTGATTTGCGATATTGGTGAATGAGGTTTAAGTTTTGATTTTAAGTGAATTGTTATTCCCCAATCTTATACAAACTTTATTGATATCAATTATTTGATGTTTAATTCATATTCACATTTGATTATCCTTAATTGAGTAACAAAATATAATTTTTTCTATTGAATTAGTAAGATCATGTGGGAAATTTTTACATTTTGAGCTAGATTCGAGGTTTAAAGAATTTGACTTGTCATATCTAGTTTCCAAGTTTCATGGTCTGAATAGTGTTATTCGCACATTCGCTTACTCCTAGCGAGTGATCTCAATTTTCTATTTTAATTTGAACTGTATAAATTTTAAATGTTAATTCGCTTTGATCACCTATATTACGACGTACGTTTTTGAAAACCCGATTGAAGCACATTAACAATGCTTGCATGGTTACTAATGCCGTATGGCAAATATTCTACTGCTCATCTCTACCCACATGAGACGTTCTGTGGAATAATTTCTTATTTGTGATAAGCCCTATGCTTATATGGCTGCTGTTCTTTGGGCAGTTTGGAGAACACACAATGATATCACCTTTCGAGAGGAGAATGTTTAGGTTAAGATATAACATTTAATGCAAGATATGGTTAGATAACTTGTAGTCAAATCGATTATATGAATAAATAAATAGGAACACTATCATATGATGGCGGTCCTCTCTTTTTCAAAAAAAAAAAAAGAGCTTTAATTCTTTTGACGTTGGATTCAACCTTATGAAATACCTATATATGCTAATTATCTTTTACATGGTTTTGAATTAAGAATAAACTTTTGGCTCTCTATCGTATTATCTCACGAGAAAGGATGCAAGTTAAGAAATGTAAAAGTTGACACGTATTTGTAAATGTGGTCCCAACCTATATTTCTCTTTTTTATGCAAAAAAAATGTTTATACATGGTGTGATCCACTACTGTTGAAACCAATAACAAACCACTAAAATCACCTTCGAAATCACTTTGCACTGGTACAAAATCACTTTGTACAGGTGTAATCTTATTTTGCACCTGTATAAAATCACTTTGCACCTTCAAAATAATTTTGCACGGATGCAAAGTTAGATTGCACCAGTACCACCTTACTTTGAACTACTTTACACCGGTGAAATATTATTTTGCAAAGGTGCAATATTATTTTGCACTGGTGTAATCTTACTTTGCACCGGTGTAAATTAAGATTGTTTCAATGTAAAATTAAATTCCAAGCATTTCTTCATGTATGATAAGTGATTTTACACTTAAAAGGTGATTTTTCATCTTAAGATTCAGAATAATTTTATATCGATACAAAAATACTTTAGAACAATTTATCAACGATATAAAATAATTTATCACCGATGTAATTTTTTTATCACCTATATATTTTAAGTTAAAATAATATAATAATTTTTTTAAATGTGATAGAAACCAACACATAACAAATCTTATATTATTTTATTATTTTACACTAAATATTAATTATCAAATAGATCAATATTCTCAACATTATATAAATTTAAAAATAATATCTCACGTTATTTTTTACATCAGAACTTACGATTACATATATTTTAGCTTTGAGAAAATGGTCTTCAAACAATGTTAAAAGAAATCATGTCAAAAACCAAAGCGAAAACTTTCTGATTCAAATTCGACGTGGTCTTTTTCAAACGGTGATGGCATCGTCACTCGCATAGATTAAGAAAAAAATTTAACGGTTTACTCAAATAAAAGTAAACCTTGTAAAATGAGATGTATATACCTTATCATTATTGGTAATATATTTATTAAAAAATTAACATATAATAACTAAATAGGCAAGAAACCTAACAAATATACAAGCATATAAATAACCACATGTAACATGTGAGGTAACTGTAGAATAAGGAAAAAAATAATATTAAAAGTAAGGAGCTTTAAATTCTCATGGAAATATATATATATATATATATATATATATATATATATATATATATATTACTTGAGTAAAATTTTTAAAATGATTAAATTAAAAAAATTAATTTAATAAGATTAAATTGATTGACTTGTCGTATGAATCAGCTGATCAACCGTTTCGATTAGATTTTTTAAACGATGCTTTAAAAGAAAGTTATGATGAAGAAGATCTGTTCTCATCATGGGAAAGAAACAAATTCACAAATATAGAAACAAACTCCTAAGATTCATTTGAATAGTGGCCGTAAATTGACCCACTTGAACCCCAACAGATTAAAATTCACTCTATCCTTACCATTCTTAATGTGGTCGGTAAATCTGTCGAAACAACAAATAAGGAAAAGATTATCACGAGAAGGAGGCTATGTTATTCATGGATTGACGAGCATATTTCGTTGATACAACCCAAACTTGATGTACCTTAGAAAACATAAATGAGACGGGACTCGAAATAGGCACCGATCGAATCAGAACGTTTCTTGTGAAAAATGTCTCGCATTTCTGATCCCATCATCTGCTTTGAATCTACATTCCGATCGAGACACATCGTTTGAACACCAAGAACAACCTATTTCTTAAATAATTCACGTTCATCATAAAGACTACTATTCGGATTTTACTTTTCAAAATAGAAAAACTACTTCATACTCCAAAATGGTCAACCTCGTGTCGGCCGCTATTCTTTACTTGATCTCTCAAGACTTCCATATTCCCTCAGTTATTAAAGAAAAAAAAAATCCTTTTCTATTTTTTTTCCAGATCCCTAGACGTTAAATAACGTTGAACATAAAATGCCATTTCTCTTTGTCTGCTTTATTAATTTTGTCCCGAAGAAAGGACTTTGGAAAGTACAGGAATCCGACTGCAGGAATGGAAGTGATGCTCGAATTGTGCAGTTACCACAAGCAAAAAGACAGGGGAGGATCAAACGATCGGAAAAGGACGTGAATGCTTTATGAAGTAACAGTTTTAATTAGTTAATTACAACTCTTGCGAAGATTGCCAATCGCACAAGATGTTACTGGTCCTCAACTTTTCCCTCTGCCCATAGCAATGTACTTAGCACCATCTCTTTTATGCAAACGATAAAGATGCCAACTTACAATTCTCAACCGCCAAGCAATGGCCCTTTTGCATGCCCCCATCAGATGGAGTTTTACCGATCGACATCTAAATTATCTCGGTGCAATAATTAATTAAACCATTCTTTTTTTTCGGTGACATGGAAGCTAGCTCATATGGGCAAAACGAAGAAAAATTGCTTATCTCTCGCACACTAATCTCTCGAATGATGCAGAAATGAGGACTTAAACTTAAATTTCTCTTACAAAGGTAGAAAATCTAATCCGCATCATTCCATCGTATCGTTTTTTTGGACAATTCGATGATACTTCGTCAATGAGCTTTGAGTATATAACATCATCGCCGAGAACAATAATCTCACTTGCACGATGTTAGCGATATCTGGACACGATCTAGAGTTCACGAAGAAGGCTATATTCATTTCAAATAAATTTTAAATCCTCAGATTTCACCATCTCTTTATTGTAAATCCAACCGAGGATCGAATAATGCTTCCGAGTTATCAAGTAGGAAATGGTCGTAGCATGTGGGTGGAGTTACCATTCACAAGAAGAAGATTAAGTGATACAGACAACGTGGTAGGGATCGACCAGAATAACTTAATTTCTTGCAAATTTCTTGGTACAAAGCAAAACGTCCTCAATCAATAAATAAAGCTGACGTGGCAAAAAAACACAAATATTTACTTGGAAATGCAGTTTTTATTTTCCCTGAGTAGTAGAAAGAAGGAAGAAGAATCGCAACTTGTTCAAACACTCTATTTGGTCAGGGAATTAATGGGCTACATATGACAAGTGTGATTATATATATATATATATACACCCACTCGGGTCAACGCCCAATAAATCCGATGACCTGTTCTATCCGAACGAAGCAGCCTTTTGTTTACCCCTAATTTCCTTTTGGAGGCGATTCTTTTTTTTTTTGCTAAAATAATAATTAAGGCTACCATATCAATTGAAGATTTTTTTGCCCGATCTTTCCACGGGTTGCAGAATTCTTTTTTGAGGAAGAAAGCCCGGAACATAATGCAGCATTTGAAAGTGTCTTCACAGGTTTAAAAAAGAAAGCTTTTCAATCAATGCATACTTAATGGAAATAAAATACAAGATATAATCCAAACATGATCTTACAATACAGGGATGCATCGATATATAGGAGGTATCGATTGGAAATCCTACCCGTCTAATTGAGGAAATGAATTTTTTTTACAACAAATTGCTAAAGTAATTACATCGATCCTCCCATAAAGAACAAACTGGGAAGTCATTGCACTTGTCTTTTTTTAAAAAATTGGAGAAGACCGTTCATCTACAAATTAGAGTTCACTGAGCTCGGAATTCATATAAATTAACAAGGTGCTTAACTAAATCACCACAATCTTATCAAGGTCATCACTCTAACCATTGCCATGCCCTAAACACAACCATCTTTCGCAAAGAAGCAACTTTTCTCTTGTCAAACTGAATAAAAATAGACATTGATAATTAGGATTATGAAAAAATAATTGAAAATCAAAGTGTGTGCGATAACTGAGCTAATCAAATAAAAAATAAATAAAAGATTTGGTTACCGATTCTTTTTCTCATAATCGAACCAAACTAAACCAATTTTCTTTTGTTTGTATGTATGCATACAGGTGTAAAAATATGGATTCTTATATTAGTTAATTGCAATGTAACATTTATTAGTAATCTATATTAAAAGGTAATAATAGTTTAAACTATAGAGAGGATAGACCGTAAGGTCTCATTTGATGAGGGAAATAAGTTTACATGATAAGTAAATAAATAAAGAAAAATAGTAAAGTAAGTGACTTAATTTACTTAAGTGATTTGCCGTGTTAAAGTTTATTCCGTATGGATGATAGAATAATTTTAATTTGATGTAAATGGGATTTAATCTGATATAAATAAAAGTCAAGTTAAGTAATAAATTAAATATTTAATTTGGTATAAATATATTTAACTTGACAATCAAACAAGCCTAAAACCTCTCTCATCAAACGATAAGCCACGATCAACTTTGTCCATGCTGGAAACCATCGCAACCTAAATCAAGCTAATTTAAATCAATTAAAATCCCAATTCTTAGAAATAACTGAACATCTAATCCCGTTCAAAATTTATGTAAACCCTCACGATGATCAAGTGGAATACACATGAAGAAAATCACTTTAAAGGTGTTCATTTTTATTAAGGGGAATATTATTAAAGGTGTTCAATTTTTCTTTGAGGGAGGAGGTTTGGTTAGGGAACTAAATCACACATTCCTTGCTTTAGTTCCCAAATCCCCTTCAATCACATCTCTTAGGCTGTGTTTGGTTCTCATATTAACTAAGTTAATATGGCACTTGACACCACTTAACACACTCATATTTAACTCGATTTAGGCAAAGTTAGCACGGCACTGATCTAATTCTACTGCTCTAGTGAAATAAAGTTAACACAGTTACTTTATGCCACTTGTAGAAAAGATAATCCGTCGACCTTCGAACCCTTGCCCTCTGACGGACGGCCTTCTCCTCATGGCCGAAGGGTACCCTCTCTCCAACATTATGGCTAACCTAGTGAATATCTTTCTAAATCAAGTTTACAAAGAGTTGGGCACATTAGTTCATGATGTACTTAAAATTTTCTATCTTACTACTACATAATTGCATCTTAAAAAGGACATTAAAAAATATTTTTCCAATTCCATAACATCGATCAAGGGCAAAGACGTCTAGTGCCATTATTTCCCACACATAAAATAACATAAACTACTACTTATTCCACAAATTTATTCCACTCACCAAATGCTCAACCGAAATAATTCAACTTTATTCCTCCACTTATTCTACTACCAACTAAACACTAAAACACACTTAACCCACCATTTATTTCACTCCTTAAATTTATTCCACAAACATATTCCACTTACCAAACGACACCTTAATAACTTACAACCTATTCCATGCTGCAACACTTTGTATAAATTAATAACAAAAATCTTGGCAAGACGGCTCAACTAGATGATGCCTAAACTAGTAAGCCAGAATAAGGGGGCTTTCATCAAAGGAAGATGCATATCAGATTGTTTCCTACTTGACTAGGAGTTTTTAGAGGGATTTCACACTGCAGGTACTTCTTCAAGGATATGTGTAAAAATTGATATTTCATAGGCTTTTGACACCATCAAGAGAGAGTTCATTTTAGATGTATTTGCTTCTCATGGCTTTCCCAAAAAATGGATATATTGGGTCTCAATGTGCATCCATGACCCCTCATAGTCTCCACTCATTAACGGCCAACCAGCAAGTTTTTTAATTTCAGGCAGAGGACTAAGACAAGGGATCCTCCTTCCACCTTACTTTTTACACTTACTATGAATGTATTATCTATCTTCACAAAGAATCAAATCATCAGGAAAAGGCTCCACCTGACTTCTATTAAATTCACAATTTTTCCTACACATCTACTATTTGCAGATGACATCCTCTTATGCTGAGGCCAAGCTGCAGTCTGCTCAAGCTATCAAGAATATTCTTGCTGCTTTTGCTGTTGTTTCGGGGCTAAAATTGAACAGTGCAAAGAGTTGTGTCTACCTCCCTAGAGGATGCCGTTGGAGAATGCCTATCCGTCTCCATCTAGGTATTTTGGAAGGGAGATTTCCATGCTGCTATTTGGGTATCTACCTTGTTGCCGGGAGGGATGGGAACTCAGACATAGCACTGGAAAACAAAGTGAAGGACCTTTTTCGAGGTTGGAAGCAAAAGAACCTATCCAGAATGGGCCAAGTCTCTTGGGTCAAGTGGGCTATGGAGGGGCTCCTCAGATTTTGGTTCTCTTGTACCTCAGTCAGGAAATCCACTCTTCACAATAACGGGCGTTGGATTACTGATTTTACTTGGGATGGCAAATCTCATTTGGTGGCTTGGGATGACTTATGCATACCAAGGAAAGAGGGGGGATTGCATCTTTCTAAATTGGAAGACCTTCAAAAACTTGCCCACACAAAAATGATCCATCGGTTAAATTTCACTAACTCTTTATGGGCTATTTGGATGCACAACCGGTATGGGGACTTCAGCACTTCATCAAAAACCCTTACTAATTCTAAAATTTGGAATACTCTTCTGGATATGAGACCTTGTGTTTTGCAAACCTTCCATAATGGAATTGATTAGGTTTGGCCGAAACAATCTTCAGGTAGACATTGTGTTCGTACAATATGGAACAAAATACATAATTGAGGGGAGAACCATCCCATCTAGAATGCCATTTGGTCCTCCTCCATTCCCCCTAAATGGAGCTACTGCTTATGTCTCTGCTTGAAGGGTAAGTTACTTACTTCATCCAGGCTCTTATTGTGGAGAATTCATATTAACTCCACCCGTGTACTATGTTCTCAAGAAGAGTCAACCTCCCATCTCCTCCACATATACAATTACACGTTGTAGGTTTGGACAGAGCTTTGGGTGAGGCATTTACCAAATGAATCTATGCAACCTCCCCTTACGGCTAGCTGGGTCGGAATTATCCTACCACAACGTCAATCACCATTCTAAAAACACCCTTGCTGCAGTTATATGAAACGTTTGGAAGGAACGAAATACCAAAAAAACATGGAGGTCCTTCCCTGCCCCCTTCTATTCTTGCTATTGTTCTTGCTAGAGAAGTGAGGCTCTGATTGACCCTCGTTATAAATCCTTGAATTTCCTATTCTCTCTTTACTACACTTGTACGCATTTTTAAGTAATATATTATCCATTACTAAAAAAAATAAAACAAAATCTCCTTTAATCTATTCAACGCCTTTAAATCCCTGCAAAGATCCCAAGAAAATGCATTAACTAATTCTCAGCCACAGGGAAAGGTAGAAAGTTCTCCAATCTCAAGACAGTACCAGAGAGTTCAGAACATTCAACATGGGGAAACCCAACACATCCATCAATCCCCTCCCCACGTCAACTACCCCCAGTTTCCTCCATCAAAAATTAAAAAGAAAAAAAAAAAACAACAACAACGAAGCCATTCAAAGGAAACAAATAACAACAATAAAAAATAAATAAAAATGAGAGAAAAAAAAAAGAGGAAAGATGTGGAGGAACGAAAAGGGTTGGCCGTATGACCAAGCACAGGGGCGGGGCCTTTGAGCTATGTGCGGGTTCCTGCGCACACCAGTCAACCTTCTCCCCACTCTTCCCACGTTGCTGCCTCTCTCTCTCTCTCTCTCTCTCTCTCCTCTCTATATCTCTATTTCACTCACTCCCATCTGTCTCCTTATTTATGCTTGTGACCACCACAAACAACCCAAAACCCAAAAGAGGGCAGTGCTTCTTGGGTTTGGAGCTCGATCGACCAGAATGGGCAGAGCCCCCTGCTGCGACAAGGCCAACGTGAAGAGAGGCCCATGGTCCCCTGAGGAGGACGCAGCCCTCAAGAGCTATGTCGAGAAGAATGGCACCGGCGGGAATTGGATTGCTCTCCCTCAGAAAGCCGGTCCTCCCTTTCTCCTCCTCCTCTCTTTCCCAATCTTTGTTCTATATATAGTGGCATACTCAAGTACTTTAGATACGGGTAGAACCCTCAAGCTTGTGTCTGGTTCTTCTTGTCTCGATCTTACACACACCTTGATTAGAATGGTATCTTTACTTCGGTATTTTACAAAACTATGCTATGGCTTGACTTGGAAGTTGTCAGTATGTGAGTTCTTCTCCTTTCGGCTCCTAAACTTAGTTTTGAAGTTTGTAGTTTGTACCCTTTCTTTTTTTACTTACTATGGGAGGAGATCATAGCGTGTTACGAATTTTCAATATTCCAGCTGGGATTCACACCTGGATTTCAGAGCCATCTGTTTTCGTTCCAATCTGACCTGCTCTCTCCTCTCAAAAGCACAAATATCTTCCACCCAAATAAAAAGAAAAAAAAAAAAAAAAAGGAAAAAAACAACCTGTTCTGGTAAATTTTCGTCTTGTACCCTGAGAATTACGTATATACTTTCTTAAAAGACCCAAATTGTTGATTTTTTTTTTTTTATCTAGGTGATGGTGGTCTCTCATGTTTCATTAAGTTGTTGTACATGGTGGCTTAATCTCTTTAGGACTCAGGCGCTGCGGGAAGAGCTGCAGGCTGCGGTGGCTGAACTACCTCCGCCCCGACATCAAGCACGGCGGTTTCACCGAAGAGGAGGACAGGATCATCTGCTCCCTCTACAAGTCTCTAGGAAGCAGGTCCTCCACAATCACCACACACATACATACACACACACCATCGAGCGTATTCGAAGCGTATAGAATTGCTTGGCCGATTCAATGCATGGCATCGATCGAGCCTAGCTAGGAAGCTCAGATTAATCCTACATGGTTGTGCATGAATCCAAAAAAATCACATCAACAGCAATAACTAAAATAAGGACCGAATTGAAATTATTTTTATTACTGCATAAACTCACGAATCTCCAAGCAAATTTGATTGTTGCCAAAAGACCCATAGAATAAAAATTAAAAGTAGGAAAAATGAAGGAATTAATAGATTTTATTGTCTTGTCAAAAGAATTAAAAAATTTTATTCTAGTTTAAGTATTTGTTAGGTAGAATAAGTTAATTGTAATAAAGAAAAAATTAGTTGAAAAAAAAAATTAAATTAACCAGTAGAATTAGAAAATTTCACAGTAGGGGATGGAGTTATCTAATTTTGAAATTATATTCTTAATTCCGGAATCAAGTGATTCCGAAATTAAAGATATCAGAATTAAGTATGAAATCAACGTTTATGTCGTGTATTCAACACCCCCATAACGTCTGATACATCTGTTGTTTATTTTTCCTCCATGGATTTAGGTGGTCTGTAATTGCATCCCAACTCGCAGGTAGAACAGACAACGACGTGAAGAACTACTGGAACACGAAGCTCAAGAAGAAGCTCTTATCTGCACAACCATCCACCACCACCACCACTTCCAAACCCACGCCTCCCTCTCCTCTTCCATCGCCACCACCACCGCTCCCCACTGCTGCACCCATCAAAACAAAAGCCTTTCCCTTCTCCACCACCACAACCACCACCACCTACGACCCACCCACCATCCAAACGGACTCCACTACCTTCCCCCTCATGGACCAAGAATACCCCACCTTTCACCTCCCCTACGCCGACCCATATGAGTCTCTCTGGTCCTCCACGTACGCCGTGTCGCCTCCACCGCCACCGGAGGACCTCTCGGCCGCCTCCAACTCGCTGACCACCGACAACAGCAGCAGCACCAGCAGCAGCAACGGCCTGTGGATGGAGGGCGAGGGTCTGCTGATGGGCATGGGACAGCTGGCGGCGTCCACCGACGCCTTCGACTGGTCCCTCCAGAGCTGGATGGGGGCATTCCAGACCCAAGATCCCACCTTTCCCACCGCATGGCCTGGTCTCGATTGCTGCAACAACTCTCAGGACCTCTACCTCCAGAGCATCATTTACTCGTGAGTTCAGTGATAGAACAATGTTGTTGGAAGAATTACGTGGATATATATGGGCTTGTGTGTAATGTTGGGGGCTTTCTGTGAGTACAGAAGTTAAATCAAGGTGTGTTTTGGGGACTTTCTGTGGGAACAGAAGTTAAATCAAGGTGTGTTAGATGGTGAAATTGGTTTTTGAATTTTTTGGCATCGGTACTGTCTTTTGCATATCGGTTTGATGGGTATATGTTTGCTTAAGTTTGATGTGAGCGGTGTCTACTTCTGTTTGTTTGACCGAATGAAGTGTGCGTAGCAGAAGCGGGGTTGGTGGGGAGGGGTCGTGTGGTGGCGTGGACATGAGGGCTGCGTGAGTGTTCTGAGTGGCGGTGATGGATGTTGCCAATTCAAAGCAGAACACAATGGGGGTGAAAATAAAAGAAAAAAAAGAAAAAAAAAAAAAAAAAAAAAAGGCCGTCATGAAATGGATGTTGTGGTCGTTCTCGTTTGGCGATGTTGTTGGAAGTAATCTTTCAGGTCCGTTTAGCAAGAAAAATAAGTTTTTAGAATAAATAAAAAATAAAAAAAATTAAAATAAAAGATAGGATAAGTGAGTTAATTTATTTAAAATTGTTTTGATAGATTAAAATTATTTTATAAAAGAGAAAAAATAATTTTACCTCGTATTAACTCTCACTTAACTCAACACAAGTAAAACTTAAATTAAATTATAAATCAAATATTTAATCCAATGCAAGTTCATTTACTTAGCAACCAAACACCAACTCAGATATGACTTGCACCCTTGGGTTCTAAATTTTTGTTAAGGCGATGGTGCTTCCTATCTCTTCCGTCCGATCTTAATACAGCCAAAATGGGAGTGTGGGGTCCACCCTGCAGCGGAAACACCTTTTCTAGCCAAGGGAGAGGCGTGGAAAACGTTTCTGAAAGAAGTTGGGAGAAATCGTTTCCCTTCTCTGGTTTTTTTTTTTTTTTTAAAAAGGAATTTTAATTCAAGAGAAGAATATGACACAAGAGGATACGTCCCAAGGGAAAGAGAGAGACGAAAAGCATGAAAAGAGAGGGTCAAAATATAGAAAAAGATAAAGAGAAAAAAGATGTATTCCACAACTAGGAATCAGTCGATCACATGAAGGAAGGTGAATCTACATTCATAGAATAACAAGTGTGAACAAGAAGATCATGTGTTGATATAGAACGATCAAGTGACTAAAATTCAACCGAATAAATTTGAGGTCACACGTGATCCCTAATCAAAACTAGCATACCTTAAAAAATATAAGAAAAGAGAAGGCCTAGCTCTACACAAGATACGAAGAAACATTCACAACAACAATAGAGCAACAGCATCTGTGCCCACGCATGCTCCCCCGTAGCTGTAATTGAAACGAGAACACCAGCGAGGAGCCTCACAACCACACCTTCAACGACGAGGTGGAAGCTGACGACGGGGACTGCACATCCGAGCCGACAACAGAGCGACGACTATGCTACCAACGTCGACCGAACGGAGGTCATGCTCCCCTAACACCATGCTCTAGTAGGACGACGAACACCACGAGCATCACAACCATCCCCCTCGCTAGCGATCATCGAAGACAAGGGAAGTCGCTTGCTACCAGAACGTCGTGGATCAAGAGCATGAAGCTCTGCATGTCGAGAGGCTACTTCGATCTGGGTAGAGGGAGATCAGGGGAGGGAGATGAGAAGTCCAAAGGGGCTGGGGGCCTTCGATCCCCAAGGACTTTGGGTACCTTCGCTTTCAAGTAGAGGGGGGGGGGGGTGAAGCAAAGCTTTACTCGAAAGTT
This sequence comes from Thalassia testudinum, assembly GCA_037157565.1. Taxonomy (NCBI): domain Eukaryota; kingdom Viridiplantae; phylum Streptophyta; class Magnoliopsida; order Alismatales; family Hydrocharitaceae; genus Thalassia; species Thalassia testudinum. The sequence continues at coordinate 63,189,676 of JAZHRO010000022.1, read as the reverse complement.
CAAACGTTTCTCTTCTTTTTAGTTATTCAAACTTTGCCGTTATTATCATTAGGTTAAGGTAGTTATAACCATTGAATTTTATTTTATTTTAATGGAAATCTAACATAATTGTTCCTGAAAGGTTTCTCCTTTACCTGTATTCTCCTTTTTCTTTTTTTTTTTCTTTGTATTTATGTTGATGCCCTTTGATGGCTTTGTGCTAAAAGGCAAGGTACTTTTGTTACATCAATTTTACCTCTTTCTCTACATTCAGATCGTCTCTCCGTGCGAAGGTTGGTCATCTGTGCTGATAAACAAAACAGGGGGATGCACAAGAAAGTTGGTTGATTCTGGTGGTTAATGATGGTTAACGGTGGCGGTTTCGATAAATTAATTGTTGACTAGGCAAATGACCTAGTTTGCTAGGTGGGTTTGCTGCTAAGTGCGCAACTTAGGCTGCTAATTCCAACCTTGGTCGATTCCAAAGGGTTTCTTGCAGGCATTCTAATGGAGGGTTTATTTTACATTTTTGATCCTTAAAATTAGTTATTTACATTTCGATTCTCGGTCGTGACAGACTGCTCATGGAGGGAGGGGAAGTTGTTTCTCTAATATCTGATTTGCCCGAACTGGAGTTCAAGGAGGCGAACAATCCTGTTCGTCGTAGGGTCCAACCTTTCCTTTTCCTCTATGATCGTAATATGATAAATTAGAAGGTGTGTTTTACGATGCTCCTACATTTCCAAATATAAGAGGGATTCATTAGTATTAAAATTAGTTGCTTATAAGGGAGCAAATCTAATTTTTTACGTTAACGGGGGGTACACCTATAATCCATTTGTTCTTTTCTCCTATCCTCTTTGTTTTATTTCTTTTTTCACCTTTTTCCTTTTTTCTAGACTCCAAGTAACCTATAACTAGACATTTACGAGAGAATACTCCCAAATCCAAGCTCGTTAAAATATTATCCCAACAAGAATGCATGTCCTCTCCTGCATCCCCTACCTTTTTATTCACAAAGCACATGCACATTCTTCTATTTTGCTTTAATGACGATGGGCCTCTGAGGGGATTATTGATCAAATTCTACATGATATACGTTTAAAGAAACAATATAATCTTTAATATCCACCGTAAATAAAAATAATACATGAATTAGATCAATAATCTTCTCTATCCCTCGTCTCATCTCATTTTCATCCTTAATCGATCTTTCTATTCCAACTTCTAATTCGATTCTACTTTCTCCAAATCTTTTCCTCAACATCCTAGTAAATTCTACTGATTCTCCTCCTACCCGTAGACCTCTCCCTCCACGTGCTGTTGCTTGTGACTGGTTCTTGAAAGGCCATGGACCTTTTTTTACCCATTTTCTTTTTCCCCACTCATTGGGTTCGAACTTTTCCATCCCTCAGTTGCGATCAATATTCTTCCTCACCATCAACATCTTCGTACATCTTCTAATAAATTGCAGTATAAAGAATGAGAATGTTCCCAATCATATATTTGAATTGCGCAGGAGCATATATGTGTGTGACCCTTCGGAGGCCCCTAAATCGGTTGACCTCCTCCTACCTCACCTTGTGCTTGCAAACTATTATCCAAGAGAAGGGGGAGTAAGAACCCTACAACATCTACTTGAACCCTCCAAAATTTATGCGGCCACATATAAAAGAGAATAATAATAATTATCCCCCAGGTAGGAGGAGGTCACCAATTATGTACGTACGTGTATAATCTGTGCTTTGAAATGATTAATTCGATTTTGCAAAACAGAACCAAAATCTTACGCAAGTAGTTTCATATCAATCAAGTGGCATCATTTCACCCAATGAATAGAGCTCAAATCTTAACACTTGAAACAAAAAGGATGGTATGGTTGATCTACCCACATGAACCTTTTGATCAAATAATAATTAATCATTCATTCTTTTTTTTTTAATAACGAACTCATGGAGTGGAATCCCGGGGGGTGGAGGGGGGGGGGGGAGGGAAGCGGGGTGTTGTGGTTTGTTGTGGATGGCTCCTGCACACTCACTTGTCTAAGTAAGGTAGGGTGGGGCTCGAAAGAGGGACCTTTACCAAGGATGGTCAGAGTTTCCACTAACTTAGCAACACCTTGACAGGCGATTGTTCTTTCTTTTGCTTTGAATAGAAATTTGCTATCAGGCATATGATATCAGGGAAGATGTCTAATGGAAGATCATTTGCCAAAGAAATTCACATGTGTCCCTGTGATCATTTTCTTAAAACTCACAAATACCTTTGACTTCAAGCTGTGGTTTAGAATGTCCAGCAAAATTAAAAGAGTAACGGTAATTTATATTCAAAACCTGGAAAGTCTAACTTTCATTAGAATGAAAGAGAGATAAACTTCATGGGGAATTTAAACATGAAAAGACCTTACTTTTCACTACTTCGCTGAGGTTAAATGCTTTAAAATGAAGCAACTTTTAACGGTATTTATGCAAACACTACGGCTTATTTGGTAGGAGGTTTAAAGTTTAAGATTGGATAAAATTTGAAAAATTTTAAGAATGAATAAGTGAAAGAGTAAAAGGAGGGTTAGCCGATGTTAATGTGATAGTCAAGTTGATATATTGTTATTTATTTTTATTTTTATTTATAATAGGAATGAGTTGGTAGGAAGTAGATGTGACGGCTGAGTGAGTTAGGGGGTATATATATGATAGGTGAGAGGTAATGTGATGTGATAGATGATAGTAGATGTTGTTGGTAAAATTAGAGGTGCTACAATGATGCTTGCAGCTGTGCCCTCTCATATTTATAAAACAAGATAGATACACCTGTACATATACCCTTATACAAATAGGAAATACATGATATATTATTAATAGATGTGATTGTTGAAAATAAAATTTTTGCATTGTTCAATTCCTATAGCAATTATGACTGCTACGTAAGATAAAAACTTTATCTAAAATTATACCAAATAGGAGTTCATGGGCATTGTATGGCTGCAAATGATTCTAGGGATACCTTTTGTATATATTTATATTTATTTTCAAGGTGGAACCACAAAACTTAGGATATATTACAATTGTTTATTTCGAAATTACACCATGGATTCTACATGCCATCCTAATTGTTGATCGACTAGGAAAGACTTGCACATTTTGAACTCTCAGAACAAAATATAATCTAATAATTGATAATCAGTGAGCGATTGGTCAAGTTTCTCGTTTTAGCATCATTGTGAGACACCAGATCTAGTTTTAAAGGAAAGCACCAGAAGCTAGAATAGCAATAATGGATGTATACAATATTCAGGGAATCAAACTTGTCTTGTGAGAGTTACATTCTTTTCTATATAATAATCTCCAGGCCTCCATCCAGGCTGTGACCAAAGGCAAATGATAATTTGGCTGAAAGCTATCGAGGTCCACAATTCAATCCTTGAGTAAAGTAAAGCCAAATCCGACGAGGAAATTCCTCCAATTAGATAAACCACCAATTTCTCCTTTCCTTTTTTTTATGGTCTCCTACAATTGTCAAGAAATTGCACCTTCCCAAGGCTCCAACCAAGAGAGATTGTAGCCTCCAACCACTTGGTCATGCCTTACGCGTAAAGTTCAAGGAGACTGCAATATCAATGACCAAAGTTACCCACTGATTTCAAAGTGTATTTGTTTCCATGTTTAATCGAATGGTCATAGAGGTTATTTGGCATTATCATCGACAATACCTCCAAGAATTCACCCTTAATATAGAAGATTCAAAAGATGGAAAAAAAAATCATCCATAGACATTCGTGTGCACGCAATCATTTTCTTATTTCCATTGATGCAAGCATAGATGCTAATGTGCTCATGGTCACATGCTACAGCATCGGTACCGTATAGAACGTTCTGATAGAGTTTATTTTATGTAATGATCCTTTAAACTTAATTCTGTACATTTGAATCTCTGGTCTTAACAAAACTACATAAACTTATGGAGAGTTGGAGAATGTCCCTAATCTCTGACATGCATGTGTAAGGTCTAAGGGGAGCTCAAGGAAGTAAACGACTCCGATTGTGGTTAACGCCTAACACTTCCCTTTTTCCTTTAAAATTGCAGTTAAGTTACACGAAAGTTTGCACCTCTTTTTCAAATGCTCTTCGAAAGAAGCAATATCTCTAACAATAATTGAACATCGCTAGCAATATTTTCTTATATATCACTAATGATAAATTATTACCCACCATTCATAAACCATCACGAAAGCATTTGGTAACAGTTCTTCAATAATTGTCGCCAAAGATGAGTTATTTTGCCACGTTTAAAATAGCATTTACTTACCTTTGTTTTTTGGCTACAGTTTTCTGAGAATCGTCAGCAAAAGTGTATAATTTTTTTTAATATACAACATGGTACTGATATCATAACCACAAAAATGCCCGATAACCAATTTCCCTCTGATATCAATTTCAAACTTTGCCAAACAACATCAGATCCCATAGAAGCACCAAAAGAGCCAAGGAGATTAGGTTCAGCTAGCAACGTATGATTCATAAGGTTTACTTTTTGCTTGATAGTCAAAATTTACTCTATTGTCTCAGAAATAGAATGGTGTATCATTTCTCTCATTAAAATACCAACTTTACTTTTGTCTGCACATATTAACAAGGCATAAAAATCCTGAATTTAAATGAAAAGGTTAGCTACTACTAAGTAGAAAGAGAGATATAGGAGGTTCACAGTGCCAAGAATATTCCGCATTTGACAGCACCCAGTCTCACCCAAATTTGTGCCCAAGGTTATTTGAAACTTGCCCAGAATATTGGTACCCTCAACTCTTTGCTGCCTGGTTTGGTGTGGGGTCTGAGTTAGCTGACAGAGGTAATTGCAAATACCTCCACCAGATTTTATCAGAGCAGCCATCTTGAATATATCTCTAGCAATATTAAGGACAACAACTTATAAGATTTGAAATTCTGAAAAGTCCGTAAAGAATGAATACAAAGCTATTGACTCTTACCTATCACCTATTTAATTACAAGCAACCAAACCAAGGTTAAAGAATAAGAATATAGTGTGATGGATGATACATCAATTTTTTTTTTTGAAAGCATGATACATCAATATTTTATCAAACCACCATGCAGGAGACTTGGTTTCTGAGGGATGGCCATCCACTGTCAGAACATTGGCACTCCAATGTGGTGCAGGCTCAAAATCAATTTGATCCATGAGGAGGTTTCACTTTGTGTGATTCTCAATATTTCTCATATACTGTTAAAACGATTTTAAACTAAATAGCATTGAACATGTCAAAACAAGCACTAAAAGAGAGCATAAATAAAGTAAAATTAGCAATGACATGTCAAAAACTCCTGTGCAAGAGCAACTTTCTGTACAAGGCTTGAATATTTAGACGGAAAAGCAGTCCTAGAATTTGTGGATGATGGCGGAGTTAGTGGGATTTATTTGCTGTGACATCGTATTTTGCAAAAAGTGTATGAATTAATTGTTCCTTAACAGAATTTTATTGAGCTTCATCCTCTGGTTGCAGAGCAAGATCAAAATCAACACCTATTGTTGCTCGGCAAGTAAAATCTGTATAGAGATTAGGTTATCATTCACCTTGAGAGACCATTCTCTGTGCATCGAGCATCATGTCTCCAGCAGCATCAATTTCACTGTTCATATTTTACATGGATATTTTAGCATATTCTCAAAACCACCATCTTCTGCCATTATAGACAATTTTCTGCCCTTTGTTCACTCTGTAGACCTTATATGTTCTCATGCCTGAGTCAAAAGAATAAATGTTCTCATGTAATTAGTAGCTTTTCCTCTCCGACCACCACCCTGACAAGAAAGAGGGTAACCGCAATGTCTCCATGATGTGCTTAATGGGGATAGGTTCAAGTGTTTCTATTAAAAGATCCATTCCAAACTAACAACTCTAAGGCCCGATTTGTTTGGGGGATAACTCAAGGGTTATCCCCAGGTCAAAGGATTACAAAAGTAAGTCAAAGTAATTATTTCGGAAGTTAAAGAATACAACTTATTACACTCTATCAATCAACATCAACATCAAACTATCCTATTACATCACATCAACATCAATATATAATAAAATATATCTATTTCAATATAATATATACATTACAATATATTTATTATATCACATTAACCCACTCACACCTCTACCATAATATTAAAAAATTATCCAAAAACATTATATCACACTACTTATTCTTATATCACCAACCAAACACCCCTTAAGTTATCCTTACAGTACTTTATCTTGATATAAACATTATCTTCTTGCCAAACGTAACCTAACTGATTGGGATAACGAGCTGGATTCAAGCTATATTTTTCTCTTTGAGAGTATAGGCTAGCCTAAAAGCCCAATTCTGAACTACAGTCAATTGGCTCTCTCCAACATGCATGGGTGAAAGGTCGAGTGAAGAAGAGGCGATTAGTATCTTCAGCCGCACCCCTCCCCATTACTCCTTTTTCTCGTGTTCACAACTTCTTCATCCATGATTTGTAAGACTTGAAGCATTTGTGCAGCATATTTGATTTATTGAATATACAACAGTACCATAAAAAAAATTGTAATGTAACATGATTATTTTTTGTTTTTTCCACAGGTCGCTTCAAGAAGGGTGGATGTGGATGGATGGAAGTTATCTTCCCGGAGATCCCCAATTAACAAACATGCATTTAAAAGCAGATCAGATAAAATGAAACCAAGAAGAAAAAGCTTGGAAATGTACCTGTTTTCCAAAAGGAACCACAGGTTCACCCCACTCCATTGCCGCCTTCTCTAGTGTTTCAAAGTCCACCTTCCCAGCAAGGAAAACAAATTCCAATTACATCGAATTCGAAGCGCTGAATGCAAATGCAAGTGTGCACATAAGAAGCCTTAGAATCATGATACAAATCAATATATATTATTATAAGAAAGTATATATTAAATATATATATATATATATATATATATATATATATATATGTATTTGGACATCACATTTTATGGTCATTAAAGTGATCTAGTTATGTAAATTGACTATTCGCATTTCATTAAGGTATGGAATTTAATGCATAGAACTTTAAGAGAAAAATGTAATTCCGTGATAAGTGGAATTGACATTTTATTTTAAGCAATTATAGTCCCTGAAGGGATGAGGACAAAACGGGTTTTTGGTTTTCTGCATCTTATTGCAGAAAAGTAATAAATAGAGCCCAAGGGGGATCCAAAGGGTATCATGTCTAACACGTCTACCACCATCTCCATAAGTTCTTTTCGCCTTCTCAACCCTTCGGAAGCACCATAGCCATCGCCTTTCGTTAGAGAAGCAAACCCACAGTCCCAGAGGATTTTCATGATCTTCGCTTCACTTCCGCTACGATGAACTTGAGTATCCCTCCATCCTTTCCTTTCCGTTTTCATTTTGGTTGATGATATTGGGAATAGATTGGTTTTGAGATGGTAAAAAATCATTCGATTTTGATTTTATACGAATTAAATCAATCAAGTGGTATCAGAGCATCTTTCTATTCGTTATATCATTACCTAAATGAATCGGATTTTTTGAGAAAAATAATTTCCGTTCGTTTTTTAGGGAATTGTTCTTCGTTTAAGTTTTTTGGACTAATTCAATCCCATCTTGATGAATCGATGACCACTAATGTTTGTTTTTGGGTTTTCATGTTCATTTGTATCCCATGTTTAATAATCAAATCGAATTTTGCGATTGGAATCGTGATTTAGGGTGTTTTCCCCAAATCCTGATTTCATATCGTCGCCCTGGAATCGAGTCGTGATCAATCCAGTACCGGTACTCATCATGAGTATTAGTACTAGTAAGGTACGGGTACCCATCGGGCGCTTCCCAAACACCACCAGTATCGATGGAGTACCGATACTCATCATAAGTACCGATACATGTGGGATACTAGTGTCGACTAGAGGCATTGCCAGTATCATATGAGTATCGGTACTCATGATGAGTATCGATACATGAGGGATACTGGCCATGACCCAGGACCGGTCCAATATCGATGGAGATGAGTACCGGTACATGTAGGATGCTGGACATGGTCCTAGGATCGGTCCAGTACTCATGAAGTACCAATACCTAAGATCAGTACTGGTACTACTCATTCTGGTACAGGTACCAATCTTGAGTACCGGTACTAGAGTGATAATTTTGGAATACATTTGTCATAAAAAATTTGGTGCGAACATTAGTAGGCAGCTTTAATGTATTAAGTACTCTGTCACATTTAGTAATTCTTGCCAAAGCAGGTTACTTCTTGTGTCGATTTATTTGAAACATTAAAGCAACCGTGTACGTTGTATTCCTGTGTGGGGAGCTTAACCCAAAGGTGAGACACCTTATAACTGAATGCATATGTACACATTAAGTGGTAAATATCCTATTGAATTATTAGGTTTTCACGTGGATAGTTAAGTAAATCCAAAGATGTCTTGATTACCTACATGATTATTTTTAATAGCTATTCATCATTCTTAAGACTGCCCTTTATAATATTAATGTTTATTATCTAAAGACTAATTATTAATGATTGTATTGTTAAGTTTCTTCATTCTCAGCATTTATTTGATTTATTTCCTTTGTTTTTCCAGTTAACTCCTCTGCATTTGCCATAACTCTCAACTTGAATTCTATTCTAGAACTAAATGGATCAAATTTTAAATTCTAGAAAGAAAGTGTCCTTATTGTTCTGGGATGCATGGATTTAGACTATGTACTTTGGGTTAATCCTCCCTCCCCTCTTATGGATAAGAGTTCTTCTAAGGAAATAAAGAACTCTGAGAGGTGGGAGCGATCAAATCGCATGTGTCTAATGATCATGAAACATTTTATTCTAGAAAACTTTAGGGGTGCTATCTCAGAGGAATTAAATGCTAAGAAATTCCTTAATAAGATTGAGAAAAGATTTGCTAAGAGTGAGAAAGCTGAGAGAAGCAATCTCCTTAGCAAACTTGTCTCACTCAAGTATAGGGGCACTAGAAACAAAAGGGAGCATTTTATGGAAATGTCCAATTTAGCCTCAAAACTAAAAGCACTTAGGTTGGAGTTGTCAGATAACCTTCTCGTGCACTTAGTTTTGATTTCCCTTCCTGCACAATATGGGCAGTTTAAGGTCAGCTATAACTGCCAAAGGGAGAAGTGGACTCTTAATGAGCTCATTTCTCATTGTGTGCAAGAGGAAGAGAGGCTGAAACAAGACAAACCAAAAAGTACTCATCTGGTTTCTGGGTCCAAAAGGAAGCGAGCTAAGGATACAGCTACTGCCAGTTCATCCTCCTCCAAAGGGAGTCAGAAGAAGGCTACGACATCTTGCTTCTTCCGCAAGAGAGGACATGTGAAGAAGGATTGTACCAAATATCACGCTTGACATGAAAGGAAAGGTACATCACTCTCTTTAGTTTGTTCAGAAGTTAATTATGCTTCTGTACCCTCTGACATTTGGTGGATAGATTCAGGACTACTATTCACATTAGTGTGTCTGTGCAAGGTTGCCTAAGCTGTCGAATGCTAAGTGATGTTGAAAGATACATCTATGTGGGCGACGACAAGAAAGTAGAGGTAGAAGCCATTGCGGATTTCAAGCTATCACTGACTACTGGTCACCAGTTAGATTTGAAAGAAACATTCATTGTACCGTCGTTTAGACATAATTTAGTTTCTGTTTATCTGTTGGACAAATTTGGTTATTCTTGTTCATTTGAAGATAAACAATTTCAGCTGTTTCTTAATTCAAATTTAGTTGGTCCTGGTTCTTTGTATGTTAGTGATAAATTATATATGCTGCATACTTTTTCCTCCAATTTAGAAACCTTCAATGCAACTTCGAGTAGTACAAAGCGTAAAATAACTCATGAGAATTTCGCTTTACTGTGGCATAAGCGTTTAGGCCATATCTCTAAACAGAGAATGGATAGACTTATTTTGAATGGAATTCTTGATTCCCTTGATTACGCGGATTTGGATGTCTGTGTACACTGTTCAAAAGGGTAAAGAACAAACAAGAGAGGTGTAGCTTCCACTAGAGCTACAAATATTTTAGAACTAATACATACGAATATCTATAATCCATTCCCTACGGCTTCCTAAAATGGGCAATAGTATTTTATTACATTTATAGACAATTATTCTAGATACGGATATCTATTTCTTCATCATGAAAAATCACAGCCTTTGGACACGTTCAAGTCCTATAAGGCCAAGGTGGAAAACCAACTCAGAAAGTGGATTAAGGCTGTCAGATCTGATCGTGGTGGTGAGTACTACGGCAGATATGAAAGATCAGGAGAACAACATCCAGGATTATTTGCTTCTTTTCTAGATGAGTGCAGCATAGTGCCTCAGTACACCATGCCTGGTAGTAGCAAACGCTGGGAGCGTGTTTTGTTCTGTCGTTATGGTTATTAGATTTGCAATTGTTGTAGTATATGACAAAACAGCTACCAGATTACTACAGAAAATTTTTTACTCGTAATAATAGGTTTTCCCGAGGTCGAATTCAGGGAGCAACTAGAATTCTAAAAGTATAAAAGTTCTCAATTATGTTACAACAATAAGAGAGAGAGAGGGGGGGAGCAAAAGTTCTCTTGGCTTCTTCTTCTCTCTTCCTCTTCTTTCTCTTTCAGCTGATCTTCTTCTCTTTCTCTGTTTTCTCCTACAGAGTCTTCTTCCTGCCTTCTTCTTTCTTCTTCTTCTTCTTTTCTTCCTGCCTTCTTCTTTCTTCTTTACTTGCGGTTGTGCCTTCTTCTTTTCTTCTTCTCTCTGCTTCCTTCTTTCTTCTTTAGCCTACGGCTGTGGTGATCTTCTTCTTCTTTCTCCTCTTTTTTTCTTTCTTTCTTTCAGCTGCAGAGTCTTCCTTTCTTCTCAACCTGCCTTGTTCTTTCTCTTCTCTGCTTCCTTCTTTCTTCTCTTCTCTTTTCTTGTGTCTTCTTTCTTCTTTTTCTCTTCCTTCTTCTTCTCTCTTCTTTTTCTCTTCTTTCTGCTCTGGCCACTTCCCTTCCGTTGTCTGATTTGATGCTCAAACGACTTAACTGTAGGTTTGCTACAGTGCGGATTCCTTCTTCTTCAGCTGCTCAGTGCGGCTAAGGCTTCAGCCGCTCCTCCCCTCTTCTTCTTCCTTAGCTTGCTTCTTCTTCTTCTTTCTTTCTTTCCTGAGTGCACACACAGTGGTCAGTGCAAAACCTACCCCTACCTCTTCCCCGCGTCTCTCTCTTTCTCAGAATCTCTCTTAGGAATGCTCTCCCAAAGCCGGGCATTCGGGTTCGACTAGCGCGCCCGGGACCAGGCACACCGGCGTGCGGTGGTAGGCGAGGAGTGCTTGGTCGGGTAGTCGGATCTGGCCCAGACCCGCGGGGCGTGAGCGCGTGGCGCGCTGCGTGCGGATGAGAGGGACCTGACCCCTGTGTATCGAAGGCAAATAGCCTGATACACTTTTTCAATATAAGTGTGGGCGCGCGGCCGCACACTAACGAGGTGGGACTAAAATCCCACCTCCAAATCTCGCGCCCGCAGCTGAGGAAGCTGCTGCCAATTGGGGCAGCCGCGAGGCTCGCGACCCAAATTGAAAGCCTGGGCGTATTCACAGCGGCAATCCGCGCTACCTGGGATGTGCGCCTGGGCTGGAGGAAGCCTGGAGCTGCGAGCGAAGGAGCTGCAACAGCTTAGCAATGGCGGCGAGGGGCTGCTGACTTGAATACACAGAGACGGCCTCTCGGCCAAGTCAGATAACATGGAAAGCTTCGCTGGAGTGTGGCGAAGCCAGTGTGGGGGTTGGCGAGGCACCAGAACGCCTGTGGCGGTGGACCTAGGTCAGAACGTGTACGGGAAGATGGGTTTGTTCGGGGGGTGGTCGGGTGGTGAGTGGCGGTGTATGGGGTGGGGGGAATGGTCGAGTGGAGTGAGGGGGAGCCTCTGGGCTGGTCGGCGAGGGATGAGGAGGTCTGTGGAATTGGGATGGCCTCGCCAGAGAAGGCGACCGGAGATGGGGAAGATAGAGTTTGACAGTGGCGGTCGGGTGGTTGAAATGGCAAATTAGAAGGGGGAAAATACAAGGGAGGGAGAGAGAGAGAAAACTTTGTACCTATTTACTCGACAAAGGGGGAGAGAGCAGCGCCCGGCTCGTGCCTGCCGGAGCTGAGGACGAAGATGCCCAGGAGGAGGGTATCGGTGACGAGGAGGCGGTCGGAGGGCGCCAGCTGGTACGGCCTGGCGCGGACGACAGGGCAGAGTAAACTCTGCTGCAGGTAGGGCAGCAGAGCGAGGAGGAGGGGGAGGAGGAGGAGGAGATCGCCGGAAGCTTCGGGCTCTTTGACCGGAGGAGGAAGAGATGAAGTGCGAGGTATTTCTCTGCCAGAGGAAGCTTGGAGGAGTCGGCAGACCTTGCCGCTCCTTATAAAGGCCTTGGTGCGAAGAGGGGACCGAGGTGGCGATGTGCCAGCCTCGCCAGAGAATGCCGGAGAGGATACCCATGCCTTTCGTGCGTTCGCACGAGAGGCATGGTTGATGGCAGAGGGCAAGGGAGGGTCCCTGCGACAGAGGACGTCACAGGGAACCCCCCGTTTGTTCTAGAGGACGGCCGCCCTGCCCTGCGCAGCGCCATCCTCCGCACAGGGTCGATGGAGGCATGGCGCTGCGTAGAAGTGGCAGTGAGGACCGTTCTACAAAGAACGACGAGAAGTTGGGGGCCTAAACGTAAGGGTTTCAAAAGATAAGGGTCAAAAAGTAAATTAGGAGGACCAATTTGTAAAGTTAGTCAAGATGGTCTTGTCTTAAGCCCAAGTTTTTATACTATACTAATTTGAACCTAAGGATTTTAATGGTGAATTTTGATTTTAGGTTGGACCATGTTTGACCGGTCAATTTGCATAAAAACCTAATTTAAGTCATTAATTGAGTATGGTTCTCTTTTTAGGTCAAAATAGGTTTCAAAGGCCAAATTGAAGGTTCTAAACCATAGGGGATATTTCTCTATGAATTTTAGAGGGTTTAGTTGATTTTATCCTACCTCGAATCTCGTGAATTAAAGGGGGTTTATTTTAAGGTTACAGAATGTCATTTAATTCCTAGAAGTTGCTATAACCCTTTTTAGATCAGATCATCCCACTTCCCTTCTTATTAATCTTGTTTGACCTATGTTTGGACCCTTAATTACCCTGTTTGCATACTTGTATTGGTGAAATTGTAGTTTTAACCCTGATGATTTGTTTTATCCTCTAACTCAGAATTCTCTGAGTTAAGCCTCTCCTTAGGTTTTGTAGGAGCTTTTTCACACATATTTGGATTAGATTGTGCTAGTTAGGGTTCATGATGAGGCTTTCATCACCTGGGACACCAAGCATGAATGGTGTTGCCGAACGCCACAACAGGACTGTCATGACCCGCTCCTGGCTCCCTACAGGACTCGAAAATGACTCGCCTCGACGAACCCCAAGACCCAATCGTCCAACGAGAAAGAATCAAATGCCATAATCATTCCACAACCACACGAGTAATGTAACTAAGCAAAAAAATATATGACTGAAAATAAAGGAAAGAAAACATCAAACCACTAGCATCTCTCATTATACAATGGAAAGTATGATTACAAGCATAGCCATCACAATAGAAACTGGTATTGATATAACAGAATATAACTATGAGCAACAGGTACTAACTACTACAAAAGACTCTGTAAAAGAAATAGAAGGAAACTACAACTAGGCTCAACTGGGCCCAGCGCCCTCAGCAGCCGGTGGCTTTAGCTGCTTGAATCCCTGACCTAAACAAGGTTATAAAATCTATAGTCAGCTAACATTGAGTAGAGTTGTAGTTAAATCACTTACATACCATATAATTTAAACAGGCAGCTAGCAAAACATGCATTTAACAGTTTACTTATTATTATCCGTTTCCAATTATCGTTTTTCTGATCCGAGTACTCTAATAAGGTTCTATAACATTTCTCAATCTTCTTGCTCCCTATGGGAACGATCTTGCTTGCAGTTTTCCTGCGATGCAGGTTGTACACGTGGCACTCTCCTAGCCGGGAGAGTCCCTCGTGGTAGTCCTACACTCGGTCTACTACCCCGAGGTCACGGTTGCGACATAGCGGTGACTACGGCACACGTGATAAGTGCACGAGTGATAAACTCCAGTTTATCATCATTTTTATTCACTAAAACAAACCTAGCTCTTAAGATTTTGCTCCGCAAACGGGTTTTTGGGCTACATTTAGGCATCAATTAGGTTAGGCATGCATTGCACTTTTTATTGTCTTTTAAATGTATTTTTATGAGTGTTAGGGATATACAGATTGTCAAAACTCCAAAACCCTAGCACTCAGGAAGGCAACTAGTGAAAAAGAAGCTCAGACTAGTTGGAACTCAGCTTGATCCAGCTCACCATAGCTGGATTCCAGCTCACTTGAACTAGGGTTAGCTCATCTTAGCTCCATTCATCTCATTTCAGCTGAATGGCAGCTCAAGAGAGCTCATCTTAGCTCACCCTATCTCAAGTCAGCTCAGATCTAGCTCAACTTAGCTGAATCTAGCTCATCTCAGCTCCCATTAGTTCACAGGGAGCTCTAGCTAGCTCAGCTGAGTTGATTGGAGTTCACCTCAGCTCAGGACCAGCTACATCCAGCTCCACTCAACTCCAGCTAGCTGAAGATGACTTCATCTTAGCTCAGGAATCTCAAGTCTAGCTCCCGAGGACTTAGCTTAGTTCAACATAGTTGACTTAAGCTACCTTAGCTACCTCAACTAGCTAGGTCCTCCCCGGGAGCATTAGACCCAGCTCACCTCAGCTCCTTTCAACAGAAGCCAGCTTGCTTTACCTTGGCTTAGTAGCTAGCAAAGAACTAGCAAGCTAAGCCAGCTAAGGTAGCCCCTTGCAGCTCTCTTCAGCAGCCACCAACTCCAGTGCAGCTTAAGATGACTACCTCCAGCTCTTCTCTCTGAAAACCCTTGCTCCAAATGCCTCCAACCCTACTCCCTACTAGCTAAGCTAGTTAAGTTGCTTAGCTTAGCTAGTCCACCTCCATGGCACCAAAACCTACTACCCTACTACCTAAGCCCCAGCAAAACGATCACCTACTCCTACTTTATTTTGGTGCCAACTATCCCTTCCATCACCACCATACATCCACCATCAAAACCCATCTCCACCCTCCATTTTTTCCCTCCAAAATCAATACCTTCTAGAAGGTATTTTTGGAGGGAAAACCAAGGCACCTCTTTATTTCCCTCTCATTTTTCCCTTCAAAAATATCCAAGAACCCCTTCATTTCCCTCTAAAAAAATACCATAAACACCCCCTTCCCATCCTATAAATACCCTACCCTACCAACACATAATTCCCATCCTCCATTAGTGTTTAATTCCACCTAAACCCACCTACACCCTACAGCTAAGAGAAGAAGGTAGAGAAGATTAAGGGGGCACATCACCCGCCCCCTTGGTGCCTTCTCCCCACTCTCTTCTTCTTGTGCCACACCAAGGAGGAGGAGCATCTCACTTCAAGGAGGACGGCCAGGCAAAGGAGAAAGACCTAGGGTGGACGTCCACCCCTGGAGGAGGAGAATTGAAGGTGGTAGCTTCCACCTTGGAGGACACCATCTGAAGGAGCTTTACAAGGAAGGAGTTGGAGGACTCTTTTCAAGCCTGGGAGCTACTAGGCTTGGAGCAAGAAGCCATCATCTTCTTCATCATTTCATTTAGAGGATTTGTGTTTTTATCTTCTTTCATTTCAAGTAGATTAGAAGCTTTCCTCTATGAGTTTTGTGTAGAACAAGTTCATTTTAATTCAAGTCGCCTTCTTTCAATTTTTGTTGCATAACTTTTTACAATTATTGCCTAGCATTTGTTTCACTCCCTCTCCCTAATTATTCTAGGCCTCCACATGCCTAGGGTGAGCTTAGGGAGAGGCTCTACCTGTCACCTTAGGGTTAGCTTTATTGAAATAGGTATTAGTTGTTTTCTCGCTATCAACAAAAACTCGCGTGTTGCCGTCATTTCAAAATCATAAAAACTATATATTCAAAACATCAAAAAGAAAGTTGAGTTCCACCTTTAAAGCAAGGGATTTTGATTTGCAAACTTGCCTCCTTAGACGACCATAGATACCCCACTATCTAGCTCTTATAAATTTTAAAAGCGAATCCATTTTTGTACGTTGCAACGACTTAAAACCCTAATTTAACAAACCGCATAAAAACGCGATCAACCGGTAACTACCCTGCACTGGTACACGGTCAATCGTTTCCACTAACGAGCACTCCCAAACGTATAGCATGGAACAGCACAGGGCCTTGCCCTTCTTAGAACAGGGGTCTTGCCCCTCACAGTCTGCGTACCCTCGTCTGACTATCCTAGTTTGCCAATGGGCTAACAAGAGTCGATGTAGGGTGGCTATACCTAACCCCGTGCCCCATGAGACGGCTAGCTCCCCCCTACACTAAGTAGCTCACCTCGGTACCACGTACGCGATGGCCAAACAGGAGTCGACATAGAGTGGCCAAAATCACCCCGGGTTTCAACCCAAGGGGCGGCAAGCTCCCCTCTACTCTAAAGGGATAGTAGCTCTCCTCAGTACCACGTACACAAGGGCTAGCTTACTTCCCTTAACCAAGTCTGAACAGCCACCCGTAGGCGACGTGTTCCCAAAACCATCAAGTTTTCTATACTACTGTATTCCTGGTTTCTTTCTAAATTCTCCGTAGGGTTCGTACATGGACTTTCTTATTCCCATTTCTATTTCGTTGTACATAGAACAAGCAACTCAAATTCCACCATCTATATTCAATACAAGCATGCATTTCCATTTATGACGTAGTTCATTACAGGTAGTACAGGCAGCTCATGTTTTATTTCTTTTCAGGAAGCATCATGATACTTGATCATTCATGTATTTCTTCCTGCCCTAGTATTCATTTCACAATCCTAGGGTTCAATCGAATATATATTCTATAGCAGCATGCATTTATCTCTTTCTAGACCTAGGGTTCATTTCATAACTTAGGTTCAATTAATTCTATGTATGCAATTTAATTATCAATTTCGAGATTAATGTAAGAACCACTCTACTAGGGTAACCAGTTGGAATGAGGGCTCATACAGTAGCTCCCGACGTCTCCACAGATCTCGTATACTCGATGGACTGGACACCTATGACATAGATCGACAAGCCAAATGAGCTCAAAATGGTATAGACAATGTATCACTATGTAAAGAAACTCGAATGGAAACCAGCGACCTTTTGTTTGCGGAAAATCAACTTCGTTTGGGCCCTGAATGGGCCCAAAAACACCAACCCTGATCAAAATCAGACGTCTGGGAAGAGTCCCAAACGTCTTAAACGAACTTAGGGACTCACCTTGCTCAGGGCATCTTTTCTAGACTTTTGAGGGTGTCTTCAGACGTCAAGCAACTCTTCCGAACGTCTAAAACTGCCTCTGTCCTCCCACCAGCACGCTTCCCAATCCTCTAACATACGCGCGTGCATGGTCAGAACCTTGGCAGGAAAAATAATCAAGAAAATGCGATATGAGACGTCTGAGATTACCTTCGGACATCTGGTAAGATGTTTGGAGGTCACACCGGACGTCTGATTTTGCGGAAAAATGATTCCGCAGAATCGTTCGCCAGCCTTTTCTCGCCGCAGAAGCTGCAGCACTGCCTCACCCTCATGAGTCCTCCGCTCTGAGGCCACCGAACCCCTCTGCTCTCCTCTCTCCCTCTCCTTCTCCTCTCGCTCGACTATTGGTGTGGGGACGAATGGAGGAGGAGGGGCGGTATATATGGATGGAGGAGGCGTGGGGTAAAGTATGGGGGAGGTGAGGGTGCCGCAGGAGGATGGTGTCGGCGTGCGTGAGGGGTGAGGGGGGAGGTGAGGATGTGCGTGGGTATGGGAGTGGTGGTGGGGAAATTGTAGGGATGCCCCTACAATTTTCCTCTCCCCCTCACAAACCTCACAACAAATACCTAAGGGGTTAAAAACTGTACAAGAATCCCTATGAATTCCGAAAATGACAAAAACAACCCTAGGAAAGGGTCAGTTCAAGGACTCTTAAGGATATGGTATGGAGTATGATTAGTCATACTTCTTTACCTGAGTCTATATGGGGAGAAGCACTCAAAACAGCTGTATACGTTCTCAATCGAGTACCAACTAAAGTAGTGCCTAAAACCCCATATGAAATGTGAATTAATAAAGTACCTAGTCTAAAACATTTTCATATCTGGGGGTGATCAGCTGAGGCTAGGCCATACAGGCCTACTGAAAGAAAACTGGATTCTAAGACGATCACCTACTATTTTGTAGGGTACTCTGAGAGGTCGAAGGATTATAAGTTTTATGACCCAACGACTCGCTCATTTTTTGAGACTAGAAATGCTTACTTCTTTGAGGATGTTGGTTTGGGGAGTAATAGTCGTCACATTACATTCAAAGAACTAGAACCTGTTCATAATGAAATCATTGAACAAGGTCAAGTTCTTATTCCAAACGTTGTTCCAACAACATCAGGGGAAGAAAGTAATGTGGATAATCTTCCCATTAATCAAACCGAATAATCTCAAAACATTCAAGATCCTGCACCCATTAGAAGATCCAGGAGAGAAAGGAGAAGTGCAATATCTAGTGATTATGTTGTCTTTCTCCAGGAACTAGAGGCAGACCAAATGGATACGGATCCCATTTCTGTCACTCATGCCATGAGGAGTTTCCATCATCAGGACTGGATCAATGCCATGAATGAAGGGATAAAATCCATGAGTGACAATGAGGTTTGGGATGTTGTCCCATTGCTTGAAGGTGTGTGAAGCTCATTGGTTGTAAATGAATATTTAAAACAAATGGGATTCACAAAGCAATGTGGACAAATATAAGCCTCGTCTTGTTGCTAAGGGATTCACTCAAAAGGAAGGCATAGACTATAAAGAGACATTTTCACCAGTTTCATCTAAAGATTCATTTATAACCATAATGACTTTAGTAGCTCATTTTGATTTGGAGCTACATCAGATGGATGTAAAGATAGCGTTTCTTAATGGAAACATTAATGAAATAATTTACATGGTGCAACCAAAAAACTTTGCATTAGGAGGCGCAAAGAAAATGGTTTGCAAACTAAAGAAAGTCATTTATGGGCTAAAGCAAGCTTCAAGACAGTGGTATTACAAGTTTCATCAAATAATTGTCTCATTTGGCTTTGAGACAAATCCAGTTGATGATTGTGTATACCACAAATTTTGTAGGACAAAATATATTTTTTTGGTTTTGTATGTATATGACATTGTCCTTGCCTGTAATGAAAATGGTTTACTTCAGGAAACTAAGACGTTTCTCTCTGATAATTTTCAAATTAAGGATCTTAGTGAAGCCTCTTTTGTATTAGGAATCCAGATACAACGGGATCGTTCTTGGGGTATCCTTGGATTATCACAAAAGAGATACATTGAAACCATTCATGATTTGGCATAGAGAATTGCAAACCAGGAGATACTCCAGTAGCTAAGGGAGATAAATTCTCTCTTAACCAATGCCCTAAGAATGAGTTTGAAGCTAAAGGGATGAAAAATGTTCCCTATGCATTGACAGTTGGAAGTTTGATGTATGCCTAAGTCTGCACGCATCCAGACCTAGCATACACTGTTGGCATGTTAGGCAGATATTTAAGCAAGCCTGGACTCGACCATTGGAAGGCAGCTAAACAGGTCATGCGCTACCTACAAAGAACAAAGGATTTCATGCTCATATACAGGAGATCAGATCATTTGGAGGTCCTCGGATATTCTAACTTTGACTTTGCAGGACGTCAGGATACCCGAAGATCTACTTCGGGATACATTTTTCTACTGGTTGGAGGGGCTATCTCGTGGAGGAGTGCAAAGATGATGAGAACCTAGTCATAAATCCTAAACTAGCACCATCTAACCAAGATTTGCAAGAAAAAGCTCCTACATAACTATAGAAAGGCTTAACTCAGAGAAATTCTGAGTTTGTGTAGAAAACAGGAACTAAGGGGTAAAAATGCAATTTCACCAACTCAATCTGAAAACAGGGTAACTCAGGGTCCAAACATAGGTCAAACTAACCTAATAAGAAGAAAAGTGGGATGAGTTGATCCAATAAGGGCTACAGCAACTCCAAGGAATTAAATGACATCCTGTAACCCTAAAAACAAATCCACTTCAATTCATGAGGTTCGAGGAAAATAAAAAATTGACTAAAACCTCTAAAATTCATATAAAAATAATCTCTAGGGTTTAGATCCTTCAATTTGGCCTTAGGAACCCATTTTGACCTACATTGAGAACCATACCCAATTAATGACTTAATTTGGGTTTTTACGTAAATTGACCAGTCAAACAAGGTCTATTCTATAAATAAAATTCACCATTAGAATCCTTAGGTCCTAGTTAGTCATGTATAAAAACTTGAGCCTAGGAAGAGACCTTCTTGACCAGCTTTACATTTTGGTCATCATCTATTACTTTTTGACCCTCAACTTTTGAAACCCTCGCATTTCGGCCCCTAAGTCTTCTTCGTTCTTTGCATTTGGGTCCTCCCTGCAAAACCCTGAGCAGCGCCATGCTCCGACGACTTTGCGCGGAGCATGGCGCCGCGTAGGGTGAGGGAGACCCTCTGCCAAGACAACCGGGGGTTCCCTGCGACGTCTGCTGTCGCAGGGACACCTCCATGGTCTCTGCTGCTGCCCATACCTCCCGTGCGAACGCACGGAAGGTATGGGTCTCCATCTCCGGCCGTCCTCTGGCGAGGGAGGCACGTCGCCTCCCTCCGCCCTCCTCTCTGATTTCACCTCTATAAAAGCCACCCCCGTCTGCCGAACTCAGCAGCTCGGTTCTAACGAAGAATCACCCACAGCTTTCCTCTCTTCCCACTCCGGCAGAAGCCCTCTAGCTCTGGTGGTTCCTCCTCCTCCTAGTCTCTCTTCCGCAATACCAGCAGCAGAGCTGCCTTCGCTCGCTCTTCCCGCGTCGCGTCGTACCCAGCGCACGCTCTCCCGCGCTCTCCTCGCCGCCACCCCCTCTGTCTGGGCACCTTCTTCTCCGGCGACAGTCGATATGACTGCCGCCTTGCTCCGTCCCCCTTCCATCCCTCCAAGTAGGTACAGTTGTCTTCCTTCCTCCCCTCTTTCTTTTCCCTACTTCAATTTGTTCAACTACCCTTCGACCGCGCCTGATCACCCTCACCTTCTCCATCTCCGGCCAACCTCCGGCGAATCGCCCCCATCATTCCACCACTCCACACGACTCGTCGACCGACCCAAAACCTCCACCTCTTCATGCTGAACCACTTCCGCCCCTTCATTTCCTGCCATTCGCTACCTAAAGACCCCCCGAACAAACCCATTCCCCCGGCCACAGTCCGACCTAGGGCAGCCCTTACACTCTGCCCCACACCTTGCCACCACCCGCATGAGCTTCATCGCACTCTAGTGAAGCTCCCTGCACCATCTGACTAGGCCGAGAGGCCATATTTCTGTGAACAGGTCACCCGTCCTCCGCCGCCATTACAGAACAAGAAGAGAAAGAAGAAAAAGAAAAGGAACAGGAGAACAGAAGAGAAACAAGAAGAAGAAAGAAGACCAAAGAACTGAAGAGGAGAGAAGAGAAGAGAAGAAGAAAAAGCCAACCAGACAAATCTCTCTCTCTCTCATTTTTGTAATAGAAACATTGTACTTCTAGAATACAGTTTGCTCCCTGAGTTCCACCTCGGGAAAACTTTTATTTTCCGAGTAACAAATTGTATTAAACTGGTAACCGCTTCTCTATACTATACTACGACGAAATATTAGAACTACAGACGAGAGGTGAGACAGTTTTTGGCGCCGTTGCCGGGGAGCAACGGCTATTCTAGAAGTTATAAAATTTCTATTCATAAGTTTCTAATAAACTCTATCTCTCTTTGGTGCAGGTACAAGAAGAAAGAAAGACACAGCCGCACCACAGCCACTCCAAGGACAGGTAACTTCCTATTAAACCCTAAAATTTAAAGAGGAAAAACAAAAAAATAATAGGTATAACCTGTCTTTCATACATAGTAATAGCTGCATGTTCTCAGAACCACTATTCCTGCACACAATTTTAAAGGTAATTAAGGGCTAACACCTCCCTGCCTGAGCCCTAATTACCCAAACAAGGAGTTAAATAGACCAAGTAGAGCCAACATAAGGTCAAACATTAGGATTTCAGAGACACACCCCTTAATCAAGAATTGAGGAAATCCAAAAGAGGTGTGCCCAAGCCATTGATTGAAAATAATTAATAAGGAAAATCCTAAACAATTGGCTCTCTCTAAACACTTGAATCCTAAAAAAACAAGGCCTAAATTCTCAAGGGAACCACTGGGTGAAGTTGACCCCTAGGGTCAACCAACCTTCAAATTAGGCCACCTTGTTCACAAAAACACCTAAGAGTTCAAGTGAAACCTTAAGCACCTTGATCTTAAAGTAAAAGAGGTAGACTTAAGAGGTCAAGATCCCCATTCTGGTCTACCTGGAACCGCAGTGACAAGAGAGGTCGGGTGGGGGAAACCCTGTAACCCGTGGGGACGCTCTACCATGTAGGGGTCTTCGCGGGTCTCACCCTCTCTGGCTGCCCAGGTAATTCTCAGGTGGACGATCTTTCTGATCAAGGGGTCCATCTGCCCCGCACCTCTATAGTCACCCAACACATTTTAGGGTGTCTTGATTGGGTCCAGCACCTTCTAAACTCCTCTATTCCAACAGTGCATGAACGGTAGGAGATCCTTAAGACCACCCTTAAGATCTCCTTTAGGAATTCACTCTCGTCAAGGCCACGCCTCGACGCCCGTGTTTGAACAGCAACCCTACCCCATCATTCTCTCATCTGATTCTGAACCAAACTCTTCTTCTTCCCCCATCATGGCTCAGCCTGTTGAGGAAGAAAACAATCTGGAGCACCAACTCCAGCGACTCAACAACCTCTTCCAAAACTTTGTGCACCCACCGCAGCGTCCTGTGATGCTGGACCATTATAATCCTGCTGCGGTGGCCATCAAGCCTCGAGTGAGAATCCCGATTGGAGGACCTAATTCCGAATTGAAGCCCAACATGATTCATGTTATACCTAAATTCCATGGGCTTAATTCCGAAGATCCCTTCCAGCACATCAAACAGCTAGAGCATCTGGCCCAAACTTTTGGGTCAGACGCACAAAATCGGGATATTCTTCTCATGAAGATGTTCTCCTTCTCTCTTATGGACAAGGCCGCTCATTGGTATCAAACTCAGACCTGGCCGATCAACACTTGGGAAGAACTTCAGTCCGAGTTTTTGAAAAAGTTCTTCCCCGTTGGTCGGACCAACGCCTTGCGCCATCAGATTACGCACTTCACTCAACAAACAGGGGAACCTCTCCATGAGGCATGGGATCATTTTCAGGATCTCATAAGAAAGTGCCCCCATCACAGAGTTCCTAAATGGGAACAGGTCCAATCTTTTTACCAGGGACTCCGTGAGGATATCCGTCTTTTCGTCAATGCAACTTGCGGAGGAAATATCATGGGTCAACATGAGGACACCGTGTGGGAGATTCTCGAAAACATGCGCGAGAACTCCATCAACAATGACTCCATGGGATTATTCGACAGGACGAATACCCGCGCATCGACGAATCTTAGGGGAGCACATGAGACGTAGGGCCTGTTCGCATCAGTCGACCTGGAATTAATGGCCAGTCGATTGGACAAGGTCTCGATTATTGAAAAGAAGGTGGATGAGCTGACTCAGCACCTGCAGTGAGCCACCTCTGCGCATAACCCCTTTGCACAGCCTCCTTCCACAAGGGAAACTATGTAAAACATTCTCCATCGATCTTCTCCTAGGATGGATCCATCATCCGAATCCTTGACCGGAGGTCCTTCCGATTTTTCTACACCAGCCTAGGGAATACCATCCCCTCTTTCTCTGACTCTCTGGAGGTTCCTCAGACCTGCGAGGACCTCAACGCCATCCAGAACGACCCGTTCTCCAATACCTATAACCCTGGATGGCGAAATCATCCCAACTTTCAGTGGGCAGGAAATCCCCAAACCCAAAGACCACCCTTTCAGCCCCACCCACAACCCCCTCGTCCTTACCAGCCGCCTCAGCCTCGGCCCAACCCTACTTATCCTTCAGGGCCAAATCAGGATCAAATGTCCCTTATCCTTCAGACTCTGGCTGACATTCAAAGAACGAATGCGACTATTCAAAGGCAACACAAGGACGAACTTACAGAGGTCCGAAACCAATTGGCCCAGTTGGCAAACTCTCGCCAGCCAGGCACTCTTCCTTCCCAACCTCTTCCTAACCCGAATAACGTGCCAACACAGCGGCGCGTTATGAACCCAAACGTGGGCCAAGCCCATATGATTTATCAGGCCCCCTCTGTTCCTTCATTCGACGGGATAGAGGCTTCCACTTCTTTTACAGGTTACCAGCAGCAACCTATCTTACCCAATCCCAACCAAAACCAGGCAGGACTTAATTCCGTAACAACCCGTAGTGGTAAGGAAACCCAAGACCCACCTCATCCAAACCACTCCAAGCCTGGTAGCGATCCCAAGCCTAGGACAGTAATCCAGGACGTTCTTACCCCTATCCCAGATCCAAGACCTGGACCTATCCTAGAAGAACCAACCAAGATCCCGTTTCCCGAGGCTTTGACCAAGGGAAAGAAGACCACCAAGCCCGTGGCACCTGAGGAGGACCTGGTCAAGCTCTTTGAGCAGGTCCACATAAACATCCCCTTGATGGATGCAATCCGCCACGTACCGACTTACGCATGATTCTTAAAGAATGTGTATACACCCTAGCGTAAGCCGCGAACCAAGGGTGGGAGTCCAATTATTCTGTCAGAGCAAGCCAGCTCTGTAATCCTAAGTAGACTCCCACCCAAGGCAAAAGATCCTGGTACTCCCCTGATTTCCTGCAAGATAGGTGATACCCAATTTGACAGAGCCTTGCTAGACTTGGGTGCATCCATAAATCTGATACCCACATCCTTACTCAACCATCTTAAAGAATCTGAGCTAAAACCAACCGAGGTGACATTACAGTTAGCAGATCGATCTATAAAGTCACCAAAAGGGATTCTCGAGGATGTTATTGTAAGGATACGGGATTTCTACTTTCTTGTAGACTTCATAATCTTAGACATGGACGTACCTGAAAACCCTAGGGATACACTAATCATTTTAGGGAGACCTTTCTTGGCTACTGCTAGAGCCAACATTAGCTGTGAGGAGGGCCAAATAGAGCTCAAATTTGGGAATCAAACCTTGAAAATTGATATATTTAAGGCCCAACAAGGAATCAATTGCGGTGTCATCGAACAGATTTTTGACATTAGGGCTTTGGTTGATGAAGCACACTTCCAGAATGACCTGATTACACCTCATCAACCACAGAAAGATCTTGACCCGCAAATAGAGGAGTCGAATCCAGATATAAACAACTCAGTAACTCCTACCCTTGAACCTCACGTCTATACTGAACCACCCGCCGTTGCTGATAACCCTATCCCCAAGTTGAAGCCTCTTCCTGCTCACTTGAAATACATCTTTTTGGGTTCTAATCAGACCCTCCCTGTGATTATCAATTCCAACCTCAATCCCGAACAGGAATCCCGTCTGATTACTGTCCTCCAGCAACATCGCAGAGCCATCGGATGTACTCTCGATGATTTGACTAGAATAAGTCCCTCTTATTATACTCATCATATCTATTCAGAAGAGGGTGCACGACCTTCTCGTGAAATGCAGAGACGTTTGAACCCTAATCTGCAGGAGGTCGTGAAGAAGGAGATCATCAAGTGGTTAGATGCCAGAATCATCTATCCGATCTCCGATAGTCGTTGGGTGAGCCCAATTCAGGTTGTGCCTAAGAAGGCAGGACTCACCACCATAACGACTAAGACCGGAGAAATCATTCCAACCCGATTAGCCAACTCGGGGAGAGTCTGTATAGATTACCGCTAACTCAATTCCTCCACGAAGAAGGATCATTTCCCACTACCTTTCATTGATCAAATTCTCGAGAAACTAGCGGGGAATAGGTTCTTCTGCTTTCTTGACGGGTACTCCGGTTACAACCAGGTGGCAATCCATCCTGAGGACCAAGAAAAGACCACGTTCACCTGCCCCTTCGGAACATACGCTTTCTGAAGGATGCCTTTCGATCTTTGCAATGCACCCGCTACCTTTCAGCAGTGCATGCTTGCCATATTCTCAGATATGGTGGGTGATTTTCTGGAAGTCTTCATGGATGACTTTTCAGTTTTTGGAGAATCTTTTGACGATTTCCTCCAACACTTGGTCCAAATACTCAGGCGGTGCATCGAGGTAAATTTGGTTCTTTCCTGAGAAAAGAGCCATTTCATGGTACCTGAGGGAATTGTCCTGGGACACTTAATTTCAGAAAAAGGCATCCAACTGGATCGAGCTAAGGTTGATCTGATCTCTCGCCTTCCTATGCCTAGCTCGATCACGGACATCCGTTATTTTCTGGGCCACGTCAGTTTTTACCGTCGTTGCATTCCGGATTTCTCGAAAATCGTGCGCCCCTTGACTTCTCTTCTCTCTAAGGATGTACCCTTTGAAATCTCCAAGGAATGCACACTAGCCTTTGAAAACCTACGTGATCGAGTCACCCAGGCACCTATCCTACAATCCCCTGATTGGTCTCAACCCTTTGAGATCATGTGCGATGCGTCTGATTTCGTTGTAGGAGCGATCCTGGGGCAGAAAGCTGACGGGAAACCCGTGGTCATCTACTATGCTAGCAAGACACTTGACGAGGCTCAGCGTAACTATACGGTTACGGAGAAAGAGCTGCTAGCCGTAGTATTTGCCCTTAAAAAGTTCCGATCATATCTTCTGGGTTCCCATGTCATCATCTACTCGGATCACACGGCTATAAGGCATCTCCTTGCCAAGAAGGACACGAAGCCCCGACTAATTCGTTGGATCTTGCTATTGCAAGAATTCGATCTTGAGATTCGCGACAAGGCGGGGAGGCAGAATGTGGTAGCCGGCCATCTGT
This sequence comes from Thalassia testudinum, assembly GCA_037157565.1. Taxonomy (NCBI): domain Eukaryota; kingdom Viridiplantae; phylum Streptophyta; class Magnoliopsida; order Alismatales; family Hydrocharitaceae; genus Thalassia; species Thalassia testudinum. The sequence goes on along the minus strand of JAZHRO010000022.1, from coordinate 63,162,634 downwards.
CTCGTCTTCCTTCTGAGATTATCGACCCTTCCAGACCCATCACGGAGCATTTTCCTGATGAACACCTGCTGACTATCGATACTAGACTTCCATGGTTTGATGATATAGTAAACTACTTGGCATCTCATCAAACCCCGTCTGATTGACCGAAGGCCAAGAAAGATAAATTGCATTCTGATACCAAGTATTACATCTGGGAAGACCCGTACCTTTTCCGCATAGGTGCTGATCAAATCATTCAGAGATGTGTCCCGAAAGAGGAATTCAACAATATCCTCTCTTTCTGCCATGACCAGGCATGCGGTGGCCATTTCTTTGGGCATAAAACTGCATCAAAAGTCCTCCAGTGTGGTTTTTACTGGTCCACGTTGTTCAAAGACGCATACAGTCACTGCAAGGCATGCAGTCATTACTAGACTTTGGGCAACATGAACCGTCGCGACATGATGCCTTTGCAGCCGATTCTCGTATGCGAAATCTTTGATGTTTGGGGGATTGATTTTATGGGTCCCTTTCCTAATTCGGATGGTTTCGAATACATTCTGCTTGCTGTGGACTACGTGTCCAAATGGATCGAAGCCATACCGACCCGAACCTGTGATCACAAGATTGTTCTCAAATTCATTCATCAAAACATTTTCTCAAGGTTCGGGATTCCCCGTGCTATAATCTCTGATGGAGGGACCCACTTTACAAACGCTCAGTTTAGGTCACTGATAACCAAATACGGGATGTCTCACCGAATCTCTACTCCTTACCACCCCCAAACTAATGGTCTAGCTGAGCTGTCAAATCGGGAGATCAAGAAAATCCTGTAGGTCACTGTTCGGCCTTACAGGAAGGACTGGTCGTCCCGACTTCCGGAAATATTGTGGGCCTATAGGACCGCCCAGAAAACCCAATTAGGCATGTCTCCCTTTAGATTGGTGTACGAAAAGGCATGTCACCTTCCCGTAGAACTGGAGCATAAAGCCTATTGGGTAGTACGGAACTGTAATCTAGATCTTTCAAAGGCTGGAACCCACAGAAAACTCCAAATCAGCGAGATCGATGAATTACGCCAAGACGCGTATGAGAACTTGCGAATCTACAAGGAGCGGGTTAAAGCCTTCCATGACAAGTATATCTCGAGAAAGATCTTTCATCCTGGTCAAAAGGTCCTACTCTTTGATGCCCGACTCAAACTTTTCCCTGGAAAGCTGCGATACAAGTGGGTCGGACCATATTTAGTCTGACAGGTTTTTGGTAATGGAGCTATCGAAATCAGTTCGCTCAGCCACGATTCTGAACCTTTCATCGTGAACGGTCAGAGACTCAAGCCGTTCATTGATGTGACTTCTACTGATTTGGCTGAATCTTCTTATATCCTCCATTCCCTTTAAGCTTATTACGCCCAGCCGATGGCGTAAAACTCAGCGCTTAACGGGAGGCAGCCCATCATTTTCCTAAGAATCCAAAACCCTTTTCATACTTTTGTGCACTTAAGGTTCACCTTTTAGACAGCCGACCCCACCTCAGATGCTTGCATCTGGGTTTAGAAATCGTCCGCAGAATTCATCCCGACCCATTCACTCATTAAAACATCTGTCTTAAGGAATGAACTAAGTAAATAAAAATCCCCGAAGTCACAACGAGGACATTGCAAACCTTAGGCATGGGGGGGTATAAAAAGTGCAAAACTTGTAAAAAAGGGTTTTAAAACAAAAAATTCACATATGCCAAAAACACCATAAAAATTTTAAAAAAAATTCAAAAAAAAAAAAAGAGGAGAAAGGAAATTTTGTGGGAGAAGGAAAAGAAACAAAAAGGAGCATAAATTGAAGAAAAGAGTGATAGTCCTTAGTAAGAAACTAAGGAATTGACCTAAGTTCTAGACCTTATTCAAGAAAAGAAATAAAAAGTGCATGGTGAGATTAGTAAGAACGCAAACTTTAGGCATTCTTGGATAGACTCTTAGTACCCATTAAGATCTAGACAATCCTCAAGAGGTTGAGGAAAATGAAAAGCTTAAGTATTAGGTCCAAGGCTTAGGGAGTATTTGACCTCATTAACTAACTTATGGTTTACGGGACTCAGTAACCTAAGCACCCCAACCTCACACACAGCCTGGTTCAGTAAGCGTAAAAATCAAAATCACGCAGAAGCGTCACAAAATTCTGAAAAATACACCTAGAATAGGAGCGGCCGATCAACACAAGTTGATTTGGACAAGTTCCCAGCGCGGAGAGGCGGGAAATCCCCTCGAAGATGCGTAACAAAATATCATCTCCTCGGTGCTTGTCTCTTAGGATATTTACATATCCTACTGGGGGCATGTAAGCACTCTGCTGGTTCAGATTCCATGGATGGCATTATCATGAAGTGTCAATTGCAAGGGTCTGGATTCGGCCACGGAACACCATGGATGGTCTTATCTCGAAATCTCAATAGCCAGGGTTCCGGGGGTTGCCATGGGCGGTGCTATCTCGAAGCATCGATTGCCAGGAACCTTTGAGGATTGATGATGGGAGCAAGGAATCTGATACAGACCCTGTTGAAAAGCCAATCCTAGGCTAAAAATAAAAAGAAAAAGAGAGAGAAAAACTCACCAAACAGAAAAACTTTCTATCCCTCTTTGTAACGACCCGTTTCCCGAGCCCCTACGAGACTCGAGAACCGGACCGACTCAACTAATCCCAAGACCCAGTCGTCCAACGAGGAAGTAACCAAAAGAGCAGTAAAATAAATCACATTCAGCATGAATATAACTAACAGTAAGAAAGTACAGCAGTAAGGAAAGAAACTACTACAGTAGATACCACCACAACAGTATAACAACATTTATCATATAACATGAACTGCAGGTAAAGAAAGTACAGTGGAAACAAGAACTACTCACTATAACAGAAACAAAAGAGGTACAAAAGACAGTGGTAACTCTACTGGGCCCTACTCTGCAGCCGCTGACCCTGGCTGCTCAACACCAGGTCCTGAAAAAGGTAACGAGTGTAACACGTCAGCAAAACGCTGAGTAGAGTGGCAACTAAAACTAAAGACAATAGTAGAGTGTACAGTAGCTGTTATGTTCTATTACTTTCTTTATTTACATCTTTCAATTGTCTCACTATTTCATTTATTTCTCAGATCTTTTACTTGATCTCTAATGTTCCTCGTGGGAACGATCTTGATTGCAGTCTTTTCCAAAAAGTAGAAGTAGCACGTGGTGCTCTCCTGGCCGGGAGAGTCCCCCGTGGTGATCCTACCCTCAGTCAACCACCCCAAGGTCACTGACAGACGTAACGGTGACTACGGCACGCGCGATAAACGCACAGGTAGCTAACCCATACTGGCACGCGGTCAGTCGTTTCCGTTAACGGGTGCGCCCAAAGCACAGCACGGAACCAGTCCAGGGCAGAGCCCTCTCAGTAACAGGGGTCCAACCCCTCCACAGTAACCAAACCGGGGCCTTGCCCCTCCACAGTCCGCGCACCCTCGCCTGACTACCCTGGTTTGCCCCAGCGGGCCTAACAAGTCGGTGTGGGAGGCTAGCAGAACCCCGGGGCCCGTGGGGTAGCTAGTACCTCCCTACACTAGTAGCTCTCCTCGGTACTACGTACGCGAGGGCCAGCAAGTCGGTACAAAGTGGCCAGTCCTAACATCGGGTCCCTAGGGCGGCTGGCTCCACTCTGCACTAAACAGGGGGACAGTCGCTCTCCTTGGTACTCCGTACTCAAGGGCCAACTCACTTCCCCAAAACTATTCCATTCACTTTCCAGGAGTTCTACTCCTACTTCCCCGTAGGGTTCCATCCTTTTTACTCAAACATCCAGGTTTCACTTTCCAGTTTCACATTCTTACAATCCATGTTCTCAACCACGTTATCTATTCACAACAGGCAGCTGTTAATTCAAATTACAGGCAGCTTTATATCTCTTTCCATTTTCCAAGACTGCAGTATTATACATTCCACTAGTTTTCCCATCCTAGGATTCATGCCATATCCTAGGATCTATCATACAATCTAGTTTTCCAGTCCTAGGATTCACGCAACACCTAGGAGCTATCATTCCATCTATTTCTCATTCCTAGGGCTCATGCAATGTCCTAGGTTCTATTTATGGTTTCATAATTTAACAGATTTTAATAACTTAAAGCTACTCTACCAGGTACAACGGGAGTAATGGGGGCGTGATCGGGAATCTCGCGTGCCTCCACGACTCCCAAGACTGCAACTGAACAAGGTCTATCACAAGGATCAAACACAAGGAAAGTCTCAAAATAGTGTATAGCTCCTGTAGATGGGTAGAGGAATTAATTCTGAAAAGAACGTAACTCGAATCGCGGAAAACGGAACCCGATCGGGCCCTAAACGGGTCGAAAACGACGACACTGTGTAAAATCAGACGTTTGGAACTTCTTCCAGACGTCTTAAAAAGTAGATCAGAGAATTACCTGCTTAGCGTGGTTTCCCAGATGTCCAGAAGTCTGCGGGGACGTCTAGCCTAGATCTCAGACGTCCGATGGTCACCCCGGACGTCTGGAGGTCGCTCCCGCCGTCTGGTACAACAGCCAGACGTCTGATTCGCAAAGGGATGGCGAATCACCGAGCCTGCGCACACCCAACCCCCTCCCTCAGTACGGTCAGTCGACAGGAAGGAAGAAGAAGACAGAAAACTCACCTTTCAGACGTTTGTATGGTCCTCCAGACGTCTCCCTCGCCGTCTGTCTATCTACCCAGACGTCTGATTCTGGAAATTTTTCCAGAATCAGGGCGCCACTCGGCCTCCGCTCGCGACGCCGCCCGCGTCGCACCTCGCGCGCCTGCTGCTCAGACCGCAGCAGTCCCTCCCGCGCCGTTCCGCGCCCCCTGCGCCCTCCGCCGGCCGGCCCTAGCAGCCCCGGCGAGCTCGCCCGCACGACAGAGCTCCGCTCTCGCACGCAGCACCTCCTCCGCGCTCACTGCGGCCGCCACTGCCGCCCTCGCGCTCACTCTCGCGCTCACTCTCGTGCATTGGCTGAAGGAGAAGGGGAAGGAGACGGTGGTGACGGAGTGAGGGGAGGCGTGGCCTTTTAAGGCCGCGCGAGGAGGAGAGAGGGCGCGGCAGGCGTTTGCAGCCGCAGAAAAAAAGAAGGAATAACGAATATGCGGTATGCGCGCTCAGGCGCGCAGACGACTCGCGCGTGTGGAAGATAACGGTTTTTTAGACGTCTGGAAACCATCCCAGACGTCTTAAAAGACGTCCGGGGCACGCGTTCGTAACACTCTCTCTTACAAAACGCACTACGAACTGAACCAGGGCTACAATCATTTCAAGCACGGGTGCTTTGACCAAGAAGTCCATTAGACCTTAGGTTAGTTCTTGTGGGCCTTAAAAACCTTTGCCAAAGACTGAGGCTGAAGCTAGACAGATCTGGATCTTGATTGGTACTAGAGTACCTTTTAGGCCTATGGTCAGCATTCTGACCTAATCTAAGTTCAAATGAAAAAGCACTTATCTAAAGTTGTTAAAAACATCGTAGTCTAGACCAAAGGTTAAAACCTTAGGTTTTTGCTAAGGGACTAGCAAAAGCTAGGCATGGGGGTATGATAAGAACCTCGTTATAAACCCTAAACTAGCACCATCTAACCCAGATTTGCAAGAAAAAGCTCCTACATAACTATAGAAAGGCTTGACTCAGAGAAATTCTGAGTTTGTGTAGAAAACAGGAACTAAGGGGTAAAAATGCAATTTCACCAACTCAATCTGAAAATAGGGTAACTCAGGGTCCAAACATAGGTCAAACTAACATAATAAGAAGAAAAGTGGGATGAGTTGATCCAATAAGGGCTACAGCAACTCCAAGGAATTAAATGACATCCTGTAACCCTAAAAACAAACCCACTTCAATTCACGAGGTTCGAGGCAAATAAAAAATTGAATAAAACCTCTAAAATTCATATAAAAATAATCTTTAGGGTTTAGAACCTTCAATTTGGCCTTAGGAACCCATTTTGACCTACATTGAGAACCATGCCCAATTAATGACTTAATTTGGGTTTTTACGTAAATTAACCGATCAAACAAGGTCTATTCTAGAAATAAAATTCACCATTAGAATCCTTAGGTCCTGGTTAGTCATGTATAAAAACTTGAGCCTAAGAAGAGACCTTCTTGACCAGCTTTACATTTTGGTCATCATCTATTACTTTTTGACCCTAAACTTTTGAAACCCTCGCATTTCGACCCCTAAGTCTTATTCGTTCTTTTCATTTGGGTCCTCCTTGCAAAACCCTGAGCAGCGCCATGCTCCGACGACTTTGCGCGGAGCATGGCGCCGCGCAGGGTGAGGGAGACCCTCTGCCAAGATAATCGGGGGTTCCCTGCGACGTCTGCTGTCGCAAGGACACCTCCATGGTCTCTGCGGCTGCCCATACCTCCCGTGCGAACGCACGGAAGGTATGGGTCTCCATCTCCGGCCGTCCTCCGGCGAGGGAGGCACGTCGCCTCCCTCCGCCCTCCTCTCTGATTTCACCTCTATAAAAGCCGCCCCCGTCTGCCGAACTCAGCAGCTCGGTTCTAACGGAGAATCACCCACAGCTTTCCTCTCTTCCCACTCTGGCAGAAGCCCTCCAGCTCCGGCGGTTCCTCCTCCTCGTCGCTCTGCCGCAATACCAGCAGCAGAGCTGCCTTCGCCCTCTCTTCCCGCGTCGCGCCGTACCCAACGCACGCTCTCCCGCTCTCTCCTCGCCGCTGCCCCCTCTGTCTGGGCACCTTCTTCTCCGGCGATAGTCGATACGACTGCCGCCTTGCACCGTCCCCCTTCCGTCCCTCCAAGTAGGTACAGTTGTCTCCCTTCCTCCCCTCTTTCTTTTCCCTACTTCAATTTGTTCAACTACCCTTCGACCGCGCCTGATCACCCTCACCTTCTCCATCTCCGGCCAACCTCCGGCAAATCGCCCCCATCATTCCACCACTCCACACAACTCGCCGACCGACCCAAAACCTCCGCCTCTTCACGTTGAACCACTTCCGCCCCTTCATTTCCAGCCATTCACTACCTAAAGACCCCCCAAACAAACCCATTCCCCTGGCCACAGTCCGACCTAGGGCAGCCCCTACACTCCGCCCCACGCCTCGCCACCACCCGCACGAGCTTCGTCGCACTCTGGCGAAGCTCCCTGCACCTTCTGACTAGGCCGAGAGGCCGTATTTCTGTGAACAGGTCACCCGTCCTCCGCCACCATTGCTGAGCAGGTGGAGCTTCTTTCGCCTGCAGCTGCAGCTTCGGTCTCGCCCAGGCTTGCGCTCCAGGACGTGCGGTTCGCCCCCACGCAGCTGCCCAGGCCTGCAGGTGGGGTGAAAGCCTCGCAACAGCCGCGATTGCCTGCAGCTTTCTCAGCTGCAGGCGCCAAATTAGGGTGGGACATTTAGTCCCACCTCGGTAGATTCTGAAGCCGTGCACCTACATAAATTGTAAAAGTGCTATAGGCTTATCGCCTCAGTTACACGGGGTGAAGTCCCTCTCACCCGCTTACCCGACCTCGTCCGCGACCACCCCCCGCGAACCTGGCTCGACCCGTATACCCGACCTGCACTCCTCGCCCACCACCGCACGCAGGTGGGCCTGGACCCAGGCGCGACCCGTACCCGAATACCCGACGGCTCTAGGAGAGCTATCCTACAAGCGAAATCTGAGAGAGAGAGACGTGGGGGAGGGTAGGATTAGGTTTTGCCCTCTGACCAAGCTGTGAGTGTGCAGGCCGAGGCAGAGAAGAAGAAGAAGAGAACAGAAGGAAGAAGCAGCCAGAGTCGTGGCTGCTTGAAGCAAAGCAGAAGAAGAAGGACTGCGAGAAGAAGAAGAAGAAGAAAGAAAGAAGAAAGGAGGACTCACTGTAGCATAGGCTACTTAAGTCGTCTGATTGAAAAATCAGACGATGCTCTGCAGAGAAGAAGAAGGAAAGGCACAGCAAAGAAGAAAGAAAGAAAAAGAACAGAAGGAAGAAGACAAAGAGTTGAAGGAGAAAGAAGAGAGAAGCAGAACGAGAAGAGAAAGAAGAAAAAGAAAAGGAACAAGAGAACAGAAGAGAAACAAGAAGAAAGAAGACCAAAGAACTGAAGAGGAGAGAAGAGAGGAGAAGAAGAAAAAGCCAGCAAGACAAATCTCTCTCTCTCTCTATCATTTTTGTAATAGAAACATTGTACTTCTAGAATACAGTTTTCTCCTTGAGTTCGACCTCGGGAAAACTTTTATTTTCCGAGTAACAAATTGTATTAAACTGGTAACTGCTTCTCTATACTATACTACGACGAAATATTAGAACTACAGATGAGAGGCGAGACAAAAGACAACCTTGATAGCCACCTCCACTATGAAAGCAGAATTTAAAGCATGCTTCGAGGCCTCAAATCATGGAGTATGGCTTAGGAATTTTGTCACAGCACTACGTATCATTGATGGTGTAGAAAGACCACTTCGGGCTTACTGTGACAATAATTCGATAGTGGTGTACTCCAATAGCAACAAAAGCTCTTCGAGGTTGAAGCACTTTGATATCAAGTATTTACCGGTCAAGGAAAGAGTTCAATGTGGACAGGTGTCCATTGAACACATTGGGACCAACTCCATGGCGGTAGACTGATGAATTGCGACTCATCATAGCTAAATCGCCTAAGTTGAGCTAGAAACTAGGTTAAACACTATCAAATTAACACATAAAAAAGGTTAAGCGTGAAAAATAAAGAAAAGGACCTAAAACATCAATTGTGTGTTAAAATGCATAATTAGGTCATTAAATTAGATATTCTATTAAAGAAGGTTAAATAGTGATCCAAGTGCAAATTGAATACATAAATAAGCTCAACGTTCCAAATAAAAAGTGTGATTAACTTCTAAAATGTTCAATTGAGCTTCAATAAAAACTTGGGTGCATTGGACATCATTAGGGCCTTGCAATTAAGGATTCACATCTAGGTCCTTCATACATCATATTTTGTTCATCAGAAAACCTCCAAGGACCCATTTGTTGGCCGCAAGGACCTTTTTGAAAGCCCTGAAGGGCTATTCTGTTATAGCTTTCTACCACTTATGGGCTTCTACACAATTTCTCTACCCCTTCACTGAGGGGCTTTGCATGCAAATTCACCATTAGAAATCCCCAGCCACCTTCAGCTCGCATGCTACCGTAGCTGCGAAGAATTGAGGCCATCATGGCCGTTCATTCTCTTGATCACTCGATCTGATGGCTCGTTTTCATTGGAAGCTTTGCGCAAATCGGCGCATAGCTTCACCCCTTTCCCCATATCCCATCTAACAGCCGCAATTTGATTTGAACCTTGCGCGCGCTCTCTCCTTAAATCGAGATCGCCCACGCCCTAATAGCCTAATTCCACCGTGAGGTGACCTGATCCACTGTCACTCTACTTAAGCACCTCCACTGATCGCGTGCGCGCTATCGACTCCCTCCCCTTGAGCCGATCCCTTCGTCCACACCTGCAGCTCTTCTCATCCCAAGTTCGTTCGCCTGTTGTGACATGGCAGGCTTGCTTCCTCCTTTCAATCGCCATCAGCCGACCAGGTGGTGGACCTGAGACATCTTCATCAGCTGCTGGTCTCCTCTCCCCATTCGTCGTCATCTGCCGACCGGCAGATGACTTGAGACATCTTCCTCCATTTAGATAGATTTATTGCTTTCCTAGTGTAGCTTACTTGCTTTCTAGGAGTAGGACTAATTAGAGATCTGTGTGAAAATTGTAATGTAGAATTCTCAATCCACCTCCTCTGATCATTTCAAATTATAGGAGATGAATCCATCTCGCTTATTTGATCATTAACCTCCCCCTCCATAGCACCAATTCATGTTCTCTATTTTTCCTTGCAATTAAATCCGTAAATCACCTCTTCATTAGACTTAATTTCAGATCTGAGGGCTTTGAATCTCAGATTTGAAATTAGCGTCATAACCCACCTTGGGGGGTCTCTCATTCATTTCGCAGATTCACAAGACCCACCAATCTTAATTCACCAACTCGAATCGCTTGATCTTATTTAAAATGGTGTTACTGTTCAAATTAGTGATCTGAAATTCATTTGGATTTTATCAGATTTAATCAAGCTTTTTGAGATTGGATGGGGTTGATTAGGTATATGCAATGATTCCAATGGTTTGGAGTTTTATTTTGATTATATGGATAAGCATGTACCTAAACAAATCCCTAAATTGGAGAGTTTGTCCAAGGATGATCAGCAAGACTGATTTGAGGTTTAACAAAGACCCAACGGGTCTTGATCTATCCATATGATTGCCTTGAACATCCATCAATGGTGTTCAAGGAGATCAAGTGGAGAAATCAATGTATGATCCAAATCAAAAGCCCCAAATGGGGCAACATTTTATTCCTCCCCTATTTTCACTTGCACAATTATTTATGGAGGTTTTAAAGAAGAAGATCATATATGATTTCAGTAGATAAACATCCCCAGATCAGTCTTAATTAGTCTGATTTTGGGGAGTTCATGTACTAAAATATAGATATAAGCCATTGATATTAGAATTCAGACATTGCTGCAGATAGTTGGAACTTTTTTAGGATGTCTGAATTCAATTCAAATGATCTGAATTGGGTTGCAACAGCAAGAATAGATCCTATAGTTGCTGTTTCAGCAGCTGACGGACCTGTTCTTGTTGCAATGGCTGCTAACTGCTTCTCCTGCAGCTGCTACTACATTTGAAGACAATAGGACAGTAGCTTAGGTTTTAATCTTTTAAATTAGCTGACTTGTTTTCACTGCTATATGGCATCAGTACAATCTTTCATGTATAGCTAATGTATTTTTTAATCTCTTTTGAATGCTTGTAATTTGACATTAAATTCTATTGTCAGCTAAAATTTATATATAGCTGTCCAACATGGAAAATGAATGGAAAATTGAAGTGAAAACCATGGTTATCTGTGGAAATATCTTCTATTTGATTTGTTAAATATATATAAGGCATCCCACTGAACTTTCAGACCTTATAATTAAAATTTAGGCCTTAGGATTCACTTGAACATAACCATTAAGGCCAAAAATGAGTTGAACTTGTAAATAAATAAAAATGCTATAAAAAATCTAAAAAACTAAAATAAGCATGTCTTAGTGAAGATTAGGTATATTTTAAAGTAAATACCAAGTTTCATGGTATTCTAAAAACTTGGCTTGGTAGAACATACCAGCCAACGGTTTAGTCTACATTAAAACTCAATAAAAACCCCTTAATACAAAAACACAAAAAATAATCTATTCATCTCATCTCTTTCTTTCTTTCTCATCTCCTACCTTCATAAAATATATAAAACCCATAAAAATCAGAAAAACCTAAAAAATACTATGTATAGTATGCATATACTTGTATATATAACTTATACTAAGCTATATATTTGTATATAGTGTAAGATACATACATTATAGATATATATAACTTATATATTTATTATATAATGGGGTTAATAAGGCAGCACAGCTGGTGTGCCCGTTCCCTCGTAAAGCGCTCTCTGTGCGGGGTGCGCGGGATCGAATCCCCGCGACTGGCCTAGACGTGCATAGCGCTCTTGCAGGTGGATGTGCAATGGGTATGTGTCCAGCCACTCTGACTCGACGCCAGGAGATTAGCCGTGGCTTTGATCACAAAGCCCCTAAGGCTAGCGAGAAATTCGGAGCCCCTTTTCCTTTCAAAAAAAATATATTTATTATATAATATAAATTATATATTAAAGATTAGTTAAATTGTATATAACTTAATTATATAACTAGTTATTATTTATACTAACTTATAAGTACTATAACTTAAATAAATTTATAAAACTCTGTATATAACGATATTTACTATTTATACTGTGTATACATATTTATATACGTATTATGTATATTAGAAACCTTGTATTATAATTTAATTATGTATATATAATAAATACTGAATTTATTAAGTTATTACCTAAGTTATTAAGTTAAATCAAAATAAATTAGTAAATAAAGTTAAAACTGATCTAATTTATACTATACATTTATATTAATGTATTTTACATAAATTAAGCTAATTTAATTATATTTATAATGTATTATACTATTTAAACTTAATTTATATATAAGACAACATGAAATAAGCTATTTAAATGTAAATAAACCAAAATAAACCATGTAAAATACAATAAAAATATTTAATAAATACTTTAATATGTATATTACTACTATAATAGGTTAATTAGACCGTACATCAGCTAATTTATATGTTAATTAAGAAATAAACCAGGTTGAATTATTTACAAACTTTAGCTAATTTATTTATATAATAAACATAATTAATTTTGTAAATTAATTATACAATTATGTAGTACTATATAAATACTTTAATATCATATAATTTATTTTTAATTTATAATAAACTATGGCCCTCAAATTGAGGGTCAAAAACCTGAAATTAGAACAGCTGTGCTGGAATTCCAACGCTAAGAGGCGCTAAAGAAAGTGCCATATTGTGTGTGGCAAAGCGCTTTGAGTGCTATATGTTGTTTTTGCTACCTTAGCCCATCAATCGACACGTGCTGGGCGCGAGCAAACCTTATCCCCTCTTATCCCCTTCGCATGTATGACATTTGGCTTTGGCATTAAGATGTGTGAACGGTGTGCGATGTGTGGCTGGGAGCCATGCACTGTGCGAGGGCTTGATTAAGTCCATTACTGAGCATAAAACACGAATAAGAGGCCTAATTAACGAATTAGGGTGGCTCTTAGTAGAGGTCTGGTTCCACTCGAGAGGGTGCTATGTATCCCTCGAAAAGGCTGCCCGCCAAATAATAAACCAAATTTTTAAACTAAGTAAGGCCTAATAAGGGGATTAATTAAGAAGAGAGAGCAGCTAAGTTAAGAAGAAGAGAGAAAGGGTTAAGCCTGAAAGAAGAACATGATAAAGAAAAAGAGAAAGAAGAGTTAACTGCATATGTATATCCGTATAGTGTATATGTATATATATATCTAAGTATACTGTAAATAATAAGTATATGTAGTATAGGTAATGTTTAAGCTAAATATATATATAAATAACATAATAGCTTTACTGACAGAACTATCCGTCACTATAGATAGAATAAGCATCACTATAGACCCTAGTTTTTATTTTAGATTGTATACATAGTTTTGCTGAGGTTTAGCGACGCTTATATCTGTCGCTGTACATATAATATATGTTACTGTATATGTTAATATACTAAGTTAAGTTAGTATAGTATATATTATTACTTATTATCGTATCTATATGTAAGTATTAGTGTTATAAGTTATAAGTAGATAGTATATGATATATATGTATAGTATTTGATGCTTGTTTGTAAATTTGTGTTTGCAAGCATTTCAATACATAAATTAGTTTATTCTTTCATTCATTAATTCATTCATTTATGATTGTACATAAATTTGATCTTTTTGGAATTAAAGAATAATGTTAGACTTAGAGAGTGATGTATATCAATAACTGCCTTCCAGTGAACGATCTAGAATAAATCAGTAAAAATTATGTAATTAAATAAAATTGACGCAAAATGGTTTATATTTGTGACATATACCACAACAACAATGATTTTTTTTATACGAACCATGGTAGATCGGACCATAGACCCGCTCCCTAAGGGGCTAACGCTAAAGGTTTTTCATGAGCATGTTGTTTGTATGGGTGTTGTATCTACTTTGTAATACAATAATTCCGTGGGAGTCTGTTCTATTTTGGTGTTTCATGTATGGACATGTTTTGGATTATACGCATAATAATAAAGTTTTCCATTCTTTAAACTCATTAGTCCTTGCCATGTGATATCTTGTATGATAAAGTTTTGGACTAGTTGAAAATAGGCATGTGTAGATCAGATCTATGTCATTACTTGTGTTAATGTATGTGATCATTATTTGGTCTAGTCAATTTTATAATGGCAAAAGCCAACTTTGATTGTATGTTAACAAAGTATGGACAAGATTGGTGGAGCTGCGATTTATTGTAATGTTGTATTAATGAGCTCATTCAAGTATATATGAACGTATGATTATAAGAGTAATATATGTGGTTCAAGTGAGAGATTGTTAGAATCATAATACGAACCAACATATATTATTATAAGGAATTATACGTTAAATATGTACATATATTTGGACATTACATTTATGGTCATTAAAGTGGTCTAGTTATGTAAATTGACCATTCGCATCTCATTAGGATATATGATTTAATGCATAGAAACCTTAAGAGAAAAATGCAATTCCGTGATGGGTGGAATTGACATTTTAATTTAAGCGGTTATGGTCCATGGAGGGGTGAGGGCAAAATGGGCATTTGATTTTCTGCATCCTATCGCAGAAAAATTATAAATAGAGTCAAGGGGGGACCCAAAGGATATCGCGTCTAACACGTCTACCACTACCCCCATAAATTATTTTTGCCTTCTCAACCCTCTGGAAGCACCATAGCCACCCTCTCTCGTTGGCGAAGCAAGCCCATAGTCTCAGAGGATTTCCGCGATCTCTGCTTCGCTTCCACTGCGATGCTCTCAGGTATCCCTCCATCCTTTCCTTTTCATTTTCATTTTGATCGATGATATGAAGAATAGATTGATCTTTAGATAGTAAAAAATCATTCGATTTTGATTTTATAAAAATTAAATCCATCAATAAGAAACTAGCCTCAATCTGGACTCCAAATTCCATGTCAAAGCTCTGACAACGCTTGCGGATGAGTTCATCCAACAAGCCATCCTAACAATAAAGGGGAGATGTGGTTTAGTGCCTAGAAACAAAGCACTTCAGAGTCAAACATAATTTCAGGTACATGATCCGAAGTCTACGTCAACAAGCTTCGCCGCATTGCAGATCCCACGAGCAAAAGAATCCACACCAGAATTGTGAGCAAGGAACAAGTCCTCAACGTCAGTAAATGTAAACGAAAACATTTTGAGTTAGGAAACCAGTAAACATGAATCCAAGCCTCTTCTTCCAGTCAACGGTAGCTCGGAAAAATGCAACCTACAAAATAGGTATTGGCAAACTTAGGAAAATAAGGGAAAAATCACAAGTACTAGAATATTCCAACAAATATGGAGTCAAGTCAACCCTTGTTCTAAGTTTCTCAAGGAACTTTACCTTAGACAGGACACTTTCTTCGCAAATGTTGGACAATACATATCCAAGCTCTATCAACCTCCTATTTACTCTATTTGCACTAAAAATTATACCAAATATAGAGGGTAATATTCAGATGAGCCTTTGAGTTATTTAAGCCAAGAAGATTATCCATGTTAATCTTATCCAACAGCCTATGTTAAAACATCTACTTAATCGTGAAAACCAGTTCCACTCAGCTGTATTTGGAAATAACCAGCATGTGAGTGGCCTAGTAGGGGTGAATGAGCAGTAAACCAAAGTTGAACCAGTTAGACTTTTCTGATTGCTAGAGTAGGGCTTGCTAGAACAAGGCAGGTAATCCTTATAAGTGGCATATCCTTAGTTTTATGAATGTTTCACAGATTTATCTTTCATTTTAATAAATGTTTTACCTATTGCTTATAAATACGTTCATTCTTTTATAAAGCATTATGCTTCATTCAAGTTCTAGTGATGTTGTTACAAAAATAACATGTATTACAAAAGTAAATGTAGCCAATGACGACACATGTTGCCACCGGTTTAATTCGTAAGGAGATCATTTCGTAAGACGAAGATCTGATGCCGGTAAGAAATTATAGTCAGACACAAATCAAAAACATTTTGTAAAATAAAAATAAACCACTTGTATAATATACATTCATTGGAAGCACCACTACATTATACAACAAAGTTTACTTCATTACCAGCATAAAGTGTACCTCAAGTGTTTTGCCATCAGGAGCTATATCCCAATAATGGAAGCACCACTTTGTCAACTCCCAACTTTTCCAAAAACTCAAAATTGACTCTCACTGCAGGCCATGATTTACAAGTTATTTTTTCATTTTTATATGTGATAACAATCTCAATCATTTTAGCATACTTCTCCACTTAGCCTTAGACAGGGAATCAAACGGTATGCCACATCTAGGTTGGAGCTTCAAATGGGTCAAATCCAATGTCACAAAAGGTATGCCAAAATGCAACATTGAACCTCAACCAATCCTAATAAAACATAAAGAAAACTGCCAATGCAATAGACTATATGATTATCATAAATGATAATTGACACTTCAACGCAAAAACAATAATTGACATTCATTATTTTTCAAAAGAAAAAAATAATTGGCCTTCATTTTCTTTCCAAGTAGCTCTTCCTCAGCATTGTACCATTTGAATGAGAGGGGATTGGTACTTTTGGGGCTCTGTCAACGATAACAATGTTCTCATTGGAAACTCACAATTCCATAGCACTAGAATAAACTACATTTACAATGTCAACAAAATCACAAAAAATGTAGAATGATCTGTATTTTGCATAAATAGGGAGAAAAAACAACAACTTGCAAAAGAAAATTCATTACCACTTACTTTGAATTCCTCCCTCCCATTCCCCACATACATTTTGGTTCAAGGTCAACAGGACAAGTTCCAATATTCCCAGAGGAGTTGAAGGGGGACGAGGAGGAGGAGTAGTAGTTATCTAAAGGAGGAGATTGTTTGTGACATGCACCAAGCCAACTGGAGCTATTGGGATAAGGTGGAGGACATGTAGACACATTCCCGCCATCTCTATTTTGAAGACTTGGTTGATTGGGTTGATTTTGAATAGTAAAAGCTCCAATGTGCTACAACAACTTTTCTCTATTTGGCAACCTGACAAGCAACTCTTTTCTTCAAGTTCTAGCTAAGCATGCAATAGGAAAGATATGTTTAGCTATGTTCTATGCTAATCTATTTTGTTAGTTGTGTCTACTTTGTTGTGTTGGGGATTGTGAGGAAGACCTTTATATATAATGACCATGAAGCTTGACTGAACTATCAACATTTACTCTGGCAATTACTTTCTCTTCTTCTCTATATTACTGTGGTTGTTGGTTTGCCACCCACAACAGCACCTTGTAAGACACCTTGCCCTCCCCTCAACATGCATAGATCTCCACATCTTTGCAAGTTGTCGGGCACCTTTGTCAACGTGGTATCAGAGCCTCGCCATCAGTAGGTCATTGAGGAGGGAGTAGGCACCTCGAACTCACGGATGGAAGCTCTGTTGCGATCCCAATAAGAGGTGCTGGGACTCTTGCTGCAATAGTCCAATGCTCTTAACGAGCTCATCCATCTCCTAAAGGTCGCAAAGGATCGGGCATCATCGAGCTATGGAAGGGGTTGTTCCTGTTACGGAGTCTAGTTGATTTTATGGTGTCATGTGGTGTGTTATTATCTTTTTTTTTTTCATGCGGTTACATGTAATTTGCATCTACCTCTCTCTCTATATAAAGAATTCCAAAATTGGTGATTTAAATCACCAATTAAATCCCCAAATTAAGCACATATCCCAATGTATCAAATTACTCAATTTTGATACAATGGTCTCAACCACTTATTTCTCAAATTCCACGTCAGCACAGGAGCCAATATCAACACAGTAACTCAAATATAGCAACAATACCCAAATTAGATGTCAGTCAAAGAAACCAGATGACTTAAAGTCACTAAGGCCTTTTCGGCACAAAGCCTTAGAAACACTAAGAGCTAGTTTACTTGGAGGGTTAAGGAAGTTGTGTTAAGAAATGTGAAATTAGTATTAACCCTCAATTATGTTTACTTGCAGAGTGGTGTTAACACAATTTGTGTTTACTTGAATTGGTGTTAAGTTGGAGTGTTAACCCTTGTGGTGTTTTCTTGTTAGTAGTGTTAAAAATTTGAATCAAAAACCGCAAGAGCACAACAAAATCGTAGGACTTAAACACGAGTTTTCCTAACACCAGTAGCAACTAGTGTTAGACAAACCAGTGTTAAGAGCTCTTAACCCGTGTTAACCAAAAGGGGGTTAACCCTCCAAGTAAACAAGGGTTAACCCCTCATAAAGGGGGTTAACCCGTTAAGTAAACTAGCCCTAAGTGTTAAGTGTGTAGGCACGAATCTCAAGGCACACGGCACGAAACCCGAGGCAAAACCACCCACCACCCTCCTTAAAATCTCTCCTAATTAGGTTGCTATTCGGGTAATCGGACCCAAGTTGGGTCCAGGCTCACCAGATGTAAATGGTGAGGAGTGTAGTCAAGAGTGAGAGGGACCTCACCCCTTGTGTGAAGAGGAAACAAGGCAACGCCACAAAAGCATTTTATACGCTATTTGCAAGCCATGCACATATGAGTTGGGACTAAATCCCAACCTCCTTTCCTTGTTTTCTTCGTTCTGCATCAGGGAAGGTTGTCAAGGAATTGGAGCTACTGCTGCAGGCTTTGCTTCTCGATTGAAGATGCAGCTCTGTTCCTGGAGGCTGTCCGCATCGATTGAGAGTAGAATCAGCAATGATAAAGGCTAGAGGAATGACGTTGGTGGCAGAGAAGATGGTGGAGACGGTAAGCACCTGAAGATAATAATACAGGCTTTAAGCCCTAATTAGATAGTTCGGTAGGGTCACCGTGAAGTGAGGAATGCGACGATGAGGTCGATTGGGTGTTTAGAGGTCTGGAGCGACTGGACAATGAAGGAGAAGCAGGTGGCGGATGGGTCCGTCCAATGGGGGCTACAGTGATCGAAATCCCAAATTTGTTTCGGACTTTTGATCCCTGGGTTGTGGTGAAGGTTGTGGACCTGATGGCGTGAAGGTTAGAGGCATAGGTTGCCCGCGCGAGCTTGCTGAAGCTCTTGCCAGACTTGGGGAAGACAGAGAAGGAGAGCGGTGAACAGCGGTCGATTTAAGAAGTAAAGGAGATAGGGAAGATCTAGAGAGGGAAAGGAAGAGATTGGTCCTAAACTAAGGACGAAAAAGGGAGAATTTGGCGTCGGTTGTGATTGGCCAGTGTTAGAGATGGTGAATCCTCTGGTGGAGGGAGTAGCGAGGAGGAGAACGGTAGGCAGCTCTTGTTGTGGCTAGCGAGAAGAGGAGGATGGTGATGAACACGGAGGGCTGCTCAATTTGATCATCAAGTGGCTGGAGGAAAAGGAGGCAGAGGCTCACCGGAGTTGCGACTGAGGTGGCCGGAGTTTGAGGAGGAAGAATAATTTGTGGCCGAAATCAGGTTAAAATTCACGCTGGGAACAAGGGGAGTATATATAGAGCTCGACTGTGCCTCAATCAGGAAAAATCATCATGATTTGGCTTAGGATTTCTCATGGATTTCTGGAGTTTGGCCTAAGCTCTGAGGTCGGTTTGGAGTTCTTGATGAAGCTCAGATGATTGGGGAGCTTCCAATCAGCAATCCCTCCATATTTGGAGGGATTTGGCTGACAAATCAAGGATAAATCCTTGATTGAACTTTGGTGGTTTGGATTTGTGCTGTTCAGACCTAAACATGGTGGCATAGGCTGTTTTGCGAAGGAGGTGACAAAGTTAGGGACTGAATTGCAAGGAAATTCGAAACTTAGGGGTTTAGGTGTAGGGAACAGAGATTTAAGGGATTAGATTGTAAACTAGGTCAACATGGACTCTTATTGGTCCTAAATGTTAGTTTTAACCTAATTTGAACTCAAGGAATCTAATGGTGAAATTGTATTTTAGTTTTGACCACGTTTGACTAGGTTATTTGCATAAAAGCTCAAATCAAGGCAAAATCCCATCTGAAACTCTGTTCTAGGTCAAAATAGGATCAGATGGTTAAACCTCCTAGAATATTTTTCTATGAATTTTAGAAGGTTTAAATGAATTTTATCCTGACCAGATTCTCTTTAATTTAAGCAAGTTCGTAAATAGGATTTTATGTACTATTTCAGTTCTCAAAATGCGTTAAACCTTATTTCTTTCAGTGTTTATCTACTTTTTGGACTTTTGAGCTCATTTAACCTCTAATTAACCCCTGGGTGACCCCGTGGTTACTCTGCATTCATGATGTGATGCTAAAACAACAGAATTAATCATGTTTTGTTGTTCTCTCCTCAAAACAAATCTGAATGGAACTATGGTTCTTAGGCGATCATTCAAGAGCATTTGTCTCTTGATTTCAACTAAATCAAGCTAGTTATGATGGATGATGGCATTGCCATCAGTATCAGAGCAGCGATCCTAGACCGGTGTCCTAGATACCCCACCTAAACAAGCCTCCGAAACCTCCACCCTAACCCTAACCCGAGGGGCACCCTTAGTAGCCCTGTCACCGCCGCGACCTCACTCAGCGTCGCCGTTACCGTTCGGTGAAGAGAAGAGGAGGCGACAGGGTAGCACTCGCCGACGACCCACACTATAGAGGAGTCTACCGAACTCCTCCACCACCACTCTGCCGAGGGGGGGTAGTTGATCTCCGTCCAGGGAGCTTCTCCTCCTAGAGGGAGTTGTTGCTGCTCCGCCTAGGGGCTCCTGCTACTGCTGCACCCTACTCTACCTAGGGGTGCCACCGCCCAGAGGGGGCCACTACTGCTCAGCCCAAGGGCGCCACTGCCCAGAGGAGGCTGTTGTTGCTCCGCCGAGAGGAAGCAATCGCCACCCTTCGTCGCTCATGATCATGATCTGAAAATTTCAAATCGATTCTCTGTCTCTTTTGGCATGATTTACCCCTGATCCTGTGCTCCAAAGGTTTGTTTCTTGGTGAATCTGTGATTTCACGATATCAGCATGGCTTCCTTTCATATTGGTCCAAGCACCTCTACCACACAGAGGTTGGTAGATGATATCATGACTATTACTCAGAGTGAGTATGAGAAACTGCTCTAAGATTGTAGCTATTATGATGGGCTCCAAGGAGCCACTGAGTTGGGTTCTATTGCACACGGCAAGAATCAGGGTAGTATGGAGTGGCTTGTTGATTCAGAGGCTTCACGACATTGAGGTACCGGTGACTCCTACTTTGATTTGAGGTTACTTGATGTTTGTTATGTGCCAAACTTTCCTATGGGCTTTCTCTTAGTTAGTAAGATTACTAAGGAGCTTAATTATCGTGCTATCTTTAATGACGTGGGATGCATCATTCAAGACAAACTAGCAGGGAAGACAATTGGTAGTGAAATGTAGAGGGTGGAGTATATCGTCTGATTCAGACTCCGCTTGCCTGTACATGTCGAGAAGTATCGTTTGTTGCTGGGAGTGTAGTTTAGTGGCATCTTTGACTTGGACATCTTCCCTTGGATAGCCTCCGACAAGTCGTTCCACATATCTCTCCAACAACTCGGATATGTTGTGATGCGTGCTAGATGGGCAAGCACCATTGTACCTGGTCGTGCTTTGGACCGGTTTGTATTTGTATTTTTATTTTATTATTTGAAAATAGAAAATCTCCGAGGTCGAACTCAGGGAGCAACACTTGATTCTAGAAGCCTACAAAATCACAATTTACAATATATATACTATTTTACAAAAAAAAAGATTAAAGAAAGGAAAATGGATTCCTCTTTTCTTCTCTCTTTCTTCTTTTTCTTCTGCCTCTCTCTTTCTCTTTTCAGACTTCTGACTCCAAGGGTCAGACGACTTAAACTCCACTTGCTATAGTGTTTTGCCTCTTCTTTTCAACTGCCGCTACTGCTAGTTCTTCTTCTTCCTCTTGGCTTCTTCTTCTCCTTCTTCTCTGTTGAGTTGTGCCTCCTCCTTCTTTTTCTTCCTTTCTTCTATGCTCTGTGCCTCTGCTCTCTCTTTTCTCTTCTCTTCTGTGCCAAGTCCTTCTTCTTCTTCTTTCTTTCTTCGCCTCAGCTTCTCTTTCTCTTCTTCCTTTCCACCTTTCTGCTGTGTGAGGCTTTCTCTCCTGACTTCTTCTTTGTTTGGTGTGCACCTAGTCCTTCGTCTTCTTTCTTTCCTCTTCTCTTCTTCTTGCTACTGCACTCCCACCTCCTCTTCCTTTTCCTGCTTGTAACGACCCGGTTCCCGAGTCCCTACGAGACACGAGAACCGGACCGACTCGACTAATTCCAAGACCTAGTCGTCCAACGAGGAAGTAACCAAAAGAGCAGTAAAATAAACCACATTCAGCATGAATATAACTAACAGTAAGAAAGTACAGCAGTAAGGAAAGAAACTACTACAGTAGATACCACCACAACAGTAGAACAACATTTAACATATAACATGAACTGCAGGTAAAGAAAAGTACAGCGGAAACAAGAACTACTCACTATAACGGAAACAAAAAGGGGTACAAAAGACAGTGGTAACTCTACTGGACCCTACTCGGCCCAGCGTCCTCTGCAGCCGCTGACCCTGGCTGCTCAACACCTGGTCCTGAAAAAGGTAACGAGTGTAACACGTCAGCAAAACGCTGAGTAGAGTGGAAAACTAAACTAAAGACAACGGTAGAGTGTACAGTAGCTGTTATGTTCTATTACTTCCTTTATTCACATCTTTCAATTTTCTCACTATTTCATTTATTTCTCAGATCCTTTACTTGATCTCGAATATTCCTCGTGGGAACGATCTTGATTGCAGTCTTTTCCAAAAGTAGAAGTAGCACGTGGTGCTCTCCTGGCCGGGAGAGTCCCCCGTGGTGATCCTACCCTCAGTCAACCACCCCAAGGTCACTGACAGACGTAACGGTGACTACGGCACGCGCGATAAACGCACAGGTAGCTAACCCGCACTGGCACGCGATCAGTCGTTTCCGTTAACGGGTGCGCCCAAAGCACAACACGGAACCAGGGCAGAGCCCTCTCAGTAACAGGGGTCCAACCCCTCCACAGTAACCAAACCGGGGCCTTGCCCCTCCACAGTCCGCGCACCCTCGCCTGACTACCCTGGTTTGCCCCAGTGGGCCTAACAAGTCGGTGAAGGAGGCTAGCAGAACCCCGGGGCCCGTGGGGTAGCTAATACTCTCCTAACACTAGTAGCTCTCCTCGGTACTACGTACACGAGGGCCAGCAAGTCAGTACAGAGCGGCCAATCCTAACCCCGGGTCCCTGGGGTGGCTGGCCCCACTCTGCACTAAACAGGTACAGGTACTTCCCTTGGTACAGCATACCCAAGAGATAGTACAAACTACATCTCAGTTCCATTCCTTCCCCTTTCCAGGAGTTCCACTCCTAATTCCCCGTAGGGTTCCATCCTTTTAACTCAAACATCCAGGTATCACTTTCCAGTTTCACGTTCTTACGACCCATGATCTCATTCATGTTTCTTTATTCGTAACAGGCAGCTGTTAATTCAATTTACAGGCAGCTTTATATTCCTTTCCATTTTTTTCCAAGACTGCAGTATTATACATTCCACTAGTTTTTCCATCCTAGGATTCATGTCACATCCTAGGATCTAGCATACAACTAGTTTTCCAGCCCTAGGATTCATGCATCACTTAGGAGCTATCATTCCATACATTTCTCATTCCTAGGATTCGTGCAATCTCCTAGATTCTAGTTATAGTTCCATACTTTAACAGATTTTAATAATAAACTTAAGCCACTCTACCAGGTACAACGGGAGTAATGGGGGCATGATCGGGAATCCCGCGTGCCTCCGCAACTCCCAAGACTGCAACTGAACGAGGTCTTATCACAAGGATCAAACACAAAGAGTGTCTCAAAACAGTGTATAGCTACTGTAGACGGGTAGAGGAATTAATTCTGAAAAGAACGCAACGCGAATCGCGGAAAACGGAGCCCGAACGGGCCCTAAACGGGTCGAAAAAGATGATACTGTGCAAAATCAGACGTCTGGAACTTATTCCAGACGTCTTAAAAAGTGGATCAGAGAATTACCTGTTCAGCGTGGTTTCCCAAACGTCCATAAGTCTGCGGGGACGTCTGGCCTATCTCCCAGACGTCCGATGGTCACCCAGGACGTCTGGAGGTCACTCCAGCCGTCTGGTACAACTTCCAGACGTATGATTCGCAAAGGATGGCGAATCAGCGAGCCTGCGCACAGCCAACTCCCTCCCTCAGTACGGTCAGTCGACAGGAAGGAAGAAGAAAGTGGAATACTAACCTTTCAGACGCCTGTATGAGCTTCCAGACGTCTCCCTCGCCGTCTGGCTATCAACCCAGACGTCTGATTCTGGAAATTTTTTCCAGAATCAGGGCGCCACTCGGCCTCCTCTCGCAACGCCGCCCACGTCGCACCTAGCGCGTCTGCTGCTCAGACCGCAGCAGGTCCCTCTCCGCGTCGTTCCGCGCCCCCTGCGCCCTCCACCGGCCGGCCAAGCCGCTCCGGCGAGCTCGCCCTCACGGCAGAGCTCCGCCCTCGCACGCCGCACCTCCTCCGCGCTCACTGCAGCCGCCGCTGCCGCCCTCACGCTCGCTCACTCTCGCACACATGAAGGAGAAGAGGAAGGGGACGGTGGAGATGATAGGAGGGGAGGCGTGGCCTTTTAAGGCCGCGCGAGGAGGAGGGAGAGAGTGCGCGGCAAGTCTGTAGCCGCAGAGAGAGAGGGAAAAAGAGAGAGAGAGAGAGAGGAATCGCGGGTCTACGCGCACAGGCGCGCAAACGAATCTCTAGTGCGAAAAATAACTGTTTTCCAGACGTCTGGAAACTATCCCAGACGTCTGATCAGACGTCTGGATGTGATCCCAGACGTCTAGTCAGACATCTGGGCCACATCCCAGACGTCTTAAAATACATCTGGGGCACGCGTACGTAACACTGCTTTCCTTCCTGCACAGTGCACGGTTATGCAAAACCTAACCCCTACCCTCCCCACGTCTCTCTCTCTCAAATTCACTCCAGGGTTCGCTCTCCAAGAGCCTTAATCGGGTATGCGAGTCGGGTGACGCGCTTGGGACTAGGTGCACTGGCGTGGGTGGTGCGCAAGGTGTGCACAAGCAGGGTTAGTCGGATCCGATTGCCAGGTCCGCGGAGGAAGTATCATGGATGAGGCATGGTGGGGGCGAGGGACCTCACCCCAGTGTGTTTCGAGGCGATAAGGCTAAAACACAAATTCAATATAAGTGCAAGCACCCGCTCACGAACTTCCGAGGTGGGACTAAAGTCCAACCCGCTTCCGCGCACGAGTCCACAGCAGACGGCTTCGCAATTGCAGCAGGTGTGGAGTCTCTTGACTCCACTTGAAGTCTGGGTGCGTGCGTGCCTCAAACCCGCACTGCCTGAAGGCTTCTCCTGGAGCCAAGCGCGACTTGGAGCGAAGAACAAGCAAGCATGCTTGCTCGTTAATGGCGGACAAAGGCCTGACCCTGAAATCAATAGCACAGCCTTTCGGCCACGTCAAATCGTTCGGGGAAGTTTGCCGGAGCACGGCGAAGAAGGCCGGTGGTCAGAGTGGCACAGGGTGGCCTAGGCGTGTGTGCCTAGGTCACCCGCGGCTGTGCAAGTGGGTTTGTTTGGGGGGCGTGTCGGGTGTGTGTGGCGGTGAATGGAAAGGGAGATTGTGATCAATGAGTCATGGCGGAGCTCGTGGGGTGTCTGGCGAGGCGTGTGGAGGTGTGACGCGATGGCTGCGCCTCACCGATGGTCTGCCGGAGGTGAAGGTAATGGTGGTCGGTGTGTGGCAGTGAGTGATTTAGGAAATAGATAAGGGGGAAATGAAGAAGGGAAAAAAAAAGGAATAATTATTACCTACTTAGCAGACGAAAGAGGGGGAGGAGGCGGCGAGCGGCTGTGCTGCCGTCATCGGAGAAGACAGTGCCCAGGGGAGAAGACGACGACGAAGATGAGGTGCTGGAGGGTGCCTACTAGTACGGCCAGGCACAGTGGACGACGGTGAGAGTAACCCTACCACTAGTATGGTGGCAGGGCGACGAGAGCGGAGGAGGAAGGTCGCCGGAGCCTGCGGGCGAATGGCCGGAGGAGGAGGAGACGAATTTTGAGGGAATTCCTTGTCCAAGACAAGCTCGAAGGAAGCGGCAAGGGCTGTCATTCCTTAAATAGGTGCTGGCTAGGAGGGAATCGCAAGGAGGTGTGGGCTCCTCGCCGGAGGCATGGCCGGAAAAAGGCCCATACCTCTCGAGCATTCGCACGAGAGGTATGGTGGCCGGCAGGGCATGGGAACCAGTCCATGCAGAGGAGGACAACTCAGGGAACCCTCCTTTCAAGTCTGGGACCGGCTCCCCAAGTCTATGTAGTGTCATTCTCCGTGCAAAGTCGCTGGAGGTATGGCCTACGTAGTGCGGGGGCAGAAGGACCTGCCTAAAGAAAGAGACGAGAAATATAGGGGGGTAACTGCAAGGGTCCAAAAAGCTAAGGGTCAACAAGTAATTATTGAGGACCGTTTTGTAAAGTGGGTCAAGGCGACCTTTCCTTAGGTCCAAATTTTTGTATAACCCTCATTTGGGCTTGAGGAATCCAATGGTGAGGTTGGA
Source organism: Thalassia testudinum (assembly GCA_037157565.1). NCBI lineage: Eukaryota > Viridiplantae > Streptophyta > Magnoliopsida > Alismatales > Hydrocharitaceae > Thalassia > Thalassia testudinum. The sequence continues at coordinate 63,136,348 of JAZHRO010000022.1, read as the reverse complement.
TTTTAGGTTTGATCATGTTTGACTAGACATTTTGCATAAAAACCTAAATTAGGTTAAAAATTGGGTATGGTTCTCAATCTAGGTCAAGATAAGTTCCAATGGCCAAATTAAAGGTTCTAAACCCTAGGGGATATTTTTTCATGAATTTTAGAGGGTTTAATTGATTTTAATTTTGCCTGGAACTTCATAAATTAAAGCGGATTTGTTTTAGGGTTACAGAATGTCATTTAATTCCTAAATTTTGTCATAACCCTTTTCTGATCGAATCATCCCACTTTTTCTATTATTAAGCCCATTTGACCTGTGTCTAGACCCTTAGAAATCCCATTTGTGTACTGCAATGGTAAAATTACAGTTTTACCCCTTGCGAATTATTTTATACTAAGATTTGCAATTCCCTGATTTAGGCTTTCCCTTAGGTTTTGTAGGAGCTTTTGTATAATTAATTAGGTCAAAATGTGCTAGTTAGGGTTCATGATGAGGTTCTCATCAGTACCTCCTACCCGGTGAGTACCCATTCTAGGTCTATGACCTTATTTGAGTTACTGCACATGGATGTGTGGGGGCCGAGTTGGATACCAGATAGGTAGGGTCACCATTATTATTTAGAAGTTGTGGATGACTTTTCCCACCTATCATGGTTATTCTTGCTAAAGAGCAAGTCAAATGTTGGTTCTGTCTAGTGCATTTCATGGTTATGTACCACCAGGCTGTCTGCGTTTTACAAGTCACATGGGATAGTGCACTAGACTATTTGCTTTCATACCTCTTAACATAATGGGGTGGCTAAGAGAAAACACCGACATATTTTGGATGTGGCCTGGACTTTATTGATCCATCATAGTGTGCCTCCATTATATTGGGGTGATGTAGTCCTCACGGCATGTTATTTAATCAACAGAATGCCTAGTTCAGTGCTTCATAAGCAGATTCCTTGGCATATATTACATCCAGAGCAGGAGTTGTTTCATGTACCACCACGTGCGTTTGGATGTGCAACATTTGTTCATATTCTTTCCCCAAGATGAGACAAGTTGGCACCACGAGCAGTCAAGTGCGTGTTCTTGGGATATTCATGGACTTAGAAAGAATATAGATGCTTTGATCCTCTTACTGGTAGGCACTATGTGAGTGTTGATGTCACCTTTTATGAGTCTATCCCATATTTTTCCACTGCTACTTGGAGTTTATCCCCTGAGGTTATAGAGGCTCCAATGCCTATGCCTCCTGTTCCCTTAGAGAAGATACCTATGTCTACCCCTCCTACTACTACAGCGGGTCCTATGAAGTTCTCTGAGCATGTTGTTACATATTAGCAACCCCACAATACCTTCTAAATGCCACCTCCTACAGTAGCCACAAAGACTCCACCTTCACCACAGGAGACCACAGACAGGTTGCAGAGTAATGATACGGCACAGCCTGATGATAGTTGTCTGAATGAGGATATTTCTGCTTTACAACTAGTACAAGAGGATCAAACCTTGACCTTCTTGTTGCCATTAGGAGGGCACCTTGCACCTATGAGTCTAGATACCATGTTGCTGGTAGTTTGGCTACTGTTGGTCTTAGGTCGGCTTTTGGGAGCTTCTGTAGTGCTCTTTCTGCCATATCTATTCTTGCCACCTACTAGCAAGCCACGCTTAATGCAAAGTGGTGCCAGGCCATGGAGGATCAGATGACTACTCTTACTTCTCGTGGTACTTGGGAGATTACACCTTTACTAGAGGGTACTATAGTAGTTGGCTGCAGATGGGTGTTTGCAGTCAAGTACAAGCCAAATGGATCTATTACACGGTACAAGGCTCAACTTGTTGCCAAAAGGTTCACCCAGACATATGGGGTGGATTTCTTTGACACTTTCTTACTGGTGGCTCGACAATCTACTGTGAGGATTCTAATTTCAGTGGCAGTTCAGCGAGATTGGCATCTTCACTAGCTTGATGTGAAGAATGCTTTTCTCTATGGGGATTTGCAGGAGGAGGTTTACATGCAGCAACCTCCCGGTTATGAGGTTCAAGGGGAGTGTGTATGTAGATTGCAGAAGGCCATTTATGGTCTCAAGAAGAGCCCAAGAGCTTGATTTCAGAAGCTCTCTCAGGTGGTAGAGTCTATGGGGTTCACCAGATCGTCTGCAGATCGTTCTTTATTTATCACGAAGACGGGGAAATGTATTGTTTCTCTTTTGGTCTATGTTAATGACTTGATTGTCACTAGTGATGATACAATAGGTGTGGATGAGATTAGACAGACTTTGGCAGATTAATTTCTGATGAAGGATTTAGGGCCATTGAGATATTTCCCTGAGATAAAAGTAGCCCGTAGTAGCCGTGGCATTGTGCTATCTCAACAGAAATATGCCCTTAATGTGCTAAAGAATACATGAATGCTGGGAGCTAATCAATAACTTTCAACATCCGTAAGTGTTGCAATAAAAATGATATTTTATGTGTCGTTGTTGTAGTATATTTGTCACAAATGCAAACTGGTGTCACGTCATTCTTATTTAATTAGAATTTTTACTGATTTGTTTCTAAGTTGTTCACTAGGAGACTGTTAATAATATACATCACTCTCTAAGTCCAAAAATATTAATTTATTTGCAAAATGAATGAATGAATCAAACAATTAATGAATTGGTTAATTATTTACAAAAGGAATCAATTATATGTTTTACAATGCCTTAAACATATGTACCACAAATAGCCATAAAAAACAATCAATACAACATTATGTTCATTATATACAACTACTATAAGTAATACCTAAGTGTAGATACAAAAATAGCTAATAATATCAACTATACTAAATTATATTAACATACTAATATCTATAGTAACATATGGTAAAAATAGTTATTTACACTAACATATAAATAATTCTACAGTGATAGTTATATCTGTTGCTAAAGCATTATTTTATTTACATACAACAAAAGCTCAAACAATCTTTACTATTCTACTCAGATATATACATATATACTGTACGTTTATATACTTTAATTACTTATAATTACTTACATTACATGTGTGTGTGTGTATGTACATACACACATGCTCACACAGAAGCACAGGCACAGACACTTAGCCATTTTCACGGCTCACTCTCTTCCTTCTCTTCTATTCTCTCTCCTTCTATACTTGGTTGAATTTAGGATTCTTCTCTCTTAACACACGCAAACACTATTAACCCAACCCAAAAATTTGGGTTTTAAGTGGGTGGATCGACCTATGTTTGAGGGATACACAGCGTCTAATGTGGGTGGGACCAAACCTCTACTAATGAGCCAACCCTAGTTTAGTTTAAGCATTTTTTTACCCAGTTACAGGCCCAATTCAGACCTAGCTACAGTGTGTGGCCCCCGGCCCATTAACTGTACCAATATCATGCTCATATGCTCGTATAAGGTCAAGAGAGGAGAGGGGTATGGGATATGAGCCCCCGGCGCTTGACGACTGTCGAAACCATGGGATGAAAATGTTTTATACGGTGTTGTCTGCTCCGCAGTTAACAATATGGTGCTAAACCTGAGTGCCCAATTGGTGTTACGCTACATTGTGTCGCATGCAAATTTCAAGAATTTGGCCCTCGATTTGAGGGCCATAAATTATTTTAAATTAAAATTAAATTATATGAATACAAAGCCCTTATATAGGGCTATCTAATTGTACAATGTGCATATGAGCATGGGTGGAGTGGTGCCGCATGAGCTGCCCACCTCTGAGCCTGCCATGCAGGCCCTTATCTCAGAGTTTGCTCCCACACCTCTTCTACTACCCACGTCGGTAGCCCTGGTCCTGGGTACACAGATCCCTAAAACCCGATTACCCGAGCATCTGACCTGACATTGAGAAAGAGAAGGGGAAGAGAGTGATGTGTCAAATCCTCAACATAGTTAATTAAGTTATTTAGGCTTAATTAATTACATGAGAAAATAACTTAGGTTAACTCGAATTAATGTCGTGAGTGTAGTATATAGTCAAGTTAACCTAGCATTTTAGATTTTAAGTTCTTTTTAACTGGTTGAGTCCAGGTCGTTCACTGGGAGGCATAATAGTAAACTTAATTCACCATTTAATTCCGAAGCATAAATTACTAACAACTTAATTAATCAGATTATAATTAAAATACTTTAACTACATGAATCTTGCATAAGAGATTTATCAAATTAGCACATACAACATTCCATTAGAAAGAAACACATTTACACATGTAATTTGTCATTAAGAATCAAGTAACATGTTTATTACATCAATTACTTCTAATTACAAGAGATTAAGGCAAGAAAATGATATACAAGAAGTATATTTGCCTTTTTTCATCATTTAAAGCTCAAAATATTAAAAGAGAATATTTCAACAAAAATACAAATTAGACGTCTAATAAGAAAATTGGATATCATAAAAGTAAATATTAAAAGTCTAAAAGAATGGACAGACATCTGATTTCTCCTTTCTTCTTAAGCTCTTAATCTTCAGCCCTCTCTCTCTCTCTCTCTCTCTCTCTCTCTCTCTCTTATCATTTCCTCGAGCTCTCTTTATCTCTTTGACTCCTCTTCTCTTGTTTTATCCTTATGTGCTTTTCTTCTCTTCAGTTTTCCTTAGCCATTCTCTCTTCAGTTGCTTAAGTCTTTATCCTTCCTTAACTCACTTCCTTATATTCTCTTACTGTGTCTTTGATTCCACACTTAGCCTGTTTATTGAAGTGAGATCGAAGTTTAAAGTAATGCGTCGTAGGATAGTTGAAATCGCTTTGAAAACAAATAAATTTTATTACTTGAAGTTTAAGTCCGAGGTTGAACACAGGGAGTAAATGGAGTTCATGCACTAATCTCAATAATAGATGCAATTTAAACACTTAAAACTACTCAAAATATAATTTAGAATGTCAAGCATGAGTTTATGAATAATAAAATGTAGCATAAAAGAAGAATTGGGAAGAATTGGACGTTTGATTATAGAATTAGACGTCTTAAAAATGTTTGACATTTCTTCTCCTTTTGCTTCTTCTCTTCGGCTTGTTCTTCTCTTTCTCTTCTTTCTTCACTGTTCTTCTTTCCTTCTCTATGTCTTCTCTTCTTTCTTCTCTTCTTCTTCTTTCTTCTCTTGCTTTGGTCCTTCCTTTGTCGTTGGCTTCTTTCTTCTTTGTCTTCCTCTTCTTCCTTCCTTCGTTATTTGGCTTCAACTTCTCTTCAGTTCTGCCTTCTCTGCAACCGTGCCTTCTCCTTAGCTTCTTCTCCTTCAGCTTCCTCCTTCAGTCCTTGGCTTCTTCTACAACTCTGATCCTCTTCAGCTTTCTTCTGCCTTTAGCCCCTTTAGCTCCTTCTTCAGCTTTCAACCATGTCTTCTCCTTAGCTTCTTCTTCTCTACGGCTGCTCTTCTTTAGCTTCCTTCTCCTTCAGCTTCCTCTTTCTTCTTCTTTTCCCTGCAAGTGCAAAACCTACCCCTACGCTCCCCCGCGAACTCTCTCTCTTTTCTCTTCTCTCTTAGGCTCACTCTCCCAAAGCCTTCACGAGTAAACGGGTTGGGTTAGCGCACCCGGGACCAGGCCCACCAGCGTGGGTGGTGGGTGAGGAGTGCACATATGATCGGGTTAGGATACCAGGTCCGCGAAGCGTGGGGCGCTGACGAGGCATGAAGGGCGAGTGGGACCTCACCTCATGTCAGGAGGCGATAAGCCCCTGACACATTTTCATCTTATACCGCTCCTCTTGCTCTAAAGTTATCGAGGTGGGACTAAATGTCCCACCTGCTTTCTTGCACAAGCCCGCGGGTGTCGTGCTCAATTGCTTCTGCTGCAATGGTCTCCAAAGCCAATCTCCTGGCTGACAGTGTGCGTGATACGAATCCACGTCGCCTGGGACATGGAGCCTGGAGCGAGGCTGCCTGGTTCGAGCTTGCGAGCTGCTTCAAGCCTACTCTAATGGCGGCTGAGGTCCGAACCTACTTTCAAGTAAAACGGCCTTGCGGCCTCGTTAAATCACACAGGAGGCTTCGCCGTGACACGGTGAAGGTGTCTCGAGGGAAGGACATAAGGGCGGCCATGGCATGGTGATGGGTTTCTTCGGGGGGGATTGAGTGGAGGTTATGGCGATTAACGGAGAGGAAGAAATTAATCAGTGGAATGTGGCAGAGCTTCTGAGGTGTTTGGCGAGGTGGGTGGTTGTGTGGAATGACAGAAGCACCTCGCCAGTGGTCTGCCGGAGGTGGAGAAGATGGTGGTGGTCTGTGATTGTCGGGGCGTGAAAATAGAAATAGAGAGAGGGAAAATAAAGAGAAGAGAGGGGGGAAGTATCTGACCTAATTTAAGGATGAAGGGGGAAGAGATGGCGGTCGGCGCGTATCTGCTGTCATCGGAGACGAAGATCCCAATTGGAGGGGGATGGCGATGACGAGGAGGAGGCAGGCATGTGCGCAGGTACGGCGCGACGCGGACGATAGAGGCAGGGGCAACTCTGCCACTGGCATTGTGGCAAAGCAACGAGAGGAGAAGATATAGGTCGCCGGAGCTCGCTGGGCGTTTGGCTGAAGGAGAAGAGAAGAAATTGAGGGGTTATCTTTGGCCAAACCAAGCTGGGGATGGACGGGAGGACCTGGGGTGTCTTTTATAGTCGCAGGCAAAGGGCCTTGTGCTTGGAAGGCAAGCTTCCAAGCACGGTAGCCTCGTCGGACTTGGAAGGTCAAGAGATACCCAAATCTCTCATGCGTTCGCATGAGATATTGGGTGGAAATCAGAGCTTGAAATTAGGTTCTCACGATTGTGAATTCCTCAGAAAATCTCCCTTTCAAATTTAAGAGGGAGTCTCTAAGGAATCAAGGAGATATCCCTCTCAAATCCTCGCCGGAGTAGGATTCCTCCCCTGTAATGGTGGAGGGACCTAATTGCAAAGAATGACGAGGATGCGGGGGTGTCTGGAAGGGTTTTCAAAAGCTAGGGGCATCAGTGTAATTGGGTTGGACTATTTTGCAAAGTAGGTCAAGGTGAACTCCCCTTAGGTCCAAATTTTGGTATAAACCTAATTTGAACCTAAGAAATCTAATGGTGAAGTCGGATTTTAGGTTTGACCACATTTGACTGGGTATTTTACACAAAAACCTAATTTAGGATAAATATTTGACTAGGACCCCTATTTAGGTCAAAGTAGGTTCCAAAGGCCAAATTGAAAGTTCTAAACCCTAGAGGATATTTTTTCATAAATTTTATAGGATTTAAGTGAATTTTATCCTAATCAGAACCTTGTTGAATTAGGTGGGTCTGTTTTAGGGTTACAAGAAATCATTTAATTCCCAGATTTCACATTAACCCTTTTCTGATTGAACCAACCTACTTTTTATCTTATTAAAATCATTTGACCTATGTTTTGCCCCTGATAAGTCCCGTTGTTGTATTGCAATGGTAAAATTACAATTTTACCCTTTGTTTCTTGCTTTTCTTTCAAACCAGTTATTCCTTGAGTTAGGCCCTTCACTTGGTTATGTAGGAGCTTTTGTTCTCTTTTCTAGGTCAAAATGAGCTAGCTAGGGCTCATGATGGCATTCCCATCATAGCCATTCTGACCAACATTTAACCCATTTAATCTTTAGTTATAAAAATTATCTATTAATGGGTGGCCCAAGCTCGTTCAGGGATACATAGCGCTCAATTGGGCGAGACCAGACCCTATTTGAGCTCAGGCCTAGTTCTTAATTGGTGGATTTATGCTGATTCAAGCTACACACAGTATCCGGCCTCCCAGGCCCATGCTCACCCCCACAGGCATACGCACACACACCCATGTGCAGGCACGTGCAACGCACGCACCCGTACCCATACTCGTTTCATTTTACGTGCTGCACTGACGACCGAAGCATCGTCTTCACTTTTTGATATTATACCAGTGTTAGCGCTCGCGAACTCTTGATGTGGGACTTTATTTCCCTGGTCCTGTCCGATATCGGCCAAACTTCTGTCGACGATTCCTGCCGGCACAGTGACTCAATTCAATTGAGCAAAGGCTCGATCGAAAGCTCTTGATGTGATCTACATGATTATAGAACCTATAGCACTAATTTAGTGCTCAAGTGAGGTTAAGCCCTTCAATTCGAAGGGCAAAGATGGAAGGTTCACCACGGCCATTAAGGCCTGCAAAAGGTAAGTTCAGGTCTTTTGATCTGCAGGAGAGTGTCTGACCTCCAGATGAGGTCTGGACTCTATTCAGGAGGAGATTCCACATCTAACAGAGAAGAGAAGAGGTCCTATATAGCTTCAGAAAGATGAAGAAGCTTCTGAGCTTCACACAGGAGCTTCAGAGCTCAGATCTGAATTCTGAATAGCTCGACAGATAGATAATAAACTCAAAAAGGGAACTGAACAGATTCAGAAAGTTGTTTGAAACAAATCTGGGTGAGAATTGCAATCAAATCTCATAAAAAACACTGCAAACATTGTTGGGTTCCAGTTTGAACCCAAACTACACAGAAGATCAAATTTCATCTAAATCTTAGTAAAACTCATTAAATTCACTTAATTGATCTCTAAATAGATTTAGAAACTCAATCATCCCTCTAATTCAGAGCTTCAACCATTCAAACCCTAATTGCGGTTAAGGTTTGACTTAGGACCCTTCAGAGTTGACTTTCTTATTTTTAGCCTCTCAGATCAAATTAAGCACCTGTATCGATTCAAATTATCCTCAGTAATCTGATGCATACCTTAAAATCAGGTTTTGACGACTCTAGAGATACTCTCAGGCATCACCGCTTGAGAAGAAATGAAGGTTTGTTCAGTGGAAAATCCTAGAGGTTTTTAGATCAATAGAAGGTCAAGGATGAATTAAACAAGTCTTACTCTTGCTTTTGAACCTAAATTTGAAGTCTGAAATCTCTTATAGTAATCTCTCCAACTCCACCAGAATTGAAGAAGATGCAAATTGATACTGAACTCTAGATGATGAAATAACAAAAGAAACATTGAGACATGATCCTTAAACCTTATAGATTCATTCTGGAGCTTCTCGACACTTATCTAGGGTTGAAGTTCAAAAATGACTCACCGGAGCTCGCCGAAGCTCCGATGAGTTTAGGAGTGATCTCCTGGAGTTCAAAACTCCATGAAACTAATCTAGAAAAGTCTTCAAAGATTCCTGAAGTCACAAGGAACCTTAAGAATACAACGATTAAAGCAATTAGCAATCAATTCAGAAGATGTGCTTTGAATTCAGTTAAAATATAATCTGAGTTCTCGTGAACTCAGCGACGACCCTCTCACTCAATTGAGTGAGAGTTAAGGCTCATAAGAGCCTAGCGATGCTCTGTGTGGGTGGGGGGGGGGGGGGGGGGGGGGGGTTTAATTAGGTGGAGTAACTCTTTCGAGCTCTCCATTGACAAAGAGCTCAAAAGTTGGAACGGAATTAGGTGTTCACATACTACAAGTTAATTAAACTAATTAGGTTAGGACCGGGGCCCTTAGATTACAGAGAGGTGATGGAGGGCCCCAGCGAGTGTGTTCTAAGCTCAATGACCTCCGCCGTGGACAATGGAGGTCGCCAGTGAATGTGGAAGTGATCTAGGTAATTCAGCTACTAAAAGTGAGGAAAAAGAAATGCTATGAATTCATGATAAGATAAAAAAGGTGATCGATGTGTAAAAATAGCAAAAGAATGCTTTGGACAAGCTCAAAGATCTTTCCAGAGCTGGAGAAGACGGTGAATGAATTAAGCATAAAAACCTAGCTAAGCTATCTAATCTACTGAACTAAAACTATGCTAAACTTACCTACACCTAAGCCTACTGTTACCTGGACGATGGGGACAGAGAGAACTCCGTCGAAGGTTCATAATGGAGGAAGAAATCATAAGGAAGGGGATAGAACTCCGGTGAGAAGTTGAAGGCGGTGAGAAAGAGAAGATGATGCTCCAAGGCTCTGTCACAGTCGTCCAGAGAGGAAGAGGAGGTGAGAGAGATGAGTCCCTTATGCGGAGGAGCTCCGAAGGAAAGGTAAGAGGTCGCCGGAGGTAGCAGAGGAATAGCCTATCATCAGCCGCAGTTGGGGAAGAGGGAAAGGGGACCAACCCTTGAAATTGGAGGGGTCGAGGGGTATTTATAGGTTGCGGCAGTGAAGGGGGCAGTATTTGGATGCTAGAAGGTCTAGGTTCAAGGTAACCACCGGCGTCGGAGACAATGCCGGTGAGCTTAACCTCGAGCCCTAATTAGGATTTCAAGATCATCCAGACCGTAGGATGGAATGAAAAGGGTGAGCGCAAGCTCTAGGAGCTTGGCTAGGAAGGAATGACGTCGGATGTGAGGTGATCAGGTGGTGTCTTCACCGGTGCTTGTCAGCCGTTGAAGTGGCTAAAGAAGAAACGAAGAAGAAGAATAGTGTTCGCAGGGACCTAGGCATATGAAAAGTTAAGGACCTATGTGCATGAAAAGGACTCGCGTGCAATGAAACCTAAGGACCAAAATGTAAACTGAGGTTTTCAAGGCTTATTTTAATTTAATTCTTTTTCAAATTTTTATATGTGATTATAAATTAGATAGATATTATATATATACCTTGAATTTATGTTTTTGACCTTTTTAGCTTAATTTATTTAATTGATTAAATTACTTAAGTTATTACATACTTAAGTATAAATTATGCTTAAGTTAAATTAGATATTAATTAGGTAACTAATTAATGATATTTCGAGTCTATTTATTAATTAAGTTATAAATAATATTAATTGACTAATAATTTAGTATTTTTAACATATTTTAAGGTCCTTTATTACTTTGTCCCTTATGCTATAATTAACCCTTATATATGCATATTCCTAGGTAATTAACTAGGGAAACTAGTTAATTAGGAGTAATTAGAAGTCACGATGAGCCTCTCATCAGTGGATCCCTGAAACCCGATTACCCAAGCATCTGACCTGACATTAAGAAAAAGAAGGGGAAGAGAGAGAGAGAAAGCAGGGTTAGGGGGGTTTTGCTCTCACTAGCACTTGTGCGACACAAAGTTGCAAGGAAAAGAAAGAAGAGAAGAACAACAGAGTAGAGAAAGAAGAGAAGAGGAAGAAGTACAGTGTCCTCTTAGCACTGTAGTAGTGGACACTTAAGTTGTCTAGTTAAAGACTTTGTCATCTGATTTGCTTGCCAGGGAGTGCACTATGCACTTGGTTTAGTTGATATTATTTGAATATTTACTACTATTGTATAAGGATAATTGGTGATTCAAATCACCATTTTACCCTATTATTTTTGCACATTGGTACTTGAATTCTTGATACATCATTCTGAATTAAGTTTTGGTTGAAATTATTCATATCTTTTGATTCAAGTTGTGATCTTGAGATTTATTACAATACTTGCTCCTTGTGTTCGACCTCAGATTTCTTTTGAGCTATAAATTATATCTATTTTCACGATTTATTTGCTATACTACATTGCAACGACTTTTAAAACACCGATTTATCGTGTAAACAATACCTATAGTTAAAATAATAGAAACCTCATAAGAGAAGGAATACAAAAAACTCCACCAGGAGTGAAACCTTCCCCTCAAACTAAACTTCCTTATTTTAAATACAATGTATTTACCATTTTTCCCCCTTTTTGTCAATCAAACAAAAAGAATATAACAATATGCATAGACAATGACTAGGCATGAAATAAGATTGTAGAGAAACAATCATAAGAAGAAAACAAGCATATTAAAAGTCATAACAATCATAATTGAAGTCATACATCATTAAAAGACATAATAACCAATAAAAAAAACATGTTCAAATGTTCAATATGTGAAAATATAAACTAAAACTAATTGCGAGAGCATTTTCTGATAGACTTTGAGCATGTCTGCTTCTAGTTCTAGCACCATCATCACCATCATCATCATTATCTTCATCATCTTCATCATCTGGTCCATCTTCAGCATCTTCATCATCACTTTCATCATAAGAAACCTCTTCTTCATCTTCATTGTCTTCTTCCTCTTCATCATCATGAAGGATAGGTTCTTCCGCCATTGTAGATGAGACATGAGACGGGTTTTGAAAATGCTTTTGGTGTCTCTCACTATATTCTTTGGGTGCTTTTGGTTGAGTGTGCTTCCTTTGCTTAAGATGTTGAGTGGAAGAAGCAAAATGGGAGGACTCAACAGAAAGTGAAAGATCATAGAACTTGCATTCCATATGACGGAAAGCAAAGTTGAGATTTGAAATGTTTTGTCCAATTTAATTAAAAGTGTTAATCATATTGGGATCAGTTCCAGACACATTAGACAAATTGACCCAAGGAGTTTTAGCTTCTGGATATGGATAAGTTATAGGAACAAAAGCTGAGGATGATTCAGGAGGTGGATGAGAAGAAGATTGAGCATTTGGATCAACTTCTTCTTCTTCACCTTTACTAGATGATTCCTCTCTAGCTGGTTTTACTCTCATTTTTTGGAGAGTGGACCACTTGAAATAGATCACTTTTCTACACACAGTAAAGTTAGAGAGATCGATTTTACTCTTTAGAAGAATGTGAGGTACAAGAATACCAGTTGGAAGAGCTGAAGCACGATAATGAGGTCTTAAGAAGTAAATAAATATCGTGCTCCAATTTATAGGAAAACTTGTTATAATAACATAGATTAAGGGTAAAATGTCTATAGGGATTTTGTGGAATCCCGAGAATTTGGCCCTTAGGTTCCATGCTAAAATTTTAAATAGAACTCTAGCAAATAAAGTCATGTTTGGGACAACCAAAGCTTTTCCCTGACAGTTAGAGAGCAAGAGTGTTTCATGAATTTTTGAAGTCGGGAATTTCACCTTAAGAGTATCAAAAGCATGACCTTCATTAGAACATTGGGTTATAGTGGATAGGAATTTGGGTGTAACAATTATCTTTTGACCAAAAATGCTTGAAGTTAAGACAAGATAACCTCGATTGTCTTGTTCTTGGAGATTTGCAAAAAATAAACAATTAACATTAGGATAAACTCTAGGAACATCCGCAAAAAATGACTCATCAAAGAAATGCATGAGGTTTTGTTCAGATAAGCGAGTGGTGAAGTTAAAGAGTTGTAAAGAAAAGTCTTTTCACTCAATTGGCCTACAATGGTGAAGCTTTAGGCCCTTATACCAACGAAACTTTGATTTGGCATCCTCATTGATGCAAAATTTATGAGATACATCTTGAAGTACCTTTCCCTTACTCTTAGATTTAAGTGCCATCTAAAAACATGCAACAAGAGTAGGAGAAACAATGAGTAAATCCGAATATTTCCTTTGATGTGTGCATTCAAAAACAGACTTAAGCCTGCATGTACCAATTCTGATGATTAGTACTTGTACCTGCTGTCAAAAGTAGGCTCCGCTGCACCCAGCTAGTATCGGTACTGGTGATAGGTACCGGTACCATCTGGTACCCGACGAGAAATAGAATGCAGCAACAGGGATGATTTAGAGGAAATTGAAAATGAGTTGAAGAGAGAATAAAGATATAAGGATCTACAAAGATGAGAAAATACCTAGAGTTGAGTCTTTGAGGAGATCCTTCTTCTTCTTCTCTTTGGCTAGGGCTTGGAGATGGTCTTGGAGAGAATGAGAACTAGGTTTTGGAAGGAACAAAATGGGACAAGTGTTTACACTTGACCTCTTTTATATGGGATGGGTCATGTGCTAGTCACATGACCACTTAAGTGGTTGAGAGAAATTTCAATGTACAACTTAAGTATTGAAAATAATGTAGTCAATGACCTAAGTTAAGCAACTATATTGCAAACAACACCCTGATATTTCCAGAAATATAGAAATATTACAGTATACCCCTTTTTAGCAAAAGTGGGTAAATTACAGTTAGATCCTTAGGAATTTTTATAATTACAAACAAGTTACAAAGCAATCAAACTTTTAACTTTGAACTTCTTTAATTGTACAAAGTCCCAATTTTCTTCTTATAAAGTACAATCTCTTTGCTGCAAGAGGTTTTGTAAAAATGTCTGCCAATTAATTTTGTGTATCTATAAATTCTAATTGAATGACAACTTGTAGCACATTGTCTCTAAGAAAATGGTGTCGAACATCTATATGTTGGGTACGTGAATCATGTATTGGATTTTTGGATAAATTAATTACACTTGCACTATCACATAGAATTTTAGATTGCGCAAAAGATAATCCAAAATCGAACAAAGTCTCACTCATCCAAATAACCTGAGAGCAAGCAAGTGAAGTAGCAATATATTCTACTTCAATCGTGGAAAGTGAAACACATGTCTATTTTTTAGAGAACCATGAAATAAGAGATTCTCCAATAAAATGACAGGTGCCACTAGTGCTTTTTCGATCTGTTCGACTCCCTGCATAATCTGCATCACTATAGGATAATAAATATAAGGTCTGTGCTTTAGGGTAAAAGAGACCAAGATCTCTTGTGCTATTTAGGTATCTAAATATTCTTTTTACTATGTTTAAATGAGATTCCTTTGGCTCGGATTGGAATCTCGCACATAAATATGCAGCAAAAAGAATATCAGGTCTAGAAGCTGTAAGGTATAGTAGTGTTCCTGTCATACCCTGATATTTCTTTTCATCTACCTTCTTGCCGGATAGAACTTCACCAAGAGAAGTAGATGGAGCAATTGGAGTCTCTTTTCCATTTACTTTTTCAAAGTCAAACTTCTTGAGAATTTCGAGAACATATTTTATTTGACTAATGTAAATACCAGTGTCTAATTGTTGGATTTGGAGGACTAAAAAGAATCTGAGTTCACCCATCATACTCATTTCAAACTCAATCTTCATAGTTTCACAAAAATGCTAACACAGGGACTCCTTGGTTGATCCAAATATAATATCGCCGACGTATATTTGAACTAACAGGATATCATTTTCTTCTTCCTTTACAAAAAGAGTTGAATCAACAACTCCAATTCTATATCCTTGCTGGAGAAGGAAGGACCTAAGTCTATCATACTAGGCTCTAGGAGCTTGTTTAAGTCCACATAACACCTTATTGAGCTTGAATACATGCTCTGGGTGTGCTGGGTCCTTGAACTTAGGAGGCTGATGAACATAAACTTCTTCCTTAATATAAACATTAAGAAAAGCGCTCTTGACGTCCATTTGAAATAACTTGAATCCCTTTGCATTTGCAAAACAAGTAGCATCCGTATGGACTCCAAGTGAGCAACATTAGCAAATGTCTCATCAAAGCCAATTCCCTCCTGTTGGTTATATCCTTGTGCTACAAGTATGGCTTTATTTCTGATTACTGAACCAGATTTGTCCAATTTATTTCGGAACATCCACTTGGTTCCAATAATGGAATTACCCTCTGGAGAGGGTACTAAGTCCCATATATTGTTCCTTGTAAATTGGAGTAGCTCCTCTTGCGTAGCTACAACCCATGATTCATCCTTTAATGTCTCATCAACTTTCTTGGGTTCAAGTTGAGAAACAAAGGCATTAAATACAAAATCGACTCTAAAATGAGATCGGATTTTTATATCTTGTTCAATATCACCTATAATTTGACCTTGAGGGTGATCCTTATGGTATACCCATTCTTTTGGAAGATCATGTACATTTCGTGTATCTTCCATTTTTGATACATCGATGAAGGGGGTATTTTTATCATCAGAATTTAAATGATTTGGTTATGATTCTCCTAAAGTTGTTTCATCAAATGAAACATGCAGGGATTCTTCAACTACAAAAGTCCTTTTATTAAAGACTCGATAAGCTTTGCTTCTTGTTGAATATCCAATAAAGATACCTTCATCACCTTTAACATCAAACTTATCAAGTCGATCTCAGGTGTTTAATAAATAACATCGACTTCCAAACACCCTAAGGTATGAAATCCTATGAGACTTCTCATAATAAAGCTCATATGGAGTTTTCTTAAAAATAGGCCTTAAGAGAGTTTTATTTAGAATATAACATGTCGTATTAATAGCTTCACCTCAGAAATATTTTTGAAGCCTAGACTCCAAGAGCAAGGTTCGAGCGCATCCTTGTAGAGTGTGATTCTTGCGTTCTACAACTCCATTTTGAGATGGTGTCCGAGGAACTGAAAATTCATGGGATATGCCAGAATTAACACAAAAACTTGAAAACTTTTCATTTTCAAATCCACCCCCATGATCAGTCCTAAGTCTAAGGATTGAAGATGATTTTTCCTTTTGAAGTCTTCGAGCAAGACTTAGGAAGGAGTCAAACGAGTCATCTTTATGTTTCAGGAAGATGACCCAAGTGAACCTTGAGAAGTCATCAACAATAACTAGGCAAAATTTTGATCCATTTAGGCTCTTAAATCGTGTTGGCCTAAATAGATCAAAGTCTAACAACTTTAAGGGACGTGTAGTTGAGACTAAGTCTTTTGGTTTAAAAGAAGCTTTGTGCATTTTTCCGAGTTCATAAGATTTGCACAATGCATCTTTTTTGTAAGTTAGCTTGGGTAGACCCCTTACTAACTCATTTTTGACAAGCTTATTTAGGTATTTGTGATTTATGTGACCTAGCCTACGGTGATATAAATCTACTTCAACAAGAAAGGTAAGTAGATATTTTACAAATTTCTCTTGTGAAAAATGAAGAGCATAGATATTTTCATATCTAAATCCTTCAATTAGAATTCCATTAGTTCCTTCTTTTAGTATTTTAAAACCAATTTTAGTAAATAATACATCACATCCATTATCACATATTTGACTAACACTAAGCATGTTATGTTTTAAATTTTATACCAAAAGAACATTTCGTACTTGCTTAGAGGAATTACCTATGGTACCTTCACCAATAATGCGACAACGTTTGTTGTCGCCTAACTTGACATGCCTTCCATCTTGTATTCTCGTCTATTTGATAAAGAGGTCGGAGTGTCCCGTCGTATGCTTGGAACACCTACTGTCTAGGATCCACTTATTTTTCTTGACCTGCAAAAGAATTTAATACATCTGATTTAGGAACCCATTTTCTTTTGAGTCCTTAATGGTTAGTTCCCTTCAAATCCTTAGATTTATAGATCATTTTTGTGTTGGATCTACAATTCTTAGGATTCTTGACCTTTTGATAAATCCATGCATGCCTAGGTGCATGTGATTTATTTTGTGTGTTTTCTTTTATTATGAAATTTTTCTTTTAAGTTATTACAAAATTTTGTATTTAACCTAGTTGTTTTAAGATTATTTAAAGTTTCCTCAAAATGTTCATAACTATCTTTTAATTCTACTATCTTTGCATGCAATTGTTAGCATCTTTTGCTATATCTAACTCTATTTCTAAACATGATTTTTCTATCTCTAAAGTCTTATAACTATTATGCAAGACTTTATTTTCGTTTTTAATCAACCTAGCTTTGTGATACAAGTATTCATATGCTTTTAGCAACTCATTACAAGTGACTTCAGAATCTACCTCATTTTCCGAGCTGTTGTTGTTGCCATCAAACACAGATGTGCAACTTCGGTTTCCTCAAATTCTTCGAAGGGTGATTCGGTGACAGAATCACTGTCATCCTAGGTTGCTTTATATGCCTTTCTTGAGATCTTCTTCTTCTTCCGATCAACTTCTTTGTCTTTCTTATTTTCTTCCTTCTTCTTCTTGATCATTGGACAATCTTTTCATACGTGTCCCCTTTTCTTGCATTCAAAACACACTGTCATTTGAAAATTTATTCACTTTCTTACCTTGCTTTCAGATGAATCGTCGAAAATGTCTTATTAGAAGAGCAAGCTCTTCTTCTTCGTCGAAGTCAGAATCGTCGAAATCTGAATCCTCCTTTAGAGCTTTGAAAGAAAACTCCTTCTTGCTTGCTGATTTCCCTTTGTTCTTGTTCATGTTCTCCAGTTGGACCTCATACGTCATGAGGCTTCCAATCAAGTCGTCAAGAGAAAGGACTGAAAGATCCTTTGCCTCTCGAATCGTTGTCGATTTCGGAGACCAGTCACTTGTAAGGGACCTCAAGATCTTCCTTACAAGTTGCTCTTCAGTGAATTGTACTCCCAAATTCTTCATAGGGTTGATAATGTCTCCAAATCTTATGTACATTGCCTTGATTGTTTCACCTTTCTCCATCCTAAAACACTCATAGCTTTCTGTTAAAATAGATATGTATGTTTCTTTAACTTTACTAGTACCTTCATAGGTGACTTGCAATGTGTTCCATATCTCGTATGCAGACTCGCAAGCCAAGATACGATTAAATTCTTCCCTTGTTAATGCACAATAAAGCACGTTCATTGCCTTCACGTTGCCGGCAATTTTCTTCTTTTGATCCACCATCCATGCTACTCGTTCTTGCGGCTCTGGATCCAAGTACTTTTCTTGAATGAGTGTCCATGACTCCTCATCCATTTCCTTGAGGAAGATTTGCATCCTTCTCTTCCAGTATCTATATCCTATCCCATTGAAGTAGGGAGGACGTGTCAATGGCTGTCCTTCGGTGCGCTTAGTTGACGATGCCATAGCGAGTAAGGATTTTTACTTCTCGCAACCCGCTCTGATACCACCTGTAGGATGTAAAAGGCACAAGCACACTAGAAGGGGGTGAATATTGTGGTAGACAAAAATATTCAAGCAAATCAAACCATAAAAAATAACACTAAATGTATAGTGGTTCCCCTTACTTGAGTACTCCACTACCTAAGTCTCCCGACTTAGAATCTGCTATAAACAAAGGTAATTAACGGGTTACCTCAACCCAATTACAAGATAGAATAAGAGCAAAATGATACAGGTGTAAGCAAGTAACAATAAAGCTTACAACTAAATTCCTAAGTCTCCAACAAGAATTTGCTTAATAAAATGATTATATACTAATCTAATGAGAGCACACTAAAGCGAAAGATTTTACGATGAAGAATGAGATCGCTTGAAAGAGGTTTGTTGCGGAAAGTATCACCTTCATAAAAGCAACAAATCAAGAATCCTTGCAGCTAGAAATGTGTAATATGGGAATTAGGAGCAAGGAGACAATATTTGCTTGTTGTTATGTGCAAATGACACCCACAAGATGTTTATATAAGCCACTAAACACCTTCTTTACGATTAATAGCCATTAGGGGCAATTTGGGAAGATTAGATATAGGATTAATTGCAAAATAGCCGTTCAGATTAGTCACAACAGTTAGTTGGTACCGGTACTAAAGTTGTGGTACGGGTACTAACTGCTCACAGATGACCAATAGTCAGCCCAACAAAGCCTGGGTACCAATACTCATCATGGGCACCGGTACTCAGTGCTTACAGTTGAGTACCAACTGAGTCACTAGGTACCAGTGGTACCTGTGACTTACAGATTTGGAACCTGTGACCTACATGTACCGATACTCATGATGAGTATCGGTACTTGTTCACAGTTTGGGATTAGAATCCAAACCTGTGCCAAGTAACAAGAATGACTTATGATCATTAATCTAAGTGAAATTTGAACATAAAACCATGATCAATATGACAACGAAACGATGAATTTTCAAACGATTAAATGAACAAGAGAATTATTCCTAATTATCTCTATTTTGATTTTAATTCCTAAGTCATTTATCTTGTTAAGAGACATATATAATCTAGATTATAAAATATATGAACAAAAAAGAAACAGTCTTCAATCTTAATGCCATCATTACTTCTTTCATCCATCCTTAGATCCTGTTATTTCCTGAAAATAACACTTCATAAACTCATAAGATTTAAAACAATTTTGTGAACACCAAAACATAAAAGAGAAGTAGAACTAGGTTCCAACACACAGTTTAGATCCATGCATCCCAGAACAATAAGGGTACTTTCTTTCCATAATTTAAAATTAGATCCATTTAATTTTGAAATAGCAGTTATGGCAGATGCAGAGGAGTTAACTGAAAACAAAGGAAAAAAATGAAATACATGCTCAGAATCAACTAAACTAAACAATATAATCATTAATATTATAAAAGACAGTCTTAAGAATGATAAATAACTACTGAAGACACTCATGTAAGTAATCAAGCCATCTTTGGATTAACTTAACTATCCACATGAAACCTAATAATTCAATAGAAAATTTATTATTAAATGTATGCATTCAGTCATGGGGCGGTTCACCTTTGGGTTAAGCGCCCCATACAGGAATACCACATACACAGTTGTTTTAATGTTTTAAATAAGCTCGCACAAGAAGCAACCCGCTTTGGCAAGAGTCACTAAATGTGACAAACTACTTAATACATTAAAACCAATCACTAATATTCATACCAAAATAATCATGATCACAAAATTATATCCGAATCAACACATCAGTACTAGTACTCATGATGGGCACTAATACCAACAACAATGATCAAGTATCGATACTGGACCTTATGTACTAGTACCAGAATGATGTGTACCAGCACTGCATCAATACTGAACTGATCCTGGAACCATTACCAATATCCTACTTGTACCGGTACTCTTGATTAGTATCCGTACCCCATCGCTGACCAGTATCACACATGTATCGATACTCATCATGAATCCATCGTAATGGAAGCATCGAGGAGATCATGGAGATCCTCTAGAATCGTAGGGTTTGCTTCTCCAACGAGAGGCGATGGTAATGGAACTTCCAGAGGGTTTGAAGAGCGAGAATGGAAGAGAACTGAATGGGAGCGTACCCTTGGGTTCTGTCATGGGCCCTATTTATATTTTTTCTACGATGGGATGCAAAAAACTGAATGCCCATTTCGCTCGCACCTCTCCAGGGACCATAACCGCTAAATATGAAATGACAATCCCACCCATTAACGAGCGACAACCGAGTTGCAATTAAAACGGTATTTTATGTGTCATTGTTGTAGTATATTTGTCACAAATGCAAATCAATGTAGCGTCATTTTTATTTAATTATAATTTTTACTGGTTTATTTTCAAGTCGTTTACTAGGAGGCAGTTATTGATATACATCACTCTCTAAGTCCAAAAATGTTCTTTTATTCCAAAAATGTTAATTTTATTTACAAAAAGAATGAATGAATTAAACAATGAATGAATGGGTTAATTATATACAAAAGAATCAATTATTTCTATCTACAATGCCTTAAATAAATTCACAAATAATAAGCATTAAAAAATGACTACTACTACACTGTGTTAATTATATACTACTATAACTAACATCTAAGTATAGGTACAAAAATAGCTACAAATATCTACTAGATTAAGTTATACTAACATGCTAATACCTTTAGTAATATATAATATATATATAGTGACATTTACGTACATTACTATAGCCCTAGTAACATATATACATAACCTACGGTAAAAAGGACTACTTATACTAACGTATATACATATATATAGTGACGGCTATATCCGTCACTAAAGCCTAAGGTGGTTTATATACAAATAACAGCTCAAACAGTTGCTTACTCTTATACGTATACATATAAATATGTTACTTGTATACATATACCTTATTTATATACATATATATATACTTACACTATTTATATACATACACCATTGTACTTATATTATAAGTATTAGTATACATATACATATACATATGTACACAGATACGCACACACAAACCATACTCGGTGTCCAACACTTAGCCGCTTGCAGGCTCGCTCTCTCTTTTCTTCATTCTTCTTTTCATTACTCTTCACGACACTTAGTTTAATTAGGTCGTTCTCTCCTCTCATAACACACTCATTCACTGTTTGCAAGCCTAAACTGTTGTTTAATGGGTGGGCTAGCCCACGTTCGAAGGGTATAGAGCTCTCATAAGGGCGGGACTAGACCTCTACTAATGGGCCAGCCTTAGTTTTATTTAGGTACATTTTTGCCAATTTAGGCTCAATATCAGACCCACATGCTCGTATGCGCCTGCACACCCACGCACGCACACACCCATGCATGCCTACAGGCGCACATAACACGCACCTCGAGGATCTGACCCGTATGCTCAATTGAGTTGCGCATTGCGCTGATGACCGAGGAGGTAGCAATGGAAAAGCATTATATGCAGCGTTGCATGGTTTAACACAAACGATGTGGCGCTATTGTGAAGTGCCCAATTGGCGCATGTTGCGAATTGCTATATTTGATTTCAAGGTTTTTGGCCCTCAATTTGAGGGCCATATTTTAATCTAAATTAAAATTAAATTATATGATTACAAAGCCCTTATATAAGGATATCTAATTGTATAATTTATTTACAAAAATATGTTATTTAAATATATAATAAAATTAGTTAAAGTTGGCTATTTATACATGTTAAATTATGTGTTAATTTCTTGATTAAAGTATAAATTAGTTAATTAATCATACAATTGACCTTAAACAGAGTTGATTTACATAATAAATGATTTATTACACATTTTTATTGTATTTTAGAAACTTTATTTTAATTTATTTACATTTAAATACTCATTTAAGTTAGTTTTACACATAAATAATTTATAAATACTATAATACGCTAAAATATAGTATAAATAGGTTGAAAATACTCAATATAATATTATACAAATGTATATTACAAATTTCTTCATTATTAACTTAAATGACTAATTTAATTTATTTTAAGTTAATAAATTACTTAATTAATTTAATAACTTAATTACGCATTATAATTTACCTAACTAAATTAAATTACATGTATTATACAGTTCATATTACATGTTTAAATATGCATATACAATATTAGATACAATTATGTACATTTAGATAGGTTTGTATAATTACTTAGGTTATTTTGTATTTAAGTTAATATAAATTAATAGATACTATCCAATAAAGTTATATATACAATAAATCATCCTAAATATTTAATTTAATACATAGAATACATATATAAGTTAATTATGTACATTATCTACATATTATATAATATATACATATAGCTTAGGTTTAAAATAATATTTACAAGTATGTACATAATATACAAGATATTTTTGGGTATTTTGGGGGTTTTTCTAATTTTTATAGATTATATATATACAATATAGATAAGGGATGAGAGAGAAAGGGAAGGATGAGAGAGAAGTTGTTACGAACGCATCTTCAAGATGTCTGGGAGGTGGCCCAAATGTCTGACCAGACGTCTGGAACCACTTCCAGATGTTTGGGATTTGATTTCTACGGCATGCGCGTTTTCGTCTGCGCGCCTGTGCGCCCTCCTGCGACGCCTCTTTTCCCCTCTCTCCTCCGCAGGCGCAGCGCTGCCCCCCCTCTCTCTCTCTCCCCGCACGGCTTTAAAAGGGCCCTCGCCCTCTCCCTCACTTTCATCTCCTCCGCTCCCTTCTTCTTCTTCTTCCAGCCAGTGCGAGAGTGAGCGAGCGGCGGCAGCTGCAGCCGCGGCGGGTGTGCGGGAGGAGGCATTGCGCGAGGGAGGAGACGCTTGGCCGTGAGGGCTCGAGCGTGCCGGGGCAGCTGGAGCCGGCCGGCGGGGGAGCAGCGGGCGCGGAGTGACGGGGGAGGGCTGCTGCAACTCGAGCAGCAGGCGGACGAGGCACGGCCCGGCCGTGAGTCGCGGGCGGAGGGCGAGCGGAGCTCTGATTTTGGAAATTTTTCCAGAATCAGACATCTGTGCTTCCAACCAGACGACGGGGACGACATCTGGAGGACTGTCCAGACGTCTGGCAAGTAAGTTATTTTCGTCCTTCGTCCTTTTCTGCGACCCGTTGTACTGAGAACGATGAGTGGGGTACATGCGGGCTCTGAGATTCGCAACCAATGCGAATCAGACGTCTGGCCGTAGTGACAGACGACGAGAACGACTTCCAGACGTCCGGGGAGACCATCGGACGTCTGGGAACTAGGCCAGACGCCCCCACAGGCTTATGGACGTCTGAGAGACTACGCAGAACAAAGGTACCATCTGATCCACATTTTAAGACATCTGGAAGAGGTTCCAGACGTCTGATTTTGGACTGCTTCGTCGTTTTCGACCCATTTAGGACCTGTTCGGAGTCCGTTTTCCGCGTTTCGAGTTGCGTTCTTTTCGGAATAAGATCCTCTACCCGTTTCCAATAATTATATACTGTTCTGAGAAACTCCTTGTGTTTGATCCTTGTGTTAGGACCCCGTTCCATTGCAGTCTCGGGGTTGCGGAGGCACGCGGGATTTTCGACCACGCCCCCAGTACTTCCGTTGTAGCTGGTAGAGTGGCTTTAGAAATTATTAACATAAATTGTTACAATTATGGAACAATTAATAGAACCTAGGGCATTGCATGAATCCTAGGAATGAGAAACCAGATTGAATGATAGATCCTAGGGTATTGCATGAATCCTAGGGCTGGAAAACTATATTGAATGATAGATCCTAGGGTACGGCATGAATCCTAGGACTGGAAAACTAGCGAAATGATTATACATATTGCAGTCTTGGAAAATGTGGAAAGGAAATAATAACTTCCTGTAAATTGATTTAACAGCTGCCTGTTATGAATAAATGAACATGATTGAGAATATGGGTTTTATGAACGTGAAACTGGAAAGGTGAAACCTGAATGTGCTGAGTTAAAAGAGCTGGAACCCTACGAGGAATTAGGAGTAGAACTCCTGGAAAGAGAATGAAATGGAACTGAGAAAGAAAGATGTGGAGGTGCGTAGTCTCTTGGGTACGTAGTGCCAGGGGAAGCACCTGTTACCTACTTAGTGCAGAGCGGAGCCAGCCGCCCCAGGGACCCGGGGTTAAGTCTGGCCACTTTGTACCGACTTGTTGGCCCTCGAGTACACAGTATCGGGGAGATCTACTTGTATAGAGAGAGAGCTAGCCACCCCACGGGCCCCAAGGTTCAGCTAGCCATCCTATACCGACTTGTTTGGCCCACTGGGCAAACCAGGGTAGTCAGGCAAGGGTGCGCGGACTGTGGAGGGGCAAGACCCCTGTTTGGTTACTGTGGAGGGGATGGACCCCTGTTACTGAGAGGGCTCTGCCCTATACTGGTTCCGTGCTGTGCTTTGGGTGCACCCGTTAACGGAAACGACTGACCGCGTGCCAGTACGGGGTAGCTACCCGTGAGTTTACTGCACGTGCCGTAGTCACCGTTACGTCTGTCAGTGACCTTGGGGTGGTTGACTGAGAGTAGGATCACCACGGGGGACTCTCCCGGCCAGGAGAGCACCACGTGTTACTTCTACTATTCGGAAAAGACTGCAATCAAGATCGTTCCCACGAGGAACATTCGAGATCAAGTGAAGGATCTGAGAAATATATAGATTATGAAACAATAGAAAGACATAAATAAAGGAAGAAAGAAAATAAAACAGCTACTGTACACTTTACTGCTTCTTTAGTTTAGCTGCCACTCTACTCAGCGTTTCGCTGACGTGTTACACTCGTTACTTTTCAGGACCAGGTGTTGAGCAGCCAGGGTCAGCGGCTGCAGAGGACGCTGGGCCGAGTAGGGTCCAGTAGAGTTACCACTGTTCTTTTGTGCCCTTTTTGTTCCACTGTAGTGAGTAGTTCTTGTTACTCTCTGTACATTTCTTTGCTCGTAATTCTTGTTATATTATAAATGTTGTTCTACTGTTGTGGTGGTACATGCTGTAGTAGTTCTTTTTCTTATTGCTGTATTTTGTTATTGCCAGTTATATTTCATGTTGAATGTGGTTTATTTTACTGCTCTTTTGGTTACTTCCTCGTTGGACGACTAGGTCTTGGGATTAGTCGAGTCGGTCCGGTTCTCGTGTCTCGCAGGGACTCAGGAATCGGGTCGTTACAGAAGTTCTTTTTGTGAATTTTGATCTTAGGTTTGTTATTAAATTCTAAGGTATACTAAACCGTCGGCTGATATGTTCTACCAAGCTGAAGGTTCAGAGTACCTTGAAACTTGACTCACACTTAGAAAAATACCTAATCTTACTGAAGACAGGTTTATTTTATTTTTTACAATTTTTTTTATGATTTTTATTGATAAGTAAATCAACCCAAGTTTAGGCCTTAATGAATGTTGGAAAATGAACCTGAGGCCTTAGATTTTAGTTTAGGAGTTGGAAAGGGTGTCTGCACATTCAAAAATGTCCAACACAATATATGAAAGATATTTGAAGCATTAAACAAGGTTTTTAACATTAATTTCATTAATAAACCAAATTGAACAGTTAAATCAATTACACGTAACTAATAAAGGAATTAAAAACCTTTACAAGCCATCCACAATCTGATTTTAAACTTCACAAATACAAGAATGCTTATTACATGAGATTCTAACCCTATACAACATATCAACTACTTGAATTCCTAAAAATCAATTCAAAAACCCAACTCAAATCCTTATCCAGAAATGATGTTACTACTGCCTGATTTATCAGCTGAGTCAGCTGCTGCTATTGCTGCAGCTCTGCTACTATTGCTGCAGCTTTGATCAGACCAAATATGTCTGATTTGAGGGTTCTCAAAGTCACTTCAGATCTAGAAACCTAGATATATGGGTCAAATAAATTTCAGAAATGACATTTAATCCATAAATCCCACTAAAAATAGAGAGGAACTCCACTAAATGTAGCTACTATGCAGCCTTTGATATAATGATTTGGGAATCTTGAGACAACTCAACTTCAAAATCAATTCTATGCATGAAAATCTTCATTGAATGCTTTTGGAAAGCAAATTTAATCTCAGATTTGAAATGAAGAGTTACATTCCATGACAAACCATCTCAAAGTCTTTCTTAACACTTCTGAAATCCAAGGTAATCCAAATAAAACTCCCAACAATCCTTGCAATCCTAACATGTTCTTCACCTTACACTATAGACAATGTAAGGTGAGGATTCATGATCATATTTCAATAGCATTTCAGTTCAAAAGTGTTTTAAAACTTTCTTCAACAAATCTAGGACTCATTCAAATAGGGTTAAAAATTGCATAGCCTCGAAAAATACACCTAATCTAATCTCCATCTTATGCCATAGACAGCATGAAGAGAGAGTTTAGATTAGTCACTAAACTCCATTAAAAAATGAATCCCAAATTCTCAAATCCCTCAATAATGAACCACAACCCTAAATAAGATAAAATCAAAGTCACATCTGCGAAAACCATCAATTTAGATTATTCCAAATCAGAATAGGGTCATTTGTGCATTCATAGACTGGATGATATGAACCTTAAGATGCAATTACCACAAATAACAGATCTAAGAGTTAGAGAGCTCTAGATCTGCTAATGGCCTGAAGGGTGGGTGAATGATGAAGTCGTTGAGGAAATTAGAGAATGTGAGTTGTAATTGTGGAGTAAGGGGGTCTCACGACTCGGTTCCCGAATCCCTACAGGACACGAGAATCGGACCGACTCGACTGATCCCAAGACCCAGTCGTCCAACGAGAAAGTAACCAAAAAGCAGTAAAATAAACCACATTCACCATGCAAGTAACTAACAGTAACAAAAGTACAACAGTAAAGAAAAGAACTACTACAGTACATACTATCACAACAGTAGAGAACTAAAAACAGATACAAAAATATGAAGTTTACAATAAAAGAGTACAAGGTGTAACATAAATACTCACTACTACAGAAAATGGGTACACAAAAGTACAACTACTGGGCTCTACTAGGCCCAGCACCCTCCGCAGCCGTAGGCTCTGGCTGCTCAACACCTGGTCCTGAAAAAGGTGACAATTATGACACGTCAGTGAAACGCTAAGTAAAGTGGCAACCAGTTAGCTAAGAAAACAGTAAAGGTGGACAATTAGCTGTTATTTTTAATTTATTTCTTTATTTCTCTATTTACTCTTTCTTGATTTATTTCTCAGGTCTTTCTCTTGATCTCGAATGTTCTTTGTGGGAATGATCTTGATTGCAGTCTTTTCCGAAAAGTAGAAGTAGCACGTGGTGCTCTCCTGGCCGGGAGAGTCCCCCGTGGTGGTCCTACCCTCAGTCAACCACCCCAAGGTCGCTGACAGACGTAACGGTGACTACGGCACGCGCAATAAACGCACGGGTAGCTACCCCGCACTGGCACGCAGTCAGTCGTTTCTGTTAACGGGTGCACCCAAAGCACAGCACGGAACCAGTATAGGGCAGAGCCCTCTCAGTAACAGGGGTCCATCCCCTCCACAGTAACCAAACAGGGGTCTTGCCCCTCCACAGTCCGCGCACCCTTGCCTGACTACCCTGGTTTACCCAGTGGGCCAAACAAGTCGGTATAGGATGGCTAGCTGAACCTTGGGGCCCATGGGGTGGCTAGCTCTCTCTCTATACAAGTAGCTCTCCCCGATACTGTGTACTCGAGGGCTAAAGGTCGGTACAAAGTGGCCAGACCTAACCTCGGGTCCCTGGGGCAGCTAGCTCCATTCTACACTAAACAGGGGGACAGTCGCTCTCCTTGGTACTCCGTACTCAAGGGCTAGCTCACTTCCCCATCCACTTTCCCAGTTCCATTCTATTTATTTTCCAGGAGCTCTACTCCTAATTCCCGGTAGGGTTCATACTCATATTTCTCTGGCCAAGCCATACTAGGTTTCATCATTTTAATTTCATTCGCATATAGCTCGTGTTTCCAACATTTAATAACAATTTATATACAAGCAGCTCAAATTTAGTTTCCAAACAACAGGAATTGCATGTAGCAGTTACTAGCAACAATACTCTACATTTCACAGGCAGCTGTTATCCAATTACATGCAATTATCATTATTCTGTCTACTTATCCAAGACTGCAATTTAGGTATTCAAGACATTCGTTTTAGTGTTTCTGTTCCTAGGATTCATGCCACACCCTAGGATCTATCATTCAATCTAGTTTCAAGTCCTAGGATTCATGCCATACCCTAGGATCTATCATTCAATCTAGTTTTCAAGTCCTAGGATTCATGCCATACCCTAGGATCTATCATTCAATCTAGTTTTCATGTCCTAGGATTCATGCCATACCCTAGGATCTATCATTCATTTCAAAGATGCATTAATGTTTGTAAATAACTAAGGGGAGCCACTCTAGCCACAAAATCGGGAGTAATGGGGGTGTGATCGGCAAGCCCACGTGCCTCCGCAACCCCTAAAGCCACAACAGAACGATGTCCTACACAAGGATCAATCACAAGGAACCACTCAGAACAGGATAAAAGTATTTCATACAAGTAGAGGAACTAATTCTGAGAAGAATGGAATCTTAAACGCGGAAATCGGACCTCGAACGGACCCTAAACGGGTCAAAAACGATAACTCTGACTCAAATCAGACGTCTGGAACACCTTCCAGACGTCTTAAAAAGTGGTCCAGGTCATACCTCACTCTACGTTGCTTTTCAGATGTCCAGGGATCCTGCTGAACCGTTTAGACCCAATTCCAAACGTCCGGCCACCTCTCTGGACGTTTGGAGACGCTCTCCGCTGTCTGGTGCCGTGCCCAAACGTCTGAACTGTGTGGGAGGGCGTGTCCCCGCGCCTTCCCAAAATGAAACCTGCACGAACACATCTCAGAACTTCGGCGAAACAGCCTGCATGGCCGTATCTGCAAAAAGGAGGTAGAGGAGAAATTTCGTACCTCTCAGTCGTCTGGAGCTCCCTCCAGACGTCTCCCACGTCGTCTAGATGTAGGTCCAGACGTTTGATTCTGGGAAAATTTCCCAGAATCAGAACCTCCTCATCTTCTTCCCACTGTGCACGAGCTTACCACGCAGCCGTTCGTCCGCTGCTCGAGCTGCAGCAGCACCAGGGGGAATCTCCCCAGCACGAAGCTCCTCCGCGCGCACACCGACCAGCCTCGAGCTGCTCCGGCGGGCTCTCTCTCTCTTTCTCTCACGCTCTCCCTCTTCTTCCTTCTCACTGCACCTCTCCTTTTCGCGATGCACCCGGCAGCAGCTGCTGCCCTCGCTCTCTCTCTCTCTCTCTCACACTGGAGGAAGGAGGATACGGTGGGGTGGTGAACGAGGGAGAGGGGAGGGGGTATTTGAAGGCGTGGGGGAGGTGTCTGCAGGTCGGCGAGGGGAGAGAGAAAGAAGAGGGCGGCTAGTTGTAGTGTACTCGCGGCACGCGAGCAGACTCGCGATCGTGCGCACGCCAAAATTTATTTCCAGACGTCTGGGAAGGTGTCTAGATGTCTGACCAGACGTCTGGACCAACTCCCAACGTCTTAAAGTGTGTTTGATGTCTCGGGTGTTAACAGGGGGAAGTTGAATGAATAGTGCGGATGAGATGAAAATACTTCTCTGATATAGATTGATCAGAAAGGGTGAGTGATGCATTATTTCTCAACACACAGTTAATTAAGTTAATTAAACTTAATTGCATTATAAAGTAACTTAGGTTAACTCGAATTAATGTCGGAATTATAGTATAGGGTTAAGTTAACCTAACATTTTAGAATTTAAGTTCGTTTTTAACTGGTTGAGTCCAGGTCATTCACTAGGAGACATAATTGCAATTGTAATTTACCATTAATCCCTAAGCATTAATTACTATCTAATTAATCAATCAGATTAATAATTAACAATACTTTAAGCACATGAATAATTGCACAAGAAATTTTAACAATGAAAACATGCAATATTCCATTAATAAGAAATAAGTTTACAAGAAAGATTTACAATGTGAATCATATAGAATGGTATCTATTACAAATTCTAAACAAAATATAAGGCATAGAAGATATGCAAGAGTTTAGCATGTCATGTTACAACGTTTAAAGCTCAAAACATGATGAGAAAAAGAATAAATGACTTAAAAATGCAAATTAGACTTCGGATGCTTGAAAGAGACATCTGATTTCTCTCTTAACCTTTCTTCTTTTTTATTGAAGCTCCTATCTTCTTTTATTTCTCTTCTTTCCCTTAGCTTTTCTCTATTTGCCGACCTCTCCTTCTTCCTTATTTTCTCTTAACTCCTTCCTTAGGTTCTTTTTAGCCTATCTTTAGCTCTCATCCTCTCTTCTTCTCTTCTCTATTTCTCTTTACTATGCAACTTACGTCCACGCTTAGCCAATTTTAGCACTCTTAAGCCCATTAATTCCTACTTAGTACAAAATTATGTTTTTAATGGGCGGATGGGCCTCTTTCAAGGATACACAACACCCCGTAGGGTGGGACTAGACCCTACCCGTGGCCCATCCTAGTTTCATTATTAGGTGGAATTTTTTTTTCTTTTATTTTCAACGCATAGCACAGCCCATCAAGCTCACATGCCTACGCCCGGGCCCACATGCATGCACCTGTGCACACGCATGCGCCCACAATGCTCATAAGTTTCTTTGCGCCCTGCGCTGACGACCGAGAGGGTCGTAACTTAAAATGGTAATATACTATGTTGTGTGCTCCAAAGTCTTCGATGTAGGACTTTCTCAGCTCCAGGCCAAAGTTCAAATGCAAATTCCCAGCGATTGGCTAGGCCAAATTGGTCGAGCAAAGGCTAGACTGAGAGCTCTTTAGTAGCTCTACCAGACTATAGCATCAATTTGATGCTTGGATCAAATTTGATCCGCTTGTTTTAGAGATGAATATGACTATTCCAACAAGGTAGAACAACCGCAGAGAAGAGAACAGCAGGTCATTCGACTTGCAGAAGGGCTTTTGCCTTCAACTGAAGGCTTGAATGCCTTCAGTGATGCATTCCGCATCAAATGGAGAAGGAAAGGGAGTCATGAAGAGGCTTTAGGAGACACTAGAAGCTCAAGAGCTTCGTTCTGGAAGCACAGAGCTCAGATTTGAGCTCGAAAGAGGTTAATAGAGAGCTAACAACCTCTAAAAGGGAACTGAATAGATTCAAAAGGCAGTTTGCAACAGATCTGGGTGGATTTGATCTTCAAAACTCGATAGAAACTTTGAGGAATATTGTTGGGTTGAAACAAACCCATACTTCTCAGATCTTCAAAATTCACTCAATCCTTAATAAAACATGTTAAATTCAATCATATCAAATTCAAAATCATCTCAGGATTCTTAATAACCCTTTCAAGCAAAGATTTAGACTCTAATTCCTCGTATTCAATTCAAAGTTGACCAAAAGGACTTAAAAGTTGACTTTCAGGCTTAAGATTCCTCTGATCAAATTAACAACCTAAATGGATTCACTTCAACCTCAGGAAGTTGTTACACACTTCAAATTGGACTTTTGAGTACTCAAATAGTACTCACAGGCACTGCCGCCTGAGATTGAGGAGCAGTTTGTTTGGTAGGAAGTTCTGGAAGTTCTCAGTCCTAACTAAAGTTCTAGTTAGGTTCTAAAGGTTCTTCTGATACTCGTGGACCTAATTTCAGGGTCAGAATCCTAACAGACTCGCCCCTCCAACTCTACCAGAGTTGGAGAAGACAAAGCTTAGTAAAGAGTTGTAGTCATCCAAACACAATAAAGAACACCAATTTCTGATCCTGAGATTAAATAAAGGTATTCTGGAGCTTCTTAAAGATTTCCAAGGGCTGAAGCTCAAAAATGACTTGTCGGAGCTCGCCGGAGCTTCGATGAGTCCAGAAATAAGGCACTGGAGTTCAAAACTCCATGAAATTGACCATAGATGGTCTTAAAAGTTTCCTAAGGTCCCAAAGAACCTTAGGAGCTCAACCATTGGAATAATTAAAGAGGAAATTAGAAGATATGCTTCAAATTCAATGGAAGCACAATCTGAGTTCGCTAGAACTCAGATTGACTCCTCTCACTCAATTGAGTGAGGGGAATTGATCAGTGGCGTGTGGCAATGGTGTACAAGTAGTAAATTAGGTGAAAGGACTCCTCCTAAGCCGCCATTGATAGCGAGCTCAGGAGGTTGAAGTGATTTGGACATTTTCTACATAAATGATTATTCAACTAATTATAAGGTCGAACGAGCCCCTTAAATGATATAAAAGGGATGGAGGACCCCTATGGGTGTGATCTAAGCTCGGAGACCTCCGCCGTAGACAGTGAAGGTCACCGGTGAAGGTGACGATGTAATAGGCGCATAAGTTGATAAAAGTGAAGGAAAAAATATGAAATGGAATCATAAGAGGAAAAGGAAGGTGCTCAACGAATTAAAAAGATAAACAAATGCTCCAGCCGAGCTCAAGGAGCTCGCTGGAGCTGAAGAAGATGGCAAAACAATTTAACATCTAACCTAACTAAACTACCTAATTGACTAAACTAACTACTTTAACTTACCTATCCTACGGTTACCTGGACAAAGCGGGCATAAAAGTCTTCGTCGAAGGTCGTAACAGAGGAGGAAATCAGAGGGTTGGGGATAGAGCTCCGGTGAGAAAGGAAACAAAGAGGAAGGAGGGGCAGCGTGCTCCCAAGCCCTGTCACAGCCGTGGGAAAGGAAGAGGAGGTGAGGGAGGCGAACGCCTTTGGCGGAGATGCTCCAAAGGAGAGGTGAGAGGTCGTCGGAGGTTAAGGAGGAATAGCCTATAGTCGACTACGGTGGGGGAAGAAAGAATGGAGTCGACTCGGAGATCGAAGGGGTGGAAAGCTATTTATAGGTTGCTGTTGTGGTAGAGGGGGTTGTATCTGGACAAAAGAGGGTCTAGGTTCATGATAACCACCCTAACGTCGGTGAAGTTATTCACGTAACCTAATTAGGATTAGAGGTGCATCCGAACCGTCGGATGTGAAGGAGGTGGTGAGCTGAACAATGGCTGCAGCAACGGAAGAGATGTGACATGGGATGACGAGTGATCAGGTGATACGGTCACCGGCTGCCCTTAGTCGTTGAGTGTGTTGAAGAAGAAGAAGACGGAGAACTGTGCTCATAGAGACCTATTTGCAGATAAACTTAAGGACTTAAAAGCAAATCAAAGGACTCAATTGGAATGAATTTTAAGGACCTAAATGCAAATAGAGGCATTTTAAGCGTAATTTAATTTAATTTAATTCTTTTTCAACTTTTATATATAATTATAAATTAGATAAATATTATATATATGCCTTGAATTTACATTTTTGACTTTTTTAGCTTTATTTATTTAATTGATTAAATTACTTAAGTTAATTACATACTTAGGTATAAATAATGCTTAAGTTAGTTTATATATTAATTAGATAGCTAAATTTGTATAATTTGAGTCAAAATTAATAGTTAAATTATTAATAATATAATTTGATGTTTAATTTAGTACTTTTAGCTTATTTTTATGGTCTTTATTATTTTGTACCTTATATTATAATTAAACCATAATTAGACATATTCTTAACTAATTAATTAAGGATTCTAGTTAATTAGGGGAATTTAAGAGCCATGATGAGTCTCTCATCAGCGAGGTTGCTCTAAACTAAACTATGCTAATCTAAACTAATTCATCACCAAATTCATCATCTAATCTACTTTAACTAAACTACATTGCATTGATCACTACTCTAAATTACTCTAGAAAGCTAAGAAATCCTAATCTATAGGGAAGAATGAGACCGTGGATCCAGAGCTGGTGGCTAAGGAGGAAGAAGGGAGGAAGGTTGCCTCCAGCAAAGTGAAAACTCGCTAGTGGATTTCTAGGTCGCCCTCAAGTGCTATGGAGTTTTTAGCGGTGAGGATTGATCGTAGGAAGGTGAATTCCTCCACTAAGGTGGTGGAACAGGGGTGTATGGGGAGAGGGAGCTGGAGAGGATGAAGGCTCAGCTCGAGAGGTGTAGTTAGGGAGCTGATACTCACGCGAGGAGCTCAGGTGGTCCTTAAGTAGCTGCTAGAGTGGATCAAGGCACCGTGAGGGTGAGATTAAGCTAGGTTATGGTGTACGATGGGATGGGCTTGTGAGAAGGGTAGGAAGGTCTAAGATGAAATTCAACCATTGGATGGGATTTGGGATGGATGGTGACGCCACACACAGGTGTACGCGAAGATTGGATTAGGTATGCCCTTGGATCGAGGCTACAAGAGAATGACGGCCACGATTGGCCGTGTTCATCGCAAGTGCCATAGTAATTCGCGACTGCAGGTGTATTGTGATTTTTGCACTCAAGCCCTTAAAGGCGAAGGGTTAGGAAAATTGTGATCAAGACCATAAGTGGCAAGAACTAATGCGGCGCAGTCCTTAGAATCTTCCAAATAGGTCCCTAGCAGCTATCAAAATAGTCCCTAAGAAGTTTTTATGCTAAGGAATGTAAATGACCTAAGGACTTAAATGTAAAGTCATTAATGCAAGGTCCTAATGATCTCCAAATGCAACCAAGTTTTTTTGAAGCTCAATTGAACATTTAGGAACATAATTTCACTTTCGATTTGAACTTTTGAACTCAGAAATGTGTTCAATTTGCAATTGGATCATCAAATTACATTTTTGAATCGAATATCTCATTTTATGACCTAATTGTGCGTTTTTAACACTGATTTGTTGTTTTATGTCATTATGTTAATTCTCATACCTAACCCTTTTATCATATTAATTATATAATGTTTAATTTAGTTTTTAGCTTAACTTGGGCATTTTGGCTATGATGAGCTACACCTCATCACCCATCATGGAATTGCATTTCGTTTAAAGTTTCTATGTATTAAATCTCATATCTTAATGAGATGTGAATGGTCAATTTATATAGTTTGATCACTTTTAATGATCGTAAGTGTGATGTCTAAATGTATGTATATATATAACGTATAATTTCATAATAATAATATATGTCAGTTCATATTATGATTCTAACACTTGGTTGATGCAATTGATGCATAAATAAAATGGATTAACATTACATAGTTCAATCATCTAATAAGATCGCAAATACTTCAAATCCATTTGGGGCATTCACTTAGAACTTACTCATTTTCTTTAGGATGGTTTGATCCACATCAAGTGAAGGGAGTGAGGATCAATTAGGTTTAAAACAACAACTAAATTTTTACCTAGTTCGGTCCTTTTGAATTTATGT
Source organism: Thalassia testudinum (assembly GCA_037157565.1). NCBI lineage: Eukaryota > Viridiplantae > Streptophyta > Magnoliopsida > Alismatales > Hydrocharitaceae > Thalassia > Thalassia testudinum. Next base: position 63,100,655 of record JAZHRO010000022.1, on the reverse strand, counting down.
TTCCTACCTTTTTATACATTTACCTATAATAGATAGTTTTCACAACTTAGGTCGAAAAAGGTTTGTGTGAGTAGTTAAGGAAAAGTTTCCTCTCCTAGTATAAGAGTTGACATTGTCCTTAACGAAGATGGATATTCTCCTCCTCTACATGCAATTGTCTATTCTACTAAGGTCACTCCAAAGGCCTTTCCTTATAATAGTTCCATGCAAGAAGTCCCCTTCTCCCTCATCGACTATCACTATTAACGTTGGCAAAAAGCTCTCTCAAAGTTGGCCAACTTGATATTGAGTTTGTTAATGCAACGCTATGAAGAGACTTCATTGAGATAAATCTCAGGGACATTATGTTGTTGGAGCTAAGGGTCTAGTAGTAACTCCCTAGGCGGCAGACACTCTATTGCCTTTGCTCAAGCAAGTAGTTGATAAGGTTCCGATCTCATTAAGGAGCTACTCTACACCTAGTTCTTGTACAAGAACTGGGGTGCTTGTAGGTTTGCATTTGAACTCCTTGATACTGGTCAAAGTGGCAAGGTTGGGAGGGCTATGAACATGACATTAGTGATAACTTAAGCATTTATGGTTGTTTTCTATGGTTTCTTGGTCCTGTTTATTTTGACATTTAAGTATAGTACTAGTTATTTAGCTAAGTAGCTTGCGATTGTGGGCTTTTTATCATACCTTGTGGCATGCCTTGCCCTCAGATGTGCGTCAAAGTCGACATCTGCAAAGGCTTTGATACAATAAGGCGTGGTTTCCTCTTTTGCATCCTCCAAGTGCATGGGTTTTGCACTAAATGGATCAACTGGGTCAAAATGTGCATTGGGGAGCCTACCTACTCCCCACTTGTCAACGAGAATCCAGCTGGCTTGCTCTACACCAGTCGGAGGATCAAGCAAGGGGATCTGCTGTCCCCTCTTCTTTTTGTGCTTGCAAGGAATGTTCTATGCACCCTTCTCCAGGCACAAGTTTAAGCGAGGAAGTTGCTACCTACCAAAATCAAGGGAACTCCCTTCGCGTCTCACCTTCTCTTTGTTGATGATGTTCTAATTTGCTGCAAGGCGGATGCCACCTTGGCTCGGGCCATCTGGAATGCCCTTAACACCTTTGCATTTATCTCCAGGCTTAAATCGAATGGGGCAAAAAGTTAGGTCTATATCCCTTGCCACACTTGCAACAGGATAACTATCTGCCTGCAACTTGGTATGTTGGAGGGGAGGTTGCCTTACACGTATCTGGGCATCTCTCTAGCTGTTGGGTGTGATTCTTCGTTAGCCACTGTGTTGGAATCTCGGGTCAAGGACCACCTCACTAGCTGGAGGAAAAAGAACCCCTCAAGAATGGGATACATTTGCTGGGTTAAATGGGCTGTGGATGACCTTCTCAGGTACTAGCTAAACAATACCACGATCAAGAAACTTATGCTTCACAAAATTAGGAGTTGGGTGTGCAACTTCATTTAGGATGGGAAAGGGTACCTGGTTGCCTGGCAGGATCTGTGTAAGCCCCTTGATGGAGGGATTGGTTTATATGATCTTGAAGAGCTCTCTACCTTTACCCAAGCTATGAGGCTCTCCCGTCTCACTATCGAATCGAACTCTTTATGGTCCTCCTGGACGAACTCTATGTATGGTGATTTCTAGGTGGCCCATTTGCAGGTATCTAACTCTAAGATTTAGGTTTCTCTTCTTGTTGCCAGGGATTCCCTCACGGGCCATTTCCATGACCCCCACGGTTGAGCTTGGCCTACCAAAGCTGATGGTGCTCCACCTCTTCACACGTTTGGGATGTGATTCATTCCAAGGGAACCAAAAAGCCTATTTGGAAACATCTTTGGATTAGAGATATTTTGCCTAAGTGGAGTTGCTGCACTTGGTTAGCATTTAAAGGGCAGCTACTCATGCATGCCAGACTCAAACATTAGGGGATCCCTGTTAACCTTGCCTGCACACTTTGTATTGGCTCTTAGTAAACTACTACCCACTTCTTCTACGAGTACAATTACTCTTTCGAGGTTTGGACACAAGCTTGGTGGATGCGAGATCCCACCCTATCCTCACCCACCTACCCCGTTCACTAAGATCGATTAGGATGTGCCTGCAGCTATGCCTTGGAAAAATGTCTCCACCACGATTTAGTTCCCATGAAAAGAAAGGAACACCAGAAGACATGGAGAAGCTTTTGAAATAAATGCATTTAGGAAATAAATAAATAAAAACATATGCATTTTCAACATTTTCGAATAGATAAAAAATATTAAATCAAGCAAATCAAACATGATTTGGTAAGATCCAAAATAAAATAAAGAATAAATAACATGAAATAACACAAATAAACAAAGCAAAGAAAGGTTAGAGATTACTCCGATCGAAGTGTCCATTAAGGACTTCTCTTAGAGAAGGTATTGCCTCTCACAATATCAGTACGTCGGGATCTGATGAACTCCTCTAAGGATACGATGATTCACCTCCAAGATTTAGCATACTTCGATCTTGGACGTCCTCGAAAATCACCTCAGGAGAACGAAGACGAGGCAATTTGGTTTCCAACCAAGTTCCCGATTGATCTACCAACTGAATGGCTTGATCAACCAAAAATTTCTCGTGAATCTCTCAATCTCCTTATGCAAGATTGATAAAAGTGATTGGTGATTTTTCTACCAATCTCACATCGAACAAATACACCAAGAAAGAGAGACAAGAACGAGAAAGAGAGAGGGAGAGAGTGGAAAGAGCTTTTCTGCTCTTGTTGTGTGTCAAATGAGAGCCCTTTCGTGCCCCTTATATAGAGGTCACGACCAGACGTTTAAGAAAATTTTCTTTTTATGGAAACACGGTAATTGATCGACCAATTAAGTTCATTAATTGACCAAAACAATTGGTCGATCAAACTTCACTATTTGGTCGACCAATCTAATTGATCGACCAAATTAAATTCATTGATCGACCAAAATAATTGTTCGATCAATTTCACTATTTGATCGACCAATCCAGGTTAAAATTGTGAGATTAAAGATCCATAGCAAAAGGAGTCTAAGTTTCAAGTTCCAAATTGATTCTCACCGAAGCCCGAGCCCGAGTTGGAGTCGGGGTAGGGCGAGGCGTGCACGTGTGTATGTGTGGTCCCTAGCTCCATCTCTCACTCTTTGCTACATAAGTTATGAGAGGTAGAAACCTTTTATACCCACTAAGAGATTTATCTATTTTCCATATGAGACTAAAAATTTCTTCCAAATCTTACTAATTTTAACATAAATTCCCACGTCACCATAGAATAATTGTATCTCAATTGATGTAATTAAACTCTCAAATTCAACAGAAACTTCAACCCTACCTATCACTTTTACTCAGCAAATATACCTTCACTTAGATACTCAATCTTATAAGTGGTGAGATATGTACCTCCTACATCTTTTTATGCTTTGACCGTGCTTAAAATACCCGGTACAAATAACAAACCTCGATTAGTATCTCGGCATCTCTTTGTTTCGGTTAGCGTCACGAACGCATGTACGGTCCCCTATCCACAGTCCAAGAAAACAGCTCGGAAAAAGTCTACCGACGCACCAGCACCTTCCTCCCCCGACCCGTCCCACACCCGGAAGCTCTCGGGACTCTCCAATCGCCATCTCCTCTCTCTTCTCCGCCTCGGATCTCACCTCGCACGAGAACCCCTCCCCCGATTCACGTCCGCATCCGTCCATCCATCCATCGTCCTCTAGATCGCAACCTCCCGCGCGATCCACTTCTTCTGCGGTCCCGAGCCGCCTCGTCGACCTCCCGCTCGCGAGCCGCAGCGATGGATTTCATGAAGGTCTTCGACCAGACGGTGCGGGAGATGTGAGTTTCCTTCGACATCTCGCGATCTATCGTGTGGATTTCGAGATCTGTTGCACGCGAGTCGTCGCAACTATGGATTTTTTTTTTTGATGTTTTGCTGTTTACGTGCAGAAAGAGAGAGGTGAATCTGAAGGTCCTGAAGGTGCCGGAGATCGAGCAGAAGGTTAGGGGCTTTGTTTTTTGTTTTTGTTCTCTTCTTGCGTTTGGAATGAAATTCAAGTTTGCGGATTTTATGTGCGCGACGATTTGATTGATCATTGTGAGATCACTAACCGGATTGATATCCACCACCTCTATCATTTGCCATTATCACCACTACCTCCATCACTACACTACTCTCTATTGTTTAAACCCTCGATGATAACTCTTGTCTCTTCCCCACCTATGCAAGAGGAAGGGGAAGTGGAGGTGGGCTTAGCCGGAGGACAATTGGAATACCACGTACATCATTTGAGTGTATATTGACATATACTATTGTTTACATTATCAATGGAGACTGCATGATTGATGCCTATGGTATATCTGGTTGAGGACTGGTTCTGGCTATTGCGGGATATCTTTTAAAATCCTGTCTCTTGTGGTCTTCTAGATAGCTTACGTCCTTGATCCTTCTCAATGTTTGATGTGCTGATTTCGATGTTGTTTGAACAAGTTTGGAAGTGTATATCTTGAAGGCATGCTGGATACTTGTTGATGAAACCTCGAAAAAATGAAAAATTGTTCAAAAAAGAGAATTTTATAGATCTATATTCTATAATTTGGTATAATATAGATGTCATGATCTATTAGTACATATAATATAAAGTACAAATTGGAGCTATTAAGTGTATTGATTATACCAACATTCATAATTCACGTTTCATGAATACACATAGTTTTACTGATAAGAACTAAGAGGTAGGTAAGAATTAGCAACTATGAAGTATTAAAATAAGCAACAACGATGGGCTAATAATTAACAACAACTTAAAGAAGATGACAACAGGCTGTATTTACCTTCAGGGAACCAAAATACCTCAACGGAATAAAGAAAATTGAGTTGAAGATGCAAAAAGCTCTACCCAACAACAATGAAAACAGCAGGACCTTACATGATTTAGAGGAAATGAGGACTGTGCCACTGGCATGGTCTTTTATTTGGACAAAGTGGTGCAAGAATTGTATAGAGATCCCTTAATTTTGGCGGTGTATAGTAGTATGGTCCCTTGAAATGGGCCCATGAAATGTTGACATACCTCTCGAAATCTTGTAAACATGATGCTGTAGGTATGTGTTGGTTTAGCATCCCATCAAATGGTGGGTTTTGATGTAATGTTGGTGGCATGAGATTCCATGACACCCATCTCATCTTCCCAATCTAAACAAAGATTGATGTTGGATCATAGAATCTCCACCCAAGGTCATTTTAGACTCATTATTTGGTGTGCAACAAGAAGTCAAGCTTTGACTGCAAAAGGTTTTTTTTTCTACAGAAGGTTATGTTTGACCATTAACATTTGTCCTTTGGTGTAGCTGCCTGAATCTCTCCCTTACCCTTGATGGGGTCAAATGTCCTGCTCTGTGTTCGCCTAGATCTTGACCTAGTTCTTGTCACAACCATCTTGGCCAGTGTTGTGGGGTTGGTTGGTCTCAACTAGCTTCATTGACCTTACCCTACCTCAGTGATCTTGGCTTAGCTTCTATCATTCCCCCTTTCATTTAATCTTGGTTGAATTGGTGGAGTGTAGGCCTAAAGGTCCCATCAACCTTTGTTGGCTTGACCATATTATGGCCTACATTTAGATTGACTTTGGCTATACTTGGCTGCACTTTGTTGCCTTTGGTCTTGCTCTTTCGTTGTGGCCTTTTTCTAGTTGACTTTGGCTCCATTAATCCATTTCCTCCAATCCCACCATAGCATTAGGAGATTTATACCTAATCTTGACCAATGTCAATGGATTCCCTGTGTGATGCTACTTGACTATGGAGTTGGGTCTACTCAAAAAAAGTAGATGTTTCTGTACACTTATTTGATTCGCCTATGACCTTAAGGGGATAAGGCTTACATGGTGCACCAGCGGATGCTAACACCATAAGAACCTTCATTCGTATTTGGTGTATTTGGCTTGAGAGGAATAGTGTGATTTTTAAAAGGGAGAGGACCTTGGTTGACGGGGCTCTTCATTTGTTTAACTCCCTTTGTACTCCTTGGTGTACTTAATCACTATCTTAGCCCGACCTTGGTGACCCTCAAGGGCCTCAACCATCTTAGTCTACCTCAATTATCTTGACCTTGCAACAATTGCTTTAATTTTTTTTTTTGGAAAAGCGATTATTTTTAATTGATTGCATCTTGCCTCATTTGAACTTGTCCTCAATTTTGCCTATGTTAGCCATCCTCAACCTTGTCTAAGACATTGCTAGCCTTGCTTCAGAAGCCCTCTAGCATCCTTCGATTGTCCTTAACAATCTTTGTCTTCCCTTATCATTGCAACCTTGCCTTTTTTGTCTTGTCCCCACCCTCATTATCCTATCCTTGCCTTGGCCAACCACATCATCTATGTCTTACCTTGTTGGAGCTTAGCCCTGGTCTTGCCTTAAATGACCTTGACCTCACTTTGCTTTCCTTGACCCTCTACCTTTATCTTGTATCTCGTTGGCCTTCCCTTTGACGACCTACTTTGCCCTTGGAAACCCGTGGCCACCTTGATTGTTTGCTTCTTAACTTGTTTGACATCGACAATAGACTCATCTTGAACAACTTTGGCTTTGCCTCTAAGGTCCTTAATTGTCCTCATTTGATCTTGGCTTTGGCCTTGGCTTGGACACCCTCTTGCCTTAGGTGACTCAACTTAGTCTTAATTGCCCTTGATTTGGTTATCTTGCCTTGTCCAACTTCGACTTTAGCATTGCCTCATATGACCTTACATCACCTTAGCAACCTAGTCCATGCTTTTTGCCACTTAGCTGTCTCGTTCCTTTACCCAACCGACTTTTTGAATGTCTGTTTGGAGCCATCATTTGACCCTTTAATGCTTCCTCTTTCTTGATCTTTCTACCATTCTATCTTTATCAGTTGGATTTGCCATTCTATTTAGGATTCTCATGTCCATATGCTAGAGGGATGGCTTTTCTAAGGATTGACAAGCCTAAAGCTCTTGGTAATTTTGAGTTGCTTCAAGTTTTAAGATCAGGACTACTCTTATAATCCCATAATAATGGGAGTGGGGGCAAAGGTTTGGGTAGAGAGTTATTTTCAAAAAGAACTGCAACACTCATCTTTAAGTCGATCCTCATGCTTGCATGCATCAAAACACGACTGCAAGTAGGGATGAGATATTACGATTGGCTTGATCAACTGACTCAACCAACCCTCTTAATGCACTTCAACTTTCCTAATGGATTGGTTACGAGACAACTTGATTGGTCACTTGGTAGGTCTCAGACCTCAAGTTAAAAGCTTCCTATCATGCTCCAGGCTTGTCGTGAAACTTTGGTTTCTAGTTCAAACAAGAGTCATGATGGTTATTTAGGCCTTTGTTTCTATGGGCGTGGTAGATGAACCTCAATTTAGACCTTAAGTATACCTTGAACAAACATTGGCTTTAGCATATGATAGAATCCCTTGGGTCTCCTAGGTCCAAATGCCTAGGATTAATTCATATAGGCCTTGATTTAGATTCTAGGTGGATATCAAATTTTGACCCCGGAGAAATTGATGCAACTATGGTTATTGACGACATGTAGGTATGATTAGAAATTCACTTTTGACTTCAAGATGGGCATCAAGCATTGAGCGAAGCATTTGTAGAACTATTCTCCTTATTAGTAAGCTGATAAGAAGATAGGGGGCATATGAAGGGATTGAATTTCTTGTAGCATGTGTTGCGCTTGCAAATTCTCATCCAAGCTGTTGATAATGGGAAATGGCCATTGTAGGTGAATTATTATGAGTTCACTAACTCGATTTATGTCCACTACTTCCTTTATTGGCAATCTTCTCCACTACCTCCATAACTACTCTATATCCCTGCTATCTTGTTGGTAACTATTGTGATGCTCTCTTTCCCTCTTACATAAGGGGAGAAGCACTTTGTGGGAAAATGGCTAGCATACCATCATATATCATGGAGTATTCTTTACATTATCTATACGTGACAGGTGTATCCAACCAAGTACCAGCCTTGCCTTTGTGAGATACCTCATAAAAATTGTCTCCCATGATTTGCTTGTCAAACTATGCCCTTGTTTCTTGTATCATCTTCTTGATTTAGATAAATAGATGTGTTGAATCTTTTTTTTTTTTTGGAAAAGAAAAAGGATGTTCACATGAGGTTAGTGATCATCCGAATATATTAAGATTCTAAACAGGAAAATACAAAGCAAAAGGATATCAGTGGTTTCCTCAAAGTTTGCTTAGCAAGGAGACATCTCTACAAATCTTCTGAATAAACTCTCTTCCCCCTTAAAGATGGTAGCATTTTTCTGTTGCCAAATTACCTAAAGAATAGCGAAAGGAAAGGCTTGTTCCCATTTAGATCTGAACGTGCCTGCAAGGAAGGACTGCCAGAACGGCTCCTGAGATGAATAAGATGGCCACTGAACACCAAGCTGGTTCCACAATTCAGTAGCCAAGGGACAGCTAAAAAACAAGTACTCACAGTCCTTGTCTGATTCTCCACAAAGAGCACATGTGGGGTCCGATTGTGGAGCTTTTATTTTTTAAAGGTGAACCGGATAACCACCCAGAATTTATATTAATGAAGGCAGTTGTGGAGCTGTTTTAAGCCTATCAGTTTTTTTCATCAACATCTTTTGCCGTAGTAGGCTAGTAGCCAAGCAGAGATCTTTACCTTCAATGGCGTTGCTGACTTCCAAATAAGCTTCCAATTTTTACTCCAGTTCCTGTTGAAATATCCTCTTGGAGGAGGGAGTGTTTTATATGCCGACTGAACTAAGAAAGTACCATCTTCCTACGCCCAAGCATCCAAAACATCCTCTCATGGCGTTAAGTTTGCCAATGACTCCTGCGGCTACAAACACTCCTCAATTCATTGTTCTGAAAGCGCGGCCTAGAATTTCAGTGACCAAGAATGCTTGTCCCAATAGTCGGTCACCAACATCATGGGGTTTGAAGCCAAGGAATAAGGGAATGAATACACATCCACTAAAGGCCCAGGGTTAGTCCCGTCATCGAGCTAGGAGGAGATGTCCCTCCCATTCCCCCTAAGTTGGCAAAGAAGTAAGGTACAATGACTGAAAAATGTGTTGAATCTTTTGGAAATGAATATTTTGTGATTTCCTATTTTTTCATGTTAATCTTCTTGTTGCATCAAAACATGGAGAATAGATCGAGTAGCTTAAGGAGTTTCTTTTGGAAAGGTCCTGGGGAGGGAGGTAAAATTGTTGTTTTGATTCTTAGGAGGTTTATAGGTCCATCTTTGAGTGTGGTTTTGGGATGCTGAATTAAAGGACGATGAATTGGGCTCTCCTAACAAAATAGATATCAGGAGTGATGAGAATGAAGGTTGATTTGTTCTCCTTGGTGGTCGGTGGTGGTTGTGGTAGAAAGTTAAGTCTGGCATAGAAAATGGTGCATGGGAGAGTTGCCTTTGCTTTCTGTAAAGACTTGTTGCTAGTCATATGATTACTTTTTGCCACAGCTTGGAGATAGGTCTGCCTTCAGTTTTTGGCGTAATGATTGGGGTGCTAAAGGACTCTTGACAGATTGTTTCTTACCTTTGCTTTGGTTGTGGATTATTGGGATCCATGGTAGGAGGTTTGAGAGTTCTTGGCTGTCAACTTTGGTGGGACATCTTTCTGATTAGAGGGATTACATCTGGAGGATTTGTTGATGGTGTAGACATGAGTTGGAGGTTTTAATAGCTGGTCATGGTAGGACAAATCTTTCTCTAGAAGATCTACACACAAGCTTGTCTTTTTCTTTGTTGGATAGTGATGATAATCTCTCAAGGGATTTTGCTTATTTTAAAGTTGAGAATAATAGATCTTTTTGAAAAAAAAGCAAAGGATGATTACCGGATGTCAGTGATCATTTGTTTCATTCCTTCCAAAAGAAGATTTAGATATACTTATAGATTACGTGACCAAGCATCAAAGAAAAGCAAAAACTCTCTTACTGAATGTTCCGGCCACACTTTTTCATTTTTGAACATCACCTGATTCCTCTGTAACCAGCTCGTACAAAGAATAGTTGCCACTTTTACTTGAAGCGTTGGATCCGTTGTAATACCACTTCATAGTGACCTCTAGAAATCTTCCATGCCTCCATCTCTAGAAAGGGGTATGCTAATGGTCATGAAAAGTCCTTCATGAATGGACAAGTTAGGAGAAAGTGGGTGACATCCTTACTATTCAAACCACACAAGGGACATGTAGCATTAATATCCAAGATCCACCATTGTACCAACATCTCATAGATAGTCTGCTCCTTCTCAACAACCTTAGGAACAACCTGATCTTCATGGGCACTTTAATCTTCCAGAGTATTGCACAATCAACTCCTAGGTGAGTGTCCTCCAAATCCACAGTTCTCTTAAGGAGCTTGTAAGCTTTCTTTGAATTGAATCTACCCTGAGTCCAAACGAGCCCATCCGATCTACCTCCATCAAGAAAAAAGGCCATCATCTCCTGTAACTCTTTTGCTTGAGGTTCTGAAAAGGCTCCTATAAAGGTGGGTGCCCAAAACCCACTCCCTTCCTACACTTGAGCAACCGTAGGCATTTTATCCAAGGCTAAAGCAAAAAGTCTGGGATACGTGGACGTAAGGCTTTCCAATCTAGTCCAATCATCTTCCCAAAAACGAAATGTTCCACCATTACCCAACCTGGGCCTAAAGAAAGTTCATATGTGCTACCCATTACCATAACCAAACAACGCCAAAAACCTGATATAGCTCGCAGAACAATTCACCTTTCATCCCAATTCAATGATAGCCCGTATGAATCAACCATAACTCTGTGCCATTGATCTTCCTCATTTTGGAGCATCCTGACCACCGATTTTGCAAGCAAAGAATATCCAAAATTTGAAAGGTGTAGCACTCCAAGACCTCCTTGGTTGATCAGTCTGCATCCCTCCTCCCACCTAACTAGATGAAGGAAACGCCCTTGGTGGTCCAACCCTTTCTAAAAGAATCTTTTCCCGATCATACCAATTCTTTTAATTGTCTTTTTTGGTGGCTTAAACAAAGAGAAGTGAAACATTTGGTTGGTCGACAATACTGACTTTAGGAGCACCAATCTCCCTCCTCTAGAAAGAACTCATCCCCCCCAGCCAGACATTCTCTTCTCAAGATTTTCAACCAGGGGAAGCCAATCACCAATAGTTAATTGCTTTCCCTTCAAAGGCAGTCCAAGGTAAAGCAGAGGCAGACTCCCCTTAGGTGAACTCAAAGCTAAAGCGCAAGCATTTGCCTCTTCTTTAGACATATTCAAGGGAACAAAAACTGATTTGGTGTGGTTGATGGAGAGACTAGAAATCTCCTTGAAACTGGTAACTAGAGTCCCCAGTTGTATTGCATCCAGGTTGGTTCCCTCAACGAAGAAAAGTGTCATTTGCATATTGCAAAATGGGTGTTACTGAAGATTCGTCCGAGTTTAGGGTATATCCCTTCATGAGACCCCCCGAACATGCTTTGTAGGCCATAAGCGCATGGGTGTCAACAATCAAAATGTACATGAGTGAAGCTAAAGGGCAACCTTGTCGAACACCCCTTTGTGGTTGGATCCATTTGCCTGTCGGTTTCTCATTAATTAAGATAGAGAAGGAAGTCGTGGTGACACATCTTTTCATCCAAGCCAGTTAATCAGGAAACCTCTTGCGTCTAAGCACCAGCTAAAGGTATAACCAGGAGATGGAGTCATACGCCTTGAAGAAGTCGACTTTCCAAAGGAAGTCCTTCCTCCTTGTCCTTTTCCATGATGCCAGCATCTCCTTAGCCAAGATGAAGGAGTCTTGCAGTGGTCTACCACAAAGGAAGGACAATTGGACAAGATTGATGAGTTCAGTAAGCACCTCTTGTACTCTATTCTCAAGGACCTTTGCTATTGTAAGATAGGTGGAGTTGGAGAGAGCGATGGGGCTATAATGTTCAATTTGTTCCGCTCTAGGATTCTTAGGTAGGGGGAACAAATAGAATTTGTTTAGTCTCTTGAATCCATAATTTCCATAAAGGAACTCCCTACACATAGCCATCAAGTTATCCTTGATAAGATCCTAGAATTCTTTATAGAAGAGAATCGGGAACCCATCAGGTCTCAGGGAGCCTTTTGCCTTCAAACCAAGTATAGCACAATGTACTTCACTCTCAGTTAGAGGCTGCACCAATTGCGTAGCTTTGTCCTTTTGAGTAGTCGATCGTTTGCGTCAAACCATTCCTAGTTTCCAAGCCTTCAGCATCTTGTAAAGTCATGAAAGTGTGGGTCCAAAGCTTGAGTAATCTATTTCGTTCCAGAAATTAGGTCTTCCTCTACTTTGAGTGAGGTTATAAGGTTTGCTCTCCTTCTTGAACTGGTTGATAGATGGAAAAAACATGTATTAGCATATCTTTCCTTCAAGCAGAGTTGTTTGGACCTTTGTCTCCACTCTACCTTCCCCTTAGCATCCTTCTAGAAAACAATCCCCTGACAACTCTTTTTCTCTTCCTTCTTAGCATCAGTTAGGTCTCTAGAATTTCTGCTCTGTCCAAGTTGGCGACCTTCTGAAGTGCCTTAATCCTATTCTTCTCTCTCTTTTCTCGAGTCTCCTTCTTAAAGGTAATTAGCCATAGATGGGGATTGAGCAGTCTCTCTACGAAAGTTCTTGTTGTCGAAGTAGACAACTATATCTTAGTCCACTTTTCTTGAACAAGCTCCTTGAATCCTGGTTCAAGTAGCAAGGCCTTCTTGAATTTGAAATAAGATGTGAATCACACATCTTCATTTGATTTCCTCAAAAGAGGGGTGCGATCTTAAAAGGGTCTAGGCATCACCGTTACCTGTGTCAACTGGAATTTCTCTGTAAGATCCATTGAACCAAGAAAACGGTTAATCCCAGACTTAGCACCTGTCAAACTCCACGTATATCTGGCACCTGTTATGGGTAAGTCAAGGAGGTCCAGCTTAGCCACCAAATCTTCAAAAGCTTCCATGGTTCTACATGTCCCCCATTTGGTCGATCAGTTATGAAGTTGCATTAAAGTCTCCACTAATGAACTACCATTTTCCATCAACAAAAGGGATAGCATGTCGGATCTCCTTCTAGAACTCCACTCGCAAATTATCATCATAGGGACCATACATCATAGTCAGGACAATCTTTAGTCCATTTGTTATTCTTTTAAAATAGCCAGACAAACACCTCTTGCCTGGATGGTAGGGTAGTAACTCGAAAGTTGTCCCCTTCCATGCAATAAGCATACCACTTGACCTGTCCACTGCATCCATTGTAATGGAGTAAAAAATACATCCTCCAATATCCCTCTTTGCCACTATGTCAAGTTGCTCAATCTTCATTTCTTGGCTCGGTACAAAGTCCATGTTCCATTCTCATGCATATTTGTGAAGAGCTCCCCTCTGATCAGCGTTACGGAGGCCTTGAACATTTCAAGATAGGACTTTAATCATCGTTTACGGAATTCGGCCCTCATAACTTCACTATCAATCTTCGTACCCCTATTGCCAAGGCCACTATACCTTGGAACCCTTGTAACCTTTTTTCTCTCTTCGAAGCATATCCTTCCATAATGACGTTTGTACAATAATCTTGCTTTGGTCAATAGTGTCCTCTACAAAGCCCTAGGGGGGCTCCTACTCTTTAGCCATGGTTGAGACTTCGAAGATCACGTTAGGCAACTAGTGTTTGCTGGAGGTTTCTTACCATGCTTATCCCCCAAGTTGCAAGTCCCTTTTGTCTCTACTTAGTGGTCTAAGTAGTCCATGGGTCCCATGCCACCACTATAGGCTACAACCTCTCCCTAAGTTTGATAGCCGGTGGTGGGAGGAACCCCTTATTCCACTTGCGTTGCTGAGGAGAGTCGTGGTCCCCATTATAGCATTGTCGGGATTGAGGCTTCCCAGAACCATGATTGAAGCGAGGAGCATGGCATCCTTTTGCATGCCATCGAGCTTTGAAGGTGTCTCACTTTGAGCCCAAGCGATGGCATATCACCATCCTGCAAATTATCAAAAGTTGAAGTTGAGTAGCCAAACTTGGAGGGGGTGGGGGAATAAGAAGAGAAGCCTAAGCCTAGTTCTGAATGGCAATGGGCCTAGTAGTAAAGGGAACAATATGTATCGTCTCTAGATCCATAATCGGATCTAGACTCCCCCCGGTAATGGTGCAAAACATGGATGCATTAGCAACCCCCAAAACAAGTAGCGGGCCCTCACCATTGTCCACATCAGCGAGCATGTGAGTTGGTTTCGCTCGGAAAGGCACCGCTTTACGAGGCGCTACCCTATTGGTTCCCTTTCCTAAAGCATCGCAATTGATCGTGCCAACTTTGGGGTGACTCTTCGATTTCCATACACGTCGCACCACTGGTTACTTAATCGTCTTCTCCATCGCCAGCGTTGGAGCTCCGCCTAACCCCAATGACACCGTTGCCATAGCTTTCGCATAAGACCTTAGGCCTGGAGACCCTTCCTCTTGCTAAATCGAGCTGACCCAGGAGGAGCGCCCTACCTGCAAGACAAGCTTGTTGGGGATCACCCTTCCACTAGCGACTCGACCACAGCTTCGATCCTTTACACATCACATAATCTTTGAAAAAACTCCACGATTGTTTCAATTGTCTTGATCAACCGCAAATATAGAGGAATCCCTTGCAAGGAGACCCATAAGGCGGCCTTGATTGGTGGTCACTCTTTCAGTGCTCTATTAGTGGGTGAAAGGTGCCACCATCTTATGGACCCACTATGCTCATCCATTGTATTGAAACAAAGGTGTTCAAACATTGAAGGATCCATTTTAGAGAGAAAAGCTTCCTCTCATCAAGAATGGCCACCTTGCACCTCGACCCACCTCCAAAGACCTTAGCCAAAGCCCTTTCCACTCCAAGCAACTTTGGCTTGTCACCAACCAACTCTCCAACAATGCCTTTAACAAGAATGCCTCATTTGGGGAGGGAACATTTTGAGAGTCATGAGTCGGGAGGTAAGAAGCCTAGCGACGGGGAGACTGGCGTCTGGGAGACTGACGGATAGGGTGGGGAGAGGGGGCCCTGGCTGGACAGTGGTGAGCAGGAAATTGCGGAAGGGAGCGGAGCCGGTGAGGTGCTTCAAATGCCTCGGGAGGGGGCATGTGGCGGCGGAATGCAGGGACTCGGTGCGGTGCTTGCGCTGTGGCGTTCTAGGGCATCGGAGGTTGAGTTGCAGGCTTCGAGGATCGGATGCAGTGGTCTCTTCGAGGAGGGAGGGGACACCTCCACCCCCTCCGGAGGGGGCGCCCCTCGTGGAGGTCGAGGCGCCGTGGTCGGAGCAGTTTGGAGCGTTGGAAGGGAGGCTGGCATCGGCGTTGGTAGCGGTGGTTTTGGAGGGGGAGGTGGAGGTGGGGGCTCTGAGAAGGGCGGTCACCGCCTTCTTGGGGTCTGGCGGGGGACCTTTTGGGGTGGCCTCCCTTGGAAGTGGGCGGTTGGTGCTACTGGGGCTTGGTCAGGAGGAGTTGTGGTGGCTGGTCTTCAAGGTGCTGCAGTGTGGCCGAGGAGTGGTGCGGTGTCGATGGCCGGTGAGGTCGGATGGCGCTCTGGCAGAGAGACCGCCGACTGGTGCGAGACGGAAGGTGCTGGTTGAGGGGGTTCCCCTCTTCCTTCGCACGGTGGAGGTGGTGGTTGCCCCTTTTGCGAGGCTGCGGAGCTGCGAAGGCTTGGGCCTGAAGTCGGCCAATCTGTCGCGTATTGAAGCCTAGGTGGAGATGAGGCCGGGACAACAGCTTGTGGAGAGGTTGGTGCTCAGGTGGGGGAGCTCCTCCTGGCTGATCCGCATCTCGTGGGGATCCGGGAGCCCTAGGTTTTTTGCTGAGGCGATGGTTGGCGGAGCGGCGGCGGTGCTTGAAGGTGGTAGTGGCGGGCGGGCGGTGGAGGGACAGGCTGCTTTTGGGAAGGCCGAGGGTCGTGGCGTGGATTGCGGCGAGGATCGTGCGGCTGTTACGATCCCCGTGGCGCAGTCAGTGGCAGATGAAGGGGTGGGGATGCGGGAGGTCGGTGCGGATCTTGCGGAGGGGTCGAAGGAGTCTGCGGCGCTGAAGCTGAGCGACCCCGCTGATTGCGGATGTGACTGTGGCGCTGAGGTGGCCCCGAGTTATGTGGGAGGCGCTCGTGGTGGACCCGGGTCGGGTGGGTGTGACCCGTTTACAGGAGATGAGGGCTTGGGAGCTGATGTTGGTTCGGGTCTCCCCGTGCGCCCAGATCCGCGACCTCGATTTTCTGAAGATAGAGGGTGGGGTGCTGTTGTTGAAGGGTTGCGACGCACCGTGGCCAGACCAGACCTGGCGGTGGGGAGAGGTGCGATTGGCAAGGAGGGACGCGGGCGGCGACGGGAGAGAAGGTTGTCTGGCTCGCAGAGGCTCGTCTACAGGCCGCGATGGTTCTACCGTAGGGGGCAAGCTCAGAAGGTTTCGATTGGGGGCGTTGTTGGGGAGAGCCGGCGTCGGACACAGGCGGAGTTGGGCGTCGCCCCGCTCTCCGGAGGAGGAGACGCGGCGTCTATGGCGGCCCTAGCTGGGGGCGATGGTGGGGTGATGTCTATTCCAGGGTCCCCTGCAGTGGTGGAGGGGTGGCGGGCGACGTGCGGCGAGAGCTGGTGGTGACGCTGGAAGTTTGGAGGATGTGGCGACGATGCAGAGGGCTGGTGAGGTGACTGGGCTGCCTGTGGGGGAGGTCCTGACGCTGGGGGACACGCAGGTGCTAGCTGCAGACGGTGTGGAGGATGCGGGGCGAGGAGGGTCGGAGGGTGGCTGTGAGGGGAGCTTGTGTGGTCAGCGTTTGTTGATGGAAGAGGATGGAGTGGCCGCGGTGATGGGGTTTAGGCGGTTGATGCAAGGAGGAGGTTCCCGAAGGTCTTCATGACCAAGGTCCTGTCGTGGAATGTGAGGGGTCTGAATGACCCATTGAGGCGGACGGCTTTGCGGGGGTATATTCAGAGATGGGGGCCTGATGTGATCTTTCTCCAGGAGACGAAGTGTGGGAGCTGTGATGGAAGGTTGTGGAGGGAGGTAGGGGAGGAGATTTTGGGGGTTTCTTGGCCTTGGACGCGGATGGAAGTGTGGGGGGAATTGCTGTGGGGTGGAAGGATGATGAGTTCTCCTTGTTGGACTCGTTGGTTGGGTCCCATGTTGTCACTGTCAGACTTCAGAGACGCGGAGATAACACATGTTTGCTCATTTCCTCAGTCTATGGCCCGACGGAGGGTCGGAGAAGGTAGGCCTTGTGGGAAGATCTGAGCCAGGTCGCAGTAGCTTTTCAGGGGATACCTTGGTTGGTTGGTGGCGATTTCAATGTTACTCTGCTGGCAGAAGACAGACCAGGTGGCCGAGGGGGATTGGACCAGGGCTCTGAGGCGTTTGCGGGCTTTGTGGCGGAACAGGGGCTGGTTGACATGCCACTTTTGTCCTGTCTCTTCACGTGGAGGAGCTCTGGAGAACAGCGATCCCGGATCGACAGATTTCTTGTCTCAACGGCGATGGCAGAACTGTTTCCGATGGCGGAGGTTAGACCCCTGGAGCGACCATTCTCGGATCACACCCCCTTACTGTGGGTGTTGAACGAGGGATGGAGGCATGGTACGTACTTTAAGTTCGATAGGGCGTGGCTCCTGGAAGAGGGTTTCAGGGGGTTGGTAGAGGAACGGTGGAGGTCGATTCGTGTGAATGGTTCGGCGGCTGCCAGGTTGGAAGCTAAATTGCGAGATTTGAGATCCTTCTTGAAGGTCCGTATCAAGCAGATTAGGGAGGAACGTGGGAGGAAGAAAGATGAGGCTCTTGGTGAGATTGCACGTCTGGACAGGGCAGAGGATGTTGGTCTCCTTTTAGACGCTGACAGGGTTTACAGAGCAAGACAGATTCAGGTGATACAGGAGGAAGATTGGAAGGTGGAGATGGAGTGGAAGGTAAGGTCTAGGCAGAAGTGGCTGAAGGAAGGCGATTCCAACACCCGATTTTTTCATATGGCTGCATCAGGTAGGAGGAGGAGGAACTGGATTGACAGATTGGTGGTGGATGGGGAGGAGTTTATGGGAAGGGAGGTGGTGGGAGGGGCAGTTGCGAGGTACTTCAGAGACTTTACTGGGAGAAGACGGGGGGGAAGGTGGAGATGGTTAGGCTCTGAGGTGCCGCAGATCAGGGAGGCAGAAGCCAGCTTCTTGACGGGCTCGTTTGGGGAGGATGAGGTCCGTGAGGCAGTATGGGGGTTGAACGCAGATGGTTGTCCAGTACCGGATGGCTTTCCGGTTGCCTTCTACAGAGGGTTCTGGCCGGTGGTGAAGGAGGACGTGATGCAAGTGGTGCAGGAATTTAGAGCTGGAAATTTGGGGTTCAATAGGCTGAACAAGTTCTACATGTTCCTGCTGCCGAAGAAGGAGGGCGCTGAGGAGGTCCAGGAGTACAGACCAATAGCCCTCTCGAATGCTATCTGCCTGGTGGTGGCGAAGCTCTTGGCAAATAGATTGAGGACTCTGGCTGGGATTGTAGACTCGGTGCAGACGGCCTTTGTTCCTGGCAGAAATATTTTGGAAGGTTATGTGTTGGCCTCGGAGATCCTTTCGTCCTGGAAGAGAAATAAGAAGGCCTTCCTGTGGAAGGTCGATTTCAGCAAAGTTTATGACTCGGTCCAGTGGTCGTTTCTTTGGGCGTCCTTGGTGAAGAGGGGTTTTTCGCCGGTGTGGATTGACTGGATGAAGAGATGTGTCACCACGACGTCGTTCTCGGTTCTTATCAATGGAAACCCAGCAGGGGGTTGGATTCAGCCAAGGAGGGGGGTGAGACAAGGATGTCCGTTGGCCCCGATGCTCTTTGTGATTGCCGTGGATGCTCTTGCAAGGGCAGCTAAGAGGTCGTGTGAGAGGAATCTGATGAGAGGTTTCTCCTTGAGAGATGGGACGAGTATCCCGTTACTTCAGTATGCGGATGATATGATCTTCTTCATTGAAGGTGGAGAAATGGAAGCCAGAAGAATGCGGTTCCTTATCTTCTTATTTGGTGAGGCGTCAGGACTGCAGATCAACCTAGCTAAATCTGATTTTGTCCCTTTCAACCTGACTGAGGCGGAGGCGAGGGGGTGTAGTTTGGGTCTTGGCACAGAGCAGGTAAAACTCCTGATTAGATATCTGGGTTTACCGTTGATGGATGGCAGATTCTGGTGAGAGATTGGGCCCCCCTGGTGGAGAGACTGGAGGGGAGATTGGAAGGGTGGGCATCCAGGCTATTGTCAAGGGGTGGAAGGTTGGTCCTGCTCAAGGCGGTTCTGTCAGCAATGCCATCATATTTCACTTCTGTGCTGAAGATGCCTCGACAGGTAGTTGGAAAAATAGAGAGATTTATGAGGAATTTCTTTCGGTCCAACAAGGGGATGAATGGATCGGGTGCTAGGTTGGTTGCATTGGAGGAGGTCTGCAGACCGTTGGAAGACGGGGGGCTCGGGGTGAGGGATTTGGGGAGGTCTAATGACAGTCTGTTGGCGAAATGGGTGGGAAGCCTGTTGGAAGGTAAGGGGAATTTGGTGGGCAAGGTGTTCGAGACGGCGTATGGTGGCCCGGTGCAGTGGGATCTCCTGATGTCTCCGCCAAGGGATGCCTCTCATTTTTTGAAAGGCCTGTCGACGGTGGCTCCTAAGGTGCGGAATTGCTTTGTTCATGTGATGGGAACGGGGGAGATTTTCAGATTTTGGCAGAATGATTGGACGGGAAATGGAGCGCTTACCAGAAGATTTCAGAGGTTGTTTGCCCTATCCCAGAACAAAATGGCGTCTGTGGCTGAGGTATGGGAAGATGGGTGGTGCTCGCGCTTCGTAGGCAGCTTGTCAAATGCGAGAGCACATGATTTTTAAGTTCTACTTGAAGAGTTGGAGGGGCTGCAACCAGCATCTGGTACGGATATGTTTGGTTGGGATGAAGGTGAGTTTTTGGTAGCGGCTGCATACAGGAGATTGTCCACTGGAGATCCTGTGGTGGAGCTGGATCTGGTGAGGGACTTCAAACAGATTTGGAAAGCCGCGTGTCCCCTAAAGGTCAAGATTTTTGCTTGGCTTCTTAGGAGGAGAAGGCTTATGACCAAGGTTTGGAGGGCGAAGTGGGCTCCTGGAGAAAGTAAGGTCTGCCCTTTGTGTGGAGGTGGTGAGGAGATTGACCACCTTTTTTTCACTTGTCCGTTTGTGGTGCAGATTTGGGACATGATGGGAGGGGGTGGTGGGAGTGTCGACTGTTTGAAGACTTTTGGCACAGCTTCAGAAGCGGAGGTGGTGATGGTGGATAGTTTGTCTTCCGTACAAAGAAGGAGAAGGCCAGACCATTGGCAGTGCTTTGGGGTATTTGGTTGGGCAGGAATGCAGTGGTTTTCAGGGGCCAGAGACCCTATGTGGAAAATTTTGTTGAGTCTATTAATTCCTTGTTTATTCTTTGGGTTGATTCCTTGTGAGTGGGGGACCTTGGGGTCTGCCTGTTGTATTGGTGGAGTTTATTGATTCTATTATTTATATATTTGGGTAGTTATCACTCTGGATAACTATCCTTTTCTTTTTCAAAAAAAAAAAAAGAATGCCTCATTTGAGGCGATCGTTGAGCTCCATGGGACCACCCCCTTTGCAGCAGGGGTTCCCAACGATGGTGAAGGAAGAGACACCATGCCTCGACCCTTCAGACTCCGATGAGAGAAATCTTGATGCTTGTTTCTAACCCCTCTGCACTGTAGATAAACAATGGGTCTTGACAATCCCTTTTGACATGCCCTCTCCCACAGCATCTAAAGCAGATCACCTCTCTTGCGTTGATGTCTTCTCCATGACTGTCACATGTACCTCCCTGACCCCCCTCCCTCTCTCTCCACACTGTGTCGCTCCCTCCCCATGGCACTTATCTTTCCGAATACTAACTATTACAACATCTCACCGAAACTGGTGTGGATCATGAAGAGCCCCATGGACACACCGCAGAGAGCGGAGACAACAACAATCTTGAGGTACCAATCGAGGAACTTCATGCTACGCCGTCTCTTGTGGGCTCTCCAATCTCTCTTTCTGCTTTCACTGATCATTGAAGCTTGCTGGGGGTTGGCCCTGGCCGCTTCTTGGGTGGTGTGGTGGATGGAATGACTCTCAAGTTGAGAATAATATTGAAGATTAAGATTTTCAGGTGGCTGTTATGAAGACAGAGTGATGGTATTGCTTGAAGTTTGCACCTCATTCAGATGTCACTTGCAGCTTCTGCAGAGAGCTGTAGGAGGACAGTAAACATTTTCTTTTTTTTGGCCTTTTGTGAAGTCTGTTTGAGAGCAGCGGATGATACAATGGCTGGAACCATCTTTTGTTGAATTCTGAAGGAGTTTTAGGTGGAACACTTATTGTACAGAGATGAAATAGGTGATCCAGGTAAACCTGATTTTACTTGTTGCGACCACAATTAGTTGTTGTTCGCCACTACAAGTGCTGCCCTGTGACTTAACCTTAGAGGCAGCCCAAGAGTTATATTCCCCATATAGGGTCTATACCCTTTCAAGATAACTTTGCAGCCACTGTTACAAGAGCCAAAGGAAGCCCATGGGACATCTCCTCCTTGGATCTGTATTGCTTGTGGCCTCCATTACCCAAAGCTCCTCTAGGAAGTGGTGAAAGATGCATCCCAATTCAAGAAACATATGCCTGAGTTGACAATTGTGTTGCGAATGCCCCCTCTCAGAAAAGGTGATCAACGTTTTCCTCACCATGGTCCAGATTTTGCATTTGCATTAGGCTGCTCCTTGCTCAAAGAAATAAAATGTTTAATAGTAAATGGTAGTGACTGATGAGAATTGTGATCCTCAGGAGAATGAGCATTAATTAACATCAGCATAAGCATATAAAATTCAGTGTCTGCATGTTGTGAAATGAGAAAATTTCGTATCCTAAAAATTGAAAAAGCTGCCACTTGATAACTGTCCTCCATTTTTCCGTGAACTATCTAACCTCATCACCTGGAGAATGCAAATCTTTTCCCATTGTATCCTGAACTTCCCAGGCTTATGAATAATCTCATAATTTTTTCCCAGGATAAATGCTTTGGAGCCAACAACATGGTGGAATACTTCCTTTTTAACATGGCAAATCCTTGTCAGAGTAGCAGTCATGTTGTGGATCTTATTACGATGGGAATGTGGGAATCATAGGCAGAAAATTTGGACAAAATATTTTTAATTTTTTATATTTGAAATATTTTTTAGTTTTTCTGCATCCCATCTTTACTTTCTTGCTATCAATATCATTCCAAATTTTTTTCTGAAGGGGAACCATCCGGAAATTATATTTTCATATAATTCTTATAGTCTGTCTTGTCTAGTAAATGGTACCATTATGTCAGTTTTATGTCAATTAACTATGGTGGAGGCTTTGAAGCCTAGTATGAGTAACAAGATGCATATGTTTGATAGCTTCATGTCAATTAGGGGTGTAAATGAATCGAACTTGAGCGAATCTACCTAGGTTTGGTTTGGTTCGCTAAGAGTTTTTTTAGGTTCGGGTTTGTTAAGGAAAAATGAAGGTGTGGTTCGATTCGATTCGTTTATGTTATTAAAGGGTTGGTTCTATTTGTTTAAGTATAAAGTTTAGAATTATTGTTAATTTTGGTTTAAGTCCTCTTGGGCTCAGCTAAGGATTCATTTAGAGTTCATTTAAGTATAAATTGCTTGGTGATGTTTTGTTATAAATGCAAGATGGATTCTTGTAGTTTTATTTAGCTTACTTTTATAACAATGCGCAACATATTCAAATTATTTAAATCATAATCAGCCTAAGTCCTAAAAAATATAAACGAGAAAGAAAATACCTCTATGATCCACAAGTTAATGCATGCATCAGGTATGGAACATGAAAAATTATCATTATTTTTTTTTTTTTGAAAGAGTGGAGCATGAAAAATTCTACATGTATACCTCATATTTTTGAATACACACACACATATTTATTTATTGAACCTATAACGAATTGAATCTAAAGGAACCTAATTTGTTTAGGTTTGGTTTGTTTATTCAAACGAGCCTAAACCTAACTTTAGGTTCAATTCGTTTATTTGCGAGCTGAATTTAAATCGTGTTTTTAACAAATTGAACCTAAATGAATATCGAACCCAAGAATTTTTTGCTAGCCTTAGGAGGCTTTGAAGCCTTGTGCGAGTGATGAGATGCTTCTTTATGCTACAGTATTTGCCATCCAATTGAGTTTCTAAGTTATGAGTGCTTACTATTTATGGGAGATCGACACCGCCGTCCATGGTTTCCATCTCTCACCAAAAGATTTGTAGACTGGGGATGTTCATGAAGCAAGGTTGAAGCTTGACACCTTCATGCCACACACGAGTGACCAGTGCAATGGATCACAAGATATAATACACATATAGGCACCATAAACTAATGAAGTTTCCTTGCAACTCCTTGGCCGATGAGGGGGTCCGATTCCCCAAGAAGTTATGTATAGAAGTGGTACATGAGCTCGTCCATTAGAGGGCAAGAGGTGCGGTTAAATTTGATATAGAGAAGAATGAAATAGAAAGATGGGGCTCTACACCCCCCTCCTTCCCTTTCACCCTCCTCCTATATAGAGGCGAGGGATGGATCACACAGTTATAAATATGCCCCTTTCGGCTAAATGGGCCTCTATATAACAAACTACATTTGTTTTATGCCTCTTTTTTTTTTTTCTAATCCAATAGGAACTGACTTGCAACATGAGATTTATCCCCTCATCACTTATCAATTTGTATTTCCCTCTCCCCTCTAATTTACCTAATGTGATCTTTTTCTCCTCTTTGACTGGTGTTTAACCTTTCTATCTTTATTTTGAAGGAGAAATCACCTCTGTGATCTTTTTTATCTTTAAAATCTATATTCTGCATTCAAATACAAACTTCATCCATTTCACACGTCTCTATTGTGAATCACAACCTTGTTTTCATTAACTTAATATCTAGCTTTTGCACATTGTCCTTTCTCCTGAGACCTTTCCATCCTAATTCTAATGTAGCAGTATAGCACCTTAAGTCATCTTCCATAACTCCTGTATTTTCTCAAATTGCATGATGGAAGGATGATAAGGCTAATGGTTTCAATAAAAGAAATTCGAGGTTTTGGATAAACTAAACAGATGGAACATCTGCATTGATACAGGCTTGCTTAGCAATTATTAACAAGCACCTGTACCCCTGCTTAGACCATGGGCACGCAAAAGAACATTGCCAAAGCTGAGAAGTCATCCTGGTTTCCATGTAAAAGGTGAACTAAAGCAACTCACCTGAAAATTTTTGCAACTGTATATATAGTTTTATCATGGAATGAATTATTCATGGTCGAATCTTCATCTAGGATAGATGTGGGCATCCTTTTGACCAAATAACAAGGTGTCATTACATCATCGGCCCAACCGTGAGAGTAGAATGGAATATCATCTTTTCAAAAAAAAGGAGTGGAACATCGGTGTGTAGTATGATGAAATGATCTTTAGATGCCTTGATTAGGAGCTATCTTCAGTGCATTTATGAAGCAAAAGAAAAATAACAGGTCTGAGATTATGTGAAGAAAAGTCCATAGAATATAGATATGAAATCAAGGAAACTGATTGAGGATTTTGCTCTTGGTAGAGTGTGGTACTGCCGAGTGATTTATGTAGTTGACGCTTTCTGGTTGGCCTAGTGGCTCAAAGGTGTTGGAAGTACTTGAGTATTATTTTTGATTCTTGCTGACTATATCTTATCTTCCATTTTTCAAGTTGCATAGCTTCTTACAACAATATGGTGCAGGTTCTCGATGCAACAAGTGATGAGCCTTGGGGCCCTCATGGCTCTGCTTTGGCTGAAATTGCAAAGGAAACCAAGAAACTGTATGTCATGTTTTCTTAGTTGAATGTTTCTAATTGTTTGTCTGGCACAAACATGCTCTTTTCTCAGATTCCTTCTTCAATGAATCTACTGTTATAATTTCTTTGCAGCACTGAATGCCAAATGATAATGAATGTACTTTGGACAAGATTGGCTGAAACTGGTGCAAATTGGAGGCACATCTATAAGGTGGAAAAGTTTTTGATGTCTCTTGATTGCTTATCAAGTAAATTAAATACCCAATTGTTATGTGTTTCTTAATATCTGCATGATTGTTTCATACTTGATTTTATGTTTTATTTTTCCTAGGCATTGGCTGTTATAGAGTACCTCATAGCAAATGGATCTGAGCGTGCAGTTGATGACATTATTGAGCATACGTTTCAAATCTCAGTATGATTTATTTGTTGTTTTGTTATTTTCTAACATTTTCTAGTTTTATAATTTGCCTTTTTCAATTATCTATTAAGATGATAACTGCCTATTTCATGGTTTCCTTCAATAACACAACTGTTTTCTGTTGGTGAAGTCGCTATCAGGTTTCGAATATGTTGAACCCAATGGGAAGGATATGGGTATCAATGTGAGGAAAAAGGCTGAAACTATTTCTGGTATTTTAAATGACAGGGAAAAAATAAAAGCTGTGAGGGATAAAGCCGCTGCAACTCGTGATAAGTGAGTCATATAATCAGTTATAAATTCCTTAATGATAATGCTGTGCTGGGTACAGATTACCAAATATTTGAAATGCCAACATTTCAGGTATTTTGGACTCTCCTCAAGTGGAGTTACTTATAAATCAGGTGCATCTTCTTTTGGTAGCAGCAACTTTAGTCAGTATGATCGCTATGGGGGATTTAATGGTTCAAGAGAGGGTGAAGGGTTCAGAGAAAATTACAAAAACAAAGATCAAGGTCATGAAGAAGCCCCAAGAGATTATGTTAGTGAAACTGATGGGAAGAAACTAAAGAATGAAGCTATACGCCGTATAAGGTACTTGCAAGTCTCATGTGACTAATTGTCTGTTGCAGGTAGCCATAACTTTGATATCTGAATTGTTCATAAGGAAGTTGAGGAATTCAAGTGAACTATGCTACAAGGATTTGATCTTATTTATTATAAATAATGTACATAAGAAACACGAACTCTGCCAGAACCATGCCTGTTCCCCTATTAAGTGGGATTGGCTATGTTGGAGTTATTTATTCATATGGGAGTGTTTTGGTATTTTATGTTTTATTGTAGCCATTATGTGTAATTTTCTTGAAAACCTCTTTCTATATGAAGAGGCCTAGGGTTTCTTTTCTAGTAAGACAATTCATTCTCTTTCTTCCTTAACATGGTATTAGAATGAGCTGAGTCCTAGACTCTTTGCGTTGGGGTGTCGTTCTCCACCAAAACCTTAACCCTAGAGAGAGAATCGCCTCCCTGTCTCCTCTTGTCTCCTCTTCATTGCCGGCAATAGCAACCATCAAGTGGCTCTGCTAGCCATTGGTAGCAGCCCAACAACACCGCCAACACTGGGCAGCATAGGAGGGAGGTGTTGCAGCCATCACCGGTGTTTCTGGAGGTCGCTGCTGCCTCCTAGCACTGCTTGCGGTGGTGGAGGCCATTGCCCCCTAGCATTGCCAATTGCAACCACCTCTTGCGGTGCTTGGGGTCACGTGCGGGTTCATGTGCAGCCACAAACTTGTGTCTTGGTGGTTTCCATGTGAGGAAGCATCATCCATAATGGATTATCATCTTTGATGCGAGCTTTGGTGGTTGTTTAGGTGATTTACCTACACAAATATCATTCTCTTGATGTCTTGGGGTCACTTGAAGTCTTTGCAAGGCCCTAGATCCATGAGAAGTTGCTGAAGTTGAAGAAAAGTCCATCTTTATTTATTGTTTCAGACATGAAACAATGAATAACTTGCTTCTTTGGCCCCAACATGGCTGCATCTAAGTCCTCTTCCATCTCTGAAGTCAAGCCTATGACTTTGTCTACCTCTCTTATAGTCCAAGGCACCACTATGAAACTCAATGGTGTCAAGAACTACCTACTTTGGGTTTAGGCTTTCAAGATTTTTGTTGGTAGCTAAAAGAAGCTCTACATTCTCACAAAGGATCCCCCAAAGACTGATGCTGCAGACTTCAACAAATATGAGTAGGATAATTGCCTTGTGATGAACTAGATGATGAACAACGTGGAGCCTTAGATTGCGGCGGTTCTCCTATACAAGAAGAATGCTAAAGAAATCTGGGAGAGCTTGGCAAAGAAGTACTCCCAGAGATCTAATCACGCCTACTTGGCTGGTATTTATCATTGCATTTGGTCCACTTCTTAGGGGGATCACTCTCTACTTGACTATTTTGTTGAGATGGAGGGATTATTCTAAGAGCTCAATATCTTTTAGCTCTCCTATTGTGACACCCAAACTAGCTAGAGATAGGATTGGCAGGTTTGTAGGTTCTTGGATGGTCTGAGCACCATCAGCTTGTGATTAGATTTTTGCTATGGATGACATACCTTATTTGGAGGCTTTAGAGTTGCATTTAATGTGACTCCTATTACTACTGCACCACCCACTACTACGAAGACGCCTGCTTTTGTGGTCTCTGGTGGGTGCGATGCTCTAGGTGCTAGACGTTGAAGAGGTCGTGGACGTGGTAGGACCTACAATTCATGTGTTCATTGTCAGAGGACCAATCATCCTTTTGAGAGGTGCTGGGCCAAATTTAGCCATCTAAGTCAGGTGAATGTGGCTGTTGTTTAGGGGGAGAATGCCCCTACCTCACTTGGAGTCCCTGACAGTTGACGATTATGCCCAACTCATGCAGATATTGAGGCAAGAAACTCCAACAGATACTTCTGCATCTTTGGCAACAACTGGGAGCTCAACCAACTTAGCTACTACTGTATCGATTTCATCTTGGGTGGTTGACTCAAGTGCTTCCAATCACTTTACTGGTAAAAAAGATGCACTTTTGTTTCTTTGATCCATCTTTATTGTTACTTCGGTTCTTCTGGCAAATGGAACCTATGCTCCAGTCATTGTAGTAGATGTCCAGTTTTCTAACTTATTGAAGTTGACAGGAGTCTACTGTGCTCCTAAGTTTCCCTTGAGTTTATTGTTTGTTTATAAACTATGTAAAGGGCTTCACTGTCGAGTAATTTTTTATGAGCATTTTGTATGCTTTCAGGACATTCAGGTGAGGAAGATGATTGGTGGGGGAATTAAACATGATGGCCTCACATTTTTGCTGGCGCTGTTTCTATCTTGATCGATCCAGTTTTGTGGCACTATCGCATGGGTCATCCCTCTGTCTCTAGACTTTGGAAGATGTTTCCTGAGTTGTTTGTTCTAAACAAGTTAGATTGTGAGGCTTGCCAACTTGGCAAACATTCGTGTCTCTTTTGTTTCTTGCCAAAATAAGAGTTAACTCCCTTTGAGTTGATTCATTGTGATGTGTGGGGTCCATGTTGAATAAGTCATCGATCAGTCTACCGATATTTGGTTGTTTTTATTGATGATTATAGTCGGTTGTCATGGACATTTTTCATGAAGGATCGGTTTGAGATTGGGTCTGTTATTCCCAAGTTTTTTAATGAAGTACAGAATTTTTATTCCACCAACATTAAGATTTTTCGTAGTGACAATGCCTTTGAATTTATGTAAAGAGATGTTGCTGATTGTTTGATTGAATATGGCACTCTTCACCAGATTTTTTATACCCACACATCCCAACAGAATGGGGTAGCTGAGCGCAAACTGTGCCATCTTCTTGATGTAGCACAAACTTTGATGCTTGTTATAAATGTACGTAAGTATTTCTGGGGGGATGCCATTCTTATAGCTACTTATCTGATTAATCGACTTCCGTCACTTGTACTTGATGGTGATACTCTACTTCTTTTACAACCAGATACTTCCCTTTTTGCATTGCTATTGTGGATTTTTGGATGCATATGTTTTGTCTACTTGTTTGGAGTCGTTGATAAGTTGTCTTCAAGATTTGCCAAGTGTGTTTTTCTGAGTTAGTTTAGATCCCATAAGGGGTACAAGTGTTTTGATCTGGTGGGTAAACGTTACTGTGTGTTGGCTGATGTCACTTTCTTTGAGAGGGTTCCTTATTTCTCTGATGAGGAGTCCTTTCTTGGTTGGTTTACCTACTTTTATGAGTATCGTCAGAAGGATCCTGTGTCTGTCCCATTGCCTTCTATGCAGGTTTAGGTTATTGGGGAGGATCAGGCCACTCAATCTTTCCCTCTAACATCTGATTCGGATGGTCCATCTTAGTAGTTTGATGGCTTGCCTATTACTCTCAGGAAGGTTGTAAGAATTTGCACTTTAAATCTCATGTCTCATCATACTGCTACTGATCACTTTAGTCTAGCATTACAACAGTTCTTTAGAGCTTTATCTGCCATGGTTGTTCCCTGACATTATAATGAGTCTCTACGAGACTCTGGTTGGCAACATGCCATGGAGGAAGAGGTGGCAGCTCTCATCTCTCGCGGCACCTGGGAGTTGATCGACCTCCCAGAAGGTGCCAAGGTTGTGGATTGTAGATGGGTGTACATTGTGAATTACAACTCAGATGGAAATATTGAGCGACTCAAGGCCATACTTGTGGTGAAGGGTTACACTTAAACTTATGGTGTAGATTACTTCGACACTTTTTCTCCTGCGACATGCCTTAATTCGGTTTAAGACATTCTTTCACTCGTAGTGAATAAGGCATGGCACCTATATTAGCTTGATGTGACTTTCTTGTATGGAGATCTGCAGGAAGAAGTCTACATGGCCCAACCACCTAGCTTTTTAGTTTGTAGACTTTGGAAAGTTATTTGACTCGAAACAGAGTCCACGAACGTGGTTTGAGTGACTCAGTTTAATGATTCAGATGATTAGGTTTCGCAGGTCCACGTCTGACCATTCTATTTTTGTGAGATGTAGGGAATCTGGTGTTGTGATCCTTGTAGTGTATGTGGACGATATGATCCTTATTGATGATGATGCCTTAGGGATATAGGAGATATAATTTTTTGCAAACCACCTTTGTTACCAAGGACCTGGACACATTGAGGTACTTCCTTGGCATTTAGGTGGCTTGGAATTCATGTGGGATGTCTTTGTCACAAAGTATGTTGAGCTTTTGGAGGAGACTGGACTACTAGGTGCAAAGCCTTCTATTCTAGTTGAGTCACAAGGGAGACTGAGTGAGGAAGATTATCATCTCTTTGAAAATAAGGGAAGGTATAGGAGCATTGTTGGCAAATTGTTATATGTTACCGCTATTAGACTAGATATCGGTTTTGTTGTGAACATGGCAAGTCAGTTTATGGAGAATCCATGTTACAGTCATTGGCAAGCAATATGCCACATTCTCAGGTGTCTCAAGGGTAGTCCAGGGAAAGGTCTTTACATAAACAATGGGCATGTTGATCTACATGCCATTCTGATGCTGATGATGTTGGTTCTATGGAGGATAGGAGGTCTATTATTGGATATTCCACCTTTCTTGGTGGGAATTTGGTTACCCGGAGGAGTAAGAAGCAGAGTGTGGTTTCTAGGTCTAGTGTAGAGGTCGAATATAGAGCCATGGTCCATGCGACTTGTGAGATTATAAGGCTAATTTATTTTCTTTAGGACTTGGGTGTTCAAGTTAAGCTTCTGATCCCGATGTTCTACGATAACAGGTCTGTCACCTTGATTGCATCAAATCCCATCTTCAACGAGCGTACTAAGCACATTGAAGTGGATTGTCGCTTTGCACGGGATATGGTCTCTACTGGGAAGATATGTACTCCTATCTCATCAGAACAAGTTGCTGACAGCTTTACTAAGGTTCTCTCTAGGAAGTGCCATGAGTTATTATGTTCTAAGTTAGGCATGTTAGACATATATGTTCTAGCTTAAGGGGGAGTGTTGGAGTTATTTATTTATATAAGAGTGTTTTGATATTTTATGTTTTATTAAGGGCATCATATTTAACTTTTGTGAAAGCCTCTGTGTAAAGAGGCCTAGGTTTCTTTTCTAATAAGAAAATTCATTCTTTTTCTACTACATAGATTCTTTGTTGATTTCCTTAAAAAAATAAGACATTATTTGAGCAGGTTTTCATTTTTGGCTTTGATGACTGGACGAATAGGGGATATTTTATTCCTGTAGTGTTTTCTTTGGCCGAAAATCAAGAGGCAAACATTACATCTTGTTGGTCAGCTGAGGGTGGAGATGAGCACGGTTGTTGGAATTCAACTTTTTGATCCATCTAATTGCATCAGAGGCTGCTGGATTTTTGTAATTTAATGAGGATTTGGCACATATTCTGCCCCTTAATGGTTTACCTGATGGGAATGGGAGGTTGGATAATTCACTGTCAGGTGTTTGCAGTTCATTTTCATATGATACTGCATCAAGCTATTCCTAATATGGATTCATATTTAATTAAACGTAGACATCCCAATTGAAAGTAAAGCTCTTTGCTTCTATGTTAAGGAGGTGCAGGTTGGTGGCTGAAGTTTACAGGCAGAAGTAGGTTCCTTTATCTGATTCTACCTGCATTTTTGTAACTCAACTCCAGAAGATTGTTGCTAGTTATTTTTTGAATGCCCTTTCGAAGTTTGGGCAAGGGCAGATATTGAGTTGATTGGTTGCACTTATGGAGATTTTTTGGATCAACTTTACTATAGATGACCTTTGCCTGGCTCAATTTGCTACAGATTTGAGGTGGATAGGAATTCTCTTCTTTCCTTTCTTTGGTTTATTAGGGATTTAAAGAAATAGGGCAGATGTGGACAATGTTGTCTTTGAAGCCACTTTGTTAAGGTCTTTGTGGGGATTTTCGTTATAGATTCTTGTAATCATGTTTTGCAACAAATCAAATTCTTGATGATAATTGATCTCATACAATCATACTTTGTCTCTCAAAATCCTTGATTTTTTTTTTTAGGAAAAAGAGGAAGACTTGTTTTTTATCTCTCAAAATTCTTGATGATAATCGTCCTAAAATGTATTAAAAGATAAAAGGAACGGACTTACAGATTTTGAAGTCAAAACTCCGAAAAACACTTTGCTTTTCTTATTACATTATCAACCCAACACCGTTTATTCTTGAACACCTTGCCATTCCTCTGAAGGCAGATACTCCAAATGATAGCAATTGGTTGACTCCAACCTGCCACATCCAAATCCAGGTGATCTCTGAAGCTCCTCCAGAAGGATTCAAAATCCGTTTTGTCCACTGTAGGAAGGTTAAATTGATCCCAGATATCTCTAGAGAAATTGCAATAAAAAACAAATGTTGTACATCCTCCTCAGCTTGCTGACATAGGGGCAAGATGTGTCACCATCGGATGACCATTTAGATCTGTATATGTTTTCTTCTCAAGAACCATAGAAAAAGCTTAATTTTTAGAGGTGCCTTGCAAGTCCAAATAAGTTTTGAGTCTCCATCGACCACCAAATTTTGATTTGTTCTATCTGCTGTTAGGAAGTTGTAAGCTTTATTCACTGTGAAATCACTTTCTCTCCAAAAGAACGAATCTGCCTTTCCTGAAGTTGGAGAGAAGTTGCTGAGAATCTTTGTTAGTCGCTGAAATTCATCGAAGGTGGCATCAGAAAGGCTTTCTGTCAGTCTGAAATCCCACGTTCTGTGGGCTGCATCTCACATATTACATACCAGAACCTCCTTGTTCATAATTTGATGAAAAACCCTTTGGAACAGGGCTGAAAAACAACCAAAGCAGACCAATTATGCATCCACAATTTAAAGGAAGAGCCATCTCCCAAGCTTGCCGAAAATTGGGCTGCATACTCATTCAACAGAGGACCCACCAAGTTCCGAAAGGCTGAAGCGTCTCTCATATGCACATTTGTCCCATGAAACAAATCCATTTGATTACCGTAAGAATCCTTCACAATGGAGGTAACCAGGGAGCTTTCCTCAGAAAGCAACCTCACTACCCATTTTAATAGAAGAGCATTATTAAACTGTTTTAGCTTATGTACACCAAGACCACCAACCTTCTTGGGGTTACAAATCTCATCCCAAGGACAAGTCGAACAAATCATCCAACGAAATCAGGTCTTTTCCAAAAGAATTTTTTCCTGATCATATCAATTTGCTTGAGAATCTTCTTGGTAGGTGAGAACACCAAAAGAAAAAACACCGGTAAAGAAGATAAGACTGATTTTAGAAGGATCGGTCTTTCCCCTCTGGACAAAAGTCTTTCACTCCATGAAGATAATCTACTTGGAAAATGTTCGATCAAAGGCTTCCAATATGAAGAAACCAGCCTTTTACCTTTCAAAGGAAGACCAAGATAAACAATGGGAAGATATACCATCGGGGTCTCCAGAATCACCAAAATCTCATTCAACACCTCTCTCCCCAAGGGAGAAGTAACTAAGCTTGATTTGTTTCTATTAATCTTTAAACCAGAGACTTCAGCATAAATCCTCACCAAAGAGGAAACATGTTTTGCTGCTTCTATATCCCTTTCAATAAAAAATGTTGTGTCATCGGCATATTGTAGGATAGGTGCAAGCGCCCCTCTCGATTAGTTGTAAAGTTCGAGAAAAGGTCACCATTGCATGCCTTAAATGCCATTCTAGCAAGAGTATCCATCGCAATATTAAATAACATTGGTGCTAAAGGATGCACCTGACTCACACCCCTTTGGAGTTGAATCCAAGATCCATCCACCCTACCATTGATAAGGACAAAGAAAGAGGATGTGGTAATACATCTCTTCATCAATTGTACCCAAAGATTCGGAAAACCTCTCATCTTGATAATATCCCAAAGATAATTCCATGAAATGGAATCATAAGCTTTAGAAAAATCAACTTTCCTAAGGAAAGCTGGACACACCCTCCTTTTCCATGCCGCTGAGAATTCCTCCGCCAACATATATGAATCTTGCAAAGATCTCCCCTTGATAAAAGTAGATTGCATTAGTGAAGTAATGTAGGGTAGAATACTACGAAGCCTTTACAAGAATCATAGCAACCAGTAAGTAGATAGAGTTGGATAGGGTAATGGGTCTAAACTCCTCCATCTTCTTTGCTCCAGGTTTCTTTGGAAGTAAAAATGAGTAAAATATATTTAATCTCTTAAAGCTTTCATTTGCATTAAAGAACTCTTTAACCATAGCCACCACATTACGCCCCACAACATCCCATAACTCTATAAAGAAAATAATCTGTAATCCATCTGGATTGGGAGATCCTTCAGGCTTCAACCCACGTAGGGCATGAATGATCTCCTCTTCTTCCACATCCCTAGTAAGTGCTACTTTCGCCTCCTTCCCAACTTGTTCCAATTCTAAATTTGCTAAGCGCTAGTCACCACTTGGTTGCCTTGTAAAATCTTGGAAATAAGTTTTGAAAGCATTACAAATCTGATTTTCAATTCCATTAGAAACCCTAGGGCTCTCTTATATATAGAGAGACCCTAGAGTCAAAAGTACAGAAATGTTCCTAAGGGACAAAGCACTCATAGCCCATACAATAAGAAATAAAAAAGGCCATATATGCTAACACTCCTCTTTAAGCTGGAGCATAAATATCTATCATACTCAGCTTGGATATATAAGAATCAAATAAAGATTTGGCTAAGGGCTTGGTGAAGATATCTACAGTCTGCTCCTCAGATGTGACTGAAGTGGTATATAGCAACCCCTTTTGAATAATGTCCCTAGTATAATGCAATTAACCTTAACTTGTTTTGTCCTCTCAACATGCTGGGTTGTTGGCAATGAAAGTGGTTGCTCTATTATCACATCGCATCTCATGGGGCTAGAAAACTGCACTTGTAGGTCAATAAGCAAGGATCTGATCCACATCATCTCTGCAGCCATCTGAGCCATAGCGTTGTACTCAGACTTAGCATTGGATCTCGCAACTGTGTCTTGTTTCTTGCTCCTCCATGTGATCAAATTTCCTACTAAGAAGGTGCAAAACCCAGTAGTGGATTTGCGATCCACATGACATCTGGCATAGTCGGCATTAGAGTAGTTAACCAACGTCATAGAAGACCCCTTGGAGAAGAGACCCTTCCCTGGAGTCTTCTTGACATTTCTAAGCACCATCAATGTTGCATTCCAATGTGACGTGTTGGCTTGGCCATGAACTGCAAAGGAGATATCGGGCCTCGTGATAGTGTGATATAGTAGCTTGCCTACAAGCTGCCTGTACCGCCTGCTGTCCACCAGTTGCACATCCTCATCATAGAGTGGCATCTAGAGGTCCATAGGAATATTGGTTTCCTTGGCCCCAAGCATACCAACCTCCTGTAAGATATCTAAAGCATACTTCCTCTGAGATAAGACCACACCCTTCTTGCTGCAAGTAACCTCAATATCAAGGAAGTACCGTAGACCCTAGGTCCTTCATGACAAACTGTTCTGCTAGGATGCGCTTAACCTCAGTAATACCCTACTCATCATCTCCTGTGATAATTAAATCAACATAAACAAGAAGTACCACAGTACCTCGTCAAGTCTTCTTGACAAAGAGTGAAAAATCAACCGTCGATCTCCTGAATCCAGCTGCCTCCACAACCTGTGACAACCTCTGGAACTAGGTTTTGGGACTCTGTTTGAGCCATAGATAGCCTTTTGTAATCGGCATACACACTCTTCCTGAGTCTCAAAGTCGAGGTGGCTGCTGCATATAGACTTCCTCTTAGAGATCACCATAAAGGAAAGCATTCTTCATATCCAATTGATGCAAAGATCAATCTAACTGAATTGCCACTGCAACCAATACCCGGACCGTGGGAAGTCTGGCAATTGGTGAGGTGTCAAAGAAGTTCACCTCATAAGTCTGGGTGAACCCCTTTGCCCCGAGGCGTGCTTTGTAGCTAGCAACAACACCATCAGGATTGAACTTCATAGTAAATACTTACCGATAGCCAACAAGTGCAGCACAACCATCAGGAAGTGGAGTGAGGTCCCAAGTCCCAAGGCCTTGAAGAGCGATCATCTCATCCTCCATGGCTGCTCACCATTTTGGATCAAGCATGGCCTTACGGTGACTAGCTGGAATCTGCGTAGTAGCTAATGCCTGAGAGAATCCAGCAAATCTAGGAGCTAAACTATCAGTAGCAACTGCGTCCGCTGTGGGATAAGTAGTGCAAGTCTGTAGTTGCTTCCGAATGACTATCGAAAGATCAAGATCATTGGCTGACACATCACCTGTCCTGTTCCCGTGACCATCACATGGTAAACATACGTCAGTATCTAAAGGATTCACCTGAGAAGCCGATGGCGAGGATAGGGGTCCCTGATAGGTAATATGAGGATAGACATATGTCTGGAGTGGTCTAGTCAGGCGTGAAAAGAGATGCGTAGCAGGTGATGATAGTGGTGTAGTAAGGACTTGAATATCAAGAAAGCTCCCAAAATAAATGAGAGTATATGGCATAGGCTTCATATCACCTTCAAGAGGCATCTCAGCATCTGTCACAGAAAAGAAAGGTACAATCTCATGAAAGGTAACATCCGTTGAAATATAGTGCCGAGAAGTAAGCGGATCAAAACACTAATACCTCTTTTGTATCTGGGTATACTCAAGAAAGACGCACTTAAGTACTCTCAGTGCTAATTTATCCTGACTTGGTCCTAACAAATGGACAAAGGTAATACAACTAAATGTTCGAGGAGTGATATGAAACAAAGGTTGATCAAGATGCATGACTTGAAGAGGAATCCGTTCATGTAATGCAACATTAGGCATCTGATTAATAAAAAAAAAAGCAATCAAAACAATATCACCCCAATAGAAAGGGGATCGAATGATGAATCAACAAAGTGTGAGCAACATAAAAAAAATGACGATGTTTCCACTCAACAACACCATTTTGCTGAGAGGTATGATGACATGTCTCATGGATAATGCTACAACTAGCAAAGAAATTATATAAACGTATAGTACAAAACTCTAAGGCATTATCAGAACGAAAGCACTTCACCATATAAGAATGCTGAGTTTTTATTTCTTTGACAAAGTTCTCAATAATTTGTCTAACATCGGACTTATTTTTCAAGAGAAACATCCAAGAAACACGAGAAAAGTCATTAACTAAAACAAGATAATATTTGTTCCCAAGTCAATCAGGAGTATGACTGGGACCTCACACATCCATATGAATTAAATCAAATGCAGTAATAGAGGAAACAAAGGTAGAGTTGGAAAAACTAGTCCTGTGGTGCTTGCTAAGCTGACAAACATCATATGTGAGAGCAGTAGTGGAGGGGATGTGCGGTGGAACATGTCTGAGATGATGAATGGGTAGATGGCCAAGGCAGTGGTGCCACTAGAGAGGAGATTCAATAGAAGCAAGGCCCTGGATAGCGGAAGTAGCAAAAGTAGTACGTCTCAGATGGTACATCCCATGTTCCTTACGCCCTTCACCAATCATCTTTCTAGTGAATTTATCCTGCAAGACACAAGAGGACGCATCAAAGATAGCTTGACAGTTCAGATCTCTAGTAATGCTGCTAACAGACAATAAACTCAAAGGAAAATCAGGTACATAATAGACATCTGCTAGTCTCAAAGTAGGAGATAAAGATATTTCCCTTGCCAACAAATGGCAAGTGTCTCCCATCAGTGACTTGTACTATCTTGGCAGGTGTAGCAAGTGCTAACTGAGAGAAAGAGTCTTTGTCGCCACATAAGTGCTTGGATGTACCGAAATCAATCAACCACTCACTAGAAGACAAAAGTGACGACATACCAGTCGCAGGTGTCTTTGAAGAGAGAGCAATAGCTACAATGTCTGGAGTTTGAGAAGAAGATTCCTGAGTCAACTAAGCAATCTGCTGTTGCAAGGTATCAATCTTAGTGCTCAAGGAACTAATATTAGTAGGGAGAGCTGCATCGGAGATCTTAGCTGCTTGATTGGCCATAGGTGGCCTATCATGCTTCTGCCAGCATGTAGTCTCAGAGTGACCAAGTTTGCCACAGTAAGTACACAGAGTCCTAGTGCGTGTACCAGAAGAGCGTCTACGTCCACGATCATGTGTAGGGTAAGTAGTACCTCTGCCACATCCAGGGATTGCAGCCAGTGCGGATGATTGAGCAATGGAGTCAGGAGTAGGAGTGCGCGTTACAACTCTGCTGAGTCTGCTATATGCTTCCTTCGGGGTAGGAAGCTTAGGAGCAGTGAGGATCTGATCTCTGGCTGCCGCATACTCAGGTCCAAGGCCAGCCAAGAAAAGAGAGACAACCGTCTCCTAAAACTTTTCTAGGACTCACACACACCTTGGCATGTAGGAGTAATGCCTCTCCAACATTCCCTTCATGAGGGAGTATTACTGCGACAGTGTGTGTCCCTTCTGACGCAGGTAGAAAAGGTCGTAGAAGACCTGAAAAATTCATGCAGAGTTCTTGGCATATGAATAGGTATCATGCAAAGACTCCTAAATCTCCTTTGCTGTGGTATAGTACATGATCTCATCCCCTATTCGGGAAATAACCATTTGCATTAGCAATGCACACACCGTGGCATTGTCACTATCCCAATTGGCATTTGTCCCACTCTTGTTCTCAGGCTCCAGATCTGTAAGAATATAGCTTTTTGTATGACCCCTGACGGTCATAAGAAAGGTCTGGGATCACCGCAAGTAGTTGGTCTCATCAAACTTAACAAGACCAAAGAACGAGTTTTTGAGTACCCCGGTATTTGAAATAGAGCCCAAAGACACCTCAGACTAATCATCTTGAAGTCGTCTCTGCAATTCGAAAGCCTCGATCAAGCGCCCACCACCAAGAAATCATCAAATAATCTAAAACCAAACGGATTCAGATCTGCATCGCTGATAAGGGACCTTCTTGGATAGATATTGGCCTCACCTGGGTGCAAGGAGAACACCCAAGATGGCCCTAAGGAGACCTAGCCTCCCTCTCGCAACAACTACACGGACTGCAGTCTCTAGATCAGGGCAAGAAGCCCCTCACGATTGCTGCACAGGAACCATAGCATTGTGCGCCACCTGCTCTAGCCACCGCGTCGCCTGTCGTCGCCGCAAATCGCCGCTACAAAGCTGCTTTGGCTTGCCACTGCTCTGCTGAGGGCTACCGTTGCCATTACTGGTAGCTGTAGAGTACCACCAACGCTCCTCGAGGCCGCAGCATCGCTGCCTATTGCTGCAGCAGGCCCCCCGTCGCCACAGCACCGTTGCATGGGCTGCTACGTGCTGCTCGAGCGTTGCTTGACTGCTGCAGCAGGCCCTACGCTGCCGCAATGCCGCTGCGTGGCCTGCTGTGCACTGTTGGAGCGCCGCCAGGTGCTGCTATTGTTGCTGCCGCTGAGGAAGGGAGAGAGGAGATTGGGATTTAGTGTTATGGTTTAGGAGGCCTTAAGGGGTGGGATACCTAGAGTTACGGTCTAAGATCGGTGCCCTGATACCAAATTGGATGAAATGATTCAATTCCATTAGAAACCCCAAGGCTCTCTTATATAGAGAGAGATTATAGCGTCAAAAGTACAGAAATGTCTTAGAGGGACAAAGCACCCATAGCCCATACAATAAAAAGAAATAAAAAGGCCATATATGCTAACAAATTATGATCATATTTTTTCTTCTTGCACTTGCAGCCAAATGAAAAAAATCTAGTATTTGCATCCCATTCCTTAAGCCATAATTGGCACGA
Organism: Thalassia testudinum; assembly: GCA_037157565.1. Lineage (NCBI taxonomy): Eukaryota > Viridiplantae > Streptophyta > Magnoliopsida > Alismatales > Hydrocharitaceae > Thalassia > Thalassia testudinum. The sequence continues at coordinate 63,061,142 of JAZHRO010000022.1, read as the reverse complement.
CTTCTATCTCCAATCCATCTCTTTCTTATAATCTTCCTCAGAAACAATCAATTGGCTATTTTGCTGTTCTTGACACTCATCATTGGATAGCTGTGTAGTCTCTTCCTGTCTGAAGTAGATATCTTCAAAAGGGCTTCATTCCTTCTTTCTTCACTGCGTGATTTGAGATCTCACTTGAACTCAATCATAGTCTGTCTTACTGCTTTTATTTTGTAGGCTAAAGTACGTGTAGTCGAGGTGAAAGGGGTGGTGGTAGTCCGTCTTTCTCTTATCAATTCTTTGAAGCCGTCCTCCTTGAGCCAAGATTCATGGAACTTGAAATACATTGACAACTTGGCATCTTCGTTACTACGCCATAAAATGGGGGAGTGGTTAGAGAACGGTTTGTTGTAAGCGACTACATCTACCAATTGAAAGGATTCTGCTAAAGCAACATTACATAAAAATCTGTCAATGCAGGAAGTTACACCATTCCCATTTCTCCAAGTGAATCGGGCACCAGCCGTTCGCAAACCAATGAGCTCTAGATCCTGTACAACCTACTGAAATTGGACAGTAGCGACGTCACTTCTTCATTAGGTCTATCATTAGACACAAGAGGTTCATTAAAATCACCTTCTATCAACCATGGCATTCTCACAAGAAAAGAAGATGCATGTTCAAACTCCTCCCAGAAGGAGATCTTGGAGGCATCATCACAAGGCCCATACATCATGGAAATTGCAAAGGAAAAACCATCTGATTTTCTTGATAAAATCACTGTCATCATAAACATGCCCCCCGATCTAAAATTAGCTTCCAATTCTATATAGTTTGAGAAGATGTCTCCACAAAGTTGCATCTTCAATTGAGGAGTCAAACTCTCTAAATGTGTCTATTGCAAATAGGCAACATCAATCCTTCAATTAGCCAAGTACTTTTTCAAAATAGATCGTCTCCTGTCATCCCGGAGACCTCGGACATTCCAAGAAAGAATATTAACCATTAAATCTTCTTACCTTCCTCCCTATGAACCCTTTTGGCACCCACCACCTTCGTCACCTATTCATCTACGTCCTTACCACTTTCTCTTCCCGTTACTTTTTTCGAAGTCCTCTTGCGCTTGCAACACACCTCTACGGAATAATATTAGGGTGCCCCGAGGATTTGTTGGAAGAAAATCTATGATGGGTAGCTTTTGTCTTAACAGAAGAACTCTTGACATCAATGCAATTATGACGTACATCTGAGGCGGCATCTTCCAAAGATTGAGCGGATGAAAATCCTTGTTGTGAACCCTTCTAGTCTTGTTTTATAACTAAATCAAATTCTGGATGACCGCTGATCTCGTGTGACCATACTTCTCAAAAAGAGAAGAAATGTCAAAGTTCCAAATCAGAAACATTAGTGCATTCACCCTTCCCCAACTCCTAGAAGGCTCAACGTCCAGCTTCTCATCTATTTTGATGGATTGTCCAACATCATTAACTACTTTTTCTCACATCATCTTCTATTGTTGCATCAACCTTTCCTCTGATAGCTTTGTTTTGGATGACCCTTTTGTGTGGCTGTAGGTCCACCTCTGCACCTTCATTCTGCCACAAACAACCTTTACACATGGCTATAATCCATTGCTTGTTATAACAGACATGTCACATTGTTACTGTTGGGAATCAAGAAAAGAGAAGATGTCATGTGGCGGGACAGTTGGGCCTTGTGGCAGGACAGTTGGGCCATGTGGCAGATTTTGTTGGTCCTGAGGGATGCCGGCCTGAAAGGATCAAGTAAGCTTTGCTTGGAGTCCAAGTCTTGTCTTTTAGTTTAGTATGTTTGGTTTTAGAAAGTTTGTTTTAGAAAATTTGTTCTTTCTAAAATTAGGAGATTTAATTTGATTATGATTGAGTTTGTTTCTTGTTTTATAGGATTGTGATATGTTCTCTCTTTATAAAAGAGTGCTTTTGTAATCCTTTTATCTTTGAGTTAAGCAATAACATTTTCAACATTTTCCAACTCCTCTCCTCCCTCTCTATAACCGCCAGCCACCTTCTCCCTCTCTCCCTCTCTCTGTTCCAACGTGGAACAGTCCCCATGTGGGTTGTTTTTGCCAAGCCAAGGAAGCCTCCATGCCTCCACATTGCGCCAAACCCAACAGTTACGATATAGTACTTGGTATTAACTTTTAGATGAATGAATCCCTTTACCACATACAAGATACATGGCTTCATTTCATGGCGAGGAATCTTTACTGATTGTATATTCACATTCCATTCCTACATCTTGTTGGAGATAATTGACTGCAAAGGTCTTATTTTGGAATGGAAGTTCTAAATGTAGAACAACTTGGTAAAAATATAGCATGGATTATGCAACTTCTCTTTATCATTTATAAATTTGTAATTCACAGCACTTTTTAGCTGTAATTGAAGAAAGTTAGGGTGATAATTCAGTTGCATATTTTAGTATAATGCAAGTACAGATTTGTTATATAGAAGGCATGCACTATCATACTGCTGTGTCCCTTTCAGTAATTTTTGTGCCCATTTGCCTATTCCAAAGTCCACAGGTGACTCTTCTTGTTGCATAACATACCTACTCAAGAAAATGCCATCTTTCACTGAATTGTTTTTGTATAATTTTCTTACTTCTTGTACATAATTCTTTAATGTAGCCCTTCAAAAAAAAAAAGCTCTTTGTCATAATTAATTCTTAAAAATGTTACACTAATTCTGCAAAGCATTTTGAATAGGATTAAGGATTCATCTTCCGGTACCTCGAAGGCATCAAGAAAGACAAACTCTGAAACTGCTTCTAAAACCTTTACTGCTCAAATGAGTACTTATGAGGATGACTTTGATGATTTTGACCCTAGGGCTTCTTCTGGAACCGGTAAGCATCATATACTGACAATTTGAAGCTGCACACTATGGTTATCTTTTTCTGTATTTTTGATCAGTGTTATAGTTTATGCTGTCTTTGTTAGATAGAGGTAAAACCACACTTTAAATTTTTTTGACAAATCACTATTATGATCTCTTGCTTCTTTTTGGTTCTAAATACAGCTGTCACTTTTTAGTCATCTTTTGGCTATGATGCAAGGATTGGGTGCGCTAAGAATCGAATATTCTCATAAAATTCTCTCATGATAAGCAAGAGAAGATTGTCTATCAACTAAGGTTCGAAATGCCGATTTCGATACCATGTCGATAAAATTCTAAGTATGTATTTCATGGGCATGTCAATGGCACGCCATGGAAATACCCATTTTTCGATGGCCATGCCGATGGGCATGTCGAGGACACGCTGTGGAAATGCCAAGGGCATACCGACAGTATGTCGACAAAAAATTACATAAATAATCAAAATGATATCATTTTCAAAAAATAATGATTGTGTAATAATAAAGGTATTTCATAGTAACCGTGTGTGTATGTGTGTGTCTTTAGACTCTTACATTCCTCAATATTGACCTTCTATGCCCTTAGGATTCCAAAAATCGGCCTGTGGCAGTAGCACCTTCGCCCAGTAGCATCAGACTCGGCACCACCATCGGCATGCTCTCGAAATTGTCAGCATGCCATCGGCACACTTGTAAATCGATACTTTAATCATCTTGGCATGATCCCCTCCCCAAAATAGCCTTGCCGGCGGCATGCCGTCGGCATTTAAATCACTACTGTCAACGTGCACAGAATGGAACATATGCAACCTTTATTGAAGCTGTGTTAACAACTATCTTTACTTGTTTATAGACTTTGCTCATAGTATTTAGTGTGTAATGTCATCCAAATGTACCTTGTAGCCTAGCCTTTGGAATCAAGGAAACATTTTTGTGCAAAGCAGAATGAAAGAAACTTACGAGATGGCCCCATACATGAATACTCATCTCTTTTGAGCTATTAACTAGTTTGAAGTTCTCTTTTTTGAGGCATATCATGCAGCTAAATAACCTTCAAGATTGCTAATTTGATGTCTGCCCTTTTCCATCAATAGAATTGATTGGGCCCTTTTTTGCAAAAATGCAGTTGACGTGACCAAGAGTGGGCCATACACACTATCACATCAATCCCTAAATAAGCATATTACCTACCACAAAAATTATAAACCTTTTATATTCCTTTTATCTTGGGCCCTACTATTTTTAAAAGCAACATGTAGCTTATGTTTAACTGACACTTGTAACAAATATAAAAAAATGTATTCTAATTTACTTAAATCAAATCTAATATACACAACCATGCATTGAAATAATTAAAATAATAACTATCCTAAAACAATTGGATAAGTATATAAATGTAATATAAGAAAAAATGAATAAATATAATAATAAAACTAACAAAAAACTGAATAAATACAATCATAAAACTATTTAAATAAAACCAAAATGATCAAGGGAATATGAGAGAGAGACTATTAAAAAAAAAAGAGAGGTTGAGGGGCATAACCGAGAGATATTTAGATAGGTAGGTAGGTAGATGGATAAAGAGGGACAATGTGTACGAGGATTGGGTCATTGAAAATAGTTCTGAACTTCTTTATAGGTATTTTGCATGGGAAACCATAAAATATGAGAAATATTTGCATATTTGCGTGAGAAATCTTTTGTTCGACATTTTTCATTGGAAGCCCTTCTATGGTATATTTATGGATGACACTAGGGTTGGGGATGATGTGCCTCTCTTGGTCCCCTCTCCATCCATCCTTGGACATGACAAACATATAGTAAAATCATAGAAAAATCCATATCGATTGAAATTGACCAATAATGAACACATAGATCCTAACCAGCATTTTGATCAACCTTGCAATAACCCACAATTGAAGTCTGAAGAAAGACCTAGGAAAAATTTTCCTCGAAACTTTGGTTAAACGTTTTGAAATTTCTGACCTTCAAGTGACAGGAATGGTAGTTCAAATTGAAAAGTCGAATCTTGGTATAAAAGACAATCATAAATTAACATTGTTCACTTCTTGTTACCGATGGTTCAAGGAGAATGAATGAGTGGTGTGGAGAGGGAGCTGTGGGAGATGGTTCAAAGGAGACTGACGGGGCAGAGAAGGAAGGTGGCTAAGTCCATGTTACAAGGTGCAGAAGGGTTCGCGTAGGGTTGGCATCATTGAAGTTGGGGGTTCTTTGCTTTAGTTGTTGCATTCGTGGTCACTTTGCATGGGAATGCCGTGACCCGATTGTGTGTGCTTGTCGGGGGGTTAGCCATTGGTGATGGGCCTGTTTGAGAGAGGTTCGACATGCAACATCCTCTTCTTAGTCGTCATGCACGTTGGCCACATCTAGTATTTGTGATATGACTATGTCGGTAGTCCTCACGTTGGTTGTCAGTAGTGCAGTCTGTTAGGACCTTTTTACAGGGGACACTGGTTGGGATGTCTTTAGCAGTTCCCCCTCTCTTGATGCTATTTGGGGTGTAGTAGTAGAATTTTTGGTGCAACCTGGTCATCTGTGGCTTGCATGGGTGTGCAATCGTAAGGTTCTTTTGAATGGGTGCTCTATTTGGGACTTGGAGCTCCTTTAGTTTTAGTCTCTTATTATTGGGGATGGTAAGGTGTGATGGTGCCATCTTACGGATACTGAAGGGGGGGTTGAGAGACCTCTGTCATGGCTTTTTGTGAACCTCTGGCTCATCAGGATCCCACTCTACCTGCGAACACTTGAGGTGGTTGACGTACTTGTTTCCTGGTTTTCCCATATGAAACTTTGCACGTAGGTGGGGCTGACAATGGATGAGCTTCGGTGGGTGTTGGCCACCATTGAGGTTTGGTCCCTTGATGATATCTCGCCTAGGCTCATTCTTTAGTTGGGTGGGTTGCTCTAGTTGGTTTCTGTTCTTTTGGAGAGATCGAGGAGCTTCGTTGAGGTTGTGTCATCTCCTTCGTTGTCGGTGAGGTTTGGTTTCGGTGGTTGTTGGTGGAAGGATTTTGATTAGATGCGTGGTCAGTGGAAGCGGCATGAGAAACTTGCGATTTGGTATCTATCGACAGCTAACGGGGGTTCATCCCTTCCACTTCCCCAATTGGGGACTGTAATGGGTAGGATGCAGTTGTGGGGCACATAAGTGAATCGAATTCAAAGGGTGGTGCAATTGCAAACATGGCAAGGATGTTGTTTCGAATTGGAGGGTTATTTTGCCAAATAAGGCATTGCTTTCTCAGGATGGCCTTGGATCTATATTCAGATCTGGATCAGTCTGCTCTCTGATCCGTTTTGGCTCTTTTCCTCTTTTTTCTTAGGTTAGGGCCCATTTTGAGCTCACTTAGGTCAATTGGCTTACATCCTTCTCGACCTGTGTTGGATTTTGTGTGACCTTAGCGAGTAGTTAGAGTAAGGTAATGAGTTACATTTTATCTGAATAAGGATAGGATTATTTCTAATGCATCCCATAGTATGAATAGTACTTAGCCAAATTGAATAATGTTGATGTGTGTTGACTTGGAAATCTTAGCAATTTAGAGAATTTGAGAGCATATCAAGAAATCATCGTATTTGATTTGATCACATGCTTTCAGTCTAAGTTGGGATGGCAGCCTTCTTTAGAGGTCGTCGCTTAATTGATGTTCCTAAATGGAGATTCAGAATTCACATGGGTTGGCTCAAGGAGTTGACATGATGAAGCAACAGATAAATGAAGTCCATCTCCAATGCTTGTGGAGAAAGCATATCCTTTGATTGGAGATATGTATCTTTATTCATTAACACATACATTTGGTAGATTAATGGTAGATGCATGTTAATGTTGAAATTGGAAAGCTGGTGCCTTGGGAGTGAACAAGAAGCACATGATCTCTTAAAGGGATTCCATAAATCTGCTTCATAACCATACGCAATAGATTGGAGGAAAGAGCTTGCTTTGAGTATATTGCGAAAGACAAATTCTACATGTGGTCGCGGAGTTTTGATTAGATTCAAGGATGAAGAAGACAGTCCTTTGAAAAAGGAGTTGGTATTCATTCTCATCCCAATGATAGAAAGAGATGTCAGAAATAATATAATCCATTGTGTGATAACAATTGTCTAATACGATTAGACCTTAGGGTTAATCTTATCCTTCACATGTGAAGAATCCATAGGTATTTGGAATACCTATGGGAGGTGTGGTGCATAATCTTATGAATTCTGAACGTTTCATTATTGGCGTGATGAAATCAATAATGATTTTGATGAGTCTTTACTTGTAGAGAAATCAAACATTGTTTAAAGAGTTAAATAACATTTGATTTAACGTTTAATTGGGCCAAATTTGATTGGGCTTGATTCAAAAGGTTTGGACGGTAATTAATTAAAGTTTGGATACTAAAATCCAAATTAGCTATAATTAGTTATGGGTCCATTGTGCAAAATTTAAGTAGTATTACGTCTTAATCATTGGATTAAAATCTAGTGGTTCCCATTATATTGGGATTTGATTGGATCCCTATATATCTCCTAAAGGGAAAGAGAGGATTCTAACAAATCCTCGATTAAAACCTAAATCCACCACTTGTTGGTAGGAGAAGAATGAGAGAGTGTTGCCCTCCTCTCATCTCTACCTTCGTGGATGCCCAGGAAGCTTGGAAGACCTCTAAGGCCACTTTTGGATATCCAAGAATTATTTGACGTCTATAATCAACTATCCTGGATGTCTTATCTCTTGGATTTTTGGTAGAAAACACACTTATTAGGGTTTTGTCGCACTTGATTAATTGAAAGATTGATGATCTGAACTTGAATCGTGTTTAGGTTCAACTAGCAAGTATTTGATGATCATTAAATATGATGTCTAATCATCTGACATGACATCATATAGGCATACTGGATGTCTGACATTGGATATTGCGTGACTAGAATGCAAAATTAGGGTTTTGGACATTTGACCATTAGTATCAGATGTCTGTTCTTGAGAACTACGGTGTCTAAAATTTATGTTAGACATATGATACGTGAACAAAAATTGTTTCATTCACTTATTGGCTCTGTCTAGGAAATTGGACATCTGGTTGTGTTAGGTGACTTGTTTGGAGAAACAGGACGTCTGATCACCATGTTAGATGTCTATTTTTTGAATAATGTTGATTCTTGATCATTGGACTTGTTGGCCTAATGTTTGAATGTCCAGTAAAGGTTAGCAGACGTCCAATCAGTATTGGAACCCTAATTCTAAGTGCGTTTTAACTTGAAATCAAATTTGATTTGATGCAACCTTCGAGGATAAACTTGATATAGGTATTAGAGATTATCCATTTGTTTTTCCAAGGATTTTTGTGGATGTGTTTGTCTTTATTTTGATTATGTTGCTTGGTTTTGTGGATATGGTTCCTATAGAATAGGCACATATACTTTTCAAAATCAGATAAATTGAAAATTGTTTTGAAAATTAGTTTTAGAATTAATATGACTATTTTCTAGATTAAAAGATTTCAAAACAATAGGATGCTCGTATATGTTCACGCAATCTGAAATTAGGATTACAATAAGTAAATAACCAACCTTGCCGACTTGATCAATTAGTAAACATAAGGGAATTTACAATCTCATCTCTTGATATGTGTTGTTGTGATGGGCTTTCTATATGTCAGTTTTTCGCAATTTTGATGATTTGGTTGTGAATGATGTAATCATAAGCATATAGTATGGTGCAATTGTGAGTGGGTTGAGTTATTTTTAGTGTAATTCCTATAATTTAAGAGCTTTTTACATGTGATGTAATTTTTATGTGGAGTGGTTTTATGTGAATGTGGTTGAATGTATTGTTCTGAATGCCTACGGTGTGCCTACAACATGCGCACGAAATGACCTTTTTCTGATGTGGGGTGATATTAGTACACATGTAATGTCGAAATGCAGGAGTGTCAACAATATTTTACCAAATATGGATAGCATGTCAATAAGTTCAAAGAAATAGGTGTTATTAGGTACAATTTTTAAATGTTATTATATTTTAAAGTCAATATAGGTGTCTCAATAATCAGTTTCTACCTATTGCTATTTTTGTAAGTGATTTAAATTTTGACGGTATGTCTTCGACGTGTTGTCAAAATGGATATTTTTTAGGTCAGGTCATATCAAGATCAATATAATGTCGAAATACAGGGACTTTAACGAAATGTCGTTAAAATCTCGTCGAAATGTCAGCAAGTGTTGAAATGCACTCGGTAGCTTTTTGACTTGCTACGATTGCTTCTTACTCTATTCTCCCATTCATCTCTATTACTACTATTGTTGCTCAGGCAACTGATGCTACTTTGTTTTTATCGAAATTGAATCTCCGTTGCTGCTGCTCCCTTTTATCTCACTGCTCCTTCAACTCTCTCAGGCCCCGTTTGGTAAGAGGAATAGGTTTGTGAAATAAGTAGAGGAATAAGGAAAAAGTGGAATAAATAGTAGAATAAGTGAGTTAACCCGTTTGGATGTTTTAGCGTGTTAAAGTTATTCTATAGAGAAGGTGAAATAACTTTAACCCGTGTTAAGTCTACTTAACCTGCCGTAAGTTTCAAGCGTGTTAAGTGGCGTGTTAAACACTTAACATGCCAAACAAACACTGCCTTAAGGTTTGATTCCATATTTATCCATAATTATAGAATAGATCTATATACTAGACTCTAGATCTACTGTTATTATGAACATATAGGTCTAATTATAATTTAAAATTGAGGAAACATTTGTTTAATTCCTAAAAATAAAATTCTAAGTTTAGGTTAGCATTAAAGGATAAACAATTTGCATCCATTTATAAAAGAATAAAACTTGAAAATTAAAAATACTAAGCACCTGCTTACTTTATGAATTAATTATCATTTACTTTAAGAATAACATCCAACCTGGAAATTCATGGTCCCGCATTTGAAGGCGACAACCTATATTTTTTATATATAAATATGATACAACTAGATTTGAATGTTACTCATAAGGGATGACATAAATAAAAATGGCCAACATAACATACATAGTTATGTTAATTTAAATATATTAAAATCGATTAATCAGTCGGCATAAGGAAAGATCTCAAATTAACTATAAATTAAGTTAATGTCGATTCATTTGATATTAAAACTTAAACTTTTAACTTTTTTTTTAGTTTTTTGTAAACTATATATTTGAATATTTTATCTTTACATGACTTAATGCAATTTGCACAATAATTATTTCATATTTGATTCTTGAACTTAAACATGGTATAGTAAACTAGATATTGTTTATGAATATTATGACATAACATTATTATTCTTACATAAATATGTTTAAACTTCTGATTTCCTTAAAATTTTAATCATTTGATTACTGTCATATTTATTGGTATACGTCAACATGCCTCCGAAATAAATTATTTTTGGGGCATCAAAATCATTGAAAGCTGATGTCGAAATACAGGCATTTCCACAACGTGCCCTCAGCATGCCTTCGAAATGCACGCTTAGAAATTTATTGAAACGACGTCAAAATCGACATTTTAAACCTTGGTTGAATGCATGGGATGCGATATGAGACATGAAACATAGGACAAGATTAGAATTCAATTCAAATCTAGACTAGGTTGGGAGTTAGTTAATTTAATAGGATTAAATTGAACTTTTTCTTAAATCAAGACCTAGTTGAATTTCAAGTAGGATTGGTTCTCTCATTTTCAAATGTGTCAACGGATTAGTCATGTTGATGATTTGTGATCCATGTCTAGGCAAGGGAATCGTAACTACGAGGTTGTGTTAGTGAGTACACTTCCTAAAGGGGGGGCACTAGCATAGCATACATGTGGATCGGGTTTGCTCATTTCATGAAAAGACTAGGCCGTATGTAGTTCCAAGTTTAAAGGTTAGGTGTCTTTGGGGCCCTTCTATGTAGTTGCGCACACACTTAGTGGTGGTTTGACGAGCATGGTGTAGGGTACATCGAAAAATCGAATCATATGAATACACAAGTTGGGCTTGTAAGGTGAAAAGAGTTCTCGCTTTTCTCATTGGAATTTTGTATACAGCCAAAGCAACTATATCGTCTCAATGGAGAAGAGAATTTGACCTTACTTTGGGCATTAGGGTTGGCGTACCTTTTGGTTTGAGTGTTAAAGAGGGAATGCCATTCAAATTTGAGTTAAAGTGGAAACTTTTGTTTTTAAAATTTCAAAATAAAGTTTATTTTAATGCGATGATTTTAATCAAATTAAATTCTTTTTCGGATGATGAACCTCAACTCGCTAACTGCTTGAAAAGAATCAACTAATGGGCTCCAATTATATTGAGTTAGTTCTCAAATTAAATTCTTTTTCAGATGATGAACCTCAGCCTGCTAACTATTTGAAAAGAATCAACTGACGGGCTCCAATTATACAGATTGGCACTGTAATCTCGAGTTAGTTTTCGCTACTGATTGCATAAGGTGTGTGATTAAGGAGAACAAGTACAAGAACTTCTGGAATGCTCACGAGAGGGATTACAATGTGAACTGAGATAAGGATAACACTCTTGTTTGGTGTTATGTCTTACGTTTACTCTCCAATATGCTTTAAAAGCAACATGAGGAGATGAAAACTACCTCTGAGATCTTGATGAGTCTGAAGGAAATATTTGGGAATGTGAATTGAACTCAGCAGTACAATGTGCTCAAGGAGTTGCTTTCATACAAGATGAAGGTAGAGACTTTAGTGAGGAAGCACATTCTAAAGATGTACGAACATATTTCAGAGCTCCAAAGGTTGGGGCTGAAGATTGATGATGAGATTCTAATGGTTATCATCTTATAATCTCTTCTAAGCTCCTTCACTAACCTTATCATCTCATTTCATATAGGAAAGATGAAGACTTTTGATGAGCTGATCTTCTTACTTAAGTCTGTAGAGAACATCATCAAGAAGGAGAGCCCACTTGTGGCAATGATTGCCGAGAATAGTAGGAGATTCAACTAGAAGAAGCAAGGCAAAGGGAAAGGTTCTCAAAAGAAGAATAAGTCTTTAACTCCTTCTGCGTATCGTACTTCTTTTAAGAAGAAGGATAAGGCAGTAGATACGAGCCACTTCTGCAACAAGCCAAGCCTTTTGAAATGGAACTATCTAGAGTACCTCAGGTCTTTAAAGAAGGGTAAAGGCAAGGCTATTGTAGGTATAGAATCTCTTATAGAAATCAAGTTGCTCGTTGGACGAATTGGAAGTTGGATCGTGAATGCTGAAGCATCTATTCACATTTGCAATGTGTTGCTTGTATTTTAGGTGACTAGAAAACTTAGAGAAGGAGAAGTGTAGATCATGATGGGATTTGAGGTAATGGTTGCAGTAGAAGTCATAGGAATTTGCAAACTCAAAATGCCAAATGGGATTGACTCTTTGTAACTTGTATTAAAAAGAATCTTTTATCTATTTCTAAGTTAGTTAAACATGGATATTCATTTCTTTTTGAGTAGATACTATAAATCATTATGATAACGTTATTACTTATGGCTCCCTTACTCCTGGTTGATTATTTGAATTGGGTGAATGTGAGTCCATTGTGAATGCTTCAGGTGTTGTGATTGAAAATCAAACACCTTCTAAGTGAGTCAGAGATGGTGCGAAAGGATCTATGGTGATTTGACATCAAAGAATTGGACATGTGTCTCATGATAGGATCATGGCATGTGTATGTTGATAGGATTAATAGATTGGTCAAAGATAGACCTTTGGATTTTTTGAAGGTCCAACCTTTTGTCCACTTGCAAGCATTGCATTTATGGGAAGATGTTCAAACCTCCCTTTCCAGGAAAGGGGCCAAAGATGAGGTCTTGTTGGACTTCATACATACTGATGTATTTAGCCCATTTGGTACTGCGGTTAGAAGTGGTCAATAGTATTGTGATATTTACTGATGACTACTCGCGGTATGGATTCATGTATCTTATGTGTCACGAGTTTGCGATCTTTAAAAAGTTAAAGGAATATCAGACGTTGGTTGAGAACCAAGCGGGTAAATGAATCAAAGTAATTCGGTCGAGTCAAGTAGGTGAGTACCTTTTAGAGGAATTTAAGGAATACCTTAAGGAGGGAATCATTTCTAAGCTCATGTCACCTGGTACACCATAATTGAATGGCATGCCTGAGAGACGCAATTGCACCTTATTAGATATGGTATGGTCCATGATGAGAAAAGCGAAATTATTGCTTTACTTCTAGGGTATGCATGGGAGATAGTTGCATACATACCGAATAGGATTCCAACTAAATTCATCCCTAAAACTACACATGAGATGTGGTTGGGAAGGAAGCTAGGACACTTATGTACCTGGGGTTGTTTGGCTCATATTAAGAATATGAATCCAAACAAGCCGGAATCTTGCACTTTTAAGTGTTCCTTCATTGGGTATATGAAAGATAGCAAAGGTTATTACTTCTATGACCTTGAGACCTAATGGGTATTTATATCGAGGAATGCTAGATTCCTGGAAAAAGAGTTCCTAGAAGGTTAAGATAAGAAAAAAGTAGGGAAACTCATTAAGTTTGATGAGACTAGTGATGTTCCTAACTCAAAAGAAAGAAATGAAACAGAACACAGAGATGCTCCCATTACGCTTAGAAGTTTTAGAGCAGTGCATCTACCTGAGAGATATGGATTCCACGTCTCAGAAGAGTCTGGGGTTGATCTTGTCACTTATGATGGGGCAATAAAAGATCATGATGTAAATAGGTAGTGGCTTGCAAGGTAGTCTGAGATAGACTTTATGCATAAGAATGATGTATGGACTCTTGCAGATCCTTTTGATGGGATAAAATCGATTGGGTTAAATGGATCTTCTAGAGGAAAAAGGAGACTAGATGGGAAGGTAGAGACATTCAATGCATGGTTTATTGCCAAGGGTTACACCCAAAAGGAAGGGGTTGACTATGAGGAAAGTTTTTCTCCTATTGCTATGCTTAAATCCATCCGTATGTTACAAGTCATAACTGCATATCATGATTATGACATTTGGTCGATGGATGTCAAGGCAACTTTCCTCAATGGATTCCTTAAGGACAACTACATGGAGCAACCTGAAGGTTTCTGAGTATATGGTGGGGTGAGAAAAGTGTGTAAGCTAAAGAAATCCATTTATGGATTCAAGCAGGCTTCTTGTAGTTGGAACATCCTATTTGATGAGATCGTAAAGGGTTATGGATTTCATCAGAACTTGTATAAACCTTGTGTCTACAAGAAAGCCAGTGGGAGTGCTATTACATTTCTAGTATTATACATGGACAATATCCTATTCATTAAGAATGATGTAGAGATGCTATCGAGTGTTAGGCTTTGGTTTACATAGAACTTAGAAACGAAGGATCTTGGATATGCCTCTTACATCTTGGGTTCGAATATGTTTAGAAATAGAGAAACAAGGATATTGGGACTATCACAACAAGGATACATCACCATGATCTTGGAGAAATTCCATATGGATAACTCCAAGAAGGGCTTTCTCCCATTTAGACGTAGGATTGCCTTATTGGAGGGAACGTCTGCCCAAACAGTTGAGGAGAAAGTCATGGGTGGATGTTCATATGCATTCGTAGTAAGCAATTTGATGTATGTCGTGTTGTGCACTAAACCAGACATCTATCATGCGGTAGGATTGGTAAAGTCTTGTCAAGAACATTTTGAAGTACCTAGGGAGGATAGAAGACTATTGTTTAGTCTTTCAAGATGGAGATATTCAGGTATTGGAGTATTTCAACTTTGACTTCTAGTCGGACATTGATGATAGAAAGTCTACATTAGGGTTTATTTTCTTGTTGAATGGTGGTGCTGTGAGCTCTAGTAAGAAGCAGGATACCATGGTTGATTCAACAATAAAAGCCGAGTACATCGTTACATTTGATGCTGCAAAAGTGGCGGTGTGGATATGCAAGTTTATTGAGGAGTTTGGCATAGTTTCCTTGATACAGTTACCAATTCCATTGTTGTACAACATAGGTGCTATTGCAGAGGCAAAGGAACCTCACTAGAAGAGAAGAGCAAGTATATTAAGAGGAAGTACCATATAATCCGAGAGATTACCCAACGTGGCGATGCGATCATCACGAAGGTTGCCTCTATGGAAAACGTTGTTGATTCGTGAAGGCATTGACTAGCGAGTCATTTGATTGGGATGTGAGTTGTATGAGGTTGAAAGGGGTTTCAAAATGTCTCTGAGGGCAAGTAAGGGTCCGTTGGATTTTGTGTGCCCTTAGTGAGACATCTGAATAATGTAATGTATTACATTTCATTTGAAAAAGAATAAGATTATTCTAGTGTATGAATTGGATCCTTTAGTACAAATAGAGTGACCTATTTAGCCAAATCGAATAAAGCTGATGTATTGACTCGAAGATATAAATTGTTTAGAGGATTCAATAGCCATTAAGAAACCATCGTATCTAATTCGATAATATCTTTTCTAGTATGAGTTGGGATGATACATTCTCTAGTGGTTGTTGCTTGATTGGTGTTCCTGAATGGAGATTATGAGTTGTTATACCGGTCGGGTCAAGGAGTTGGTCTGATGAAACAAGAGATAAACGAAGTCCATATCTAATGCTGTCATGGAGAAGGCGTATCCTTTAACTTGAGACATATATCTTTTTTTGTTCATGAACATATACATTTGGTAGACTAATGATGGATGCATCTATCTTGGTGTTGAAACGGGAAAGTTGGTGCCTGTGGAAGTGAATGTGAGACACATGATCTCTGAAAGGGATAACACAAATTTGCTCTCTAATTGTATGCAGAAGATTTGAGTAAAGAGTTCGCTTTGAGTCTATTAGGAAAGATAAATTTCACATGTGATTGCAGAGTTCTGATTAAACTCAAGTATAAAAGAGAAGTAGACAGTCCTTTAAAAATTGAGTTGGCCTTTGTTCTTGTCCTAATGATACAAATATATGTCAGAAATAATATAACCTCTGAAGGGATGACAACTGTTTAATGGGGTTAGACCTCATGGTTAATATTATCCCTCAAGTGTGAATGATCTATAAGTATTTGGTATACTTGAGAGAAGTGTAATGCCATAATCTATGAATCCCGAATACTTCATTATTGGTGTGATGAATTCAATAATGATTTTGATGGGTTCCTACTTATTGAAAAATTAAATGTTATTTAAAGATTTAAATAACACTTGATTTAACATTTAATTAGGTCTAATTTGATTGAGCTTGGTCCAAAAGGTTTGGATGGCAATTAAATGGAGTTTGGACACCAACTCTAAATTGGCCATAATTGGTTATTGGTTAATTATGCAAAATTTATGGAGGATTACATCCTAGTCATTGAATTAAGATCTAATGGTTCCCATCATATTGAAATTTGATTAGATCCCTACATATATTTCCTAAAGGGAAAGAGAGGATCATAACAAATCCTCGACTAACACTTAAATCCACCACCCATTAGCAAGAGAAGATCAAGAGAGCGTCGCCCTCTTCTTTAGCCTTACCTTCCTGGATGTTTAGGAAGCTTGGAAGACCTTTAGGACCTCTTTAGGATGTCAAGAATTGTTTTGGACGTTTAGAATCAACTATCCTGGATGTCCTTTGTTGGATGTCCTATCTCTTGGATGTGTGAGGAATTCGTTCCTCTTGATCAAAAGAGTACGTGGTACTTGGAAGAAGGCGAGGGTCGTCCTCAAATTTTGCCAAGGAGTTCATAGATCGAGGATTTGTTATTCTTAGCGTTGCAGGCTTCAACTTGCCAAGAAGAAGGTTCCCCTTCATACTTGGACTTATTGTAGGAGGTACTTGGCTTAGGGCTGCGACTTTTGAAGGGAATTGGTTTATGGTTGAGCCTCCTTCGTGGATAGAACTTGTTGACTACTCGAGAGCGGCAGTAGGTTCAATTGATGGAGGACATCCGATGGTGGGGCTAACACAGTTGGTGGAGTGACGATTTCAGCCATGTTTGGCGTTATTCTCTACAGGTGGTTTCGGATCCGTTCTCGATTCCAATTTGGGTACGTCTACATCTCCCTTATGCTTCTCTCCACCAGTTTTGGGTGTGGCTACGTTTGCGGGTGGATTGGGTTATGGTGTTCTTCCTCTTTCCTCCCTTGTTGTCGTGCCTTTTCTTGATGTGCAAGTGTTTTGGGGTGTCATGGAGGATTGCCAAGAGTTAGGTGGGGTTGCTATTGCTTGTTCGGCCAATCATCATGGACGTAGCTCCAGCTGTAGGAGGGTGTTGAAGGTGGAGTCGGAACTAAACATGAACCCTTGGCATCTTAAACTTCATCGCGCTTAGGATCATCTAAGAATTTGTTGTTTAGTTCGTGCCACAGGTTTATCAACAAGTTCTACTTGTGAAGGAGGCGTAGAAGATATGGAGAGGGCGCTTAAGTTAGGGCGTAGGGTGGCCCACCATTAAGGCTTGTTGCTTTCTTGAGGGGCCCATCCAACTCCTAATGGTTAATATTCATACGTGGATTGTTTGGGGGCTCTGTGATTCTAATCGAAGGTCCACTCTTCGTAGATATTTGTTGGAGTGGAGCGTGGATGTTACTTTGCTATAGGAGACTTAAGTTGGAGGATCTTAAGGTTGCTACAAGAAGGGAGGTGGGTGTGAATGCTTTTGATGGCTTCTTAAATGTCAAGGCTGTTGTCCGCTTTGGTGGGATCTTGGTGGTATGGAACTCGTCTACCTTTGAGTTGTTTGATTCCTTGTTTGGGCACAAGGTACTATCTGCTTGCTTTAAAAGGGTTGATGATGCTATGCTGATGGTCATTTCCTTTGTTTATGGTTTATATGATGAGGCATCTAGAAGTGATCTTTGGGATGAGATCTGGTAGGCTACTACTTTCGTGGATGGATGCCCATGGCTTGTGGGTGGCGATTTTAATGTAACCTTGTATATTTATGACTGACTAGATGGGAGAAGGGAGAGGTTGACTGCGACTTTTGCAGACTTGGTGGTGGATCTGGACTTGTATGATATCTCGATGGTGGGTTCCCACTTTACTTGGATGAATAACTCTAAGGTTAGATCGGAAATTGATAGATTTTTGTGCTTGTTTGAGTTGGCTGATTGCTTTTAGTTGGCGGGGGTCTCAACTATGCCTAGGTCATTTTTAGATCATATGCCTCTACGTTGGGAGTCTAAGGAGGGTGCCTCCTTTACGTACTTTAAGCTCAATAGATCATGGTTTTTTGAGTAGGATTTTAGATCACTTTTGGATATTGAAATGGGCTGAGGGCTAAGGTTTAGCCGAATCGCTTTGCCCTATCTACTTTTGCTGCTAAGATTCAATATTTACGAACGATTCTACTGACGTATAAGAAGGTGGTTTAGGAGCAGGCAAGGTTGTTTGCTCTCCAGGTGGTTGTACCCATTGCAAGGGTTGAGGACGCCAAGGACTTGATGAGTTTTAAGACCGAGGAGAGGGTAAGGTTGTAGTTGGTGGTTCAAACAGAGGATAAGAAGAGAGGGACTCGAGACAATGATCTCGATAGTTATGGATGAAGGAAGGAGATGCCAACACTAGATTCTTCCACATGTCAGCTAATTGCAATCTCCTCTCTAGCCTGGGGGTTGGAGAGGATACTTTTACTGATAAAGAACATATTATGGAGGCTTTATGATCTCACTTCAAGGAATTCACGAAGAAGTGCCCTTTGAGTTGGCAGGAATGGTTCATGGTCAACTTGCCTGTCCTTGACGAAGGGATGAAGCTTTCTCTTATTCGTGGTGTTTTCGAGGAGGAGGTTCTTGCGGCTATATGTGGTCTTAAAGCCGAGGGATCACTAGGTCGAAATCGCATCCATGTCTTCTTTTATAAGGAATTCTGGAATCTGGTGAAGGGTGACTTGATGGCAATGATTAATGAGCCCATGGTTAAGAATAGGGGCCTTGAGAAGATTAATTGGTTCTACTTTTTCTTGCTCCCCAAGAAGCTTGGACCATAGATTGTTGATGACTACAAGCCTATTGCCTTGTCTAGCGCTGCGTACTTGATCGTGGCAAGGTCTTTGTTAACAGGCTTGGGAGCTTCCCCTTCACTTGATCGGTCTTATGTAGTCCGCTTTTGTTTGGGGACGGTCCCTATAAGAGTCCTTCACCATGGCGATGAGATGGTCTTAATGTGGCAGAGGTCGAATAAGAGGGGTTTTCTCTCGAAGGTTGATTTTTTGAAAGCCTATGTTTCTGTTAGTTGGGCTTACTTGTGGCAGACTAGTGGATCCTTTGGATGAGGCGATGTGTCACCACATTGTCTTTCACTGTGCTTGTTGATGGTAGGCTGTTAGGTGGGTGGACATAGCCATAGGGGGCGTTTGGTAGGGTTGCCCCTTGGCTTCGATGTTTATCGTTGTTGTGGACATTTTGGCCAGTACGGCTTTCAAGGCTTTGTGATGGAGGCTTGTTTAAGGGCTTTTTTATGGACGGGGAGGGGGCCTTGCTCACCCCCATTTTACTGTAAGAGGATGAGATAGTCTTCTTTGTTGAAGGCAGTAGTTAAGAGGCTGTGACTTTGGCAGCTTTGATCTGGATTTTTTGCGTTGTTTTAGGCTTGGTTGTGAATCACTCTAAGTTGGCATTTATACCTTTTAGCATGGATGGTGAAGAGATACAAAGGTTCTCCTACGCCCTTAACATAAGCCCTACTGCGCTTCTAACCTTGGGCTTCCTCTGAGAGGAAAGTAGTTATTTGATAGCGATTGGCTACCTTTGGTCGAGAATCTGGAGAAGAGGTTATCCTTATTTTTCTTTTATTTGTTTTTGCATCCCATAAGAAGATTTAAAGCAAATGCAATTAGAAAGTGATTTTCTTGAAGGGTATAGGTTGACAGATTTTCACTTGGTGGCTTGGGACAATATTTGTTGGCTGGTGAAGTAGGATGGCCGTGGTGTCCTCGTGACGGATTGCTTTAATAGCACTTTACTGCTTAAGTGGGTTGTCAAGGTACTTCTCTAATGCCGACAATCTGTGGAATCGCCTTTTCACTAGCTCATATGGCTTACCCTTGCATGTTTTTGACATTAGGTTTCCTGGAGCCTCTACTTGTTGGTGCAATATCCTTTCGATTATGTTATGGTTTTTGCATCTTTTTTGCTTGGTGCTTGGTAATGGGTGGACCTTCAGATTTTGGGAGGACAATTGGTCTGATGAAGGTATTTTTGCGTAGTTGTTGCTTGCGTTGTATGCTTTGGTGAGTTGGTTCGAATGGTTTAGGATGGTATGCTTCTTGGAGGTGGTGGCGCCTGGTCTCCTCTGATGGAGGGGTTTCTATTTGAGGCAAGGTTGGCAAATTTGCAGACTCTTCTCTCTTTGGTTGAGGACCTTAGGCCAAATGACTCTGGTCTGGACTTGTTTGGGATAGAGGCCGTTTCTTAGTTAAGGTGGCCTATAAGGTGATTCTCGATGATGTGGATTAGAGAAATCTTTAGATTGCCATCTTCGCAGAAGATTTGTTATGTTGGTTTGGAGGAGGAGATGGTCCTCGTAGGTTGATACTACTTGCGTTTTGTGTGGTGTCCAAGAAGGTGATACTTATTTGTTCCTCTCATGGTTTCTCTGTTGTAGTTTGGGACCATTTCTCCAGGTGCAAAATTTTGATGTTTTTTGGGTGACTTTTCACGACGGCATCTAGATGGATACTCTTCTGTGGATATTACGGCTTGCACCATTCTCTGGTCTATTTGGCTTTAGGGGAATGGAGCCATCTTTCAAGGAGAAAGGGTTTGACAGGAAAATATAGTAAGGGATGTATCTTTTTTTTCCTTTTGGATGCATATGATGTAGTCTTTGCTTTTTGCTCTTAATGAAGTGGATGGCAAGTATATGTTCTTTCTCCTTTCAAAAAAAAAAAAAAACATTTCATTGCATGGAATGCCATGCTTATTTTTTTGACCTTCACTTTTATCTTTTTTTCCATGTAAGAATTTGGATTCTCTTCCAACTTGTCCTAAAATGGGAGTGATGGCAAA
The DNA here is from genome assembly GCA_037157565.1 of Thalassia testudinum. Classification (NCBI taxonomy): domain Eukaryota; kingdom Viridiplantae; phylum Streptophyta; class Magnoliopsida; order Alismatales; family Hydrocharitaceae; genus Thalassia; species Thalassia testudinum. The sequence goes on along the minus strand of JAZHRO010000022.1, from coordinate 63,040,291 downwards.
GAATAAGAAGGAATTGAAAGAAGAAATTTGTTCAATTAGTCATCCAATCCAAACTAAGCAATTTGCCAAAAGTAACCAAAACATTCCTCACTAAATAAGACGAAAACTAGAATTTAGTGCTATTGTGGCTACACCCTTGATTTGTTAGGTATACTTTAGAGAGGGGCATAAATCAATAGGAAATGCCATCTTGTCACAACAACGCAGGTAAGTAAATAATTGTTGGGATGCCCCAAAATGACCCTTGCCTTAGAAAGGACGGAACTTGGCTTGCCTCCGGTATTTGTAATTTTGACAAAATTGCATATTGATACATAAACCTGGCCAATGGGCCACGATGCCTTGTTCAGAGGCTTGCTGTTGTCTGCCAAGCGGATTTCTATCCATGAGTGGTCACTTTTGGTTGAAAGGATGGAAAAGTAGCTTTCTGGTTGGGCATCCAAGTTACCATCGAAAGGAGGTAAGCTAGTCCTCATGGATAATAATAAAGGTGGTTTTATTATCCATGCCCTTGTACTTTCTATCCATTTTTATGGTGCCTCATAAGATAGAAAAAAGAATATCTAGTTTGATGAGAGATTTTTTCTACACCAATTATGGTTCAATGGGCAAGGGTGCAAGGATGGTGGCTTGGGAGGACATTTGTAAGCCAATAGTAGGAAGAGATGAAAGGCTTGCTCTATTATGAGGGAATACAACCCAATGATAGACGAAAGGTGTACAACACACCCTTACAAATAAATGTGGAAATATAAATAAGTCTACACTTCCCCTCAAGTTGAAGCATATATATCTATCATGCTCAGCTTAGAACAAGAATAAAAAATACACTTAGGAAGTGACTTGGTAAAAATGTGTGCCGTCTGATCATCTGTAGCAATTGGGGTTGTAAAGAGGAAGCCTTTCTGAATAAGATCTCTAGTGTAGTGACAGTCCACCTTAACATGTTTGGTCCTTTCATGGAACATTGGATTATTGGCAATATATGTAGTAGCAACATTATCGCATCTCATCTCCATAGGACCAGTAATCTATATGTGCAAATGTCCCAAAAGAGACTTCACTCACATGAGCTCCGCAGCTGTCTGATTCTGCACTTAACCTAGAAACAACACCCTGCTTCTTGCTTTTCTAGGTAACCAAATTGCCAGTCACATAAGTGCAAAATCTTGTGGTAGATTTTCTATCCACTAAACAACCTGCATAATCTACATCTGAATACACTACTATTGAAATGGAAGTGCCTAGGTGAATAGAAGACCACGTCCAGGTGCTCTTTTAATGTATCTCAGGACCATCATGGCAGCATCCCAATGTTGTCTCGTAGGCTTAGCCATAAATTAAGTCTCCCAATTGCAAAAGCAATGTCTGGCTTGGTAATAGTGAGGTAAAGTAGCTTCCCCACTAGTTGCCTATACTAACTACTATCCACAGAAGGTGCCCCAGTATCATAGAGATGTGCCTTTGGGTCCATGGGTATATTCACGGGCTTTGCCCTAAGCATCCTAGTCTCCTGTAAAACATTTAATTCATATTTTCTCTATGATAGAATTATGTTCTGCTTGCTATGTGCAACTTCTATCCCCAGAAAATATCATAGTGGACCTAAGTCTTTCATTACAAACTGGTTGGCTAATATCTCCTTGATTTGCACAATACCATCTGCATCATCCCTTGTGACAATCAAATCCTCAACATACACTACGAGCACTACCACATCTTTTCCAGTCTTCCTGACAAACATCGAATGATCTGTAGATGACCTCTGAAAACAATCGGATTCCGTCACCTGAGACAGTTTCTGGAACCATGCATGTAGACTCTGCTTGAGTACATAAATAGCTTTTCTAAGCCTGCATACACACTCCCCTTGCATCTCATAGCCAAGAGATTGCTGCATAACCTCCTTTAAGTCATTGTAAAGAAAGGCATTCTTGACGTCAAGTTGGTGAAGTGGTCAATCATAATGTGCTGCAACAGAAACTAGTATCTGCATTGTCGATAGTCTCGCCATTGGAGAAAAGATATCAAAGAAGTCCACCTCATAGGCTTGAGTGAACCCCTTGGCTACCAGTCGTGCTTAATATCTGGCTATGCTTCCATCTGGATGAAGCTTCGGTGCAAAAACCCATCTGCACCCAACAAAGCTGGCTCCTGGTTGAAGTGGTGCAAGATCCCACGTGCCTCTGCCCTGAAGTGTAGCCACCTCTTCCTCCATGGCTTGATGCCTCTTTGGATGAAACATGTCTTCCTGGTAAGACATCGGCACTGTAGTAGTAGCCAGGGCTTAGTGAACCCAGAAAAAGTTGTGCCAAGATCAGTTGTGCGTAGATATCCCGCGACATGATACTTGGTGCAAGATTGAGGAGCTTTTCGAATAGCAATTGAAAGGTCACTATTACTTGTAGATCCTCTGTAACCTCAGTAGTTCCTGCATCATTATTACTTGGCACTAAAGGTATGTGTCTAGAGACTGTGTGCTCACTTGAGGGGAGGTTGAAGGCATAGGAGGAGCGGGCATCTAGAAACTAGTATGTGGTCTTTGATATGTAACAATAGGGTCATGAAATCGGTCCTTGTCAGTAGTAGTAGGAGGACCATCATCCATAGGTATAACACCAAATGGAATAGGTGGAATAGGCATAGGAGCCTCATCAGTCACGGGAAACAAGTCAGAACCGGTAGTGGAAAAATATGGTACAGACTCATGAAATGTCACATCTGCAGAAACATAGTGGTGGAAATTAAGAGGATCAAAGCATCTGTACCCCTTTTGGGTCCTAAAATAACTCAGGAAAACACACTTGATAGCCCATGGTGCTAGTTTATTCCGTTTAGGAGTCAAATCATGAACAAATGCAATGCACCCAAAAACACAAGGGATAATAGGGAACAAAGGACGACCAAGATGCAAAACCTGCCATAGGATTCGCTCGTGAATGACAGAATTTGGCATCCTATTAATTAGAAAGCAAGCCGTAAGAACATCTCCCTAATACAAAGTAGGCATAGTTTGGTGAATAAGAAGGGTGTATGCAACATCCAACAGGTGTCTACGCTTCCTCTCAGCAACTCAGCAACTTTGTTCTACTGAGAGGTATGAGCACAAGTAGTTTGCTGGATAATCCCATTACCACGGAAAAACTGTAACAAGCGGGAAGTACGAAATTCTAGGGCATTATCAGAACAAAATGTCTTAACGGTGATAGAAAATTGGGTCTTTATTTCCATAGCAAAATTCTCAATGATAGTTCCATCATCAGATTTATTCTTCATCAAGAATAACCAACACGAGAGAAATCATTAATAAGAACAAGAAAATAACGATGCCCAAGACGATCAGGAACCCGACTTGGACCCCACACATTCAAATGGATTAAATCAAATAAAGCAGAAGACCCAACATATTTGTAAACAGGAAAACTAACACGGTGGTGTTTGCCAAGCTGGCAGGCATCGCAGGTGATGGTGGTACTAGCGAGTATGTGGGGTAGAACATGTCTAAGTCTCTCCATTGGAAGGTGGCCAAGGCGAAGATGCCACTGGATGGGAGATCCAGTAGCCAAAGTAGTCTCCCCCTAACTTACAGAGGTAGCAGTAGTAATAGGAGAATGACTTAGATGATACACCCCTCCTTCCTCACGTCCTCCACCAATCATTCTCCCCGTAAGCTGGTCCTGCAAGACACAAGAGTGCGCATAAAAAATAGCTCTGCAATTGAGTTCTCTAGTAATACCACTAACAGAGAGAAGACTGAGTGGAACATTAGGAACATAAAGAACATTAGGCAACTGCAACGTAGAAGAAAGGGCTACTCCACCCTTTCTAGCAACTTGTGACAGTCTACCATTTGCCACCTACACTATCCTGCTTTGAGGGATAGATCTCAAGTCGGTAAAAGTAGCTGAAGTGCCACATAAGTGCTGGGAAGCTCCTAAATCCACCAACCAATCACCTGAACTAGGGGCAGACAAGGAATAAGCACCAACGATACCTGAGGTGGAGGCAACCGCAACTGTCTCTGTAGTAGTAGACTGGGAAAGATGATTGATCTTCTGCAATAACTCCTCAAACTCTGCCTTGGTAAGTCTTAGGTATAGGTGGAGTAATCTTTGTTGCCTGGTGAGCAGTGGTAGGCCTCTCGTGCTTTTGCTTGTATGTGGCCTCAATATGCCCCAGTCAGCCACAATAAGTATATGGAAGTTTAGCACGGCCATGACCACGGGTAGACGACACTCCTCTCTTGGAGCCATAAGAGGCAGGCAACGCAGTAGTCTGGCCAGTAGTCTCAGTAGACAACAGGAACTATAATCCTACTAAGCCTACTCTAAGTCTCCTTAAGGGTAGGCAAGTCCGTCAACGTCAAAATCTGATCCCGTGCAGCTGCATACACTGATCCTAGACCAGAGAGATAGGGAGACAACCGGCTCTTTCTTGAAGGCATGTCAGGAAGAGCATGTGCACCCAGGTCTATAGGAGTTATGTCGCTCCAATAACCCCTTGACACGAGAATAGTACTGGGCCAATGTCTTCCCATCCTGATGTAAATGAAACAACTCATGATAAATTTGAAATACCTGAGAGGAATTCTTCTCGTGAGAGTACGTCTCACAAAGAGAATCCTACATCTTCCTCGCAGTAGGATAATACATGATCTCATCACCTATCTTGGGTATCACAGAGTTCCTCAACCAGACAGAAACCATCGCATTGTCACGATCCTATGTAGCGTTGACTCCCGTTTTCTCGATGGGCTTAGGCTAACTTAGTATGTGCTCCTTTCCATGACCCCTGACAGTCATTAAGAACATATGGGACCACTGTGGATAATTAGTCTGTCCAGTTTGATCATTGGACCGAAAAACGGACTCTTATATCCCCCGGTGTCCGTAGAGATATCTGGTGTGATCTCAGAAGACCCAGATGTTGTAGAAGTTGAGGATGCCATCTTGTAATCCCCTGTCACCTGCTAGATGAAAAAGGAGTCAATCAAATAAGGAATCATATATGAAATTACCAAAACATGGCCTGAAATTGATTTTTCAGACCATCAAGAAATCCTTGAACGGCGAAGTAACTCTTCTCAAGGCGAGATCTTGTGAGAATGAGTCACTTCTTCCTCTTAGGACCCTACACAGGGGGTCAACGTAAGGGAGGAGAGTACCCATAGGTACCCTACCGGTCGAAGACAGAGATCAGGAACGTTGCAACCCCAGTAGTAATCTCGGGAGGCTACTGTGGCGGCGCTCCGGTGAGCAGCAGCACCGTAGCAGCCTTCAGAGGCGATGCCAGCTCCCAGCGGTGGCAGTCAGGCAAGAGAGATGCACCAAGCGGCGAGGTTTAGTGCTGCAGAGCCTCTATCAGCGATGCAGCGCTACCTCAGGTAAGGAACAACGCTACTGTGGTGAGGACCGACCTCGCAAAGACCCTCAACGGCGCAGCACTGCGTCAGGTGAGGATTAGTGCTGCAATGGTGAGGATCGACCACTGAAGTGTCGCCCCAAGCGAAGCAGCAACATTGGAGAAGCCTCGCCGTCACCTCGTCGCTCCGCCGGTGGCTTTGGCGGCACTTGGAGGAGGTGGTGGCATCGGGAAGAGGTAGCGGCATCAGTGGTACCTCCTAAAGGTGTTGCTAGGGTTTGGGTTAGGGTGGTGGGTGTTAGGGCTTCTTTCGGTGGGATATCTACGGCATCGGTCTAGGACTCTGATAGCAAGTAGGAAAGAAATGAAAGGCTTGTTCTATTACGAGGGCCCTACCTCTATATAGAGAGAGGAAAAAAGGGCAAATTGTAATATACCCAACGACAGACAAAAGGTGTACAACACACCCTTACAAATAAACGCGGAAATATAAATAAGTCTACACCAATGGAGGGAGGACTGAGGGTTAGAGATGTGTGCTTGATAAATGATCGCTTTTGGTCAAGTGGGTCATGAGGATTATGGGGTGCAAACATGACCTTCTTGGAAAGGTGATGGAAGCCTACTATTATGTTTTGCTTAATTGGGATCAGTTCACCTCCCCTCCTGGTGGGGCGTTACACTTTCATAAGAGTTGGGCATCAGTAGCCACCAAGATCCAGCAGTTTTTCTCACCTTATTTGGGGACATGTGATGTTTTTCATTTTTGGAAGGACGACTAGATGGGTTAGGGCCTGTTGCGTGACCATTTCTCAAGACTTTTTGCATTGGTTGTTGATCGGGAGGCAAAAGTGGTCGACTACTGGGATGGCTCTTGGTGCCCTACGTTTATAGGAAACTTGTTAGCTTGGAGGATGGAGCATCTCCAAAATATGCTGCAGGACTTAGGATACGGTTTTAAATATTGATATCGATATCAATATCGTATTGACAAGTTAAAAAAGGGATATATCACTGATATCGGTGAATTTTGGGGAAATCGCTCAGAAAGTCTCAAAATGTCCCAAAATGCCATAAATTTTATGAAAATTAATATTTTAATAATTAATACATCATGAAGAAGTGCCTAGAAGACGAAAATCATAAATTTTGAATGAAAACATAATAGAAATGCACTAGTCGCATATCGATAAAGTTATCTATTGAAAAAAAAGTATATAGAACATGATAATAATTGAAAATGTTCATAGTAATTTTCATTGCATATTGTTGACAATTGAAATCATATCTTAGTTGCACTGATTTTCTTATCAGTTTCAACATGCTCTCTATTCAAATACTCTTTTTTTTCTCATTGACCTACCTCAGATTTCGTGAACCACCCTATTACTCTTCTCATTATGATCTCAAGACATGAAATCACAAATACTATCACCAAAGATGCACTTGGTGATAAAAGATACAATTTAGATTACACAGGAGTATATGATGAACAAATATAAATGGTCAAATAACTAGAGCCTTAATTTTCTTATCAGTTCCAATACGTTCTCTATCCCAATACGCTTCTCTTTCTCATTGATCCGTCTCATATTTCGTGAACCACTCTATCACTCTTCTCATTATGAGCTCAACACATGAAATCACACCTCCTACCAACAAAGATGCACTTGGTGAAAGAAGACAGTTTAGATAGCACAAATGTATATAATAGACAAATATAAACACTCAAATAACTAGAGAGAAATTGTGCCTATCATGGCATAATACATAGTTTGTAAGATTAGCGGAGATCAACAAAGCACCAGTGCGCAAGTACTTAGATAAACCATACTAAAACAAGTGAGTCTGTCAACCCTAGGTTGTTGTGGGGTAAAGAAAGAATCATCATGAATGACATTCTTTAATCAAAGGAAGATGACAAGATAGCCTTTTCAATACCTCCATGGATTATCAAAATGCTTGGTTTTATGCATCTTTTTATAGAGGTTTGAAGATGCTAATGTATTTCTCACCCACGTTTTAGAATCTTCTTCCTATTTTTCAATAAGTAAAACAAAGTGCAATGACTGAATCGTTGGCAGAGGATGTACAGCTTTAAAGTTGACATATTTGATGGACTACAAGGGAGCAAGAACACTAGCATGTACAGCTCTAAAGTTCAACAAAAGTCCTTGATATCAGCGACATCATGGAAAAAAGATACTTCATGTGATATCGATATGTCTAGGCCCATCGATACCGATATATCGGCGACGTATCAAACCTTGACTTGGAAGGGTTTCAACTTGGGGGGGGGGGGGGGGGGGGGGAGGGGACACCATCATTGCTTGGGTGCTTTGAAAGGGATGATTGATGACGAGGATGTGGAGAGCTAGACAGGCACTTGAAGCATAAACTATTTGCTCGCTTTGTTTGGCGGGTAATGACATTGACCACTTCTTTTTTAGCTGCACCTTTTCAACACAAATATGAAGACATTTCAACTTCCGGTGGGTCGCATGCTCATCACAGTAGGAGTTTTGGAGCTCCTTTAGGAGAGGATGACAACACTCAGGACATAATTGCTATAGATTAAAGAAGGCAAAAGCGAAAGTGCTAGCGGTACTCTGGGGCATTTGGTTGGGGAGGTATGTGACAATATTTAAAGGCTAGTATTCTTATCTTGAAAATTTTATTATTAGGATTTCCTCTCTTTTACGCATTTTAAGGAAACTTGTAATTTAGCGTTTTGGCTTGTTTTTGAATGAATGAAGTTGCATGGTTATCAACCGGATAACCCCCAGGTTGATAACCACCCTTTTACATTTCAAAAAAATTTTTGGCTTTGACTTGGCTCGACCCAAGGTTTATCTTGCTCAACCACGAGCTAGGCTTGGGTTTGATGTTTTCAACCCGAACCCAACTTGGCCCAAACCACTTGACATTTTAGATTTTGAAAATTTTAAACCACCTCCAACCAAAACCCTTTTCCATACTTTCTCCCACCTCCCAAACCTTTCACTTTAGCAAATACCCATTACCACTTTCGACGAAAGCTCCTCTCACACTCCATAATGACAAAATAATGGATAAAATTATCTTTGTTGATAACAAAATGATCAAGATAGTGGTCTCATATTTTTAGATGTTTTAAAAAAATCACCCTGTTGATTTGTATATAGATTACTTATTATTTAAAGATCAATATTTCTTGTTTTGTAGATTTTTTTTTTTGTTCAATTTGTAATATGTGCTTTTTCATGTAAAATTTAGCTTCTTTTTGGTAGAAGACCACAATATTTTCATAACTTGAGGTTGGAAACCATTGACCAATGGGTCAACCTGACCCTGGTTTGGCCCAATATGGGCCGAGCTTGGGCAAGATGTTTCGACCTGTTGGCCGGGCCATGTTGGGCTTGGGTTGAGCACTTTTTTACTGTCAGCCCGGTCGGCTTGGCCCATGGACCAACTTGGCCTGAACCTTGAACAGGCCTAGTGATACATAGGTGCGATGTTGAAATTACAGAAAGTAGCTGGGTAGTGGCAAAATTTTGCCAATATGATGTTAAAATCACTGAAATTGGGACATATCAACAAAATTTAGGTAATATAGATCAAGATGTTGGGATAAGTTGACCTTACATCGTCATTGTGGATGTTTTTGTATTTTTTTTTCTACATTTTGGCCTATAAAAGAGCTAGAGATGCCTTCTCTCTATCGCATAAGCATATTGCAGGAGAGCTTGGAAAAGTTTGGGATGTCTTATTTGATTAGAATCAAGTTATTTTGAGTCAAATTTCTTGGATCTCGACTCAAATTTAGTTGGAAGTACTAATGACTCGATGATAGAAACGAAGCAGCAATGTGGTGAACTATGATTGTATATTAACATAACATTTTAATGACTGTGTGTTTCATGGTCATAATTATCAATAATTAGTATTAACCACTGGAATTAACTACTACTAAGTACTAATTAAGCACCACTAAGCATGGAATCATTGATTAAGTAAATACTTAGTACTGTATTTTTTTGAAAGGAATACTCAGTATTATGGTAACTACTAACTAGCAGTAAATATTATCGTAACTACTTTTTAAAAAAAAGATTATAGTAACCATTAAGTAGTAGTGAATAGTAAATAGTGAATTCTTGGTTAGGGGAAATGGTGTACTTTTTGTATTATGTATTAGAATTTGGGTAGTAAAGAGGAAGAGGCAACACTGGGGATCATGCATGTGCATGCACGTGCCTTGGCCCAGCCTAGCTCAGGCTAGGTTCGGGTGAGAATCAATTTGAGGTTTGAACATTTGTTTTTCAAAAATGTATGAAAATTTGGAATGAGAAACTTGGTGGTTGCCATCAGGAAATGTTTGCTTTGTTACTTATGTGTTAAAGTCTCAAAGATATCAAATTCCTTCTTTTTTGAGCAAATTTCTCATTTTTCTAGAGTTCTATCAACATGCCTCGGCATACCTCCATTTTTTATCATCACAATCATCGAAATAGTGAGAACAAAACTCCAAGGTATTAGAGAGAGGAGGGAGATGAGATGGGAGAGAGGAGAGTGTGGCGGGGGTGAGGGGTGGACGCTGGTTGCTCGGAGGAGATCCAAGCGGCTTCTCCTGGACCCTGGTCGTAGTAGGGGTAGTGATGGAGGACGTGGAACGAGATGCTTCAAGTGTCTTGGCGTTGGCCACTGAGCAAGGGAGTGTCGCGATCCACTGCAGTATTGGAGATGTGGCGGTATTGGCCACCGGAGTGCTGCTTATGCTCGTGGGAGAGTTGGGGAGGGTGCTTTGCCACCACTGCTGGTGATTAGAGTGCCTCAGGCGGAGGTGGATGCACTGTGGTCTGAGGGGGCGATCGCCTTACGAGCGGTGGTAGATAGTGGGTTGGTAGGGGAGGTGCTTGAAGGGTGACCCCAATCGGAGGAGGTTGTTGCTAAGCTTGGCGATCTTGTGGCTGGGAGAAAGGTGAAGGTTCTCTTCGCCGTCGACGGCAAGGTTCTTGTATTGGGCCTCAATTTGCCTGAGCGAGATAGGCTTTGCTTCACGAAACTCTGGGTGGGGATGGTGCTCCTGAGGTGGAGGAAGCCCTGTGTCCATGATGGCACGTTGAGAAAGTGCTCGCCAAAGAAACCTCTGATTGAAGTGGTGATTGGCAGGGTTCCATGGCTGAGGCAATGGTGGCGCCATTCGCGTGGCTTGGGGAGTGTAAAGGTGCTGGCCTCTCCACGGGCTCACTTGTGGCTATTATCGAGATGAAGGTGGGAGTTTTGCTGATGGAGAGGGTGCTTCTTTGCCATGGGGGTCTCTCGTGGGTTGTAACTTGTACACCTACGGGAACTTCGCCTTCACCGGCCGTTTGCATGTACGTTGAGCCGGTCAGGAGGTCCGGCAACGCCTCTGCTGGTTAGAGCTGGCCTCTGGCGATGTCGCGTTGTGCTGCTAGGGTTTAGCGACCAAGACGGGAGTCGAAATGACCAGAGGTTGACGTGGACTCGCCTTTCGAGGACGTTGTGATGATTGCAGCTGGCGACGCCTCGGTTGCGACATTTATGGCTAACGACACTTCGGATGCGAAGCCATTGATGCAAGCTTCGGGGGGGAGGACAAGTGGGGAATCCGAAGGGGCCGAGGAAGTTACAAGGATGGAGGCGCCTTTTAAGGGCCACTTCTGTCCGTCACACTTAACTAATGTGGATGGGCGTGCACCCTTTATCAGGCTCGGTCCGGATCCAATAGAAGTTGGGTTTGATCCTTCGGACCCGGGCATTCCCGAAACCCCTTTGGATGCATGTGGGGGTTACCAGACCGAAACATTGGATATGGGTCCATTGGTGAAGGCCTCCTTCGGGGAGGGCCCTCGTGTGGTTTTGGAGGGACTAAGGCCATCTCCCTCCACTCCACGTACAGTAGCAGTGAAAGGGGTTGAGGAGCTCTGCGATGGTCCTCCGGTAGCACGATCGCCTCACCCACCCAGGTTAGGGGAGTTGATGGGGTTATCGAGATGCGATGAGGCTGGTGGCAACTCGGTCTCCTCCGCTGCATGTTGCTAGGCCACAATAAGAGGTGATGATGCGGCACCGCTGGGAGGTGGTCGGAGCGGTGATGACCGGGATGAGTTCCCACTGACCAAGTGGCACCCGTGAGTGGGTGAGGGGGGGCCGCGGTGAGGGGCTTCAATATAACAAGAGGTTCGGGTACTGGGCTACTAGGCGCGGCGGAGCCCAAGCCTGGGTTGTGGTGGATGGCCGTAAGAGGAGGCCTCAAGCGTTGCAGCAGCAAGTGTTAGAGGCGTTGAATGGGGGTGCTGTGGAGGTTGGTTGGATGGCAAAAGCGTCCGGCTTCCATCAAGTGGAGAGGGGAGGAACCTCGATTGCCCAATGATAGGGATTCTTTCGTGGAACGTTAGGGGTCGTAAGGACCCCTCTAGGAGAGCGGCTATAAGGGGCTACATCCAATAGTGGAAGGCAGACGTCCTTCTACAGGAGACAACGTTGGTTGGCTGTTACAACAAAGTGTGGAAGGAGGTTGGGGGTTCCTGGATGGAGGGATTTCGAGCTCTTAATGCAACTGGTCATACGGGAGGACAAATTCTGGGATGGTGTGAGAACATCTTCGCTCTCGAGGATGTTTTCCTAGGGGACCATGTTATTACCGCCAGGCTATTGAGAAAAGGAGATGGGGCCAAGATGGTTGTAACTGGAGTGTATGGCTCATCTGAAGGGCAGGCGAGAGGTCTGATGTGGGAGGAGCTAGCAGCGGTAGCAGTTGACAATGTTGGAGTGCCGTGGTTGATTGGGGGAGACTACGACACCATGTTGTGTTTGGATGATAGGCTTGATGGACGAGGAAGACAGGACCCTGGGTTTGTGCAGTTTGTGGTGCTATATTGGCTGATTAACTTGGTTCTGGTTTCATGGACGTATACATGGATTCCTTTCCAGTGTTGAGATGACAAAGGTGTTCCCGTTGGTAGAAGTCTCTTCGTTGGAGTGGCCTTTCTCGGACCACACACCCTTAATGTGGAAGTTGAATGAAGGTTTTTTCTTTAGCACCTATTTTAAGTTTGATAGATCCTGGTTGATGGAGATAGGATTCAGAGATAAGGTCGAGGAGGAATGGAGATCCATGGTGGTCAAGGGGTCGGTTGTAGCTCGATTGGCCAAGAAACTAGCTAGCGTGCGGGACTACATAAGGAGGTTTAGGAAGGAGCTTAGGGAGTCTAGGCTTAGAAAGAAAACTGAGGCACTTGTTAAGATCGCCAGAATTGACAGACAGGAGGATGAGGGGACACTGACCGCAAAGGATCAAGAGCACAGGGTAAGACAAATGCGAGTAGTGCAGTAGGAAGACAGAAAGGTTGAGGTTGATTGGAAGACGAGGTTCAGACAGAAGTAGTTGAAGGAGGGGGACTCCAACACCAAATACTTTCATTAGGCGGCGTCGGCTAAAAGGAGGAGGAATTGGATTGAGAGGTTATTGGTAGGTGGGGTGACCTACTCAGGTAGGGAGGAGGTGGGGAGAACGACGACAGAGTTCTTTAGAGATTTCACTAGAAGGCACCAGAGGGGTAGGTGGAGATGGAGGGGGGAGGACGTGCAGAGCATCTTGGCGGAGTAGGCGTTGGCGCTCACTGTTAGTTTCACGAAGGACGAGGTGAGGAGAGTGCTCTGGGGACTCAATGCAGATGCATGCTTGGGTCCAGACGAGTTCCCGGTAATATTCTATAAGGAGTTCTGGTCTATAGTTAAGGAGGTGTTACAAGTGATGGAGGAGTTTGCAACAAGGAATATGGGCTTTGATAGAATTAATAAATTTTGCCTCTTCCTTTTGCCTAAGAAAGAGGGTGCAGAGCCCATTGAGGAGTTTAGGCCGATTGCACTGTCAAATGTAATCTATCTCATTGTTGCAAAGGTCTTGGCCAACAAACTCTGTGGGCTCTTGGGGGAGTTGATTTCACCTATGTCGTCAGCGTTTGTCCTGGGGAGAGGCATCCTAGACGTTTTTGTTGTGGCTCTGGAGGCCCTGACAGCTTGGAGGAGAGAGAAGAAGACAACATTTCTATGGAAGGTCGATTTTAGCAAAACTTACGACTTAGTTCAGTAGTATTTCTTATCAGCCTCCCTGGTTAAGAGGGGCTTCCCTCAGGTGTGGATTGACTGGATGAAAAGGTGTGTAACGACGACATCCTTTTCGGTGCTACTGAATGGCAATCCTTCAGGAGGTTGGGTGCAACCCAGGAGGGGAGTTAGGCAAGGTTGTTTGCTTGCCTGAATACTGTTTGTTTTGGCAGTAGATGCTCTTGCTAGGGTGACTCACAGGTCTTGTTCAAGGGGTTTGCTTAGAGGCTTCACAGTGGGAGCTGACAGTGAGGTTCCAGTGTCACAGTATGCGAATGATATGTTGGTTTTGGTGGAGGGGTCGGTACTTGAAGCTAGAAGAATGCGCATACTTTTGGAGCTATTTGGTGAGGCTTCGGGGTTGCAGATTAACTATGGGAAATCAAGCTTTATTCCGTTCAATATGTCAGATAGGGATGTCGAGGCTTCTGCTGTCGCTCTTAGGATTGCTACTGGGGCACTACCTTTATCGTATTTGGGGTTACCATTGTCTGCTGGTCACTTAAGATTGTAAGACTGGTTGCTGTTACTAGAAAGGATGGAGAGGAGGCTGGCAGGATGGTCCTCTAGACTACTTTCGAGGGGAGGGGGTTGACTCTGGTCAAGACAGTTTTATCATCCATGCCAACTTATTTCCTCTCTATCTTCAGGATGCCCAAGCAAAGAAGCTTACATGTTTGATGCATGACTTATTTTGGTCCAATGTGGGATCAGTCAGGAAGGGGACGAGATTGGTGGCTTGGGAGGAGGTTTGCCGGCCTTTGAAGGAAGGTGGACTCGGGGTCAGGGATATGGATGGGGTCAACATGAGCCTTCTCACGAAGTGGATTGCCAGGTTGGTGGGCCAGGAGCAGAGCATGTTTAGAGATATCTTGCAGGGTTGTTATGGCTCCTTCTTGTCATGGGGGCCTCTTGAGTCTCCGTCGTTAGGAGTTTCACAATTCTTGAGAGGTTTGGCAATGGTGGCTCAGAAGGTGTGTGACTTCTTCTCGCCCTACATGGGAGAAGGGGGCATCTTTAGATTTTGGTTGGATGATTAGCGGGACGAAGGGAGTAACCTCCGTGATAGATACCCTCGCCTTTTCTTGAGAGCAGTGGACCGGGAGGCAACTGTGGGGAGTTATTGGGATGGGGCGTGGTGCCCTACTTTTTAGGGGGTGCTGTCAGATCAGAGGTGCGCGGAATTCCAACAGTTGATGGGTGCCTTGGTGGGTTGGGAGTTGGAAGGAGGGTGAGATGCTTACCACTGGGATGAAGGGGAGTTTACGGTGGCAAAGGTGTTCCATAGATTGTGTACCGTGCCACAGACGTTGGATGTGGATTTAATCAGGGATTGTAGGTTGCTCTGGTTGGCTGAGTGCCCGCTGAAGGTCAGAATCTTGGCATATTTGCTGAGAGGAAGACTAGTGACCAAGACCTGGAGGGTGAGATGGGCTATGACGGATGACCTGGGTTTCCCTTTCTGCAATGGGGCAAATGAGGATGTGCAACATTTATTCTTTCAGTGTCCCTTTGTTGCGCAAGTTTGGCAGAAGATGGTATTTGACTGGATTGCCGTCGGAAGTATGGATGGTTTTTGGTCTTCTTTTTGGACGGTGGGTACTCATGGTAGGGGAAGCACCTTCAAATCTAAGAAAGAGAGGGCGAGGGTGTTGGCGGTCCTGTGGGGTGTGTGGAGTCGTATTTAGGGCGAGACGCCCTATGTTGAAAATATTGTTTGCTCCATTTTGTCCTAGGTGGTGTTTTGAGAGTCGACCATGTAATTGTAATCCAGTCTATTTTTCAGAGTAATGAAATTGGGTGGTTATCACACAGATAACCACCCTTCGGCTTTTTTTCCTAAAAAAAAAAGTCATCCAAATAGTGGCATTGGTTTGTGTCCATTTCTCTGGCATTGCCTCTGGTATACCTTGAAAATGTGCACTTTTAAAATCATCAAAATGGTGTCAAAATTGGCTTGTCAAACCTTGGTTCATTGTCTCTCATTTCCTTTTCACATTGTGCAAGTTCAAAGCGTTTTCCCTCAACTCTGAGTGCCATATATCAAATTTTATGTATGGTGCTTGTTTTCCCAAATGGCTCAAAG
This sequence comes from Thalassia testudinum, assembly GCA_037157565.1. NCBI lineage: Eukaryota > Viridiplantae > Streptophyta > Magnoliopsida > Alismatales > Hydrocharitaceae > Thalassia > Thalassia testudinum. Next base: position 63,024,732 of record JAZHRO010000022.1, on the reverse strand, counting down.
CAGATCTGAGTGGAGGTAAAAAAATCTATGTAGCTGACCCCACTTAGTGTGGGAGAAGGCTTTGTTGTTGTTGTTGTTGGTCCTTTTCACAAAAAAATCATGTATGGTGCTGCCTATGCATTCCCTTGCTCATGGCTAATGAACATGACAAGTAATACCCTTAGCACTAAGGACTTTGGTTTTACGATGGAATGCAATAAAACTGTCAAAGAGCTATAACTACTACAATTCTGTGACAAGTGCAAAAGATGATATTACTGAATTAGTTCCAAAGAATTCTTTACCATCTATATTTCAGCAACGAGCTTAGTTCTTTGTTCCATTCTCTGCTCCTATTTCTGCTCTATTAACATGGTTAACACTGGCACTGTTTTGACATATCCTAATGTTCAGGACCAGATTCTGGAAGTTCCAAACAAGTCGATCCCTTTGGAGATAGTTTGTTAATTGATCTCATGGATGAACCATCATCTGCTCCAGCTCAGGTCACTGCATCAGCACCTTCTGCTGCAGTGGAAACAGATCTATTTGGTAATGCAACTTTTGTATCTGCCCCGTCTGCATCTTCTACTGATGTAAAAGAAGTGCCTCCAATGAAGGTCAGTTCATTTCATAAGTCTTAGAAAGCCAGCAATTTAGATAACAGTGTAAAATGTAAAATCTCGTCATCAAAAAACATGGGGGTTGGTCTGGTACCTGCATGTAGTTAGAGTAGAAGTCTTTTATTAACACGTCTAATATCTAAGTACTTCAAGTTTAAATCCATTCTTCTGACAGGAAGTGGACCTGTTTGCTCATGAGTCTGCTCCAGCTGCTTCAGTTCCTTCTAATGTTAATCTCTTTGACATACCGGATCCGGTCTCGGCAACTGCAGCAAAACCTGTGGAAACAAAGTCTACAGACTCAGCCAGCTTTGATCCTTTTGCTGCAGTCCCACTGAGCACATCTTCAACAGTTTCTCCACAAGTTGAGGCAGCCAAATCCAACAGCGTTGATCCTTTTGCCACAGTTCCTTTGAGCACCGTCGATGATTCTGACTATGGTGCTTTCGCATCTAATGTTGGCTCCGTGCAAACTCAGTCTTCACAAGACCTAGAGACTAATGGCCCCAACAATGTAAATCAAACCTCTTCACCAATGTCCAAGCAGCAGATGCCAAGGAAAGATACTTTTCAAGTGAAATCAGGAATATGGGCAGATTCTCTGAGTCGTGGATTGATTGATCTTAACATTTCTGCACGTAAGTTTGTTAACATTTGTTTCCTTAATCAGGCTTGATTTCTTTTATGCTTATCAGGCTATGGATAATTTTCCCTCAATATCAATTGCACTGTCGTAGTAAGTATGTGACAAAGTGTATAAAATAGCTAACATGGTATCCAGTAGCACCAGAGGTGAACTTGATTTACATGGGAGACTCTTCTTGAGAGAGAGAACTGCCACGGGAGAAGTCCCAATGGCTGGATCTTCCATTGTTTCTATTCAAAGAAATAATAGAATACGTGAGTCTGACACCATGCTCCTCTTAGGTTCCCACTTAGAAAAGGTGGAGAGAAAACTATATATAGATCATCAAAAGATCCACTAAGGTAGTAACCACTAACCAAACATCTCTCTCAACATTCACTCTCAATTTGGAGCGTCAAATGCTATAAAGGAAATTGTCAGACTGGTAGATCAACAACAATGACAAATGGTGACTCTGATGTAGTCTTTCTCCTAACTTCGAGATACTGAGGATGGCAAAGGGAGTGGTGGAGAGATGGGGGAGAGAGTTGGCGGAGGGAGGGGAGGGTGAGTGGAGGCTTGGTTGTTGGAAGGAGAACTTGAAAGCGTGAAAGATTCAGTGTCCTCTGTTACGAGTGCTGTGATAGAGGGCACTTTGCGAGGGGCTGCAAGGAGTCGGTGAGGTGTTTACGATGTGGAGGTCTTGGCCATTGGAGGGAGGTGTGTCTTAAAGGTCGTGCATCATCGAAGGAGTGCACTTCACTTCCCCCACCAACATTGGGAGTGTCAGAGTTCAAGGTGGAGGCCCTATGGTCGTTGCAAGTGCAACCCTAGATAACGTGAGCATGTCATCACTCATGTGGGATGTGATTCAAGGCAAGGCCGGCATAGTCGAGGCAAAGACTAAGATATCGAAGTGGTTCTTGTTAGAGGGGGTTTTAAGGTGGTCACCTTTGCCATGATCATGCCCATCCTCTTTGGGATGCAACCGAAGGAAAAAGGGTCTTTGTTTGACAGAGATGAGCATTGGAGGGGTGAGGGTGAGATGGCAATTGCCATCACTACATAATGGGGCGACAACGGAGAGGTCACTGTGAAGGGCAAGCACATTGATTGACATTAAGGGAATCCCACTGTGACTTTGAATGAAAGAGCTGCTGTAGGTGATTGTATCCCCTTTCACGAGAGTGAGGGCGTGCACGAGGTTAAGGATTTTCAAAGGCAACATCTCCACTGTTAGAACAGTCGTGGAGGTCACCACCAGGAGAGGGGTTTCAAAGAGAGCCACACCACACCATGGTGGTTCCTCTTGGGTTGTGAGCTTCAAAGTCACTGGAGAAGAAACCCTCATACATGGAGGTGGTGGCTGCTGGTCCTTTGGTGGCAACAGAGAGAAGCGGTGGTGGTGGTTTGGGAGTACGGAAAATTTGGAAATTGAGGCATCCGCAAATGTTGTGGGGGGAGAAGATGGCATGTAGCCAACTTTAACAACACCCAAGATTTTGGCCTTTAATGCCGTGCACCTCGGGGGAGAAACCGTACACTTAATGCTGCTGATGGCACTTCGTTATTCTCTCATGGGGATGTAGAGGGTGACGATAATCCTACGACAATTGTAGCTGTAGGGGATGGTGAGGCACGTAACCTCAAGGATCTCATGGAGGGTGGTCTCATAGACGAGCAACACAAGATTTTTGGCGATGATCGCGATATGGATGGAGTGAACAAAGCTTTGCAGGGGATGGAGTTTTCGGGCACCTTTGGTGTTGGACTTCACTTTATGCAGGACGGTACCAACTTTGCTTATGGATCTAAACCTGATACTTTTGGACTTGACCCAACCCATTGTATTCTATCTCATATGCAGGAACCCCCATATCATTCTCCCTTGCACATAGCTTCGTTGAAGGACAATGAGCATGTTAGGGACACTCGCGAGACAAAAGCATGGGTGTTGTTGCCTACCATTAAGCAATCGGGGGTTGACGAGGGTGTCAAGTTGGAGTGATGGAGGCCAGTCCAACACCATCGAAGGAGATTACTTCACTGACCAAGGTAGGCTTTCCGATCGAAGGGGGGCAAGGTGTCAACAGTCCATTCCACTGTGAAGGCTGCATGTGAGGCTTTAGGAGAGGGTTTGGCTAGTGGGGATAGTAACATGGCCAATAGCCTGGACAATGGCCTTTCGATGCAACGATGTGGGTGGCAAGCATGTTGCCTAATGACAGAGGTCCTCACATGGAATGTGAGGGGGTGAAACGACCCCTCCAGGAGAGTAGCACTTAGTAGGTTTCTGCACTTGTGGGGGGCTGCTATTGTGCTGTTGTAGGAAATTAAGCTTGAGAACTATAATCAGAGGATGTGGGGGAGGTTTCCTTGAAGGATTCATAGCATTGAATGTTGTTGGAAAATCAGGAAGAATTGTAGTGGGATGGAGAGGACATCTTCAAGGTGGACTCCCTAGTAGGTTTGCAAGTGTTGTCAGTAAAGGTGGCAAGGCGATGTGATGGATTCCACAGCTTATGGCCCATCAGGTGATGCTACTTGATTCAGGCTCTAGGAGTATCTATGGTAAGTGGTGGATAGGTTCCAAGGCATTCCTTGGTTGGTGGGGATTTCGACGTCACTCTACTTGTTGAGGATAGGTTGGGGGATAGAGTAAGGCGAGACTGTGGCTCAAAGACTTTTGCGGAGTTTGTGGCCATGCATGGTCTCATTAATGTTCTATCATGTTCGTGTGTGTACACTTGAAGCTCTGTAAGGTAGAAATTCGAAATTGACAGATTCTTAGGCAACGTTGAGGTGGCAGAAGCTTTCCTATTAATAGAGGTGCTTCCCACGGACAGACCTTTTTCAGACCACATGCCATTGATGTGGCAAATAAATAAGGAGAGGCATTTTAGGACCTATTTCAAATTTAATAGGTCTTGGTTGTTGAAGGATGAATTCAGGAGCTTGGTGGAAGAAAGGTGGCGGTCCTTAACGTCGATAGGCTTAGCAGTGGGGACGCTCATGTCTAAATTGTGTGGACTGCGAGCCTTTTTGAAGAATTATTGGAAAGAGATTAGAGAAGAATGAAATAAGGAGAGATCTGAGGCTTTAACAGAGGTTGCTAGATTAGATAGAGTGGAGGGTGCAAGATCTGTAAGTGAGGAAGGGTTGGCGGCCAGGGCCAGACACCTCCATACGATTTAAGCAGAGGATAGAAAATTGGAGGTGAAGTAGAAAGTGCAATTCAGGCTGAAGTGGCTCAAAGAGGGAGACTCGAATGCTTACTATCTTCACATGGTGGCATCTGGAAGAAGGTGAAAAATCTAGATTGATAAAATGACGGTGGATGGTATTGAGTTTGTGGGAAGAGAAGAGGTGGGTTGTGCGTCGTCAGATTATTATAGGGCTTTTACATGGAGAAGAAGGCAGGGGAACTGGAGATGGTTGTGAGTGGATGCCCAACCCATTGGTGAAGTGTGGGTGACTGCACTCACAACAGATTTCACAGAGGATGAGGTGTGGAAGGCGATGTGAGGTTTAAATGCAAATGGATGTCTTAAACCTGACAGTTTCCCAATGTATTTCAATAAGGAGTTTTGACAGCCTGTAAAGAGCAATGTCATGGAGGTTATGATAGAGTTTTCCATGGGCAATTGAGGATTTGATTGAATTAATAGATTTTATATGTTCCTTCTACTGAAGAAAGATGGTGCAGAGGCGATTGAGGATTTTAGGTTTATAGATCTCTCCAGTGTAATCGATCTCATAGTGGCCAAGGTGCTGGCCAACAAATTGCAAGGTGTCTTGTAGGATATTGTTATGCTGGTAAAGATGGGTTTTGTCCTTGGGCGGAGCATACTGAATGACTTTGTCATGGTGTCAGAGATTCTGGCTCTTTGGAGGAGGGTGAAGAGAGAGGCTTTCCTTTGGAAGGTTGATTTTAGTAAGGCCTGACGTCATGCGGTGGTCTTTCCTTTGGCAATCTTTGGTGAAGAGAGGCTTCCTCACCTAGTTTAAGTGGATGAAGCATTGTGTGATGACATCATTCTCCATCCCGGTGAATGGCAACTCGGTTGATGGATGGATACAACCCAGAAGAGGTGTAAGACGAGGGTGCCCACTTGCTCCAATGCTCTTGGTGTTAGCGGCAAATGCTTTGGCAAGATCCACTTACAAGGCCTGCTCTAACAATCTATTCAAAGGCTTCTCAACTAACAATCTATTCAGAGGTTTCTCAGCTAACAATGAGTTTGTGGTCCCAATACTCCAATATGCAGATGACACATTGTTCTTTGTTGAGGTATCTCTAGATGAGGCAAAGAAGTTGCGCCTCTGCTGGAGTTGTTTGGGGAGGCATCTGGATTATAGATTAACTTTTCCAAGTCCACCTTTGTGCCCATTCAGATGCTACATGAAGATGCTCAGAGCTTCAGTAATATACTTCGTACACCGGAGGGGTCCCTATGCCTCTCATACTTGTAGTTGCAGTAATATGCTTCCTACACCGGAGGAGTACCTACCCCTCTCTTACCTTGGCCTCCCATTGTCGGATAAGTGGATTTCCCTCCAAGATTGGTCCCCCTTGGTTGAAAGAATAGAAAAGAAACTTTCGGGTTGGGTGTCTAAAGTTCTATGCAAAGATGGCAGGTTGATTCTTTTGAAGGCAATGTTGTTGTTTATACCCACGTACTATCTGTCTATTTTTAAGATGCCTCATAAAATAGAAAAAAGAATTTCTGGCCTCATGGGAGATTTTTTCTTGACCAAACTATGGCTCAGCTGACAAAGGTCTTAGAATGGTGGCTTGGGTGAATGAGCCTATGAAAGAGGGTGGTGGGGGTCAAAGATGTGTGCATGATGAATGATAGCTTATTAGCAAGGTGGGTCAACAAGATATTGGGGTGCAATAAAGACCTTTTTGGAAGGGTGTTCATTGCTTGTCATGGCTGTCTACTGAATTGGGAATAGATGCCCTCTCCCCCAATTGGGGCATCACATTTCTGTAGGAGCCTAGCCATTGTAGCACCAAAGGTACAACAATTTTTCTTGCCATATTTGGGTATGGGAGATGTTTTCCATTTTTGGAAGGATGATTGGATAGGGCAGAGGGACCTCTGTAAGATAGGTTTTTGTAGTTATTTGTGTTGATTGCTAATAAGGATGCTACGATGGAGTACTGGTATGGGTTTTGGTGCCCTACACTCATCGGGAAACTATCTAATCAAAGGATGGAGGATTTCCAACTGATGCTGCAAGAGTTGGAGGGTTTTCAACTAGGAGAGGATGCTTTTCTATGGGATGATGGAGATTTCTCTATATGGGAAGCATATTCTAACTTGAGAAATGTGGTGCACATGATAGGTATTGATTTCCTTAGGGACTGTAGGTTGATTTGGATGGCAGCATGCCCCCTCAAGATCAAGGTTTTTGCATGGATGCTTAAAAGTGGACGATTGATGATGAAAATGTGGCGAGCTAGGTGGATGATTGAGGTAGATATCGGGTGCCCACTTTGTGGAGCAAGGGACGAAGACATTGATCACCCATTTTTTTGGTGTACTTTCTCATTACAGATATGGAGGCGCTTTGATTTTAGGTGGATTGCATACTCCTTCGAAAGTTATTTCTGGACTTCATTTAGGAGGGGAAGTCGGCAATTGGGCCGAAATGCTTTCAGGTCAAAAAAAGGAGAAAGCCAAGGCGTTAGTAGTGCTTTGGGGCATTTGGCTTGGAAGAAACACGACAATCTTTAAAGGGTAGCATCCTTACCTTGAAAATTTTGTTGCTAGCATTTCTTTTCTTTATCGGGTTTTGAAGAATTATTTGTAACTTGGTGGTGTAGAGCTTGACTTTTTTTGATGAATGAATTTGGGTGGTTATCATTTGGGTAACTACCCTTTAAGGAAGGACAAATGGTGTATATTAGGCCATGGCACCCTAGTGAATGTTGACAAAGTTGTATTCTCATTCTTGCTTGTAAGTAACGTTAACATAACTAATCACAGTCATGGTTCTCCTTTTATTTATACAAAAGGGAGCTTGTATTCAAAGTGTAGAAATAGTTTTTTACATCCACACTTATATCTTTGTCTACAAGTAATATTTTGAAATAAAACTTTGCCATGTATCAAATTGCAAGCCAATTTGGCAACTCTAGCTCTTACATCAAGTGCGATTAATTTTCAACAATTTTTAACGGTCTAAAAATTGTCAAATTTGACCTACTGAATGAAGGGGTTAGGAACTTGGGAGTATTGATTTTTTGTTGAAATTTGGACCACATATTATTGGTAGTGAATAGTTTTATCCTGCAAAATTTCACTTTAAAATATTACCCACGTAATAAGACATAAGTGTGGATGTAGAAAACTTCTACACTTCAATGTAGTCTCCTAGCCCTCTATATGTATGTATGTATGTATACAGCTAGGTATGTAAGTATACACAAATGATGGCGATGCATTTGGCCCATATAGGTTTTTTTTTTTTTTTTTGAAAAGATTTGGTTTGTGAGGTGTATTAGCTGGAAAAGTATCAATGGAGTTTTTAACAACAGGGCAGTTGGAAATTCGAGTCCCTTTTCTAGTTGGTCCATGTGGATATTTGGGGTTTTGGTTGTGTTCCTGATAGACTGGGACTAGTACTATTTTGTTTTGGTTGATGATTTTGCCTATCTTTTGTAGGTTTTCTTGTAAAATAGAACTTCAATGTCGGTCGTACCATCGAAAATTTTATTCTTGAAGTGAAGTATAATTTAGTGCCATGGTTAAAAGTTGTTTTCTTTGATAATGTTTCAAAATTTTGTACTTCTTCCTAGCATGAATTCGTGCTTCATGGTATTATACATCTAGTTACTCCCATACTGTACAGCAGAATGTTGTTGCTAAGCATAAACACCATTAAATCTTAGATATTGCCAGAACATTGTTGATTCGGAATAGGGTACTTCATGTACTGGGGTGATGCTATCTTGGCTGCTTCCTATCTTATTAATTGCATTCCCTCCTTTGTGCTTGATGAACAGTTTCTTACACAACTCTTATATTCGAATGGAGTTATTTCATATCCAGCCCTATGTTTTCAAATATATTGCTTTTGTCCATCTTTTAAGTCATCATAGGTATAAGTTGCTTCCTAGAACAGTGAAGTGTGTTTTTTCAGGGTATTCAAGGGCTCACAAGGGGTATCGTTGTTACAGTCCTCTTTATGATGTCACTATGTAATGCTGATGTGTTGTTCTTTGAGTTGGTTCCCTATTTTTTCAGTGCAGAGTCATGGGTGAGTATGGTATTTGATGCTGCCCATGTGTCCATTCCTCATATTAAAGGAGATTCTTATCCCCTTCTCAACTGATCCTCCCAGGTATCAACACCCTCCTATAGTTCATAGGTGTCACCCTCCTTTTTAGCTTGCATAGTCATCATCCTCATAGGTGAGTGTTGGTTTGTAGATATTGATGGTGTTGTAGATAGTGATGCTTCAAGTATTTACTATAGTGGGGGATAAATAGTTGGCCAATCTGCATCCACCAATAGCCTTGAGAAAGCCTTTTTGTAGTTGTGCTATGCATATTGTTTCCAAGCCTGTCTTTATGGTGTACCTGTGATCCTCCCTCAGGCAATTTGTTTGGCATTATTTGCTACTCTAGTTCCTACATCCTACATTATGTGTTACTTGACCCACGATGGCGATGGACTATGGAAGAAGAGATTGCACAACTCTTTACCAAAGCTGTGAATGTTAATCCTAATCACAATCATTGTCCCTTCAATTTCAAGATGTGTTATCAATTAATAGGAGCATAAATGTATAAATAGCGGAAAGTCTAAAGGGAATACTAAAATGTACCAATATAAGCAAAGGTAAAATTGATGTCAGATTTTGCATATTCACTCTCCTAGTACTCTACCTAAACGTGAGTAGAGAGGGGTATAGGACTTGGTCAATTGCTTATTAAGGAACCAAAAAGGAAATAAGAACCAACTGATCGTTGGGAGAAAATAAGAACCAACTTAACCTTTTATTTTGTTGAGTTATTTTTTGTTCTTTTTGTATGTCTTTTATAGTGTTATATTCAGTGAGGGTATACTTGTAATTTTACCCTTGGTTGCCTCTTTATATAAAGGCACCTAGGGTTTTCTAATTGAGATTAAGCATTTGCAACCTAACATGGTATCGGAGTAGCGGTCCTAGACCGGTATTCGAGTACCCCACCCCAAGATCTAACCTTCGAACCCTGTCCACCCAATCCCTTTCCTTCTCAAGGGTGTCATTGGCCCTACACTCCAATCACCATCGTTAAACCCCTCCAATCGGTAGCAATAGCATCGCCACTGGCAGGAAGGGCCTAGTGGTGATACACGGTGCTGCAGCACCGCCATTGGGGGCGGTGAACAGTGGTGTAGCGACAGATCGGGTGTTACAGTGTCTTTCTTAGGTGCGGTGAAGTCCCTGCACTGCTGAGTAGTGAGGTCTGATTCTTGCTTCCTTCATTTTTGGGGTGACGTGAGAAGTTACCCATCTTTCTTCTCCAACCAAGCAGAAGTCTATGAGAAGAAACAACCCCTTTGGGGTCTTCTCTATCCCCAAAGGGTGTTTGATATGGTCTGATTTCTCGGATCTGCGAAGTTTTAGACCTTCATATGGTCTGATTTTGTGTTGCAGTCTCTGTTGTTGGTGGTTCTCACATGTCGAGTGATATGTGAGACAAGAAGGATCCCTCTAACGACTCGGCAGGGAAGATATCTACCCCGATCACATCTTTTATGCAGGGAACCTCTATTAAGTTGTATATGACCAACTTTCTTCTATGGTCTACCTCTTTTTTCCGATTTATGGGTGTTGATCCTAGGGACATTTATTATTTTTGTTCTTTTTGGGTTGTCTTTGTAAATCTCCCAAAACTTTCCAATGTAAAAGATAGGCTAGGGTTTTCTTTAAAAAATAAGACTTCTTATTTCTTCAACATGATATTAGAGTGGCAGTCCTAGGCTAGTGCTTCGATATCTCACTAAATACCCACCTGAAACGATGATTAAATCACCAACATAGAGGTTTGGTAGCTCTGACATCGTTGGTCAAGCCGTCGCTGGGTGGCAGCAGTTTTGCCAAACCATTGGCCAGGCGTAGATCGTCACCGGCAAGCCCATGGTGGGCTTGTCGGTGGCCAGCAGATCGGCATCTCCTCTTGATTTGTGATTTCTTGTGGTGTTTTGCACGTGATGAAGGTTCTACATGTTGCCTTTGTGGTGGAGTCTTCTCTCACCATTGAAAGTCAAATTTTCTCCCAAGGCATGATAAGTCTTCTCTCATGCAAGGAAGATGTGATAGATCCACAGAAATGATCAGTTTCAGATCGGAAGGGACTAATGTGTGCAGTCCAAGAAGATTCGAGGAAGAGAAAAGGACTAGAGGAGCATGGATAATCAACTCTGGTGCCTCTGTTCATCTCACAGGAGACAATGAGAGACTTATAGATTCCACTGGTCGACATGGGATCAAGGATGTTAGAGTGGCCAATGAATCCACATCACTGATCACAACAATTGGGCGTGTACATGCCTCTCCAGAGATGTTAATTGAAAGGGTTCACTGTGCTCCAGAGTTTCCAATGAACTTGTCAACGAGTCGCATCTGTAAAGATCTTGGATGCCATGTTGTAGTTGATGAAGGCCACTGTTATTTCCAGGATCGACAGACAGGAGGTATTATTGGTGGAGACATAGAACGAGAGGGCCTTTACTATCTCGACATGCCTACGTTGTTTGCTAGAGCAGTTTCTATAGTTACTGATCTTTGGCTATGGCACAGGAGGCTTGGGCACCCATCGCTCAAGAAGATGTGATAGATGTATCCCAGTCTGCCAGATTCCTTGACCCTGCAGTATGAGGATTGTTAGCTTGGGAAGCATCACAGGAGCACTTATCCATAAAGGGATGCTGGAGTGAGTTCTATTCCCTTTGCTTTAGGACATTGTGATGTGTAAGGGCTATCTAGGGTTCCTACTCCAGGAGGACACAAATACTATATGGTTATTGTTGACGATCATAGTCGCCTTACTTGGGTCTTCTCGATGAAGACTCACTCAGAGATTCCCTAGGTTATTTAGTAGTGTAATTCCCTACGGAAGGGGATGAGATATGCGTGACGTAGAAAAATGCGGAATTAAAATAAATAACAATCTCACAAAAGCAATCACACAAAGGTACAAGTGATTTTTAGGTGGAAACCCAAACCGGGTAAAAACTAGAACCTAACCCTTTCGAGTTAGGATTTCTCGATCGACAAAGTCGATCAAATCCACTAAACGAACTACTTAAAACGAGGGTAGTTCAACTTCAATACAACCACGCTACCTTATACCTAAGGGTAGCGTGCCTCAAAACCATCCCTCTTCACAAGGAGTATTTTATCCCTCGATGGAGACGAAAATTCGCAAAGCGAATACACAACACAAGCAAAGACAAAATACAATACAACCTATAGAGCCACAAAGTATATGGTTAAATCTAGCTACTATAGGTAAGGGAACTTCTCCTTGCTGGAAGCGTGTTGGCGTGACAACGCGGGTGCGTGAACCACGCGGTGGCACTTCGTCACTCTCGTAATCGCAGAGGGAGAGTGGGTGTGCAACAGGACGAAGCTCTCAGGTGTGGAATGAATGCTTGGAGAGCTAGAGCTTCTTCTATTTCTCTTAGACACAAAAGATGTGGAAAATGTGTTGCTTGGTGTATGTTTGCAAGGCAAGGGTCCTCTATTTATAGAGGGCCTAGGAAGGCTTTGGAAGGCCTTAGAAGGCTTCCATAGCTGTTGGGGTTGAACCTAAGGCAAAATAGGCCGTAATCAGAATCATATTTATGATTCTGACAGGGCCATCAGACGTCTGGTCCAGGTATCAGATGACTGACTAGAAAATTAGTTTAAGACGTCTAGGAACTAAGTCAGACGTTTGATTCTAGGTGGGTTTCCTTCTTGACTTAGTTCAGACCTAAACAGGATTCTAGTGTAAAGCCATCAGCCGACGTACAGGACATCTGGCACTAGGTCTGGACGTTTGGAAATCTATTGTACTGCGGAAATGGATTTCCCAAGGTAGGTTAACGACTAGATAATCTGACAAAGGTGATTTTGGCTCACAACGAGGCTTAACGGTCACATATCAAACGTCTGGGGTCCTCTACGGATGTCTGATAGAAGCCTAACGATTATTTTCCTTAACGTTTAGTTAGCCAACATTCCACTAATTGGACGTCTGGTACAACCATCAGACGTCTTCTAAGATGTCTAGGCTAAGATCTGGATGTTTGATTTCAACAGACAAAACCTACTAAGTTCAGCCTAAGTTGTTGGACGTCTGAGTCAACAGTCAGACGTCTTAAAAGTCTATCAAACGTCTGATTTCCAGATTAGACATCTGATTAGGCTATGTATCCTAGGGTTGTGTAAGTATTCTTAGGACTACTTTAAGGGTTCTTTGAGACTCTTTAATAAGTAATCTAAAAAAGAAAAAGAGCAACAAATGAAATAAAGACAAATTACAATGAACAAGAAGGGAAATCTATCTTATTCTTCATCTCCTTCCTTCTTCAAGCTTTCGCTCCTCGCGAAGCTCCTCCTCCGTCAAGCTCCTCCAATCCGCCATGGATGCAAGCTCGAACTCTATCTAAACACGTCTCCATTTACAATTAACCTGAAATCTAAGAATTCAAATGCAAATGTTAAATAACACGTGTTTTGTTATCATCAAAATAAACGATTACGGTGCTTTAGCACCATCTCCCCCTTTTTGATGATGACAAAATCATACATAAAGTTCTCCTTTCCCCCTTAAAACGTGCTCTTTTAATTTCATGTTTTCATAAAAACAAGATAGTTATGTTATTACCTCCCCTTTCTAAAGGTAATATAGCTATGTTATTTTTAAAACTCCCTCTTAAAGATGGACAATTAGCTTTATCAATTTTTGACTCCCCCTATCTAGATGCTATAAATTAAAAGATAGGGTAAAGAATTTACCTCACCTACCATGACCAATAGAATGGCCCAAATGGAGGTGGATGCCAAACCGGATGGAGTTCCCATCCATAGCTTGGAGGTTCGGGCATCGGTGCCGATCTTCAATCAGGCGGTCGACGTGTGGCGATTCGATCATTTGTTCGTCGTCTCGTTGGTCTTCTCGTCCTCCTTTTTGGTCTACTCCTTGGTCCTCCCAACTCGAGTTGACTGTTTTTCATCTTGTAGGTCTAATCTTGGATGTTGAAATCTTTGTAACCTACAAAACAAGATTCTATTTGTCTCTTCGGTATCCAAGTCAATTTGGATCTGGATTTGTTGGTGGTCTCCTTGACAAAGATCCTTTCTCAACCTTAGGGATAGATAAATTTTCTACTTTATTGATCAAATTATTTGATTTCTCCCTAAGACATGCAAGTTCATCTTTAATAGCATACATCTTGGTTTTTAAGATAGAATTTAATTTTTTAAACTTGTGTTTTCATCAATCAATTTACTATTTTCATTGATTAAGTCTTTATTTTCTAATAATAAATTATTATCCTTAGGACTAGCTTGCAGATCCTTGAGTTTTATTTTTAACTTTTCATTTTTATTTTTAAGAAAACTAAGATTCTTTTTAATATTTTTATTTTCTACCTTAAGTAACTTATTGATTTTAAATAATTCATCAAATGAGTTGCTTTCGCTATCTCCTGCCATGGCCATGAAACCCATGCAAGCGGTTTCATTCTTCTCGGGATTTTCTTCTTCCTCTGAGCTCGAGTCGTCCTAAGTTGCTTAGAGTGCCTTCCTCTTATGCTTCTCCTTCTCCTTCTTGAGAAGAGGGCACTCAGGTCGAAGATGACCCTTTTCGTTGTAGTGGTAGCAACATCTCGGGCTTTCCTTTTCTTTCTTCTCTTTTTCTTTCTTTGATTCCCTACAAAACTTAGAAAACTTTTTAAGTAAAAATTTAAAATCTTCATCATTAGAACTTATCTTGCTATCCGACGTAGTTTTGAATGTGGGGGTCTTCTTCGATTTTGGCTCCGGTGTATCCTTCTTCTGCTTCAGCTTTGTCTTATAGGTCATTAGATTACCTAGGAGATCCTCCATGTTGAGCTCCTCCACCTCATTCGCCTCCTCGATGGCCGTAACATTTTGCTCTCATTTTGGTCCAAGGGAACGAAGAAGCTTCCCTTGAAGCTCTCTTGATGAAGGTCTTCCCTAAAGCTTTCAAATTATTTACTATGAGAGTGAACCTAGTGTTCATCTCACTCAAAGTTTCGTTAGTTTTCATAGAAAATGATTTAAATTCTTGAGAAAGTAAGTTGAGTTTAGAAGACTTTACCTTAGAGGTACCCTCATGAGTTACCTCGAGTGTATACCAGATCTCGTATGCGGTGGCGCATTGTGCGATTCTGTTGAACTCCTCTAGGCTGAGCGCGCAGTAGAGGGCATTCATGGTCTTTGCGTTCAGAGACAGCTCCCAAATCTGCTACTGTATCCCGTGGCGGGTTTCTCCGAGATGTTGAAGGGGGTCTCGCATCAGGCCCATATTGTGAAGTCGTTGGCTTGAAGCCACGTCTTCATTTGCAGCTTCCAGTACGGGTAGTTGTTCCCGTCAAAGAATGTCGGTCTAGTGGTAGACTGCCCTCGAGAATCCTCGTTGTGGAACTGCTCCCCTACATTGGATCTTCCCCCGGATATTACTCTTAGGAAGTTGAAACCTGCTTTGATACCAAATGTAATTCCCTACGGGAAGGGGTGAGATATGCGTGACATAAAAAAATGCAGAATTAAAATAAATAACAATCTTACAAAAGCAATCACACAAAGGCACAAGTGATTTTTAGGTGGAAACTCAAACTAGGTAAAAACCACCATCTAACCCTTTCGAGTTAGGATTTTCCGATTGACAAAGTCGATCAAATTCACTAAATGAACTACTTAAAACGAGGGTAGTTCAACCACAATACAACCACGTTACTTTATACCCGAGGGTAACGTACCTCAAAACCACCCCTTTTCACGAGGAGTATTTTGTCCCTCGATGGAGACGGAAATTCGCAAAGAGAATACCCAACACAAGCAAAGACAAAATACAATACAACTTATAGAGCCACAAAGTATATGGTTAAATCTAGCTACTATAGGTAAGGGAACTTTCCTTTGCTGGAAGTGCGTCGGTGTGACGACACGAGTGCGTGAACCACACGGTGGCACTTCGTCGCTCTTGTAATCGCGGAGGGAGAGCGGGTGCACAACAGGACGAAGCTCTCAGGTGTGGAACGAATGCTTGGAGAGCTAGAGCCTCTTCTATTTCTCTTGGACACAAAAGATGTGGAAAATGTGTTGCTTGGTGTATGTTTGCAAGGCAATGGTCCTCTATTTATAGAGGGCCTAGGAAGGCTTTGGAAGGCCTTAGAAGGCTTCCATAGCCATTGGGGTTAAACCCAAGGCAAAATAGGCCGTAATAAGAATCATATTTATGATTCTAATAGGGTCATCAGACGTCTGGTCCAGGTATCAGACGACTAGAAAACTAGTTTAAGACGTCTCAGAACTAAGTCAAACGTCTGATCCTAGGCAGGTTTCCTTCGTGACTTAGTTCAGACCTAAACAGGGTTTTAATCTAAAGCCATTAGACGACGTAAAGGACGTCTGACACTAGGTCTGGACGTTTGGAAACCTATTATACTGTGGAAATGGATTTCCCAACGTAGGTCAACGACTAGATAATTTGACAAAGGTGATTTGGCTCACAACGAGGCTTGACGGTCACAAATTAGACGTCTGGGGTCCTTTACGGACGTCTAATAGAAGCCCAACAGTTATTTTCCTTAATGTTTAGTTTGTTAGCCAACATTCCACTAATTGGATGTCTGGCACACCATTAGAGGTCTTTTAAGACGTCTGGACTAAGATCTAGATGCCTGATTTCAACAGACAGAACTTACTAAGTCCAGCCTAAGTTATTGGACGTCTAAGTCAACAGTCAGACGTCTTAAAAATCACTATCTGACGTCTGATTTCCAGATTAGACATCTGATTAGGCTATTAGAACCCTATTTTAGTTTTCTAAGTTCTTTACAAGAAACCTAAGTATCCTATGGTTGTGCAAGTATTCCTAAGACTAATTTAAGAGTTCTTTGAGGCTCTTTAACAAGTAATCTAAGAAAGAAAAACAGCAATAAAAGAAATAAAGACAAATTACAATGAACAAGAAGGGAAATCTATCATATTCTTCATCTCCTTCTTTAAGCTTTCGCTTCTCGCGAAGCTCCTCCGTCAAGCTCCTCCAATCTGCCATGGATGTGAGCTCGAACTTTGTCTAAACACGTCTCCATTTGCAACTAACCTGAAGTCTAAGACTTCAAATGCAAATATTAAATAACATGTATTTTGTTATCATCAAAATAAACGATCGTGGTACTCTAGCACCAACAAGTAGTTCTTAGCAGAGGTTCAGACTCAGTATGATGGCATAGTTGGAGTCTTTCATAGTGATAATGCCTTTTGAGTTTGTGTAACGAGATGTTCAAAGCTTCTCTTCTCGGGGCATTATTCACCAGACATCTTGCGCTCACACTTCTCAGCAGAATGGTGTGGTTGAGTGCAAGTTTTGACATCTCCGGGATATTGGTAGGACCCTGATGAACCATATGAGGGTTCCTAAGCAATTCTAAGGAGATGCCATACTCATTGCAGCTTACTTGATTAATTAAGTACCTTCATCAGCTCTTCATGGGCAGATTGCCTTTTAAGTGATCCATCCAAATTGTGACAGGCCATTTGCTCGACCCCTAAGGGTGTTTGGGTGCACTTGTTTTGTCCAAGCGTATGGTAATCAAGACAAGTTTTCTCCTAGAGCAGTCAAATGCGTCTTCCTTGGGTATTCCAGGACATAGAAGGGCTATAGGTGTTATGACCTGAGTCGCAAGAGGTATATTGTCACTATTAATGTTACTTTTCAGCAAAGACCTATACTTCTCAGAGGAAGGAACATCGATATAGGTTGCCTTGGAGGAGACTCAGCAGTTCAGACGTAGAGGATCAATCAGTTTCGAGGAGATCCACTAGAGCTTACACACTCCATCCTCTTTCTCAGTATACTGGAGTTGCGCATCTAGCGGATGGGGTCCGTCAGTTTGCTTCTTCTATTACTACTATTGTGATTTTGAGGGATTTTGCTCAGGCTTCCCAGGATGATAGTGTGCTACCATGGATGAGGAGATACAGGTCTTACAGTCACGAAAGACATAGGACTTAGTGTTGTGTCCTGCTGGTGCCACTGTGGTTGATTGCAGATGGGTCTATACTATGAAGTATAAACTTGATGGGACAGTGCATAGATATAAAGTCAAGCTTGTTGCCAAAGGCTTTACTCAGACTCATGGGGTAGATTATTTTGAAACATTCTCTTTTGTCATTTGTATTACTTCTGTCAGGATTATTATTTTAGTTGTTGTGATTAGGAGGTGGTGTTGGAGTGCTTCTATCGTGTTTTAGAAAATAGATATGTCGTAATATAGACGATAAAAGCGTAACGACATTTAAATTTGTAAAGCTCGAAAAATCGTGTGTTCTGAGGTCGTTCGTAGGGAGCAAATATGTAATTCAAACTACTAATCGAAATAATAGAAATATGAGCATAATAATTAATCACAAGATATTCAATGAATAATCAAATATACTCAATTAGAATCCAAAAATGTATCTCAAGTGCTAATGACAAAAGAACAATGAAGAGCCCAAAAAGTAATGGTTGAAACCACCAATTAAGCTCCACAATTAGGCACGAATTTCCAACTCAATCTCAATGTCTCAATAGTAGTTTCAAATCAAGTCAAAGCCAATTTTCTCTCAGATCAGACGTTGAGAACAACCTCTAGACGACTTAAACTTCAAACTCAAATCACCTCAGAATTTTCCTAAGTGTAGGCACGATTCCTCATGATGCACAGTGCAAAACCCCCTCCTTCCGGCAGAATTTCCTTCTCTCTCTTTCCTAATCGAATCGAGTATACGGGAAATCGGATCTGGGTCCAGGCCCGCGTGCATGTGGGCACGGATGAGGAGTGAGAGGCGCGTGTGAAGGGACCTCACCCTATGTGTTTGAGGCAGCAAGGCAATGTACCAAAAGCCTTATTAACCAAAATTTAGTTTTCCTTTCTACGATGTGGCAACAAAGGTGCTATTGCTCTTCGTGTGTGCTGCTGCTGAGATCTCTCATCGATTGCAGTTGTTGTGGAACGTCTTTCTTCAATTGGAGGTGCAACTGAGGTCGTAAAGTGGTTCCGTAGCTCCAGGTGGTGGAAGCAAGTCTTGAGGTTGACACACGGCGGTGGACGGTGGCTGCGGCAAGCGGAGCTCCGATGAAGGCTTAGAAATCACAACACGAGCTTAATGCCCAAATCAAAAAGCTCATGATCATTGCCGGAGTACGGCAAGTGTGGTGGAGGCGTGCAATTGGTTTTTGGTGTTGGTATATGGCCAAACGGAAGCGTGGTTGCAGGTGGAAGGTGGGTTAGGTTGGTGGGAGTGTGGAGTAACCAAAACACCCAATTAGGTTAGGGCTTTTGGTCGCTGGAGCGTGAGGAAGGTAGTGGTGGTGGTGGTTGTGTGTTTGGTGGTTGATGGCTACTGGGCGAAGCTCGTCAGAGCTTCGCTGGACGCGAAGAGGACGGAGAGGGAGAGAGGTGAATCGACAGTTGAATTGGGGTTCCAAGGACCTAATTCTAAACTAGAGAGTAAGGGGGAGAGGTAGAGCTAACTAAGGGACGAAAAGGATGGGGATACCGTGTTGGCGTGTCTTGCTAGATGCGGAGGGGATGAAGTCTCTGGTGAGGTCAAGCGACGAAGAAGAAGAGGTTGGAGGCTCCTGCTGTGGCTGGTGAGGAGCGGAGGAAGGTGAGGAAGGAGGGCTAGTCAATTTGGCCGTTGATTGACCTAACGAAGTAGTCGAGGAGGCTCGCCGGAGCCATGGTCAGAGGCGGCTGGAGGAAGAAGACTTTTCTTGGCCTAAACCGAGCTGATTTTGATCATGGAACTTCAAGGATCTTATAGCAAGAATTGACACGATTGACTCGAGATTTTGGAAGCTCTCCTTTTAGGAAATTTTGAGCTTTCCTGAGCTCTTGTCGTCAAAGAAGGATTTGAGATGTGATCCATTAAAAAAAGGATCCTCTGGCAACCAATCCCTCCAAATTTGGAGGGATTTGGTTGAGAAATCAAGGAGGAATCCATGATTGATTGCGCGCAGCCATGGGTTTGATTCTGTTCAAACTGTTCAGGCGGTAGGGACCCAAACGTGAAGAAGATGACAAAGCTAGGGGGTTTTGGTGAGAAAAATGTGGAAGTTAAGGGTTTGATTGAAAATATCAGAGATCTGAGGATTAAATTGCAAAGTAGGTCAAGATAGACTTTGATTGGATCCAAATTTTGGTGTTAACCTAATTTGGACCCAAGGAATATAAAGGTGAACTTGGATTTGGGTTTTGATCACATTTGAATGGGTAAATTGCATGAGTCTAAATCAGGGCAAATTCCCGTTTGAATCTCTGTTCTTGGTCAAAATGTGTTCAGATGGTCAAAGTGAAAGTACCAAACCTCTTAGAATATCTTTCCATGAATTTTAGGAGGTTTAAATTGAATTTATCTCAACCAAAACTCTTTTAATTTAAGTGTGGCTGATAATTAAGGTTTTTAGTACTGATTTCATCTTCGAAATACATGAAATCCTGATTTAGTTAGTATGAGCCCACTTCTTGGTCTTTTAAGTTCGTTTGATTTTCAATTCACACCTGAGTAACCTTATGGTTAATTTATATTTGTGATGTGTTAAAACAATAGAATTAGCCATATTTTCTTTTCTTCTCAAATCAGATTAGTGTGGAATTATGATCCTCAGACGATCATTTAGGAGCATTTATCACTTGATTCCAACTAAATCAAGTTAGTTATAATGAATGATGGTGTTACCATCAAGTGGCCATTGCATCGACTTGATATAAAAAATGCCTTCTTATATAGTGACTTGTCTGAGGAGGTGCACATGAGACAACCTCTAGGTTACAGCTGTCAAGGGGAGCATGTTTGTCACCTGACAAAGGCAATATATGGGTTGAGAGTCCTCATCCTAGTTTGAGAGGTTTAGCACAGAGATTGTGATAGTTGGATTTCATCGTTCTACTTCTAGTCGCTCTGTCTTCATCAGGAAGATGGAGTATGGAGGTCATACCCGAGTAGTTATTTTTGCTGTGTATGTAGATGATATGATTCTTACTAGTGATGATGAGGATGGGATTGCCTAGACTAAGTCCTTGCATTTGACATTTGTCACCAAGGATTTGGGAGAGTTGAGATACTTCCTGGGGATTTGAGGCAGTGCGACAGGAGTCAGGTTTGCCTTTGTCACAGAGGCAGCATACACTCCAGATTCTTCAACAGATAGGTCTACTTGGGATCAAGTCCTCTGGTATACCCATTGAGTCTTTGCCAGCACATTCCTCAGATGAGGAAGATCCATTTTATGAGGATGTGACTCGTTACCGTAGTATAGTGGGTAGCCTATCCATCTTATTATCACGAGGCCCAACATCAGTTTTGCAGTAAGGTTAGGCAGCACATGTAGACTCATCGTTACAGTCACTGGCATGAGGTTTACTTCATTTTGTGGTACCTCATGGGGACACCAGGCAAAGGGCTATATTACAGAGATAGTGGCAACATAGATATTCTTGCTTATTTTGATGTAGATTACGCCGGGTTTATAGATGATCAACACTCTATTCAGGCTTTGTAGTTTATCTTGGGCGCAATCTAGTCTCTTGGAGAAGTAAGAAACGGGGTGTGGTTGCACGATCAAGTGTAGAGGCAGAGAATAGAGCAATGGCACAGGTTGCTTGTGAGATTATGCAGGTTGTTTCCTTCTTACAGGATCTTGGCATCCAGGCTACTACACTTGTCTCACTTCTCTGTGACAAGTCAATCACTTACATTGCCTCAAATTCGGTCTTCTATGAGAGGACTAAGCATATTGAGGTTGACTTCCATTTTGTTTGTGACATTGTTCTCACCAGCAAGATTAGCACCCTATATGTCTCCTCAAAGCTCTAGCTGGCTAATATATTCACTAAGGCTCTAAAGAAAAAGCGTCTGGATTTCTTGTGCGACAAGTTGGGTCTTGTAGATATCTATGCCCCAACTTGAGAGGGAGTGTTGAGCCTAGGGACATTTTTTGTTCTTGTTCTTTTTAGGGTATCTTTGTAAATCTCCTAAACTCTCCAATATAAAAGAGAGGCTACGGTTTTCTTTGAAGAATAAGACTTCTCGTTTCTTCAGCAATGGGATCACACAGGAAGAAGTATATTTTGACATAAGAGAAACTTGCTGTTAAGCCTGTCGACTGGGAGGCAAACAATGATTGGGTGGCAACTTGCATACTGAATAGCATGGAGCCTATTGCTAAGCAAGTTATGTCTTATGCATATGTGAAGAAAATGTGGGAGGTTCTTCATGAGATACACTCTCATAAGAGTAGCATCAGTCGTCTCTACAGGGTGATGAGGAGTTGTACTCTTTTCAGAAGGGAACTGTCCCTTGTCGAGTATTATGGTTCTATGAAGAACCTCTGGGATAAGTAGGATACCTACCAGCTGATCTCCATAGATGTCACTGTTATTGCCAAACAACGTGAAGGCTTCCGCTTTGTTCAGTTGCTTGCAGGTCTTGGTCCTCAATATAAGTTTGTAAAGGATCAGCTTATGACCCTGGAGATCCCTATGCCTGCACAGATATATGCTCGACTTTCCAGACTTGAGATATCTGACCTTGTCTCATTTTCTGATTTGTCTGCCATGGCAACTATTAGTCATGGTAGGGGAACCCTAGAGGGTAGGGGGAGGGGACGTAGAGCGAGAGTAAGTGGCCGTAGCAAAGGACATGGTTTGTTTCGTGACTATTGTCACAAGACATCACACAGTTGACAGGTGTTAGATAAAGCATAGGTTTTTGTAGGGTCATCAGGCCAATTAGGTTGCATATGGTGGAGACGAGAGCCTGCAGTATCAAGAGGAAGATCAAGTCAGTCATCAGGTCACTGTTTTCAAGGAAGAGTATGACAAGCTTGTGTCTTCTCAGGCTACTTTTACTGCTAATCTATCTATTTCTTAGAAGATAGGTACTACTGCTAGTGCCAGAGGTGTTCGTAAGCTATCTTAGCTTGCAGACTCAGGTGCATCTTCTCACATTATAGGAGATGTTACCCTTTTCTCAGCACTTAGATTATTGACTACTCTAGTACATGTCAGAGTAGCAGATGGTGCCTTGTCCCCTGTGACAGACTTGGGTGACATTTCTCTGTCTACTACTTTACCTCTTTCTGATGTCATGCATGCACCTAAATTTGCTTTGAATTTAATGTCTATTAGTTAGATTACTAAGGCATTAAATTGCATAGAGTGTTTCATGATCATTTCTTCTTGTAGGATCTCCTGACAATGAAGCAGATTGGTGGAAAACTTGAGTAGAATGGCCTATACTATCTTGATCTTCCACTAAAGTATCATTCCATGGTTGCCACTTCTACTTTACAGCGGCATCTTAGATTGGGACATCCTAGCATTTCTACTCTTCGTTCCCAATTTCCTAATATGTAGGTTCTAGATTCTTTTGCATGCGATGTATGTCAACTTGCAAGTATCATAGAGTTTCTTTTCGAAGTAGTAATAAAAGAGTTGAGTGTATTTTTTCTATTATTCATGCTGATCTATGGGGCCCATATCAAGTTAGGAGCCTTAGGGGTTTTCGATATTTTTTTGTACTTGTGGATGACTATACTCATGTTTGTTGGGTTTTTATGATGAAAGAAAAATTTGAAACTCAAGTACTGATTAAAAATTTTGTGAATGAAATAAAGACTTAGTTTTCTATTACTATTCGCATGTTTCGGATTGACAATAAGCTTAAGTTTGTGAATTCAACTTTGACTCAATTTTTTCAGTCCCTTGGTATTATACATCAAACCTCTTGTATTCATACATCCCAACAGAATAGGGTTGCTAAACATAAGTTGAGACATCTTCTTGATATTACCCACACTATTATATTTCATATGCATGTTCCTGCTACTTTCTGGGCAGATGTCCTCACAGCTGTTTTTTTTATTAATCAGGTATCATCTTCTATTTTTGGTGGGAAAATCCCCTATTTTGTTTTATTTCCCAATCAGGAGTTTTCTCTTCCTTCGAAAGTGTTTAGATGTGTTTACTTTGTTCATGTATTCAAAGTGGACAAACTTACTCCTAGATTTGTCAAGTGTATTTTTGTGGGTTATTTTAGAATCCAAAAGGGGTATAGATGTTTTGTTCCTTTTTCACATCGATGTTATGTTAGTAAGAATGTGACTTTCTTTAAGGACATACCCTATTATTCTGCTACAGAAAAGTCTCCTAGTGTCTCACAAGATGTTCCATTGCCTATGCCTACTGCTGCGTCTCTAGGCCCCTCTGAGCCTCCTCTACCTCATGATGTCCCTCCCATTACCTATCTTAAACATCCTGAGATGACAGATACTTTCCCTAAGCACTTTCAACGTAGACCTGCTTCCACCACTCTATAGGTAAAGGAACCACTTTCTACCATTCCTACTCAATCCTTTGCTAATGCTGCAAATTCAGATGGAGGTCCAGACAGTATGCCACCAGAGGTATCTGATGTAGATCTTCCTATTGCTCAAAGAAAGCCACAACGATCTTGTACTAAATATTATGTTTCCAATTGTCACTTGATCGTTTACCTGTAACAGGGAGACTTCTATCTCTTGCAGTGGATAACAAAAATATTCCCAGGAACCATATTGAGGCTTCTCAGGACCCTTCCTGGACATCGGCCATGGAGAAGGAGATGATTACTCTTCAATCCAAGGGTACCTGAGAACTTGTTGACCTACCCCCTGGTGCTACTATTGTGGGGTGTAGGTGGGTCTTCACCCTAAAATGCTATCCGGATGGTACAGTGGAAAGATTCAAAGGATGATTGGTTGCCAAAGGTTACATCCAAACCTTAGGAGTTGACTATTTTGAGACTTTTTCCCCAGCGTCAAACTCAACTCAGTTCGGATACATCTCTCTGTGGCAGGCAACAGTGGTTGGTCCATGTCTCAACTAGATATTAAAAATGCCTTCTTTATAGGGACTTAGAGGAAGAAGTCTACATGGTACAACCCCTGATTTTGTGGTTGAGGAAGAGTATCAGAAGGTCTGCAGGTTGAAGAAGGCTATTTATGGTCTTAAGCAGAGTCCCAAGACTTGGTTTGAGAGATTTAATAAAGCTGTGAAAGAGTTTAGCTTTACTAAATCTACTGTAGATCACTCTGTTTTTACCATGAATAGAGCTTCTGGATTTGTTATTCTTATTGTGTACGTGATAATATACTACTTACTGGAAGTGATGAAATAGGGATAGCAGATACCAAAAGGTTCCTACACTCAGTTTATCATCAAAGATTTGGGAATGATAAATTACTTTTTAGGCATTGAAGTATAACATGTTGGTGGTTTAGTTTTGTCATAGAGGAAGTATGTTCTTAACATGCTAAAAGAGATGGGGATGTTTGGTTGCAAGCCTACCAGCATTCCTATGGACCCTTCCTTGTCCCTTGCAGATTCTGAGAGTCCATTGCTTGAAGATGTCACCAGATACTGTGCTATGGTGGGAAAATTATTGTATTTGACTGTTACGAGACTTGGCATTTATTTTGCTGTGGGGAGACTGAGTCAGTTTATGTAGTCCCCTAAAGAGGTTTACTGGGATGGTGTGTGTCAGGTGCTAAGATACCTCAAGCAAGCTCCTGGGAAGGGGCTATCATTTATGAAGCATGGCCAACTGGACGTCTGGAGGTATTTTGATGCAGATTATACAGGGGCATATGAAGACAGGAGATCTACTACAGGCTACTCTACCTATGTGGGTGGCAATCTAGTCACATGGAGAAGTAAGAAGTAAAATGTTGTCTCCAGATCCAATGCAAAATCAGAGTATAGTGCTATGGCCTATACTACTTGTGAGCTTTTGTGGGTAAGATCTATTTTATATGATTTGAGAGTGTCGGTTTCTAGTCCTCCCATGTATTGTGATAACAAGGCAGCTGCTTTTATTGCCAATAATCCTATCTTCCATGAGAGAACCAAGCACATAGAAGTGGATTGCTATTTTATCAGAAATGCTATCACTACTGGCAAAATTACTACGTCTTATATTGCTACTGAAGATCAGGTTGCAGATACTTTCACCAAAGCATTCTCTAAAAAGCGTCTTGAGTTATTGTATTCCAAGTTGACTATGCTTGATGTCTATGCTCCAACTTGAGCAGGAGTGTTGAGTTATTTTTTATTTTGTTCATATGTCTTTTATAGTGTTATATTGAGTGAGGGCATACTTGTAATTTTACCCTTTAATTGTCTCTCTATATAAAAGCACGTAGGATTTTCTAATTGAGATCAAGCATTTGCAACCTAACATATTTTATTTAGTTTGTTGCTCATTCATTACTAAAACCTTACCCTAGTGATTTACTCTTTTTTTTTTTTTTTGAAAAAAAGTCACTTTTGTTATTCTATTCTCTATTCCAAAATCTAACCAATTTCTTATCTTTATCCCATCCCTTTTCCACTTCACTCTGTTTACTATCTTGCCCAATCCATGGCTATCAATTCACCATTATGGTGTATCATTTGATTCCCTCCAGCCAATTGATCGCCTATTACCTTTATTGCATATTTCTTTCTTTCTTTATAAGATTTTTTAGATATTTCATCTCTAATCCCTACACTCTACCTAGTGTACACCACAACATGACCTACTAACTTAGGGTCCACCAATAACATGGTGTATGATAGGCTCTCTTGGGTACATTACATGCGTCACTGGCATGGAATAGGTTCACAAACAAGACACTTCGGCCCCTTAACTTGACCTAGGTCTGGCTATTGTAGGCTACTACTCTAGATACTATCAATACCAACTAGCATGTCACAATTTATGGTCTCCTTTTATAATTACAGCCTGGGTAAGAGATTTGTAGTGTACTATAGGTAACGGAAGCTTTTGTGGGGTTGAAGGGGATGCTAACCACCTCTTCTTTACCTAACCCTTCATAAAGTCTTGTTGAGAGTCGACTAATGATTGGTCTATCGACTTCACTTCTTCCTCAGCCTTTTTGGCTGAGCCTACATGGGAACTTAGTAGATGCCGACATCGTTAGGAAGGCTTTTATTTCTCTCTAGTGTGTTTGGTTTGAACACAACGGGGTGATTTTTTTGTGCGAAAAAACCTCAGTGAAAGGAGTACACTTAGTGTTCGGGCATTTTGTAACCTCTGTTGTACTTAACTTCTTTTTATTTTAATGAATTTTGTTAACCCCCTTTTGCTTTTCCCAATAAAAAAAAACTTTAGGTGATTGATCCAAGCACTCCACACTAACAAATCTATGGAACCCCCATCCTTGTTTACCTTAAATCTTACTAGGTCATGCCCAATGTAGTTGGAGGATTGCTACTCTCTAAAGGCATGCCTTATGCCAACACATTGCAAAAGTTAGGTTAGCTTCCAACATCTCTAGTATAGGTTCTAGGCTCATAGGTTATGCTTGGCCAAGAAGGAAATTGCATCCTATGCATGATTTGATTATATGTAGGCTTGGATAGCACATCATATCATATTCTTTATCACCAAGAGTTATTTAGTCAAGCTTGGCCTTGCTGGGCTCTACCTTTAGCTCTTTGTTTAAAAGATTCTACATATCTCAATCTGGTTGTCACAGTTGACTGCCACAAGTCACAGATGACCGCTAGAACTAGCGTAGCCAACGCATCCCGCTGCATAGCCAACTAGGTTCACGTAACCTAATGCACCTAGGGTGTCTATTCAAATACTCATTTCTATCATTTAAGGATCTTACACCTCAGGATCTGTGCCACATAACCTGCTAGGCATTATTTTATCAATTTCTCCTAGGTTATTAATTAACCTAGGTCTTATATTTATTCATCTTTTAGAGCCAGTTGTAACCCCGTACTGGGCCATCATCTTCGATCTTGTTCCTTTGCTTAGCTGGCTATGGCAGTGAAGAACACTCGTTTGCACCAAACAACTTGGTGTTTGTTCCAAATTGTTCCAGCCCTTCTAGTCCCTAAATCTTGAAACTCAACCCATAATTTTCCATTATGCAAATTCTCCCTTGAAATTGCAATAACTTATCATGATTCCTTCTATTTTTATCATCTTATGTTTGTTATTTACAACTTGAACTCTCTGATCAACTCATTCTTCTTTCTCATTTCTAATGGAGTATTCTAGATTACAGGCAGATATTTAGACTCTTAAAAAAGCAATCAGATACTTTGACCAACTTGGAGTCTCAATCCATGATGTTATCAAGTATGACCATTTTGTTGAACAGTTTATCCATTAGAAATGGGAAGCTACATTGTACAGTATTTAAATTTTCCCAATACAATGCGCTAGATACATAGCACAATGACATTCTCAACAATGGGCTTTAGACCACTAAATAAGACACCATTTCTTTTGAGCCAAATTGACCACAAGATAACTGACATCGTAATCGCTCAACCTTGTATCTGAATAAAGCCTAGCCATGTTGATGCTGGCCATGGTGAAAAGAATAACAGGTCTCAAATGATGAATAATCCACCCATGGAATTTGACAATTATCCCAGACCTACTTTGAGAATTCGCACCCACAACATAGGTGATTGACATTATCCTTCTCCTCGGCACAAAAAGATGTTTCCTTGTTGATCACCTGCCCAGAATGAAATACCTTTGTAAGAAGTCTCCTCCTTCAAAGTAACCAAGTGAAGACCTTGATTTTAATGGGGACAAAGAATGTCAAATTAGCTTTCAGTCTTGTAGGAAGGAAATATGTTGGGTTGGTCTCTCCTCAATTTTTTTAGGCTATCTACACAAAAAATCCACCCTCCTCCTCAGACCAACGATTAGCAAATTAATAAAAGGGCTTTTTACATATATGCTCCTATGAACATGCCTAATACAAACATTCGCCCATGTGGTCGATATTTACATCCATGTCTCAAAAAGTTGTGTTGTTACTCAAAAATGCCCTTCTGTTAGCGTGTAATGGAAATTGAGTGTTAGGAAAAATCAAATTAGTTATTTGATTAGTTGTTTATTATATTTAGGTCATGGTTATATTTAGCAAGTGCTTTATTGTGTTTCCATGTATGCCCTTGCCTCTCTCTATATAAAGAGGGCTAGGACCTCTCCTTTTGTCAATAACAGAAATCATATATTCCTCTAAATTTCTCCACATGGTATCAAAGAGCGGGTTTGATCTCTTGGGAAAGAGAAAAGAAGAGAGGAAGAAACCCTAGAGGAAGGGGGGGCTCCAACGACGCCGCTGGCCTCCAACAAGCCACCAGAGAGGCTCTCTCCTCTCCTAAACATCTCCTTTCTTCTTTTTCCTCTTCGATTCTTCTTCCTTTTTTATTCTTCTCCTCCCTCCGTTCTTCATTAACTATTGTTGCTGTCGATTAGACCCACCATCGTCAACATTACACCAATCATTGTCAGACCTTGGGAGGTGCATCGCCAGTCCATCATTGAATAGCCGCACCCTCTCTGGCAGCCATTGGTTGGCACAGTCGCCGCCGGCAAGCCCAACATACCAGAGCATTGCCCCTGAGGACAGAGGTCCGAGTCTCTATTTTGACTCTTCAAACTTCGATAGTCGAGGGTTTGAGGGGCTTTCTTAACCCCTTGAAGGTGGAGGCACTGGACCAAGGTAGTCCGGATCTCCTCCGGCTCACCAAAGCATTACCATGCCCTCCTTTATTATGCCACCACCCACAGAGAAGAAAAAAAAGGGGAGGGGGAGAAGAGGGAGCCGATGATGGCTCCTCTCTGCCCATGTTGCTGTCAATTTTGCTGGTGCTGTTTCAACAGAGAAGAAGATGGCGTCAACAAAGAGGGATCTTCGACCAAGGGTTTGGAGGAGTCTTTTTTCATTTAAGAAAAAAAATTTAGGGTTATTTTATGATTAAGTCCATTTTTGTTTTATTTAAAGTTTAGTCTTCTATTGTTGGGGTACTTGTCTGTAACTCTTCAAAGTATTGAATTATTTTGTTTGGGACCTTATATTATGAGTGGGACAAACAATGAAGATGGGAGCCACCTCAAGATGTCAAGTGTATGAGCAGTACTCTCACCACCTCAAGAAAAATCAAGCGTTGACTGGCTCTATAAGGGCATACAAGAAGAGACATCCAGGGTTGAAGACACAAAAAAGGGACTACCACGTCGACAAAAGTTGATCACCACCACTTAAGGATCCAAGGTTATCGCCGTCTCTCGCGTCTCGACTTGCGGGGGAGTGTTAAGAAATAAATCAAAGTAGTTATTTTATTAGTTGTTTACTATATTTAGGTCATGGTTATATTTAGCAAGTGCTTTATTGTGTTCCCATGTATGCCCTTGCCTCTCTATATAAAGAGGGTTAGGGCCTCTCTTTTTATCAATAACAGAAATCGTATATTCCTCTAAATTACTCCGCAGAGAGTAACTATGGTTTAGATGTAACACTCATCATAGTTAACCTTCGAAAAAAAATCAAAACCTTCTCCTTCCACTTGAGAGAGAGATAAAGGATCGACAAGGGTGGAGGAAGATGGAGGGGTTAGGGTTCTTAGGCTCGCGAGTGGAGGGAGGAGAGGAGGTACGGCTATAGGGTTCACGAGGGAAAGGAAGGAAGAGGAAGGAGAGAGACCATTAGAGAAAGACTGGGGGTAGAGGGAGATCAAGAATAAGGGGGGAGAGAGAAAGAGACCTGTAGAGAGAGAGAGAGATAGAGAGAGAGAGAGGAGAGAGAATGGGGTAGGTAGGGAGAGAGAGGGAGCGAGCAAGGGAGGGAGTAGGAGAGGAGGAAAGGGCAGAGGGGGCATAGGTGCAGCTCTTGATGAGGGGTTGTCTAAGCATTGAGGAGCTCATTAGATAGCATGATGAGGTTGGGTAATGCTACAACATCCAATGCAACCACAAGAGATGGCAAAAAGAGCATATGTGAAAGAAGGGGGAAAAGAAAAAGATGGATTCGGTTATGGTTGTAGTTTACAACTTCTTTGCTATCACAGGTAATGGAATATTCCCTTAAATGTAATGACAAGTTGACCGGGAGTATGACAATGTCTAGTCACCAACTTTGTAAGGGTATAGATGTCAATATTAGTTTTATGAGGGTACAGATGTACTTATGTATGTTTGTAGGGGACATCTGTAAAAAATCCCTTAATAAATTCCATCAACCTGGTTCAAAAAGCAAGGCAACAAATAGTGGTGTCTAAACACCTGACCAATAAACGTCAACCTTGGCCTCCTTATTTGCCACCAAAACAAACGAGGGAAAACGTCCGGAAGACATCCCTCACAAGACCAATTGTCCTTCCAATGATGGAAGTCCCATCCTAAGCCAAGAATAGGAACCAAAAATTATGCAAATCTTCCATACAACCTTGTCCAACCCTTCCAAAAAGCCGATCAACCTCTAAGGAGAACACACCTATCAATCCAATAAATGGCAATAGTAACTCTGAAGAACTGTCTTCCAAAAAATATTATCCCCTTCCATCAACTGAATTGCCCATTTTGATAGCAATGCTTCATTCATCTATCAAATATTTAAAATGCCTAAACCACCTTCATCAAGGGGTCTACACATTTCTCTCAAAGCAACCGGCATAGCTCTCTTGAATTCCCAAAATTTATTGTCAACCCTTCCAGTCTCTTCTCAAACTTTGCAACTATCCTGTAAAATAGATGTAAAATAGATCAGGAGAGATGAAAAAATCCTTTTTAAAAAAAGAGATGAAAGAATCGAATTGAGAAGCATAACCTTGCCTCCCCTAGAAAGAATCCTAGTAGCCCAACCAGCCAGCTTCTCTTCAACTAAATCAAGGGAGTCCCATTCTTACTTTTTTTTTTTTTTTTTTGAAGTGGAAAAGGCGTGGTTATCCTTGCAATAACCCATTCTGACTTGTTGAAGGCTTATTTGATAGTGGCAGGCTGGCAGTGGAAGGTAAGATAAAGAAAGGCAATGATGCACATCTGCATAGTTGCCGAACTTCCAAGGCCCCATGTTCAGTCAATCCAAAGGAGATGAAGGTTGAGTTAGCAAAATTAATAACCCCATTGTTGCCCCAAAAAAACTCAAGCAAGCAAGCAAAATGCTTTGCTTCAAGCACTAAATCCTTGATGAAAAAAATAATATCATTTGCACATTGTAAAAAGCTGGATGATAGTATCTCCATTTTGCCCTCAGTGAAGCTAACAACTAAGTTTTGAGAGCATGCAACAAAGGTAGACAAGTTATCTACATATGACTTGTAGATAAGTTATTTCAGTCATGCCTACATTTCTATCTACGCATAATGTTACAAAAAAAAGGAAAATTAAATCAGTTAATATGAGCAATAAGCATTCCAAATTTCATCCAAATTGGACACTCCTTCACCCTTCCATCAACTGAAACAACTTCAAGCTATACTTTAGACCGTTGAAACTTAATCACCCTTGATGCAAGGTGTAGGGGTGTTGGATTGGCTCAAGACTTTGTACATAACATGTATTTATAAGGTGATCATAATCCTTGAAGTCTCATTTTAAAACATTGCTTATAGATGGAGATATAAACATGGTTGTAGATTACTTGTCTACAAGTCACGTATAAGCTCTCTTCTTTATCATTGTGCATGTGTTGGGAGGTAAATACCATACAGAGTCAATTGCTATGCTATTGACAATTCGTCTTCAAGCCTTGTGGTATGTCATGGGAAGCTAGTTCTATCACTTCTACTCAAGGCTTAGATTATATGTTGGTGAAAATCACGTTTCTTTGTCCAATCAACCTAATATGAATGCTGAGCCTCAAGGCAAGATCGTGTTCTCCCTTGAATTGAAAAATATGAAGAACCTATCTTTCAATCACACAAGGAAGCGTCAGTCCTTCACCACTATTAAGAAAATTTCTCTTTAATAGTATACCAACCTACCCACTATTTGCAGACACTAGGTACTCTCTTTGTTAAAGAATAAAATAGATTATGATTAAATTTGTTAGGATTGGTTGTCTTTCCTATTTTTAGTTTTTCTTGTTTTGGTAGTTTTATTGTTTCCTATTATCCCTAGGTCCTCTCTCTATATAAAGGGCTAGGGCTTACTTAGTGAAACAACGAAGTTTATTTTCTCGAACATGGTATCAAAGCAAGGATCATCTTAGGGAAAGAAACCTTAACCCTAGGCCCTACAAGGGAGACAGGCCTATTGTCGTCGCTGCAACCCCTCTCTCCACACACACAGCCTCTTCGTGCCTACGTGGAAAGGGAGCAGTAGCCTACTCACACACACCATACTTGGCATCTTGCCTGTTCGTAACGCACACGTGCATGGGCTTCATGCCTCTATGCGCCAAAGCACAAGGTGTCTCTCTGCCTGTTGCGCATCGCACGTGGGTTCTCTTCCTACTACACACTAATGCACATGGATTGCTGCTGTTGCACCGTGTGATCATGTGCGTGCTTCCTTGGGCTATCGTGTGCACCATTGTGCGCGTTGATTTTGCTTGTTGCATGCATAACACGCAGTGTTGCACTACTCTCCCATGACCATCATGTACATGTTTGTCCTTGTTGTGCACGCAACATGCGTTTTCTACTTTTATGCACGTGCCACCACGTGCGTACCTCTACCTGTGCATGCACCATCGTGTGCACCTCTGTGCACCTAGCATGTGATTCCTATGAGCCCCGCATGCCCTTGCTTATGTGTCGTAGTGCGCACTACTTGCTCCTTGTGCGCAACAACACACACTATTGCCTATGCACACATAGTGTGCTCCTACCTATTGTTGCCGTCAGAATTTTATTCTTTCAATGGAAACTAAAGTGTCTATGGTTTCGTTTTAGACCCTTCTCCTACTGCTGCTACTTCTACTATAGCTTCTTACTATCTACTATTGCTGCTACTATTGCTATAACCTACTATTGCCCACATGGTAATGGTGATAACTAGTGGGAAATCTAAGCAAGGATACTCGTCTTCGACTCCTGACTACCTGCTTGTTAGCTATTGCTGCTTGGGAACGTTTCCCTGTCTACTGCTGCTGCTACTACTATAGCCTACTACTGTCCACTATTGCTTCTACCTCTGCTACAACTATACTATTGTTGTCTATGACTACTACAACAATCTTTTATCACTTGTTACTGTTGCTACTTCTATTGCTGCTTGGGATTGTCTCCCATACTATAACTGCTTGGGTTCCCTGTTCTACCACTACTTAGGATCGTCTCCAATTCTACCACTACCATTGCTTTAAATCATCTCTCATGTACTACTGCCATTGCTTGGGATTGTCTGTCATCTCTGCCTACTTCTTAATGTTGCTTGGAATTGTCTCTAGGGCTGTCAAAAAAAATTGAACCCACCTAACCCGACCTGAACCTAACCCGATTAATGGACCCGAACCTGACCCGATTAACGGACCCGAACCTAACCCAAACCTGCTTACATGAAACGGGTTTAAACCCGTTTAACCCGTTTATTAAACGAGTCGAGTTCGGGTTTACCCCCACAAACCCATTCAACTCGATTAATGAGACAAAAACCCCCATTTAACCCATTTAACCCCTACGTTTACTCATTTACCCGTTATTAAATGGGTTAAATGGGTCGGGCTCGGGTTGGTATATATAGACTTGTTTAATAAACAGGTTGGACTCGACCTGACCTGTTTATAAGCAGATTTGGTCTAAACGGGTCAGGTCCAACCCAACCCATTTGACAACCCTAATTGTCTCCTACTGCCTGCGCGTTATTGTTGTTTGTTTATTACAGTTACTGCTTTTGCTACATCCACAACATGTTCCTCCAATCTGCTACCTACTCCTCCATATGTCTACATTGGGGGGGGGGGGGGGGGGGGGGGGAGGGGGGTTAACTTTTGTTTCTTGTAACAAGTTGGCCCACTTCAACTTGGGAGGGAGTGCAGCACCCAAGAAGTTCCTCGTGTTGTTCACCTTTGAATTTCTTAATCCATCTCTTGTAATAGTTCAACTTGTTCTAGATCTTGAACTATCGTCAATGATATGTTTAGCCGTCAACTTTGAATATTCAATGCATCTATTTGATTGGCCAATTGATGCAAATAAACTAATCGAACTAATTGAATTAATCAATCAATGCTGAAATAATTTAGGAGTTGTGTGAAAACGAAAATAAAATTGGGATTTAAATAATAATGGTGCAATACAGGGTGAAATTGTGACCATGGAAAGAACTTGTAACAATTGCAAAGCTCGCCACCTCAAACTGTGGGGTAACATGGCCGTAGAACAGCACTAGGAAATATATACTGCTTTGCCTTGCAATAAACAATAACAATGAGATGTTGGTTTATCCACGCTCATACTGCAAATAACAATGAGATATTTCACAAGATGGATTAGGAGGGGGAGAGAATTTACTCAATGGGGAGTGGCAGTGAATTTGGACCCAAGGTTTTGCGGCTGCAGTAGGTAGGCAGGTCAGGACAGATGGTCAGGGCCATTGACGAATGGTGGCAGTGGTCATGAAAACGGTACAACGAGGTGGAATCAGGGGTGGTGGTAGAATGGTGGATGGGGCAGAGGACCGGGTGATGTCAGGGAGGGTACCTATGCACATGAAGAGCCTACAGGGAGGCTGTCTGGGTGGAGGGGAAGGACGGAGGAGATGGTGGTGTGCACAGGTAGAGCATGCAGGGTGAGGCATTCAGGGTTGGTGGACGGGTGGTGTGGTGTCAAGACGGAGGGGGATGCTGGTGGTTGTTGCATGGAAAGCAGGGCAGGTAGGTAGTCGGTGGTGGGTGTGGTTGATGGGTACGGAAGGGTGGAGTTGTAGGTGGCTGGGAGGAGATGAGAGGAAGAAGACAAGAGGGGGAAGAATAAAGTGGGGTGGGGTGGTCACGTGTGGAGAGAGAGAGAGAGAGAGGATACTCCTGAACACTCAAACCTTTCTCTACCTTTTTCTCATTATGCATTCAAGCCCTGTTATAAAGGGTTTACAAAGGTGAAACAAATGAAATCCTAACAGAACCAAAAAACAATGGGATAGAATGCCACCAATGCTGGACTCTAATCCAACTCTATGACTCCCACCAATGCAAATAACACAAATAAAATAACCAAATATCAGATGCAGCGCTGTACTCTAGGAAAATAAATATCCTAAAACAAGATAAAATTCTGTAGAGTAGAAAATTACCAAATCCTAACTCAATTGGACTCTAACTTGTGTTGTTGCCCACCAACTTGGAATATTTTGGAGAATTTTGCATCTTGACCCTTGAACTTGATGTAGTTTGTACTATGCTGCTTCAACTTGCCTAAGCACCTTAGTGCCTTGACTTAGGGGGATACCTAGACCAAATCACCTAGCCTAGGGCTAAGGGAGGAACCAAGCCCACACCTTGTGTAAACCTAACACCTTGCTTGCCTTAGCAACATTCAAGGTTGTAGAAATCAGCAATTGGTGTTAAGTCGGTGAGTTCACCGACCAAGGAGTAAATGGTATGTGGGTGATTAATCGGGGATCAATTAGTCAAGTATTTTTAAGTATCTAAAAATTTAAATAATATTATATATACTATTATGCATATTATATATACATATATATAAATCGAAATATGCACATATATATTAGTATTACCTTTTTGACATGCATATTCTCTCAAGGAGACTCGACAGGCAATAACGTGGGTGGCAATGATGGAGGGTTGAGGAGAATCAGAGAGGGGTGTAGGTTTAGGTTTGGTTAAGAGTTAAATGCATGGGGAGGGGGAGGGAGAAGATGGGTGGGGTTCTTTTTGTCTTTGGCATGCTAATTAAGCCATAAAAAAATTGAACTTCCAATGTTCAATCAGCCGATTAATCAGCCTACCCGATTATAGACCTAAATATTTATATGTGACTCGGTCCCGACTACATACAATTAATCAGCCATATACTCTGATTTTCACAGCCTTGTCAGCATTGCATTATACTCATCTCAAGTTCCTACTTAGATGAGTGGAAAGGTAATTGTGTATGCATTTTCATAAGATTCATTAACCCAACAATCAAACATCCCTTTCTCATTAGTAAAGAATGATATGCATATGGTCACTATCATCATAGGCAAAAGGCACTCTGATGTGCTGGAGTTTATATTGCTAGCCTCATTATGCAAAAAAGAATACTCTTCGTTTAAATAAAAAGCACAAGTAGCAACTGAATTGGTACAAGTCAAGGAGACATCAAGAAACCCAACTGATAATGGCCAAGAGATGTACGTACAAAATCAATGGGTTCTCTTGAATAGGGAAAACAATTTATGTGGATGAAAAGCCATGTACACAGACACACACAGAGAGATGGAGTCGGCATATGGTGGACATGGAGAATAGCTGAAGGTTCTATATTTTGATAAGTCATAAAGTTCAGTGTGTGCATAGTACTCTTTCTTTGTCAAAGGAGGATTCTTCTATGGTACCTCCATTCTGCTGAGCTTGTTCAGTTTGGTGGTGAATCCACCAAAATCAAAGTTAGCTTTATGTAGCTTGGTGTGAAGGAGGAAGTGGCTGTATAGTACAATCTTTAAAGCTATTTGAATAGCTTTCCTATATTTTTATAGCTTTTCCCCATTTGGCTTGCTCAAATAGGTTGGGGAATTGGACCTCTATTATCAAATGATTGGAGAGATGCCTAGAGAATTTGAGATCCAAGCTCCCACCTCATTGTGGGAGTTTGATTCTTCTATTCTTGTTGCCTTGTTGGTTGGTCTTGCCTCTATTCTTCTTGTCTATTTTTGCATGTGTAGTAAAATTGAAATTGGAACCCAAAAATACGCCAAAACAAATAATCGAAATAAAACGAACAAATTATCGAAAGCATCACAAAATAATGGTTGGGGTTTACGTAGAAATCCTCCTCATGAGGAGAGGAGTGAAAATCACGAGAGCCTTAACGACCACATCTTCTATTTTTCTAATTGTCACGAGCGGATTTTTCCACTTTTGATGCCTATTGGGACTCCTTTAGAAGATTGGTGCATGCTAATACTAGTGGTTGGGTTAGAATTTTCTCTACTTTTTGATGCATATGGTTGCAGCAAAATGTTATGATCTTCAAAAGGGAGCGGGCTTGGGTTGAAAACATTTTCGAGTATTTTTCATTTGGATTTGTGGTTCCATAATTTGTAAGTTTGTTCCTCTTTTAATATAATTTCTTAGGATGGTTACCGATCTCCAGTAATCTTTCTTTTTTCTTTTTTTTTAAAAAAAGAGAAATGGAGGGTACAAGGGCCTTTATATATATATCAGACACCTCTCTCTTTCCTACTTACACCATGTGGGATTAAACATTTAATTAGATTTTCACATTATCCAATTAGCTAACTACTGACAGTCATCTTTCTCAACACTCCCTCTCAAGTCTCAAGTTAAAGTAGGAAATGCTTAGCTGGTACAATATAATTTCTCACTCTCACAAGTAGAATGCAACTCTCAATTGGTGCAACTGGGACATGCCTCTCCTCCAGGCAAATGAACATAGTTGCATCCTCGTTCTTCCTAGTAAGCAGGTATGCTGGTGCCTTCCTCATTGGAGATCTCAGAATTGGGTTTCTCCCTTAGGGACCTCAAGACCAGAGCTGTCTTACTCGGAAACTTGAAGTAGGCGTCTCTGATACGGGAATTGAGAACCAGGCCTCTCCCATATAGAAATCTTACACTAGACTTCTCTCATATTGGGATCAGGAATATGCTCCTCTCATATAGGGACCAATATTGAGCTTCTCTCATGTTAGGGCCTCGAAGAATGAGTCTCTCTTATATTGGGATTCATAATAGGGTTTATACATGCCTAACATTTCCCCTTTTTCCCATACTTGTATGGAAGAAGCAAGGTTTGAAATGTCGATTTCGATGCCATTTCGATAAATTTGTAAGTGTGCATTTCAAAGGCATGCCATGGAAATATTCATATTTCAACATCAAATTTCGATGATTTTGATGTCCTTAAAGTAGTTCATTTCAGAGGCACGTCAGCATGCTGACGTATATCGACAAAAATGACAGAAGTAATTAAAATGATTAGAATTTCAAGGAAATTACAAGTTTAAACATGTTTATATAAGAATAATAATGTTATATCCTAATATTCATATGTAACATATAATCTACTATATCATGTTTAAATTCAACAATCAAATATCAAATAATTACTGCGTGAATTGAATTAAGTCATACAAAGATAAAAGATTCAAGTATATAGTTTTCTGGTAAACTAAAGTAAAATTTAAAAGTTGAAATTTAACTATCTAACTAATTGATCTTAAATTAATTTATTAGTTAATTTAAGGTATTTCACTATGGACAATTAATCAATTTAAATAAACCTAAATTATGTGTTGGCTATTTTTATCTGTTACGTCTTATGAGTCACGTTTAGATCTAATTGTATTATATTTATGTATGAAAAATATAGGTTGCCACCTTCAAACATGGAACCATAGGTTTCTAAGTTGGATATTATCCTTGAAGTAAATGATGATTAATTCATGAAGTAAATAAGCCTTTAATGTTTGTAATTTTCAGGTTTTATTCTTTTATAGATGGATGCAAGTTCTTTATTCTTTAATGTTAACCCAAACTTAAAATTTTATTTTTAAGAGTTAAACAAATGTTTTCTCAATTCTAAATTGTGATTAGATCTATATGTTCATAATAATGGTAGATCTAGAGTCTGGTATGTAGGTCTACTCTATAGTTATGCATAGGCGTAGAATCAATCTTAAGAGAGTCGGATTAGAGTAGTGAGACTAAAGGGAGCAACAACAGCGGAGATTCGATTCTAATAAGAACAAAGTAGCAGCAACAGCGTCAACAATAGTAGCAGTAGTAGAGAAGAATGGGAGAACTTAGAGTGAGAAGTAATAGCAGCAAGTCAAAATGTCGAGTGACATTTTGGCACTTGCTGACATTTCGTCGAAATTTCGTTGAAGTTTGTGTTTCGACATTATATTGATGTCTATATGCCCTAACCTAAAAAATAGTCATTTTAACAACATGCTGATAACATGCCGTCAAAATTTAAATCACTTACAAAAATAATAATGGGGAGAAATTGGTTATTGAGACACATATTAACCTTAAAATATGGTAACGATTTAAGAATTGTACCTAATGCCACTATTTCTCTGAACTTATTGACATATTATCCATAGTTAAAAAAATATTGTTGACACTTTTGCATTTCGACATTACATGTGTGCATATGCCGCCCCACGTTAGAAAAATGCCATTTCATGAGCATGTTGTACATGGACAAGAAAAACAACTAGAAAAGAGCTTTTCCTCGACTTCTCTTCCACTTCAATTTTTTTCTCCCTTTTTTTTCTCCATTTTTTTAAAATTCATCAACTACCCTTATTTTTACACCAACTCCCCCCTTTCCTTTTTTAAATCTTTCCCTTCTTTTTTTTATCTTTATTTTGTTTCTTCTTCCTCTTTTCTTTTTGTAAAGATAACAAGCAAAAACACCAACATAAAAGAAACTAAAGGGCTAAAAATGCAAAATGCCCACAACCTTCCTCCTTAAGGTCAGGGTTTGCAGAACCCAACATCACGTAGTAAACATTGTTGCTCATATCAATGACCGTGTGAGCCATCTTGGCAAGGTCACAATCTTGATTGTAGATGTCCCACACTCCAATCCTAAAATCAACCTTGCTGCATATCCCCTTCTCATGCACGAGGTGTCTCCACGACTAAAACACCGTCTACACCGAGGTCAGCTCTTCCAACTACTGCTACTTCCTCATCCATGACCATCATGTCAACTTGCAGTTTGATAGTAAGCTCTTCTGCTTCCTTATGGCAGCAACACTCGTCAGATCTGAATCAGAGCTTAAGCTCTAGTGGGGGGTTTAGCTGCTGCTAGGCGATGCTGACTCCGACCAACATCTCGCTTCATATCAGAATACCTTAGCCTCGTCTAGATCTAATCAACTCATATCCACAGCATGCCAGATCTAAACTCGAAAGTGCTACCACCCAGATCTAAACCTTGAACCCATGACTATCTTCTTCCTCTTGCTACTCGCCCTTGTTGGCATGTCCTCTTCGTTGGACACATCGATGGCCTCGAGGATCTTGCCTTGGATCCCTGGCAGTGATGGCATCTAATCTCTGACTTGACTTTTTTAGTTGGTGTTCGAATGGAACCCATCAAAGCTATGATAGAGATCTTTTTGCTGATCCTCTTGTGCCTCTAAGGACTCATACAAAAGAATAAGAACATGGAGACACGGACAATGATAAAAACTCAAGAATAATGAAAGCGATGATACTCGCGTGGAACATCATCACTCAACTAATGATAAAACTTGAGAACAAATTGAAAAACGACTTGTTCTGATACCTTGTTGAAACAAATAATCGAAATAGAATGAACAAAGTATTGAAAGTATGATAGAATAATGCTTAGTATTTACGTGGAAACCTCTCTTATGAGGAGAGGGAAGAAAATCACGGGAGAGCCCTAACGGGCATATCTTCTATTTTTCTTCTCCAAGATAAATGTGGGGTACAAGGATCTTTATGTAGGCCACCACACACCTTTCTCTTTCCCACTTTCACTGTTTGACAATAAATGTGCAATTGAATTTCCACATTATCCAATTAACCAACCACTAACATTCATCTCTCTCAACGAAAAAGAGGAACAAAGGATTGAAACTGGATGGGAGAGCTGCCACTCTGACTTGCATGTTCATTGTTCCTTCCTTGAGAGGCAATTAGGTGTTAGAATTAATGACAATCTAAGATACCTCTGATCTCTACCATCGGTGCCAACGAAGAATGAATAAAAGCCCCCTCAAAAAGCAAAAAGGAAGTAACCTCTGATACTGTATACAAAATAAAACCATATTGAAGTCTTAATTGTATTGCTTTTGTATGATGTGCTTCCAACATGGATTCTTTTGGTGGTGGATATAAGGATGTGTCTGCTTTCTCAAAGGGGTCTCCACAGCGACCAAGATTATAACTCCCTTTTGCATGAAAAATTGGCCATGGTATTTGCTGCAAGTTCCAGAATGAGATTAGAAACTTTCAATTTAGCAAGACAGGCAGATATCTATCTTGGTCAGTGGAAGACACATGGACCGACCCCTAATAATGCCCCACATGGTGCTGCAAGAGTAATCACTGGATATTGCGGTTGATTGCCTTTTTAGCATGGGAAAAACATCATCTTGCCTGGTGTTTCCTCAGTGAAAATGCTTGATATTGCTCAGTCAATAGGTAGCTAGGTGCATTAGTCGGTTCCAGGAACCTGGCAATTTTTTGGGGTTATTAGTCTTGGAAGGATGCTTTATCCAGTTGGGATCTCAGGCTTTGCATTTTGATTGTTGCTTCATGCTAATGTTCCTTTTATGAAGAATGTGAGTTGCCCATTTGATAGCATATTTAGGGAATTGTGGGATCCATATTTCTTTTAGAGTTTATTCAATCAATGTCAAGATGGACATCTGCAAGTTCTGGAATGAATACTTCCCTTTTGTCCAAATTTAGATATATATGGATTACATAGGATTTCTTGATACACAATGTATGTTATTTGTTTCAAGGTGCCAAAAGACTTGTATCCTCTGTTTCGTGTTGGTTTATCTTGAGAACTGAGGAACCTACTAAGTTGTGTATTTTTGAGAAATCAAACTGTGGCTTTCTTGTCAAGACAAGCAACTATTCTTATGCTGACTTGTTTGCTATGTGGGGGGAACATGGTGGATATGAATAATCTTTTTCTTGTGTACATCTTTTCGGGATGATTTCTATAGTGCAATTGGGCAGACTCATTGGAACTCTGAGGTGGAGATGTTTCCAAGGTCCTTCTGGCAAAGAGAGATCATACTGGCCGGGTAGCTCATATATCCTTATGGCTTTATTTTTGGATCTTTTGCCTTGAAGAAGTTGTATGTTTCTTGGTGTTAGAAGAGTACATATTTAGATTGTTGCCAAGGTAGAAAAGACAGCCAATAGTGTGCTGATGATGCGTAATCTGAGAAGTTGCAATTGTGGAGTTTGAATGAATATTCATTTATTCATGTGGTTACTGATTTCGGAACCCGTCTGAAACCTTGTAAGAAAAAGATTGCAATCCTATATTGAGTTTTCTTGCTCCTCTATTAAAGATAATCCATTGCTTATTTGGCATTCTCCTTATGGCTAAACGATATTGGAATAAATCAAATAAAGAAGCTATTAAATGCATGCTGCAAGGTAATGATATGGAGTCTGCATCAATTTACAATTGCGGTACGCAAATTTACCTGTGCAGGATTTACATATCTAAATGCATTTCTTATTCTCTCTCTTTTTAGTTTTTCTGAGAAATTCCTGATGTCAATAACTTCCTCTATTATGACTCTAGCCAAGAAAGTATCTCTCGCTGATATTGGCATTGTCGGTGACCTCGACGACCCTTTAGAAGAGAAGGACAAGGGCCTTCCCAGTTCTATGTACATGGGAAGAGCCATGGGCCCAGGTGCAGGTCTTGGTTGGTCTGCTTTCCCTTCCTCGGGGGGAGCTGGTGGCAGCGGCAGCATGCTAAACCGACAACAATGGGGTAGCTTCAAATGAGGACAACTGCATTTTCCCTGGCTTTTTTTCCTCCTCCGTATCAAAATCATTCCTTACGATATTTGAGAAAATTTGAATTGCCAAGAATGTTGAAAGGATGTATTTTGCTTCATAGCAATGCTTTCTGCATGTGCTGTCTGTGTGATACAATGGTGCTTTACTTATTCATTCATAAGCATTGTTTTTGATCGATGATTACATGATGTACTTTGGCTAGTAATATTCCAATGTTTTGGTAGCTTCTTTTTCTAATTTTGGATGAATTGTTGAAATTCTTGGACAATATAAAATGGCATGTGATTCCTAATTTTATTGAGCTTGTACATAATTTCATTGAGTTTTGCACTCGATAATTCTCATTGAGTGTTAGAGTCCCTTTCATTCTCTCTTTATTTTTAATTTTATCTTCTTTATTTTAGTTTAGATTCTTCATACAATTCTTCCATCCCTCCTCTCTATATAAAAAATATTAGGGTTTTAATTTGAATAAAATATTTTTCGCTCTCTCATATGATATTAGAGTGACAGTCTTAAACCGGTGTTTGGTATCCTTTTGATTCTCATACCATCTTCTTTCTTCCATCAACAAATTTCTCCCTCGTAGATCTGTTGCTACCACCGCATTCTCAACATCGTAAGAACTCCATCTGCTGCAAGAGTGCCACCAATGTGACAGTAATGCGTAGCAACAACTGTGCACGCAACGTGCTATAGTACCACTATAATACAATACATTGCAGTATGGCTATAGTATTGTTACAATATGGTATGTTGCAGTATGGCTAAAATACAGCTACAATATAATACATTGTAGTACCACACAAGGCGTATAGTGCTGTTGCAATGCACGCATGCTAGTGCGATCTCGTGTATGTGAGTCTAACTAGAGATCTTTTATGGTGTTGCTCTTTGTCCCTTTCTCGAGATGTCTTTGTTCTTCGTGTTATGCTCTTGTGTATCTACATCTTTGGTGGGTTGTGATTAGTCTAAACTCAGCCATGGCAACTTAGCTCCTTCCTCAATTAGTGATTGGGAATATTTTCCAATTTCTGCTTAGGATCATCTCCCACTACTACTTGGGATCATTTTCCACTATTACTCGTTGGTATTTTGTCTTCTTGGAAGGTAATTGTTTAGATGAATCTGCATCAAA
The DNA here is from genome assembly GCA_037157565.1 of Thalassia testudinum. NCBI lineage: Eukaryota > Viridiplantae > Streptophyta > Magnoliopsida > Alismatales > Hydrocharitaceae > Thalassia > Thalassia testudinum. The sequence continues at coordinate 62,980,615 of JAZHRO010000022.1, read as the reverse complement.
GACAATTTGACCACATGTGACAATGGTCTCTATGCTCTTGTTACTTTTACGTATGTTGATGGAGCTTAGGAAAATTTGGTATCTATCACTACTAGTAAGTGGGTGATTAACTCTACTGCATCCACTTATTGGTGATCTTGGTTCGTTGTGTGTGATCCAATCAATTAGAATAGTTACCTTCGTGAAGCTGGCAAATGGCTCCTATTGTCCAATGATTGCGGTTGGAGATGTTCAATTTACTTCTAGGTTACAATTGTCAAATGTTCATTGTACATCTAAGTGTCCTATAAGCCTTCTTTCTATGAGAAAGTTGTGCTAGAATATAAGATGTTGAGTCATATTTGATGGACATCATTTCTATTTTCAGGATAAGTAGACCAGTCAAACTGTTGGTGGAGGATATGAGAAGCATGGACTATACTACCTTGATATTCTCACTCATTTTGCCAAAGTGACCTCTATTTCCACAAATCCTTCCCTCTGACATTGTAGACTTGGACATCCCTCCTTTAGGAAGCTTTGTTGGATGCTCTTGGATCTACCCACATCTCTACCTTTGATTGTGAAGTTTATCAATTGAGCAAGCATCATTAATCTACCTTTCCTGCACAGATTGAAGAGTGCAGCAAGTTACCCTTTTAGTTGATTCATGGTAATGTTTGAAGACCATCTCGCGTAACTAGCACTGTAGGCCACGAATATTTTGTCGTGTTTATTGATGATTACAATAGATCTACCTAGGTATTTCTCATGAAGGATCAGCCTAAGATCCTTCCCATAGTAAAGAGATTCTTGGTAGAGGTGTAGAATATCTACTAAGACCTTCTGCAGTGATAATGCCCCAAAAATCAAGCAGAAAGAGCTGGAGTCATTCTTTATCATGAACGACACTTTACATTAGACATCCTGTGTCTACAACTCTTAGCAAAATGGTATTGCTAAGATGAAGCTGCAACATACCTTGAACATTACTAGGACTCTTCTTCTCTTCATAAACATGGGAGCTTGTGCCATGTTTAAAGTGTGCTAAATTTGTCGATTGCAAGTGGGTTTATACAATCAAATATCTCATGGATGGAAGTATTGATAGGTTAAAGGCGAGACTAGTGGTTAAGGGTTTCATATAGACTTATAGAGTAGACTTCTTTGAGATCTCTCTTGTCACTTGGGTTACTTTAATACGTGTTATTCTGCTTGTCGGCATTAATAAGAACTAGCCACTATATCAGTTTGACATCAAGATCGCTTTCCTCTGCAATGACCTAACATAAGAAGTGGATATGTGGCAACCTCTTGGATATGAGGTTGGGGAGTGTGTATGCAAACTGAAGAAGGCTATATATAGTCTCAAGTAGAGTTCTTGTGCCTGGTTTGACAAATTAACCAGTGTAGTAATGCAGTTTGGATTCAAATGATCCACATCCGATCATTCCATCTTCATCAGAATGACTGCCTTTGGCATTATCATTCTCGTTGTATATGTTGATTACATGGTTTTAACAAAAGATGATAATGTAGACATTTGGGAGACAAACGCATTCTTTCAAAAGGTCTTTGTTATAAAAGTCTTAGGAGAGCTACGATATTTCTTTGGGATTGAGGCAGTTAGAGACGAATGTGGCATGGCACTCTCATAACAAAAGTATGTCCTTGAGATACGTAAGGAGGTTGAACTATTTGGCATAAAGCTCTTAGCTATTCCAGTTGAGTAGAAGAAGTAATATAGGGAGATTGAGAATCCACTTTTTGAGGATGTCCACGAATACAGGAGCATTATGGGCAAATTACTATACTTAACTATTACTGATCTAGATATTAAGGTCGCTGTCAACAGAAGGAGTCAATCTACGGACAAACCATGCTAAAGTCATTGACATGATGTTTGTCTAATACTAAAGTATATAAAGGGGTCTCTTGGAAAAGGGCTATACTACAAGAAGAATGGTCACTTAAATCTTTGTTCCTATTTTGATGTTGACTATGTCGGGTCTATTAAGAAGAAAAAATCCACCATTGAAAATGCCATATTCCTTAAAGGTAATCTTATCTCATGGCGTAGTAAGAAGCAAATGGTAGTGGCCCGTTCCAATGCTGAGGCTGAGTAAAGGGCAATGACTTATACTGCATGTGAGATTATGAGGGTCACCTCATTCCTTGCAGATCTTGGAGTACAAGTGAAGAGTCTAGTTTCTATATTTTGTGATAACAAGTTAGCTACATACATTGCCTCAAATCCTGTCCTTCCTGAGAAGACAAGATATATTGAGGTGGACTTCCATTTCATCCAAAATGCCATGATGGAAGGGAGAATTGTTGCTCCTCATGTGTCCTTAGAGCTTCAGCTTGCAAATATTCTCACAGAGGTGTTTGGCAAAGAAGGGACGTGTTTACGCATAACATGTTGGGTTTAGAAGATATCTACGTTTCAAGTTGATGAGTTTTAGAACTCCCTTCATTCTCTTTTTTTTTTTTGCCAATACCTATTTGAGTTTGGATTCTTCATGTAATTTATCCATCTCACCTCTCTATGCAAGAGAGGTTTGGGTTTCTATTTGAATGAGATATTTTTCATTCTCACAATATGGTAATTCTTAGCTGCCTTTCTGTGCTTCACAAGTGGAGATGAACCTCGAATAATACTTTGTTCTTGAGCTAAGTGAAGCATTACCTTTCATTGACATCATAGCTTGTTTGAGTTGAAGTGAAAAGAAAATCTTTTTGACCGTTGATTGTTCGATGCAATCAAGTCAACTGAGAAGTTATAAAAGAAAAATCTCATGTTGTCTATATACCTATAGTCAATGTCAAGGCTGGCAACTTCTCCTATGTTCTACAAGCAACTGATTTGGATAAACTAATTAACTGGCCTTCTGCAAGCTGATGGCCGGGCACAAATTCCGCAGCTCCGTAAATGGTAAGTTTCTTTTACGAGGCCAGTAATTACATTTTTATTTGATTAGTTGATTACTCAGTTACTTTGTCGTTGGCACTTGCTGGCAGCCTTCACATGTGGTGCTAGACCTCCTCCATGCCCTTCAAGATTGCAGGAAGGCCCATGCCTCTGGAGATCTTGAACTATATTAAGATCAAAAACATCAATTGCTTGCCAGTATAGGGATGAGAATCACCTTCGTCGGCGTGACCATTTTCGAAGTTTCTTTTGGGAACACAGAGTGAGGAGCTTCCAAGGTCCAAGAGTGTGAATAGAGTGGGCGAATAGCAATGGTAACTAAATACTTGCACTGTCACTTAACGATGCTAGTTGTGCCAATTATGTCATATAATGGAGAATATTATGAGAAGGAAAGGGGTTAAGACTTAAGAATGAAGTGAGCAAAGGCCCCAAGTGTTGTGCGACATGTGTTGGAGGAGATGCCATGGGCCATGCCGAATCTCTGAGTAACAATGGTGGATCATGCTAAATCTTTAAGTAGCAATTCTGAAAGTGCACAAAGTCCATATTTGCAATCCTTAAGTGGTGATGTGCACCAGATGGGGCCAACGCTGGCATAAATCTCTACTTGTGAAAAAATAAGACGATCATGAGGTCGGATCTAAATAGGGTGCCACGTGGGAATTCGCCACTCAACCACCCCCACGGTGGTGCCGTGGCAGCAACCTTTTCTGCAGGTGCTTTACAGAAGGATTCCCTTCGTTTAAGTGGCTCTATGCGGACCAACTTGGTTCCTCGATCATATAGCCACTCCATGGAAAGACCTGTTTAACCAGGGCTCAGTCGGACACTCACAGCGGCAGCAGATTGAAGAGGCTATGCAACTGAGTAACGAACAATGGCCAAATTCAATTGACAAGATATGTTACAGTAGCAATGTTTGGGGATCACATGGAGAACTCAAACCCTAGGTATAATAGTTTTAGGGCTTCTCAACAAATTCTTTTTAGTGTTTCCCTTCGTTTCTAGTGGCTGCAAGTTGCCGGAGTAATATCAATCATTTTGGGGTTCACAAGTGATAAGAATCCGTGGAACCCCGGGTGGGGTTAGCTGAGGGGGAGTTCAAAAGTAGTTAGAGAGTCGAATAGATATAAGATGGGTAATAGAATTGAAACCATAAAAAGTGATATAATAAGGAGATTTTCTTTTTGTCGAGAGGTAATATAAGGAGATTTTACTAGGTTCAACCTCGGAAAAATATAGGCTGCAGGGGGATTTAACCTTAAAAATGCACTGAGAAAGAATGTAAGGTACAACCTTCTCCTAGTTCACCCGCCAGGTGTGATAACTTTGTTGGCTGGAGGTGTGGTCCTATTTCTCATGTGTCTTTTCCCTCCCCTGAAAGATAGGGGATGCTAGTACTTATGTTGTTCTAATTATTAATGTGAAGCTTTGGCCTCCAAGCAAAGGTTGACGGTCCAAACTGCCTTGTATAATGGTAGGCGACGTCCCTGTCATGTGCCTGCAAACTTTTTGTGTAAATTGAACACGTGTTTAAAAGATTCGACAAAATTTATACCGGTCGTCGGCTATCTAACGCCAACCATTCCCTTTGTCTAGGCTTTGGAACCAGCAGTAAAATGCCAAAAATCTCAGCACAGGTGGAATTTGAAGAGTTGGTTGGATGTTGGACCTGGTAAGAGAGAACGGGAGTGGTTACAGAAATATCGAAAATACTCCATTGTTGGGCATTTGGACCTAAGTTTAAATAGGCAGCCTTTTAGGTTAACAGGGCTAAGCTGTGGTAATTATGATGCTTGCGGATACCAAACTAGCCTTAGCCAATGCATGTGGACAGATCTGCCAGCTATGCCTACTCGATCTACGTTGGTCCAGGTCAGGACAACACGCGTAGTTGGGTACTGTACCTCAGTGGCCATTTTAAGCTCTTGTTACAATTATTCACCTCTAATTAAATGGTATCTTAATTTATGCACCCAGAGATAGCACGAATAGCAAACACACCATGCTCTATCATAGGTAGAAAGGGCCATTCCATGAATAGACCCCGGCAAAGCTACGGTAACTACTCGCATATATTTTTTACTACAACAAGCTACAACATACACGATTATATATATATATATATATATAGCTCCTTAGGTTCGGATTTCTCCAAATTTTCTACTATTACTACACTTATTACCATCTCACGTAGATTAAGATTAACTACAACAAATCTATTACTAAGTAATGTTGCTAGTGATTGATGTAGGATCACGGTCGAATTAGATTTCGGCGAGCTGCTTGATGTTTATGGGATAGACGTCCCTGTGATGTTCACTTTGGTAGGCTCTCTTTGCCACCCATGTATTGACAGCCTCAGTTGGGTGAAGCCCATCGAAGAAAACGTGCCCTTCTCTATCCCCACAGGTCCCCCCTCCTTCCCTGCACAGGATCCCATTCGTCCAATTCACCTCGCAGCATGCCTTCTTCGTTTCCGTGAAGCCTGCCATTTATGAACGTATTTGTTAAACAAAAAGAAAACTAATCTGTTTTTTTTCTTTTCTTTGTACAACTTGTAAACTTATTTGAATAAAAAAGAAATTCACACATTAATCATCTAATTAATGTAAGGATGAAAACCTGAAAAAATCAATAATTTTATAATTCAATTTGGAAGAACTACAATCAAAAGGAAAATAAGTTGCCAAATGCAACTTATATATGTTGTTGATAACGTTTATTACATCCACGCTCATGCAATCGTGACTTGCGTTATCATTGTATAAATCGTAACCTGCTAAAAATACGACATCATCATTATTTATTGTATCATTCATTTTATTTATGATGTATCAACTATCTCATTTACTTATCCCACATTAAAATGAAATCTTCTAGATTAATCCTAAATATAGCAAGAGAAGTGAATCTTTTTTTTCCATTCCCTACTCATTGTTTCTCCTCAATCTTGGTTCCATGCCACGTTGGATCCATCCAACACACAAATACGGCGTAAGCATAAAAGTAAATAATTCTCGTTGTAATGTTTGTTCCGTGGGATTCACTTTAAGGAATTAATTTTATAAATGATGACATTATAGAGATAAATTTTAGATATCTTTGTAAAATTTTTGTGTCGGGAGAAATATAAATCAAATCATAGATATTTGATGGGATAAGTAAAGGTATTCTTTTACAAAAGGCAGGATTATTCAATTTCGAGAGAAGGGTAGATGAGAATATTCCGTAATTGCTATCCCTATCCCACGATGGGATAATCCTAAGATTAAGTTCACAGCAAAACAAGGAATCATTACCCCCCGAAGCCCTAAAAAAAAAACAGTGTCAGGATGGCCATGCAAATCCCTGTCGTCCATAGCGGGGGCACGATCCCCTGATCAGGGTTGGTATGCTAATTAATGCCAAGAGATTTAATCTTCTTGATGGGGTTGGCAGGAAAGGTTTGATTGGTAGGTGTCGGTGGAAGCAGATGACAGCTGTGGTTTTCCTAAAAGTGTTCCATCTTAATGGGAAACGAACCCGAGTCCTCATAAGAAAGAAAATAGCAGCCTGCAGAATGATACCTAAGATGGAATATCTTAAAAAGTTTCCCATAAATAATGACAAATCGTTATTAGATCTCCCTGATTACAAAAACTGATCCTTAACGTCCACTATTCAAACTCCAACTGACCCTATATATCAACCTCAAGCTTCTTTTGCATTGCCAAAGAGCTCTTAACCTAACAAAGTGCAAATTTGTAAGGGCGTATTTAATCATACCCCTCTGGATACTGTTCCTTGGATCTCAAACCCTCTTTGAGGCTATTTTGATTTTCGAATACGGACGGTCAGTTGGAAAACTTAATAAATTTGAAGGACAAGAATGTAATATGGTGCATTAAATGTGATTGGTACGCTGGCTATATATAGTGAATGCAGAAGGAAAACCAGAGAGGTATTTCCTTCGCCTCTACCACAAGATCGGGGAACAATGCAGGATGTGGATCCCATGTTAATCCAATGGCCTTCGATCCTTTGAGTGCACTGGGAATTATCCTCGATGTACGTTAACCAGTACTAGTTAACAAACTTCCACATATACCCTCCTTGCATTTAGATGTTAATCTATCCTCCTCTACGTGGGCACACACACGAAAAAACATCATTATTATAACAAATGTTCTTACATTGGATAGATTTATCTTTAAAATTTCATCTATCTGCAAATGCTGACTACCTTAACCACTACTCTCCTGGTAACTTGCACACATATACCCTCCTTGCATTAAATGTCTATATATATCCTCCTAAACACACAAAAACACACAATATCATGATTCATAACTCATATACCTACATCTATATCCCTTGTTGATTATTCATACTAAGTGGTTCAAAAATACCAGCTATCTTATATGCATTAATACTGTAAGAGTTCTCTTATTCCCAGCAATGCCATTATATGTATATATTCATTCTAAATCATTTTCTTTAACTTAATAAAACCATAATTAACTAGGAGAAGGCAATTAAAGGTCCATATACGATACCATATAATAACCACGATAAACGTGATACACACACACCACTCTAGGAAAAAATACCTTTCTTGACGTTTCTCTTATTACACATAACGTCAAGAAAGATCTACTGGGACAAATGCATGGAAGACGTTTGGTTCTGATCTACTGTGACATTACCCTCAAACATCTTTAAAGAATATGTTATGATAGACGTAACTTGATGTTAATTTTGATTAAATATTCATATTATGATTATTTAGAAGTTTAGAAAATAAATGCATAAAAATATTTTTTTTTTTTTTTTTTTTTTCCACATGCAGTGTACACACACGTAAATCATGGAACAATTAACGTAAGGAGGGCATGCAAGGGGAGCGTGTGTGTGAGAGAGTGACTAATTAATTAAGGAATTAAATGAAGGTGCATGGTGAGAGAAGTAAGCAGTAGTGAGGTGGTTAATTGGTACCTTTCGGGGCAGGGGTATGGATGAGATCGCTGATGACGTCGTAGGAGTTGAGGTAGATCATGTGGGAAGCATGCAGGTGGGCATTGGCGACGTCCACCAGCGACCTCAGTTGGGCGTTGAAGAGGAGGGCCCCGTCATTAACGGCCTCCACGCAGCGGTTCGAGTTCAGGAGGTGTTGCTTCGCCTTCACCACTGGGACGCACCCAATCGCTTGCACTGACATCACCATAAATTTCCTCGCCCCCAACTTATGCAGCCTCTGCATATATATATATATATCAAATCAAAAGAAAGAGACGATCATTAATATAATATAAAAAATTTATACTGTCATATAAAAATTATTAAATAAATATTCACTAATTTCGAGTCACACTATCAATTATTTTACCTTATTAATTATTTTTATATCATAATTAAACGACTTACAATTTATCCATACGGTAACTTATCTCCATGTGATCTTTATCCTCTTGCCAAGACAACAATAGCTACTGTAAAGGATTCGTGGTCAAAGGATGGACAATAAATGTAATGTGTGTTCATGTAGCTATAGGTGAAAAGGCATCGCCTGTTTGCTCATGGGAAGGAGACTGTATGGGAATCTCGGGTAATTAGATTTCGACGTTTTAAATCGGATGTGGTTGAGGGATTTTTTTTTGGCTTTACGACGTTTCGGGTCATGACGGGTGGGAAAGGAGCAAAAGGGTAGGTTCGGCACTAAATTTTGAACCGTCCATTTGGGTGATATGTAGTTCTGCTGTGGGCACGTGATGGGATGATTTCAAAGGGTTTCCCACATCTACGTTTAGTCCATTTTATCAATTACAAGATAAATGCAAAATCTTGTAAGGGCTTTTTAGTTTAGTTTAGTTTACAGAGGCAGCGGCGCCAATTTCGTGGATACGGTGCTGTTTCTTTCACAAAGGTGGCCATATAAATTTACCCCCATTGTTTTTAAGCACGCAAAAAATTAATTAATTACCTTAAGATGAGCGTAGAGCTTGATGATTAGGTCCTTGGTGAATTTCTCAAGGTCGGTACTGCCACGGCCCTTATTTTGCTTGTAGTAGTAATTCAGCAGGTAATCATTCCCACCCGTTTCTACGACAAATATATACTTGGAAAGATCGACGGATGGATGACGACCATCCTTCCGTCTTCCTCGGCAGCCGAGCACCTTCTTCAACTCCGGCAAGGTAGTCTTCTCGAAGTAGCCGATTTGCTCCTCTAGACTCAACACCTTTCCCTGCAAAATCCCAATCCCAACCACAGTGAGCACGACTAAGAATCAACAAGTGCGTCGGAAAAAGGAAAAAAATATCATTCATTTGTCCTTAGAGTTATGTAATTTTCAAAATGCCCCTCAGGGCTTCGTGCGCAACAGATGGCACCTACGCCAATAGAGCCCGTCTCGTTGAGTATTCCCGACCCACCGGAGGCGAAATCAACGCCATGTACGATGGAATGCCCATTGGTCCTCGGGTCGAGGAAGGGCGGGATGGGGCCGCGGAGGCCGAGGAGCTCGCCGAGGGCATCGATCGTGTTCTTTCCGTTGGAGAAGCGGCCGGAGGGGCCCAATGCGGAGTCGATCCCGTAAGGGAAGTAGTTTGCCTTCGCCGTCGTGTTCGGGAGGAAGTTGTTGTTGCCGTTGTCGACCAGTGAGCTGCCGAACACGAACAAGCCGTCGGCTTTGGGATTGCGATGGCCTACAGCAGCGGTGGCGGCAGAGTGGACGAGGAGGAGAATGGTGGCGGCGGCGGAGAAGAGGTGGCGGAGTGCCATTGTGGGAGTGGGAGTGGGAGTGGGAGTGGGAGGAAATGTGGTGAGGAAAGGAGGGGGGAAAGGGGTTTTTAGAAGTGTAGCCTCATTTACGGCGCTGGAGGGCGGTTGGTGGGCTTTGGTAAATTGAAGGATATGGGTCTGTGTATTGGGGACTGGTTGTGTTGGTAAATTTGGGCCCGACATAGATAACACTGTTAAAAAGGAGTCTCTTCAAGGGTTAGTTTTAGTTAATATGTGTTAATAAAGTTATAATTGGGGTTAATATTTATTTTTATTTACTTACAAACAGAGGTTAATTTTTGTTTGTATTTACTGAATAGGAGTTAAGAATTAGAATTATCCTGTGATGTGACTGGAGGTAAGAGAGAAAGATAAGGGGTTAAGTGGGGAGTTGGACCAACCCCTCTTCAAACCAGTGTTAGGATAACACTGGTTAGCAACCCAAAGAAGGATTGAGTTATCCCTCAAGGTAACAAGGGTTAACCCCTCTTCCGTAAACTAGGCTTAAAGAATTAGCTAAGGAGTGCAATTAATATTAATATTGTCCTTCGTCTCTCACTTAATAGCTTAATTAGTTTCTTGATTTTGTTAGCAAGGTACACCGACCATGTTATATATGATTTTCCTTTTCTTTAAGCACAAAAAGTAAATATTTACTCAAGTGACCGATCATCCAAATCTGGATTTAACAGCTAACGGTCTTCACGAGCCTACAACAAGCAATAATAGTAAAAAAAAATGAAAGTAATGAAATCTCGATCAAAGAAATCAAGTAGGTTCCTAACGGTACCATCACGTATGACACCTGATGAGAACCTCATCGTTAACTCTAACTAGCATATTTTGACCTAATAAATTGAACAAAAGCTCCTACAAAACCTAAGGGAAGGTCTAAATCTACGAATTGCAAATCTGAGAATAAAACAATACATAAGGGATAAAACTATAATTTTACCATTGCAGTACATAAACGAGATTTCTAGAGGTCTAGACACAGGTCAAATAGGCTTAATAAGAGAAAAAGTGGGATGGTTTGATCAGGAAAAGGTTATGACAAAATCTAGGAATTAAATGATATTCTGTAACCCTAAAACAAGCCCACTTTAATTCGCAAAGTTTCAGGAAAGATAAAAATCAATTAAATCCTCTAAAATTCATGAAAAAATATCCTCTATGGTTTAGAACCTTCAATTTGGCCATTGGAACTTATCTTGACCTAGATTAAGAACCATACCCAATTTTTGACCTAATTTAGATTTTTGTACAAAATGTCTGGTCAAATATGGTAAAACCTAAAATCCAACCTCACCATTGGATTCCTTAGGTCCAAATTAGGTTTATACCAAAATTTGGACCTAAGAAAAGGTCACCTTGACCCATTTTACAAAATGGTCCTCAACAATTAGTTTTTGACCCTTAGCTTTTTGAAGCCTTGCGGAGACCCCCCTACCTTTCTCGTCTTCTTCTTCAAACAGGTCCCTCTACCACCCGCCTGCGCAGGCCGTACCTCCGGCAACTTTATGCGGAGGATGACACCGCGCACGCATAGGGAGCCAACCCCAGATTTGAAAGGGAGACTCCCTACATTGTCTCCTGCAGCATGGGCCGGCTCCCATGCCCTGTTAACCACCATACCTCTCGTGCGAACGCTTGAGAGGTATGGGTTTATTTCCGGCCATACCTTCGACGAGGTATTCCCGTCCCCTCCTTGCGATTCCCTCTCAGCCAACACCTATTTAAGGAACGGCAGCCCCTGCCGCTTCCTCCAAGCTTGATTTGGCTGAAGAAATCCCTCAAGTTTCGTCTCCTCCTCCTCTGGCCATTCGCCCGCAGGCTTTGGCGATCCTCCTCCTCCTCTCTCGTCACCCTGCCACCATACCAGTGGTAGGGTTACCTCCGCCATCGTCCGTCGCACCTTGCCGTACCAATAGGCTCCCTCCAGCCTCTCTTCCTCATCGTTGTATCTTCCCCTGGGTATCTTCGTCTCCAGTGTCGGCAGATACGCGCCGACCGCCTCCTCCCTCCTTTCGTCTGTTAAGTAGGTGACAACTCTTCGCCTCTCTCCCCTCTTCACTTCCCCTCTCTTATTTTGCATTTTCGACCCCTCTACGCCACTATCCACCACCACCTTCTCCACCTCCGGCAAACCATCGGCGAGGTGTTCCTGCTGCTCCACGCCTCCATCCACCTCGCTAGACCCCTCAAAACCTCCGCCACTATCCACAAAGCAGTTTCCCCATCTCCACTGACCGCCAACACCTCCATATTCGCCCACCGAACACACCCAACTCCATGGCCACAGTAAGCCCTAGGCTCGCTCACACAAGCGTCTTCAAGCCATGCTGACCCTCGAGCCACCTTCGTCGTGCTCAGGCGAAGCCTGCTAAAGGTTCTGACAGGGCTGCAAGGCCGTATTTGTGATTTCAGGGTCACGACGTCTTCTGCCATTAGTGTAGGAGCTGAAGCTTGCTTGAAGCTTCGCGCAAGTCCCAGCACCCCAGGCCTCCAAGTCCAGAAGGCATGGAATCCCCTCGCGAAACCAACTAGGCCTTCACTTGGCGTCAAGGGCCTCAACTACAGCTGCAATTGCTCGCGCCATCAGCTGCGGGTGCACAGGCAGTAGGGTGGGATGTTTAGTCCCACCTCATTAGTTTGCAAGCGCCCCACAGCGCATAAGTTGCAAAGGTGACTCAGGCTTATCGCCTCGAGTCACACAGGGGTGAGGTCCCTCACCCTCACTCGCCACGCCTCGTCCGCGACACTTCCCCTGCGACCTGGCACCCAGATCCGACTAACCTATCCGTGCACTCCTCGCGCACCACACCCACGTAGGTGTGCCTGGACCCGGGCATGCGACCGACCCGCATACCCGATTAAGGCTCTGGGAGAGCGAACCCTAGAGTGAAATAGAGAGAGAGAGAGAGACGGGGAGGGTAGGGGTTAGGTTTTGCCTAACCGGACGCCTGTGCAGGGAATAGAAGAGGAAGCAAAGGAGGAGGAGCGGCGAGGACTTAGCCGCAGGAAGATAGCTGTAGCCAGAGAGAAAGGGTGAAGGACTTGGAGCAGCATAGAAAGCAAAGGAGGAGGAGGAAGACGGCACTGTAGCCGCAAAGAATCTGAGGCAGAAGGAGAAGGAAGAAGAGAAGGCGCACAACAAAGAAGAAAGAAGAAGTCAGAAGAGAAGGCGTGCAGCAGAGACAACAAAGAAGAAGAAGAACCAGCAGCAGTAGCAGAGAAGCATTGTAGCAAGTGGCAGTTAAGGCGTCTGACAATTAGAGTCAGACGTCTGAAAAGAGAGAGAGAAAAGAAGACTAAAGAAGAAAGAGAGAAGAAAAGAAGAGACATTTTTATTTTCCTTTCTTCAATCTTTTTGTAGAATAATATATTGTAAATTGTGATTTTCTATGCTTCTAGAATCAAGTTTGCTCCCTGAGTTCGACCTCAGAGATTTTCTGTATTCGAGTAATAAAACATAATCAAACTGGTCGATTTTACCTCGATCAACTCCTCTAGGGCATGTAATCTAAAATTTCTCTCTTTCCGGATGCTCCATATCAAGGTTGATAGTATCCGCGAGAAGTACTCCTTGCTCATGTTTTCTTGCCTTACCGCTTCCCCCGCATTCCATAGATCTAGTTCAGCTTTTAGGTGTGGAAGGAGGCTCCCCCATACCTTTCCCCAAACTGCAAAAGAGAAGTTGCAATAGAAGAATCAGTGGGAGGTGGGTTCTCCTTCTTCCTCATAGAGAAGGCACCTATTGGTGGTGCCAACCCCCCACTGTTGAAGGTAGCTACAAATAAAGAGGCGATCTCTCGTTACAAGGTAGGTTCAGCATAACCACTTAAGGATGTGCCCCTTTGACCAGATCAGCTTTCAGGTGCCATGGGTCGTCCCTTTTAATTTGAAGATGTCACCCACCATAAACGAGGGCAGCATGTTGTCCCCTTTGATAGGCCATGACTACTGGTGATCCCCTTGGTGTAGATGCTCCATCACAATTGGATGAAGGGCCACCATATTCTTCCATATTGGTGAGTCAGTGGGTTGACATTGGACAGTAGGGTAGTCCCCATAGCACCTAATCATCTAGTTGCTCCACAAGGAGTCATGCACCTCCATACTCCCTGTGTCATGGAGACTTGTGTCAGCATCTCAAGGCATTGGAGCCCCAAGCCACCCTCCTCCAAGGGATAATAAACATCAACCCAAGCCACCAAGTGTGTCTTTCCATCAATGATCATCCTCCAAATTCTGGCCAATGACCTTTTCTCCATCACCATGTTGGCAAGCCAGTATCTTAGAATTCCCTTAATGCCCTAGATCACCCAATAGACTCTAGCCATTCTTGAGAGCAATTTCCTCCTCTAGCCTCCTAACATGTCTCTTACTTAGTCCTCCAACATTTTAGGTCGAGAGGGCCCTCTTTTAGGCAAGAAGGGGGATCCTCAGCTATTTGCATGGGAATCTCCCCTTGAGGCTCCCCAAGGTAAGGCAGGTGCTCAAGTGTGTCCTAGCATGCTTGGCAATGCATACACAATTTTTGCATCCATTGAGTTGAAGGTTGGTCATAACCCTTAAAACATCAAACACCCTCCTGATCCCCCTTGTAGATGCGTTGTTTGCCCTAGTGCACATCAAAATGTCATATGCAAAATGGAGGTAGGAGGGGAAGGTCACTCCACCCATTCTCGCCAATTTGGTTCTTTTCTCCCAAACTTGGATGTCAAGCAATAATGAAAGGGTGTTTATTACAAGTGCAAAAAGAAAGGGGGACAATGCGTCCCCTTAGCGCATCCCTCTAGAGGTATCTCACAAGGACTCCATTGATTAGGGTTGAGCAAGAGGGATCCCAAATGCACATTTTTATCCAGAATATCCATCTATCTCCAAAGATGAGAGATTGGAGGACCTTGATGACAAAGTTCCTCCTCACCGAATTGAAAGCTTTGGATAAGTCAACTTTGATGCACATTTTCGACATTGTCCTAGGTGAGTTGAAGTGAGAGGAATTCATGGGTGAGCAATGAGCAATTAGCGATGGCTCTACCACGAATGAAGGCCCCTTGGTTGGTTTCCACAAGCTTGACCATTTTGTTCCTTAGCCTTGTACCTAGGATTTTGGAAATGCCTTTGTAGAATACATTGCAATAGACTACCAGGTGAAAGTCTTTGAGATTAGATACTCCTTCTTTAGGAATGAGGGTGAGTAACATATGATTGACTTGCTTAATGAGTCACCCTTCATCCTTGAAGAAAAATTGGATGCCATTGATGATATCATCATGAATGATGTGCTAAGTCTTCCCGATGAAATGATCATTAAAATCTTTTCATACCCACAAATGATAATTAAGGGCTTTGTGTGGAATGACATGGTATCCTTGGAGGGAATGAGATAGGTGGCATCATGCGTTAGGCTATAAGGGATTTAGATCATTTTTAATGCAATTAGATCCCTTGAGGTTATTGATTCTTTATCTACCAACCTACTCTATTGCATACATTTATGTTCTATGTATCGTTTCAAATCGACATAGAAACTTTGATGTGTAACCTTTGTACTTTGAATTATACTTTTTGACTTATTGACCAAATTATACTTTAGTCGAAAGTAATTTTGTCTGTTGTACCTTTTTTTACTTTAGGTTAGAATTAGTCATATATATATATATATATATATAGAGAGAGAGAGAGAGAGAGTATTAATTATCTTTGGTATAAAGGCAATGCGAGGGCTATAGCTACAGTTGCAGCAATTGCTCGAGTTTGCAGTTCGTTGAGGAACAAAAGAGGAGAGTTTACGCTCCGTTCAATAAATGCGTGTGATTTACGTTGCTGAAATGCATTGGTTTACCATCGATGGCTGCGATTCAATTTTGGATTCAAGCATGAAAAACGTAAAAAGTGATGTGTTTTATAACGTATAGATATGATGTATTGATGTAAAATTATCATTGGTTATTTTATATAGATATAAAATCATTTAAAATTAATTTATAATTATTTTATATTAATGTAAAATTATATAAATTATTTTACATTAATACATTATAAATAACTTTACATCAGTATAAATTACTTTATAATCATCTTCTATCAATGTAAAATTATTTAAAGTTATTTTACATTGATAAGTATATTATAAAGCAATCATATGTTATATTTTTATACATTTTCTCTTATCTTATTGCCTTTTTATCCGTACATGCGTGTACGAAGAATATCTCTGCGTGCAGTTTTCCTTAACAATAAAATGAACACAATATGGCCGTTCTCCCTCCACTGAAAAGGAAGGTCGACGACCTTACTTGGAATCTACTTTTTTTTTTTTTTTTCTTTTAAAGAAAAAGAAAGGCCAAATTTTATTCTTGTAGGAAAAATTAGAAAGACGAGATCCCGAAATCCACCCACTCTCACAAGATCCAAAGAACTTGTTAAAGTTAGACACGTAATTCCTCGAAAGGAACGATTGGTAAACAACTTTAATCTTTAGGCATCCACTTCTGTAAAAGGCACTTCGATTGCATCAGCTTTTTAGTCCCAGTGCAGCTGGTTATGGATGTATCGATAACTGCTTACGACCGCATCCCTTTTAAAGATCATATAGATATTGCGTTTTAATGTGGTACAACATCATTTGGATGTAGATATAGATGTAAAATTTTACATTTTAAGGAAAATAAATTTACTATATTTTAGTGGATACCTTTATCGCTTTTTGCAAAAATTATCTTTTTGTAATATATGCATATAATCAAATCAATAGGGTGTTATCTGCAGATTTCCAATTAATAGGATAACTTATGAAGTTTTCCGAAATTTTCTGATCTTTGCAAGTCCCTCACCTTTCTTTTGCCTAACACCACACCCCCACCCCCCCCTCCGCAAGTTCTGTAACTAATGATTCGGAGTGGAAGGGGTTTTGTAGTATACATTATTTCCATCGACTCATTTATTTTTCATTGTATTTTTTTTTCTGCTACAGTATACTTTTACCTCCATTTATCTCTCCCTTTTTTTTTTCTTCTAATTTTCCTACTCTTTCATTTTTTCTTACACACTAATAAATGCATACGTCCATTTTGGATCTTACTTTTACGGTGGATTTTTTGGACTTGTGCTTTTTTTATTAAAAATTAATATTTAGTATCTTTTTATGAGAATATAGAATAATATATATATAATTAAGTAGTGTAAATTCAATCTAAAATATTGATTAAAAATTAAAATATATCATATGATTGATATTTTTAATTTTTATTAATTGAAAATCAAAATATGTTAAATAATATATTTTACAATATGTAATATATTAATTTTTCATTGATTTAAAATTAAGACACATCGATTAAAAATCATATTAAATTTAAACGCAAACTAAAACTAGTTAACAATGAAATGAATACAGATTAGTGCAATATATAAATAGACGAGCCATTCTGAATTATGTTGTTTCTGTCTAGTTGCCTTTGAAGTTAACGTTGAAGTTTCTGTGCGCTTTGCTGTTTGTTTAAAAGATAACTTTTGTTACGACACGGTTCCCAAATCCCTACAGAATCCGAGATCGGCTCGACTCGACTAGTTTCAAGACCTAGTCGTCCAACAAGAAATAACCAAAAAGCAGGAAAATAAACCACATTCGCTATGCTAAGTAACTAACAGTAAAAGAGTATAAGCAGTAAGGAAGTAAAAATTACTAACAGTATATATCATCACCACAACAGTAAAGCGAAAACAAAGTACAGAAATAGAAACAGTAACAACAGTCTGAACTCACAACAAAAGGAAGTACAACAACAGAAAACTATGGCTGGGCTCGACTGGGCTCAGCACCCTCTGCAGCTGGCGACTCGGGCTACTCAACTCCTAGACCTGTAAAGGGGTACGAGTAAAACAGAGTCAGCAAACACTAAGTAGAGTGATAACCAACTAACTAAAGCAGTAGAAGCTAACAGGTAATTTATCTTTTCCAATTATTTTATTTTGCAATTATTCCTTTTCACCCATTGGTTTACTTTTCAGATATCTTTCTTGATCTCGTATGTTCCTCGTGGGAACGATCTTGATTGCAGTCTTTTCCGAAGAGTAGAAAGAACATGTGGTACTCTTCTGGTCGGGAGAGTCCCCCGTGGTGATCCTACACCCAGTTAACCACCCCGAGGTCACGGACAGACGTAGCGGTGACTACGCACGCACGATAAGAGCATGGCTAGCTACCTCACACTTGCATGCGGTCAGTCGTTTCTGCTAGTGGATATGCCTAAAGTACAGCATGGAACAGTATAGGGCCTAGCCCTCTCAGTAATAAGGGTCTAGCCTCTCAGAACTAAACAGGGGTCTCGCACTTCCACAGTCCATGCACCCTCGTCTGACTACCCTGATTTTTCCAGTGGGCGTAACAAGTCGATGTAGGGTGGCTAGCTAAACCCCGGGTGCTGTGGGGTGGCTAGCTCTCTCCCTACACTAGTAGCTCTCCCCAGTACAGTGTACGCAAGGGCCAAAGAAGTCGGTGTAGAGTGATCAATGCTAACCCTAGGTCCCAACCCAAGGGCGGCTAGCTCCACTCTACACTAAACAGGGGATAGTCGCTCTCCTTGGTACCACGTACTCAAGGGCTAGCACACTTCCTACTCATATTTTCAGATCCATTCCTTTTATCCACAGGAGCTCTACTCCTAATTCCCAGTAGGGTTCATGCTCGCATTCTCCATGTCATTCCATACCAGGTTTCATCATTCATAGTTCCATTCTCAGATTATACACATGCAGCTCGTATTTTCATCATTTAACATATACAAGTAATGTCACAGGGAACTGTTTAACTAGCACAGGCATTTCATATTTCTCATGCAGCTCTTGTTTATTAACAGACAGTTATTTACATTTCTATTCATTCATTTAAGACTGCAATTTCAAATACGCATACAAACAGTGCAAGTACTTCTCGTCCTATGATTCATGCCACATCCTAGATTTCTAGTTATCCCATTTCACATGTGCATTTAGGTTTTTATAATTAAAATAGGGGGAAACCACTCTACCAGACAATCCGGGAGTATTAGGGCCTTGAACGGCAGGCTCACGTGCCTCAGCAAGCCTCGATCCCACAACCGATCGAAGTCTATACCAAGGAACATACCACAATAGAACATTTAGAATAGTATAAAAGGCCTTCTAACAAGTAAAGGAACTCACAAGGAAAATACCGATATCTTATTTGCGTAAAACGGACCTCAAACGGATCTTAAACGGGTCAAAAACAGGGTTGTAAACCTAAATCATACGTCTGGCACAAGGTCCAGACGTCTTAAAAGTAACCAGAGTCTCACCTTAGGTTCTTGCATCAACTTCAGACATCCAGAACCCCTTCTTGACTGTCTGGACCCAACTCTAGACATCCAACCTCTCCTCCAGTCATTTGAGAGTGCTTCCGGTCGTCTGGTAAGCTGTCTAGACATCCGAGACGCGTGGGAGGGTGTGTCCCGCGCCTTCCTTAAGCTATCCCTGCACACGTCAAAACATATCTTTTACATTTAGCTACGCAAATCGTAGCTGTGGTGTGTCCTGCATGGCCGTAACTACAAGAGGGTCGTACCTTCGCAAAACACTACTTTCAGACGTCCGGTGTCATCACCAGACATCCAAATCGTTGTCTGGACGGTACACCAGACGTCTGATTCTGGGAAAATCCCAGAACCAGAACTACCATCTGCTCCTCCTCACTGCGCGCAATTGTGGCCTCGCTTCCTCGCCTGCAGCTCTGGTTGTAGCAAGTGTTGGGGATGTCTCCCCCGACACACTCCTCCCGCACGCGTCGCTCCGGCCGTGCGCCCTCCGGCGAGCTCCCACAAGCTTGCGAGCTCAAGCTCTTCCTCCTCTCCTCACAATGCCTCTCCTCCTCGTCACTCACTCTCGTGCCCTCTCTCGCGCTCGCCCCTCTCGCTGTAGTGGAGAGGAAGGAAGGAAGGTGGCTGTGGTGAAGTGGGGAAGAAAGGAAGGGGGAGAGGGGTTTTATAAGGGTGTGCTAGGATTCGGATGGAGGAGAGAAGAGGGAAAGAGAAAGGAGCGGTACTATCTGCGCGCAGACGCGAAGTTATGTATCAAATTTTCAATTTCCAGACGTTTGGGAAGGGGTCCAAACGTCTGACCGATAGTCCAGACATCTTAAAGGGCTCAGAACAGGACGGGTCTTTATATCATAACAAACTTAAAGGAAGTTTCGTCCCCGAAACTTGAGCTAGTTAGGGCGCGGAAAAGGAATTATATAGGCATAACAAACTTAAAGAGGACCGAAGCCAATCCAAAAAGATGTACCCTCAAGAAGCTCCGGATACCGCTCTCGCATCACCATTTCAAGCTCCCAGATAGCCTCCTCGTACCTCTAGCTCCTCCACAAGATCTTCACCAGGGGTACCTACTTTCGTCTCAAACTTCGGACGGCTCTGTTTAGTATCTGTACTGGTCGCTCAGGGTATGTCAGGTCGTCACCCACCTCGATACTCTAGAGGCTCTGTACAGACGGAGGTGTACTGCGCCCTTGAGTTGGGTTGAGATGGGGCCAAGTTGAAGGTTGGCGCCCAGTCGTAGTTTGCTGTTGTTGTATTTCCTTTTGTTGTGGGTTCAGACTATTGTTACTGTTTTTATTTCTATACTTTGTTTCCGCTTTACTGTTGTGGTGATGATATGTACTTTTAATAGTTTTTATTTCCTTACTACTTGTACTCTTTTACTGTTAGTTACTTAGTATAGTGAATGTGGTTTACTTTCTTGCTTTTTGGTTATTTCTTATTAGTTGACTGGGTCTTGGGATTAGTCGAGTCGAGCCAATCTCGGATCCTGTAGGGATTCGGGAACCAGGTTGTAACAAGATGGTATCAGAGTGGTTAGTTGAACCCTGGGCCCCATAGGGTGGCTAACTCTTTCCCTACACTAATAGCTCTCCCCAGTACAGAGTACGCGAGGGCCAAAGAAGTCGGTGTAGAGTGGACAATCCTAACCCTGGGTCCCAACCCAAGGGTGGCTAGCTCCACTCTACACTAAACAGGTGACAGTCGCTCTCCTTGGTACCACGTACTTAAGCGCCAGCACACTTCCCACTCACATTTTCATATCCATTCATTTTATCCACAGGAGCTCTACTCCTAATTCCCCGTAGGGTTCATGCTCGCATTCCCCATGTCATTCCATACCAGGTTTCATCATTCACAGTTCCAATCTCAGATTATACACATGCAGCTCGTATTTCCATCATTTAACATATACAATAAGTAATGTCACAGGTAACTGTTTAACTAGCACAGGCATTTCATATTTCTCATGCAGCTCTTATTTATTAACATACAGTTGTTCACATTTCTTTTCATTAATTTAAGACTGTAATTTCAAACACGCATACAAACAGTGCAAGTACTTCTCATCCTAGAATTCATGTCACATCCTAAGTTTCTAGTTATCCCATTTCACATATGCATTCAGGTTTTTATTATTAAAATAGGGGGAAACTGTTGGTGCTAGCGCACTACGATCGTTTGTTTTGATGATAACAAAACACGTGTCACTTAACATTTGCACTTGGAGTCTTAGATTTCAGGTCAAATTGCAAATGGAGACGTGATTAAATGGAATTCGAGCTCGTATCCAAGACGGATTGGAGGAGCTTGATGGAGAACAGAGAAGATTCACAAGGAGCGATATATTGAAGAAGGAAGGATGTGAAGAATAGGATAGATTTCCTTCTCTTATATTCTTTGTATTTTTCGTTTCTTTTGTTACTCTTTATTTTTGTTACTTAGATTCATGTTAAAGAGCATCAAAGTACCCTAACAGTAGTCCTAGGAACACCTGCACAACCCTAGGATACTTAGGTTTTCTGTAGAAAACTTAGAAAACCAATATAGGGTTCACACAGCATTTCCAGACGTCTAATTCCAAGATCAGACGTCTGATAATGTGTTTTAAGATGTTTGACTGTTGATTCAGACGTCTGATAAACATTTAGGCTGGACTTGTTAGTTCTGTCTGATGAAATCAGACGTCCAGACCTTAGTCCAGACGTCTTAGAAGACGTATGATGGACTTGCCAGAAGTCCAATTAGTGGACCGTTAGGCTGGCTTAGCAAACACTGAAGATCTGACCGTTAGAGCCTTATCAGACGTCCTTAGGCCTTTCCAGACGTCTGATAAATGACCGTTTTACCTCGGCTGACCCAAAATCTCTTCTCAGAGATTTTCTAGCCGTTGAACTCTCTTGGAAATCCATTCCCACGAAAAAGTAGGTTTCCAGACATCCAGACATAGTGCCAGACGTCCTGTATGTTGTCTGATGGACTTGTACTAGAACCCTGTTTAGATTTGATCCAAGTCAGGATGAAACCCGCCTAAAATCAGACGTCTGATGTTGTTCCCAGACGTCTTAAAGTGATCTTCCAAATGTCTGATGCCAGGATCAGACGTCTGATAAGCTTGTCAGTGCAATCATTGTTCCTGATTTTGGCCTGATTTTCTTGGGCTTTGCACCCAACGGCTATGGAAGCTTTCCAAAGTCTTCCAAAGCCTTCCTAAGGCCTCTATAAATAGAAAGGAACCTCTTGCACAAAAACATACACTTAGATACACAAGAAACACTTTGTAATACACTCTCATACTCTTTTGTGTCTAAGCAAGCTCTTGCTCTCCAAGCTCAAGTTCTTCATCTTAAGAGCATCAAGTCTTTGCTCACCCGCTCTCCCGCCGTAGTTCACGAGAGCGACGTTGCGCCGTTGCGTGGCTCACGCACCTGCGTCATCGATCCGACGCACTCCTTGCAAAGGGGAGTTTCTTAATTCCTATAAAAGCTTAGGTTAAAAATTATTTTGTTGGCTCTATAGGATATTTGTTATTTTACTTTATTATTTGGTTGGGTATTCGCTTTGCGAATTCCCGTCTCCTTCGTGAGACAAAATACTTCTCGTGAAGAGAAGGGGTTTGAGGTACGCTACCCTCGTATAAAGTAGCGTGGTTGTAATTGAGGTTGAATCACCCTCGTTTAAGTGATTCGGTTAGTGTATTTGATCAACTTGGTTGATCGGAAAATCCTAACTCGAGAGGGTTAGGTGGTGGTTTTCACCCAGTTTGGGTTTCCACCTAAAAATTATTGTGTACATTGTGCGATTGATTTTTTGTGAGATTGCTTTACATTATATTCCACATTTTTTTACGTCACGCTGATCTCACCCCCTCCAAGTAGGGAATTACAGAAACCACTCTATCAAACAATCCGGAAGTATTGGGGGCTCGAATGTCTAGCTCATGTGCCTCAGCAAGCCCCGATCCCACAATCGATCGAAGTCCTATACCAAGGAACATACCATAATGGAACATTTAGAATAGTATAAAAGTCCTTCTAACAAGTAGAGGAACTCACAAGGAAAACATTGATATCGTGTTTGCGTAAAACGCACCTCAAACGGACCATAAACGGGTCAAAAATAGGGCTGCAAACCTAAATCAGACGTCTGGCACAAGGTCCAGACGTCTTAAAAGTAACCAGAGTCTCACCTCAGTTTCCTGCATCAACTTCAGACGTCCAGAACCCCTTCTTGACTGTCTGGACCCAGCTCCAGACGTCCGACCTCTCCTTTAGTTGTCTGGGAGTGTTTCTGGTCGTCTGGTAAGCTGTCCAGACGTCCGAGACACGTGGGAGGGTGTGCCTCGCACGTTCCCGAAGCTATCCCTACACACGTCAGAACATATCTTCTACATTTAGCTGCGCAGGTCGTAGCAGCGATGTGGCCTACATAGCTGTAACCGCAAGAGGGTCGTACCTTCACAGAGCACTACTTTCAGACGTCCGGTGTCGTCACCAGATGTCCAACCCGTTGTCTGGATGGTATGCCAGACGTCTGATTCTGGGACAATCCCAGAACCAGAACGACCTTTTGCTCCTCCTCGCCGCACGCAGCCGCGGCCTCGCCTCCTCGCCTGCAGCAAGTGTCGAGGACGTCTCCCCCGATGCACTCCTCTTGCACGTGCCACTCCGGTTGCGCACCCTTCAGCAAGCTCCCACGAGCTCGTGAGTTCAAGCGCTTCCTCCTCTCCTCCTTGTTGCTCGCTCTCGCGCCCTCTCTCGCGCTCGCCCCTCTCGCTGCAGTGGAGAGGAAGGAAGGAAGGTGGCTGTGGTGAAGTGGGGAAGAGAGGAAGGGGGAGAGGGGTTTTATAAAGGTGTACTAGGGTTCGGGTGGAGGAGAGAAGAGGGAAAGAGAAATGAGCGGTACTGTCTATGCGTAGCTCGCGCGTAGACGTAAAGTTACGTATCAAATTTTTAATTTCCAGATATTTGGGAAAGGATCCATACGTCTGACCAAATGTTTAACTAATAATGCAGGCATCTTAAAGGACTCAGAATAAAACGGATGTTTACAACTTTTAACTTTTAAATAACCAAGAAATGTGTAATATCTGGGAAATAATCTATATATGTTGGTAAAAAATTTGTATATGAATCACAATTATCTATCTTTTTTTTGTTTTTATATTTTAAATATCTACACAAAAATCTGTCTCCCTATTCATATCCATCTTTCAGAAATGGTTATGAATATGAT
The DNA here is from genome assembly GCA_037157565.1 of Thalassia testudinum. Taxonomy (NCBI): domain Eukaryota; kingdom Viridiplantae; phylum Streptophyta; class Magnoliopsida; order Alismatales; family Hydrocharitaceae; genus Thalassia; species Thalassia testudinum. The sequence goes on along the minus strand of JAZHRO010000022.1, from coordinate 62,956,357 downwards.
ATAAGTTTTACCAGTACCTTTAACTAGCCACTTGCATCCTTATTATTGGCAAGGACATAAATCGATGAGGCAGTTGTATTGGGTTTGGGTCATAAATTAAGATATTTGTTCAATAACAAGTGGGCATCGTCTGATCTGCCAATAGATCAGTTTATGTTTGACTTAGAATTTGACCTTCAGAGCCAATTTCGTCTCGTCTCGTTTGGCTCAATTAAGTAATCTTGTGATTGATTTAGTGGTACTGTTGCATTGCTTATTTTAGTTATATATGTGTAATGTTTCATTTCATAAGCATTTTTCATTTATGTTAGGCCATATCAAAGCATGAGTTAGTACGCAAGTAGGTACATGGTCTCAACCTTTTAAACAATTGAAGTGTACATTTTAAAATGGTAGTCGAACTTCGAACAGATTAGATTAGATGGACTTGTTGGCTTTGTATTAAGATGGGTGAAGTTATGACCTTAGCTTAATTATTTGGTTGAAGATGGATGCGATGGTGGATGGGAGAGGAAGGTGGCGGAGGCATGGGACGTTGGGTTATCCAATCTATGTACAGCTCAAATGCTATAGCTGCTCACATGGTAATTCATAAAATAAATTGTTCTTTCTAGATTAAGATTTGTGATTTATTTTTGGATTGCATTAATTTTTTTGAACAATAGAAATTTAGTGTAATTTTAATTTATAATTTTTTTGCAGTAAAATAAGAATTAAAAATTAGTCACACTAAAACTATGCTACACCATAATATTAATTGAAGTATATAGCATTGGTACTGTAGGAGTACTAAATACTACGGAATATAACATTGATTTACAGCAGCACCACAACATTGTAGTATGCATTCTATAGCATCGAATTTATATGGTATTTAAATTTAGAGGTGAAAAATTATAATTCAAATAAAAAATTATTTTTTATAAACTTTAAATTTTAAATCTTAAATACTAAATTAAAGAATCAAATCAATTTACATTGATGTAAAATCATTTTACATCGATGCTGTAAAATCTACCATGTTAGTACATTGTAAAATACATCGCATAATAAAATTTTATATATTTTAGCGTATACTTACTCCATCATAATATTTATTACATGAAAAATTACAATAAGATATGCCTTTATTCACGCTTCATGTTCTAATATTCAAACAAGTCTTATATCTCTCTTTCATCGAATTAATCATGAAATCGTTAAGGGTTATTGCTCATCATATATGCATGTAACGGTCACATCTTGACACTAAGATCTCGTAATTTTATCTTGAGTGCATGTAGAGAAATACATGTTGTAACTTGTACACCTAACTTCACATGATACGTTAATATATTATGATTTTTAATTAATATGTTTTAATTTTTCATCACAGGCATAAGTTAAAATTAAAAATACATTAGTATATTTTAATTTTTTTTTCTGTTGAAAAATAATTTTTTACTTAAACAAAAAAAGATAATTTCCACCCATGGGAGAACAGGGAGGGGCGGGTGAGAGAGGGTGGCGCCACCAGCCAGGAAAGTCAGGAGATTTGAGTTAGGTTTTCGCTCTTGTGGTGTTCAGACTACAAGAAATCGACTATTGGTCAAGAATTCAAACACCGACGACTGGGGCTCATAAGAAATATTAAAGCGATTGCAGCTTAAATCTGACCTCTTAGCAGACGCGTAACGATGGTGACACTCTTCCTTCGTTATACCGAAGTTAATTGAAAACATGGTCCAATTAACGTTTGACCTCTTATCAAAGCTACTGGGATCTAGCTATTTCAGTTTTCATGAAGAAATAATTAATCAATTTAATGCGGATGGACAATTTCCTGCGGTCACGATTTAGAAGGTCATGATTTCAACATTAATATTTCGAAATTGATGAATAAATCATTTAGGTTCTGTTGTGAGGAAATAAATTTGCAGAATCAGTAGAATAATTAAAAAAAAGTGAAATAAGTAATAAAATAAGTGAGTTAATTTGTTTAAATATTTTGTTAAATTAAAGTTATTTTACAAATAAAATAAAATAATTTTATTTAAAATTAAATCTCAATTAACTAAACGCAAGTAAAAGTAAACTTAGAGTGATAAATTAAATACTTAATCTAATATAAATTTACTAAATCCTGCAACCTAATACCATCTTAATAATTCTTTGATAAAAAGGAGAGAAGCGTAAGGTAACCATAAATCATAGATACGTTCGGATAAACATTGATTGACATGACTGTGGGCGAGGACATGGTGATCAGTCCTTGTCCTTGCATTAATTGGAAGATGGATGGGCAAACTCCCTGTTTGCCGGATCAGGGGATCAATGCAATACTGCAGAGCTTACTCGTAGCGGAGCCGTCGTACTAAGTTCTTTCTTTATTTGCACGTCACATCAGAACATTATGGTAAAAAATTAAAAAATGGAAGCTGAACCACCCTGTCACGTGGTGAATGCAACGATTACCTTCTTTCCGAGGGTTAGGCTTGCGGTTGGCAGGGAAATAACGCATCAGTCAGTCAAAGTAACATCGGTGGTGCGTGTATTTTAGGATTAGTATATATATATATATATATATTAACGAATAGCCATGTATCAACTTAAAAATACAACAGCCCATCAGAATATAATAAGGATCGGTACAAGGCCGAATACAAGAGCCAAGTTGCTGAAAAATAAAGCAAGAGGTTATCTATAAACCATCATTAATGATCATTGTGGCCAAAATGTTAGCTCTCAAAGTCGCTTCTTCTTGTATTTCTCTTTTTCCATGATCTCCAAATTATGACATTAATAGAAATCATCACAAGCCGATGGGATGGGTGGTTGCAAGGGGGTGATAGGAGGTGTACCAGGAGGTCTCAAAGTGTAATGAATTTGTCTCCAGACAACATAAGAAAAGGTGATCACACGTCTTCTCACAAGTGTCACATAATTTATAGGTGGTGTCAATAGGCAATCTCCATCGAGTAAACCTATTAGAAGTAAGTAACCTTTCTTTAGCCATCAGCTAAGATCAACAACTCCACTTGGGAGGAGCTTTTTTATTTCAAATTACCTTCCATATATCAAGAATAGCTCCCTTGGCATGGATAGTGTCTCTAATCTTCTTGGCCAAGAGAGTACTTCGGAAGGATAAAAGACATTTCCACCAAGGGGAGTCTAAAGGAGAAGAGGAGACAATAGCCTAATCCTCATCTTTATTTCATCCAATAGCACTAGATGGAGTCACCAACAGAGACGAGGCAATGGGCCAACTTTGCAAAAGCACATACCTAGAGCTCCTCAAGTCTACAAAGATTGACACCCCCCTCCTAGAGGGGTTTGCAGATGTCTTCCCAAACTATCAGATGAGTTTCCCATCCTAGATAAAATCAACAATCCAGCTCTTGATTTTGTCAAGTGAGGTTTTTTTGATAACAGTGCACGGAAAGCAAAATCTTAAAAGGCCCTTAACTCCCCATTTGGCCTATCTTACCCACCCCATTCTGGAGAGGGTTTTCCTTCTCCGCCCCGCAAGAAGATCCCTAACTTTATCTTCAAGTGCTGAAGAGGGGCTGGCATCCCTCTCAATGACTAAAGAGATTCCTAGGTAACGACAGGGGAATCTACCCTCCAATATGCCCAACAACAAGTAGATATACATTTTATGGCGGCAATGTTTGGAGATGTACACCTAGCTTTTTGCATTATTGAGTTTAAGGTCGATTAAGAGGGCAAGAGTATCCAAAGCATTCTTAATGGCTTGGGCCGAGCGAAGGTTGGCCTTACAGCAAATGAGAACATCATCTGCAAAAATCAGGTGAGAAAGAAAGAGAGTACCCTTGATCCTAGATGGAAGAATCCTACTTTTCTGAGTCTCGTGCTGCAAGAACACAAATAGGACATTGATAACCAGCGTGAAGAGGAGGGGTGAGAGAGGATCACCTTGCCTCAATCTCTATCCAATATGGAGGAAGCCCATAGGAACTCCATTAAGAAGTGTAAACATGTGGGTTCGGAGATGCACATTCAGACCTAATTAATCAAGGTATCATTGAATCCAAATAGATGGAGGGATTTTATTTTAGAATTAGCTTACTTAATGGATTAGAAAAGTGACGTTAAAAAATATAAAATTAATGTTAATCTGTAATTATGTTTACTTGTAAATATAAAATATCAGTTTATCTTTACTTAAGTTATGGTGTTAACTCTTGTAACGTTTACTTACTATTGGTGTTAAGAATATGAAATATGAGAGTTGTCAAAGGGATGAGTGGTGTAAGATTTTAATATAAGTTTGACTAACACCAATTGAAGTTTATATTAGACAAATCCATGTTAAAGAGACTAAATCCAAGTTACCAGTTGAGGGGGTTAAATAGTCAAGTAAACGGAAGTTAACCAACTAGGCCTTGGGTTTTGTTTGGTAAAAAGAATAAGTTTGTGGAATAAGTAGAGTAATAGGGTAGGAGTAAAATAAAAGTTAAAATAAGTGAGTTAATTTGTTTGGATATTTTAGTGGATTAAATTTATTCTACCAAGAAAGTGAAATAACTTTACCCATGGTTAAGTGGAACTTAACTCGCCACAAGTGTAAGTTGAGTTAGGTGGTGCGTTAAGTATTTAACTCGACGTAACTCCACTTAACCCGCCAACCAAGTAGGGCCTTAAGGGTTTTTTTACCTAGAGGTTAAGAAATTGATGTTAAGAAATGTAAAATTAGTATTAACTTTCTTTTTGGTTTACTTGTAAATTGGTGTTAAATTGTAGTGTTAACTTTTATAGTGTTTACTTAAAATGACGTTAACACTAGTTTATGAAAAGTTGATCTAGTTTGGATGTGAGTCTGTTACGAAGTTAACACATATTTTACTAACATTTCTTAGAACTGATGTTTTAAAACAATTGTTAAGCGTTTACAGGTTAATCTCTCAAGTAAACAAAGGTTAACCCTCTAAGTAAACTAATCATAAAAAAATTAATCTAGCATAAACTTATTTCACTCTATTTGTAGAATAAGTTTAATCTACCTAAACCTTCAAATATCAAATTTTACTTAATCCACTAATTTATTTTACTCATTCCCTAATGCTCCTCTACTTATTCTACAAGCATATGCCTCTTACTAAACACCACCTAAAATAATATCAAAAAAATTAATATATCTAAAGTTAAAAAAAATAACTTATCAAACTTAATCATCCAACATTAACATCAAATTATCATATTATATCATATCAAAATTAATATATATCAAAATATACCCACCACAACATATTATATTCATTATAATACATTTACCTTATCACCTCAATTCACTTACACTAATATTATAATATTCAAAATTCATAAACTAACCTCACATAATTCATACCATCATACCAATTATTTTACCTCATCAAAACTTATTTTAACACTCTAACAAATAACTTACTTTACTTATCCCTACAATAATTTCTCTCGGGATAACTACTGTCAAATTATCAAATACAGCCTTACATTTGCGTCTATAAAACGAAGGATATCTTACGTTCTCTACTTTAAAAAAGTCTGCTTTTACGTTATAAGAGGGAATAATCATGGTTATCTGTATTAAAAGAGAGCAACTTGGGTGATGTGACAAGCGATTAATGCTAAGAAAGATAAAACGAAACAAACATAAAAAGAACAGACTAAATTTTCCCTCCTCTCACATTCTTTCTCACATTCATGCCCACACGCATACATGCACGCACACACAGTTTGCAATGAATGGCTATCGTTTAGATTAGTTAAGATGGCCTTTGATCTACACAATCAAGAAATCATAATAATGTTGTTGGAGGTACCTAATCATCAAATTGGGTTGGATGTGATTTACGTCTTAAGGTTTTTATTTATATATACATATTTATTTTCCTTAAAGTTGATATGGATCTGTATTGAAATTAATTGGATATGATTTTTATTAATATCACATCCTAAATTGGACATAGATTTGATCAGGACAAAAGTTGGTACTCGCATTAATTAGATGATAAGACTGTGTCAATATAAATGAAGATTGAATAAAAATATGAATATATTAAAAGCTACAATCATTCTATATCAAACATGGCAACCCACTTCTAATAAAGTCTGTTGTGATCAAATAATAAAGTTTCATGTGATCAAATATTTAAGAATTTACTGCGCATGAATGTGCAATGCATAAGCATATATATTAAGTAAAAATACAATTTTTGGTTAAGCTTCTTTGAATTTTACAAAACTAAAATTGTCAGTTATTTTATAAGTAATTTATAAAAGTTATAAAATATTTACAAGTTTGTCTAATATCATTACGAAATGTTACAAATTTGAAAAATTTTTGAATGTCTTTTTAAGTTCAAAGTTTTTTTTCTAATCATTCTTCCTTTAAAACGAGCATAATAATTATTTCCATTATTGCTAAAATTTGAAGTATGCATCTTTTATTTGTATTATTTGTAAGAATTTTACGTATATATCTCTGTAAATTTATAAAAAAACATATATATCTTTACCTTCCTTGTATTTACATATATACCTTTTATATTTACATATATATCCTCAAAAATATCAATATATTACCATGTATATCTTTTCTGAATTAAGAGACTAAAACTTAAAGAATATTTACACAAAATTCCTTAACATCTTTTTTTCTTCTTCAAAATCTCCCTCCACCACCTCTCGTACTTCTCCCCTTCCTCCTCCGTCTAAATCCTCTCCCCCATCTCCTCCTCTACCACCACTACCATGAGGTTGGCGAACAGCAAGTGCAGAGCAAATGACCTTTGTGACACAAATGTTGACGAGACCTGCAAGTGCTTCATAGGGTATGCATCGGTGAAGCTAGAGCTGTGGAAGCTAATAAAGTGGAGGGACAGGTGCACAAGGAAGAAGGGGTCGAGGTCGATGAGCTGCTCCTTCGAGATCAAGTAGAGGAGGTCGGGGAGTGTAACGACCCGGTTCCCGAGTCCCTACGAGACACGAGAACCGGACCGACTTGACTAATCCCAAGACCCAGTCGTCCAACGAGGAAGTAACCAAAAGACAGTAAAATAAACCACATTCAGCATGAATATAACTAACAGTAAGAAAGTACAGCAGTAAGGAAAGAACTACTACAGTAGGCACCACCACAACAGTAAAACAACATTTATCATATAACAAAAACTGCAGGTAAAGAAGGTACAGCGGAAACAAAACTACTCACTAGAACAGAAACAAAAAGGGGTACAAAGCTGGGGTAACTCTACTGGACCCTACTCGGCCCAGCGTCCTCTGCAGCCGCCGACCCTGGCTGCTCAACACCGGGTCCTGAAAAAGGTAACGAGTGTAACACGTCAGCAAAACGCTGAGTAGAGTGGCAAACTAACTAAAGGCAACAGTAGAGTGTACAGTAGCTATTATGTTCTATTACTTCCTTTATTTACATCTTTCAATTTTTCTCACTATTTCATTTATTTCTCAGATCCTTTACTTGATCTCGAATGTCCTCGTGGGACGATCTTGATTGCAGTCTTTTCCAAAAGTAGAAGTAGCACGTGGTGCTCTCCTGGCCGGGAGAGTCCCCCGTGGTGATCCTACCCTCAGTCAACCACCCCAAGGTCACTGACAGACGTAACGGTGACTACGGCACGCGCGATAAACGCACAGGTAGCTAGCCCGCACTGGCACGCGGTCAGTCGTTTCCGTTAACGGGTGCGCCCAAAGCACAGCACGGAACCAGGGCAGAGCCCTCTCAGTAACAGGGGTCCAACCCCTCCACAGTAACCAAACCTGGGCCTTGCCCCTCCACAGTCCGCGCACCCTCGCCTGACTACCCTGGTTTGCCCTAGTGGGCCTAACAAGTCGGTGAAGGAGGCTAGCAGAACCCCGGGGCCCGTGGGGTAGCTAGTACTCTCCTAACACTACTAGCTCTCCTCGGTACTACGTACACGAGGGCCAGCAAGTCGGTACAGAGCGGCCAATCCTAACCCCGGGTCCCTGGGGCGGCTGGCCCCACTCTGCACTAAACAGGTACAGGTACTTCCCTTGGTACTGCGTACCCAAGAGACAGTACAAACTACATCTCAGTTCCATTCCTTTTTCTTTCCAGGAGTTCCACTCCTGGACTCCCCGTAGGGTTCCAGCTCTTTATTTCAGAACATCATATGTTTCACTTTCCAGATTCACGTTCTCAAATTCCATGATCTCAAACATGTTTCTTTATTCATAACAGGCAGCTGTTAATTAAATTTACAGGCAGCTTTATATATTCCTTTCCATTTTTCCAAGACTGCAGTAATATACATTCCACTAGTTTTTCCATCCTAGGATTCATGCCATATCCTAGGATCTATCATACAATCTAGTTTTCCGGCCCTAGGATTCATGCAACACCTAGGAGCTATCATTCCATATATTTCTCATTCCTAGGATTCATGCAAAGCCCTAGGTTCTAGTTATGGTTCCATACTTTAACAGATTTTATTAATACTTAAAACCACTCTACCAGGTACAACGGGAGTAATGGGGGCGTGATCGGGAATCCCGCGCGCCTCCGCGACTCTCAAGACTGCAACCGAACGAGGTCCTATCACAAGGATCAAACACAAGGAGTGTCTCAAAACAGTGTATAGCTACTGTAGGCGGGTAGAGGAATTAATTCTGAAACGAACGCAACTCGAATCGCGGAAAACGGAGCCCAAACGGGCCCTAAACGGGTCGAGAAAGACGATACTGTGCAAAATCAGACGTCTGGAACTCCCGCCAGACGTCTTAAACGGTGGATCAGAGAATTACCTGTTCAGCGTGGTTTCCCAGACGTCCAGAAGTCTGCAGGGACGTCTTTCCTAGATCCCAGACGTCCGATGGTCACTTCGGACGTTTGGAGGTCACTCCCGCCGTCTGGTACAACTTCCAGACGTCTGATTCGCAAAGGATGACGAATCAGAAAACCTGCGCACAGCCAACCCCCCTCCCTCAGTACGGTCAGTCGACAAAAAGGAAGAAGAAAGCGAAAACTCACCTTTCAGACGTCTGTATGATCTCACAGACGTCGACCTTGCCGTCTGGATATCAATCCAGACGTCTGATTCTGGAAATTTTTCCAGAATCAGAGCCCTGCTCGGCCTCCGCTCGCGACGCCGCCCGCGTCGCACCTCGCGCGTACGCTGCTCCGCCCGCAGCAGGTCCCTCTCCGCGACGCTCTGCGCCCCCTGCGCCCTCCGCTGGCCGGCCAAGCCGCTCCTGGCGAGCTCGCCCTCACGGCAGAGCCCCGCCCTCGCACGCCGCAGCTCCTCCGCGCTCACTGCGGCTGCCGCTGCCGCTGCGCCCTCGCGTCCGCTCGCTCTCGCGCACAGGCAGGAGAAGAAGGAGGAAGATGGTGGAGACGGGAGGGGAGGCGCGCCCCCCCCTTTTAACGCCGCGCGGAGAGGAGAGAGAAGGCGGTCGCAGCCGCCTGCAGCCGCAGAGAAAGAGGGCAGAACGCAGGTCTGCGCGCACAGGCGCGCAGACGAATATCCCGTGCGAGCATAACTGTTCGCCAGACGTCTGTAAACTATCCCGAACGTCTGGTCAGACGTCTGGATGTGATCCCAGACGTCTTGACAGACGTCTGGGCCACCTCCCAGACGTCTTAAAAGGCGTCTGGGGCACGCGCTCGTTACAGGGAGGGACATAGACTCCTTCTTAGGCTCCAGTGCAGGTCCGGGTTCGGGGTTGGTGGTGGTGACTATGTCATCTACGTCGTCTTCGCAGATGGGTTTGGGCTTATTACGAACGCGCGGCTTCAGACGTCTGGGAGGTGGCCCAGACGTCGGACCAGACGTCTGGAACCCCTTCCAAACGTCTGGGATTCGATTTTTTTCGACACGCGCGAACACACCCCCTCTCTTTTTCCCTCTCTCCTGCGGCCGCAGGCTGCGCCCTCTGTCCGCTCTCTCTCCTCCCCGCGCGGCTTTAAAATGCCACGCCCTCTCCCTCACTCTCATCACATCCACCCCCTTCCTCTTCTCCTTCCAGCCGGTGCGCGAGTCGAAGCGAGTGAGTGGCGGCAGCGATAGCCGCGGTGAGCGTGGGAGGAGGTGCTGCGCGAGGGAGGAGGCGCTCGGCCGGAGGGCGAGCTTGCCGGGGCTGCTAGAGCCGGCCGGCGGAGGGAGCAGCAGGCGTCCGGGGTGACGCGGGAGGCCTGCTACAGCTCGAGCAGCAGGTGCACGAGGCACGGCGCGGCCGTGCGTCACGAGCGGAGGGCGAATCGCGCCCTGATTCTGGAATTTTCTCCAGAATCAGACGTCTGGGCTTTCAACCAGACGACGGGGAAGATGTCTGGAGGACTATCCAGATGTTTGGTAAGTAAGTTATTTTCGTACCTTCTTCCTTTCCTACGACCGTCCGTACTGAGAGAGAGAGAAATGGGTACGCGCAGGGTCTGAGATTCGCATCCAATGCGAATCAGACGTCTGGCTGCAGTGCCAGATGACGGGAGTGACTTCCAAACGTCCGGGGTGACCATCGGACGTCTGGGAACTAGGCCAGATGCCCCCGCAGGCTTCTGGACGTCTGAGAGATCACGCAGAGCAAAGGTAACCTCTGATCCACTTTTTAAGATGTCTGGAAGAGGTTCCAGACGTCTGATTTTGCACTGTTTCGTCGTTTTCGACTTGTTTAGGACCCGTTCAGAGTCCGTTTTCCGCGTTTCAGGTTGCGTGCTTCTCGAAATTTAATCCTCTACCCGTCTACAGTAGTTATATACTGTTTTGAGAAACTCCTTGTGTTTGATCCTTGTGATAGGATCCAGTTCCGTTGCAGTCTCGGGGGTTGCGGAGGTACGCAGGATTCCCAACCACACCCCCAGTACGCCTGTTATAACCGGTAGAGTGGCTTTTAAGTTTATTGGTATAATCTGTTAAATTATGGAACCATAAATAGAACCGAGGACATTGCATGAATCCTAGGAATGAGAAACTAGAATGAATGGTAGATCCTAGGGTGTTGCATGAATCCTAGGGCTGGAAAACTAGATTGTATGATAGATCCTAGGGTATGGCATGAATCCTAGGATGGGAAGAACTAGTGGAATATATGAATACTGCAGTCTTGGAAAATGTGGAAAGGAAATAATAGCTACCTGTAAATTGGTTTAACAGCTGCCTGTTATGAATAAATGAGCATGTCTGAGAATATGGGATGCATGAACGTGAAACTGGAAAGGTGAAACCTGAATGTGCTGAGTTAAAAGAACTGGAACCCTACGGGGAATTAGGAGGGAACTCCTGGAAAGAGAAAGGAATGGAACTGAGAAAGAAAGACGTGGTAGTGTGCTGTCTCTTGGGTACGTAGTATCAAGGGAAGTACCTGTACCTTTTTAGTGCAGAGCGGAGCCAGCTGCCCCAGGGACCTGGGGTTAGGACTGGCCACTTTGTACCGACTTGCTGGCCCTCATGTACGTAGTACCGAGGAGAGCTACTAGTGTAGGGAGGTACTAGTTACCCCACGGACCCCGGGGTTCTGCTAGCCTCCTACACCGACTTGTTAGGCCCACTGGGCAAACCAGGGTAGTCAGGCGAGAGTGCGCGGACTGTGGAGGGGCAAGGCCCCTGTTTGGTTACTGTGGAGGGGTTGGACCCCTGTTACTGAGAGGGCTCTGCCCTGTACTAGTTCCGTGCTGTGCTTTGGGCGCACCCGTTAACGGAAATGACTGACCGCGTGCCAGTGCGGGTTAGCTACCTGTGCGTTTATCGCGCGTGCCGTAGTCACCGTTACGTCTGTCCGTGACCCTGGGGTGGTTGACTGAGAGTAGGATTACCACGGGGGACTCTCCCGGCCAGGAGAGCACCACGTGCTACTTCTACTGCTCGGAAAAGATTGCAATCAAGATCGTTCCCACGAGGAACATTCGAGATCAAGTGAAGGAGCTGAGAAATAGATAAATTGTGAGACAATAGAAAGACGTAAATAAAGAAAGTAACAGAACATAACAGCTACTGTACACTCTACTGTTTTAGTTACCACTCTACTCAGCGTTTTGCTGATGTGTTACACTCGTTACCTTTCAGGACCAGGTGTTGAGCAGCCAGGGTCGGCGGCTGCAGAGGACGCTGGGCCGAGTAGGGTCTAGTAGAGTTACCACTGTTCTCTTATATCTCTTTTTATTTCACTGTAGTGAGTAGTTCTTGTTACCACTGTACTTTTCTTTACCTGCAGTTCATATTATGTTATAAATGTTGTTCTACTGTTGTTGTGGTATATACTGTAGTGGCTTCTTTCCTTACTGCTGCATTTCCTTACTGTTAGTTATATTCATGCTGAATGTGGTTTATTTTACTGCTCTTTTGGTTACTTCTTCGTTGGACGACTAGGTCTTAGGATTAGTCGAGTCGGTCCGGTTCTCGTGTCTCGTAGGGACTCGGGAATCAGGTCGTTACAGGGCTTAACGGTGAAGGCATTGGTTTTGACGGGGGGTTCGATGGGGTTGCTAGGGCTCTAGACCTCCATGGGGTCCAAATCGGGCACGGTGGGGTGGTTCTCCTCCGCGACAGTGGGGGATCTATCCTCGGCGGGTGTCCCATTGATGGGAGAGTGATTGGAGGTGGGGGATTCTCGTCGACAGAGGGGGAGGAGGGGAGGGGGGTGTCAGAGGTGGTGTCGACCTTTCGCTTCTTAGCCATTGGAAGGGAAGGGGAGGAGGAGGAGGGACGGAAGCAGTGAGATTAGGGTTGGGGTTGGGGGGATTGTTAGGGAAGGTCATGGCAGTGGAGGTAGGGGAGGTATTAAAGAGGTGGGGGTTGGTGGGGTGGGGTTCGAGAGAGAGAGAGAGGGGTGGAGTGTTGGGGTGCTGTTTGGGGGAGGTGATTTTGTGGGTCAAGGAGGATCGAAAAGAGGATGGTGGTGGTGAGGCTTTGTGGGGAGGGGAGGTATAGTTGGAGGGGTCAAGAGATGTTGGGTTAAGGGAAGAAGGTGGTGATGTTGAAGGAGAGGCCAGAGGATTGGTTGGAGGAAGGAGGAGGGGTCAGAGGAGGTAGCTCAAAGGAGGAGAGGTTGGGGAAGAGGTCAGAGGAGGAGCAAGAGGAGAGGGGGCCAAGGTGAAGGGAAGGTGAGGAGCATGAGTTTGAAAAAGTGACAAAATAGAATGATATTTATATAATTTTTTTATTATTTAGTCTTCAAAGTTTACAATGATATCCAAATAAATAAATACATATGTTTGGAGGTATATATATAAATACAAAAAAGGTGAGGATACATGCATCTTTTTAAACGTTTATAGAGATATATATATAAAAATCTCTTATTTGTATGATTATTTCAAAATAGCTTAAAATCATGGTGGCACATTTAGCTTATTTAAGCCTGTGATTATTTTTCCTTTTCCACTCAAATGCATCCATTCCTCTTATTATTGACTTGTTAATCAAACTACCTTATCAAGATAGTGCCATCTTCTCGAACCCCCATTTTAGTGCTTTCTAACTTAGGGTTAAGTTTCCTCATCGGAAATTTTTAACCAACCAATTAAGTAACAAAATAGAGCAATGTAACTTTACTTTCATCAGTAATATTGATGATATTCGATTCCCCCAAGATTGGCTATTTGGGCCATCAGAAAACCTAAGATGCCTAAAGTGACATTTCGATTGAGGCACACCATGGTTCTTATAAGAAATATAAACCATAGATCCCACCTGCTTGAACAAATCTCAATTGCATCAAGTTCTACAATGGGCATCTAGTAGTTGTCTAATCCAACTAGTTTTCTCCATAAAATTGTACTTGACCAAAGCTAATCTAAAGGTAATAATAAAATAGATGTGGGTTGGGAAACGTAAAAGTTGACATAAAAAGTGATGTAAAGGGTTATAAATATGGTCCATACTTTAGGTATCTCCTTTTTATGTAAAAAAGTATCCACACATGATAGGGTCAATCACTATTGAAATCAACAACAAGTCACTTTTATATGGGTGCAAATTACTCAAATCACCTTCGAAACCACTTTACACTGGTATAAAATCAGTTTACATCTTCGAAATAATTTTACACTAGTGCAATCTTACTTTGCACCGATGTAAAATTAAATTCCATGTATTTCTTCACTTATGACAAGTGATTTTACACTTAAAAAGTAATTTTTCACCTTAGAGTTTAGGGTTTAGTCTTTAGTGTTTAGGGTTTAGGTTCCATAAACCCTAAACGCTAAATCCAAAATCCTAATCCCTAAGGTGAAAAATCACTTCTCATACGTGAAATCACTTTCCATAAACCTAAATCCTAAACCCAAAACCCATTGGTGAAAATCACTTTGCACGGGTGCAAAATCATTTTGCACAGGTACAAAATCACTAGATCACACCAGATCACCTTTAGAATAATTTTACAATTGTGCAAAATAAGATTGCATTAGTGCAAAGACACCTTAGAATGATTTGTCATTGGTACAAAATTACTCGGAATAATTTATCATCGGTGCAAAATAATTTATCACTAGTGGAAAGTTATTTATCACTTGTTGAAATGACCCGTTGCCTTTTTTGGTTGGTTAAAACATCTGGATTAGCCATCAGACGTCTGGATAGAGGTTGGACTTCTGAAAGCAGAAGAACCGTACCTTGTTTTCTTTTCCGCGTGTGCCTTGCACACGCACACCCCTCTCTCCTCACCCCAAACCCTAACCCTTCCTATTTAAACCCCTCCACCCCACTCCATTTCCACTACCTCCTCATCCTTCCCCCGGTCTGCTGACATGCCACCAACAACCTCCTTTCCTCCATTTGCAGCCGTGTGCGGAGGAGAGGCACTCGCGTGAGGAGGAGGAGAGAGGGATAGAGAGTGTGTGCATGGGAGAGTGAGGGCGTGGGAGAGAGGAGGAACGCTTGGGGAGCTTAGGTGCGTGGTGGGAGAGCTCGCGCGAAGGGAGCTTGGGCGACCGGAGGATGGCTGTGGGAGCTCGGTGGAGCTTGAGGAGTTTGGAGGCTTGAGGGGAGGAGTCGTGCGAGGAGGAGGAGGTCGCGAAGGTGAGCTTCGTGACCTCCTGAAGCTGATGGCGTAGCAGTTGCGGGCGGTGCAGAGGGGTCCGCGCAGAGGAGAAGGCTCGCGAGAGTTCTGGGTACTGGATATTTTCCAGTATCAGATGTTTGGAGCACATCCTAGACGTTTGGAGTAGCAGGGGACATCCAGAGCTGAAGCCGGACGTCTGAAAGCACACGTAGTGCCAAGGTACGTGCTTCTGCACGATTTCCAGCCATGCAGGTCGTACTGCAGGGTTGTGTTTAGCCGTTTTTAGTTTTGCGCATGTGTATGCAGGGGCAAAGCATTAGAAAGGTGTGGGGTGCGCCCTTCGAGGTGTTTTTGGACGTCTAGATACATCACCAGACGTCTGACCGTACCTCCAGACGATTGGAAGGAGAGTCCAACGTCTGGAACTCTCCTCAGACGATCGTGGAAGGATCCGGACATTCAAGGAACCCGCAAGAAACTCAGGGTGAGTACTGACGTCTTTTAAGATGTCTGGAACTAGTCCCAGATGTCTGATTTTAGACAGTGTGAGTGTTTTTGGCCCGTTTAAGGCCCAAGCGGAATTAGATTTCCGCAAACGAACTACCGTTGATTTTCGCTTGAGTTTCTTTACAAGTTAGTGTCACTTGTATACGATTTTGAACTCGTTTGATGTGGTTGGTCGGTTGTATAGGTCTTCAGCCAGTCGAGTACGTGGAACCCACGGAAGTGACGGGATCTGCGATCCGAGTCCCCATTCCTCCCGTGTTTTCCGGTTGAGTGGTTTACATTAATATTATGATTTAAACAGATGAACTGCATGTTTAGAATAACTTGAATGAACCCTAGGGTAGGAACAAATGAATATGGTTGAGCTACAATGTTTACTTAAGATGCATATAGAACTTTAAATGCTAGCAAATGTATTGGTTATTTTAATGTGATGCTTTGTTAGTTAAAAAATCATGAGCTTCCTATTTTAAGAATGAAACCAATAATGCAAATAGAGAGATCTAAAAGTTTGGAATATGAAACGAAAGGAATACCAGCATGAACCCTATGGGGAATTAGTAGGAGAACTCCAGTAGATGGGAAGTGAGCTAGCTCTTGTGTACGCGATACCAAGGAGAGCAACTGTCCCTTTAGTGTAGAGGGGTACTAGCCGCCCGTTGGGTTGAGCTTCGAGGTCAGGCTTAGTCACTCTACACCGACTCTATTTGGCCCTTGTGTACGTGGTACCGAGGTGAGCTGCTTGGTGTAAGGACGGAGCTAGTCGCCCCAAGGGGCCCGGGGTTAAGACTAGCCACCCTACACCAACTCTTGTTAGGCCCACTGGGCAAACCGGGATAGTCGAACAAGGGTACGCGGATTGTGGAGGAGCAAGACCCCTGTTCTGAGAGGGCAAGGCCCTGTACTGTTCCGTGTTGTACCTTTAGGCGTACCCGCTAACGGAAACGACTGACCGCGTGTCAGTGCGGGATAGCTACCCGCGTGTTTATCACGCGTGCCGTAGTCACCGCTACGTCGCGACAGTGACCTCGGGGTGGTTGATTGGGTGTAGGACTACCATGAGGGACTTTCCCGGCCAGGAGAGCACCACATGTACATCCTACATCATGGAAAAGACTACAATCAAGATCGTTCCCGAGAGGAACAGGCCAGATCAAAAAATGATTAATAAAGGAGCAACAAATTAGAACTACTTGGTTGAGCTAAATAAAAATTGATAGTTATTTAATTACATTAATTAATTATTTACCTTAATTACATATAAATGGCTGAATTATCATTCTACTCAGCGTTCGCTGACTTCGAAAATTTTATAACCTTGTTCAAGTTAAGGAGTTGAGCAGCCAGCACCACTGACTGCAGAGAGAGCTGGGCTCAGTCGAGCCCAGCCTTAGTTGCATTTTCTTTCTGTTTCCTTAGCTTCTATTGTAGTAGTGAGTATTCTGTTCTATATAATACTGTTTCAGTACTTTCCTCTCTCATAGTTGTGATGGCTTATAACATTGATACACTGTTTACTCTGTTTCTTTTACTGTCTCTTAATTATTTTTCTACTTAGTTACATTGCATATGTGGATGTGAATTATTGATTGCTTTTGGTTGTTTCTCGTTGGACGACTAGGTCTTAGGATTAGTCGAGGTGGGTTGATCTCGGATCTTGTAAGGATCTAGGATCGGATCGTAACATTGGTATAAAATTATTTATCACTTGTATGTTTTAATTTATAGTGTGATGATTTTTTTCAACAAGATAAGATCCATCAAGTAACAAATCTTATGTTATTATATTTTTTTATATTAAATATAATTATCAAGTGGAGCTTGCATTCACATCACCTTATGTTATTTTTTATGTCAACTTTTATATTTATCTTGACTAACAAAATAGAGATTTGGTACAAGGATTTTCTTTCCAATATAAAAGATGATTGGAAGTATAATAGAAAGTATAACGGTTAATAAAATATATGAAAGTATTATTCTATAACAGTATAATAGAAAGTATAACATTACACGCTCAAGAAAAATCTAATAATAAAATAGAAAGTATAACAGTTAATACAGTTCAATTCTTCTTCACCCACGTCAAATGGATTCTTGCTCAAGTGTGGGAGAAGTTTGCTTATAAATAATATGAAGATTGAGATGATTTAGTGCAGGGCATTGGCAATGTCTTAATTAGGGTCTCGTGGAGTAGAAGAGAAGGTTCAACAAGAATTTCTCAAAGTTCGTAGCTATATTGCTTTTATTTTGATTTGATCAATTTTGGTGTTTGTTTTAGTTTGTGTTATTGGTTTGTTTTCCTTTTGGGAGATGTTGTTGTCCCGCTAAGGTGATTGATTTGGAAAATATGCGTGATGTCGGGTTTATTACAATTGAGTAGTATCTGGATTGTTATCTCTAATTCTCAACTTTGTTGTATTTCTTGTCGTATCTACGAGCATGTTGTGGTGATTGGATCTTTAATCGTTGCTTGATTTTCATGTTAGTGATGTATTTTTTTCTTTTTTGTGTTTTTATACACAGGTTGAAGTCTTGTGTCGTTATTTCCTTCCCCTTCGGGAATGCAGTGACTCATATTCTGTATCTTTACATCACTGTATGGTTTTCATCCGTGTTCAATGAAAAACTCCCTTGTAAAAAGAAAAAAAGAAGAATTTCTCAAAGAAAATATATGCAACCTAACAAGCTGTGACGGAGAAAGATAACTTTTTACAGAATTTTACTTGAAAATATATAACATTAGAAACATATTTTCAAAATTTTTTCAACCTCATAAAAAAACCACGATATGAGTTAACATCGAATATAGTTAAAGTTGGATTGGAGATCTAAATGCAAATAAAAGTAAAAAAGAAGAACAAAAAGGAGAAGAAGAGGAAAACATACACCCCTCCTCACATACACCTTTTCCTGTCCCCCAACTCCCCCTCTGATATACGACCAATCGTTGCAATCGTCGCTCGCTCGATAGCTCCAATTCCAAACTCTTCTCATCTCAAAAATAATGGACTAAAGGTCCGTTTGGTAAGAGCCAGTAAACTTCATAGGGGAATCTAGATACATACAAAATGTACAAGAACATCTTCATAATATCGGATGCTTATGGAGTCTTTCATATTAAATAAAAATGACATTTTATTTCTATATATATATATATATATATATATATATATATGGGCCAACTCAAGCTTGATGGTAAATTTGGGCTGAAGGTCTAAGATGCCTGCCATCGATCTTAGTCCAACGTGACCCACGAACCTATTGAAATACGCAGTCCAATGCAGGAATGCCCAGCCTTAACATAAGGCCCATCAATCATCCTTTTTTTTAAAGGTAGGGAGGCATTATTAAGCTTCTTCCTATTATACATATTTTAATTTGTACACATGACATGGCCCATCAACCTTCCATATATCTTAGTAGTGGGCATCAATAAGCTTCCCACCATACATATAAAAATGGTGCTGCAAAATGTTCAGCGCAGTAGGTTGTATAGCCTGGCAGTGGAGTAGACCCTCTTTTTTTTTTTTTTTTTTTTTTTCTTTTTTGTGATAAAGGAAAATGTGGTGTGCAGAGTTTTGTATAACAAATCTCACAAAAAGGACATATGTCAATCATGTCCCCTGCCAAAAATGGATCTTGCGGCCGGAAGGTAGATTAGTCAAAACTTGGTCTATTTCCTCAACGTCCAGTGGTTGCCATCCCTTATATGAGATCTAGTGTTGTGGTAAATATAGTTACAACCAAATTATAACCCAATTGCCACTGTCTTTGAGCATTGAGCACAAACCATGGAAAATCCCAATTTTGTTATTGTACTATATACAACGTAAGTAAGGAGAGCACTTTATCCAGTGTGGATCTGATTTTTTTTCTTTTCATTTTCTTTTTTTTAAGACAAAAATTGGGATATCTTCGATTAAGAGATTCGTGAGCTATAGTTAAGAAAGCTATTTTGAAGGAGATGCTTAGGGAGAAGATTAATACGACTCCACCTGCTAAGTAAGAAAATTTCCAAGGATTCTGGAGAGGGATCTCAAGCCTATCAGCATCCATAATACTCTAGCGAGCTAACAGAGGCTGATGCACTGAATAAGCTAATGCGGAAATGTAACATTAATTTAAAACTTTGCGCTTTTCTTCTTAAAGTAAATATTATCGGTAATATTTATTTTTGAATTTTTAATATCACCGCTATAATATGAAAGAAAACAGTGTAATTTTATTTTCTAAAAGGCACGTGAACCTAGTGGTGAGAATGGCTGTTGTGTACCCCCACATCCATGAGATTGTCATGCTGGCGAAGGAGGTCATCAGTTGCATGTCTACGTGAAAAGAAACTTCACGGATATATTGCTTGACTCGAAAGAGGGTTTTGGTTGTGAGCTTTATCTTTGATCTTTTATCCCAATTGTAATTTCCGTTTAAGTTTCTTTTATTGATTAATTTGTATGTTAATACCACCGTTGTAAATATGAACCCTCACCTTCCGTTCCACTGCAATTTGAAACGGATCCTCATTTCTTATTTCCTACTCATCCTTTGAACCGAATTGTTGTTCTGGTCAAGAGTCAAAACAAATGACGTGTGCTACACCTGTGGATTCCAAGTCAACGTACATACAATTGCCACGGATTTGAGTTTTGTCAATCTTAATTTTCGATTCAGTAGAGCTTTTTAAACCTTTCTAATAGGGTATTTGTTCTGCCCTCAACTCTCGAAAACCCTAGAACAATAGCTGCTTGACTTGCGTGTGGGACCCTTGATGCCACGGTAGGCCAATTGGTGTCTACCCCCTCTTACTTCTCAACCCTCTTGGGTAGAGACTCATTCAACACCTCCTTCTTGCTGCAAAACTTGCATTCACCACCCGCATAAACCGTCGAGCTCGACCTTGCTCCTCTCTCTTTTCAAAGTGGCTTGCCTTTGCTGCTTCCCAGTGACCGTGGAGATGGTTGGGTCTCTCGTGCAGCGACTCCAATTCTTTGTTGTCAACTCCAACTATTTATCATTTGGGAATGAATTCGATTGCTTTGGTGTCTACCCCTCACTCATCTCTATCCTCACATCTTTCTAGCTCCTCTTTTATTTTTTTTTTCTCATGGAAAGGTAAATGTGAGTAGTCACGAGATTTGATCCCATGACGTCTTGAATCTCAATCCAATGCTTTACCACCAAACCAACCGCATGGTGGAATATTTCTAGCTCCTTTGCTCCATTCTCCACCTCTATCGCCTCCACCTCCCCCATCCAAACTACCACACGTGAGACTACCTCGACCAGCACCATCCTTCACTCCCACCATAACCAAGTGCATCCAACGCCACTGTGACCCTGCCATGCACGCAGTTGCTATACCAAAAAATACAAATAATATGCATTGAAGAAAAACATGTGCATTAATATAATTAGGCTCCTTAAACAAGTCAAGATCATACTCATTTATAAATAGGTCGAGTTGGGATCAACTCGTTTATCAAATGAGTCTACATATCCTAATTCAAACTTAATTTACCTAAACCTACCAAAATCTAACCCAACCTATTTAAATAAATAGGTAAATCCACTTAGGCAGGTAGGTGGGTGAAACATGTTAAATTAAATAAATTAAATATGTTAAAAGTAGGTTAATAGGTTAAATTAAATTAAATAAGTTGGATAAATTTGTGGGGGTACAAATGAAACCCGAACCATTTATGTAAATGGATTAAAGCCTGTTTAACTTAAATGGATTTGAGTTGATTATCCATGTCAAAAATGAGTTAATTTGATTGGTGCTGTTTCAATTTTTCGATGACCCTTAATATAATGTGTGAGAATGTAAATAATGTATCACCACACACAAATAATGTATCATGATACAAATATTTTATACATTTATACGATTGTGTATAAATGCAAAAAATATGCACCGTTGTAAATATGGATGAAATGGATCTAATACGACTCTGAATATCCAATGACCATATATAAATATCCTCACATTTGAATCACTAAGAAAAAAAAAATAGAAAAGCTTTCTAGAAGTTTATTTTCTAAACACCTAGATAATTATAATATTATTTAGATATTTAATTAAAACAAACCTCAATGTAAAATTTATCATGAGACTTCCTTTAAAAACGTTTGGACCGAATGTCTTGAAACGATGCATCAAAGTAGATCTTTCTTGATGTTAATATGATTGAACATCTAGATAATATTATAGATACGTAGATGCAAATCTATACGTTATGCGTTTGAATTATTTTTATGTATATTATATCTGTAAGACTCAAATTATTTACACCCTTTAATAATAATTTACACATGATTTGACCTAGTTTATTGTATTCTTTGACCTAAACAGATTTACTAACCCCCAATTATATTTGTAGAAAGATTGGAGCCCGTAATATGCCCGCATTTTATGGAATATTTATCCTTATCAATCGTATCCTATGTTAACATTTGATTTATATTTATATCCAATTTTTATCTAAACCAAATTCATATTTAATTTTCTTAAGGTATGGTAATACAAAATTGTATTCGATCACCACCGTAGCCAAAGCTATATTCATCTTTAGGAAAATAAATATTAATATAGAAATAGTTATGCTTTCAAAAATAATATATAGAAATAGTTATGTCTGATCTATATCTAATTCGATTTCATCTCTTATTTATAAAGGATCCTATTGTTAATAGAC
The DNA here is from genome assembly GCA_037157565.1 of Thalassia testudinum. Lineage (NCBI taxonomy): Eukaryota > Viridiplantae > Streptophyta > Magnoliopsida > Alismatales > Hydrocharitaceae > Thalassia > Thalassia testudinum. The sequence goes on along the minus strand of JAZHRO010000022.1, from coordinate 62,934,200 downwards.
TACATGCACCAATGCAAATAATGTGTACATATGCAACAGTATGTATTAATCTAAATAATGTACACTAACTGCATCAATATTCAGATTATGACATTAGTATGCACATCATTAAATCATTTTATATTAGTAATCTCATTATTTACATCAAGATAAATTATTGACACGTATGATACACTCTTTCTTTGGGAGAAAGGGGAAGAGGAGGGAGGAGCTAAAGAGGTGGAGGAGGGGCAAGAGAAGGGATTGAAAACGAACATGTGGAGGTGATGGAGAAAGTGATGTTTGAGGAAGGAGACGGGAAGGGGTGGAGGTAGGAAGTTGAAGATTAGAATGAGAAAGGTGGTTGTGACAGGGAAGAGGGGCTTATAAAAAGTAAGGACATGCTAAATAGAAGGTAAGGCATGTTGGGGTTATCTATCTTGGCGAGTTAAATTAGTTGAAGTTCATATAACATGTGATTTTTCCTCTAATGGAGAAATCTAATGAACATGTTGATGCATTATTATAGGTGACTTAATATAATTAGAATGATGTACTACGACCTAGTCGGACACATACGTTGATAGATATTAAAGTTATAAATAATTTAGATCGATAATTTTAATAAATTATTGATCCTAAATTACCTTTATGCTATCTAATAAAATATTTCTAATTTGAGAGAAATGATCATTGGTTCTGTTTTTGTCTGTATAGTTAGTATAGTCGTTGTGGTATATAACAAAATAGTTATCAGTTTAATACAATTTATTACTCGGAATGATAAGTTTCCTGAGGTCGAATTCAATGAGCAACTATAATTCTAGAAGCCTATAAATTCTCAATATAAGGTTTTACAAAAATTAAGAGAGAGAAAGAATTGATTTTTTCTTCTTCTCTTTCTGTCTTCTTCTTTGCTTTCTCTTTTTTCTTTTCTTCTTCCTGTATTCTTCTTTGCTTCTTCCTGTCTTCTTCTTTTTCTTTCTTCTTCTCTACTTCTGTGGTTCCTCTTTCTCTTTCTCCTTTCTTCCTCTTTGATTTTATTCTCTTCTTCTTCCTTGCGGCTGCAGAGGCTTCTTCCTTCTCTCTGATTTCCTTCAGCTGCTAAGTCTTCCTCCTTTCTTCATCTTTAGTTTTCTTCTTTCTTCTTTTCTTCTTCTTCTTCTTTTCTTCTGCTCTGGCAGTTCCTCTTCTCTTTCTTTCTCTCCTGTCTTCTTTTTCTTCTCTGCGTCTTCTTTCTTCTTCTTCTTCAGTAGCTGCAGTTTTTCTTTGCTCTGGCTACTAACCCTCCGACGTCTGACTCGGCACTCAGACGGCTTAACTGTGCGTTTGCTACAGTGCGGCTCCTCTTTTCTTCCTTTGGCTCCTTTCCTTCCTTTCTTCTTCTTCTTCGCCTGCTTCTTCCTTCCATCCCGCACACACATACACAGATCAGTGCAAAACCTACCCCTACCCCTTCCCCGCGTCTCTCTCTCTCTGGATCTCTCTTTGGAAAGCTCTCCCAGAGCCGGGTAATCGAGTCGGGTTGCGCGCCCGGGTCCAGGCGCGCCGGCGTGAGTGGTGCGCGAGGAGTGCACAGGCAGGATAGTCGAGTCGGGTCACCAGGTCCGCGTGGGTAGTGCCGCGGACGAGGCACGTGAATAGGTGAGGGACCTCACCCCTGTGTGACTGAAGGTAAATGGCTAAGGTCACATTTTCAATTTAAGTGTGGGCGCGAGGCCACACACTTACGAGGTGGGACTAAAGTCCCACCTCTGCTCCGCGCGCCCGCAGGCGAGAAGCAGCCGTTGATTTGGGCAGCAGCGAAGGTTTCACGCTCCCAATCGAGAACTTGGGCACCTTCACTGGCTTGCCCCGCGTCACCTGGAGCTCACACCTGGAGAGGAGGAGACCTGGAGTTGCCTGCGAAGAAGCTCCAGCAGCTCGTCAATGGCGGTGAAGAGGTTAAACCCTGAAATCACGAAGACGACCTCCCGGCCATGTTAGACAACACAGGGAGCTTCGCCGAAGTGTGGCGAAGGCAGTGCGAGGGTCGACGAGGTGCAAGAGCACCTGTGTCCGTGTGCCTAGGGCAGACTGTGTGTGCGGAAGTGGGTGTGTTCGGGGGGTGGTCGGGAGGTGAAGGGCGGTGAATGGAGTAGGGGAAACACTTAAGTGGAGTGAGGGGGAGCTTCTGGGCTTGTCGGCGAGGGGTGGAATGGACTGTGGAGGTGGGGCGACCTCGCCGGAGATGGCGACCAGAGGTGAAGCAGATGGGGGTGGTAGTGGCAATCGAGGGGTCTGAAATGCTAATTGAATAAGGGAAAAGTGAGAGGAGGGTAAGGGGAAGGTTCCTACCTACTTAGTCGACGAAGAGGGAGAGGAAGACGTCCGACTCGTGCCTGCCGGAGCTGGGGACGAAGGTGCCCAAAGGAGGAGTAACGGCGACGAGGAGGAGATCTGGAGACGCCAGCTGGTGCGGCCTGGCGTGGGAAGATGGGGCAGAGTGGGCTCTTCTGTAGGTATGGCAGCAGAGCAACGAGGAGGAGGAAAGATCACTGGAAGCTTGGGTTGTCTGACCGGAGAGGGGAGAGACGAAATCGAGGGTTTTTCTCTGCCAAAACTAGCTTGCCTTGGTCGAACGCCCCTGTCGCTCCTTATAAAGGCGTTGGCGAGGAGAGCGACCCGAGGGAAAGACATGCAGCGCACGTCGGAGATGGCCAAAGAAGGAGACCCATGCCTTTCGTGCGTTTGCACGAGAGGCATGGCCTGTTGCAGAGGTCAGGGGAGGGTCCCTGCGATAGAAGACGACGCAGGGAACCTCCCGTTTGTTCTTGAGAACGGGCATCATGCCCTGCGCTGCGCCAACCTCCGCGCAAGGTTGTCGGAGGTATGGTACTGCTCAGAAATGGAATGGAGGACCGTTCTGCAGAGAACGAAGAGAAAGATAGGGGGTCATTTGCAAGGATTTCAAAAGATAAGGGTCAAAAAGTAATTCAAGAGGACCAATTTGTAAATTCGGTCAAGATGGTCTTTTCTTAAGCTCAAATTTTTATACCAGCCTAAGTTGAACATAAGGATTTTAATAGTGAAATTTGATTTTAGGTTGGACCATGTTTGACCGGTCAATTTGCGCAAAAACCTAAATTAAGTCATAAATTAGGCATGGTTCTCATTTTAGGTCAAAATAGGTTGCAAAGGTAAAATTGATGGTTCTAAACCCTAGAAAATATTTTTCCATGAATTTTAGAGGGTTTAGTTGATTTTTATCCTGTCTCGAACCTCGTGAATTAAAGTGGATTTGTTTTAGGGTTACAAAATGTTATTTAATTCATAGAAGTTGCTATAACCCTTTTTAGATCTGATCATCCCACTTCCCTCTTTATTAAGCTCATTTGACCTTCGTTTAGACCCTTAATTACCCTTTTTGCGCACTGCATTGGTAAAATTACAGTTTTATCTCTTATGATTTGTCTTATTCTTTAATTCAGAATTCTCTGAGTTAAGCCTCTCTTTAGATTTTGTAGAAGCTTCTTCACACTTATTTAGATTAAATTGTGGCAATTAGGATTTATGATGAGGCTCTTATCAATAATCTTCTCAACTAAAAGATAAACGTTAGAGCTATCCTAGGTTAAAATAGGGAATTGACTTTGTAAGGATAAGGCATAGAAAAATCTTCTCTTATCGCTTTTATGGAGAAAATGTATCTTTTTGACATGAAAAAGATACATTTCTCTATTTAAGTAAACACATTTGGTAGGTGCTATATACTCTAAAGTTGCGTATATAATAGTCACAACTCACAAGATATACATTGGATCCTACTTCTTCTGATGATATGAATAGAACGAAAAATGTATTACCTCGATGAGCACTTGTGCAAATGACCTCATAATAATATTTTTATCAACCAATCAAAATATGTCTCTTTTTATTTTGTGCTCCCTACCAACAACTCCATCCTTCTAAACTCTTTTTATTTCACGCTCCCACTCAACAATCCATCCTTTTAAACTTTTAAGTTGTCTAACCATTAGCTAGCTCATCTCAATCAATGCCATGTTGATATACAGAAAGGACACTCTTTCATCTTCATCTCCCCTCTCCCCCCCTTTTCTTGCGACAGGGAACCCAAAATGTCATGGGGCTCCAATCGGCTGGCGTTGGTTGATTGGAGCCCTTGCCACCTCCTCTAGACCTCCCCCCTCCCTCCCCTGACCTTCCTCTGCCTCGATGGAAGATGCCTTGTGACATGCAAATCTAATGGTGCTCGCCCTCCTCTGTTGTGTTGATTGCAGTTGCCTCCCTTCTCGCTAGTGAACAATGGCATGGGGATGATGGTGGTGGCGCTCGTGCTGCACGCGAGAGCGTGCACGGTTCATCGGCATGGTGCTCATCGTGGCTTGCCACTGCTCCGTCGTTTGTCTTTGACATCAGTGGTGCCATTGCGATGCTCGTCGGAATCCGCCATTGACTGATTCGATGGTGCGATGCTCGTTAAAGCTGTGTGGCTGCGTGGTCTCACCTAGCTGGAGCTTTGATCTGCTGCTACTGCAATGAAGCAACACTAGGTGGCAGGCTGCGGTGATGATTGATTGTTGTTGTGGTTGTTCTTTGTTGTTGTGGGTGGTGTAAGGTCTTCTTTTTTCTTTTTTTGTGTTGTTTGGTGTTGATTAGGGACCACATGTGAAATGACCCTTTCCTGGGGTCGTTTGGCCTTTCCGGAATCCGTAGGGGTTTTCCTGCGATTTTAAACCCCCTTGGGTTTTGTTTTGAGACTTGGGAGGAAGAGAGGATAATTGTAGGGGTATCCCTGCAATTTTTCCTTACCCCACCATCCCTCTTCCATGACACCCTCACCTCACCTCCCTCACCACTCCATCCCTCTCCTGCGGCACCCTCCACCATGCTCCAGCCCATCCCTCGCCCACGCCTCCTCGCTCCATAAAAGCCCCCCCTTCCCCTCATTTGCTCACCACTTAGCCGTCAAGCGAGAGGAGGAGAGGGAGAATGGAGGGCCGAGGGATCGGAGGCTGAGATTGGAGGGTTCGCGAAGGGATCGAGGAGGTGCTGCTATTGCAGCAGTTCTGCGCACGAGAAAAGATTCAGGAACGGTTCTGCGGAATCATTTTTCCGCAGAATCAGATGTCCGGAGTAACCTCCAAAAATCAGGCCAGACATCCAAAGGTAGTATCAGACATCTGGTAAAGCATTTTTCTTTCATTATTTTTCTTGCCAAAGTCCTGACCGAGTACGCGCATGTGTCAGAGGTTGGGAGGCATGTCGGCATGACAACCGAGGTGGTTTCAGACATCTAGGATCGTCTCCAGACATCTGGAGGCACCCCCAGATGTCTGCACTGAGTCCCAGATGTCTGAGGAAGGTGCCTCGAGTAAGGCATGCCTGTGATTTCGTTTAAGACATCTGGGACCTTTCCCAGATGTCTGATTTTAGTCGAGATTGGTATTTTTGGGCCCGTTCAGGGTCCAAACGGGGTCAGTTTTCCACAAACAAAACGTCTTTAGTTTTTATGTGAGTTTCTCTATGTAATGGTACTTTGTTCATGCCATTTTGAATCCTTTTGACCTGCCAACCCACGTCATAGGTCTCCAATCCGTCGAGTATACAGGACTTACGGAGACGTCAGGAGTTATTGTACGAGCCCCAATTCCACTCGATTACCCTGGTAGAGTGGTTCTTACTCTAATTTTGAAATTAATAAAGTGCATACGTAAAATTAGTTGAACCTAGGATGTGAGATGAACCCTAGGAAAGAGAAAACACATGCCTTAGAATATATCTATTCGATTGAACCTTAGGTTGTGATATGAACACTAGGGCTAGAGGAAATGCATGTGTGTAGAAATGAATGATTGAATAAATCATGAGCCGCCTGTACTACTTGAAACGGACCACAAGCTCGTACTGTGATAAATATGGAAATCGAGTTGCCTGTCCTGTAGGTAACAAACCGAATAAGAAAAGTTCATGTATGAACCCTACGGGGAATGTAGAATGAGACAAGAATACTGTAGTACGGAGAATCAAATGATTCTGAAACACGCCGCCACGAGTGGCTTTCGGACTTAGTTTAGGGAGGTGAGCTAGCCTTCGTGTACGTAGTACCGAAGAGAAAAATTATCCCTTTTAGGGTAGAGGGGAGCTTGCCGCCCCTTGGGTAGAGGCTCGGGGTGGGTTTAGCTACTCTACGTCGACTCATGTTGGCCCTCGCATACGTAGTACTGTTACGAACGCGTGGCTTTAGACGTCTTTTAAGACGTCTGGGAGGTGGCCCAAACGTCGGACCAGACGTCTGGAACCCCTTCTAGACGTCTGGGATTCGGTTTCGGCGGCACGCGCTGTTGCGTTTGCGCACCTGCGCGCGCAGACCTGCGGGTGCCTTTTCCCTTCTCTCCTGCGGCCGCAGGCTGCCCCTCTGTTCTGCTCTCTCTCTCCTCCCCGCGAGGCTTTAAAAAGCCTCGCCCTCTCCCTCACTCTCATCACCTCCGCTCCTCCTCCTTCTTCCAGCGAGTGCGAGCGCGAGCGAGCGATGGCAGCGACAACCGGGGTGAGTGCGAGAGGAGGTGCTGCGCGGAAGAGGAGGCGCTCGGCCGTGAGGCCGAGCTTGCCGAGGCTGCTAGGGTCGACCGGCGGGGGGAGCAGCAGACGCGGGGTGACGCAGGAGGCCTGCTGCAGCTCGAGCAGCAGGCGGACGAGTCGCGGCGCGGCCGTGCGTCGCGAGCGGAGGGCGAGTCGCGCCCTGATTCTGGAAATTTTTCCAGAATCAGACGTCTGGGCTTCCAACCAGACGACGGGGAGGACGTCTGGAGGACTGTCCAGACGTCTGAAAGGTGAGTTATTTTCGTCCTTCTTCCTTTTCTTCGGCCGTCCGTACTGAGAGAGAGAAATGGGTACGCGCAGGTTCTGGATTCGCCATCCAACGCGAATCAGACATCTGGCTGCAGTGCCAGACGACGGGAATGACTTCCAGACGTCCGGGGTGACCATTGGACGTCTGGGAACTAGGCCAGACGCCCCCGCAGGCTTCTGGACGTCTGAGAGACCACGCAGGATAAGGTACCATCTGATCCCCATTTTTAAGACGTCTGGAAGAAGTTCCAGATGTCTGATTTTGCACTGTTTCGTCGTTTTCGACCTGTTTAGGGCCCGTTCGGAGTCCGTTTTCCACGTTTCGAGTTGCGTGCTTTTCAGAATTAAATCCTCTACCCATCTACAGTAGTTGTATACTGTTTTGAGAAACTCCTTGTGTTTGATCCTTTTGATAGGACCCCATTCCGTTGCAGTCTCGGGAGTTGCGGAGGTACGCGGAATTCCCGACCATGTCCCCAGTACGCCTGTTGTAACTGGTAGAGTGGCTTTTAAGTTTATTAGTATAATCTGTTAAATTGTGGAACCATAAATAGAACCTAGGACATTGCATGAACCTAGGAATGAGAAATAGATTGAATGATAGATCCTAGGTGTTGCATGAATCCTAGGGCTGGAAAACTAGATTGTATGATAGATCCTAGGATATGGCATGATTCCTAGGATGGGAAAAACTAGTGGAATATATGAATACTGCAGTTTTGGAAAAATGGAAAGGAACAAATAGCTACCTGTAAATTGAATTAACAGCAGTCTGTTATGAATAAATAAACGTGACTGAGAACATGGATTGTAAGAACGTGAAACTGGAAAGTGAAACCTAGATGTTCTGAGTTAAAAGAGCTGGAACCCTACGGGGAATTAGGAGTGAAACTCCTGGAAAGAGAAAGGGATGGAACTGAGAAAGAAAGACGTGGTAGTGTGCTGTCTCTTGGGTACGTAGTATCAAGGGAAGTACCTGTACCTGTTTAGTGCAGAGTGGAGCCAGCCGCCCCAGGGACCCGAGGTTAGGACTGGACACTTTGAACCGACTTGCTGGCCCTCGTGTACGTAGTACCGAGGAGAGCTACTAGTGTAGGGAGGTACTAGCTACCCCACGGGCCCCGGGGTTCTGCTAGCCTCCTACACCGACTTGTTAGGCCTACTGGGGCAAACCAGGGTAGTCAGGCGAGGGTGCGCAGACTGTGGAGGGGCAAGGCCCCTATTTGGTTACTGTGGAGGGGTTGGACCCCTTGTTACTGAGAAGGCTCTGCCCTGTACTGGTTCCATGATGTACTTTGGGCGCACCCGTTAACGGAAACGACTGACCGCGTGCCAGTGCGGGTTAGCTACCTGTGCGTTTATCGCGCGTGCCGTAGTCACCGTTACGCCTGTCCGTGACCTTGGGGTGGTTGACTGAAAGTAGGATCACCACGGGGGACTCTCCCGGCCAGGAGAGCACCACGTGCTACTTCTACTTTTTGGAAAAGACTGCAATCAAGATCTTTCCCACGAGGAACATTCGAGATCAAGTGAAGGATCTGAGAAATAAATGAAATCGTGAGACAATTGAAAGACGTAAATAAAGAAAGTAACAGAACATAACAACTACTGTACACTCCACTATTTCTTTTGTTTTAGTTGCCACTCTACGCAGCGTTTTGCTGACGTGTTACACTCGTTACCTTTCAGGACCAGGTGTTGAGCAGCCAGGGTCAGTGGCTGCAGAGGACGCTAGGCCGAGTAGGGTCCAGTAGAGTTATCACTGTTCTCTTGTACCTCTTTTTGTTCCACTGTAGTGAGTAGTTCTTGTTATCGCTGTACTTTTCTTTACCTGCAGTTCATATTATGTTATGAATGTTGTTCTACTGTTGTGGTGGTATATACTGTAGTGGTTTCTTTCCTTACTGCTGTATTTTCTTACTGTTAGTTATATTCATGCTGAATGTGATTTATTTTACTGCTCTTTTGGTTACTTCCTCGTTGGACGACTAGGTCTTGGGATTAGTCGAGTCGGTCCGGTTCTCGTGTCTCGTAGGGACTCGGGAATTGGGTCGTTACAAGTACCGAGGAGAGCAACTTAGTGTAGGGGGAGCTAGCCACTCCAGGGGGCTTGGGGTTAGGATTGACCATCCTACACCGACTCTTGTTAGGCCCACTGGGCAAACTGGGATAGTCGGATGAGGGTACGCGGACTATGAGGGGCGAGACCCCTGTTCTGAGACGACAAGGTCCTGTACTGTTATGTATTGTACGTTTGGGCGTACCCGCCAGCAGAAATGACTGACCACGTGCCAGTGCAGGGTAGTTACTCGTGCGTTTATCACGTGTGCCGTAGTCATCGCTACGTTGTAACCGTGACCTTAGGGTAGTAGACCTGGTGTAGGACTACCACAGGGGACTCTCCCTTCAAGGAGAGTGCCACGTGTACATTCTGCATCACGGGAAAACTACAAGCAAGATCGTTCCCTTAGGGAACGGGAACATTGGGAAATGTAATGGAACCGGATTAGAATACTCAGATCAGCAACACGTAATAAGATAACTGGAACATAAAGAGGATATTTTTAATGCTTGTTAAGTAACATAACATGTGTAACCACCACTCTAGCGTTAACTAACTCTAGATGTTATAACCTTGTACAGGTCAGGGATTCGAGCAGCCAGAGCCACCGGCTGCTAAGGGCGTTGGGCCTAGTTGAGCCTCGTTGTAGTTTCCTTCTACTAGTGTTGTAGTGAGTTTAGTAATTCATGTTATCCCAGTTAGATTTCGATCTTACTGTACTAGTTCTATTATGATGGCCTGTAATCTTATGGTAATTGCTGTTCTCTTGCTTTATTGTCGGCTTTTATTTTTGTTGCTTAGTTACATTACTTGTGTGGTTGTGAAACGAATGTATATTCGGTTATTTCTCACTAGACAATTGGGTCTTGAGGTTCGTCGAGGCAACCTGTTCTCGGGTTCTGTAGGGAGCCGAGAATGGGTTGTGACAATATGTGACTTCGGGCTATTACGGTCGAGTTTCCTGACATATGTTAGGGGTCGATTTACTCGATCACTCGTTGGTGCAATATTCAAGATCTTTTCTTGTTGGCGCTTTGTTGTTCTATGAGCGTGGGGTCACTTTCCTTCGGGAGGTCGACCAATTTCCGATTCTTAGGATGCTTTCTTTTTTCTTTTCTTTTGTTTCTTGTTCTAGTGTTTTGGCTTTCTCGTGCTTCTACAGGGAGTATCCTCCTATTTGTGAGTGTCAGGCTTTTCTGTCTCTCTCTTCCCCTTTAGGGTACATCCTCTTGTATCGGGATCTTCTCTTTTAATAGAAAATTACTCTTTCAAAAAAAAAAAAATCCTTGAACATTAGCTTCAACGTCTACTTGTATGTCACTCTTTAGCTCTCAAAGATACCGATTTGGCCTTCAACATTACTATTGTGCGGATGAACTCTAAATATAAAATTGTAAAAAAAAAAGGGTCACATGGCTGGTGGACTCAACTGAACCACGACGTCGTCTTCCTTTAGCCGTTACGTTGTAGGCAAATGCCGACGCTCCCAATCTGTTGCTCCAAATTCAAATAAACAGGGTGTGGCCCCCACCTCATCTCTCTCGACCGTTGCCTCTCTTCCCCGTCCCCTCTACTCGCATATCCCACTCCCCTCCCCCTCCAATCACACCCACACGCACCTAAAAACCCTAACCCTAATTCCCCAAATCGCTCGCACAGATCAATCCTCCCCCTCCGCCTCCTTCCTTCCAATGGCCGTCGCCACCGACACCCCCCAACATCAGCAGCAGCAGCAGCTGCTGCAGCAGGTACCCAACTATTAGTGGACGACCTTTCTCCCACCAAGATCCCACCTTTTTTGCTGGGGTCGTCCTCTCATCCCATCTGACGATTTGAGTTCACGTTTGTTGTTGGAAAGGCGTCGTCGGTGGCGGAGAAGAGGTGGACGCTTAGCGACTTCGACGTGGGGAAACCCCTGGGGAGGGGCAAGTTCGGGCACGTGTACCTGGCGAGGGAGAAGAGGAGCAACCACATCATAGCCCTCAAGGTGCTCTTCAAGAGCCAGCTCAAGCAGTCCCAGGTCGAGCACCAGCTCAGAAGGGAGGTCGAGATCCAGAGCCACCTCCGACACCCCAACATCTTGCGCCTCTACGGCTACTTCTACGATCAGGTATGTAGGATGCACAAGTGGTACCCGAAAACCCCCAAATGTCGTGTAATTGTTCTTATGTAATGGAGGAAAGAAAGAAAGTTGGGATCTTTGAGGTTTTATTACCGGTTTTGGTGGTTGTTGCAGACGCGGGTTTATCTGATACTGGAGTATGCCGCGAAAGGAGAGTTGTACAAGGAGCTCGTCAAGTGCAAGTACTTCAGCGAGAGGCGTGCCGCCACCGTAAGTTCGCAAAAACCCTCCTTTTCAAGTGTCAAGAAAAGATTTGACTTGATGAGCGTCATATCCAAAATAACCAAAAAAAGATGCGATTTTGTGGCATCAAACATCTTGGTCGACACTACCAAGTTCTTCCAGATGGTTCGTTGAACACTTAAGGATTCTTGTGCATGCGGAAAGCTTGCCCTTCTTTCATGGGGAATTTTGAGAATGTGGTAATATTCTGAAAAATTGGTTGTTTGTTGTAGCTTTGAGGGAAGCTTCCCAATGATATACTTAGGATTCCCATAAGCCCCTTGGTCCGTTAGAAACATAGGACCAAGGGTGGAAGGCAAACTATTTTTTACTTACAGGTCTCTCTAACAAAGTACTGGCTCTCACCATCACCTTGTGAAGGATTACCGCTCCTTCTTCTGGCTTTTTGTCTGCATACCGTGCCATCCTTATTTTTGAATTAATCTGGATACATGGTATTGCTCTTGGGCCTGTATCTCTAAAAAGAATCTGCTACTTTGTGGCTTTTTGTATCATAACCTTCTTTTCTAGTGATGAATGAAATGTCTCTTTTTTGTGCTTGCATCAATAAAAAAAAACAGGGAAAAAAGAAAGAGTCTACTTTAGGTTTTCCCGGGACTAATAGTATAAGGTAATTGCAGTACATTTCGTCCCTTGCTCGTGCTTTGATCTACTGTCATGGGAAGCATGTTATTCATAGAGATATCAAGCCAGAAAACCTACTGATAGGTGCACAGGTAAATTGATCAGACATGAAAAGCCTTTCGAAATTTGTTTTCATCAATGTTGGCATTGACAAGGGTGCAATCTTTCTCTTTCCTCGAGCAGGGAGAGATAAAAATTGCAGATTTTGGTTGGTCTGTACATACTTTTAATCGCAGGAGGACAATGTGTGGCACATTAGATTATCTTCCTCCTGAAATGGGTATGTTGAAGATGCAAAATTGATGATGGTTGCTGTCCAGAGATTGTGTAATTATCATAACAAGACCTTTTTTTTTTTTTATGCTGCATCTGCAGTTGAGAATGTAGAACATGATAACAGTGTGGATATCTGGAGCTTGGGGGTCCTATGTTATGAGTTTCTTTATGGAGTACCCCCATTTGAGGCAAAGGAGCATTCAGACACATATAGAAGGTACGTAGAGTAGATTGTCGAAATTAAAATAGGTGGAAATTGCAATTTTAATCAGGGTTAGCTGTGTGAGAATAAGATATTGCCTTTCAATTCAGTTCTGCTTGTTAAGAAAATCAGAGAATTGGAATCTAGCCGCTTAGCAATTGTTATCATTCCTTCCTCTTTTCAACTTTCATAGATGGGCAACCACATCATTCTAGACTAGAATCAACTGAATTTTTGTTAACCTTTATTCCCTTCTTCGCCTAAGGTTTCACAATCTTTGCATAGATGATATTTTACCTGTAGTTGCAAAGATAATATTGCAAGTGATCCATATCGGGAAAAGAGCTATAAAGAGGTCTCACAAAGTCGTTCCATAGCAAGAAGAGTTAGATTTAGTGTCAAAGAAATGTATATTAGTTTGCTGCTCCTTCTACGAAAATTGTCATCCTGTTGTTCTACTTATTATCTGTTTATCAAAGCATTTTGACATTATTTACTTTCTTCTTTGGAGACATTTTTCAATTGCGGACTTTATTCTAAGAGATTTAAGTTGGCCCCTCTTCTTACACAGAATAGTGAAAGTTGATCTGAAATTCCCCCCTTTCAATTCATTTGTGCTTGTTAAGCAAATCAGAGAATTGGAATCTAGCTGCTTAGCAATTGTTATCATTCCTTCCTCTTTTCAACTTTCATAGATGGGCAACCACATCATTCTATACTAGAATCAACTGAATTTTTGTTAACCTTTATTCCCTTCTTCACCTAAGGTTTCACAATCTTTGCATAGATGATATTTTAAAGTGATCCATATCGGGAAAGAGCTATAAAGAGGTCTCACTAAAGTCGTTCCATAGCAAGAAGAGTTAGATTTAGTGTCAAAGAAATGTATATTAGTTTGCTGCTCCTTCTACGAAAATTGTCATCTTCTTGTTCTACTCATTATCTGTTTATCAAAGCATTTTGACATTATTTACTTTCTTCTTTGGAGACATTTTTCAATTGCGGACTTTATTCTGAGAGTTTTAAGTTGGCCCCTCTTCTTACACAGAATAGTGAAAGTTGATCTGAAATTCCCCCCAAAGCCTTTCAATTCAGTTGTGCTTGTTAAGCAAATCAGAGAATTGGAATCTAGCCGCTTAGCAATTGTTTTCATTCCTTCCTCTTTTCAACTTTCAAAGATGGGCAACCACATCATTCTATACTAGAGTCAACTGAATTTTTGTTAACCTTTATTCCCTTCTTTGCCTAAGGTTTTAGAGTGAAACAAGTTGAGAAGAGGCTGTCAATAATAGATTACCCGAAGAAATAAAAGAAATTTCCATCCAAGATTTAATAGTTGGTCCATTCTCATCCTCGGTAAAGTCCATCTTGTTTTAATAGAAAGAAAAAGGAACAAATAAGCTTTCACTAATGTAATTAGAATCCCAATTATCCTTCCAAAGATCCCACTCATTTGATCTATTCCAAAAATCTCGGTAATCCAGGGTAATCCAGAGAATAAGTAGAATAGAGAAATTCCATCCACCTAAGTAAAGAACTGTTACAAATAATGAAGAAACAAATCTTTGCATAGATGATATTTTACCTGTAGTTGCAAAGATAATATTGCAAGTGATCCATATCGGGAAAAGAGCTATAAAGAGGTCTCACTAAAATCGTTCCATAGCAAGAAGAGTTAGATTTAGTGTGAAAGAAATGTATATTGGTTTGATGCTCCTACGAAAATTGTCATCTTGTTGTTGTTCTACTTATTATCTGTTTATCAAAGCATTTTGACATTATTTACTTTCTTCTTTGGAGACATTTTTCAATTGCAGACTTTATTCTGAGAGATTTATGTTGGCCCCTCTTCTTACACAGAATAGTGAAAGTTGATCTGAAATTCCCCCCAAAGACATTTGTTTCCCAATCAGCTAAGGATCTTATCAGTCAGGTAATTCTAAAAGATCGAAATTTTCATAGCTTGTCTTTGTTGACGGTTTGATTGTTCTCACCATAAATTCCCTGTTATCACAGATGCTTGTAAAAGACTCAAAGCAACGTCTTCCACTGCACAAAGTACTGGAGCATCCCTGGATACTTCAGAATGCTGATCCATCTGGTGTCTACAAGGGTTGATATGACACGCTTGGTGGACCCCTTTCGATTAATGTCACTGCGCTATAATTGCCATGATGTAGTGGTGCAGTGTAAACTTCAATGAGGGTTGCTGTACACTATAAAGTGTTTGGGATCCAACCTGGCCTTTATTGAGTAGTAACAATGTTCCCCAAAGTTTCAGGGGAATCGTCCATTCTATGTTTACATAACCAACATTGCTGCAACATATTGAAGGCTTTCTTTCTCAACAAACTCTTTTCCAATACACTCCCCATCTCTTTTCCTCTTAAGACTGGCTAGAATACCATTTTTCTCTTGTACATTGAATTCCCTTGAATACATAGATAGAGAACTGGAGAATAGAATATTCATATATTCATATACATATATCTGGCTTTCAAAAACCATGAAAGCATTAACATATATTTGAAATCTGTGGCAATATATCACTGGCAAAAAAAAAAAAAAAACTCCAATTACGCAAAACCTGTCTAGGTTTCTGTTTCACCTAGTACATATCACTGATTGCTGGGATCATGCAGTCCTCACAGGCTACAATTGGGAGATCATGCAAGCAATCAATATCATTTAAAATCTGTGCTCCTGCCCGTTCTTCCTTCCTGGCCTCCTCCACGTGCTCATGGTTGAGGAAACTTGGCTGGTTAGTAGAGCTCAGAAGTCTTGCCCACATCCTGTCAGTTATTATCACCTTCTTCCGTGTCTCAGTCACCCTCTGAATGTAGAAAGGAACAAATATCCAAGTTATTAAGGTTCATCTTCTGGGTGTGGAGAGAGCAAAATTGCTTTGGAATATTAAGGAGTGTTTGTAGCTTACATAGAAAGGTATATATGCATGCCTTCCATTGATCGACCCGACAGTGAAGCCTGTATACCCTGCCATGGCACCATGGATGGCACTGTGTGCAAGCAACGTGCAGTAGACATTGTCAGATGCATTGCTTGGAACTGCTCGTATCATGTAGGTTGGATCTGTATGCCCATCATTCAGTGTCATCGTATGTCAATTGGATGAGAATTCACATGTAGACAGGTTAAAGTAGATTCACCGCTGTAAGAGATAAAGTTTGTGATTATGGACAAACCTATATATTTGAGTGTCACGGTCTTCTTCCGCACTTTTGTGAAGTGGTCCTGTACATGTAGCAGAGCACACTTACTACAGCTGCTGATAAAGATTTTATCAATTTTAGGGCTAGGCCAGCATAGAAGGCATATAAAGATTACCTTGATCTTCTGAGCTAGCCACATTCCCACGTCTTGAAGGAGCTGGTTCCCAGAGGCATCCTTCATTTCACAAGACTGAGTGCTGTCAGACATGAGACTTTGTCCAGCACCCTCAGCCACAACCAGTACCATATGGCCGTTTTCCTTTAGTCGTCTTTCCATAAACTCTAAGAGACCTCCTTTCCCTTCCAGGTAGAAAGGTGACTCCGGAATCAAGCAGCAATCCTGCAGTAATTGCAACATTTGGTGAAATTTTGGAAGAAATCAGTTGACCTCTTCTTTTAAACTTTATTTGGGAATTCAGATCTGTGTGTAAAGGGACAAAACCCAGCATACCACATCTCGACTGGCTAATGTTGCATGCATTGCGATGAAACCTGCATGGTTGTGTTCATGCTCATGTCAGTTAATATACTGAAGATAACCAGGCTATTTGCAGTTTGAATAAAAAAAAGATCTCTGGTCATTCAACTTGTTCTTACCACTATAACGACCCATTAGTTTCACAATGCCAATGCCATTTTCAGCACTATGAGCCTCAACATGAGCTGCATTTATTGCTTTCTGAGCTTCTTCTACTGCGGTATCAAATCCAAAAGACTTGTCGATGACCTGTTTAAACAAGGCTACTTAAGATTGCAAACAAGTGCTAATAACATCAGTGATAATATTGGGCAAAAAACATTACTGCAATATCATTGTCAATGGTCTTTGGAATGCCAACTACAGATACATCCAGGCCACGCCTCTGAATCTCCTGCAAAATAGAAGCAAATACCAACAATAGCTTAGGACATGGAGAAGAGAGTAGGTGTAGTTTTCAGTTATTTTATTTTTTATAATTTTAGTGTTTTGGGTTTTCCATTCAATGGATAAGTACCTCATAAATAATAGATGCACCTTTCTGAGTACCATCACCACCGATTACATAAACCTGGAAACATAACATTAGGGTGAGGTATGACTTAAGATACAAAAGGATAGAAAAGAGTGCCATTATTCTCATCTAAAATGGAGATAAGAGTCAAGCAGGTTCACGGAGGGATAGAGAAAAGGATGCAATTATTCTTACCTGATTCATGCCACGACCTTCTATGCTATTAACTATCTTTCTTGTATCATGGCCACCTCTTGATGTTCCTAGAATGGTCCCTCCCCTTTTGTGGATGTCATTTACAAACTTTGGTGTCAAATCAATTGTGTTCCTTGCATAAAAACCACTGTATCCTTTCTGCATAAAAATCGGCGCTATTAGTTGTCTAATGTATAAGAACTTTGGTTCTTAAACTAAGCATCAAAGTGCTAGCAGAGATGCAAAGATTTTAGTATATGTCTTGATCTTAGACTGAGTTCTAGGAGAATCAATACAAGTTTGTTTTAGTTCAGACTTGCAGATGAAAGTTCTAATCTTTTTGGCTATTATTTCGTTCTTTTCTGGCGCCTGTCTTGATTAGTGTCCTTACCATGGCCGTAACTTTGTTATTTCAGCATTGCGAGAAGGAAGAATCTACCTTCTTAATTGTACAGAAGTAATAACTAATTAAATAACAAAAAGCAGTTCTGTATGCATCACTGGACGACAACTAATATGAGATTGTGACATTAACTTCTTGGTATTGTGCTAGGTTTGAATTATTGCCACGACTGACAGAAACAAGTGGGAAGCAGCAACCACCGGTAGGTTGAGGATTGGAAGCATCCAGTTGGATCTCCATCAATTAATTGTTAATTATGTTGGTTAACTGATGATAACTCTTCCCTTCAGATAAAAAAAGGAGAAGAAGCTTGATAAGAACTCTTCATGCATGCTTGTAAAAAGTGGCAAAAATCCTTTTTCCTGTTTAGGTAGACTATCCTTTTAGTCTACGTTCTAAGAGCAAGCATAGGATTCAGACTCTCTAGTAGAACTACTAGTCCCAAGTTAGTAGGCTACACTCTTGTGATCTTGGGTTGTCATATTGCTAAATGTTTACATATGTTCATGTGCTGCCATCACAATATTAAGCTTCTTTGAAATATTTTTACCTCAATCCCCATGATTCTGTCCACACCATACATATCATACAAGCCACAGACAATCTCCCTGATCACAGTGTTTAAGCCTGGGCACAGCCCTCCGCACGTCACGATACACGCACGCACCTCCTCTGGCTTGAAATACACCTGAACACATAGCAACAAACATGTTATCATCGAAACCTTCTTGCAGGGGCAACCCTAATCTATTATCCGATGCTAATCAACTACCTGCTGGCGTGGTCCTGCACGCCTGAAGTGGGTTCCTCTTGGGCTGTTCTTATGCACTATAATCTGCAAAAAGGATCAAATTTTTCAGGGAGGTCTGTGAGTAAAACCGCAATTTGCTTGTTTATTCCAATACAACGGCTAATAGTCACCTTCTGAGCAACTGTGTCATCTGGGTCTACAAAGTACTGCCTGAAAGAAGTAGAGGAGTGTAATATTTATGATTAGTCTGTGGAATTCACAGCTAAGAACAAATGAAACGGGGGGGGTGTGGTGTATTTCTTACTTGACCACCGAATATGCTGGATTATTCTTCAATGGATTCGGATATGTCTGACAATAAACAAGAACAAAATATCAGAATCTATATTTACCTCCGTAAAGACGTCCAATTTTCTCAACATGTTAATTAATCCCAGGAGAGTCTGGCACGGGAGGCTTACTGGGAGGTCCTGGATGTAATCAGACAGGTGAGGAACATCTTCAAGGAAGTACCCACCATCTCCCTTCATGAACTTCCCTCGAGCTCTGCTCTCTGAACGCTTCGCCGCCATGGCTCCTTTCAGCTTGTGATCTGTCTGAGCCGTCTCATGAGGACACCCACATCGATCAACCATGACATCTCCGCTGTAGACGTAGTCCTCAGGGATGGAACCCATCAGAAAGAATGGGAGAAAGGTGTGATCTTTGGTGGTTGAATGAAAAGGGGAAGGAGGTGTTGTAGGAAGGAACAGAGGGGCTTATGGTCAGAGAATGGATGCCATGGAGGGGGTTATATAAAGAATGCGCGTGTGTGTGTGTGTGGTTGGGGGAGACGGAGGGAAAAACGTAAGAAATACACGATATGACATGTGCTTGTGTGGTGTTTGACGTGAGACAAAGAAGAGAGGATGGGTAGATGGAAAGAGAGGGAGAAGAGAGGAAAGGCAGACGAAGATGGGCAGAAGAGGGTACCGTGAAGAACAGGAAAGTGTTGAGAGCGGCATGCTCTCTGCTTTGCATCTCCGGGCTACAAGTTGGCGGCAAATTGCATGTGAATGCCATTCTAGAGATCCATCCGAATATTCCAACTCTTGGACCTTTTTAAATGTGGAATTCATGCTTGATTGGACGGGTAGGAGTATAAAGTATTATTGAGCAGAGAAAGCAGTTTTGTTTTGTTTATTGGATTCCTTTTTTTTAAAAAAAAAAATTGTGTGTGTCCAAAAAGGTTGAGTTCTTTCACCTATCAAGGTTAGGTAGACATGCATGACGGTGGCAAATTACACTAGAGAATAAAATGTGATCCACCAAATTAGCGTGGATGAGAGCAATTGTAATAGTTTCGGAACATGGTAGGTTGTTATAATGATCCATCACATTCTTAGTCATTTAAGACGTCTGGAGTTTTAATCAAATGTCTAGACTCGTTCCTGGATGTATGAAAGTGGAATTTTCATACTGCGTTTTGCGCTCTGCACGCGGGCGGCATGCAGAGACCGTTCCCTTCTCTCTCCTCTCTTCATTCTCTCCCAAACCCTAAACCCTACACCTCTTATTTATACCCCTCCTCCCCCTTCTCCTCTCCTCACACCACCAGCCACCACCACCACCAGATCTCCTGTGCGGCAATGGCAAGGGCAGACGAGAGAGGCGAGTGGGGGGCGAGCGAGGGAGAGTGAGAGAGGGGAAGGAGAGCATGGGAGGAGGAGGAGGACCAAGGTCGGTGGAGCTTCGGTGGAAGCTCGGCGAAGCTTTGGTGGGGCTCGAGGAGGACCTGGTGAGGAGCTGCTCAAGCTCTGCAGTGGCTGGAGCTACTGTGACGTGTGGAGGAGCGAGCGGAGAGAGCTGCGAGGAGTTTCTGATACTGAGATTTTTCCAATATCAGACGTTTGGAGAGTCGACCAGACGACCGTGACAGTAACTGGACGTCCGGGTTTGAGACCATATGTCTAAAAGCACTTATATTGCAAGGTACGTTCTTTTTTGCGGTTACAGCCATGCAGGCCTCACCACAGAAGCTGGTTGAGCCTGATTTGGACCTACGGTTTTGTACATAGGTAAAGGCCCTTAGGAAGGTGCACGAAACTCTTTTCCACACGTTTTTAGACGTCTGATTACATCACTAGACATCTGAAGGTGTGTCCAGACGACCGGAGGCATTGTCCGACGTCTGGAACTGCCTTCAGACGGTCGCAGAGAAGGTATGGAAGTCTGAGGATACCGCAGGAACATAAGGTAAGATCTGACGCCTTTTAAGATGTCTAGGATTATTCCCAGATGTCTGATTTTGAACAGTAGGCATGTTTTTGACTCGTTTAGGGTCCGATCGGGGTCAGTTTTATGCAAACGAAATACCTACACTTTCTTCTCGAGTTCCTCTACGTACTAGAGTCTGTTATTGTAACGACCCGATTCCCGAGTCCCTACGAGACACGAGAACCGGACCAACTCGACTAATCCCAAGACCTAGTCGTCCAACGAGGAAGTAACCAAAAGAGCAGTAAAATAAACCACATTCAGCATGAATATAACTAACAGTAAGAAAATACAGCAGTAAGGAAAGAAACCACTACAGTATATACCACCACAACAGTAGAACAACATTCATAACATAATATAAATTGCAGGTAAAGAAAAGTACAGCGGTAACAAGAACTACTCACTACAGTGGAACAAAAAGAGGTATAAGAGAACAGTGGTAACTCTACTGGACCCTACTCGGCCCAGCATCCTCTGCAGCCGCTGACCTTGGCTGCTCAACACCTGGTCCTAAAAGGTAACGAGTGTAACACGTCAGCAAAACGCTGAGTAGAGTGGCAACTAAAACAAAAGAAACAGTAGAGTGTATAGTAGCTGTTATGTTCTGTTACTTTCTTTATTTACGTCTTTTAATTGTCTCACGATTTCATTTATTTCTCAGATCCTTCACTTGATCTCGAATGTTCCTCGTGGGAACGATCTTGATCGCAGTCTTTTCCAAAAAGTAGAAGTAGCACGTGGTGCTCTCCTGGTCGGGAGAGTCCCCCGTGGTGATCCTACTCTCAGTTAACCACCCCAAGGTCACGGACAGGCGTAACGGTGACTACGGCACGCGCGATAAACGCACAGGTAGCTAACCCGCACTGGCACGCGGTCAGTCGTTTCCGTTAACGGGTGCGCCCAAAGCACAGCACGGAACCAGTACAGGGCAGAGCTCTCTCAGTAACAGGGGGTCCAACCCCTCCACAGTAACCAAACAGGGGCCTTGCCCCTCCACAGTCCCCGCACCCTTGCCTGACTACCCTAGTTTGCCCCAGTGGGCCTAACAAGTCGGTGTAGGAGGCTAGCAGAACTCCGGGACCCGTGGGGTAGCTAGTACCTCCCTACACTAGTAGCTCTCCTCGGTACTACGTACACGAGGGCCAGCAAGTCGGTACAAAGTGGCCAGTCCTAACCCTGGGTCCCTGGGGCGGCTGGCTCCGCTCTGCGCTAAACAGGTACAGGTACTTCCCTTGGTACTACGTACCCAAGAGACAGCACACTACCACGTCTTTCTTTCTCAGTTCCATTCCTTTCTCTTTCTAGGAGTTCACTCCTAATTCCCCGTAGGGTTCCAGCTCTTTTAAATCAAAACATCTAGGTTTCACTTTCCAGTTTTACGTTCTTACAATCCATGTTCTCAGTCACGTTTATTTATTCATAACAGGCAACTGTTAATTCAATTTACCGGCAGCTATTTGTTCCTTTCCATTTTTTCCAAGACTGCAGTATTCATATATTCCACTAGTTTTCCCCGTCCTAGGATTCATGCCATATCCTAGGATCTATCATACAATCTAGTTTTCCAGCCCTAGGATTCATGCAACACCTAGGATCTATCATTCAATCTATTTCTCATTCCTAGGATTCATGCAATGTCCTAGGTTCTATTTATGGTTCCATAATTTAACAGATTATATTAATAAACTTAAAAGCCACTCTACCGGTTACAACAGGTGTATTGGGGGCGTGGTCGGGAATCCCGCGTACCTCCGCAACCCCCGAGACTGCAATGGAACGGGGTCCTATCACAAGGATCAAATACAAGGAGTTTCTCAAAACAGTATACAACTACTGTAGACGGGTAGAGGATTTAATTCCGAAAATCACGCAACTCGAAACGCGGGAAACAGACTCCGAACTTGCCCTAAACGGGTCGAAAACGACGAAACAATGCAAAATCAGACGTCTGGAACTTCTTCCAGACGTCTTAAAAATGGGGATCAGATGGTACCTTGTCCTGCGTGGTCTCTCAGACGTCCAGAAGCTTGCGGGGGCGTCTGGCCTAGTTCCCAGACGTCCGATGGTCACCCCGGACGTCTGGAAGTCGTTCCCGTCGTCTGGCACTGCAGCCAGACGTCTGATTCGCGTTGGATGGTGAATCCAGAACCTGCGCGTACCCATTTCTCTCTCTCAGTACGGACGGCCGAAGAAAAGGAAGAAGGACGAAAATAACTCACCTTTCAGACGTCTGGACAGTTCTCCAGACAACCTCCCCGTCGTCTGGTTGGAAGCCCAGATGTCTGATTCTGGAAGAATTTCCAGAATCAGAGCGCGACTCGCTCTCCGCTTGCGACGCACGGCCGCGCCGCGTCTCGTCCACCTGCTGCTCGAGCTGCAGCAGGCCTCCCGCGTCACCCCGCGTCTGCTGCTCCCCCCGCCGGTCGGCCCTAGCAGCCCCAGCAAGCTCGCCCTCACGGCCGAGCGCCTCCTCCTCCTCGCAGCACCTCCTCCCGCACTCATTGCAGCTGTCGCTGCCACCGCTCGCTCGCGCACGCACTCGCTAGAAGAAGGAGGAGCGGAGGTGATGAGAGTGAAGGAGAGGGCGAGGCTTTTTAAAGCCTTGAGGGGAGGAGAGAGAGAGCGGAACAGAGGGCGCAGCCTGCAGCCGCAGGAGAGAGGGGAAAAGGCACCCGCAGGTCTGCGCGTGCAGGCGCGCAGACGCAACCACGCGTGCCGCCGAAACTGAATCCCAGACGTCTGGTAGGGGTTCCAGACGTCTGGTCCGACGTCTGGGCCACCTCCCAGACATCTTAAAAGACGTCTGAAGCCGCGCGTTCGTAACAATATAACAAACTCAAAGGAAGTTTCATCCTCGAAACTTGCGCTAACTAGGGTGCGGGAAAAAACATCATAGTAACCATAATGAACTCAAAGAGGATCGAATCCGGTCCAAAAAGACGTACCCGCGAAGAGCTCCGGGTACCGCTCCCGCATTGCCGCCTGAGGCTCCCAGGTAGCCTCCTCGTACCGCTGGCTCCTCCACAAAACCTTTACCAGGGGTACTTGCTTTCATCTCAAACTGCGGATGGCTCGGTCTAGAACCTGCACTGGCCGCTCGGGGTAGGTCAGGTCGTCACCCACCTCGACGCTCTCGTGACTCAGTACGTAACTGGGATCGGCTACATACTTCCTGAGGTTGGACACGTGGAACACGTCGTGCACACTAGAAAGCTGCGGGGGAAGGGTAAGTCTGTAAGAAACGGGTCCAACCCGCTCCAGGACCTCAAAGGGCCCCACGAACCTCGGCCAGAGCTTCCCTCTCACCCCAAACCACTGTAGGCCCTTCATGGGCGAAACACGAAGGAAGACGTGGTCCCCAACCTCAAACTGCACCTCTCTGCGTCTCCGATCCGCGTAGCTCTTCTGTCTGCTCCTGACAGTGCAGAGTCACCTGTGGATCTGCTCGACTACCTCCTGACTCTGCTGGATCAACTTGGGGCCAACCTCCCACTTGGTCCCCACCTCAACCCAACTCAAGGGTGCCGTACACCTCCGTCCGTACAGAGCTTCGTAGGGAGCCATGCCGATGCTCGAGTGATAACTGTTGTTGTATGAAAACTCCGCTAGGGGCAGGTGCTCCTCCCAAGAGCCCCTCCAGTCCAGTACACAGGCACGCAAAAGGTCCTCAAGTGTCTGTATCGTGCGCTCAGACTGTCCGTCCGTCTGGGGGTGGTAAGCTGTACTAAACCTCAGCCGTGTCCCCAGGGCCTGCGAAAACTCAGCCCAAAACTGGGACGTAAAGCGGGTATCCCGGTCGGATATGATCTCCCGCGAAGCTCCGTGTAGTCGTACCACGTCACGGATATACCTCTCTGCCAACTGTGCTGGTCCCAAAGTGACTCGTATCGGCAAGAATCGTGCCGTCTTCGTCAGTCTATCCACAATTACCCAGACTGCGTCGTGTCCTCGCTGGGTAACAGGTAAACCCACCACCAAGTCCATGGCGATGCTCTCCCACTTCCACTCTGGCACTGGAAGCGGCTGTAGCGGCCCTGCAGGCCTCTGATACTCGGCTTTCACCTGCTGACACACTAAGCATTGCTGCACGAATTCACCCACATCCTGCTTCATCCCCCTCCACCAAAACTCGCATCTCAAGTCGTGGTACATCTTCGTATTTCCGGGATGTATGGTGAATCTGGAACCGTGTGCCTCAGTCAGGAGCTCTCTCAACAACTCCTCGTCTCTGGGGACGCACAACCGTCCCCTCAGGCGCAGCACCTGGTCTGTGAAAGAGAAGTCCCCTGGGTCTCCCGACAGTACTCTGCCGTGCAAGGACTGCAAGTACGGATCGGCTATCTGCCCTGTGATGATGCGGTCTATCAGCTCTGGCCTAGTCTGCCGTGTCACAGTCACTGCCCCACAGTACCCCCGTAATTCTAGAGGTCGCCAACTGCCCACCTCCTCCAAAAGGCTCCAACTCTGTAACTGTAAACTGGCCAAGTGTGCGGGCGCCTTACGGCTCAAGGCGTCAGCCACCACATTGGCCTTTCCCGGGTGATAGGAGATGCTGCAGTCGTAGTCCTTCAGGAGCTCCAACCAACGTCTCTGTCTCACGTTGAGCTCCTTTTGATCAAAAAGGTATCTGAGGCTCTTGTGATCTGTGAAAAATCTCGAAGGTCTCACCGTACAAGTAGTGCCTCCAGGTCTTCAGCGCGAAGACAACAGCTGCCAACTCTGGGTCGTGGGTAGGGTAGGTATGCTCATGGGGCTTCAGCTGCCACGAAGCGTAAGCGACAACGTGACCCCTCTGCATGAGCACACCTCCTAGCCCCTGCAAGGAGGCGTTTGTGTACACAACGAACCCACCAATACTGTCAGGGATGGTGGGCTCAGGAGCCGAGGTCAACCTCTCCTTCATCTCCAGAAAACACGCCTCACAGGCGTCTGTCCAAGCGAAGGGCACGTCCTTCCAGGTCAACTGTGTCATAGGACGTGCGATCTGTGAAAAACCTCTGATGAATCGTCTATAGTAGCCTGCCAGTCCCAGGAAACTGCGGATACGCACCTGAAACCTCCGTCCACTGGCTGTCCGTGAAACTCGAAAGAAGGCAACTCCAGAATGGAGAAGGCGATCTTCCTCTCAAAACAGTCCACCAAGGCGTGGTAAGTGGACAGCCAATCCATCCCCAGAATCACTCCAAAGTCCTCCATCTGTATCATAATCAGGTCAGCTGGCAGGCTATGTCCCCCGACGCTGACCTCGCAATCCGTGTACACCTCTTCAGCTACAAACAGCTGACCACTCGGACCTCTGATTACGAACAGATTCTCTAACAGTGTATAATCCTGGTCCGAACTAACTGCGAAACTGGCTGCGACAAACGTGTGCATAGCGCCGAAATCGAAAAGCGTGTAAACAAGCCTGCCGGAAACTGAAACCATACCTGCTACCACCGATCCCGAAGCTTTGGCGTCCCTGTGTGTCAGGGCATTGATACGCCCCTCAGCTCTAGGTGCGGACGAAGCAGCCACACTCTGCATCGGACGGTAGGTGCTGGCCGGTACCCTCCTCGCGACTGCTGTCCTCCTCCTCCCGCCTGGGAACCGCGGCCTCCTACGTGTCCTCCAGTGCTCTGCGCGGGAAGTATCTGGTGACCTCCTGCCCTAGACGGGCAGTCCCTCTTGATGTGGCCCGGCTGGCCGCACTGGTAACAGAGGGGAACCCGACTCCCGCCCTCAGTGGGTCCTTGCTGTCGGCTAGGCGGGGGTCCGGTGCTGGCGACTGGCCCCTGTCGAGGGCCCCCAAAGGCCACTGATGGCCCTGCAAAACGTGACGGCTCTCCTGCGGACGCCACATGTCTCCTTTCAGTTCTCCTAACACGCCTAGTGTGACGGCGGAAATCTCATTCCTCCACCAACTCCCCTGTCGTACGCTCGGAAGGGGGAGGAGGGGGTGGCGATGTGGGTGGAAGCTGAAATTCTTCTCGAACCACCTCTTGAATCAGTTGGACGAGGTCCGGAGACGGTATGCTCAGGAGAAGAGGAGGGGTAGTATGTACTCCAAGCCCAACACATCTGTCCCTCGGGCCTCGACCTCGACCGCGCCCGCGGCCCACCCTCCTAGTTCCACGACGAGGCATCTCCTACAATGGAGACACGAAACAAAATGAAACACGTCAATACGGAACGATACCTAACGAAAACGTCTAAGAGTTCATGTCAAAAGGTTTGTTGTGGTGGCTACTCTAGCTATAGATATGTGAATTGGTTATTTTCCAGTCAGTTGATTCACTTCTCGGGACGACCTTGCTCTGATACCATCTTGTAACGACTCGATTCCCGAGTCCCTATGAGATACGAGAACCGGACCGACTCGACTAATCCCAAGACCTAGTCGTCCAACGAGGAAGTAACCAAAAGAGAAGTAAAATAAACCACATTCAGCATGAATATAACTAACAGTAAGAAAATACAGCAGTAAGGAAAGAAACCACTACAGTATATACCACCACAATAGTAGAACAACATTCATAACATAATATGAATTGTAGGTAAAGAAAAGTACAGCGGTAACAAGAACTACTCACTACAGTGGAACAAAAAGAGGTACAAGAGAACAGTGGTAACTCTACTGGACCCTACTCGGCCCAGCATCCTCTGCAGCCGCTGACCCTGGCTGCTCAACACCTGGTCCTGAAAGGTAACGAGTGTAACACGTCAGCAAAACGCTGAGTAGAGTGGCAACTAAAACCAAAGAAACAGTAGAGTGTACATTAGCTGTTATGTTCTGTTACTTTCTTTATGTACGTCCTTCAATTGTCTCACGATTTCATTTATTTCTCAGATCCTTCACTTGATCTCGAATGTTCCTCATGGGAACGCTCTTGATTGCAGTCCTTTCCAAAAAGTAGAAGTAGCACGTGGTGCTCTCCTAGCCGGGAGAGTCCCCCGTGGTGATCCTACTCTCAGTTAACCACCCCAAGGTCACGGATAGGCGTAACGGTGACTACGGCATGCGCGATAAACGCACAGGTAGCTAACCCGCACTGGCACGCGGTCAGTCGTTTCCGTTAACGGGTGCGCCCAAAGCACAGCACGGAACCAGTACAGGGCGGAGCCCTCTCAGTAACAGGGGGTCCAACCCCTCCACAGTAACCAAACAGGGGCCTTGCCCCTCCACAGTCCCCGCACCCTCGCCTCACTACCCTTGTTTGCCCCAGCGGGCCTAACAAGTCGGTGTGGGAGGCTAGCAGAACCCCGGGGCCCGTGGGGTAGCTAGTACCTCCCTACACTAGTAGCTCTCCTCGGTACTACGTACGCGAGGGCCAGCAAGTCGGTACAGAGTGGCCAGTCCTAACCCTGGGTCCCTGGGGCGGCTGGCTCCGCTCTGCACTAAACAGGGGGACAGTCACTCTCCTTGGTACTCCGTACTCAAGGGCCAGCTCACTTCCCCAATACTATTCCATTCACTTTCCAGGAGTTCTACTCCTACTTCCCCGTAGGGTTCCAGCTCAAAACGTCTAAGTTTCACCTTCCAGTTTCACGTTATCACAATCCATGTTCTCAAACACGTTTATTTATTCAACAGGCAGTTGTTAATTCGATTACAGACAGCTATTTGTTCCTTTCCATTTTTTCAATACTACAGTATTCATCTGTTCCACTAGTTTTCCCGTCCTAGGATTCATGCCGTATCCTAGGATCTATCATACAATCTAGTTTTTCAGCCCTAGGATTCATGCAACACCTAGGATCTAACATTCAATCTGTTTTTCATTCCTAGGATTCATGCAATGTCCTAGGTTCTATTTATGATTCCACAATTTAACAGGTTATACTTAAAAGCCACTCTACCAGGTACGACGGGATTAATGGGGGCGTGATCGGGAATCTCGCGTGCCTCCGCGACCCCCAAGACTGCAACGGAACGAGGTCCTATCACAAGGATCAAACACAAGGAGTGTCTCAAAACAGTGTATAGCTACTATAGACGGGTAGAGGATTTAATTCCGGAAAGAACGCAACTCGAAACGCGGAAAACGGAATCCGAACGGGCCCTCAACGGGTCGAAAACGACGACACTGTGCAAAATCAGACGTCTGGAAATTCTTCCAGACGTCTTAAAAAGTGGATTAGAGAATTACCTTGTTCTGCGTGGTTTCTCAGACGTCCAGAAGCCTGCGGAGACGTCTGGCCTAGTTCCCAATCGTCCGATGGTCACCCCGGACGTCTGGAGGTCACTCCCGCCGTCTGGTACTACAGCCAGACGTCTGATTCACGTTGGATGGCGAATCACCGAGCCTGCGCACACCCATCTCCCTCCCTCAGTACGGTCAGTCGACAAGGAGGAAGAAGAAGACGAAAAACTCACCATTCAGACGTATGGACAGTCTTCCAGACGTCGACCTCACCGTCTGGCTATCAGCACAGACGTCTGATTCTGGAAATTTTTCCTGAACCAGGGTGCGACTCGCCCTCCGCTCGCGACGCCGCCCGCGTCGCACCTCGTGCGCCTGCTGCTCGAGCCACAGCAGGCCTCCCGTGTCGTTCCGCGCCCGTTCCGCTCCTCGTCGACCGGCCCTAGCAGCCCCGGCGAGCTCGGCCTCACGGCTGAGCGCCGCTCTCGCATGCAGCACCCCCTCCGCGCTCACCGCGGCCGTCGCCGCCGCAGCAACCCCGCGCCCGCTCTCGCGCTCGCTCTCGCGCACTGGAAGGTGAAGAGGAAAGGGGTGGAGGCGACGGGAGAGAGCGCGTGGCCTTTTAAGGCCGCGCGAGGAGGAGAGAGACTGCAGCGGCGAGAAACTGCAACCGCAGGAGCGAATATGCGGTCTGCACGCTCAGGCGCGCAGACGACCCGCGCGTGTCGAAAATAACCGATTTCCAGGCGTCTGGAAACGATCTCAGACGTCTGGTAAGACGTCTGGAAGTGACCCCAGACATCTGGTCCGACGTCTGGGCCACCTCCCAGACGTCTTAAAAGACGTCTGGGGCGTGCGTTCGTTACAGGAAGAGTTTCCAGACGTCTGATTTTGCACTGTTTCGTCTTTTTCGACTCGTTTAGGGCCCGTTCGGAGTCCGTTTTCTACGTTTCGAGTTGCGTGCTCTTCGAAATTAAATCCTCTACCCGTCTACAGTAGTTGTGTACTGTTTTGAGAAACTCCTTGTGTTTGATCCTTGTGATAGGACCCCATTCCGTTGCAGTCTCGGGGGTTGCGGAGGTGCGCGGGATTCCCGACCACGCCCCCAGTATGCCTGTCGTAACCGGTAGAGTGGCTTTTAAGTTTACTAGTATAATCTGTTAAATTATGGAACCATAAATAGAACCTAGGACATTACATGAATCCTAGGAATGAGAAATAGATTGGATGATAGATCCTAGGTGTTGCATGAATCCTAGGGCTGGAAAACTAGATTGTATGATAGATCCTAGGATATGGCATGAATCCTAGGACGGGAAAACTGGTGGAATATACGAATACTGCAGTCTTGGAAAAATGAAAAGGAACAAATAGCTGCCTGTGAATTGGATTAATAGCTGCCTGTGAATTGAATTAACAGCTGCCTGCTATGAATAAATAAACGTGATTGAGAACATGGATTGTAAGAACGTGAAACTGGAAAGTGAAACGTAGATGTTCTGAGTTAAAAGAGGTGGAACCCTACGGGGAATTAGGAGTGGAACTCCTGGAAAGAGAAAGGAATGGAACTGAGAAAGAAAGACGTGGTAGTATGCTGTCTCTTGGGTACGTAGTACCAAGGGAAGTACCTGTACCTGTTTAGTGCAGAGCGGAGCCAGCTGCCCCAGGGACCCGAGGTTAGGACTGGCCACTTTGTACCGACTTGCTGGTCCTCGTGTACGCAGTACCGAGGAGAGCTACTAGTGTAGGGAGTTACTAGCTACCCCGCGGGCCCCGGGGTTCTGCTAGCCTCCTACACCGACTTGTTAGGCCCACTGGGCAAACCAGGGTAGTCAGGCGAGGGTGTGCGGACTGTGGAGGGGCAAGGCCCCTGTTTGGTTACTGTGGAGGGGTTGAACCCCTGTTACTGAGAGGGCTCTGCCCTGTACTGGTTCCGTGCTGTGCTTTGGGCGCACCCGTTAACGGAAACGACTGACCGCGTGCCAGTGTGGGTTAGCTACCTGTGCGTTTATCGCGCGTGCCGTAGTCACCATTACGCCTGTCCGTGACCTTGGGGTGGTTAACTGAGAGTAGGATCACCACGGGGGACTCTCCTGGCCAGGAGAGCACCACGTGCTACTTCTACTTTTTAGAAAAGACTGCAATCAAGATCGTTCCCACGAGGAACATTCGAGATCAAGTGAAGGATCTGAGAAATAAATGAAATCGTGAGACAATTGAAAGACGTAAATAAAGAAAGTAACAGCACATAACTGCTACTGTACACTCTACTGTTTCTTTTGTGTTAGTTGCCACTCTACTCAGCGTTTTGCTGACGTGTTACACTCGTTACCTTTCACGACCAGGTGTTGAGCAGCCAGGGTCAGCGGCTGTAGAGGACGCTGGGCCGAGTAGGATCCAGTAGAGTTACCACTGTTCTCTTGTACCTCTTTTTGTTCCACTGTGTAAGTAGTTCTTGTTACCGTTGTACTTTTCTTTACCTGCCGTTCATATTATGTTATGAATGTTGTTCTACTGTTGTGGTGGTATATACTGTAGTGGCTTCTTTCCTTACTGTTCGTTATTCATGCTAAATGTGGTTTATTTTACTGCTCTTTTGGTTACTTCCTCGTTGGACGACTAGGTCTTGGGATTAGTCGAGTCGGTTCGATTCTTGTGTCTCGTAGGGACTCGGGAATCGGGTCGTTACAAGATGGTATCAGAGCAAGGTCGTCCTGAGAAGTGAATCAACTGACTGGAAAATAACCAATTCAGATGTATATACTAGAGTAGCCACCACAACATATCTTTTGACATGAACTCTTAGACGTTTTCGTTAGGTACTGTTCCGTACTGACGTATTTCGTTTTGTTTCGCGTCTCCTTGTAGGAGATGCCTCGTCGTGGAACTAGGAGGGTGGGCTGCTGGCGCGGCCAAGGTCGTGGCCCGAGGGACAGATGTATCGGGCTTGGAGTACATACTACCCCTCCTCTTGTCCTGAGCATACAGTCTCCGGACCTCGTCCATCTGATTCGAGAGGTGGTTCGAGAAGAATTTCAGCTTCCACCTACATCGTCGCCCCCTCATGTCCCTTCCGAGCGTGCTACAGGGGAGTTGGTGGTGGAATGAGATTTCCGCCGTCACACTAGGCGAGTTAGGAGAACTCAATGGAGGCACGTGGCGTCCGCAGGAGAGCCGTCACGTTTTGCAGGGCCATCAGTGGCCTTTGGGGGCCCTCGACAGGGGCCAGTCGCCAGCACCGGACCCTCGCCCAGCCGACAGTAGGGACCCACTGAGGGCGGGTGTCGGGTTCCCCTTTGTTACCATTATGGCCAGCCGGGCCACATCAGGAGGGACTGCCCGTCTAGGGCAGGAGGTCAGCAGATACTTCCCACGCAGAGCACTGGAGGGCGCGCAGGAGGCCGCGATTCCCAGGCGCGAGGAGGAGGATAGCAGTCACGAGAAGGATACCGGCCAGCACCTACCCGTCCGATGCAGAGTGTGGCTGCTTCGTCCGCACCTAGAGCTGAGGGGCATATCAACGCCCTGACACACAGGGATGCCAGAGCTTCGGGCTCGGTGGTGGCAGGTATGGTTTCAGTTTCCAGCAGACTCGTTTCACACTTTTCGATTCCGGTGCTACGCACTCGTTTGTCGCAGCGAGTTTCGCAGTTAGTTTGGGCCAGGATTATATGTTGTTAGAAAATCCATTAGTAATCAGAGGTCCGAGTGATCAGCTGTTTGTAGCTGAAGAGGTGTACACGGATTGCGAGGTCAGCGTCGGGGGACATAGCCTGCCAGCTGACCTAATTATGATACAGATCGAGGACTTTGGAGTGATTCTGGGGATGGATTGGCTGTACGCTTACCACGCCTTGGTGGACTATTTTGAGAGGAAGATCGTCTTCTCCATTCCGGAGTTGCCTTCTTTCGAGTTTCACGGACAACCAGTGGACGGAGGTTTCAGGTGCATTTCGGCACTTCGGGCGGCGAGACTTTTGAGCCAGGGGTGCGAGGGCTTCCTAGCTTGTGTGGTGGCAGAGCCCAGCCCTATGGCAGATTCTAGAGCATCCCGGTGGTCAGAGAGTACCCTGACGTGTTTCCAGATGAGTTACCAGGACTACCGCCCGAGCGTGACATCGAGTTTGAGATCTCCCTAGTACCAGGGACCAGACCCATCTCCACCGCGCCATGCAAGATGGCACCGCTTGAGCTACGAGAGCTCAAGTCTCAGTTGCAGGACCTTTTGGAGAAAGGTTTCGTGAGGCCCAGTGCGTCTCCCTGGGGAGCCCCGGTACTGTTTGTGAAGAAGAAAGATGGTACCCTACGCCTTTGTGTGGACTACCGACGGCTGAATAGGGTCACCATCAAGAACAGATATCCGCTGCTGAGGATAGATGACTTGTTTGACCAGTTGCGGGGTGCCACGGTGTTCTCTAAGATCGACTTGAGGTCTGGATACCACCAGTTGAGGATCAGGGAGACCGACTTTGAGGTCTTGGAGCGGGTTGGACCCATTGCTTACAGACTTGCCCTCTCCCCCCGCAGTTTTCTGGCGTGCGCGACGTGTTCCACGTATCCAACCTCAGGAAGTACGTAGCTGATCCCAGTCACGTACTGAGTCACGAGAGCGTCGAGGTGGGCGACGA
Source organism: Thalassia testudinum (assembly GCA_037157565.1). Taxonomy (NCBI): domain Eukaryota; kingdom Viridiplantae; phylum Streptophyta; class Magnoliopsida; order Alismatales; family Hydrocharitaceae; genus Thalassia; species Thalassia testudinum. Next base: position 62,901,259 of record JAZHRO010000022.1, on the reverse strand, counting down.
CCTGACCTACCCCGAGTGGCTAGTGCAGATTCTAGATTGAGCCGTCCGCAGTTTGAGACGAAAGCGAGTACCCCTGGTAAAGGTTTTGTGGAGGAGCCAGCGGTACGAGGAGGCTACCTGGGAGCCTGAGGCGGCAATGCGGGAGTGGTACCCGGAGCTCTTCGCGGGCACGTCTTTCGGACCGGCTTCGGTCCTCTTTGAGTTTGTTATGGTTATTATGACGATCCCGCACCCTAGTTAGAGCAAGTTTCGGGGACGAAACTTCCTTTGAGTTTGTTATATTGTTACGAACGCGAGGCTTCAGACATCTTTTAAGACGTCTGGGAGGTGGCCCAGATGTCGGACCAGACGTCGGGAACCCCTTCCAGACGTCTAGGATTCGGTTATTTCGACACGCGCGGTTTCGTCTGCGCGCCTGAGCGCGCAGACCTGCGAGCCTGAGCGCGCAGACCTGCGAGCGCATCTCTCTCTCTCTCTTTTTCCCTCTCTCCTGCGGCCGCAGGCTACGCCCTCTGTCCGCTCTCTCTCCTCCTCGCTCGGCTTTAAAACGCCACGCCCTCTACCTCACTCTCATCACCTTCGCCCCCTTCCTCTTCTCCTTCCAGCCGGTGCGCGAGTGCGAGCGTGAGCAAGCGGCGGCGGCGACAGCCGCAGTGTGTGCGGGAGGAGGTGCAGCGCGAGGGAGGAGGCGTCGGCCGTGAGGGCTCGAGCTTGCCGGGGCAGCGGGAGCCGGCCGGCGGGGGGCGCAGCAAGCACGGAGTGACGCGGGAGGCCTGCTGCAGCTCGAGTAGCAGGCGGACGAGACGCGGCGCGGCCGAGCGTCGCGAGCGGAGGGCGAGTCGCGCCCTGGTTCTGGAAATTCTTCCAGAATCAGACGTCTGGGATTCCAACCAGACGACGGGGAAGACGTCTGGAGGACTGTCCAGACGTCTGGTAAGTAAGTTATTTTTCGTACCTTCTTCCTTTCCTTCGACCGTCCGTACTGAGCACGAGGATGGGTACCCGTAGGTTCTGAGATTCGCATCCAACGCGAATCAGACGTCTGGCTGCAGTGCCAGACGACTGGAGCGACTTCCAGACGTCCGGGGTGACCATCGGACGTCTGGGAACTAGACCAGACGCCCCCGCATGCTTCTGGACGTCTGAGAGACCACGCAGAGCAAAGGTAACCTCTGATCCACTCTTTAAGACGTCTGGAAGAGGTTCCAGACGTCTGATTTTGCACTGTTTCGTCGTTTTCGACCCGTTTAGGGCCCGTTCGGAGTCCGTTTTCTATGTTTCGAGTTGCGTGCTCTTCAGAATTAAATCCTCTACCCGTCTACAGTAGTTGTATACTGTTTTGAGAAACTCCTTGTGTTTGATCCTTGTGATAGGACCCCGTTCCGTTGCAGTCTAGGGGTTGCGGAGGTGCGCGGGATTCTCGACCACGTCCCCAATACGCCTGTCGTAACCGGTAGAGTGGATTTTAAGTTTACTAGTATAATCTGTTAAATTATGGAACCATAAATAGAACCTAGGACATTACATGAATCCTAGGAATGAGAAATAGATTGGATGATAGATCCTAGATGTTGCATGAATCCTAGGGCTGGAAAACTAGATTGTATGATAGATCCTAAGATATGGCATGAATCCTTGGACGGGAAAACTAGTGGAATATATGAATACTGCAGTCTTGGAAAAATGGAAAGGAACAAATAGCTGCCTGTGAATTGGATTAATAGCTGCCTGTGAATTGAATTAATAGCTGCCTACTATGAATAAATAAACGTGATTGAGAACATGGATTGTAAGAACGTGAAACTGGAAAGTGAAACGTAGATGTTCTGAGTTAAAAGAGGTGGAACCCTACGGGGAATTAGGAGTGGAACTCCTGGAAAGAGAAAGGAATGGAACTGAGAAAGAAAGACGTGGTAGTGTGCTGTCTCTTGGGTACGTAGTACCAAGGGAAGTACCTGTACCTGTTTAGTGCAGAGCGGAGCCAGCCGCCCCAGGGACCCGGGGTTAGGACTGGCCACTTTGTACCGACTTGCTGGCCCTCGTGTACGTAGTACTGAGGAGAGCTACTAGTGTAGGGAGGTACTAGCTACCCCACGGGTCCCAGGGTTCTGCTAGCCTCCTACACCGACTTGTTAGGCCCACTGGGCAAACCAGGGTAGTCAGGCGAGGGTGCGCGGACTGTGGAGGGGCAAGGCCCCTGTTTGGTTACTGTGGAGGGGTTGGACCCCTGTTACTGAGAGGGCTTTGCCCTGTAATGGTTCCGTGCTGTGCTTTGGGCGCACCCGTTAACGGAAACGACTGACCGCCTGCCAGTGCGGGTTAGCTACCTGTGCGTTTATCGCGCGTGCCGTAGTCACCGTTACGCATGTCCGTGACCTTGGGGTGGTTGACTGAGAGTAAGATCACCACGGGGGACTCTCCCGGCCAGGAGAGCACCACGTGCTACTTCTATTATTCGGAAAAGACTGCAATCAAGATCGTTCCCACGAGGAACATTCGAGATCAAGTGAAGGATCTGAGAAATAAATGAAATCGTGAGACAATTGAAAGACGTAAATAAAGAAAGTAACAGAACATAACAGCTACTGTACACTCTACTGTTTCTTTTGTGTTAGTTGCCGCTCTACTCAGCGTTTTGCTGACGTGTTACACTCGTTACCTTTCAGGACCAGGTGTTGAGCAGCCAGGGTCAGCGGCTGCAGAGGACGCTGGGCCGAGTAGAGTCCAATAGAGTTACCACTGTTCTCTTGTACCTCTTTTTGTTCGACTGTAGTGAGTAGTTCTTGTTACCGCTGTACTTTTCTTTACCTGCAGTTCATATTATGTTATGAATGTTGTTCTACTGTTGTGGTGGTATATACTGTAGTGGCTTCTTTCCTTACTGCTGTATTTCCTTAATGTTAGTTATTCATGCTGAATGTGGTTTATTTTGCTGCTCTTTTGGTTACTTCCTCGTTGGACGACTAGGTCTTGGGATTAGTCGAGTCGGTCCAGTTCTCGTATCTCGTAGGGACTCGAGAATCGGATCATTACATCCATCCTCATAAAAATCCTCCTTACAAGGGGGTGTATGAGTTCAAAATTCTACGGCTTATCCATATTTGCATATGTTTGTGCAGATGTGTGGTGTAAACCGTGTCAGCCAATTTAATCGTTGGTGCTTGCGTCGGGATGATGAACCACTCTCAAGTTGTTATGAAGTGCATCCATGGTCGTAGGTTATAAAATAGAAAATCAAAATGCCAAGCGAAGATTGATGGGAGATCAGAGGCTAATTTAATTCGGAGCCACTACGAAGGGAATAATTGATTTTTCCTCTAACCAAATGTTTAAGTCGCCAACGGCTTTTTTACGTGCGATTCATTTTTCTTACGATTCGAATGAGGCGATCATGATTTCAACGGGATTATTTTAATTTCGGACGACTTCCCTGTGCTTTCAGGAGTTTGTCCACTTAGCTATGAAATTTCCGATTGGTCACGCGTTTAAAAATATTTGTGATAAAAATAAAGATATTTCAGTAGGAGCCAGAGTTCGTTACGGATAGCGAAAGGTTCCGGCTCTCTGGGAGACACCTGTCTCTCCACGTACCAATAGTTTTTTTTTACGGTGAAAGGAAAAGGTGGGACTGTAATCTGTACCTACTCGATAGGGCCAAAAAAAATTTCAAAAAAGGTTGGTCTGCGAGGATTTTTTTTTTTTTTTTTTGGGGTGTCTTTACATATACCCCCTAAAAACATTTCTAATCAATCAGGCAAAAACCCTTCTAAAGTTTACATTTGCACAAACCCTCCACATGTTTACACCATAGGCCTCGACATAAGTTTCTCCTTTGCATATGCTAATTAAATCAAGTTAGTTGTTAGAAAGACAATGCAAGGGGTTGAGGGAGGAGAAAACATCAACAAGTCACGGGAGGTCACATATGGTGGAAGTGGGGCATATGGTGGCAAAGGCCCTCTTGCAATAGAAAGGGCATCCAATGAGAGGAGAAAGAGTTCGAGGCTGACATCATAAGCAAGTTTGGGGGAAAGGGGAACGAGGTGAGGATGGGGAAAAGGGAGAAGTCATTGAAGTGTTGCAGAAGAGCATGAGTATGAGAGAGGGGGGGAGGGGGAAGGTAGATGAAGGTGAAACACTTAGGCTCCCTTTATGTCGTGGAATATTTTATGTTTTCACGGGATATCTCATATTTACAAAAAAGAATAAGTGAATCGATGTTTTACCTTAAATCTGGATTTCCTTGAACTTAGGTATGGGTGAGAGATGAGTTATCCCCTACCCTAATCCTTTGCAATCCTCTCTCTCACACCTTGCCCTCTTTACATATTTGTCCTCTCCTTTCCCTTTACCTTAAAAAATAAAAAAAAATCTACTAACCAACATAACCACCAATCCACAAATATAGTTGTCTTTTAAAAACTTATCCATCTTTTTATCCTTCTTTTCAAGTAAACACCCTAATTTTCCATTCTCAACTTATATTCAACATATCCCATATTCACATAGACACCCTTACGGAATTATCTCGAGTTTTACGTAAACACCAACATAAGTTATCCCTTGTTTGTAATTTTTTATCCCATAAAATACATCTCACAATGTAAACTAACCCTTAATGTTGGGTTTGGGGAACAATAACAAGGGAGTACGAAAGGATAAGAGGATGTCAAGGATGAAGCCAAAAGTTCTTATTTTCAGGGATGGAAGGGTGATGATGGGTCATCGGTGGATGCAAAGGAGGAAGGGAAAGTTCAAGATAGAGTAGGAAGGAGAAGGGGGTGAAGAGATGAACTTTTAGGTACATAATTGTAAATTTTTCTCTTCTTAGCCTAAAATTTTTACATTGATGCTATAAATGTACATAGAAGGATGGATTTATTATGTGAAACACGATCTTTATTGGGGGAGGGAAAAAATCTAAGTAAATTTGAACTTTACAAGGTTTCCTTGTAGCTGCAAAGATTTCTACGTGGCATACGTAGAACAATCCCTCGAAGGTGTTGTCTCTTAGTTGGGTGACATGAGAGGCATTCTTGTCGACAAAGTAGAAGAAAGATTCTTTCTTTAATGATCGAGAATCATGCAACGAGAAATGGGGGGAGGCACCTAAATTTCACATGTGCAATCCTTGAGTAAAGTATGGTGGAACTTAATCATATCACAAAGTAAATAAATCCCTGCTTTGTTGGAAAAATGCTAGCCATGAGATTTACACTCATGACCGGTAAGATACCAATTAAGTAAGCTGGTTATCAATAAATCACAAAAGAAACAAGACAGAAACAAGTGTCACAACCAGCGGTCAGTTTAAACCATTTTCTCCTTGTGTCTTTGTTTTCTATTTTTTAAAACTTCTTTAATTTTTTCCCTCCTTTTCTTGGTGGTGGTCGAGTATTACGCACCACTTCGCATTCGGCGGCAGTAATGTTGGATTATCACAATTTTGAATGGTTTAACGATACAATGTGCACAAGTTACAATAAGGATTAATTTATGTTACAAGTTAGTTAACCTGAATTTATAATAAGGAAATAAGAGTTAACCCCCTACTTGTGTTTATTTCGGGAAGTAAGGTTAATCTCTGTTCTAATTTATTAAATATGGGTTAAAATTGGGTGTTAAGAAGTGCCTTGTGAGATCATAATGGGTGTTAAAATAGAGGTTAAGATAACCCAAAGGACATCGCATGCTAAAGATAACACAAGATGGTCTTATCTTGCCCCTTATGAAAACCAAGGGAGGTGTTATCTCTTGATGTAAATGAGACCTAAGAGATCCTTAAACCAACAAAAAAATCAACCTACAAAACAAATGCACTATAAGTCGTACTTCTCACTTATAGCACATCAATTTAGCTATCTCATCCGATCCACTATTTATATCACTATTAAGAAAATATTTCTTTTACACAATTGTCATCAAAAACTTTCAAAATTAATTAAATAACATAAGAAAATTCATATTTACATAAATACCTTAAAAAAAGTAAACTTTGTTCACCTAAATATCAATTCTTGTCTTAATTCCCAAGTCAATTAAAATGAAATCTGATTCGTTCATTTACGCTTTCATATTCGCATAGATATTGGGATTGGGATATACATGATCAAGATTTCATCTTTATTGGTATGAAAATTGACATTTATATAAAATAAGTAAATTTTTTTTGTAACATTTATGTAAATATGAATTATTCTCTTATGTTATTTAAGTAATTTTGAAAAAAAATTTCATAGCATTCATGTAAAATCTCCTTAAAACAAATTAAAATGAAACAACTGTACCACAGTCCCAATTTTATAATGCTCTATTTGATTCCTCCTACTCATCTCCCTTGACTTCCTCCCTCTTTGCTTGTCCTTGGAAGACACTTTGCTTTCTCCATGTTACCTCTCCGCCACCGATTCATGTACATTTCTAACTCCACCACCTACCAATCATGAATCTCAACTTCCCCATTGATTGAGGCTTCTTCTCCATAATCATTCGTTACAATAAGGGCTAATTTATGTTGCAAATTAGTTAATCTGAGTTTGTAATAAGGAAACAAAGGTCAACCTCTTACTTGTGTTTATTTCGAAAAGTAAGGTTAACCTTTGTTACAATTTATTAAATACAGGTTAAAATTGGGTGTTAAGAAGTGCCTTATGAGATCATAATGAGTGTTAAAATGGAGATTAAGATAACCCAAAGGGCATCATAGGCTAAAGATAACACGAGTTTGCAAGCAAATTGATCTTATCTTGCCACTTATGAAAAACAAGGGAGGGGTTATCCCTTGATGTAAATGACACATAAGAGATCCTTAAACCAACAAAAAAGTCAACCCACAAAATAAGTTGTACTTCTTGCTTATAGCATATCAATTTAGCCATCTCATCCAATCCACTATTTATATCACTATTAAAAAAATGTTTTTTTACACAATTGTCATAAAAAACTTTCAAAATTACTTAAATAACATAAGAAAATTCATATTTACATAAATACCTTAAAAAAGTAAACTTTCTTTTCCTAAATATCAATTCTTGTCTCAATTCCCGAGTCAATTACATTGAAATCTAATTCGTTCACACTTTCATATTCACATAGATATTGGGATTGATATGATCAAGATTTCATCTTTATTGATATGAAAATTGACATTTATATCAAACAAGTGATTTTTTTTGTAACATTTATGCAAATATAAATTATTATCTTATGTTATTTAACTAATTTTGAAAAAACTTTTCATAGCATTCATATAAAATCCCTAATCTCGATACCCTCCTGGGGGCAAAAGCATTCATTGGTTAAATGTTGGTTTTAATGCTAACTACTGTGATACCCGCAATATGACTGTTGATATTGTTTATCAACGGTCACTCATTAATCACTTGTTTTTATGCACCGTTAATTCTTGGATTTGATATTAGCCAAATGTTCTTTTCGTTGCGTCCATCCTAATTGATTTTCTTGGCTCCACCACCGGTGATAGGTCCAAGTTCAAGACACTTCCTGGTTTGGGTTCTCCATTTTTTTTTAGTCTTACTTGGAGAGGACTCCTCTCTACTTCCAAGAAGTTAAGGTACGAACCGACGGAAAGTCCAAAGAAAAAGAGACGTACAGCTTTAATTAGTAAATCGAACCTTCCCAATTGCCTATCTATCTTTTTTTATTTTTTTCTCCTTATCCCCAAGCATGAATTAACAAGCTCGGGCTCTAAAATTAAACAATATCTACATCGAGATGAACGTAGATTGAACAAAGACTCGATGTTCATGAACAAGGGAACAAATTTAGTGCTAACTGATGCTGAACCGAGTCTTCTTAATGATTGGCTATGATTAACCTCTGTAGATTCGATGAGTACGTCTTTAACATTTTTCGGCGTGTCGGCCACTGCCTACAAGGGCTTCTTCCCCTCTGGGGCTACATATGCGTCAAACTGAGCAACATTTCTTTGGGGTTATCGGTAAAGATGATAATACAACAATGATAACACAGCGATGCGACTGCGCCACAACACAAATGTGACAGCACAGAAGATTATGCAATGGTACCAATTTGGCATGATCGAACAGAAGATCGGAGCAGGTGGCGTAAGTGATGATACATATGGGCATCAATGAATATGGGTATCGATCCATTACCAACACCTTATTATGTGACATTAATATGCATGGTTCCAAGCAAATATCCACTAATGAGTACTGGAAATGAATGTTACAACGTATTATGAAATGTATGATTCAGAATTAAATTATTGTAAATTAAAATCAATCAGTTAAAAATGAGAATCAATAATTAAAAATAAGAATCAATCGGTTAAAAATTAATTATATTAAAATACATCAGTTGAAAATTATTTTCAATAAGTTGAAAATTAAAATACACGAATTAAAAATAAATATACATCTGTTTGAAATGAAAATACACTAATATATTTCGCCTTAATTTCATTGGTGGAATAATTTTTTACCTGAAACGTAATTTTTCACTTGGAAATTGATTTTTTATTTAAAAGTGATTTTTCATCGGTGAAAAGTGATTTCTACCAATAAAAAATTAAAATACATTATTTAAAACCATCACTCTCATCTGTGCATTGTAAAATATATTTCAAGATACGTTTGTTTACTTTTCCACTAAAAATATTGAATGCCACCTATAAATTTCTAGAATATTATTTATACTTTTACCAACACTCCACAAAATTATCATGACTTTACAAAACATTACTTCATTGGTTAAGATCGGGATAAAGGTTAATCCCAAACTACATTTGGATTGGTTGAATCTTGAGACCTATCAAGACGATGGATTAAGTTTTGATTAATTATGTATTGATTTAAAAGAGTACTCCATCGATCATTTCCTCTTATCCATTCTTCTTCCACAAATGCCACCCTCCTCCCCTTGTCCTACCTCTCCTCCGCTCCCCCTCCTCTTACATGTCGTCTACCCTTATGCTTATCTTCTCCGGTGCCTACACCTCTTCAGTCTCCTTGACATGGACACACTGCTACTAAGGAGATCATCGTTCCAGATAAGGAAGTGTCCTTTTCTAACACTTTTCGTTCCCATTAGATGTTTTGATGGAGGATAATTCAAGATGTGGACGTAATGTCCCTGACTTGTTACCTGCTATCAAGTGCTAAGTTCATGCCGATGCATGTAATTAGCCTTTTTAACCCTTAAAAAAGAAACTCAATGTATTCCGACGGCTAATCACACAACTCTGGGTGTCTGCGCATTTATATAAACGACAAGCAGTTTTATGTAATATTAAATAATATTATTAGGTATGACGGTTAGAAAGTGTGACACGTTGCTGACTTTGGACCAAGTCATTGACATCTACGAACAAGCTATGGCGAAGATCCCAAGGTAGGAAACACCAAACCGTCTGTCTATTTGCAAAAGTGACCATACGTACAAAGGAATGCTCATATGTTGAAAACTCTGTTCATATTTCTTTTAGATTTTGTAGTATGTTTTGATAAAATATTTATATTTTTGTAACTAATTAATTTTTTTTATGTATAAATAAAGTTAGAGAAAAAAATTAATAAAAAATCTCTTGAGGTTGCCTCTAGGTTTGGGGAAGACACCTAATCCCACCAACCCTTCACACAAATCCAATGTTTGCCATCACACGTCTCCACCCAATTCTACTCTTAGTATATCTCCACCCTGCCCTAGAGGAAGTTACTCTACATGACTCTTGCCCTGAACCCTCGATATAGGCTACCCCAATCCACCAAGTCCACTCCACTTGTACCCACCACCTTTAGGTCACTTGTGCCTGTCACCTATATCTATCTTGATGCTCTTGCCCACTCCAGGCACATTCATGAGATAGGCAAGACGTCGATCGTCCCTCCTCTGAAACTCAAGTCTGACATCAACTATCTATTGAAACAAATGTATATAGAAAATAAATAAATAAAAATATATGTATTTCTAACATTTTTGCATAAATAAAAAATATTAAATCAAATAAGTCAAACATGATTTGACAAGATTCAGAATAAAATAAAGAATAAATAACAAGCAATAACACAAATAAACAAAATGAGAAGGGATTAGATTTTACTCCGATTGAAGTGTCCATTAAAGACTTCTCTTAGAGAAGGTATCACCCCTCATAATACCGATGTGTCGGGATCTGACGAACTCCTCCAAAGATACGACGATCCACCTTCAAGATTTGACACACTTCAATCTTAGACGTCCTCGAAAATCACCTCAAGAGAATGAAGCCGAAGCAATTTAGTTTCCAACCAAATTCCCGATTGATCTACCAATTGAAAAGTTTGATCAACAAAAAACTTCTTGTGGATCTCTCAATCTCCTTGTGCAAGATCGACAAAAGTGATTGGAGATTTTTCTACCAATCTCACTGTTGTGGATGCTATTCAACTAAGTACACATATACATACATACATATATATACACTTATATTTATACATAAATGTATGTATATATATACAAATATACATACATACATACATATATATATATATATATTTATATATATATATATACATACATCTATATATATATATATATATATAAATAAATAAATAAATAAATATATATATATAACTACATATACACCTATATAATTATAACCTTATTTATATATATACATATAAATATATACTTACCTTCATATCACCTACCACGCGTTATATCGTGGGAATATCTGTACCAGTTGCTGATATTCCCAGATACTCACGTACAGAAAGCGTCTCCCACACACTTTCCACTCATCCATCCTACACTCCACACGATACTTCGTCCTGTTGGTTGCGTCTTCCTAGACGACGATCAACTCGACACCGTGCTATACGCTATTTCCACCTCCACCCCCACCCCTATATATATATATACTATATTTATCTTATTTCTATTTCTCTTTCCTGCTATTAAAAAGATAAAAAATATAAAAAAGAAAAGATAATCCTTGACTTGCAAGTACTCGGTCATGTGAATAGCAAGACTAATTTTGGAACCCTAATTTGGCTCAAAGCTAAGAACTTGATTTTGAGGGTGTACCTCAAGGACAAAATTATCAGAAAAAAAATCTTAAATAGAAAAAAAAAACACAAAAAAATAATAAACGAACGGAAGAGATTCGTTGTAGGTAAGGCGTATAAACTTATTCACCTCTAATCTCGCCTCCCTGAGTTCGACCCTGGGCCTAAAAGTGACTAAGATAAAATCAAGTAGAACGGGTTAAAAAAATCTTTTTTGTAAAAAGATAGTTAGGCTCAATTTAAGTTAACCACTATACTCATTTCAACGATTAAATCACTATATTAACACAACCTATCCAGGTCTACACCATACTTTTTCTGGCGTCGTTGCCGGGGAGGTACGCATTCAGGTAAGTTTCTACTCCATTCCTTTAGTTTTCTCTTCTCACACCCTTCTCTTCACGGGTGTTTCTGTTTGTTGGTGTGCAGGAAAACCAGTTGCAAGGAGAAGGCAAGCAGACGAAGTCGGAATCATGGGCAGATCCAAGGAGGGAACGAGAGTGTGAAGTCACCGGCACCGCACTAGAGCTTCGCCCACGTTGCTGAACAGGTAGGTCTACCTTTCTTAGCAACTTAGGTCAACTTGTCACCTTAATAAAAAAAAAAAAACTAAAAACACTTCTTGGGAACTCTTGGGGCAAGTGGATTAAAAATCACTTGTTTGATTGTTTGCCATCACTCCCACCGCCCCGGGATTTCCCGCCAAACTTCACATAGCAAAGATCTAAGAATCTTGATTCTTGAATCTTTCGTCGTGTGAAGTATTCTTTGAGGCAAAGATAAATAGATTGATTGCCATCCCTCTTTGCCTTATTTATCTGCAATTCGGGATCACTTTGTGGTGGGGAGACTTGGAATGGAGTTGATTCCAACCCCACCACGACCTTTCATGTGCCTAAGATTTGATCCCGAATACTTCAACCCCAACAAATTGATTTTCTTTATCTTGTGGTTGAGTCTTGTGTGTGTGGAACATCATTCTGGTGATTGGGAGTACTTGAATTGAAGTGCTTTGGCTCCCTTTCACACTAATATAAAATTGACTCGTGCATCCACACATAGAAATCTCCATCTAGGGAAGCCCATTGCATTTTAGCATGCATTAACCAACTAACATTGAAGAAGGGTTTGTTGGGCTTAGAAAAAAAAAAAACTTGTATTCTCTCAAAACCCGGAGATTGGTTGAATTGGTAATTCAGCGAAATCCTAAAATCCATACTACTTAAGGCTGAAACTCTAAAAACCATTCACCAATTAAAACTTCAATTCGGGGAGATTTCCCCGTTGCATGCTTGGTTTACACACTTTATAAAATCAACCACTTGGGCATCACCCGTAAATAACGCCTTTCACATTCCAAAAGCACTTGATCCTAAGCCTTTAACTAAAACTGGTAGCAACTTGACCCTTATTAAGGATTGTGGGTCTAACTACCTGCGTGTAGCACCTATGTGCTGGTGAGGGTTCCCGCGTGTTATCTGGTGTCTAAGACTGGGGCAAGCGGCCTTTCAATCTGGCCTGGTGGTTCCGCGGTGCTCGCATTCAGTTCCGTAGGTCGTGATAGTAGGTAACTTAGATCTTTAGGTCTAAGGGCACACTGTAGAGGTTAGGAATTTGATTGTATTGATTTGTCATCAAGTGTACCTTTGCGGTGTCATTTCTCTCATCTCCTTTTCCCTTCGTATCCCCCCAATTCTTCCTACGGTATTGCATGTTTGGGAGGAGGTCACAAAACCCTGAACTATTTGAATTGTCTGATAATTTTAGAAAAGAAGCCGAATCATCATCCTCCTCCACAAACATGGCTACATGCCCACCTCCAAATCCCGAGGGAGGAAATCGCCCTCAAAACCCACCAGGTGGTGGAGCCTTGGATCCCATAACTCGCCTCCAAGCCTAAATGGAAATGTATAATGAACAAATTGAGCCCATTAGGGAAACATTGGAGGAAATGCAGAACCCTCCCAAACGGGAGGAGCCTAGGTCTCGTAGCTCCTATCAGAATCCCGCTGCTACAGAGACCATAGGACAAATTCGGGTCCCTATGGGCAGGGATGACTTTGAATTGAAACCTAATGTAATTGGCCTGATAAATTTTCACTTCCATGATTTTGCAAGTGAAGATCCTTTTCTCCACTTGGAAGACCTAACCCAATTGGTTGAAACTGTTAAACTGAGAAATATCGAGTTACCTATAGTCCTCATGAAAATGTTCTCGTTTTTATTGCGGGATAAAGCATCGCAGTGGTTACGCACCCTTGGGAGAACCATCCACTCTTGGGAAGAGAAGCGAACAGCGTTTCTCAAGAAGTTCTTCCCAATCGGGCGAACCAATGCGCTTCGCTGTGCTATCACCTCCTTTACGCAACAAAACGATGAACAGTTTCATGAGGCATGGGAGAGATATAATGACCTCCTCAATAAGTGTCCGCACCACGGTCTGCCTAAGTGGCATATAGCCCAGATTTTCTACTATGGGCTAAATGAGACTTTGAAGCAGATTGCAGACGCTTCCTGCGGAGGGAATTTTATGGATAAAGACGAGAATGGAACATTCGAATTATTTGAAAATATGAGCGAAAACTCAATGAACAATGCTTCCATTGTCGCCTTTAATCATACCAGCTTGCCCCGTAATGTCCCTGAAGTTGATACGGGACTCTCCCATTCATCCACAGATCTCAGCCTTATCACACAGAAATTGGATAAAGTCTTCATCGTGCACAAGAAGCTGGACAAACTTCTGGCCAATCCCGCCCATTCTATGGCAAACACCCCCACCTGACCACTTCGTCACAACCCCAGTTCTTCCAACACCAGGCTTATCTCCAGAAACCCCGTAAGACCTTCCTTACCAAGTGTCGCACCGAGCGATTCGGTAAGTCATGTGGATCTGGCTTCTGCAAGCCAGTATTTTGACACGGAGGACCAAGCCTCCGTAAGCTCGGAAGCATATTTACATGTGGATGTGTCTTCTGGCATAGAAGACGCTTGCACCCTGGGGAACAACCCGTTCTCTGCCACTTATAACCCAGGGTGGCGAAATCACCCGAACTTCGCATGGTCTAGCAAATCGCAGCGCCAAAACCCCACGGGTGGACCAATGCGACCGTCCGCACCCGTCATCCCAAGGGCCCAGTCTAATCCTATGGCGAATCTGCCATCGGGTCCTTGCGTACCGCAAACAGAACACGCATCAAGTCCTCTTGATAAATTGATGCGAATGATGATAGAAATGTCAAAGCGCTATGAAGAGAACATGACCTCTCTTCAGCATCAATTGGAACAGCAGAATGCTGAGATCAGTCAACTACGCATGGTGACTCGATCTCAGGGCACTCTCCCAGCCCAACCTGTTCCCAACCCACGAAATTTCGTACCCCATGGTCCTCAACCACAGGTATAACCTTCTCAGGGGCAGGTACTTCATATTCTGCAAGCTCCGAGCATTCCACCGGGATTTCAAGCTAATCCCGATGCAGCACCTCACTCTTATGTCCCTATTGCGAACCCTCCTCTGCCTTATGATCCCACTGGACCCGCATCGTCCAATGCGATCACTACGAGGAGCGGTAAGCAGACCGTCGATTCGCCTCGACCTGATCCTGGCTCGTCTTCTTCATCGCCCTCTCATTCGGGATGCGCGCCACATTCGCGAGAGGACGATACACCCAAATTGGTGCCAGAATCAGTCCCATTCCCTGAGGCTCTACTGAGGGAGCCAAAAGGTAAGAAGAAGGAGATGTAGGCCTTTGATAACCTGTGTAATTTATTCAGGGATGTTGAAATCAAGGTACCCTTGCTAGAGGCTATCGACCACATATTTACTGTCGCCCGATTTTTCAAAGACTACACAACACCCAGGCAACAGTCAAAGAAAACTAAGAATCCTGTGGTTCTCTTGCCTCATGCGAGCTGTGCTATACTATCAAATCTACCACCGAAGCAGAAAGATTCGGGCACACCGCTTATTTCCTGTAGCATCTAAGGCTACAATTTTAACCGTGCCCTGCTTGATCTAGGATCTTCCATTAATCTCATACCTACCATCATGCTCGAAAAATTTTCCTTGAGAAATCTGAAACCCACCCCTGTCACGTTATAGTTGGCAGATCGTTCTGTCAAAATTCCAAAGGATGTGGTGGAAGACGTGGTGGTTAGGGTCAACAGTCTCTGTTTTCCTGTTGACTTTCTTGTTTTAGATATGGAAGTTACTAGCTCACTTTCTGATTGTCCGATCATCCTTAGTCGACCTTTCTTGGCCACAGCCTGCGCCCATATCGACTGCAAGTCGGGCTATATTGAGATTGCCGTTGGATCTGAAAAGCTCAAGCTTAACATCTTCAAGGTAGCCAAGAACTTTGATTGTGATTGCATCGAGGATGACACGTCTGACGAGGACATGGCTGTCAATGCGTGTATCGAACTTGTTGGGACCTATTCTGACTGCTGCGGACTGCCTTTAAACACTGACGATTGCTTGACCGACACATATTGTGACATTCCCCCATCCCTCCCTATTCCCGTACCTTCTCCTGACCAGACTTTTGACGAGGTTTTCTCCGCTTCCAATACCTCGTGGACTGAGTCATATCTAGGCTACTCACCGCCGGTCCACACTCTTGAAGACCGGATTGCCCTTTCTTTCCCGCTAAATCAGGCGGAGTTGCAACTCCACACTGGGACCTTGAGCCCACATACTACTCACTGGGGCTATTCCTTTTTGGATCCATCTATCTAAGAAGCCCCTCCCCTTGGCCAATCTAAGGGCCAACTTCTTCCTCCTGACTTGTTTTCCGATCCGCCTGAGACATTCTCGTCCCAAGAAATGCCAGATCTTTCACCATCCATTCTTGAGCTGAAAGAGCTGCCTAGTACACTTAAGTATGTTTTCTTGGGACCAAATGAAATGCTCCCCGTAATCATCAGTTCAAAATTGACCAGGGAGCAAGAGTGCAAACTAACGAAGGTCCTTATGGAACACAAGGCAGCCATTAGATGGTCTTTATCAGACTTAACTGGCATTAGCCCCTCCTACTGCACTCACCGTATATATACGGAGGAGGAGGCTCGACCTTCCCACGAGATGCAGCGACGTCTCAACCCTAACATGCGGGGGGTTGTTAAAAAGGAAATTATTAAGTGGCTGGATGCGGGTATAGTCTACCCAATCAGCGATAGCCCCTGGGTAAGTCCGATTCACGTTGTGCCCAAAAAGGCGAGACTCACCATCCGTGTCAATGATAGGGGCGAATCCATCCCAACACGCACTCCTACATCTTGGAGAGTGTGTATATTATAGGAAACTCAATGCTGCAACTAAGAAAGATCACTTTCCGCTACCTTTCATTAACCAAATCCTGGAACGGTTAGCAGGAAATAAATTTTTCTGTTTCCTGGATGGATTCTCAGGATATAACCAAGTGGCAATTGACCCCTGAGACCAAGAGAAAACCACCTTTACCTGCCCCTTCGGCACCTTTGCATTTAGAAGGATGCCGTTCGGACTTTGTAACGTGCCAGCAACTTTCCAGAGATGTATGCTGGCGATATTTCATGACATGGTGGGTGACTTTCTCGAGGTCTTCATGGATGACTTTTCGATCTTTGGACCATCTTTTGATGACTGTCTTGCCAACCTGACCCGTATCCCTAGGAGATGTATTGATGTAAACCTCATGCTTTCCTGGGAAAAAAGTCATTTTATGGTACACGAGGGAATTGTTCTCGGGCATATCATCTCCGATAGGGGTATCGAGGTTGACAGAGCTAAGCTTGATGTAATTGCTGATTTACCTATGCTTGGCTCTGTCAAACAAATCCACTCCTTCCTGGGACACGTCGGTTTCTATAGGTGATTCATCAAAGATTTCTCCAAGATTTCTCGACCTTTAACTCATCTCCTATCGACCGACATACCCTTCGATATGGGTCCCGATTGCATATGAACATTCACGCAGCTGCGTAATGCTGTCACCAAGGCCCCTGTTCTCCAGCCACCTGATTGGTCCCTCGACTTTGAACTCATGTGTGACGCTTCTAACCTTCCAGTCGGAGCCATCCTTGGACAAAGACGCGATAGACACCCCTTCGTGGTGTACTACGCCAGTAAGACATTAGACGAGGCCCAGCGTAATTATACTACCACTGAAAAAGAACTATTGGCGGTCGTCTTTGGGCTGGAGAAATTCCGCTCTTACCTTCTGGGCTCACATGATATTGTTTTCACTGATCACACGGCCATTCGCCATCTCATGCACAAGAAGGATGCCAAGCCTAGACTGCTTCGTTGGATCCTTCTGCTCCAAGAATTTGACATTGAGATCCGCGATAAGGCCGGAGCCCAGAATGTTGTGGCTGATCATCTTTCTAGACTCGACCCTGACCATATTGGACTTACTCTGCCGATTAATGAGATTTTTTCTGACGAGCACCTATTGGCAATTAATGTGGCAAGGGGACCTTGGTATGCCGACATTACCAATTACCTTGCTTCTGGATCCCTTCCACGTGGCTGGCCTAAAAACCAGCGCGAGCGCCTCATGGCAGAAGCAAAGTATTATTTCTGGGATAATCCACTTCTTTTTCGAATTGGTGCTGATCAAATCATCCGTCGCTGTATTCCTGACAGCGAATTCCCCAGTGTGTTATCTGTCTGCCATAATCAGGCTTGCGGAGGCCATTTCTCTAGGAGGAAAACTGCAACCAAGGTGTTGCAGTGCGGTTTCTTTTGGCCCTCCCTTCACCAGGATGCACACGATTATGCCAAACATTGCACTAGGTGCCAGTCGTTAGGATCAATGTCACGTCGTGACATGATGCCCTTGCAACCCATCCTAGCTGCTGAAATTTTTGACATTTGGGGAATTGATTTCATGGGTCTCTTTCCTCCTTCCAACGGCTTCGAATTTATCCTCGTGGCTGTTGATTATGTTTCGAAATGGATCGAAGCTATTCCCACGCGCCGTACTGACCATGTTATATCTCGATTTGTCAAAGACCACATTTTTACGCGCTTTAGGATCCCTCGAGCCATTATCTCGGATGGAGGAAGCCTCTTTACCCAAGCTTCTTTTCGGGCACTTCTGAGGAAATACGAAGTCCACTATTGTATCGCATCACCGTATCATCCTTAGACGAACAGCCAGGCAGTGGTGTCGAACTGGCAAATCAAGCAAATTCTCCAGAAAACGATTCGGCCTGACCATAGGGATTGGTCCGAAAAGCTGTTTGATGCACTTTGGGTGTATCGGACCGCCTTCAAGGCTCCCCTTGGTATGTCTCCTTATAGAATCGTTTACGGGAAGTCTTGCCATTTGCCCGTGGAGTTGGAGCACCACGCTTATTGGGCGGTTCGCCAATGTAACCTCGACCTAAACCTGTGTGGTCGAGAAAGGAAACTCCAACTCCAGGAGCTGGAAGAGCTCCGTCGTGAAGCCTTTGATTCTGCCTTAACTTTCAAGCAACGCATTAAGGCTTTTCACGACAACCGTATTCAGCGGAAGGAATTTGAGTCATCTCAGCAAGTTTAGCTCTACAATGCCCAGCTCAAATTCTCTCCTGGGAAATTGAAGTCCAAATGGATTGGTCCTTTCCTGGTCTCGAGACCATTTCCTAACAGGGTTGTTGAAATTGAAGATCCCAAATCTAGGCATAAATTTACGGTCAATGGGTAGCGTTTGAAATCCTATCTTACTCATAAACCTGCCCCCGTTGGAGAAACTGTTGCCCTGCTGGAGGGTAACTAATGTTGTGCCTCATTCTGAGTCCAGCTGGGGACGTTAAATTTAGCGCTCGTTGGGAGGCACCCCAACAACACTCTACCACTGTCACGCTCACTTCACTTTTCACTTCACCACCCACCATCCACCCACCATACCACCTTGCTGAGTACCCTGCACCTCAGCTCTCGTTACCCGATCTTTGGTCCTTCCTACCCTGCATGCATATGAGGACATAGCATCGTTTAGCATGGGGGGTTGGATAGGCATCCATAGGATCTGGGTATTTTTTGTTATCATGCAGTCTCCATCTATCTATAAATATATAAAAAAAAAGAAAAGGTGTTTAGTAACGATCTGAAGGCTGAAACAAAAATACAATAAGTGTTTATGGATATTCAACCACTATTTTGAATACTTTCCAGGCCACAGAAGCTTGATTCGCTCAGGCTCGGCTTAATTCACTTGAGCATTGATGAGATATATCAGAATCTCTCCTAACTAAGGACATTCTTGTACCTGAGACACCAGTATAGGATTCGTTGGTTTGCTTCTACTCGAGAGCTTAAGTAATCTTGGTACACACTACACATATCAAGAAAGACCAGGTGAACATAAGATCCAACCCTAGTGTTCATTAGGGAAGGTGGAGTCCTTACCTTTGCACGTAGGTAGACTTTTTATCCCAAGCTTTAGTCTTATGTTTAGGAGAGACTCTTTCCACCAAAAGAAAAGTGTGCTCCTCCAAATAAAGTTGTAAGAGATATACTGACATGTGTTTCAAAAAAAAAAGCAAATAAGTCAGTATATCTCGCAAATGTCTGTAAAGTCTTCTCCCTACAAAAGTTCTTCAGGGCAAGTTACCAATACCCTGTTTTCTTTGAGTCACAAATGTAATAAAATGAGAGTTGAGTTTTTCGTCGTCTTTTTAAGGGTCAATCCAAAGACGAGCTGAAACTGGGATCAACCTGCACTTAAAAATTCGTGAAACCCTGGGCTTGAGTCTCAATGTTCATCTGGTCAGTCTTGATCCTTCACTATGCACAAGCTATAATCTCTTGAGCTCTCGAGTGCGGTAAAAACCTCCTGGGTCCTGGAAATCGTACTTAAGGATTAAATATCAAGAGTCCAGGTTAGTTGAGAGATGGTCTACGTCATGTAAGACTTAAAGTACTGGTAGTCTTCTCTACAATTGGTTCTCACAATATCTAACAAATAAACACACCTATGTTGCCTCAAAATAAAATCCTCAGCTTAAGATCATTTCTAAATACAGTACAAAATGTTTTGCTAGGGACTAGCAAAAGATAGGCATGAGGGTATGATTGCACAGCAAAAGTACACCAATAAAAATGCCATCTTATGTTATTTCCTAGCATTGCCATTATATATTAGGCAGCCATAATTGCTTTTGTAAAATTTAACACATGCATGCATTTAATTGAGAGGGGAGGAAAGTGAATAATTGGTCTTGTAATTAACGTATTCTTCAAGTGCTACCTCGCAAATTCACCATCTTCATTTTTTATTTGGCTTTGAATTTCTTCTTCTCCGCACGGCTTCAGGGCATGGCTGCTTCTGCTTCGCGCCACTCTCTGCCACAGCATGCCCTGCCAGCCGTATGCTTTGTCACGTGCAGCTCAGGGCATGGCTGAGCTTGCCTCCATCTTCTTTAAAAAGCCCTCCTCGCTTCCTTACGCAGGAGAGCCTGGTCCATGCAACACACACCAGCACACTCTTCTCCATGCCATCTCCTCCACTCTCCCCTCCATACGCAACACCTCTTCTACTGAAGAGATACGCTGTGGGCAGGAGCAGCTCACAGTGGTCACGACCACCACTATGAGTCCCACCACCGCCCAGCTCATCAAAGAGCCAGTGGGCATGGTGGTTCACTTCGTTGTTTCACCCGCTCAAAGTTCTTCCGCCATTGCCACAGACTCGACCTTTGAAGCTCAACTGCAACGGCATCACAGCACCTGCAGCTCCACGCGCGCGCAAGCCCCTGTGCACACGCCAGCAGCCGGTGCCATCTCCTTCTGCGCGCAGGCTCGCTCTACAGCGCCCGCACACGCAGAACTGGCCGTAGCCGGTTGTCCGACCCGAGCGCGCATTGTAGCTACTGTTCATGCGTTTCTGCGGAACACTGTAGCTACAGTGCGGTGACCAAAAAGTTTCTCACTTATCCAGTCACCGCGCGCTCTCTCTCCGCGCCGCAACCGCCTCCAGCCCGCGCTCGCTCCAACGCCTGCGTTGCGTCTGCACCCGCCTACTCCTGCATCCGCATCGTCGCCTGCGTCCACTCCAGCCTGCAACACGCTGCGCTGCACTCTCCCGTCACGCCTGCAGCCTCTAGCGTGCATGCGCATTCTCGCGCGCCTGCGCCTGCGCATTGGCATCCAGACGTCTGCTGCGGGTTCCAAACGCATTAACTCACCGCGCCCTCTCTCACTAGCACTTTCTCACTCCCTCCCGCAGACACACACATACACACACCACACTTGTACACACTCACGTGTACACACACACACTCACTTGTACACGACTATATATATATATGTATATATATATATATATACGTATATATATATATATATATATATATATATATACGTATATATATATATAGGTATATATATATTGTTGAACGATTTTTGCGAATCGCTACGCTAACGTGTTTGGTTTTGGAAAACTTGTCGTTGTAGTTCGAAAGCGAAGAATTTGTATTCAACAAATAAAATTTATACCGAAAAGAATTCCGGGTCGAACACAGGGAGGCTACATTGATCTATATTCGCAATTATATTTTTTTAGGATTTTTGATAAGCAAGGCGATATAATCACAATGGAGCTATCAGACTAAAAAGAAAGAGAGAGAGAGAGAAAGAAAGAGAGAGAGAGAAAGAGAACATGCATTCAATATTCCAATTGTTTATATAATCAAACTAAATGAAAGTTACACTAGAAAGCGGAAAATCAATTACACTATAAAGCAGGAAAATTCTACACTAGAAAAGCTGTAAATAAGAATGGGAGAGAGAAGTTATCCTCCTCGACGATTGCTTGGAGGACGAGCTGGACAGGACGACGCCTGGACGAAGGAGAATGGAGTAGGACGAAGGAGGACGAAGCAGAAGAACGGGAATGGAGTAGCACGCCATCGTCGTCGCGGGATCCACTTCCGAAGGGGAACGAAATTGGACTTTATCTCGCGAGAGGCATCCCGGGTGTGGGACAAGTTTCTTTTTAGCTTTGGAGGGGTAGAGAGGACAAAGAAAGGATGAGAATTTCGTATGGAGGGGGTCACCTTTTATAGTTGCAAGGAGTGGGGCAAAATGGACATTACAACTTTAAAATAATAAATAAGGGGTCTTTAGTGACGGATAAATCTGTCACTAAAGCCCCAACGTGGGCGTAGCTTCCGCGCCCACGTGCGCCTCCTCGGCTGCTCGCTTATCAACGTCCACGCACGTCCAGCGATCCTCAGCCGTCCGATCGCGAGATCGGACGGCTTAAGTCGCGCCTTCTCCCGCTGCATTGCGCACCCGCCCGCGCGTCTGATTGCGTGTCCGATTGCGCGTCCAATTCTGCGTCGACACTATCGGGTGCGCGGCCGTCCGATCTCCATCTGACGCTCCACCCGTGCCCAATCGCCCGCGCCTACCGCTCCTCGCCACGGCTCGAACCCGCGCACGGCGCTCATGATAGCGCGCTCGACCACTGCGCTATGGGGCGCGGATGGTCGAGCGGACGCTTTGAAGCGCGAGCGCCCACAGCTGTTGGATTAAGATCCAACGGCGGAGAGCAATCGGGCGCAGGGCTTTCACAAGACACAAGCGGCCGTTTGGGTGGCTGAGATGGTGCCACGTGGCGCTATCTTGGCCGTCCATCTTCTGGAAGTTGTAGATGGTGCCACGGATGTCGGATTGACTCGATTTTTGTGTCGTTGGGCTGCGATCGTCGATCCGAATTCATCCGTGCAGTCGGATTTATCATCTGAAGTGCAAATTTACACCATCCTGGCCCTTGATCTTCTAGGGTTCCCGGGTCACTATCTGATGCTACGGATGCCTGATTAGGGCGATCTTGGAGTTGTTGAACTCCAATCGTCGTCCTGATTACATCCATACGGTTGAATCTTTGATCCGAGGCCCTGATAAAATATTTACCCTGTCCAAGCACATAAAAGGAGACAATTAACCTCCATTTTATTCAAACTACTCTAAATGCAAGATGATGCATGTTATGCAATATTTATATCATGAAATGCAATCCTATGCTTAAGAACATGCATAAATAGATATTTTAAATAGTGTAAATGTGTTTACATCATACCCCCATGCCTATCTTTTGCTAGTCCCTAGCAAAAACTATATGCTATTTATAAAAGAATTAGGTTAGATTATTTGGACTTGAGTTATTTTTCAATCATTAAGAAATTGTCTACTTAGGAACTGAACTTTCAAAGACACAACAGTACCCGGGTATCAGCTAAAATGCAAACCGCCTCAAGCCCTCGCCTTATTAAAAGAAAATTTTCTTTTTTCTCTTTTTCTGTTTTGTAATTTTTTTTATTTTCAAATTTTTGGGTTTAAAAGTGGCTTTCTACGGCCATTCAACTCACCCGAAATTTGATGAGAACCCTAAGCTTTAAGCATCTTATTGTGATTGTGATAGACTTGTTGACCGGTAATTAAAATGGACTTCGGATTTCTATGCCTCTAGGTGACCTCAAAAAGACTTTTGCCTAAAGGTGTATCTTTACAACCGGTAGCTTTCTCCCTACTTTTATTTTTTACGGGGTCAACACAAGGGTGAATCTAGTGTATATCTCTCCGGTTTATTCTACTTCTCCGCTTCTTCCTAAGTGTTTTGGGAATTTTTTAGTGCTTTTACTGAGCTGGGTTCTGGACAACCGGTCGATGAGCTGTTACCACCGACAACTTGCCAGCTATACTCGTGCGGGGAAGTGTGGCTTATTTCTTTTTGTTCTTTTCTCCTTTTTTTTTTTTAAAAAAAATAGGTGGCTTCCCTAGTCTAAGATTTACATAAGGGCAGGAAAAAGAGAAAGGTCCAGTGACTGGGCTCTGGACAACCTACCTATGGGCTGTTACCTACGATAACTTGCCAGCCATATCACCCTAGAAGGTTCATTAGCTACCCAATTTCTGTTAAAATCACTGAACAACGAGTCAGTGCAAAGAAAGTGTGTAGATGCTTAAGACTCAAAATTTCCTCAAATCAGAGGGTGGGTTGATAAGTCGTGTACTTATCACCCAAACTTTATTTACTCTAATTAAAATAAAATTCAAGTTGGCAAGAACTCGAAAAATAGATCCACATTTTAGTGGATACACAGGCTAATTAAGTCCGAAGACCTGAGGGGTCTTTGTGTTCAGATCCTAATGTAAAATTTCTTCGGATTGAAAAGTCCTAATGTCCAACTAATCCTTCCTTTTTTTTTTTTAAATAAGAAGAGAGATAATTTATATGGATTTCACAAAGCTAACCAAATAATTCAAGAATGAATCCACCCCCCCATGCCTAGCTGATGCAATGTCGTTGAAAAAGAGACATGAAAGAAAGGGTAGAATATGAAAGATGTCACCTGGATATGAAGCTCGTATCAGCCTTGTGTCATATGTACAACTGCTGAGTTTAATGCCGTCAGCTAGGCGAAGTCCAGCCAAAGAAGTCACAGAATGGCTAGAGCAACAGAGTCTGAGACGGGTTCTGGAAGATTACGGTCAACAACAGGCTTCAAACGTTGACCGTTGACTTTAAAGGTGCTACCCGTCTTTGGGTCAGAAATCTGAACGGCACCATTAGGAAAAATCTTATCAATTATGAATGGGCTATTCCATTTAGATCTAAGTTTACCAGGAAAGAGCTTATGTTTAGAATCAAATAACCAGACCTTTTGGTTTGGCTCAAAGCTCTTGCGGGAAATCAATTGATCATGTAGAGCTTTGGTTCGAGCGTTGCAGATCTTGGCATTCTCATAAGCATCATTTCTAAGCTCCTCCAACTCAGATAGTTGGAGTTTCCTGGTCTTTCCAGCTAGATTCAGATCTAAATTGCATTGTTTGATTGCCCAGAATGCCTTGTGTTCAATCTCTACGGGTAGATGGCACGCCTTTCCATACACCAAACGGAATGGAGACATGCCGATGGGCGTTTTATACGCCGTACGGTAGGCCCAAAGAGCGTCCTCAAACTTTTGAGTCCAATCCTTGCGATCAGGCCTAACCGTTTTTTGCAGAATGTTCTTGATCTCTCGATTGGAGATCTCGGCTTGTCCATTCGTTTGGGGATGGTAAGGTGTGGAAATTCGATGATTAACCCCGTATTTGGCCAATAAATTCTGAAATTGGGCATTAGTAAAATGAGTGCCACCATCACTGATGATAGCCCTCGGAATCCCGAACCTACTGAAGATATTTTTCTTGACAAAATTGATGACCACCTTGTGGTCATTGGTTCGGGTGGGAATTACCTCAATCCATTTGGACACATAATCAACAGCAACAAGAATGTACTGATGTCCAAATGAAGGGATAAAGGGTCCCATGAAATCGATGCCCCAAACATCGAAAATTTCTACAGGAAGAATAGGGTTTAGGGGCATCATGTCTCTCTTAGTTATGTTCCCGAGTGACTGACATCGAGAACATGACCTTGAGAAGTCCTGGGCATCCTTGAATAAAGACGGCCAATAGAAGCCAGATTGCAAGATTTTTGCAGCCGTCTTTCTTCTGGGGAAATGTCCACCACACCCAGATGCATGGCAGAACTCGAGTATACTGTTGAATTCATTCTCCGGTATGCATCGGCAAATAATCTGATCAGAGCCGATGCGATACAATTCAGGGTCCTCCCAAAAGTAGTATTTGGCCTCAGATTTGAGTATATCCCGTTGTTGCTTGGTCCAATCCTGGGGGATTTGACCAACGGCCAAATAGTTAACAATGTCAGCAAACCATGGGGAGTGGACACCTAAAACTGTAAGAATGGTTTCGTCCGAAAAGGTGTCAACAATCGGAATGTCCGGACAAGAAGAATCACCTAGGAGTCTCGACAAATGATCCGCTACCACATTTTGTACCCCGGCTTTATCCTTGATTTCAAGATCAAATTCTTGAAGAAGAAGAATCCAATGAATAAGCTGGGGTTTAGCATCCTTTTTAGCCAAGAGATGTCTTATGGCTGAGTGGTCGGTATAAACAATAACATGAGACCCCAAGAGATAAGCCCTGAATTTTTCCAACGCAAATACTACAGCTAGTAATTCCTTTTCAGCAACAGTGTAATTCCTCTGGGCTTCATCTAGAGTTTTACTAGCGTAGTAAATGACAGAGGGCTTTCGGTCAATTTTCTGACCCAGGACAGCCCCGACAGCGTAATCAAAAGCGTCGGTCATGATCTCAAAGGGGGCTGTCCAAATTGGTGGTTGCAAAATTGGAGCACAGGTGACTACAGTTTTCAGAAAATCAATTGCCTTTCGACATGATTCATCAAAAACAAACGACGTTTCTTTGTCAAGAAGATTGCTCAAAGGACGAGCAACCTTTGAGAAATCCTTGATGAATCTTCGATAAAATCCCACATGGCCAAGAAATGATCTGATTTGTTTAACAGATGTGGGAGGAGGAAGTTTAGCGATAGCATCAACCTTAGCTTTGTCTACTTCAATTCTCCGTTCAGAGATTACATCACCCAAAACGATACCTTCTTGGGTCATGAAATGACTCTTTTC
Source organism: Thalassia testudinum (assembly GCA_037157565.1). Lineage (NCBI taxonomy): Eukaryota > Viridiplantae > Streptophyta > Magnoliopsida > Alismatales > Hydrocharitaceae > Thalassia > Thalassia testudinum. The sequence continues at coordinate 62,874,752 of JAZHRO010000022.1, read as the reverse complement.
CCAGCTAAGGACCAGTCGTGTCTTGATACATCGCTTAAGAATCATTTCCAAATTAGCCAAACAAGAGTCAAATGATTCTCTGAAAACAGAGAAATCATCCATGAAGACTTCCATAAACTCTCCCACCATGTCGGAAAATATGGCTAGCATACACCTTTGAAAAGTCGCAGGTGCATTGCATAACCCAAAAGGCATCCTACGAAAAGCAAAGGTTCCGTAGGGACAGGTGAAAGTAGTTTTTTCCTGATCCTCGGGATGGATAGGAACTTTGTTATATCCCGAGTAGCCATCAAGAAAACAAAAGTACTTCTGCCCAGCTAATTTTTCCAAGATTTGATCAATGAAGGGCAAGGGAAAATGATCCTTTTTAGTGGCTGTGTTCAGCTTCCTGTAATCAATACAAACTCTCCAAGAGGAAGCTGAACGAGTTGTGACAGATTCTCCTCTCTCATTAGTCACAACAGTAATCCCAGCTTTCTTTGGAACAATCTGAACGGGACTTACCCAGGGACTGTCAGAGATTGGATAAATAATTCCTGCATCGAGCCACTTGATGATTTCCTTTTTCACCACTTCTCGCATATTTGGATTCAATCTCCTCTGCATCTGGCGAGAAGGGCGGGATCCATCTTCCAAAAATATTCTGTGATTACAGTAAGATGGCTTAATCCCCCTAAGGTCATGAATGGTCCAACCAATTGCCTCCTTATGTTCCTTTAGGACCATAATTAGTTTAATCTCTTGCTCCTTTGTCTAGCACTAATAATCACAAGGAGCGTATTCTGCGGTCCTAAAAATTGAAATTTTAAATTCTCAGGCAATGGTTTCAATTCAAGCTGGGGTAGGGTAGATGCTGAAGATTCAACAAGAGGAAGAGGTTTTGAGTGAACAAAATCAGTAACCTCTTTCGAAGATGTCAGGTCAGAGGGTTGTGGGTCAAATTCATCAACCAAAGAAGAACTTTCAATTGAAGAAACTGTCAGACAAGTTTCAATATTAGCATTATCCTCATCAAGTTCCTCAATAAATCCACAATCCTCAAATTTTTTGATCGCCTTAAAAATATCCAATTTCATTCGTTGGTCCCCAAAGGCGATTTCCATGCTACCGCTTTCACAATTAATGTTGGCCTTTGCGGTAGCCAGGAACGGACGCCCTAGAATGATGGGCGTGTTCCTCAGATTATCAGGCACATCCATGTCAAGGACAAGGAAATCTACAGGAAAATAGAAATCCTTGACCTTAACAATAACATCTTCAATAACGCCTCGCGGGTTTGTGACCGAGCGGTCCGCTAACTATAGCGTTACTGAAGTTGGCCGAAGTTCACCTAATCCAAACTTATCATAAAGAGAAGTCGGAATTAGGTTGATGGATGCACCGAGATCCAAAAGTGCTCTATCAAATGTGTAATCTCCGATAACGCAAGAAATCAATGGAGCACCAGGATCTCTCTTTTTCTGAGGGAGGTAGTGCAGGATAACAGAACTAGCCTGCTCGGAGAGTACCACCTTCCTCGGAATAGATTCTCTCGACTTACGCTTTTGTGTACATAATTCCTTTAAAAATCTTGCGTAAGCCACTATGTGCTTGATAGCATCAAGGAGCGGGATATTGATCTCAACATTCTTAAATAGATTCAGAAGCTCCTCATTGCTATCAACAGACTTCTTCTTCTTTGCTTTGGCTAAGGCTTCAGGAAAAGGAACATGAGTCAGATCTTTGGAATCAGGTTCCTGAGCCTTGATTTCTCCTCTAGAATTCTCCTCTCCCTCCTCAGATTCTTTAGGATTCAATAGATCAGAATAGTGTGGTTGTGGATCCTGAGTCTTCTTACCACTCCTCAAAGTGACAGAATTTGCAGAAGCGTAAGAATTTGGGTCTTGGGGAGGTTTAGGAAAGATTGGAGGGGCTTGATTGACCATGAATTGTTGATTAGCAGAAGAAGAAGACGAGGAACCTTGCTCAACCACCTGAGCATGTGCGTGCAGGTCCCTCTGATTTCCGTACCCTTGGGCTTGATTGCCCAAATTTATAATGTTTCGCGAGTTGGGTACTGGTTGGGATGGTAGAGATCCAGGTTGACAAGAGTTAGCAATGAGCCCGAATTGCAAGTTGTCCAGCGAGTTTTTCATTTGCTGCATAAGCTGGAGCATAGATCCTTGCATCTCTACCATTTGACGGTTCAAATCAGCTTGCCCTGCGGGTTGACGGGCATTCCAAGCTGGCTGATTGACCTGATTCGGAGGCAACTGAGTATATACTTGACCCTGACGCATTGGTCGTTGCGGAGCGTAGTTGCTGGGTCAGAATTGGGTCTGTTGCCCCGGATTTTTCCAAGAGAAGTTAGGGTAGTTTCTCCAACCTGGATTATAGGCATTCGAGTAGGGGTTGGATCTAACATTCTCTTGTACAGCACAGACATCCTCATAGGGTGAGGATGGAGAGAAAGAAAGGGAAGGATCAGAAAAACTAGGATCAAAGGCCCCAGTTGGGAACCCATGGGGTTCCGAGAAATGCTGACTCATAGGTTGAGTCTCATCGAGTTGATTCACAAACTCCCATCCAGAAGGAGCTCGTGAGGAATGGAATCCCGAATTTTGGGATTGAGTGGATTGAGAGTTGTTTATAGAATTGCCAGCTATCCACTCTTCCATTCTTTTAGCAACCATGTCCACCTTATCAAGTTTATTACAAATCAATTCCATATCAAATGAATGAGTGTCATGGACTTCATTGACATTTGATCTGGGTTGCTGGGACCGGTTAAAAGTATCCATGGAGGCATGATTAATTGAATTCTCACTCATTTCCTCAAATAAATCATGTGCACTATCTGCATCTTTATCGAGGAAATTACCTCCGCAAGAAGCATCCACATGGTTTCTGAGTTGCTCATTCAACCCGTGATAGAAGATCTGCACGAGTTGCCATTTCGGCATCTCTTGGTGTGGACACCTCCGCAATAAGTCCTGGAATCGCTCCCAGGCCACATGAAACTGCTCCCCCAGCTGTTGGGTAAAGGTAGTGATTGCCCATCTCAAAGCATTGGTACGATCGACTGGGAAGAATTTCTTCAGAAAGGCCGATTTCAACTCATTCCAAGTTGTAATTGGTCTTCCTATTGTCCTATACCAATGTGCGGCTTTATCCCTAAGAGAGTGGGGGAAGAGCCTCATGATCATTTGCTCCTCGTTAACGTTTCGAGCCTTGGTGGTTTGGACCAAAGTGGTCAAATCTTCCAAGTGCTGAAACGGATCTTCGGAGCTAAGCCCATGATAATGTTTAATCAGGCTTAACACCTGGGGCTTGATTTCTACGTCACCGGCTGGAATCTGGACGCCGGGACGTTCCCCGTAATTTGAAGGATCATAAAAATCCTTCAAGGGCTGAGCGCCCTGCATTCTCTGGAACCATTCCTGCATTCTCTGCATTTGTTCCAACTGCCTTCGAAATTCTTCCTGTGGATTTTCAAGCAGAGGAGGCTGTTGTTCGGCCATGGGATCAAATTGACTAAAATCTAACTTGCGCCTCCTAGAATGTTCTAACGGTCCTTCTAATCGGGGATTCAATGACCGTCTTCCTAGCATAAACTAGGAGAAGGTCGGAAGGACTGGGGATAGGGACCCTGCAGCACAACAAAACAAGGCTATCCTTAAGTGGGGTAGCCTAAGGATCTACTGACTCCCAAAACCAGCCTTAAGACTGTAAGTGATTTACTCTACTTACGTCTGTTTAATCCAACCAGTTAAAAGGAGGGACTGGGGAGAAGGTTCTTCCTTTGGCTTTCGCCTCCGGTTCCTAGTGTACCCCCCAGCCGCGGTCGTTTGACGCTACTCCCCTAGCTAGACATCAGATTAATCAGTACAAGTAGGTTAATCAAAAATAATCTCAGACTAGGCCCTGAAGAGCGAATCAAACCTTAAGGCCAACGTCTACTCAATTTTATTAAGGCATGGGATTGTGGTGCTTATGGAATGTGATGGGCCCTTACAATGGGTTGTGCCCTTAATGCTTGATTGAGATTTGTGTAAGTGCGTGCACAACCAAGGTTTTCAAGCAAGATTATTGATAATGTGTCAATTTTAGTGTTCAAATCTTGCTTAAGGGTTTCAAATTAGGTGAATTGCAATCAAGTTTCTAGGCAAACCAAGTTGTAAAACACGGGTGAAGATTGTTTTCCTTTAAAATCTGAAAGAAAGTGGAGTGCCTGGAATATACCTAGATTGAAAACCCTAAGGAGGAGCTACTTGATGAGTAGATTTTAAAATAAAGTGGTGCGGCCCAAACAACTCAAACAATTGGCCACAAATGCACCACAAAGTTAGGCACTCAAATAAATGGTTAACCTAGAATGATTTCTTCTCTGTTATGTGTTACTTTGTGTGTATTGGTTCCACAGATCAGAACCCGGTTGAGTAGAAAACAAATCAAGTTGATCAAGTGCCTTGAATGTGGGTGTTTGTTGGAAATTACCCCACAAGATTATCTTTTTGTTATTTTTTTATGAATGAGGGTGGAATGAATGTGAGTGAAAATCCAAACAACCAAACTATTCCTAGGATTTATGCAAACACCTAGGTTAATTGGAATTTGGATTCAATGTGGCGAATGAAATCAATGGAGGAGGAAAGAATGGGGGATAACTTACAAAACCTTCCATAGCACTTTACTCCAATCTACCACTTTTGCTCGTCTCAAAAGAGTACCTGCAATTACAATAAGAAAGGAGAAAAGTGAGGAAAATGATTTGTAAGTTACAAAACGCGAAGAGAAATCAAAGAGCGTCGCCTCCCCGGCAACGGCGCCAAAATGTTGAACGATTTTTACGAATCGCTACGCTAACGTGTTTGGTTTTGGAAAACCTGTCGTTGTTGTTTGAAAGCGAAGAATTCGTGTTCAACAAATAAAATTTATACCGAAAAGAATTCCGGGTCGAACACAGGGAGGCTACGTTGATCTACATTCGCAATTATATTTTTTTAGGATTTTTGATAAGCAAGGCGATATAATCACAATGGAGCTATCAGACTAAAAAGAAAGAGAGAGAGAGAGAGAAAGAAAGAGAGAGAGAGAAAGAGAACATGCATTCAATATTCCAATTGTTTATATAATCAAACTAAATGAAAGTTACACTAGAAAGCGGAAAATCAATTACACTATAAAGCAGAAAAATTCTACACTAGAAAAGCTGTAAATAAGAATGCGAGAGAGAAGTTATCCTCCTCGACGATTGCTTGGAGGACGAGCCGGACGGGACGACGCCTGGACGAAGGAGGACGAAGCAGAAGAACGGGAACGGAGCAGCACGCCGTCGTCGTCGCGGGATCCACTTCCGAAGGGGAACAAAAATTGGACTTTATCTCGCGAGAAGCATCCCGGGTGTGGGACAAGCTTCTTTTGAGCTTTGGAGGGGTAGAGAGGAGAAAGAAGGGATGAGAATTTTGTATGGAGGGGGTCTCCTTTTATAGTTGCATGGAGTGGGGGCAAAATGGACATTACAACTTCAAAACAATAAATAAGGGGTCTTTAGTAACGGATAAATCCGTCACTAAAGCCCCAACGTGGGCATAGCTTCTGCGCCCACGCGCACCTCCTCGGCTGCCCGCTCATCAACGTCCACGCATGTCCAGCGATCCTCAGCCATCCGATCGCGAGATCGGACGGCTTAAGTCGCGCCTTCTCCCGCTGCATTGCGCGCCCGCCCGTGCGTCTGATTGTGCATTTGATTGCGCGTCCAATCGCGCGTCGACGCTATCGGGCATGCGCGGCCCTCCGATCTCCATCTGACACTCCACCCGCGCCCAATCGCCCGCGCCTGCCGCTCCCCGCCACGGCTTGAACCCGTGCCCGGCACTCGCGATAACGCGCTCGACCACTGCGCTATGGGGTGCGGATGGTCGAGCGGACGCTTTTAAGCACGAGTGCCCACAGCCGTTGGATTAAGATCCAACGGCGGAAAACGATCGGGCGCGGGGCTTTCACAAGACGCAAGCGACCGTTTGGGTAGCTGAGATGGTGCCACCTGGCGCTATCTTGGCCGTCCATCTTCTGGAAGTTGTAGATGGTGCCACGGATGTCGGATTGGCTCGATTTTTGTGTTGTTGGACTGCGATCGTCAATCCGAATTCATCCGTGCAGTCGGATTTATCATCTGAAGTGCTGATTTACACCATCCTGGCCCTTGATCTTCTAGGGTTCCCGGGTCACTATCTGATGCTACGGTTGCCTTATTAGGGCGATCTTGGAGTCGTTGAACTCCAATCGTCGCCCTGATCACATCCATACTGTTGGATCTTTGATCCGAGATCCTGATAAAATATTTACCCTGCACAAGCACATAAAAGGAGACAATTAACGTCCATTTTATTCAAACTACTCTAAATGCAAGATGATGCATGTTATGCAATATTTATATCATGAAATGCAATCCTATGCTTAAGAACATGCATAAATAGACATTTTAAGTAGTGTAAATGTGTTTACATCATATATGTATCTATATATATATATATATGTATGTATATATATATGTGTGTGTGTGTGTGTATGTATCTATATATATATGTGTATAGATGAGAACCTCATCATAAGCCATAACTAGCTCATTTTGACCTAATACAGAGAATAAAAGCTCCTACATAACCTTAGAAAGGCTTGGCTCAGAGAGATTCTGAGTTTGCAAAGAAAACATAAACTGAGGGGTAAAAATGTAATTTCACCAATCCAATCTGAAAACAGGGTAACTCAGGGTCCAAACATAGGTCAAAACAACCTAATAAGAAGAAAAGTGGGATGAAATGACTCAACAAGGGCTACAGCAACTCCGAAGAATTAAATGACATCCTATAACCCTAAAAAAAACCCACTTAAATACACGAGGTTCGAGGCAAAGTAAAAATAGAATAAACCCTCTAAAATTCATAGAAAAATAATCTCTAGGGTTTAGAACCTTCAATTTGGCCTTAGGAACCCATTTTGACCTACATTGAGAACCATGCCCAATTAACAACTTAATTTGGGATTTTACGTAAATTGACCGATCAAATAAGGTTTAATCTAGAAATAAAATTAACCATCAGAATCCTTAGGTCCTAATTAGTCATGTATAAAAACTTGAGCCTAAGAAGAAACCTTCTTGACCAACTTTACACTTTGGTCCTCATACATTTACTTTCTGGCCCTCAACTTTTGAACCCTCACATTTTGGCCCCTAACTCTCCTTCGTTCTTTGCGTTTAGGTCCCTCCTGCAAAACCTGAGCAGCACCATGCTCCGGCGACCTTGCGCGGAGCATGGCGCCGCGTAGGGTAAGGGAGGGAGCCTGCCATGTCAAATGGGGGTGCCCTGCGTCGTCAGCCGTCGCAGGAACACCCCCCTGATGGCTGCAACCACCCATACCGGCCGTGCGAACGCACGGACGGTATGGGTATCCTTCCTCCGGCGTCCTCCGGCGAGGGAGACACGTCGTCTCCCTCCGCCCTCCTCTCTGGTTCTGCCCCTATAAATACCCCCGTATCTCCGCCGTTCTTCCCAGCTCGGATCTGACGGAGATACCCCCTCACTTCCTCTCTTCCCACTTCGACAGACGCCCCCTTACTCCGGCGGCTTCTCCTCCTCCTCGTCGCCCTACCGCACTACCAGCAGCAGGGTTGCCTTCCCTCGCTCTTCCCGCGCCGCGCCGCACCCAGCGCGCGCTTCTCCGACCCTCTCCTCGCCGTCGCTCCTTCCCCTAGGCAGCTTCTTCTCCGGCGACAGTCGATACGACTGTCGCCTTCTCCGGCCCCTCCTCGTCCTGCTAAGTAGGTATAACTTCTCCTCTTCCTCCCCTCTTCCTTTTCCTCACTTTAAACCTTTACTGTCGCCCTCGATTCCGACCAATCACCCTCACCTTCTCCACCTCCGGCCACACTCCGGCGACCCGCTCCCATCACTCCAGCAACCCACACGGCTCGCCGACCACCACAGAACCTCCGCCTCCTCACCCTGATCAACCTCCGCCCTTCCACTTCCCACCAATCGCCCTCTGCAGACCCACTGACCAAACCCATCTCGCCACCTGCAGTTTGACCTAGGGCGGCCCTTAGGCTCCGCCCCGCCACCTGCAGACCCCCCGACCACCTTCGCCGTGCCACGACGAAGGTCCTCCGCGTATCTAATTAGGCAGAGAGGCCCTTTCTCTGTAAACAGGAACTTCACTCGCCGCCGCCATTGCTGAGGTGAAGAAGCTCCTTCGACCTGCTGCTCCAGGCGCGTCGCGCCCAGGGCACGCTCCCAGGCTGTGCGAGGTATTTTCGCGAAGCGCCAGGCTGCAGTTGAGGCGAAGCCCTCGTGCGAAGCTTCGACCGCCGCTGCTTCCTTCGCACAGGCGTCCAATTGAGGTGGGACATTTAGTCCCACCTCGGAAACCCACTGAGGCGAACGGGCGCTTAAAGGCAAAAAGTGCCTTAAGCTGTTTGCCTCAGTTCACGGGGTGAGGTCCCCTTCACCCGCCCGATTACCCGGCCTCGTCTGCGCTCACGCCCCGCGGACCTGGCTCCGACCCGATTAGCCCGACCTGCACTCCTCGCCTACCACCGTACGCCGGTGGGCCTGGACCCGGGCGCGACCCGCGTACCCGATTACCTGGTTGCTCTGGGAGAGCTTTCGTAAGAGCGAATTCTGAGAGAGAGAGACGCGGGGGGGGAGGGTAGAGTAGGTTTTGCCCTCTGACGAAAACCTTGAAGTGTGCAGGCACAGGTGAAGAAGAAGAAGAAGGACTGCGGAAGAAGAAGAAGATGGAAGCTAAGGGTGACACTGTAGCAGCAGCGGTTTAAGTGGTCTGATTGCAAAATCAGACAACGTCTTGAAGGTAAGGAAGAAGAAGAAAAGAAGAAGCAGGACCGCAGCAAAGAAGAGGAAAGACAAGAAAGAAGAAAAAGAAGAAGAAGAAGATCTGAAGAAAAAGAAAGAAGAGAAAACAAGGAAGAACAGAAGACAGAAGAAGAAGAGCACGAGAGGAAGATCTGAAGAACAGAAGAGAGAAGACAAGAAGAGAAGAAAGAAGAGACAAAGAGGAAGAAAGAAGAGAAGAAGAAGCCACCAAATTTTTCATCTCTCTCTCTCTCTCTTTATTTTTGTAATAAGAATTTGTACTTCTAGAATACGACTTGCTCCCTGAGTTCGACCTCGGGAACTCTTTTATTTCCGAGTAAAAAGATTATATATGTAATGATGGCAATAACTAGCTATACTACAACGCTATTTCTATAACAAAACCTAGTTAACGCCCCGATCATCACTTTGGCACCGTTGCCGGGGAGCAACGGCTATTCTAGAGGTAATTAAATTCCTGTTTTTAAATTTCTAATAATCTCCTCTTTTGTGCAGATACAGGAAAATCGAGAAGACAAGCAACCGCGCGACAACCACCCCGAGGACAGGTAATTTTCTATCCTCTAAACCTTTAAATTCTAAAGAGGAAGAAAAGAAAAGAACAAGCAATATAGGTCTAACCTATCTTCTCTACTTAGTAAACCATAAAAAATTGCATGTTTTCAACCCATTATTCCTGCACACTATTAAGGGTATTCAAGGGCTAACACATTCTTGCTTGAGCCCTAATTACCCAACAAAGAACTAACTGGACCAAGTAGAGCCAACATAAGATTCAACATTAGGGATTTAGACACACACTTTTAAGCAAGAACTGAGAAACCCTAAAAGAAGTGTGCCCAAGCCATTATCTGAAAATACCTATCCAAAGAAACCCTAAAATAAGATTGGCTCTTTAAACACTTGAACCCTAAAAGACAAGACCTAATAAGCAAAACTAGCAGGTAAAGTTGACCATTTGGGTCAACTAACCTTCAACTTAGGTCACTCGTTGTACTCAAAACACCTAAGAAGTTCAAGTGAAACCTAAGCACCTTGCTCTTGAATTAAAAATTGGTAGACTTAAGAGGTCAAGATCCCCATTCTGGTCTACCTGGAACCGCAGTGACAAGAGAGGTCGGGTGGGGGAAACCCTGTAACTCGTGGGGACGCTCTACCGTGTAGGGGTCTTCGCGGGACTCACCCTCTCTGGCTGCCCAGGTAATTCTCAGGTGGACGATCTTTCTGATCAAGGGGTCCATCTGCCCCGCACCTCTATAGTCACCCAACACATTTTTGGGTGTCTCGATTGGGTCCAGCACATTCTAACCTCTTCCACTCCAACAGTGCATGAACGGTAGGAGATCCTTAAGACCACCCTTAAGATCTCCTTTAAGAATTCACTCTCGTCAAGGCCCAGCCTTGACTCCCGTGTTTGAACAGCAACCTAACCCCATCATTCTCTCTTCCGATTCCGAATCAAACTCTTCTTCTATCATGGCTCAGCCAGTTGAGGAAGAAAACAATCTGGAGCACCAGCTCCAGCGACTCAACGACCTCTTCCAAAACTTTGTGCACCCATCGCAGCGTCCCATGATGCGGGACCATTATAATCCAGCTGCGGTGGCCATCGAGCCTCGAGTCAGAATCCTGACTGGAGGACCTGATTCTGAATTAAAGCCCAATATGATTCATGCTATACCTAAATTCCATGGGCTTAATTCTGAAGATCCCTTCCAGCACATCAAACAGCTAAAGCATCTGGCCCAAACTTTCGGGTTAGACGCACAAAATCGGGATATTCTTCTCATGAAGATGTTCTCCTTTTCTCTTATGGACAAGGCCGCCCATTGGTATCAAACTCAGACCCGGCCGATCAACAATTGGGAAGAACTTCAGTCCGAGTTCCTGAAAAAGTTCTTCCCTGTTGGACGGACCAACGCCTTGCGCCATCAGATTACACATTTCACCCAACAAACAGGGGAACCTCTCCATGAGGCATGGGATCGTTTCCAGGATCTCATGAGAAAGTGCCCCCATCACGGAGTTCCTAAATGGGAACATGTCCAATCTTTTTACCAGGGACTCCGTGAGGACATCCGTCTTTTCGTCAATGCAACCTGCGGAGGAAATATCATGGGTCAACATGAAGACACCGTGCGGGAGATTATCGAAAACATGTGCGAGAACTCCATCAACAATGACTCCATGGGATTATTCGACAGGACGAATACCCGCGCATCGACGAATCTTAGGGGAGCACATGAGATGCAGGGCCTGTCCGCATCAGTCGACCTGGAATTAATGGCCAGTCGATTGGACAAGGTCTCGATTATCGAAAAGAAGGTGGATGAGCTGACTCAGCATCTGCAGCAAGCCACCTCTGCGCATAACCCTTTCGCACAGCCTCTTTCCACAAGGGAAACTGTGCAAAACATTCTCCATCGATCTTCTCCTAGGATGGACCCATCATCCGAATCTTTGCCTGGAGGTCCTTCCGATTCCTTCTACACCTGCCAGGGGAATTCCATTCCCTCTTTCTCTAACCCTCTGGAGGTTCCTCAGACCTGCGAGGACCTCAACGCCATCCAGAACGACCCGTTCTCCAACACCTATAATCCTGGATGGTGAAACCATCCTAACTTCCAGTGGGCGGGAAATTCCCAAACCCAAAGACCATCCTTCCAACCCCGCCCACAACCTCCTCGTCCTTACCAGCCGCCTCAGCCTTGGCCCAACCCTACTTACCCATCTGGGCCGAATCAAGATCAAATGTCCCTTATCCTTCAGACCCTGGCTGACATTCAAAGAACGAATGCGGCTATCCAAAAACAACATAAGGACGAACTTACAGAGGTCCGAAACCAATTGACCCAGTTGGCAAACTCTCGCCAGCCAGGTACTCTTCCTTCCCAACCTCTGCCTAATCCTAATAACGTGCCAACCCAGCGGCGCGTTATGAACCCAAACCCGGGCCATGCCCACATGATTTATCAGGCCCCCTCTGTTCCTTCACCCGACGAGATAGAGGCCTCCACTTCCTTTGCAGGTTACCAGCAGCAAGCTATCTTACCCAATCCTAACCAAAACCAGGCAGGACTTAATTCCGTAACAACCCGTAGTGGTAAGGAAACCCAAGACGCACCTCATCCGAACCACTCGAAGCGTGGTAGTGATCCCAAGCCTAGGACAGTAATCCAGGACGTCCCCAACCCTATCCCAGATCCACAACCTGGACCTATCCTAGAAGAACCAACCAAGATCCCGTTTCCCGAGGCCTTGACCAAGGGAAAGAAGACCACCAAGCCCGTGGCACCTGAGGAGGACCTGGTCAAGCTCTTTGAGCAGGTCCACATAAACATCCCCTTGATGGATGCAATCCGCCACGTACCAGCTTACGCACGATTTTTAAAGAATGTGTGTACACCCCAGCGTAAGCCGCGAACCAAGGGTGGGAGCCCAATTGTTCTGTCAGAGCAAGCCAGCTCTGTTATCCTCAGTAAACTCCCACCCAAGGCAAAAGATCCTGGTACTCCCCTGATTTCCTGGAAGATAGGTGATACCCAATTTGATAGAGCTTTGCTAGACTTAGGTGCATCCATAAACCTGATACCCACATCCTTACTTGACCATCTAGAAGAATCTGAGCTAAAACCAACCGAGGTGACATTACAATTAGCAGATCGATCTATAAAGTCACCAAAAGGGATTCTCGAGGATGTTATCGTAAGAGTGCGGGATTTCTATTTCCCAGTGGACTTTATAGTCTTAGATATGGATGCGCCTAAAAATCCTAGGGATACACCAATCATTCTAGGGAGACCTTTCTTGGCTACTGCTAGAGCCAACATCAACTGTGAGGATGGCCAAATAGAGCTTAAATTTGGGGATCAAACCTTAAAAATTGATATATTTAAGGCCCAACAAGGAATTAATTGCGGTGTCATCGAACAGATTTGTGACGTTAGGATTTTGGTAGATGAATCACACCTCCAGAATGACTCGATTATGCCTCATCAACCACAGAAGGATCTTGACCCGCAAACGGAGGAGTTGAATCCAGATAGAAACAACCCAGTAACTCCTACCCTTGAACCTCACATCTATACTGAATCACTCGCTGCTGCTGATAACCCTATCCTCGAGTTAAAGCCTCTTCCTGCTCACTTGAAATACATCTTTTTGGGTTCCAATCAGACCCTCCCTGTGATTATCAATTCCAACCTCAATCCTGAACAGGAATCCCGTCTGATTGCTGTCCTCCAGCAACATCGCAGAGCCATCGGGTGGACTCTTGATGATTTGACTGGAATAAGCCCCTCTTATTGTACTCATCATATCTATTCAGAAGAGGGCGCACGACCTTCTCGTGAAATGCAGAGACGTTTAAACCCTAATCTGCAGGAGGTCGTGAAAAAGGAGATCATCAAGTGGTTAGATGCCGGGATCATCTACCCGATCTCCGATAGTCGTTGGGTGAGCCCAATTCAGGTTGTGCCTAAGAAGGCAGGACTCACCACCATAACGACTGAAACCAGAGAAATTATTCCTACCCGATTAGCCAATGCGTGGAGAGTCTGTATAGATTACCGCCGACTCAATTCCTCCACGAAGAAGGATCATTTCCCACTACCCTTCATTGATCAAATTCTCGAGAAACTAGCAGGAAATAGGTTCTTCTACTTTCTTGACGGGTACTCCGGTTATAACCAGGTGGCAATCCATCCTGAGGACCAAGAAAAGACCACGTTCACCTGCCCCTTCGGAACGTACGCTTTTCGAAGGATGCCTTTCGGTCTTTGCAATGCACCTGCTACCTTTCAGCGGTGCATGCTTGCCATATTCTCAGATATGGTAGGTGATTTCCTGGAAGTCTTCATGGATGACTTTTCAGTCTTTGGAGAATCTTTTGATGATTGCCTCCAACACTTGGTCCAGATACTCAGGCGATGCATTGAGGTGAACTTGGTTCTTTCCTGGGAAAAGAGCCATTTCATGGTGCCTGAGGGAATTGTCCTGGGACATCTAATTTCAGAAAAAGGCATCCAGGTGGATCGAGCTAAGGTGGATCTGATATCTCACCTTCCTATGCCTGGCTCGATCAGGGGCATCCGTTCTTTTTTAGGGCACGTCGGTTTTTATCGCCATTTCATTCCAGATTTCTCGAAAATCGTGTGCCCCTTGACTTCTCTTCTCTCAAAGGATGTACCCTTTGAAATCTCCAAGGAATGCACGCTAGCCTTTGAAAACCTGCGTGACCGAGTCTCCCAGGCACCTATCCTACAATCCCCTGATTGGTCTCAACCCTTTGAGATCACGTGCGATGCATCTGATTTCGCTGTAGGAGCGGTCCTGGGGCAGAAAGCTGACGGGAAACCCGTGGTTATATACTACGCTAGCAAGACACTTGACAAGGCTCAACGTAACTATACGATTACGGAGAAAGAGCTGCTAGCCGTAGTATTTGCCCTTGAAAAATTCCGATCGTATCTTCTGGGTTCCCATGTCATCATTTACTCGGATCACACGGCTGTAAGGCATCTCCTTGCCAAGAAGGACGCGAAGCCCCGACTAATCCGTTGGATCTTGCTGTTGCAAGAATTCGATCTTGAGATTCCCGACAAGGCGGGAAGGCAGAATGTGGTAGCCGACCATCTGTCCCGTCTTCCTTCTGAGATCATCGACCCTTCCGGACCCATCACGGAACACTTTCATGATGAGCACCTGCTTACTATTGGTACTAGACTTCCATGGTTTACTGATATAGTGAACTACTTGGCATCTCATCAGACCCCGTCTGATTGGCCGAAGGCCAAGAAAGATAAATTGCGTTCTGATACCAAGTATTACATTTGGGAAGATCCGTACCTTTTCCGCATAGGTGCTGATCAAATTATTCGGAGATGTGTCCCGGAAGAGGAGGTCTGCAATATCCTCTCTTTCTACCATGACCAGGCATGCGGTGGCCATTTCTCAGGGCATAAAACCGCATCAAAAGTCCTCCAGTGTGGCTTCTACTGGCCTACACTTTTCAAAGACGCATACAGTCACTGCATGGCATGCAGTCGTTGCCAGACTTTGGGCAACATGAACCGTCGCGACATGATGCCTTTGCAGCCAATTCTCGTATGCGAAATCTTTGATGTTTGGGGGATTGATTTTATGGGCCCCTTTCCTGTTTCGGATGGTTTCGAGTACATTTTGCTTGCTGTGGACTACGTGTCCAAATGGATCGAAGCCATACCAACCCGAACCTCTGATCACAAGATTGTTCATAAGTTTATTCATCAAAACATTTTCTCAAGGTTCGGGATTCCCCGTGCTATAATCTCTGATGGGGGGACCCATTTTACAAATGCTCAATTTAGATCACTGATGGCCAAATTTGGGGTATCCCACCGAATCTCTACTCCTTACCACCCCCAAACAAATGGTCTAGCTGAGCTGTCAAATCGGGAGATCAAGAAAATCCTGCAAGTCACTGTTCGGCCTGACAGGAAGGACTAGTCGTCCCGACTTCCGAAAGCATTGTGGGCCTATAAGACCGCCCACAAGACCGAATTAGGCATGTCTCCCTTTAGACTGGTGTACGGAAAGGCGTGTCACCTTCCCGTAGAACTGGAGCATAAAGCCTATTGGGCAGTACGGAACTGTAATCTAGATCTTTCCAAGGCTGGAACCCACAGAAAACTCCAAATCAGCGAGATCGATGAATTACGCCTAGACGCGTATGAGAACTCACGAATCTACAAGGAGCGGGTTAAAGTCTTCCATGACAAGCATATCTCGAGGAAGATATTTCATCCTGGTCAAAAGGTCCTACTCTTTGATGCCCGACTTAAACTTTTCTCGGGAAAACTGCGATCAAAGTGGGTCGGACCATATTTAGTCCGACAGGTTTTTGGAAATGGAGCAATTGAAATCAGTCCACTCAGCCACGATTCCGAACCTTTCATCGTGAACGGTCAGAGACTCAAACCGTTCATTGATGTGACTTCTACTGAATTGGCTGAGTCATCTCTCATCCTCCATTCTCCGTGAGCTTACTACGCCCAGCCGATGGCGTAAAACTCAGCGCTTAACGGGAGGCAGCCCGTCATTCCCTCTGAAAATCTAAAACCTTTTTTCTGACACCTTGGTGCACTGAAGGTTCACCCTTTAAGACAGCCGACTCCACCTCAGATGCTTGCATCTGAGATTAGAAATCGTCCGCAAAATTCATCCCGATCCATTCACTCACAAAAACAACTGTCTTAAGGAATGAACTAAGTAAATAAAAACCCCTAAAATCACAATGAGGACATTGCAAACCTTAGGCATGGGGGGTATAAAAGTGCAAAACGTGTAAGAAAAGGTTTCAAAAAAAAAAAAAATTCACATAAGCCAAAAACACCATAAAAACTAAAAATTTTTCGAAAAAGAATAAGAGAATAAGAGGAGAAAGGAAATTTTGTGAAGGAGAAGGAAAAAAGAAACAAAAGGAAAAAAGGAGCACAAAATATGAGAAACAAGTGATAGTCATTAGTAAGGAACTAAGGAATTAACCTAAGTTCTAGACCTCATTCAAGAAAATAACTGAAAAGTGCATAATGAGATTAGTAAGAACGCAAACCTTAGGCATTCTTGAATAGACTCTTAGTACCTATTAAGATCTGGACACTCCTCAAGAGGTTGAGGAAAATGAAAAGCTGAAGTATTAGGTCTAAGGCTTAGGGAGTATTTGGCCTCATTAACTAATTTTTGGTTTACGGGACTTAGTAACCTAAGCATCCTAACCTCACACACAGCCTGGTTCAGTAAGCGTAAAAATGAAAATCACGCAGAAGTGTCGCAAAATTCTGAAAAGTACACCTAGAATAGGAGCGGCCGATCAACACAAGTTGATTTGGACGAGTTCCCAGCGCGGAGAGGCGGGAAATCCCCTCAAAGATGCGTAACAAAATATCATCTCCTCGGTGCTTGTCTCTTAGGATATTCACATATCCTACTGGGGGCATGTAAGCACCCTGCTGGTTCAGATTCCATGGATGGCATTATCACGAAGTGTCAACTACAAGGGTCTGAATTCGGCCACGGAACACCATGGATGGGATTATCTCGAAATCTCAATAGCCAGGGTTCTGGGGGTTGCCATGGGTGGTGCAATCTCGAAGCATCGATCGCCAGGAACCCTTGAGGATTGATGATGGGAGCAATGAATCTGATACAGACCGTGTTGAAAAGCCAATCCTAGGCTAGAACTAAAAAGAAAAAGAGAGAGAAAACTCTCCAAACAGAAAAACTTTCTATCTCTCTCTTATAAAACGCACTGCAAACTGAACCAAGGCTAAAATCATTTCAAGCACGGGTGCTTTAACCACAAAGTCCAATAGACCTTAGGTTAGTTCTTGTGGGCCTTAA